>CM057453.1:1037825000-1040325000 GCA_016271365.2 Neoceratodus forsteri
CTTTCTTCCTCGGCGGTGCAGCTTCTCGGGCTGCATTCTCTGTTCCCTTCTGCCATGGCTGTGTGCATTATTGTGCAGTCCTTCGGTCTCAAACTGCAAACAAATGTGTTGCTGGAGTTCTTTTCGCAATTCAAGTTGAAACAAAAGTCTGCATGCCTGTTCAAATGTCATTTCATGAGTTTCTCTTACCTCTCCTTCAGTAATCAAGTAAAGCCAGAATTCCCAAATCTTTCAAACAGCAGTAAGGCAAGATGCCCTCCTTACACTCCAAAAGCAGAATACATCTATAGCACTGGCTGGCCGCTGTCCTAACCTTTTTATGATGTATCTCTGTTGGGGGCGGTGCTTCAGAGGTTGTTGCTGTCCAAAAACCTTATTAAAGTCATAAAACAAACTTTTAGGGAGGTGCGCACCCTTATATGACCTAGACATGTCTGAATTTATGTATAGATTGAGGTAATTCATTGAAAATAAAAGTTTTTTTTTCTGCTTTGGAGACAGTATGGGCAGAGCTAAGCTCATCACATGTTCTGTTTACCTGTATATAGTAATGCTTGTTATAAGTTCAAGTCAGATCACTCCAAGGTGCTGGATGGAGAACACCTAGAACAGCTAGTTCCTTCTAGTTGTTATGCTAATGTATTTTTTTCTTTGCTGATGTTCTGGATTAATGGAATTATTTCTTGTTTTATTTCCTCCTTTTATTTACGTCATCTCAATTCACATTAAGTTTATGTTGTTCTGCTGTAAAGAATAAAACTCATTTTTTTTCAGCCTTACTCTGCTTCACTGCCAGTCAGTTCATCCCTTACCCACAGCCTGTGACAGGGAGCACAAGGAAGTTAAATGACTTGCTCAGGGTCACACAGTGTGCAAGTGGGGGTTGTTGGATTGAAACCCAGGTGTCCTTATTTGCAGTTCAGAGCCTTAAACCACTGTGCCATACTGCCTCCCATAGCATAGCAAGAAGTGTTTATTTAGTTTACTACTTTTTTGTTTGAGACAACATTTTTTAATCCACAAAAGCACTGCCTTCAGAGAAGGAGGTAGTGCACCTGAAAGTTTCATGTTTCCCATTGGAGCTGAGTTGTTACTGGTGAGCAAAAAAAACATCTAAAAACATATCTTTCATGGTTTTGCAATCACTCTAACTTTAGCATGACGGAGCCAAATGTTACCATATTTTAGCA
Source organism: Neoceratodus forsteri (assembly GCA_016271365.2). Lineage (NCBI taxonomy): Eukaryota > Metazoa > Chordata > Ceratodontiformes > Ceratodontidae > Neoceratodus > Neoceratodus forsteri. The sequence continues at coordinate 1,037,826,191 of CM057453.1, forward strand.
TGTTTGAAAATCCTGGCACAAATGGTGTGTATGCCATTTTGCAGGTTACTAGGTCAAATGTCGGCTGTGCTATGACCAGACAAATCTTACAATTTAACACAGAAGTACCTACTCAATGCTGAATTCCCAGCACCACCATAATTATAGAAACTGTTTAAACAGGATGAGCAGTATCATGCAAATGTCAGATTTTTAGCTTGTCTGAATTGGACACTGTAGTTCCTTCCCAGCAGTCACAGTTTTATTTTATAGCATGCCCATTTGGAAAAGGTCCACCCACAGCAAATATACATATTAGAAAACTTAAAGGTTCCTGCACATACAAATAAACTATTGTGTGTCATCAGAGGACCTAATTGAAATTACTCGATATTATTTTTTTCATTAAATATGCTTTATTACGTTTTCTTAACAATACTGTATGTACAGGCATCATATAAGCATGGTAAACTTACATGGTTGGTATCGCATATGTAGAAGAAAAAAAAAGTATTCATCAGGGTACAATGAAATGCAAGATATATGGTAAACTGATGTCTGTACCCCACCCTCACTCCCTTTCCCTGACCCACCCCTACTGCCACCAGGTTATAACATTAAAGGAATTCTGGATACTACTCTCATGAGTCTTTTGTAAGAAGCTGGTTATAAAGGGGCACCAATATTGGCATAATTGTGATTAGCCTGAATCAGCAAGAGGTCAAAAAAAGGCTTCCAGAATTGTTTATATTTCTTCAGTCTGTTGGTCACTCCAGCTATGACATGTTCTGCTTGTATGGCGAACATAATTTCCTTATACTATTCAGCATGAGAAGGCATAATTGCATCCACCCAGTGTCTAAGTAAAACCTTTCTGGTGCATGCTGAGATTAATGCCATGTGGGATCCTTGAGATTGTCCCTGAAGATATGTATAATCTCCTAGAATACGTATCTCAGGAGTAAACTTGTCGGAAAGTGGTAATAATGGATCTAAACAGGACTTGATACAATTCCAGAAAGGAGAAATCTTTTCACATTGCCATAACAGATGCAGCTAGTCTCCAGGGTACTTCAAACATTTGGTACAAAGAGTAGATGACAAAGAACCCATCCGATATAGCTTAACCGGAGCGTAATACAGATTGTGATTAATCTGAAACTGCATAAACCTATACCTATCCCATTTAATGTACCTATATAGATGTTTCCATATTCCTGGCCAAGATCTGGGGGAGGTAGAGATTGGTAATGACTGGTCCCACCAGTAATATCTCTGGCCTTCTAATCCAGAAATTGTGGTCTGCAAAAACTTGTATGCATACGTTATTAAGTGAGAAGATGGAAGATTACTCGATATTATAACCAATGTTACATCGATATGGAAGGACAGAAAATAACTATGGGTTTGATTTTTAATTGGCCCTTAGATCGACGCATGTTGTACCAATCTAAGGATACAGCAAACTACGGGTGTGTCAGTGGCCCTGCCCTCTATTTTATAAAAATTGGGGTCCCTGTGCCAAAGACCCAAGAACTGCCACAGCTGCAGGGTTGTGCCAAACATTTGGTGAACCTGAGGAGTTTGATGGAGGGTTCCATCAAGCCCCATCACCTGGTGCAACCCTAGAGGACCAGCAATGGTGGCAGGAGTGAAGATGCCTGCAAGAAGGGAATGGGGGCAGAAGGAGCAGTGTGGGTGTCATGGTGGTGATGGGGCATGGCAGCAATGTCAGGGTGCTGAGCTGGCATCCAGTGGGGTTGCCCTGTGCAGTGGAACAGAGCAGTTTGGCCTGGGTAGAGGGGAGTTTGAAGGGATGGACCATGACTCAAAACCCAGGTGGCAACAGCCTGGCACATGCTACAGAGGTGTCACAGTCCACTATCTGTGGTGCATGAAAGTGGCTGCAGGCTGTGGGGTGAAGTCAGAAGAGGTGGATGTTCCCTAGGCGTCACAACTTTTCCCTGCTACTCAACTCCCAGCATGGAGGTATACACTGTTGAGCACTTTGGGACCTATGGGGCAGGTTCCAGGGCTGTTGCCACCTGTGGCCCAGGTCACAATCTGGCTGTGCCAACCCCACTCAACCCATGTTAATCAGCTGTGTTCTGTTGTGCAGGGCACTCCTGCTGGTTGCCACCTCAGCCTCCTGACACTGCTGCAGTGCTCCTGTCATCTCCTATGGCACTCCAGGTGCTCCCTATGGCACCAGACCCAATCTTCCTGGCCTCCCCACTCACCACCCTGCCCAGCAGTACAGCAGGGTCCTTAGATCATCTCCTGGCTGGTCTAAATTCAGCCCCCTCTTGTGACCATGGTGGGGTTCCTAAAATTCCAAATAAGGAATGGTACAGCTGCACTGTAGAATAAGCCTCATTGTCATCTAGCACAAGTGCACTCTTGCCGCAAAGTTGGTGCAGATCGACTTCATCAAAAGGCATTCCAATTCTGATGCAGCTTTAGTTTTGAAATTGGGATTGCCACAAACTTTGACACAAGAGGCCACTTGCTTCAAAGCCCTTTGGTGCAAGCACCTTTCACAAATGTTTTCCCCTTTGAAAAATGGAGTCCTATGAGTTTGTCTTGTCTGCCATGAGGATGCCCTACAATCGTGCTATTCTGAATTAGCCTTTTCTCAGTCTCCTTTGTGGACTCCTACAGTACCTTCCTCTTGCTCCTTGAATGTTCTCAACCATATCTGAGCAGCATACTTATTGATATCTGAGTTTGGGCAGACATGATGCACCTTGAGTCCCTCCCATACTTATACAGCATCAGTATATTACTATATCAGATAACAAGGCTTTTCCCAAAGAGCAAGGACATCAATACATTCTTAAAACCTAGAACACAGACAAGAGACAGCATGCCCAACAAAGAAATGAGTACATGGGATTACCATCAGCTCCTTCAGGAAGACCTGTCAAAAGTGCAGGGACCACCAGGAGGTCAAAGAAAGGACATGTTCATATATTTGTCTGAAGGTGCCCAAATGTCAAACCCATTTTGGTATGTTGTCATTTATTTACTTCCATCCCACCCTATGGAACAAGCTGCAAATCTCCTTATAAGTGTGCACTCTAGTTCCATTAAGAGCGTTCAACAGGCTGGTCAGAAATCATGTCACTGACCCATGTCAGTGCACCTAGCTCCCCTATCGACTGTTACCCCGTTCATGTTCTGCAGATCCACAGTCAGCACTTATTTTTCCTGTGCTTCCCTTCCTTATCTCACCTCATGTTTTGCTATCCTTCTTGTCTGTATTTTATACTACTAGGCTATGTTATTAGTCCCCCCAGTTTAGGTAGTCCTACTCAATTCCCTGTACCAATTTGTATACTACTTTGTATTCATTGTTGTCTTACATGTTTCTGTACCTTTCATGTATCATTGTTGTCTACTGCTTTATTGAAAACTGTAATTGTGTAATTGAGTACATTGTAAAAGGGACCTCCTTGTAAATAAGCATGCTTAATGGAATTTGTCCCTTCAAAATAAACTGAATTAAACTGAAAGGAACCTTGTCAGACCTGAAGTGCTGCATTTTTTTGTCCTTGCAATAAACCCACCAGCTCTTTCCATCATATCTGTGGCTTACTGAATATATTTAACTGTGCAGCTCTGAGACTGGCTGTTTAGCTAGCCAATTTTATCTCATTTGAGGTGTTTTCCAGTGCTCCATTTGAGTATTTTGCTGCTCTGAGCTCCATTTGCTTTCTGCCCAGAAGCAGTATAGCTTAGAGGTGTGAAACTCAAGCTGGGTATCTGGAAAACCAGCATATAATGCTTCCAAACCCAGTCTCCACTTGCATGATGTGAGACCCTAAGCAAGTCACTTCAGCTCTCTATTGTCCTGAGATACACCTTAAAACTAGCTTTGGCTCAACAAATAAGGCATCAGGCCATAGCCTGAAGGCCTGGGCTTTCATATTCATTTATCAGTTTTGACTACTGTACTTTAACTAAATTCAGCAGGCTGTGAAATGAAACCAGGCTGCCCCATCAACAATGCATGGCTCTCAGCTTTTCAAACTCCTAACTGCCCTGCTCAGTGCACCTTTCTGGCCAAAACCTCTAGGCCTCCCTCCAAAAAAAGGCACAGTCACTTGCAGACTTTTTAAAGAAACTCATTTGTAATTCTCATAGAATTGCTATTCTCCATGGCCAAAATGTCTGTAGAATTTACACCTTTTCGGAGGTCCTCCCTGTCTGGGGTAGGGAGAAGGAGAGGACATATTTAGAAAAGAGGAGAGCAATGAGTTCAGTGGGTGATGAAACAGGTGGTGTCAGGAACAGGGGTATCACTTCCAGGGGACTCATGGGGGATGGGCTTCTGAGACAGTAGAATCTAAGGTGGCAGTCATAACCTGACAAGAAAGCAGACTAGTGCATTTGGGCAGAAGTTTGCCATTTACATTGGCAGACAGTTACATTAACTGAAGGAGAGACTGAGGCTAGTGATTCCATAATCGAAGTAGGTGAAGTGGGGAACCTTGTCAGGATTCCCCAGGGATGCTTGCAAGGTGTACAAGAAATAGTAGCAGAGTGGAATGAGTCCAGGGGACTGGGAGGTGTAGACCCAATAGACCAACAAATACGGACAACCACAAGTCACAAATGATATTAGAGAATTGTAATAGTGGAGGTTATTCAAGAACCAAGAGAGGTGGGCGTATAAACTGGAGATGGTGTGCTTAAATTCCATGAATATGGGTAATAAAATTACAAAACTCCAGGCACTACTGGCAGACTCTGGAATGATCTAGTGGTTGTTACAGAACATTGGGCTAATGAGAACAGTTGCTTGGACTTGGTAATCCTGAATATACCTTACATAGGTGGGATAAAGGGATGGGTAGAGGTGAAGGAGTGGCCATTTACATCAGGGAAGAAACAGAGGCAGTAGAGGATGCATTCTTTGGAGGAAAGGGGAGGTACAGTAGAAACATTGTAGGTACAGCTCACAGTCATCGGCTGAGAAACTTTGGTTGGGGGTTGGTTTACACGCCACCTAGGCAAGCAGAGGGGAGAGATAAAGAAATAGGAGCAGAACTAAGAGGAGGCAAAAAGGGAAGCTGCAGTAGTATTAGATCTCAACCTGCCAGACATTGTCTGGGCCATCCATGCAGCCAGGAGTGGCAGAAGCCAAATACTTTGTAGGACTGCATGCTGGTGCAGTAGGTCAGAGAACCCACTAGACAATTTGCCATTCTCAATATAGTTCTCACCAACTCAGAGGCATGGAAGAAGTGTGGGTTGGGGAACCACTTGTGTCCAGTGACAACAATAATATATGGTTTGAGTTGACCCTGGGCACCAGTAAGCCCTTGTCTAAAGCTGAGATACCAGACTTCAGAAGGCCAGATTTTAGCCTAATGAGGGAACTAGTCCTGGGCAGGTTAGCTGGGGCAGACAGCATCATGGGAATAGAAAGAAGATGGGGGTTATAAAAAGGGCTGTTCCTAAGGCAACACTTTGCCAACCGGTAGCTGAACTTAATTTTACAGCACAGCTCTGATTTGAAAAACTAAGCACCCCCCACTCCCCATTTTTGATTAAGTAAGTAAGTGAGTGGCCATTTGAGGCAGAAAGCATATTTAATGATTTGTCACATTTTGTTTGGGGGTGTGCACTGGATCTTTTGTCTTGTTTTAACTGTATATGCCATAACCAGTAGCACCCTGAAGAGAAAGGGGATTTAATGTGTCTGATACTGCATGGGTTGAGCAGCTATTGTTTTTAAATTTTTTTCAAGTTTAGGAGATTTATTGTCTCTATTAGCTGGCTCCCCATTTACCACCAGTGTATTGGCTGGGTCCTGCACCTTCTTTAAAGTTAGACATCAGTGGTAGCACTGGACAATAGCCAATTGCTGACATATGGCTGTGTAAGGGGATGTCTTTGAAAAACATGTGACTGTTGAGGTATTATAACTAGGATGATGGACAGGAGCAGCCTACTCAAATGAGTGCACATAAGGAAGTGGGGGGAGACAGGGGAAATTGTTTAACCAGGAGAGGCACACTAAGCCGAAGCTTGATTCCAGGTGTGACCTGGGAGCAGAAGGAAGTTAAGTGACTTGCTTAGGGTCACACAGTATGCAACTGGGGGCTGTGGGATTCAAACCAAGGTCTCCAGCTCAGATCCTTAAACGACTGCTCCATACTGCATCTTAGTGTACTACCTAAAAATAACATTGTTTATTTTTTTAAGCAATCAAAATAGTATCCTTTATATCTGAGGTACTTTTTCTTTCCCCTCTGAATAATTAGAAGATTGTTTGCCTGATGAGCAGTATGTGTGATCTGTGGAACAGCAGTTTGCCTGGCAGCTAACATATCTAACGCTGTTCCTCCCATTGCATTATGATCTCACTGAATGTGACTCAGTTGCTGCCATATTAACCACTTATGATGTCATTGTCACTGACCTCACAGTGCTAATAATGTAGCCAAAGAAATAGAAATAGATATGTCAGCTACCAGGCAGATTGCTATTCCACACAACCAGCATATTACTATCATATAGAAACCTTTCTAATAAGCTAGAGGAAAAAGAAAAATACTTCAGAAATAAAATGTTACAACTGACTACTTCTTAAAATGTGTAATCTTTTCCTGTCTGCTCTTCTTGGTTCTACTAGTTTTATTTGAAAGTCTTTAAAAATGATATGCCATGGAAGGCTGATACCCCAGATCATTATGCACTGAATGGAGAAACAAAGTAAAATAAATGGGTACATGTGATACAAAGAATCCCTTGTGCTGGCTGGCTGGTACAGTGGTAGCTGTGATGCTTGCCATCCAGACAACCCAGTTTTGTGCCAGAAGCCTGGGACTTCTGTTGGCAACTAGCAAGGCAGGGTTTTTGCATCCACCTTGGACACCGCCTGCCTTAGAGAGTGTATCCCATCTCCTTCCACTACACAACTTCTCCTAGTTGCTCAGGGGGAAGGGTGGCATATAGGAAGTAATGGTGCCCCTTATGGAGTGGACATTTATTGTTATGTACACACTATCTTGGAGTGTGATGTGGAGCTGTCTCATGCCCAGAGCAGGCTGGAGAGGGAGTTCTAAAATTGGGGAGGGGCTCACTCATCCCTCTGAATACCCAAATAGCTATGAGGCCAGGTTGCTGCACAGGAGCCTGCTTTGTGGGTGGTTAAAAGGGGTGGGACCATGGTTTTTAAAAAAATGAGAACCCCCTAGCAGGGGACAAGCCAAAGGTAACCTACTCAGGGGTCAGTGTTAGGAGTGAAAGAATACAAGAATGGAGTATCAGACCCCAGGGATTTCCATGGGCAAGGAATTGGGATACTGATGTGATGGATGGTGGCTCCCAAATCAAGCTGGGGTGGTATGGAAAAAGCATCCCTTTAGGAAAAGTCACACACATATTTGTCTATATCTATATCTATATCTATATCTATAGCTATATCTATATCTACAGCATGTCTATGTATATGTACATCTGTCTATAACTATCTACAGTATACGTATATGTGTGTGTGTGTGTGTATATATATATATATATATATATATATATATATATATATATATATATATATATATATATATTACAGTGGCACAGTAATGCCACTATAGTTAGGGTTGAGTAAGCACTTTAATGTTAAACCTCAAATTTCGCGACATAATTATTTTACCACCATATGATGGATTTGCCTGACATTTTGCATGCACGGTCTGGTACCATAGATCTCTGGATATGGCAAGTTGCGTTACTGTCCAATGTACAGTTGCGGAGCTGCAGAATGCTAAAAAATGTAAAAAAACTGACTTTTTGTGTGTTTCTTTTCTCACTCCCACAGCCTGCGCGGTTTGTCCATTTGGTCCAAAATGTTGGTGCAGTCTTGGTCACCGATGTGCCTTTTGAAGATTTTATGTAAACGTATTAAATCATTCAAAAGTTATTCAAAAAAACACATTTTCCATTATAGTCAATGGGAAAAGTTAGCAAAAATCACAAAACTTTAGCAAATATCATTTTTACTTTCTCAAATAGCCCTTTTACTTTCATGATTCGTCCATCTTGTTTACAGTTAGTGACAGAAAAATGTCTGGCATTTAAAATTGGGACCCACTAGGTAAACACTGATTGCTGTGTTTATCTAGTGGGGTCCTGAGGTTGCTAGACCTATCTTTTTTGGGGGTTAAACCCCCCAGAAATGGCTTTTACAACTTTGAGGAAAAAGTACTTTCTCAAAATACTTTTGCAAATGTGAAAGTTTTGTGATTTATTCTGCAAAACTTTTGTGATTTGTGAAAGTAATTTGCGAAAGTATTCTCAACATAACTGCAAAATTTTGCCATCCTTCTGCAACAAAATGGTTGGGTCTTTTGGGTTGAAATTTGCAGGGTGGCAAGCCTTGGTCACACATATGTGCCTTTTGTTGGGTTGGTGCCAAAACATTATAGGGGCCCAAAGTTACAGCATTCTGAAGTTCAGAAAGTTTCCCATAGAATAACATTGTGGCACCCGTTACGCGTTTCGGGGCATGTATCTCGAAAACGGTTTGAGATATGGATTTTTCGTCACATAAATGGAGACTAAATGCAGAAGTAGTTTAGAAAGCCATGAAAACCATTAAATTTGAAATTTTTTTCTACCTTGTAAGGTTACTGATATATTTGGGAATTAGTGTTCCAATTGCTCAATTTCATGTCCTAGGCCCACTTTTACGCCCACAGAATTTGCATTCACAGCACTTTTTGCTCCCCATATCTTGGGCACAATGCGAGATATGGATTCAGTAGACTTTATGTTGCGAGAACTACTCACTTTCATGATTACAACCACACTTGCATGATTTTTCTAGCTGCTACGGTTCCCAAGATATGGGCAAATTAGTGTTACAAGGGTTCCTTGCATTACAGGACTGCTGTATGGCTCAATACTTGTGTCTAAGTGGGAGCTCAGGGACCAGATGGCCCTGCGCTCCCACATATGCATACCATTATGCAAAAAATGGACAATGTAAAGGGAGCGCAGGGCCTGGAGGGCCCACTCTCCCACCAACACATACCACTTACAGTACACTTTCTCAAAAAGAAGGGAATTGCATTGCAAAAAACTCTGTTAATGCATCAGTTAAGGTTATTTCCACAGCAACAAAAGTATAGAAATGCGGTGTTAGGGTTATAACCCCATCACCCCACTCCCATGCCCCCATACTCAAACCCCTAACTCTGCATTTCCCCATCCCCCCCCACACACACACACATGCAATACACATGCAAGATTGTAAGACACTATACCAATCAGTCACATCTGTAAGCACATTAATCATGACACTGTACTCCTTTCACATAACACTATGTAATGAAAAACAAATACAGTATGATCGACTCTATACTGCCAGTATAGTAACACATTATAGCTGGTATAGCTTTTTCATAAAGTGAAACGTAGTATGCACAAACTTTCTAAATATTGATTTTTGTGTGTCATAATTCAACGATTGGCTCACTGCAGGTATCGCTGCTACCACATAGGCATGTGGTAGCAGGACAGACACAGCTGACACATACATAGTACTTTTCAGATACTGCTCAGGTATGAAAGTAGCAGCATCACATGTTGTAATACTGATGCGTTAACTTGAAATACTCATTAGCAGCATGTTATGGTTAGCTTTGGATGTTACAACTGTTGCTGTCACATATTGCTTGTAGACGATACTACAAAACATTACTTTTATTATTATTACCATTTGTTATTAGGACTGATTCACTCCATCAGAAAAAAATATGTAAACATCCATTGACTGTTGCTAGGGTTATCCAAACTCTTATTTCCAATACAGCTATCTATAGATAACATACTGTGTGTTTCATCACTTCTTAACAATTGAAATATAGGCATCTGCTTAAATGTTGTTATTGATGTTTGTAACAGAAAAATGCTTGCTGTGGGCCATCTACCATGGTTGCCTAACATACGTGTGTACCCACAAGGCACTCTGATGGCAGCAGAACTCATACAGTTGCTGGACTATGATGATGGATGTGTCTTGTACTGCTTGCATGTGTATGTGTGTGGGGGGTGGGGGGGAATGCAGAGTTAGGGGTTTGAGGATGTGCTGTGTGGGTGGGGTGATGGGGTGGTAACCCTAATACTGCATTTCCACACTTTTGTTGCTATTTGCTATGGAAACAACCCTAACTTAAACATACATAGAAACATAGAATTCGATGGCAGATAAGGACTGCTTGGCCCACCCAGTCTGCCCATTTCCCCTACCTAATGGATAAGCTGCAGTTCCTAGTTAACCAGCAGCCTACTTCTTTCTACCCCCACCCCCTAGAATTGCCTTATGGCTGTCCCATGCATGTTTGAATTCAACCACTGTTTTTGACTCCACAACTTCCTCCGGAAGGCTGTTCCATGCATTCACAACCCTCTCTGTGAAAAAATACTTCCTTACATTACCTCTGAGCTGCCCCCCCCATCTTCACATTGTGCTCCCTTGTTCTTGCACACCTCTTTTTTTGAAAGATGCTACCCTCTTGGACTTTGTTGATTCCCTTGAGGTACTTGAACATTTCGATCATATCCACCCCTCTCCCTCCTTTCCTTGAGGCTATACATATTAAGCTCCTTTAGTCTCTCTTCATATGTCTTCTGGTGCAGACCCTGCACCATTTTAGTTGCCCTCCTCTGGACAGCTTCCATCTTGTCTATGTCTTTGCGGAGATTGGGTCTCCAGAACTGCACACAGCACTCCAGATGGGGTCTCACCAGCTGTCTGTACAGAGGGATAACAGCTTCCTGTTTTCTACTGGTGATGCCTCTCCCTATACATCCCAGTGTCCTCCCAGCCCTCCTTACTGCTCTCTCACTTTGCTTGCCCACCTTTAAGTCATCTGATACGACTACCTCCAGGTCTCTTTCCATTTTTGTTGTTGTTAGTATCTCACCCCCCATTGTGTACTCTTCCCCTGGATTTTTGTTTCCCAGGTGCATTACCTTGCACTTCTTAGCATTAAATCTAAGCTGCCATACATTTGACCATTCCTCTAACTCTTGCCAAGTCCTTTTCTCATCCTTTCCACTTCTATCTTTGCATCTCACTTGTTGCAGATCTTTGTGTCATCTGCAAAGAGACATACTTTTCCTTCCAGTCCCTCTGCAATGGCGCTTATAAAGACATTGAAGAGGACCAGTCCTAATACTGAACTCTGTGGCACCCCACTAGTAACCCCCCCTTCTTCAGAGTGGGCTCCATTTACTATTACCCTCTGTGTCCTATTCTCCAGCCAATTCTTTACCCAGGCTATCATCTTGTGACCCAATCCCAGGCTGGCTAACTTGTATATTAATCTTTTGTGTGAGACTGAGTCAAATGCCTTGCTAAAGTCTAGGTAGGCCATGTCTACAGCCCCTCCCTGATCTGCTATTTTCTTCACCCAGTCAAAGAAATCTATTAGATTCATCTGGCATGAACTTCCTGCTGTGAATCTATGCTGCCTTGGGTTCTGTGCCCCTCTGGCCTCTAGGTACTCGACAATTCTTTCCTTCAGAACTGATGCATTAATGGAGTTTGTTGCAATTATATATATATATATACAGTGTATATATATATATATATAGAGAGAGAGAGAGAGAGAAAGAGACAGAGAGAGAGGGAGAGAGGGCACAGTCGTGCATCTATAGTTAGGGTTGAGTAGCATGTTTAATGTTATACCTCAAGTTTTTTACTTTAAGAACTTTGCAACCAATCAATGGATTTGCTCAAAATTTGGTATGGTCTCTTCCATGTGGACAATCTCTTGATGTGGCAAGTTTTGTTCTGGATGGATGTGTGGATTCTGGGATCCCGATAGTGAAAAAAAAGTAAAAAAAGACCCTTTTTGCAGTTTGTTCCCCACTGCCTTCCTGCCACTCAGTGTGGAATTTATGCATGATGTTTGTAAGGTAGACAGAACTTTGTTAGCAGAACAGATAGTGAAAATGTGGTGCAATATTAATCTGTTGCAAAGTTATTACATTTTTTAGTTACCATAATATCCTAATGGAATGTTTATGAACATTCCATTTCCAGGATCGATGTCTTTTTTTTTAACAAAGTATTTGATCTCATGAACAAGTAAGCAACAAGGCACAAAGGGGTGTGTAAACCATATTTTACAGCATGGCCAAAGGCATAGTAAGGCTGCAGGCTGAAGGCCAAGTGACTTCAGCTGCTGGCCGTGCTTTCAAATATGGTTTACACACATCCCTGAGTGCCTTATTGTACTTATAAAATTGGTTCCTTTTTTTATTTTTGACTGTTGAGAAAAGCATGTTTATATGTAGAAAAATAGAATTACTTGTATGCATTTGTGATAAACTAGTCCTTCCACCAACTGCAAGTGATGTCATTGGTGATGTCGTTGTATTATTGCCTACTTTCTTCTTCCTGTTTTTTTTTTTCTCTCTGTTCTCCACATTCAAGATATGGAATGTTTATTATGGAATGTTTACCACAGAATACATGGATTCAAAATTCTGCTCAGTTCCACTGGCAGAATGTTTCTCTGTTAACACACTGTACACAGAGACAACAAAGGCCTTTGTTACAGCCAATAGACTAAGTTATATCACTGTCAGGACAAGAAGAAAAAAATTGCTCACCTTAGTAATTATGTTTCTTCTAATGGAGTCTTTCTGTATTCTGACTATTGCAGTTAGTCCCAGCACTCAAACTGCCCCAGAGGGTAAAGGGTTAATTTTCTATGCAGAGCATAGAATGTTGAGCTCAAGCTTGGTTCAAACCTCTGTCTGCTGCACTTTGAAGTGCAACTGTCAGATTCACTATGAGCTAATACTAACTAACTACTATGTGGAATTTGTAAAATTTTTACTAGCCAAATGGCAATCAAATATTTTGGATCTCCAAAAGACTCAAGTCAAGAAATCCAAAATCAAAAACCAGGTTGTGAACAACTTAATACTGTTAAATTAATAATATAACCCACTCCCCCTCTCTAAAAGGAGGGAGTACCCAAATGCACCCCTGGGGTGCAACACTGCACCTACCAGCCCACTTCCCTAGAACAGGTTCTGACAGTGGAGGTAGGAAGGGAGGTCAGAATACAGCAAGACTCCATTAGAAGAAACATAATTACTAAGGTGAGCAATTTTTTCTTCAAACAGCATGAAGTCTTGCTGTATTCTGACTATTGCAGACTACCAAGCAGTACCTCCATGGAGGAGGGAATCAAACCTACCTTGGGAATAGGCTCTGCAGTTCTACTGCACCAAACCAAGCATCACTCCTAGCCTGGATGTCCAGGGAGTAATGCTTGGTAAATGTATAGACTGTTTTCCAGGTGGCTGCTTTACATATCTCTAGCAAAAGAATATCCCTGGCTGCTGCCAGGGAAGCAGTTGTACCTCTAGTCAAATGAGCCCTCAGGCCTGAGGGAGGTATTTTGCCTAGCTTCTCATAGCAGAATTGAATACAAGAGACAATCCACCTGGCAATAGTTCTCTCAGTGGCAAGTTTGCCCTTACCCACTTCCCCATAAGTGAGAAACAACTGAAGGGAGTCAAACCTGTGAACCTTAGTACGCTCAATGTAGTAATTAAGGGCTCCTTTAACATCCAAACTGTGTAAACTTCTTTCTCCTGAACAAGAATGATCAGTGAAGAACACAGGGAGAGATATAGATTGGTTCAGATAAAAATCTGAAATCACTTTAGATAAAAACCTCCTATGAGTTCTAAGGACCACCTTATTTCTATGGAATGAGATAAAATCAGGCTCCACTGACAGAGCTTGCAATTCACTGAAACGCCTGGCAGAGGTAATAGCTACCAAGAACACAGTTTTCCAAGTCAAGTGCTTAAGCTCTGCTGAAGACAAAGGATCACAAGGGGGGTCATAAGCTGAGCAATACAAACATTAAGATCCCAAGCAGGGCTAGGATCCCTAAAGGGGAGATTGGTATCAAGCAATCCCTTGAAAAATTTACAGAATACAGGGTGAGATGACAGTGAGGGAGGCTTTCCCACTGATAGAAATGCAGAGACAGCAGACAAATGTACTTTGAGAGTAGCTGGTCTGAGGTCTAGGCCATTAAGATGAACCATTTAATCCAGAACTGTAGACAATTCAGCAGTGTCCGGGGATGTATGCTTCTTGGAACATCAAATGCTGAATCTTTTCCATTTGGAGTTGTAAGTTTTTCTGGTGGCAGGCTTTCGAGAGGCTTTGAGAATATCCAGAACCCCTTGGGACAGATGCAAATCTGCATACTCTAACTCTTCAAGAGCCATGCCTTGAGATTGAGTGACCAAAGATTGGGGTACCAAATCCTCCCCTGAGTGGAGGTTAACAGTTTGTAATTCTTGGTAAGAGACAGGGGAAGATGGACTGCTAGGGACAGCAACAGGGGGTACCAAGGATACCTGGCCCAATCTGGAGCAATCAGAATCACTTTGCAAGGTTGTGACCTTACCTTGACCAGAAATTTGAACAGTAGAGGAAAGGGAGAGAAGGCATATAGAAATTTCCCTTCCCAGTTCAAAATCAGAGCATGCAGAGGAACTGAGCCCAATATTGGGGGTCTGCAACAAAACAGTGGAAGTTGATGATTGTCTGGGGCTGCAAAGAGATCTATCTCTGGAGTGCCCCACCTTGAAAAAATCACTTTTAACACCAGAGGGCCCAGGGACCATTGTGATGGCCCTGGGAGATCCTGCTCAATGCATCTGTTAGCACATTGTCCTTCCCTGGAAAGTGGATTGCTATCAGAGAGGTCTGCAAAGAATAAGCTAGGGATCACAATTTCATGGCTTCCATGCACAAGGCCGTAGAATGAGTGCCTCCCTGCTTGTTGATGTACCACATGGTGGTGGTGTTGTCTGTCCTGACCTGAACCACCTTATTCTGCACTGACTGAGAGAAAGCTTGCAGGGCCAGAAAGACTGCCCTGAGTTCCAAGAGATTGATATGAAGAAGGGATTCCTGAGGGGACCACAGTCCCAGGGATCTGAGAGCTCCCAGATGGGCTCCCCACCCCAATAGAGAAGCATCCATGGTTAGGACTACAGAGTGATACTGAGTGATGAATGGGACTCCTTGCCTGAGGTTGCCCTGATCCTGCCACCATTGGAGAGCCTGGATCAGAGTCTTGGTCACTGGAACTAGTTTGGTTAGAGAATCTTTCTTCTGAGACCAAAAGGCCCTCAGGTGAAACTGAATGTCCATCATATGAAATCTGGCCCCTTGGACCACTGCTGTAGAAGCTGCCATGTGGCCCAGAAGTTGAAGGAAGTGCCTTGCTGCCCAAGATACCAAAAAGGTGGAATGAAGAAGCCAGCTCTACAATAGCCCTTGCCCTTTCCAGGAGAAGAAAAGCTCTTGCTTTAACTGTATCCAAATCTGCCCCTATGAAGGTGAGGAGCTGTACAGGCTCAAGAACTGACTTGGGAAGACTGAGAAGGAATCCTAGGGAAGTCAGCACTTGCTGAGTCACTTGAAGGTCTGCCTTGACTTGGTCTGGGGACTGACCCACAATGAGCCAGTCATCCAGGTATGGAAATATGGAAATATTTTTCCTTCTTAAAAAAGGCCACTACTACTGCTAGGCATTTTGTGAATACCCTTGGAGCTGATGTCAGGCCGAAGGGCATAGCTTTGAACTGATAATGGCCTGAAGACAATTCGAACCTGAGGTACTTTCTGTGGGAGCACCTGATGGGAATATGAAAGTAGGCATCTTTTAAGTCCAGGGAGGCTAGCCAGTCCCCCTGGCCTTAGAGAGGGAAGGATTATTCCCAGAGTCACCATTTTGAATTTTGGTTTTAAAAGATGTTTGTTCAGGTATCTTAAGTCTAGGATGGGTCACCACTCCCATCTTTTTTGGGGTAAGAAAGTACCTGGAGTACAGACCTTTGCCCCTGTGCAATGTAGGAACTCTCTCTACAGCCTTTAGAGCAGTAGAGATGAAATCTCTGCCTCTAGGGCAATGGTTTCGAAGATGCTTGCAGGTGGAAAAGATCTGATCCTCAGCTGTGGAAATTTCTTGAAGCTGAGAACCAGACCTTGGCATACCACCTCCAGGACCCACTTGTCTAAGGTAACAGACATCCAGTCCTGGATGAAGTAAGCCAGCCTGCCTCCTACAGGAATGGGGGAGTCAACCCGGGCTGACACATCAGGGTCTCTGCTTGGCAGGAGCCTTAGGTTGAGGGATGGATGCAACCCTGCTCATCCCCCTTTTTCCTCTCCCTCTGAAGAACCCCCTTTGAGGAAAGGGAGAAGAGGCCTGTGCTTGGTAGAAAGGTCTATGTAAAGGCCTGCCCCTGCCCCTGCCTGCTGCCTTTGAGGAGTTGCCTGCCTTTCCTTGGCCTGTGCACTCCTATAGGTGGTCCTATACTCATCCATCTTTTTCATGTAATTCTCTGTCTCCTCCCCAAATAGAGAATTACCCACCACAGAGAAATCCATGGCCTTAGCCTGAGTGTCCTGTGAGAGACTAGTACATCTGAGCCAAGCCATTCTCCGAAGAGCCACAGATGTAGCCATGACTCTAGAGAACACATCATTGGAGTCCACAGCAGCATGGAGCTGTACCTTAGATGCCTCGATCCCATCAGCAGCTATCCCTCCAGCTCTGAAGCTAGCTGGGGGGAGGCCTGCTTAGCCAGTGCCAGTACAGTGTCCCACCTGGACTTCTGGTACCTGGCTGCATAGGCCATATAATTAGTCTGCCTGAGTCCCAAGGCAAATGCCATGTACTGTTTCTTTGCCATGGCATCCAGCTTCCTAGAATCTTTATCTGGGATTGTGAAGCCAAGGGTATATTAGCCTTATCACAGGCTGCAGCCTGCACAACCCCAACATGGCCGCATTGTTGATACAAGTACTGTGTACCAGAAACTGATAAGGTGCTCCTTTTGTCCATCCTTCTGTCGACAGGAGGTACAGAATTTGGAGTTTTTAAAATCTTTTGTGTCTGTTTCTCAAAAGACTTATGAAGGGGAATAGACAGTTTCATGGACTCTGGGATGTCCACCATCTCCACATAATCTGGTTCCTCTTTTTCCTCTACAGCTTCTTCCACAGGGAGCTGGAGCGTTTCTGCCACTTTCCTGTAAAACATGTAGAGGGAAGGGGACTCAGAAAACCTAGGAGGGGAAACACCAGAAGGCCTGTCTGGGGAGATGTCCGGTTCAATGGGCTCAACCAGACCTCCCACACCATCATCATCATCATCGTAATCTTCATCCCCCTGCAAATCCGGTTCATAGAAGTCTTCAGTGGCATAATCTTGAACCGGAAGAACTGACTGAACTGAGTGCCTTCCAGAAGGCACCAGATCAGATGGAACTGGATGAAGCAATTCTACTATCCTTATCGCATTGGCAGTCTCTTCGGTGGTCAGAAAATGGGTCTCTGGGACCGAACCGGCGGATTTTTCTTTTCCTTTTCTTTTTGCAGGAACCGATCCCTCAGGATCGTCTCTCCTCTTGCCTGAAGAAGTATTGCCCTGGTCAGAGGGCACTCCCTCAGATTCAGTCAGAACCGAACCGGGCTGGCCATCTAAGTCAGCAGACTTCATGGCCTCCTTATCCCTGAGCCTACCTAATCTTTTTTCCCAGGGTAGACTTAGGGAAATGTTTACAGATTTTGCAGTCTGAATCGAGGTGGTCAAACCCCACACAATAAACACAGGTGGTGTGGGGATCAGCCTTAGGAAAGACCTCCCCATACACACTGCAGTGTTGAAACCCAGTGGGCCCAGTTTTTCTTTTGGGTTTCTCAGACATAGCCATCCACACCAAAAACTTACTCTTTTTATGGCAACCGTGTCACAGGTATTGTAAAAAAACACAAGAAAATGCAGTTTTTTTAAAACTGATAAGGACCAGTAACCACACTCTAAGTTTAAAAATAAAGACAGAATATATAAATCACTAAATGGCCGGTTCAGCTGAGCCAGTCAAAAAATCAGTTTTTACAATTTCCACAAGTTTACTATGTCTAGTTCACTACCTAGTACTTACTGTACCACAGACAGAGATCTGAACTGAAACTTGCGAAAAATAATTGGTAAAACCAAGGACTTTCACCGACTTATGAACCGTGAGCAAAGGAGAAATCTCTGGAGCGGCCACACCTCTCAACCTCCTGCCTCATAAATCAGGGACAAGGCTTAAAAAAAATCTGGGACAAAGGATCAAAATCAGGGACACATCTTCAAAATTGGTGATATCCACTCAGGAAGCTGGTAGAATAAGGGGCTTAGTGTAAAATGCATTTTCCAAGGAAGAAAAAGTCTGTAATTTTAATGTTTGACATTATTTTGTGCCTACAGCTTCCACTGTTTGGTCATGGAAACACAATTTTTAGGAGGGACAGAGTAAAATTTGAAGGCAAAATCAGGGATGTCCCTGAAAATCAGGGACAGTTGAGAAGTATGGGAGCAGCCGTTCAGTTAGGCGGAGTAAAGAATCTGACAGTTGCGCTTCAAAGTGCAGCAGACAGAGGTCTGAACCGAGCTCGAGCTCAAAGTTCTATGCTCTGCATAGAAAATTAACCTTCTACTCTCTGGGGCAGTTTCAGTGCTGGGGCTAAGTGCAATAGTTAGAATACAGCAATACTTCATGTTGTTTGAAGAAGAGATTTCCCTGATAAGCAGGTAAAGATAGAAGGGGGATTTTTCAATCTCAGCAAAGAAACAGTTGAAGTGAAAACTATAAACAATACTTATTATTTCTAGTTTGTTTATGTATGTAAGGAGAATATGATAATCAGGGAAACAACATTTCATTCATTTGTTTTATTTTTTATTTAAAGTAGTTTTATTTTTAGGGCCCAGTTTAATTTTTTTACAGTGTAAAGGTAGCAGCCATGTTTGCGGTGGAATATCATTTGTGGCAGTAGGTGGCTAACTGAAATGTCTATGTTCCAAATGCTCATTTATCTGTGTTGCAGACTCTTCACTGATGAGCAGTCCTTTTTTTTAACCATGTGTAAACCATATTTTACACACAAATAAGAGCCAATCAGATTACATGATTGTACCCTGCCATTTTATAAGGATTGAGTCTCGTGAGAGTGTTCCTGTTTCACAAAATCCATAATCCTTTCTCATGAGGTAAAAATCCTTGTTTGCGAGCAGCCATCGTGTTTTCAGTTAGCAAGGTGGAAAAAATGTTGCAATTAGAAAAATACTGCCCCTTGGCAAACACCAACACTTGTGTTTGTCCAATCAGGGCCTAAGGAACATGATTCTGCTGTTATATTTAAAAAATAATGAGCAGAAATATGTTATTTACATCAGCCGTTGGTAGTGTCACAAATTTGCAGCCCTACTTTTGTGAAATTATTGCAAATTGTGGCACCGTTTCATGAAAGCCACTACAATTTGTGGCACTACTTTAATAAAAAAAAATATTGGCCCCTGTAAAATGGCAAAACCTTTTCTGGACATTATTTTGAAAAAAATAAGGATAGAATCTGATTCCTTGGCCCCTGTTTAGGTAAACACAGGTTGGTGTTTACCTAAAGAAAGGATGTTTTGTCCTTTAAGTGCCTCCAAGGAGGCTGAGGCATGTTTACATTTAAAAAAAATGCATTTTGCAGACATCAGGGTGCCCAATTCCTGTGTCAGCAGTTGAAGCTCCCCTTCCCCGGCAGTAGGGGATACTGGGTAGCCCCCTCCCAGTGTCATGAAATGTTTATTTTTAAAAATATTTTTTGTCAACATCGGGGTGCCTAATCCCCGTGTCAAAACTAGACCCCACCCGCCAGTATGGGACATTGGGGATCCCACTCCCAGTGTGTCCAGTTATGTCCTATCCCCCCAGAACTTGTAAAGAATGCTTTATTGCCAGTATTGGGGTGTCCAATCCCTGAGTCAGCATCAGAACACCCACCAGTGTGGGACTCTGGGGAGTCATCTCCCAGTGCCCCCAGTTATGTACTACTCCCAATACTGTGGGACACTGAGGAGCCCACCACCAGTGTCCCAAAATGTTGCTTTATGTGTACCTGTGAAAAAAGAAAACAGTCCCACAATGTCTTTTTTCCCCTAAAAATAGAAAATAGTCCCTCATCAACTCCCCATTCCCCTCCTCCATCTTGGCCCTCCTACTGAGCAACCTACCCACCCACCCCCGCTCTATACTCACCACCAGAGATTGTCAGTGGTCATCCTATGTGGACCGGGGCACGTCCACTCTTCAAAGCCAAACTGGGAACTGAAGAATCAAGGCAAGTGCCTTATAATGGCTGTCAACAGCATTTTGAACTTATGTTGATATCTTTGCCATTTTTTGTGATATTCCAAAAACACCCAAGTTACACACGGTCATTGAAAATTTTCCATGCACGCATGTAACTTTGGCAATTTTTAATATTTTCTCTCTAAATTTACAACATTGCCATTTTTTCACACCACCTCATGAACAGTACAGCTGTCATTTTTCACATCCTGTCCAAAACATGTTTTTGCACCTGTGGAATGGAACAGTATTTTGCCACGGATTTGAAAATTTTCACTTAGAGTTTATGAGGTGGGGTCATAAGAAGACTACATTTCTCTCAACAGTAGATGCCCCCCCAAGGGTGGTCATGAGGGAAACCTGAAGGTGCCCTCACCAGAGCTGCAGTCTGTTCTTCCATTCCCCCCATTTTAACAGCAGCAGATAGCTCCCACGAGGGGGGTCATGAGGTCATGAGGGCAAGCTGAAGGGCCCTCCCCAGAGCTCAGTCCATTCTTCTGCTCCCCCCACATCAGTAACAGTAGATGGTTCCCCCTGAGGGTGGTCATGAGGGCAAGCTGAAGGTACCCCCCCAGAGTTGCAGTACATTCTTGTGGTCCCCCCACCTCAACAACAGGTGCACTACAACGCACTGGTGGAGTCTCGTCTAGGTCAGTAGAGAAAGGAAGGCTATTGGTTGCGCCATTTTTCATATTTAAATTGGACTGTTTCAGACAGCTTAGTCTAAAAGTCGTCAGACAAATGCTGGTAGTTTATTTTTCATAGGTTTTCTGTCTAAATTACCCCTTGCTTTACAGATTTAGCAGGGTACTTTAATTTAATTCAGTATAGTTTTAGCATGGTACTTTAAAAATGTAGTTAATTTCTGCAACATACCTGTTGCTTTACTGTTCCTAGCAGCATACTTTAATTTTAATTACTGAACTTAGCAGGGTACTTTAACTTAATGTAATTTATACTGCACTGCATGAAATAGCCAAACAAGTTAGCCATGTTTCCTTGTATTTATAGCCTTCTGTTGGGCAGCTACTTCCCTGAATTCTGGCAAAAAAAACAATTGCTTTTCTATACTTTCAGCTAGGTACTTTTTTAACTATTGTCTTGTATGTTTATTGAGCATAATACTGACAAAATTAATTGAAGCAGTATGCCTTCTAAGTTGTGGCTGAATTAGCATAGTCTAAAGTCTAAAATAAAAGTGTTTTCAAGTGATTTCAGCCTGGATTCTTAGCTGTGTGCTCATTCTAGTAACTTTTAAGAATTTGTTTGTGAGCTCTGCAGAGTGCAAGCTGCTGAGATCCCTTACCACAGTGAGACACATTTTTGCAACCCGGTCTCCAGTTTTAACTTAAATTCTGCAGGACCACCTAAGGCTCCTCAGCTACAAATTTCCCCATTTGGCAAAGCAAAAGTAACTAGTAATGTAATCTGTAAAGGGAGAGCCTCTAAGCCAGTTTATAATTCCTTCTGGCTATTTAACCCCTGCATCTGCGAGTCATGACTCAGAGCCATTTTGTTTTCAAACTCTTTCTGGCTGTTAAACCTCACTGCAGGCTACTCCCCCCACCCCCCATTTCAGTCCCTCATAATGCTTACCAATTCCATCCATACTAGAATGGATTTAGGCCACAACACTGCAGCAATTTTTGTTGACCTGACAAAAGTGTTTGATACAGTCCCTCACTCACGCCTCCTGTCCAAGCTCTCTCTCTTAGAACTCTCCAATGTGGTCACCAACTGGTCCCACTCCTACCTGGTTGGTAGAACCCAATCAGACTGTATTGGAAACACCAACTCTGCCTCCCTTCCTGTCAGCACTGGGGTGCCCAAGGGCTCCATCCTTGGTCAGCTCTTGTTTTCTATCTTCTTTAACGATCTGCCCTCTGCTTGCCCTAACACATCCATTCATATGTATGTGGATGACACTGTGCTGCATACTTCCAGCCCCATGGCCACTGATGTGGTGACCAGACTCCAGCTGTACTTCAATAATGTTCAGCTATGGTTACATGTAATCAGCTTTCACTCAGTGCCAAGAGAACAGTCTCCATGACCTTTGGTACTAGGAAGAGACTCTTGAGGCACCCCAATTTCCACACCCTGGACAGGACTTCACTGGAGGTCTGTACATCCTTTAGATATCTCGGTGTCTGCCTTGACCAGCACCTCAATTTTTCTGTGCATATCGATACCGTCAACAGTAGCTCCACCCCAGGCTGGGTGCTCAATACCATAATCATGGTTGCATCCTGTGCTGGCTTGCCATGCCGTTGTACAGAAAATGATCCTCCCTATCTTTGAATATGGGGACGCAGTCTAAGTGCTGTTCCCAAGTCCACCCTAGCCAGACTGGGTCCACTCTTCCAATCCTTCTGTCTTTTCACTCTTGACTGTCCTCCTCCCACCCACCACTGCATCCTCTACCAGTTCCTGGGACTCCCCTCTCTTCAGGACCAAAGACTGTCACACTGCACATGAATCACAGCCAAGTTCTGGACCCAGTCCCTACCCACTTACCTGACATAAAAATGATCTGCTCCTACTCTTCCTACATATACACTGAGGAACAATGGTGCCAGGCTCCTATCTGTACCACACATGTCCACAGCTGCAGGTCAGGCAGCATTCAGGTATCGCATGCCTAAACTATGGAACTCCCTCCCTACAGCCATTCAGCATGCATCCACCAGCCAGCACCTCAACTCCCTCCTCAAATCACATTTCTCCTCCAACTGCACATGTGACTAAGTAATCTTGTCCACCCTAGGGACAACATCCTCCTATAGTGTTTGTAGAAGTTAGTCCTGAAGAGTTCTGAAGTATGTGCATATCATAGTTTGATTGTTTTACATGCCTTACACTACTTGCTGCTGCACTGTATTTATGTACTGTACTTTGTACCTTGTATTTTTGTATCTTATACGCATACTGTATTTTCTCTTAATTACTTTCTGGAACTTGTATTCATGCTTGTCCTGTTACCACTGCTAATTTGCACTCTCCCATATGCCTCCCCCTGGATGCATCCAGAATCGAGCAGTAGTCTGCTCAGTATGCCTTCCTGGTAAAACTTTCAAATAAATAAATGTTGAAAATTTGGGGTCAAAATAAGAAAAAATGCCAAAGTTATGACCATTCATTGCAATTTCACTATGCCCGCTCCTAACTTCAAAAATGTTAAATATTTTTACCACAGATTTTCAGAATAGGCTTCTGAGTACCCCACCTCATTTATGCCACAGCTGTAAAATCCTGGCCAAAATGTGTTTTTGCACCTGAGGCACAGAATGACGTTTCAGTTGCACAAATTATGTTTTGGCAGTGATTCAAAAATGTTCTGTACTGGGTACATGAGGTGGGGTAATAAGATGGCTATGCTGACAATTTGGTCACCGTTGTCCTATAAATGGAAGCACAGGGCCGGCGGACCCTGTGCTTCCATAAGTACATATACACATCTAAGGAGGGATAGGAGTGCAGGGTTCAGAGGACCCTGCACTCCCACAGTAAAATAATGATTCTATTATACTATTACAATTATACTATCTCAAAAAGTAAGGAAATAAGGTGCAAAAAACTTTGTTAATGCTCCAGTTAAGGTAAAAGAGACAAAAGTTGGGAAATGAGCATTAGAGTTTCCCTAACTCCACACCCTCCTATACCATGCAGGAGAGTATGTATGGGATGTGTCTTGGGCTTCACAAGTCTAACACTCACCCCATTCTTATAAAGTCTACACATCTGACCTTATTCACAGATGGAATAGGGTGAGTGTTAGGCTTGAGAATCTCAAGGCACATCCCACACCTGCTATTCTGCATGGTTTGGCAGGGTGGCATGTTAGGGAAACCCTAACACCTCATTTCCCAACATTTGTCACTTTGACCTTAACTGGAGCATTAACAAAGTTTTTTTTGACAAAAAAAATATATATATATAGATTCAATGCAAAAAAACTGTTAATGCATAATTTAGGGTTAAAACACAAAAAGTCAGAAAATGAAAACTCTTTAGGGTTGTCCCAACCTCTCATGGACCCACCAATCATCCCAAGATTGACAGATGATGGGGTGTGTCATTGGGTTGTGAGGCCTAAATGTCATCCCATTCCATGTGTAATCATATTGACAAGGGACAGGGAAAAAGAATGGGGTAACATTTAGGCCTCACAACCCTAATGACACACCCCATCATCTGTCAATCTTGGGATGATTGGCGGGTCCACAAGGGGGGAGGGGCAACCATAAAGATTTTTCATTTCCTGACTTTTTGTGTTTTAACCCTAAATGATGCATTAACGCAGTTTTATGCATAGAATTTCCTTACTTTTTGAGAAAGAATAGAAAAGTAGAAAGTCACGGCCCTTCATGTCTATCTCACTGCCTGTCTGTCTGTCTGTCTGTCTGTCTATCTATCATAGGTTAATGATTGTTTCCCAGTGTATATAAGCATTTATGATAGAAAATCCAGGGACATTGAGCCAAAGGTTGACTCTAATTTAAAGGATCCTTTTCTTTCCTGTAGCATGATCAGCGGGACACACAGTTTTGAAAAGATAGTAGGGACAGAATACTGGGTGGGCTGATCCCTATGCTTGAGAAAGATGGGTTGGTTTGTTTGCTATACATATGCAAAGACACTGCATGCACTTCAGCATCATTTCATATGAACTCCGGACCTTAAATCTGGTCACTGGGTGCAGAACACCCACTGCACAGCTCCCATCAAAGTAATACAGAGTAGAAGTCCCCTCTCTTTGCCAGCCTGCCTCCTATTCCAGAACTTATGGGACACTGCAGTCACATGCCTGAACAACTCAAAAATCATTGCAATTTAATAATCATAATTATTACTAATATTCCTATTTTCATTACAACACTTATATATGATTATGAGCATTATAATTTCCATAGATCAGTACCACAGGAGCCTGCATGCTCAGTATCAAGAGTACTGAATGTATTTCCTGACATTATTTTGCAGTTTCACGGATGACATGTTGTAAATATGCAGAGCAACAACTATGGGGATAGATACTGAATACACAAAGGCAGTGATGTGCTACACCTTTGCAGATAGATAGATAAATCATAAAATATACAGTAGAATGGACCTGCTCATTGTAAAACCATCTCTTGCTTTTCCAGTTTGCCTTTTTTCTGTTTTGATATACTGTTTTAACAAACTGAAGCAGTCGAGGTTCAATCGGTAATTACTTTAGTGAACATTAAAATCATTGACCTTCCCAGAGTACCAGATCCGGTCCGGCTCCCTATAAATTACAATGAGTATAACAGCCACTTAAAATCTATGGGGAAAAATGAAAATAAAATAGTTTGAAATGAAAACAGGATTTGTGGAAAACTTGGGTTTATGAGTGATGGGACCAATCAGCAATTTTATTATTCCTTTATTACAAGAAGAACTGATTTAATTAACCTTTGTTGGCAATGATAATTAAGGATCACATATCCCATGTTTGTGTTAGGCTTGTTGATGAGTGCAGCCAGAGACTGTAGAACTGTGAACTGGCCAGTGCTTGGGGTGATATGTTTATTGTATTACATAGGGTGAGGTGTGGCATGTGCTCAATTACAACATGTAAGTTATACGTTATTATGTTATAAATGATTATATGAAGAAGTGGGTCTGATACATGATCATAATATATGATGGTAGGTGTAATATGTATGCATATTATTACATGGGATGAGTTTGGAGTGGGATCCTATACATGAAATGAGGACTGGCATTGTCCCGCAGGGTATAAGGGTCTTGCACTGAATAAACCCCAGAGGTAAACACAGTAAGTGGGACAAATAAATGAACAGAGATTAGATCCATCCACCACACCTTTTGGGACAAACAACAAAAATCAGAGACAGGATCTTAGGAAAAGGGTATCACAGCTCAGAAATAAGCTTGGTGTAAACATCAAATTTCAGAAGGAAAAAACACATCTGCAACTCTAATGTGCAGTATTGTTTTTATTATTAAAATTCTCTCTCTCATAATGGAAATGTCTAAATTCAGGAAGGCTATATGGCTTTTACGAAACAAAATTAGGGGCATCCATGAATATCATTCAGGCTAGCTATCTATCTAACTGTCTGCCTGTATGTCTATCTATCTATCTGTCTCCCATGTTGCAACTTTTCCCAAGGGGAAGTGGCCAAGAAGCAGAAATGTATTCAAGCTCTGATTTTAAAATATACAACCTTCCTCCGTTTTTAAGGCAGTACTCATTTGAAATCCCCCTATGTTATTATTATCAGGCGAGATCCTAGACCTGAAACAGTCCCTCCACTAATCCCACCATGGCTGGTGTGGCTGCACATGGCTCCAGCTGCTTTTAATAAGCCAATTTGTTTCCCAGGATGAGTTAAAAAATGACATTATATGTATCTCTTCTGCTCATTTTTTTGTTTCCCATGAAAAACATGGGATTCTGGTCCCTTGTTTTTTTTAAGAGTCACCTTCCGTCTCAGACCAGACCAACATTTGAGCCCATGATATAATTACATATGATATATAGATATTTTGTTTTATTAAAATGTGTCATTTCTGGCACATACATGCGTCTTTTGTATATGTATAACCCTCAGATTTTAATTGCATTAATAATGGTGAAGTAAAAAGTGAAATTTTATAGGAATTGTATCTGTTTTCAGCTTTGTAATAAAATGATTAGTTTTGTCAGTAATGACATATTACACAGACTCTGCAAATCAGAAGTGAAAACGGATGGTGTCCCCTTCCCTTATTTATTGATTGTAATTTTATCTTGCACCCCCCCAACACATGAACCATTACATGTATTCATATATTTATTTAACATTTTTTAACCAGGACCTTCCCAAGGAGATGGAAATCTCCCTTTTCTCCTGAGTGTTCTTTACGATCAGCAATGAATGGTGGCTGATAAATAACGGACAAGTCAAGAACAGCAGTCAATCAGATGGACAGACGTAGAATACCCTATCTGCAGACTGAGAAGACAGACTAATAGAGAAAAAAAAGCACAGGGATGAAGAAAGACATGTTGACAGAATTAACAACAGTCAGACATAAAACATTTGTCAGATACAGAACGACGCACAAAAAAGTATACACCGACACAGACAGATGGACAGAAATCGGCATCAACAGTTAGGCATAAAGCACAAGCAGAGACAGAAAGACTTATCAAGAAAACAGACAGAAAACATAACACAGGGACAGACACATATGTTCAGTAGAGATAGAAAAAATACAGAACGACAGATACAAATACAAAACAGACTGACAAAATAGACTACAGCAGTAACAGACAAGAAAACAATCAGACAATATACAGGCAGCTTGAAACAGGGACAGATACGGACAACTGAAAATTCATACAGGTAAAAGACATATAGAAGCAACATTTTGACAGACAGACATGAAGACCCTCGGATAGAAACAGCCGGTTACAATCATGCAAAAGAATGTGGGACAAGCAGACACAAGCCAGAAAATGGATTGATAGACATGGAGACAAAAGAATGGCAGGGACAGACTTACAATTAAGACAAAGACAGACTGACAGCTTGCTTGAGCTGGAGGCACTGGGGAACAGGGCTCCCTATCTTAAAGATCATAGGCAAAGTGCTGTTTTGTAACAAATAAAATTGTGCTTTAAGTCAGTTGGGCTATTCATTGTGTCCTGACCAATTTTTAATTCTCTCAGTTTTTGTTTTTGTAAAGTTACAATGTGTTATTGCAGTACTGCTGAACACATGAAAACTTGCTGTTTCTGTTTCAGAATCGGGATTGTGCTGTGTAGCCATGACGTAATTTTAGAGCTGTCACTCAGACTGTCATAGTTTCCTACTATTGATGACTTCGTGCCTCAGCGTAGTTGCTGGTTTTCTTTTCAGTGATCGTCCTTCAAGTCAATGTAGTAACTGTTAAATTAATACATTATCTCGTCTTGATGCCTTCCTGAACTGTACTTACCTTTGTTTTTTTTATAGTTCTAAGTAATTTTTTTAGCTTTTCTTTCCCCACTATCTGATTCTTCTCCTCTGACTGTCAGCTCTATAAAGTACTTTGTTGTGAAGATATGGCCAGCACACCTACAAAGTGACAGCAGAATATTTTTCTTTTTTTCTTGTTTTATTTTCACAGTATTGATGATCTTGCAGTTTTGTGTACTTTTGATGATTTTATGGAAAGTGTTCAATTTACTTTCAATACAATGAGTGTGAGCTGTCACAGCACGGTGTGCACTTTGCTGCAAGTGGCAGATGGCACGCAGCATCACAAAGTGTCATATATAGCTCCCCACTTCTGACTATTGAAGCTTGTATGCCCAGATTTTTCCTAGTTCTGCAGCATGATGTAAATTAATTTTTGATTCATAAAATCGAAGACCTTGTGTGCACAGTGTGATAGTATTTGCTACTACTGCTACAATTGTATCAGCTTCGATACTGTAGTATCTCCTTACTTTCATGTTGGGACAGCGAAAAAAGCTGTTATTTTGTATGTTGATTTTCATTTTTTGATTTCTGAACATTTGTTAATATGATTACTTGCATTTCCATCAAGTATATTGTGTTATAGTCAGATTTACAGTCCGCTCCTTCCTGATGTGTGCTCTTAGGCTGTTGACTAGATAGGTCATATGGATCATTTTTAGTGCTGGATGTGGACAATAAAAATATCAACTATATAGGAAACTGATAGGTGGAAATGGACGGATAATTATAACTAAAAACTGCTTGAATTTAGTAGTGTGCCTGTTGCTAATTCAGGAAACCTTTCTGTGACACCCATTTAGTTTTACATATATATGTATGTGCAAACGTACATAGGGTATAATGCAGCCTTCAGGGTTTGATTGATTACCAAATTTCACTAGGTCGTTGTCTTCTTATCTGGTTTACTTAGTATTCATTTTTTACAGCCATAATGCACATTTATAATAACTGCGTGCTGATGTGTGGGTTTTAGAGCAGATCATTGTTTCCTAATTGTGTGAAAAAAAATTAAAAACAATAAAAAAAAAGATCAGGGCTGAGTTAAGAATCTTATTGTCCATCGAACTAGACTTAGTTGTACATAACAAAAAAAGTGGGAAAAATCATAAAAATAATTTGTGTCACACATTAGAAAGGAAGACAATGCAGTCTGCCCTGTGAATTTACAGCTGAGCTCATCACTCTATAGTTCTGTGTAAGACAGTATGGCATCACTGAGAGACATTTAGGACATGAACACAAAGACTGAGCTGCTACCTGAAGTAATGTGCAACATCGTGTGTCATCATTGCAAACCATTTCTGAAATAACTACTAGGCTATTACTCGTACTGGCATGAGAACTTATGATGCACAACACTGACATTGCCTTGCATACAGTGATCTGATTGATGCAATAAAAAAATACATAAGAATATCCAACAGTCATAATTAGCAACTATTCAAGCAACACAGATCACACAGGAGATCAGTTTCGCTGTGAACCTGACTGAAACACACACCATAATAAATAAGGAAAAAATAACATGATTATGCGGTCTGTAGCATCTAGCCAGCACTGCAGTACAGCTGTCACTTCCAGTTCACAGTGCTGGGAAAACACAGGCAGACTGTAACAACAAACCTATCAATCATAGTGTAACAGCACAACCAATATAACCAGTGAATCCAGTTAAATGGACTTTTCAGTTGGGCAGATATAAATATATATAATGAACAGCATTTGAACTTATTCCAAGATCTCACAGCAAGACAACAATCAGTATGGGCCACTGCAGTCTTTCCAGGATTGTGAGTGGACACAGTTGCAAAGTCACATGCAGTGTCAGACATATCAGTTATTATACACAGGAACGGGCTCTGACAAAATTACCAATAATTTACAATTGCCAGTCATCAACAAGAGCTTCTAACTCTGCATTCATTGATTTATTCTCAGAACTACTGTCACTAGCTATTGCTGCATCAGCTGTGGCACCACCACTTAATGCAACAAGTTCAAAAGAATAGGGATCTATTGCTGATCCGAAAATCACTGAGTCTGTTTCCTCATACTCATCAGAAGATGACATTTTAATAGGACGATCACAAAGAGTACCTAAAGTTAGAAGGAACAGGGTTTTACACAAACAAATTCTCAACAGTTGTCTATCTCCCCACAAAAATTAAATGAGCCTAACAGGAACTGCAGCACAAGTCAAATTTCCCACTCCAAAATTACATGACAGTGCATACTGCAGTCACGGCAGATCACTGTGTGGTCTGAGCATAACAGCGTGCTACTAGATATTTTTAAAACTTAAAAAATGCTGAAATCATAAAGGGCCATCAAAAATAAGAATTTCTAGGTTCCAGACAGCAACACTCATCACACAGGTCACTAAATACATTAGTATTGTTACTAAACATAAAATGAATTTGCCAATGACCTTTAATACTCCTCGTTTCCAAAAAAAAGGTCCAGTGCAGCCCCAAACATTTCCATTTCAATACTGACTTCTTAGCCCACCCCCACGCTCAACCTTTGGGGCTTGGAATTGTGTTATAATAAAACAAAATTGGTTGATAATGTTATTTGACAAACTTCATTTCCATATGGCAGAGGCTGGGAGGGTTAATTTCTGGTCCTGCAGGGGGTTAACTTGTAAAAGTAATACCCTACACACAAAGTTTAGCAAAGAATACCTTAATGGTTCTTTTTAAAAGTTTGTTAAAACACCGGGATACTTGATATACAAAGAGGCCTCCAGTGAATAGAACTGCAGGAATATTATAAAGTTCAGGTAATTAAAGTGTAAAGCACGTACCGTACATGCAGTTAAACAGTGAATATTTCTATCTTCCCAATTATTGCATGGGTGAGGGAGCGCCTTGCTTTTGGACTGATATGGCACTGATGGTAATATCAGTGAAGGACATGCTTTATAAGGTTGGCGACCCTCCCCCAGCTCTCAATTTGACCAACTCCAGATGACAGGCAGCAAGGCAATATCACAGGAAAGCCGGTCCATGGTCTGAAGAGGGAGGCCTGGGTTGCAATTAATATGCAACTTAGGAGCCTCCTTCACATTTTCTTGTTGGTGAATACTGAGACCTACAGATTTATCCTGGCTGGGAAGGGGACATTAGCTGCAAGTCTCCGTTTGCTGCCTCTCCCTGAAAGCCATCCTCCCTAATTTTAAAAATCAATTTGGGGCATTGGTAGGTTCACTGTCTCAATCAAGCACCCTGCCTGCACCAGAAGAGTCTCCCCACCAAACATGCATATTGATGAGCTTCCCTCTAGTCCAGACCCATCTGCCTTTGTGCCACCTCCTTTCCTTTCCTGTCTACACCTGCATTGCTCTCCTGTGCTCACTGCCTGCCTGCCCTGGTGGGTGACACCTCAGAGGGTGCAGCCTGTGGAAAATAGGTGCTCAGACAGTCTCAGCCAGTCCCCAACTCCATAGCTCTGTGTTAACAAATATAAATATATATATATATATATATATATATATATATATTTAAAACATTCACATTAGTACATGAAACCACTGACATGGTCCGATAAAATGAAGCCCCCTGAGCAAAACCCAGCCTTAACTGTGTTTGTAGGTGATCCCTGAGTTGAGAAATACATTTTTTTCATCTGGCCATCTGGTCGTCATCTCGCGATCAAAGATCACAGTCAACGAATCTCACAATCAAAGAATTTGCAGGCTTGCAATCAAAGAATTTTCCAGGCTCATGATCAAAGAATAAAAAATGCTGAAACTCGAGTTTTAAGCAGAATTACATGGAACCACCACCATGGTTCAAGAGAACGAAGCCACCTGAGCAAAACCCACCCTCATTTGTGTTCCTAGAGCACCCCAGGATGAGAAATATTAAATTTTAATTGGGCCATCTGGTCAGGCGCTCGGAATGCAAGATCGCGATCAAAAAATCTCACGATCAAAGAACTTGCAGGCTCGCGATCAAAGAATTTTGCAGGCTCAAGATCAAAGAATAAAAAATGCTGAAACTCTAGTTTTAGGCATAATTACATGGAACCACCAAGATGCCTTAATAGAACAAAGCCCCCTGAGCCAAACCCACCCTCATTTGTGTTCCTAGGCCACCCCTGGGCTGAGAAAATTTAATTTTTAAAAGGGCCATCTCGTCCCTCACTCGCAATGCAGGCTCGCGATCAAAGAAATTGCACACTCACAATCAAAGAATAAAAAATGCTGAAACTGGACTTTTAGGCAGAATTGAATAAAACCATGCCTTGATAGAACGAAGCCCCCTGAACAAAACCCACCCTCATTTGTGTTCCTAGGCAACCCATGAGCTGAGAAAAATTTATTTTTACCTTGTGATGCAAGATAGTGGTCAAAGAAGCTTGCGATCAAAGAATTTGCAGGCTCATGATCAAAGATTGTTAGCGAGCCGTGATCAAAGAATTTAAAACTTTATAAGTCTATTTCTGGACCATTTTACATCAAACCAAAGGCATGGCTTGATAGAACGAGGACCCCTGAGTAAAACCCATCCAAGTTTTACTTCAGGAGTGACCCCGAGGCAAGATATTTGCATTTTTAGGGTTGGAAAAGCAAAAACTAGATGGCGGACCTCGCAGTCAAAGAATTCTCGGGGACAAAGATTCTTGAACCGCAAGATTGTAAATTCTTTGACCACCAGGCAGGACCAGATAGCCAGAACCCCATTCTTTGTTTGCAAAACAACTATATAAATTTTCCCTTTGACTTATAATGGGAAATTAAAAGTGGCATCACTTTTGACTGCCTTACTATTTTTTCAGCAAACAAAAAGTGGCATGTCAGAGCAGCCAAATTCTTTCAGATGAGCCATCTTGCAGAGTGCAGGGCCATGGACAAAATCCCAAAACCTGCCTCCAAAACTGGATAATTTTTCATTTTTCAGCATTTTCTTACACAAAGACCATAAGTCCAACCAAAATGAAATCTGACACTTCAAGAGATCTACCATGCCCCACCACACATACCAAAGGCAAATCCGTTGAATGGGTCCAAAGTTATTAACACGCAAAATTTTGACTATAACATAGAAGTGCCATAATAACCGAAATATAGTGGTGCAACCACACCACTATAATATATATATATATATATATATATATATATTTATTTTTTTAGTTTTTTTGTTAACCGGGTAAGTGCACTAGCCATAAAATGAATATTTTCAGGCACGAATTCGGGAGAGTACAGACTTGGCAGAAACTTAACAGGATAACAAATTATAAGTGCTTTACATACAATGAGTTAAAGAAGATACAATATATCAGAACATACAAAGTAAAGTGCTTTACATACAATGAGTTAAAGTGGATACAATATATCAGAGACGTACAGAGCAGACCATTCATAAGTTCATAGGTGCCTACCTATGCAATGAATGGAGGACCTTGAACAATAAAATATCAGATGACATATCATATGAACAGAACAAGGTACACAAAAACAACAACAGGTAATACAAAAGGAAGAAATAACCATTGAGAGCAGGGGGTGTCATTAAGGAAAAGGTCGGCAAGTGAGGAAGAGGGGAGCAAGTCATGAAATTAGATTATATGAGTGTATGTAAGTATAAAGGAGATTTTATATATATATATATATATTATAGCGGCGCGGTCACGCCACTGTAGTTAGGGTTGAGCCGCCACTTACATACTGAAGTCAAAAGTTTGGACATTAATAACTTTGGACCCGTTCAATGGATTTGCCTGAAACTGGTACACATATTGGGGCACACTAGATCACTTGATTTGCCAAATTGCGATTGTGTCAGAGTGCTGGTCTTTGTGTACAAAAGCGCTGAAAAATGCAAAATTATCCATTTTTGAAGGCACCTTTTGACATTCTTAATGTGGTCCTGCACAGCCGTCGTGTGGTGTGCCACTCTGCAAGATGGCTTGTTTGAAAGAGCTTTGGTGGCTGAACATGCTGCTTTTTGTTTGGTGAAAACATATTAAGGCATTCAAAATTTATGGCACTTTTAAATTCCCATTATAAGTCAATGGGAAAATTTATATGTATATCTTGCGATCAAAAAATGGGAGTTCTGGCCGTCTGGTCTAGCCTGGCGATCAAAGAATTTGCAGCAGCACAGTTCAAGAATCTTTGTTCCTGAGGAATTTTCAAAATACTTTCACCGCGAGGTCCACCAACTTGTTTTCACTTTTCCAATCACACAAACATAAATATCTCGGCTCAGGGGTCGCTTTTACTAACATACTAACATACTAAAATGCCAGCAGAATAGGCCTAATGGTGCTGACCTTGCTGTCCCCCTCGCCTTCTTTGGCTTCTCCCTTCCCAGTTCCGGATATTCTTGCTGCATTGGATTTTGCTTCCAGAACCCTTCCCCTGTACCTGTCCCACCCCCTCTTGAACCCAACCACTGTCTCTGCCTCCACCAGCCCCCTAGGCAGTGCATTCCATGGCTCCACCACCCTCTCAGTGAAGTAGCATCTCCTCCTTTCTCCCCTGAATCTTCCCCCCTCCAGCTTCCACCCATGCCCTCTAGTAGCCCCTTCCTCCTTCCTCCTTCCTTTGAAGCACCCTGACTGTTCCTCCCCTATTTACCCTCTTCATGTACCTGAAGACCTCTATCATGTCCCCCCGGTCCCTTCTCTCTTCCAATGTGTACATATTTAGCTCTTCAAGCCTCTCCTCATAGGTCCTGTCCCCCAAGCCCCAAATCATTTTGGTTGCCCTCCTCTGGACCCTCTCCAGGAGGCTAATGTCCCTCTTTAAGTGTGGCCTCCAAAACTGCATGCAGTACTCAAGGTGCGGCCTCACCAAGCAGTTATAAGAGGGAGTATCACCTCCTTCTGGAGGTGATCCCCCTAGCAATGCATCCCAGCATCCTGTTGGCCTTGGCTGCTGCCCTCCTACAAGTCTCAGAGTTGTTCATCTTGACATCCACCACCACCCCCAGGTCCCTCTCAGCCATCGAGACTTGTAGCATTTCCCCCCCCAGGGTGTACACTTGGCCTGGGTTTCTGGCCCCCAGGTGGAGTACCTTGCATTTCCCTGCATTGAACCTCAGCTTCCACTTTCTAGACCATCTTTCCAGAGCCTCCAGGTCCCCCTGTAGGGCCACCCTTCCCTCCTCCCCATCCACCACCACCCCCAGTTTCGAGTCATCTGCAAAGAGACTCATCTCACTCCTGATTCCTGTCCTATGTCAGATAATGAGGTGTTGAACAGAAGGGCCCAAGGACTGATCCCTGTGGGACCCCACTCAATGACCCTCCTTGGGGATGAGACTATCCCACCAACTAGACCCTCTGGGTCCGGTTCTGGAGCCAATTGCCTATCCATCCGATCATCTGGTTCCCCACCCCATTTCTCCCAGCTTATCTAACAGGCCACGTGAGGAACAGAGTCAAATGCCTTGCTGAAGTCTAGAAAGAGGACATCCACTGGTCTACCCAGGTCCAAGGCACTTGTCACCCAGATAGAACTCCACCAGGTTTGTCGACACGATTTCCGGGATGAATCCATGCTGTCTATCGTCCCAGGCACCTTGACTTATCCAGGTCCCCCAGCCTCTCCTTGACAATGCCCTCCATCACCTTGCCCACCACCGATGTCAGGCTGACAGGCCTGTAGTTCCCTGCCACCTCCCTTGATCTCCCCCTTGTGGATAGGCACTATATGCACCACCTTCCAGTCTTGGGGCACCCACCCTGTCCTCAGAGAGATGGTGAAAAGCTCTGCCAGGGGTTTCGCCAGGACATCTGCAAGTTTCTTCAGCACTCTGGGATGTAATTTATCCAGCCCTGGTACTTTCTCCATCTTAAGGGAGCTGAGGGCTTCCCTCACTCTCTCTGCTGTGATTTCCACTTCCGGTACCTCTTCTCCCTGCTTAGCCCTTCCCCCACCTGCCAGTGATGCCTCCCCCTCTCCCCAGACCTGCTGATTGGTAAGGGACCCCCCTCCTCAGTATCTCTGTCTCCTCCCATGTATGATGCAGCACCCCCATTTTCCCTGTTGAAAACTGAGGTGAAGTACTCATTTAGTACCTCAGCCTGCTCCCCGGGTCTTGTGCCCATCTCTCCCTAATTTAATCCTGCTAATCTGCCCTTCACCCTTCGTCTTTTCCCCAATGTATCTAAAGAACCCCTTGTTCCCTCTCCCATTTCCTGGCCAGGTTCTGCTCCTTCCTTGCCTTAGCCGCCTCACCACTCTAGTGGCCCTTCTAGCCATCAGCTCGACTCCCTCGATCCCTTTCACTCCTTGAGCACTTGAATTGCTTATAGGCTGCTTTCTTTCCCCGCACCACCTCCTGGACCTCCCTGGTCCGCCAACAGGGTTTTTGGGCCCTACCACATTTTCGTCTTACTCTTGCACAGGTGCTGGTAGCATCCTGCAGCCCTCTCCTGATGATTTCCCACCTACTATCAGCATCCATGTCTGACCCAATCCCATCCAAATGCTCCTTAAGGATCCTTCCCATGTCCTTAAAATCCGCCCCCCTGAAGTCGGTTACTTCCGTCTTTGTGCAGCCTTCTACCCCTCCTAGGTCCAGGCAGAACCTGACCGTGGCATGGTCACTCCCCTCCAATGGGTCCCTTACCTCCAGGCCCCCAATCTGGTCACTGTCTGCCAGGACCACATCCAGTACCCGTGCCTCCCTGGTCGGTTCCCTCACCTGCTGAGTTAGGAAACATCTTGAAAGACATCCAACAGCCTCTGTTCCCTGGTCACAGAGGATGTCATAGTCTCCCAGTCTGTTCCTGGCATGTTTAAGTCCCCCAACACCACCACTGTTCCTCTGCCCAGTCTGCAGTGTCTCCTAACATCTTCCACCAGACTGTCCTCCAGCTCCTCCGCCAGGGCAGGGGGTCTATACACCACTCCTATTTTTACTCTCTTGCCCCCCCTTGTTATCAAGGTGACCCAAATCGCCTCCACGGTTCCCTCCGCCTCCTCTACTCCCCCTATGCCAATGCAGTTTTTGACTATCATTGCTACCCTCTTCCCTTCCCTCCCCCCTGTCCTTCCTGAACATAGTGTAACCCTCCAGGTTCAGGTCCCAGTCATGTCTTGCAGTGGCCCAAGTCTCAGTGACCACTGCCACATCCACTGCTCCCTCAGTTAGCATCGCCTGGAGCTCAGGCATTTTATTGCCCAAGCTCCTGGCATTTAGCAGGACTACCTTCCACCTTTCCCTATAGTTCCATTTCCCCTGCTTGTGTTCCCATGGGGATTCTGTTTTCCTCTGGTCTGCACTTTGCCAGTGGGCCTTTTCCTGCAATCCTCCTGGTCCCCAGGGGGGTGGAGACAGAGTCCCTCCTTTATCGGCACCCTCTTGACAGCCTTTTCTCCCATCCCACCCCCCTTCACAAGTTTAAACCCCAATTTTTACCAATGAGCCCCTCTATTTTCAACTTAAGGATTCGCTTCCCCTACAAATTGAGATGTAGTCTATCTCTAGCATACAGCTCCTTATCCTCCCAGGTCTCCCCCCAATCACCCATCAACCCATACCCTCTGGCCTCACACCACTCCCTGAGAGACTGGTTTATCTCCCTAATTTTCCTTTTGTGTTCCCCACTAGCCCTTGGCACTGGCAAGATTTCTGAGAAGGAAACTGTGCATCCTATGTCATGACAGACCCTGGCGAGCTTCCTGAATCTTGCCTGTATCTCTAGCTCGCTATTTCCTCAATGTCATTTGTACCCAGGTGGACCAGTATGTCTGGGAACCCCACAATCCTTTGCCAGCTGATATACCCGTGCTTAGCCCTGTGCACCGTTAGTCCAGGGAAGCATCTTGTTCTAACTGACCAGGCTTCTTCCTCCCTATCCCATTTGATACCCTGATCATAGAATCCCCCGCAGGAGCACTCTGACCACTCCTTTCCTCCATTCCCCCTTCCATGTCCCTCATCCTTTCCTACAGGCCCTCCACCCAGCTGGCTCCTTGTTCCTCCCCTCATCTGGGTGCCACATGCCACCCCTCCATATTTACCATGGCCACCCTCCTCCAGTCCTATGCCTCCTCCTCCTGAGTATCCTTCTGTACCTCGCTAATTCCCCTCACTGCTCGCAACTGGTCCTTCTCCCCATCTGCTAAACTAGCCTGGCTCATCCTCCCTTCCTTCCTGTCTCCATTTAGTTCCTCCTTGCTCGTCGTGCTCCCTGGCCTAAACCCTCAGCTCCCTTACTGAATCCTCCTTGTACTTCTGGTCCTTCTCCTTACCTTCCTCCCAACTGGTCCTTCTCCTTGTGCTTCCTCCTCTTCCTTCCCCTCCTGCTCTGATTCACTGCTCCCCATTCTCCTGCATTCCAGGTCCCCCTGTTCTTCCTGCTATCTGGCCCCTGCCTCCTGCCTCCCACTCCCACTCCCTTTCCATCTCTAACCACCTCTGTCGTGGCTACATCACCCCCCTCATCCTTTAGCAGAAGAAGAGAATTGGAACGGTTACTGAGTGTAAGGTCTGATCCACCTCCCTGCCTTGCTTCCTTCTGTCCAGCCCTGGCCATCTTCCTACTTCCCTGAGAATGTTGTCCCTCCATCCCCCCTTTGTGAGGGTCCCCAGTTACCTGCCTGCTTCCTTGGTAGTGTCCTTTTGGACCCCCTCTGCCAGGGTCCCTATGTGACCCCTGAGTGTTCTCCTGCACTCCTTTCCCTATGCCCCCACCCCCAGTGCTTGGCACAACCCTGTGGGAGATTCCCAGCCCCCTTCCCCAACCATACCACCCCCCTTCCCCCAGCTTTCTCCTAATCCCCACAACCTCCTCCCTAAGCTGTGCTAGCTGGTAGCACACTGGGCAACCACCGAACTTCCAAGCCCAGTCCAGTATCATGGCTGCTCCACACCCTGTGCACCCCACCACCCTCCCAAAGATGCCGGCCCTAATGATGTGTGGTTCCATCCCCTTCCAAATAGGTTTCCTTGGGTGAGCCACCAGGTTCCCCCCTAGTCCAAGATATCCCTACTGCCTAATCAGGTCACCCACTAATCTTAGAGACAGTCCCACTGTACACCAGTAACCCTGTTACTAGGTGCAGTACAACACATTAAACTTATAAGGGAAATGAACAACTCCCTAAGCTCCTCTCTCCCAGCCTTTAAATCCAACCCCCAGTGGCTAGAACTACATGAGCTGCACCTGCAGCCTTTTCCTCCAATTGCAGGGCAGGTGTTCCCCTATAAATTCACAGACTTCTGGGTAGGGAGGGGTTGGGGAGAGTGGGTCCTGGGCAGACACCTGACTTGAGAGAGAGTGTATCAGCCCTGTGTCTACCCTCCAAGCCCAGCAGCCAAAGAACCAGGCCCAAGCAAATCCCACCAAATAGGTTTGATCCTGTCCCCTTCCAGTTCTTTCTGAGAAGACAAAGCAGCTAACACCTCAACCTGATTCAGCTCTGCCTCCAGTCAAATTGGCTGAGTGAGATCTGGCCAGACCATTAACACCCCTTCCCCACTATGAACTAACCTTTACAGCTAATGGAGTCAGCATGTTTGCTGCCAAAGGAAACAGGTCTCCAATTTAATCAGCTTCACTAACACCACATCAAAATAGGCTTGAAATTAACAGATATAGGTCTCCAATTCAAATAACCATCTCCAAGCTAATCCCACCAAATAGGTTTTAAATCAGAAGAAATAGGCCTCTACCAGCGCAGCCTGTTACACAGTGAAACATCCACAAAATGAGCCCCACTTACAGCCACCAAATCAGTTTACAAACATCCAGCAGCCCCCAAAACAATACCCTGCTAGCCCCTTAGAAGTAAGAAAGAAAAGAACTAACCTACCAAGTAAAATCCACAAGAACCCTGTGAAAACAACAGCAGCAGCTACTGTCCTGGAACACAACTGATCCTGTCCCCTTCCAGTTCTTTTGAAGTAAAATGTTGATGGGTTTTACTCAGGGGACCCTGATCTATCAAGCCATGGCTTTGGTTCCATCCAAATCAGTCAAAAAATAGAGTTATAAGCTTTTAAAATCTTAATTTGCGGCTCGCTAACGATCTTTGATCGCAAGCCTGCAAATTCTTTGATTGTGAGATTCTTTGATCACGATCATGCATCGTGACCTAAAACACTAATATCTTGGCTCAGAGTGGGATAGGGAGACAAATGAGGGCTTGTTTTGCTCAAGAGGGTCCGTTCTGTCGAACCGTGCCATTGGTTTGTTTCAAATCAGTGAATAAATCATGTTTCACCCTTTTTTTATTCTTTGATCATAAGCCTGCAAATTCTTTGATCATGAGGCTGCAAATTCTTTGATCGTGAGATTCTTTGATCGTGATCTTGCATCGTGAGCGAGGGACGAGATGGCCGAATTTAAAAATCATTTTTCTTAGCCCATGGGTGCCCTAGGAAGTCAAATAAGGGTGGGTTTTACTCAGGGGGCTTCGTTCTATCAAACCATGATGGTGGTTTACTGCAATTCCTCCAATATTTTGATTTATTACATTTTTTATTCTTTGTTCATGAGCTTGCAAATTCTTTGATCATGAGGCTGCAAATTCTTTGATCGTGAGATTCTTTGACTGAGATCTTGGATCGTGGGTGAGGGACAAGATGGCCCAATTTAAAATTAAATTTTCTTAGCCCAGGGGTGTCCTAGGAAGTCAAATGAGGATGGGTTTTACTCAGGGGACTTCGTTCTGTTGAACCATGGCTGTGGTTTACTGCAATTGCTTCTATTCTTTGAATTATTATTTTTTTTATTCTTTGTTCGTGAGCCTGCAAATTCTTTGATCGTGAGGCTGCAAATTCTTTGATCATGATCTTTGATCACAAAACAGGGACCAGATCACCAGATTTCTTATAATGGAATAGATAGGGAAATTTTACCAATTTTTGACATTGAATATCTCAGAAATGGTTTGGTCTTTTTACTTGAAATTTCAAGGGAACAAAGGCAACATCCCACAGATATGCCTTTTAGTGGATTGGTCAAAAAATATTACAGGGTGGTAAAGTTACGGCACTACGAAATTGGCACTTTTTCCCATAGGATAACATAACAGCATTCACCATATTACAGGAATTCTTTGCCGCTCTGCTGAAAAATAACGATTTGGTCTTTTGGGCTGATATTTGGAGGGAAGAAAGCTAACATCCTACAAATGTGCCTTTTGGTGGTTTGGAGAAAAAATATTACAGGGTGGCAAAGTGACAGCACTCCGAAGTTGATGATTTGTCCCATAGGATAACATTATGGCATCTGTCGCGTCTTTCAGGGCCCGTATCTCAGAAATGGTGCGAGATATGGACTTTTTGTCAAAAAAATGCTTAGCTCCCCAATTAGAGGGCTAAGCAAAAAACTAGCCAGGAAAGTAGTAATTCATTCAAAATTTTAATTTTTTTCCCTATGTCATACGGTTCCTGAGATATAAGCAATTTAGTATTCCAAGTCGTACTTTTCTGCTCTGAAGTCAATTATAATGCATACATTCTTTGTTTTCAATTAGTTTTTTCAATGCAGTTTTTGAGTTAAAGAAGGGTGTGCCCTTTTGTTACTGTGACAGGTAACGTTTCCAGTTGCACTTCTGTTACCATTCAAATCACCGTTCCCGTCTACGCCACCGTCTGCGTAACAGTTTGCTTTTTCATATGCGCTTGCATTTCTGTTTCTGTTGTCTTTACTGTTGCTGTTACTGTTACCATTTACATTTACTATTGCGGTACCATGACCTTATGTGTAACAGTTTGCGTTTTCATATGCGCTTGTGTTTCTGTTTTTATTGGCTTTATTGTTGCTGTTACCATAACCATTTGCATTTACAACTGTGGTTCCATGAGTCTGTGCACTACGGTTAGCATTTTCATACTTGCTTGCGTTTCTGTTTATTTGGGTGTTATTGTTGGTGTTACTGTTACCATTTGCATTTACAATTGTGGTACCATGAATGTATGTGTTACCAGTTGCGTTCTGTATTCACTTCTGTTTGATGTCTCCGTTTATGTAACTGTTTGGTTCAGCATCACTTTACACTTGTGTTTCTAGTAACGTTTGCTTTGCCATTTACGTTTGCTTTGCCATGTGCATTACTGTTGCCTCTTGCGTTTGCTTTGCAGTTCCTGTTAC
This sequence comes from Neoceratodus forsteri, assembly GCA_016271365.2. NCBI lineage: Eukaryota > Metazoa > Chordata > Ceratodontiformes > Ceratodontidae > Neoceratodus > Neoceratodus forsteri. The sequence goes on from CM057453.1 coordinate 1,037,868,472, forward strand.
TGTGTAACAAGACATCATGTGGCAGGTTTGGGCCCCACTCTGCCGCCACTGCATTCCTTTCATTATTTATCATCCTCATTCTCAAAAAGAAGGGAAATTAGAGGTAAAAAACTTCATTTAATGCCTAAGTTAGGGTTGTTCCACGGCGAAAAAAAGCTAGGAAATTTGGGGTTAGGGTTGAAAGCCTCCCCTTGACCCCCAGCCCACTCCCCAACCAGCATTGGGGTGTGCGTTGGGGTCATCGGTCCTAACTCTCACCCCGTTCTCCTATACCTCAGCTTCTTTACACATGTGATGGGTGAGATTAGGGCTGATGACCCCAATGCACACCCCGATGCCAGTTGGGGAGTGGGCTGGGGGGTCCAAGGGGGGCTTTCAACTCTAACCCTGAATTTCCTAGCTTTTTTTTGCTGTGGAACAACCCTAACTGATGCATTAAATGGAGTTTTTTGCCTCTAATATATATACACACACACACACACACACACACACACACACACACACACACATGTATATATACATACACACACAAATATATATATATATAAACACACACACACATATATATATATATATATACACACACATATATTCATTGCAAAAACTTTGCTAATGCGTCAGTTAGGGTTAAAACAACAAAAGAGGGGAAATGAGACATTAAGGTTGAGCCCCTAATTCCCCGCACCCTCCCCCCATTCTCCACAGACTGACAGATGCTGGGGTGTGCCATGGGATCATCAGGCCCAACTATCAGCCCATTCCATGTGTAAACAGGTTGACATGCTACAGTAAAGGAGAATGGGGTGATAGTTAGGTCTCATGACACCACGGCACACCCTGGCCTCTGCCAGTCCAAGGAGGATGAGGGTGGGGTGGTTCAGGGAGTTAGGGGCTCAACCCTAACATCTCATTTCCCAACTTTTGTTTCTTTAACCCTAACTGATGCATTAACAAAGTTTTTTGCAATGAATATATACAGTATATATATACATACACACACACACACACACACACACACACACACACACACACACACACACACACTGTAGAACACATTAAGTTTGCACCCAACATTGTTTGCGTCTCCAGACCTGGTCAATTTATCGTGACTTGAAATGTTCACACCAGCCCACCAGAAGTGCTAATCACACATCATTATGAGAAGCATGCAATAACAACAGCTGCTCAGGATGCTCTTTATTTCACTATCAGCTGCTGTTAATCACTTTCAGATATGTAATTGCATGAACCAGTTCTGACTGACCTGCCTGTAGCTATTGCTATTTCTATTGCTGCTGAGTACCTTACTGTATCTTGCGGTTCTTCATTTCTACTTGTATCGCAGTTCATCATGTCCATCTTCTGCTGGATTTCTGGTAGTCAATCAAAAAAGAGAGAGTATCCACTAGTGTTTACTGATGTTTCCTCTGAGCAGCTGGCAACAAGAACTGGTCTGGATATCGACACCGCCAGTGCTGTTGCATCCAAGCTAAGTACTTGCCTTCCCCCGCCTCACAAAAAGAGCCGCTCATCTACCAACACATCGTACACTGGTGAAGTCTGATTTGAGATTGGACGTTATGCTTTGGAGAATGGGGTGATGTCTGCAGTCCGGTACTATACCAGCAAGTACAGTAGCACCATCAATGAATCTACAGTCTGCAAGTTCAAGTTGGACTATAAATCTAGATTAGAGCAGAGGCCTGACCCCACAATTTTGAAAGCCACAATGCCAACAAAACCCTATGGTAGACCAACTTTACTAATTGAGCAGGTGAAGGAGAAGTAATGATTTATCATAACAAGTCTCCAAGCTGAGGTTGCCGTGGTTAATGCATGGGTGGTGCATGCCATGGCCCTTGGAATTGTAAAAACAAACAGCCCACATATCCTTGTTGAAAATGGCGGTAGTGTTAACATCACCACTAAATGAGCATGGGGGTTCCTAAACAGGATGGGGTACAGTTGCTGTATTTATTTATTTATTTATTTATTTATTTACTGCAATTTCAGAAAACAACTTTGAGAACAAACTCATTTCATAGGTTCCACATCAGACGAACAATACATATTGGGAAAGTATGAAATGGAGAACAAACATAAACAGAAATTATACAAGACATTACAAGTGTGTATAACTAGAGAAGTTCCAATACATGTGGCATTGCACAATGTATGCCATGGTGCATATTTAATTAAAACCTGGAATTTAAAGGGTCATATTAGAGGGGGTGGGGTCTTATGAAATTACCCTTTACAGGAAAATGAGAACAGACTCAGCCTATTATCTAATAATCAACAAGGTAAGGGATGGCATCAGCCCAGAGGCCTCATCAGAGATGAGAATGTATGGGACAAAGCATTTTAAAATGAGCAAGTGAGCTCAATAGATATAACAGGGGGAAAGGGGGATGGGGGAAAGCCATGGAGGGGTGAGGGGAAAGAGGGGAAGGGATCAAGAGGAAATGTGACGGAGAATGATTAGGAACTTAGAGCACTTATTTACATGCTGAGAACAGTTATGCATAAGGCCAGGATAGCATAAGGTTGGAATAAGTGCTGGTCACAAGAGGGAAGGTTATTGGAAGCAGTCATAGCTGGCATCAGCAACTAGCTGTTGCTTAAGTTGAATCTTGAAGAAGCCCAAGGTGGATGCTGAAGTGATGTCATGGTGCAGCGAGTTCATCCATAACGGAGCATGGTAGGAAAAGGACCTATGTCCCAGAGAAGTGCAACAGTGGGGTATATTAAAAATCTGATTAGCAGAGCTTCTGGTGCAACAATGGTTGATAGTGGGGGTAATAAGCTTTTGCACTCCTGGGGGCATTTTGCCTCAGCCTACTTTTTTGGACAGTAAACATGTTTGGTACATGAGTGTACCTTTGAATTGGAGCCAGTTAGCCTGAGTGTACATGTCGTAGGTATGGGACAGATGGGCTGAGCCAGTAAGGAGCCAGCATGCTTTGCTGAGTGCAACTATGATGCAGTGAAGAGTTGTTTCAGTAGCTGATCCATAGATTGGTAAGCCATAATCAATAAGCAAGACAAGAGAGCTTCGAATGGCCAGGTTAAGAGCCTCTGGGGTCAAACATTGCTTATGCCTATAAAGTAGCCCAATGTGGGTGTTAACAGCTTTAGCAATGTTGTCAATGTGATAGGCATAGGTCATTGTACTGTCAATAGTAATCCCTAAATATTTAAAGAGCTGAACTAGCTCCAGGGGAGAGCCCTCTTCATTGGTAATAGAAAGAGGGTAAGCTCTGTGCCTATTTTTGGAGCTGGAGAACAGCATAGTTTTAGTCTTGTAATTCATAACTAACCTGTGCTTATGGAACTATCTTTCTACAACTACAAAATTACTCTGTAGTCTAGAGTCAAGAACCTTAGGGTCTGGATCACTGGTAAACAGGACAGCATTGTCAGCATATAAAGGGATGTGATCCTAACAGGAGTAAGGAAGGTTGTTGAAGTAAATGCTAAATAAGAGAGGGCCCAAGATGGACCCTTGAGGAACTCCAGATAGAACAGGTCTGCTATGCGAGATGGTGTTACCAGTCTTCACCTGCTGTGTACAGCTGTGCAGGTAACTTTCAAACCAGGTTACACTGTCATGAGCTAGGCCAATGGCAGTAAGCTGTTCGACCAGGACGGCATGATTCACAGTGTCAAAAGCTTTGGTTCACTCAATGAGAGCAGCACCGATCAGGTATCCTTGATCTAAGGAGTGGTGAATAAAGCCTGTGAACTCCAGAAGGGAGGTAGTGGTACTATGACCATTTCTGTAAGGCTATCAAAGCTGCCCACAAAACCCCACTAGATTATATACAGCTGAAAGAGAGGTTTGTGGCTCGAATTTCTAAAGCTGTGGCACAGGAATTGATCCCCCTGGAACTGGTGGTGAACATCGATGAGACTGGGGTAAATCTTGTCCTGGTTTCTGAGTGGACAATGGTGGCCACAGGGTCAAGACAAGTGTCACTGGCAGGACTTGACAGGTGTCCCTTATCCTCGGGTGCACACTAGCAGAGATTTGTTGCCATCTCAGGTTATCTATGGTGGCAAAATGAATACTTGTCACCCAGTCCATAAATTTCTGAATGAGTTGTGTATAACACACTGGCCCAATCACTGGGCTAATGAAGTGACAACCCAGCACTACATAGAAGCTGTGCTGGTTCCACATTTGTCTGCCATGAAGCATGCTCTGGGGCTGCCAAGTGAGCAGAAAGGTCTGCTCATTATGGACCTTTTCAGGGCTCACATGACAACTGCAATACTTGTGCAGTTAGAGGATTCAGGATTCATCCCTGTTTTTGTGCCGGCATCATGCACCGACCTACTGCAGCCTTTAGTTATCTCGCTAAACAAACTCTTCAAGGATGACATGAAGCAGTGCTTTACATCTTGGTATGCAGGACTAATATTGGACCAGCTCTCCAGCAGATCCAACAGAGTCAAAATTGACTTAAAAATGTAAACTTTAAAGGTGAAACACTCTATGTGGCTGGAGAGCAGTTTCAACAAATTGTGACTGAGAAGAGAAGATTGTGTCAGGGGATTTAAGGAGGCAGGGATCTCCAGAACACACGGGCGATGTTTGGATACAAGAATTGGTGAGTCCAACACTTATACTTTACTAACAGTCATTTAGTTTTTTTCTGACTGCTACTACAGTGATTTTCTTTTTTTTTATTACAGAGCACTTCTGATTTAGAGAGTGTTACAGCTGCTGACTACTGACATTTGAGGCTATATTTATTTATCTACAGCATGTGCTTATAGCTAATTGTTCCTCACTCACGTATGTATTCTTTTCAAATGGTTTTAAAAAATGAAATAAAGATACATTTTTAAGTTAATTGTGCATTAATGTTGGTTGTTATTTGGTTGATCGTTCTTCCAGAAGTTGCAGAATAAGCAGTGATACAGATATATTTGCGTGTAGTTAATGTCCGTGCTTTTTTAATTACCGCGAAGAACGCGATAATAAAAAGAAAGTGAACATTTCCTAGACTACAGTATTTGTAAATTAGTATTCCAATGACTCATTTTAATGTCTGTAGTCCAGTATTATGCCCTCAAAGTTATGTGTAGGTAGTGGCATAGATCCCAGAAGTCCCGTGTCCCACTCATGCATATGATTATGCCAAAATTAAAATTTTTATGTGTAAATGGGAGCCTGGGGACCAGAGGGCCTGTGCTCCCACATATGCATACCATTAGGAAAAAAAAGGGCAGTGTCAGGGGAACGCAGGGCCCAGAGGGCCAGCACTCCCACAAATCCATACCAGTTACCAGGTACATTATACTGTAAATAAACGGTTTGGACTTTTGGCTTGAAATTTGCAGGGTATAAAGGGGTGTCCCAGAGATATGAATTATGCTGTTTAGGTGTAGAAAAATGTCATTGGTTCCATAGATATGCCATAATAAAATTGAGATTTTTCCCATAGGATAACATTGCAATACCCACAGTACTTTTCGGTCCCCATATCTTGGAAATAATGCAAGATGTAGATTCAGTTGACTTATCTCTTGTAGAGGTTTTGTTGTCATGATTACAATGGTACTGGAATTTTTTTCATAGCTGCTACGGTTGCTGAGATATTGGCAAATTAGTGTTACAAGTGTTCCATGCCCTATAGGGCTGCTGTATGGCTCCATAGTTATATGTAAATGGGAGTGCAGACCCAGAGAGCCTGCGCTCCCACTGACACATATGTTTATGCACAAATGGGCAGCTTTATGGAAAGGGACCCACGCTCCCACCAACATATACCATTTACTAGTTATATTACGTTTTTTTCAAAAAGTAAGGAAATTCATTACAAAAAAACTCTTTTTAAACATAGAAACATAGAAACATAGAAACATAGAAGTTGACGGCAGATAAGAACTGCAAGGCCCATCCAGTCTGCCCATTTCTTTTTCTACCTTATAAATGTGCCATTGGCCTTTGCTCTGTCAGTGGCCTATCTATTCATACTCATTTGTATTGCTCCCTTATGCCTATCCCATGCCTGTTTGAAGCCCTGCACTGTATTCATAGCCACCACTTCTTGTGGTAAGCCATTCCATGCATCCACCACCCTTTCTGTGAAAAAGAATTTCTTTACATTCCCCCTTAATCGGCCCCCCTCTAATCTCATGCTGTGTCCTCTTGTCCTGCTATTTTTCTTATATTTAAACATGTTAGACTCTTTCACCTTGTTAATGCCCTTAAGGTGTTTGAATGCCTTGATCATATCACCTCTCTTCCTCCTTTGCTCAAGGGTATACATATTGAGCTCTGTTAATCTGTCCTCATATGTCTTCTGATGCAGTCCCTGCACCATTTTGGTTGCCATTCTCTGGACTGCCTCAATTTGGTTAATGTCCTTGTGAAGGTGTGGCCTCCAATACTGCACGCAGTACTCCAGATGGGGCCTAACCAGTGTCTTGTAAAGAGGGGATTATTACTTCCTCTTACGACTTGTAGATACTCTACTAATACACCCTAACACCCCTAGCCTTACCTACTGCTTTAGAGGTCTGTTTGATGATTTCAGGTCATCAGTGATGATGCCCAAGTCTCTTTCTTCTTTGTGACTGCTAGCAACTCCTCCCAGCCTATAGGTGGCTTCAGGGTTTCTCTTCCCTATGTGCATGATTTTGCACTTCTTGCATTAAATCCCAGTTGCCACTCTTCTGACCATTTTGCTAGTTTATCCAGATCTCTTCTCATTCTGCCCACCCCATCTGGATCATCTACTCTGTTGCAGATCTTGGTGTCATCTGCAAACAGACAAGCCTTACCCTCTAGTCCATCTGCAAGGTCACTAATGAAGATGTTGAAGAGGACTGGCCGCAGGACTGATCCCTGAGGTACCCCACTTGTGACTTGCATCTCTTCTGACTGTATACCATTTACCACCACTCTGTTTTCTGCCCGTCAACCAGTTTGCCACCCAGTTGACCAACTTCTGACCCACCCCGAGCCTACCCAGCTTATTTATCAATCTTCTATGTGGAACAGTGTCAAAAGCTTTGCTGAAGTCAAGGTAGGTGACATCAACTGCTCTCCCTTGGTCCACCACTCTGGTTACCCAGTCAAAGAAATCTATTAGATTAGTTTGACAGGACCTTCCTTTTGTAAACACATGCTGTCTTGGATCCTGTGCCTCTATGGATTCCAGGTGTTGCACTATCCTTTCCTATATATATATATATATTAGAGGCAAAAAACTCCGTTTAATGCATTAGTTAGGGTTGTTCCACAGCGACAAAAGTGAGGAAATTCGCTGTTAGGGTTGAAAACCCTAACTCCGAATTCACCCCCCAGCACCACACACACACACACATATGCAGTATGAGGGAGGACCAAGTCAACACAACCAATGACAGACATCCAGCAGCAGGTGACAGAAATAACAAACAATTGTCTAAATGTACTACGAGACATCCCCACCCACCTGACCAGGTACTGCATGCTCAGTGGGATCAACAGCAAAACTGAGGCCATGTACACCAAATGTACACATCCCTGATTGCAGCTGCACACAACGTACCACACTTAGTAGTTGCATGGCCTTACCTACCAATGCCCCACACCAGACCACACCACATGTGGTGGGCCACCTGAGCAACAGAGTTCAGCAAAACCAAGGAGTTGTACAGGTATAATATCTCTGATTATAACAAGGGTTTGAGAAATGCAGCTTTCTAATTGACTGTAAACATTGTAACGCCTTTATGTTTAGTTTTTATTAACATACATGTAGAACCTAACCATATGATGAACATGGTTTAATGTTGTTTAAAAAACAGTTTTATTATGATAGCAATATGCCACTCCCAGGTATTATGTTAATGGTCAGTTTATCACTGTCTAGCGACATGTGGCACTTGGCTATGCCTCATTCAACATTAAACCCCTACAGGGTGATTAACAGACCATTTAACATAACTGTTGGTCATGCCTTATTGCTTAATTGTCTATATGAGTAGATACTCTCCCTCTGCTAGGCACTGCAGCAGCTTTGCAACACAGTGTCCCACCCAGTTACACCATACACTGTCTAGTTACTGGAGAATGGCTATGAATATGAACTCATGAAGATGAACAGTGTAACTTGATCATTACAGTCATCGAAACCTTAGTGTGATTATAACTGACAGAGTCAGTGATAGAGAATAACCCCTGCTGTCCTAGTACACTTACCCCATTGTGAGTTAAATCAATACTAAAAGACATTCTGTTTATATCTACACCATACCTACTTGATTCCTGTTGTACCACAATTAACATAGTTATCACTTTGATAGCATCAGTGACAGAAGTGTGGCAAACCCAAACACTAGGCATACAGCCTGAGTATGAAACAACTGTTAAAAAAATTACACTGTGTCCAAAAGTGGCATAGATCACTCATTGCAACAATAGTAAATGTATTACTGTTTGAATAAGTTAGTCATCACAGATGCAATGAGATTGTCTTTATCAGGTACAACATACTCAGTAAGTGCCTACAGAAAATCTATCCTATATACATCTCCGATACAGGTACGTCATTGTTGGCTCAGTAGTGCTATGATATTTAGTAGTTGCTTGGCCTGATCCATGCAATTACACTGTTTCTCAAAAGAATACTTACTGCATCTTTAGTATTGAAACACACTGAAGGTCTATGTATGTACATCAGCAGTACACCTTCATCAGTAAGAATGCATCTGATACTGGCAGTACAAATTTCACAGCTGAACAGGCAATGCTTTTCCATCACGCTTACATCAGCCTCTATCTTGAGTAAACCATTGCAGTAAATGTACTACTATGTAAATCACACACTAAATGTAACACCACTTTTATCTTGAGCATGCTAGTGTCTTGTAGTTAATTTATGTACTTCTCTTAATTAATGTATACTCACTAGTGTTAAAACCTTTCTACAACTGTCATCATGCACCTTCAGCATTTATATTGACTAACGGCACAGTACCAGTTGTGGTGTGGTGGGGCATCGATAGGTAAGGCCATGCAACTACTAAGTGTGGTACGCTGTGTGCAGCTGCAATCAGGGATGTACGTTTGGTGTACATGGCCTCAGTTTTGCTGTTGATCTCCACTGAGCATGCAGTACCTGGTCAGATGGTGGGGATGTCTCGTAGTACATTTAGACAATTGTTTGTTATTTCTGTCACCTGCTGCTGGATGTCTGTCATTGGTTGTGTTGACTTGGTCCTCCTCCATACTTGCATATGTGTGTATGTGTGTGTGTGGTGCTGGGGGGGGTTGAATTCGGAGTTAGGGTTTTCAACCCTAACAGCGAATTTCCTCACTTTTGTCACTGTGGAACAACCCTAACTAATGCATTAAATGGAGTTTTTTGCCTCTAATTTCCCTTCTTTTTGAGAATGATAACGAAAAATAGTGAATGTAATGCGGCAGCGAGAGTGCGGGGCCCTTTGAGCCCCGTGCTCCCGCCACATGATGTCTTGTGGTATAGTAACAGGAAGAACAATGCAAACAGAAGCGCTAACAGTGGCACACATGGTAACGCATGCACAAATGACAACAGAAAGGGCAATGCACACGGTGGCATAGACGGGAACAGTCTGCCACGTGATGTGTTGTCACATAGTAACATGGTGTCTGCAAACGGAAATGTCAATGGGCATGGTGACGCAAAGTGAAACAGAAAGAGAAACAGTACTGTAGACACAAATGGCAAACATATAAAGCATAGCGTAAGTAAGCATGAAGGATAGCACACCAAGGGCCCAACACTCCTGGTATGTAATGCAGCAGCAGGAGCGCCTTGAGGCCCATAAACCACTCCCACCACATGATGTCTTGTGGCATAGAACAGGAACAGCAACACAAAACAGAAGCGCTAACAGTGGGCGCACAAGGTAACGCAAGCGTGAATGAGAACAGAAAGAATAACAAACACGGTGGCGTAGACGGGAACGGTGTGCCACGTGATATCTTGTCACATAGTAACATGGTACCTGCAAACGGAAATGTCAATGGGCATGGTGACGCAAAGTGAAACAGAAAGAGAAACAGTACGGTAGACACAAATGGCAAAAAATAACAGAAATGCAAGCGCAAATGAAAACGCAAAGGATGACGCATGTGGTGGCGTAGACGTCAACGGTAAGTGAAACGGGCATTAAACTGCAAGCAGAAAGGGCAATGGTAACAGTAATGTAAGCGCACAGGCTGGTTTTCCCCAAAAGCTGAATAGAGAAAGACAGTGAGTACAAAGAATGTATGCATAATAATGGTATCAGAGCAGAAAATGAGGACATGGAATACTAAATAGGTTATATCTCAGGAACCGTACGACGTAGAAAAAATATGTAAAAGTCATATGATTTATGACTGTCCTGGCTAGTTTTGTACTTTCTGTATTTTTCCGATGAAAAGTCCGTATCTCGCACTGTTTCCAAGATACGGGCCCTGAAAGGCGCGGCAAACGCCGTAATGTTATCCTATGGGAAAAAAAGAGAAGTTCAGAGCACCGTAACTTTGCCTCCCTGTAATATTTTTTCACCAAACCACTGAAAGGCACATCTGTGGGCTATTGGTTGTCTTCCCTCCAAATTTCAGGAAAAAAGACCAAACCGTTATTTTGCAGCAGGGTGCCAAAGGATTCCTGTAATGCATCGGGTGCCGTAATGTTATCCTATGGGAAAAACTGTCAACTTTGGAGTGCCGTAACTTTGCTGCCATGTAATATTTTTTCAATACAACACTGAAAGGCACATCTGTGAGATGTCGGCTGCGTTCCCTCCAAATTTCAGCCCAAAACCCCCAACCGTTCTTTTGCAGTGCAGTGCCAAAGAATTGCTGTCATTTTCCCACAGACTAGAAAATTACTGTCGTAATTTGCGAAAGCTTTCGCAAACATTTGCGACACTTTCGAGAGCACGAAAGTACTTTGTGAAAGCACTTTTTCCAGAAATCTGAATAACATATTTCTGGGGTGTTTTACCCCGAAGTAAAGACATTGCTAGCATCCTCAGGGTCTGACTAGATGAATACAAAAAGAATTAGGTTGCTAGAGGGTCCCAAATTTAAATACCAAGCATTTTTCTAATCACCAACTGAAAACAAAATGGCCAATTTGTGAAAGTAACAGGCCCATTTGCGAAAGTAAAAATGCATTTGCGAAAGTGTTGAACTTTTTGTTAACTTTTCCCATTGACTTATAATGGGAAATTGTTTTTTGAATAACTTTTGAACCGTTTAATATTTTTTCACCAAATCTTCAAAAGGCACATTGGGGACCCTGGCCACATGTTTCCTGATGATTTTGGGCCAGTCGTGCAAATCGTGCGACCTGTACGCGTGACCGTAGAATTCCAGAAAAAGCGTAAACGTGCACACAAATCACGCTTAATAACTCCGCAGCTGTGTAACTGACTGGTACAAAACTTGGCAGATGCCAAGGCCTATGATTCTTGATTGTGTGTTCCAAATTTCAGCCAAATCTGTAAAACAGTTGCAAAGTTATTAAGGTGCAAAGTTTTGGGGTTTAACATAGAAATGGCTCCTCAACCCTAACTATGGTAGCACTACCGTAATATCTATATATATATATATATATATATATAAATATGTGTATAAATTCATAGCAAAAATCCATTTAATGCATTAGTTAGGGTTGTTCCACAGCAACAAAAGTGAGAAAGTCAATGTTGAGGTTGCCACCTAGCACCCCACCCCCCCGTACCCACCAACAGGCATCAGGCTGTGCGTTGGGGTCTTTGACCCTAACTCTCACCCCATCACATGTGCAAACAACCTGAGGTTGTGCAGTATAGGAGAATGGGGTGAGAGTTAGGACCAACAACCCCAACACACACCCTGATGCCTGTTGGTGGGTGTGGGGTGCAAAGGGTGGCAACCCTAACATTCAATTTCCTCACTTTTTTCACTGTGGAACAACCCTAACTAATGCATAAAACTGAGTTTTTTGCCATGACTTTCACTTCTTTTTGAGAATTAGCACTATAAATAGTGAATGGATTGTGGTGGTGGGAGAGCAGGGCCTTGTCACATAGTAACAGTAACACAAATGCAAGAGCAAATGGTAATGCATATGGTGACGCAAACATAAATGGTAACGCAAACATTAAGAAAAACACAAGCACAAAGTAATGCACATGGTGGCATAGAGATGAATGGTAATGCAAATAGAAATACAAACACAAGCATGTACAGAAGCAGAAATGGTAATGCTCGCAGCCACGGTACCACAATATGAAACACATATGCTAATGGTAACAGGAACGATGACGCCAAATGAAATGCAAATGCAAACGGAAGCACGTATGTGAATGCAAATGGTAAAGCACACAGTGATGCAAAATGAAATGTAAACAAAACCAGTAATGGAAACGCAAATGTTAACAGTAAAGCAAACACAGGTGTAAACAAAAATGCAAAGGGTAACACACATGGTGGCATAGACGGGAACAGTAACACAAACAGAAATGCAAACGCAAGTACAGAAACACAACTGGTAGTGCACATGGTGATGGTACCGCAATAGGAAATACAAATGGTAATGATAACAGCAACGATGATGCCAAAGGAAATGCAAATGGAAGCACGTACGAAAATGTAAATGGTAATGCACACGGTGATGCAAAATGAAATGCAAACAAAAACAGTAATGGAAATGCAAATGTTAACAGTAACGCAAGTGCAAATGAAAACGCAAAGTGTAATGCACGTAGTGGTGTACAGGGAATGGTAATGCAAATGGCAACGCAAACATAAGCACGTACTGAACTGGAAATTGCAACACGCACAGTCATGGTACCACAATAGGAAATGCAAATACTAATGGTAACAGCCACGATGATGCCAAAGGAAATGCAAAGGCAAACAGAAACACGCACACAAATGGTAATGCACACAGTGATGCAAAATGAAACACAAACAGAAACAATAGTGGAAATGCAAATGGCAACAGTAACGCAAACACAAGCGCAAAGGAAAACGCAAAGCGAAACACACATGGTGGCATACATGGGAACACTAACGGAAATGACCACAGAAATGTAAATGGGAATGCTAACTGTAACAGTAACGGAAGTGCATACCCTGTTTTTGCCCAACAGCTGCATAGAGAAACACAGTAATTAAAAAGAATGTATGCATAATAATGGGCCTCAGAGCAGAAAATGAGCACTTGGAATACTAAATTGCTTATATCTCAGAAACTGTGCAATGTAGAAAAAAATTTAATTTCATATGATTTATGACTTTCCTGGCTAGTTTTGTACTTAGCCTCCTTGTGGGGGACTAAGCATTTTTTCTGATGAAAACTCCGTATCTGGAAGCATTTCTGAGATACGGGCACCGAAAGGCACGACGGATGCCGCAATGTTAGCCCATGGGAAAAAGTGTCAAATTCAGAGTACTGTAATTTTGCAGATGTGCAATATTTTGTCACCAAACCAGTAAAAGGCACATCTGTGGCATGTTGGCTTTCTTCCCTTCAAATTTCAGCCCAAAAGACCAAACCGTTCTTTTGCAGCAGGGTGGCAAACAATTCCTATTATTTTGGCCATAGTGTTGCAAAGTAGTGTCGTGATTTGCAACACTTTTGCAAAAAAAATCAGGAACGTGTTACAAGTTCGACACTACTTTGAGATACTACAGATTACAAAAATTTGAAAAAAACTATTTCTGGGGTGTTTAACCCCCCAAAAAAGACATGGCTAGCATCCTCAGGGCTCAACAAGGTGAACACAAAAATAATTGTGTCCCTAAAGGGTCCCAAATTTAAATGGCAAGCATTTCTGTGATCAGTAACTGAAAAAAAATGGCTGACTCATGACATTACAGGGGTCATTTGCGACACTAAAAACTACATTTGTGACACTGTCAAACTTTTTTAAAACTTTTCCCATTGACTATAATGGGAAACTTGTTTTTTGAATAACTTTTGAACCATTTAATATTTTTTAACAAAATCTTCAAGAAGCACATCGGGGACCCCTGCCACATGTCCCCTGAAGTTTTTGGACTGGTCACATAAACCGTGAGACCTGTAGGTGCAAGCAAAGAATGAGCAAAAAAGCATAAATTTGCTACAGAATGTTGCTTAATAATTCCGCAACCATATATCTGACCAATACAAAACTTGATAGATCTCAAGATATATTCTACCTCTCTGTGCCGTGCCACTATATTGGGTTGTGTATCCCATTTAAGGTTAAATCTGAAATTTGGCAGCTTAATAACTTTGCCATCATATGATAGATTTGCCTGAAATTTGGAATGCATGGTCTGGTAACATAGATCTCTGGACCCGCCAAGTTTCGTAACAGTCGAATATATGTTTGTGGAGCTATAGAGCACCAGAAAATGCATAAATTATGCATTTTTGCATGTTTCTTTGCTTGCACCAACAGGTCGCATGGTTTGTGCGACCAGTCCGAAACCTCCAGGGAACATGCAGCTGGGGTCCCCGATGTGCCTTTCAAAGATTTCGTGAACAAATATTAAACGGTACAAAAGTTATTTTAAAAAAACCTATTCCCCATTATAGTCTATGGGAAAAGTTAAAATATTTGAAAGTGTCGCAAATGCACTTTTTACTTTCGCAAATGACCCTTGTAGTATCACAAATCGGCCATCTTGTTTTCAGTTGGTGGTCAGAGAAATGCTTGACGTTTACATTCGGGAACCTCTAGGGACACAATTCTTGTTGTGTTCACCTAGTCAAGCTCTGAGGATGCTATCCATGTCTTTCTTTGGGGGTAAAACACTCCAGAAATATGTTTTTTAAATTTTTGTAAACAGTAGTGTCACAAATTACTTTTGAATTTCTGACATGTTCATGATTTTATTTGTGAAAGTGTCGTGATTTGAGAAAGTACTGTGAGACACTATGGCCAAAACAGTAGGGAATCTTTGTCACCCTGCTGCAAAAGAATGGTTTGGTCTTTTGGGCTGAAATTTGGAAAGAAGAAAGCCAAGATCCCACAGATGTGCTTTATCATGGTTTGATGACAAAATATTAGAGGGCTGCAAAGTTACATCACTCCGAAGTTGAACATTTTCCCCACAGGCTAACATTATGGCATCCGCCGTGCCTTTCGGGGCCCGTATCTCAAAAACACTTCGAGATACCGACTTTTTGTCAGAAGAATGCTAAGACCCTCACTATGGGGCTAAGTGCAAAACTAGCCAGGAAAGTCTTAAATAATATGAGATTTTACATTTTTTTCTAAGTCGTCCGGTTCCTGAGATATAAGGAATTTAGTATTCCAAGTGCTTATTTTCTGCTCCAAGGGCCATTAATATATATACATTCTTTGTAGTCACTGCACTTCTGAATGCACCTTTTTGGGAGAAAAAACGGTATGCATTTGCGTTACTGTTACTGTTTGCATTTCCGTTACCGTTTGCGTCAGCATTTCTGTTTATGTCACCATGCGCATTACCCTTTCCATTTGTGTTTGCGTTACTGTTACCATTTGCATTTCCGTTACTGTTTTTGCTTGCATTTACTTTTGCATCATCTAGTGCCTTACCATTTGCATTTGCACTTGTGTTTGCGTTACTTTTACCATTTGCATTTCTGTTGCTGTTTTTGTTAGAGTTTACTTTTGCATCACCGTGTGCATTCCCATTTGCATTTGCGTACACACTTCTGTTTGCGTTTCCATTTGGATTACAGTTTATTTTGGCATTATCATTGATGTTACCATAGCCGTTTGCATTTCCAATTGCATTACCATTACCATTTGCGTGTTCGTTACCGTTTGCGTTTCCATTGGCCTTAGGGTTTGCATTTTTGGTAGCATTTCCATTGTTGAGTGCATTACTGTTTCCTTCTGTGTCACCGTTGCTGTTACCATTTGAGTTACTGTTAGCGTTTGTGTTACTGTTTGCATTTTCGTTACTGTTTTCATTAGCTTTAGTGTTTCTGTTGCCGTTAGCATTTGTGTTACCATTTGTGTTACCATGTCTGTTTTCATTTACGTTTACGCTTGTGTTTCTCTTACCGTTTGCACTATCACTTCCATTTGCATCACTGTTTGCGTTACCATTTGCACTTGTGTTTGCATTACCAATACTATTTTCTTTTACTTCACTGTTTCCATCGCCGTTTGCATTAACGTTACCATTTGTGTTTTTGCATTTGCGCAATGCAGTGCAAAACTTGTTTTTGTTATTTTTCTGCACTGTCTTCTGCAACACACTGCACAGCCAGTGTGTGGTTGATTGATCTGAGTCATGCTGTGTAGAAAGACCTATGTTCAAGGAATATGACAGTTTTTGTTTGATGAAAAAATGTTGTTCCGTTCCAGAGTTATTGCCATTTGAAGTTGGTCCCCCTCATGGTTACAGATTTTTTGGCCACCTTGTCCACCATTTTAGCACATTTTTGGCTGCAATTTCTACCATTTTGTGGTGAAAGACTTCTTATAGGTGCAGAAACTTTCAAATTGAATATCTCTAGAATGGTTTGGTCTTGTCACATGAAATTTGGAGGGTGTTGAGTGGATGTCCTGGGGCTGTGAATAATGTTGTTCACATGTTGAAACAATAATTTGCAGCAGAAACACTGCATGATGCAGTTAACATTTTGTACATAGCATTCTGCATGGTGCTACTGGCTTGAAATTTATGACGTAGGTAGCCCTAGTGGTACAGAGGTGCCTAGCAGTGGTTAGGTATGTAACACATTAACAGGTGTGAAATTATGCCACTCCGATGAATGAAAATTTAGTTTATTATGCTTCAATAACTTCTGAACCATGTGTCTGATTTACCTGGCATTTGGAATGTACAAAGATTTATAACACATCTTTGACTGTGACAATTGTCAGGTCACTGGCACTTACAGTTGCTGAATTGTGCATGTTATGTTGTTTGCTCATGGCGCTGTGTGACCATTGAATGGATGTACACATAATTCTGGGCACACAGTGTGCTATGGTGCATGTCTTCATTTACCAATTTTTATTTCAGTCGGTAATATAGTTTTTGCGCAGCAAACTGACAAAAATTCACGTCACCCCACGCTATCACCACCACATTTCATTCACTATTTATAGTGCACATTCTCAAAAAGGAGAAATTCATGGCAAAAAGAACTCTGTTTAATGCATCAGTTAGGGTTGTTCCACAGTGACAAAAGTGAGGAAATTTGGTGTTAGGGTTGCCACCCCTTGCACCCCATGCCCACCCCGCCCCCACCAACAGGCATCGGGGTGTGCGTTGGGGTCGTCAATCCAAACTCTCACCCCATTCTCCTATACTGCACCATCTCAGCTTATTTACACATGGAATGGGGTGAGAGGGCCAATCGACCAACACACACACCATGATACCTGTTGGTGGGGGGGCAGGGGGGTGGGTACAAGGGTGGCAAACTTAACACTGAATTTCCTCACGCCTGTCATTGTGGAACAACCCTAACTGATGTATTAAATGGAGTTTTTTGCATGACACACACACACACACATATATATATATATATATATATATATACACACACACACACACACACACACACACATATATATATATATATATATATATATACACACACACACACACACAATAGGGGTGAGTGGTAAATGAGTGAGATAAAACAGTGTATCATCCACTGCAGTGTGATATTTTTATCCTCTGCTCTACTGTGATGATATCAGCCATTTACACACACAGGTCACAAAAGGCCATCACTCTAGGCAGCTTTCCCCTCAGCATGCAAGAAACACCTGTGCTGTTACCATAGACAGAAATGCAGAACTGCTTCAGAGGTCTCACTGCTGCCTACAGCTAACTCAATGAGCATTACAAAACACACCTATCCCCTCCACCAACTTCCAGCTCATTACTGTGACTGCAGCCAGAATTCTAAACAGCAGAGCTTCACAGAACAGTCTAAACTACTGCATGCAGCTAACTCAACTACCACTGAAACACACTCTCACTTGTTCCTCAAACTCTGATTCTCATCCATTACGATTACTGTGATACTATCAGCTTGACTACAGCCAGAATCCTAAAGAGCACAATTTCACAGAACACTCTGCACTCTGCCTGCAGCTAACTTAATTACCACTGAAAACAGTATCAGCTGTTCTGACACTCTGCCTCTCAGCTCATTACAATTACTGGAATGCTCTCAGCTTCACTACAGCCAGACTTCTAAACAATAAAGCCTCACAAAAGTATGTTTCTGACTCCTACCTAAAACTAATTCATTTAGCATTGCAAAACACACTCATGTGTCTCCCAGAGTTTATAACACTGCCAGCCCATTCAGAAAAGTTCACACACAGAATGAGCAAACACATAAACAGGAACAGAACACAAGAGAGCATAACAAAACTTCTAAAACTCTTGGCCCTATTGTATAGTAGCCACAGACATTTTGCTGCCCCTACTGTGGAAATGCAGAAAGCAGGAGATTTATCCAGAAATATCACAGAAATTTAAGGAAATAGCTGGCAATGTCTGTGGCTGTCACTGTGTATGTATGTATGTAAGTGTATATATATATATATATATATATATATATACACACACATACATATATATATATATATATATATATATATATATATATATATATATCTCATAGGGCAGTCTCGCCCCTACATTTAGGGTTGAGTAGGCACTTCTATGTTAAACTCTAAATTTTGTGCATTAATAACTTTGGATATGTTAAACTGATTTGCATGAGATTTGGTATGCATGATGGGACATGGTAGATCTCTTGATCTGCCAAATTTCATTTTGGTCAGACTTACGTTTTTTGTGCACCAAAATGCTGAAAAATGCACTTTTCCCAGTTATGTGGGCAGTTTTTCAGATTTTGTCTGTGGTGCTGAGTGGCTGTTGTGTGGTGTGTTGCTCTGTAACTTGGCTTGTCTGAAAGAGCTTAGGTCAAGGAATATGCCACTTTTCATTTGATGAAAAAATATTAATCCATTCAAAAGTTATTAAACCTTTAAGTTCCCATTATAAGTCAATGGGAAAATTTATATGGTTATTTTGCAAAAGAAGAATGAGGTTTTGGCCATCTAGCCCCTCCTCACGATCAAAGAATTTGCAGGCTTGCGATCAGAGAATCTTTGATCATGAGGAATTCTTTGATCACGAGGGCAGCCATCTTGTTTTCAGTTTGCTGTCAGAAAAATTCAAATATCTCGGCACAGAGGGGACTTCGGCAGTGAAACTATGGTGAGTTTGCTCAGGGGTCTTCACTCTTTTGAGGCATGCCTGTGGTTTCTTTCAAAATGGTAAACAAATAGAGTTTTAAAGTTTTTTATTCTTTGATCGTGGCTCGCTAACAATTTTTGATCGCTAGCCTGCAAATTCTTTGATTGAGAGATTCTTTTACCACGATCTTTGATCGCAAGGGCATGACTAGATGGCCACTTGAAAAAATTATTTTTCTCTGCTCAGGGGTGGCTTATTAAGCCACATGAGGGTGGGTTTTACTCAGGGGGCTTAGTTCTATTGAGGCATGTCTGTGGTTTCATGTATTTTTGCATAAAAATTTACTTTAAGCATTTATTATTGTTTGATCATCAGCCTGTAAATTCTTTGATCACAAGATTCTTTGACCGTGATCTCTGATCGTGAGGGCGTGACTTGTTGGCCACATGAAAAATTATATTTTCTCAGTACAGGGGTAACTTATAAAGCCTAACTAGGGTGGGATTTGCTCAGGCGACTTTGTTCTGTTGAGTCATGGCTGTGGTTTCACGTATTTTCCTCTAAAAATTTACTTTTACCAGTTTGTATTTTTTGATCGTGAGCCTGCAAATTATTTGATCACGAGCCTTCAAATTCTTTGATCACGAGATTCTTTGATTGTGATCTTTGATCGCAAGGGAGGGACTTGATGGCCACATTTGGAGGGACCAAATAGCCCAATTTTAACAATTTTTCTAATTAAATATCTCAGAAATGGTTTGGTCTTTTAACTTGAAATTTGGAGCGTGTTGACAGGATGTCCTGTACATGTGAATTATGGTATTTAGGTGTTGGACAAAACTTTTTTGTGGCGATATTGCATGGCACAGTTAACGTTTTGTGGGCAGCATTTTCCATTGTGGTAGTGGCTTGAAATTACTAGGGTACTAACCTTACTGCCATGGATGTACATTTCAGTCATTAGGTGTTTAAATCATTAACAGGTGTGGAATTCTGCCACTACGATGAATGAAAATCTGAAACTTTCACATTTTATATCTCAGAAATGGTTTGGTCTTTTAAATTGAAATTTGGAAGGTGTTGAGGGGATGTGCTGTACATGTGAATTATGGTATTTAGGTGTTGGAAAATTAATTTCTGCAGACATATTGCATGACACACTTTATGTTTTGCATATGGCATTTTGCATTATGCTAGTGGCTTCTCATTTATAGGGTGGCTAGTGTTACTGCCATGGAGGTAATTTTCAGTGGTTAGGTGTCCGACATGTAAACAGATGTTGAATTATGCCACTCTGATGACTGACACTTTGCTTTGTTTGAAGGTGGCGGGAGCAATACATATGATATTCAGTACTTGTACTCTTATCTTAGGCAGAAATTTGCAAGTAGGTGGGAGTGCGGGGCCCGAAGGGCCCACGCTCCCACCAACTTACATGACTTTCTATTTTTGTATTCTTTCTCAAAACATAAGGTAATTCTATGCAAAAAAAACTTTTTTAGTGCATTATTTAGTTTTAAAACAGAAAAAATCAGGAAATTAGACCTCTAGTGTTGCCCTCTCCCGCCATGGACCCGCCCATTATCCCGAGATTGACAGCTGATGGGGTGTGTCATTGGGGTTGTGAGGCCTAAAAGTCATCTCATTCTTCTTTACTGTGGCTTGTGAATATGATTACACATGGAATGGGGTGACATTTAGGCCCCACAACCCCAATAACACACCCCATCAGCTGTCAATCTCAGGATGATGGGCAGGTCCATGGGGGAAGGGGGCAACACTAAAGGTCTAATTTCCTGACATTTTCTGTTTTAACCCTAAATGATGCATTAACAAAGTTTTTTTGCATAGAATATATATATACATGTGTTGCAAATAACTCTGTTAATGCATCATTTAGGGTTGATAGCAAACCTAGAAAAGTTTGGAAATTTGGTGTTAGAGTTGGCAACCCCTACTGCCCCACCCCCACCCTCCACACACCAACAGGCATCGAGGTGTGCGTTGTTATTGTCTGGCCTAACTCTCACCCATTCCATATGTAAACATGCTGAGATGGTGCAGTATAGGAGAATGGGGTGAGAGTTAGGCCCGACAACCCCAATGCACACCCTGATGCCTGTTGGTATGTGGAGGGTGGGGCAGTAGGAGTTGGCAATCCTATCACCAAATTTCTAAACTTTTGGAGGTGTGCTATTATCACTAATTGATTCATTAATGGAGATGTTTGCAATACATTTCCCTATTTTTGAGAAAGTGGAATGTAAATAATAAATGGAATATTATTGAGGGAGCACAGGGTCCTCTGGACCCTGCGCTCCCCTGACACTGAAATTGTTTGCATATTGGTATGCATATGTGGGAAAGTGGGCCCTCTGGGCCCTGTGCTCCCACTTATACATAAGTTTGGGGACATATTGCAGGCCTAGAGACATGAAAATGATCCCTTGGACAACTAAATTGCCAATATATCAGTAATTCTAGCAGCTAGGAAAAATATTTGACTTTGGTGGTATTCACAACTTTCCGACCTCCACCCATGTTTAGTCCACCCAAAGGTGGACTAAGCTGAGCACAGCGAAAAATTCATATCTCGAATCGTTTTCTAGATCCGGGCATTGAAAGATGCAATAGGCTTTGCAATGTTATCCTATGCAGGATTTCACAAGAAATTGCACAATGGATGCTCATAATGTGGTGATTTTTTGGAATTTTTGAACCACATTTTCAACATGGGCTTTTTTGGACCTCCCCTTCATGTACACTGGCACTGTGATTTCGTTACTCCATTCCAAAGGTTGATTTCACACACAGACCATGCTATTCTGTGACATAGGTGCAAAAACATGTTTGGGGCAGGATGTGAAAAATTACAGCTGTACTGTTCAAAAAGAGGAATAAAAAATTTCAATGTCGAAAATCTGGAATGAAAAGATTACAAATTGGCGAAGTTACAAGTGTGCATAGAAACTGGGCAACGTATGCTTGTAACGTGGTCATTTTTTGGACTTTTTTCAGCAAATTTCCAACATGAGCTTTTTGGGACCTTCTCTCATGAACAGTGGCACTGTGATTTTATCAGTCCATCCCAAAAGTTGATTTCACACAGTGATCTCACCATTCTGTGCCACAGGTGTGAAGAATACGTTTTGGGCAGGATGTGAAACATGATAGTTGTACTGTTCATAAGGTGGTGTTTAAAAAAGCCAATGTTGAAAATCTGGAGTGAAAATATTAAAAATTGGCAAAGTTATGAGCATGTGTAGAAACTGCGCAATGCACTTTCATAACGCAGTCATTTTTTGAGATTTTTATGCAAAATTTGCAACATAGGCTTTTTGGGACCTCACTTCATGATCAATGGCACTGTTATTTTGTTAACCAGTACCATGTAGTGACTGCAAAATCACCTTTTGGGACCAATTAACAAAATGATACTGACTGTGTTCAACAGGTGGGGTCACAAGAACCCCATGTTGTAAATTTGGGGCCAAAATTATTAAAATTGGACAAGACATCAACATAAGTTGAACCCCCCCCATTGACTCCCATTATATGACATACCTTGTTTTCTCAGATCACAGTTCAGCTTTGAAGAGTGCAAATGTGTCCCCGGTCCAGTGAAGATCTCTGCTCCTGACCTCTGAGGGTACATATGGGTGAGGTGTATATGGGGAGTCAGGTGCTCAGTGGGAGGGGGATGGGGAAGGGGACTGGGGAGATGATGAGGGACCAATTTCTTTTTTACTGGGAAAGAAAATAATTTGGGGACAGTGTTTTTTTCCCCACAGGTTATGAGATACTGGCCACATTTGACACACTGGGGTGGGCTCCCATTGTGCCACTTAAATTTGAGAGGGGGGGAGACACACTGACATGGGAATTGGGCACCCCGATGTTGGTAACTTACAAAGAAAGAATTGTGTGGGGACTGGGGCAGACTAGTCTGATATAGGATCCTGCATCAAAAATTTAGATGCAGGATTCTACATCAAAAAGACATCATGGGATGCTGTTTCTGTCTTTTATTGACAAAGTATGAAAATGGACACATTTGGGCATACTGGGGTGGGCTCCCAGTGTGCCACTTAAGTTTGGGGGGGAGGCACACTGACGTGGGGATTGGGTTCCACAATATCAGTAACGTACAGAAAAAGAATTGGGTGGGGAAAGGGGCAGACTTGTTCGATGCAGGATCCTGCTTCGAAAATTTTGATGCAGGATTCTGCATCAAAAAGATGTCAGGGGAAACTTTTTTCATTATTATGGCCTAGAAGTGACCAGAAAACATTTCCCAGTAGCTTCCACAATTTGCAAAATAAAAGAGTGCAAACCTTTCGCAAATTGCGACAGTGCAGGGGTCAGTTGTGAAAATGGCATTTTTTGGGATTAGATTAAATATTTGATGCCCCCGGTGTGTTCCTTGACCCACAATTAGGTAAATACAACCATCTGTGCTTAACTAGGGCCATTATTATTTGAATTAGGGCCCTTTTTAGTTGCCACTAACTGAACAAGATGGCAGCCGCACTTTTGCGAAATGGACATTTGCAAAACTGGAAATGAACTGGCAGCAGCTTTTGAGAGGCACATATATTTTTTTCTCATTGACTATAATGGGAAACTTGTTTTTTGAATAAGATTTGAATGAATTAATATTTTATCACACAAACCATGCGACCTGTAGGCTCGAGCAAAGAATGAGCATCAAAGCGTAAATGCGCTACAGAATGTTGCTTTATAACTCTGCAACTGTATATCTGACTGGTACAGAACTTGGCAGATCCTGAGATCTGTGGTTGCGCTCCGTGCCTGCCACATTTCAGACAAAACCATCATACAGTGGCAAAGTTATTAAGCTGCAAAATTTCACACTTTAACCTTATTTATTTTTTATTTAGTTAGTTTTTTGTTGACCGGGTAAGTACACTAGATAAATCCTGCCTATTTTCAGGCATGACCCGGGGGAGAGGGATACAGATGAATGCCAACTGACCTTGAACCAGATTAAGCTGTTGGTGGTATTTTTTGCGAATGGAGGAAATTTGGCCATTGCACCGGGGAAATTCCCCTACTCTTTTCGAGAAGTGCCATGGTATCTTTAACATCCACCTGAACTACCACCAGAACAGGCAGATGGGACCTCGGTTTAACATCTCATCCAAAAGACGGCACCTCAGGAGTGCAGCACCCCCCTCATGCTGCACTACAGTGTCAGTATTGGGATATTAACCCAAGTGTCTGGTGTGCCTTAAATGGGGTACTCAACCCTAACTATAGTGGCACTACCATGCCACTATAATATATATATATATATATATAGAGAGAGAGAGAGAGAGAGATAGATGCTGTGTGTGTGTGTGTGTATATAGATATATATCTATATATAAATATATCTATATATATATACATATATATATATATATATATATATATATATATATATATATATATATAAAACCCCAGGTGGTGCTACCCCAAGGGTTACTACCCCTGCCTGCTGAGCAACCAGTAGGTTAAAGGGCCTCAGTTCTGAAATAGGTGCCCACCCCGAGGTCAGGGTTAGTGGTGGTTTAACCAACTGCACAGCCCTCTGGGACACTGCAACCCCCCCCCTTTTATTCCCACCAGTGGCCCACACAGTATGCAATAATTACCTTCACAATACCCCTGATATGCTTGGCAAGTACTCACACAGTATACACTTACCACCAGGGCTGGTTTCTCCAGTTCGATCCAGGAGACCCCCCTGTAACACAAGGTTAGAAAGAGCAAATGGCAACAGCATGATGTTTCAGACCTAAACAGGTTCCACAGACTGGTTGAGGTGCAGAAAAAAGTAGATCTGATTTATTCAGGGGATTCGAACAAGGAAGGGGTCAATCAGGTTAATTGGCTTTATTTCTCATTCAATCACCCAGTTGTGCATGCAGTCAGAGTCCCTTACACAGTCACACGTCTGGGTACCCAGGTGAGGTGGAAGATGGGCTAGCCTGGACCGTTGCCCGAGGTAGGCCAGCGTTGCAGCTAGTTGGTGCCCTGTAATGGAAAACACAGCTTGCACAACACATTTTTGTAATCTGGAGCCAGATGGCTCAGTTCGTGGAAGAAAGAAACAACACAACAAATCAGATGACACACTTAGATTAAAAGATAGTTGCATGGAGATACCCTGATAGTTACTCATGATACCCAAGACTGGACACAGGAGGGATGAAGACTGAGACAGCAGATGAGTTCTCTTGATTGCCAGGAGAAGCAGGGCCTACACGATTCACCGCAGTGTCGTTCCTGTCAGGCGTGGAACAGTGGGCTGATCCCCGGGCAGGTCTCTCATCTTTGGCTCTTCTCTTTGCAGCAGGGTAGGATGGTGGGGCCCTCATGGCAAGGCCCAGCCACATAGAGCCAATAGCTGATTTACTCCATTTGCACTGGATACAGTTTTCAGCAGGAAAAAAAAAGTTCTCAATGTGGAGAACCAACTCACGATCCCCTTCCAGTACACAGCACATTTGTATGCAAAAAGAAACTTACTGAACCAGGCACAGCACTCCCTGGTCACAATCATTAAGTTCTCTGCACACACAGAAGTCTTGAAGGGGAAAAAAGGATTTCTAGCAGGTCAATCGCATTCAGCACAATCTTCGGTCCTCCTCAGGTTGAGCCTGGCTGTACTTCAGTAGCTTACTTCAGTTTCTGCACCTCGGATTTAGTCCAATCAAATCTTCTCTCTCTCTCTCTCTCTCTCTCTCTCTCTCTCTCTCTCTCTCTCTCTCTCTTCTCAGGGCAATGAGCAGATTTGCAGGTCTCCACTCAGGCCTTCCCAGTTCTCCACTCAAACTACACAGATCACCCTCAACTATCATGATCATGACAACCACAGTCTCTATACTTTCAGCAAGAGCCTGGGGGCTTTCATCACTTGAGAGGGGTGCTTCTGCCTGGGTAGGGGGGGTTCAAACTTTGGGCACTGTCAGTCCCTGGCTCAGTAGATTCTGTTTGTACAACACTCTGCTCATTTGGAAGGCACTCTGGCACGGGAAGGGAATAATTTTCACACTCAGAATATTCTTCAGGTTCTGGCACATCACTACAGTGACACATATCATCAATCCCTTCCTCACATAAATCATACAGTTCCGTCATACATAGTGACTCAATGTCATCAGACATGACACTTTGCACTTCACTTTCAGGGAGCATTGGCTCCAAGGATGAAGCGGGGGGTTAGGCAGTCCAGAAGGCCCAGCTTCATCCCCACAATTAATCATGGGGTTACCTCAAAACAGCTGACTCAGTTCATAAGAGGGGTATTAAGCATAGTTTCACTGACTCTCATCAGAAGTGGACTGACAGTCATTATCATTCTGGGTTTGCTGTGGAGGAAACCTTAAGTCTGTGACCACTGGGGTAGGTTGGCTCTGTCTTTGTTTGGAAGCAGCATGAGTCACTGGTCCAGGGGGAACAATCTCCAGGGGTTCAGCTTCAGTCGTGACTTGGCCAATAGGCAGTAAATGGCTACGGTGCATGGCCTTGACAGCTTTTGAGTTGTTTTCAGGCTGCACTTTGTACATGGGTAAATCATCTAACTTGCCTACTATTTTATGGGGAAGATGCTGCCTTCGATTGGCAATTTTATGTTTACCATGCAGTCCCAAATTCCCAAACACACGGTCTCCAGTTCGAAGCTCTTGGGCCTTTACTCATTTATTATGTCTCTCTTTATTGGCTAAGCTTCTCTTGGCAGCCACAGTCTGGGCCAGTTGGTAGGCATGATTCAATTGAGCTTCCAGTTTTTGTACATATTGTAGATAATTTTCAACCTGGACTCCATCGGGAGAGACCCCGAAATAAACATCAACTGCAGCCGAGCCTCTCTCCCAAACATGAGGCGGTAGGGAGAGAACCTGGTAGCATCATTTTTTGTGCAATTTTAGGTGTGTACCAAGGTGCTAATCTGCTGGCTCCATTTATGCTTGTCTTTTGGGTGAAGAGTGCCTAGCATGTTAAGCAGGGTACGATTAAAGTGTCTGGTTGTGGGTCCCCCTGCGGGTGGTAAGGAGTGGTTCTTGACTTCCGCACCCCCCCATAGGGAGAGCATTTCTTTGATTAAATGACTCTCAAAGTCCCTACCTTGATCAGAATGAATTCTCTCGGGGGGGGGCCTGGTAGTGGACAAAGAAATTCTCCACTAGCACCTTGGCCACAGTGGATGCCTTTTGCTCTTTGGTGGGGAAGGCTTGGGCATACCTTGTAAAGTGATCCATGACCACCAACACATTACCAATGTTCCACTGGTCAGGCTCCAAACTCAAAAAGTCTATGCAAACTAATTCCATTGGGGTGCTGGTGGTAATTTTGACAAGGGGTGCAGCCCTCTAAGGCAGGGCCTTTCTCTGCAGGCAGTGACTACAAGTCCTTACATGATGCTCAACATTGGCCCCCATCTTAGGCCAGTAGAATCAAGATTGTACTAGGTCAAGGGTTCGATCAATACCAAGCTGGCCCATATGATTGTGAAGGGACCTCAACAACAACTCTCTGAAAGCTGTGGGGCAAGACCAATTGTTGCTTGTCTACTTGGCCACCCCGATCCACTGTCTCTCTATATAACAACTGATTAATCAGCTTTAACTTGGGGCCTTCTTTAAACAGTAAAGCAGTTCGCAAATCAGAGAAGCGCAATTTGGACACATCTTTCCCTGCATAGAGGGGCATCAAGGGTTGGCTGGATCATGGGATCTTGGGATTGAGCCCACTGCATGCTGTCATTATCAGTTTGAGGTAGTGCACTAATATCTAGAGCAGAGAAGTGACAATACGCAGCTGGTGTGCAGTGTCAGAAGGCCCAAACAATCTACTAAGCAGTCCACTGTGTCCTCAGACATCTGTTCATCTTTATCAAACTTTTGGCACAGTGCTCAAATGTCAGGTTCAGACAGCCTGACTCAATCACTTTTGGAAGTGGGCTTCCAGGATAGGGCATCAGCATCGATGTGATTCAGGCCTGATCTGTATTCAACAACATAATCATAGGTAGACAATGCAGAAAGTCACCGATGACCTGTGGCGTCTAACCTAGCTGAAGTCTGCACATAGGTCAACAGATTATTGTCAGTCTTCACCAGTATCTTTGCCCTGTATAGGTATTCATGGAACTGGTCAACGATGGCCTACTTTAATGCCAGGATCTCCTGCTTATGCACAGGATAGTTTCTCTCTGATGGGGTCAGATTTCTACTAGCAAAGGCCACCGGTCTCAAACAATCCTCATCTTCTTGATACAGCACAGCTCCCAAACCTTGTAGACTAGCATCAGTATGCAACATATAGGGTCTAGTAGGGTAGGCAAAGGAGAGGATGGGAGCATGGGTGAGCTGTTATATTATTTAATGGAAAGCGGCTTCACAGTCGAGCATCCAGCGGGACCCAAAAAATTTACCCGGGCGGAAGTATACTCTTTCTGTTCCGGAGGTGGCCCCTTTCTTGTACTTACGGTTCATGGGAGGGTAATCCTGGGTAAAATTCAGGAGTGGGCAGATCACCTTGGAATAGTCCTTTATGAACCGGTGGTAGTAGCCACAGAACCCCAGGAAGCACTGTAATTCTTTCAGATAGTGGGACTGATGCCAGGTGGTCAAGGCCTCAACTTTACTGGGATCAGTCTCTATCCCCTCAGTGGATACTATGTGCCCCATATACTTTACAGATGCTTGAAAAAACTGCCACTTGTTGATGGACAGTTTGAGGCCCAAATCCTCCAGTCGGTCTAACACTTTAAATAGTCGACTCTCATGCTCCTCCAATGAACTTCCGAACACAATGATATCGTCCAAGTACACCAGGAACTCCAACAAATTCGTACCCCCCACTGCACATTCCATCAATCACTGAAAAGTGGCTGAAGCACCCGATATCCCCTGGGGCATCCTCATAAACTCATAGAACCCTAATGGACAGATGAAGGCTGTTTTCTCATGGTCTTCTTGGGCCATGGGGATCTGGTAGTACCCACAGTAAAGATACAACACTGAGAACCATTTGCTCCCATTCAGACAGTCCAGAGCATGTTGTATACGAGGCATGGTGTATTGATCCAGGATGGTCCACCGGTTAAGGGATCGATAATCCATGCACATTCCCACTGACCCATTCTTTTTGTGCATAAACACAAGAGGTGAAACATAGGGGCTTCTGGATTCTTGTATCACACCAGCCACAAGCATTCCTGCAGGTGTTTTCTCACATCATCTATGTCTGCAGGAGCTAGGGACCAAGAACTCTAACGAAATGGTCGTTCATTGTGCAGGCGTATGTGATGCTCTGCTTCCTGGACACATCCCACATACCATTCCTTCAATGAAAACACTTGGTCTTTCTGGGCAAGTCTCTTACTGATTCTAGTCTTCCATTCATCTGGCAACAGGGAGTCACCAAAGTTAAACAAGTCAGGAGTCACTCTATCAGTTGCTCCAGGGTGCTTGTTACTGGGTAACACTGCAGTGTCTGTGCAGTGTACCATAGCTAGGGTGCAACCTCTGTTCTCCCAAATCTCCCCATCTGATACATTTTGGATCTGGACCATCACCCATTGTGCATAGGCATGAGCATGAACAGGCAAGATGCTGGGCTTGACCAACAATCCTTCTGCCAATTTTCCATCACCTGGTGCATCCAGCATTAGTATTCTATTCTTGACATCTTTCCGTAAGCGGACCTCCCCCTGTAGAGTACACTGGGCATTGGGGGCTAACACCATCGATTCAGGATCCTTTTTCCATACAACCCCAACTGGTTCATCCTGATCCACCTCCTCAGTATTCTGCTGCAACGCATAGGCCTTCTTAATCAATGTGGGAATTCTCAGAACCCTACCAGTCCGGTGCCCCTGTTTCTCATAGCATAATTGTGCCAGTCTCCCAAACATATGAGCATTGGTCCCAGTTAGTAGCGGGACCCCATCATACAGTTCAGTAGGGGGACACACCAAGGCCAAGGTCTCTACTTGTTCCGCCACTCCAGCCACCGAAGTAGGGAAAGACAGCCAGATCCAGATATACCCAGAGTATGGATATGACTTTTCACTCAACCCCCAGACATGCAAACCTTCCAAGGGTTGTAAGGGCACATTAGGCAGGTGCTTCTGATACCAATCTTGAAACATTATAGTCACTTGAGAACCACTGTCAAGCACAGCCCTGGTGGACACTCCATTCACCTTTACTGTTGTCTCCTTGGAGGGACCCAGCACCTCAGACCATTCAAGTGGCACAGAGGTAGGTGTCAATCTGGCAGTGGCCTTTGAAGAGTAACTGTTTCGAACAGCCCCAGCAGGTGGCCGGTTGTTATTTTGTCGAATTACAGCTAATAACCTAGTAGTAGCCCTACTCGAATTCTCTGATGAATGGCAGAAGAAATGGAAGTGCCCATCCTCCCCGCAATGACAGCAAAAAGTAGGTTCTCTAGGGTCTTGGGGGGTACGCAGGCCATTTCCAAGCTTGTGCACCACAGGGGCATTTGGGCAGCTCATCCTTGTCTTGTGCTTTGGGTCCTTGATCCTCTGGACTTCCACCAGGTTTGGGGGGTTTGTGTGGTTCACAGCAAGTCCCCAACCAGAGCTCTCAACTCTCGTACTTCTTCTAATATGTTACCCTCGGTCCAGGGTTCTGGAGAAACAACATGCACCCCCACTCCACTTTTAGTCTCTGCGGGTGCATGATACAGGTCAGGATCTCAGGCCGCCTCTGTCTATTCTTTGATCAGCTCTCTCAGCTTCTGCACCTCATCCATGTCACTCCTCTCTGGGGTCTGGCAGGTATCAACACAGACTGGTTGAGGTGCAGAAAACAGTAGATCTGATTTATTCAGGGGATTCAAACAAGGAAGGGGGTCAATCAGGCTAATTGGCTTAATTTCTCTATCAATCACACACTTTTAATTTCTCTATCAGTCACACAGTTGTGCATGCAGTCAGAGTCCTTACACAGTCACACTTCTGGGTACCCAGGTGAAGTGTAAAGGTGGGCTAGCCAGGACCGTTGCCCTGGGTAGGCTGGTGTTGCAGCTGGTTGGGGCCCTGTAATGGAAAACACAATTTGCACAACACACTTTTGTAATCTGGAGCCAGATGGCTCAGTTCATGGAAGAAAGACACAACACAACAAATCAGATGACACACTTAGATTAAAAGATAGTTGCAGGGAGGTACCCTGATAGTTACTCATGATACCCAAGACTGGACACAGTAAGGATGAAGATTGAGACAGCAGATGAGTTCTCTTGATTGCCAGGAGAAGCAGGGCCCACACAATGTGCCGCAGCATCATTCCTGTCAGGCGTGGAGCAGTGGGCTGATCCCCCGGGCAGGTCTCTCATCGATGGCTCTTCTCTTTGCAGCAGGGTAGGATGGTGGGGCCCTCATGGCAAGGCCCAGCCACATACAGCTCATAGTGGATTTAGTCCATTTGCACTCTTATACAGCTTCCAGCAAGCAGAACACAGTTCTCAATGTGGGGAACCAATTTGGGATCCCCTTCCAGTACACATCACATTTATATTCAAAAAGAAACTTACTGAACCAGGCACAGCACTCCCTGGTCACAATCACTATGTTCTCTGCACACACAGAAGTCTTGAATTTTTCGGTCCTCCTCAGGTTGAGCCTGGCTATACTTCAGTAGCTTACTTCAGTTTCTGCATCTCGGATTTAGTCCAACAAAATCTCTCTCTCTCTCTCTCTCTCTTTTCTCAGGGCAACGAGCAGACTTGCAGGCCTTCACTCAGGCCTTCCACAGTTCTCCTGCTCGAAATTACGCAGATCACCCTCGACTATCACAAGCTACTCCTCTCTCAAATCCTAACTTGAATTTGGCTTGCCAGCAGACAGTTCAGGGATTTCCTTCAGATCCAAAAGGTTTGGTTGGTCAGTCAAGCTGTCAGTCACAGCAAGAGCTCCCCCTTCAGTTACAAAAGGTGCCAACAGTCCAAAACTACAAATCCCAAGCTCTGGATCCAGTCAGCCCCTATAAGTAGGCTCCATTTTAGAGTCCCCAATAACTGATTGGTCCAATTCGGCAGTTCGGGACCAAAATGGCGGAGACAGGCAGAACCCCCCATGCTGCAAAGAAGGCAGGTTAGAACAAGCAACAACATCCTTATCACTCTAAATGATTCTCAACAACTACTTACATCTTTCAACAGAGCTCCTTCTGCACAACTAGCTATGGCAGAAACGGAGCGATTACGCAGTCCGGGTGGGACTCGAGCATGACAACACTCTGCCCCCCCTCCAGAGTAATTATCACTGCAACTAGCAGCTCTTAAATCGACAGTACACAGAGGCTACATAGGCACTCATGGGCAATACATTTAAAACGTCTGATGCCAAACACCAGCCTGGCAGTGAGCACTTAGGCAAGCTCAAGGAGGACTTTTTGGGAACTCCCATTTTTAGGGGGGCTACATCTATATATATAGATAGATAGATAGATAGATAGATAGATAGATAGATAGATATATGGGTGGAGATAACTTTGAAGTGTTGATAAATTTCATTTATACACACAGTTACTTGTTTATTCACAGTTCTTACGTAACTGGCCATTTATGCACACACTTTGTACATCCCCCATCCCCCCTGTGTGCTCACCCACTTGCCCACCTCTATTACTTTTAGCTAACACCGCCAATACTGGAAATTACAGTATCTATCTACTGCAGCACAGCTCCATGTCCAGAAATTAAAACCTCAGTAAATGTTTAGTAGTTCATCTCCCATAAATTATGGGCAATAATCAGCATCTGGTTAAAAAAAAAAAGTTGTACCTTCTTCTCTGTGAAGCCAAACCACTTTCCACTCCTTCACAACCCACTGCAACATCAAAAGGTACTGCTGACATTAATGATCCCCACCACATGGCTTCCAGTCTCCCCTTTTCAATGAAACCACTTGTAAAGTAAAGTAAATTAAAATAAAACTCTTTGTACTGATTTTTTACATGTCACTTCTTTCTTTGGTTTTACCTGCTTAGCAGGTCCACCATTTTTCTTATATTTTTCAGGAGCTCTCGGCTGCTCAACCAATCAGGAATAGTGTTACTGTGATGACCCAAGATCATGGCCATGGCAATGGCCATAGCAACTACTCTACTGATGTCAGATGCGGGGGGCACAGTAATATGACCTAAACAAAACAGTAAAAATGAAAAGAAAAAACTAATTTTTTTTAGCAAAACACCAGCTCATTATCCATTGCATAAATTAAATATGTGATGGGAACTTGTGTAATACATGGTTTGACCTCAGGCATATCACTGGTGGCTTCACCACTCGTTAGGTTACTTGAGGTCAAAACTGCCCTTGTGCAGATAAATTGTGTTTCACACAGCTCCCCATCACATATCCCTTATATATTTATATACTCACCTATAGTTAGGGTTGAGCAGAAATTTGTATGTTAAACCTCAAATTGTGCACTTTAATAATTTTGCAACTGCTCAATGAAATTGCACAAAATTGTGCATGCACAGTCTTCTGGTGAAGTTCTCTTGACGTGCCAAGTTTTGTTCCAGTTGGACTTGCGGATTTTGAGATCTGGATAGTGAAAAAACACTAACATTCGCCACTTTTTGAATTTTTTTTTCTCAATGCACTGCGTAGAGATGGTGTTGAATTTTGATCTGAAATTTTTGTGGAAGAAAGAGCTTGGGTCATGAAACAGACCAGCATTATAGTATTTTTAGGGTCCTATTATTTTCAATGGGATTTTTTAATTTTCAGGATAGCTGCACAGTACGAACCAGGATCCTGGTTTGTCAGGGGCCAATCCTGGTTCACCAGTTGACAATCCTGGCTTGCCAGAAAAAAATCCTTGTTTGCCAGCTTGATCTTGTTTTTTCATTTCGTCCTAAACAAATTGTCATAACTCTGTCCAGGGGTTGCTGTTTCAAACATTATTGTGTGATTGTTGCTGATTGAGAGTTGATGAGCTGTGCTGTGTGGTTTCCCAGGTCCATATGCCCCAGAAATATTTTTTGTTTATTCCTTGTTCGACACTTGCTAAATTCTTTGTTCACCATCCTAATTCATAACTGGCGAACAAGGAAATTGGCAGGTGGTGCTGAGCAGATTTCCTTGTTCACCAGTGACGAATCAGAATGCGGTACAAGGAATTTGTCTGGCAGACAAGTATTCCTGTCTGGTCATCTGTTCATGAAAATTTATCAACCAGATGACCAGACCAGGAATCCTTGTCCACCAGCCGATTGACAGATCAGAGTGGCTAAAAAAGGAAAGGAGATGGTGAGCAAGAACTGCTTTTCAGCCTTCTCCTTGTCAAAAACATGCTCAGGGACCATCTAGTCCCAAATAAATGTATTTTTATTCTCTCACATACCCTGGTGTCTGGTGGCACTCCCAACCATAATCCTTATAATATTTATTTATACCTATTTTTAAAAAGCATTGCTTAATTTAGTGGTGTTCTGCCACTTATATGTTTTAATAAATAAGCACCGGAGTCTAGTGGCAACCCCACCCTCCCATGCCATAATGATCATTGGTGGTGGTGGCATCCCCCTGCCATGACGGTCCTTTCATTTTTTTATCTGTAAAGAAAAAAAATCAGTGCTCATTGTCTTTTGCTCATTTTTAAAATGTAAAACAAAAAACGTCCTTTGCCAATCACTCCCATGCTCACACTCAACTTCCCACTGTGGACCCTCCTCTCCACACACCCCTGATGTCCCAACTGACCCTCACTCACCTCCTGAGGTCCGAAGT
Source organism: Neoceratodus forsteri (assembly GCA_016271365.2). Classification (NCBI taxonomy): domain Eukaryota; kingdom Metazoa; phylum Chordata; order Ceratodontiformes; family Ceratodontidae; genus Neoceratodus; species Neoceratodus forsteri. Next base: position 1,037,903,441 of record CM057453.1, read on the forward strand.
TGGAGACCCACTCCACCGATCGAAGACACATCTTGCTGCTGGAACTGAAGACTGCAATATGAACTAAGATAAATGCTGTTCTATGTATTTCAATGGGGGGTTCAACTTTAGTCAAAATTTCAGCCATTCTTTGAGATTTTGGTCCCAAATTTTCAACATGGAGTCTTGGGGACCCTACCCTCATAAACAGTATGACTGTCATTAGACAACTCTCACTGGAAAGGTGATTTTGTGGATGGTTGGTGAAATCAACTTTCCAGTGGGATTTGCATAATGACAGTCATATTGACATGAGGTGAGGTCATAAGAAGGCAATGTTGAATATTTTTGGTCAAACTTTAAAAAAAATACTGTGTTATGAGCGTTCATTGCTGTCTCACTATGAACACTCATAACTTTGGAAATTGTCCATATTTACACTCATATTTTTAGCATAGCCTTGGTATTAACCCATCTCATGTATTTGATAGCTGTCATTTTTCAAATTCTGGCCAGAATGTATTTTTGCACTTGTGGTGCAGAATTGTGTTGCAGCTGCATGGAATTACATTTTGATGGGGATTTGGAAATGTTCTGTACTGAGTACATGCGCTCAAGTCATAAGAAGGCTATGCTGGAAATCTGGTGTCAGATAAGGATACTGTTATACTATCTTGCTCCCACCAAAAAATGAGGATACAGTTATACTATCTCAAAGAAGGGATGGAAGCGCAGGGTCCAAAGGAACCTGTGCTCCCACCATAACATATGGATACTATTATACTATCTTAATGGAGGGATGGGAGTGCAGGGTTTGAAGGACCCTGATCTCCCACATTAAAATGAGAATGCTGTTATACTATATCAAAAAGTAAGGAAATAAGTTGCAAAAACTTAATGTTAATGCTTCAGTTAGGGTTGCCACTACCAAAAGTAGATCCAAAAAGCAACTGCTGCAAAATCCTTATTCAGCCGTGCTGCTCCACAAGTTCAAGGTTTCCAACCTTAATGAAACTACAAATCCAAGTAGTGGTGAGCACATAAGAACAGTCAAAAGGCAAAAGTGGTGTAAATAAAATGAAGTTTATTTTTTCTTTTTCTATTTCCACAAGATGCCAAAATAACAGCACAATGGTAATTCAAATAGCTTTACCTCCTGGTCTAGCACAGTCCCCTAGCACCTTAATTCAACAGAGCTTTCAGTGGGGGTGAGACTAGTGAAGAGCACTAACACATTTACAGGGCACATGATTAATCAGTTAATTAAATGTGTACCATGGGGTAGTCAGGCCTAACTCTTCCCCATTCCATATTTAAACAAGCTGACGTGGTATAGTGTAGGAGAATGGGGTGAGAGTTAGGGCTGATGATCCCATGGCACACCCCAATGCCTGTTGGATGTTGGTGTGTGGAAGGTGGGGTAGTGGGAGTGGAGTGATAGGGATGGAAACCCTGGGGGTGGGGCATTATGATTGGAAACCCTAACTCCTCATTTTCCTGCTTTTGTCACTGTAGTATTCACCCTAACTGATGCATTAACAAAGTTTTTCTGCAATAAATTTTATATATATATATATATATTTTTTTAATGAGTCAAGTTTTTTCCCATAGTAAAAGGCATGTACAAATTGCCATTATAAAGGAGTGTTTATAATGGCAATCAGGTGCCACCTTCCTATGGCAAAATCCAGGAGCCAGAGCAGTCTCGTACCCACTGAAGCCATCTCCCTCTCACACAGTGACCACACCAAACACTCAGAACTCCTTCCAATTTTACCCCATTGGCATTTTTTTTTCAGAGAATGAACCTAAAAATAATGCTAAAACAAAATCCGTACCAGCAGCTGCTCTGCTTCTTTTCATCCCCTTTCCTCTTCCACTACAGGTCACCTGATACAGTAACCATAGTGACTAGAACTTCCTTGGCAGCTGCCGTAACTACAGCACATGAAAGCATACGGAGAAAGACGTATTCTTTTTTTAAAAGTTAAATGTTTGTTGAAACTTTAGTCACTTAACTATTTCTGTTCTTCCAACCACTGTTTGACTGCAAATGAAAAATAGCATTGCTTCAAAAAGGTAAGACTACCTCCTGGGACTACCTCGATTCCGACCATCACACTGCTGGACGTATTTTATATAATTGTTGAGGTGAGAAAACGTGACCTAACAATTACATAAAATAAAATATGGGGTAGTGTGTATAAACTTTAAACACATTACCTCGATGTTAGATGTTTATAAAACCGAGCCGCCTTCCGGGTTTATGTAGCATCTAACACCTTAGGGGGTGTAAACTTCATTACACACATTGCCCCATATTTTATTCTAATATATATATATATATATATATATATATATATATATATACAGTATATATATAGAGATTCACTCTAGGTGTGTGGTCATGTTTGATATCGCAAGCCTTGGTGTGCTTTCAACCACCCAAGGCATGTATGTATCGGAGTGTGACCACACTCCCCAGAGTGGATTATCTATCTTATAAAATGGAAATAAATATTTTTGGGGGGAGCAAAAAAGTAGTCCCTGTCTGTCATGAATAAATGAGTTGTTGTCAAAAGTTTAAAGTAAGACTGACTGTATTGAAGAATTAAATAAAAGGGGTTTATATTTCTATTTATTTTCCTTTACTATTCTTAGAATAAAGTCATTGTCTTTACAGGGAGGAGAATGAGTGGGGAACACTTTCACTTTTATTAGTGATATGTACCGTGGCTGAGCATGGTCAATAATGATAAGTAATATGCAGGCAGACACTGAAAGCAAGTCCTTCGCTGTTAAAAAACCAAAGTAGTTGTGTATTTTACATTATTTTTTATTGAGAATCCTCTAAAAGAAGAAGCCAGCTAAAGTGAGTGAAAAGTGAGTAGACAGCACTTTCACTTTTATCAGTGACATGTAGCGTGACTGAGAGTGGTCAAAAGTGATAAATAATATGCAGCCAAACAGTGAAACTAAGTCACTCTCTGTACTAGAAAACCAAAAAACTGTGCACTTCAGGTTATTTTAATTTAAAATCCTGTAAAAAAGCTGCCACCTGAAGCAAGTGGAGAGCTAGTGCAGAGCGAGGGTGTCAGCAGCGTCAGAGAGGTAATGCAGGGCAGAACGAGTTCCTCCAAATACCTTCAATTTTATGATTTATAAGGTTTTTAATTATTTGTTCATGACCATGTAAATTCTTTGATCACAAGCCTGCAAATTCTTTGATCGTGAGATTCTTTGATCGACATTTTGATCGCGAGGGAGGGACAAGATGGCCAGATTTTTTATAATGACTCCTGACAAGGCCCCTCAGCTGCCTCGCCCTGACCCTCTACACCTATGTCTTCTCCTACCCTCAGCCCTCTCCCCTTCTTGCCCTCTTCCTCCTATTGTTTCTTGAGTTACTCATCGCTCAGTCTGATTTTGTCAAGCAAAGTTACTGTCTAAAACCATATACCTGTAACTGTTTTATGTTTTAGTGTCTGTTACCCTGTAACCAGCATGACATGGAACCTTTGTAAAAGAGCCTTAGCTCAAAGGTACTTTGTAATCCTAGACACAAATAAATAAATAAATAAAAATAAATAATGGAATAGATACGGAAATTTTAGTAATCTTTGATATTGAATATCTTGGAAATGGTTTGGTCTTTTTACTTGAAATTTGGAAGGAACAAAGGCAACATCCCACAGATGTGCCTTTTGGTGGTTTGGTCAAAAAATATTACAGAGTAGCAAAGTTAAGGCACTACGAAGTTGATGCTTTTTCCCATAGGATAACATTACGGCGCCCGGAGCATTACAGAAATTATTTGCCGCCCTGCTGCAAAATAACGGTTGGCCTTTTGGGCTGAAATTTGGAGGGAAGAAAGCCAACATCACACAGATGTGCCTTTTGGTGGTTTGGTGAAAAAATATTACAGGGCGGCACAGTGATGGCACTCTGAAGTTGATGCTTTTTTGCCATAGGATAACATTATGGCATTCGTCGCGTCTTTCACGGCCCGTATCTTGAAAACGGTGCGAGATACGGACTTTTTGACACAAAATTGCTTAGCTCCCCAACCAGTAGCTAAGCACAAAACTAGCCAGGAAAATCATAATTCATGCGAAATTAAAAATTTGTTTCTACGTCGTACGGTTCCTGAGATATAAGCAATTTAGTATTCCAAGTCCTAATTTTCTGCTCAGAGGTCAATTATTAAGCATACATTCTTTGTTTTCACTGCGTTTTTTTCAATGCAGTTTTTTGGGAAAAGATGGGTGTGCCCTTTTGTTACTGTGCCAGTTAGCGTTTCCAGTTGCACTTCCGTTACCGTTCGCATCACCGTCCCCGTCTGTGCCACCATGTGCATTATGGTTTGCATTTTCTTGTGCACTTGCATTTCCATTTCTGTTTCTTTTGGCATTATTGTTGCTGTTACTGTTACCATTTGCATTTGCAATTGTGGTACCATGCCTGTGCGCGATACGGTTTGCGTTTCTGTACACACTTGCGTTTCTGTTTCTTTTGGCTTTATTGTTACTGTTACCATTTATGTTTACAATTGCAGTACCATGACTGTGCGTGTAATGGTTTGTGTTTCTGTACGCACTTGCATTTGCATTTCTCTTTCGTTTGCATTATTGTTGCTGTTACCGTTACCATTTGTGTTTACAATTGTGGTTCCGTGACTGTGCACATTACAGTTTGCGTTTTCATATGCACTTACATTTCTGTTTACTTTGGCATTATTGTTGCTGTTACCATTACCATTTGTGTTTACAATTGCGGTACCGTGAACGTGCGCATTACCAGATGCGTTCTGTACGCACTTCCATTTGTGTCTCTGTTTACGTCACTGTTCGCTTTGGCCTCACTTTGCGCTTGCATTTCTATTACTGTTTGCATTACCATTTATGTCTGCATCACCATGTGTGTAACCATTTGCGCTTGTGTTTGCATTGCACTTACTGTTACTATAGTCACACAAAATCACGTAGCGCTCCCACCAACACGCACAACTTTCTACTTTTTTATTCTTTCTTAAAAAGTAAGGAAATTCTATGCAAAAAACTTGTTAATGTATCTAGTTAGGGTTCTTTAGTGACAAAAGTGAGATACTGACATTAGGTTCCCACTCCTTGGACCCCACCCCACCTTGCCCCCACCAACAGGGCATCAGGCTGTGCATTGTGGTCATCGGTCCTAACTCTCACCCCATTCTCCTACACTGCACCACCTCAGCTTGTTTACACATGGGATGGGGTAAGAATTAGGCCGATGTCTCCCAACGCACACCCCATGCCTGCTGGTGGGGGCAGGGTGGGGCCGGGTGAAAGGGGTGGGAACCCTAATGTTGAATTTCCTCACTTTTTGTCACTGTAGAAGAACCCTAACTGATGCACGGTAGTGCCACTATAGATAGGGTTGAGTACCCCATTTAAGGGTAAAGTGTGAAATTGTGCAGCTTAATAACTTTGCCACAATATGATGGATTTGCCTGAAATTTGGCAGGCATGGAGTGGTACTACAGATCTTAGGAACTGCTAAGTTCTGTACTGGTCAGATGTTTGGTCGTGGAGTTATAAAGTGACATTCTGTAGCTCATTTATGCTTTTTTGAGCATTCTTTGCTTGTGCCTGCAGGTCGCATGGTTTGTGCGACCAGTCCCAAATCTTCAGGGAACATGTAGGTAGGGCCTTTTTAAGTTTTCATGAAAAAATATTAAACAGTTCAAAGGTTATTCAAAAAACAAGTTTCCCATTATAGCCAATGGGAAAAGTTAACAAAAAGTTTGACAGCATCACAAATGCAGTTTTTAGTGTTACAAATGACCCCTGTGGTGTCACGAGTTGGCCATTTTTGTTCTCAGTTAGTGGTCACAGAAATGCTTGGCCTTTAAATTTGGGACCCTCTAGGAACACAATTCTTTTTGTGTTCATCTAGTCGAGCCCTGAGGATGCTAGGCATGTCTTTTTTTGGGGGGGTTAAACACCCCAGAAATATGTTTTTCAAATTTGTGTAATCTGTAGTGCTGCAAAGTAGCATCGAACTTGCGACACTTTCTTGATTTTTTTTGTGAAGTGTCATGATTTGCAACACTACTTTGTGACACTATGGCCAAAATAACAGGAATTTTTGCCACCCTGCTGTAAAAGAATGGTTTGGTCTTTGGGGCTAAAATTTGGAAGGAAGAAAGCCAACATCCCACAGATGTGCCCTGTTGTGGTTTGGTGACAAAATATTGCAGGGATGCAAAGTTACAGTACTCCAAATTTGACAATGTTTCCCATAGACTATCATTGTGGCATCTGCCATGCCTTTCGAGGCTCGTATCTCGGAAACGCTTAGAGATATGGATGTTTTGTCAGAAAAATATGTAGCCCCCCCACCAGGGGGCTAAGTGCAAAACTAGCTAGGACAGTCAAAAATCATATGAAATTAAAACATTTTTTCTACGTCGTACAGTTCCTGAGATATAAACAATTTAGTAATCCAAGTGCTCATTTTCTGCTCTGAGGCCCATTATTATGCATACATTCTTTGTACTCACTGTGTTTCTCTATGTAGCTGTTGGTCAAAAACAGGGAGCGTGCTTCTGTTACTGTTGCAGTTAGAATTCCCACTTGCGTTTCTGCACCCGTTTGCGTTAGTGTTCACGTCTATGCCACTATGTGTGTTACCCTTTGCATTTTCATTTGCACTTGTGTTTACATTACTGTTACCATTAACATTTCCACTACTGTTTCTGTTTGCTTTTCATCACCATGTGCATTACCATTTGCATTTGCGTATGCGCTTCCATTTGCTTTTGTCATTCCTTTGTAGTCATCGTCGCTGTTACCAATACCATTTGCATTTCCAATTGTGTTACCATGACTGTGCGCGTTACAGTTCGCATTTTTGTACCCGCTTGCATTTGCATTTCTGTTTCCATTACCGTTTGCGCTTGCATTTCTATTACCATTTGGGTTATCATTTATGTTTGCATCACCATGTGCATTACCTTTTGTGATTGCGTACTTGCTTCCATTTGCATTTCCATTTGCATTTCTGTTTCCTTCATCACTGGTGTTACTGCCAGCGTTTGCATTTCCAATTGTGTTACCGTGAACATGCATGATACAATTTGAATTTGTGTACATGCTTGCATTTGCATTTCTGTTTTCAGTAACATTTGTGCTTGCATTTCTATTACCATTTGCATTACCATTAACTTTTACATAGATACATAGATACATAGACAGTGTTGGCAGATAAGGGCCTATGGCCCACCTAGTCTGCCCATTTGAGCTTGTAAGTTCAGTTTGTTTTCCTAGAAGTCTATTTCCCCTTACCCCTGACCCCTTTTGCATCACCATGTGCATTATCGTTTGCCCTTGCGATACCGTTACTTCACTATTTATAGTGCACATTCTCAAAAAGAAGGGAAATTCATGGCAAAAATCTCAGTTTAATGTATCAGTTGAGTTTGTTCCATTGTGACAGTGAGGAAATTAATGTTAGTTCCCACCTTTCAGACTACTTTCTCATTAACAGGCATCGGGTGTGCGTTTGGGTCATAGGTCCCAACTCTCACCCCATTCTCCTATATTGCACCACCTCAGCTGGTTTACACATTTGATGGGATGACAGTCAGAAATGATGACCCAACACACACCCCGATGCCTGTTGGTGGGGCGGGGTGGGGTGCAAGGGGTCAGAACCCTAACCTCGAATTTCCTCACTTTAGTCACTGTGGAACAACCCTAACTGATGCATTAAACAGAGTGTTTTGCCATATATATATATGCAGTCACACCCCTATATTTAGGGTTATAAAGAGCACTTGTATGTTAAACTTGAAATTTTGCACATTAATAGCTTTGGACCCATTCAACTGATTTGCATGAAAATTAGTATTCATGGTGTGGCATGGTAAATCTCTTGATTTGCCAAGTTATGTTTTGGTCAGATTTATGATTTCTGCACACCAAAATGCTGAAAAATGCACTTTTTGCCAGTTATGTGTACAATTTTTTGTATTTAGTCTGTGGTGCTGTGCAGCCATGGTGTGGTCTGATGGTCTGAAACTTAGCACATAGAAAGAGCCTGGGTCAAGGAATATGCCACTTTTTGTTTGGTGAAAAAATATAAATCCATTCAAAAGTTATTCAACTTTTTAGCTCCCATTAGAAGTCTATGGGAAAATTTTTTATTTTGCGAAAGAAGAATGGGGTTTTGACTATCTGGTCACTCCACACGATCAAAGAATTTGCAGACTCATGATCAAATAATCTTTGATCATGAGAAATTTATTGATTGTGATGCAGCCATCTTATTTTCAGTTTGGGGTTTGAAAAAAGTTATTATTTCACCCTACGGGTGACTTGCGAAATAACTGAGGCATGGGTTTAGATCAGGAGGGCTTCCCTCTATTGACCCATGCTTCTGGTTTATTTTAGTTTTGTGAAAAAATAGCTATGTGCATTTTTCCAGTCTTCAGCCATGGGTTGCTAACAATCTTCGGCTGTGAGCCTGCAAAAATCTTCGTCCGTGGTTGTGGACGATTATTTTGCAGCCTCGCAGTCAAAGAATTAAATAACTCTTAAAGGATGCACTGCTGCTCTGCTCCACAAGATGCCACACTAAACAAGCATTCTAGATTTTAACTTTTTAAAGTTTTATTTGGCCCCATTTGGGTGTTTTGAATTAAACTTTAGAGTATTTCACATTTATTTATAGTCCGCTTTGTGTGTAATTTTGATTTGTTTTCACTACTTCCTCACAAGTAACATTTCAGTCAGATCTGTCAGTTTTGTGTTATAGAGTTTATCCTGCTTTCACATAGGGCTGTCCCAAGAGTATCAACAAAGTGCTGCCAGCATAATGACAACAGTATTTCATGTGTACACCATTTGTAAAAAAAAATGCGATTTCAGCACTCATAGTGCAATTGTGATACAAAATCAGTGCAAGACCTAACAACATTTCCAAGGGCTGAGTAGGACAGTTCCATTATTACTTTGAAGAGAAAGTCAGTTTTCAGCAGTATAAATTTGGACAACACCAAATGCAGTAGTAAAAACTATTTATCTGTAGCTTGATATGGTTTATTGGAGAATGAACTGATAAGAGAGGACAGAGATCAGTTTTATAGTGGCATGAAGCAAGGGAATGGGATTTGATGCACTTATTTTTTTTTCTGTTTATACTTGCTATAGACATATATGTCTCAGGTTTGATCAGTTACCAGACACACTGGATGAGATTCATCATAACAGACACTCTAAATAAGGTGTGGCTAGTCTTAATGCTCCCATTTAATTGAATTATGCCAGACTTAAACTGGAGAACACAGAGCATTTTGAAATCAGCACAATTCTTAGGCATGATCATAAATTTGTACACTGCTATCAGCATTTTACCCTACATGAAAAAGAAAAAAAACTGGAATCATAATTAAAAGAATTGCACTAACATGTTTTAAAATACATAAAGTAGTTGTAACTCAACTCAAGTTTAATATACACTACTTTGCATACCAATGGTCATTAATAATCTCAGCATTTCCTTACAAACATGTTCATTTTAACTTTGGTCAACTTAAGAACATTGTTGTTTGGACATTTAGAAACACACACAAGTAAAGTTTTTGTGGTCTGAGATGACTGCTTACGCAATGATACTATATTGTTTTCCTGTTTAGGGTGACTGAATTCAAGAACAACAAACAGCAAAGCAGTCAACACTATAGAAAAAGCTACAGAATGAAAAAGGTGAGCACATCCTTTCATAGGAAGGAAATGTTTTTCTCGAGAAAGAAAACAAATTATCTCAATAGTCCTTCTAACCCCAGTATGAACTAATGACCTAGAAGCACCCTTCCAGTCACTTCCTATTACCTTTCCATGACACTACCAGCTCCTCTGCAGCAACAAATGACTGCAGTGAAACCAAACTTTCACCTGGACTAGTCTGAAACTCCATTGATGGCAGCAGTAAAGCAGCAGCTTAGAATGATGGAGCAATAAGAGGATCAAAGGAACACTGGATTGCTCTCCCCCCTCAGAGAATAAGAAAGAGGAGGGGTGACAAATGTAGAGATGCTCGGGTGAATTCTCCTGCTTTCTGCCACCCTTTAGCAGTTCACATGTCAGGTTTATCAGCCGCCTGAATATTGCAGTGCAATTGTACATAAACACATATGCAATCTAATGAGCACAGAATATTGTTTATGGTGGTGACAGTTCAATTAACTATCTCAGCATCGAGGTGAAGGACCCATGTTTCAATGTCATGGTCAGGTTGGGTAAATGCTATAAAGCCAGAACAGTTATGGTAATAGCCTCTCTAAATGTGTTTCCAGAAACAAAGATACCCATTAAGGTCCAGTTAAATAATCTCTAGTCTGTACACATACACATACACACACACACACACACACACACACACGGTGCCGTGTATAATGTAGGTGGAAGTGATAATAGCCACAGTTATAAATGCTAAGTAAATATGACAGAAAATAAACCAGCAACTATATCAGAGGGTTTGTTAAAATGAGTTTGGCTGGCTAATGAAACATCAGGATGGCACCACTGCCAACAGCTGTTCCTTATAAATGTTGTATTACACAAGCAGATACAGAGGCAGGCTACCTTGTCAGTTATTCAGTAGGAAACATTTGCAGGACATTTTGACAACTGCTTGGATGGCTGCTGTTATTGGAGTAATAATCATTTTACCTAAACTTATTAAAGGCCTGCCTCCCCCATGCCACACACACACACATATGGTGTGATATCTTGTAAAATGTCTTGAAGGTGTAATTTCTCAATATAGTCAATGGTATCTATTAATAATGCTGTCATATGCCTTAATCATGCCAAAATGATGGTCTGTAATAGTTAAATTTCCACTGTGTTCAATAAATAATAGGGGATGCACCCTGCTATGCATGTTAGGAGTCTCAATTACAGTATTTAGCACAAATGGTGTAATTTAGTTTTAAAATGTAAATGGCTTATAAACAGTTTACATTTTGCTGCAGTCTATAAAGATGAAAAATAAAAATAAATAAATAGCAACCGGTGTGAGTTTTCTTTTCAAAAAAGTGCACTCTACTGCAAGAAAATGTTTTGAAACAAAAATATTGGTTCACAGTTATACAGTAGTTTCTTGTGAGTCTCAGTGTTATAACAACATGGTTAACAACAACAACACACACACACTACCGTATTAAAATAAAAACTTGCAAACAAGGGCTATGGGAGAATACTGATTATCTTATCAGAGGGCTGGTAGAATATATCAGAGTCCATTAATTTCTGTATCATACTCATAGTCATATACATTGTTATACCCTTCAAACTGAACTGCTTCACTTCCTTTCAGTTGGATCCTGCTTGTACTTTTGCAACTATGATGAACTGAAATATAAGGGGTCAACATGTGTTATGTATCATAGTGATACAGTGGCTATGACCGTTACTGGTTCACAGGTCACTACTCCAACCACGCACAAGACAACATCTCCATTAAAATAAAGTTATAACTGTTGTTGCCTTAATCTTGATATTTCAGGAATGTTTGCTACTTTAGTCTGTTCTACTATGAACTGTTGTTGTTAGCTTTGATCTAGCCATCTTGTATGATGGTCCAAGTGACTGTTTGCTGCCATCTTCCATGGTACTATTAGGGGTAGCAGGTGAAAATGGGATTTAATTTGCCTAGTGTACCCTACTCGGTAAAAAATAAATAAATAAATAACTTCATTTTTCATTCACTTCAGAGGGACAGCAACATTGGGGCCTGATGTTGGTGTGACTTGAATATTTATTTGAATATTTCATGGACCCTTTTAAGGGATATGTTTGACCTGGTTAAAGATGTCCGGCATCTTAAACTTTACCAAAGTACATCAAAATGTATTGGCCTTTCTGGCTTTCATGAGTCTGTGAGCAAAACTCCTGCAAGTTCAGCTTTTGTTTCTGTTTCCTGGCAGTAATCCCTTTTCTTAAAAAAGGACATTCTTGAAAGTAGCAACCTTGCATGCACTGCACACCTTTTTAAGTCAAAATAATAATAAAAATTAGAAAAAAAAGTATTTTGATCAAGGTCAAAATTTACTTTTATGACTTCTCATTGTGCTTTTGCTAATCTTTGATTGGTGGCCAAGAAAGCACCAAATTAATTGTTCACTGCGGGTGTAAAAGGAGCTCCTGTCTCCTGCACCAACAATAGTGCAAGACTTGCAACATAAGGATTTTCTGACTTCTAGAACAACTGTTTTTAAGAACAAAATGTTTTTCAGGTGGTTTTGTGTGGACTAACACAGCACAACTCAATATTTTCTTTAAGAGAGTGAACTCATACAAAACAACCATTTTCTAGTGTGTGCAAAACGTTTACAAATTTGTTAGTGAAAGAAATGCAAGATACTGCATGGTATATTTGTCAATAACATACACACAGTCTACTGAGCAAGGATATTTTATCAATATAATTTATGGGGAAGAGGCACAAAATTAAAAAATGTAATCAAGGGAGGGCACATAATTACACTTTCGCAGCTCTTACTCTGCCCTAAATGCAATATTTAGATGGAATGAGGGGGGTTACAGGCCCCCACAGACTCCATGGACATGAGGGCTTTGCTAATAAGTGTTTCCAGTTAAGACATTGAAAGCTTTGTAAACAGGACTTTATGTCTTCTTTTGCATCCCACCCACCAAGCAACATGGGTAAGCAAGAATATATTTTTTGTTGCTTGCAATTTACTTCTATAGGTGCATCTTATGGAAGGCTCACAAAATATTTGAATTGCTAAAACAAAACCTGCTGTTGATTTAGATAAAGGATCCACATGACTTCAAAGAAAAAATAAAATGTTTATTAAACATTTCCCAGGAACAAACAATTACAGGATAAAAACAAGACTCAACCTAGCTTTCAGGGTATATACTCTAAGTGCCAGTATGTTTCAGAAGTGCTGAGCAGTTGATGCTGTTTCTTTGAACCTTTTTTGGTGATATCCATCTATCTGTCTGTCTTACTACTTACCTATTTGTCTGTTTGCCCATCTGTCTCTATCTATCTATCTATCTATCTATCTATCTATCTATCTATCTATCTACCTATCTGTCTATTTATTTAGTTTTTGTTGACAGGGTAAGTGCACTAGACAAATGCTGCCTATTTTCAGGCATGAACCAGGTGATGGGATACCGATGAATGCCACCTGACCTTGAGCCAGATTAATCTGTTTGTGGTATTTTAAGGAATTTATCTATCTATCTATCTATCTATCTATCTATCTATCTATCTATCTATCTATCTATCTATCTATCTATCTCTCTGGAATGACCTTTCAAGAAATATGCAAGTTATTAAACGAGTGATGGTGCAGAACCATAACTCATTAGTATCATAGTAATGAGTGTTCTCCCCCAACCCCATAAATTTAATTCTTCTAGTGAGTTTGTTACTTCTTTGATTTTTACCTCTGGATTTTTTTAGAGTTGTATTTTTAAGAGCCTGTCCATGTATAAGTGCACCTTTCTCTGTCTGTATGCATGTGTGAGAGCATGACCAGGGTTTAACCAAGACCTTACTCCAAAGATTTCAAATTGTAATGTCTTAAAAAATTACAAGTATTTTGGAAGATATTTCAGACATATTTAAAAATGTGTTTCAAGCAGAACTGCTTCCAACCAATAATGTTAGGGGTCACACTTACAATATTTACCACAAATGCTGTATTTTAGTTTTAAAATTTAAATGGCTTATAAACAGTTTATATTTTGCTACAGTCTATAAAGATGAAAAATAAAAGTAAATTAATACATGAATAAATAGCAACAGGTGCAAATTTTCTTTTCTTTCAAAATTGTCAAAAAATAGTTTTCAACTTTTTTAATTTTTGATCGTGGCTCGTTAATGATCTTTGATCACGAGCTTGCAAATTCTTTGATTGCAAGAGTCTTTGACCACGATCTTTGTTCACGAGGGTGGGACCAGATTGCCACTTGAAAAAAAAATAGTTTTCTCAGCTCAGAAATGGCTTATTAAGGCAAATGAGAGTAGGTTTTGCTCAGGAGGCTTCATTCTATTGAGGCATGTCTGTGGTTTCATGTATTTTGCCTGAAAATGGACTTTTCCCATTTTTCATTCTTTGATCGTGAGCCTGCAAATTCTTTGATCGTGCACCTGAAAATTCTTTGATCGCAAGATTCTTTGACCACAATCTTTGATTGTGAGGGTGGGACTAGATTGCCAGATGTAAAATTCAATTTTCTCAGCACTGGGGTGACTTATGAAGCCAAACTAGGGTGGGATCTGCTCAGGGGGCTTCATTCTGTTAAGTCATGGCTGTGGCTTTATGTATTTTCCTCTAAAAATTTACTTTTACCATTTTTTGTTCTTTGATCATAAACCTGCAAATTCTTTGATCATGAGATTCTTTGATTGCGAAGGAGGGATTAGATGGCCAGATTTGGAGGGACCAGATAGCCCAAGTTTAGCAATTTAAAAAATTAAATATCTCAGAAACAGTTTGGTCTTTTAACTTAAAATTTAGAGGGTGTTGACGGGATATCCTGTAAGTGCGAATTATGGTGTTTAGGTGTCGGACAATACATTTTTTGTGGAGATATTGCGTGGTGCAGTTTACATTTTGTGGACAGCATTTTCCATTGTGGTAGTGGCTTGAAATTAATAGGGTAGCTAGCCATACTACCATGGATGTACTTTTTAGTCATTAGGAATGTTAAATGTTAACAGGCATGGAATTCTGCCACTCTGATGAATGAAGATCTCAAACTTTCAAATGTTATATCTCGGAAATGGTTTGGTCTTTTATACTGAAATCTGGAGGGTGTTGAGGGGTTGTCCTGTATATGGGAATTACAGTGTTTAGGTGTTGGAAAATTAATTTGCTGCAGACATATTGCATGACACACTTTATGTTTTGTATATGGTGTTTTGCATTGTGGCACTGGCTTCACATTTATAGGGTACGTAGAATTACTGCCATGGAGGTACTTTTCAGTGGTTAGGTCTCTGACATGTAAACAGCTGTGGAATTATGCCACTCTGATGAATGAAACTTTGTTTTGTTTCAAGGTGGTGGGCCCCACGCTCCCACCCATATGAACTCCCACCAATACATATTATATTCAGTACCTACACTATTATGCTTGCCAAGTTTGCAGTTGGTAGGAGGCATGAGGCCCAAAAGGCCCTGCACTCCTCAACCTTGACTCTATTCTATACTTTCTCAAAAAGTAAAATTCTATGCAGAAAACTTTTTAATGCATCATTTAGAGTTAAAACACAAAAGTAGGAAATGGAGACCTTTGGGTTTCCCTCTCCCCCCTTGTGTGGCCCATCTCTCCTCATGAGACTGACAGTTGATGGGGTTGTGTCATTGGGGTTGTGAGGCCAAATGTCACCCCATTCTTCTTTACTGTGGCTTGTGAATATAATTACACATGGAATGGGAAGACATTTAGGCCTCACAACCCCAATGACACACCCCATCATCTGTCAATCTCAGGAGGAGGGAGGGGCCCACAAGGGAGGGGCAATCCTAAAGGTCTAATTTTCTGACTTTCTGTGTTTTAACCTATATGATAAAGCTTATTATAGAATAATATATATATATATATATATATATATATATATATATATATATATACAGTGTGTATATATATATACAAAAGCATCATGGGCTGTGATATGCAAATCACCACAGAATGTTATTATGCTGGTCCAGCTTTAAGCAGAATTGCATGGTGCCGAAAGGCCTCTCACACAGTTTGCAAAGGGTGCTAACAGAAGACATAGACATGTGTTTCATCCTACCAGGACTCATCAGTATGCCTCATCTGTTTGACACCCCAGTGGAATGGACCAGCTACCCTTAAGACAGTGTGCCTTGGATATGTTGTGGTTAACCCATTAAAATAAAAAACTATTTAAAAGACAAAGAACCCCTGTGCACCAGCACTGAGGCAAGGGTTACCCCAAAGGGCATTTGGCTGGTCCATTCCACTGGGGTGTCAAACAGACGAGGCATACTGATGAGTCCTGGTAGGATGAAACACGTGTCTATGTCTTCTGTTAGCACCCTTTGCAAACTGTGTGAGAGGCCTTTCGGCACCATGCAATTCTGCTTAAAGTTGGACCAGCATAACATTCTGTGGTGATTTGCATATGTAGCCCATGATGCTTTGCATTGTGGGGGCATGTGTGATTTTGTATTTTCTTGAAACTTGGCTTCCCAGCCAAATGCCCTTTGGGTAACCCTTGCCTCAGTGTTTGCGACAGAGGTTCTTTTTGTCTATCATATATATATATATATATATATATGTATATAGTATAGTATATAAATAAATTATACTAGCATGATAGTGCTGCCATAATTAGGGTTGAGTATCCCATTTAATGTTAAGTGGTGAAATTTTGCACCTTAATAACTTTGCCACTGTTCAATGTATTTGCCTGACATTTAGCAGGCATGAGGTGTAACCATAGGTCTTGGGATCTGCCAACTTTCGTACCAATCAGATTTATAGCTGCAGAGTTATTAAGCGAAATTCCGGGGTAAATTTATGGGTTTTTGTGCATTCTTCACTCGCACCCACAGCTTGCACGGTTTGTGTGACCTGTCCAAAAACTTTAGGGAACGTGCAGCCGAGGTGCCCGATGTGTCTTTTGAAGATTTTGTGAAAAAATATTGAATGGTTCAAAAGTTATTCATAAACAAGTTTCCCATTATAGTAAATAGGAAAAGTTAAAAAGTTGGACAGTGTCGCAAATGCAGTTTTTAGTGTCGTAAATTACCCCTGTAGTGTCATAAGTCAGCCATTGTTTTTTAGTTACTGATCGCAGAAATGCTTGGCATTTAAAATTGGGACCATCATCGCAGCGGTGGGTGAGAGCTTTCAGTTGATTGTTTTGTGAGGACACAGTTTAGCCCAACCCCCTTCCACCCCTCATCCCACCCACCCCTGGAAATAGTTCCTTTATACCTGAGGTTCTGACATAATTTCCTCGAGTGCAAGGTGCATTTCACTGTCATATCCTCTCTAGCACACTGCACTGACAATATAAGCATACACATTGTATAATATATATATTTATATAACAAATCACACACTAAGCAGCCGCAAGTACACACACACACAAATAAAGCAAAAAAAACTAGATAAAATATGTGGGAGTAGTGCAATGTAATGGGTGTGGGGCAGCAGTCTTCCGGGAGTCTTTCTGGAGGCTGAGATGTTGCCCTATTTGCAGACAACTATCTGCCCTGAGGGAAGAAGTTGCCCATCTTTAGGGCAAGACTGACAGTAGTAAGGAAACCTTCTCCCAGGCCACACTGGACAGTAGGAAAGGAACCTCCCCCATCCAGGGAGCACTAGTGCCACCACCACTACCTCAGAGGTTGCGAAGAAAGCACAGCAGTTGGACCACAGTGGGCTCAGGGAGGGTGAGGAGGGTGGAACAGAGGCACACTCAGTCAATTGTTCCACTCCACAATCCATACACCATTCTGGGGGAGCATAACTCCCCTATGGATGCACCCACAGAGAAGACTGATGATAACTGTCACAAGGGAGGCCCACAGGAAGGAGGCAGAGGACACCACAGGGAAAGGAAGCAGCTCCTGGTGGGACTCAGTTATTAGGGGTATAGAACTGGGAGCTGGGAAAATGAAGTAAGTGCCTGCCTGGTGCCATGGCTTGGAGGGACAGAGGCGCATCCTCAGAATCATGAGAACAGCTGCAAGGATTCCGACTGGATGTAATTGTCCACCTAGGGACGATGACTTGGCTCATCATGAGATTAGGAGCAGTGCAGAGGACATTGCAGAGTTGGGAGGGACCTAAGATAAGTAGCACACAGTATCCTTCTCAGAGGTGCTGCCTGTCAAAAGCATGGGGAGGCGGGGTAGTTGGCACCATGCAGTTTAATGAATGGTTGAAAAATGGTGCGAGCACGGGGTTTGGCTTCATTGGGGACTGGGGTTCCACCTGGAAGGACACCAGCCTATACTGGCAGGATGGTCTGCATCTGTCCTGGAAGGGAACAAGTCTTTTGAGCAATCAGTTTAAATGCTTCATTGGCAAGCTTTTAAACTAGTCAAAGGGGGAGGCACTGACAAGCAGCAGGAAAATCCCAGCCTCTCCCTACAAAACAGGGTACTAAATGAGAAAAAGACTGAGGTAGAACAGTCAGTGGGGGATGCTGCAACAGAAGGTAAAGCCATCAAAAAATGGAGAGCAATGAGTACTAATGCCCGTAGTCTTGTAAAAGCTTCCTGAATTAGTGGCCTTGATGGAGGAGGAACATCTGGATATCGTGGCAGCCACAGAAACATGGTACACACAAAACATGACTGGGACATAAACATACAGGATACACTGTCTACAGGAGGGACAGGGAGGGTAAAGAGGAGGAGGAGGAGTAGTTCTTTACATAAGGGAAGGAATAAAAGCAACAGAACAAAAGGGTGAACAGGGAGGAGAAGAAGCACTGTGGGTAGGAATTTGGATACAGGCAATGGCACCACAATATGCACAGAGGGTTGGAACAGCCCCTTTCAGGGGAGAAATGGACAGAAATGATAGAAAGTATACTTAGAATGGCAGAAAAAGGGAGATATTGCTGATGGGTGATCTGAATATGCAGATGTTAACTGGAGTGCAGTTGCAGCTGTCACTTGAAGAGTGCAGTTATTCTAGATGACCTACAGGGGCATGCCTTAGACAGCTAGTACTGGAGCCACTCTCGAGGGAGCAATATTAGACTTGATTCTCTCAAATGGAGATGGAGAGAGGATCACAGATGTAGAAGTGGGTAGCCATCTGGGAACTAGCGACCATCGAACAGTATGGTTCACAATAACACAGCAATAGAGTCAAGCTATTCAAAGACAAAAATACTGGACTTAGAGGGCTGACTTTGAAAATGGGTGAGTGCCTAAGGAATGCACTAGAAAATGGACAGGAAGGAGGGTGAAGAACAATGGGGAATAATAAAACTGCCATCACAGAGGTAACGAGCCTTTGTGTGAAGCAAATAAACAAAACAAGATGATGTAAGAAACCACTATGGTTCTAAAGGAAGTGGCAGTGAAGGTTCAAGAGAAAAGAAAGCATTCAGGAAGTACAAGGAATCGCAGAAGGAGCAGGACAGAGAACTGTATCAGTTAAAGCAAAAGGAGGCTGGGAAGGCAGTCAGAACAGCAAAGGCCCAAACCGAGGAAAAGATAGCCAACTCAGTTAAGAAGGGGGATAAAACCTTTTATAGGTACATCTGGGAGCAAAGGAAGACCAAGGGAGGGATAGTGAGGCTTAATAAAGGGGAGGGAGGTGGGCAGAGGGAGACTGTGAAAAGGCAGAGATACTAAACAAATATTTTTGCTCAGTATTTACAAATGAAGAGGGGGAGGTACATAAAACAAACAGTAGTAACACTCTGGATACAGAAGTTGATACCATCCCATTTACAGAAGAAAGGTTCTGAAAGAACTCTTAAAACTGAAGGTGGACAAAGCAATGGGGCCTGATGGGATTCATCCCAGAATTTAAAAGAGCTAAGGGTAGAACTAGGTGACACCACTGACTACCCTTTTTAACAAATCATGGGAGGATGGGGTGGTACCTGAGGACTGGAGGAGGGCAGATGTGATTCCCCTTCACAAAAGTGGGAGCAAGGCAGAAGCAGGAAACTACAGACCTGTTAGTTTAACCTCAGTGATAGGGAAAATGATGGAATCACTTCTGAAGGAAAGAATTGTCGAGTATCTAGAGGCCAGAGGGGCACAGGACCCTAGTCAGCATGGATTCACAGTGGGAAGGTCATGCCAGACAAATCTGATAGATTTCTTTGATTGGGTGACCAAGTAGATCAGGGAGGGCTGTGGACATGGCCTACCTAGACTTTAGCAAGGCATTTGACACAGTCCCACACAAAAGAGATTAATACAAGTTAGCCAGCCTGGGAGTGGGTCCCAAAATGACAGCCTAGGTAAAGAATTGGCTGGAGAATAGGACACAGAGAGTAATAGTAAATGGAGACCATTCAGAAGAAAGGAGGGTTACTAGTGGGGCACCAGAGGGTTCAGATAGGACCAGTCCTCTTCAATGTCTTTATGCTTACATTATGAAGGACTGGAAGGAAAAGTATGTTTCTTTGCAGATGACACTAAGATCTGCAACAGAGTTGATGCACAGGGTGGGGTGGAAAGGATGAGAAGGGACTTGGCAAGGTTAGAGGAATGGTCAAATGTATGGCAGCTTAGATTCAATGCTAAGAAGTGCAAGGTAATGCACCTGGGAAACAAAAACCCAGGGGAAGAGTACACAATGGGGGGTGAGATACTAACAACAACAGAAATGGAAAGGGACCTGGGGGTAGTCATGTCAGATGACCTAAAGGTATGTGAGATGGCAGCAAGGAGGGCTGGGGGGTTACTGGGATGTATAGGGAGAGGCATCACCAGTAGAAAACAGGAAGTTATTATCCCTCTGTACAGACAGCTGGTGAGACCCCATCTGGAGTACTGTGTGCAGTTCTGGAGACCCAATCTCCACAAAGACATAGACAGGATGGAAGCTGTCCAGAGGAGGGCAACTAAAATGGTGCAGGGTCTTCACCGGAAGACATGTGAAGAGACTTAGGAGCTTAATATGTATAGCCTCAAGGAAAGGAGGGAGAGGGGGGACATGATAGAAACTTTCAAGTACCTCAAGGGAATCAACAAAGTCCAAGAGGGTAGCATCTTTCAAAAAAAGAGGTGTGCAAGAACAAGAGGGCACAATTTGAAGATAGAGGGGGCGGATCAGAGGTAATTTAAGGAAGTATTTTTTCACAGAGAGGGTTGTGGATGCATGGAACGGCCTTCCGGAGGGGGTTGTGGAGTCAAAATCAGTGGTGGAATTCAAGCATGCATGGGACAGTCATAAGGCAATTCTGGGGGGTGGGGGTAAGAAGAAGTAGGCTGCTGGTTAACTAGGATCTGCAGCTTATCCAGTAGGTAGGGAAATGGGCAGACTGGGTGGGCCAAGCGGTCCTTATCTGCCGTCAAATTCTATGTTTCTATGTTTCTGTGTTATGTTTCTATCTAGGGACACAATTTGTTTTGTGTTTACCTAGTCGAGCCCTAAGGATGCTAGGCATGTCTTTATTTTGGGGTTAAACACCCCAGAAATATGTTTTTCAAATTTTGGGGAAAAGTAGTGTTGCAAAGTAGTATCGCACCTGCAACATTTTCATAATTTCTTTTGCAAAAGTGTAGCAACTCACGACATTACTTTGCAACACTAAGGCCAAAATGACAGGAAATATTTGCCAACCTGCTGCAAGAGAACAGTTTGGTCTTTTGGGCTGAAATTTGGAGGGAAGAGAGCCAACATCCCCCAAATGTGTCTTTTGGTGGTTTGGTGAAAAAATATTACAGGGCAACAAAGTGACGGCACTCCAAAGTTTAAATTTTTTTCCCATAGGATGACATTATGTCGTCCGCCGTGCCTTTCGGAGCCCATATCTCGGAAACAGTGCGAGATATGGACTTTTCATCACAAAAACACTTAGCCCCCCCCCCAATCAGGGGCTAAGTACAAAACCAGCTAGGAAAGTCATCATTCATATGAAATTTTAATTTGTTTTCTACGTCTTATGGTTCCTGAGATATAAGTAATTTAGTATTCCAACTCCTCATTTTCGGCTCCGAGCCTCATTATTATGCATACATTTTTTGTATTCACTGTGTTTCTCTATGCAGCTGTTGGGGAAAACCAGAGCCTGCTCTTCCATTATTATTATCCTTACGTTCCTGCTTGCATTTCCATACCGTTTATGCTACCGTTCTATGCACGCTACCATGTGCATACCCTTTGCATTTTCGTTGTGTTTTTGCGTTACTGTTACCATTTGCATTTCCACTTCTGTTTGTCTTTGTGTTTATATTTGCATCACCGTGCGCATTTTCATTTCTGTTTGTGGCCGCCCTTCCATTTGTGTTTATGTTTGTCTTTTGCTTGGCATCATCGTTGCTGTTACCATTGCCATTTGCATTTAAAATTGTGGTACCATGACCATGTGCATTACGGTTTGCATTTCCGTACGTGCTTGCATTCATGTTTCCGTTTCCTTTGCCGTTATTTTTGCTGTTACCATTACCATTTGCATTTCCAATTGCGGTACTGTGACCATGCATGTTACGGTTTGCATTTCCGGACACGCTTGCATTTGTGTTTTCTTTTCTGTTTCCTTTAGCATTATTGTTGCTGTTACAGTGACCATTTGTGTTTAAAATTGTGGTACCGTGATTGTTTGTGTTACAGTTTCCATTTATGTATGGGCTTGCATTTGCATTTCCTTTTCTGTTTCCTTTGGTGTTATTTTTGCTGTTACAATTACCATTTGCATTTGCAATTGTGGTAGCATGACCTTGCATGTTACACTTTGAGTTTCCATACATGCTTGCATTTCTGTTTCTGTTTCCTTTGGCGTTATTGTTGCTGTTACAGTTACCATTTGCATTTACAATAGTGGTACCATTACCGTGCACATTGCCAGTTGCATTTCCGTAGGCCCTTCCATCTCCGTTTGTGTCACTGTTTGCTTTGGAGTCACTTTGCATTTGCATTTCTATTTATGTTTGCTTTACCATTTATATTTGCTTCACCATGTGCATAACCATTAGCGCTTGCGTTTCCATTACAGTTACCATTACTATGTCACGAAAAATCATGTGGTGGGAGCATGGAGCCTGAAGGGCCTGTGCTTCCACCACCACATTCAATTCACTATTTATAGTCCTCATTCTCAAGAAGAAGGGAACTTCATGGCAAAAAACTCTGTTTAATGCATCAGTTAGGGTTGTTCCACAGTGACAAAGCAAGGAAATTTGGTGTTAGGGTTGAAAGGCCTCCTTGCACCCACCCCAGCCCTCCCCCCAACTGGCATCAGTGTGTGCATTGGGTTCATCAGTCCTAACTCACCCCATTCTCCCCACCTCAGCTTGCTTACAGATGTGATGGGGTGAGAGTTGAGCCAATGACCCCAATGCACACCAGATGTTGGTTGGGGCGGGCTAGGGGTTTAAGGGGCGCTCAACCCTAGAACCAAATTTCCTTGCTTTTGTTACTGTGCAACAACTCTAACTGATGCATTAAATGGAGTTTTTTGCAATGAATATATATATATATTTATAGAGATGTATTATAGTGGTGCGGTCACTCCACTATAGTTAGGGTTCAGTGGTCAGTTAAACACTAAAGTCAAAAGTTTGGGCATTAATAACATTCGACACATTCAACAGATTTGCCTGAAATTTGTTAAGTGTGGTGAGGCATTGTAGATCTCTTAATCTGCCAAATTGCATTTCAGTTGGACTTACAGTCTGTGTACGAAAGCACTGAAAAATGCAAAATTACCAATTTTTGGAGGCAGCTTTTGGGATTTTGGATGTGGCCTTGCATGGCCATTGTGTGGCTTGCTGCTCTGTGAGATGGCTTGTTTGAAAGAGCTTTGGAGGCCAAACCAAACATACTGCTTTTTGTTTGGAGAAAAAATATTAAGGCATTCAAAAGTTATGCCAATTTTAAGTTCCCATTATAAGTCAATGGGAAAATGTATATGTATGTTTTAGGAACAAAGAATGGGGTTCTGGCCATCTGGTCCAGCCTGGTGATCAAAGAATTTTCAGCCTCATGGTGTAAGAATCTTTGTGCCTGAGAATTTCCAAAATTCTTTGATGGCGAGGTCCGCCACCTTGTTTTTAGTTTTACGATTGGA
The DNA here is from genome assembly GCA_016271365.2 of Neoceratodus forsteri. Lineage (NCBI taxonomy): Eukaryota > Metazoa > Chordata > Ceratodontiformes > Ceratodontidae > Neoceratodus > Neoceratodus forsteri. The sequence continues at coordinate 1,037,927,195 of CM057453.1, forward strand.
AAAACACAAATATCTCGGCTCAGGGTTCACTCCTGAAGTAAAACATGGATGGGTTTTACTCAGGGGGCCCGTTCTGTTGAGCCATGCCTTTGGTTCCATCAAAATCAGTCAAAAAATAGAGTTATTAGCTTTTAAAATCTTCGTTCACGGTTTGCTAATGATCTTTGATCGCGAGCCTGCAAATTCTTTGATCGTAAGATTCTTTGATCACGATCATGCATCGCGAGTGAGGGATGAGATGGAAAGATATACAATTGTTCTTTCTGAGCCCAGGGGTGTCCTAAAAACTGAAATGAGGGTGGGTTTTGTTCAGGAGGCTTCATTCTGCCCCGTCTGAATAATAAAAATAATGTATTAAATATATGTGGTAGTCTAGCGTCCCTCCCTCCCAATCATTAATCATGTGTAATATCCTGGTAGTCTAGTGCCCCCTAAGGTGTATTTTTTTACATCCCTTGTAGTCTACTGGCCCCCATGAGCTGTATAAAATAATTATTACTGTTTAAATCCCAGGTAGTCTAGTGGTCCACCGATCTGGATGAAATAATATTCATTGCAGAAATCCCTGGTAGTCTAGTGCCCCCCCAGCATAATAAAATAAATAATTATTTCATATTTCCTGGTAGTCTAGTGGCCCCCCACGCAGTCATGCCAACCACCTCAGCCTCTTCTCCCTTCCTCAGCGGTGACTGGCACAGCCTTACCTCTTATCTCATCGCTCATTACTGATTGTGCTTATGATCGGAATGCAAAAGGGCACTCAGAAATATTTTCAGGCATTTCTTTGCATTAGCTCATAATGCCTGATCAGTATTTCTGGCCATGGAGGGTGAGAGGTGGGCTGTGCCAGTCACTGGCTGAGGAAGGGTGGAGGGTGCTGGAGTGCGGCTGTGCGGTGGGTAGACACTAGACTACCAGGAAATACAAAATAATTTATTTATTTATTATTATAGAGGGGGTGCTAGACTACCAGGGACTATGCACAATTATTGTTATTTCATACAGTTTGGGGGACCACTAGACTACCAGGGATATGAGCAGTAATAATTATTTTATACAGCTTGGGGGAGGTGGGGGCCACTAGACTACCAGGAATTACTAAATCATTATTTTATTATGATGGGGGACCACTAGACTATCAGGGATATGTACAATTAATAGTATTTCATACAGATCAGTGGGGCACTAGACTACCAGGGATATGAGCAGCAATAATTATTTTATACAGCTTGGGGGCCCCTAGACTACCAGGGATGTAAAAAAATCCACATTGGGGGGCACTAGACTACCAGGGCATTACAAATGAATATATATTTTATTATTATGGGGGGACACTAGACTACCAGGAATAGTTAATACATTATTTTTGTTATTCAGATGGGACAGAATGAAGCCCCCTGAGCAAAACCCAGCCTTATTTAACTTTGTAGGGCACCTCTGGGCTGAGAAAAAACATTTTAAAATCTTGCAATCTTGTCCCTTGCTCTTTGATTGTGAGTGTGCAATTTCTTTGATTGCTAGATTATTTGATCAGTATCATGCATTGTGAGTGAGGGACGAGATGGTCGGAATAGAAAATAAATTTTCTCAGCCCAAGGGTGCCCTAGGAAGTCAATTGTGGGTGGGTTTTACTCAGGGGGCTTCGTTCTGTTGAACCATGGTGGTGATTTACCGCAATTCCTTCAATTTTGTTGACTCATAACATTTTTAATTCTTTGTTCGTGAGCCTGCAAATTCTTTGATTGTGAGCCTGCAAATTCTTTGATCATGAGATTCTATGGTCGCGATCCTGCATCGTGAGTGAGGGACGAGATGGCCCAATTTAAAAATCAATTTTCTCAGCCCAGGGGTGTCCTAGGAAGTCAAATGAGGGTGGGTTTTACTCAGGGGGCTTCGTTCTGTCAAACCATGATGGTGGTATTCCGCAACTGCATAACTTTTATTATTTACAAGTTTTTTAATTCTTTGTTTGTGAGCCTGCAAATTCTTTGATTGTGAGATTTTTTTTGATTGCCATCTTTGATTGCAAAATAGGAACAAGATGGCTAGATTTTTTATAATGGAATAGAGAGGGAAATTTTACCAATTTTTAACACTGAATATCTTGGAAATGGGTTGGTCTTTTTTTCTTGAAATTTGGAGAGTGTTTACAGCATGTCCTGTAGATGTGAATTATGGTGTTTATGTGTTGGAGAAATTTTTTTTGAGGAGATATTGCTTGACACACTTTACGTGTTGCAGACAGTGTTTTCTTTGTGGTGGTGGCTTGAAATTGATAGGATACCTAGCCTTAGTGTCATGGATGTAGTTTTCAGTCATTGTGTGTATTAAATGTCAACAGGTGTGGAACTGTGCCAGTCTGACGAATGAAAATCTCATATGTTAAAATGTTATATCTTGGACACTGTTTGGTCTTTTCACGTGAAATTTGGAGGGTGTTGACGGCATGTCCTGTGGATGTAAATTACAGTGTTTCTGCGTCAGAAAATATTTTTTGGGTGGAGATATGGCGTGGTGCAGTTTATGTTCTGCGGTTAGCGTTTTGCTCATGGTGGCTTGAAATTGATAGGATACCTAGCCTTAGTGTAATGGATGTTGTTTTCAGTCATTGTGTGTGTCAAATGTCAACAGGTGCGGAACTGTGCCACTCTGACAAATGAAAATTTCAAATTTTGACATGTCATATCTTGGGCACGGTTTGGTCTTTTTACTTGAAATTTGGAGGGTGCTGATGGCATGTCCTGTAGATGTTAGAACAGGTGTTTATGTGTTGGACAATACATTTTTTGAGGGGATATTGTGTGCTGCACTTTACATTTTGTTGACAGCATTTTCTATTGTTCTACTAGATTCACATTTGTTTGGTGACTGGCCTTGCTGTTGTGAATGTACTTTTTAGTCATTGGGTGTGTAATGTGGCCTGACACTGCGCCCCCACCAACTTGCGCAAGTTTCTACTTTTATATTCTTTCTTAAAAAGTAAGAAAATTCTATGCAAAAAACTTTGTTAATGCATCAGTTAGGGTTTTTACACAGCAAAAAAAGTGAGGAAACTCAATTTTTAGGGTTCCCACCCTTTGCACCCCAGCCACCTCCACCATCAGGGATCGGGAGGTGTGCGTTGGGGTCATTATTTCTGCTCTCACCTTATTCTCCTACACTGAACCACCTTAGCTTGTTTACACATGGGATGGGGGTGAGTTGAGACCAACAACTAGCAGCACACCCGACGCCTGTTGGAGAACTTGGGCTGGTGGTGGGGTGCACAAGGTGGTAACCCTAAAATTGAATTTCCTCACATTTTGCTGTAGAAGAACCCTAACTGATGCATTAATGTAATGTGTTTTTCATAGTATATATATATATATATATACACACACACACATATATATATTTATATATTATGGTAGCATAGTAGTGCTACCATAGTTAAAGAGTTAGTACCTTGCACAGGTTAAATGGTGAAAATTTGCACCTTAATAACTTTGCAGCCGTTTAACAGACTTGACTGAAATTTGGCAGGCATAGGGCATAGCCACAGATCTTTGGATATGGCAACTTTCATACCAGTCAGATATACAGCTGTGGAGTTATTAAGCAACATTTGTGCATGCAATTATGTTTTTTTGTGCATTCTATGCTCGCATCTACAGGTCGCATGGTTTAAGTGACTGGTCAGAAAATGTCATGGAACGTGCAGCTGGGGTCCCCAATGTGCCTTTAGAAGATTTCATGAAAAAATATTAAATGGTTCAAAAGTTATTCAAAAAACAAGTTCCCATTATAAGTCAATGGGAAAAGTTAATCAAAAGTTTGAAAGTGTCGCAAATGCACTTTTTAGTGTCTCAAATGGCCCTAGTAGTGTCACAAAACCCGCCATTTTGTTTTCAGTTACTGATAACAGAAATGCTTGGCATTTAAAATTCGGCCCATCTAGGGACAGAATTGGTTTTGTGGTTACCTATTCGAGCCCTGAGGATGCTAGCCATGTCTTTATTTTGGGGTTACACACCACAGAAATATGTTTGCAAATTTCTGGGAAAAGTAGTGTCGCAAAGTAGTGTCACATTTTGCAAATGTTTGCGAAAGGTGTCACAAATCACGACACTACTTTTCTAGACTATGGCCAAAATGACAGGAATTCATTGCCACCCTGCTGCAAAAAAATGGTTTGGTCTTTTGTGCTGAAATTAGGAGGGAAGGCAGCCAACAGCTCACAGATGTGCCTTTTTGGTGGTATGGTGACAAAATGTTGCATGGATGCAAAGTTACAGTACTCCAAAGTTGAAGTTTTTTTCCCATAGACTAACATGGTGGTATCCACCATGCCTTTCGGGGCTCATAGCTCAGAAATGGTGTGAGATATGGGATATTCATTGGGAAAACCTAGCCAGGAAACTCATGAATCATTTGAAATTTAATTTTTTTCTACATAGTTTGGTTACTGATATATTACCATTTTAGTATTAAAATTGCTCGTTTTCTGTTCCGAGGCCCATTATTATGCATACATTCTTTGTTTTCACTGTGTTTCTCAATGGAGCTTTTGAGGAAAAATACGATGTGCGCTCCGATTACTGCTACAAGTAGGCTTTACACTTGTGTTTCCATGCTCTTTTCCTGTAGCGTTCCCTTGTATGCCACCGTATGCGTTACCCTTTGCGTTTCCATTTCCGTTTGTGTTATTGTTACCATTTGTGTCTCCACTACTGTTTATGTTTATCTTTCGCTTAGCATCACCGTGCGCATTACCACTTTCTGTCGCCCTTCCATTTTCATTTGCGTTTGTCTTTAGTTTTGCGTCATCGTTGTTCTTACTGTTACCATTTGCATTTCCAATTGCGTTCCCATGCCCGCATGCATTACGGTTTGTGTTTCCATATGCACTTACATTTGCTTACATGTTTCTGTTTTCTTTGGCGTTATTGTTGCTGTTACCATTACCATTTGCTGCTCACCTTCATAGAGGCCCAGCTGGACACTCAGAAGGGATATGCTTTCCTCCCGCAGGAAAGAATTCAGAGTTTCCTTACAGTGGCAGATTTTTTTGCCCAGGGACAGCCAAGACCAGCCAGACCTTTCCTCAAACTTCAGACATCAATTACTTAGCCATGTGACTTACACTGCTTTCAAATGGACAGAGCAGTTTTACCCCATCAGAGTGTAATTATCCAGCAATTACCTCGCTGTATCACTGTATTGCTGAAAGCGCTAAGAATACAGCTCTCTCTACACTAGTGCAACACAATAATACCACTCACAATTACCCCTTACCACTCCTGCTCTCCTAAAATTAATTAGACATTGATTTACTACTGCCCCCAACAAAAAGTGTCTTCTTGATATCACATCATGAATGTCACAGATGTCAGTGCTAATCAAGCGATCATTTATAAAGTCCCATCAAGGTGTGTGTGCATGAATTGTACTGATAGTGCTAAGTGGGAGATGAAAATGTCTAGCACTAAGGGGGTGCAAATTACCACAGCATGTAAAAAGCTGCAGATGCATTCAAATTAGAGAAGGTGTTAAAGAGCCACAATGAAAACTGTAAGCTGCATGCGGCCCATGAGCCATAGAGTGAATACCACTGATCTAGAGCATATTAGACAGTCCAGAGGCTCGTCCACTCTGTTCTTTCTCACCTACTGGAATGTAAGCAGAGGAAGACCAGCTACCAAGAAAGCTATTTCTCATTGGTTGGTCTCTTGCATTAGATTCTGCTATGAGAAAGCTGGTCAACAACCTCCAGTGGAGCTCAGGGCCCATTCCAATGGGGGCACTGCAACCTCGCTGGCAGCAGCAAGGGACATTCCCCTACTGGATGTCTGCAAAGCAGCTACCTGAAAATCTGTGCACACCTTTGTGAAGCACTACAGTTTGGATGTGCATACCAGATCTGGTGCCAAATTTGGCAGAGCGGTTCTGCAGAGCCTCTTTCCTAAGTAGGTTCTCTGCCCACCTCCCAATTGATACTGCTGGGTAGTCTGCAAAAAAATTACTGATGCTAAAGGACTCCTGGGGTAAGAAGAAAAAATTACCACAGTAATCTTCTTTCTTCCAAGGGGTCCTTTAGCATCAGTAAGCTCCCACCTTTCCTCCCCAGTTCACCTGTCACTTTTTACCAAATTTGGAGTTTCTTAGTGATGATTTTTTCGCTTGTGTTGCTGTTGTTTCCTTCTCCACTTTTGTGGACATTTGCATGTTTTTTGAATCCTGTTGATTCTTTTTCAGGGCATTTTCCCTTGTTTTTCCTTGAAAAAAATTCTGAAGCATTCAACAGCTCTCACTCAGCTCACACCCTCTCCTGTCTTTTGATTGGCTTGGCCCTACTCTCATTTAAATATCTCTTAAAGTCACACCTCTGGGGCAGTTGCACCTAGCCAGCTAAGTACAAAAAAGTTACTGATGCCAAAGGACCCCTTGGAAGAAAGAAGATTACTGCGGTGAGTAATTGTTTTCATATGTGACACTTTCATGGTTTTATCTGCGAAAGTGTTGTGATTTGTGAAAGTACTTTGCGATACTATGACCAAAACAACAGGGAATTTTTGCCAGCCTGCTGCAAAAGAACGGTTTGGTTTTTTGGGTGCAATTTGGAGGCAAGAAAGCCAAGGTCCAACAGATGTGCCTTGCCATGGTTTGGTGACAAAATGTAACTGGGCTGCAAAGTTACGACACTCTGAAGTTGATGATTTTTCCCATAGGATAACATTACGGCGTCCACTGCACCTTTCGGGACTCTTATCTCAAAAAACGGTTCGAGATATAGACTTTTTGTCAGAAATTGCTTAGGCCCCTGCTAGGGGGCTAAGTAAAAATCTAGCCTAGAAAGTCATAAATAATATGAGATTTTAATTTTTTTTCTATGTCGCACGGCTCCTGAGATACAAGCAGTTTAGTATTCTAAGTGCTCATTTTCTGCTCCGAGGCCGATTATTATGCACGTAATCTTTGTATTCACTGTGCTTCTGAATACACCTTTTTAGGGAAACAATTGTGTATGTTTGTGGTATTGTGACCGTTAGCATTTCTGCTTGCATTTTACGTTACCATTTACATTTCCATTTACGTCACTGTGTGCGTTACCCTTTGCGTTTGCACTTGCGTTTGTGTTACTGTTACTGTTTGCATTTCCATTGCCATTTTCATTAGCATTTACTTTTGTGTCACCATGTGCATTACCATTTGCATTTGCGTTTGTACTTGCATTTGAGTTTCCATTTGCATTATTGTTTCCTTTGGCATCATCATTGGTGTTACTGTTTGCATTTCCAATTGTGTTAACATTACCGTTTGCATTTGTATTTCCATTGAAGTTAGAGTTTGCGTTTTTGGTAGCATTTCCATTGTTGATTGCATTACTGTTTCCTTCTGCATTGCCATTGCCATTACTTTTTATGTTTGTTACTGTTTGCATTTTTGGTATCATTTTCGTTAATGTTTGTGTTTTCATTGCCATTAGCATTTGCATTACAGTTTGTGTTACCATTTGTGTAACCATTTGTGTTTGCATTTATGTTAGCGCTTGTGTTTGTCTCACCTTTTGCGTAATCATTTCCATTTGAGTCACTGTGTGCATTACCGTTTGCATTACCGTTAGCATTACTATTTTCTTTTACCTCACTGTTGCCATTACCATTTGCGTTTATATTACCATTTCTGTTTTTGCGGTTTCATTACTGTTTGCGTAACCATTTGTGTTTACGTTAACATTTGCACTTGTGTTTACGTTACTGGCTGTGCAACCATTATCATTTGTGTTAACACTTGCTTTTCCGTGCATGCCTGTGGCATTTGTAATACTTAGTCTACTATGGTACTTCTGTGCATTTACCAATTTTCATTTGACATCTGCAAATGTTTTTTTGCAGAATGAAGCATCCAAAAATGTATTTTTCGCCACTCATGCAAAGTCTTATGCTCATGCTGCTCTGCAACTGTTGAAGAGATTTGGATAAGATTTGGAATACATGGAGTGGAATGGTGCATCTATGTATTTACTAAATTATGTTTCATTGGTACATATGGTTTTTATGTAGTACAGTACAAAACATTGTTTTTGCTATTTTTCGGCACTGTCTTGCACAACGCATAGCTCAGTCACTGTGTGGTTGACTGATTGGTCTGGCACTTGACACATTGAAAGCCCTTTCTTCAAGGAAAATGCCACTAGAGATGCAGTGAATTTAAAATCTGCTGGTGAAGTGAACGCGAAGTGGCCACTTGGATTTGACATTTTGCTACGCAGAGTGCCTCATAGGAAAGGCTCACTTTGTCTTGTTATTATTACTTCGCATTGTCATTCCACCTTAAACGTGAAGTAAGGTGGAATGACAACAATACTGGCAGCATCCCATTTACACAGTCACTAGAATGAATGTTTATCCCCAAAGTGCTAATATCTTGTGTCCAGAAAACTCCTCAGTGCTGATGAAGTGAAATGAGAGTGTAACAAGAAATGCAAAGTCTCCCAAAATTAATGGTGCACTCAGTCAAGCACGCAGTGGTCAGATCACATACAGAGTCAACAAAATTAATGTGCATCCCCAAAATGCTACTATCTTGTGTCCAGAAAATTCCCCAGTGCTGATGAAGTGAAATCAGAGTGTAACAAGAAATGCAGTCTCCCAGAATTAATGGTGTGAGATAACTAATATGGAACTGTACTAGGAACGAGAATGCCTATGGCTGTACTTACCCCATGCTCCAAGTTAATCTACCTACACCACAGATACACCCTTCCCTCAAAGCACACTTCCACTGTCTCTCATTACACAGACTGAATGTTGTACATTAACATTCAAAATCCACACACAAATGATGGAACGCTTGATGATATGAGCAGAAGAGGGTTTCCTATAATCAATGAACTAAAGTTTCAGCAAAAAATAAATTACTCAAAATGGCTTTCTTAACAGCTTTTAGAAGTTTTGAATCACAGAGAGCTCTCAGAACAGATTGTCTCCTACGGCTTCCTACACACACTAGCCCAAACTGAGGCTGTGCAGAACAATTTAGATCCCATGTGACCTGAAATCCCATGAATCACTGCAAAATGCACATTTGGAACTTAAAAACAAGGTGAAGTGAGGCGAAGTACATTGTTTTCAATGTACTTCGCCTTAAAAATTGGTGGAGTAGTGGTTTGGGAAGGCGAAGTAACGTGAAGTCATTGGTTTCATTGGACTTCGCGTTACTCATTATAATGTGAAGTACTCTGCTTCACATTGTGGACCACTCACCGAATTCGCCTTCACTCCATGAATGACTTCACAGAGCGAATTGTGGCCACTTCACCCATCACAACATGCCACTTTTTATTTGGTGAAAAAAATCTTGTTCTGTTCCAGAGCTATAAGTGTTTGAAATAGCCCCCCCTTCACAGTCAGAGATTTTTCAGCCATGAGTTCTGCCATTTTACCACATTTTCAGCAGCGATTTAGGCCATTTTGTGGTGGAAGACTTCTTAAAGGTGCAGAAACACAAAAATTAATATCTCTGGAACAGTTTGGTCTTTTCACATGAAATTTGGAGGGTGTTGAGTGGATGTCCTGGAGATGCGAATTATGCTGTTTACATGTTGGAAAAATAATTTGCTGAAGAGATACTGCATGATGCACGCATCATTTTGCACATAGCATTATGCATGGTGCTAGTGGCTTGAAATTTATAGCATAGGTCACCCTAGTGGTATGGAGGTGCCTTTCAGTGGTTTGGTTCACATTAGCCTTTGTGCCATTCTCTCAGAAATGAAGCGAGATACAGACTTTTCGCTATCATTGACTCAGATCACCTTTCTGCTGTTATCTCAGAAACAAAGCGAGATACAGACTTTTTACTACTGTTGGATCACATCGCCTTTGTGCAGTTATCTCAGAAATGAAGTGAGATACAGACTTTTCACTACTGTTGCCTCAGATCACCTCTGTGCTGTTATCTCGGAAACAAAGCAAGATACAGACTTTTCACTACTGTTTACTCACATTGCCTTTGTGCCATCATCTCAAAAACGAAGTGGGATACAGAGTTTTTGCTGCTGTTGGCTCAGATCACCTTTGTGCCATTATCTTGAAAATGAAGCAAGATTCAGAGTTATCACTACTGTTGGATCACATCGCCTTTGTGCCGTTATTTTGGAAACAAAGCAAGATACAGATTTTTCACTACTCTTGCCTTACATCAGCTTGCTGTTACCATTTCTGTTTGCATTACTATTTGCATTTATGTTTGCATTTCCCTCACCATTCACATTATGATTTGCATTTGTGCTTCCATTTCCATTACCATTTCCATTTCTATTTACATTTGCTTCACTTTTACTATGACTGTTAGCATTTGCAGTTACATTTACCATTACCATTACCATTGACTTAGACGTTTGCATTTGTGTGGTCCCAACTCTCACCCCAGTCTCCTATACTGCACCACCCAAGCTTATTTACACATGGAATGGGGTGAGAGTTAGTGCTGATGACCCCAACGCAGACCCTGATGCCTGTTGGTGAGGGCAGGGTGGGCGTGGGCTGCAAGGGGTGGCAACTCTAACACCAAATTTCCTCTCTTTTGTTACTATGGAACAGCTTTAACTGATGCATTAAACTGAGTTTTTGTGCCATGATATATATATATATATATATATATATATATATTCTATGCAAAAAACTGTGTTAATGCATCATTTAGGGTTAAAACACAAAAAGTCAGGAAATGAAAAATCTTTAGGTTTGTCCCTGCCCTGGACCCCCCCCATCATCCCAAGATTGACAGCTGATGGGGTGTGTCATTGGGGATGTAAGATCTAAATGTCACCCAATTCCATCTGAAATTACATTCACAAACCACAGTAAATAATTCAATAATTTCTGAGTGCATCTTTGCATTAAGGCTCATACTACACACAGTCAGTGGCTGGCTGTGGAGGTGAGAGGTAGGCTGTGCCAGTCACTGCCTGAGGAAGGGTGGGGGTGGTGCTGGTTGGGCTGGCACAGCTGGGTGGGTGGGGGGTCACCAGACTACCAGGTAATGGGAAATGATTATCTATTTTATTATGATGGGGGCTGCTAAACTACCGGGATATGAAGAATAATAGTAATTACGTACAGATCGGGGGGGGCACTAGACTAACAGGGATATAAAAAACAAATATTAATCAAATACACATCGGAGGGCACTAGACTACCAGGGATAAAAGAAACCAATATTAATAAAATACAGATTGGGGGGGCCCTAGACTACCAAGGAGACAGAGATCTTTATATATGTTATCATGATGGGGTGTGAGGGCCACTAGACTACCAGGGATATTGAAAACTTATTTTCTTTTATTCAGATGGGACAGAATGAAGCCCAATGAGGAAAAACCACCCTCATATAACTTTCTATGGCACCCCTAGGCTGAAAAAATGTATTTTAAAATCTGGCTATCTTGTCCCTTGCTCACGATGCATGATTGCAATCAAAGAATCTCATAATCAAAGAATTTGCAGGCTTACAATCAAAGATCATTAGCGAGCCATGAATGAAGAATTTTTTGTGGTTAATATGTTTTATTGATTTGACTTATTCATATGATACAAACACTAAAACAGTCTGATACATTGCAAAGATCCCCGAGCCGAGATATTTGTGTTTTTCTGATCAGAAAATCGAAAACAAGATGGCGGACCTCATGATCAAAGAATTTTAAAAATCCTTGGGTACAAAGATTCTTGAACTGCAAGGCTGCAAATTCTTTGATCGTCAGGCAGGACCAGATGGCCAAAACCCCATTTTTTGTTCACAAAACATATGTATAAATATTCCCATTGACTTATAATGGGAACTTAAAAGTGGCAGAACATTTGAATGCCTTAATAGTTTTTCACCAAATGAAAAGCAGCATGTTCAGCCACCAAAGCTCTTTGCAGAGCAGCACGCCACACAATGGCCATGCAGGGCCATGTCCAAAATCCCAAAAGCTGCATCCACAAATGGATAATTCTGCATTTTTTAGCATTTACATACACAGAGACCATAAGTCCAACTGAAAAACAATTTGGCAAATCAAGAGATCTACCATGCCCCACTGCACAATTCACATTTCAGGCAAATCCATTGAATGGGTTTAAACTTTTGACTTTAGTATGTAAGTGACTGCTGAACCCTAACTACAGTGGTGCGACCATGCCACTGTATATATATATATATATATATATATATATATATATATATATATATTGCTTTAAGCATCAGTTAAGTTTGAAGCACAATGCCTCACAATGTTATACATATGAACATACAATGAAGCCAACAGAGGAAGGCCATTTGATCCATCAAGTCTGCTCGTATTGTAGGGTCCTCAGCTTGAGCTAATGTCCCTGCCTCCTCCCTCCCTCCCACTACTCCCATCCTCCCTACCCATGATCCTACTTCCCCCTATGCCTATACAGTTGGACACCCCACAAATACATGGATGTGTTTTGCTATGTTCTTCATCAGGGATCTTCTATTCAATTCTAACCAGTTTTCAGATTCAACAGATTGCTTTTATATACTGATATGACCCTTCAAATCATCTGCCAGAGTAGAAGGTCTAGTTCTCTCAGCTGCAAAGATGTTTGAAACAAAATTCTTGTGTCTACAATCTCCTTCTGATAGTCAAGGTAATGTGCTATACTATGAAGGATAATTCTTTTGGACTTTTGGCCAGATTTCCTCCACCTGCACCTTAACTTCTGACCCTGCACCCTTAAGGAATGATGTCCCCCATAATACCTTGAGGTACTCCTTCACACATTTGCTTGGTGGCCATGGGCTGCTACTAGGGTGTCAGCAATAGACAGCATATTCCTATTACAGACAGATATGCTTTAGGAAGCATCATTCTCTCCTTCTCATCTAAAGTTACTAAATGGACTTATCAAAGCACTTCCCATTTTTCAGTTGATTCTCCACCTGTGACACACAGTTGATGTGTATGTAAAAAACTGAAATAAAGTCTATTGATTTACACATGCCAACTTCATGTCTTGAGTTTTTTGTAAAATATTTAAAAAAGGAGCAGCATATTGATAATTAAGTGGGCTATTTGTTCATCAGTTTCATCTTGTACTGTTAGGAATGCTATTGGGAATGTCAGGTAGCAGAAGCAGTAGGGCCTCCATTCATTACTAAGGTAGCCAAGGTTTGGAAATGAATTCAGGTTGCTGGGGCCCTGGCAGAGAACCCAGAAGGAGCATTCCTTTGGACAGCTGTCCACTAGTGAGAGGTGTTCCTCTTCTACTGTTTGCATACCACCTGACAGAATCAGGGTGGTCTAACAGGGCAAGTAGACAGTGTGAGGGAATGCCAATGAATACTGATATGTGCTGGGCACAACTCAACACACATGTCATGGCATGGCTGGTGACCCTGGGGTGTAGAATTATGGGAAACAACAAACCAACAGGTTAAAACCAACCCTATATAGGCCCCACAATGTTGACTAGGCACTCAACTCCAAAAAGATCCTGATACAGTCTGTAGGTACCATCTATGGGTTCCCCACCATGTGGATAAACCACGGAGATATAGGAGGCTGGGTAAGTACCTAGATAAGGTGGGTGATGGAGCCAATTAAATGGGGGCTATATGGAGGCTGGGGAGATAAACACTTGAATTGGATAAAAAGATAAAGTGTAGATCATAGAGTCATCAAAATCTGTAAGCAGAAAAGGACCCTATGGCCCACCCAGTCTGCCTGACCCCCCATAGGAAGACCTCCTACCTCCATACTCTGCCTGCCCCCTGTCGGTTAGGTCCATGCATGTATCCCAAGCTCTTTTAAATTTTTCCACCATATCAACCTCCACTACCCATTCCAGCAATCTGTTCCATGGTCCCACCACTCTCTCAGTAAAGAATTTCATCCTGATGTCACCTCTGAATCTTCCCCCCCCTCTAGTTTGAATTCATGCCTCTAGTGAATTTGTTCTCACTCATTCTGAAGATGTTGTCAACCCTCACCCTGTTTTTGCCTTTCATGTACTTAAATGTTTCAACCATATCCCCCCTTTCCCTCCTCTCTTCCCGCATGTACAGGTCCAGCTCCCCCAGTCTTTCTTCATATGACTTCTCCTGCTGCCCTTTCACCATTTTGGTTGCCCTCCTCTGGACCCTTTCCAACCTGTCCTTGTCCCCTTCCAAGCATGGTCTCCAGAACTGGACCCCATATTCCAGGTGTGGTCTGACCATGGTTTTGTATACTGGCATGATTAAAGGTGCAGATATGGGCTAAACCAACCAGCTAAACCAGCTCCCTTGCTCCAAAAAATCCTTAGTATGATTCTTAGTATGATCACTTCCTTCTTCCTGCTTGTAAATCCTCTCCCTATGCTTACCAACATTCTAAATGCTTTCCCTGCTGCCCTGTCACACTGACTCTGGACTTTCAAGTTGTCTGAAATAGTGAGCCCCAGGTCTCTTTCCAGATCTGTTACCCCCAGTTCCCTCCCCCAAAGCTAGTATTTTGCCTTTGGGTTATTATGCCTTATATGCATAATTTTGCATTTCTTTGTATTGAATTGCAGCTGCCACCTTTCTGACCATTCCTCCAGCCTTGCCAGTTACTCCCTCATACTTCTCACCCCCCTCCATCTTATAAATCCTCCTACTACAGATCATCATGTCATCTGCAAACAGACATACCTTCTCATGTGGTCCCTCTTTAATGTCCCTAATGTATATTTTGAACATTATTGGTCCCAGCACAGACCCCCGGGGAACCCCACTCGTAACCTTTTTTTCTTCTGAGTGCACTCCATTTAGCACAACCCTCTGTGTTCTCTCCTCTAACCAATGTTCTTCTCAGTTTGTGAACTTGCTCCTCACACCCAATTTGCAACCCTTGCCTACCAGCCTCCTATGGGGGATAGTGTCAAAGGCCTTCCTGAAGTCCAGGTAGAGCATGTCCACTGCCCCACTCTGGTCCCATCCCTCCATAACTGTATCAAATAATTCAATCAGGTTGGTCTGGCAGGATCTACCACCTGTGAATCCATGTTGATTGTCATCCAGGGGGCCCTTCTCCACTAGATATTTTGTTAGACTTTCCTTAATATTTACCTCCATTACCTTACCTACAATCAAGGTAAGGCTAACTAGGTGGTAGTTTCCTAGCTCCTTCCTTCCTTCCCCTTATTTAATGCCACCACCTCTGCCCTTTTCCAGTTACCAGCAATCTCTCCCTTGAGCAGTGACAGATTAAATAACCCCATGAGCTGTGCTGCCTGCTCCTGTTTTAATTCTTTGAGCACCCTCAGGTGAAACCTATTCAGGCCCATAGCTTTATCCATCCTCGGTTTTCCTATTTCTTCCAATATCCTAGCCTCCTTGAAGGGACTTGAGTCCATCTCCCTGCCCATCTTTCCCCTGCTATTCAACTCTGGCCCTTTCTCCTCCTCCACTGTGAAGATTGACGTGAAGTATTCATTCAGAACATTAGCCTTTTCTATATCCCCCTCTACTAGTGCTTCCTTTCTCCCTTGAGCTTCATATTCCCCCCCTCTTCCTTTTCCTTCTGTCACTCACATATCTAAAAATTTCTTATCCTCCCTTCTTGCCTCCATGGCTATATTCTCTTCGATTTCTGCCTTTGTGCTTTTGATCATTTTCCCTGCTTCCATTAGTTTTTCCTTATATACCTCCCTCCCTGTTTTTCTCTCTCTGAGAGGCTTTATATACCCTGAATGTCATCCTTTTCTCCCTAACTGCATTCCTCACTTCTGTTATGAACCAAAGTGTTTTCCTCGCCCTCTTATTCTTGCTCACCATCCTAATGCATGATTCTGTTGCCTTCAGTAGTCCTCTTTTTAATTCCCCCCACAGCTCCTCCACATCATTCATGTTTGCGTTCCCTTCTAGCTACTACCACACGATTTTTGTCATCCTCTTAAAATCTGTCTTCCTAAAATCTAGTGCCTTGGTTGCGGAACTGCTCTTAACAGGCCCCTTTTTAATTCTAAAACTTATTGTCCTATGGTCACTGTGGCCTAAATGTTCCCCAACTTTCACCTCCTTGACACCATCTCCATTTGTCATAATCAGATCTAGTATGCCTCCCCCAGTAGGTTTTGTGACTAGCTGATGAATGAACACTTCCTGCATGGCTTCCAACAGCTCCCTAATCCTTTCTGTAGATGCTACCTGGATTTTCCATTCCACATCTGGTAGATTTAGATCTCTCACCACTACGACTTCCTCTTTACTGGCCATTGCCTGTATCTCCCTAACCATCTCTCTGTCCACTTCCTCCCCTTGATTTGGTGGTCTGTAGACCACCCCCACTTTCACTGCCTTCCCCCCTTTCTGCTTAATGTGACCCATAGGGTCTCCTCTGATCCTTCCCCAACCCCACTCACCATTGCCCAAATGCACTCCTTCACATACAGGACAATTCCTCACCCCATTTTTCCTGTTCTGTCCCACCTGTTGAGTCTGTACCCTTGTATTTCTACCACCCAACTGTGGTTTACAATCCACCAGGTCTCTGTAACTGCAATTAGGTCCAGGTCGTATGCCGCCACCACCACCTGCAGGTCTCCCATCTTATTTCCTAGACTCCTGGCATTAGTTAACAATCCCTTCCACCAGCCTTGCCTATCTCCATTTCCTTCCCCTTCAGCGCCTCTTGGCCCCAGCTGTGGGGGAGTGTGAGCTAGGTAACTTCCGCCAGCCATTTTCACTGTACTACCCCTGGCTTTGTACTCCCCTTCTTATAGTTTAAAGTGCTTTCTAGTATTTTATCCCTGCAGTTTCCCCCTCAATATCTAGCCCCTTTATCATTTATATGCAACCTGTCCCTCGCATACAGATGCTGGTTGACCAACATGTCCCCTCAATCACCTATACATTCATTGTCCTCCCTCCTGCACCAGTGCCTGAGCCAGTGGTTAAAGTCTTTGATTCTCAGTTGTCTAGCTTTACTGGTGCAGCATACTGGCAGAACCTCTAAAAATGCTATGGAATTTACTATCCCCTTGCACCCTCTTGCTAGCTCCTTGAATCTTTTCTGCACCTCTTCCACCTCCTCCCCAGCCAGCAAGTTTGATTCAAGGTGTAAGACCAGGTGAGGCTTCCTCCCAGTTAGTCTGATGCATTCCTGCTCGCCTCCATCCCTGGCTCACAAAAGACTGACCTCCCCTTAAAAGCCACTCACTTCCTTAACTAGTGGACCCCTTTTATAATAGAGTCCCCATACACTATCACTGATTTGTCATGCCCTAACCCAAGGGGGCCTCTGCAGCCCTTACTTGGCTTTTTATTGCTTTCCTCTCACCCCCTGGCCACCCCCTAGCTCCACTCCTGTACCCCTATCCTTTCAACACCCTGCTGCTGGATGATTCCACAACTTGTCCCCCTCCCCTTGCCTCCTCCAGTCCTTGTCTATTCCATTACCCATTACCCCCTACTTGTAATCCATCATCTGCCTGGTTTCCTGCATTCTGTCTCCTTCCCTGCTTTCCCCCTTGGAGGTCCTCTTCTGCTTTCTACACCTTGTCCCTCCATATTATTTCTTCTTTCCTTCAAAGTACCCCCTCTTCTGCTCTTAACTTGTACTCCATTGCCTGATCTTCCCTCACCTCTGACATTGTCTGCCTATCCTGGCTCAGCTCATTGTTAACCTTTGTTTCCTTCGCATCTACATCCTCCTGTTCCATCATGTCAGTCAAGGGCAAATACCTGTTTGAGCCTGTTGTGTATCTATGTTTATTTACACTGGCACTCATGCCTGCTGTGCCCCTGTCTTCTGCCCTGTTCCTATCTCCCTGGTCCACATAGTGTCCTGAACCCTTCACCTCCAATCCCTTCTGTTGTCCTGTCTCCTGTTCTGTACCTGGTTTCCTTATGTGATTCTCCTTATCATTTTTCTTCTTGTCCAGTGCAATTCCCTTTTTAACCATGTTAGCTCAGCCTCCAGTCTCCCTAGTCTTTGGCAAACTGGCACTACTCCAGCCTTCACAGAGTGCTCATGAATACTGCTGCACCACAGTTATTGCATCCAATGATTCTCCCTCCTTCATGTCCTCTTCTCCCCTCCCTCCACTTGTCCACCCTTCCCTTCTGTTTACTTACTTACTTGCTAGTGGAAACAGGTCACATGGTCTATCAAGTCTGCTCAAGTGTGCAGCTAGCACTCCACTTGCAGCTGCCCTCCACCTTGACACCCCCACACAGGTGAGTGCCAACTGACCTTGAACTAGATTAAACTGTTGGTATTTCCAGTAAATGGGTGAAATTTGGCCAGGATAGCAGGGAAATTCCCCCACTCTTGCACCAGGGGGCTCTTCTTCCTGTGAGGAGGGATGGAGGAGCCCAGTTTGGAGCTGGACAGAGGAGGAGGAAGTGCTGATGTGGAGGGGAGATGGTCTCCTCCCCTACCATTGGATTGCTAGAGGACCAGCCTGATTTGGAGATTTTGTTGCCTTTAACTGGAAATGGTATTGACACCCCTGATATTTTTGTTCAACTGAAGATCTGAGCCAGCAGTCTGCTGAGTTGCCAAAAATGTTTGAAAATAAATCTATTACTCTAAAGGATACTGAGAATAGTTTGATGCTGCAACTTCAACAAGAAAAAGAACGGCACTTACAGGAGCAAGAACGTTTGAACACAAAATTGCTTCTTTTACAGGATGTCTCAGCTGCTGTCAAAATGGCCCATCTCCCCGTCAGCAGATTCTGTGACACAGAAGCATCAAAGTCCCCTGGTGGGCTGGGTGAGTCATTCACAAATATCTCCCCTTTGAAAGATGTTATTGTCGATTTTCAGTTTAATAAGCAGGTTGGCAGTTCGCCTGCTGATATTAACATGTGCCCAAAGCCTGCTGAAGTTAATAAGGAGTAGAGAGTTTGACTACACCCATGTTTGTTGCATCTAATCTACAGGAGAATGAGATGGAAACTAATGAATCCAAAAATTGAGTTAATCCTTCCCGGTGCAGCAATCTGAATAAGGCATCTGGGTTTGTCTTCAAACATACCCAGTCGGCGCCTTACATTATAACTAGACCTCTCACTGCACAGCGAGTGACATTTCAAACAAATAATGTGCAGGACAGTGTTACAGTATTTTTGTTCTCTGTAAAAGAGTCAACAAATAGGAGTAGGATCAGAAAGGATGATAAAGATAAAAGAACTGCAGTGACTTTTGCAAACAGAAATATCAAAAAGGACATCCCTCTAGAGCATGCAGAGGAAAATAAAGTTTCCCAAAAGGCTACACCTTTATCTTCATCAGCAGCACTACAAACTGCCTTTGCTATTTCACCTTTCCCTTCCAGTGAAATCTGGTCATTGAAAAGGCATTAAGTGAGTCTGGATGGAAATTAACATCTACTGGGGCTTGACTCCCTGACCCTGACTGGGATCTAAAACTCAAGTTCTCTCAAAGTTCACCAGAATGGCACCCACCTAATCCTATCCAGGTACCTGGCACTCAACCAGTTGCACCCATTTCATCTCAAACAGTACTTATCCAAAAGGATTCTGCATTAGAAAACAGAAGTGGCCTGAGTATTTCTGGAATGGATAATCCCAAAACTGACAGTGATTCTCACCAACCTACTATTCCTAGGGTGGTACCCCTAGGTTTAGAGAATTCTGTTCCAAACTCTGAGACACCTAAAAAGCCTTTGCTTTCTGACTTATTTACAAAATCTAGGAAAGAGGCAGCACCTAGGAGAAATGCTGTCAGGATTCAATATAAGGGGGGGGGAATAGAGGATAGGCCAGACTGACAATACATGTGGAAATGTCCTTTAAAAGATTCTCTTCATTTCTCCCCTAAGGCCATGTTTGTGTTCATAAATATATCTGGGGAAGATAACTAGAGTTTTCATACAGCATATGTTCTGGACTTGTTTTGGGAGTGATATACACAGGTTAAGTTCTCCCCCACATGGACTCCCTTCTTGGTGATTCCTTTAGCCAAGCCTTTGATTAAATTTGCTACAGTAATGTTTAGGAATGATGGGGGTCCATGTGGAGGACATTACTTATTGGTTATCGTAGAGGTGCGAGATCTTGAGTGAACCAGAAGCTATTCATGATGCTGAAAAGTTTTGGACAGGGGACTGTAAAAACTCAGGCAGACTGAATCAAGGATAGAACATGTGCCAAACTCCTTTTTGTTGGGTAGAGATTGGGGGATATGTTTTTACTCTGGTCATCCCCAAGCTTGCTATAAGTGTGGTCCAGGACTCACCTGTCTAGCTCCTGTGATACATCATGCTGTGACAATTGTGGTGAAATAGGCCATATTACTATGCAATGTGCCAATCATACCAGGTGGGACCTATGCAAAGAGTTTGGTCATGTTTTTGGTGAATGGCCCTGGGCAGCTAAAAACAAGGCCACCTGTATAAGCTCAGAATTGCTGATTCAGCAGGCATGGGATACTGCTTCAGAACATGAACCCAAAATGCCTAATGCAACCCCCCCTGCCTTAGCTTCAACCCCCCACACACACACATTTTCAGTTATCTCCATACCCGAGGATAAAATACAAGCTCCTATGTCCCAGGTTAGGTCTACTTCAAAAACTTCCTCAAACCCAGCAATCTTAGTCCCAGTCTGTTATGAGGACTCTAAGGAATCCAAATAAAACCCAGTTAGACCTCTTTCCCCTTCCCGGGCATCCAGGAGATGTTCCTCCCGAATTCAAATACCAAAACCTCCTGTCTCTCTGGTGAAATTTGAATCAGAGAATTCATACGCTGCCTTAGCTACGCAGTGGGGGGAGTCAGAGATGGAACAGGGAGACTCTGATCCTCCTGTTGTGGATCATGTTTCCCAAAATCAAGATATAGTGGAATATAGGGGAAAAAAAGAAAAAAAAGAGGGGGGAAAACTGCCTAATCAAAATTTCTTTCTCTGCTTAAAGTGTGTTCATTAAATGTTCACAGCATTTCAAATGCAGTGAAAAGACAGATGGTGTTCAATTATATCCATGAAGAAAAAAATGGATATCTGCTTCATCCATGAAACCTCAATGATTTCAAATGACTAGGAAGATTTTTTTTAAGGAGGAATGGTGGTGGGGACCCTCTTATTGGTCCTTTGGAGCAGATTGTGCAGATGAGGTGGGAATCCTGTTTAACTCTTATAACTTTGCACTCATTAAATGAATAGATTTGATACTAGGGAGGGTATTAATTTTTGGATGGCAAGTGGAAACATCTAGATGGCAGACTTATTAATGTGTATGGGCCACAGACTAAATCAGAGAGAGAGTGAATCTGTTTAACACCATACAACCCTTTTTGGTGACATCCTATAAAATAATTCTGAGAGGTGATTTTAATTGGGATATCCAGACAGGGGGTGAGGATTCACATGATGGGAAAAAAAATTATTGTGATTCTCATGCTTTATCCAGAGTCATAAGTACAGCTGGTTTAATAAACTGTAGTGCATTTCTGAAAACAGAGCCCAGACTTACATATAAACAGAGCAAATATATGACCACAGTTGATCATATTTTTATTTCAAAAAACCTGCCCTAATTTAAATTCTCTATATTACTCATAGACTTCTCTGACCACCTGATCCTGGTGCTTGACATTACAGACCCCATAACAGCCCCAACATGTACAAACAGATAGAGAGTGAATACTTCTGTCCTAGCAGACCCATAGGTTAGAACTGGGCTACTGGAACTGATCAGGGCTAGAACTTCTGTGAGTTTTGTGTATAAAGATTTGGGAGAATGGTATGAAGACTCAAAAGCAGATTTTAAATCCTGGCTAACTCAGTATATGGGAAACAGAATGAAAATAACAAATTCCTAAAATATTTACAACTTAGGGAACAGTTAAAAAAACTATACACTTTTGCTCATTCTTCCAGACATGAATATTCTCCCCAAACAAACATTCTAAAACAAGAAATGAAGCCATTTCAATACAATAGAGCAACTACTATAAAAGCTATGCTGCAATGAGGGACTCAAAAAAAAAAAACATAGATGACCCTTTTGAAGCCTGTAAAAAAATGAAGGACTCTATGAATTTTTAAGTTTTAATTAATCAACATAGAGGGATGGCTTCTACTAAGGAGGACCTACCTAGTGTCATTAAAGAATTTATAAACTACCCCTTCTGAAATCCCTTTAGAAACTGAAGTAGAGGCTTTCTTACAGAATTTAAATATCAACACATTTCCTGAGAAAACCGGGGGATATGCAAAATCCTATAGGCTGCACTGAAAAAGAAATGGCTATAAAAACAGTCAAGGTTGGTACCTCTCTGGGGTCTGACAGGCTACCAGTGAATTTTATAAAATGTTTTTGGAGGGGTTATCAGCATATTTAGTGACAGTATTTCATTATTTCATTTTACAGAACACTACAGGGCCCTCCTTTTAGAAGGGTTTATAAGTATCCTTATTTAAATCCAGAGACAGGACTAGAATTCAAAATTGGAGGCCTATCACTATATTAAATACTGATTACAAGATACTTGCCCATATTCTAAACAATAGTTTGAAACACTATGCTAATCTGGTTATTTCCCCCATACCAATATTGTGGGTTGTCAAGTAGAAAAATACAGCATGCCTTAATGATTATCTGTGATTTAATTGAGCATCTTACATTAATGGGCCAATCAGGATGTATAATCTCTGTGGATCAAGAAAAAGCTTTCAACCATGTGTTTCATCCTTATTTGATCACCACATTATCAGCATATGGTATACCCTCTACAATACTACAGTATTTAAAATTACTTTATAGTTATACCATAGTCCATCCTTTAGTTCATAGATAAATTACTACTGGGTTCAAGGTCACTACAGGGGTCAGGCAGGGGTGCCCTTTAAGCCCCTCCTATATATCTTTGCACTGGACCCTTTACTCAGGCAGTTGACTAAGCATCCAAGCTGGGAAGGGATACAAGGGATAGGGACAGAAAATACTCATAAAATGCAAGCCTATTCGGATGGTATGTGTTTATTCTTTGCTTATCAACAGTTTCCCTCTTTTTTGCAAAAAATTACTGATTTTACATACATTTCAAATGCTAAATTAAACTTTAATAAATGTCAAGGCCTATTTATAGGCACTGAACATCCCAACCCTATACAGATAGACAGTATAAATATCTCTTTAGATCCCCTTAAGATACTTGGAATATTGTCTGGACCTCAGAATATGCCCTTGGATAATTGGAATAGGGTTATACAAAATATTGAACCAAAAATATTGAGATGGAGACATTGGAAAATGTCAAAACTTAAACACATTCAAGTATTAAAACAGTTTATTCTTCCCATTATGCAGTATGTGGCCATGATTTTTCCACCACCAACCTCTTTTGATACTAAAATATATTGCTTGTTTTTTTCAAATGCTTTGAGGGAACAAATTAAACTCAATAAAACAAAGTTTACATACCTCTCCAAAGAAAATGGGGGACTAGGAATGACTGACTCCATTGTATTTTTCCATTGCTTATTTTTTATGCAAACAATAAAAATTGGTTAGAAAATTCTGAAGCCGCCCACCACAAATGGATTGCTCACACCCTGCACAGACATTTTCAGGCTTGGTCTTTGCCTCCCACCAAAGAAAAAAAAATAATAACCATCTCCATATAATGGGATATTTTAAACCAGCTGCTCAAAAAATCTTTAAATGGAAATTGGCAACACAATTAATTCTACAGGAAACAGGTCCACATTTTTACCTAAAAGTAATGAAGATCATATACGCTGGAAATCCCAGTTTCAAAAATTGTCCCCCTGATAAAAACTTGGTGTTGAAACAACTGACAAATAAGAGGACCCCCCACCCCCATGTGGGAAACCCTATGGCTATCAGTTTATGGGAAATTAAATATTAGGGGGAATGCAAAGCATAAAGTTTTGGAAAAAAGGAATAGTCCTCACTTAGCCTGTATAAAGCAAGAAGAAATGATGGAGCATTTCTTGTTGAATTGCACTTATTCAAAACCTTTATGGGATTTCTTGGCAGTAATGTGGAACATGAGGTGGCTCACACAGTTGTCTAATGATGTTTTAGTCTTGAGACAATTTACCCAGAATCTATCTCAATATCATGAAGACACATTGATAGTTTTTATTTTTGTTGTTGTTTATGTTTTTATTTATGGCAAGCTCGGTGTCAATGGGTTCTTTACCAATGTTGCAATTTGCACTTTGATCCAACAAGCTATAGGGGCAGTTTATGATAAAGATGTGGCATTATATTCATCCTTAAAAGTCAAATGGTAGTGGAAAGGGTTTTCAATTTTTATTAACTTTAAATAGGAAATTAGGGGATTGGAAAGAAAAAAAAATGAAACACTAAAATGGTATTCCAAATCAGTGGATTTAATACTGTTTTACAAAATCTAGCTTGCTTTTTTTCTAAAAATTAGGAATTTATTTCTTTTTTCACATATGATTAGCATAATGAAGTATTGAATTATGCCTTGGAATTTCTTTTCCCTTTTTATGATTTAGCATGTTGTAATACTGGTTTATTTTTTGGTTCAAGGCATAATATTGAGATGATATGAATGAAATACTTATTTTTGTTTGGGTTTTTTAATTTATGATTTGTAAAATAATTTGTGTGATTAAACACTCTTTGTAACGTTTTGTTTTTGATGTTATGAAAATAAAAAAATTCCCTACTCTTTTCAATAAGTGCCATAGGATCTTTATCATCCACCTGAACTACCACCAGAACAGGCAGATGGGACCTCAGTTTAATGTCTCATCTGAGAGACAACACCTCAGAAAGCAAGCACCACCCTCATGCCGCACTACAGTGTCAGTACTGAGATATTAAGTCAAGTGCCAGGTGCCACTGACTCTCCCTATAGCTCACCTGTCTACACTGCTCCTTCCACCAACTTCCATGATCCTTCCCCTTGGCCCATTACCTCCTCTCTCCCCTTTGTACCTCTAGTGCCATGATCCCAAAAATGCAGTTACCCCTCCTCTACCCAATCTTGTCAGTTTCCAAGCTTTTTTTTAATATTTCTTTTTATGCCCCAACACCATGGCTGATCCCTCTCTGCAGGCATCCCAATGCACCCCCAATGTGCCAAGTGGACTGGGAGGAAGCTCCCATAGGTGCCGCGCTCTTGCACATACATCTAAAGACACAGTTGACCCCCTGGATGTGGCATAAGTGTCCCCTATCTTCTGAATCCTTAAAGGAGCATGCAATTGAAGCTCCTCCTTGGTTTTTCCATGGTCACCTTTGGTGCAGGAGCCCTTCACTTGGATCAGTTATGGAGTATTTTTTCATTTTCTGGTCCACCCATTGGTATTTGAGGAGGACCAATTAGATGGAAGCATGCTGAGACGTGCCTCTGCACTGGTCCTAGGCCAACATTGGCCCCTCCCCTGTGTATCTGCCTTCCCCTAACTGCACCAACAATGCCTGTGGTCACCCAGGCAGTGGTGGTTTAGCAGCGGGTCAAGCATCCCACCCCTCCCCAGAAAAGGAGAGCAGCCAGTCAGTGTTCAATCCTTCTTTCCCCGGCCGACTTCCACTGATCTGAGTCTGCCTCTGAACCTGGGTCGCTGACATGGTGTGAGGTGTGCCATCCAGCACATCAACCCTCAGCACCACTGGGCTGGCTGTTTCCAAACTTTTTACCATTTGACTATTAAGTGATAAGCTTTTAACAGGTAACTATAGAGCTTCAAGAGCCAAGCTTTTAGCAATTTAACTATTAAACTTTAAGAGACACGCTTTTAACAAGTTAACTATCAAACTTTAAGAGTCAACAAGCAAAAGCTTTAGCTTGCTAAACCAGTTGGTAGCTTTAAGAGCTCCAGAGCAAAAGCTTGGTAAACCATTTTTTTCTCAAGCTCCTTCCCCACACTCCTCAAGCCCAACTCTCTGTGGCTTTTGAGTATTTAATAAGGGTTGGTGGAGGGGGGGACTTCTTTTTCCATATAGAGTGTTCAATCCTGCAACTGGGCACTGGCTTTTATAGCCCAACTGCACAATTTAAACTGTGCATTCTTGCTGTTGATTGGCCCACTGCTGATTGCAGCTCTGACCCTCCTCCTGATGCCGTTGAATGTGGTCAGCAAGAGCAGTCTCTTCTGAGCTGCCGATTGCAGCTCCCTCCTCCCTCATAGTGCCACCAATTGTAGCTGCCAATGCAATCCCTCCTGAGCCACTGCTTGTGGCTTCTTCCTCCCTATCAGTGCCGCCAATTGTGGTGAAAAACAAGCAAGTTCAATCCTGCAGCTGGGCGCTGGCTTTTATAGCCCAACTGCACTATTTAAACTGTGCGCCCTTGTTGTTGATTAGCCCACCACCAATTTCAGCTCCAACCCTCCTCCTGATTCCACTGAATGCAGCCACCAAGAGCAGTCTCTCCTGAGCTGATGATTGCAACTTCCTATTCCATCTTAGTGCTGCAGATTGCAGCTGCCAATGCAGTCCCTCCCGAGCTGCTGCTTGCAGCTTCCTCATCCTTTTTGGTGCTGTTGACTGCAGTGAAAAACAACCAAGTTCAATCCTGCAGCTGGGCACTCAGGCCCTACTGGTAATTCTGAGATGTAGGATCAAGACAGGTTCCAGATTACTTACCCCATCTTCAATCCTCAAACTATCCAGTGAAATTCCAAGTGAAGCTAAACTAATGTTTTACCCATTTTAAAATGTTGCTTCTGATGTTATTTCAGAAATATTTTTCACATTCTCATTAACTAGTTCATATTTAATAAACTTGAAATTTGTTGAGTTTTGGTTGTAAAACTTGAAATTTATTGAGTCTGAAGCAGAACAATTTGTTCAATACTTCTTGAATAATGCATTGGTAGGTGTGCATAATGAGAATTGTACATAGAGCTGATGGGTGGGATGCTACATAAACTCCAAGGGTGAAGGTCTAGGAATTTATAAAACATTCCACACTGAGGGTGTGTGTGAAGTTTGAGTTTTGCACACCTACCCATGCATTGTTTTATATAATTACTGTGTCCTATTTTTCCCTCAAGGAATACAATTAGAGACTGTTCAGAACTCACAGCAAACAACACCAGTTACTGTGAAGTTTTGTCTCTCAGAACATTTTTTTAGCTCAGAAATAAAAGTGTTAGCAATATTTAACTACTGAAACTAGATTTTAGAGCCTTTTTTTAACAGGTTTTAAATCCAGTCATAAGAAAGAATAAAATAACAGTTTCATCTGGCTCCCTTACTAAGGCTTAATAAATTCCTCAATTATCTCTTTACCCGTATGCTCCATACATATAGTTCTAATTCATTATGAGTTTACATATTTCTGTACTTAAGAAGCAAATTCATTGGTTCACATACTTGAGCAGCATAATACTAGTAAAAAGCTATGATACCCTTCAAACCCTTAGTAATGTGGTCTAACTTCTGTCTAAGACAGGGATATCTATGTAATCCAGACAGATCGCTATGTTCATAGCGTACAAGCATAGTCTGTAAAATGCAATCAAGTGTTAAATACACATACAATTTGTATATAAACATAGCATAATTAATACCATTTACACTTTCTGTTTAACCAATCTGCGTTTCTCAAGAACAGAAAGTGTAAATATTTCTATCCAGTGTGTCATAATATAGATTATGATACTGCATTTGAATGTGAATGGTTTTAAGTATAGAAATATATGAACTCATAATGAACTTTGCATTGGAGCTGGAAAAAGCAGGAGCTACAGTGTGTGTTCCTGGGAACTAAAGGGAAGTATTTACTCTTGTAGTTTGGTCTGGTTAGCTTGTGCTGGGAGGAGGAC
This sequence comes from Neoceratodus forsteri, assembly GCA_016271365.2. Taxonomy (NCBI): domain Eukaryota; kingdom Metazoa; phylum Chordata; order Ceratodontiformes; family Ceratodontidae; genus Neoceratodus; species Neoceratodus forsteri. The sequence goes on from CM057453.1 coordinate 1,037,954,959, forward strand.
TTATGGCCTGTCCCCCACCCACCACCCACCCCTCACTGCCACCACTATTAAATAGGCAAGTGGACCACTCCAATTAGTAGTTCCACCTATTAGGAAGGTGCAGGAGGTGGAGTAATTTAAAGAGGATGAAACTGGTTTAAAGTCTTAAAGAAATATTGATGTGAATGTAATGGTTGTGCATTTTCTTTTTTTAGGTAAGGGCTATTCTTGGAACAATGTTTTGACAGAAATGTAGAGTTATATTTCTTATGTAATATGGACACAGTTGCAAAGATCTGTGAACTATTTAGAGCCGTGGGAATACAGGGAAGATGTGGAGGCCAGGAGAAGGAGGCAGCTGAATGAATGGGAGGGAAGAGTGGAGGGGTAGGGATGACTGGGGTTGGGGACACTGAGAGGCTGGGAGGGTTGTGAGATGCAATGGGTGTGGGGCAGCACTGTTTCTGGGAACCTGGTGGAAGGTGGTGGGTGTCCAGTGTGCAGGCTGTTCAGACAACTTACGCTGGAGATAGAGAGCGCTTGAGATGGGAACTGGGGGGAGGGGACAGGAATGAGAGGGTGAGGAGGAGATGGGGCAAAGGGGCAGTGAGGGCTCCATTGCAGTATAGACCAGGCTGCCAAGGGCCAGAAGGGGGCTCTTGGCCAGGGGACCAAGTCCACAGGGTCCTAGAAACACTGAAAGGGGGTGTTGACAGGTTGTAGGGAACATGAGTAGACAGAAAGGAAGTAGAAAAGAGGTTCAGGGTAAGCAGAGACAGGGAGGAATTACAGGAGAGGACTGGGGCAGGGAGGTTGGAGACAACAAACAGGTATGCAGTACTGGCTGATTAAACAGAGCAGGAGGTTGGAGAAGGTACCATAGAACAAGAGTCAGGGGACCAGGAGGGAAGGGGGAAATACAGTGTACAAGGTGAGAGGGAAGATTGTGGGATAGAAGTGAGGAATGGCAGAGCAGCAAGTTGTGTTGGCACAAACACACTAAATAAAGGGGGAGGAAGGCCAAAACATGTTGGAAGAGGGAAGGATAGTCACAATGCAGGGGACAGTCAGAAGAGGTAAATGTAGTGGAGGGGGAAGGGGGTTGTGGAAGGGAGTAAACACAGAAGGGACAGAGGAGAAGGAGTGCAGGTGGTGGTGCAATTGAAGGAGAAGGGAGGGGCAAAAGAGCAGTGTGGAATAGGGGCTTATAAGAGGGCAAACCATGAGGGAAGTGCAAGGGATGGGGGAGCTAGTACTTGTATTAGGGGATTCTGGGCTCAGGTGGGTGAGATGGGGAAGTAATGGAGCGAGGAAGAGCCAAACCTGGGTGGAGAGTATGCCAGGTATGACAGTGAGGAGAGTAGGCCAGAGCATTCAGAAATGTGTGAAGAAGGTGGGAGAGAAGCCTCATATCATTGTGCACGTCGGAACAAATGACCTAGAGGGCAGTACAGTGGAAGAAGTACAGGAGAGGTTCAGAGAAGTGGGGGTTATCTACAGCCAGGTGGGAAGCGCAGTGCAGTTTTCTGAGGTACTCCCAATAACTAGGGCAAGCAGAGTTAGGAAGCTAGGAATACAGGAGTTTAATGGGTGCCTGAAGGTGTGGTGTGCAGAAATGGGGTATGGGGTAGTAGGGGAGTGGGGTGAGACATGGAACAATAACGGGCTTTATGCCAAGGATAGGCTGCATCTCAGCATGGAGGGTACAAGGGCATTGGAAAAGGGGCTGGAGAAGTATGTTAAAAACAACATAGATTTACCCTGAGTAGGGGGGAGGGCTGAGTTGGATTGCAGGGAGGAGGCACCTGCCAGTGGAGACCGGAAGGCCTCTACACCCAGAGAGGGAGGAGGAGAATGAGGGGAAGTTACCAAGAAAAAAGTGGAAGGGGGAGAGACAGGAAGAGGAGGGGCAGTGCACAAGGTGGACTGTAGTATCCTTGAATGCAAGGAGCTTAGCAAACAAGGTGGCAGAGTTCCAGGCAATGATGGTAGAGGGAGAGGTAGATATTGCCACCATCTCAAAGACCTGGGCCACCCAATAGCATGACTGGGATCTTACGATCCTGAGTTAAAGGGTGTTCTGCAGGGACTGGGAGGGGGGAAGGGCTGGAGGTGTGGCTATCTATGTCAGGGTGGGAATACTGTGTACCAGGAAGGAGGAGATGAAAGGAGGGCAGAAGCCATATGGGTATTGCTCCAAAGCCCTAAAGGTAAGAAGCTCAGGATGGGGGTTGTGTACAGGCCACCCTCACAAAGTGAGGAGGTGGATAGAGAGCTGGGGGATCAAATCAGGAAGATCAGTGGTTAGGGAAATACAGTTATAATGTGAGACTTCAACCTTCCTGGGGTTGACTGGCAGACAGTAACTACAGCACACGCCAGGGAACAGGTGCTGCTGGAGGCTATCCAAGACAGCTACCTACTGCAAGGGGTGATGGAACCTGCTAGAAAGGGGAGCATACTGGATTTAGTGCTAACAAATGGTGATCAAGTCCAGGATGTGGTAGTACAGGATCCTCCAGCAGGAAGCGACCACCACTCAGTGTAGTTCCTCTTCAACACATGGAGGGAGTCAGCTAAGACCAGTACAAGAGTGCTAGACTTCAGGAAGGTAGATTTTGCCAAAATGGGAAGCATCCCAGAGGGGTATTTAGCTAAAATTAATCAATCAATCAATCACTCAATCAATCAATCTTTATTTAGCCAGATGAACCATCGTTGAGACTAGACTCATTTACAAGGTGGACATGGTAATGGTTTACTAGTTCACAAGGTAGGATAATAAACAAGTAGGATATACATCATAACACATAGGAATATATACTTGCAGTGCAGATTGACATTTGCTAAATAGAAGGAAGGTTAGTTTATACAGAAATGACAGCAATACAATGAACTTAGAGTATAGGTTTGACTATAGTTTACCAGACACAAGGTGAGGCAAAACAGACATGTGAGAGGTGGCAGGTGTCTGTCATGGTTGCAAAACTGACCATCAGGAGCAGGGAAAAACAAAATATAATTATAGCATTCATCTAATATAAGGTGGGACAGGAGAAACATACCCAAGTGCAAGGTTGGATGGGAGGAACACACCCAAGAGAGGTGCCTGGGTGGGGGAGGACGGAGCAGGGCAGAAGAAGGACAGGTGGAGGTAATCACACAGTATTAGGAAATACAGTTAAATATTTGCCTGATGATTCTGGCAACTAAAGTTTTGAAGGTGATCATTGTAAGTGGAGAGGATATTTGTAGAGTTTTTTTGTAAGTTGTTCCATAGAGTGGGTAGGGAGTAGCTTAAGGAAGATTTGCCAAACCAACTGTGTCTTCACTTTAGGAATAATGAGGGAGATAAAAGTGGAGTTCCTTAGTGCATATGCACCAGATAGGCAGGTGGGAAGGCAGTCTGAGATGTAGGGTGGCAGTGTCTTGATGATAGTGTAGTATGTCCAAATTGCTGCATTTCTATAGCATCTTAGGCTGAGGGAGGTCCAGTGAAAGATGTTGAGCAGAAGTAGGCAATCATTAGGAAGGGAGTGAATGAGGCCACAAACACATCTCAGAGTAAGCAGTCCAGGTCCAAAAAACCTAGCTGGCTCAGCAAAGAAGTGGAGTGGATGGTGAAGAAAAAAAAAGATTGGCCTTCATTAAGTACAAAAAATCAGGGCGTGAGGAGGATAGAGAGGTGTTCACAAAGGCATCTAGGGAGGTGACCAGGTCAGTCAGGGCAGCCAAGGCAGCAAAACAGCTGATGTTGGCTCAGGGCATCAGAGAGGGGGACAGAGGGTTCTTTAAAGAGCGACTGTAGCCAAAGATGCTACATTGCAGAATTAGAAGAAGCATGCCTCCAATAAAGCTCTTACCAAATATAAGGTTCTATGTTGCTTCATTTTAAAGTTATGAGCTATTTTGTAACCTTGATTTCACTACCTGTTCAAAAAGGCCAGTTTCAGTGAAGAGCCGATGATGATGTCATCTCCTGAACTCAGAGGCTAGTCTTCACTGTCAGCAAGCTTATAGGATGTTTCTCTAAAGGTTAAATTTCATTTTGCAATGGTTTTCAAAAGTAAAACAGACAGCACCATTCTAAAAACGTTACTATAAAATTCATTTGTTTCAGGTTTTGTAACAAAGTTGACAAATATGTATTTTAAATTATTTTTTTGTGGGGTTCATTTCTCCAGAGTTGTAGGATGCTGAGGCAACATGCCTCCATGCTGTTGACATCATTTGTGGTGTTACTCTACAGTGCTTGTTATGAAGTTGTATTGCTGCAAGTGTAATGTTGGTAACTTCATTGCTGTTTGTCAGGGTCTGCTTTGCAATAAGTTTCCATATGGGTCTTATATGTGTTCATTCCTACTAGGGGTGAAAGTGTTAGTCCTCATAAAACAATCTTTTTAATGTGAAGTACAACACAGATTAGCCTGAATGCAGGTCAAGTAGCTGCCTGCCAGGGAGAAAACAAAATGAGCTCTGCTCAACTAAGTATCCCATTCATTCATACTTAGATGATGAATAAAATAGTGATTGATTAATTGACTGATTGAACATTGATCTGACTACTGCACAGAAACTCAAAGTAAGGGTTCAAAACAGTATTACCTCACCCACCCCCATCTACAAGGTGATGGTATAATTGTTTAAGGGCCATCCTGAGAAATCACCTCAACTGAATGATGTGTGCATGATCACAGCCTTGCACCACATCAGAGCTATCCAGTCTGAAAATCTCATAGCAGTGTGCTATGACTCGGCACCCAGCAACCCTGGAGAAAAGGACCACAGCAAAAAAGCACCAAAAACAAACAAAAAAATACAAATGTGCCAACTTTGTTACAAAACCTGAAACACACATTGGGCCAGATATTCAAACTGCGCCAGGCTGTGGAGCAAGCCTGGGCGCAGCGCAACTTGGCTGCACAGGGGCGTGGACTGGGCGATATTCAACGAAGCTGCCCCGTGGTTCAGCAACGTTGAATATCGCACCCTGGCCACCCGCAGTGCACATGGTACAGTGGCACTGCACCAGCACCAGTGTCCAGAGTGGAGCATGGGGATGCGCTAGCGCAAGTTCCATTGCGCTAGGTGCAACAACCACGATATTCAAAAGTTAACATGCAAATGGGGCCATAACATATGCAAGGTACAAATGGGGCCATTTGCATATCATTATAGCCCCATTTGCATGCAGGTGCGCTGATCCCCGATGACTTGCGCCTGGCACCCTGCCAGGCAGCAGCCGTCTGGGACCGGCGCCCTACCCAGTCTTGACAATGTGCCCCACAGACTGTTCATGGGCATTAGTAAAATAAATAGAAAACCCCTATATCCCTGGTTGTCAGTGGACCGCTGTCTGCTGTCGGGCTTAAGTACAAAAGTTGAATCCTATATCCCTGGTGGTCCAGTGAACCCCCTCCCCACCCGCCCACTGATCCCACCGCCCACTCCTCCCCAGTCAGCAGTGCGCGGCAGCACCCACCCGCCTGCCCCTGCTGCCTGACTGACACCATAGGTAGGCTGTATGCCCATTGGTCCACAGCGTGATCCAATGGGCATGCAGCCCATACCGTACTACACATTCCAGATATGTGAATGAATCTGCCCGCCGCTGACCAGGGGGAGGAGCGGGGCAGTGGGGATCAGTAGGCGGGTGAGGAGGGGGGTTCACTTGACCACCAGGGTATAGGATTCAATTCTTTCTTTTTTACTGAAGCCTGCGATCAGGCAGACAGTGGTCCACTGGACCACCAGGGATATAGGATTCAATTCTTTTTTTACTTAAGCCCATGATCAGGCAGACAGCAGTCCACTGGACCACCAGGGATACAGGATTCAATTATTTTTTTACTTAAGCCCACGATCAGGCAGACAGCGGTCCACTGGACCACCAGGGATATAGGAATTGTTTTTTTTTTTTTACTGAAGCCCGCAATCTGGCAGACAGAGGTCCACTGGACCACCAGGGATATAGGAGACTTTTAATTTTTACTCAAGCCCACAATCGGGCAGATAGGGGTCCACTGGACCACCAGGGATATAGGATTCTATTTTAGCACAGGTGGCAGCTGCTGTGTTGCGCCCTGCAATATGGCAGCTCACCTGTGGGTGGCTGACCTTTTTTTTTTTTGCTCAACTTTGTGCGGCGCAAGTAGGGGTTGCGCATGTATGGCTCAGCACATCCCAGGCTGAATATCGGGCTTTGCAGAGTATGCACGGGCATGCCCGCCCACCTGTGCCTGCATACATTACTAATGCACTCCGACACATCAGGATTTGTGCCAGGTGGAATTCCTGTTTGAATATTGCACTGGGGTGCATCAGTGGGTTGCTCATGGCTCAACACAGTTGTGCCATGCACAACCCTTTTGAATATCTGGACCTTAGTTTTTAAAGCAATGACTATTGAATGGTCATATGTGTTTTACTGGTGAAAACCATTGCACATAATCTTTAAACTTTGGAGAAATAGGTCCTATAAGTTGCTGACATGGAGGACTAGAATGTGAATTCAGGAGATGACATCATCAGCAGGTCTTCACTGAATCTGGCCTTTTTGAACAGGCAGTGAATTTACAGTTGTAAAATGACTTGTAACATTTAAACAAAGTAACTTAGAGATCTCAGTTTTGGCATGAGACAGATTGGGGCCATGTTGATCCATATTCTGAATTTATTAATGCCAGTAATTTTTACCATAGTCCTTCTTTAAACACATAAGTGAGAAGAGGAGTTGTAGAGATGACATTGTTAGAATCAAGAGGGATGGGGGATGGGGGAACAAGGGGAAGAACAGGCAGATGCACTTAATGAGTACTTCTGCTCAGTGTTCAAAATAGAAAGGGATGGCTCAACGCCACAGGGGAAAGAGGGCAAGGGTGAATGGGGGGCAGAGATAACAGATGGTGTCATTCAAGAGGATAGTATTCTGAAGGGCTTTAAAGCCATGTAGATGGACAAGGCACCAGGATGAGATGGTATACACCCAAAGGTTATGATGGAACTGGTGGAAGTGATGGCAGGGTTTCTGACAGACCTCTTCAACACCTCCTTGGAGATGGGGAAGGCACCCAGGGACTGGAGGATGGCTCATGTGGTGCCGCTTCACAAGAGTGGATGCAAGGGCCAACCGGTCAACTACAGACCAGTAAGCTTGAATTCTATATTGGGGAAGTTGATGGGGACCATTGTAAAGGAGAGGTTGATAACCTTTCTCAATAGTAATGGTCTACAGGATGAGGGACCGCATGGGTTTGTCTCAGGAAGTTTGTGCCAAACAAACCTGACTGACTTCTTCAACTGGGTCACTAAGGCGGTTGATGAAGGCCACACTGTGGATTTCCTGTACCTGGACTTCAGCAAGGCTTTCGATTCAGTGCCCCACGGGAGGTTAATGAGCAAGCTGAGGGACATGGGGTTGGGGCAGAAACTGGTGGGGTGGGTTGAGAGCTGGTTGTAGGGCAGACAATAGAGGGTAGTTGTAGTGGGGGAGACATCCAAGCCAAGGCCAGTAACAAGTGGGGTACTGCAGGGTACAGTGCTTGGCCTTGTTTTGTTCCATGTCTTCACTGGAGAAATTGCAGAGGGGGTCAAGAGTTAGATCAGCCTTTTCACAGATTACACTAAGATTTGTGCAAAAATGGACAATGAAGAAGATAGGCAGGCACTCAGGAAGGATCTAGTTAAACTTGAACACTGGTCTAGGAGTGGAACTTGGTGTTTAATGCTAATAAGTGCAAGTTTATGCACCTTGGAGCAAGAAATCCCAGGACCAGCTACTGGCTGGGAGGAGTACAGGTAACAGCTTCAGAGGAGGAAAGGGTCCTCAGGGTAATAGTCACAGGGGACATGAAGGTATCAGCTCAGTGTAGGAGAGTAGTAGCAAGGGCAGAAAGGATGTTGGGGTGCATTGCCAGAGGGATCACCTGTAGAAAGGAGGAGGTCATCCTGCCCTTGTATAGATCACTGGTGAGGCCACATATGGAGTACTGTGTACAGTACTGGTGCACATACCTCAAAAAGGATGTGAGATTACTTAAGGGGGTGTAGTGCGCAGGGCTATGAAAATGATCATTGGACTGGGGAAGTTGCTGTATGAGGAAAGACTGCGAGAGCTCAACATGTATTCGCTGGAAGAAAGAAGGGGAAAGAGATGACATGATAGAGACCTCTAAGTACTTGAAAGACATAAATAGAAGTCAGAGAGGGAGGATTGTTCTGCTTAAAGGGGGAAGGGTCACTAGGGGGCACAGTCTGAAGTTGGAAGGGGAAGGTTCAGGAGGAAGATGAGATGGCAATACTTTACAGAGAGAGTGGTGGTAAAATGGACCACTCTGCCCGAGGAGTTAATTGAACTGATGACAGTGGATAGCTTTAAGTGGGGCTGGGATAGAGTCATGGGTAGGATTAGCACAGACAAGAACACAAGGGGGAGGAGGCGAGGAAATGGGAGGAAAGGAGGGGTTTGGGTGGGGCTGTGGTAGCTGTAGTAATATGAAACTAAGAGCTGAACAATTGGGCAGACTTGATAGACCTGTGGGCCTTTATCTGCTGGCAATTTTGTATGTTCATATGAATTAAAACTATATGTTTGTAGCATTTGGGGGAGAGATAATTGAGGGATTTATTAAGCATGTACATTAAGAGGTAGAAAGGTTTTTTGATGTGAAGTATTTTTTATGTAAAGTATAACAGCAGTAAGAGTGATGTGAGTTATCTACACATAGTTACATTTATGTAGTGTGTATATCTAGAGATTTTATGTTAAGTTTTTTGAAGATTTTGCTGTGTTTGGGGGTTTGGGGAGTGTGGTGGGGGAAGGGGTTGAAGCAGTATGTTTTATTACTTTGCATATAGGTCTTGGAGTCTTCACCTCTTCAGAATTTATTTACTTTGCTTAGAAGTTTTATTTATGTTTTTCTACTCATTTTTTTATCTTGTCATAGGTTATATAAAGTCACATATGATTACCAGGACCTGAGATAATGAATACAGAGGTCACATTACATGAACTGTAAGAACAAACAATAAATCCAATTTCTGCGAACTTCGAATATTGCAATAAACAAGATGCACTTTAAATTATTTGAAGTCAATATTTAGTGGCTTTTTTAGGATTATTTATAACTTATTTCTTTATTGACTAGCATGTACCGTATATGGGAACAATTTAGAGTGATAGTATATGTAGTAATTTTAGAAAAACACTTGTAGTTGTATCTTATACTGTATGTGTGTTGATGTGATTAATGTATTATATTGTCTGATTCATGACATTGTTCCATGTATAAAGGTGATTAGTCTGAATGTGGAGTACACTTTTTGGAAAAGGAAAATCTTCTAAAATGCATCAAAGCATAGCATTTGTGTCAGTACCTACACCTGCTGAATAAAATGGGCATTTTTCTATAAGCTGAGAGCGGCATTATGCTTTATTTATAAGGTGATTCGTGCATGATTTCTTTGCTGTTGGTTGTACCAATATCAAAGTTAGCTTAAAATGTTAGACTTATTTATGAGTTGTGGGAAGGGAGAAATATATCATTTTTGGATAGTATGGCTAGCTGGCCCAGTGGTGCTGAGGGTTGAGGTGCTGGATGCTTTACCTCACACCATGCCGGTGACCCATGTTCCGGAATGAGCACGGGCCGCTGGAGGTCGGCAGGGAGAAGAAGGATCGAGCATCCTTTGGACTTCTCTCCTTCTCCGGGGAGGGGGGGATACCAGCTCTCGGTGCACTACTGGCTCCTAGCAGTGTCTGGGAGCTAGGGGCACTGAAGGCAACAGTAGAGGAAGCCGAGGTAGACATTCAGGAGAACATGTATGGGAGCATGCACGTTCACTTCTTGGATGTCATTGCACGTCCTAGGCTTGAGGGATCCAAAATTAGGTGGAAAATGGTCCTGGCATGCTTTATGATGGTCAGTCCCTCAGGCACTGCCCCCCGCGACTGGCAGCAACACACCTCTGGCATGAAATCCTAGTGTGAGGTGGGTTGAGGGATCCCAGCTGCCCCACCATGGGGGGAAAGCCATGTGGTAGCTGGGGGTTGAGCTGCAAATGGGGGATAGGGCTGGGAGACTGACGGGAGGAACGGCCACCAGGGACTGAGGAGGAAAAGAAATTAACTAAAATAAAAAATTAAAATTTTGGATAGTATGGTATCTCAAAAAAACTATCGTACTAAAATATAGGGTGCAACTGATAATGAGAGATAAAACATTTTTATCCCAGGTATATTAGAATAGGGAGAGTGAAAACCAAGGCATTCTGTAGGTAAGAAAGATGGGAGAGGCTTTGTACTCAAGCAAAACTCTTGAACAGAGAATAGAGAATGATCAAGGTAAAATGTATTTATTTATTTATTGAAATGCTTCACCATGAAGTCACACTGAGTAACAAGTTACTAATCTCCCAGTGCAACCTGGGGGAGAGAGTACTGAGGAACAGACAAAGCATAGTACAATACAATTAAAATAAACAGTAACATATTCAAAAATTACAGGTGGATAGGCTATAGACATTCAGCTAGGCCTACTACATTAGATGTGCTAATACATGCAAAAGATTATATAAGACAGGCCCAGAGCATACAGGATGGCACAGAAGTGCTAGAAGGAGGCGAGAGAAGGGAAATACATTAGGTTGGGAGACTAAATAGGGTAATGATAGAGAGTGGGGGAGGAGGGGGAGGAAATTGGGGTGACATTTTTGATATAAATCATCATGAGTAGGGGAGGAGAGATATTTTAAGAAATACATCGAGGCATCAGGTAATAATACCCAATTCCAAAAGTTAGGCCTAGAATTATTTTAAAAGTTGTTTAATCAGAATTTTGGACAAAGTGAATGGCATATATTATGTAGTTATTTTATTAAAAAAAACATGAATTAATCAAAATTACACATACAATGTTTTGTGTTGTCTCATGAAATAATTCTGAAATACAGAGGAACTTTGGCATTAATCTTGCTAATAACTGAAATCAGATGATTTAGTTTTATTTGAAAATGTTATCATAGAAAATGTAAATATAGAAGCTATGAGTTTTTTTCAGTTATTGCATAACAGGACAATCCAGTTCCTTTATGCAACAAGTTTTACTTTTTCTGTTATACTTTTTATTTATCTTCATTTGTTTGTTTATTTATTTAGCTATATTTTTATTTCTTAGACATGGGCTGTTTAACTGAGATGTGGTATATAAATTGATGGAGATGATAGTTGATTATACAGGTGGTGAACTTATAGTATGATATGCATTTATAGTGACCTATACATACGTACATCATAAGGGCATGATAGCACCTTACAGTTAGGGTTGGAATAGCCTTTCAATGTCAAATCTCCATTTCTGCACCTTAATAACTTTGTCATTTTACAACCAAATCATCCCAAAAATTGGTATGTGCTGTCATGTTGTCAGTATCACAAGCGGTGGAAAGTTTCATGATGGCAGTTTTTACAGTTTCAGAGCTATAAAGTGGTCAACAATGCAAAAAAGAATGTTTTTTTTCCCATAGGATAACATGGTATTTTTTGCTTTCATGTACAGCACACACAGAATTAAGTTTGCTTCTGATATTTTCAGGGATGATGGTGTGTGTGCCAAGGGTGTGCCTTTAGATGGTCTGGTACACAAACATATACTTTTTGAATGATCATGATTTTTGTGATAGATGCAGGACAGGCTTCTCCAACAGTAAATAACATTTACTGTTCAAACAGTAAAGTGTAAATGATAAATATTACTTACCATTTGTACCTTACTGTTCAGATGGTTAATGTTTGAATGGTAAATGCCATTTATTGTTCTTACATCTAGTGTTCGAACAGTAAAAGCCAATTACTATTCATACTTTACTTTTCATAGTTTAGACTTTTCATATCAGATTCTGCCATCTTCTTTTCAGTTAGTGAGGGTGTAAAAGACAAATAATTTCAAAAATACAGCCCCTAGATAAACACTAACAGTTTTGTTTGTCTAATCGGGGGTCCATGGAACACAGATCTATCATTAGTTTGTCTGGCCTTGTTCCTGAAATATTTTTTTTTGGGTGCTGTCTGTTGAAAATTGCTCACTTAGAATACCATTCGAATGGTATTAATTAGGACTGCATGAATTGTGCTTTGTGATGCTGTTCAAAAGGTAATCTAAACATTTTGCAAAAGTGTTATAATTCATGGTGGTACTGGCCCACAAAACACCATTTCTTTGCCACCTCACTGCACCTAAATGGTTGGGGCTTTTGGGCTGCAATTTGCAGGCTAGCAAGCCCTGACCCCGCAGATGTGCCTTTTGGCAGTTTGGTGAAAAAATATACAATGGTTCCATAGTTACTTCATTCCAAAATTGAGAAATTTCCCATTGGCTAACATTGCTGCAACCCATATTGTGAAAAAGATTTGAGACACAGATTTTTCACTCTGGGCAGTTTAATCCACTTTTAAGTGAACTAAGTATGCATCAAGGTTTCCAAGTCATGATTACAACTGCTGTGGATTTTTTTTCATAGTTGCTACAGTTACTGAGATATTGCCAAGTTACTGTTACAAGGGTTACTTTTCAGGACTATAGGGCTGCGGTATGTCCCTGTACTTATGTGTAAGTGGGAGCACAGAGGTTATGCGCGCCCATGTATGTATACCATAATGCAAAAATGGCAGTGTGAAGGGAGCACAGGGCCTGGAGGTCCTTGCTCTCCCATAACCACATAACAGTTACCATTACGCTTTCTGAAAAAGAAGGGAAATTCATTGCAAAAAACTCTATTAATACACTAGTTAGGGTTGATAGTACAGTGACAAAAGTTTGGAAATTCGATGCAAGGATTCCTACCCCTACCACTCCACCCCCAGCCCCCCAACATCCACACACCAACAGAAGTCGGGGTGTGACATGGGATCATCAGACCTAACTCTTACCCCATTCTCCTATATTGTATCATATCAGCTAGTTAACACATGCAATGGGGTGAGAGTTAGGCCTAATGACCCCATGGCACACCCCAACGTCTGTTGATGGATGAAAGGTGGGGTGGGGGTTAGTGAAATGGGTACATTTACATTGAATTTCCAAAATTTGTTGTTGCTTTTTGCAATATATATATATATATATATATCATAGGGGCATGGTCACACCTCTATATTTAGGGTTAAGAAGGCACTTTTATGTTGAACTCAAAATTTTCCATGTTAATAACTTTGTATTTGTTCAACGGATTTGCATGAAATTTGGTATGCGTATTGGGGCACTTGATTTGCCAAATTTCACTTCAGTTGGACTTACAGTTTTTGCGCACCAAAATGTTGAAAAATTCACTTTTCGCCAGTTTTGTGGGTAATTTTTCGGATTTTGTCCGTGGTGCTAGATGGCCGTTATGTGGTATGCCACTCTGCAGCTTGGCACATTGAAAGAGCTTGGGTCAAGAAACATGCCACTTTTGTATGGTGAAAAAATATTAATTCAGTCAAAAGTTATTAAACTTTTAAGTTCCCATTATAAATCTATGGGAAAATGTATATGGTTATTTTGTGAAAGAAAAATTGGGTTTTGGCCATCTGATCCCTCCTCATGATCAAAGAATTTGCAGTCTCGTGATTAAAGAATCTTTGACCATGAGGAAATCTTTGATCGTGATGACCACCATCTTGTTTTCATTTTGCAGTCAGAAAAACACAAATATCTCGGCTCAGGGGTGACTTCTGAAGTAAAACTATGATGGGTTTTGCTCAGGGTCTTCCCTCTATCGAGCCATGCCTGTGGTTTCTTGTACTTCTTTCAAAAAATAGAGTTTCAAAGTTTTAAATTCTTTGATTGTGGCTCGCTAATGATCTTTGATCGCGAGCCTGCAAATTCTTTGATTGCGAGATTCTTTGACCGCGCTCTTTGATAGTGAGAGAGGTACTAGATGTCCAGATTTAAAATCAAATATCTCAGCCCAGGGGTGACTTATGAAGTCAAACTAGGATGGTTTTTGCTCAGGGGACTTCATTCTATTGAGTCATGCCTGTGGTTTCATGTATTTCTCTGAAAAAATGAAGGTTTAACATTTTTTAATTCTTCAATCACGAGCCTGCAAATTCTTTGATCATGAGATACTTTGATCGCAATCTTTGTTCACGAGGGAGGGACTAGATGGCCAGATTTGGAGGGACCAGATAGCCCAATTTTCACAACTTTTAAAATTATATATCTCGGAAACGGTTTGGTCTTTTAACTTGAAATTTAGAAGGTGTTGAGGCGATGTCCTGTAGATGTGAATTATGGTGTTTAGGTGTTGGAAAATACATTTCTTGCAGAGATATTGCATGGTGCAGTTTACATTTTGCAGAGAGCATTTTGCATTGTGGTACAGGCTTAAAATTTATAAGGTAGCTAGCCTTACTGCCATGGACATACATTTCAGTGGTTAGGTCTGTAAAATGTAAACAGGTGCAGAATTATGCCACTCTGATGAATGAAAATCTCAAACTTTAAAATGTAATATCTTGGAAACGGTTTGGTCTTTTAACTTGAAATTTGGAGTGTGTTGAGGGGTTGTCCAGTATGTGTGAATTATGGTATTTAGGTGTTGGAAAATTAATTTGCTGAGATAGTGTGTGACACACTTTACATTTTGCATATAGCATTTTGCATCGTGGTACTGGCTTCACATTTATAGGGTAGCTAGCCTTACTGCCATGGAGGTAATTTTCAGAGGTTAGGTGCCTGAAATGTAAAGAAGTGTAGAATTAATGCATGCCGATGAATGAAACTTTGTTTTGTTTCAAGCTTATCAGGCCCCACGCTCCCAACAATATGCGCTCCCACCAATAAATATGATATTCAGTACTTGTACTGTTATGTTAGGAAGAAATTTACAAGTTGGTGGGAGTATGGGGCCCTTGACTTTGTACTTTTATATGCTTTCTCAAAAAGTTTAGAAATTCTATGCAAAAAACTGCATAAATGCATCATTTAGGGTTAAAACACCAAAAGTCAGGAAAGGTTGCCCCCTTCCCCACGTACTCACCATCCTCCCGAGATTGACAGATGCTGAGGTGTGTCATTGGGGTTGTGAGGCCTAAGTGTCACCCATTCTTCTTTACTGCGGCTTGTGAATATGATTACAAATGGAATGGAGTGAAATAAATGTTCAACATATACAAACCTCTTTCACCCAACTCCTTTTGTATCAATCCCCATCCAATAGATGGGGGAAATGGTAATTATCAACAATAGGTGTACAATAAATTAACCTATTACTTTCCCTTACCAATTTCCTCACTGAGTTCCAAGCCCAATTTGTAGATTTAGTTGAATGTAGGATACTAGAATAAAGATTAAATTTGGGATTGTTTATATTTACACCTAAACTATGTTTTAGGCCCAGAAACGGGGCTCTCTCAGCTTCTATTTGAAAACATGCTGGCATCTCTTCTTTTTCTTGAACACAATACCCTAAACACTCCAATTAAGCAGCTAAATAATAATATTCAAAATTAGGAAGGGCCAACCCCCCCCCCCGGTTTCCTTTGATAATAATAACTTTTTAAAAGCAATTCTTCATGTCTTTTGTTTCCACAAAAAAATATTAATTGGCCTATTTAGAGTATTGAAAAATATTTTGGGAATCATAATAGGAAGTGTTTGAAATTGAAACAACACCCTTGGCAGAATGTCCATTTTAATAATGTTAACTCTCCCAAGTAATACTAAGGGAAGATTTTACCATCTTATAAGATCTTGCTCAGTTTTTTAAGAACCGGTACAAAATTCTTCTCATATAATATATTTATGTCCGAAGAAATATAAACCCCCAGATATTTCATGTATGGTTTATGATAATTATATAACAAGTGATCTGTAGGTAAAGCCATCTCTTGTAAATGTACCACCACCTCCAACTTACCCCAATTCATTTTATATCCTGAATACTTACTGTAACTTGAAAATATCTCTAACATATGAACAAAATCCTTAGCTGGATCAGTCAGAAATAACAAAATATCATCAACATATAATGATATTTTGTGAATCATTCCTCCTACCATAACTCCTTCAGCCCCAGAATTGTTTCTTACCAGCATGGCCAATGGTTCTCTAGATAATGCAAAAAGCAGGGATGACAAAGGGCACCCCTGCTTAGTGCCCCGTTCTAGCTCAAAATAAGGTGAACAGTTCTGATTTGTCCTAAGCGAGGCCAAAGGTGAATGATAAATTGACTTTAACTATTCTAAAATTTTTCCCTTGATGCCGAAAGCCTCCAACAGACAAAATAGAAATTGCCACTTTACCCTATTGAAGGCCTTTTTGGCATCAAGGGAAAGCACTATCAATTTTATATCCTGTGCTGGGTCCAATAGGTTAACTGCCTTTCTCACACTGTGATTTAATCTTCTGCCCATTACAAACCCACTTTGATCCAGATGAATAATTTTTGGGATGACATATGTTATTCTGTTAGCTAATATTTTAGCAAAAATCTTGTAATCATTGTTCAGTAATGAAATAGGTCTATAGGAACCACATAGATCTGGGGGTTAATCCTTCTATAAGAGTAAAATTATTGGAGCTTGATTGAAGGTTGGTGGAAAATCTTTGTGTGTTTGAAAAGTTTTAAACAAATTAAATAATAAAGGAGTCAATTCTTCTTGGAAACTTTTATAAAACTCTGAAGAGTACCCGTCTGGCCCTGGAGTTTTATTGTTTGGCATGCTAGCTATTACATTATTTATTTCTGCCCTTGTTATTTCTAAATTCAAGTTAACCCTGTCTGATTCCTCAATCTGGGGCAGATCAATCTTGTTTCTATACTCTCTAAGCTATATATTATTTACCAGACCGTCTTCTTTATACAGAGCCTTGTAAAATTTTTGAAATTCAGCATTAATTGATTTGGATTGAATATTTTCCTATTATCCTCTAATGAGGTAACAAAATTGATCCTATTTTGATTATCCTGTATTTTTAATTGGTAGGCTAATAATTTAGATGGCATATCTGCACAAAAATAATATTTTGCCTTTGATCTATACATTTATTTTTCCACCTTCTCCCGACTAATTTTATCCAACTTTTCCTTTAAGAACATCATTTTTATTTTATCTTCATCTCATCCTGATTCTGCATAAATTTCTTCTGCTGACACTAATTCTTGCTCCAGCTGTTCCAAATATCATTGACTCTTATTTCTAACCACAGATTCATAATGTATAATAGATACTGTCAAATAAGCCTTAAGGGCCTCTCAAATAACAACCCAGGAACTGCTTTCAGGAGAGTTATGTACCATCCTCAGGAAAGCCCCAAAGTGAGAATCCTGTATTAGAATATTATTAAAGCTCCATCTTTTTGACCCTGAAAAGTTGTTTTTTAACAAATCTAGCTCCATATAACATGAAGCATGATCAAAAATCAAAATAGCATTATATCTTACAAACACTACAGATTGCATAAGGGAACCTGAAATAAGAAAAATAGTCAATTTTAGACAGACAGCTGTAGATTTTCAAAAAGAAAGAACATTTCTTTAAATTTTGGTACATAACCCGAAAAGGATCTAACATAGCCAAATCTTTAACATAATTTATTATAAGCTCCACCAGTTTTACTTTATGCTGTGGAGCTGAGAGCCCCAGCTATTTTTGACAAAGCCACATTGAAATCCCCACCCCTTATTACTGGAAGATCAGAAACTGCAACCTGCAAAAAAAAGAGTGTATTATGGAATGCTGTTATGCATGGAATTCCATGCCTGGAATATGCTTGTTCTGCTGCAGTAGTGACATCATTATGTTGTTCTGCTGCAGTAGTGATGTCACCATGGCAGCAGAACAACTTGGAATGCTGCCACACAGTTGCTTTTCTCTGTCCAGTTAAGCTGGAAGTTGTTTTTTTTTTAAACTTGAGCTGTCAGAAACATATGCAGCACACTGTGTCAGTAAAAAAAAAAAGAAAATGTTAAAATTTCTATTCTCCGTTGTCTTCACTAGCTGGTTTTGTATGATTTTCTATGCTGTGGCTGCCAATACACTAAAAAAGATTGTGTATGAGCAGTCATACACAAACAAGGATATTCTTGTATCTCGAGGTTCCCGTGGTAACAGAGCAGCCCTCAAGCTGTGCTCTCGAGGTCATCTGTTACCAAGGAAACCTCTTGATTCAAGAATATCCCTGTTGTGTATGACTGCTCATATACAATCCTCTATGTTGGTAAAAAAAGATAAATCTTCCTCATTTGCTGCATAGATGTTAATCAGGGAAAGCCGAGTTTGCCCCAAAGTAACTTTTACATTCACCCAGTGCCCCTCAATATCTACCTCTGAATGTTCAATTTTAGGGTTTAAATGTTTTTTAATAAAAATAGCTGCCCCTCTTGCATTACCTGAGAATGAAGTGGAAACACCTATTGCCTTGAAGAGATTAAAGAAGTATAACACATCTTTTTTTCCAAAATGCATTTCCTGTAACAAGATGCAATCCATTTTTTTTTATTTAAGTAGTTAACAATTTGTCTGAGCTTAATCCTATTCCTGGCTCCCTTCACATTCCAAGTCAATACTCTAAATGCCTGAGACATTATTATAAAAAAAAAACTACTCCCAGATTTATTTTAACCCCTAACACAAACAGCAGGGAAACATCCCCAAATAACCACTCCCTTTTCCCATCCGTACTCTCATAATCTAAGTTTCTGTTTTATCCAAATCCCCCTTTCTCCTAGTACTCAGCTTCCTAACCATTTTTACACCCTTCCCTTTCCTATCCACTGTTACAGGCTTCCCTATATTCAGAAAAGCCATCTCCCTACGCACTAACTCTAAAGACAGCTTGCTTTAGACTGTGTGTAAGAATGTTGTTTCTTGAGCAGACTTTTTCTAATCTCCCCCATCTTATATCGTCTACCTATTTACCAATAAGATATCTCTTCAAAACAAGACCCCCCAAAAAATCCTCCCCTATATTCTGTCTCCAAAAGCCCACACTCATTTTTTTATATATAGAGGATGCAAATTCTGTGAACCCCTTACTTTGCAGAAAATTTATTGTCTCTAGAGGTGTGGAAAAAAGGCCTTCCCCTCTAAAAAAAAACTCTGAGTTTTACTGGGTGAAGTAGAGCAAATAAAATATCCTGCTTTCTCAATTGATCTCTTATTCCATCAAAAGATTTACGCTCAGTCAAAATGGAGGGAGAAAAATAAGGAAATACCTGCAATTTCATCCCCTTATAAACTAGGTCTCTCTATCCCCCAGCTTTAGCAAGTATTTCTTCTCTATCTTGAATTATCAGTGTTTTGACATACATAAATCTAAGCCTACTATCCTCTCTTCACTGCCCAAACCCTCTATGGGCTCTATCCACCTCAATTTTTTCTTCCGGGTATTTGCGGCCCATTATTGAAGTTAGCATTTGTTTGCAATAAAACAGGGAGTTTCCCCCCTCCACCCCTTTTGATAAACTGCTGAACTTAATATTCGGTCTCCTAGATCTAGCCTCTAGATCTTCAACTTTCATTTTTAACATATCTAATTCTCTATTTGCAGCATTTAAGTCAGTTGACATTTTGGGGAGCATATCTTCCACATTGGACACCCTTTGTTCAACCTGATCAGTTCTTAAAGCAACTTCGTTCATCTTCTCCACTTTATGTGTGATTTTTTTATCTAGGGATGCTATTGCCAGATTTATATTTGCAAACCCTGCTCTAAACTCTTCCAGCAGTGAATTTTGTGTAGTTTTTTTTGCTTTCAGAATTACATGATGTTCCTGAGGTATTATTAATCTCTGAATCTGATGCATTTAATATATTTACTGCTTCTGGTGGGGGGGGGGGAGTCAGATTTAACGGGAACTCCGGCTCATTTTCCCCCCCTCATCTCCCAACTTCCCATCCACCCCTTTGTTTTGCTTCTCCATTTGTTTTGCATGGCTTGTTTTCATGGAGGAAGCCATTCCAGAATTTAAATAACAATTTATTTGGCGCACTGGGGATTTTAGGAAGGTCACAATAGATCTCTGAAATAATGAGCTTGGAATTTTAATGGCTTTTCTCAAAAACTTTCCTGGTGCTCCTCTTTCCTCATTTAACGCCTGTTTGCCAATTCTCTGCTCACTCAAATACACTGAATAGAAACATAGAAACATAGACTTTGACGGCAGATAAGGACCACTAGGCCCATCTAGTCTGCCCATTTCCCTACCTACAGGATAGGCCACAGATCCTAGTTAACCAACAGCCTATTTCTTCCTACCCCCCACAAGAATTGCCTTATGTCTGTCCCATGCATTCTTGAATTCTCCCACAGTTTTAGACCCTCAATAACCTCCTCAGGAAGGCTGTTCCATGCATCCACTACCCTCTCTGTGAAATAATACTTCCTCACATTGCCCTGGAACCGCCCTCCTTCTATCTTTAAATTGTGTCCCCTTGTTCTTGCACGTCTCTTTTTCTGAAAGATGCTACCCTCTTGGACTTTGTTGATTCCACTGAGGTACTTAAAAGTTTCTATCATGTCCCCCTCTCCCTTCTTTCCTCAAGGGTATACATATTAAGCTCCTTTAGTCTCTCCTCATGCAGCTTCTCTTGCAGACCCTGCACCATTTTAGTTGCCCTCCTCTGGACTGCCTCTATCCTGTCTATGTCCTTGCGGAGATGGGGTCTCCAGAACTGGACACAGTACTCCAGATGGGGTCTCACCAACTGTCTGTACAGAGGGATAACAACTTCCTGTTTTCTGCTGATGATGCTTCTCCCTATACATCCCAGTATACCCCCAGCCCTTCCTACTGCCTTCTCACATTGCTTGCTAACCTTAAGGTCATCTGATATGATTACCCCAGGTCCCTTTCCTTTTTTTTGTTGTTACTACTCCCCACCCATTATGTATTCTTCCCTGGGTTCTTGTTTCCCAGTGCATTGTTTGCACTTCTTTGCATTGAACTTAGCTGCCATACTCTGACCATTCCTCCAACCTTGCCAAGTCCTTTTCATCCTTTCCACACCTCCTGTGTATCAACCCTGTTGCAGATCTTGTGTCATCTGCAAAAGGCATACTTTTCCTTCCAGTCCCTCTGCAATGTCACTGATGAAGACATTAAAAGGACTGGACCCAATGGAACCCTGCGGTGCCCCATAGTAACCCCCTTTCTTCAGAGTGGACTCCATTTACAATTACCTTCTGTGTCCTGTTGTCCAGCCAATGTTTTACCCAGGCTACCACCCTGGGTCCCACCCCAGGCTGGTTAATTTGACTATTAATCTTTTGTGTGGGACTGTGTCAAATGCCTTGCTAAAGTTTAGGTAGGCCATGTCCACAGCCCCTCCTGGTCTACTACTTTGGTCACCAAGTCAAAGAAATCTATTAGATTCGTCTGACATGACCTTCCCGCTGTGAACCCATGCTGCCTTGGGTCCTGTGCTCCACTGGCCTCTAGGTACTCAACTATTCTTTCCTTCAGAGTGACTCCATTACTTTCCCTACCACAGAGGTCAGACTGACAGGTCTGTAGTTTCCTGCCTGTCTTGGTCCCACTTTTGTGAGGGGAATCACATCCACCTTCCTCCAGTCCTCGGGTACCACACCATCCTCCCATGATTTATTAAAAAGAGTAGCCAGTGGTTTCACTAGTTCCTCCCTTAATTCTTTTTGAATTCTGGAGTGAATTCCATCAGGACCCATTGCTTTGTCCACCTTCAGTTTTAGGAGTTCTTGCAGAACCCTTTCTTCTGTGAAAGGACTGGTATCAACCCCTATCAAGAGTGCTTCTGTTAATTGGATTAGGCACTTCCCCTCCTCTTTGTGAATACTGAGCAGAAATATTCATTCAGTATCCCTGCTTTTCACTGTCCCCTCTGCCCACCACCGTTCATTCTAGTCAGCCTCACTATCCCTCCTTTGTCTTTCTCATTTCGCTGATGTACCTAAAGGTTTTATCCCCTTCTTAACTGAGTTGGCTATCTTTTCCTCAGTTTGGGCCTTTGCTATTCTGACTTCCCTCCCTGCTTCCTTCTGCCTTAACTGGTACAGCTCTGTCCTGCTTCTTCTGTGTTTCTTATACTTCGGAATGCCACTTTTTCTTCCTGACTTTCACAGACACCTCTTTTGAGAACCATAGTGGCTTTTTCTTTCATTTTGATTTGTTTATTTGCTTCACACAAAGGCTTGTTGCCTCTGTGATGGTAGTTTTGAAAATTCCCCATTGTTGCTCCACACCTCCTTCTAGCCTGTTTGCTAGTGCTTTCTGAGGCACTTTCCATCTTGCCAAAGTCAGCCCTCCCAAAGTCCAGTACCTCACTTTTGTAGGCTTGACTTCAGCTGGAGTTTAACATGAACCACACTGTTTGATGGTCACTCGTCCCAGATGGCAACCCACTTCTAGATCTGAGATCCTCTCACTGCCCCCTGCTTGAGAGTATGAGGTCTAAGATTGCTCACTCACGAGTGGGTTCGAAACTAGCTGTCTAATGCCTGCCACCTGTAGGGCATCAAGAATGGCCCCGTTTTGGATGTGGCTGCAGCAAATTGCTTCAGTTAACAGCTGGCATATTTCAGGTCTCTCATCAACAGTATTCCTATTTCTCTGCCATTCTAAGAATGCCTTCTATCATATCCTTGTCCATTCCTTCCCCCTGACATGGGGGTCTGTACACAACCCCTGTGCGGATTGTAGTGCCCCTTCCAGTCTCCAAGGTGACCCACAGTGCCTCCTCTCCTCCCTGTTTACTCTTTTGTTCAGTTGCTTTTATCCCTTCCTTTACATAGAGAGCTACTCCTCCCCCTCTTCTCACCTTCAATAGCTGCACCAGAATCCTTGGAAAAACATGTTTTAATTGGTACTTCTACTGTAGTAAAATTTCTAATTCCACCTTCTTTATCCTTTTCTTGACCCAAAAACAGCTAGTTTTGCCTTAAAGCACAACCCCTCCCAGTTTACTGTTATCTTCAGACAGTGCTATAGCAGGTAATTCACTCTCCATTTAAATACAGTACCTAATACAGGTAGTCTCTTATTCCCATTCAAAGTCAGCAATCACCAGCACTTACCCTCCTGAGTGGGTGGTTCAATTCCTTTAACCCAATACCTCCCAGAGAGAAAAAGGAATCCACTAACACACCTGTTGCCTGGTCTGAGCTGGTACTGGATATTTTTACCTGCTTTTTTTGTGTGTTTGTTATTCATTGAACTGCAATCACTCAGGGTCTTTTCTGCTCATATCGATTGGCATCTCCTGGTAGATGAATCTCACTCAGGACTGTGCCGCTCAACCTCACATACACGCCCAAACTGCTTGGACATTCCCAACACTGAAACCCACAGATGACATCAAAATGCAGGCTTAACAGTTGAAGGGTAAAATAAACAAAAAAAAACAGGAAAAAAAGTACTCGTCAAACCAGCATAGGGGGAGATTCTCACAAAGTGCTCAGCTCACACAGCTCCTGCTCTCAGCCGGACATCTTGCGCATGTGGATTTAATATATTTTAGTGCTTGTTGTACTGTAGTGTTTTAGAGTGCTTTAGAGCTGTATTCACAATTTCTCAGTGACTCAGTAACAACAATGGGATCTGGTGATTTGAAGAAGTTGGTAATCCTTCACTGCTTCATCTCCTGGATAGATTGTCTGCAGATTATAGTTTCCATGTCTCACTGTTTATCTTAGCAAGTAACATTTCCTTTCTGCTGGCAATAGCCTTGAGCACTTTGATGCGATCAGTGAGCAAAAGCTAATTTCTAGGAAGTGCTATGTTGCAAATGAAAAGTATACTGTGAATGATAGGGTACTGTGTGACTGCTTGTTTATAATGTTGGTAACAGAGTTTTAAACTGATTTGCACTAATTGTTTGAGTTCTGGACTGATTGGCATCACATTGTGAATCTGTGATATGCTGCAATTAAATTGTACTCCAGCTCTTATCAGGCACTTATTGTCCTGCTTAACTGGCATGCATCCATGTCATTGTCTCTCCTAACCATTTGCACTTTAATTGATTTTAACAGCTTATAATCAGTTCTGCAGCTGACATCTCAGTTAAGCAGCTATCTCACTTAACCATGTCATATATATATATATATATATATATATATATATATATATATGGATAGATAGATAGATAGATAGATAGATATATATATATATCTATCTATATATATATATATATATATTGGGGATGCAAACTGACATGGTAAGGATGGTGGTTGCTGTTGGCAAGCCTGGTGGCACTGAGGATTGAGGCACTGGATGCCACACCTCATGCCATGCCGATGACCCAAGTTCAGGAGCGTACGCGGGAGTCGAGGGTCGTCAGGGGAGGGAGATGGATTGTGCACCCACTGGGCTGCTCTCCTCTCTGGGTGGAATGGCATGAGTTGTCCGGTGCTTGGAGACTGGAGGGCACCACGAGCTGTCAGGCTGTATGTAAGGAGCGAGGCTGATGCAGGCAGGGTTGCCATGCACCACAGCATCAGACGTGCACCTCACATGAGTGGGAGGGTTCTTGGGCTTACAAGGAAATTCCCCTCCAGCCCTGGATACATGATGGCCCTGCCTGAGCCACTGCCACATGCCCAATGCTAGTTCCCCACCACTGCCCCCTTGATCTCCCTGGGTTGCAGTCCCCCGATTCAGAGAACTGAAATGAACTTGAAGATGGAGGGGGAGCACAGTGGGCAGTAGAGCACGTCAGTGAGTGCAGTAACCCAAGAGAGTTCCAAGCTGGAGTGCTACAAACAGAAGAGTAAAAAAAAAAAGTTGGTGGTTGCTCTCTAGTGTAGCTCCCACATGGCACTTACTATCATTGGAAGAAAAACTTACTCCAGCTGCTAGAACTAACCCAATACAGCTGAGAGGTGTGCAATATGATAATGGTGACTCATAAATTGCAAAAAAAAAAAAACACAAGACAGACACTTCTTACTTTTAGATCCTCTGCTCGAATCAGTTGTCCTAATCCAGCTTCTGCAGAAGGTGGCACAAGAGCTAGGGTGATAGTGATGGTGGGAACACACCAATCTAGGAGCCCGATTGTCCACTGGCAGCACTGATTTAGAATCTGCAGCAGAAAATAAAAGTGGGTTTGTATATATGGACTTAATGATAAAATAGAATTGCTTTCCTGTATTAAAAGAAGGAAGTAATGAATGCTCATTAATTTGACTGTTATTATCAGTGATCTAATAACAGTTTATGTTATTATTAATTATTTACACTCCTCTCTATATGTGTTTTTTCAGAAGTATGAGAAAGAATGGTTTGGCTACCTCATCTGAAATAGGAGTAGCCCTTTTCAAATATATGAGGGAAGTTAGTAAATTGCTGTTTCTTCAGTTAATAATATAACATACATGTATTTCTGTCTTTGTAACTGAAGGTGTGCATTCTGTGGGGCAATGATAATATATTTAGTGTACAAAAATGTTATTGTATGTACTGAGGCACTTTAATGTAATATTGTGGTTTGTATTAAGATGTGTGGTCCCTTTAAGGACCCTTTACTATTTAAATGTCCTACTGGCCAACTTTGTGTAACACCTCCTGATGATGTGCTATGCACGAAACCAGTTGAGGCTTCAGTCTGCAGCTGACTTAAGTGGTGTTTGGCAATACCTTTTAATCAATAAATTACCCTTTGTTTTGCTATACAGTGAGTGTGTGGTTCTTTTGTAAAGCATTTTGTAGATATTTCAGCACAAAGCATGCAAAGGCAAGATATCATATCAGGATTAATGGAAATGATGTATTCCCACACCACCCAACTTGACTAGGTTGTAAAAAGGATCAGGATTTTGAAGATGCCATGGCAGAGCTTATGAAACACAAGAACCAGCTGCAGAAGTCTCTAATTGCAGTGCAGGATAAAACAGATGACCAAGAAAACACTGCCTGTCACTCAAATCTGCACATGGTGGGTTTACCTGAGGGACTGGAGGGGAAATTGCAAGGACCAAATGTATAGAAATTGCTGGCAGAAAAATTAAAGATGAGATCCAAATCAGCTCAGTTTGAAACTGAGAGAGTATCCTGTGTGGGTCCACATCTTAAGCCTGCAGAATGACCATGGCATTTCCTGATAAGGTACTTAATGATACCCAAAGAAACAGCTCATACTCATGTCAGTAAAGTGACAATGGGCCAACTGTGGTAGATGGTGGGAAGGTGATCATCTTCCAGGACTATATCTGAGAGCTCCAAAGCAAGCACCAGCAGTTCTCAGGATCAAATCTAAATTACATTTGAGAAGACTGGAATTTTCCCACTTATACCCCTGTCCTCTGAGAATGTCTAGATCAGGGAGGCCTCCTCATTTTTTCACCTCCCTCCAAGAGGCCAAGGACTTTGTCAATACCAGTGATGTGGTCACCAAGGAGAGAAACACAGCATTAGAAACTGAACAGCATCTTGCAATTTTCAGGGTCTTCCTCACTTTGAAAAAGTAAGTTGTTGAGTTGGGTTGTATGTCTGGAGACCCCCTAGAGTGAGATGTAAGCATCTCATTCTTCCCTCCCTAGTCCCATAACCCCTGACTTCTTTGGACCTTTCACTGTATACCAGTGTGCACAGCTGCATGGCATGTTCCAGGGGCTGTATAATCTTTTTTTGCTGTCTATTTGGGTAATTAACTTCAATAATGAAATGCAACATTTGACCTGGCTGAGTGTGAGTCCCATGCTCAGCCTCTGAGATGCTTCTAATTAATATTGGTTCAAATGTTGGGGGCTGGGGGTCAGAGTGGGGGCTCTGGGCTTATGGGAAATCCTTCTAGGGCCCTATATCAAAGATTTCAAAGGCTAAAAGGGAAATATAATAACATGACTATTGCTGAAATAGACAGCTCAATACGTTTATGTTATTTTAGACTTTGTCAACTGGGTAAGGTCCACTAGGCACAAGTGCTTGTTTTCAGGGGTGACATGGGAGCACTGGAGAGGTTAAGTGACTTGCTCAGAGTCACACAGTATGCAAGTGGAGATGGTGGGAATCAAACCTCATTCTGCTGGACCATGATCATTCACAGCTTATAACTCTAACCTCTAGCCTATACTGCCAGCCCAACTACCTGTTCACCAAGCCAGGCAACAGTTTGATAGGGACAGAGGTCATAAACTACTCACATAGGAACTAAAGAGTAATGAAGGAGCCAGGTTTATTTCTCAGATTAAATTTGAGGATGGAGGCTTTACATTAGAGAGAGGAGACATTGGTGAAACATTCTGCTCCTTCTACAAAAGACTATATGCTAAGAAAGCTAGCCTTTCTCCTGAGCAGGATGACAGCTTCCTCACCAAAGCCCCAACTGTACCTGCACCAGAACAGTTGACAAATAATCCTAGCAAGTTTTTGTCCCCTGGCAAGGTGGAGAGGGCAGTAAAGGTTTTAAGGGGTGGGCAGGCCCCATAACTGGATGGCATCCCCATTAATTTCTATAAAATCTTTCTAGAGGACATCCACAATCCCTTACTTAACATGATGCGGGAGAGCCTAGAGACATGGAAGTTATCCCCTTCATGTATTCTGCAACTGTCCCTGTGTTACCTAAACCAGGTAAGGATCAATCTCTGTGCATCTTCTACAAGCTCATTTCTCTCCCTACTGAGTCAATATCTCACACGCTGCATGTCACATGGCAACACTGTGCAACATGAACAGCATATATGAGAATAGCTACAGGTACACACTGCTGCATGACACAATAGTGTGCAGCGGTAGTGGTAACTCTGCAGCTGTTTCCAGGAGAGCTCTGTTTTACAGGGTAAGAGCATTGCCAGAAGGAGGTCTGCTGAGCTGCTGCCATGGCTCAAGGAGTAGAACCATCAGTGTTACAGGATATTGGAGTGGCAGTGGACAGGGGTTCTATTCCCTGTCCCAGATCAGGTTAGAGACTTTAATTTATTTTTGTCTTGTGCTGCCCACAACCTAACTTTCACCCTCTCTCTGAGTTACCCTCCAGTATAGGTGATTTTAGTAGATGGGGTTTAGGGGTGCAGCCCCCCATAATAGGGATTGAGGGGGCAGAGCCCCCCACTGAAAACAAGTTTTGTTCTTGTTTTTGTTTCAGTCACTGCTTTAACAGTGCAGTTTCATGTGTGCTGTTTTGACATGTGACAAGATGACCCCATGCCATATCTCTCCTTGCAACTGACTATAAAATAGTTGCCAAAATTCTTGCCTCCAGGTTAGAACCAGTGCCACAAGCAGTCATGCATTCTGATCATTCTGACTTTCTGAAAGGCCACCATGGTAAACCCTTAACACAATACACAAACTAATTAACAAAAAAATAACAGAATGTTTAAAAAATATAAAAAGGATAAAACCCAGCACAACTACCAGGTGTATAGAAATCTTATCACGAAGGCAAAGTCGTCAATAAAAAAGGCACAAGCTCAGCAGAAAGTGTTCCTAGCAACCAGGGTTAAGGACAATAAAAAGTCATTTTTTTCTTATATTAACAGTATGAAGAGTAATTCTAATACTCTAGGTCCCTTCAAAAACAGTGATGGGTCATTGGCTTTGGAAAAAGAGACTGAAGACATACGAAACAACTATTTTTGCTCATTTTATAATGATAGGATTGCTCCTTTTAGTACTACTAAACTCGAGCCAATTGCTGGATGAAATATAATTGATCCTTAAAAAGCTAGGGAAAGATTACATAAACTGGATGACAATAAATCCCCTGGATCGGATGACATACACCCCAGAGTTTTGTATGACTTGGCAGATCCCTTATCATTACCTCTTACTTACCTTTTCCAGATCTCCTTAGACAGAGGTGAAGTTCCACAGGACTGCAGGGTTACAATTGTGGTACCACTACACAAAAAGGTCCCAAATCTGAGCCAGCTAATTTTAGGCCAATAAGTCTTACATTGCTAATAGGGAAAGTATTGGAGGGGATATTAAAAGAAAAGATTTAGGATTTTTTAGCAGAACATAACTTGTCCGATCCTGCACAACATAAATTTACGAAGTCAAGGTTGTGTCAAACAAACCTGCTTACCTTCTAGAAAAAGTTAACCTTGAGTTGGGCAAAGGAAATGCAATGGATGTGGCCTTTATAGATTTTGCTAAACATTCAACAAACTATCCAACGCTGAATTAATAGATACATTGGCAACACTTAGATTGGATAACAGCATACTAAAGTGGATAGCAGTATGGCTCAATGGGAGGAGTCACTGTGAGAGGGGTACTATCTGATAGGTCACCAGTATAAAGTGGGGTCCCTCAGGGATTGGTTTTGGGACCCTGTGTCTTAAATATCTGCGTTTCCACCCTTAAATGAAAAGACTCTAGCATATGGCTGTCAAAACTTGCGGATGACTGTAGGGTGGGTAGGACTGTGAATTACACAAATGAGGCCTTATTCTTGCAAACTGCTATCAATGAAATTTATATGTGGACTAAGACTAATAAACTTGAGCTGAACATTGCTAAGTGTAAAATAATGCATCTGGGCCCTCACAATAACAATTACTTCTGTACACTTGGAACAAACACACTATCTGTCACCAGTGAAGAAAGGGATGTGGGCATTAAAATTATATCTCACTTACAGTTCAGCTCCCATTTCAAGGATCAGGTTAAAAAGGCTAAACAAAATCTCAATTGTATTTTGAGACATATCACCAGTAGGGACGAGAATGTTCTCATGCCAATGTATGGAGCTCTGGTTAGGTTGCATTTGGAGTACTGTGCCCAAGTATGGTCACCACACAACAGGGAAGATATATTAAAGACTGAGGGTGTCCAGCATAGGGCTACAAGGTCTGGATCCAGGCTAAAAAGTATCCCTTATGCTGATAGGTTGGAACAATTAAATCTTTACTCCTTACATTATAGAAGGTATACAGGAGATTTGTGCGTGCTGTATAAAATCATAGGGGATATCAAACTGGGAGAAGAACTAGGTTTTATTTTTAAAACCAGTTGGACTAGTAACAGGAGACATAATAAGCAATTATTTATGTCCAAATGGAATACTGTCTTAAGGAAATATTGGTTTACTCAAAGGGTTGTTTCCTTATGGAACAACTTCCCTTCTGTAGTAGTTGACAGCAAAAATATGGATACCTTCAAGGTTAGGTTGGACAATTTTTGTTGCAAAAGAAATATTAAATTCTAACTTATAGAGGGATGGGCAAGCATTATGGATGCAAGTCTGTCCAGCTTGACTCTACCTATGATACCTGTGGTAGATGGTCCAGAACTGCAGCCAGACATGGGGCAGTGATCCTTACACTAGATGAGGAAAAGGTCATTGACTACATGGAGTGGGGTATATGTTTAAAACCTGAGAAGGTATCAACTGGGCCCACAGTTCATAGACTGGGTTAAGATGCTTTGCCAGGACCTAGAATTCTAAGTCGTGATTTATAGTGGTCTCACTAAAATTTTCATCTTACATGTCGCACATGGCAGGGCTGCCTTCTCTCCTCATTGTTATACAAAATGTTCTGTCACTGGCACCCCTAGTGGCAGTGGTAAGGGTTGACATAGGTATTACAGGTCTTAGGGTGGGTGGGCAAGAGGAGAATAAACTAACTCTTTTTGCTGATAAAAGTCTTATGTACCTGCAAAATCTACTAGAATGTTTACCTGCTGTCTGCAAACATCTAAAGGAGCATGAATCCTTCTCAGAGCATAACGTTAACTGTAGCAAGAGAGAACAGTTCCCCCTGGGGAAGCAAAACAGTGGCATAGTAATTGACATCATAAGGTATCTTGGTATCCAGTTAACATCCTCCACAGTCACCCTGTACAAAAATAATTATAAACTGCTTATACAAAATTAAAAATCTGAATGTGTGAAGTGAAGTAGTAATCATTACCTTTATCCCTGCTGAGCAGAACAACTCTTATTAAGAGGTGTACATTACCAAAATGCTTGTATTTGTTTCAGAACTAACAAATGAAATAGGCTGCAGTGTTCCTTAAAGCTATTAACTCTCTCATACACTGGTTTGCAAGGAACAGCAAGCCTGTATGCATAAAGCCTGACAACTTGTAACAACCTGCGGGGGCTGGGGATTGTGCTTTCACAAATGTTTAATTCTATTATTATTGGGCAGCACAGCTCACCTTTCTGCCTGCAGGCCCAGTCAAACTTAAGCCAGCTTGGCTGGAACTGGAAGAGGAGGACTTTTGGCTGAAATTATGCAATGTGGGGGGGTGCTGTCACCTATACTGCTAAACCATACTAACACAGAGGTGGCTAACCCCTTTGAAGCAAATCTGCCAAAAGTGTGAATTTCAGTCCATAAACACATCAGCCACACTATCACCCTATCCTAAAGGCAAATCTGTCAGTAATTTTTAAAATCAGGTTTGGTTGCAATGAATTCATACACCAGAATCTCCTGTGGTGGTCTCAGTTTGGAATTGACTTGATGAAATCACATTGAGCAAAGTGACATGAAATCCTTTACAGACCTCTAAACCCAATATGGTATCAAAACCAGTAAATTTTTCTCATACCCTAGGTTTCAATATTGCCTGAAGAATGGTGAGAGGTGGATTAAAATGATAGGTAAACTGTCACCAGGAGAAGAAATACTTTACAGACCCCCCTCTAAACTGTATGCCCCTTACTGCCTTTTACAGCCTGGTGCTGGGGGCATGTCCTTCCCTTATGACAGAAATAATGGCTTCATGGAACAATGACTTAGATATTTGATGTCATCCATTAAGTATGGACATCTTCAGCAGAAAACTAAAAATGCAGCTAGGAACAACTGCCTCAGGCAAGTCCAGCTAAACTTTATGTAGCAGACCAACCTGACCTCACAGAAGATGCATCTATATGACTCTACCAAATCATCATTGCATTCAAAATCTGAAACTGAAGAAAAGAACTACCTACAGATGACACTTACTTGTCCTAAGGTGAATGACTTTTGGTCTGCACTATATGGAATAATGCAGAGTGTTTAGAGCTATAACTGCCCAGCTCACCAGTGGAGCTACTGCTGGGGTATGACATTGATGCTCAACTGCAGTCAGGCTGCAAGAAGCCATAGCACCTGGCATTGATCAATGCACCCAATGCAATCTCATGGGCATAGTTGGGGAAGGACCCTCTCAGAATTGTACTGTGGAGTCAAAATTGGTATGTGTGCTTAAAAACTGGTCATCCTCAGTTCAAGGCAATGGTGAGGTAAAAAAGTTTAAGTCTATCTGGGAACCTGTAGCCAGAGCCATGTAATACAGATCCTTCCTGGTATAGGCTAAATAACCTTGTCATCATGCAGGCTTGTTTTAGGCAGCATAGGAAGGCATGTTCCCACGGTACCTACAAAGAAGCAGCTGGGGTGCTTTGTCCTGTGACTTAATACAGTGTACTGTCACATTTCAATAGTCAACTGACTTTCTTATCCAGTGTATATTAACTGTCCATGATTTTATGTCCAGTGCATCACTATTAAATATTATAAGATGTTGTGATCTTTTTCTTCAACCTACTAAACCACTGAAAAAACAACGGCAGTTTAAACTATGTGAAATTATGAACTCAATAAAATGGATCAACAGATACTTTTGTGATTTGTAATTTCAATGGTGAGTATGCTGCTGAGCCCATCTGGTGCTTTTTTTCAGTTATTTGGGTCCTTTTCTGCAAGTATCCCCTACTAATGTAAGAACACGATTAGTTCCTTTTTTTACATGTGATGAGTTTCCCTTACATGTTTATTTTTTGAATATTACAGGTAATGGGCAATGGAATGTCAACAAGTACTGCTAGACACCAGAGGCTGAAGCTCATGCACCAAGGGAGGGAGGATACAGTACAAGTAGACACCACAAACTTCTGCTGTTTTTAAAAATGGGTATGTGTTGCAGAGATATATTGATGACATATTGATGGTGTAGTAGGGTATAAGTGAGAAGTTCATTCTGTTTCATGAATATTTTGAATGTATTAATCCAAACTTAAAATTTACAATCACATTGGATGACAAATAAGTTAATTATGGGCCTAGTAAGATCACAAAAAATAACTAAACTGGAGTTGATAACAATTTATTCCAATAAGAAATAAACAGAAACTGACTCCTCCTCCTCTTTACCAGCTTTCACTTCTACCATACCTTAGAAAAAAAATTCCAAGAGCCACTCTCTACTCATTAAGAGCAATTGCTTTAGGAAAACTTTCAGATTCAGTTACATACTTTGAGTACCACTTTAGTTGTGGAGCTGAGGTGTGGGTGTTATTCAGAGGACCAAGTGTTTCATTGCAGAGTTGGAAAATGAGTGCTTTATACAGACTGACAGATTGAGTAGGGTCACACATCAGAGTGACACAATGACAATTCAACTTATGAGGCTTAATTTTGTTACAATGTATTCTGCTGAAGCCAAGAAGATATATTATATTTTAGAAAATACTGAAATGTCCTCTATTCAGATCCTGCACTTAGGAGATGCACCACAGAGCATCCAAGAATGGTTTACATAAGAGGCAATAGTATTACTGACTCAGTGGCACATTGTCACTCACCATTAGGCACCAGACCTCATGGCTGCTGTGCCTTCCCACTGAGAACCACAAGTGCTGTAGTTGTAAATTTTGCCCAATTAATAGTAAAACTGCAGCATTTGTGCATCCTGAAACAGGACATGTCTTTGAGGTTTTTAAATTTATACAATGCAATGTGAGACATTTACTTACTCCCAGGCTGCTTTGCATCCTTACATGAAGCAAAATGGGCAAGACAATCCATGTGGAGGAAGACATGAGGGTAATAGAAAATAGAGCTCTGGATACCTCCTAGTTAAGCATGTGAAAGATGTAGGGTAAGGCCATCAATTCCTAGTTATTGGAGTTGAAAGAGTGAGACTGAGCCCAAGATGAACTAATCTAAAAAAAACTCTTATTAAGAGGGAGGCTTTCTGGATTTCTAACCTGGGACCTACGAAGCACCAGGCTTACATTAACACTTAGAACTGACGCTCTTCTTATGAAGTGTAGGGTGCTTGGCAAAAACTGATTCTGATTTCTCTTCTGCTTAGCAACTATTCATTGAATAGTTCAGCAGTAAATTTTTGAGGGACATTAACTTAGTTTCCTTGTATATTAAATTCCTGTGTGCCTCTTGTGGCATCTTATTTCATCCTTTTTTTAAGCATTGTTTGCAGCATATGTTGCACTGAACATCAAAAGGATAAAGTTACCTTCAATATTGTAAACCAATCATATTTTTAAGTGGGTTCAGTAGGCTGTTCAATGTTAAACCCCAATTTTTGCACCTTGTTAACTTTGCCATTGTTTGACAAAATAGCACAAAATATGGAATGCGCGGTCTGGCTGTCAGAGTCTCGGAGTCTTAAGACATGAATATTTTTGCAATGGCATCTTGTACATTATGGATTGCCAGAAAAACAACAGGAAAAACTATCTCTCTAATCTAATCTAGATAAAAAACCCCTGGTACCACTTCTAAACCCCCACTTCGGGTTGCATGACCTTCCTTCCCAATAATTTTAAGCAAATCTGGTGCCCATCCCCAGTACTGCTTCACTTAATCTCCCTCCTCTCCAGGTCACCCACCCCATTCCCATATTGTAGGTGGCAGCACCAGGGTGCCCCACCCATAGAAAATGGTCCCACACCAATCTGACTCCCCCACCCCAACATCCCACTCTGCACTCACCACGGCACACCCACGACACACCCTCATTCAAGTGAACATTTCCCACAGTGAAGAGTCACTCTCTGATCAAAGATATATCTTGCTACTGGAACTGATGACTGGTATATGAGAAACTAAGGTAAGTGCAGTTCGATGTATTTCAGTGGTGGTTTTAGGGGACCCTGCCTCATGACCAATGATGGTGGAATTATGCAGATCAGGCCCACAAGGTCACTTGGTGAAATTACCTTTTGCATGGGATTTGGACATTTTCACCACCCTTGTTCATGAGGTGGGGTCATAAGAAGGGTATGTTGAACACTTGGCTTCAAAATATATAAAAGATGACAAAGTTATTAGTGTACATTGAAATGTTTCTAGGCTCACTTGTAACTTTTATAATTTTAAATGTTTTGACCCCTAATTTTCAACATAGCCATTTTTTCTCACCACCTCACAAATGTGACAGCTGTCATTTTTCAAATTCTGGCCAAAATTTGTTTTCACAACTGTGGCACAGAATGACATTTCAGTGGTGTGGAATGTTGTTTCAGCA
Organism: Neoceratodus forsteri; assembly: GCA_016271365.2. Taxonomy (NCBI): domain Eukaryota; kingdom Metazoa; phylum Chordata; order Ceratodontiformes; family Ceratodontidae; genus Neoceratodus; species Neoceratodus forsteri. The sequence continues at coordinate 1,037,990,110 of CM057453.1, forward strand.
GGGATTCAAAAAATTTCACCAACTGTGTTCATGAGGTGGGGTAATGAGATGGCTATGCTGAAAATTTAGTAGTAGAAATAACAAACAATTGTCTATGCAACTACTAAGTGTGGTACGTTGTGTGCAGCTGCAATCAGGGATGTGTACATTTGGTGTACATGGCCTCAGTTTTACTGTTAATCTCCACTGAGCTTGCAGTACCTGGTCAGGTGGGTGGGAATGTCTCGTAGTACATTTAGACAATTGTTTGTTATTTCTGTCACCTGCTGCTGGATGTCTGTCATTGGTTGTGTTGACTTGGTCCTCCCCCATACTTGCATATGTGTGTGTGTGTGTGTGTGTCTGTGTGTGTGTGGTGCTGGGGGGTGTGTCGGAGTTAGGGTTTTCAACCCTAACAGCGAATTTCCTCACTTTTGTCGCTGTGGAACAACCCTAACTAATGCATTAAACGGAGTTTTTTGCCTCTAATTTCCCTTCTTTTTGAGAATGATAACGAGAAATAGTGAATGTAATGCGGCGGCTGGAGCACGGGGCCCTTTGGGCCCCACTCTCCAGCCACATGATGTCTTGTGGCATAGTAACAGGAAGAGCAACGCAAACAGAAGCGCTAACAGTGGCGCAGGTGGTAACGCAAGCGCAAATGACAACAGAAAGGGCAATGCACACGGTGGCATAGACAGGAACAATCTGCCACGTGATGTGTTGTCACATAGTAACATGGTGCCTGCAAACGGAAATGTCAATGGGCATGGTGACGCAAAGTGAAACAGAAAGAGAAACAGTACTGTAGACACAAATGGCAAAAATAACAAAGCATAGCGCAAATGAAAGCATAAAGGATAACGGACATGAGGGCCCGTGCTCCCAGCACGTAATGCAGCAGTGGGAGCGCGGGGCCCAAAGGGCCCCGCACTCCCACCACATGATGTCTTGTGGCATAGTAACAGGAACAGCAACGCAAACAGAAGCGCTAACAGTGGCGCACAAGGTAACGCAAGCTCGAATGAGAACAGAAAGGGTAACGAACATGGTGACGTAGACGGGAACGGTGTGCCATGTGATGTCTTGTCACATAGTAACATGGTGCCTGCAAACGGAAATGTCAATGGGCATGGTGACGCAAAGTGAAACAGAAAGAGAAACAGTACGGTAGACACAAATGGCAAAAAATAACAGAAACGCAAATGCAAATGAAAACGCAAAGGATGACGCACGATGTGGTGTAGACGTCAACGGTAAGTGAAACAGGCATGGAACCACAAGCGGAAAGGGCAATGGCAACAGTAATGTAAGCGCACAGGCTGGTTTTCCCCAAAAGCTGAATAGAGAAAGACAGTGAGTACAAAGAATGTATGCATAATAATGGGTATCGGAGCAGAAAATGAGGACTTGGAATACTAAATAGGTTATATCTCAGGAACCGTATGACGTAGAAAAAAAATGTAAAAGTCGTATGATTTATGACTGTCCTGGCTAGTTTTGTACTTAGCCCCCAGTGGGGGCTAAGAATTTTCCGATGAAAGTCCGTATCTCGCACCGTTTCTGAGATACGGGTCCTGAAAGGCGCGGCGAATGCCGTAATGTTATCCTATGGGAAAAAAAGAGAAGTTCGGAGCGCCATAACTTTGCCTCCCTGTCATATTTTTTCACCAAACCACTGAAAGGCACATCTGTGGGCTGTTGGCTGTCTTCCCTCCAAATTTCAGGAAAAAAGACCAAACCGTTATTTTGCAGCAGGGTGCCAAAGGATTCCTGTAATGCATTGGGCGCCGTAATGTTATCCTATGGGAAAAACTGTCAACTTTGGAGTGCCATAACTTTGCTGCCATGTAATATTTTTTCAATGCACCACTGAAAGGCACATCTGTGAGATGTCGGCTCCGTTTCCTCCAAATTTCAGCCCAAAACTCCCAACCGTTCTTTTGCAGTGCAGTGCCAAAGAATTGCTGTCATTTTCCCACAGACTAGAAAATTACTGTTGCAATTTGAGAAAGCTTTCGCAGACATTTGCGACACTTTCGTGAGCATGAAAGTACTTTGTGAAAGTACTTTTTCCAGAAATCTGAAAAATATATTTCTGGGGTGTTTTACCCCAAAATAAAGACATGACTACATCCTCAGGGTCCGACTAGGTGAATACAAAAAGAATTAGGTTGCTAGAGGGTCCCAAATTTAAATGGCAAGCATTTTTCTAATCACCAACTGAAAACAAAATGGCCGATTTGCGAAAGTAACAGGCCCATTTGCGAAAGTAAAAATGCATTTGCGAAAGTGTTGAACTTTTTGTTAACTTTTCCCATTGACTTATAATGGGAAATTGTTTTTGAATAACTTTTGAACCGTTTAATATTTTTCACCAAATCTTCAAAAGGCACATTGGGGACCCTGGCACACATTCCCTGAAGATTTGGGCCAGTCGCATAGGCAAATGCGACCTGTCGTCGACCGTAGAATTTGAAAAAGCGTGAACGCGTGCAGATCATGCTTAATAACTCCGCAGTCAGATATCCGACCAGTACGAAACTTGACAGATCCCAAGGCCTATGGTTCTTGATCATGTATTCTAAATTTCAGGCAAATCTGTCAAACAGTTGCAAAGTTATTAGGTGCAAAGTTTTGGGGTTTAACATAGAAATGGCTCCTCAACCTCAATATAGTGGCACTACCGTGCCACTATAATATATATATATATATATATATATATATATATATATTGCAAAATTTCCAGGTAGGACATATGGCTCTTAACAGACCTTTATTTACTATAAATATCATTCACTGTGTTCCTGTAGTTGGTGTTATTGCTGTCTGCTGAGTTATCAGGAAGCGTAATGTGACATATAGAGATGTATTACACTTTTAATCTTTGTGTAACTGTGCATCAGTAGTCAAAGATACAACTCCCTGTGCTAAATTTAATCTCCAGCTCCCTTAATGTTGCTGTCAATGAGTCTGGGAGGATTCATAATAACTCTCCCTTCCTTTTATGGGTGTACTATGGTGCAAAATCAGGCCTACGAGCCATTATATGAATAGTCCATCTCGTCCAGCGATTGTTATATAAGTCCAACCTTTACCTAATCTTTGCTGTTAATTTCTCCAAGTGATAAACTTGGGTAAGCAGATTCTCCATTGGTCTATGTCTGGCAGAGTCTGTGTTAACCATCTTTGAGTTATAGCCTTCTTAGCTGTTGTATTTAATATGTTACACAAGTACATATGATGTTTATCTAGAATCTTAGGAGGATAATCTAATAACATTGCTATTTTGGCAGTCAGTGCTGGAAATTGAGGGTTCAGTGCTTGTAATTCTCTGCTAATTCGTACCCAGAATTGAAGGATCTGTAGACAACTCCAAAATATATGTAAATGTGCTGCCTGTTGGGCATCATAATTTCTCCAACAGGATGCTCTAGCTTTAGTGGAGAATTTTGCTGTCTTGTCAGGGTATAGAAATACCTAATTACTGTCTTCCATGCAAATTCCCTCCATATCCCAGATGAAGATACTTTGTGCTGTCGTGTATATACTTTTCTCAAATCTGACAGGGGGAGGGGGGCAGGACTTAAATCATGTTCCCACTTAGTCTCTACTTTTGTAAGGACATTTAGAAGGGCATATTCAATGCTTAAAAAATGCTTAAAAAGCTTGTGAGATAAAATGTGAGAGAATACCCTGGTCCTGTGTCCTTTCAACTAGTAAAATCAGAGGGTACAAATCTATTTTCCCCTTACTCATTCTCAAATTTTGTGATAGAAAGTGTCTAACTTGTAGGTGCCATACATGCTCTTTCTTATGGTATGTTATACCATACAGTGTAATTAATTCTGCAAAGAAATATATTTGATCCTGTCCTAGCATTTGATAGTAACTGATTAGCCTTGTCACAGAATCACAGAAATCTGACAGCAGAAAAGGACCTCACTAGCCCATCTAGTCTGCCCATCCTCCCCCAAATGTCTTCTCTTTTACGGACCAATCATTTTCCAGTGAATGAAACAATGGTCCAGATGACTGGCTGTAAAGTTATTATCATGGGCTGTTTCCCCCAATGACTTCAACGATTCAGATAGTCTAGCTTGTACCCGTACGTTGTGCCAGCCTGATATGACATTTCTAATGCTTTCATTTTCAGTTAGTTTCTCTAGGGGCAGTAAAGGGTTTGCCAATAATGTTTTTGAAATGTCCTGATTCAACTCCACTAGTTCTAAAGTCCTTAAGTCCTCCAATGTGCTTCATTATGGGGGTCCAGGCATGACATTAGGTAATATATTTGTGCTGCCTGATAATAAAGTGTAAGGTTCAGAAGATCTAAACCTCCTAATGTTTTTGATAGTTCTAGTTTATTTAGTGCTATTCTAGGATGTCTGCCATTCCATATGAATATAGTGATTTGTCTGTCCCATACTTTGAAGTCAGCCTTAGTAGGGTCAATGGGCAACATCTGAAAAAGGTAGACGAATCTCAGCAAGATGTTCATATGGACTATTTCTATTCTGTCTGATAGTGATAGGGGTAACACTGTGCACCGGTCCAAATCAGCAGAGATTGTTATGATAAGTGGGGGATAGTTTAGCTGGTAGAGTTGTTTTATATCTTTTGGAATATTTACATTCACATAGTTTACATAAGATTGGTTCCATTTAAAGTTAAAGAGGAGAGAGTTGTGTTATAATGAAGCTGTAAGGCTACTGTTTTATCTTCATTTAGTTTGTATCACAATAGGGTGCCACAGGTAAGAAGTAGAGTCCATAAGGTGGGCAATGAATGTGTTGGATGAGTAAGGTAAATTAAAAGGTCATCTGCATAATATGCAAATTTGGGTTCTTCCCCATAATGGTCTATACCTTTTACATCATTAGTTTGCTGAATTATTTGGGCCAATGGTGCTACCAACATAGCAAAAAGTAAATGCGAGAGGGGGAACCTTGTTGGGTGCCTCTAAATAACTTAAATCTATCCGATAATGATCCATTTTGCTCTGGGAATTATATAAATGTGTTATTATTTCTATATATTTTACATTAAAGCCAAAATACTGCAGGGTATAATTTAAATATTTCCAGGAGAGTCTGCCAAATACTTTTTCTGCATCCAGCCTCAGCAGCAAAGTAGGCTACCAAGTTCTGGATGTATACTGGAGCAGATCAATGGTACAATAAATATTATCTAATGTATGTCTTATTTATTTTTTATTTATTTATTTATCAAGTCTAGGATTACAAATACCTTTGAGCCATGGCTCTTTTACAAAGGTTCCACGTCAGAGAAATACAAATTATGGGGAACATCAAGACAGGTATTACAACAATGTGGACATTGCAAACAGAGTACAGATTAATACAGTTCAAGGGTAGCATTGTAACAAGGCAGCCAGCGGCATTTGTCAGAGAAGATAGACAAAAGATAAGAAGTGCCAGAGTCATAGGAAGAGGAAGAGGGGTGGGGGAGAAGGAATGTAGGAAGGGTGGCAAGAGGGTGAAAAGTGCAGTATTGGATATACCAAGATGTGAGGGTAAAATCCAGTGGGGGGGCAACTAGAGCAGAAAGGGAAGTGGAGAACAAGGTTAAGTTGGGCAGTCACAGGAGCTGTTGGTAGTGAGATAGTCCCAGAGCCTAGTTTTAAACATACCAATAGTTGGGGCAGAGGAGATGGTTGGGCTGAGGCCATTGAACCAGAGTGGCACTCGATAAGCAAAAGAGTGTTGTCCCTGTGAAGTGTGACAGTGGGGGACTTTCAGTAGCTGTTGCATGGATCTCCTATGGTGCCATTTGTTAATTCGGTGTTGTAACAGAGTTGAGACCCCAGAAGGTGCAAGGCCAAGGTAGATTTTTTTCACCATGGAGCAGGTGGAAACTTTATGTGGTTTGATAGTTGAGCCAGCCGGTCTGAGTGTACAGGTCACATGTGTGGGTGAGACGGTGAGCACCAGTGATGAGCCGACATGCTTTATTTAAGGTAGTTGAGAGGCATCTAAGGGTTGTGGTTGTGGCCGAGCCATAAATGATGAGACTATAGTCTATTACAGAGATCACAGAGCTCAGGACTGCAACCTTCAAAGCTTCTGGCGTGAGGCGTGGTCTGTGTTTGTAGAGGAGACCAAGCCGTGTATTAGCAGCTCTAGCTACATTATCTACATGAAGTCCATAGGAGAGATTAGGGTCAAGCTGTATCCCTAAGTATTTGAAGGACCCAACCTGATCTAGAGTGTTCCCCTGGGTGGTGGAGATAGCCAAGTGGTGTAGCTTGTGTGGGTTATGAGAGCTGCAGAAGAGCATAGATTTGGTTTTCTTGTCATTGAGGACCAGTTCCTGATTAAGAAACCATGTCTCTACAGAACTGAAACCAAGTTGAAGGTTGTGTTGAAGAGTTGCAGGATCTTTGTGAGTGGAGAATACAACAGCATCATCGGCATATAGTATGATCTGCTCAGAGCAGTGGTAAGGAGGAGTTAAGAAAAGGCTAAAAAGGAGGGGTCCCAGTATGGACTCTCTGTGGGACACCTTAGTCGAACAGGAAGGTTAGAAAGAAGGCCCAAAGTAATTTTACTCTCTGTGACCAGTTTTCTAGGTAGCTTTTAAACCAGAGAGTAAAGTCAGGTGATAGCCCGGCATTCAGTAGTTGGTGTATTAATAATCCATGGTGTACTGTATCGAAGGCCTTGGAGAGGTCGACGAAAACGGCCCCTGTGAGAAGGCCGTTGTCAAAGGATTTGTGCAAAGCTCCAGTGAACTCAAGAAGGGCTGTGGTGGTGCTGTGACCTTTCCGGAAGCCGTGTTGTTGTGGACAAGGTATATTGTATTTATCCAAGTGGTCGGTAAGTTGATCAGCCACGATGCGCTCAAGTGCCTTAGAGAGTGGGGGCAGTATGGAGATAGGGTGATAATTTGAGTGAATCGTCTTGTCCCCACTTTTATGGATGGGTGTCACGGTGGCTGTTTTCCATAGGTCTGGGAATTTTCCACAGCTGAGAGAGAGGTTTAGGATTTTTGTTAATGTATGAATTACCTCATCGAGGGTGAGCAAAAAGCTTAAGGTCCAGGGTGTCGCTACTAGATCTAGATTTAGAGATAGCTGCAGTAATATAGCAGTGAGAAGAAGAGGGATGGTTAGACTGAGGGGCTGAGGTATTTGGGGAGTAGGCCCTGTTTTCAAAAAAGTCATGGGGTAGAACAGCACTAAGGTCTGAAAAGCCGTGTTAAAGATGTTTGCGATCACCTTGGGGTCAAGGGTTGAGGATCCATCAACCATTAACATGGCCGGAGAGGTTTTGGCTGCTTCCTGTGACATCCTTGATATTGTCCCAGAAAGCACACCATTTCCCATGTATTGGTGAGAGCATCTTTGTAATAGGTGGATTTCATTAGCCGTATGGCTTTTGTGCAGGCATTTGTGCTTGTTTGTAATTTTGGATGTCCAGTTGTTTGCCAGTGGCCCTGGCAACTGCCCAGAGGTGATCCCTTAGTTTCAGCTGTGAGAGAAGAGCCGCAGTGACCCATGGGTTAGAGAGAGATTTTGTTTTGCGCCTTTTTGGCAGGGGCAAAGAGGTTGCAGGCTTTGTTGAAAATTGAGATGAAGTGATCAAGAGCCGAGTTAACATCTGTTGCTTCATAGATGGGTAGCCAGTCTTGTAGAAGCAGGTGTTGTTTGAGATGTGGAAGTTTTCCACGAGGAAGGACTCTGCTAGTGATAATTTTGAGAGGGGGCTTAAGGAATTTGTTAGACCATGCACACATGACTGGGGAGTGGTCACTGAGTGAGTCTGGTAGAATGGTCATACGAGAAATCCTTGTGGGGTGAGTGGTGAGGACCCAATCCAAGACGGTACTGGTGCCAGTCTTGTAGTTAATCCTAGTAGGGGAGTTTACCATTTGCGTGAGGTTAGCAGCTGAGATGGAGTCTTTATAGGCACTGGCACTTGATGCTAACCAGTTTATGTTGAAATCCCCTAGTAGAATAAGTTCAGTTTCAGGAGGATGTGAGTTGATAAAGTTTAGAACATCGTTGAATCCATGTTTAGGGTCCCTGGGTGGGATGTATATGGAGACAATAGTCAGAGCTTTATGGTTGGGACCTAGGATGATTTTTATTGGCAGAATCTGGACTGAGGCAGAAAGTGATGGAGTTGCTACAGGGTGCCAAGACAGGGAGTCTTTGATATAGATTGCGCAACCACCACCTTTTTTGGATATCCGGTCCAGACTGTGAACATTGTAGCCCTGTATTGTTACTGCTGAGTCAGGAACTTTAGGTGTCAGCCAAGTTTCCACCACTGCAAGGATGTCAGGGTTGTGTTGGCATATGAAGGCCTGGAGTGCATCCAGCTTTGGTAGTAGGCTGCAGATATTAATGGTTGCAAGGATAAGGGCACCTGGAGTTTGTGTGTGGCTTGAACTTCTAGGGCCAGGATTGGGATGGACGCTGCCTGAGATGAGAAGGAGGAGGAGCAGGAGTTTAAGGAGCAGAGTCGCAGCTCTTTGAGAGATAGTTTTGATTGTTTCCTGGAGTAGAAGTTGCAAGGTTCCAGGCGTGTCCCATATGGACTGCAAGGTGGTACAGTGTAGAGGTGGCCACACTTGTTGAGGAGTAGTGGTCGTGTTAAGTAACCAGTAATATCAAGCGGTGCTGCAAGCACAAGTCTCAGTGGAAGTGGAGAGTTCCCTTGAGTTGCAGTGGAAACCAGAGTAGAGGGTGGCGGGGGTGGGGTGGGGTGGCTAGGACCAGGGAGAGAGAAGAGGGGGGCCAGGGCAAGGAGGAGGAGGAGAGGTGAGAGAAAGGCAGAGAGAGACCACATGGCTTATGTACTAGATAAAGAGATAGAGATATAGCCCTCTAGTGGTGAGAGGATATAATCTGCTAATGAAAAAAAAAAAAGCTCTAAATTCACTTCTAATATCAACTCAGAACTTAAAATGACTGTAAGGATTAAACAAATCATTAAACCCTAGCATATAAATTCAACTAGAGACAGAGAGGGAGATACAGTAGTTAGAGGTGTGTTCAGCAGCAGATAGTATGGGCCACTTGGAAATCAGCTTCCACTGGTACCAAATCCAAAAGTCAGGGCTAGTACCTTGCAGTACAGAGGATTTCTGAAAAACTGTTTAGGTTCCAGAAATAGAGGGGTCTGTGACCTGGTCAAGGCACGCTGGATCCCTTGCAGTACAGAGGATTTCTGAAAAACTGTTTAGGTTCCAGAAATAGAGAGGTCCGTGACCTGGTCTACTGGCTATAAAACCAGTCTGATCATTGTTTCTTAATGTTGGGAGGAACTGTTCCAGTCTTTTGGCAAGTATTGAAGTATATAACTTATATTTCAAATTTAGGATAGAAATTGGTCAATAAGATTCTGAATGTTTCAGGAACTTGGGTGGTTTCAGTATTGCAAAGATTGTTGTGAGTTGCCAGGAAGCTGGGGGTTGTTTGCCTTCTTGTATTGCATTGTAGACCTTTTGTAATGTGGGAAATAGATGTGTTTGAACATGTTTAATTATTTCAGCAGGATAACCATCCAGTCCCAGAGATTTTCCTGTTTTTGTTCTGGCCAGGGCAGCTTTCACTTCTCCTTGAGTTATGGGAGCCATTAATCTGGGATGTTGGTGTTCGTTTAGTTTTGGACACTGTAATTTTTTGATGAAAGTTTCATATGCCACCTGATCAGGTACTTGCCCTTGAGTATAAAGTATGGCATAATAGTTCTTTAAAATTCTCAAGATTTGTGTGGTGGTATATTCTTCTCTAGAAGTAATAGGTCTCTCAATTGTGTTATTACTTCATTTCTTTGTTGATTGCATATCCTGAAAGCTAATATTTGTTTTGCTCATGGGCCTCTATCATAATATTTCTGTTTAAGGTACTGTAGAGCTTGTTCAGTTATATAATTTAGTATTTCCTGTATTTCTTGTTGTGTTCTTTTTATAAGAGGGAACATTGTATTATCCACCTGTTGATGGGCCTGTTGAGTAAACTGTAATGTTGCCTAGGTTTTTCACATTTAGCCACATATTGTATCTTAGTGTGGGAGGCATATGCTATTATCTTGAATCTTAGTTAAATTTTGAATGTATCCCACAGGACTGATGAGCTGATTTCCAGAGTATAGTTTATTTGCAGTACTTCTGTAATTTTCATCACTATTACCTGAATGAATTGCAAATCATTTAAAAGACCTAAGTTGAACCTCCAGCCAGATCTTTTGGGATCTGACTTAATTTATAATGTTAGAGTCATTAGCTCATGGTCTGACAATAAAATTGTACCCATCTGACAGTTCTGCACTATTGAGAGATGTTCTGTAGCTATTAAAACATTTTCAAGTCTGGAGCATATTTTATGAGAGTGGGAGTAAAAAAGTGTATTGTTCCTGTGAAAGGTTCAGATGTTGACAGACATCCATCATGTCCATTTCTGTTTACAACCTTTTATAATATTTTTTTGGCAGAAGAGAGCTCTTGTGGATGTGATGAAGTTTGATCTAAGTTTCAATCCATAATCATGTTCATATCTCCTCCCACAATTAACACTCCTTTTTGGTATTTTATAACTTTTCCAAAAATTAGCTTTAATGTTGAAGCATCTGTCCCCATGGAGAGGTAGAGGTATACAAATGTGTATTCTTGGCCCTGTAATTTCCAAGTCATAATGTTCCATCTACCTTCAGTATCTGCATAGGTTGTGTCTGGTTCTAATGAAGAGCTCTTAGGTATCAATAGTGCCATTCCTCTTCTCCTACCAGATTGATAAGATGAGTACGATACTTTTCTAAAACCAAATGTATGCAATTTTTCATATTCTTCTAGTGATGAATGGGTCTCCTGGAGCATTAGAAAACCAGGTTACAATGTTTTGAGAGATGAAAGGATCTTCACTCATTCAATCCAATGTGTTATTTCATTTACATTGTGGGATATTATTTTAAAATGTGACATCATGTCCCTTACCTATGTAGGCCTCCTCCCCCTTAATTTAAACATATTTCCACCTATAATTCTCCACCTGAACCAGCAGCTCCTGGATATATCCTTTGTTATCAGCACAGAGCCTTTACTTACATTATAGTACTTAGTCAGCTATATTCCCTTAATTTGCAACAGAAATAACATATACATTATTTTATAACTTTGGTCAAAACATGACCAGGCCAATTATCTAAACACAAAGTGAAATATGTTACATAAAGTAAGTACTTCCACAATGGGGGTACTAAGCATAGTAAACCCCTTATACCTGGTATCCTTATCCTTTATCTCTAGGTGGGGTTCCAGAGTAAAGGATGTGCATAGGGAAACTTTCCTGTCATCCTCTATTTCAGTGAACGAGCCTTCAACTTGAAGGGGCTCAGTCAGGATGCTAGATGTTATATGAGTGAGCAGCTGAGCCAGGCACAGGGCTAACAGCCCCTCAGGGAACCTGGGCTTCTCCAGTATTCAATAAACATGGGATCACTAGTGCAGCACATGTCTGGATATCACTTGTGTTGGAAAACAGGTCAAATAACACTTAAAAATAGGTACTATGTTAAGCTGAAAGCAGAAAAGTTAGTATAAGAAAAAAGTAGGCAGAATTTTCCCAATAAACCACTAGAGTGATTTTGTAAAATGTTCCTTATGCAACATTTCAAAACTTGCAAGCAGATCAAAATCTACAGTAACTGCTGTGAATTTAACTAAAGAGAAACAGATACTACAAGACCATTATGTTTTTAGAGTCTTTGGCAGCCACCAGTTTTGTTAATTATAAGTAGAGACACAATCTTCTGCAGACGTTTTTAAAACTAAATGTAACTTCATTCATTTTTCATTTTCATTTTTATTTTATACTGGAAGGCATGTGAGCAAAAATGCCTGTTTTCACAGGCATCCAATTTTAGGGTTTTTACAGTGGTGGATATATACACTTTATACAGACATGGTTCAAAAAATACAAAGACAAAAATGTATACAGGAATTTCAGTTACATACAAAATGGCTTATGTACAGCAGCTACAGTATTAACATAAAGTCTAAACAAAATGTACAAATACATGGGAGAAGGAGTGAAATACTCTGAAAGAGCTTAGAAGAGAAAAAGAGGCATGGAAGCAGTGAGCTGGACAAAAAAGAGGGGTTAAGAGAAAAGAGAGGGAAAATTCTAACTGCAAATTGGGCAAGTTACCTTGGGATTGCTCTGGTCAGTGGTAGGAAAATTAAGATATGCTACCTATGGCAGTTGCAAGGTGGTTTATTGAGTAGGTGCTACTTTAGTTTGATCTTAAAGGTGCCAAGGGAGGGGCTACTAACAAGGTTAGGGGAGAGAGTGTTTAAAAGCTTGATACCTCAGTAAGTAAGCGATGTCTGCCCCAAAGAGGTGTTGCAGTAGGAGACTCAAAAAGGGGGATGAGGCTGTGTTCCTAGTAAGATGGGTGGGACAACCCTTCTTGAACAGATAGAAGACACTGTGGAGAAGGAGACTGTTGAGGATTTTGTAGATGAACATGGAAGCCTTCCACATGAACCTGTCCTCTAGGGGACAACTAATGTACTTTTTGTCATAGTGGGAAAAGCTGTGGATACAACAGGGAAGCCCAGTCACTCATCTAATAATGTTATCATTTCCCTCAATCCAGTGAATTGTCCAGTTGTTTTGTCAGTAGAGGCATTTCTATTCCTCTGTAAACTCACTAAAGTGTCCTTTTTGTCTGTGTCTCTCTTTTTTTTCTTTGTTATGGGTGCAATGCCCCGAAAAGACCACTAGATGGCACCAAAAGATAATTTGGTTGCCACATCTACTAATATAAAGGTTTATTTTCCCAGATTGTAATTGCAGGCAGAAAATTTCAAAATGTTGTTTTATGTTTATTTTTTGGTTTTGTTTCTTAGTGGTGAGGACTCATACAAGACTATCATGACTTACTCACCCAGACAACGTGAACCAACATAAGGGAACACGTCCCACCACTGCCAACAAATTACACTATTTGCACAATTTTATGTTTTTGTGCTTGTTTACCGTCTGCTGTCTCCAGGCTGCCCTCGACCTCTCCCCTGGTATGTTTAGAGGGTTTGATTTTTATAATATTAAATACTTCAGCAGATCCATATATTAGCTGCAAGTTATTAAGGCTGCTTCAGAGGATAATTCACATTATTGGGTCTCCCTATTTGACACTAAGCTCTCACATTGCATAACTAATTGAACTCTAGCCATGCTCTAGTGTCTTACAGGCCATACTTGGAGCTTGTCAGATGAAGATCTGCTATGGAAAAAAAAGTGACCTGTGCCACTAGGAGAAAACAGTAAGGTTGTGGAGTGGACATGGGTGCATGAGGAGCAGCTAATTCTTTTTGCATGTGCCTCGTTACTTTTCAGCTATGATTCATGGTCCCCCCCATAGTTCCTGTGTCCAGGTAGGTTTGATCACCAGAAGCTTGCTCAGTCACACTCACCTATTGGGGCATAGTCTCTATAATGTCTGTAGGGTCTCTGTCTCATCAGCATTCTGGAACAATTCAAGTTCTTCATCTGCCTTGCCATGGAGATTCTGGTCTCAGTCTACAGGTTAGTTGTTATAAGGTAGATTGTGTTTTTCTGCCCGCTTTCTCTCCTGCTATTTTCCAAATTCGTGCCTTGTTCTCTCTCGGGGGAAGAGGTGTTTGGCCTTTATTTTTGGTTTTTTTGTTGGGGCACAGAGACCTCTGTGTTGCAGATCCTGACTTGCTTTATCAGCTGTAGGAAGACTTTTTGCCCATCCTAGAATTGGATGACCAGTTGGACTGTGTACGGTGTTCTAAATTGAAGCTTGTTTTCCTGGAGAGCTTTAAGCAGAGGAATGTAAGATTGTCTCCCTGCCATAATGCTGGGAGGGTAATTATTATCTATATAAATGTTATCATTGTTCAGCTTTAACATGTTTTTTTCCAAGCACTATGACGAATCTCCTGCTTGGTTGTATATTTGAGGAAGCAAGCAATTACTGATCATGGCTGAGCAACAGGGTTTGTGGGCTTTAGACCAAGAGTGCAGTGGGCATGCTGTACAGCACATCCAGTTCAAAGTCTTCTAGTAAGTCTAATGCCATTCAGAGAAATTGTTTCAAAAGAGGACCATACTTTGGCCTTCCTCACCCTCTAGAATCCCATATAAATGCAAATTGTTACAGAGGGATCTGTTTTCATATTTACTAGGTTTACTAGGTTTGATGGACAAAAGAAGGCTATTGCCTATCGAGATTGTCCTCCACATGTGTGGACCATTTATCATAATTCTAATTTAATAACCATTTATCAAGTTTATTTTTGAAAATCGTAGTAGTTTGTGAATCAATGATATCTTGGGGCAGTGCGTTCCACAACCTAGGAGTTCTGATAGTAAAAAAGTTTTGCCTTTTATTTGTATTTGCTTTTTTGATATCCAATTGTTTATTGTGTAACCTAGTCACAATTTTTCTGGTGGACAAAGTTATACCGCATTGTTCCATCAGAACAGGTGATTTCATCATTTTGAATAGTTGAAAGAGATCACCTCTAATTCTTCTCCGTTTAAGTGAATATAAACCTGTTTTCTGTAATCTGGTATCATAATCAAAATGCGCAAGATATGGAACAAGTTTTGTAGCCCTACGCTGGATTTGTTCAATTCTGTTTATATCGGAAACCAGATAAGGACTCCAAAACGGGTAGCCATAATCCATATAAGGTCTAACATGAGACCTATACAAGGTCATAATACATTGTTCTGACTTAGAGACAAATGCACTATTTATCCTGCAAAGAAGAGCATTAGTTTTATTGGCTATTTTATTACAATGGGAAGATGAAAAAAAGCTTATTATTTACTAGTATCCCAAGATCCTTTTCTAAACTAGATGCCCTAATAATAGTATTGTTTAAAGTGTATATTTGTTTGGAGTTATTATTCCCCATGTGTAACACCACACATTTTGTAACATTGAAGTGCATTTTATTTATATATGCCCAGTGTTCAATTTTTGCAAGGTCAGTTAGTAAGGTTTTTCTATTAACTGCATTATTAACAATACCCCCTAGTTTTGTATCATCAGCGAATTTCATTATGACGTTAGAAGAAGATATTTTCATATCACTGATGAAAATATTAAAAAGAGTGGGCCCCAAGACAGAACTCTGGGGAACACCACTCGTCACCCTACCCAAATCTGACAAAATGCCATTTACCCTTACCCTCTGAGTACAATTGCTCAACCAGCTATTCATCCATGAAACTAATGTCAATGAAAACCCTAGATGACTGAGTTTTTTAATCAAAATGTCATGTGACACTTTGTCAAAAGCTTTACTGTAATCTAACAGGATGACATCAGTAGAGATGTTTAAGTTGAGATTTGAACTAATATGGTGGTAGAATGAAAGCAGGTTTGTAGTACAAGAAAAGCCTGTTTCAAATCCATGCTAAGCTGTATCAACTATATTCATGGATTTCATTTCTATTTCTAGAAGAGTTTTGAATATTTATTTTTTCCCATTAATTTACAAGGAATTGAAGTTAAACTAATCGGACGGTAGTTTTCGACTTTTGAATGGGAACCTTGTTTAAAAATAGGAGTTACTATTGAGGTCAACCAATCAGATGGAACTCTCGATTTATAGAGAGATTTATTAAAAATAATAGTAAGTGGCAGAGCAATTGTATCTTTTACTCCTAAAAGAAATTTGGAACAAATATCATCAGGGCCAGGACTTATTGATTTGTTTAATAATTTTAATAGTTCATAGATGTCATTTTTTAAAACCTTATAAATTGTATGATTTGAAGAATTTGAATCAGGAAGGATTTGGAGTGTGTCTTGGACAAAAACTGAGGAAAAGTAGTTATTTAATGTGGAGGCAGTTTCTAAATCAGAGGTAATTATTGTGTTGTTAATATTTAATGGACCAATAATTCTATTATTTCCTTTTTTTTGTCTTTGGTAACCAGGTAAGGCCCACTAGGCACAAGTGCCTGTTTTCATGAGTGACCTGGGAGCACTGGGCAGTAAATTGACTTGCTCAGAGTCACACTGTATGCAAGTGGAGGTTGTGAGAATCAAACTTAGGTCTGGTCTGCTGGATGTACCAAACTCGTTCACAGCTCATTACTCTAACCTCTAGGCTATACTACCAGCCCAAATCTATTTTTTATCTCTTATAATACTAAATAAGACAGTGCCTTTATTTGCTATCTGGGAGATTTCATCAGCCAACTGTGTACTTTGGGTAAAATCTATGGACGGTGGACGATAGCAAGTCCCAATCAATATTTGGGAAAAACCTTTAGGTTGAATATACACCCATACACTTTCTGACTGAACATTCACTGATGATTCTTTTTTTTTCCTTTTTGCTGTTTTAAGTAAGAGTACAAAGTTTTATGTGAATCTTTGGTGTGTGCTTTACGAAATTCTAAATTGTGTTTTGCAAGTATGATCAATTTTTTTAATATTTTAACTGATTCCCTATGTTTAGTTAATATTTCATTATGTTGATAAATGGGACATTTTTTTAATAGTGAGAATATTTTTTGTTTTTGAGAGATTTGTTTTTAATGGATCCATTAAACCAAAGAGGGATTTTTCCTTTAGTAGTATATTTATATGTTTCAGGAACATGTAGTTGTTCAAGTTCATGAATTTGTGTTTTTAGAAAATCCTATGCTTCTTCAGTGCTAAGTGAGGAAAAAATGTCATCCCATTTGAATGCTCCAAGATGTTGATTTATTTTATGAAAGTCTGCCCGATCGTATTGCTTGATTTTAAGTTTATTAATCACAGAACATTGATGAAGTGGGATAGTAAGAAGTATGGACATATGGTCACTATTACCAAGAGGATTCGATATTAATAGATCAGTCACAGGGCTGTTTATGTTTGCTATAGCAAGATCTAAGATGTTGCTTCCCCGGATTGGTTCCTTGACCAGTTGATATAGTCCCAATCAATAATAGTTGTAAGGAATTTATGGTCATGTTGGTTTGAACCCATTAAAGTCTCCCAATTTATGGTGGGAAGGTTGAAATCACCCAGAATAAGGACTGAGCCTTTATTTGCTATCTGGGAGATTTCATCAGCCAACTCTGTACTTTGGGTAAAATCTATGGAAGGTGGATGAAGGCAAGTCCCAATCAGTATTTGGGAAAACATTTAGGTTGAATATACACCCATACACTTTCTGATTGAACATTCACTGATGATTCATAAGAAGTGATGTCCTCTCTAACATAAAGGCTGACCCCACCACCTATCTTTTTGTCTGTTCTATTTTTGAAATAGTGTTTGAATCCCAGAATTTCTGCTATCCATTTTTTATGAGCACTGCCCCGTGTTTCTGTTATAGCTATTACAGACAGATCAAGGGACTGAGCCCTAAGTTCCAGTTCTGTGTGTTTGGAAATGTTTAAGGAGCGAGCATTAAGAGATAGAATGTTCAGGTGATTTAGGTATGAAGAATGAGTCCCAGTAATAAGAGTATTGGGAATTGACCCAATCTCCCCCTTGTCCATCAGTTGAAATGGTTATTTATGAAGGTAACAACCTTACATCCCAACAGTGTACTTCCCCATCTACTAAGATGTAAACCATCCCAACAAAAGAGAGATGAACTGTTGTGAAATTCTTCCGAGTGTGTCAGACAGGAAATACCTTGTCTATAACACCATTTTTGAAGACATTAATTTAGAGCTTTTATTTTGGCTGTAATATATTCTGTGGCTCTTGGAACTGGCAGAATTTCAGATAGACATATATTACAGCCATGTTCTACTAGTAAATTACACAGGGAAACATAATCCTGTTTTATTTGCTGCAAAGGTAGTTTGGGAATGTTGTTAGTTCCAACATGTATAACCACAAGAGGATTTTCTCCAGCTGGTAACAGGATTTGTTTGACCATTAAGGTGATGTCTGAAACCTTTGCGCCTCCCCCTCCCCATAACTAGAGCAGGTTCGATGTTTCTTGTCAGTGTTACAAACAACACAGTCTATATATTTTGTGATGGAATCTCCCAGGACAAATACTTGCTTTTTAATAGGAATCTGCACCTGAGTAGTTAAAGGAGGAGATATTGGGGGTTGAGTCTGAACAGCGGAAGTCTGCTCACTGTTTTTAGCACATTAACAGCACTTATACTGAGTTCTGGGCTCATTGACACAACTTTTTCAATCATTTGTGAAAGATGTTCAAAGGAGTTATGTGTAGGGATTTCATAAGAAATGGGGGTGGACGAATCTTATTTATTATTTTTTTGGACTTTGTTTGAGGTACTGTAATCCAAGTGTCAACTCTGCTTGTGTTTGGCAGCTGAGAATTAGAAGCAGCAATTAGAGAAGTAGAAGTAATAGTTGGTTGGGTGTTTTAAAATAGGGACCTGTGGAACATCTAAATGAGACTTCTGGTGGTTATCATCATACACTATTTTTGTGGAAGAGGTATTTGTTTCCACTAAAAGTGACATCTGATCGATGTAATCTTCCAAAGCTTTGAAGTCTGATTTTAATGATACCCTTGGCTGCAGGCGAGTAATTTCCTCCCGTAAATCATTAACCAATACACACTTATCACACAAATAGTTAGGTGTTTGTTTGCCTAAGGCATACATCTTACACGTCATGCAGTACTTATTTGCTTTTTTCATTATAAACAGTGATGGTATAATGATACTTTGAATATATATTACCGTCTGTTCTATTATGTTGAGGATACCAGATAGTATAACCTAGTCCCCGTCGTCCCTGATGGACACGATAGACACATGCTAAGATGCGTGTGTCTCCACTTGCAGCCCTGTGCACACTCACCCCGCTCACTAGTGCGGGTCTTATAAGGAGAGGAAAACCGGAAGTGCCTCTCATGCTACTTCCAGTTTCACGTGATAGAATTAGTGCTAAAATTACACAAAAGCCTTTAAAAAGGTTCATCCTAGATGACTAGGGCTTTGGAGTGCCAGGTAAGTGCACCTTGAGTCAGGCACAGTGTAATAAAGCACTAGATTTAGGTATAGTACTGGTGGCTATGAGCTGTAAGCCTCCAGTACCCCACAATCCTTTGCCAGCCTGACAACAAGTCACAGGAATAGGGATAGAACCCCAAGACCAGAACCTACCCAATAGTAATAATACAGAATCAAACAGTAGTGCAAGGTATAATGTTATATTCTAAAACCTCTCACCAGAGGTGCTCTAGGTATATACTGTGAGTCTTTCTATCTATATTCTTCTAACTTTTCCTGTAATGTATGTTTGGACTCCAATAGATGGGTAACTGTCTGTTCCAGGTCATTGATGAGTGAGTCATTAGTCGTTATTTGTTGATCTACTTCTATAAGTTCAGTCTCTAAGTCCTCTACCTTTTCAGTTATTTTTGTCATTTTGTCAATGATGTCCTCTTGGAAGGCCTTTATTTCAATCAGAATTGCATCAAGTTTTTCTCCTTTTTAGGGGTTTTAGATGTCTTGCCTGGGGGAGATCTCTTAGCACGAGTTAGTAAATGTGCTTCAGAGGCCTCTGATTTAGACTCTGATGAGTAGTCTCCCTATTCGTCTGTTTCTACAATTTCTTTTAGTTGACCGGTTTTCTCCAGGATAGATATAAAATGCTAGTTGTAGCCTTATGCGTTTGTAGAGTTTCAGCTTTTTAATTGTAATTTTAAGAGGTTTTACTGACCTCCAGCATGGAGCTCCTGGTTCAAGCTGCCATCCACCTCAGTTGCATCACTGGAAATCCCCCGCTACTACTTATGTGAAGTGAGACTACGTCTGCCCTCCTCCACTCCTCTGGAACAACTCCTGCTACAAATGAGCTGTTAAATAGAACTGTCAGAGGTGTAGCCAGTACCTCTCTGAGCTCCCTCAATACCAGTGGATGTACCCTGTCAGGCACCATGGCTTTGTTTACTGTCAGATTAGTGAGTTTCTTTAGGACACTCTCCTCCAAAAATGGATAAGTGTCCACCTCCCTCCTTTCAATTCTGTTGTTATTTTTTTGTGGCCCTTCCCCTTTTCTTTTCACTGTGACACTGATCACACATATTTGTTCAGGATGTCTGCCTCAGGTTCCCTAAGTTACTTCATTTAAAAGTTATGAGCCATTTTGGATCCCCAATTTCACTTCCTATTCAAACAATCTGTGCCAGAACTGATGGGGCTGCAGGTGAGGAATTTGGGGTAAATACTGAAAATTACCAACGTTGTGAGCCTGTGTTAGAAAAATGTAATGTAGGCTCATAATTTTGTTGTTTATGTAATATTTTTATACCAAATTTTCAACATAGCCTTTTTATGACCCCACCTCATGAACAAAGGCAGAGCAAATGTTCAACTCCTGCCCATGAGGTGATTTCATGTAGGGACTGCAAAATCCAGTTTCAGAATGTAAAAACACATTTGGTGCAACAGTTGAGGAATGACATCTGTCACATTCACGGGGTGCTGTAAAAAAGGCTGTGTTGAAAATTTGGGGTGAAAATATTGAATATTACCAAACTTATGAGCCTACGTTTGCAAAATTCAACATAGCCTCATAACATTTTTTAAATAGTTTTGCTCCAAATTTAGAACATAGCCTTCTTATGACCCCACCGCATGAGCAATGGCAGAGAAAATTTTCAACTCCTGCCTGAAAGGTGATTTTACCTAGGGAATGCAAAATCAGCTTTCCAGATGGAAAAAAAAGCATTTTGGTCAGGATCTGAAAAATGACAGCTGTAACATTCATGAAGTGCTGTAAAGATATGGCTATGTTGCAAATTTGGGGTAAAATATTTAAAATTACCAAAGTTACGAGTCTGTTTTCACAAAAATGCAATGTAGGCTCATAACTTTGTTGTTTTTTAATATTTTTACACCAAATTTTCAACATAGCTTTCTTATGAGCCCACTTCACGAACGAGGCAGTGAAAAATTTCAACACCTGCCTGGAAGGTGATTTTTCTCAGGGACTGTGAAATCACCTTTTGGGACAGGTCTGCCTCATGACAGTGCCATTGGTAATAAGGTAGGGTCCCAAAGAAGGCAAGTTAAAAATGTGGGGCAAAAATATGTAAACATGCCCAAGTTATGCCACTAAGTTCAAAAAAACTATTGAAATGTATTGAACAGCAAACCTGTTTCTTTAGTCTGTGGTCCAGCTTTGAAGACTGAAGATGTGTCTGCAGTCCAGAGAGGATTATGGTATTGTACCCCTAATGGGTAATTAAGGGCTTGGGGGGTGGTGGGTGGTAGGTGCTGAGTGGGAGGGTTGGGTGGAGGGGCAGTAATGCTGTAAAAGACATTGATGGATTTTTTTTCCTTTTACAGAGTAAAAAAAAATAAAGGACTGAAGAAGTGCCATTGTGACACTGGGGGATTGGGCACCCCAATGTCATTGTTGTTTCTGGGGTGGAGTGTGAGGTGGTGGGTATTAACAGGGAGAGTTGGGTGAGGGGATACATTTTTTTTTTAAAAAGGAGGCATGGAACATGATCGTGACACTGGGGGATTTGGCATCCACAGTGTCACTGTTATGTTTTTTGGGGGGATACTGAGAAGGAGGGTCGGGTGTGGGGATATGCATAATTGTTTTGTAAAAAGAAATCAGTGGTCATGGCAGAATACAGCACACTCTGCCTTGACCAAGATGGCCCGCCACACTATTGTGTACATGCACTGGTGGTCACACATGTGCAGTACAGTGCAATGGCCATCTTGGACACGGCAGAGTGTGCTGTGTTCTGCCATGACTGCTGTTTATTTTTAAATTAGAGATATCTCCCCCACACAACCCTCCCTCTCAGACCCAACCCCCCCAAAATCATAAAAGTGACACTGAGGGTGCCCAATCCCCCAGTGTCACAATTTGGACTGCCAATGTTTTTTTTCATGTAAAAAATACTGCAGTGCAAGTGGAGTGCTCCTTGGACAGGGAGGCAACTGTGGTGCAACTCCGTCATGTTGTTCTGTCACAAAGAATGAAAGGAATGCAGAGTCCTTTTCTGAAAGAAAGAGGTTTGCATGGCTCCACCCACTGCAGCCCTAAAAAGCCTGATTGAGTAAAGAGCTACTGATAATATCATAACCAGAACTCACATCCTAGTCATCTCTATTAGCAATCATACAGGACTTATTTCTCCAAAGTTGAACCCTTACAGTACTGTGGGAGTGTATATATACATCTTGAACCTATATACGTTCAAGCATACTAAGCACTCAGACAGTTAAGAAACTCTAATTGTAGTAATTATTTAAAAAAAAAATTAGATGTTTGGGTGAAGTGCATGCATTTCCAGACTGTTCAGATGCATGGGCGCTGTGCATTAGAATGCAGTAGGAACATAGAATTTGATGGCAGATGAGGACAGCTTGACTACTCAGCCTGCCAATTTTTCCCACCAGTATCACCAGAGACCTTACTTGATCTATGGCCCTTTTTCCCCCTTCCATTCCACTAAGATTCCGTTATGCCTGTCCTGTGCATTCTTGAACCTTATCTTTGTTTTTGCACCCACCACCTCTTTTGGAAGACTAATTAAGGCATCCATTACTCTTTCTGTGAAGAAGCAATTCTTATATCTCTCCTGAATCGCCTCCTTCCAGCTTTATTGCATGTCCCCTTTTCGTGAGTATTTTTTCCTGAAACGTACTTCCTTTTTGTACCTTTTTGCTAATTTGAAGTATTTAAAGGTCTCTATCATATCCCCCCTCTCCTGCCTCCCTTCCTTGGTGTACAAATTGAGGTCCTTTAGTCTATCCTTATAGGGCTTTTGTCTATTTTAACCCCATGACCCCTCTTGGCTGGCCACTCCTTCGGGTGTCCAAGCCCCTCCTATCACTGAACTTCCTCATCACTGTCTACTGCCCCCCATCTTGCCATGGCCCAGTAAACTAATTTATTCCTTCATGGGGTGGGACCTCCTCCCATGGTCATGACCGGGAGAGAAGACTTGCCCAGAGGCGTTCCACTCCTCATCACAGCTCAGACACATCCGGGCTTTGGGGTATATGAGGGGGTGGCTTCAATCATCCAGTCAACCAGGTGGCCATGTTTTCTACTGATAATGCCCCACCCTCCCAGTATGGCTGCACACTCATGGTGTCCTGGCAAATGCCCTTGAAGTGCATGGTAACCCACAACACAAATGTGTACTGTCTCTGTCGGTCACCAGGAGCCACCCCAAGAGTGGTGCAGGCTCAAGCCCACCCCCACCATGGAGGACAGCATCCCAGGGATGCTCTGTACCCAGCCTGCTGACCTCTGCTCCTCTTGTCCTGGGCTCAGGTATGAACCCAGGTTGCCAGTGTACCAGATAAACCCCCATCACCTGAAGCCACAGAGGTGGCCTCATAGGGCTTTTGATGCCTACCCTGCATCATTTTAGTGGCCCTCTTCTGGATTTTCTCCATGCTATCTGTGTCTTTCTGGAGATGTTGGTCTCGATTACAGAAGGTGCCAGCTCTGGATGCAAAGTACTGCACAGCAGGGGACTGAGTGTAGTGCAGGTGCAACAACTGTAAAATGTGCCATTCCAGAAAATGTGCCACTTGCAGCAAACAATCTGGAATAGCTGCAAAGCGTGGCCCTGTTGCAGAAGGAGTGGTGCAAAGGGCAGCATCATTGCAAGTCAGTGACACAGTCAGGGACCAGGTTGTAGAGGCCTGCCCAGGTTGCACAAGGGCAGGAAGTGTCATATCTGGGCACAAACTTGGCACCCCCATGAGGTTGTGGAATGGGGTGTTTGGCCCCAGCCTGTAGGACACTGTCCCAGGACTGCCAAAACACCCACGTGCCTCCAATTTAGAATGCCTGCTGTGGCAGACTAGTGCCAACTGCCGCAATCCCTGATGACTGTGGTGGTGCAATCGCCTCCATCCCCACATAACAGTATTCCTAATCCCCATTGCCTTGGTTGATAAAAAAGAACCCCAGTCTAAGCCTATGCCCTTCTGTGTTCTCCCGTGCCAACACCAAACTGCCCAGACAACACCTAGTGTCTAGTGGACCACCCACCCTCCCCAACCTGACAGGCAGTGGGCACCACCCCACTCCCTCTGTCCAGTATATGCATCCTTGACTGGCACAGCCCTCCTCACACCTCCATGGTCAGCCACAGAATGCGAAAGGAGCATGCTGTACACTGAATAGTATACAGTGTACAGTAGGAAGTCCACACAAATGCATTCTGTGGCTGGCCATGGTGGTGTAAGATGGGCTGTGCCAGTCGTAGATGCGTGTTGGGATGGGGGTGGGCCTGGGGAGTTTAGCCACTGCCTTTCAGAGTGGGGAGGGTCCACTAGGACACCAGGTGCTGTCAGAACTATGTGTATGAATACCTTCTGGGATCGGGGGTGTGGGTTGGCAGGATGTGAACTGGGCAGTTATGAATATGACACCAGTAGGGAGATTGGATATTGCTGTGGGTACAACTATACCACCAATGAGCTGTGATAACATGGGGGATGCGTGAGCGCTAGACCAACAGGGATGAGCATTGTATATGGGCACTTCACGATCAGGACTTCAGCATATGGCAGGGGTACTGCAATAGCACCCCTCCTAGTGCCACATCACTGGGGTTACTGCCCAGCTGGTCAGCACAACCTCACAGCCTCCTCTCCTGTCCCCAATGTGTTCTCATACTGCCCCCTGTTGTTCAGAATCCCACAGATGCAACCCATTAAGACCACCTCCTGACCGGTCTAAGTGGTGGCCCCTCTGCATCCATGTTGGGACTTCTAAAATCCCAGAAAATGGGGATGTGGTAGCCCCACCAAGGTGCAAGCCCCTTGTGACATGGTGCCCTGGGTTGTTGGATGTAAACCTGGTGCAAGGGGGCTTTGGTGCACTGTGTCCATCAGGTGCAGACTGCTTTATAAATTTTCACTTGCTGCAAGCTGTGATACAAGTCACGTCTTGCATCAAGCTTCTTTGACACCATTCCCTTGCATCAGTACATCCCTTCCAAAATCAAGCCCCTGGTCTTCAGAACTGGACACAGTATTCTAGGTTGGGGGTCTTACCAGCAATCTATACAGAGGCAACACCACTTCCTTCTTTCTCTTTGTGATACCACTTACTATGTACCCCAGTATCCAACTAGCCCTTCAAACTGCTTTGTCATACTACCTGACCACCTGTGGGTCATCAGATATAATTACTTCCAGGTCTCTTTCCTGTTTGGTGGTTATCATTACCTTTCCTCCCATTTTGTGCTGTTCCCCTGGGTTTCTGTGCCCTAAGTGCACGATTTTGCAGTTTTTCACATTGAAGCCCAGCTGCCATACCCTTGACCACTCCTCAAGTTTTCTCAGGTCTCTTCACATTCTTTCCACCCTTCCTGGAATGTCCATCCTATTACAGATTTTGGTGTCACCCACAAATAGGAAGTCCTTCCATTCCAGCTCTTCTGCAATGTCACCTTTAAAGACTTTAAAGAGGACTGGTCCCAGTACTGATCCCTGAGTCATTCTGCTGGTCAACCCCCCCAATCTGGGGTGAACTCCATTTACCTCCAGACTCTGTCACCTATCCCCTAACCAGTTTCTTATCCACTTTACCAGCTTTAGACCATCCTAGACTGCCCAGATGACTCATGAGTCTACTATGTGGAACAGTGTCAAAAGCCATACTGAAATCAAGGGAAGCCATGTCCACTACTCCTATCTGATCTAGTTCCCTGGTTACCTAGTCAAAGAAATCTATCAGTTCCATTTGACATGACCTCCCTTCACTGTGAATCCATGCTGCCCTGCTCTTATAACACATTGGATTTATAATATTCTACAATCCTTTCCTTCAGTAGTGATTCCATAAACTTTCCCACCACTGATGCCAGGCTGACTGTCCTATAGTTGCCAGTCTCCTTCCAGCTACCACTTTTGTGAAGTGAAACTACATCTGCCCTCCTTCAATCCTCTGCAACCACTCCTGTTTCCAATGAGTTGTTAAATGGGACTGTCAAAAGTGCAGCCAGTACTTCCCTGAACTCCCTCAGTACCCTTGGATGTACCCCATCTGGCCCCATCGTTTTGTCTACTTTCAGATTTGCAAGTATCTTCCAGATTCTCTCCTTCAAAAAAAGGATTAGTGTCTACTTTCCTTACTCCAAAGCTCCAGTTACTTTTTTTGAAGCCCTTCCCTTTAAACTTCCTTTGGAGTCAGGATCTGGTTTTGGAATGCAGTGCTTTACAAAGCTATGGAATGACAAGGTGATGCACAGTTTTAGAATGTGGGGGGGGTGAATACAATCTCAGATTGTGGCAGGGATGCACAACCTCAAAATAAGATTAGAGATACTCAATCAAGGAATGTGACAGGGTGATGCATCTAGGAATTTGGCAAGGACTGACAATTTCAGAATATAGTGGTGATGCATACTTTCAGAATGTGTCAGAACACACCATGTTATTCTGAAATTGCTTGGCACTGCCACATTCTATCATGGTCATATTCTGAAACTGAATGTCACTGCCATATTCTGAAATTTTGTGTCCTGGACACATTCCAAAATTGTGCATCCCTGCCACATTCTAAAATTCTGTCACTACTGTACTACATTCTAAAATTGTGCATCCCCATTCGTCCTCATATTTCACAAAATGCATTGCTGCCACATTGTGAAACTATGTTTCCCAGTCACACTCCAAAACTGGACATCCCCACCACATTCTAAAACTGTGTGTCCCAGTCACATTCCGAAAATGTACCTTCCTGCCACATTCCAAAATTTTGTATCACTGCCGTATTCCAAAATTACCCATGTTCATCACATTACAAAAATGTGTGTCCCCACCGTATTCTGAAAATGATTGTCCTTGACACATTTTGAAATTGCATGTCCAAGTCACATTCTAAAATTATGCAAGGTCGGACTGGCCCACCTGGATAGCTGAAAATTTCCAGGTGGGCCCTCCTTAGTTGGGTAAGTGGTTACCTTCTGAACTCTGAAGACTTTTGAATGTATTATCTTTTTTCGAATTAAATGTGGTATCTGGGACACTGTTGATAAATGTAAGATGCAAACACAGAGCTAGTGTATCAGATTGAAGTGGAATATTGATATGAGTGTGTCAACCTGGGCCCTCCTCTATTGATTTTCCAGGTGGGCCCTCTGTACCCCAGTCTGACCCTGAAATTATGCGTCCCTTCCACACTCTAAAATTGTAACCCCACCCCCATATTCCAAAATTGCTCATACCTATCACATTCTGAAAATGAATTTCTTAGCCACATTTAAAAATTACACATCCTACCACCTTTCAAAATTGTGCTAGCCTCCCACATTCTGAAATTGTAAGTGAGCACCACATTCTGAAACTCTTTGTGAACACCACATCATGAAACTGCACGTTGCCACCACAATCTGAAATCAAGCATCCACGCCACTTTCAGAAACTGTAAATCACTGCCACATGAAAAAATTACACATCCATGGCACATTATAAAATGTCATATCCCTGCCACATTCATTAACTGTGTGTGTCCCACATATTGAAATTGCATATCTCTGCCATAATCTAAAAATTTATGACACTGCCACATTCTGAATTTCATATCCCTGCCACACTCATTAACTGTGTGTGTCCCACATATTGAAATTGCATATCTCTGCCATAATCTAAAAATTTATGACACTGCCACATTTTGAATTTCATATCCCTGCCACATTCATTAACTGTGTGTGTCCCACATATTGAAATTGCATATCTCTGCCATAATCTAAAAATTTATGACACTGCCACATTTTGAATTTCATATCCCTGCCACATTCATTAACTGTGTGTGTCCCACATATTGAAATTGCATATCTCTGCCATAATCTAAAAATGTATGACACTGCCACATTTTGAATTTCAGCATCCCTGACACATTCCAAAATTATCCCAGCTACTTTCAGAGATTATGTCCTTGCTACGTTTTACAGCTGCAACCTGGTGGCATTCAAAAATCACATTCCTGTGGTATTCTAAAAAGTGCTCACAACTGTGAAGTTCTAAAGCCATGTTTGCTGCTGCATTCCACACCCATTATATTCTTAAGTACCTTTTATCTACACATTATGAAAATACATAGCCTGTACCCACCCAGTGTCCGCATTCCTTTTTCAAATGCTTACTACAACTGCAGTTTAATGTAGCATAGGAGAAATAAGTCCTATAAGGTAGATTGCAGAGAGGTCAAGGTTGTGTATTTTGGTTATGACATCATCAGTAGCTCTTCACTGAAACTGGCTGTTCTGAACAGACAGTAAAAGTAGGGTTACAAAATAGTTGGTAATACTCGGTAATTCAAGGAAGAGGAAGGCACTAGGCCCATTGAGTCTACCTTCCCACACCTTGTGAGGTATAGGATTACTGACCCAAATGATATTTATCTAGACTGTACTTAAACTGTTGGGCAGCTGCAGAGTCAACTATTTTTTGCTGTAGTTTGTTCCATATTCACTAAAAATACCACCAACAGCTTAATTTGGTTCAAGGTCAGTTGGCATTCATCTGTATCCCCCTTCCCTGGGTCATGCCTGAAAATAGGCAGGATTTGTCTAGTGCACTTACCCGGTTAACAAAAAAACTAAATCAAATATTTTTACCGAACTAATAGTGAAAAAATATGTCCTTTGATTTGAAGAGCCCTCGGTACCACAAGTTGTTTATTGTGGCATCTCGGGCTTGCTGGTTTTATGGCACAGTTAATGTTACATTCAACTCTTAAGTGATCATCCTTCAATATCTTGAACAATAATAAGAGATCACCCCTCAGACATCTAGTTTCTAGGTCAAATAGTTTTACTCACTTAGTCTTTCTTGGTAGGGGAGGTGACTTATTCTGGTAATCATCTTAATGGTTTTACACTGTACACTGTCAGTAAGTTTTTTATCCTTAGTCAGAAATGGGGCCTAAAAAGGGGGATTCATAATAAATGTGGCCTAATGTAAGATCTATTCAAAGGCAAAATGCATGTCTCTTGTTTTGATGTAAATGCTTCTTTGATGGAAGACAGCAATCTGTTAGCCATCAGCTCAACATGATGACAGTGATCGCCAGATAAAAGAAGATTATAAACTAAGACCCTTAAATCTTTTTGTCTTTTAACCTGATTTAATGGCTGGCCATTTAAATAGTACTGGGTTTGACAGTTTTTAACTCCCAGGTGCATAACGACACATTTTTCAAGTTGTTTACTATCTTGCTTTAAACTATTAATATTATCTATTGAACTATTGTCCATACAAATCTTAGTATCATCTGCAAATTTGCTGGTATATCCATTTATCCCATAAAGTAAATCTGCAACATAGATATCAAAGAGAAACGGACACAAGATGGATCCCTGAGGCCCCCCACTAGTGGCATGTAACTTTTAGACAAATTAATTTAGAGATCTCATTTTTTGGCATAAGTCTCATTGGGAATATGTTGATTCAAATTCTGAATTTATTAATGCTAGACATCTTGGCTAGACTCAGTTTGCATCTGTGTTTCTTTATAGTTATGACTAGTATACAGAATGACTACACAGCTGAATACAAAAGAAGACTAGTTTCATGCTTTTAGTGTTCAGTGTGATACACTCAAAAATGACTGAGATTCGGATTTTGAATTACAAATCATTTATGACCTTGTAGGGATACCACTGACTTTTTTATTATTGTCATAATGTGATAGTATGATTTACACAATAATTTTTCAAGGTTAACACGCTATGAAAATTGTTAAATCCAGAAAGATGAGTCTGAGACTTGCGGGTACTGAGATATGGGTGTGCAATGGAAGATGGGTCTGCCAAGTTCTTGCTTACAGTGACAAGTCCCACAGAACACCCAAAGCACACTCACACTGAAGAATTGCACTCAACTCACTTAGTAGACACAAAATTCTTGTTTTATTTGTGTGCTTAAGTAGCAAAGTGCAATATAAGGCACAAGATTTAAAAGCCTTGAAGACAGGCTATCCGCCCCAGCGCTTCGTTCACTAGAACTTCGTCAGGGTTGCCCACTAATGATGATCCATTGAACAAAGCATTGGGTTGGATAGCATGTTTTCTGGGCTGTCAAATCTTGTGCCTTATATCGCACTTGGCTGCACTTTGCTTCTCAAGCACACAAATAAAAGAAGGACTTTGTGTCTACTAAGTGAGTTGAATGCACTTCTTCAGTGAAAGTGTTCTTTGGTGTTCCATGTCAAAAGAATGCCTACAAAAGGCATGACAAGAAAAAGGGAATAAATAACAAGCACAAGGAAAACAATGAGGAGCACTACAGGGTGCTCCAAAAACAGTGAACAGCTGTAGTGACTTTTTCTTGGGGGTCTGTGATTCCAGCACCCCCCTCAAAAAAAACTGTCACCAGGGGGATGTAATTCAGGGACAGGGAAAAATTCAAGAGGGGGGGATAATCTCCAGGAGGACACAAGTCAGGGAAAGGGAGAATGTCGGGGTGGGGTAATAACTCGGGGACACAGACAAATGTGGAGGAGTTCACTAAAATATTATATTATTATATATGGGAGGGCAGGTGGATTGACAATAAAAAAACTCTCCACACAGCCAGTCTCAAACCCGGGTCTGCCAACCACACAGGCAGTGACAGTAACCACGACACTGCACAACCAGCCCAGAACTGGCTGTCCAAACAACTACCTAAATGCTTCAAAAACTAACTCCCTATATCGCTGACTGCCAAAACTACAGAGCTAAACTAAACATGTGCTCTTACTACAAAGTAGCTCATTTTACACTCGCTATTTTGACCTCGGTCAAATTGACTTGTTCAAATTCAGTTGCTCTATTCACAGGATACCTTTTGTGGAATTGTGAATGTTCTCATATCCTCACACCCCTATGGAGCAAGCCTAACATCAATGACTGAAGAAGACATACAGTATAGCATGTCACACTGCCACCTGGGAGGCTGAAGTTCAGGTGCAATCCCAGAACCCTGCACCATGGCCAGCTAGGCACTGTGCACATTGCAAAGGTGAGGCGCTCAGCTCAAAGGAAATGAGGGTGTGGGATATCTGAAATGTATGTGATGCCTGCTTACCAGTGACTGACTTCTGAATTAGCTGTTAAGGCAACCATTCCCCCACACTCCCTGCTGGAGGAAGAGTGCAGCTCTTATATTCATATGCTAAGTTGTCGTAAAAGGCTGGGGCCATCTGTATAATTTTTTACATTTTATTTTATTTTTTTTTATAAAATCCACATTTTGAGTATGGTAGTCCTTGGAGGAATGCTATATCCCACTATACACTGCTTATCCAAGTGAAAGCAGTGGTTCCCCTCTGGTGCCAATAATGCCAGCTGCCTCGCCCCAGTCTGCTCTTGACACCCTACTAAGCCCCTCCACTCCATTTTTTTTGTTTGGGATGGGGATGCTGTGGCTGTGGATGATGCCACAGGTGAGACCATCTACGGTAGCACAGCGTTCACGCCCAGATGCTCACCAAAGGTGTGTATTTTGGACACCTTTGTAGATCAGGCCCTCTGTCTTATTTTACAGATTTAGACAGACTATCTATCAGATGACTATTTCTATTTCAATCTGGTAATTTATTTATATAAATACATATAAATCCCCCTTTGGTTTTGACCCTTTGTGTCCTCTTAAATGTCTTATTTTCTTTTTCAGGAATCCTTCAGAATCATCTTTAAGGAACAGCTTCCCAACATGTCAGTAACATATACTGCTTTTTTTCATAAATGATCTACTGTAACAGTGTGTAAGCTTCTGGTATAACATATTGAGGCCAGTGTAGAGAACTAAGGGAAGTACACAGAGGGATGTATGAGAATCTCTAAGTAGGTAGGAAGAAGATCAGGGTTGGCATATGTGGAAGTAAAGAAAGGACATGATACTGCAGGTACAGGGGTGAAAAACACCATTTGAATAGTATTACAGTAAGGTGCATAGGTACAGTGTCTGTGTTTGAGCACAAGAAAACACAACTCTCTCCCTTTTTAAGACAAATAAGAAATAACGGAAAATTGAAGGAACACAGATGGGAGAAGAAACTTCCAAACTGTGGGCCAGATATTCAAAACTTTGCCCCGGGGCAAAATTAACACTGACCGGCAGGCAAACTTAGTCCGGAGCACAAAACAAGCTATATTCAGAAGGAAATAGCCCAATGTAAACCAGCTGAATATAGCACGCAAAGGAAGCTGGGCAAACAGGGCCGGGAGTGCACGGCAAAAATTGCCTGGGAATAAGACAGCACTGACTATAGCAACAGGAAGGTGCACACTGCAACTGCAGCTCATTAGAATGGAGCAAGCCAGTGTTGCAGGTGCAGAACATTGTGTGTGATTGCACAGAGATGTTTGACATCTACTGCAAACAACAATGTAAGCCACACACTGCAGAACTGTGCTACATACCTCTCAACTGCACCACATTATGAGGAACGTTCCTCATTTTACTTCACAAAAGTTCCTAGTTCCACATTCAGTATTAAAGAACAAATCTATATTAAATGATGCAAAAACTATATTATTCAATTAATGACAGACTTTCTGAACATAAATGCAAACCTTTTGACAGTGTTCTGAGCCTCCTAGGTAAAGATTTGCTTAAGTGTTCCACAGTTAGCTCATTTGTTCCACATTGTGAGAGGCAGTGTTCCACATTTGGGGGACAAAAGGTTGAGAGGTATGCTGTGCTATGCTGAAGTGAGGTTTGCCCGGGGCTAACCTGATTGCACAGTGCTAACACATTAACACAGTGCAAACTGGTTAGCCCAGGGCAAACGGGAGATATATTCAAAACTCCCATGCAAATGAGCCTAGTTAGGTAATCCGTGGGCAAACAGGCACATTTGCATCTCATTATGTGCTGCTTTGCATACATTGCCATGCAGTTTACCCAGTGCTACTGCATGATGCACACAGCTCCTCCTTTTGGTCGGAATGGAAGTACAGGCTGGACGCTGCAGGCCAAGGCATGCCCACAGCATCCCCTTTTGGTCAGAATGGAAATGCAGGCTGGAAGCAGCAGGAATTATGTACCAGAAGGCACAGTCAATGCATACAGAGCTCCCATGCATCTGTGCAAGCATGACCTGTATATGTGTGTGTGTGTATATATATTTATATATATGTGTGTGTGTATATATATATATATATATATATATATACATATATATATATATAAATAATGGTAGCACAGTAGTGCTACCATAGTTAGGGTTGAGTAGCAGTTTTAAGGTTAAAGGGTCAAATTTTGCACCTTAATAACTGCCACAATTCAACAGATTTGCCTGAAATTTGATATACATGATTGGGCATGGTAGATCTGGGGATCTACTAAGTTGCGTACCGGTCAAATATACAGCTGCGAAGTTATTAAGCAACAACGAAATGTGCAATTATGCTTTTTTGCGGTTTCTTTGCTCCCACCTACAGGTCACACGGTTTGCGCGACTAGTCTGAAAACTTCAGGGAATGTGCGGCTGGGGTCCCCGATGTGCCTTTTGAAGATTTCGTGAAATGATATTGAACGGTTCAAAAGTTATTCAAAAAACAATTTCCCATTATAAGTCAATGGGAAAAGTTAAAACATTCGACAGTGTCGCAAATGCACTTTTTAGTGTCACAAATGGTCCTAGTAGTGTTGCAAATCTGCCAATTTGTTTTCAGTTACTGATAACAGAAATGCTTGGCATTTAAAATTGAGACCATCTAGGGACACAATTATTTTTGTGTTCACCTAGTCGGACCCTGAGGATGCTAGCCATGTCTTTATTTTGGGGTTAAACACCCCAGAAATATGTTTTCCAAATTTCTGGAAACAGTACTGTCACAAAGTGGTGTTGCACGAATGACACTTTTGCAAATTTTTGCGAAAAGGGTCGCAAATTGTTACGCTCCTTTTCAGGCTATGGCCAAAATGACAGGAATTCTTTGCCACCCTGCTGCAAACAAACGGTTTGGTCTTTGGGGCTGGCATTTGGAGGGAAGGCAGCCAACATCTCACAGATGTGCCTTTTTGTGGTTTGGTGAAAACATATTGCACAGCAGCCCAGTTATGGTACTCCAAATTTGAAATTTTTTCCCATAGACTAAAATGGTGGCATCTGTCCCCTTCGGGACTCGTATCTCAGAAATGGAGCGAGATGCAGAATTTTTGTTCCAAGATCAAAAACCTAGCCAGGAAAATCATGATTTATGTGAAATTAAAAATGTTTTTCTATGTTGTGTGGTTGCTGAGATATTAGCAATTATGTACTTCCAATGCTCGTTTAAGCTTCGATGCCCATTACAATGCAAACATTCTTTGTACACACTGTGGGCCAGATATTCAAAACTTTGCGCTGGGCAAAAATCATTTGCGCAGGTTTAGCGCGGGATTAGCGCGGGTCTGCCATATTCAAAAGGCCAAATAAGCGGGCAAACTGCATTAGCGCCAGGCAAAAGTATAATGTATGCAAAGGCAAGAACTGACATGAATACAAAGGCGCGTGCGATGTTCAGTGGCTAGCGCCCGGCGCTAAGTGGTTTAAGCGCGACCTAGCGCGACAGTTAGCGTGGTGTAGATTACCGCCCAGAAAAGCTGGTCTTAATCTTGGCAATCAGCTTTGGCGCTAACATAAATGGCTGTGCTGGATTTGCTGGTTTAGCGCCGGTCTTGCGCGACCCTAATACATAAATATAACACAGATAAAGCCAACATAGTGGAAGCTTGCTGCTAACCAATGGCATCACAATGATGCCATCATCTGCCACCAGTCCCAGCCATGCCAGGCAGTAAGTGGTGACCCTGCCGCCAGTGGACAGCATGGCAGTGTAGCCATACAGCACACACTGCTGACCACACATATCTGTGGACAAAACAGATGCCAGCACACACATGCAGCACTGTGGGCATGGAGGATGTTGAGGGAGTGTGTATGGGTGGCCAGGCTGTGCCACAGACCAGGTGTGGCCACAAGGCTGGGACTCAGCATGCAGTGCACATGGGCCAGTATTAGGAATACCCCAACACTAGTGTGTCTTTCGGATACTATATGCCCCCAGCCACATACCACACAGCTGTACAACTGCCACAACACACAAAGCCAGATATGTACATGTCACTGTGGGCATCACATGCCACAGGTACAGCATCTGTGGGTCACACAACAGTGTAACAGTAATGTCGACTGTCAGTAAACACCTGCAGGTTGGGCCTGTCACTGTGTACAGTGCAATCAGCATCCTTGCCCTACACACCATAGCGCAGTGCTACCCTCACACTACTGTCTCCTTGCTACTGTAGTGTCTGCTGTGCACTGTAGCATGCCCTACAGTGTGACAGTTGCATGCAGCACCACCACCACCTGTGCCTATGCTGTCCTGTCCCCTGGGGTACAATATGCTATGCTATGCTATGCTGTACTGTTTACCTGTAGCCTGTAGCTATCATCGTGGCACTGCCAGACTGACCTACAGATGGAGCTGCGGTTGGACCTTGTCTGCCCTGTACTTCCAGACTGACCTACAGGTGGCTCTATGGGACCCTGCAGTAACGCTAGGCAAACTGTGTGCAAATCAGGGTATAATGAGATGCTAATCCAGTTGTTTGCCCAGAGACTACCTAAGTAGGCTCATTTGCATGGCACTTTTGAATATGGCACATTTTAGCTCCGGGCAAGCGTGTTTGCTCCAGGCTAACTGCTTAGCTCCGCGTTAATGTGTTAGCGCGGCGCTAATGGTACGGGGAATATTGTAAAGTTTTGATCACTGTTCTTTCTCATCTGCTGCTTCCTGCAACTGTACTGAGTCCATGCATTTGCTGGCACACACATTAGCCACGTAGTTCGTCTGTACCTGCCCTCACGTTGCTGTGTACTGTGTTGTTGTTGTGGGTTGCACTTCCTGGTTGTTTTATTCAGTGCTGTCTTATTCCAGGGCAATGTTTGCCCTGCACCCAGACCAGTTTGCATGGCCTCATTACCATGCTATATTCAGAAGCTGTTTGCCCTGGGCTATTCCGTTTGAATATGGCTTGCTTTGTGCTCCGGGCTCAGTTTGCCCGCTGGGCAGTGCTAATTTTGCCCCTGGGCAAAGTTTTGAATATCTGGCCCTGTGTTTCTCTATGACCTGTCAGCAAAAA
Organism: Neoceratodus forsteri; assembly: GCA_016271365.2. NCBI lineage: Eukaryota > Metazoa > Chordata > Ceratodontiformes > Ceratodontidae > Neoceratodus > Neoceratodus forsteri. The sequence goes on from CM057453.1 coordinate 1,038,026,156, forward strand.
CAGGGTATGCACTTCCATTACTGTTACAGGTACTGTCTCCACTTACATTTATGTCCCCGTTTGCATTACTGTTCCAGTATATGCCACCGTGTGCGTTACCCTTTGTGTTGTTATTTGTGCTTGCATTTTCATTACTGTTACCATTTGTGTTTCCACTACTGTTTCTGTTTGCGTTTTTGTTTGTGTCACTGTGCGCATTGTCATTTGTGTTTCTGGCAGCCCTTTCATTTGCTTTTCCATTTCTCTTTCATTTGACGCCTTCCTTGCTGTTACTATTACCATTTGAATTTGCAATTGCGTTACTGTGCCTGTGTGCATTACAGTTTATGTTTCCATATGTGCTTGCGTTTCCTTTTGTGTTTCTGTTTCCTTTGCTGTTATTATTGCTGTTACCATTACCATTTGCATTTAAAATTGTGGTACTGTGCCCGTGCATGTTTTGGTTTGCCTTTCCATATTTACTTCTCTTCCCGTTTCCATTTCTGTTTCCTTTCATATTATTCTTCATGTTAACTTTACCATTTGCATTTACAATTGTGGTACCATTCCTGTGCGTGTTACAGTTTGCGTTTACATGAACACTTGCCTTCTCGTTTCCGTGTCTGTTCCCTTTTGTGTTCTTTTTGCTGTGACACTTAACATTTCCATTAAAAATACCACTGCCATCCCGGTTCGCATTACCAGTTGTGTTTTTCTACGCACTTCAATGTCCGTTTGTGTCACTGTTCACTTCAGAGTCACTTTGCACTTGCATTTCTATTAACATTTCCTTTACCATTTTCATTTATGTTACCATGTGTGCCACTGTTGGCACTTGCATTTGCGTTGTTGTTCCTGCTCTTATGTCACAAGACATCACGTGGCGGGAGCAAGGGGCTCGAAGGGCCCCGCATTCCCACCACCGCATTACATTCACTGTTTCTCGTCATCATTCTCAAAAAGAAGGGAAATTAGAGGCAAATATTCTGTTTAATGTATCAGTTAAGGTTGTTCCACAGTGACAAAAGCAAGGAAATTCGGGGTGAACGTTGGGGTCTTTGGTCCTAACTCTCACCCCATTCTCCTACCCCTCAGCTTCTTTACATATGTGATGGGGTGAGAGTTAGGGCTGAGAGTTAGGGCTGACAACCCCAATGCACACCTTGATGCTGGTTGGGGGTGGGTCCAAGGGGGGGTTTTCAACCCTAACACCTAATTTCCTCCTTTCGTCACTGTGGAACAAACTCCAAGTGATGCATTACACTGAGTTTTTGCTCTAATATATATATATATATATATATATATATATATATGTGTGTGTGTGTGTGTATATATATATATATATATATATATATATGTATAAAATGGGTAGGGAAATTGCTTGGGATTTATTGGATATTGATCATCACATGACCATGCATATATCAGAGTGCAACCGCACACCTGCACTTTTACCTCCCTCCAAAACAATTTTACTATTTTATAAGATAGATAAACCATTCTGAGGTGTGCGGTTGCACTCTGATATACGCACACCTTGGGTGGTTGATGCACTTGACCTGCGGCCCCTTCTGTACAATGCATGCCAATGTGTGAGTATATCAGATCATGACTGCACACCTCAGAGTGGTTTATCTTTTACATATATATGTGTGTGTGTGAGTGTGTTTGTGTGTGTGTATATATATATATATATATATATATATATATATATATATATATATATATATTAGAGGAACAAAAACTCCATTTAATTTATCAGTTGGGGTTGTTCACAATGACAAAGTGAGGAAATTCAATGTTGGGTTAAATCCCCTTGGACCCACCCCTCCCTGCCCCCCAGCCAGCATCGGGTGTGCATTGAGGTCATCGGCCCTAACTCTCACCCCATCACATGTGTAGAGAAGCTAAGGTGGTGAAGTATTGGAGAATGGGGTGAGAGATAGGACAGATGACCCCGGTGCTGGCTGGAGGGGCGGCGTGGGTCCAAGGGGGGGTTTCAACCCTAACATCGAAGTTCCTCACTTTTGTTGCTGTGGAACTGCCCTAACTGATGCATTAAACAGAGTTTTTTGCCTCTAATATATATATATATATATATACTGTATACACACACACACTCACAGATCGATAGCTAAACACAGACACACTGCCTGTGGCCACTGTGGCCATACATTCCCTGGAGAATACCCCCCAGCAACATAGGTACCTCACTGCAGTAGTGGGTGAATTACAGTGGGAGGACTCAATGCACGGGACAGGCATAAGAGGTGAACCTGGTGGGGGCGGGAGGCCATTGGCCGTAGGTTCACTAGGATATGCAGCATATCCATTAGATAGGGAACAGGGCAGATTGGATGGGCTGGGCAATTCCTTCCCTGCCATCATGGTCCCTATACCCATGTGTGCCTGTTACACACCCTGGCATACCCCTTAGCTCTTGTGTCACTGAAAAGGGGGACATGGACATATGTGGACACTCAAGATGAGGGACAGGGCAGTTTCAATGAGTAAAATGAGGGATGTCCAACATAGACAGGGACAGTTGAGTGGTATGCACCCCGGTAGGCTAGTGTCTCTCCCCCCCAGCACTGTCCCTGATCCCTGGTACTGTAGCCCTGACAATCAAAGAAATACCTGCTGATCTAGTGGTCCCCCCAACCCCCAGCAAAATCCCCAACCCCAGTGTAAGTAATAAATAAGATTGTTTCCCTGGTAGTTTAGTAATCCCCCACCTCCAAGCAGTATCCTAACCCCTGTTGCACATAATAAAATACTTATTTCCCTGGTAGTCTAGTGGTCCCCCACCCTCAAGCACATATCTTGACCCCTGTTACACATAGAAAAATACTTTGTTCCCTGGTAGTCTAGTGGTCCCTCCATCCCAAGCACGTATCCTGAACCCATTGCACATATAAAAATACTTTGTTCCCAGGTAGTCTAGTGGTCCCCCAACCCCAAGAACGTATCCCAACCCCCATTGCAAATATATATCTAACCCTTTCCCTGGTAGTCTAGCGGATCCTCTATCTGGCAGTGACACCCCCTCACCCTAAAAAAGTCTGAGAACAGAGTTGGTGACCAGCTCAGCCCTCCTCTCACCACCATGCCCAGCCACCGACTGAGGTAGGAAGGAGCATGTAGACATGTGGGCCTAATGGTGCAACCATGCAGGGCGCATGGGCACAGCGACAGAAGACACACACAGCTGGGTAGACAGTCCAGTGCCCATGGAACAGCATCCCCGTACCACACTGGTGAAGGCTGCAGGATGGGCCTGTAGCACTCCCCACCACCCACAATGGCCATGCACACACTGCCACCACCATGATGGCCCCCTGGCACATGTGGTAGCCATGCTTCCGGACCATTGTGCCCCCAACGTGCCCCACAACCTGCACCACATGCAACCCACTGCAATGCACACCAGCACCCCTGTGCAAACACTAGTGCGAAAACACACACACACACACACACATGCACACACTCACACAGTCACATGCAGTCACACACAGGCAGACCACGACACATGCTGCAACATGCACAGGCACTCACCTAGCACCAGCACAGTGCCCTCATGCACCATGCATCTGTACACCTCCAGTTGGTCCTTTGGCAGCCACACAGGTCCATGTACCTGTGGCGGCACTTCTCAGCATCCCTCTGGATGCCCATCCGCTCCATCAGTCATCTGGCGATGGATGACCAGACCTGCCACCATGGGAGGTCACCCTCTTTGACCTCCCCAAACAGCAGCCTGTGCCACTGCTGCACAAGCTGCACAAGGTTGGTGGCTCCATGTCCCTCCCAGTACCTGTCCCTGTGCACCACAGCACATTGCCGCCCTCTCCCTGGCATTGCCCATGCAGCACTGAATCAATGCCACCTGTTGCACTACACAGCTTGTCCCACACCCAAAACCCTCCAGCAATCAGTGCAGTAGCACTGTGCTATCACATGATGTAGAGCTGCACTATCCAGAAGCGGGCACACTGCGCATGCATGACACCATCATGACCCTGGATCCACAACACCATGCATGCGTGGAGCACTGCACTGCACTGCATGGGCTAGCATGGTGCTACACCATGCTAAACCTGGATGTCAGCATGGAACAGTGGACTCATGGGCATGCATGGTGGTCATGCTATGCCACATAGCACTGTGCTACCGGGACAATGCGGTGCTGGCCATCCCATAGCCCAGCACTGATGTTTGTACAGCACTAAGCTGTTTACCTGGTGCTATCCAGGCCCATATTCAACCGGCATATACAAATGAGGGTACTTGTGCATGCATAGTGCAAACACTGTGATTAGCATATCATTATCCAATGATCTGCATGCATAACAGGCTTGATTGGCCAGCTGGGCTATAAAAAGGCAAGCAGTGTTCCACCGGTGTTGTGTTGTGGGAATGCAGCATACAGCATAAGTTGCAGATGAACAGACACAACAGAAGGAAACATGCCACAGGAGGCAGAGCAGAGAAAGGCAGGTCAATAGAGCTTCTGGAGCCCTTGTTGGAAGGGCACTGGTGCAACACAGGGTTGGGGTGTATACACTGTGTACCTGCAGTCTTCAGCTGTACTGGCTGGGGACAGGTCCGCTGACTGCAGGACCACAGGCAAGCACAGTGCTGTGTAATGGTGCACATAGCAATTCGGCTGGCTGTACAGCAGACAAGTCCATGTGTCGTGCCCGTTCTCCTGTGTCAGCCGGCCCCATATGGGTACTGCCTGCACACTGTTGGTGCCAGGCATGGGAGGGGGGCCCCACCATGGACAATGGGTTAGCCTAGCAACAGTGGCTCACCGCCATGGGGTCCATGGCCTCTTGGTTGTTGCCCTGGTTGTGAGATGTGGATCATTGCAAAATGCTCCAATGGTGGTACACAGCTACAGCCCAGGGGTCACAGAGCTATGACAGTGTGACATCAACAGTGCCGTGTGGCCTGTACCTGGTAGCCTGCCATTGTCTGCATACCATTCTCTGTGTCCACACTCTGTGTGCAGTGCACATGTTCCCTAGGTGACCAATGGGGGCACGATGCACTGCCAGGTGACAGGCGTTGGGGTGGCCCCGTTCCAGGGTACGCATGTCAGTCATGGATGTCGGCAGTGCCCCTGTAAGTCCAGTGCATGCCATCCAAATGCCAACAGCCATTCAGTGGTGCAGTGCACATGGGTGGACTAAGCACGCATCAATGCGACCTGTGCCACTGTAGGGGGGTGGCATGCACATGCTGTGGTGCATGTGCCACACACCTTAGGCCTGCCACAACTGTTGACACATGTCCCTGTCCATCTCTCCCATAGGTAGTGCAGCATGGCTGAATGCATACGGGCACATCACTTTTCTCAGGATGAACTGAAGACCATGGTGCATGGTGTGAAGGAGAGGGAGCAGGTGCTGCGGCAGCACAAGACAATGAATGTGATGGTGTGCCAGGCATGGGATGAGGTGACTGCAGGGGTGAATGTAGTCAGCAGATGTGGCAGGATGATGGATGCAGTGTGCAAGCACTGGAGTGACCTGCAGCACCGGGCAAAGGAGGAGGAGGCACAGTGGTTCCGCGACAGGATGTGTACCGGTGGTGGCCGACAATCAACACAACAGTGGGATGATTACTCACTCATGAAAGTGGTGGCATCCACACTGTGCCCAGTGGCCATTGCTGGTGTACCAGGTGGTGCATGTGAGATGCCTCTCACACCACCCAGGACAGGTCTGTATCTGCATGTGTGCACCCTGCATGGTGTGACAGCACAGGTGCAGGGGGTTGGTGTTGGCACCGTGCCTGGGGTACACTGTGGGGCTGCTCTGCTGTGCACACTTTGCACATGGGATGAATATGCATGCATACTGTGCACATCATGGCTGCCACCACAGCTGCTATGCTGGGACATGTGCACTGTGGGGTGAATGGGTGCATGTGGCCACAGGCTATAGCCATGGGGATGGTGTGTGGGGTGTGCATGTCTGCAGCGGGTGGCATGTGTCCTAAGGTGTGCATGTACAGGTGGTGGCGGTGGTGGTAGGGTGCACTGTGCACATACAGGTGACTGACCCTGTCCTGTTTTCTTCCACAGTGGTGTGTGCAGGGCCTGCAGCACATCAGGACCAGGCTGGGATGGCTGCCTTGGTACTGGAGGCAGAGGTGGAGGAGGAGGAGACCCTGCCATCAACATCTGGTTTGGGTGACGGCCATGGACTCCCAGAGATGCAGCAAGTGTGGCATTCACTTGGACAGCGGCTACTGCTGACAGGTGGGGGGCTCCAATGCAGGTGGGGATCTGGACATCAGTGGTGACCTGTAGGATGCCCAGGTGGAAGATCTGGATGGTGGGCAGGTGATCCTGCTGACAGTGACCAGTGATGTGGAGGGGGATGTGTCAGAGGGGGGTTACCTCCTGCCCATGGAAGGGCCTGTGGAGGGGTACAGGGGTGGGGCTGGGTGCAAAGCGCGGCACAAGTGCCAGTGGGGTGGTCAGCCATGCTGGCATTGGTGTACCCATACAGCCAGTGGATGGCCATGTGGGGGACATATGTGCCCCGCTGCACAAGTGGTGTCCCCCATGGATTGGGGCAGGGACCTCAGGGACCACAGCACACCACCAGTGGCCTGCAGCAGCAGGACGGGCCACCCATGCACAGGCGTCCCGACCTTGGTGAGGTGCCAGCACCAGTGCCAGTTGCCATAGAGGGGGCTGCGCCAGTGGAGCAGGATGCCCCGGGGGCCTGACCTCTGCTCCAGGCTGCACTAGCATCCTAGCAGGGGGCTCAGATGGACCTGCATTGCCTGCAGTGAGAGCTCAGGCATAAGCTGTTACAGATGCAGGAGTCCCTGTCCCTGGGCTTTGCTCATGCAGAACAGTGGGCCAAGGACTGATTGGGCCGTATGGTTGCTGCACTGGACTGTGGCTTTGCTGGGCTCATGGCCACAGTGGTCAACCTCATCACAGTGCTGCGCAGCATGCATGGGAGTCAGTAGGCTGTGCAAGGGGGTCAGGGTGCCCATGGCACAGAGGCACATGGGCAGCCCACCAGTGGCTGCAAGGCTGGCACTGACTCCAGCACCACTGCTTTGTGTGTATCTACAGGCACCCAGTGCTGCCATGGCTATCCAGCCACCCTGTCAGGCTCCACTGGTCAGTGGGGGTGCAGGCAGTCTACCCTGCCTACCTCACCATGGTCTTCTCCTACAATGTCCTCAGCACAGAGCACCCCTGGTTCTGTGTCCCACACCCATGGGGTGTGCCATGTGCGTGGCGGTTGTCGCCAGTAATAGGCATGGCAGACATGAACCTGTGCATGGATGTCTCCCCCATGTGCACACTGGAACACCCACACACCTGTATGTACACGCACACACACTGACACACACACTCACATACTCCGTCACTTGCACTGTCTCACTTCCATGGCCATGGTGGCCCTTCCCACACTGCCACCACACATCCTGCATTGCCCATTCCACTGTACCATAACTGTGTGTCCTCCTCATGTGTGCCCTGCACACCCCACACATCAAGACGCCCACACACATGCATTCAGTGCTACTTTGTTGTGCTCCTGCTGCGGTTGTTGTCATCACTGTTGTGGTTGTCTGTTCACATTAAACTGTTCACTATTGTACTGTTTTATGTTGCTGTGCAGTCTGTACTCACTCTCTAGCCTGTGACAGTGTCCTGATGATGTTGGCCCTGCGCTCTATGGCCCTGCGGGCAAAGCGAGGATCCTTCCTCTTGAGTTGCTCCACTAGCCCCCTGACTGATGGCTCTGGGTCACTGTCGGCCTGATACTTAGGTTCAGGTGCTTGTATCCCATGATTCATCACCATATTGTGCAACATACAACAGGCTAGGAAGATACAGCATACCTTCTGAGGCCTATACTGTAGAGCACCGCCTGATGTGTCTAGGCATCGGAAGCACATCTTCAGCATGCCAGACACCCTCTCTATGATGTTCCTGGTGCTGGCGTGTGCCTCTTTATACTGCTCTTCAGCGACTGTAGCTGCCCAGGGTACTGGTGATGGCAGCCAGGGTCACAGGGGATAGGCGCTGTCCCCTGTCTAGAGATGTGCACTTGTTAGTGTTGTACAGCTGTCTGCCCATCACTGTCATGCACCACCTGTGTTGCCCTCCCACACCCCTTTCCTGACCACCCATGCCTGTCCCCAACCCTGCTGTGGTGTGCATCCCTTGTATGCTGCTACTCACCAACATTTGCCCACTGGGTATCCTGCCCCTCCTCAAATGCCTGGCACAGCTAGGACTGGTGCCAGATGAAGACATCATGGGCATGTCGGGGTATTGCACATAGACATTGCTGATGCACCCAGTTGCATTGCACACCACCTGGCAATTGATGGAGTGGTACTCCTTCCTGTTTATGTAGACCTCACTGCCATCACCAGGTGGTGCACGGATGGGGACATGGGTGCAGTCAGTGGCACCTAGTACCGCTGGTAGGTGCACAACTTGATGCAATTGCTGCATTGTTTCTCTGCACTCTGCTGCCATGCTGGGGAATACTATGAACTCCCTAGCATGTGGCAGGAAAGCATCTAGGAACTGGGTCAGGAGGCGTGAGGTGGCAGACTGCGATACCCCAATGGTGGCCCCCCGTTGGTCATTGGAATGTCCTTGTGGCAAGAAAGCACATCGCTGCTGTCACCTTCTCCTCTACTGTCATGGCATGGCTGCATCTAGTGTTGGGGTGCAGCTGCTCATGCAGGAGTTCACATAGCTGCCTCAACATTCCTCTGTTCATCTTGTACCGGCCAGTGGTGTGCTCGTCCAGCAGGGTCTCAAAGGAGACCCTGGGCCGGTACCACCTGTTTGCAGCATAATGTCTCCTTGGCCTGCATTGCAGCCCATGTTGGGTCTGCTCCCTCTCCTCCTCCTCCTTAACTAAAGCAGCCATCAGTGGCAGCATCACTGCTAATGGTGCAGCACACATTCCCACTTCCTGTTGTGGTCTCTCCCCCAGGTGGTTTGCCCAGGGTTAAGACCAGCCTTTTATAGGTGGTAGCTAGCATTGCACTACATATCGTGCTCTGTGTCCTAGTGCAGCGCTATGGATTTGAATATCCCGTTGCACATGCATGCAGGCCACCCCCCACTCTTTGCCCTATGCATACATTATTGGATTGCCCATGCTGCTGCGGTTAGCATGTGATAACCAGTCCTTTGAATATCGCTGCTCTGCACTAGTCCTGCACTATTCCCATGCAATTGATTTGTGCACTGCGCTGTGCTTTGAATATCTGGCCTATTGGCACCATAACAAGCAAAAGACTAATACTGGAACATTGGAATGCACAAAGCTTACTGAAATTCGATAAGCACAAATAGTGGAATATGTTGAGAGAGGTTTTCTCTTTCAAATAAATCAAAATATGGATTAATGTAGAAAATTTGGAAGATATTTATGGAATTGGCTGGAGAGATCTGGAGGTGAATCTGCCCTCTCTATAAAGACAGTAATGTATATGAATGCTTTATAAGTATCAATATATGGGCAATAAACACAAACATGAATTTGTTTTCTTCCTCATTAATAGCATAGAATTGGATACCTGAGTGTTGGGGTGGGTAAAAAAAGAAAACACAACTCTCTCAATCACAAAGATAAGTTTATTAGATAAGGAAAGCCAAATAAAAATAATATGTACCTTTTCACCTAGTAACCATTTTATTGAGCTGCCCTGACTATTTCTTGTAGTGTTTTAACCATTCATCACCCCAACATCACAGGTAGCATTTAAACAAACTCTAACAAGAACCAATATGGCTGCAAAATGATGGTTTGTGGGCAGTGAGAATTGTGTAAAAAGAGGATATGAGAAATCATTGAGAATGAAACAATAGTTTTTTTATGGAAAAAAACTCAGTAATTCTGGAAGAGATACTATCAAATGTTATTGCTGTTATAAATAGTTTTGTACATGTTATAGGCGTGGATATAGCTATATATCTACTTTCATAGAAGTTTATGTCAGCGTGGTGATTAACACTGACAATTGTTTTACATGCTTTTTCATCTGTACTAGTAAGATAGACATAGGAAGTACTAAGAAAAAGAGAGATTACATTTTTTTTCCAGTTATTCTACTTTGTAGAAGTAGTGAAGTTTGGAGCTGCAATATCCCAGTTTGTATGTTGGTGCACTAATCACACTGCCTCCACATTATCTTTACACTCCGAGGAGAGCCCTATTATTATAAACACTTGTTATCAATGTATATGGTACAGTAACTATAGAAAAATGTTAACTTGATATACACATCCAGGAGCAATGTGTCAGAAGAGAGAAGAAGATGTTTAGATTTTTTTTAAACTATATATGCAATACAGTAACAATAAATGTCAAGGAAACAGGTTAATTACTCTGGATTGCCCATGTGAGATCTTATGTTTATGGTGATCCTTCTAGAATTTGGTGACAGAGGCACAGGAAGGTCATCAGACCTACTAAAGGTCACAGTGGCATTTTTTCATCCAAGTGTATGTATTTTATATAGTGTTCCATTCAAATCACTAGTCCACATTGCTTCTGTTATGGTCTTTACTCTTCTTAAAAATGGCAATGAAAATGACAAGCAGTTGTACATAAAGCAGTACTGCATATTAATATTGTTTCAGCTAATCCAGTGTTTCAGGAGATACTGTAGGCACTTTCTTTCTTCATCCCTTCACTACTATATTTTGTCAAATATTTTAATCCAGGGACAGATCTAGACATGCCATGGGAGGGGATCGATGCATGTGGTGGTATTGGGAGGGCCATGTACTTACCATGACCCACACATTATCGACTAAAGGGCATCTCTGTCTGAACCTCTGTCCTGCATTCTGAACAAATTAAGTATCCTATAGCATTACAGCTAGATGCATGGAGGAGGGGGGTATTGTATTTTCTATGATGGACACATTATATTGCCCATGTACTTAAAGAAACAGCATCCCTGTCTCAGCCTCTCTCCTGCATTCTTAAACTGCACTCTGGATAAGCAAAATGAACTTGTAATGCCTAGAGTGGACAGTATTGTTAAGGGAAAAATACACCTGATTTTTCAGTATTACCCTAGTTACTGTATCTGACAGGCACTGACCACTGGATATTCCTTGGCTCTTTTAATGCAGATTTAATTAGTTAAATAACAGTTTGCAGCCAACCCTAGACACGTATCCCTCCAGACAGCAACTAACTTGTACAACTGCAAAAACAACAAAAGAGTAAGAAGAAAGTATGCCAGATAAACAATGATAGTGGTTACTGTTGATTGAGTCTGCTTGCTGTTATGCAGAGAATCCTGTTCTATCTATCATCAACTTAAAGAGATCACTTCAATATGATTGACATACTTAACAAATACATGTCACGAGACCAGATTATTTATATCAAAATGCCCAGTTGAGATCTTATTTTGTTCGGGTTCCTTGTAGAACATGGTGACAGTACCATAGGAAGGTCAGGGAACTTGCTAAAAGTCAAGATGGCATTTTTTTATTCTATTGTCATATGTTACAGGAGGCAGTACAACTCAGTGGTTAAGGGCACTGAGCTCCAAACCTGGAGACCAGGATGTGAGTGCCACAGCCCCCACTTGCATATTGTGTGACCCTGAGTAAGTCACTTAACTTCTTTGTGCTCCCAGGTTGCACCTTGAAACAAGATCCAGCTAAGTGTGCCTTTCCTGGTTAAACAATTTCCCCTTTTCCTTTTTCTTACACAGTGTTATGTTCAAATCACTAGTCCACATTGCTACTGTGTTGGTCTTTACACTTCTGAAAAATGACAAGAACAACTAAAAACAATCGTAACTAAAGAAGTACTGCATATTAGTAATTTCTTTCAACTAACGCAGTGTTTCAGGAAGTATAGTAAGCACTCTCTTTTTCTCACTCCTGCATCCATATATTTTTTAAAACACCGTGATTCAAGGAAGGTTCTAGAAATGGCATGGAGGGGGGGTTGGATGCATGTGGTGGTATTAGGAGGGCCATGTACTTACTATGACCCACACATTAATGACTTAAGGGCATCTCTGTCTTAGCCTCCATCCTGCATTCTGAACAAATTAAGTATCCTGTAGCATTACAGCCATTTGAAAACTTACCAGGAAAAGGTTATGAGGAAGGGTTTGATTGGACCTGAGGCACTGGGGCAGTGTGGTCACTGACTAGGGTCTACTTTCTACTTGCCTCTACACTTTTTTTATTTTTATTTAATAAAAGTTGTTTCATATACCACAATTGGAGCCTGCTGCAGTTTCATTTGGAATGGATTACTACAACTCAGAGCTTCATAGCGGAGTGGTGCAGCTCTTTTTCTGAAGCAAGTCTCACATTTTAAATAATTTTCATGGAGTGTGCAGAATGGTATTGGCAGTAGCAGTTCATCAGAGGGGTGTTCCCCCTTTCTCTATATACCACCATTTGTGGTTTTATTGACCTCTTTTGCTGGACTGTGTGTCCTTTTTCATTGGGTCTGCCACCCCCTGATTCGCGTATGGATGCCAGTTTAAACTGGGTATGTTAATGGATGTCATCGCATTAGGGGAAATGTTTTATAGTGTGTGAAAACCCCCACAATAATACTCTTTGTTGGAAGTGAAAGTCCAGAGATACCTAGTACAGAGGGATGGACAGGTCGAACTGTGTATGATGAAATGTTGCTCTAAATTGCCATAACTATTGTAGTTCTGCAAGGAAAAAAAGTCTGCTTCTGTGTATGTACAATGCCAAACTTGGGGGACCTCCCTGTTTGCATTTTCCAGCTTGTCTGTCAGAATAAAGCCATACTTCACAATCCCAATTTCTGTGTGGATATTAGGTCTCTGCTTCCAGTGTGGATTTTTATTGAGGCCTCTGTGATAGTTTTAGACCTAGTATGTGATTAGCACCTCTCCCCAGAATCTGGATTAACTATAAATGTTATTTTGTACCCTAAACCCCTGACCCCTTTAGACTGTTGAGCCAGGCAATCATCTCAATGCTAGGGGTTATGCTTTTTTGTTTATGCTATCTGGTGACCTGTTTGCCCTGTTTGTGGCATGAGTTAAGGGGGTTCCAGTTGCCAGATGGTGCTGGGGGTTGATCCTGGATCTTGGATTAGAGGATGTTGAGGGTATATCTAGGGTCTTTTTCTATCTGGCAATGGTGCCCCATAACAGAAATAGTCACCAAAGTGAAATTGTGCCAAGGAAAAGTAAAGTTTTGTGCCAAGGAAAGTACAATCTAAGGATTTGCTGCCTGTGTTCTCTGTGGAAAATGTGTTAAATGTGCTTAGAGACTGCGCTTAGAATAGACTGTGAACCAAGCAATGAATGCCCTTGCCATCCAAAAGTGCTTAAAATTGTTTAAAAGTCAAAATGCCAGAGTAACAACATACTTGTGGAATTTAAAAACAGTAAAGATCAAGTGCTCAGAAAATTTCAAGTGCTTGTTGTGAAAATTGGGGGAGTCACTAGTGTAAATGTACAAACAACTGTGCCAATTTTCCCAAAAAGTGCACTTGCTGTTGAAACTTCAAACCATGGGAAAAAAGTGACATTTTGCAGTTTAAATTTGCCTGCTCGATGATCGTCATGAGGGAGAGCGAGTAAGAGAAAGAGAGAGATCATTTGCATGGCATTGGTTGATTGGTCAAACAAAACCAAGTCCCTCCCAGTGCCTGGAGTTTCTGAGTCAGAGGAGCATTCGAGGAGAAGAGCAGAGAGTGTGAGAGCAGTGTGTGAGCAGTAGAGCAATCATCACAAAGGAAAGGAAGCTTTTAAACTCATTTTTGGGACTTTTGCAGTAAAATTCTGGCTTTTCCCTTAAATCAATTGCTAGGGCAGCGATTGCAGTGCAGTAGTACTGAGCTGTGGGCTCAGTGGCATGACTGATTGAAAATCCCTCAAATCAGCAGCAAGTCCACAACACTGTCCATGGAGGGAATCAGCTACTTTTCAGAGTGAGTACAAGTAAATGATGAAGAACTGTGTGCAATGCAAGTGATCAGAAGCTAAGTGCAGCAAAGATTGAGCAAAGCTAAATTTTTTGAAAGTGAATGGACTAAGTTGTGGCAGCTGTAGCTGGTAGCAAGCAAACAAGCAAAAGTCTAACGATGGTCAGTGCTAAACAAAGTTCTAGAAAGTAGTAAAGTATACAAGACTGTGCTGAATGTGTGCTGAATATGAAAACTGCAAGGTTATGCATAACAAAAAGTGAAACACTGTATCAGAAAGGAAATGTAAGCTAAAGCAAAGTGTAAGTGATACAGAAACTTCTTCATTGGCTATGTTGGGGCATAGTCTATATGCAAGTAAACAAACAAGAGGTGCCATGTTGAGCAAAGGTTGCATTACCAGATAGCAACAGAAAATGTGGGCAAAAATATTTTTACTCATTGCAAAGTCAGGCAGTGTGTTTCAGCAGTACAGAAAAAGTTAATAAGAAATGTACAGTGTGTAAAAAGTCAGAACCAGTACTATATGCAAAATGCAGAGTAATAATTTAGGACTTACGTGTTTGTTTTACAGAAAAACGTCCAGTCACTGAATGGATTACCCCGTCTATGCTAAAGTATGGGTCAGCCAAAGAGAAAGAGAGCTTTCAGATTATGAAAAGTTATATCATTGTGAAGGAGCCCCAAAAGATGTAGCACTCCCAAACTTTCCAGTATAAGTCTGTGTTGTTTGCTTGAGGCTAGGAAGGGATGTCCTAGTGATACCACACTGCAAGGACTTCAGAAGGCAATATGGTATGTGTGATACAGAAGGCACAGTACAAGTCAAAGTTAAAGCAATCTGTCTGGCCTGTATGTGGTCATTGCTAGATAGCCTCATCTGTACAGTGCAGCAACAGGCTGAGTGCAGGCAGACAGATTCTGAAGACCTAGTCAAAGAGTTCTTCCAGGGAATTTCACAGGATGTCTTGAAAGGGCAGGAAGGAGGAAATTGTATTTTCCACACCAGTAAAGGAGGAAGGAGACCCCTCAGAGACTGAGACTACAGATCCTTGGGTAGAAAGCCCAAGTCCAAGCCTCACTGGAGAGGACCAAATGAAAGATGCTCTGCCTTGGGATGTAATCACCTCAGATGGCAGTGAACAGTGAACAGTTTCAGGGGCTGAAGGCACAATCAGCTCCTGGGCAGAGCAAGTAGAGCAAACTGAGATTGAGTAAGTTGGTAAGGTGACTAACAGTGAGGCTGGGCTGTCAGTGACCCCAATTGCAAGTGAGCCACAAAAGACTGGGGGGGGGCTCAGAAGTTGGGGAAATGACAGGGATGGACTACTTTTTCCCTGTCCAGACCATCAGTAGCTGGCTAGACCAGGTTTAGCCATCTCCCAGCTGGGCCATAGGTTTAGACTTGCCAAAAAGCAGCAAAGATGAATGTTTAATCAGACATATGGCTGAGGCCGAGTATGAACAAACCTATCCATTTTTTCCAAGGTACATATGGGAAGAAATAGAAAGCAGCAGGCACACCTGATTAAGGAAGAAGCCAGTGCAAATATCAATCCAAAAGTGAAAAAGTTTGTGAGGATTAAATTGTGTCATAACAGACTTGAGTTCTGGAAGTGTGGCAGAACTCTGTACATTGACTCTGTCCAAATTGTGGATATGGCTGGCAGAGAGACAGTTCACAATGTGTGAATGACTCAGCCAGATGGGGAAATTATATATGCCCCCCATCCTGAGTGGTACTATCACTAAGTGCCACTAGTCCAGCTATGTGCCAATTGCCAAGATGACTGCAGCCATGTGGTGCAGCATGCCAGAGAAGGAACCTGCTTATCCAAATAGGATGCAGCTCTACTGGTGATCCAGGTTCAGTTCCAGCCCAGGTCCAGCAGAAGGCATGGAGGAGCTTGATCCAAAGATTTTCGTCAGCCCAGCTGAAGAAAAATCCAGCCCAGGTCCAGCAGAAGGCATCAAAGAGTCTGCTCCAGAGATTTTCATAAGTCCAGATAAGAGAAGAATCTTGCCCACATCAAGAGAGGTGATGCCGAATTTCAGCCTGTGCCTAGAGTCCAGTAAGATCTAAACTTTCCTCCTTGACATTTATGGTTATTGACTGTACTGCCCTAGTGAAGATATCCATGGAACTATTTATCCTAAAGAGATACTCCTGGATCTGGGCTACAGTTAAGCAGGCCTTGTGTCTGTACAAGAACAGTTTTTGACAGGCTTTGGCCTAGGAGAGACTCTACTTGTATGTGCACTCTGGACCTTCTTTCCCTTTAGGTTACCAGAGCTTTGTGGGGCCCACCTCCCCCAAATGTATCTTAAATGTGCTGTTATTTTTATACTGTGTTGTAGAAAACACTTTTAAAAATACTTTTGGGGCATTCTGTAGTATCTTGCTTGGTGGGAGGTTTGGTCATTGTTTTTCTTGCAGGTTGTTTCTTGTTTGCAAGATGTGTTTTGGAATGTTTTCTTTTGCAGGTGTTCCTGAAGAAGACAAGAAAAGGATGCTTAGAACTCATCAGAGTTCTCTTGTAGACTGTTGTTGGAAAATTTGATTAAATAGTAGATGTTAACCATGTTTTGCTTTTCAGGTGTAATGTGTAGTTCTGGAGTTTGGGAAATGCATAGCAATGTCATATGTATCTTTCTAAAGCTCACTGTAGTTTAGAATTGCAAAAAGTGTTTGGGGATAGGGTTTTCCCCAGTAGGTAGCATATGTCAGATAGCTTTTCCCTAGAGGGCTGGAGGATAGGCAGGCTAGTGGTCCTGATCTGGATAGGAATCACTTGTGCTGCCTATTAGGGCATACTTCATACAGTCTCTTGGATCCACTGAAAGTCCCAAGATAGTTATTAGGTGAAGCTGAATTGCTTCAGTAGGCATCTGTTCTCTGGTGCAATCTGCCAAGGTTTCAGCCTTGGTAGGGATGAGTCTGGCTAACTCATCCCATAGGGCACCCAGTATGGTCTGATGGCCTGCTTAGCAGACCATGGTGCTTGCTGCAGACAGCAAGCTTGTCTGGCTGGTGGTGAGTGTAACCATCAAGCCTCTTAGAGTTACTAGAATCCCATCAGGTTAGTCACTAGGAAGGTAGAGAGCACATTAGGAGCTCTGGGAAGATGACATCATTGTTTACTCTGCTAGACTAGGCTAGGCAGAGAATGGATTATGTCATTTAGAATTCTCATAGCAGCATAAGTCACTTTGGAATCAGCTGCTCTGGGGGGTTTTAGAATGTTGTGACAGTAGCGTAGCTGTCTGTAGTTAGCAGTGGAACAGAGAGGAGCTCTGTAGTGAGGTCCCTGCTGCTCAGTCCAGTGGCTGACTGGGTAAAGAATCTTGGTCATTTTTTCATACCCTAGTTTGGGGAACAACATCAGTGCCAACTGAAGTGGCAGAGACAGCTTCTCTGAATAGACTGTGCTTCAGTGACTCCAAGGGGCACTCCCCTGAAGATCCCAATGTTTTCAGCTGCCCAAAGAGAAATGTGTGTGCAGTTCGGAATCTGTACAAAGCTACCTGAAAGGGAAAAAGGTTTTGCTTCGAATTTCCATGTCTGTAACAAAGGAACAAATGAGGGTGTGAGTACAGATTCATGGGACTGTGTTTCTTAAGGGTTGATCTGAAGGGTATGTGCCCAGAGATAAGACTACAGTTCACCTGTCAGGGCCCCTGTTTCACCACAAAAATGTGCTAAATATTTCAAGATAAAATGTTAGATGGCCTTTAGCATTTCAGGGGGGAAATGAAGGATCCATTTGGTGTAACCAAGAAAGAAATGGCAGGGACTGGGCTTGGGGTAGAATTGGGCATAACCCCAGTTTGATTCCCCGGTCAGGGCTGATTCAGATATGAGCACCAGTTTAAACTGGGTATGTTAATGGATGTCATTGCACCAAGGGAAATGTTTTAAAGTGTGTGGAAACCCCCACAATAATACTCTTTGTTGGAAGTAAAAGTTCAGAGATTCCTAGTACAGAGTAATGGACAGTTTGAACTGTGTAAGGTGAAATGTTACTGTTAGTTGCCATAACCATAGTTTTTCTTGAAGGAAACAAGTCTGCTTCTGAGTGTGTACAATGCCAAACTGGGGTGATCACTCTGTCTGCATTTTATAGCTTGTCTGTCAGAATAAAGACATACTTCACAATCCCAATTCCTGTGTGGACATTAGATTGCTGTTTCCAGTGTGGATTGTTATTGGGGCCCCGAGATAGTGTTAGACCTAGCATATGCCTAGCACCTCTCCCTGGAACCTGGATTAAATATGAATGTTATTTTTTACCCAAACTAGAGATGAGTGAAGTGGCCCCAATTCTCTCCATGAAGTGATTCACGGAGTGAAGGCAAATTCATGGAGTGCTCCACAACACGAAGTGGAGTACTTTGTGTTACAATGGATAATGCGAAGTCCATTAAAAACAATGACTTTGTATTACTTCACCTTCCCAAACCACTACTCCACCAATTCTTAAGGTGAAGTACAGTGAAAACAATGTACTTCGCCTTACTTCGCCTTGTTTTTAAGCTCCAAAGGTGAAGTTTGCAGTGATTCATGGGATTTCAGGTCACAGGGGCTCTAGACTGTTCTGCACAGCCTTGGTTTGGGTTAGATTGTGTTGGAAGCTATAGGAGAATGTCTGCTTTGAGAGCTCTCTGCTATTCAAACCTCCTAAAAGCTGTTAAAAAAGCCTTTTTGAGTCTTTTTTTACTGAAACTTTAGTTCATCAATTGTAAGAAACCCTCCTACACTCACATCATTGAGCGTTTATTGTTTGTGTGTGGATTCTGAATGTTATGTACAACATTCAGTCTGTGTACTGAGAGACAGTGGAAGTGTGCTTTGGGGGAGGGGTGTATCTGTGGTGTAGGTAGATTAACTTGGAGAAAAAGGCAGTAATTTTGGTTTTGGTGATATTTTTCTTGTAACTGTATTAATGTACACACAGTAATTTTTTCAGTAATTTTTGCTGGTTTTTTGCTGATTGCTGTGGTGCATCAATGCATAATTTTAGTTTGTTTAAAATATGTGGTTATATTACTGAAGTTTTCAATTTGCTACGCATTACTTAGTGTATGTGTGAGTATGTGTGTGATGCGTGTCATCAAATCAGACCCCTTTTATTGTGCCACATAGTAATTTCAGCAATGTGAACCTGCTATCCACTGCTGCTGTGTGACTTTTGTACTTCTTTGTGGTATCTTTACTGGTACTGGTAATAGTGACTGTTACTACAGCTTTGCAGTACACTGCACCCATCCCCCGCAGCCTGCCCCAACTGGCAAAGGTATTCTTTTCCAGATTTAAATTTCTGATGGTGAGCACTGCTTAGGTGTTGTACCTTTGCATTGTAAGCCTATTTTGTAGTATCTCTCCAGGTTTCACCACCCCGTCATTGTACTAATTGATACGTGTTTTTAAGTCAGGGAGTTTTAAGATACAGCTCATCAGGGAAGTACAGCTGTAGGCATTTGCGTTCCCAATACAGTTTCATATTGGTTAACTCACACCATCGACACTGAATCATTTTCTTCATTATCATGGTCACAAATCACGATTCATGATCACGTCACGAATCACAACATAAATTTTTTTTTTAGTTACTTGGATGTATTGTGAGCCTGTTTTGTAGTATCTCTCCAGGCTTTACCACCCCACCATTGTACTCACTAATCGTGTTTTTAAGTCGGGGAGTTTTGTGCTGCAGCTCATCGGGGAAGTACAGCCATAGGCATTCGCGTTCCTTCCTGTACAGCATGTGAGTTACAGTACTATAAGTAGTGGTGGGTGAAGTGACCCCAATTTGCTCCATGAAGTGATTCACGGAGTAACGCACAACGCGCGGAGTACTCCACAATGTGAAGCGGAGTACTTCGCTTCATAATGAGGAACGTGAAGTCCATTGAAACCACTGACTTTGAATTATTCCACCTTCCCCAAACCACTTCTCCACCAATTTTAAGGTGAAGTACTTGTGGAATCAATGTAAGTTGACTCACTTTGCCTTGTAATTGAGCTCAAAATGAAATTCTGCAGTGATTCATGGGATTGCAGGTCACATGGGCTCTAGATTGTTCTGCACAGCCTCAGTTCTGGCCTGGGTAGTGTGTGTGTGTGTGTGTGTGTATGTGTGTATAGTGGTAGCTGGAGACAGTTTGCTCTCAGAGCTCTGTGATTCAAAACCTCTAAAAGCTATTTAAAATGTCTTTTTGAGTCATTTATTTTGCTCACAATTTACTAGGAAACCCTTCTGTGCTCATGTCATTGAGTGATTATTGTTGTGTGTGCAGTTTGAAAGTTAATTTAGAACAGTCAGTCTGTGTACTGTGAAGTGTGCTTTGGGGGAAGGGTGTATTTGTGGTGTAGGTACATTACCTGGATGAAAAAGGCAGTCTTTCTGTTTTGGTTATATTTTTCTTGTATGACTGTGTTAATGTGCACACAATAATATTTTAAGTAATTCTTGAATTTTTTTTGCTGATTGTTGTGATGCAGCAATGTATAATTTGTCTGTTTAAAACATTTGGTTATATCACTAAAGGTTTTCAATTTGCTACTCATTACTTGTAAGCGTGTGTGTGTGTGTGTGTGTGTGTGTGTGTGTGTGTGTGTGTAGAGTGCCATTAAATCAGACACCTTTCCTTGTGCCATAGAGTAATTGCAGCAGTGTGAACTTACTATCCACCACACCTGCATGAATTTTTTATACTGCTTTGTGGTATCTTTACTGGTAGTAGATTGTTACTACCGTGCACTAATCCCCCAACTGGCAAAAATGTATTCCTTTCCAGATTGGATTTGTGACTTGTGTGCACTAGTTAGGTGGTGTTGTGCCTTATCGTATACATCCCTTAAGTGTGCAGCGCAATCTTAATCTGTCTGTGTGTTTGCAGTGCACCATTCATTCTGGGAGACTGCATTTCTTGTTACGCTCTCATTTCACTTCGTCAGCACTGGGGAATTTTCTGAACACAAGACAGTAGCATTTCATCAGCACTGGGGAATTTTCTGGAGTCTGGACACAAGACAGTAGCATTTTGGGGATGTCCATTAATTCTGGTGACTCTGTGACCACTGCACACACGACTGAGTGTGCCATTAATTCTGGGAGACTTTGCATTTCTTGTTATGCTCTCATTTCACTTCGTCAGCACTGGGGAGTTTTCTGGACACAAGACAGTAGCAATTTGGGGATGCACATTAATTCTATTGACTGTGTGGGAGGGGTGCTGCCAATATTGTTGTCATTTTCACTTACTTCACGTTTAAAGGACCAATAACGTGAAATAATAACAAGGCAAAGTGAACACTTCCTATGGGGCACTCCGTGTAGTGAAGTGTCAACATGAAGTGGCCACTTCTTGCGTTTACTTCACAGGTGGATTTTAAATTAATTGCATCTCTACCCTAAACCCCTGACCCCTTTGGACTGCCAAGCCAGACAATCACCTCAATGTTAGGGTGATGCCTTTTTGTGTATCCCATTGGGTGGCCTGTTTGCCCTGTTTGTGGCATCAGTTGGGGGGGTCCCAGCTGCCAGATTCTCTTGGTAGCTGGAGCATGGGCTTACACACACAAAAGGCACATAATTTTGGGAACTAATAAATCCACACTACACCCAACTGTTAATACTTCTTGCCATGCTACTGACAGTTTATTTGCTTTTAAAATCATTTGAATAAAGCTAACTTCATAAAAAAGACCTGGGTAATGAGCGAGAGCAAGATCTGCACTTATGTGCTTCCATTTAAATCAACAAGGAAAAACACAAATACATTATAATGCAGATCGTACTCATGTTTGTTTCCCAGTTCCTTTCATTTTTGTAAGTAAGATTGTTTTTAAATGATTTTGAAGGCAAAACACTATCAGTGGCACTGGGTGGCACTTTAGCAGCTGGGTGCAGGATGGGTTTATTAGTTAAAATGTATTAAAAAATTGAAAGTTTCTGTGTTTGGGTCTATGTGTGCATGGGTGGTGAGGGGAGACAAAAATTGTGAGAAGAACAGAGCACAGGTGGTACTGATGTATCCATTCTTATTAAAAGTTATTACACCACAGACAAGTGCAACAGCATTATACAAACTTTGTCCTGTGGTACCGAAGCTTTTCAGTTTGGATGGAAACCATGCAGAACAGTCACTAACTATATAATTAGAGTGTTTTTTCATGCACACTGTAAAGCTTAGCACTTTACAAAGCACCAAGTTACATAAGGTAGTAAGGTGTTAGGTGCAGCACACATACAGGGGCCACTGAGCACACTCATATGATACACTCAGGCATACTGCAATGAACTGGTGGTTTTCAAGTCACATATCTGGAGGGCCACACATTGCAGCCACCAAAAATTATTGATCGCCTTGCTCTAGTAGCCCATGATGATAGTGCTTATAAATGAGCGACTGTAGAAACAGCGACTCATTATAGCACTATCATGATCTGCTACCCTACAAGGATAGTGAAGGAATAGTGTACAGAGTGACTGGAAGGGGAGGGATGGGGAGCTGTACAGGAGGGATAGGAGGGAATTTGGATGGAAAGCCATGCAGAACAGACTCTAACTATATAATTATAGTGTTTTTACATACACACTGTAATGCCTAGTGCTTTACAAAGCACCAAGTTACATAAGGTAGTAAGGGGTTAGGTGCAGCACACATACAGAGGCCACTGAGCACACTCATATGATACACTCAGGCATACTGCAATAAACCAGTGGTTTTTAAGTCACATATCTGGAGGGCCACACAGTGCAGCCACCAAAAATTACTGATGGCCTTGTTCTGGTAGCCCATGATGATATCACTTATAAATGAGCCACTGTAGAAACAGCGACTCATTTGTAGCACTATCATGATCTGCTACCCTACAAGGATAGTGAAGGAATAGCGTACAGAGTGACCGGAAGCGGAGGGATGGGGAGCTGTACAGGAAACATAGAAACATAGAAGTTGACGGCAGATAAGGACCGCAAGGCCCATCCAGTCTGCCCATTTCTTTTTCTACCTTATAAATGTGCCATCGGCCTTTGCTCTGTCAGTGACCTATCTATTCATAGTCATTTGTATTGCTCCCTTATGCCTATCCCATGCCTGTTTGAAGCCCTGCACTGCATTCATAGCCACCACTTCTTGTGGTAAGCCATTCCATGCATCTACCACCCTTTCTGTGAAAAAGAATTTCCTCAGGAGGGATAGGAGGGAGGGTTAAGGAGGATAGCTGAGCCTGTTGCAACTGAGCCAGCCCTGTGGTGTGGTGGTGAGGGGGGCTGGCTACGGTGCAGTAGACACTGGGTTCAGGACTCACTGGGGGGTAGTGGTTTTGCCGCTACTTGTGGCTGTGCATTTATTTTGTTATTTTAATGAATTCCACCCCCTCCTCATGTTGCACCCCCCTGGAGTGGAAAATCCTTAGAAAGGGGGGCACGGGGGTGTGTGGGGTGTGCACCCCCCCCCACAAAACACTTTAATGCACTGGAAGTTTGTTCACTGAAACTGTATATCACCAAAAAATGTTTTTTCGCATCATGAATAGCAATCGCTGTTTTTCGATCGCTGTCATCACATGGAACCCCTTGCTCTTTACATTTTTCATCCCATTCCCTTAATGCAACAGATCTTTTTTCCCATATAACACAGTACCAAGCAAATTAAGTTCCTATTGTCTTCTGTCTTTCACCAGTAGAAAATGGCCAAAGACTGGCATTGGCACAGTACTAGAGCTACCATTAATGGTCCAGCAACCTGAGTTTTGGAATAAACCAGAGCCATTCAAGGTTGGCCAGGCAGTGGAGGACTGAGAGCTGCACAGAACGCTCCCCTCCTTCATAGTGGGAGAGTCTCTGTCTCTACCACAATACTTCTACAGTACAATACCTGGGTGAACACAGGTGGAAGCAGAGCAGAGGCATGTTGGGGAGATATCTGCTAGGCTTACAGCAGGCATGCAGATGCACATACTGCTGCTCTGAGCCCTGTGTGTGAATGGTCAAGGAATATGGAGAAACAGCACAAAATAGCCCCAACAGCAGTCAGAGATGATCCCCCAGTATATCTGGAGGACTCTGCACCACTCTTGCCATGCTACTGGATGCACTATTAGAGATTTGTGGAGGTTGCTGTCCATTCCTGTCCTTGTGTGTGGTGCAGTGCCATGGCTAGATGGAAGTGGTATATTGTTGTCAGAGGTAATAGAGGTTTGGTACTTTGGGGTAGCCAAAGTAAGAGCTGTGCCTGAGGCTGGAGGAAGCATAAATAGTAAGTTAAACAAGCAATGGGGTGCTTACCATTTGCATAGTGTTTAAATAACATTTATTTGGTGGGGAGGGGATTGTGGAGTGTGCAGTCCTCCTGGAATGCCATATCCCCACAGGAAATCAAACAGAATTTCATTGAACTCTGCCTGGTGCAGTGCAGACCCCCAGCACACTGCAGAAGCACTGAGGACTGGGAGCTGGAGAAGATAGGGCAAAAGAGAGTAGGATATGTGGTTTGTGGACAGGCAGAGGGGGCCTCATAGCTGCTAATTCTGCCCTTAGGCAGGCATAACTAATGGCCCCCTCCACTCTCCCTGTGCCTCAAGGAGTTTGTGTCCAGGATTGGGCAGATAATGGCCTATGCCCCTGGCAAGTCACTGTCCCACCCACTTGCATAGAGAAGCGTGCTGGCCAGGCATAGGGTACATAGGGGCACACACTAAAACTATGCATACTGTGTAGTACTCAGATGGTATGCAAATGGTGCATAATAGATGCTCCATGGCTGTTCTAGGACCTCTGCACTCATGGAAAGGCAGCAGACCATTTGAGGACTGGACCCTGAACATAAAGGCTGTTGCAGATACACAAAACATGGTCATGAAATGAGATAAATAATGCACATTGCCCTATGAAGATATAGCTGCGAGCTTCCTCCTACCTTGCTCCACTGGCTGTGAAGCCTGATCAAATAGAAATAAAAACGTATATGTGGAGGTGCACACTGAACAGCATCATTAAATATGAGAGGTGAGGAATACTCTATAAAACACAATGCTTTTAATATAGGTCTGATCTGAACAGGGAAATGCAAATAAAAGCATACCATTGCAAGTTGCAAGAGGGCTGAAGATAAACTACCAAGATAATCAAGGGTTAAAACTGAATTCTGTCCCTACACGTACTATAAACTGAGAAGGAGGAGAGGGCATGAACAGCTGAATTCACCTACAGCTCACAGTAGGAATTCCAACAGTAAACAAAAAGTATGAAGCATACAGCTTCATTGACTTAAATAAGTAATATAAATATCGTGTTTAAAAGACACATTTTTCATGAAATCAACACTGTAGCAGCTTGCTGTGCATAATTAGCTGAGCTCTGTGTAGGAATGAAAGCCCTAACATGTTGTTTTTAATACTGTTAATATTCACACTTTGGCAGGCTAAACTGACAAACTGCAGGGAACAAAAGAGATGTGTTTATGCATGAGTGCAAGCGTGCATGCGTGAGTGTGTGTGTGTCTGCGTGTGTGTCTGTCCTCCCCTCCTCCTGTCCTCCCTCCACCCACCCGTGTCTTGATTCTGACTTCCACCCCTACCCTTCCAGCACCCTCGTATCTCCCTGTTCTGCTTCATTATCCCTAGCCCCCAAAAACCTCTCTCTCTCCTCCCTTCCCCTTAACCTCCACGCTGGGTTGCTTAAGGCCCAGCACCCCTCCACCTCCCTTCCCACCACCACTCTTCCTACTTGCAGCCACACAGATGGATATCAGTCCCTACCAATCTTCTAATCACCCTGCTACTTGTAGCTGCAGGAAACACTGATCCTAACCTTGGTCTGGTTCACCCACCCACACCTGTCTTCAAAAGGGCTTGAAAATCACACATCCCAACATCAGAAGCCTCCTCCCCAAGATAACCCTTCTCCAGCCTCTCATGCTCAACCTCAAACCTTATCTACTAGTCATTTCTGAGTCTTGGCTCTCCCCAAAAATCCCTGCTAATACCATCTCCATCCCCAAATACTCCCTCATCCAACAGGATAGGCCCAGCAGGGGTGGTGGAATGGCCATGAATCTCTCCTTCTCTATCCAATTCTCGCCCATACTCTCTATCTCTCCTCTTAAGCCTTTGAACTGCTGCTTGTAAAGCTCTTCCTCTGTTTTTCTTTCCCCATCTTTGTGGCCAGTGTATGTAGATGCCCAGGCATTCCCCCCTCAGCAATTACTGACCTCTCTGTTACTCTCATGACACATGCCTCCATTGGCAAATTCCACATCCGAGGGGACTTTAACTCAAACTGGCTCTTCCTCGCTAACATTAAAGCTTGAAATGAGATTGCATCTCTCAGTCTGACCTACTTACTTACTAAGCCCACCCAATTAAACCTTAAATCCCCAACCATACCCTCATAGACTGGGCTCTCACCTCCCATCTGCACCATATAATTGATACTGGTTTATTTCCTGATGTTCTCAGCAACCACCACATGATCTATTGCAGAAAATCTGAACTCCACATCCTAGAGGGCTTCAACTTAAACTGGCTTTCCTCCTTTCAAATTAAAGCTTGAAATGCCATTGCATCTCTCAATCTGACCAATTAATTACTTGACCCACCCACCTAAACCCTAAATCTAGCAACCATACCTTCATAGACTAGACTTTCACCTTCCATCCACACCACATAATTGATGCCAGCATACTTCCTGATGCTCTCAGTGACAACCACATGATCTATTGTGTACAGAAAAGCCACCATTCCAAAGCCCTCCTAAACTCCTTTTGATCTGCTCTTTCAGATTCTTGGATCTGGCTCCCCTCCTACAAGACCTGGCAAATACTGACTGGACACACATTCCCTCCACTTCCTCTTTAGACTCAGCCTTCAGCTATTTCAAGGTAATAGTCCTAGGAATATGGAATCAGCACACTTCCCTCAGGAGAACCAGGGTAAGAAGGTCTCACCTCCTCTGTGTCACAGCTGAACTGCAGGCCTGCCTGTGTGCATGTGATCAAGCTTGGAAAAATACATAAGACCACCGTCTCCCCTGTGGACTTCCATAAGCACCACTCACTAAGGAATGCATGCACCAGGGCTATAAGACTCACCAAAGCTGATTACTTTTCTACCTCCTTCCAAACAAACATCAGTCATCCTTTCAGCTTCTAGAAGGTCATCCAAGCCCTCTGCTCCCCACCTACTCAGCCTCCCATTTTGGTTCTCAGAGTGGGTGATACCTCCCTTTCTGACACCCCCTACCGTGGCTACTGAATTCAATTCCTTCTTCACCTTCTGTGCTTCTTCTCCCCTCTCCCACCAACTCACCTTTTGTACAATCCCCCCAATTGCCTTCATTACCCTCTTTCTCTTTCTCTCCCATATCCCAGTCAGACACTCTAAAGGCCCTCCTAGCTCTAAACCCTGCCAAGGTCAACAGCTCAGATGGGTTCAACTCCAACCTTCTTCATCTCTCACCTCCACCATTGCCTCCCCACTTGCCTTTCTCTTAAATCTTTATTTTCTCTAGCTTCTGTCCCTGGTTCCTGGCAAAATGCCATGGTTGCATCCCTTCCCAGAGGGGGAGAACCCTTCAATCCAGGCAACTACCACCCTATCTCTTTACTCCCCATCCATGCAAAACTGCAGGAGCACATATTACTTTCCCAGCTCTATCCTTTCCTCAGCTCCTCCTCCTTTCTTACCCCTTTCCAGTCTGGATTTCAGAAATTCCACTCAACCTCTCCCTCTCTCTTTAAGCTTACTGACTCTATCCTCTCTAGCACAGACCAGGGCCTTATCACCACTCTGATTTTTGTAAACCTGGCCAAGGCCTTCAATACAGTGTCCCACCCCCTCCTCCTTGATAAACTCACAGTGGCAGGGCTCTCAGCCCCCACCACAAGCTGGTTCCACTCCTACCTTGAGTGGGGGACCCAATCAGCTAGTATAGGTTACTCCGTATCCCCCCTCCCCATCAGTGCTGGAGTCCCACAAGGCTCTGTCCTAGGCCCACTTTTTTCTCTGTCTTCCTAAATGACCTCCCTGCTGTCTGCTCCTCTACATCCATACTCATATTTGTGGATAACACTGTCCTATACACTTCTGGCCACTCCCCTTCTGATGTGGAGACAGAGCTCCAGCTGGACATTGACACAATTCAGCTCCAGTTCTGCTCCAACAAGCTGTTCCTCAATGCCAAGAAGACTGTCTCCGTGATCATCAGCACTAGGCAGAGTCTCACTAGATATTCATCCCTCCCTTCCTTCCACTCCCTGAACAGGACTATGACTGAAGCTGTTACCCCCTTGGGTATCTCAGGGTCTGGTTTGACCAACACCTTGACTTCTCTGGGCATTTTGATGCCACTGACAATAAATTGCACCCCAAGCTTGGTGCACTGTATAGGAACTGTGGATGTATTCCCCTGCCAGCTTGCCATGAGGTTGCCTAGAAAATTATCTTCCCTATCTTAGGCTATAGAGACATGGACCCCTATTCTAGTACACATACACCTGGCATAACAGTAGTTGTGCCAGGTAGAATGGTGCATGTAGAAACTTATGCCAGCAGTTACAATATACGCAGTTCTACAATGCCGCCTGCACATAGCACAGACCACTTGCACTGAACAGCTGTTACGCTGGCAATTGCACCATAAACCCCCTGCAACATGGCCCTAGGGGGTTTACGGAAGCAGTTGTGCCCCATTCCAGAAGGGCAGCATCAAAGTCCCCAAGGTCAGATTCTACAAGAACTCCCGGAGGAGAACTGGCAATGTAAGTTACACCACCATTTAGCTGGTGTAACTTACAGATGCTCTCAGGGGGGCCTATAGACCTGCCAGCTGCCCAGCAGTCGGTCCTCAGAAGTTCTCCCCACCCCCAGCCCCCTGAATCTCCCATTGCCAATAGCCCTGCAGGGTGGTGCAGTCTTCCTGCCACCCATGCCCTGATCCCAAGTCATAACCACAAATGCAGCAAATACCCAACCCTGGTAGTCTAGTGGCCCTCCATCCCAACACCCAGCCATGCCATCCCACCCAGAACCCCCCAATCCACTCCCAGCTGGTGACTGGCACAGCCCACCTCTCACCTCCACAGCCAGCTGCTGACTGAGTTCAGTACGATGACATACAGAAAAGACCCACTCAGATATTAATTTATGACTGCTTCTTTTCTGTGCACACTCTTACTGAACTCAGTTGGTGGCTGGCCGTGGAGGTGAGAGGTGGGCTGTGTCAGTCGCTGGCCGAGGATGGGTGGGGGGCTGCTGGGTGAGCTGGCACAGCTGGGTGGAGGGCCACTAGACTATCAGGGCTGGATATTTGCCACATTTGTGGTTGTGACTCAGGATCTGGGCACAGGTGGTGGGGTGACTGTGCCGCCCTGTGGGGCTATTGGCAACAGAAGATTTGGGTGGCTGGGGGTGAGGGCAGTCTTATGGGGCAGTTAATGTTGGATTCTGGAGCAGGGGATGTGGGAAGCCCTGAGGGGCACCTGTGGCTTACTCGGCATGAAGGGAGCACTGAAGACCTGTATTGCTGCTTGCAACATGCTCGCCAGGTGTGCCCACTGTTCAGCGTACCTGACCACATGTCGCAACTCACAGGACTTAGATGCTGAGACCCTGCCCCTTCGAGAATAGGGTGCAGGGTCAGTGTCGCAGTTGCGATTGGCACAGTTTGTGTTTGGCGGTGACTTGTGCCAACCTTCTACAATTGGGCCCATAGTCTACAGTGCCATTCCCAAGTCTCCCCTAACCAGATAAGATACCCTTTTTCACTCATTCTGTTGCTGTGCTCTAGATTGTCCACCCCGGACACATCACTGTGCCCTCTATAAATCTCTTTCCTTCCCCTCTCTTGATGACAGGCATCTTGCCCACTGTGCTAACTTTGTAGTGAAATAGTGGTTCAAGCCCATCCCCTCTTACCCCACCAATACTGTCTCCCTCTCATTATCAACCTTCTACTCCCTTTGTAAGTCTGGTCATCATATCTTTGCTGTCCCCCCGACCCTGGTCTACAACCACTGGCCTGGCTGCCTTCTCATATCACTTCACTAAACTCTAGAATGCCCTTTCCTTGTCCATCCACAAAGCCCCTACCCCAAGTTCAGTGTCCTCCCTCCTTCATAATTTCATCTACCCTTCCTGCAACTGCTCTTAACTTATTTGACCCTCTGTCCCCATCCCCTATTGTGTTGCAATTGCTCTGCTACCTGTATGCTTCATGTTTCTTCCTCTAGTCATTGTAATTTACCCTAGTAATCACTCAGTGTACTCACAATCCTAATTGTATCATTATTCTTATAAATGGTGACTGCCTCAATGTAACATACAACACCCTGAATGTACTTTTAACTTGTCTCTGTACTAATGTAATTTGCTTGATGTATTCTTGCCCATACCTGTGTAATTTAACTTGTATTCCACTATTTTCCTGTATGTAACATATTACCACCATGCTTAAGCATCTGAACTTGATATCTGTATTATTTGTATCTATCTGTCTCCTTACCCCCAGGACATAACTGGAAATGAGCAGTTCTGCTCATTATGCCTTTCCTGGTGAAACTTTAAAATAAATAAAATAACATTTTTTGCTCTAAAATCTGCTGTGCCATAGAATGTACTGAAGGAATTGCTGTCTCTTGTGAGAAAATGTTGTGGATGTGATGGGGTTAGCAAGGAACTTCTGAAATATACTGCTCAAATGATGTGGATGCCCCTCACAGTAATCTTCAACCAATTAACCAGTACTTGTACTGTCCTCATTGCATGAAAATCTGCATAGGGCATGCCCATTTCCTGTAAAATGTAGGACCAAGAAACTGCATCTTAGACTAGAGGCATGCTGTATATCCTTTCTTCCTGCAGTCTCAGAAAACCATGGAGAAACTGATAGATCAATGTCTATTTCCTCTGTCTCCCAACCACATACATGTTACTACCTACTAAATCCAAACAGGTGCATTAATACCCTACTGCAGAACTTGTATGGTGAAGTTTATTTTTTGTATCAAAACAGTGCGACAAAAAAAAGTAAACTGGAATAGAGTAGATTGTTTTTGAGCTGAATAGGCAGCTGTTTTTAAGCTATGGTGAAAGGTAAAATGAAGTGGCTTTAAATGTGGAAACTTCAAAGATAGAAGAGAAATTTAAGAGAAGGAGAGGGAGAGAGAGCGAGAGAGATACAGAGAGAGAAATTGAAACAGAGAAAGAGAGACCGAGAGTGAGAGACAGATAGAAGCAGAAAGGCAGAAAGACTGAGAAAAAACCCTTATTTAAAACAGATGTTTTACAGGTAGTGCCTGGAAAAGAAGAAGGTTTTCAGTTAGGTGTGACTGAATAAATGAGGTCATCCAAGAAAGAATTCAGAAAGACAAGGAAGAGGATGTTACAGAAGTATTCAGAAACTAACTGATTTTTTTTCAGTCCATTTTGTTCATTCTTAATGGCTCTAACGCTTTTACCTGGGAAACCCAAAAATGCCTCACTATGGGGAAGGTATTTTGTTCTTCAACTTTATTCTGATTGTTGGCGGTGGCGCTGAGGGTTGAGGCGTAAAATTGTCCCCCCTGTTGCCTTCTTGCCAGCGACTTCGAGAGCAGTTTCGGGTGGCAGAGGTCGTGAGGGGAGGAGGATCCAGCGTCCCAACGGATGCTCTCCTCCTCAGGGGTGGGTTACCAAGGCGCATTGCGCTCTGCATTCTTCCATAGCGGTGGAAGCACCGGCAGAGGAAAGGGGTGGGCTGACGGCCGCCTCGCCGGAGCGGGGAGGGGCGATCTCGAGCGCGCGGGGTCTGCGTGCGTAAGCACGCTACCACTCGAGACGTCGTCCTAGCGCAAGGCGTCCTGGGGGAGTGGGGCGGCTCAGGGGAGAAAGCCGGAAATACCCTCCGGCAGCCTAGATGAAGTCACTTCAGTCCACCGGACCACCTACCGGACAGACCCCAAAATATGCGAGGAGGGATGGGCCTCTAGGGGCAGATCCTAAGGTGAGGTGCCGGGGGACATGAGCGACGGAAGGAGGGAGCACGGAGGCAGTAGAGGAAAAATGAAAATTAAAAAAAAAAAAAAAAAAAAAAAAAAAAAACATTCTGATTGGCAGTTATTTATATGTCAACAAGTTATCAATGACCTAATTGATTGAGGGACTCAGAGATGGCAGTGTCTATTTTTTACCAGAATATTTGTGGCCACTAAGCATTTACTCAATGGAGTTATTTGATTGGCCAACATATTGCAGTTCTCATTGCTTACAATTGATAATGTGAATTACTTGTTTTGCCCCAGAGTCCATGTTTTCTTTGACTTGTAGTGAGACCCTGTAGAGTGGCTCTGCATACTGTCATTTTCTCTCAGGTACTGGCAAGGGGAGCATCTTGTAGTCTTTCAAGCAACCAGGCATACAAGCTGGGGAGTTGAGAGGGGAAAGAATTGCTTGAATCAGTGAATTTTTAACATTTTTGATCTATAGAATGCAAGAAAAGGAAAAGAATCAAAATACATTCCAATTCATGAGCACTGCTGCAGGAGGTGGCGACGTTTCTTACTCATACACTGTAGAGGGCTAATACAGGATGGTACAGTAGGTCACCACCAGTGACAGTCTGATAAAGTTGTTCTGTTTCTGGGATTTGAATGAACCGTTTCTTGATATCACCTTTTCTCAGCTCATCTGTTGTTTAACCTTCCTTTTCTGGTGTCCTTTTTGAACCAGGAAATCACTCAGTTCCTTGCACATACTATTAAAAGTGGAGTCTTGAGAACAGATACTGCATAATCTGAGTGCGTGACTGCACAGAATGCTTTAAATGGTGTGTTTGGTATGACGGTATATGGGTTAGAAATGCATTTGTTTGTCAGTTGGCATGGTGTACAGGTCTGTTTTAACTCTTCCATTTTGTATCAGTACCATAACATCCAAAAAGCTGATCTGTGTTTTAAATGGTTAATAGTGAATTTAATAATAGAATGAAGGGTGTTTAGCCAGTTGTAGAGTCTAAATAGGCTCTCCCCTTCCTGTGTCCATATAATAAAAAATATCAATAAATCTGAAGCCACAGAAGAGACTCGACTTCTTTGTTTCTTAGTGAATACTGTTCAAATTTTGCCATGAAGAGGATAACAAAGTTAGGTGCCACTATATACCGAATAGCTGTGCCATAAACTTGTTGGCAGCTCCGTCTCTCAAATTGAAAATTATTTAGTGTGAGCACCATTGTCAGGAGATAAATAAGATCATCTGCTGAGGGGCCACACTGTGTAAGTTTCAGAGGAATGTGGCCACTGCTTCAGTGTCCTCCTGCTGCAGCTAATGTGGACATCTAGTGTCACAAGTATTATTTCTGGTGGTGAAAGGTTGAAGTGTTGGATTTTTGTTAGAAAGTCTGTAGTGTTCTGTATGTAGGTATGATGAAATATGTGATTGAAGAATTGGTTTCAAGAAGAAGTCCATGAACTGGGAAACATTTTCTGTCAGACCACTGTTTGTAGACACAATTAGCCATCCTGGGCACCCCTCCTTGAGCACTTTGGGAAGCAGGCAAAACCAGGGTGGTTTGGGGTTCACCTGGAGGAGAAAACTGGTAGAAGAAAATAATAGGCTTCATCTGTATTGTTGATGTCCCATGATTACAGCTGCACTGCCTTTATCTGCTGGTTAAATGGTAATACAGTAGCTGTTCATTGTTTGAAATGGTGGAATACCTGTCATGTTCTGCAGTTAAGGTTCTGTGCAATGTGTTGCTTTGGCCTAGTATTGTTGATGTCATGTTAAGATCTTTCAATGTAGGAATCAACTGAAAGAAATGTACTGGTCTGGGAGTCCAGCTGCTTGGTTGATATAATAGGGGTTTCACAAATTCTTCTCATTGCCTTTGTTCCAAAAAATGAACCTTTAGTAGAATCTGTTGCCAGACTACGTCCAGGTCTTGTTATAGCTCCAATCAATTACTGTCCTATGGTACTATGCAGAAACTGAGTCCTTTGGATAAAACAGAGACTTTTGTTTCAGTTAGTAGTGTATCTACTACATTAATCACAACATAGATCTCATCTATCTGGCCAGTGGGAGTAGGATTTTGCAAAGTCTGGAGAAACTATTTTAGTTTTGTTCCTTGGTAGCAACTGGTGTGCGGTCTCCTAAAAGCTGTTTTTCTTTCTGTGATCTGAGTTTTTGTATAATTGCATTATTTCTCTGTAAGTCGGTTCATTTTTTGTATTGGCAGTTGCATGGTCAGTTTGATGGCAGAGTTGATTAAAAATATTAGAAAGCTGTACCTGAAAAGTGAAGTGTGATTTCCTGTATTCATGCAACAGCAGATCAGAACATTTCTTGGTGACACTTTGGAGTGCAGTATTCCAAATCATGTAAATGTCTGAATTACTGGTCCCAAAGACATGTCATAATGTCATAGGTTGATGAGTAATTCCTTAGCTACAGTCCCATGGTGTCTGTATTTCTGAAGGAACTCAGTACGGAGTCTGTACCTGGTTGATTGTTCAAGTAGATGTCATAGTATGTTTAACATAAATAATCAATTTAACCTACCCTTGGCAACTAACAGTCCTCATCACCCCCAATCAGTCTGGGTCTTAAAAACTCCACAGCACCACCACAGTAGTGACTAGAAACATAGACTCTGATGGTAGATAAGGACCACTTGGTCCATCCAGTCTGCCCATTCCCCTACCTACAGGATAAGCTGCAGATCCTAGTTAACCCACAGCCTATTTCTTCCTACCCCCTACAAAATCATCTTGTGCCTGTCACATGCATTTTTGAATTCTCCTACAGTTTTAGACCCCACAACCTCCTCAGGAAGGCTGTTCCATGCATCCACCACCCTCTCTGTGAAAAAATACTTCCTCACATTGCCCCTGAGCCATCCCCCTTCTATCTTCAAATTGTGTCCCCTTGTTCTTACACATCTCTTTTTCTGAAAGATGCTACCCCTTGGACTTTGTTGATTCCACTGAGGTACTTAAAAGTTTCTATCATGTCCCCCCTCTCCCTCCTTTCTTAAGGGTACACATATTAAGCTCCTTTAGTCTCTCCTCCTATGGCTTCTCTTGCAGACCCTGCACCATTTTAGTTGCCGTCCTCTGGACTACCTCCATCATTTCTATGTCTTTGTGGATATGGGGTCTCCAGAACAGGACGCAGTACTCCAGATGGGGTCTCACCAACTGTCTGTACAGAGGGATAACAACTTCCTGTTTTCTGCTGGTGATGCCTATCCCTATACATCCTAGTATCCCCCCAGCCCTCCCTACTGCCTTCTCACATTGCTTGCTAACCTTAAGGTCATCTGATTTGATTACCCCCAGGTCCCTTTTCATTTTTGATGTTGTTACTACCTCTCCCACCATTGTATAATCTTCCCCTGGATTTTTGTTTCCCAGGTGCATTATTTTGCACTTCTTTGCATTGAATCCAAGCTGCCATACTTCTGACCATTCCTCCAACCTTGCCAAGTCCCTTCTCATCCTTTCCATACCTCCTTGTGTATCAACCCTGTTGCAGATCTTTCTGTCATCTGCAAAGAGGCATAATTTTCCTTCCAGTCCCTCTGCAATGTCACTTATAAAGACATTAAAAAGGACTGGACCCAGTACTAAACCCTGCGGTACCCCACTAGTAACCTCTCTTTCTCCAGAGTGGACTCCATTTACAATTACCTTCTGTGTCCTGTTGTCCAGCCAATGTTTTACCCATGCTATCACTCTGGAACCCACTCCCAGGCTGGTTAATTTGACTATTAATCCTTTGTGTGGGACTGTGTCAAATGCCTTGCTAAAGTCTAGGTAGGCTATGTCCACAGCCCCTCCCTGGTCTACTACTTTGGTCACCAAGTCAAAGAAATCAATTAGATTTGTCTGACATGACCTCCCCAATGTTAACCCATGCTGCCTTGGGTCCTGTGTCCCACTGGCCTATAGGTACTCAAAAATTCTTTCCTTCAGAAGTGATTCCATCACTTTCCCTACCACAGAGGTCAAACTGACAAGTCTGTAGTTTTCTGCCTCTGTCTTGCTCCCACTTTCATGAAGAGGATTCACATCCACCTTCCTCCAGTCCTCAGGTATCACACCATCCTCCCATGATTTGTGAAAAATAGTAGTCAGTGGTGTCACTAGTTCTCTCCTTAATTCTTTTAGAATTCTGGGGTGAATTCCATCAGGCCCCATTGCTTTTGTCCACCTTCAGTTTTAGGAGTTCTTTCAGAACTCTTTCAGTGTGACAACACATATCATAGTTTTAGGAAAGGCTTATCTTGCCAAACAAATCTCTTGGAATTTTATGAGCATGTGAGCAGGGCATTGGATTAAGGTACCCTGATGGATGTAGTGTTTTTGGATTTTTCAAAAGCATTTGACAAGGTCCCCCATGGGGGAATTAGTGGATGCCTTAATTGAACACAATATGCTTGGGTACATCACAAGTTGGGTACAGGCATGGTTAAGTGAAAGAAAGCAAAGGGTCTGTTTGAGGGGTGTATATTCAGATTGGTTAAGTGTGGATAGTGGAGTTCCCCGGGGTTCTGTGCTTGGGCCTTGTTTGTTTAACATATATATATACATTCACTGACTGGTGGAGGTTAAGTTTGGGAGACCAAATTTGCAGATGACACCAGGATTAGTGCTGGCATCAATAATAGCGAGGATGCACAGAAGCTACAGGATGCTTTATTTAGGATGGGAACTTGGGCAAAGGATTGCAAATTATCCTTTAACACAAACAAATGTGCAGTTATGCACTTTGGGAAAAAAAATAGATTATGTTCTAAATGGACATAAGTTGGGTAAGGTCATCAAAGAAAGAGATCTGGGCATCAAAGAGACTAATGATCTTAAGTTCCATCAACACTGTAGCCAAATGATTAGGACTGCTAGTGGTATACTTAATAACATCAAGAAACATATTAGGTGTAGAAGGAGAGAGGTGATTGTGCCTCTTTTCAGTTCGCTGGTGAGACCATAGATGGAGTACTGTGCCCAGTTTTGATCACCTAGATTCAAAACAGATATCAAGAGACTGGAGAGGGTTCAGAGCAAGAAAATGAGGTTGGTGGCTGATGTTAGGGACAGACACTATGAGGACAGATTGGATGATCTGGGGATGTACACACTGGAGTATAGGCATCTGAGAGGAGATCTGTGTATGATGTATAGATCAATCAAGGACACCAGTTTAAGGAGGAAACTGGGACTTACACTAAGGGATCAGCATCATAACACCAGGATGCACACATTGCAGTTGAAGGGTCAACATTTTAAGACAATAAAAGGAAACAGTGGTTTAGTGTTAGTATAATACCAGTCTGGAACAACTTGCCTGAAGAGGTAGTTGCAAGTAAGAACATGCTTGGGTTTAAGAGGGAACTGGACAAATACTGTGTAGCATATAAAATCATGAGCTACTATAACTAGGGTACCTATGAGCACAATCAACTACTGTCTTCTCTGCTCAGATTTAACCTATGAAACCCTTTCTTCTGTGAAAGGACAGGGATCAACCCCCCCATCCAGAGTGCTTCTGTTAATTGGATTGGGCACCTCCCCCTCCTCCTCTTTTGTGACTACTGAGCAGGAGTATTCATTCAGTATCCCTACTTTTTCACTGTCCCTCACTGCCCACCCACTGTCCATTCTATTCACATATCCACAGGGACATTTACATGGCTATGGACTTTAATTTACTAACAGGAGCAATTTTGTATTGACCAGTGCAAATCATTCTGTATGGGTAATACTAGTTTGTGTCATAGAAACATAGAAACACAGAAACATATAATTTGATGGCAGATATGGACCACCTGGCCCACCTAGTCTGCCCATTTTCCTATCTACTGTTTAAACTCCATATCCTATTTGGTATGCAGCCTACCTCCTCCTTCCTACCACTAGTGTTGCCTTCTGCCTGTCCCATGCATTCTTGAATTTTCCAACCATTTTTGACCCTACAACCACAGTCCAGGAGGCTGTTCCATGAATTCACCACCGTTTCTGTGAAAAATTACTTCTTCACACTGCCCCTGAGTCTTCCCCCCACCCTCATATTGTGACCCCTTGTTCTTGCACATCTACTTTTCTGAAAAATACTGCCCTTGAACTGTGTTGATCCCCTTGAGGTATTTGAATATCTCTATCATATCCTTCTCTCTCTCTCTCTCTCTCTCTCTCTCTCTCTCTCCTCCCTCTCTCTCTCTCTCTCTCTCTCTCTCTCTCTCTCTCTCTCCCCTGTTCTCCAGAGTACATATATTGAGTTCTCTTGATTTCTCCTCATATGGTTTCTGGTTTAGCCCCTGCACCATTTTCATTGCCTTTCTCTGGAATGCCTCCAGCTTGTCAATGTCCTTTTAGAGATGAGGTCTCCACAACTGCATGCAGTACTCTAGATGAGGCCTCACCAACCTCTTGTACAGTGGCATCACCACCTCCTGTTTTCTACTGGTGATACCCCTCCAGATACACCCCAGCATCCCAATGACTTTTCCCTCAGTGCCTTCTCACATTATTTGGATACTTTCAGATCATCTGTTATGACTACCTCTTGGTCCCTTTCCATTTTGGTTGTTGTTAGTACCCTCCCCGATTGTGTATTCCTCCACCTGATACAATCTTGACCACTTCTCCAACTTGTCTAAATATCTCTTCATTTGCTCCACTCCCCCTGTAGTGTCAACCCTGTTGCAGATCTTGGTGTCATCTCCAAAGAGGCATACTTTTCCTTCAAGTTCCTCCACAATGTCACTTATAAAGACATTAAAAAGGACTAGCCCCAGCACTGAACCGTGTGGCACTCCACTGATTACCCCGTTTTCTTCAAATTGAACTACATTTACTGCCACCCTCTGTGCCCTGTTGCTGAGCCAATTACTGACCAGTTTACCACCTTGGAACCTACTCCCAGACTGCCCAACTTATATACTAACCTCTTGTGCACTACTGTGTCAAATGTCTTGCTAAAATCTAGGTAGACCATGTCCACCACCCCTCCCTGATCTACCACCCTTGTCATCCAGTCAATGAAGCCTATCAGATTTGTTTGACAAGACCTTCCTGTTATGGAACCATGTTGCCTTGGGTCCTGTGACCTGGCATCTTCTAGATATTCTACAATCATTTCCTTTAACAGTGATCTTTCTCACCACTGAGGTCAAACTGAACAGTCTATAGTTTTGCACTGCTACCTTGCTCTCACTCTTGTGAAGGGGTAACATGTTTGCCCTCCTCCAGTCCTCTGATGCAACTCCAGCCTCTAAGAATTTGTTGAATAGGCCTGTCAATGATGTCAGTAGCCACCTGTTTGAGATCCTTTAGTATTCTGGGATGTATTTCATCAAGCCCCATTGCCTTGTCCATCTTCAGTTTCGAGAGTTCCAATATGCTGCCAATGGCCAGAGAGGTTTCACAGAGCTTCATCTTGGGCCTGCTATTGTTTTCAATATTTATGAAGAATTTTGACCCCCTGGTACCAGATGTAAAGATTTTGTTATATTGTATGTGGAAGGCACTATCCTGTACTGCAGTGGGTCTCACATCAGTTCTGTTAAGTCATACCTGCAGGCAGGTTTTGGCAACATGCAGCACTTCCTGGCCACAAGCATCCTGGTACTGAACTGTAAAAAGAGCAAGATCATGCTATTTGACCCCCCTTCCAGCACACACACACACACACACACACACACACATATGCATACACACACACACTTAACATTTTGATAACAATCTGAACATTGCTGCCTTTGATGGTCCTACAGTGGTAGCTAGTGACATGATGCAGAATATCCAGAGATATCATGATACTGTATGTCACAGGAAACTGCCACCATTTTCAATGGGATTTCTATATTTCCCAATACAGTATATCCAGATATAGTATGTAGTGCTGCATGTCACTGGCCACCACTATATCATAGAGCAAGGCCCCAACTGTAAATACCTGGGGAACTGGTTAGGCTCAAGGCTCAAATGGGAGGTGCATATATTTATTTATTTCAAATGTTTTACCAGGAAAGACTTACAGAGCTGATAACAACTCATTTCCTGATGCATCTGGGGGGTGGGAGTATCGAAGCTACTATAAGAAAAGGAAAAAATAAAGTAAGTAACAGGATTACAAAAATAATAGTCATACAAGCAATGCAGTATATTAAAAGGAGTATAATCATAGACATTGTAAGGCAAATCATTATAACAAGATACATGAGATAGATACAAAAAATGAGTTCAAATAGGCAATGGGAAATTATTCTAACATGCATAGTGGGGGGAGGAGCAGAAACAATATGGCCAGAGCAATATGAGTTGGGGGAAGGAGCTCAGATAAGGTAAAGGGACATGGACAGTTGCAGGCGGGAACAGAAAAGTCACAAGGAAGAGAATTACAATAGAACAGAGAAGAGGCAGAGAGGATTACAGGGGAAGTGAAGGACAGAGTTTAGGAAAGCAATATGAGAAGGCAGTTTGACCAACAGTAGATTTCCTGGATAGAATAGAAAGGGAATGAGTAACACTGCTGTGGTGAGGGTAGGAGGAAGGAGGGGAGAGTACAGGAATGAGTTATGGTACAAGTGATAGGAGCCAAACCAGAATTTGGATATGAAGGAGGCACAGTGGGACTTCCAGCTGAGCACTGGTTAAGATGGCAGTGTGATTTTATAGCTCCTCACTCTCCTCTTTATAAAAATCCCCAAACTGACTACTAGATAGTCCAGAAGAAGACCAAGTAGCAACAGAAGCATTCAGAATAAGGGGAAGACTCCTCCAATCTTGATGGATGCATGTATGAATAACTCTGAGCAGTGCAGGAGAGCGGCTAGCAAGGCAAACAGGATGTTGGGATGCATCGTAAGGGGGATCACCTCTAGGGGCAAGGAAGTGATTCTGCCACTGTACAATGGACTGGTTGGACCACACCTTGAGTACTGTGTACAGTACTGGAGACCACACTTGAAGAGGGACATACAGCTCCTGGAGAGGGTACAGAGGAGGGCAACTAAGATGATACTGAGGCTAGGGATTTGGCGTATGAGGACAGACTTGAGGAGCTCTGCCTGTTTTCATTGGAGGAGGAGAGGAGAGACAGGGGAGACATGATTGAGGTCTTCAAGTACCTCAAGGGAATAAATAGGGTAAACATGGAGGGGATCTTTAGACTAAAGCAGGGAGGTATCACCAGAGGGTATGGTTTGAAGTTGGAAGGTGGAAGGGTGAGGGGGGAAAAGAGGAGGAGGTTTTTCACTGAGAGGGTGGTGGACCCTTGGAATGCACTGCCTGGTGAGCTGGTTCAGAGATCCACTGTGGAGGGCTTCAAGAGAGGGTGGGACAGACACAGAAAGTGGATGTATCAGATGATGGCCTGTCCCAGGGGGGTGGGGATGGATGACAGGGGTTTCTGGAACACAAGG
This sequence comes from Neoceratodus forsteri, assembly GCA_016271365.2. Classification (NCBI taxonomy): domain Eukaryota; kingdom Metazoa; phylum Chordata; order Ceratodontiformes; family Ceratodontidae; genus Neoceratodus; species Neoceratodus forsteri. The sequence continues at coordinate 1,038,067,506 of CM057453.1, forward strand.
GGGAGGAGGGCCTTGGCACCCAACTAGGGATCTGAGGTTCAGGCAAACTCAATAGACCGTAAGGCCTAATCTGCTGGCAAATAGTATGTTAGTATGTAATCTGCTTTGGTGACTGAACAGATACCAGAACAAAAAGAAAAAAAGGAGCAGCTTGGTAAACAGGAGAAGCAATGGCCTCGGCCATGGAGAAAACAGTCGGAGCAATCAGTTGCAGTGATAGACACTACAGGAAAAAGCACACCTCAAGGCAAAACCTCCTAAAAATAAGAGTAAAACTCAATATGATCTATAAAGAGCTGCATTCATTTTGAACTGAAATAAAAGAGATGTACTCAGAGCTTGGTAAAGATGTTGCCTTATTGGAGCAAAGAGATGACGATACACAATGACAAGTTACAGTAGTAGACAATAGAGTGAATGACTTGAAAAATATACTGTAGACTATCCAAGAACAGCAAAATCAAATAGGCATACTACTTGTCTAGTGTACTTACCCGGTTAACAAAAGCTAAATAAATAAAGCTTGACAGGAAGTTGCAGAGAACTGTGCCTGCCACAAAAATATTCAAATATATTGTATCCCTGAGGGTTCAGAAAACCAAGACATCACATCATTTACCATAACACTCTTGAAATCTGACTAGAGCTTCTTGATGAAATAAAACTAGATATGGAATGTGTTCATCAAGCATTAGGTCCAAAACCAACAGACCCTAATAGCCGTCCCAGGTCCATTATAGCCAAATTTCTCAGTTATGCCACCAAAGAAAACATTTTAAGAACAGTCTGGAGATGGCAGAAGATTTTCAAAGGGCAAACTCAAAAATACATAGACAACAATTATGTACTGCAGATTACGAGAGCAAGGAGAGCTTATGCAGACATATTACCAGCATTAAAAGAAAAGGGATACAAATTTATTACCCCTTACTCAGTGAGGCTGGTGGTGCATTTGCCATCAGGTAGAAGAAAGTTCAAGATGGCGGATGTGGAAAGGGAAGAGTTGTTGAAGCATGGCCTACAATTTCAGTGCAAGGAGGCCCAGCAACCCCAGACAGCACAATGTTCATCCAGATGGCAAACAGTCTTGAAACGAGGTGCCCTCCACGATTCTTCCAGCCTGAAATTGATGACACCCTCTGCAAGACTAGCTTCATTTAGATGCCCAGCCAGAGGAAAGACCTGATCAATACTAGTATGCTGTACAATGGTCAATTGCATTCACAAGGAGGATTGAAGGCTCCTCTTCGAACAACCTCAGAAGAAAAGCTGCAACACAGGCTTTAATATGAGACTTTAAACATTACAGACATTCCACAGCAAGTTAAGTGTCTCCTGGTAGGAGATTTAAAAGGGTTTCTGTTGCTTATTTTATGCTCTCTTAGTCTGGTAATCCTCTATAGTATATTAGAAAATGGGCCAGATTCTTAGAGCTCTCCTATTGGCTGACAGTCATTGCGGGGGAGGGGGGTACATTAACTTACGATAGATGCCCGCTTCAAAACAAGGGCTGATTCACCATGCCTCATTACTGAGGTTATCCATGGGCACCCCAAATCTTCAAAGGCAGCAGCTGCCATTTTTTGCCCCTCGCTTAGCGATGGACTCCCTCCCCCCCCAGCGCAGCTTGCATCTCATTATTTTTCTTCCCCTTGAAAAAGTAATGTATTTTTTACTGTAACATATTAGTGCTAGCACTTTGAGTACTAAGTGCTACTCGGAGATGGAGAAACACGCTTTTTTTGTTTCGGTTTGAAGGGGTTAGCACTTAGCACGTCACGTACTAAGCGCTACAGTGAAAGTGCCTGGCTCATCGAACCTCCACGGAGGTTCCCCAATTAAGGAAAAGAATAATTTCACAGGCAGGACTTAATAAAACAAATAAAAATCACTTACTGCAGCTGCTGTCTTACGTTGTTCTCCACTTCCTGTTTTTTACAAATGGGGTCACACAAGGTCGCATGCTGAATGACAGCATCTTCCGAAGGAAAAAAAGAGCTTGCAGGAAAGGAACAGTACTTTTTTCTTAAAAGCACCAAAGAATGGCAAGTTTATCAAAACAAAAATGACAAGAAACACCATCTCTCATGCTGGTAGTGCATGTGTGTGTTTGTATGTGTATATTGGGTGGGGGTAAGCAGAAGGGAATGACTCTCTGGGAGAGGGATATAGAACAGCACAAAAAGGCAAGGACTATTTTACCTCATGAAACTTTTCTTTTTCTAGTCTTTGTATTAAAAAACTCACTTACAGACAAGCCCATTTTCTAAGCACAATAATACCCTTCAGGGTGGGTGGTATGGGCAATATCGGACCTTCCAGGGGCTATAAGGCCGTCCGCCTGTGGCATTGGGCCTCATTATGCCCCAGGGCAGTCCGGTATTGCCCAATACCACCCACCCTGTCAGGTATTATTGCTTTCACAATTAACAGGGCTCATGTTTGCATGGGGCTTTTTCAAAGTAAATCTTGAAGGAGAATATAGTTAAATGTTTGACCTTCAGACTAATACTTCAGCAAGAGAGTGGATCATTTAGTTATAATAAACATAATTTCTAAAGCAAGTATAAATTATAGGGTTCCCTTTTCTTCATGCTTAAGCTTGACATTGCAGAGAGACTTTCTCCATCGAGTACAATTTCTGAGGGCAGATGCACTGAGAGATTTATTACAGTAGAGTCTGCTGTTTATGTGAACAACTGTAGTCTATACACAACTGGAAGATGAATCAGTTTTAGAGGTGATCATAGTTTAATCACCTCACAATTCATGTTGAATGTTTTTGTTTATTTTGGAAAATATTCTCTCCTAAGGTTCAAAGGTTAGACATACAGCTATTCAGAAATGTTTTTTTGAGCACACATAGTGGCTGGCAACGTATATGTAGGTGGAGTCTTACTAGAGTAGGAAAAAAGTGGTTTAGGATTGGTTCTGGGGCTATAATTCAAGTGAGAGAACACCTCAGGAGGAGGATATTTACTAAAGGCAGTTTATTAGTAAGCAAGGAAAATTTATAATGGCTACAGCACTAATAAAATTACTATCATTAAATATAAATGGTTTAAATAGCACAATAAACAGATCTCGATTGTTTCAATATCTCAAAAAGCATAATGGAGATTTACTTTTCCTCCAAGACACTCATTTGATGGAGGCTGAACATCAAAAATTAACATGGGGGAGGTAGGTTTCGAATATTCTCTTCATCTTATTCCAAGGTAAAATGCAGAGGCACAGCAGTCTTGCTCCCCACTACAATGCCATTTCAAGTAGAAACACATTATTCTGATCAGACGGGCTGTTTTATAATACTGATTGGCACTCTATACAGGAAAAAATTCCCTTTAGTCAATATTTACTGTATGCACCCCCACAGCCCTCTTCACAGAAATGTAAATCTTTCTTTATTAAACTAATGAAATACTACAGGGATGCATAATTATAGGTGGGGATATTAATTTGACCTTAGCACCGGACAACTACTGCCCAGAAATATTTTAAAACACAACAAACCTCCTTAGGGTTATTAGAAGTTTGGTGATATATGTTGCCTACATCGAGGGCCTACACTTATTATTCATCGCGGTTTAACTCACATTCCAGACTGGATTATTTTTTCTGTCTCCAAGGAGCATATTGACATGATACAGGATATTTCTAGATAACCCCGCTTTTAATCAGACCACTCCCCCTTGTTATTAAAGTTGAACTTGAATGTCCCGAGTAAAAAATTCTGGGTGGCATCTCAATATGGCCTTGCTTAGGGATGGTGCCTTTAAACAGAAACTGGGAGAGAAAATCATTCAGACTTTGAGGGAAAATGATACAGGCGATTGTACAACCAGTATAATTTGGGACACAATGAACGCAGTAATTCGAGGCAAGGTTATAGCCCACACAGCCTATGGACATAAACAGAGACCAATGGCCTATAAGAAACTCCAACAGGGAATTATTCTCTCTACAACAAGCTCATTTCCCACAACATTTGGAGATCAGATGTAGAATTTGACAAGTGAAGGTCACATTACGAAAAATAACAGATGAAAAAGTCCAACAGGCACTGTTTTATCTTAAGACTTACAAGAATGAGGGAGGCTCAAAGGGAGCCAGGAATCTGGCTTGCCATCTAAGAGGGCATTGGGCAGCCTCTACAATAACTGAAATAAATTCTCCTAGACAAGACCAGACAGCAATCACTACTAGGCACATGTTAGCATTATTTCAAGAATTCTATACCCAGCTTTATACACCCTCGGGAAATCCAGACCCACTAGAAATTTATAGTTTTTAAGGGAACATGCCCTTCCCAAAATTTCTCAGAACCAGATGGAAAAGTTGCTGTTACCTATTTCCCAAGAAGAACTTAAAATTGACATTTCAAAGAGTGAGACAGCAAAGTGCCCAGGACCAGACGGGTTTCCGTCTGAATGGTATAAAACATATTCTAAGGACCTTACATCTCCCTTGTTGGCAACATTTAAAGAGATCCAGGATGGTGAACCTCCACAGCCATCCTGGGATTATGCTGTGATCATCCCTATTTTAAAGCCTGGAAAAGACCCTAGACACGTGGCATCATATCGACCAATCTTGATTCTAAATATGGATTATAAATTATTTATGTAGATACTGGTGAGCAGAGTAGAGGAAATCCTCCCCCATACCATTAACCTAGATCAGTCAGGCTTTATCAGGCTTTATTCATGTGAGACAAACAGCAGATAATATTAGGAGAACAATTCATTTAATAGATTACAGTATATAAATCGGAGAACAATTCCTGCTACCTCGATCAGCTTAGATGCTGACAAGGCATTAAATCAGGTGGGATGGCAATTTCTATGGAAAAGCTTAGAAATATTTGGATTTCCTGACACATTTATCACCATGGTACAGCAAATCTATGAAAATCCCTGAGTTTATATTAAAGTTAACGGCCGCCTTTCCTCACCACTATCCCTGTCTAGAGGTACAAGACAGGGTTGTCCTTTTTCTTCCCTTTTTTTTCCCTTTACATAGAGCTCCTTGCAATAGCAATTCATGCCCACCAGGGAATCCAGGGGTTCTTATAGGGGGACAGGCTTATTCCATCTCACTATATGCATATGATATTTTACTTACACTGTTGGCACCAGAAACTTCTATCAATGAGACACTGAAAGATTTGCAGCGCTTTGCATCTGTTTCTGGATACTGTACGAATGTCCAAAAAACAGAAATATTAACCCTAAATGTTTCCCCTTCAAAAGCACTGAAAGAGATTTTCCCCTCTAGATGGCGCTGTAACAAGATACAGTATTTAGGAGTAAATTTTACACAAAATTTGACCCATTTGGAACTTTTACATTATGAGCCACTAACCCAAGAATTAGAAGACAAATAAGGAACACAGGCTCACATGCACTTATCCTTTTACCTTTGGATAGCCACTATTAGAATGACATTATTTCCAAAAATTTTATATTTTTTTCAGACTTGAGCTATCACCCCAGCCCAGTTTTATTTTACAATCTGGAACATAATTTTTTTCTCAGTTTATATGGGCCGGTAAGCACCCTAGAATCAGATGGCCAATTTTGCAACTCCCTACGGCCTTGGAGGGTCTTAATGTCCCTAATCTCCTAGAATATCATACTGCAGTCACCAGCAGTATAGTATTAGCTTGGGTAAACAAGAATTACCATATACCATGGAAATCTATAGAATTGACAATTAATGATTTATTTGATATTTCCCCTATACTATTCACCCCACTCTCTACCCCATCTAAATTTAGAGACTTTTCTTTTGGAACAAAGAATACTTTAGTTTCATGGTATGACATGAGAGCCCAGTCAGACTTAGAACACTGTTTCTATTACCTTAAAGTACTGATGTTAGCTGAGGATTTTCTTCCGGGAAATTTGATTTAGCATTCCATAGATGGAACTGTAAGGGATTAACCTATATCTAAGAAAAGAAGTTCCAGTACAGCCATCTCGGAAGAAAAAAAATCAAATAACGAGGGGGTGGCTCACTAGCAGAAAGCAATTAACATACTAAAAAAACATGTATCCAAAATAGAGATGTGCAAAGTTGGGAAACCTTTACTTTACCTGAGCTTCATAGAAACATAGAAATTGTCAGCAGATAAGGACAGCTAGGCACATCCAGTCTGCCCGTAAGTCCTGTACTTGATTATAGCTTTTGACCCTCCTCCGCTTAACCTCTATGATTCCCCTATGCCAGTCCCATGCATGTTTAAATTCAACCACAGTGCTTGCTTCCACTACCTCCTGTGGCAGACCTTTCCATGCATCTACCACCCTCTCCATTAAGAAAAACTTCCTCACATTCCCTCTTAACCTGCCACATTCCAATGTCATGTCATGCCCCCTAGTTCATGTACTCCTCCTGTATTGGAAGGTTCCCCCCCTGCACCCTGTTTATGCCCCTGAGGTACTTGAATGTTTCTATCATATCCCCTCTCTCCCTCCTTTCCTCCATTGAGTACATGTTGAAGTCCCTTAATCTCTCCTTGTAAGACTTGTGGTGCAAGCCCTGTACCATCTTAGTCACCCTTCTCTGGACTGCCTTCAGCCTGTTACTGTCCTCCATGTGAGGTCTGATCAGGGTTTTGTATAACGGCATCACTACCTCACGTCTTCTGCTGGTGATATCCCTTGCTATGCATGTCAGCATGCCACTGGCCCTTTCTGCTGTCTTTGTATTCTGCTTTGACATTTTCAAGTTATCTGAAATAGTAACCTCCAGGTCTCTTTCCTCTTTGTTGACTGTTAGCAACTCCCCCAACCCCAATCCTGTAGCTCTCCTCAGGGTTACTATGTCCCAGGTGCAAAATTTTGCACTTTTTTGATTTAAACTTCAGTTCCCACTCTGCAGACTATTTCTCAAGCTTCCCCAGGTCCCTCCTCATTTTCTCCATCCCTTCAGGAGTATCCACCCTGTTACAGATCTTAGTGTCATTTGAAAACAGGCAGACCTTTCCTTCTAGCTCCTCTGCAATGTCACTGATGAAGACATTGAACAAAACTGGTCCAAGGACTGATCCCTGAGATATTCCACTGGTCAACCTCCTCTCGCCAGATTGCACACCATTTACCACCACCCTCTGTCTCCTGTCTCTTAGCCAGTGCCTAATCCAGTTTAACATCTTGTCTCCCTTGCCCAGACTACCCATCTTGTTAACCAGCCTCTTATGTTGGATGGTGTTGAAGGCTTTGCTGAAATCAAGGGAGGCAACATCCACTGCCCACCCAATTTACTTCCTTCATCACCCAGTTGAAGTCTATGAGATTTGTCTGGCACGACCGACCCACTGTGAACCCATGTCACCTAGGGTCCTGGGCTCTGATGGCTTCTAGATGTCCCACTATCCTTTCCTTAAGCAGTACCTCCATGATCTTCCCAACTACGAGGTTAGGCTGACTGGCCTATAGTTGCCCGCCTCCTCCTTACTGCTGATTTGTGTAGAGGGATGACATGTGCCCTCTTACAATCCTTTGGCACAATTCCTGTGTTAAGTGACTCAGTGAACAATGCTGCCAGAGGTTCTGCTAGCTCTCTACTCAGCTCCCGTAGTATCCTTGAGTATATGCCATCTGGTCCCATTGCTTTGTCCACCTTCAAGTTCCTCCAGGACTCCCCCCCATGACTGGACTGTCGTCCACCTCTTCCCCTCTTTGGCATCTGATACTCAGCTGTGGTCCCTGTCCCTCCCCCTCTTCTGTGAATACTGAACAGAAGCATTATTTTCAATATTTCTGCCTTATCCATGTCTCCCTCCTTACACTCCCCCTCCTCTCCTTTAAGTCTTACAATTCCCCCTCCCATTTACCTCCTTTCGCTGATGTACCTGTAGAGTGTCTTACCCCCTTTCTTTACTGCCTGCGCTAAACTTTCCTCAGTCTGTGCCTTTGCTCTCCACACCACCCTCTCTGCTACCTTTACGGATTCTTGATACATTTCTCTGTCCTCCTTCCTTTGGGTCTCCTTATATTTCAGGAACCCTGCCCTTTTAGCCCTTATCTTTTCTGCTACCTCTTTTGAGAACCATAGTGGCCTTTTCCTTCTCTTGCTTTTTGATACCAATCTAATGCATATAAACATATGAATTTGCCAGCAGAAACAGGCCACGTGATCTATCAAATCTGCTCGAGTGTGCAGCTAGCACTCTTTTCTTGCAGCTGCCCCACCCCTTAGCCTTCACAATTATCCCCCCTCTCACCCTGTCCCATCCCCTTTTGAAATCACCCACTGTCTTACAGGATACCATCTCCTCCAACAGAGTGTTCCATTCTGCCACAACCCTCTCTGTGAAAAAGTATCTCCTCATTTCCCTCCTATATCTACCCCTTTCCAATCTAAGACCGTGCTCTCTCATGTCACCTCCCCTCCTTAGCTTAAATATCTGAATCCCTGTCTGTATGCTGAACCACACTATGTGGTGATCACTGGATCCAAGTTGCCCTTCCACCTGGACATCAGTGATTCTTTCCCCAAAGGTCATTACTAGATCAAGAATAACCCGGGCTCTGGTGGCACAGTAATACTCAAGGGGGTGATATACAGGCCTCCAAGGGGAGGACGTGGACAGGGACCTTGAGGATGAAATACACAAAATGGCAATGAAAGGTGAGATTCTGCTGATGGGGGTTTTCAATATGCCAGATGTGGATTGGACCACCCATGCTCTTCATCCCCCCATCCCCCCTTTTCTCCATGGCTCTTTTGATAACTCTCCACATTTCAGTGAAGTCTGCCTTTTTGAAATCAAAAACCTTCATCCTGAATCCTTGCCTGTATGCTGAACCACACTATGTGGTGAGCACTAGATCCTAGTTGCCCCTCCCCAGACATCTGTGACTCTTTCCCCATTGGTCATTACTAGATCAAGAATAGCCCTGTCTCTGATGGGATCAAGCACCAGATGCCTGAGTCCTGCCCCTTGTAGGGAATCCAGGATGTCTCTGCTTCTGGCTGAAGCAGCTGCATGGGTGGTCCAGTCCACATCTGGCATATTGAAAACCCCCATCAGCAGAATCTCAACTTTCATCACCATTTTGTGTATTTCATCACTCAAGGTCCCTGTCCACATCTCCCCTGTGACCTGGAGGCCTGTATATCACCCCCTTGTGTATTGCTGTGCCATTTCCTGGTTCAAGGGTGACCCACAGTGCCTCAACCACCCCCTGCCTTTTCTGTATCTGTGTTGCCTTTATACTCTTCTTGACATACAAGGCAACTCCCCCCTTTATTTGCCTCCCCTATCCCACCTAAACTGAGTATAACATGGTATATTTACTTCCAACCCAATGACTGGCAGTGTACCAGGTTTCAGTTATTGCTACTATGTCCAGGTCTGCCTCAACTATCACAGCCTCTATGTCTGGGATTTTATTTCTCAGGCTGCGGGCATTTGTCACCATGGCCTTCCAAGTATTGCTGCCTGTCCTTCCCCACTCCTGGTTTTGGTCCTCTGCAGTTTCTTCTCCTCCCTGTTAACTTTAACATGTTTCCTTGATTCCTTTGCTTTACCCCTTCTGCCTGGTCCAGATGACCTTGGCAACATCATTCTGGTGTCTCTATCATGTGGGGGTGGGCTGCTACAGTTTCCCTGTTCTTTTTTTTTATTATTATTTAGTATACTTTATTAAATTTTGCATATGCATACAAAAAGTAACATATTACAATCAAATGAACATACAGGTACTATGTCAATGTATGGTTGACTGCTGGCATTTAGACAGAAATAATGGTAAAGAAAATACAAAATAAATCAATTAAACTTAATAGCACCCCCATTACCTCCCTCCTTAACTAACCCTCCCTAACCCCCTCCCCCCCATCCAGAACATTTTCTTAAATAAACATCAGGGAGTTGGTTTGAGGGTCACTGACATAAGTAAAGAGCAACATGGCAAGCTTTAACTTCTTCATTTAAAGTGTATCATATATTTAGATCACATAGATCTGAGGGAAGTATCTAAGAAATTACAATTGTTGGAGGGAGAATAGAATAAGGACCAATGTTTATGGAATTTAGCCCAAGCACCTGTTGCCCATACTATAGCTCTTTCTGCTGCAAAGGCTGTTACTAATTCCTTGTACCATTCTGAAAAGGAGAGGCACCAAGTGCCTTTCCAGTGTTGCAAGATTAGTAATTTGGTGACTGATGCTATTAGAGCCATATTACTGTATATTTGTGTTGGGTTTTAGGAATTCATGAGTAGTCCCCCAAAAGGCATACTTCAGGTGTGAAGTATGTAGTAAAGGGAAGAATGTCTTGCAATTTATTTTGTATGACTTCCCATAGCTCTTTAGATCTGGAACAAGACCATATTTTGTGAAACAATGATCCAGTTTCATTTCCACATATATCACACTTTGGCAATGGTGATCTGCCCATCTGGAATAACCTAGTTGGGGTATAATATAGGATGTGTAAGGTATTAAATTGGAGAAGGTGTAATCTACCTTGTTTAACAAAATGATTAGCATTGACCCAAATCCGTTGCCAGAAGAATGGAGATTTTTCTGTATTTAGTACTGACTTCCAGTAAAAGGCTATCAGAGAAACTGCTTTCTGAATCTGAGAGTTAAATTCTTTGTATATTTCTGAAAGGGGTTTGGGGCATTGGGCAAGTTTAGTGAAATCCTGAAACCATGTCCCTGCCCGTGAGGACCATGGAGCAGGGCCTAGATGTTTCCCTACTGAGGATCTTATTTGGGTTAATTTGAAGAGCTCTTTTGAAGGCAGTTAAATTTAGTCTGGATCCTAACTGGGGATAATAAAGTTGCATCTGAAATTAGGTCCTGGACCACCGTCCCCACCGGCAATGGACAAAAGGCATCTGTACTTGGTTTTCTGGCTATGCTGATGTTCAGATTATACCTTAATGGTTGCATGAGATTGCAGACTTGATTTAGTCCAAATCTACAACAGAGTTGTTCATGTGCCTGTAGATCCCAGCCCACAGGTGTGTCTTTAAGATCTTTAGGAATAAAGGCTTGAGTGAGGTAAGGTAGGGCTTCCAAAGAGAGGTGATGTTTCTGAAGTAGTATCTACTCAATATTTTGCCAGCCTGGTAAATACTCTGAGTCAAAATTTGGGTGGGAGACTTTTAGAAGTTTGTAGGTATAGATCACTAGGTAATATAAATAAAAGTCTGGAAGTTGCAAACCTCCCACCTTCTTAGCTCTTGTCAGCTTTGCATAGGCTGTCCGTGGGGGTTTACCCTGCCATGCAAATTGAGAACATAGTGAGTGTAGCCCAGTAAACCATTTATTTGGTAGTAGCAAATTAAGCATAGATAGTGGATATAAGAGATGGGGAAACACCATTGTCTTTACAATGTTGGCTCGTCCCCACAGAGAGAAAGGCATGTTCTGCCAGCATTGAAGGTCCTCTGTCAAATTCTTAATTAAGGGATCTAGGTTAAGGGATTTTAATTTTGAAAGGTCTTGAGTTAACTTAATGCCTAAATATGTTAAAGCCTTAGGTTCCCAATGTAGTCCTATCTCCTTCACCTGTGAGGGAGTATGGGGGGGGATAGTGAGTAAACTAATGTTTTGCTTTTATTTAGTTTAAATCCAGAAAATGAGCTGAACTGGCCAGTATTGTCAAGGTCCTCTGTCAAGGATGAACGTCAGTTTGCCACATGTAATAGTAAATCATCAGCAAACGCTGAAATTTTGAATTGTTGGTTAGCTATCAAAATACCTCTTGCCCCAACAGCTGAGTTCAATCGACATATCAAAGGCTCTATATAAAGGTTAAAAAGATATGGAGACAGAGGACACCCTTGTCTCAAATTGCTGGCCAGCCAAAATAGGTCAGACAGTTCATTATTGCATGATACTCTGGTGGAAGGAAACAAGTATAACACCCAGACTTTCTGAATAAAACTAGCAGGAAAACCATAATATTCCAACACCTGAAATAGGCATGGCCACAACACTCTGTCAAAGGCTTTTTCTGCATCTAGGGATACCAGGGCTGCTTCCTGCCCCGGGGTCCCCAGATGCAAAAATTAGGTAGAAATGTTGCCTGAAGTGGTTGCTAGCATTATGCCCCTCAATAAATTCCACCTGCTCAGGACCTATTAGAAAACTCCAAATGTTCGATAACTGGGTTGCCAGGATTTTTGCGTAAAGTTTTACATCATTATTTATAAGTGAGATTGGGGTGATAATTTCCCAGGTTTAGGTAATAAAATTATACAGGTCTCAAAAAGAGATTTCTCCACTACAGGGGATACCGACCAGTAACTAAATAATGAGGTTAGCAATGGCACTAATAGTGAGGAATACATTGTATAAAAAAGGGCCGTGTAACCATCTGGGCAGGGGGACTTATCCAGGGACAAGGGTACTATAGTCTGACCTACTTTTTGCTCCGTAAAGGGGTTGCCTAACTGTTCTAAAAAATCAGGTTGAATAGTGGGTAAGTTAGCATTTTGTAAGGAATGGATCATTTGGGGATCATCTGGTGCTGTTTGGATGCTGGGCCAGTACAGAGTTTGGTAATATTCCCAGAAAATTCCCCCAAATGCCATCCACTGTACTATTAATGTTCCCTGTCTCCGGATGCACCAGTGCTAAAACCCACCTTAAAGAACCTTTTTGCTTTAAATGCATTGCCAGCAAATTACTGGCTTTTTCACCTTGTCCTAGGTAGGTAGCGTTCATCTGAGAAGTTGCTTTGTCCACCTTATCCAGTAGGTAATTATACTATTGGGTATGAAGCCTTGCTAAGTTATGACGTTCACCTTCTGGTAGGGATGGGGAGAGAGATTGCTCTATGGAGTGAATTTGTCTCAGCCAGGTTTCCACCTGGTTTTGGGTTGTTTTTTTCTTAAGGGTTACTAAACAAATTAATTCTCCTCTCCATATAGCCTTTATCGCTGCCCATAGGGTGTCAAAAGCCGAAATGGAGTTCAGATTTGACTGTATTGTGAATTGCATAAACCTTTTGAAATGGCCCACTAAGACTGGATCTTTGAGAAGTAGGTTATTTAATGACCATGTTTGAGGATGGGTATTAATTTGAGAGAGGCATATTGTTATTTGTACTGGAGAGTGATCTGAGATCACCCTGGCATGAATAGAGCAATCAAGTACACCTGATAACATTGGTTTACTAATGAGGAAGTAGTCTAACCTAGAAAGAATCTTGTGGGGGTTAGAGTAAAAAGTATAGTCTATCGTTTTTTGGATTTAGCATTCTCCAGGCATCTACTAATCCTAAGGTATCTACGAGTTCTCTCAGGGCTCTTTGCGCAAGTGATAACCCTGACAACATCTTAAATGACAGACAAATCCAAAAGGAACACCTCGATACAACGGCCCCAGGACCAGCCACGCAGCACTTCAAAGAAAGGTGGCCAACCTTAGAAAAATGAAATCCACAAGAGAGAAAAGCGCAACAGTACCTCATCCACTGATATATAAGGAAATCAGTAGTGGAGACAGAACACAGTCCACAGGAAATGTTTCCCAATACTTAGCAGAGGACTCCAATTTTATTCCATACAAAGTCTTCCACAGCAAAAGTAAAAGTTATAACAAACGGTGTATAAGAACTTCTGCAAAGATAACAAACACCCCTAGTGCCTCTACTCTCACGAGTCTTCAAAAGGGGTAGTACATTCAAACATTCAAGCCCTTTTGAATGCTGGATTCACTAATATGTATGAGCCATATCACTCAAAATTTAAAGTGCACTTACACATTACATTCAGACATCCAAAACAATAATATACCCATATCAGCATTGTATAACCAAATCTATAATTTAAATTCTAGATTTGAAATCTCATATGCAGCTATAGTACACTGCTCTTATTCTATTTCAAGAACATTTATTGCACGGGCTGGGCAGTGTGCATGCTAAAGCCAATGGGGGCTCTGGGGAGATGGACAAAGGGAACTTAACTCAGATATCCTTCACCACCAGCAGCGTCAATAGCACTGGATGCAAGCCAAGCACAATTCCAGTTCCAGCTTTTGGAATCTTTGAAAGCCAGCACCAAACAAACTGAGTGGTCAAGGGGACAACACCAAATGGAAACAACCCCAATTGCACACAGACAGTACCACATCTGAAACCCAGGGGGACTCAGATGAGGGCACCATAGATGCTGTACATCAACCAGGATGTACCATGGTGTCAACACTGACAAACTCATAAAAATGGTGAGATCAAAGCTCAGAATAGCAAAGCAACCTGAGCAGCCATCCACATCAGATAACCCACTACTGTCAGTGGGGGAACCAGAAGAGAAAATCCACTTCCTGACTTGCAAGACCATCAAAACCATCATAAACCATTGTCAAAAAAAGAATACAATGCGCCTGAACCCACCAGACTACCAAAAAGGAGTATGGTAAACAACTGGTACCCATTATCACAGTTCTATGTCATAAGGGTGAATTCGGCCTGCCGAATGCCATTATGGCAACCCTACATTGCCGAAATAGAATTTCAGCGATGTGGGAATCCAGCAACAGTAAATTCAGTGTAAAAACCTTTTTTTTGTTACAGGCCCCCCACACACCCCTAAATTAGGTTTTTCAACTACAGGGGGGTACATGTCGGGGGGGGGGGATGCATGTCCCTCCAAAAAAAAAGCAGTGTCTCAGGCCTCATGCAACAAAAACTACTGAAGCCCGGTCCCCAATCCTGTATCCCCGCCACCCCAAGCCAGCACCTAACCCACCACACCATGATGCCAGCTTGCTGGAACCCCGTTGCACCACCCCTCACATACCCTCCCACCCCACATTCGTTGGGCTCGCTCCCACCCCACTGCACATGTATACATGGGTGACATCCTGTTGCCTTTTCACAACCCATCCCATCCATTCACCTACCCCACACACTCACCATTGGGGCACTAGCTGACAGTGGGTCACCGTTTCGGCAGGAACCCACTTGCTAGTGCCTCATATCACACTATACTGTTATCATAGACAAGAAGTTACCACTGGGGAAAAGCACCAAAAGTGGACCAACCAGTCTCTGAATTCTCTAAATGTACCACTATTCCCATCAAGAGCACAGCAGCACTCAAGGATCCCATAAATAAGTAAATTGAGGAACACCTCAAGAAAATACATGAGGTCTCAGGCATGTTACAGACAGCCAATACAGTGATGAGATTCACAAGTAGAGCCCTCCATAGATGGGTAGACACCTTGACTGAGAATTTACTGGAGGACTCTCCAAAGGTGGCTGCAGCAGAATGCACCATAATAGCCGTAAAATACATAATGGGTGCCTCCTCAGATATTCTGAGATTTGGATCCAGAATGGCAGTCCTAGCAACCAGGGTCAGGAGGGCATTGTGGCTTAAATTGTGGCAGGCAAACAATGAATCCAAGAGTGCCTTAATGAAACTATAATTTGAAAGAGGAACCTTATTTGGGGAAGGCTTAACCCTACACCTCAAAACAGAGGGGGCAAACAAGAGCAGGGAGACAACGATCTCTATTTACCCTCAGACAGGTCCTTTTGCCCCAAAGGGAAACCATTTAAATCCAGATCCCAGAACCACAAATTCCTAGGATCTAGACAATCAAACTCAAGGCCCAAATTTCAAAACAGATCATTTGGCAACAAAACCAATTCCAACATCAGCAGGCAGTATGACAGTGGCAGACACAAGCCAAACTTAAAAAAAGAATCAAAAGCAATGAAGGCACGCGGTTCCAAGCAAACCCACCAATAGCAGGGAGACTGCAGAAGTTTGCAAAACAATGGACTGAAACAACATCAGACAAGTGGGTGAGAGTGGTGTTGACAAAGGGATATGCAATCAAATTCAGCAACAAACCAACTCAGCACAGGCCATTTGTTTCCCAAATGCCTAAGTGCCCAGAAAAGGTGCAAGCAATGAATCTAGTGATACTGGACCTAGTAAAAAATTGCCTATTTCACCAGTCCATACAGAGGCAAGAGAGACACCAGAGTGTACTCCTTATTCTTTGTAGTTTCAAAGAAAACTGGGGGAATGCGGCCAGTGCTGGACTTAAAATATCTAAACAAATTTGTGGTGTACAAGAATTTCAAAATGGATATGTTGAGGTCAACATTACTAGTCATTCAGTCAGGGGACTATCTAACATCAACAAATTTGAAGGATGCTTATCTCCACATAACAATCTGGAAATCACATCACAAGTATCTTCGATTCACCATACTGAGTAACAATAAATCAGGCAGAATGGAAACTCAGCAACAGAATTTTCCAAATAATTCAAAAGAGATGGGGACCACTACAAATAGATCTCATGGCCTCCCAGCAGAACACACTACTACCGAGCTACCATTCCAGGTTCTCAGATTACAGGGCACAGGAAGTGGACACACTTTCAGCACAATGGCAGTTCATATGGGCCTATGTGTTCCCTCGATGAACATAATTCACAAAGTACAAAGCACAGGGGCATCAGTTGCACTGGACTGGTCCAGGAGATTGTGGCACTCACTTATACAAGTGATGGCAGTGGGCCCTCCAATGCCACTGCCCTGCTGGCTGGACCTACTGAGCCAGGGTCCAATCCTCCACCCGAATCCAACATCACTGAAACTGATGGCTTGGATGCTGAAAGGAACAGACTGTTGACCCTGGGCTATAACACCAGGGCAGTGAACTGCCTACTGCAGTCTAGAAGACAATCCACAAATGCAACATATTAAAGACAATAGCAGATTTTTCATAATGGTTCGTGGAAAAGGGAACATCACCATCAGTGGCGGGCCTACCACAAATCCTAGACTTTCTCAGTGATGGAGCCAATAAAGGACTCAGCCCAGCATCACTCAGAGTTCAGACCTCTGCAATATCCTCCTTAAGGGGCCCACTACTAGGTTAGGTTCCATAGGTTCACACTCTGATGTAGTCAGACTACTCAAAGCAGTGACACTAGCTTACCCAAGGGTCAGACCAACATGTGCACCTTGGCAGTTGAATATACTGCTAGATGCACTCCAAAGCCACACTTTCCAACAAGAGACACTGCACTGGTGCACTCAAAACTGTGTTCCTGGTGACAATTTGCTCTGCTAGAAGGATAGGAGAGTTACAGGCACTGTCATGTAGAGAACCTTTCTTGATGTTTCACAAGGATAGGGTCACACTCAGAACAGTCCCTTTGTTCATCCTTAAAATAGTCACTCCATAACATATGGCCCAAGAGGTACAGCTACCATTCATTACAATGGGTCAGAAGCACAACACAGGGATTCCCCACCCTCTAGATATTGGTCATCAACTGAAGAGGTACCTAAGTATCACTGAGTACACACATCAGACAGCTAGACTGTTCATTTTGACTGCAGGGCAAAGGGCGAGGCAAGCAGCCTCCAAGGACACTATTGCTAGATGGATAAGGCAGACCATAACAAAAGCTTACAGGGAAGTAGGCCAGGAACCACCAGAATGGATCAAGGAACACTCTACCAGAGTGGTAGCTGCATCTTAGCAGAGAAGGGAGAGGTCTCAGTCCCAGACATTTGTTCAGCTGCAACATGGTCCTCCATACACACCTTTACCAGGCACTATCAGCTAGATGTGGCATCTGCTGAGAGAGCCTCATTTGCCGGGGCAGTAATCAGGGCGGATACTCAGACTAGATAAGAACCAATTGATCTGCCTTATATCCCACCCTAGGAATATGTTCCCAACCACACTGCTACTAAGGTCCCGATGGTTTTGACTGCAGAGTACTATAAAGGGTATGAAATATAATGGTATTTACTCACCTGATAAAGGCGATTATTTGAGTACCCTTTATAGTACTCCGCAGCCCCACCCAGGGCAGCAGATGGTACTAATTGTCTGTATACCAAATGATAAAAGTTATGACTCAAGAGAATGCAATGTTATGTCTGAATAACTTGTTTTCTTTCCAAAAAAAATGTGAATTAAATTAATGATATGTGTATGTTGTTTTCCTCACTGAATAAAAGGACAATGAATACCGATTCAGTCTCCAGAGGTAATCGGCTTCTAGACTAATAATCATAGTCAAGGCTACCAGGCATTACACAGAGAGAGAAACATGATTAAGAGATACTGTGGTTGTCCCTGTCCTTTGCCATGTCTCTGTTGTTTTTTTCTTATTTTTCTTTAATTGCTAAGGAAGATTCACACTGAAGATTCTCAAATGGGACAAGGGGGCTGTCCTCAACCAGTTCCGGTCAGTAACATCACGGAACAAAATAAAGTGGCAAAAACAGTGTCACCATCAATATTGGCAGCACAAAACGTAGTGTGCCAGAACAATGCAGGCCACATGACATGCAGGTAGCAAATAACATCCACTGCATGGAGGCACTGCGCTGGAACCACAGGGGTCAGGAGCACAGGCCAGCATGCTATATCCCCTGTCCTGAGTGTTGTGTGTGTTGCTGGGGACATGCTGACTTGTGCTCTGGCCCTTGCATTATACACTGTAATCCACATAGTGGCCATGGCCCACCTGTCCTCCAGTGGTTACTCTGGTGCATGTTCTCCATCACTCAGCATTCTGGGTGGGGGTACCCCACCATGTGGGTGCCCGTGTCATTAGATTAACATGGTAGGTGTCCAGTGGCCTGCTTCCCTCAGAAGTGGTTGCACTCTGTCCCGTTCCATCTCCCTGCACCCCTTTGATGTTCCTGTGCACCGCACAGGTGCCTGCTGCTGTGTGTTCCAGTGCAGTGCCTCCATGCAGTGGACATTGTTTGCTACCTGCATGTCATGTGGCCTGCATTATTCTGGCATGCTACATCTTGTGTTCCCAATATTGATGGTGACACTGTTTTTGCCACATTACTTTTGTCTGCTTTATTTTGTTCCGTGATGTTACTGACCGGAACCCCTCAGCCAGCTTGATTTTGATTGGACCGTGCCTCAACCTATAGGATGGATGGGGAATATCCAATGGTTTTGACTGTGGAGTACTATAAAAGGTACTCAAATAATCACCTTTACCAGGTGAGTAAATACTGTTTTTTTCTATTGCAGGGTATATTACAGAAAGGAAAAAAATCTATGAGGGACCATTTTATTTATTTATTTTAGGTGGCCACACTGGTCTGTGTTGCTCAGGGGAAGGAAACTGTGCACAATAATCACAATACAAAAGAAATACTGTAGCAAATCTTGTCTACAGTATAGAAAAAGTTAGAATTACTAACAATAGTGTGTTCATGGAGAGACTAATTAAATACATCTTGCAGAAGCTGAAAAGGAAGTGTGACTACCAGTAATCAGAGACTCTGCCTACATAAAAGTAGAGTTTTAAATACAAATGGCTAACACTTTGCAAGCTTTATGGCATGTACTCAGTTTCCTAGTTAAGTGACTTCATAGTGTGACATTTAACACTCTCTCTCTCACGCTTTACATAGAAACATAGAAACATAGACTTTGACGGCAGATAAGGACCGCTAGGCCCATCTAGTCTGCCCATTTCCCTACCTACAGGATAGGCCGCAGATCCTAGTTAACCAACAGCCTATTTCTTTCTACCCCCCACAAGAATTGCCTTATGTCTGTCCCATGCATTCTTGAAATCTCCCACAGTTTTAGACCCCACTAACCTCCTCAGGAAGGCTGTTCCATGCATCCACTACCCTCTCTGTGAAATAATACTTCCTCACATTGCCCTGAACCGCCCTCCTTCTATCTTTAAATTGTGTCCCTTGTTCTTGTAAGTCTCTTTTCTGAAAGATGCTACCCTCTTGGACTTTGTTGATTCCACTGAGGTACTTATAAGTTTCTATCATGTCCCCCTCTCCCTTCTTTCCTCAAGGGTATACATATTAGCTCCTTTAGTCTCTCCTCATACGGCTTCTCTTGCAGACCCTGCACCATTTTAGTTGCCCTCCTCTGGACTACCTCTATCCTGTCTATGTCCTTGCGGAGATGGGGTCTCAGAGACTGGACACAGTACTCCAGATGGGGTCTCACCAACTGTCTGTACAGAGGATAACAACTTCCTGTTTTCTGCTGCTGATGCCTCTCCTATACATCCCAGTATACCCCAGCCCTCCTACTGCCTTCTCACATTGATTGCTAACCTTAAGGTCATCTGATATGATTACCCCAGGTCCCTTTCCTTTTTGTTGTTGTTACTACCTCCCACCCATTGTGTATTCTTCCCCTGGGTTCTTGTTTCCCAGGTGCATTATTGCACTTCTTTGCATTGAATCTTATCTGCCATACTTCTGACCATTCCTCCAACCTTGCCAAGTCCTTTTCATCCTTTCCACACCTCCTTGTGTATCAACCCTGTTGCAGATCTTTGTGTCATCTGCAAAGGAATACTTTCCTTCAGTCCCTCTGCAATGTCACTTACGAAGACATTAAAGGACTGGACCCAATCTGAACCCTGCGGTGCCCACTAGTAACCCTCTTTCTTCAGAGTGGACTCCATTTACAATTACCTTCTTGTGTCCTGTTGTGCAGCCAATGTTTTACCTTAGGCTACCACCCTGGGACCCACTCCCAGGCTGGTTAATTTGACTATTAATCTTTGTGTGGACTGTGTCAAATGCCTTGCTAAAGTCTAGGTAGGCCATGTCCATAGCCCTCCCTGGTCTACTACTTTGGTCACCCAGTCAAAGAAATCTATTAGATTCATCTGACATGACCTTCCGCTTGTGAATCCATGCTGCCTTGGGTCCTGTGCTCCACTGGCCTCTAGGTACTCAACTATTCTTTCCTTCAGAAGTGACTCCATCACTTTCCCTACCACAGAGGTCAGACTGACAGGTCTGTAGTTTCCTGCCTCTGTCTTGGTCCCACTTTTGTGAAGGGGAATCACATCCACTTTCCTCCAGTCCTCGGGTACCACACCATCCTCCTATGATTTATTAAAAAGAGTAGCCAATGGTTTCACTAGTTCCTCCCTTAATTCTTTTAGAATTCTGGAGTGAATTCCATCAGGACCCATTGCTTTGTCCACCTTCAGTTTTAGGAGTTCTTGTAGAACCCTTTCTTCTGTGAAAGGACTGGGATCGACCCCCCATCAAGAGTGCTTCTGTTAATTGGATTAGGCACTTCCCCCTCCTCTTTTGTGAATACTGAGCAGAAATATTCGTTCAGTATCCCTGCTTTTTCACTGTCCTCCTCTGCCCACTCACCGTTCATTCTATTCAGCCTCACTATCCCTCCCTTTGTCTTTCTACGCTCGCTGATGTACCTCTAAAAGGTTTTATCCCCCTTCTTAACTGAGTTGGCGATCTTTTCCTCAGTCTGGGCCTTTGCTATTCTGACTTCCCTCCCTGCTTCCTTCTGCCTTAACTGGTACAGCTCTCTGTCCTGCTCCTTCTGTGTTTCCTTATACTTCCTGAATGCTATCTTTTCTTCCTGACTTTCACAGCCACCTCTTTTGAGAACCATAGTGGATTTTCTTTCATTTTGATTTATTTATTTGCTTCACACAAAGGCTTGTTACCTCTGTGATGGCAGTTTTGATGATTCCCCATTGTTGCTCCACACCTCCTTCTAGCCTGTTTACTAGTGCTTTTCTGAGGCACTCTCCCATCTTGCCAAAGTCAGCCCTCCTAAAGTCCAGTACCCTCATTTTTGTATGGCTTGACTCTGTAGCTGAGTTTAATGTGAACCACACTGTTTGATGGTCACTTGTCCCAGATGACAACCCACTTCTAGATCAGAGATCCTCTCACTGCCCCGCTGGAGTCGAGGTCTAAGATTGCTCCCTCACGAGTGGGTTCTGAAACTAGCTGTCTAATGCCTGCCACCTGTAGGGCATCAAGAATGGCCCTGCTCTTGGATGTGGCTGCAGCAAATGTGCTCCAGTTAACATCTGGCATATTCAGGTCTCCCATCAACAGTATCTCCCCTTTCTCTGCCATTCTAAGAATGCCTTCTATCATATCCTTGTCCATTTCCTCCCCCTGACATGGGGGTCTGTACACAACCCCTGTGCGGATTGTGGTGCCCTTTCCAGTCTCCAAGGTGACCCACAGGGCCTCCTCTCCTCCCTGTTTACTCTTTTGTTCAGTTTCTTTTATCCCTTCCTTTACATAGAGAGCTACTCCTCCCCCTCTTCTCCCCTGCCTGTCTCTCCTGTAGGTTATGTACCCTGGTATGTTAACATCCCAGTCATGGTTCTCTGTGTACCATGTTTCTGTGACTGCTACGATATCCAGGCATCCCTCTTCCATCAAGGCCACCAGCTCAGGGAGCTTGTTGCCCAGACTACGGGCATTGGTACTCATTACCCTCCACTTCCTGATGGCCTTACTCCCTTTTGCCCCATCCCTGTCCTTCTTGCCTTTGTCACTTTCTCCATTTACCCCTGCCCTTCTCCCTATCGACACCTCTATGTTGGTGTTTGCCGCACTTACTTCTGTGATTATTTGGGGCTAGGATTTCCCTGCTCCATTCCAGTGCCTCCCCCCTTGGCTAGTTTAAAAGCTTGCCAATGAAGCATTTAAACCTATCACCTAGGATCCTGGTTCCCCTCCCGGACAGATGCAACCCATCATGCCAATATAGGCTGACATCACTCCAGGTGGACCCCGTCCCAAAGTCAAATCCTGAGCTCCCCACCAGTTTTCAACCACTGATTGAATCCCATGGTGCAGAACATCCTAGCCTCCTATGCCATAGATGGGCAGCACCTCTAGAAGGTTACCAAAAGGCACACGGACTAAGGCCCCTCCCCAATTCCATAAACTCTCCTGCACTTCTAATCCTCTCTTAGCCAGGTCATTTGTCCCTAGGTGGACAATGACACCCAGCTCCTCCCTGTGCAGCTGCTCCGGAAATCCTGAGGTTCGCTCCCTGTCCCTCAAGCCATGGTGCCAGGCAAAGCACCTCACCTCCCTCTCCCTTCCTCCCCAGTTCTACCTTCCTAACAATGGAGTCCCCACCAGGGTTGTTTCCTTCCCTGCAGGGTCCCTGCCACCCTCCTGTGGGTCTCCTTTGTGGAGGTTCCCAGCATCCTCCTTGGTCTCCACTGTGGGTGCCTCCATAGAGGAACCACACTTTGCCAGAATGGCATAGGAATTGTGGAGAGGTACAACTGGAGGGATGCGCCTCTGTTCCACCACCCTCACCCTCCCTGAGCCCACTGTGGTCCAACCCCTCCTCTTTCTTGGCAACCTCTGAGGCAACGGCAGAGGCACTGGTGGTCCCTGGATGGAAGAGGAGGTCCCACAAATCCTGGCCAACTCAGCCTATAGATGAGCAACCTCCTCCCTCAGCCCAGAGAGGTGCCTGCAGATGAGACAACACCGCATCCTCCAGAACTATCTATACCTATACTTCTATACCTACTTTACTTACATTTTTCCCCTTAAATATAGATCCTGACCTTAACAATGTACCAGTTCTATGGATCTGAATTGTGAGCACATGATTAGCTGTGAAACAGACACAGCATAGTGCTCAAAATCAGACACTTTCTTGCACTGTAAAACATTTATCCCTTACAGCACTGATTTTTGTTTTAAAAAAAAAGAGAATGATTGCCTGATAGCATCTATCTCCTCATTGCAATCTTCCTTACTTTAAGATATTTCAACATTTTGTTAATATTTTTATTTTAATCTTGCTTGGCACTTAGGTGTTTTCTTTTTCAATGGGGAATGTGCTGTCAACACATCCTATAAATAAGGCTGCTTACAACAGATATCATTCAGGCACGTTAAATTTATGTATATGTCCCTTCAGTAAAATGCAATACACAGACGTTTTATTACTGTGAGTTCTCTGCATCTCATAGTTACCGATATGTGTTACTATGGGAAACTTTACAATTCAACTTTCAGAGACCATGGGTTTGAGAGTAATTTGAATGAAATTATATGGTACAATCTAAATAAAACGTTTTTGTCACTTTTTGTTTTTATCTTTGTTTATACATTCCTTGTTGAGATTACATTATTTAAAATAAATCCCAACTTAACCACATACTGATGCATAAGGCTGATATCCAGTCAGGGATATAAAGTGCACTTTTTTCACCAGTTAATCTCTTTATTAAAAAGTCTAAAAACATTTATCAACATAAAAACATCAATAGCAGTACAGTACAGAATTAGCAAAAAAAAAAAAAAATGTTTTAAACCGCATAACTACATCTTTTTAAAACAGGAAAATTACAAGTATCCTACTCATAGTACACAGTATATGTACTGTGGCAAAAAGTTTAATTGAACAGTTCCTAACCATATTTCAGAATACAGTAATTAGCTGGACAATCATATTTAAAAACAGGTTATGCCTATTCTTTCCAGCACCTACAATATATATTTTTTTGCATTTCCTTGATGAATTACATAGGAGGAACATGGTGGGGGAGCTTGAATAAGCTGCACTGCCTGTATATCGATTTTATACTGCATGATACTGTCAAAAGGAGCACTGAGTATTATTGAAATCTATGTGTTATGTGTAAAGGAATTTTTAAAATTGAAATTTAAAATGTCCAGTTCAGACAGAGGGTTGGGGTCGAATTGTGCTTGGTCTCTGTTCAGGACATGGGTTAATCAATGCCGACCAGGAACTGCCTCTTGTCAGGTGAATATGGCTATGTCATCCTTGCAGTCTCTCAATGCTTCCCACTCTCGATTACACTTCATTACCACTCAAACTCTCCATTCCTCATTCTTCAATCCTCTGTTACTTGCAGTATGCCTCAGGTGTCACCAGGGCTTGGCAGTCCACACCTCTGGAATGGAATGAATGGGGAGATGAACAAACACAATCCAGCTGTTGTCTGTACATAAATATTTAAATTAAGGAACACAGTACATGTGCAGTAAGTTCAGACAGGACCATGACGTCCCATGCAGGAGATGAGTATACTATAGAAATGGTAAAGTGCTTTGTCATAGCGCCAAGTTTGAGTTTAAGCATTTGCCCATTTTGTATTAGAGGTGGTCAGGTGTACATTTTGGGGTAGCTGAGGTTTTGGCGCTGTGGCTTTCCATTTTGTTCTGTCTGATTTTTTGTTTTCTACATTTCTAAAAGCCATTCCTTGCTCCAGAGTACAGTTAGGTGCTTGTAAATGCCTGTACATCACTTGCCCATCTGCCTTCAACCCCCCCAACTCCCCTTCCCACCAGCACGTGCCACAAGGAAACTGTACAGATAAATACAATCACAGGTGACAGACATTTTCAAAAAACAAGAGTCCATGGAAGGCTAACGATCTGTATAGTACTACTGGCATTTTTAGTAGCACTCACACTGGCAGTAGGAGCTCAGGGGCATGTCGTGTGCCGACTGCACATATCCAAGAAGCCATGTGGCACAAGTTAGAAACTGATGACAGACAAGATGATAAATTACTACAGAACAATGCACCAAGGAATAAAAAAGGTTAGTCGCGTTCACTAGAAAATGCACAGTAAGCCTGCAGTGGATGTAAGACCACATTGCCTAACTGATGATACCCTTCACTTGCCTACAGTAGCATAATGTCACTCCTTCGTTCATCTTGCAGGCAGTTTTTGCTATCTTTGCTGTTCATTGGATGAGCTGGTATCTTCATGTGCAGGCTTCTACTTGCTTTCCATGCAGGCACCACAGCATCAAGTAATGTGTTCCCTGCCTGCTAGTGTAGTTTGCATTAGCTTACACTTTTACCATTGTACAGGAATGACACCAACCTGTCCCAGCTACTCATGTAGGCATTTTGTGACATCTATATGTGATCCAGAGCAGGTACAGCCAATAAGTACAGTGAGATGTCTTCGCTTGTGCAGTTTTGTTCTACTAATAGTCCCTTGTATTTCCGCATTTGTGCCACAATGATCTCTGAATTCATTCTTAGTTTTCTGTTGCCATGAAAACCGCATGGCACCCACATCACTGCTCATCTGACACTACTGATCAACTGCCCCTTTTGCGAACTGGTTCCAAACAGTCATGCACTGTGGGACAATCTGGCTTGTAAGGGTGGTGGTGGTTGTGTTCCTGTGTGGGGGGGTTGTCCAGTGTGTACTCGGGATGCTATGAATATATGGAGATGGTTAGCACCGAAGTACAAGAAAGTGAACTAGGGTATTGTCATGGACTGATAACACCTACCAGAAGCAGTAACAAATGTACTCATTGAACTGGTGATGGTACAACTTCTGGATGGCATAGCCGATCACACACAGTAGCATTATTACATTGCACCCTGTGATTGGCCCCTACCACCTCCACCCCCACCCACACCAAGCAGTGCCATGATGTTACCAGCTGGGCTGATGTGCAAGTTGCAGAAACAGTGATCGTGTTCATAGTGACTTTCAAGCACCGGTGGAAAATCTGCAGAAATATCAGACACATCTGGTTTTATGAAATGTTTGCTCAGTTAATTATGTACCTTGCATTTGTAGCCCAGTAATAATATCACAAATATATGTAAAGTTCTTATTATGGTTTGCACCTTGAATCTGATTTTCTTTCTTTTCTTTTTGTTTTGTACATCTGCCATGTATATTTCAAGTCCGTGTTCACTGATTTCAGAATAAAGCTGAAATTTACAAATGAAAACTGACAACCTCATAGTCAAAGACATAGAGGGAGAACAGCAAAGACAACAGCATCATAAGTAATAATGCACCTTGATTTTATATAACTGTTCACAAAGACTTTTGAATTTGGCAAAATAAGACACAATGCAATACTGTATTTACATGCTAAGGTGACAGTTGTTATCAAGACTGTGTATCTTTCTTACAGAACACACACTTGAACCAATTCTCTGATACTTTGACTAAACAAGTGTATTGCTGCTATACAATATGCACACATTATTAACTGTTGGCAGCATTCACTATCATATCAAAATTGATGCATGCCTTACTGCTGGTATTGCATAACTAATCAATACATGCAGTGGAACCGGGGTATTCATAAACCACAATAACTGCATGAATCCATACCAATCAACTAAGAGTGGCTGTCATACTATTATAGTTATAATACTGTTATAGTAATCAATGCAACAAAGACAACTTTTATATAGAGCCATATTACATCAATCTCAGAAGAATATATTAACCATATCTATTGCTGGTCATTAATGAGAAACATACCCTGTTACTGAAGAAGAGATTCATGTGTGAAATAACCCATTACAGCATGGTGTATTAATCCATTCCATCTGCGAATTCACAGTATAAACCCTTCCAAATATGGTTCTAGTGGTTACATCTGCCCTAGGACAATCCCAGACACTATCCATTCGTACACTAAGGGTTAATGAATTTAGAAATCACATTGTCCCCATATTCAGTCATGACCCATCCCAATATAAAGTATAATATTAACAGGTAGACTGATCAAGATCTAAAATGTACACACTTTCTTTTATTTGAAAGCATTACGAAACAGTCCTCTCGAAGTGGGAGGTCACAGACGTAAAAATATTTTAAAAAAAATGTTTTTCATATAAGGCCCCATTGTCATTGCAATGTGCTAATCCCTATCCATCCCTAATAGTTAATAGTTTTTATTGCAGATCACACCACACCAGGCTTTTTTACAGTACAAAACTGTAAAAAAATATTCCATTATGTTACACTACTGTGTGTTATGTTCATTTACAGTTGTTATTACAGTCACAATTCTAACCTGAGGGATAGGTTTTTGGCTTAGTTTGCCTTGACTTCTATTTAATTCAGGGGTGATGCAGACAGTATGTACTACACAGTGCAAATATATCAATTGTCACAGTGTCTATTAAGTACAAGGTTTTAAATTGTAGAAAATCAGCAATGATAGGGTGGATATAACAAGAAGAAAAATCCAAAAACCAGTGGCTACATTTGCAAAACTACAGTTTCCTGCAGATTCCAGACTAGCCTGAGGCAAAGATACAATAATAATCCTAAATTCCTGGAACTCATGCAGTGATTAGTAGAATAGGGAACCTTTGCGGCCATGTCGCAGTTTGGTGCTTTTATGTGATGAACCTACAATATGGTGCTGCCCTGCACACTATAGGTCTATGAAGAATTTCAGTACAAGTCCTTTACAGCTAAAATTTCTTTCGGACTTTTCAAAACACATAACACCAGTTTAAACAAGTTGTGAAAGTAAAAAAAAACAACATTTTTTTAGTTAATAGTTTTTTATTGCAGATCACAACACAACAGTGTTTTACAGTACATAATTGTGCAAATGATTCCATTGTGTTGCAGTATAGTGTGTTATGTCAATTTGCAGTTGTTATTACTGTCACAATTTTATTTATTTGTATTTTTTTTTACCAAGAAAGGCACACTAAGTGATGATAACTTTTTCCTACAGCAGCAGCCATGGCAGCTGGAAAAGCATGACAAAATATTGATTCAGTTTAGACAAACAGTTCAAAACTCTGAAAAATGAGAAATTATGTCTGCTGTTGGGGAGGGGAGTATATGGGACAGTGTTAGTAAGCAGAATTTATTAAACTGTTTTCTATTTTGATAAAAGCTCAGTTTTTTTACTTGGATTGAGAGAATCCTGGTTGGTGAGAGGAGAGAAATGGATGCCAGTTTTAGATGCTTGCAGCTGTGGTCTGACTTGCTTGAAATGACAGCTGTCTCTCATTTAGCAATAATGACAGATTAAAAGTGAGGTAGTAATATGAGTTAGTTGTTTTTGTTTTCAATATTAGGGTTTATGTATATTAGTGCCAGGGTACTATGTTGTTGTTTCTTGTGTGTAAGCCCTTAACAGTGATCTTGATGCATGGAGGTTCATTTCTGGTGCTGGGAGACTGTAAATTGTAATATGACTCAGATCAAAGAATGAACTTAAAACTTCCTGCAATGAAACACATTAAAAAATAAACAATTGAATTAATCCTGCAAAGGGGTCTACTAAATATTGTTGCAACCCTTAAAAACAATCTCGCTCTGTTACAAAGTTGGCTGCTTAGTAAAACATAGTCCCCTCGGACCTGATTCAAACCTATAGGTTCTTTATGATTTTTGATGATGGTTCATGATTTTGGATGGGCCTCATTTTTATTTGTGTCATTAATAATGGTCATATTTAGTATGCACATATGGCAGCCTAAATACTTTTTTTTCATTGGGATTATTATACAGTATTCTTATTTAATATACAGTATGTTGATTTTACAGATACTCAGAAATTGTAATATGACTCTGATTGGGGAATGAATGTAAAACTTCCTGAAATGAAACACATTAAAAAAAAATAAACAATTTAATCCTGCAGAGTCTAATAAATATTGTTGCCACCATTAAAAAAAATCATCTCCCTTTGTTTCAAAAATTGGCCGCTTAGTAAAACGCAGTCTCCTCTGGACCCGATTCAAAGCTAGATTGGTTCTTTATGATTTTCTATGATGGTTCATTATTTTTGGATGGGCGTCATTTTTATTAATGTCTTTAATAATGGTTGTTTTTATTATATACGTATGTTGGCACGTACAGTATAATTTTTTTCAATGGGATTATTATTTAGTATTCATATTTTGTATATGTTATACTAGTGCCTACTAATGTTCTCCATTTAGTAGCTCCTCCCCCCCGTGTAGTCTTAGCGGTATTTTTTGTTTTACTTCTCTAATTGGTATACATCAAGAGCTTGGCTTTGCTGTGTAGTAGCCAACTTTTGTTTTGATATGTGAGTTTGCACATTGAGTAAACTCACACACTAAGGAAGGAGGCATTTAGCTCCAAATGTGCATGGAGATGTTCACAGAATCATAGAAGGTGAAGGCAGAAAAGAACCTCATGGCCCATCTAGTCTGCCCCTTACCTCACAGGTTAGCATCACACAGGTTACTTTTTAATGTACGTTTTGTCAATAAATATTTTTAAATCACTTTAAAAAGGCTCCTGAGTGCAGTCTTCTCACTGTATGTTCAGTTATTCTATAAAGACTGCACCATAAACAGAGAGAGAGATAGACAGACAGAGAGAGAGAGAGAGAGAGAGAGAGAGAGAGTCAGAGAGAGTAAAAGACTGTCAAATTATTTTTGAATACAGTACACTTTTGGAGAGGCATCCGATGTGTTTGATAACTGCTAAAAAGGGAAAGTGAGAAAGGGGAAAAAGACAGATCCTTTAGTAAACTGTAACAGCTAAAACATACTGAAGTGCATGCAAGTTTTTTAGGCAAACAGTAAAATGTAAGTTCACCTGATGCAATGTTTTTCTTGAGAATGGGCCCCCTTGCTGTATAAGAGCATGGGACAATTAAGCCGGGATAGGACGTTTATTTAAATTGATGTATTTATTTAAAACTTTGGTAACTGGAAATGGCACATCGAGCCAAGGCTAGTTTCCAGATGTGATCTGGTTTTGCTTTGACAACAGTATTATACTTGCAAGATGTCACAGCTCTTTTGATATTTTCTTGTGAATGGCACAGAATGGAATTTTTTTCCATTACATTTACTAGGAACTTAGAAATTGTGAACAGCACAGAATGTTTGTTTTTTTTCACTGTATTTACTGGGGAACTTAGAAACAACAACTGTTACCATCATAGCAATATGAAAATGTAGAATGTCAATGCTCTGTGTGTACTGTATTTTCTTCATATAGGGACATGACCTACGGTATAGAAGTAGCAGCAGTAATACTGTCAGCCTCTCCCACCTTGCAGGATGAGGGAAGCTTTTGCAGACCTTAGCCTCAGACTGCACACAAAGGCACAGGCAACTCAGCTCCAACTTCTGTTTCCCACGGTTACGTCAATGATATAGCAGAGAGAAAACAGTACTGAGGGATTGTGTGTGTGTGTGTGTGTGTGTGTGTGTGTGTGTGTGTGGGGAGGGTGTATGTACCAAAAACACTGAAGCAGAACAGAAAAGTAGTGCCAGCAAAAAAGTGAAAAAAAAAAAGTAACAGCGCATGCGTGGCAGTCGATGGGGGGGGTCAATGAATTCATCATCGGGACACTGGGGGATTAGCACCCCCATTGTCACTATTGTGTTTCTTTGGGTGGGGGAGTGGCATGGTGAGTGCTGAGGGGCAAGTATGAGTCTTCTACAAAACAAATCAACGGCCACGGCACACTGCTGAAAATAAAAAAAAGTGCAGTACAGAGTGCTTCTGGTTCAGAGGCTCAGAAGCTACTATTGACACTTTATCAAGTTGTACAGTTGCAAAAATGACATAGCCACTTTCTGAATGCAATAGGTCTGCAGGGCTATGCCCACTGCAGCCCTAAAAAAAACTTACCTGGTTGATCCTGCCCATTTTCCCTGGTCTTAATAAAGCAGTTTCACTTTTGTTGTTCTAAATTTGTAGCATGACTGAGAGCTTACAGCTCAGTAAAATGAGGATCTGCCAGTGAATTGAAATAAGCACCCTCCCTGTCAAACATTAGAAATTTAATGCATTTTTGTAAGCTTAGTTGAGTTTTTCTTAAAACACTCAGCCGACAGTAGAAAGAAGAGAGAGTGCGCGTGAGTCATAGCTTCAGTGAAGGGAACGCAAGCCCAAGTGAGTGTTGCTATAACAGCATTGTGCAGGATCATCTGCATGATGGTGGTGGTGGTGTTGCTGGTGGATGTGGGGTGATGGTGCTGCCTCCTGCTGCTGTTTCTTCCTGGTACAGCACCCCCTATGCTGCTGATACCAACTGCCTTCCTCCTGCTGGCCCCTTCCCCTTCTGTCTGATCATCCCCCCAACTAGTGCTGCCTCCTGCTGCTGCCAACTTGTGATGCTTTTGGAGCCACTCTGCAGGGTGATGGTGCTACAGATGGCTACTTTGACCACCAGTGCCAAGGTGTGCCCCTTTCTTCCCCCTTCAAACACATCAGCCACAAAGGTTGCAGATGACAACACCATCATCTGCAGCATTTGTAGTGAAGAAAGACCACACAGATGACACTCTTGGGTGGTAGGAGGCACCAGCTGATGTCCTGGGGGCCACAATATCCTGCTGCTGCTGGGGGGTGGCAGGGGACATATGCTTCTGCTGCTGGGGGAGGCAGCAGGCTCCTGCCACTGCTGGGGGTGGAGGCCAAATGTTTCTGCTGCTGCTGGTGGGGGGGCCAAGAGATCTTGCTGCTAGGGGGTTGGGGGCATATGCTCATCATGCTGCTGCTGGGGAGGCAATGGGATCCTGCTGCTGAGGGGGTTGGGGACACATGCTCATCATGCTGCTGGGAGGGGCCTGTCTTTCAGACAAATATGCCCTCCTGTTAAGGAGAACACTAGATCCTGCCTTCTGCCTGGTTCCCCTTGTCCTACCTTTCCCTTCTATTATAAAAAAAGTTTTCTTAACAGAAAACTAAAAAAAATGAAAATGAAAGAGAGAAAGAGAGTGAGGGAGTCACACACACACACACACACACACACACACACACACACCACAATCTACACTCTCAGAAAGGAAATTATAAACATACACCAGATAACCTAATGAAAAGAGCAGAAATCTATTTTTAAACTAAATAGTATATGTGTAACACACAATATAGCACACAGAACAACCTTTGCTGCTGCCTACTTCTCCAGCTATGTATCAAAGGAATTTAATCAGTGACTTCCTGCCTGATTACAGTCACCCAAGTCATGTGACAAGCCTAATTTCGCCTAATAGTAATGCAAGGTGAAGTTTATGGCAACATTGACCTGTGAAATTTCTTCATAAGTACTTAATTACGAGAAATATTTTGTGGGGCGAAATTCATGATTTCTACAGCAAAATTTAATTTCGCAGCATCACTAATCTCAGCACCCTCGTCAATTGTCCACCCTCCCTTTTCCTGTGCTGTCACACTGTAAAATAGTGTAGTGATAGTCTTACAACCCCTTTGTAGATAGCAGAAAATAGCACAAAAGCAGAAATGTACCAAGAAGTAGTTTCTGCTACCATTTTGTTACACCAACATGTGACTGTGTAAGGAGTCCTTGTTTGTTATGTTCAAGAAAACTTGTTTGTATTGGGACATTTACATGCAAAATTGCTCATTGATGTCAACATATCTCATTTTTCATTTTTAAATTCTATTTTATTACTTTTCTGCAAAATCAATACAGACATTCTGGCAAACAGACAGAACATATTATGAGTACATTATTTTTACAGTAAGGATACTATGTGTCTCTGCACATGTTACAGCTTTGAAAGGGTTGTCCAAAATTCTAAAAAGAGATCAAATACACAAACATTTGGCTGTGTTGCCATGAGCATGGAGTGATTACTACTAAATAATGACATAGTGTACCCTTTTATGGGTGAAATTCACCCCCATATGAAGTCAAAGATTAAGGTTTTTCTATAAACAACCTTGAGCAACTCTAGTAGAGAGTCATGATATAGAGCATATGAACTAACTATATAAGACAGACAGTTAAAGGTAATGCTAAGCATTGTCAGTGGGTAACCTGACCTGTGTGCCCTATTGACAAATATTGTTTTACCTCCTTTTTAACCAAGAATAATGTTTGAGCACACAGTCAGTTATGGCCAAAAATTATATCTACCTTGCACCCTGCAACTGTACTGTTCTTACCCTACAGCTGAGAACTATCAAGCTATCAAACCACAACTTAGTTTAACAGAAGGGGATGAAAATGTATTTGTCAGTTCAATAAACAGATAACTGTAAGAAAGATGAAATGCTTGAGTAAACAGTCCAGAACTTCATACTATTGAAATTCACCGGCAGCTTCAGTGGTCCAAGATGGTGCAGAGAGAATGGCACCAAAGTTACTTAGTCCAAAAGGGGAAGCTTGAGAGGAAGGACTGAAGACATCACAACCACACCATTTTAAATCTTGCATGGTGCATTAGCACACAGTTGGAAACAGGATTGTACAGTTCAAAAGTGGCAATGAAACTAGCGAAAGTCATAGACAAAGTTTCTGTATTGTTTATACTTTTTACCTCAAGTCATTGGTCCTCACCTCTCCTGCTGTCCCTCTCCTGAGGATATTGAGAACAAATGTTACCTTAGTCTGTCTCCACGTTAGAGCCTGAATCATTGTGCTTTTTCACTGGGAACTCCCATCAGAATTTTATCAGTCAGCTTGGATGCATCTGCTGGACTGACAAAATGATAAACTCTCTGGCAATATATTATTTTCAAGCTGGTGGGAAACAGCATAAGATGATGTACTCCCAACTGCCTGAGGCATGCATGGATACCATTGAAACTTTTTGTTGTGCCTAATACAGATTTCATGACTTAGATCAGGCAAGATATGGATTGATGTTTCCTGCCAGGCAAAGGGTCCTTTTGCACCATGGTTTTAAGTACCACATCCCTTTCCACAGATGAACTTAGTACCTGCAGTGTTCCTGGAGATGGGTCTCTAGTAGGCTTTAACTGCCATGCTCTATGAGGGGTGATTTGGTAGGTTTTCAGCAGAGATGTCATCTTCCAGCTACAGATTGTCTAATAACCATTGCTTCACCATTAATCATGGGTCAGTTCTTTCCATGTCTTCGACTATCCCCGATATTCAGATGTGGGATACCTGTGCCCCATTTTCAAGATATTCTAGGTGTTTTCTAAGGATGGAGCTCTCTTTGGTTAAGCCCACCAAAACTGTCATGGCTCAGTCTGCTATATTGCTTGCCCCTTAGCCTCTGTTTCTACAGTGGTCATATGAGCGTTAAGGCAAACTGGTGCTTTCCAGTTTTTCTGATGCAAACTTCAGTTATGGTTTAAATGAGTATTTTAAAAAAACTGAATTTTTTTTTTTTATGCATGATCTGGGTGTTAATAGTATGTGATTTTCTGGGTGACTGTCATAAACTTCTGAGGAAGGACTTAGTTGTTCAGAAAGCTAAAGTACTTGGTTCTTTTTATACTATCTTTGTTGGTCCAATAAAACGTATTAAACCATTTGCTTCTTGATCTGTGCAGAAATGGATGTATTTTCCTTGCCGGAGATTCTATTTACTCACTTTCTGCCATCCAAGTGACATAAAGAAGATGTGTTGCCACCCTCCTCCCTCCCTCCCTCTGGAGGGTGCCATTACAAAGGAGAAGTTCTCCAGAGACATTAGCACCATTAAGAAGGTTCAATATGAAGCACTGACTGATTTTAAGTCAATGAAGCTGAGCCTCAAATCTTTAAGTCAGAGGCTCTCCACTTCAGAGATACGGATCTCTTCCCTGGAGTACAAAGTTAATAAATTAGAGTCAGAGTTGGTGGATATTCTATGTAAGTTAAACAAACTGGAGGACATGATGATGATCAAGAGGGTTGGAACCACCAAAATAATTTAATTATTACTGGCTTCCCTGAATGCTCCAAAGGAAAGGACGCAATATCCTTTGTTCAGAAACTACAGAAAAAAATTGCAGAGCTGTCACCTCATGGATTCACATATGTAATAGAGCAAGACCACTTCTTCCTCCAACCCCTGCCGAACCCTGGATAGAAACCTTGCCCTATCATACTGCGTTTATTAAACTTTAGGGACAAATTTCATATTCTCACCAAAATAGTCTGATGGGAGATGTCTCACATTTTCATTTTTAGTGATCTCATTCCCTGGTGTATGAGCCAAGCAGCAAGAGTACCAGGATATAAAATAGAAACTCTATGCCATCAGTATCAAATTAGACTCTGATACCCCACTGTCTACATGTTGTGACTCCAGGCAGGGAAAAATAGTTCCAGTCAGCTCAAGAAGCACTGCAAGAACTACCACACCGCTTCCCTAAACGGTTTCCTTCAGTTCGTACTCTAGCCTGCAGATATATAGCTAAGGACTGCAATGTATTAAAATAATCAGCTGTAATATATTGAGCTAGTGCAGGAAGAGACTCATACACAGTGTGTCAGTTCAGTGGCCATCTTTATTCTACTTAGAGATAGTGGTCTTGCATCACTGGACATACACAAAGAAAAGCTTACTGTGCATGACTGGAACTTACATATATTATGGACTACAGTAATACATGGGCTCTATTCATGAAGGTGCAGAGTGGTTACACACCATTTAACTGGGGTGTGTAATCCACAACACACCTCCCCATGGCCACTGCACCACATCCACAGTATTCACCACACAGTTCTGCC
This sequence comes from Neoceratodus forsteri, assembly GCA_016271365.2. Lineage (NCBI taxonomy): Eukaryota > Metazoa > Chordata > Ceratodontiformes > Ceratodontidae > Neoceratodus > Neoceratodus forsteri. The sequence continues at coordinate 1,038,103,487 of CM057453.1, forward strand.
CCTCCCAAGCACCCATTCCCCATCAGAGCAAGCAGCTCTGCACCAGGGTGGGCCTGAGGGTGGAGCAGGGGCTGCAGCAGCACAGTGTGGAATTCACAAAATGGCAGAGTGCTGTGTGCTGCACCCAGTGGCTACACCAATCTGGGGGCAGCTGTAAACACTAGGTGGCTGGTTACATGCCCCAGTGAAGCTGCCACTGCCTGCAGATGACATGGTGGGGGGCATTGACCTCCTAAATAAGGATGCCCCTGCCTTAGGGGCACACTGGAAGGGCTGTGGGAGGTTGGCCAGCATTCACACACCCCGACATTGTGCCCAGTTCTCTGCACACCAGAACCATCACGGCACTCCTTGGGCACAAGGGATCCACTACAGGACCTGGTCCAGGCAGCCAATTGGCTGCAGACCCAGGACTGCTGCTCCACACCTGCCCCTCCGTGAATCTGCATGATGGAGGTGGGGCCACTTAAGGGAGCCAAGCAGGGACCGATGTTCTTGAATGCAGTCCCTGCATGGATCTCCCATGGGTGAGGAGCTGCATGGGGGGCCGGGATATGTGCCTTTCATGTGTACCCCTCCCACATTCATGACTATGCCCCATATGCATTAACTACAACTCTGATCCACTTCCTACCATATATATACTGTATATATCCATGTATTACCATACTGTATATAGCCATGTATATACTACCATACATATCCATGTATATACTGCACTCCTCCCCCTTAGACAGAAACTTATCTAAAGTACTTCAACAGTAACATTTCCTAACTTCTGAGCTAAAGAAGAGTGTTTGGTACCTAGAAACAAGTTCAGTGGATTATTCTGCCCCATGGATAGAACTTGTCACTAACTAAGTAACAGTACAAGTAAGAGTTCAGGTACACAGAGGTACAGATTCAGTACATGACTTAAAATGCCAGGTTTTTATGTTTGTCTTTGGTGCCTCAGGGGATATCTGCAGGATGGAATAACAGCTGCTGGTGGAACAGGTTGTTTCATTATTTTTTCTGGCACCAGCTCCTGTGGAACTTCATGGGCAGGAGCAAAGCCCTCTGTGTCACTGTCCTTAGCTGGAGTGACATCTTCTGCTGCATTTCCTGGATCCTTGGAATGCAGCAGGTGATCCACGTGTTCATGAACAAGTCATTGTCCCACTCAAACTACATAAGTCAAAGGTCCACGTGTTTCAATCACAACCCCAGGAATTAAAAAAATCTTGGGATATCTACAGTCTTGAACCATCACTCTCTCCCCAGGATGAAAACTCCGTACTGGCTTGGCTGACTTGTCATGCCCCATTTGCTGTTGTAGTTGATGCTTTGTGACAGTGTCAACCAAGTCTGGCTTGAGCAATGACAAATAGGTACAAGGTTGACGTTTTAGGATCAGTTCGGTAGGTGTTCACTCTGTGACTGTGTGAGGAGTGTTTCTGTAAGCAAACAGGAAACACGCCAACCTTTGAGTGGTAGGTACTTACAGTGAATGTAGTTTATTCCAAACTTTTTTGAATGTCTGTACAGCTCTTTTGCCTGTGCCATTTGATGCTGCATGGTAAGGCGGAGTAAAAATATGTCTGATGCCATTCTGCTTTAAGAACAGTTTGAAGTCATGAGAAAAAAAAACTGTGGATTATTGTCAGACACTAACTCCTGTGGTAGGCCATAAAAGGTGAAAAGTTGTCCCAAAGGTCTATAGTGTTTTCAGTAGTTGTGACTTGTGTGGGCAACACTTCCAGCCTTTTGGAGTGGACATCAGTAACTACCAAGAAGTAACTACCAAGCATGTCCACCTCAGCATAGTTGACATGGATGTGGTCTCACAGTGTGGCATCCCAGGACCAAGAATGCAGGGGTACGGTAGCAGATTGGTTGCAGACAGACACACGTGAACCACATTGGTTGACAAGATGTTGCATATCTTGATCAAGTCCTGCCCACCAGAAGTATCCTCTGGCCAATGCCTTCATTCGAGACTGTCATGTACTGTAAGTCAGAAAGGAACCTCTTGCAGAATTTTGAAGGTATCACAACTCGAGCTCCCCACAGAACACAGCCTCGCTCTGTGGAGAACAGGTCCGTCGTGTCTAAGAAAGGCCAGAAGGTTGGGTCTCTCATGAAGTTAGGCCAACCATTTAGGGTGAAATCTAGTCCTTTAGAGAGAACAGGATCTCGCCATGTCTTTGCTGTGACATCCTGTGAAACAATGGGTAAGTCCTCAAGATGTGAAAGATGGAATACTGTTGTATCATCTTACTTTGCTGTAGAATCCTTTCACAGCAGGCGCGATAAAGCATCTGCATTTGCGCATCTTGAGAACATCTGTATTGAATTTCATAGTCTTATGCCAACAACATCAGGGTCCATCACCGCATTCAGAGTGCTGGGAGAATTGGTGTTGTGGACTTTGTCCCCAGAATTGCCAGTAGAGGCTTGTGATCTGTTAGCAGAGTGAATTTTCATCGGTACAGGTACTTATGGAACTTCTTGACATCGGAAATTATGCTCAAGGCTTCTTTCTCAATCTCAGCATAGTTTCTTTCACTTAGGGACAAGTTCTGGGAAGCAAAAGCAATTGGGTGTTCCTCTCCAGAAGGTTACACATGAGAGATGACAGCCCCCACTCCATATGGTGATGCATTGCATTCCAGCCTCAGAAGTTTGGCTGGATCATAGTGCACTAACAATTTGCTGCCTAGAAGATGTTGCTTGCAAGCCTGGAATTCTTCCTCACACTGTGGTGACCAATTCAACTGAGCTTCTTTCTATAGCAAGTCATGGAGTGGTTGCAACAATGCGGACAGATGAACTAGGAACTGTCCATAGTAGATCAAGAGGCCAATGAATGATCTTAACTCTGTCACATTTGTTGGTGCAGGTGCCTTGACTATAGAATCCACCTTGTTGTCTGTTGAGCTTAGGCCTTCGGTGTCAATCCGGTGATCTAGGTACTCAACAGTATTTTGCAGAAACTGGCATTTGGCTAGCTTTACTCACAGTCTGTACAATTGCAATCTGGTCAGAACTTGGTCCAGGATTGTCAGATGCTCTTCTACTGTGGGTGCTGTTACCAAGATACAATATTATCCATAAAGCATACTACATGGTCCAGTCCATTCAGTATCTGGTCCATTGAGATCAGGAAAATTGCTGGTGCTGTTAAAACTCCATATGCCAAGTGATGATACCGGTAAAAGTCCCTCATGGGTGTTGATGGTTATTTATTTTTTATTTATTGAATTTTGTTGACCCGGTAAGCACACTGGGCCTAGAAGATCCTTTTTAAGGGGCAATTTGGGGGGATACAGATGGTAAGGAACTTAAATTGAACCAGATTAAGCTGTTGGTGGTATTTTTTTTAGATATGGTTCCAACTCTGATTCCAGTTCCAATTAACGGTATACCAAAGATAAGTCCAACTTGTTAAAGTACTTGCCCTCTGAGAGTGTGGCAAACAAGTCCTCTGCATTGGGTAATGGGTATGGATCTTGCTGTATACAATGGTTCACTGTAACCTTGTAGTCACCACACAACCTCACTGCTTTCTCTCATTTTAGTACCACAACAATAGGTGCAGCCCAGTCACTCCTCTCTACTCATGAGATGATACCATGGCTTTCAAGATGGTCCAGTTTCTTCTCTATTGTTTCCCTTAAAGCACACGGTACTGGTTGATGCTTGTGGAAAATTGGAACAGCTCCTAGTTGCACTTGGATATTTGCCTTGAAAGCCTGGATCATGCTGTAACTGTCCAGGAAAATAGGACCGTGTTTGTCCAATACTTTCTTTAGTGTATCTTTCAGTGCTTTGGTCACCGTATTTAAGCTGAAGACCTTTTCCCAGTTCAATCTGATCTGCATGAGCCAGTCTCTGCTTGGTAATGCAGGTCTTTCTCCTTGTACTACCACCAGAGGCAAGGTTCATGTTTCTCCATCGTAGGTGACTGGCACTTGGATTTCCCCTAGCACAGGGACTTGCTCTCCCATGTAAGTCAAGAGCTGAACATATGATGGTTGCAATGAGCACTGCTGAAGTTTCTCTCTGTAGATGTTCTCTGGCACAAGAAATACTGATGCTCTGGTGTCTAGCTGCATATGCACTGGGTTTCCTACTAGCTCAAGCTGGAGATAAATTTCTGCTGCTTGTTCCCATGTTGCATAAACCATGAACAGGCGCAATGCCATCTGTGACATACCGTGCAGTAGCAGTCTGTGATGTACTTTTGCACACCCTTTGTATGTGACCCACTTTTCTGCAGTTGCAGCATTTCTTGTGTCAAAATCCACACGTGCTTTGATAGTGGTTACCGCTACATCAGTAACATGGTTTTGACTTTGCAGAACTGCCCTGTGGACTAGTTATGAGGGCTTACAGAAACTGTTTTCCCGGTAATCAGCCACTTTGCCCTCTTCTTTAATTACCAATCCCAATATTAAAAAGATAAAAACACAGAAGGGTAGCACTCTGTCAAAATATAAAGATGGCAGAAAGTGTTGGAGTGGAACAAGAAACTTGCAGCACACTACTCCAATGCTTTGTGTCCTCTCCGGGACACATTGTCAGGTGTCTTTACTTTATATTTTTGGCAGAGTGCTATCCTTCTGTATTTTTTCTTCAAATTTGTTTTACTAAGTGAGCACCCATTCATTTTGTAAGTGCGGGTCCATATGTGCTATTGCTTAATCCCAATATTAGCCTGATGAGTAGTTCGAACTGGATTCACTTAGGTGGAGAAACTCCAGATCATTGTGCATCTTCCCCCTTCTATTCCATGCCTCAAACAGCCAAAATAACCTGGGCTTACTTGTTGAAATATTAAATAGCACTGGGGATGCTGCTGATATTTGCCTTAGTCACTGCTTCACCTATACATAAAACTTTCTGATGCACTGGCTATTTAAGGGACTCGAACATTACAGCAACCCGCCTGGCTTATCATTAGTCTGACACATTCATTAGTGGTGCTTTCTATGAAGTGCTAGTTCTACAAACTCTGATGGCTCATCTCCACTTTTACTGAACTCCGCACTGACTATAGAAAGAACTGAAGCAATCACCCAGCTGCTTCTTCTTTGTTCAACAAAGACCACAGAAGCATACTCATCGAGAGGCAGCTTGGGCACTTGTTTGTTTTCTACTTACCTGTTAGATTGTACCATTGCTGAAATAGTTGATCTTCCCCCTCACAGCATCTTTTTTCACTAGTGTGACATTCTGTATAGTGTACTTCTTTAATCTGAGTATTCTCATAATCGTATTACGTCACTTCGGCAAAATTTCGACATCAAAATCCAGTACAGTAACAACCTCGAGTTTGTCACTGTACTGGACCTGATGGTACAATTTTACTGATTTCGAGTGTCCCATCCCCAACCCCATTTGAACAAACTCCCACTTGGAGTTTTTTATATTAAGGAAGTGGGAGTGGAGAGCAAAGCCCCCGTGTGGGGAGTGTGGGGGCACAGCCCCACTTAAAGAAAACACTCAATGTCAGACAGGCTAAATTTCACCTGTCGATATTGTTTCTGTCGCTGAGCCACATTTCGACAACTTTTGTTGCCGATGCGGCTTGGTGGAACCCTCATAATAATGGATGCTGTACATTTGCCATAATGTTATATTACTTCGGTGGGGAGTTCACACTCGACTAGACAATTGTTTTCTTTGTCTGTAATGATCACTATTATAATGTTGGGGAGATGCCAGACTCTCCCTAACTCAGTTGTTTTTTCTCTTACCATTCTGCCAGCCTCTGTTCTGTAACTGGCAGATGAGCAGCTTACACCTTATTTCTTTTACAGTTGTAAGAACCCAATTTAAACCTTGTCTTTATAGTGCTGTTAATTTCTATAAAGTGGAGCCCTTTGCAGCTTAACTGCCTATGTCTTCATATTGGTTGCATCCTGGATTGTCTATTCTTCCAAACCAGGAGAATACTATACTTGGTTTTATTATTCATCTCAGACTGCATTGCCTTGGACTTCTCTTTAGCTTCCTTTTCTTTTTTTACTTAAGGTGAAATCTGACTCTCCAACTAGTTCTATTTCACCACTAGGGCTATTTCACACATAATGGCTGACACTTTAATCTAATTTTCATTGCCTTTCTTTGTCATATAAATCTGTCTAGTTGTAGTTGGATTTCAAACTATTGATTGTTCTATATCATATGGTGGTTTGTTATTGTTTGCAATTTTGCTGAGGTGCTACACAGCCTACATAGGCCAGCAATAATCATGTCCGGGGCATCTAACAGTCCCTTTGATGATTCCCATAGAGACCTGACCACAGGAGTGCAGTATTGGGACTGGGGATAGTTTTTTTGTAACCAGTAAGTTACCTTGCTTATGTCAATCTTGTTTTATGAGATTAAATGTTACTTGGGGTTTGGGGGGGTTTAAGTTAGTGCATTTCAACATATTTTAGTTATAGCTGAATGGCCAATTTTGGCTGGGAGTATTTACAAAGTCTTATTTACACCATAATTAAATAGGATAAAATATGCATCTTGGAATGTTAAAGGGGCATAGTCTAAAGTTAAAAGAGAAACCAAATACTTAAACATCTTGCCCAATTAGATATTCATAATGTGTTCCTACAGGAAATGTATTTACTGTCCACTGAATGTAATTTCTTTAGTAAGAGTTACATAGGTATGGTCTATGGGTTGGAGATGGGACCAGACAGAAGGAAGTAGCTATTCTATTAGTTCAGTCAGTTACATTTGTCCTTAGCCACAGTATAACTGACCCAGAAGGTCTATACATTCTTCTAGGTACTCTGGGCCTAGGTGAGGTCTTACTAGGCTGTGTAGATGGGCCTAATTCTGACTCCACTAACATCTTTATGACATTAACCTCCATACTGGCACCATTCTCACATCTACCAATTCTTTTAGAGTGAGATTGGAACACTGTTCCAATGTCTGACCTTGATAGAACCCATAAACACAAAGCAGTCCTGTCCCCTTCACAATGTTCCATTTGGGATATGAAAGATTCATGCAGACTATGTGACCCATGGTAAATTCTCCATCCCACTACTAGATGTTATATTTACTTTTCCCCTGCCTATAAATCCTATTCTAGGCTTGACTATATTATGATTAGAAAATCAATTTTGCCTGGGCCACATACTTGCAACATAGCTCCCCAAGTGGTCTCAGACCACTCTCTGTTTGGCTTCAGCACTTGTTGAACAGTAACATACTGTAGACAGGAATGCAATGTGGGAACTTAACAATCAACTGCTCAGATAAATACATTGTTGATCACATGGGTTTCAACTGCAAGATGCAATATTGAATAGGCCACTTGCAAGAGTCTACTATGAGAAGAACTTATTAGAATAGCATCTAAATGTAAAAAAGGAAAACATGAAAGGCAGTCTCCCTTTTACAAATCATTAGAACTATGAAAAAACCTGTTCCTGACCTGTTACAGACCCCCTTCAGCTCCTTCTGATACTTTACAAACATTTGTAACTATGTTAGTCCCCTATTTAGATCAAGAAATTGTGGTGATAGGCGACTTGAACTGGGATTTACAAAGACCATCTGATCAATTAATTAATCAATTGGCAGCTCTCAACCTTACACAAATTATTGATATTCCAACACGGCCTAATAAGCTCTCTTCAGATAGAGATACTCTTCTTGATTTGATAATGACTAGAACCCCATATAGCTATGATTCTTCTGTATTTGATGCTGATATAAGTGATCTTTGCTATATAGTGTGTATCAGACATCAAATTAAATCTCTCCTCATGTTATCAATACTAGGAATTATTCTAAGTTCTGTGAACAAGCCTTCTGTCAGGAGTTGAATAAGGTCAACTGGGTACTAATGTACTGTTGCCCTGACATTCACACTGCATGGGCCTATCTTAAAAATCCTTTCTCAGAAGTAATTAATAAGTTTGGTCCCATAACTAAAAGAAGAATTAGGTTACAACCTGCACCTTGGTTTAATAGCCATTTAAAAACACTAATTATAGTAAAGGATCAACTCTGGAAAAAGGCTGGAAGTACCAGACAGTAACTTGAATAAGCAGCACTATAGAACTATAAGAAATAAATGTGTCAGGGAGATAAGACAGGCAAAAAGTGATTATTATAGTCATCAATTTATAAATGTATCTGGTAATAAAAAGAAAACATGGGATGGTATAAAGCAACTTCAAGGTAAATCACAGGCTGCAAAGCTTCCAAAAATATTGCATTATAAGGATGTTTTTATTTGTAAACCTATAGAACAAGTTTAGAGCTTTCAATGAATACTTCCTTGAGGCAGGATGCACTTTTGATAGGAAATTTCCAAATCAATCTGAGACTGAATTAGATAGTAATTTCACTGCGCAGGCTAAGCGACCTTTATTTGCCTTTAACCAGATTAGTGAGCAGGATGTTATAACTGAATTAAATGGGTTGAATGCAAAAAAAGGGGCAGGTTTGGATACAATTGATCCTATATTTAATAAGATTGGGGCTCCAATTATAGCTAAGTATATAGCTTACATGTTTAACTTATCTTTAACTACTAGTGACATCCCCAAAGACTGGAAAAAAGCGTGTAATTCCAATTTTTAAAGGGGGAGATGAGTTCAACTCAGGATGTTATAGACCTATATCCAGGGCCCCTAGTGCTCTGAAGCAGCATTTTTTGATTTCTGTGGCAGGACTCTTAGACTTCTGCGGCAACATTTTCTGATTTCTGCAGTATGATTTATTCATTTCTGTGGTAGAATGCAGTCCTACCATTGGCTAAAATATGATGTGGTGTCATTGATGACATCACATGCCATGCATAGAGGAGGGGTTTCAGGATAAACAAGATGGGTATGGGAGCCTGGCACTATGGAATAACTGAATATTTGAATGAAAATTCAACAAAAACAGTGAATTCTGTGGCACTATATGAATTCTGTGACATGATGCAAATTCTGCAGAAAATTCTGCAACCTCAGACTCACATAATTCCAGGGACCTTGCCTATATCTATTCTGACACCTATTACTAAAGTCCTGGAAAAGTTAGTACATGGACAGCTTATAAATTACTTAGATAAAAATGGAATATTGCCAAAAAATCTAACTGTTTTTTGTAAAGGTCATAATACTATTTACGCAGGATCAAAAATAGTAGATGATATTTATACTGCCTTTGATAAGGGTTACTTGGTTCCTGCAATTTTTTTGGATTTATCGAAGGTGTTTCATCCTGTTGATCATAATTTGTTACTGAATAAATTAAAAATATCGGGTATGGGCACTTTATTTTGGTTTTCTGCCTATTTGTCTTCTCAGTTGCAGTGTGTTAAGGTAGGAGATTGCTGCTCTGACTTAACTATGATTAACAGGGGGTACCCCAGAGATCAGTACTGGGACCCCTATTGTTTCTCATTTATATAAATGATTTGTCTGAGGGTATGTCAGCTGACACTAATATTCTTTTGTATGCTGATGACACTATCTTGTATTGTCAGAGCAGGGACCCCCTAGAAGCCATTGGCACTCTACAAAAAGATTTTGACATTATTCAGCAAACCCTAATTAATTCACATTTATTGCTAAATGTAAATAAAACTCAGTGGATTTTATTTACTGGGAGACCTAAGGTAGATAATCAAACTTCTACAACTTTAAGTGTTAAAGCACTGGCTGGGACTAAACTGATTAGAACTTCTTCATATAAGTACCTAGGTATTATGCTAGATGACTCTATGAATTTTTAATCACATATTCATTTGCTTTCTATTAAACTCAAGAAATTATTATCATTTTTCTATAGGAACAAACCATGTTTTAGTTTTAAAATTCATAAACAGTTGGTAAACTCTTTGTTTATATCACAAATCGATTATGGTAACTGTATCTATATGAGAACAACTGATGTATGCACAGATATTCAAAGTTTTGCGCAGTGTGCAAACCATTTCTGCAGGTTTAGCGTAGGATTAGCACGGGTCTGCCATTTTCAAAAGGCCAAATAGCGCATGCAAACTGAATTAGTGCAAGGCAAACCATAATTATATGCAAGGGGCAAAGTGAACATGAATACAGGCGCTATGAGATATTCAGTGACTTGCGCCACTCTAAGGTGTTTAGAGCGACTTAGTGTGACCCATAGCGCGGTACAAATTACCGCCCAGGAAAAGTTGGTCTTAACTCTGGGCAAACAGCTTTGTGTGACATTGATGCTTTGCACTGAATTTGCGTGGCTTTTGCCCAACTTGCATGATCCTAACATATGATTATGACACTTAGAAAATGCCAGACATGGAGGACACATGCTGCTCACTGATGGCACCACCATGATGCCAACAGCTGCCATCAGTCACTGCCAAGCACAGGCAGTAAGGGGTGATCTGGCCAACAGGGGACATCATGGTAGTGTGGCCATACAGCACACACCTGCAGACCATACGTCTGTGGTGACCAACAGATGCCAGCACACACATGCAGCACTGTGGGCATGGTGGCCATTGAGGGGAGGGTGTATGGGTGGCCAGACCTCACCACAGCCCAGGTGTGGCCACAAGGCTGGGACACATCACACAGTGCACAGGGGCCAGTAGTTGGAATAACCCACCACCTGTGTGCCTGTCAGATCTTACATTCCTCCCCTGCCGTATACCGCACAACTGTACAGATGCCACAGCACACACAACTACCCATGTAAATGTCACTGTGGGCATCCCATGCCACAGGGGCAGCATCTGTGGATCACACAACAGCATAACAGTCCTGTCCACTGTCAGTAATCACCTGCAAGCTGGGCCTGTCACTGTGTACAGTGCAGTGGTCATCACTTCCCTACATACCATAGGCATTGCTGTGTCCCTTACACTACTGGCCCTCTTGCTACTGTAGTGTCTGCTGTGCACTGTAGCATGACCTACAGTGTGATGGTTGCATGCAGCACCACCACCACCTGTGCCTATGCTATGTTGTCCCCTGGGGTATGATATGCTATGCTATGCTGTACTGTTCACATGTAGCCTGCAGCTATCATCATGCACTGCCTGACTGACCTACAGGTGGAGCTGTGGTTGGACCTGGCCAGCCCCTGTACTTCCAGACTGACCTACAGGTGGAGCTATTGGACCCTGTAGTAACGCTGGGCAAACTGCATGCCAATCAGGGCATAATTGGATGTTGATGTGACTGTTTGCCCAGGGACTACCTAAATAGGCTCATTTGCATGTCACTTTTGAATATGGCAAAGTTTAGCACCAGGCAAATGTGTTTGCACTGGGCAAACAGCTTAACTCCATGCTAATTCCATGAAAAAAGCATTAGCTCTTCGCAAACTGTTCGGGGAATAGTATACCATTTTGCACACTGTACTTTTCCATAGGCTGCTCCCTGCAGCTGTACTTGGTCCAGACATTTGCTGGAACACACATTGGCCGCATAGGTTGCCTCTACCTACCTTCACGTCGCTGTGTACTGTGTTGCTGTTGTGGTCTGCATTTCCTGGTTGCTATTTTCACAGCTGTCTTATTCCAGGGCTACATTTGCCCTGCACTCCCAGCCCAGTTTGCCCGGCCTCATTCCCATACTATATTCAGAGGCTGTTTGCCCTGGGCTATTCCTTTTGAACATAGCTTGCTTTGTGCTCTGGGCTAACTTTGCCCACCAGGCAGTGTTAATTTACCCTCTGAGCAAAGTTCTGAATATCTGTCCTGTAGTCTTGAAATTATTGGATCCTCTTTACCATAGTGCATTAAGATTCATCACTGGGCATCCATGGCGGACTCATCACCGTAGTCTTTATTCTGAATCAGGCTGGTAATCATTATCAGTCCATAGACAAACTCATTGGATGCTCTAAGTTTATAAATTTGTTCTGGATAGATTGCCCCCATATTTGCAAGGATCAGTTATTATTAAAGAACATAACAGATATTTCACTTAGATCTGCTGACTTCCTTCAGTATTTGTTACCAAGATTTAAAACCAGATTTGGTAGTTACAGGTTTGCTGTTGCTGTTCCAATGACCTTGTTATCTATTAAAAAAAAATTGAAACTGGTATTTACTATTACAATGTTGCACTTTAAATGACTGCTTGTTAGATTTACGATATGTGAATGTAGCTGCTTTAAGTGAATTATAACTGCACAATCTGTGAACTCATGTAATTTAAGTACATTTATTGTATTTTTATGTACATGTATGTATGTTTTATTCTGATGGATGCAGTTGTATATGAGAGATTTTCTCTCAGCTTTGCTTTCCAATAAATTGATGATGATGATGATGATGATGACCTCTCCAGAAAATTACAGACAGAGCGGAACATTATCTGTTATGGGACAAATATGTCAGTCTTCTTAGGGAAAAAGTGTAATACGCTATTTACAAACCTAAATCAAAATATATAGACCAAGGTGAAAAAGCCAGCAAATGAATGACTGTTAGACTACGTGAGCAGGAAGCAGCTAGCTCATTCCGCCCATATGATCTGTCATTGATCAGTCCCTTAATACCTCCCCTAGGGAAGTGGCTAATGAATTCTACCCTTTTTATTGATCACTATATGGACCATCTCCAGCTCCACTCTCTTTATCTTTGCTTTTGGACTATTTAGACATGAACCAATTTCCTGTTCTATATGAAGCACAACAGCTCGACTTACTCAAACTCATTACTACTGATGAAGTGGCCAAGACTATGAAATCTTTAACCTTGGATAAAGCCCCAGGCACAGATGGCTTTAGTACTGTTTTTTTTTTGTAAAATTTACTTAATGAAACTTGCCCCTATTCTTACACAAGTTTTTACAGATATTCTTGAGAATGGTATTTCAGACCCTACCCTAGCTGGAGCCCTGATAGTCTTATTACCCCTGGTAAGAACCCAAAGTATGTTGCTAGCTACTGTCCCATATCTTTAATGAACCAGGATCTAAAGATTATATGCAGAGTTTTAGCCTTCAGAATTAGTAAAGTATAGGGCCCATTCATTAGTCCAGAACAAGCTGGGTTTATGCCCACCAGGTCCTCAGCAGACCACCTCTGCAAACTGGACCATATCTTCTCGGCATCTCAGGATCCAGACCAGCTGGTGGTCTTGATGTCCTTGGATGTTGAGAAGGCCTTTGATATGATTTTGTGGCCATTTATGTTTGCTGTTTTGGACTGTTTTGGTTCCCAGCACAATTTATAAGTTGGATTAGGACACTTGATATATGTCCTAGTGCTAAAATATACTGCAACGGAGTCTTAACTGTGTTATTCACTTTACACAGTGGAATGATGCAGGGCTGTCCCCTTTCTCCCATCTTATTTGATCTTAACTTAGAATCTTTGATTCACAAAATAAGAGCCAATCCCCATATCACTGGAATACATTGGCTCAATGCAGTACCAGCTGTGGGTTTATGCTGATGATATTTTTACATTGTCACTCACCCAGTGACTTCAATTCCTGCAGCCCTTGATATTATTAAAGCATATGGAGACTTTTTGAACTATAAGCTCAATACAAATAAAACTGTTGTGATGCTGCTTAATAGCGGGCTAGCTAGAGCAACCACTACCAATTCAGATATGTTTAGGCACTTATTGAGTTATGATTCTTAGGGATAAAGCTCACAAAGGACTCAACTCACCTGAAAAAAATAAGCTTAGATGACCTTATTTCCACAATTAAATCTGACCTAGAACATTGGTACATTTTGCCTTAAATGTTATGGGGAAGGATTAGTATTATGAAAATGAATGTTCTCCCTCACATTTTCTATCCTCTGTCCATGTTACACATTTTTCTCCCACTATCCTGGTTTAGAAAGTTACACTCCATGATTTCTAACTTTATCTGGGCTGGTAAACTCCCCCACAGAGCCTATAATAAACTCACATTTCCTAAAAGCCTAGGTGGTCTTCAGTTACCAGATTTTCAGCTCTATTAGTGGGCCGGCAATCTTACTAAACTCCTACAATGATCTAGACCCATGGAACCAGAGCACACAATGTCTTACAATCCTTTATGTCTCTTTGCAGAACAGGAACAGATATGTTCACATGGTCTCTCTCCTCTTCCCACTACCTATTATACGCAAAATATAATTCACTTTCTTATGCTCTTCATAAGTCAATAATTGAGATCACCATTAAAATATACAAGCAACTGCTTATGGTTTTATTGCTAAACCCTACGAAAGATATTGCCCAACCTATAAGTAAAACCCCCAAGCTTAAGATAGGTGGCAAGGTTATCCTGGCAGACTGGCAACCAGACCTTAGTGACATCTCTATTTCAGGGCTTCTCTGTGAGGGCCATCCTATTTTCTTTGATCATGACAAAACACACTTTAACTTAAATTAAATGGCATTTAAATATTTACAATTAAACATGCTATATTACAACATATGGGATCTCCCCCATGGACAACCACACTTGATCCCTTTCTTTCTAACCTACAAGACCTGGGCACCCTACCCCAAGCAGTTTCTAAGACTTCTCGTGCTATCTTAGCTGAGCTCAACAAAAATAGACATTGTACTTACCGGTATTGGACCAATGCTCTTCCTAAACACATCCTTTAATTAGGTTAAAATATGGAAAGACCTTTTCATATACACTACCCAAGATAAATTGTACTTAAAAATATTTTACATCCTGCACAATCTCTATTATACCCCACAGAAATTTTTCAAGATGGGAAGATTCCAATCACGAACTTGTACAAGATGTGATGCAGGAAAGGGAATGCTACTGCATGTTCTGTGGGGCTGCAGCATCATGCAACACCTTTGGCTGGAAATCAAAAGAAAGATCGATCCTTTCCTAGGACATGACAACTTTTTTACACTGGAGATTTGCATAATATGCGACCTTACACCTATTGCTGCTAATGAACAGAAATACAACATGGTTAAGATATCTACATCAGTTAAACATTTGATTTTAAGGCATTGGAAATAAACTTTGTCATACACAGAGTGACTTCATGAATTGCTATACAATCTTCAGCTTAAAAAGTTGATAGCCAGAACTAATAATAGACTGTCATGGTATGACAAATGATGGACTAAACTACACACTCTGTGTACTCTTTCTACAGCTGAATAAGACTTCTGTTGCCCCAGTCCATTTTCCTTACTGTGGAATAATTATGTCAGATAACAGTAATTCTTCTTTTGTTGGCTGAGTAGCAACGCTCATGTTTCATTTCAACTATGTTCACATGACTTTTAGTTGTCTCTTGCACTCAGTTCATGTACATAGTTTGTAGATCGTTATCTTGTTTTATTGTACTTTGTTACTGTTGTTTTATATATTTTGAATGTTTAAAATAAAAAAGTAAACTGAATTAAAAAAAATGTTTTCCTTATGGTGCACCTTCCCGGGTCTGCAGCATTGACCCTAGTGGCCACCTCATTCCAGCCCTCTTTCCTATGGTCCCGCAACTCTTTGACCCACCTCTGGTTAGCCACAGATCAACTTATTTATTTGAATATTGGTAACTGGGTAAGCCCTCTGAGACACAAACTCCCTTTTTCAGGTGTGACCTAGGGGAGGGTACAAGGGGAGGTACAGAAAATACAAAATAAAGCAAGATAAGTTTGCAAAGACACTTGGACAATAGAACGTGGAGCACAACATATGTACAAAAAGGCATATATAAATAATACAAGACATATACATTATATACAAATAATACAGTGAGTAGAGATGATGCAAAACAAGTGATGCAGATGAATACAAGTTGCTTAGGCAAGGTTATACAAATATACATAATTACATAAATGGAGAAAGTAGTTCAAACAGTGTAAAATTGTCAGCAAGTGATTCAAGAAGAACAGGGGACTAGGGCGAGGAAGTAGACTGTTAACAGAGTAGGACAATGCAATCAGAGTAACTTCATTAACAACTCACGGGAGGCTTTTCAAGGCTGAGGGAGGAAGGGAGTGGGGAAGGGGCAGAATGAGGCAAAGGAAGAAGAGGAAGAATTGAGTTAGATTGTGGGGTTGGAAACTATTAGTTACAGGTACAGACTTGAGGGGAAGATAGGTGGAATTTAAGAGAATTCTTGAAGGAGTAAAGAGAGGTACAGGTCAGAACAGTTGAAGGTAGTGCATTCCAAAGGCAAAGGCACACCGGCCCACTGCTAGGGAGGGTTTCGTGATGGAGAGAAGAGGCAGGTCAGTTGACCTTAATGACATAATAGAGGTTTTACATTGGATGATGTGTAAGAGGCATGGGGAGTGAAGGTATGCACAAGCATGTAGGTCAGTCAAAGGGTAGGGTATTGAAGTCTGGCTTCAAAGGATGGCCAGACAAGGGAATCAAGGACAAAACAGTGGTGTGTCCAGACATTAGCACCCAAGGTGAAGTGAGCAACCCTGCAGTAAGCTTGCTTAAGTTTGGTAAGATGGGAGACTTGAGCAAAGTGGAGAACAGGGACAGCACCATAGGTGATGAGCAGGAGCAATGAGTAGGATGCTATGGCAAGTTGGGAGGGGAATGTAAGGTAGGGTAAGAGGCGGTACAGTAGCCTGGGCTTTTGGTGGATGGTCTTGACAATGGTTAAAACAATTGATAGGTAGGAGTCCAGTGTGACACCAAGATATTTAAAAGATTGAACCTGATCTAGGGGATCCCCTTGAGAGGAATTGATTACCAAGGGAGGCAGTGGGGTAGACATAGGGGTCCAATGATAGAAAAGCATTGATTTTGTTTTCTTAGTGTTGAGCACCAAGAGCTCATTGAGGAACCAAGCTTCAAGAAGCTGAAAGTCCTGTTGCAAGTGTTGATTCTGCAGGGTAGGGCCAGAAGAGAACCTGTACAAGATAGCATCATCTGTGTACAACTGAACTGACATGCCTCAGCAGTGCTGCAGGACTTCATTGATAAATAAAGAGAATATGAGAGGGCCAAGGATGGACCTCTGGGGGACACCATCTCTTATAGCACTGAAAGTGGAGGTATGTCTAGCCCACCTCACCCATTGGGAATGGCTGGAGAGATAGCTTGAAAACCATTTTAATGATGGGACACCGAGACCAAAAGAGAGGAGCATGTGGAGCAGGAGCTTGTGGTTGACAAGGTCAAAAGCCTTGTTAATGTCTTCAAAAATAGCACCAGTTACAAGGCCTTTGTCCATAGAAGGAAGGACATCAGATGTTACCTTAATGAGGGCAGTGCGGGTACTGTGGGATTTATGGACTCCATGCTGGTTAATGAAGAGTGAAGTAGTTAGCTCTAGGTGTTGCTGAAGTTGTGCATGTATAATTTTTTCCTGTAATTTAGCGAGGGGGCAGAGTATGGAGATTGGCCAGTAGTTCTTGAATGCAGAGTTAGGGCTGCTGTTGTGAATAGGGACAACAATAGAGGCCTTCCACTTGGAAGGTACAATGCTGGAGCAGAGGGATTTGTTGATTAGGTCGTGCACAGGGAGGCAATGGTGACGGCTCCAAATTTTAGGAATTGGGGTTCAAGGGTGATACTCTTAAGGTGGTGCATCACCTTATTCTGGGTGGCCAGATTAAGGTGGAACTAGTAGAGATGGGGGGAGATGGAACAAGGGCTGGGAGGGAGGTCTTATGCTTAGAGAGATCGGAGGAAATTCAGAAGTGGTGGGGTCAGTAACCTTAGTGCCATCACGCAGCATAGCGCCTGGAAGGGATGCAGATTTACCTTTTAGTAAAGAGTTCATTTGACCCCAGTATTCTTTGGGGTTGGAGAGGTTGCTAATCTGGAGGAACTAGAGGAAGGAGCATTTGGTTGAATGCGGCATTCTCTTGCATCGATTACTTAGCTGTCTATGTGACTGCCAGTCAGTAGGTAAGCAGGAGCTCTTATAAAGCCTCAAGGTGGCATCCCAAGAAGCCATGAGGTTCCTGAGCTCCTTAGTGAACCAAGGGGTGCAAGCCCCTTTGGCTCTTCACTTGGACAAAAGGGCATGGGGGTTAACTATTGAGTTAAATGTATTTTTAAAGAATTCCAACTCAGAACCAACATCCGGTAAAATGTTAACCAGGAACCAATCAGTCTGAGATAGGGAGGCTTGAAAGACTTAGGGAGAGAAACAGGTCATGTCCCTAGATGACACGATAATGAGGAGAGGGTTAGGAGAATTGTTCCTCCACACACAGAAGGTGGGGGGTGATCACTTAAGGCATCAGGAAGAGAACCGTAAGATTTGATATGATGGGGAGCATTGGTGAGAACCCAGTTGAGGAGGGTATGGTGACCGGATTTGTCGTTCAGACTTACAGGGATGCTGAGGAGCTGGGAAAGGTGGATGTCAGCAAGGGCTCTATGAGCATGACCTAATCCAGGGCCAAGCCAGTTATAGTTGAAATCCCCACATAAGATCCAGTCTGTCGGTGGGAGGCTGACCCAGGAAGAATAAGGTAGCTGAGGGAAGAGGCAGGAGTGCTTGGGGGGAGATAGGTACAACCAGCTATCAATTTCTCCACGTTCCCAAGAACTATGGTAAGGAAGATGGATTTGGCAAGATAGGTTTCACAGGGGGGTGATGCAAACTCGAATGCGGATAGAGAGGATAGAGAGGATCAAACATAAAAAAGTTTGACTCACTACAATGCCTGGTCACATCAATTAACCCTGATGTCATCACCCTGGTTGAGACTTGGCTGTTGAAATCCTCCCCTGACTCCCTAGTCTCCCTTCCTGGTTTCAAAATTTTACGGTCCGACCGTGTTGGGAGATGGGGCGGCGGCTGCGCTATTTATCTCAAGGAATCTCTCCCCGTACTAGCCCTGCCGCTCCCATCCTTGACTCCAGGGCCCAGGCGCTTACGCTGAAACTAACCCCTGACCTTTAAAGGACCCTTATCTGACTACACACGTGCCTCTAGGACCAAACGCAGGCCATTGCCCTCTTACAGAATACCTTACCTCTACCTCCCTCCGCTGATCAAATTCTGGTGGGTGACTTAAATGTCAACTGGCTCAGCCCTCCTCCTCCTCTACCGAGACTCCTTTTCTGCAATAGACCTAGCAACTAGTTACCCACCCTACCGGACTAACCCCAGAGAGCTCCAGTACCCTGCTTGATGTGGTACTCACCAACCGCCCTAATTGGATCCCCAATGTACAAGTCCTCCCAGACTCTCTCAGTGATCACTCCCCATTCTATTCCACTGGTCATCCTCAGTCCCCAAACCCATAGCACAGTCAACATGCTGGCGGTCTAATACCTGGTGGACTGATAAAACTTAAGAAACTTCTGTCCCAAATTGACTGGTCTCCTATACAGGCAACTCCTGACATCGACACAGCTCTCTCCTTCTTTACCCAAACTTTTAATAATGCCTGTGATATCTTTGCCCCAATGTTGACCGCGTTCTAAAGGCAGAATGCCCCTAGGTAACCCAGCTTTGATCCACCAGCTCAAACATAGGGACAACCTATGGCACCGTGCCATTGAGACTGGCCAGCCCAATGACAGGCGGTTATATGCTGCTGCCGAAACAAGTGACTCAGGCCATCAGAAAGGCCAAGTCTGAGCACTATCGGTCCTCACTCACGGCCTCATGGGGAGCCCCAGAACCTTCTGGGATAACATTAAACAGTTAAATGGGACTGCACACTCCTCCACCCACCCAGATCAACATTAATGGTGTGATCTCCTCAGACCCAGCCCTCATAGCCAACCACCTCAACACCTCATTCACTGACCTTAGCCCTATCCTCCCTACAAATTTTTGACCTCCTCCCCAGCACCTGCCGTAAATCTTTCTCACCCTTATTTTCTCCTCGCCATGTTTCTGCTCAAGAACTTAGCCGCTACCTGTCACTGCCCTCAAGAGTAATACTACAGGCAGTGACACCCTGAATCCGTGTATCCTACAGCTGGTCTTAGACACAGTCCTTACCCTGATCACATGCCACCAACCACTCTCTTTGCCTGGGAAGGTTCCAACTGCCTGGAAAGTCGCCACTGTCACCCCTATCTTTAAAGGTGGTGATAGGACTGTGGCTGGAAACTATCGACGATCTCCATTCTCTCTCCTCTCTCAAGGCCTTGGAAAAGTGGTGGCCTCTCAAATCTCCGACTACCTCTCCACCTACAATGTCCTTTGTCCTGAGCAGCATGGCTTTGAGCGGCCCACAGTACCAACACAGCCTCCCTAGAGTTCTTCAACTTTCTCCACTCCTCCTTAGACACTGGTTCTCTGGCTGGTGCTGTCTTCATTGACCTCTTGAAAGCTTTTGACACTGTCTCCCACCCCCTCCTTCTTGATGCCCTTAGTCTCTCTGGTTTTGCTGCTGGGCCTATCTCCTGGTGCACCAGTTATCTATCTGACTGCTCACAGCGTGTAAAAATTAATGGGACCTACTCAGACATCTGTCCCATCTTTTCTGGGGTTCCCCAGGGCTCCATTCTGGGCCCCTTACTATTCTCCCTTTACCTTAACACCCTTCCACGCTCTTGCTCGGGGAACATTCTATTGTACGCTGATGATGCAGTCATCTTTGCCTCAAGTCGTAACCCTATTGCCCTCCAGGACTCGCTGCAGAAGTCCTTCACTGAAGCTGAGGGCTGGTTCAAGGAACATAGATTGGTGATAAATCTTAAAAAAACAAAAACCATGTTCTTCACTCATCCCCAAAACAAGTCCTGCAACTTCAAACTCCTCATTCACTCTGGGTCCTCTTCCACTCGAACAAGTTTGCTCCTATAAATACCTAGGGATCCATTTTGACCCTCCTCTCCTTCAATGGACACATCGCTGCCTAGCCACTGCCACTAATATCTGATTGGGCATCTTACACGGTATAAACACTGCCTCCCGGAGGCTCTTCGACTATGATCACCTCCTCTATCCTGTCCCTAGTGGACTATGGACTGCCGGTGTATGGTGCTGCTGATCAGACCGCCTCCATAAAATTCGCACTACTCTGAATAAGGCCTGCAGGTTAATTACTGGAGCACCTAGGCTGACACACACCTGTCTACTGTACGCTAAAGCGCTGGTACTTGATCTTGACAAGCGCCTCAAATATCTGACCTGTACCGTTACAAAAAAGACCCTCCTTGGGCTATCCCCACCAGGATTGACCACCACCATACGCCGCTCTGTCCCAGTAGTTCATACTCGGACCTCTGGGAAAACCTCTCTTGTTATCCCTAGAGCTAGGACCTCTCACGGCCAAAGAGCCTTCAGCTTTAGGGCCCCCTCCTGGTTCAACACACTGCCCCCCTCCATCTCCGAAGCTCCAACTATATCGTGCTTCAAAACTTCATTACGTAACCACCTTATTAACACCCGATGCTGTAATGCCACTAGTCAAAGCCGTACTCAATACTTATGACAAAGCTTATTACTAAGTTGCTAAGGACAACATAACTCTGGTATTGCTTGCATCAATCCTACCTGTACCAGCTTGTTTGTATCTATGTCTTAAGTTACTGTTATACTTATGTGTTGTACTGTTATACTGTGTATTTTCGTTTGTCTTACTGTGACAAGGTACCTTTGTAAATGAGCCTATGGCTCAAAGGTTTTCCAAACTGCTGTTTAAATAAATTTGAAATTAGATAAGCACACCACCGCCATGCTTATTTGGCTGATCTTTCCAGAAGGTATTATAGCCAGGAATGGAGACCTCATGTGGAAGGATGGCTGACTTCAGCCAGGTCTCATATATACTGTAGCAAGTACATCTGGGTTGTAATTTCATGCCCATGCTTCAGTCTTCGGAAGTTTAGGTCTAAGGCTGTAAATATTCATATGGGCAATTTGCAGGCCTTTCATATTGTTCCAGGCCAGAACAAGCAAGGCAGAAAGCATAGGCATTCCACCAACTCAGTAAAGGTATTCCTAGGGGCAGAAAAGAGTCAGGAGGACTGGTGGGTCTTAGGGAAGAAGTAGCAGACTCAAGAAAAGAATAATGCACATAAGACCAGTGTTCAAGTCACAAAGTGGGAGGAAAAAAAGAGCAGATATTAAATGTGACAGAGGGAAGAGGTAGCAGAGAGAGGTAGTGGAAAATGTAATCTATTTAAGCTAAAATACACTGGTTAAGCAGGTGGTAGGATCAGGTTAGGTTTGGTGGATATGAGAGAAGAGGCCCTAGTTAAATGACTAAAATGTCAGGAGATCAGATGGTGTAGTGGAAGGTATGTCTGCCTCAGGTGTTGAGAGAGATTTTCAGGCAAGGGTTCAATCCTGACAGGAGAAGAAGAAGTAGTAAGAGACAAAGGATTTAAAAAATTAGAAGACAAAGAACCTGTGTGCGCAAACACTGAGGCAATGGTTACCCCAAAGGGCATTTGGCTGGGAAGTCAAGTTTCAAGGAAATACAAAATCACATATGCCCACACAATGCAAAGCATCATGGGCTGCATATGCAAATCACCACGGAATATTATGCTGGTTCAGCTTTAAGCAGAATTGCATGGTGCCGAAAGGCCTCTCACACAGTTTGCAAATGGTGCTAACAGATGACATAGACACGTGTTTCATCCTACCAGGACTCATCAGTATGCCTTGTCTGTTTGACACCCCAGTGGAATGAACCGGCTACCCTAACAAGGTCTGTCTGGTTATGTTGTGGTGAGCCCATTAAAACAAATAGTTTTTTGTTCACCCAACAGGCCAACATATGTTATAGAGTGAGCCCACCAGGCCCTCCAACCTGCACCCCTGGCAGGCTCAAACCCTCACCCTCTGATTTTTAAATTTTGTAACTACTTGGACTGGCAATATTTGTTGTTGATGGTGAGAGGTCTACAGAAGGTTACCTGGGAAGGTAACAAAATCCATAAAATCCATATTGTACAGGATCTGCCCCAGGCTGTCAGACAGAAATTAGTAGCATATGGCCCAGCGGTCTCTCAGCTGATCACTGCTCACATAGGACTCTGTATGTTATATCCTGCAAGGCTACAAGTGATTCATCAAGGGGCTTACATAAGATTTGACACATATGAGCAGGCCACAGCAGAGCTCTCAAAGCTTTTCCCAGACCTTTTCAAGTCAGCAACTTGACTTTGTCAATGGGACCCTCCCTACCCTGCATTATTGCTGCTGTGGGCAAAGTGTAGGGTTTTCTCTGTGGGAAGTTCTTCAGGCAGTAGTATTGGGAGGCATATTAATATCTTTGTATGAACAGCATACTTTCCCTGGGATGGCCCACTTTAGATAAATTGGTTTAGAGCACAGAATGGCATGTGTGGACTAATAGATATGCTGCAGCTGATGGTTATGTGAAGGATTCCCCCTGTGTGTACGTCTTCAAGTGGTTGTATTGGGGAAGCATACTAATTGCCAAGTATGACCTGAACATTTTCTTCAGGATGGCCCACCTTAAACAAATTGGTTTAGAATTTGGAGAGGCATGTTTCGATTAACTGATTCCCTGATTTGGTCATTGTTCTTGTGGTCAGAGAGATGATGGCAGCAAGATGGACTGGACTGCTTGGTCTGCCTCCTGTTGAAACCTTTTTGGGGCACATCGTGTGTCTGGCCTACTATGGAAGGGCACTGCCGGGTATAACATTCTTTATTTACTGGACATGGGTATCGTTTAATATACTTTGAGAGACTTACTTTTATTTAGTAGGCCTTGCCGCCTAACCATTTTATTTTATGAGGAAACCACAGGATGTACAAACCAAGGTATTATTAAATGTAAAGGGTGGTCCTATGGCGATCTCTTCTCTAGATTGTTTTGTATTGTGATACTGGTTATTGAACCTGTTGCTAGATGTTTGTGTAAAACACCGTTTAAGGCAGAAAAAGTTTGTTATACCTTTAATGTGGATACACAGTGTGATACTGGTGGGTGGGGGGTTGTATGGCGAATGGGAGTACTTCATTATGGACCAAGGGTTATGGAGTTTCTACAGTCATTAGGACTGGGGGTTTTCCAGCTATTAGCACATTTTAGATTTGGGGTAGTTTTCTTGTTTTTTTGTGGGGTTTGTTACTCCTTCTCAGGCTTGGGGACATGTTGTTTCTAACTCCCATACCTCAGAATTTTATATGTTATTTGTGTATTTATCCCGAACATATGGGGCATTTGTTGAATGCTGGGACAGTGGAGGGAGGTTTTATGGAGTGCAGCAATACTGTTCAGGGCTTTTTAGTTTCTAGTTTATGTGGGAGATCTTTCAAATGTAGCCAACATTTTTCTGTTAGTTACTAATGGGTAGTTGTACCTTTATTACTTGGAATATACAGTTAAAGGGGGACAGGGGAAATTAAAACACTATATGGTATTATGCCACTTTAAGAAGAAGAAGGCAAGGACTGCACCATACCTGCAAGAAACACTCTAAGCGGGAAGATGTGCACCAGTTCAGATGAGAATGGATGGGACAGTCTTATGGGGCTGGTCACTACAGTAAAAGGGGTGGAATGGCCATACTGATTGCCAGGGGTGTTCCTTTTCTATCAGAGGCAAAATATTGGGATCCTGAAGGGTTTTATATTTTCCTACATGGCAAACTGGGACCAGCAGAAGTCTTATTGGGCTCTGTGTATGGTCAAAATATAGATTCTACTGGCTTTTTCACTAATTTAATTACTATTCTGGCCCCTTTGTTCCACATACTGTATCTATCTTGATTGGCAGGGACTGGAATATTGTATGCCAACAAGATGTGGATAAATTGGCATCACACAGGTGGGGTTTCTCCCCGGGGCAATGCGGGTTGAGGGACTTGATGGATGGTTTGGGTTTGGTTGATTCCTGGCATGTCCTCCATTACACTGACAGGCAAAATACCTTTTTTCTTCTCTCCATGGAACCTGTTCCAGGATTGAGTATTTCTTTATAAACCAGGACTGCCTCTCAGGATTAATTTATTCAGAAAATTTCCACATGGCCATATCAGATCATACACCTGTAAGCCTGATTCATGCTGTCAGTGGCGTGGAGAAATGCAATGCTATTTAGTGTCTCAATTCACAGTTGCTTCAGGATCCTGCCACTTTCCAGTCTATTCGTGACTATTTAAACAAGCATTTGTCAATGCCAAATGTTTGCCTGCGGCATTGGTAGTGCAGGAGTTAGAGATATGCATAGTAGGAATGGCAGTGAAGCAGTGAAGTAATGCCAAACCCAACCCCTACCCTGCAGAGACTGACAGGCATTGGGGTGTGCTTTTGGGTCAGCCATAAAGCTCACACCATTCCATCTCACCCCCACCCTGCAGACAGTGACAGGTGTCACAGTGTGCCTTGGGGTCTTCGGCACTTATGCTCACCCCATTCCATAAGGAAATAAGGTGAGATGGGTGCAGTATAGGAGAATGGGGTGTATGTTAGGGCCAAAGACCCCAAGGCACACCTCAATGCTGGTGAGTGGCTACAGGATGGAGGTGGTGGAATGGCGTGAGCATTATGGCCAAGAACCCCAAGTCACACCCTTGATGCCTGTCAGTCTGTACAAGGTGAGGCGTTAACAGTTGGAAATCCTAATGCCCCATGCGTTTGTTGGTATTTTCATTCAAAATTTTCAGCATAGGCTTTTTGGGACCTCTCCTCATGAACAGTGGCACTGAGATTTCATTAAAAGTCTCCCCAGACAAGCTAAGAACCTAGTCCCTTGTTTCACTGAGTATCCTTTCTCTATGGTACTATAGCTGTACTCCCCAATCCACACAATGCTTAAAATGTTACACTTTTGAGGTAGCACTGTGATGAAAATGAGTACAGTGTCTGCCATGCATTTTGTACTGGCAACTATGCAATGCAAATCTGCTACAAGTATTATGTTTTGAAAGTGTTCATGATTGTGAAGTAATTGTCTGATATTTATTGTGCCATTCCAGGTATGTAAGATCTCAAATAATTATTTCTCAGTCATGATCACTTTCAAATATGTTCAGAACCAAAGGATACTAATACTATACATACATATCTGTGGACAGTAGGTCAGAATGCACTGAAGTTGCCTAATAAATCATAGGAGTTCACCAAGGTCATGGCAGGTGATATGTTCACAGTTCTCAGCAATTTAAGAGAAGGATATTTTCACAGCACAGTACAACTAAATAGGGCGTTGTTTCAAAGGTGTCAAATTAAAAAACAGTCTTATTGTTTCGAGTTTAGGACATCCTTGCAGCACAATTCAGCTTATGCCTACAACAGTAAATTAACTTGCCCTTTAAAGCTGCATAGTTGAAAATTAGTCACTGCCCTGAACACTGTCAAGTACAAATCATTCACGCCACAACAATCTTTATATATGAAATGCATCTGGGGCACTGTGCAGCTCATCAACCTGTGTACATGGGTTGATGTGCTGCAAAGTCGGCAATGTAGACAGGGCTTAAGAGTTCTTCTATTCGGCATCACATTACACACAGTTGCTTTATAAAATAGGGAAGCAGGCATGCAAAGTGTTGTTGAATTAAGCAAAATGCGTGTTGTTGCTGTGGTGAGCATAAAAAAAATGCTGCAGAAAGAAAATTAGTCCAGGTAGTTTACAACATCAGTGTGTGCCTCTGTTGAAGGGGAAATCTGATGTGTCTACTGTAGCAGAAAGTGCACCTAAGGTTGTGTGTGTGTGTGTATGTGTGTGTAGTTCTCTGGCAAGGGGGGGAGGAATTGGTTTGTGCTGCTGGGCTTGTAAAGCAGTTGATTGATATGGCAAGCAAACACTAGTAAAGGAATATTAATTTTATGACTGTTCACCTCCTGGGCTTGAAAGCTCTTGAATATGTTGCCCAAACAGAGTAATTCCTTAACACATTGTGCCCTGGAAATAAAATGCAGTCCTGAAATTAGAGCATTTTAAAGGAAGCAGCATCTCTGTGCTTTTGACAGGCAGGCAGCCACTTTGTTTTGGAAGCCCTGTTTGCACTGCCAACTTTGCAGCGCATCAATCCAAGTTGGCAGTGTAAACACTCTTCGGAGTGCCTTAAGCCCCCTTTGGATCATTTTTTTGATCAGACACAGTTGAGGGATCAGCAGCAGAGTGAGCGCTTTACACGGTGCCACACTCGCTCCACTGCAAAGGCCATCTTTCCTTTCATCCTCAGTGAATTCACAGCTCCTCCTCAGGGCAACCTGCAGCGCTGTGAGGGCAGGCTGTAGAAATGGGGAATCACCGGAAGAGCAAGGAGGACAGCGTGAAGGGAGCGGCACAGATTCCGGAGCATTGCTGCTGTGTAAACATGGCTGGAGTTAATCAGAAAAGTTAATGCAACTGTCTGAGTACTCCCTTTAGGGCTTCAAACCCCTAAAACCAACTGCCAAGTAGGAAGAATATGTGGCAAATGCTGCCGGACTTATGCTTGAAGTAAAAAAAATTAAATTGATTTTCTAGTACACAGTATTATATAGTCATTACTAAAAACTGCATTAATGCAGCAGTTAGGGTTCGACTTAACACCACAAACATAGAGAAATGTGGTGTTATGGTTTGCAACCCTAACTCCCAATCCCCCAAAGCAGCAAAAGGATAAGACCACAAAACAACACAGTCATCTTGAAGTAAGACAAACAACATACAACTTTTTCTAGGTGATGCAAATGCAGTAGCACTAATGTGCTACCTTCATGGATCTGTATCTGTGGATTGTACACCACAGCACATGGACACTCACTTCTTGCTTCATACAGAAACTGCTATAGTCATAGCACAACTCTACTTGTGTGTGCAGTAGCATAGCCCTCCACAGATAAAGAAACAAATCCACAAAACATCAAAACACAAGACTTCCTTTGCAGAAGTGCAGGCTGCTATGGGGCCAACAATTGTGCAGCAACAGGTACTCATCCACATTGTAAGACATCTTACTTTTTTGGGGAAAGTGCAAGCCTTAGATATGCTATACACTACTGAAACCATGATACCCATGGAAGTATTTATGCATGCTGTATCACACACACACACATCTGTGGTTGCTGAAGCAGGGGGCCATTTTCACCCACAAACAGAAATTGACAAAGGTAGGACATCAGTGCATCTGAGTAAGGGTTAGACTATGCTATTTCCCTACTGTCATGATATTGGCAGTATAACCTAGAGGTTAGAGGAATGAGGTGTGAACGAGCTTGATACATTCAGCAGACCAGACCTGAGTTTGATTCTCGCAACTTCCACTTTCATACTGTGTGACTCTGAGCAAGTCACTTAACCACCCAGTGCTCCCAGGTCGCCCCTGAAAACAGGCACTTGTGCCTAGTGGGCTTTACCCAGTTACCAAAGACTAAAATAAAAATAAACTTGAACCCTAACTGGTGCATTAATGCAGTTTTTTAGCAATTAATTTCCTTTTTTTTGAGAGAGTGGAATTGTATCCACATTCATGCAGACCCCATTGGGACCTGAGTGAACAGCTGCAGATGCATAGAGCCTTTTGGGGCCGGCACCTTTGGAAGATTCCATCCAACTATGGAAACACAGGGCCCATGAAGCAATGGATGTCGAGAATTCATAAAGTTGTCTGGTAGGCTGGGAAATGCAGAGCCCTCTGGACCCTGCACTTTCATGTGGCTGCAGACACAGATGCATAAGGCAAAGAGTTCATCTCTCAGCCAAATCACAAAGTCCTCTGACACCCATGGGTGCAGGGTCACAGGGCCCTATGCCAAGAGAAGATTTCTCTTCACTATATAGTAAGTGGGCCCATGCGAGCAACACTACACCTTCCTGTCCAAGGCTGGAGGGGGGTGCTGCGTAACAGTGCAGTGCCCCCAGCCTCAGCCCATTCAGTTGACTTGCTGAGCCTACCCCCAAACTCAGCTCACTGACACAGGTTTACAAAGCACTGCCTACTGACTCTACACCAAAGAATGAAACTTTTATTTACAGTGAAACGTTTTTAAGTATTTTTTGGCCCCCAATTTATTCACTCCCCTTCAGCACTTCTCCTTCTTTCTCCCACATGAGAGGATTGGTTAGAAGATACATTCACAGTTTCTACTCAGGCTGGCTAATGGTATGAAGGCAGCTGTACCGTATGATTTGTACACCCTGCTCTCTCAGTCTTTCCCTGGAAGTTGTGCAGTTCTAATTTGTTACATTTTTTAGATCAAGCCACCCTAGTTGTGGTGTTGTGAGAGGGTGAATGGCATTTAGATTTTTCCTATGAAAAGAATGGCTGACAGATAATAATGAAACATGACTCGAGTACTGTTTAATTTGACTGTGATTTCATGTTTCAAAAACAGTAACATAAGGCCAAGAATCTAAGGGGTAGTGAACTAATAGTAATTATTATGGAGATTATGGGAACACACTTGATTTTTAGGGATATTTGGCACTGCCTTTCTATGTAAAATTACTGTACCATTGTTTATTACTCTCTGTATTATGTTACCTACCATGTTATTTGGGTTACACTATGCCACATGTCCTAACCAGGAGTAGGACCTCCTTGTAAATTAGCAATGCTCAATGGAAGTTTTTCAAAACGTGGCGGTGGTGGTGGAGTCTGTATGTATATGGAAGGTGGGTGTTTTATTTTGCCAGGTGACACCAGATCTGTAACTTATTTATTGATACAGCTGCATGAAAGTTTTAGTTCAGGAGGACAGCTTGCCATCCCTTACAGTTCAACAATAATCAGATCTATTAAAGGGTTGTTTATTTCTACTGCAAAGAAAATTAAATAAAATATATTGGACCAGCTATTCAAACCATTTGCACAGGATTAGCATGGGATTAGCGCGGGTATGCCATATTCAAAAGGCCAAATAGCGCATGCAAACTGCATTAGCACCAGGCTAACCAGAATTATATGCAAGGGGCAAAGTGAACATGAATACAGGTACTATGAGATATTCAGTGACTAGTGCCGTGCTAAGGTGTATAGCGCAACATAGCACAGCCTTTAGCATGGTACAAATTACCACCCAGGAAAAGCTGGTCTTAACCATGGGCAAACAGCTTTGCACGACATTGGTGCTTTGCATGGTGTTAGCAGGGAATTAGCGTGGCTTGCGTGACCCTAACATATGATCATGACACTTAGAAAATGCCAGACATGGAGGACACATGCTGCTCACTGACGGCACCACCATGATGCCAACAGCTGCCACCAGTCTCAGCCAAGCACAGACAGTAAGGGGTGATCCGACCCACAGGGGACATCATGGTAGTGTGGCCATACAGCACACACCTGCAGACATTACGTCTGTGGTGACCAACAGATGCCAGCACATACATGCAGCACTGTGGGCATGGTGGCAATTGAGGGGAGGATGTACGGATGGCCAGACCTCACCACAGCCAGGGTGTGGCCACAAGGCTGGGACACATCACGCAATGCACATGGGACAGTAGTGGGAATAACTCACCACCTGTGTGACAGTCAGATCTTACATGCCCCCCCCAGCCACATACCACACAACTGTACAAATGCCACAGCACACACTGCCGGCCATGCATATGTCATTGTGAGCATCCCATGCCACAGGTGCAGCATCTGTGGAGTGCACAACAGCGAAACAGTACTGTCCACTGTCAGCAATCACCTGCAAGCTGGGCCTGTCACTGTGTAAAGTGTAGTGGTCATCACTGCCCTACATACAATAGACATTGCTGTGTCCCTCAGACTACAGGCCCCCTTGCTACTGTAGTGTCTGCTGTGCACTGTAGCATGGCCTACATTGTGATGGTTGCATGCAGCACCACAACCGCCTATGCCTATGCTGTATTGTCCCTCGGGGCACACAATGCTATGTTGTACTGCATACATGTAGCCTGCAGCAACCATCATGCATTGTCAGACGGACCTACAGGTGGAGCTGCAGCCAGACCTGGCCAGACCCTGTACTTCAGTACTGACCTACAGGTGGAGCTGTGGGACCCTTCAGTAATGCTGGGCAAACTGCATGCAAATCAGGGAATAATGAGATGCTAATTTGGCTGTCTGCCCAGAGACTACCTTTGTAGGCTCATTTGCATGTCACTTTTGAATATGGCATATCTTAGCTCCGTGCAAACAGCATAGCTCCGCACTAAAGCCACTCTAACGTGTTAGCACGGCGCTAACAGTTTGGGGAATATTATTCAGTTTTGATCACTTTTCTTTCACATCTGCTGCTGCCTGCAGCTGTACAGGTCCACGCATTTCCTGGCACACACATTGGCCACATAGTTCATCTCTACCTGCCCTCACATCGAGGTGCACTGTGTTATTATTGTGGTTTGCACTTCCTGGCTGCTATATTCAGTGCTGTCTTATTCCAGGGCTACATTTGCCCTGCACTCCCCAGCCCAGTTTGCATGGCCTCATTCCCATGCTATATTCAGAAGCTGTTTGCCCCCGGCTATTCCTTTTGAATATTGTTTGCCTTGTGCTCTGGGCTAAGTTTGCCCTCCAGGCAGTGTTAACTTAGCCCGGGGCAAAATTTTGAATATCTGGCCCATTGTGTCTTTTCAAACTGGGACAGAATGCCAGCTCACCAGACTGCTGGCTCATTGCTCCCGCTGAAGCCAGCAGCAGGACTCCAGTTGCAGCTACACAAATCAAAAATCACCTACAGTTCTCATACAAATGGTTTCTGGAATCCTCCACTCATTCGGTTCATTACCTTAGAGAATAGGAATTCATTACATTTTAAAGTAATATTATATTGTTTTAAACTATAAAACATTTGTAACTTTTTTGTTCCATAACCTAAACTAGCAAACACCTATCATACCTGTAGCACAATATCCATTTGTAGTATTTGTTACATGGCCCATTTTCTATTTACAGTTCTGAAGTGGCAACAATATAAAAAAATCGATGCAATATAAGTCATCGATCCTATATATCTGAAACAAATGTTTAATATGTAACAGATTGATACTTGCTAGTTTATAAATACCACTCCTAGTCAACTGCACTGAACCGGTCAGAAGCCTAACAGGAAAAAAGAAAATCTAATTTTATTTATGTTACAAAATGAATGTCAGTTCATCTTCTGTTTCAATGTATTATTTAATTCTAATATGTCATTTATGCCCTGCTTTTACAGCCTATTAACATTATTATTAACAGTAGTGCATAAGCTAGATAGTTCCTTTTATTAATTAGGCTATTAGAGAGGGCTTACAGTGGAATGGGTTAGTCGCCTATTCTGTATTTCTACCTTTTTTGTGTCTTGCTAAGTTAACTGGAACAAAATGGAACCTCAGAGGGCAAATTTTCTTACAACCTTTAACTACAGAGCCCACAGACTAGGGTCTACTATAGAGGAACATTGGCAGATATTACTGACCGAGCCTAAGGTATATGCTATCATTGTGGTACTGCCTAGGATTTTTTTTTAAATCTAGGAGTGTTGAGAACCATGTAATTGACAGTTTGCAACGTCTGGAAGAACCTAGGACTTGGTTACCTGCCTTACCCACCTTGCCCACTGATACGCAGCTGCTGTAGCTGATGTAAATATTGTGAGACTGTTACAGTTACAAATGCCTTTTTAAATCTTGTCACAGAAGAGCAGTATTATGTTAGAAAGTTCATTCATTGTGATACCAGTTATCTTGTGTGGCAAGATGCGGGTGTGGGGAATATTATGTTGGTAGGACAAACTAAATATGTAGCCAGGGTAGACCACTTGAATTGCAATATCTCACTTTCAGTGGTGTCTGGCTTTTACACATTTTCAGATTGTGTTTACCCAGGATAGACCAGCTGAAAGGCAATATCTAATATTTCGTGGACCCCCTGACCATCAGTTCCCCTGGTGACTGTAGTCTTTATTCCCCCCCATGGTTGTGCTGTGCAGCTAACATCATGGTGGGTATGACATCGCTCTTTTTTATTTATTTCTTTATTTACTTATTTATTTTTATTGCAGTTCCTGCAGGAACAGTCTGATCACAAATGCAAGCCAATGTTCACAATAAGCTGGGAGCAGTTGAGACGCAATAATTTCAAGTGTGCTATATTACAAAAAGGACTAATATAATTTAACCTTGCAATGTCTATGAATAAACTTCCTAATAGTTTCCTGATTTAGGTGAAGCAGGGTGTTTATAGATTGCATGGGGTTGTTACCATATCATTTGCTGACCTGTGGTATTAGGATGTGGGCAGCTTTTACTGACTCCTTGCTGTTACAAACAATGGTAGATTACAAGCAATCACACAGCACCCTTTTTGAATTTTCAGATGTGTTCTTCTCCCAGTATACAAGTGTAGGAATCAGGATTTGGTAACCTGGCATGCTTATTTAGAAATAAATTAAACTACTTTATGTTTCCTCATGTAGGCAGTGCACTTAAAATTACCATGTCTCAACTACTCCCAGTTGATTGTCAGCATTCTCAAGGCTTGTATTTGTAATTAAACTGTTCATGCCAGAACTGCCCAAAAATAAAGCAAAATAAGAAAAATTAGAGCAGAGTGCTCTCCATGATCTAGCTGCACTGCAAACCACAGATCCCCCCCCCCCAGCCTGAAATAAGTGCTGCAACCAGGAGGGAAAATGAAGGTCAGGAAAATTGAAAACAATCTATAAAACATGTCAAGTAAATACACTCCAAATAGACACAGATGTTTACATTAGTAATATTTGTATTCTGTTACCTTGCTGTAGATGAACTTGGCTCAATTCAGTGTGTGTGTGTGCGTGAGTGTATATATGTGTGTGTGTGTGTGTGTGTGTTGTGTTTGTGTGTGTCTAGGGGAGGGGGGGGCATAGCAGAGTTACACTGGATGGTGTGTGACTGTGCTTGGGGGTGCCCAAGACTATTTCCTGAGCCAAAGTCGAGGGTGCCTGGGAAAAGTAGAAGGATAGCATTTTCTCTAGTCTTGGAAGTAGCGCCTCCTTGTTTCCCCCCTCAGTCTTCCCCATCCAGCTTTATTGAGTGTCCCCTGATGGCCCCACTGGCTCTCTCAGATGTCATACAGGCAAAACCTTTATTCATTTTTAAACAGGAAAAGAAAATAACAAGTATTTAGGTATAGCTGGAATGCTTTATTTACACAGGTGACATCAGATTTTCACTTATCTGCATCTTTTTTGCTTATGGTTACTGACAGTTTTTATTTCATTTACACTTTTCAAATACTGCTGTTTGACCACTATATTTTATGACTCTGCAAACTAAATGCACAGATACTTGCTAAATGCAAAATGTGAGTATAATGCAGATAGGTCTCTTATCTGTATGGTAAAAGCAGTTTAAAAGTTATATGTTATACAGGCAAAACATTGTGGTCATTTCAAAACATGAAAAAAACCGAACAGGTAGTGTATTTTGTTATAGCTGTCTCAACTGCAATGTGGAAAATCAAGCCTGAAGCTGTTCATCTTATACTCAGCAGGGTATTTCATTCTTGTCCCAAGTCTGCTAGTACTGTATTCGGGACATGAGTACCGATTCCAAAATATTAAGAGACACAAATATGAAGGAGTATGTGCTTTGCTGCCTCCCTCTTAATAAAACAGTCAGTGCTGTACAATCTAGTTAAGCTTGTATTTTTGATCCCATATAAAATATGCAAAAGTAAATTTCACTGCTGAACATACACAATGTTTGTTTTCTGAATCAGTAAATATATGAATACTTTATATACACAGCTGACTCAGATTTTCACTTATCTGCATCCTTTTTGCTTATGGATACTAGCAATGTTTATTTCATTGACACTTTTAAATATTGCTGTTTGTTGACCACATTTATGACTGTGAGCACAGACCTCTGTAAGAAGAAAATAGTGCGGGGGCAGCCAGAGGCTGTAGTACCTTTTGCAAATAAATAAATGTGAGGGAAGGTGGAGAGAGGCAGAGGTTACTCTTGTCACCTCAGTTAATAAAGAAAAAAAAAAGAGGACTGAGGTCTTCTGGACTACGCTCAGAAAAGAAAAGAAAAAAAAAAGAACAAATTCCATACCCATAGGGGATGCATCTTTTAACTGCAGACTGAAAGCAACCCCAAACAGAGAAGTAGCATTGGAGCCTAGCTGCACACTTGAGCAGACATTGATGGATCAGGAAGTATGTTTCTGCTGGCACATTCCTATGTTTGTATGTGCTCTAGAAGGCAGAGATGTGTGTGTTAGCATGTGGATGTCAAAAACTGATGGGATAAAACTTGTTGAACAGGTTTAATTCCAAAGTGCCAATCTAGTAAGTTATTAGGGAAACAAACATTCAACTGAGCTATGAAATTAAAGTACATTGCATAGAACCCTGCCCAGCATACAACACGTATCTCTTACAGCGGTAGACCTGATGATTAGTGATTTATGGAGCTTTTTTGCTTGTTTTTTTTTTATAGCAGAGTTGGATTACTGCCCAGAGTAGCATACATAGCACCCTACTAAGAATTAATGTAGTACCCTTCAGCGTCTGTGGCTGTTAAGAAAAGCAATATATTATGTTGTTAATCTGTCTAAGGGGGATTGTGGGCAGATGCCATGACCAAATACACAGAGAAGTTACCAGATGCCAATGAGACCATATTAAGCAATTACAAAACAACTTCATATCAAATACCAATATCTCTTTTGATCTTTTTGTTAGCTTACCCATCCATTTCCCTAGTGATGTGTGGGGCTAATAAACTTTGCTGACTTTAGAAGGAGGCTTTAAACATACGGTTGTTTTTTTGGGGGGTAAACAAGCAAATACATCAAAAGAAACATAGAAATTTTGTTTTTAAATGTTGTTGTTTCAGAAACAGCATCTAAGGCACTGCTGATCTTGATTTCAAAGCTCCAGTCTGCATTAGGAATAATAAATCTATCAATGATCTTTCTAAACAGAAGGCAAATAATAATTGTGTGGTGTATGTTTAATAATAACTTGCGTTTGGCTATTGCTATGCTAACATTATCACTCCTGCTTCATACTTGCTGCATGTAAGCCCACCCAGCCCAGATGCTAATACTGACCTTGAGGATGAGCAAAAGCAAACAAGGTTTTGGCATGGAGGTGGGATTTTTGGGGGGGGGGGCTGTGGGCAGTGGTAGCCAGTCAGTGCCTGGGTCCTCCCACTTCATGCTTGCTGGCCAATTGGAATTAAGTTTTAAATTACTGGCAACTAATTTCAAGATGTTAGAATGTTCATTTAGCACCAAACTTACTTTACCATGTTCAGCAAGTATTATCAAGTAATCTATCAGTGGCACAAACACTTGTAACCAACATCATAAGGATAATGTAGCCATGTGGCAACCATGCATATTTTGATTCACAACCATAAAAGTAATTATCTATGATCTTATTCTAAGCATCTTAATATTCAAATAATTAGCACCAGTACATGGAGGTAGTAAGTGTTGAAACGATGTTTAACAGCAAGTTTCTCTCAGGAGACATTGCAGTGCAGAGGCTCAGTGCAAGTACTAGCTCACTTCTTCTCAGATAGGAAGCAAAAAACTTTTCTTACATTTTTGACCCCATTCTGCACCATCAACAAACACCACCCCCACTTTTATTGGCATTGTCAGAGAAACCCACTTTCCCCTTAATAACACAATGTCTAGTGTAATACAACAATAAGTGATACGTAGCATGTCCAGAAAATGTTTATTTCACATAACATGTACACTGTGAAAAAAAAAAATGCTCTGGAGTGCCTATGCAGACTTTATCCCAGTACTCTCCCAGCACAGCATTACTGTTATTGTTTTATGTTTTTTTTTCTTTTATCATTGGTGAGTGTAGGAGAGAAAAGGTAGTGAAGATTTTTTTTATTTTCCAAAAAGTACTGTGACTTCAGTGATTACTGAGAGAAGAGTCCTGTTCTGTTTTTATTATTCATGATTTGCCCCAAGACTGACAGGGATCAGCCTTCTGAAGGACTGCCAGCTCCTCCTCACAATTTACTCTGCTATGTCAAAGCTGAGTGTGTCTGTAACATAAGGGGTGCAGACTGCATAGAGGTCTTGTCCTTACTGAAATGGACTGTGCACTCTATGTAAACATTGTTACATGAGTAAAAACAAACAAGGTTTTGGGACGGAGGTGGGATTTTTTTTTGGGGGGGGCTGTGGGCAGTGGTAGTCAGTCAATGCTGGGTCCTCCCTCTTCGTACTTGCTGGCAACTTGGAACCAAGTTTTAAATTACCAGCAACTAATTTCAAGATGTTAGAATGTTCATTTAGCACCAGACTTACTTTGCCATGTTCAGAAAGTTTTATCAAGTAATTGATCAGTGGCACAAACTCTTGCAAGCAACCTCATAAGGATAATGTAGCCATGTGGCAACCATGCATATTTTGATTCACAACCATGAAAGTAATTGTCTATGATCTTATTCTGAGCATCGGAATATTCAAATAATTAGCACCAGTACATGGAGGTAATAAGTGTTAAAATGATGTTTAATAGCAAATGGTAAAATTAAGAACAATGAAGTCAAGTAGACCTGATCTAATCGTTATTATGGGGACAGCAAGTTTCTCTCAGGAGGCATGGCAGTGCAGAGGTTCAGAGCAAGTACCAGCTCACTTCTTCTCAGATAGGAAGCAAAACTGTTTCTGGCATTTTTGACCCAGTTCTGCACCATCAACAAATACCACCCCCACTTTTATTGGCACTGTCAGAGAAAACCACTTTCCTCTTAATAGCAAAATGTCTAGTGTAATACAACAAGTGATATGTAACATGTCCAGAAAATGTTTATTTCACATAACATGTACACTGTGAAAAACAAAATGCTCTGGAGTGATTATGTAGACTTTATCCTGGTACTTCCCCTAGCACAGAATTACTATTATTGATATATATATATATATTTTTTTTATTGTGGGTGATGGCAGGAAGCAAAAGGTAGTGAAGATATTTTTTTATTTCCCGAAAAGTACTGTGCCTTCAGTGATTGCTGAGAGAACAGTCCCGTTCTGTTTTTATTATTCATGATTTGCCGCAAGACTGACAGGGATTAGCCTTCTGAAGGAGTGACGGCTCCTCCTCACAATTTACTCTGCTATGTCAAAAGCTGATCGTGTCTGTAGCACAAGGGGCACAGACTGCATAGAAGTGATGTTCTTACTGAAATGGACTACACACTGTATGTAAACATTGTTACAAATGTTGTCACGGTAACCTACTAAAAGTTATAGCAACCTGCTGAGGACAAACAACAATGACCCAGGAAGCAGGGGTCAGAGGTATGCCTGAGAGATGAGAGGTAGTCCTGGTCAACAGGAAAAAACAGCTGTCTATGACAGCAGTTCAGATTTAGTGGTGACATGTAGGCAACGTGCCTACATGTTACCACCATGAATAGTGGTATTTTCCCTCTGATTATGCGCCACTGCATCTGAACGCTATCATAGACAGCTCAGACAGTTACTGACACAGTGGAGTGGTGCAAAACGGACCAGAGCATTGGAAGTGAGGGAGGCACACCTACGAATTCTTGTATGGTGACACTATGTTTCTTCTACATGCGTGCAAACAAACATAAAAATGTTCTAGTGCATATGAGGGCACAGTTAATGCAGTTGATGTGTTATGGGTAACATTAAAGTGCACCTTAAGAGGAGAATGCATACGTCTGGCCTCCAAGCATTATAAAACTAGTCATGCACCAGCCTTTGAGGGATATCAGGCAGATTGAGCATAGCCTTCATTTGCATACCTCTGTGAATATATGGTCCAGGTTAAATGTCTTACAAGCCCAGTATGCCAATTTAATTGCATAAAAGGCAGAATTGGCTTGAATAAGGATGAAATTAAGGGACTTTGAGTCTGGAGAAAGAGCAGGCAAGTTGTTAGCTCTTTTTCTCCATACTATAGAGTCCTCCAATTTTATTTCTGGTGTACAGACCAACCCCAGTGCAGTGATAGTGACCCATCCCAGGAGGATAGCTGATGTTTTCCATTCTTTTTACCTAACATTATATGCAAATGACTTGCCCTGATCCTCAGTTATTGGCTCAAATTTTCTTCCTATCTAGACCCTCTCCCCCCTCCCTGTACTTTCCATCCCACAACAGGAGTTACTTAAGGGCCCAATAATGGTTCCAGAGGTTTTAAAAGCCATACGACAGCTAGCTTCTGACAAAGCCCCTGGGCAAGATGGCTTTAGAAACAATTTCTATTCGGCCTTCTTCGAGCAAATAGCCCCCATTTTAGCTCAGCCGTGCAACTAGTGGTACTTCTGGGGCTTCTCTAATTCCTCCTTCATAGAGACTTGGATAACATTAATCAAGAAGCAGGCAAGGAGGAGGAGAGGTCTCTGGACAGTTATTGTCTGATATCGCTACTCAACTTGGACTTAAAAAATGTTAGCTAAAATTTTAGCCAACAGAATGGTCCAGGTGTTGGATGCCCTGATTGGCCCTACACAAATTGACTTTATGAAAGGCTGCCTATCCAGTGACCATGTCTGGAAACTGCATTATCTTATTTCAACATCCTGGGAAAGCACGTCCCCTGTGGCCCTAGTCTCCCTGAACACCATGAAAACATTTGATCGAGTAGCTGGCCCTCAGCTTTTTGCTATACTACAAAAATCTGGTTTCACATAAAAATTTATAACTTGGATTAACCTATTACATAGTAGTCCAACTGCTCGTATTCGGTGTAATGGGGTTTTATCTGACCATTTTCCCTTACAGCATAGAACTCAACAGAGTTGCCCTCTTTCTTCCTCAAAGGAATCTGGGTTGAGTAGCAAAGTTATACACTATCAGCTTATGCATGTGATTTATTATTATATATTGAAGACCATATGACCTCTATGCTGGTGGCGCTGAGAAATATTCAACGTTATCTGCCATTTCAGGCTATAAATTAAATCTGGATAAAACCAAAATCCTGCCCTTAAATAATTTATTTTATAAGCAGGATATTCTCAGACTGGGACTGTCATGGGAGCCAAAGTCCCTCACGTACTTAGGAGCATGCCTCTCCCATTTCCCATCAAAGTTAGTAAAGGATAACCTCTCTTCCTTTTTGCATACCGTCAAACAAGATCTACAGTGGTGGTTCACCCTATCCTTTCCCTCTGGGGACATAGTAGTACTATCTTAATGAACTTGTTACCATGCATACTATACCCCTGGGGTATGTTGAATATTTATCTTCCAAAAGTGTGATTCACCCAACTGCTGGGTATGATTAATGGGTTCCTGTGGAGGGGAGGGACTATTCGCCAGGCCTATTTTAAATTATCACTCCCAAAGCAGTGTGGCGGCCTGCAATTCCCTAATTTTTTCCTATACTACTGTGCTCTTCACAGCAGCAAACTATTGTGGGATGCACAAGGGGGGACCGAATCAGATAGCGCTTATATCCCATCTTGATCTTGAATGCTCTCTCTGCAAAGACTTTGGCATACGGCTTAACAGCTTGCTCAACATAAAACCATCTGAATTCTTCACCTGCTCTGCTCGATACCAGCTTGATGGGTACTTGGGACTGCCATGGACCAAAGATTTAGTTCAACCCCTCATAGGCAATCCTAATATGGAGATTTCTGGGCATCCTATTTCTCCCTCCTTTTTTCCCCAGTTTAATGATTTAACCATTGAATTTCTACTACAGGGAGACACATTCTTATCATTTAATTCTATCAGAGAACACTTTCAAATGTCCAACTCTTTCAGCTTTAAATACCTTTGGCTCACACATGTGATATCTACCTACCAGGCCCTAGGCCTTGGACCTGGTTGGAGCTGGCTGTTTCTAAACCCTTGTTCTCTGTAGTTACGCAACCGCATCCACCGTCCAGGCTCTATAAACTCTTTCAATCTCTGGATTCTAAAAGCCCGGTGGGGATCTGTTATTATTGGCAACTGACACTAAGCCTTCAGGAAGACTTCCTAGTATGGCAATCAGTATGGTATGCTCTTTATAAATATCACAAACAAGATATGTTTTACTGATTTAAATTTAAAATGTTACATAATCTGTATCATACTCCATGTAAGCAATAATACCCAACAGGGTGGGCGGTATTGGGCAATACCGGACCGCCCAAGGGCATAATG
This sequence comes from Neoceratodus forsteri, assembly GCA_016271365.2. Lineage (NCBI taxonomy): Eukaryota > Metazoa > Chordata > Ceratodontiformes > Ceratodontidae > Neoceratodus > Neoceratodus forsteri. Next base: position 1,038,144,321 of record CM057453.1, read on the forward strand.
AGGCCCGATGCTGCAGGCGGAGGGCCTTATAGCCCCTGGAAGGTCCGGTGTTGCCCATAATGCCCACCCTGGAGGGTATTATTGCACTTAGAAAATGGGCTACCTGTGGCATTTTTATAAGGGGATTTAATAAAATTAAAAAGAAATACAAAATATTGACTAAAAATGAAGTTGAAGACTCTCTGTTGTAAAGTAGTCCGTGTCTGTGGTGTTCCATGTACTCTTGCCCCTCCACTGAGCCATTCTCCTCTATTCCCCCCCCCCACAACCAGCTGAAGAAGACATAGAATTACCTCGCTCCTTGTAGTGCTTTTTAAAAAAAAAAAAAAAAGGTTTTCTGTTTTGTTGCCGATCACTTTACTTTGGGGGATGGGGACTGAGTTGAAGTTTCTGACTTGAAGATCTGTGGGAACTGGGAAGTAAAGCGAAGAGAATGCAGCAAAGTGCTGTGGATATGATGGAGGGCAGTCAGTCGAGGAAGGTAATTACAGTATGAACTGTGTTAAAAAATTACCTAACGTTATTTTGTTTTGTCTCGGTTTTCCATTCCGGGAGAGCAGTACTGCATTTCGTGCAAACTGGACCATTTCCAAGTAGTCATGAGCATGCAACGTGCCAGCGCTACTACTTTCTGTCACAGAAGCCATTGTTCAGTTCAAAGGGGAAAAAATGAAAAGATTTTGTGGGTAATGTTGTTTGTGTTAATTTATGTTACCCAGCTTTTTATAACTGCAACTGAGATTTAGTGCAATCCAGCAGCACGGTTCTTCAGCGAGGTGTGTGGCTGTAGTGAAGAGAGTATGCCACTATGTTCGTGTAGGGCACTGGCACTTAACACAAAAATCACGGAGGTCAAGCAGGCTGACAGAAAAAAGAAAAGCAACTTTAAAAATGCTGCAGGTTATTCTGTATTTAGTTGCTTTGCTGTGCATTTTTCAGAGGGGTTATTCAGCAGGTTTATGATTTTTGTACTGTACAGCTCAGGAGAACTGGGTTGGGAGTCATGATGACACGTTCGTGAGCTTCATTCCCTGGAGAAGGACACGCTGCTGGCTTGCGCATTTTGCTACATCAGGAGGCTTTTGGGGAAGTTGGGAGTGGAAGTACTAGGTGTGTCCCATTAAAGTAGACAGTTACCGGTCTGAAGTTAGGCTGGAGAGCAGAAAATCTATCTGCCGGAATGGCTATGGGACAGCGGGACTAACGTTTTTTTAAAACGCAACTGATTATGGCTCAGCGCAAGAGCGGGGTCAGGAAACTGCTTTTGAATTGTTTGTGGCTGTGAGGAATGAGGATTCGTCTTTCTGTCCCCTGGCTGTAAATGGTGTTTTTTTTTGTTTTGTTTTTAAAAAAAAATGCAGTAGACATCAAACTAGGGAGCTTTGGAGGAGGGGGGAGGGACGTATGTCTCTTTAAGCGAGACAGAAAAATGGCTGCTATTTCAAATTCAAATGAGAGGGTTTTAGCCAATTGGAAATTAAGGTGGGCACTTGGATATTTCAGTGGGATGAAGGGGCACTGAGACTGGTACTTTTTATTTCCTGGGCATCTATTGAAAGTTAATGTACCCCTCTGGCAAGGGTACTAGCCAATCAGATGCCAGGAAATAAAAAGCCCATTTTCTAACTAAGTTATATAAAATGAGCAAATTATCCTCCCTGCTATATTCTAGATGTGGCTTGTGGAGGTCACCTTAAAATATATACTTTGGGACTATGTAAGGGTAACACCTTTCTGGAGCACCATAAAGGCCTCATTAGATCCCCTTCTGGGGTAGGAGGACCTCTTTTCTCCAGAAGTTTGTTTGATGGGCCTTTACCCTTTAGATTTACCCAGTATCTGCAAGGCCACATAGCAGTGATATCGATGATGGCAAAGTTAATTATATTACGGCATTGGAAGGACAAGACCATTCCCTCATACAAAGAATGGCACCAAGAGATTCTGACAGAACTGATAGTGGAGAAGCACACTGGTTCTCTTTGAAAGTACCCGGACTAGTTCTGGACCAGCTGGTAATCATTGTACATGTTGTTGTCCTTACCCTCACCGGGGACACAATCTGTGATGTAATAACAATAACCAATAACAATAATCTCAGGCAGCAGTAATGCCCAATTCCCCAGATGTGTGTTCTTGGTGCGCTACTTGAGCCCCCATATAATATGTGTTTCATTTGCTGAGCTCTTGGGGGGGTAGGGTAGTGTGGGGGAGAGGGGCATGTTTTTTTCTCTTTCTTATTTTTTGTTTTCTTTCTATTTTTTATTTTTATTATTGGATATTTCTATTATAATGTTCGTTGGTTGGTATTGTATGGTATGTGTGTTTTTGTTTTTTGTTATATTATTGGTTTGATACTTGGAAATCAATAAAGTGTACTTAATGAAAAAAGTTTTAGAAACATACAGTGGAAACACAGAAATTATCAGCACAAAAGGACCACTTGGCTCACCCAGTCTGCCCAGTTGTTCCCTGACTATTCTGTTCCAGAAGGTCCTAACTGTTCTCCGTCGACCCTCCCCTCTTTCTATTTACTAAGATTCCTCCATGCCTATCCCATGCATGTTTGAAACCACCATAGATTTTGTCCCTACTATCTCTGATGGCAGGATGTTTCATGTGCCCGACATTCTTTCAGTGAAGTAATATTTCCTCACATCACTCTTAAATTTCCCCCATTCTAGCTTTGTTATATGCCCTCTTGTTCTGTTGCTCATCTTCATTTGAAACAGGTTCTTTACACGTACTCTCTTCACTCCTACAAGGTACCTGTAGGTCTCTATCGTGTCCCATTCTCCCTCCTCTCCTCCAGGGTGTACATATTAAGATCCCTCAATCTGGTCTCATATGGTTTCTCATGCAGCCCATGTACCATTTTAGTTGCCTTCCTCTGGCCTCTCTACCCTGTCTATGTCTTTTCTGAGATGCAGCCTGCAGAACTGTGCACAATGTTCCAGGTGTGGTCTCACCAATGAGCTATATAGAGGAAATATTACCTCCCTCCTTCTGCTTGTGATACCTCTCCCTATTCACTCCAGCATTACACTGACTCTGCCCACTGCCTCGTCACACTGTCTTGTTACACTGCCTCATCACACTGCCTTGCAAATTCAGCCGTCATCAAAAGTGACTTACCATTTGAGGAACATTGCTGGGATCTGGGCCCTTAAACCAACCAAGGACCTGACATCCCTGGTTCATGCCCTTGTCACGTCCAGGCTAGATTACTGCAATGCCCTGTACCTAGGGCTGTCTGGAGGCAACCTTTACCATCTGCAGCTGGTGCAGACCGTGGTGGCTAGTTTGCTGACTGGTGTTGTGAGATTGGATCATATTATACCTGTCCTCCATGAACTGCACTGGCTTCCAGGGAGGTGGAGGGTTGCCTTCAAGGTCAAATTACTGACCTATAAAGCCCTGCATGAAGGGGAACAAGCCTACCTGTAAGACCTCCTGGCTCCTCACTGCCCATCTTGGGCCCTCTGTTCCCCCAAGGGTTTTCTCCTTGTGGTTCCCAGCACTAGGTTGTGGCATTTGGGGGACAGCAAGTTCTCAGTTGCCGCACCAACCCTGTGGAATTTTTTACCAAGACATCTAAGGGAGGCACCCTCTGTGGAAACCTTCAAAAAAGGATTAAAAACATTTCTATTTAATCAGGCATTTGATATGTGAAGAGCAAAATGAACTGACTGTTATTATTGTTTTATCGTATTGTATATTCAGGTTCTCAGGTATTCAGGTAATCAGTGTCAGTGGCTCAGTAGGTAGTACACTCGCCTCTGAGGCCGGGAGATCAGAGGGCTGTGGGTTCAGTTCCCACATCTGGCACTTGGGTTAATATCCCAGTACTGACACTGTAGTGCAGCATGAGAGAGGTGCTGCACTTCTGAGGTGCCGTCTTTCGTATGAGAAGTTAAACCGAGGTCCCATCTGCCTGGATTGGTGGTAGTACAGGTGGATGTTAAAGATCCCATGGCACTTATCGAAAAGAGTAGGGGAATTTCCCCAGAGTCTTGGCCACATTTCCCTCATTCACTGAAAATACCAACAGCTTAATCTGGTTCAGCGTCAGTTGGCATTCATCTGTATCCCCCTCCCCCGGGTCGTGCCTGAAAACAGGCAGGATTTGTTTAGTGCATTTACCCGGTCAACAAAAACTAAATAAATAAAATAAATAAAAATATTGTTTAGTGAGCAATAGATACAATTTTATATTGAACTCTGCTTTATGTTCTGATATTAGGTGATGCATTATATAAGAACTGTTTTTTTAAATACTTTTAAGTGCTCCAAGCCTCCAGGAACGGGCACTATATAAAGTTTATATCTATCTATCTATCTATCTATCTATCTATCTATCTATATTTCTCTGAAATATACTTTTCACCTGTACTCTGTTTATTCCCCTAAGGTATTTGAAAGTCTCTGTCATATCTCCCCTCTCCCTTCCTTGCTCCAGTGAGTAGATTTTAAAGTCCTTAAGTCTTTCCTCATAGTGCTTCTGGTGCAGTCCATGTACCATCTTTGTTGCCTTCTCTGGACTGCCTCTGTTTTGTCAATGTCCTTCTGGAGATGTGGTCTCCAGAACTGGACACAGTACTCCAGCTGAGACCGTACCAGTGATCTGTACAGTGGCATCACCACCTCTTTCCTCCTGCTTGTTATGCCCCTCCATATGCTCCCCAACATTGTTTGCTCTCCCCACTGCTTTTTCACACTCTTTGGTCACCTGCAGGTCATCAGCTATGATAACCCCCAGGTCTCTCTCTCTCTCTCTCCTGACTTGTGGTGGCCAGAATTTCCCCACCCATCCTGTACTCCTCCCTTGGATTCCTGTGACCCAGGTGCATGATCTTGCACTTTTTAGCATTGGAACTCAACTGTCAGACACCCAGCCACTCCTCTAATAGGCTTAGATCCTTTCTCATTCTTTCCACCTTCTTCGGTGTGTTCACTCTGTTGCAGATCTTGGTGTCATCTGCAAAGAGGCTCACCTTTCTCTCCAGATCCTCTGCAATGTTGCTAATGAAGACATTGAATAGGTCTGGCCCCAGCACCGATCCTTGTGGCATCCTGCTGGTCACCTATCTTTCCTCAGATTTCATGCCATTTGCCACCACCTCCCGAGTCCTGTCCCTTAGTCAGTTTCCAACCCACTTTACTACCATAGGACCCACTTCCAGGATTCCCAATTTACTTATCAATCTCCTGTGTGGGACGATGTTGAAGGCCTTGCTGAAATCCAGGTAGGCTACATCCACTGCCCCTCCCTGATCTACCACCCTGGTTATGCAGTCAATGAAATCTATAAAATTCGACTGACAGGAACTTCCCGCTGAGAATCAATGCTGCTTTGGATCCTATGCCCCACTATCCTCCAGCAACTTCACAATCCTCTCCTTAAGTAAGGACTCCATTAGTTTCCCCACTACTGAGGTCAGGCGTACAGTCTTATAATTGCCTGCCTCCTCTCTGCTTCCACTCTTGTGGAGAGGGACCACATCTGCCTTTCTCCAGTCCTCAGGTACCTCCCCTGTCTCTAGTAATGCATTGAAAAGGGCAGCCAGTGATTCCGCCAGCACTTCCCTGAGTTCCTTTAGTACTCTGGGGTGGATTCCTTCTGGCCCCATTACCTTATTTGCTTTTATTTTCTTGAGTTCTTCTAGGACTCTTTCCACCACGAATGAGATAGTGTCTACCTCCCTTCCCTGAATATCTATCTTACTGAGTCTCGGTCCCTCACCCTCCCTTTTCCTGGTGAATACTGAGCAAAAGTACTTGTTCAGTATCTCAGCCTTTTCTAGGTCACCCTTCACCCTTTCTTCTCCTTCCTTCTTCATCCTAACAATCCCATTTCTGGTCTTTTCCTCTCGCTAATGTAGGAAGCAGGTCTTGTCACCTTTCTATAACAGCCTGGGCTATACCATACTCTGTCTGTGCTTTAGCCCTTCTTATTATTTTCCCAGATTCCCTTTGCTTCTCCAGATATTGTTCTCTGTTCTCATCCTTTTGTGTTTCCTTGTATCTTCTGAAGGCTCTTTTCTTTTCCATTACTTTCTTGACCACTACCTTCGAGAACCATAATGACCTTTTCTTTCTTTTCCTCTTGCTATGCATTTTGATACAGTGACCTGTTACTTCTGTTATGACTCATTTGAGTCTAGACCACTGTTTTTGCACATCTCTCCCTGTACCTTCCACTGACAAGGCTCTTTTTGAGATTTCTACCCATCTCCTTAAAGTTAGCCTTCCTGAAATCTAAGGCCTTTATCCTTGTATGGCTTGCCTCCTCCAGTGTGGTTACCTTAAACCATACTGTCCTGTGGTCGCTGGTACCAAGGGGACTGCCCACCTCCACATCTGTGATCCTGTCCCCATTGGTCAGGACCAAATGCAGTATGGCCTCCTCATGGGTTGGTTCTGCTACAAGCTGTCTTAAATTTGCCCTAGTTGTAATGAGGATGCCAACATCCTGAGTTAGAAATTGAGTATTGTGACTGACAGTTTGTTGTTGTGTTTTGAAATATAGAGAAGGCTACTTTTCCATCATCCAGGCTTCCCTTGCCACATACAACCTGCAGAGAAGCACCTAAAATAGTTTTCTGAGTCAGGTCTTGTTTATGTGCAGTGATGAACCAAAATAGCTACAGGGGCTGAGAGTCACACATCAACAATTTACATATACAGTATGTAAAGTATTGAGTGCTGATGGAAACACTGAAGTCAATAAGGCTAAAATAGCTATTTCTAATAGGAATCAGTTGGCAGTCTAATCAGAATCAGGACCCCTACCCACATCCCATTATGTCCAGTGGACAAGGGTAAATCTAAACTCTGAAGTCAGGTGTACTGGGTATATCAAAATCCCCTCTCATTTGCAAACATCAGGCCTGCCCCTGTAAATTCTGACAGAAATGGCCAAATAAAAACAAATAAATTTATCTAATTTTCAGGCCGGGTGACTGCTCCCTTTCTAGCCTATTTTCACTCTCTTCAGCAGCAGTAAAAATATGCATTTTTAAACTACTGCTACAGAGGTAGAATGAGAACAGAAAGGGAAGCATGTAATCAGTAGGCAGCACCACTGCACAAATGGGTCTGGAGCAGCCTGTCAATCAAGGTAGAAGAAAAGCAGTTAGCAGAGGCATCTGCATGTAGGCCCCAAATGGTCAGCTGACCAAGGGAGCAGACAGTCAACAGTGGCATCAGACAAATGGGCAAGTAGTTGATGGCTGACTGAGGAAGCAGGCAAGCAGTTGGTGGTAGCAGCATACAAAGAGACAAGTACCAAGTTCCCCAGAAGATTAATGGATTTTTTATGTTGTCTTGTGCTCATGCGTAAGAAACATCTTGCTCTAGTGCAGGTCAGCGCGGGGCGCAGCTGCTGTTGGGTGAATACAGGGCACGCATCAGTAGGTGCGTCCCTCATTTCCCAATCAGTCTGCATGCCACCACCACACCATGCATTCATAATGGGGTGAGCACATCAAAGCAAAGGTCTGCTGCAATCCGAGCAAAGTTCGTCATACGCAGCGGTCCTTTGCTTGCTGTGCTCGCCGCCATTATGATCATGGTCGGTGAGCCCGCAGCCTCGCCAGCTTGCCAACATCAGGGGTGCCCAACTCTGTCAGCTCCCCGAGTTTGTGTGCTGGACGGGGAGCCCACCCCGCCGGCATACTCCCCAAATGTTGAATGCCGAGGGGGGTGCCCAATCCCCCTCAGCTCGCGGCCCACCCTCGCTGTCTTTGCCCGCCAACGGCGGAGCCCACTCCCCGTCGGCATCACTCCCCCCCAACTGTTGAATGCCAAGGGGGGTGCCCAATCCCCCTCGGCTTGCACTCCCCAACTCTTTGTTGCCTGTGGGGTGCCCAATCCCTGTCGGCATTGCCCCCCGTGTTGTGTGCCAACTAGGTGCCCAATCCCCGTCAGCTACTGACACTCCCCAAAAAACCGATTAGGTGGCACGCTGGAGCCCACCCAGCATGCCAAATGCCCTGTAAGACGAAAACTGTCCCGTGGCCGGTTTCCTTTTTTCCTGCAAAATGAAAACTGTCCTCGTAGTCTAGATGCCCTCCCCACCCACGCCCACCCACTGCGCACCTGCCTCCCCTCACCCCCTCACCCATACTTACCTCCAGACTCGGCAGCGATCTTCCGTGGACCGGGAACCGTCTGCACTCTTCAAAGCCGACCGCGAACTGAGGAAATGCCGGTAAGCTGTATAATGCAGTGAATAGGGGTGTTTCAACTTTGCTGCATATCTCAGGCATTTCTTGGAATTTTGGCACCAAATTTTCAACACTGGGTTTTTGGGGCCCCTCCTCCTGAATTCTATCACTGTCATGGTGTTAATCGGCTCGAAGGTGATTTTGCAGTCACTGTCGAAATCACCTTTGGGACATTAACGAAATGACAGTGCCAGTATTCATGAGCAGCCTCTCAAAAGCTATGTTTCAAATTTGGTGGAAAAATCGCTTAAATGCCTGTTTTACGAGTGTGCGTTGCGCGGTTGCTACGCGGGCTCATAACCCGGCGCGTCGCAATATTTTAATGCGGATTTTCAGCATTGGCATTTTTGTGCACCTCCTTGTGAACAGTATAGCTGTCATTTCCACATCCTGCCTGAAATGTGTTTCCCTTCGCGCACACCGGCGCAGTCACTAGGGAAATCAGTGTTTGGGCCAGATTATGAAAATGACAGTGACACAGTTCATGAGCAGAGCTCCTAGAATGCCTATGTTGAAAATTTGGGCGGATACTCCATAAAATGACTGTGTTACGAGCATGCATTGGCAGATTACCGCATGCTCGTACCGTCATGCATTGTGATATTTTCACTCTGGATTTTCACCATTGCCATTTTCCACACCTCTTGATGAACGAGTGCAGCCGTCCACTTCCACATGACCTGCCCCTAAATGTGTTTCCGCACTTCCGGCGCAGAATAAGCGTGGTGTGCTCTGAAATCCTTCAGGACACTTTGAGGAAATTACAGTGACACTGTACATGAGCAGAGGTGCTAAAATGCCTATGTTGAAAATTTGGTGCTGAACGCCCATAAACTGGCAGTGCTGCAAGCATGCCTTGCATATTTTCCACACACTCTTGCAACTCCGCAAATTCTGTATATTTGTATACCACATTTTCAGCACTGGCATTTTATTACACATCCTTATGAACTGTGCAGCTGTCATTTATCACATCCTGCCCAGCATTTTTTCCCGCACTGCACTAACAAACACCCACAGGGACACCCTAATGCCTCTCGCTTTCTGCAGGGTGGGGGTGGGTTGACATCAGTTCAATATTTGACTGCCACTCCTATGCTGCATCTCTCTAACTCCTGCACTGCCAATGGCAGCAAGACAACATTCGGCATTGACAAATGCTTGTTTTTTTTGTTCGAAAAATTGATGTTGTAGTCATGACGCGTTGGAACTGTGTTTGGTGTTGGAAGAACAGATTATGTGAGCTACAGTAGAGTTGGAGATGGGTAATGAATTATTGGGAATATAGGGACAGTTGGCAGGCAGTCTTCAGTTGAGAGGAGTGGACTTTGGCAGAGGGCAGAAATGGGGCAGAAAGGGGCCAAAATGTAATAACTGTGGCAGAGAAGAGTGAAGAAATGTGATAGCTTGAGCAGGAAGGGAGAAGTAATAAGAACTCTGGGGCAGGGAGGGGCAGATAGGGGAAATCTGTGACAAGGAGGGGCAGAAATTAAAATTCTGGGACAGAAAGGGGCAGAAATTGGAAACTGGGATCATGGAGGGGCTGAAATTGGAAATCTGGGGCAGAGAGAGAAAAGAGAGTAATAAACTGTGATAGAGGCAGGGCAGAAATGGGAAATCTGGGACAGACAGGGCTGAAATAGGAGATCTGGTGCAGGGAGGAGGCAGAAATGGGAAATCATTGAAACATAGAAACATAGAAATTGATGGTAGATAGGGACCACTTGGCCCACCTAGTCTGTCCATTTTCCCTACCTGTTTCATATACTGCAGATCCTAAATGATCTGTGGCTTACCCTCTCTTTCCTATCGCTACAGTTTCTTTATGTCTGTCCCACGCATTTTTCAATTCCCCTACTATTTTTGTTCCTATAACCTCTGCTGGGAGGCTGTTCCATGGATCCACCACCCTTCCCATGAGAAATACTTTTTCATGTTACCACGAAATTATCCCCGTTTTCATATCATGGCCACTTATTCCTGAACATCTTTTTTTTTTTGAAAGATGCTACCCTCTTGTACCTTATTTACACCCTTGAGGTATTTGAAAGTCTCTGTAATATCCCCCCTCTCTCTCCTATCCTCCAGGGAATACACATTAAGATCCTCCTGTCTCCCCTCATATGACTTTTGGTGCAGCCCCTGCACCATTTTTGTTGCCCTTCTCTGAACCACTTCTACTCTGTCTATGTCCTTCCAGAGATGTGGCCTCCAGAACTGGACACAGTACTCTAGATGAGGTCTCACCAATGTTCTATACAGTGGTATCACCACCTCCTTCCTTCTGCTGAAGATACTTCTCCCTATGCACCCCAGCATTCCACAGACTCTCCTTACAGCTTGCTCACATTGTTTGGGTAACTTTTAGATCATTAGCTATGATTACTCCCAGGTCCCTTTCCTGTTTGGTGGCCATCAGTACCTCTTCCCCTATCATGTACTCTTCCCCTGCAGTTCTGTGCCCCAAGGTCATGATCTGGCACTTCTTTGCATTGAATCTTAGCTGTTCCACCCTGGACCACTCCTCAGGCTTGTTTAGGTTCCTTCTCATTTTCTCTACCCCTCCTGGAGTGTCAACCCTGTTGTAGATCTTCGTATCATCTGCAATGAGACACACCTTCCTTTCCAGTCCCTCTGCAATGTTGCTTATGAAGACATTAAAGAGGACTGGTCCAAGCACCGATTCCTGCAGGACCCCACTGGTCATACCCCTCTCTTTGGATTGAACTCCATTCATCACCATCCTCTGTGTCTTATTGCTCAGCCAATTTTTAACCCAGTTTACAATCCTGGGACCCACTCCCAGGCTACCTAGCTTCTTTACTAGCCTTCTATGTGGAACAGTGTGTCAAAAGGCCTTGCTGAAATCCAGGTAGGCCACATCCACTGCACCTCCTTGATCCATCTCCCTAGTCACCCAGTCAAAGAAATCTATTAGATTTGTTTGACAAGATCTTCCCGCTGTGAACCCATGCTATCTCGGATCCTGTGCTCCATTGGATTTGAGATATATCACAAACCTTTGTTTTAATAGTGATTCCATTAGTTTCCCCACCACTGAGGTCAGACTGACTGGCATGTAATTGCCAGCCTCCTCCCTGCTCCCACTTTTGTGGAGAGGGACTACATTCACCCTCCTCCAGTCATTTGGTACCACACCTGTTTCCAGCAAACTGTTTAACAGGGCTGTCAGAGCTGCTGCCAGCACCTCTCTGAGTTCTCTTAATACTCAGGGATGTATCCCATCTGGCCCCATTGCCTTGTCCACTTTCAGATTAGCGAGTTCCTTTAAGACTCTCTCCTCCTTAAATGGGCTGGTGTCCATCTCCCTCCCAGTGGTGCTTCCATCGCCTAACTTTAATCCATCCCTTTACCTTTTTTCTGTGAATACTGAACAAAAATACTTGTTTAGGATTTCTGCTTTTTCTTGGTCCCCATCTGTACACTTCCACTCCTCCCCTTTTTAGTCTAACTGTCCCACTCTTGTTCTTTTTTCTTTAACTAATGCACATGAAAAATTTCTTGTCCCCTTTTGTTATTGCCTGGGCTATTTTTTTTTTCTGTTTGTGCCTTTGCACTCCTGACTGCTTTCCCCACCTCCCTTTGCTTTTCCAGATACAGTTTCCTGTCTTCTTCCCTCTGTGTTTCTTTGTACCTCCTGAATGCCACCCTTTTCTCCCTTACGTTCTTGGCCACTTCCTTTGAGAACCATAGTGTTTTTTCTTTCTCTTTATTTTGCTTACTTGACTAATGCAATGGCTTGTTGCCTCCACTATGGCTCCCTTAAGATTCTCCAATTGTTCTTCCACCCCACTTATCTTCTCCTTCTCTGCCAGTGGTTTCCTAAGACATTCCCCCATCTTTGTCAACCCACCTGAAATTCAGGATCCTTGCTTTTGTGTGGTTTGACTCTTCTGCTGTTCTCACTTTGAACCACACTGTACTGTGATCACTTGATTTCACATGGCTCCCCACTTTTACATCTGTAATTCTGTCCCTGTTGGTAAGTATCAGGTCCAAAGCCACTCCCTCTCAAGTGGGCTCTGTCACTAGCTGTCTTAGGCATGCCCCATGCAGGGCTTCCAGGATGTCTCTGTTCCTGGCTGAGGGACTGTAGCCTGGTTGGTCCAATCCATTTCTGACAGATTGAAGTCTCCTACCAGCAGCACCTCCCCTTTAGATGTCATTCTGTGGATGGCTTCTACAAGTACCCTATCCAGCGCTTCCCTTTGTGTGGAAGGTCTGTAGATCACATCAGTGCAAATGGAAGTGCATTTCTCATCTCCAGGGTGATCCACAGTGTCTCCACCTCTTTCTGCATTCCCTGTACCTCAATTGCCTTAATTTCTTCTCTGACATGGATAGCCATGCCTCCTCCAGTTTTACCAACCCTGTCCCTCCTGAATAGAGTGTAACTTAGTATTATCATATCCCATTCATGCCTCCCCATGAACCATGTCTCATTAACAGCTACAATGTCCAGGTCTGCTTCAGCCATCAGAGCCACTAGGTCTGGGATTTTGTTCCCAGATTGTGAGCATTTGTTCACATGACTTTCCAATTTTTACTGTCTCCTGTCCTAATAACTCTCCTCCTATTCCCATGTCTTTCCTCCATACCCCTCTTGTCCTTACTCCCATTCTGCCTTTTCTCTGCATTTTTACCTATTTTCAATCAATCAATCAATCAATCAATTTTTATATTATCCTGGAGAGTATGTGAACAAAAATGCCCATTCTCTCAAAAGCCCAGTTGTACAGATTTTTACAATAAAAGACAGTGTCATAAGTGACAGAGGTAGTGCAGTATACACTGTCATCAGTAATAAATACAGAGCAGGACCTGAATATACCAGATGTTAACTGGAGTACCTTTGCTGCAGCCACATCCAAGAGCAGGATCACTCTCGATGCCCTACTGGGGGCATGCCTCAGACAGCTAGTGTTGGAACTCACTCGGGAGGGAGCAGTCTTAGACCTGGTATTCTCAAACTGGGATGGGAAGAGGATCTTAGATCTAGAAGTGGGTAGCCATCTGGGAATAAGTGACCACCAAACAGTGTGGTTCATGATAAACACAGCCTTCGAGTCAAGTCATACAAAAGTGAGGGTACTGAACTTTAGGAGAGCTGACTTTGTCAAAATGGGAGAGTGCCTCAGAAGGAGGAGTGGAGGAACAATGAAGAAACATCAAAACTGCCATTACAAAGGCAACAAGCCTTTGTATGAAGAAAATAAACAAATCAAATGATAGAAAAAAACACTATGGTGCTCAAAAGAGGTGGTGGGGAAGGTTAGGGAGAAGGGCATAGCATTCAGGAATGATAAGGAAACACAGAAGGAGCAAGACAGAGAACTGTACCAGTTAAAGCAGAATGAAGCAGGGAAGGCAGTCAGAATAGCAATGGCCCAAACCAAGGAAAAGATAGCCAACTCGGTTAAGAAGGGGATAAAACCTTTTACAGGTACATTAGGAGTGAAGAAAGACCAAGGGAGGATAGTGAGGCTAATAAAGGGAGGGTGGGTGGGCAGAGAAGGACAGTGAAAAAGCAGGTCTACTGAATGAATACTTCTGCTCAGTATTCACAAAAGAAGAGGAGGGGAGGTACCTAATCCAATCAGTAGAAGCACTCTGGATGGGGGGATCGATACCAGTCCTTTCACAGAAGAATGGGTTCTGAAAGAACTCCTAAAACTGAAGGTGGACAAAGCAATGGGGCCTGACAGGATTCACCCCAGAATTCTAAAAGAACAAAGGGGAGAATTAGTGACACCACTGACCCTTTTTAACAAAGCATGGGAGGATAGTGTGGTACCTAAGGACTAGAGGAAGGTGGATGTGATTCCCCTTCACAAAAGTGGGAGCAAAACAGAGGCATGAAAATACAGACCTGTTAGCTTGACCTCAGTGGTAAGGAAAATGATGGAATCACTTCTGAAAGAAAGAATTGTTGAGTACCTAGAGGCCAGTGGGGCACAGGACCCAAGGCAACATGGATCCACAGTGGGAAGGTCATGTTAGATGAGTCTAATAGATTTCTTTGACTGGGTGACCAAAGTAGTAGACCAGGGAGGGGCTGTGGACATAGCCTACCTAGACTTTAGCAAGGCATTTGACACAGTTGCATGCAAAAGATTAATAAACAAGTTAACCAGCATGGGAGTGTGTCCCAAGGTGGTAGCCTGGGTAAACAATTGGCTGAACAACAGGATACAGAGGGTAATAGTAAATGGAGTCCACTCCGAAGAAAGGGGGTTACTAGAGGGGCACTGCAGGGTTCATTACTGGGTCCAGTCCTTTTTAATGTCTTTATAAGTGACATTGCAGAGTGACTGGTAGGAAAAGTATGCCTCTTTGCAGATGACACAAAGATCTGCAACAGGGTTGATACGCAAGGGGGGTGGAAAGGATGAGAAGGGACTTGGCAAGGTTGTAAGAATGCTCAAAAGTATGGCAGCTTAGATTCAATGCAAAGAAGTGCAAAGTAATGCACCTGGGAAACAAAAACCCAGTGGAAGAGTACACAGTTGGGGAGGGAGGTATTAACAACAACAAAAATGGAAAGAGACCTGGGGGTAGTAATGTCAGATGACCTAAAGGTAAGCAAGCAATTTGAGAAGACAGTAAGGATGGCTGGGGGGATACTGGGATGTATAGGGAGAGGCATCACCAGTAGGAAACAGGAAGTTGTTATCCCTCTGTACAGACAGTTGGTGAGACCCCATCTAGAGTACTGCATGCAGTTCTATAGATCCCATCTCCGCAAGGACATAGACAGAATGGAGGCAGTCCAGAGGAGGGCAACTAAAATGATGCAGGGTCTGCAACAGAAGCCATACAAAGAGAGACTAAAGGAGCTTAATATGTATACCCTTGAGGAAAGGGGGGGGCACATGATAGAAACTTTCAAGTACCTCAAGGGAATCAACAAAGTCCAAGAGGGTAGCATCTTTCAGAAAAAGGGATGTGCAAGAACAAGGGAACGTAATTTGAAGATAGAGGGGGGATGGCTCAGGTGCAATGTGGGGAAGTATTTTTTCACAGAGAGGGTGGTTGATGCATGGAATGGCCTTCCTGATGAGGTCGTGGGGTCAAAAACAGTGGGGGAATTCAAGAATGCATGGGATAGACATAAGGCAATTCTGGTGGGGGGGGTAGGAAGAAGTAGGCTGTTGGTTAACCAGGATCTGCAGCTTATCCAATAGGTAGGGGAAATGGGCAGATTAGGTAGGCCAAGTGGCTCTTATCTGCCATCAAAGTCTGTGTTTCTATGGAAAATATACAGAGTTCACAAACCTTAGTGAACTGAAAAGACACAAAGTGCTAGGGGAAAAAATGTACAATAGACAACATTGAGATAATTGCAAAGGCATTTGGGCTGATAGGGAGGGGAGAGGGAGGAGGAAGGAGAGGTGGGGGGAGTAAGAAGAGGAGATGAAAACTAAATTTTAATTCTTAGGGGGCCAACTGGTTGAGGCATACACAGGTGGATGTTTTAAGGAGGTGCTGATGGTGCTTCAGGCATGAATGTCAGGGGGCAGATTGTTGTATAGCTTGGACACCTTAAAGGTAATGGAGTTCTGAGCAAGAGAGGTGTGGTAAAATGAGTTATCAAAAATGTTGTGTGAAGCCCCTCTTGTACTGTGCTTGGGGACTGACTTGGGCAAAAGGGATGAGACACTTGTCGGCAATAAGTTTAAGTGTACCTTGTGCAAGAAAGTTAGAATTTTAAGATGGAACCTACCCTCAAGGATGGGCCAGTTAAGGCAGCTGTATAGGGTACAGTGGTGAGTAGACCAAGGGAGACCCAGGATGAAGCGAGCAATGTTATTGTATGTGGTATGGAGTTCGGAGAGGAGGAGGGAGGTGGCAGTGGGGGACTAAACAATGAAACTATACTCTAGGATGGATAGGAGCAGACAGCAAGCCAGGCATAGTCTGGAGATGATTATCAGGAACTTCCTGATTCAGCAAAGGAGACCTAACCTCATATGGATCTTCTTGATGCAGTTTGCTATATGTATGTATGTGGTACGTTAGATGTGGGTCAAGGAACAGTCACAGGTATTTAAATTTGTCCACTTTTTCTATGGTATTTCCCTGATTGTCTGTGAGGGTTAGGCTTCAATTAAGAGTTTTTCTTGGGCTGGAGAAATTCATGAACTTGGTCTCCTTTGAGTTGAAGACCAGACCAGAAAGACCAGAAAGACCAGAAAGAACTGGAAGGGGACAGGATCAGTTGTGTTCCAGGACAGTAGCTGCTGCTGTTTTTTTCACAGGGTTCTTGTGGATTTTACTTGGTAGGTTAGTTCTTTTCTTTCTTACTTCTAAGGGGCTAGCAGGGTATTGTTTTTGGGGATGCTGGATGTTTGTAAACTGATTTGGTGGCTGTAAGTGGGGCTCTTTTTGTGGATGTTCCACTGTGTAACAGGCTGCACTGGTAGAGGCCTATTTCTTCTGATTTCAAACCTATTTGGTGGGATTTGCTTGGGCCTGGTTCTTTAGCTGCAAGGCTTGGAGGAGAACAGGGCTGATACACTCTCTCTTGTCAGGTGTCTACCCAAGACCCACCTCCCCCACCCTCCTCCCCAGAAGTCTGCAAATTTATAGGGGAACACCTGCCCTGCAATTGAGAGAAAAGACTGCTGGTGCAGCTCATGTAGTTCTAGCCATTGGGGTTGGATTTAAAGGCTGGGAGAGAGGAGCTTTTAGGAGTTGTTCATTTCCTTATAAGTTTAATGTGTTGTACTGCACCTAGTAACAGAGTTACTGGTGCACAGTGGGACTGTCTCTAAGATTAGTGGGTGACCTGATTAGGCAGTAGGGTATCTTGGACTAGGGGGAACCTGGTGGCTCACCCAAGGAAACCTATTTGGAAGGGATGGAACCACATCATTAGGGCTGGCATCTTTGGGAGGGTGGTAGGGTGCACAGGTGTGGAGCAGCCATGATACTGGACTGGGCTTGGAAGTTTGGTGGTTGCCCAGCATGCTACCAGCTAGCACAGCTTAGGGAGAAAGTTGCGGAATGAGGAGAAAGCTGGGGAAGGGGGTGGTATGGTTGGGAAGGGGCTGGAAATCTCCCAAGGGTTGCACCAAGCACTGGGGTGGGGGGTAGGGAAGGAGTGCAGGAGAACACTCAGGGGTCACATAGGGACCCTGGCAGAGGGGTCCAAAAGGACACTACCAAGGAAGCAGGCAGGTAACTGGGACCCTCACAAAGGGGGGACGGAGGGACAACATTCTCAGGGAAGTAGGCAGATGGCCAGGGCTGGACAGAAGGAAGCAAGGCGGGGAGGTGGATCAGACCTTATACTCAGTAACTGCTTCAATTCTCTTCTTCTGCTCAAGGATGAGGGGGGTGATGTAGCCATGACAGAGGTGGTTAGAGACGGAAAGGGTGTGGGAGTGGGAGGCAGGAGGCAGGGGCCAGATAGCAGGAAGAGCAGGGGGGGACCTGGAATGCAGGAGAATGGGGGGAGCAGTGAATCAGAGCAGGAGGAGCAGGGGGAAGAGGGAGGAAAGCGCAAGGAGAAGGACCATTTGGGAGGAAAGGTAAAGGAGAAGGACCAGAAGTACAAGGAGGATTCAGTAAAGGGAGCTGTGGGTTTAGGCCAGGGGAGCACGACGAGCAAGGAGGAACTAAATGGAGACAGGAAGGAAGGGAGGATGAGTCAAGCTAGTTTAGCAGATGGGGGAAAAGGACCAGTTGCGAGCAGTGAGGGGGGAATTAGCATACAGAAGGATACTCAGAGGAGGAGAGGCATAGGATTGGAGGGAGGGAGTGGCCATGGTAAGTAAGGAGGGTGGCATGTGGCACCCAGATAAGGGAGGAACAAGGAGCCAGCTGGGTGGAGGGCCTGTAGAAAGGATGAGGACATGGAAGGGGGATGGAGGAAAAGGAGTGGTCAGAGTGCTCCTGCTGGGGGATTCTATGATCAGGGGTATCAAATGGGATAGAGGGAGAAGCCTGGCCAGTTAGAACAAGATGCTTCCTGGACTAATGGTGCACAGGGCTAAGCACGCGCTATATCAGCTGGCAAGGACTGTGGGGGGTTCCCCAGACATACTGGTCCACCTGGGTACAAATGACATTGAGGGAAATAGCGAGCTAGAGATACAGGTAAGATTCAGGGAGCTCGACAGGGTCTGTCATGACATAGGATGCACAGTTTCCTTCTCAGAAATCCTGCCAGTGCCAAGGGCTAGTGGGGAACACAAAAGGAAAATTGGGGAGATAAACCAGTGGCTCAGGGAGTGGTGTGAGGCCAGAGGGTATGGGTTGATGGGGGATTGGGGGGAGACCTGGGAGGATAAGGAGCTGTATGCTAGAGATAGACTACATCTCAATTTGGAGGGGAAGGGAATCCTTAAGTTGAAAATAGAGGAGTTCATTGGTGAAAAGTGGGGTTTAAACTTGTGAAGGGGGTGGGATGGGAGAAAAGGCTGTCAAGGGGGTGCCGATAAAGGAGGGACTTTGTCTCCACCCCCCTGGGGACCAGGAGGATTGCAGGAAAAGGCCAACTGGCAAAGTGCAGACAAGGAGAAAACAGAATCCCCATGGGAACACGAGCAGGGGAAATGGAACTATAGGGAAAGGGTGGAAGGTAGTCCTGCTAAATGCCAGGAGCTTGGCAATAAAATGCCTGAGCTCCAGGCGATGTTAACTGAGGGAGCAGTGGATGTGGCAGTGGTCACTGAGACTTGGGCCACTGCAAGACATGACTGGGACCTGAACCTGGAGGGTTACACTATGTTCAGGAAGGACAGGGGAGGGAAGGGAGGAGGGTAGCTATAATAATCAAAAACTGCATTGGCATAGGGAGAGAAGAGGTGGAGGGAACGTGGAGGCGATTTGGGTCACCTTGATAACAAGGGGGGGCCAGAGAGTAAAAATAGGAGTGGTGTATAGACCCCCTGCCCTGGCGGAGGAGCTGGAGGACAGTCTGGTGGCAGATGTTAGGAGACACTGCAGACTGGGCAGAGGAAAGGTGGTGGTGTTAGGGGACTTAAACATGCCAGGAACAGACTGGGAGACTATGACATCCTCTGTGACCAGGGAACAGAGGTTGTTGGATGTCTTTCAAGACGCCTTCCTAACTCAGCAGGTGAGGGAACCGACCAGGAGGCACGGGTACTGGATGTGGTCCTGGCAGACAGTGACCAGATTGGGGGCCTGGAGGTAAGGGACCCATTGGTCGGGAGTGACCATGCCACGGTCTGGTTCTGCCTGGAACTAGGAGGGGTAGAAGGCTGCACAAAGGACGGAAGTAACCCACTAGGGCGGATTTAAGGAAATGGGAAGGATCCTCATGAGAATTTGGATGGGATTGGGTCAGACATGGACGCTGATAGTAGGTGGGAAATCATCAGGAGAGGGGTGCAGGATGCTACCAGCACCTGTGCAAGAGTAAGACAATCGGTGAGGCCCAAAACCCTGTTGGTGAACCAGGGAGGTCCAGGAGGTGGTGCGGAGAGAAGCAGCCTCATAAGAAATTCAAGTGCTCAAGGAGTGAAAGGGACGAGGGAGCACGAGCTGATGGACTAGAAGGGCCACTAGAGTGGTGGAGGGCGCAAGAAGGCAAGGAAGGAGCAGAACCTGGCCAGGGAAATTAGGAGAGGGAAAGGGTTCTTTAGATACATTGGGGAAAGACGAAGGGTGAAGGGCAGATTAGCAGGATTAAATCAGGGGAGAGATGGGCACAAGACCCAGGGAGCAGGCTGAGGTAGTAAATGAGTACTTCCACCCAGTTTTCACCAGGGAAAATGGGGATGCTGCATCATACATGGAGGAGACAGATAATGAGGAGGCCACCCCACCGATCAGCAGGTCTGGGGAGGGGGGGCATCACTGGCAGGTGGGGAGGGCTAAGCAGAGAAGAGGTACCAGAAGTGGAAATCACAGCAGAGAGGTGAGGGAAGCCCTCAGCCCCTTAAGACAGAGAAAGCACCGGGGCGGATAAATTACATCCTAGAGTGCTGAAGGAACTAGCAGATGTCCTGCAAACCCCTGGCAGAGCTTTTCACCATCTCTCTGTGGACAGGTGGCACCCCAAGACTGGAAGGTGGGCGATGTAGTGCCTATCCACAAGGGGGATCAAGGGAGCTGGCAGGGAACTACAGGCCTGTCAGCCTGACATCGGTGGTGGGCAAGGTGATGGAGGGCATTGTCAAGGAGAGGCTGGGGGGGACCTGGATAAGTCAGGGTGCCTGGACGATAGACAGCATAGATTCATCCCAGGGAAATCATGTCAGACAAACTTGGTGGAGTTCTATGACTGGGTGACAAGTGCCTTGGACCTGGGTAGACCAGTGGATGTCCTCTTTCTAGACTTCAGCAAGGCATTTGACTCTGTTCCTCACGTAAGCCTGTTGGATAAGCTAGGAGAAATGGGGGTGTGAAACCAGATGATCAGATGGATAGGCAATTGGCTCCAGGACCGGACCCAGAGGGTTGTAGTTGGTGGGATAGTCTCATCCCCACGGAGGGTCATTAGTGGGGTCCCACAGGGATCAGTCCTTGGGCCCCTTCTGTTCAATGCCTATGTATCTGACATAAGGACAGGAATCAGGAGTGAGATGAGTCTCTTTGCAGATGACTCGAAACTGGGGGCGGTGGTGATGGGGAGGAGGGAGGGTGGCCCTGCAGGGGACCTGGAGGCTCTGGAAAGATGGTCTAGAAAGTGGAAGCTGAGGTTCAATGCAGGGAAATGCAAGGTACTCCACCTGGGGGCCAGAAACCCAGGCCAAGTGTACACCCTGGGGGAATACTACAAGTCTCAATGGCTGAGAGGGACCTGGGGGTGGTGGTGGATGTCAAGATGAACAACTCTGAGACTTGGAGGAGGGCAGCAGCCAAGGCCAACAGGATGCTGGGATGCATCACTAGGGGGATCACCTCCAGAAGGAGGGAAGTGATACTCCCTCTGTATAACTGCTTGGTGAGGCCACACCTGGAGTACTGCGTGCAGTTTTGGAGGCCACACTTAAAGAGGGACATTAACCTCCTGGAGAGGGTCCAGAGGAGGGCAACCAAAATGATTTGGGGCTTGGGGACAGACCAAAGGGGAGAGGCCTAGGAGCTAAATATGTACTACATTGGAAGAGAGAAGGGACCGGGGACATGATAGAGGTCTTCAGGTACATGAAGAGGGCAAATAGGGGAGGAACAGTCAGGGTGCTTCGAAGGAAGGAGGAAGGGGCCACTAGAGGGCATGGGTGGAAGCTGGAGGGGGGAAGATCTCAGGGAGAAAGGAGGAGGTGCTACTTCACTGAGAGGGTGGTGGAGCCATGGAATGCACTACCTAGGGGGCTGGTGGAGGCAGAGACAGTGGAGGGGTTCAAGAGGGGGTGGGACAGGTACAGGGGAAGGGTTCAGGAAGCAAAATCCAATGCAGCAAGAATATCCAGAACTGGGAAGGGAGAAGCCAGAGAAGGCGAGGGGGACAGCAAGGTCAGCACCCAGGGTGGAGGCTGACCAAACGAGCAGACACGAAAGACCGTTAGGCCTATTCTGCTGTCATTTTAGAATGTTAGAATGTTAGTATGCTCTTGGCAGAAAACCAAGAGTGTAGCTTGCTGAAATCAGATTGCAGATTTGTGAACACTGAGTCATGGGGATGAAGTCGCTGCTGTATAGGGCAGCACTGTCTACATAAAAGACAATTTTTGTGGAGGGGCAGATATCAGGAAGTTTATTTATAAAAAGAGAGAACAGGAGTGGACCCAAGATGGACCCCTGAGGGATCCCATCTTTAATTGGGCAGTCAGCCAAGAGGTGCCGATTTATAGTTATCTTCTGCTATCTATGGGAAAGGTAGCTTCCCACCCAATTGACAACATTCTCTGAGATGTGTATGACAGTGAGGGTGTGCTGAAGAAGGATATGGTCAACCAAGTCAAAAGCCTTGGTCAAGTCCACAAAGCCAGAGCCTTTGAACTGACCTTTGTCGTTAGCCTTGTGGATGTCACTAGTGAATTTGACCAGGGCTGTTTTGGTGCTGTGACTGGATC
Organism: Neoceratodus forsteri; assembly: GCA_016271365.2. Taxonomy (NCBI): domain Eukaryota; kingdom Metazoa; phylum Chordata; order Ceratodontiformes; family Ceratodontidae; genus Neoceratodus; species Neoceratodus forsteri. The sequence goes on from CM057453.1 coordinate 1,038,166,561, forward strand.
TAAATTCATGCTGGGCTTCAGAGTGGAGGTTATGACAGTTTAGGAATGTAGTGAGTTGTGAATGTACAATTTTTGCAATGATTTTAGAGAGGGGAGTGAAAAGAGATATGGGTTGGTAATTACCGACCTCATTTCTTTAATCTGATTTGAATAGTGGTTTGACAGCGGCAGTTTTCCAGATGCTGCAGAGTAGCCAGAGCAGAGTGAAAGGTTTATTATGTTTGTAAGGGGGGGGGGCCACTAGAGGTTTGATGGTGAACTTAAGGATTTTGTAGTCAATTCCATCAGCCCCGTTGCTGGGTTTAGGGATGTTTCTCTTGATAACCTTTCATAGTGCCAGAGGGTTTCAGGGCCTGGAAATAGAATATGGGACATGGCTCCATGCCTTAGTTGGATATGGGAGGAGAGGGAGAGAGTGAAACGGGGATTGGGGTGTGAGGAGATATTTTTTATTTATCAAGATCTCTGAACAAGGAATTGAAAATGTTTGCTACTTCAGAGGGGTCATTGGTATGCTTATCTCCTTATATAAGGTGATGGATTCCACTTTGTTGTTTTTCTGAAGTAGTGAGTTAAGGGTCCCCCAGAGTTGACAGGGGTTGGCTGATTCCCTAAGTTGTTTGTTTTGGAGTTAATCAATTTTTGCCTGTCTGATGGTGGATTTGCACTTATTTCCGAGTGTTTTGTAGTGTGGAAGCAGGGCAGTGTCCCTGTGGTTAGCGTATTGGGCCCAGGCCTTGTCCCTTGTCCTCATCAATTTAATGATGTCAGAAGTGACCCATTCATTTACAATACCCCTGACTCTGATTTGTTTGATGGGGAAAATTTATCGCAGACACTGTTGAAAATTTTGAAGAATGTGTCTAAGACAGAATCGAGGTCGCCTGAAACAGTGGTAAAAGACCAGTTGACTGAGTGGAATACATTGGTAATGGCCTTGATATAGTTATTGGACAGGCATCTAGAGAAAATGAATTTGGGGGGAGGTTTAGGGAAATGGTCTAACTAGAGACAGAAAATGGTGTAGTGATCGCAAATACAGTTGGACAGTACTCCTGCATTGGTGATACAGAAGGGGTTGGATACAATGATCCAGTCGATTATTGTTTGTGTCCCTGTTTTGTAATTTAACCTTGTAGGAGTAGAGATCAACAGGTGAAGGCCATGGCCGATGATGCAGAATTTAGCTGAATCGGAGAGGTTAGAAGCCCAGTTTATGGTGAAATCCCCAAGGAGAATCCACTCTCTGTTTAGGGGGAGTGAATTTTTGAGGGCAAGCAGGGTCTTCAGGTCATCAATCAATCAATCAATCAAATCTTTATTTAGCCAGGCGAAACACAGGTGAGAAAAACTCATTTTTGAGGTGGACCAGGACAATAAAATACTCAATACAAAGACATAAATACATACATACATACATTTCTAGATATATTGATACATATAATAAGTTTTATATAAGGTGCAAACCAGTATGTACATATACAAGTTCAGTTCATAGCAGAAAATGTGCGTATAATGTACATGAGGGTAATGAGATAACACTCATACTGGGTAAGAAATGTTCACTGCAGTATACAGCAAACAAGATCATTCACTACAGTATACAGAACAAGAAAATGTGCACTACAGGTTACAGAGGAGTAGAAACCCATAAGGAGAGGTGACAGGGCTAGTATAGGGCTAAACTTACTCAGACATTCAATACACTGCTAGAGAACACAGTCAGGTACCTGGAGTGGCATAACATTGATAATAAATTCGGTGACGTCTTATGAGTGGGCAGGGAACAGAGGGTAAAAATGGAGGAGGAAAATGAATGGATGAGATAGGCAGGCAAAGCAGTGGGAGGGAGATTAAACACAAGGAGGCTTGGGGGGGAACCGAAAAATTAGCCTCTGCTGTTAATTGACCAGTGGGACCCTCAGAGTAATATTCACTGGTTCCGAGACTATGTATCTGTGGTAATTACTGGTACCGAGACTAAGCACCTGTGGAGCATTTTAGGTACCTTTATAGTAGGAGGAATAAAGAAGGGGAAAGAGATATAGCAGGTACAAGGTAAATTCAGTAATGCGATAACTGTTGTCATTTTGCTGATCAGTGGAAGCAGTTATAGGACTCCTTGATAGAACATGTATAAAGCATTTTGAATGCAGAAACATTGATAGGATGAACCAGTTTTAAGAATTTCTGTAAATTGTTCCATAGTACAGGTAGTATGTATCTTATGTATGACCTACCAATATGCGAATTGATTTTTGGCACTGTAAGTAAGATATAGGAGGCACTTCTCAGAGCATACTTATGCACTGTGTATAGTGGAAGACAGTCTGATATATACTCTGGTACTTTTTGCGTGATTGCTCTTTATGTCCAGTAAGCAGCTCTTTTCTGTCTTCTGTAGGCAAGGGATGTCCAACCCATCATAGCATACAAAGAGCAGTGGTGCATGGAGTATGAGTCACCAGTGGTGAATCTTAATGCTCTGTGGTACAATACATCTAGTTTGGCTAGTGCAGAGACAGGGCCTTGGCCATACAAAAAGTCAGTGTAGTCCAGCAGAGGTAGGAACGTGGTGAGCACTAGTCTCTTCTTGGCATCCTGGGTGAGCAGCTTCCTGATGCTATAGAAGAGACCAAGCCTCTGCTACAGCTTTTTAATAAGTTCCTCAATATGTTCAATGAAGGAGAGCTTGAGGTTGATCCAGACTCCCAGGTATTTGAATTTTGTTACAAATTCTAGTGGCTCGTCTAGGATTGTGGTAATCTGGGGAGTGGATCCCTGTGAAGCAAGGTTGCTTGCATTTGTAAATGGTGAGAAAAGCATTGCCTTTGTTTTTTTTGCATTCGGTAGTAATCTTTGGTTAAGTAGCTGTACAGGTAGTTGCAATTGATTAAACTCCTGTTGTAGCTCCCTGCAGGCTGCTTCTGGGGAAGGTCTGTCAATACAGAGTACTGTATCATTTTCAAATAGATGGAAGTTGGCAGATTTGATTCCTACATTGATTCTATTAATGTAGATTGCAAATATTAGTAGACCCAGTATTGGGCCTTGTGGTATGCCCTGCAGCAGAGGTTTCAGAGGTGAGAATTCTCCATCTGCCTTAATCTGCTGCTGGCGACCAATAAGGTAGCTCGAGAACCATTTCAGTGCAGGGGAGCCAACACCGATGTTACAGAGGGGTACCAAGAGCAATTCATCATTGACCATATCAAATGCCTTGCTTAGGTCCAAGAATACTGTACACACAAAGTTCTTGGCATCCAGGGCCTCCTGCCAGTCATTGATAACTTTGCCAGGGCAGTAGTTGTACCATGGCGTAACCGGAATCCTGATTGTAGAGGGTTTAGCAGATTTGTGGATTCCAAGGGTTCCTGGGGGGAGATAGACCATTGTGAGGGTAAGAGTCTTACTTTGACCAAGGAGGAGGTGAATGATAAGGGTCTCAAGCAAAAGGAAATCAGAGTTTTGATTGTGTTCGGTAATGGAGAACTTGTACAAAACAAAGAACATGCAACCCCCACCTTTTTTCCCTGATCTGTCTTTCCTGACTGAAGTGTAGCCAATGAGTTTGATCTCCCCATCTCAGATTTTGTGTGGAAAACCAGGTTTCAGAGAGAGCTATAACGTCAAAGTCATTGCCGGTCACCCAGGCATGGAGATTATCTTTTTTTAGCTAGTAGGTTCTGTATATTAAGGTGGACAATGGAGATGTTTTTCACTTTATTAGTGTGAACAGATTCAGAAAAAGGGCTGGGGTGTCAGAGGCTGGGGTTAGGGTGGATGGTACCAGTAAGAAGTAGGAGAATTAAGGTCCTTTTCCACCTAGTGAGAAGAGGCTGAGATGTACAGTTGTGGGACCTCAACAGTTTTACAAAAGAAAACAAGAGGTGCTTGGTGGAGAGACAAGAGTATGTGAGGGGAAGAGGATGGAGGAGGTAATGGATAAGATCTTCCTGTGTAAAAGTGATAGAGAGGAGTGGGCAGGTAGCCACTTTTGTTGGAGATGAGAAAGTGAAAGGGCCAGGTGGGAGGACGCCCATGGGAGGAGAAAGGAGATAGAGGGGTTGGGAGTTTGGGCTCCCAGAAGAAGGAGGCATAGAGAAGGGAGACTGCAGTAGTACTAGGAGGAGAACAGTAGGCACCATGGTGATATTCTTTATTATTATTTTTATGTGAAGGTCTCTTTATTTTTGGTTTCTTTATTTTTATTTTACTCTGCAGGTCTCTGTGTACAGTTTGTGTACTGAGTGCAGTTTTTACTGAGGAGGTCCTTGCATATTATTCAGGAGAGAGGGAACTCAAGGGAGACCACTAGTGGAGGGAGAGTATAACAAGCACATGGAGTTTTGGGCAGATAGAACATTTTTAGGACCTGTGACCTTCCACAAGAAAGATGACCTTTAACCCTGTCAAGTTGGTCTTTAAAAGTACAATGACCATGGGTGGGTGGGGTAGCCGTTGCATAGCAGCGGCAGGTAGTTCACTGGGTTTTTTAGCCGCCAGGTCCAGGTGATGGGGCAGGAGGAGTGATCCTTGCGGTGTCTCGCTGGGACCCTGGAGAAAGGAGAAGAGCAGCGAGTTAAGTAGAGGAAAGGGGAAGGGGGAGTCAGTGGAGAAAACAAATCAGGGGAGGGATAGTGAGCAGCCAAAAACAATTGCTGTTTTTTGATTTTAGTTATCTTTGGTGATTTCTCAACCTTAGGATCCTCTCTGCTTTCTGTATCATTTTGTGGGTGGGGGGGGCTGTTTGCTTCACCCAGCTTATTTCCACCACTGCCCTTGGCTAGTTTAAATGCTTACTGATGAAACATTTAAGCCTCTCATTGAGGATCCTGGCTCCCCAGCTGGATAGATGCAGGCCATTGCCCCTTACATGCCTACATCCCTCCAGGTGGAACCCCAGTCCTCAATGAAGATGAATCCCTCTGCTCCATACCAGTCCTTCAGCCATGCATTGAATCTCTTGGTGAAGAATACCCTGTTCTCGCCCTTGCCCTTGAAGGGCAACACCCCTGAAAAGGTTACAGAGTGTGCCAACTGTCTAAGACCCCTTCTCAACTCCCTGAACTGCTCCTGCACTGCCCTGGCCTCACCACTTGCCAGGTCCTTTGTCCCCAGGTGGACAGTGATATCTAGCTCACCCTCCCATCCTGCTGCCCCAATGATCGTTAGGATATGCTGTCCATCCCTCCAAGCTGTAGCACCAGGTAGCCACTTGACCTCCATCATTCCCTCCCCTCCTGGCCCCAATTCTACCCCCTGATAACAGAGTCTCCCATGAGGAGTTGCTTCCTCCTCCTCCTCCTCCAGGGTCCTCTGCCTTCCCCCTGTGGTCTCTGACATGGAGGACATCCACATCTTCCTTTATTATCACTGTGGGTGCCTCTCTAGGACAGTCCTGCCCTGCCAGAGCAATATAGGCGTTATGGAGTGGAACTATAGGAGGGATGTGTCTCCTCCCCACTGCCCTCACCCTTCCCAAGCCCATCAACATCCAGCTGCTCATCTTCCTTGGCAACCATTCAGGCAGTGGGGGTGGACTTAGTGGTCCCTGGGTGGGGGAGGAGGTCTCCCAAATCCTGGTCAACTCGGCCTGGAGACAAGCAACCTACACCCTCAGCCCAGAGAGGTGTCTGCAGATGAGACAGCAATGCAGCCTCCAGAAAGTCTCCCTGAAGGCTGCTGCCTCACAGACGCTGCACTGCACCACTCCCATCATGTCTATAAGTGTCCTTTCTGCTTAAGGGTATTCTCTCTCTCTCTCTCTCTCTCTCTCTCTTTTTCTCTCCTCCCTACTCTACTTTCCTTCAGTAGAGAAACACTCTTCCTTAGTTGCCTTTGCGCCCTGTAGCTATTCCCATGTGCTCTGGTGAACCCTCCCTTCTTGCCTCCACAGGAAGTACATATCTGCTGTTAGTCACCCCGTAGACCCTGCAAAAGTGAAGTTAGCCCCAGATGGGTGGGTAGAGGGGTGGGACAGAGGGAAGTATCACCTGTGCGTGTGTGTGTGTTTGTTATATCCCTTTGCTGCTGCTAGCAAAACACCCTGTAGTAATTAATTTTTAGAAGGCACTAAGCCTCTCTCAGCTCCGCCCCAATTAAACACCTGATTTGCAGGGCATCCTGAATCTACTCACCCCAAGATTAAGTTCCCGACCTAGTTTCCTCCACACCACCTGTTACAATTTAAAACCCAAGTTTCAAGGTAATCCAGTCACTGCCTACCAAGTTTCAAAATGCCCCAACCACTGCTTACAGATCTTTTCTCCCCTCTTACCTCCTAATTTCAAAAGGAAGTGAAGTATACATACATATTAATATACCCTTAAGGTAAAGCTAGGTGTTGTCACTCCACTCTTTCAGCAAATCTAGGTCAGAGAGAGGGCAGAGGTGGGAAATCTGGGCAGGGATAGATGGCTCGGGATCATAATGTTGAGGTTAAAACCACTCATAGCAATAATGCGCACACACAACAGCGTGGTATAATAGTGTAGAGCACAGCATGCGATCACTACAACCACCATAAACTATGGATCACTAACTTTGTTTTTACTTTGCCCCCCATACACTCCCGGACTAAATATAATCAGCTCTGGGGGGGTCATGGACTTTGGGGAAACAAAAAAATTTGCGTGGGGATTCTTTTTGTTTCCCAGCAAAAGAAAATACCTCAAATACCAGGACCTGGGGAGAATCAAACCACAGCCCCAGGTCCCTGATGCCACCAGTGACAGGTGCTCTAGCCACTCCACCAAAGGCTCAGCCAAGCACCACCCTGGTGGCATCCTTCACCTCCTACAAGATCAGCATATAGAGACAGGGTAGCGGTTCTTACCATACGCTTAAAGGACCCCTGTCGCTGTAAAGCCATATGCACTTTTCACAGCACGGTATTCAATACACGGATTTGTCTGCACTTTATTTACCCAGTGGGGGGGGTCAGTAATGGGATATCTGAGGCAGTGGGCTTAGAGATGTGGAGCTGGGGGGGGCAGACGTTTGAAAACTGGGACATGGAAGGAAAGCAATGTAAGAAGTGGGCCAGAGAGGGGACAACTATGCACATTCTGGGGAAGGAAAGTGGCTGGAGATGTATTTAACCATAACACACTGAATTTCTACAGCCAAGAAAAACTGAAGACAGAACAGAAAAATGCAAAGACTCAGAGTTAAAATACAGACCAATACACATACTGAATTAGAAAAATACTTAATTCTTCTGCATCTTTAGGGCATTTTGTGAATGTTTTCAGGCATTGCTAATAATTCCCTAAAGATTTCTTAAATAATTATGATTTGAATCAGAACCAATCAGAACTAATCAGGATTACAACCTGTATCCAGACTAGGTCCTGATAATAAGGGTCATAACCCTTTCAGATTCATCCATCCCTTATTTCTAACATTTTAATATAGAATTTGGAAGGCAGTGATGGGTTCAGCTGTGCAGCCAAGATGGAGGGGAGGAGCAGTGATTTTTGTACTTTATAAAAAAAAAAAAAACAGGTATTCTGAAGGGAGTGGGGGACAGAGGAAAACAGTTTACTGTACATGATGGTTAAACTAAAAGGCACTCATGATTCCAGACTGTTTTGAAAGTTATTTAAGCAATAAGCCATGAGGGGGTGTGGGTTATTGGGGGATTTACCACGGCTGGGGTGGTTTGCCCATGTGGCGCAGCTGAGTGGGTAAATCCACCCCAGCCATGGTAAATCCCCCAATTAACCCAGATCCCCCGAGTGGCTTATTGAGATTATACCTTGCATTTTTTTTACATATAGACTAGAATAAAAGTGTTTTTTTTTTTTTTCATTTTATTTTTATTGAGTTTTTCTGTATTTATTATATAGCTATAAAATAGTGCCCTGTTGATTGTGTGGCATGTTGTTGGTGAGTCGTTAGTTGTTGCCATCCTAGAGTTTCTGGGTTACCGTTTGCGTCATTGCTATGGAGTCAGGGAAAACTGTTTGTCATCGGGGGAATTTTAAATTGCTCCTTTCTTTTCTTTTTTATGGTGACATTGCTAAACTGGGACTGAGTGCACCAGAGACAGAGCTACTGTACAGCGGGAGTCTTTTGGCATGATGGAGGGCAGATAGCATGGGAGCGGAGACTGAGGTGAGGTGGGTGCACTTTTGGCGGTTATGGGGAAATCCATGCTGGTCTGTTTTTTTTTTTTCATTTTTTTCAGTGCGAATTCACTTTCTTGGAGGAGTGGGTTGTGCAACTCGTGCTGTGTGCTTTGGTGAGGTGGACGTGATGGGAGTCGGAGACCACCAGTTAGCGAGGATTGCAATATGGCGGATCTGCAGTTTAAATTTCCTGGGTCAGATGATTTGTCAGAGATGCGGCAGGCTGGCACCTTTTGTGGTGATTATCAGTAGATAACTAACGGAGGAAAGGTGTCAGCCTGCCTATCTGATTGGTCAGTGGCTGAGGTACATAGTATAATTCCTGTTATTCAATAAATCTGATGTCTGAATGATGGTATTTTAGGGGTGATACGGTCAAAGCAGGGCACCCAATGCAGTTTGCCTTAAAGAGAAGGAAACCTAGATGGCCTCAATCACAGGTCATAAAGTGGCCCCTCCAGGGATAAAAGTGAAAACAGCATGTCTTAGTAGAGGAACATGGAATACATAAGTGTTATGTGATGGTAGTTAATGTTCCAGTAGGGGGAATATATGGCCCAGTGAACTGATAATAGGTTACCCAGCCCTTCACATTGTGGTTAATGGTTCAAATCCAGTCCATGTTGGTGGTGACCAAAAGCCATTATCAACACAGGGCTGTTCAGAGGCCTATGTGAAAGGAGATGTGATGGTATGAGTCCAGTTCCAAGTACGCAGGTGTCCACACTGCAAAACCAGCAAGAAAACTAACACTAATAGATACCCTTGCTGGCAGTTTCATCTCAGAGGCCATGGATTGAATGAACATTGAATCTGAGCTATAGCTGTGCAGAATGCAGAAACTGGTGCCTAATAGAGATTGGCGAAGTTAGCTAAATTCATTCCTCAAATCAATCCACAAATTTAGTGCAATTCACATAGTGTGGATCGATCCACGGAGTCTGGAATTTCACCACGAATGGTAGAATTCTGCCTGCAAAGTGCTGAATTTTGCCGACAATTGGCAAAATTCCACCCATGAATGGTGGGTGAAATTCCATTGTTTGTGTGTAAAATTCCAGAATTGGTGGGCAGAATTCAACCATTCACATGGAAAACTTTTCAATTTCAAGCAAAGTCAAAGTTGCTGAGGATAGGGAAAACTTTGCCCAACTCCAAGGATGTGAATTTCGGCCACTTCATGGCAACTTAACTGGTGGAGAAAAAACTAGTGCCTAATGGCAATTCAGTTTCCAAAATGTTTGTCTGAAATTCTTTTTGAATTCTGTGGAATTTCCCAAAGCATTTGTATGTAAATCTCTGAATAATATTCCTCAGTTTGGGAAAAATGTATCTGAGGTTTGCATAAACTGCAGAATATGATTCCGCAGTTAACATTGCAGTTTTGGAAATTTGGAATTCCACTGCTGATAAAATTCTGTGGAATTATTTATTTTTTATTTATCAAGTCTAGGATTACAAATACCTTTGAGCCTTGGCTCTTTTACAAAGGTTCCATGTCAGAGAAATACAAATTATGGGGAACATCAAGACAGATATTACAACAATGTGGACATTGCAAACAGAGTACAGATTAATACAATTCAAGGGTAGCATTGTAACAAGGCAGCCAGCGGCATTTGTCAGAGAAAATAGACAACAGATAAGAAGTGCCAGAGTCATAGGGAGAGGGAAGGGGGGAGAAGGAATGTAGGAAGAGTGGGGAGAGGGTGAAAAGTGCAGCATTGGGTATACCAAGATGTGAGGGTAGAATCCAGTGGGGGGGGGGGACCACTAGAGCAGGAAGGGAAGTGGAGAAACAAGGTTAAGTTGAGCAGTCACAGGAGCTGTTGGTAGCAAGACAGTCCCGGAGCCTAGTTTTAAACATACCAATTGTTGGGGCAGAGGAGATGGTTGGGCTGAGGCCATTGAACCAGAGTGGTGCTCGATAAGCAAAACAGCATTGTCCCTGTGAAGTGTGACAGTGGGGGACTTTCAGTAGCTGTAGCATGGATCTCCTAAGGCACCATTTGTTAATTCGGTGTTGTAACAGAGTTGAGACCCCAGAAGGTGCAAGGACAAGGTAGATTTTTTTCGCCATGGAGCAGGTGAGAAACTTTATGCGGTTTGATACTTGGAGCCACCCGGTCTGAGTGTACAGGTCACATGTGTGGGTGAGTAGGTGAGCACCAGTGATGAGCCGACATGCTTTATTTAAGGCAGTTGAGAGGCGTCTAAGGGTTGTGGTTGTAGCCGAGCCATAAATGATGAAACCATAGTCTATTACAGAGATCACAGAGCTCAGGACTGCAACCTTCAAAGCTTCTGGCATGAGGTGTGGTCTGTGTCTGTAGAGGAGACCAAGCCATGTATTAGCAGCTCTAGATGCATTATCTACATGAAGTCCATAGGAGAGATTAGGGTCAAGCTGTATCCCTAAGTATTGAAGGACCCCACCTGATCTAGAGTGTTCCCCTGGGTGGTGGAGATAGCCAAGTGGTGTAGCTTGTGTGGGTTATGAGAGCTGCAGAAGAGCATAGATTAAAATTAGGCAGAGTTTTTGAAATTCCACAGAATTCCATAGGAAGTGGGGATTTTAAAATTCCACACAGCTCTAGTCTGAACATTCCGGTCTCCAAGGTGGTGGTCCCTCCATGTCAGGGTTGAGGCACACTGGCAGGACAGTGTACAGAAGCTTGCACTGTAATTGCCCCTGCCATATCTATCATGGGGATATACAGATGGCTTCATTTTCCAGTGCAGTATATCTAGCAACATTCACAAGCACTAACATTTACACACAGGAAAAACAAAATAGAAACAATACTTATTGATGTACCTGGAAGCCAGATGTCAACTTGAGTGTGCTCAAGAAAGTATGCAGCCACTGCCTTGAACCTCTAGCACAGTGTGAATTGAAATTTATGAGTGAGTGAATGAGTGAGTGAGTAGAGATGTCACAAAGTACAGTAAACCCTCAGATGTGAGACAATATTTGACCCCCCAACACCCTTCATCTTAAAGTTGTAAACAAGCAACGAAGCTACTCTTCTCATTAAAGAGGAAGATAATCCCAAGGTCTTCAGTTTATTTATGCACCATTTCCTCCTACTTCTGGAAGTGGTTTACTTTATGGAATGACTAAATAACATATCATGCCTAATTTTAGAAACAAGGCTCATACTGATTTTAAAGATAGCTCAGAAAACACATGTTAAGATTTGGGTAGTAAACAGTCCCAATCTGAAATGATGGTAAAAAAATTGAACTTCGAATTGCTAACAGTGAAACACCAAATGTGAATACTATAAACAAAGCACAGTGCTTACCTTTCTCTTTTCTATACTGTAGGTGTTAAGCTAGAATCAAGCTGCATATTAATTAAATCAAGCCAATGTTGTGAGTTCTCATGGTAACGCTTTCACATCATTTGCTTCCTCAAAAACTGGTTCTTCTAAACAAAATAAAATAGAATTTCATGCTGAGGATCTGAAATTTTATTAACATAGATGCCTAGACAATGATGGCAGAAAAAGGCCATTGATCCATTCAGTCTGCTCAAAAAACCTTAATAAACCTGGGGGGGATCACGTGATGAGCTGATCGGGGAAGGACGAACTGAGCGGAGCTCCCAGGCCCTATCGAATCAGTTTTAATATTAAGTTATATTTGACCCCTGTGTGGTGGTGGAAATAGGGTAACTAACCTGCTAGAGTCTCTTGTATTCCCCTGAGAAACCTCTTGGTTCGAATCCCGAGTTTTTATTCGCTGCAGCGTGGAGGCTCGCAGGGCCGACTACAACACCCGAGATGGAGTACGAAACTCCCAAGAGCCTGGATATACAAGCACCAGCAACGAAGCGCCCGAAACCCCCATCGCCTGTGCCGGAGGACCAAGGACCTAGTTCGGAGATGGCAGGAAGAGGACAGGCATCCCCCGAAGACATTATAGAAATCAAAACCCTACTTCGGGGGCTTGTTGCTGACTTTTCTGCAGTAAAACCAACATTGAATGCTTTGGCCCAAAGAATCGGGGATATGGAGGCGTGTATGGCCTCTCAGGAGCGCAAAACTATAACTCATGATCAGGATTTAGTGGCCCTCGGAAAGCAAGTATGAAAGCTGAAAGATCGAGTCGAGGACCAGGAATCTCGCAGTCAGAGGAATAATTTAATCCTGGTGGGTCTCCCAGAGCGATCGGAGGGAGCAGAATGTATTACATTTATTCAGGGTCTGTTAATGAAGCTCTTAGGCCCAACACCATATGGGGACTCATACAACTTGGAGAGAGCTCATCGTTCGCTCAGAGAAGTACCTCCACCAGGAGCCAGACCGAGAGTCATCATTATGCAGTTTCTAAACTTTAAGGAGAAGTCACACGTTTTAAACAAAGCCAAAGCACTTAAAAATCTTCAGTGGAATGGTGCGTCCTTGTTGGTATTCCAGGATCAAACCCCGGCGATCCGGGAGAAGCAGAAGGAGTATGGGGAAATAAAGAAAAAGCTTTATTTGGCTGGAGCGAAGTTTAGAATTCAGCACCCTGCCACTCTGGTAGTGAAATTACAGTCCGGGGATCGGAGGTATCTAACGGCGAAGGATGCGGCAGAGGGACTGCGATTGGAGCTCCCGGACCTGTTTAAATCTGTGACCTGAAAATGGCTCACAAGGGAAGGCTTTGACCAGACATGGTACTTTTTAAGGATCTGGACATATCAATGAAAGCTGGATAACAAGGAAGAAATGACCCAAAAAATCTACAAGAGAGGGGGAAGTGGGGATAAGGAAGAAAGAAGAAGAGAAGAAGAGTAAAAGGAAGAGAAGAAGAGAGACAAGAAGGAAAAGGAAAGGAAGAAAGAAAATATCCCCCCCCCTTTTTTTTTCTCTCTCCTCTTTTTCTTGCAGCATCTCCTTCCAGGGGTCTTGGGGGGTGTCGGGGCTGTTTTGTTTTTCATTTCTCTTTATTATTTCTAATGTGGGCCAGAAGTATATGGTGGGACTGATTAATCTTATTCTGACCCGAGGACTCATTAAAAATGGCTCAGTTGGGTTGTTATCTATCTCAGGTGTAAACGTAGGCTCATAACATGTACTCGTTCTTAACTCTAGATCTAAGGGGATTAGATTTTAATTTAGTAACCCGATGTGACAAGAATCTGTGATTTTACGTGGGGATGTTTTATTTATCTTTAGCCATGTTGGGCCATTGGTATTTGCCTCGGCCCAAGATACTATTACTATCTTTTTTTTTCTTTCTGCATAATATGGTAGGGCATACTTAAAGTTTTGAGTGAAAACCAAGGGGGGTGATAGGGGGGATGGGATCACGTTTAAGGGAATTAAGAAGATATAGAGGTGATAGTAAGGATTTGGAGGGTCTGGGGGTTCGCTCAGCAGATGGCTCATCTACGTATCTATCTGGGCTAGGAGGACGATCGAAGGATCGGGGATCAGGTGGGGGGGGATTACTGGGAGTGGGAAAAGAGAGAGTCCACGATTTATATATATGCAAAGGCAGATTTTGTTGGAACGAGAAGCAGGGGTGTAAACAAGATTGCATGATCAATATCAAAATTATTACCTGGAATGTTAAAGGTCTCAGAGGGAGAAGGAAAAGAATGGTGATATTAAAACATATCCGTCAGCTGGGAGCTCAGAACGTCGACCTGCAGGAGACCCATTTATTAAAGGAGGAGCTGGGTCTCTTAAAGAAACTGTGGGTAGGACAGGTTTTTGGAGATGGAAATGCCAAAGCTTCAGGGGGGGTAGTGATTTTGATTGGGAGAGACTGTCCGTTTACAGTTCTACAAATTAAAACTAGAGAAGACTACAGAGGGATCTATGTTACGGGTACTATTATTGGTAAATTACCATCGATTGCCTCTATATATGCTCCCACACCACCTAACCCTGACTTTTTTGCTTCGGTGGAAGTGGATATAGCCCTTTTTTCATCTCATCCCCCTAATCTTAGCAAGAGACTGGAACCTTTGCCTTAATAATAGAGTGGACAAAAAGCCCCCTTCAAAACGGCTGCCTTCTACAGCACAGGCAGCTATGGCTAAACTCCTGGAGGTAGCAGCGCTGGTTGACCCAATTATGGCTTGTAATAAAGGGGGCCACACTATGACTTTTTATTCTGGGGTGCACAGAACTCATTCAAGAATCGATTTTTTTTTGGTTAATAAAGAAGCAATCCAGGGAGCGAGGGAGCTGATCACGCATACTAGAATATTATTTAACCACTCTCCAGTCCAGTTGACCTGGATGATGGAAACTCTCCCAATGAAGCCATACAGATGGAGATTTGATGATTCTTTACTAGTAGATGAAAATATGTTAGCTAGATTAGAGCAGGCATTGGTGGAAATTATTCAGACCCAAATCCCAACACTTTCAGACAAGGGATTAAGGTGCCCCACCTGTAAAGTTTTATACTCTGTTATAGCTCAGAGGTTTACAGCTAGGAGAAATAGTATGAGAAGGGTGAGGGAAGAGTTTATTCTGGGTGCTATTAACTCACTAGCTCCCCTGGAGGGTACTTCCGAGGGGCTAGACCTAGAGCTTAAGGAACTAAGAGATGAGATGGCAAGCATTCTCTATGGCAAGTTAGATCAGCGGTCTGAAAAGATTCATGCAAACTATCTAATGCAGGGGGATGCCCCAGGTAGGCTTCTTGCAAATAGAATAAAGGAATGGGAGGCGGCTCGTGTGATTCCGTTGATAAGCTTCCAGGGGGAAATAGTAACAGAGCCCCAGAAAATGACTGATGCTTTTGCGGCTTATTTTGCAGAGATTTATCAAAGAGGTGTTTCGGTTAAGGAGGGGGATATCACGGGGTTTCTGGAAAGTATACCTCTTCTGAAGTTGGATCAAGAACAAGCTGAGTGGTTGGCCTCCCCTATTTTGGAATCGGAAATATTAGAGGTGATCAACTCGCTCCCGAATGGTAAGACACCGGGACCAGATGGTCTAACAGCTCAATTCTAAAAATCTCACACTACAACTATATTGCCTCTATTGAAGGAATTGTTTTCAAACATTATGCAGGAAGGGGTTCCACACCTGCCGTTATACCAGGCCTACATTACACTTGTCCCAAAGCTGGACAAACCCAAAGAATTCCCTGAGAGTTATAGACCTATTGCCCTGACGAACCAGGACCTGAAATTGCTGACGAAGATTTTGGCCAATAGAATTTTGAAAATTGCCCCTAGGCTAATTAGTCAAGAACAAGTAGGGTTTATGCTAGGTAGAGGGGCTCATGATGCACTTCGGAAACTTCACCATATATTACATAAGGCCTCTATCTCTAAGTTACCTATGGCGTTAATTGCATTAGACGCCGAGAAGGCCTTCGATAGGGTTTCTCATGATTTCCTATTTGCAACTATGAGAAGTATGGGTTTCCCGGAGGGCCTTCTTAGAGGCATTAAAAATTTATATGCTGCTCCTACAGCTAGGGTTCTATGTAATGGCTATTTGTCGAAAGAAATTTGTCTTGATAACGGGACCAGACAGGGATGCCCCCTATCGCCTATTCTGTTTAATATTTACTTGGAGACTTTATTAAGGGCGATTCAGATGGACTCAGTGATACAGGGGATTGTTATTGGAGGGATGGAAATGAAAATTTCTGTCTTTGCAGATGACATCTTGTTACATCTTCAGGAACCAGCAGAGAGCTTCAAGAGGGCATTGGAAATAGTTGAGAGATTCTCTCAGGTGTCGAATTACAAGTTAAATTTGAGTAAGACACAGGTTCTCCCCCTTACTGTATACACTTACAAAGCGGATTTCGAACCTCTGCAATTGAAGTGCTCCCCAAAAAAGATCAAGTATCTCGGCATTTGGATTATAACTAACGAGGACGAGGGCCTCGAAACTAATCTAGGTGAGATACTATCGGTAATCAAAACAGATATGATTAGATGGAATAAACTCCCTCTAAACTGGACAGCGAGACTAGGTTTGATTAAAATGAACCTATTACCTATATTTTTGTACCCAATACATTTATCCCCATATAATGTTCCAAAAGGTTGGTTTATTAAAGTTCAAAAGCTCATTTCTAACTTTTTATGGAATGCTAAACCCCCTAGTAGAAAATATAATATTTTGCAGCTACCCTATAATATGGGAGGTCTCAAAGTTCCGGATTTACACTTATATTATGTAGCTGGACAATTAGGGATAATGGGTCGATGGTGCAGACCGGTGGAAGAGGGAGGGGATATATCCCAACTTGGCTCCAGGTCAAGATGCAGATTTTCACAGACTTGGGCATTTCTCCAGAAGCAGTATTGTTTTTTAATCCAGCAGATTTACCAGATGGGGGAAACAAACCCCAATCTATAAGTCAATGTTGGCCTGGTGGACTCTCTTGTCCCCAAATCAAAGGAAAGCCCAAAAGGGCTCTAGGGAACAGCCTATTTTGGGTAACCCAAATATGCTCATTGGGGGGCAGAAAATTGGAAGGCAATGGGCTACTCAACTGCTCAACTTAAAATGGGCAGACTTTATAAGAGGTGATAAGGTGGTCTTCCCAGACCAGTGCAAGAATATGAACTTCTTTAAGAAAATACAGGTTACTAATCTGGTGCAAAAAATATAGAGAGGGAGGGTTGGACCACAGGATTCCCGTTTACTTGGGATAGCGTTAAAGAAGTTAACTATTCCAAAAAAACCCTGTCCAGGATGTATAAGCTACTATTAGATTTCTTAGGTGGAGATGCTTTTGTAAAAGTTTCATATTGGGATAAAAAAAAGGACATTATCCCCAAGGGGCCTGATTGGAAAGAGGTTTGGAGGAGTAGTAGGTATATTCCTATTCCTAAATATAAGATCATGCAATTTTTTGTAGTTTCTAATATATACTATACCCCTGCCAAGCTATGTGTTAGGGGACTCAGACAGACAGACCTATGTTTTAGGTGTGGTGCAAACCCAGGGGATTTATTCCATGTCATGTGGCACTGTTCCAAAATCTATCCCGTTTGGGAGCAAATTAAACATAATATGGACCCTGTGGTGAACTATAAGGATTTTATTGTTCCAAAGATCTGTGTTTTGGGGGACATGACTGATATTCCTAGTACACTTGTTAAAGGCCACATCTCTTTAATGTCCTCCTTAGTTAAAGCATTTGTCTTGAGGCACTGGAAAAATGATCTGAGCTATACATATGACCAGTGGGTGGGAGATTTGCTGAAAGCGTTGAGCAGGCTTAGAAGGCAAATGCTTCGAAATGGATGAAAAGGAATCTATGATAAGAGATGGAGGACCCTGGAGGCGGTTTATACTATGCAGTCTAAAATCTCCCAAACGCGGGCCTGTCTGTCTGATGGTACGTAGTTAAAGATCTATGGATAGAGAGTAGATGCTATAATGGTAGTGGGCTTTATTTAATTACTCCTAACTTTTGGAGGTATATATACCCTGATCGAATATTATTCGGATCCATTAGTGGGAGCCACAGAATCTGCCAAGTGTTCGTGGGTGGGGGGGACTCTCTCTTTTCCCTCGGGACACAGCTGCAGGGTATTACCCTAAGGGCTACTGCCTTGTGAAACATGTTTTTTTAGGTGTGAAGGGACATCTTGAGATATTGATTCTGAAATATAAATGTACCCTTTTAGACAGAGGATGTCCTATATACTGTAAGCGAGTATAGGTATGGTGAGTGTGGTTGAGAGCTATGCAATGCAGCTGTGTATGTATATAGTTAATGGCTGTACATAGTAGCCACACTCAGTTTTGGGGTGTGGGCTCGGGTGTAACCTAGGTATTTGTGTATGTTTGTCTAACGACCATTGGAAGAAAATGACAGTAAAGCAGATTTAAAAAAAAAAAAAAACCTTAATAAACCCAGACCTATTGTCCATACAGGGTTCTAACCCACACTATTTAACCCATGTTCCCTGCTCTACTGCTACCACCGTGAGCAACCACTAAGCCCTTCTTTCTGTCCTTGCTGTGTTTGACACCATTGACAGTTTTGGCACTCACTGCATCAGCTGGCATATAGTTCCGTGGCTCCTCCACCCCTTTCTGTAAAATAAAACTTTCTCATGTCCATGTTAAACTTCTCCCATCAGTTTACACTCGTGCCCCCATGTTCTAGATCTACAACTCATGCTAAATAGCTTCTCACAGATTACCTTGTTCACTCTTTTCAGGAACTTGAAGATCTCTGTCGTATCTCCCTTCTCTTGTCTAATCTCCAGCGAGTACATGACCAGTGTCTTGAGCTGGTCCTCATATGACCTGCCCTGTTGGCCCTGAATCGTCTGCTCACCATATGTTATGTCTCTAACCTGTTCTTATCTTTCCTAAGGTGAGGACTCTAGAACTGAGCAGAGTACTCCAGGTGAGGCCTCACCAGTGCTTTACAGAGAAGTAGCAATACTTTCTTTCTTCTGCTGTCAATACCCCTTTTTATACACCCCATAATCCTATTTGCCATAGTGTACAGTACAAGCCACATTAAACTGTTCCTACAACTCACTGGTTTAGCATTTTTCAAAGAGTTTCTTAATGTGTGCACTGCAATGAATTAATAAAAGTTTCCTAATGGACTGTCTGTAGCTGCTATTCAATTTCAGCTTACTTTGCAGCTCTCTGGAAATGTTTATTAATGCAGTGTGTAATCAGCAGTGCACACATTAAGCAACCCCCCAAAAAATACTTACCCACTGAGTTGGAGCTCACTCTCACTATTGCAGCTTGCAGTACAGTACAGGTACAGTTATGAAATTTCTATGACCTCTAATATTTATATATAATGTGAAAGGAAGCATAATTACAAGTTTATAGATGCTACCGGAATCTAAAAATGAGCCCTGTAACCATTTGAAACGAATATATATACTGCTGAATAATTCTTGGCAAGTAGCATTTCAGCAGTTTCTTACAGTTCTTTTTAAGGATTACAAGGCTTATTTTCAGGTTCAGACAGCATCAGTAAACAGAAATACAGTATTCTATATTTTAAAATATATATTTAGATCTCATCCAGCAAAACAAAAGTACAGAGTTTTTTTTTTTGTTTTAATTTCCTTTATGCATGCCGTTAAACTGTACAGTACTGAATGCTAGTGCCCCAGTCTGTCTCACTTTCATGGTTACGAGCCCACACACTGTGGCACACTGAGAACCCTCCCTTTCTTATCTACTGTACAGTACAGTGCTCCATCAGCAGTACATTTTCTCTTATTTTTCTTCTCTGTTTTTAAATATTTTTTTTGTATTTCAACAAGTAAAAAAACAAAAACACAATGCTGTCTGCTGATAGCATGAGAGTGTGCATGAACAGCGAAACCTTATGACATCAGAGCAAGACAGGAGGGTGTTGTTGTACAACACTGGTAGTGTACTTCAATATTTAAATGTTGATTTAATGGATTCACCCCTGAGTGTTTACTGTACAGATTTCTTCCAAAAATTAAATTAAAAAAGTGACATCAGGAAACTTTCACTTTTGCTTTTGGTCGGCAAAGGCATCGGTTCAGGTCTTAATCATGGGAGTTTCACCGGTAAATACAAGAATGATGCAGGAGTGTTCAGCTGCACTTACTGTAGTGTACAGTTCTGTAATTGTTAAACAATTTGATTTAATTGTGGGACATGACACATAATCACTTCGTATTCCCTTCAGTTGCAGTAATATCCCATAACTACTAACTACTGCAGTGCAAATGCATTTATAAATGCGTTGCATGAACATTGGGAGGGAGCTGAACAGAATTTACAGCAGCTTAAAGTGCATTGCATTTGAGCTGATGGTTGGTTGAAAAAGAGTTTGTATTTTAAGCACTTAGAATTACCACTGAATTGTCAGCACACAAAAAACAATGTCAGAGCAGTGAGCCAGAGGAACAGTTTAATGTGACTTGTACTGTAGGCCTTGTTACATTGGCTTGATTGTTTTAGGGAGTCACTGATGAAGACACCTAGGTCTCCTGTGGTTGTGTGTGCCTCCATGTTGTTTGCAGCCCCGTGGTTGTGCATGCCTTGATGTTTGCAGCCCCGTGGTTCTGTGAACTTCCATGCTGCTTGCAGCCCCATGGTTGCACGTGCCTACATTTTTTTTACATCTCTGTAGGTGCACGTGCCTCCATGCAGTTTGTAGCCCTGTGGTTGTGCATGCCTCCATGTTGTTTGCTGCTCCATATGCCTCCATGTTGTTTGCAGCCCCATGGTTGTGCATGCCTCCACGCTGTTTGTAGCCCTGTTGTTGTGCGTGTCTCCATGATGTTTACTGCCCCCGTGGTTGTGCATGCCTCCATATTGTTTGCAGCCCTGTGGCTCTGTGTGCCTCCATTTTGTTGGTGGGCAAGTCACTGTAGGCTGGCATCTGCATTCTTGTCTGGTGGATTCAGCTACGCTGTCATCTGTGGTCTCCCATGTCCCTGGTCAGTCTTCCTCCAGGCCATGGTGGATCCATATGAGGAGTACTGTGCACACCTGCTCAAGTAATTCACTATAGGCCAGTGCTCACATTCTCATCTGCTGGATTCAGCTACACCATCACCTGTGGTTTCCCAGGTCCCTGGTCAATCTTCTTCAGGGCCCTGGTGGGTCTGCATGAGGAGTACTGCACACACCTGCTTGAGTGAGTCACTGTAGGTCGGTACCTGCATTCTCATCCAGTGGATTCAGCTACACCATCGCCTGTGGTTTCCCAGGTCCCTGGTCAACTTTCTTCAGGGCTGTGGTGGTCCAGATGGGGAGTACTGCGCACAACCATTCAAGTGAGTCACTATAGGCCATGTGCCCATATCCTTGTCTGGTGGATTCAGCTATGCCATCACCTGGGGCTTCCCAGGTTCCTGGTCAGTCTTCTTCAGGGCCCTGATGGGTCTGCATGAGGAGTACTGTGCACACCTGTTTAAGTGAGTCACTGCAGGCTGGCACCTGCATTCTCCTCTGGTGGATTCCACTGTGCCATCACCTGTGGTCTTCGAGATCCATTGTCAGTCTTCTTCAGGACCCTGGTGGTCTGCATGGGGAGTAGTGCACACACCCACTTGAGACAGTCTCTGTAGACTGGCACCCATATTCTCATCTGGTGGATTCAGCTATGCCATCACCTGTGGTTTCCCAGGTCCCTGGTCAATCTTCTTCAGGGCCCTGGTGAGTCTGCATTAGGAGTACTGCACACACTTGCTTGAGTGAGTCACTCTAGTCTGGCACCAACATTCTCATCAGGTGGATTCAGCTACGCCATCACCTGTGGTTTTCCAGGTCCATGGTCAGTCTTCTTCAGGGCCCTGGAGGTCCACATGAGGAGTATTGTGCACACTTGCGCCAGTGAATCACTGTAAATCGGTGACTGTGTGCTCAACTGTTAGATTCAGCAACACCATCACTTGTGATCTCTCATTTTGTTTTTGACAGAATCTGTACACACACAAAATGAGTGATACCACCATTCCATCAAGGTATGCCACTGCAATGTGCAACAACAGACAGAATATTAAAGCCGAGATGGATAGTTATCAACCATTCAAGCATCAGAGGCAGCATGACTGAAAGAAGTCTGCAAAAACATGGATGATGAAACACAGAAAATATATAATGAGGCTACTAGGCTTAGGATGCATGAATACCACATGCGAAATAAGTTACAGCAAATGGCAGCCAAGTAAAATGAAGAAAAACATTGTGTCAGGGCTGATGAGAAAAAGAGGAAACAACAATGTGAGGCTTGGTGTGTTAAGAAACAAAAGCTGTGGCAAGAGATGTCAGCAGAAAAGAAAAGACGAATCAAGGAGAAGGATGCAGAATGCAAAAGAAAGAAATATGAGGAAAATAAAAGAAATGACATTGAAAGAACGTTCCATAACATCAGTTACAATGTAGGAACATCAATCTCAAAGAGTTCCCTGAGAACAGCAGTGTACTGTGCCAAACAAAAATTACCTAAATCGACAGGAAAATTTGCAGCTGTTATCATTGGCTTATATAAAAATGCCACCAGGTATGAAAAAGAGTTGCTTAAAAAAATCGGCATCTATGATAGGCAGGAGGAGAAATTGATTTTAAAATGTGAACGGAAATGTGCCAAACACTGACAAGGAAAGGAAAGAGAGTTTTTGTTACCCAGGTAGCTGCATATCTGGATTACTGGCATGGACTCAAAGATAAAGGTGCTAGATTTCAGAAAGGCTAACTTCCAAAAAATGAGGAACATCATAAGTAGCCAGATAATGGAAACAAAGGTTGAGCAGGTGGAGGTCATGTGGGGGAGACACAAGAGAGCAATAAAGACTGCCACAGATCAATGTGCCAGATGGGTCAGCAGAGCAAAAAGAAAATCATCATCATCATCATCATCATCATCATCAAATTTTTTTTATTCAGGCGAGCATCATTGAGCAAGGCTCATTTACAAGATGGACCTGATACGGTCAAGATTCAACAGTTGATACACAACAGATACATCATACACTTATATAAAACATTTATACATACAGGGGAAAAAACGTATATAAACACAATGATGTACAATAAATTCACATGATAAAAATTGGTTACAGGAAGGTTAAGCTAATATTTACAGTATATACAGTATATACATATCCCAGTGGGGGGGGGGGGGCCATGGCAAACACACCATATAATGTAATACTAGGATGGTGAAGGTATTACTGGGTGCCATAAGATGGGGTGTCTGTCTGGAAGGATTATGCCATATATGGTTAATTTTTGGGAGGGAGCTTGTGAGATGACAAAGCTAGCTCTAGCGGTAGCAACTGCATTTCTCAGTGAAAAAGACTGTACAATGCTGTTTAAAAGATGCAAATGGAATGATATTGGACAGTTTTAGGGATTTTTGTAGGGTGTTCCATGCTATAGCTAGAGAATAGCTGATTGCTGCCCTCCCTAACCTGGTGTTGAATTTGGGCAATTTGAGCAGGATGATGTTGTTGCTTCTTAGGGCATAGGAGCTAGGAATGGTCTGGGTGAAGCAGTCCAGAATATAGTTTGGAAGTTTTTTGATAACGCCTGTAAATCCATAGTGCTGCATTTCTGTTCCTTCTGAGGTGAAGGGAAACCCATCCAACTGCAGCATAAAGAGAGCAATGATGGGTATTAGATGGCAGATCTGTAATGAATCTTATTGCTCTATGATGTAAGGTATCCAACTTGTGAAGGTAGGAGATGGGGCAGTGACTATAAAGGAAGTCTGCATAGTCAACAACTGATAGAAAAATGGCCTGGACTAGCCTCATCTTTGAGTCTCTGTTTAGGAAGGGTTTTAATCTATAGAGAAGGCCAAGCCTTTGGCGAAGCTTTTTTAGCAGTTCTTCTAAATGATGAATGAAGTCGAGTCTGTTGTTAATCCACACACCTAGGTATTTGAAGTTTTCTACATACTCCAGATTTTCTCCACGTATAGTGCATAGCTGGGGGAGAATAATTGAGGAGGAGGTGCTGGTGGAACTTTGATTTGTGAACATCATTGCTTTAGTTTTCTTTGCATTTAACAGAAGCTTTTTCTCAAGTAGCTGATATTGTAACAAGGAGAATTCTGTTTGTAGGATTTCACGAGCAGCTGCAGGCAAAGGGTTGCTGACATACAAAACAGTGTCATCAGCAAAGAGGTGTACAGAGGAATTGGTGAGGGTTGAATCAATATTATTTATATAAATGGCAAAAAAGGATAGGACCCAGGATAGAACCTTGGGGGACTCCTCTTAACAGTGGTTTTAATGGGGATAGTTCACCTTCAGCTTTTACCTGCTGTGTCCTACCAGTGAGATAACATCTGAACCACTTAAGAGAGGGTGGATCTAGGCCAAGGGAGTGCAGGGATGATAGTAGAAGCTCGTGGTCCACAGTATCGAATACTTTGCTCAGGTCCAGGAATACTGCACAGACATTATTCTTTTTATCTAATTCGGTTTGCCAGTCATTTGTGACCTTGACTAGTGCAGTGATAGTGCTATGCTTGGCCCTGAATCCAGATTGAGCTGGATTTAAGAGGTTAGCAGTGTCAAGATACTCCCTTAACTGGTTACTCACTAATTTTTCCAGCATCTTGGATAACACTGGTAGAATGGAAATGGGTCTGTAATTATTAAGTTCCATAGGGTCCCCTGATTTTAGAAGGGGAACCACTTGGGCTGTCTTCCACAGTGTGGGAATAGAGCCAGAGTTTAGAGATAGGTTAAAGAGGTGTGTTAGGGGGACTGCAAGTACATGGCACGCAATCTTTAGAAAGTAGGGGTCCAGAGAGTCTGCCCCTGTGCTTTTTTTGGTATCCAGATGCCATAATAGATCCCCTACTTGCTTCAACAGTATAGATTTGAAGCTGAAGGAAGAGTCAGCTCTCTGATCACCAGTATAATGGGAGCTTAATTGTTCCCTCAACAGGTTAGCTGGAGAGGTGTCAAAGGCAAGGCCAGCCGTTGTGAAGTGGTTATTGAAGGCGTCCAGAATTTCCATTTTGCCAGTGATAGGGCCATAACTGTTGTGTAATTGAGTTGGAAGGGAAGTGTTAGCGTCCTGACCCACCATACCCTTGATGGTACCCCAAAATCTAGCAGGATTATGATAGGAGGAGTCGAGCTTGGCCAAGTAGAAGGCAGCCTTTGCATCCCTAACTTTCTTGGTACATCTATTCCTGGCTTTCCTAAAGATCATCCAGTTATTTGCATTCTTGGTTTTTCTTGCCATTTTCCAGAGTTTGTCTCTCTCCAGCAGTGCAGCTTTGAGGTCAGCTGAAAACCAACGACAGGATTTGTTTTTTATTCAGATACTAGAGATTGGGGCATGGGTGTTAAGGGCATTTATTATAATGCTATTTAGCACCTGCTGAGCTTTTTCAACAGAATGGGCAAGATAAAACTCTTGCCAGTGTGGAGCGTGAGCTAGATCATGCAAATATCCTTCAGTATTGATGTTTTTCTTGGATCTCCTCATGAGGAATTTTGCAGGGATTGTTGTTATGCTGGTGGATCTTACCCCTGTGATGGGGCAGTGATCACTTATATTGCAGAGAAGCACTCCAGCGTGCGTGAATAGATGTGGTTTATTCACTAGCATGATATCAAGTAATGTGCTGTTATTACTATTCCTTGCATTAATTCTTGTTGGCTCATTAATTAGTTGTGTGAATCCATAAGTATCACAGAATGATACCAGAGATGCAGCTGCCTGGGTAAGCCAGTTGAAATTCAGGTCACCTAGAATAATGACTTCTTCAGTGCTAGGCTTGAGCAGGTTCCCCAGGTGGGATAACAGCTTGTGTTCAGCAGAAGGGGGACTGTAGCATCCAACTAGCTGAAAAGCTCCTGTATTGGGGAGAGAGACTTTTAGGGATAGGCATTCAAATTCCTTGGGCATAGAGGTTGCAGCAATACAGGATACAGCTATACCGGATTTTGCATATATGGCTACTCCACCTCCCCTTGTTTTGCGATCAGCTCTGAATAGCTGATAGTTGGGTAGGTTAACATCCCTGTCTGCTGTGGTGGGTTTAAGCCATGTCTCAGATACCACAAGAAAGTCTGGCAAGGTATGGGCAACCCAGGCTTGTATCAGTGTAAGTTTTTTCAACAGACTGCATACATTAATATGTAGGAAACCGAGGCCTTTAATTGAGGTTAGGTCTGATGGAGAAGTGAGACATTCAGGGGGTCCAGGGTTGATTTCCACGTTACCAATACAGAGCAACAGAAAGAGCAGGAGTTTCATGAGGGCTGCCAGTGATAGGGAGAGGGGGCTGTCTTTGGTCCTCCTTCTCTTATTCTGTTGCCACTCTTTTGGGGTACTCCATGTGGGGTTAAGGAATTGTGTCGAGACACCAAGTAGCAGTTTGGTGGTTAGGCTTAGGGGGGATCTGTATATCCAGTAGTGGAGCC
Source organism: Neoceratodus forsteri (assembly GCA_016271365.2). Classification (NCBI taxonomy): domain Eukaryota; kingdom Metazoa; phylum Chordata; order Ceratodontiformes; family Ceratodontidae; genus Neoceratodus; species Neoceratodus forsteri. The sequence goes on from CM057453.1 coordinate 1,038,192,541, forward strand.
TTGATTGAAATACATGTGTGGTGGTATGTGTCTCTTTTTGGTGGTCACACCACTGTAGTCGATGCAGCAATGGTAGGGCATATGTGAGGGTTTGAGCGTCAGCCAAAGGGGATGGTTCAGAGAGACTGGGCGGATGGAGCACCCTAATTTGTGTGACAGGTACATCTTCTTTGTGGAACCCCATGGCTGACAGTGAAAGAAGTATCAGAAGTAAACTCCCCATTATGAGAGAGATATTGTTAATTGGCTATCGAGGGAGTAGTGAAGTTGCTGATTGGTTGGATCAGCAAGCCGGCGTGACAGTCTGTTGGTTTAGAATAATGCTGAGGGTGGGGAAGAGATTTCGTGGGAAGATGCCTATAAAGTAACACACAAGAGGGAGGGAGGAAGGGCGGGTGGGCAAAAATTTTGCGCCTTTCCCGAGTGCTCCCTCGCTGTCCCTCCCGGCCTCGTGGTTCCCTGAGTCGGCTTAGGTGCCGCCGACTGCCCGCTGGCGGAGTGAAGCCCCGGCACTCAGCTGGGTGCTGTGGGGTAGGGATGGCAGGCTGGAGAGAGACAGAGGAAGGTGCAACAATTAAACAGAGGCAGAAACTAGTGTTCCTGTTCGTCACTGACTAAATCTGCACAACAAAAGACTGTGGGTGGGGTGCTGCTGCGCCTCAGCATCTGGCCCACCTTGCAAATGCAAAAAGGAGTTGTAATCACAGTAAAGAGCAATAAATCAGCAGTTTCCCCTTGCAATTACACTAGCAGAAAATAGCACCTTTTAGGTAAATTACACAGTTTAAGGGAGGAAAGTGGCGCCTCAGCATCTGGCCCACTTTGGATACCAAGGATTACAGTTACAGCAGAAATACAATTAAATCAACAGATTCCCTTTACAGATGCAGCAAGAAAATGAAATCCTCCATAGTTTTCCAAGGAAGTGGCTACTACAGTAAAAGAAAAAAAAGAAGGCTTACAACATATACCAGGAAACCAAAACTGAGAAAGACTGGGAGTTGTACAAGGGAAAAATGAGAGTCTAATAAACAAATTAGAAAGGCAAAATGCCAGACAGAGGAAAAGATACCAGAAGAGGCAAAGAGAGGAGACAAATCATTTTTAGATACATTAGGGAATGTAGGAAGGCAAAAGGGGAAATAGTAAAGATTGCCACTGAAGAAAGGAAATACACCAAACATGACCAAGAGAAAGCTGAAATCCTCAACAAATACTTCTGCTTGGTGTTTACCAAAGGGGACCCAGGGGATGGCCCAGCCCTGAAAAAATACAGCACCCCAGGACCAGGGGTAGACACAAAGTATGGGAGGCACTAAATAAACTAAAAGCAGACAAAGCTATGGGACCAGACAAGATGCACCCCAGAATCCTTAAGGAACTGGGGGCAGAATTAGCAGCTCCTCTGGCACTTCTATTCACGAAATCCTTGAAGAGCGGTGTGGTACCCAAAAACTGGAAAAAGGCAATAGTGGTTCCACTTCACAAATCAGGCAGTTGTGAAGAGGCTAGTAATTACAGACCAGTGATCCTCACATCTATAGTAAGGAAACTAATGGAGACACTACTTAAACAGAAGATAATAGCATTCCTCAAAACTAGTGGCCAACAAGACCCTAGACAGCATGGTTTCACAGCAGGTAGGTCATGCCAGACAAATCTGCTTGAAATGTTTGACTACGTTACAAAAATAGTGGATGACGGTGGTGGAGTAGATGTGGTCTACCTAGACTTTAGTAAGCTTTCGACTCGGTTCCACACAGAAGGCTGGTAAAGAAGCTTGACCACACAGAGGTTGGTCCAAAAGTAGTCAGATGGGTACAAAATTGGTTACAAGGCAGAACCCAGAGGGTACAGGTTAAAGGAGCACAACTGAGGGAAGGCAGGGTGACCAGCGTGGTTCCGAAGGGCTCAGTGCTGGAGTCTCTGCTCTTCAGTGTTTTTATAGCAGACATCACTGACAGACTGAAAGGGAAGGTGTGTCTGTTCACAGAAGACACCAAGATATGTAACATGGTGGACACTTCAGAATGCATGAGCAAGATGGAAGCTAACCTCAAGAAACTAAAAGAATGGTCTGGAGTGTGGCAGCTGAGGTTTGATGCCAAAAAGTGCAAGGTCATGCACACAGGAAAGAAAAATCCAAGAAAAGAGTATTACCTAGGAGGCGAAAGCCTGGTGGCCTCAAACCAGGAATGAGATCAAGGAATCATAATCTCAGACAACTTGAAGGTTAGTAAGAAGTATGAGAAGGCTACATTAAAGGCCAACAGAATGCTGGGCTGCACTGTGAGGGGAATCATGAGCAGGAGGAGAGAGGTGGTACTACCACTGTATAGATTGCTGGTCAGGCCTCACCTGGAATATGGAGTCCAATTCTGGAGGCTTCACCTCAGGAAGGATATTGATCAGGTGGAAACAGTACAGAGAAAGGTGACAAAAATGATTCAGGATATACAGTACATGTCCTGTTAGGAAAGCTTTAGGGAACTGAATATGTACTCCTGGGAGCAGAGAAGAGAAAGAGAGAGAGAGAGAAAGAGAGAGAGAGAGAGAGAGAGAGAGAGAGATGACATGACTGAAACATTCAAGTACATAAAAGGCATTAACAAGGTACAGGCAGAGGAACTTTTTCACTTCAAGAAGGGCTCCAGGACTTGGGGACATGACCTCAGGCTGCAAGCAGGGAGGTTCTCTACCAGCACCAGGAAGTTTTTCTTCACAGAAAGAGTGGTGGATGCCTGGAATAGCCTGCCCCAAGAAGTTGTGGGGGTCAACACTGTGGGGGGGATTCAAGAATGCATGGGATAGACACAAGGGAGCCCTAACTACAAAGGGTAACTAAAGTGTCAACATAGGTCTAAAACAAATGGGCAGACTAGATGGACCTAGCGGTCTCCTTCTGCTGTCAACTTCTATGTTTCTATGTTTCTAAGAAAGTCTGCAGTGAACTGGGCATCAGCCATAAATATCTTCACAAGTATTTTGCTGTAAGAAGATCAAATGAAAATGTGGAGTTGCCAGTGAGAAGAGCCGATGCATTAAACGATGAGATGCAGCAAGCAGCTGTGGAGCACTACCACCACACTGACATGAGTACAGTTATGCCCTATAAAAAGGGAGCTGCAGATAGAAATATAGAAACATAGACTTTGACATCATATAAGCACCACTTGGCCCACTCTGTCTGCCCATTTTCCTACTTCCTCCTACTAGAATTGCCTTATATCTGACCCATGCAGTCTTAAATTCCCCCACTGTTTTTAACCTCACAACCTCATCAGGAAGGCTGTTGCATGCATCCACCACCCTCTCTGTGAAAAGATACTTCCTCATATTGCCCCTGAGTCATCCCTCTCTATCTTCAGATTGTGCCCCCTTGCTCCTACACATCTCTTTTTCAGAAAGATGCTACCCACTTGGACTTTGTTGATTCTCTTGAGGTACTTGAAAGTTTCTATCATGTCCCCACTCTCCCTCCTTTTCTTGAGGGTATGCATATTAAGCTCTTTTAGTCTCTCTTTGTATGGCTTCTGGTGCAGACCCTGCAACATTTTAGTTGCCCTCCTCTGGACTGCCTCTATCCTATGTCCTTGCAGAGATGGGGTCTCCAGAACTGTATGCAGTACTGCAGATGGGGTCTCAACAACTGTCTGTACAGAGGGATATCAACTTCCTGTTTTCTACTGGTGATGCCTCTCCCTATGCAACCCAGTATCCCACCAGCCATCCTTACTACCTTCTCACATTGCTTGCCTACTTTTAGATCATCTGATATGACTACCCCAGGTCCATTTCCATGTTTGTTGTTGTTAATACCTCCCCCTCATTGTGTACTCTTCTCTTGGGTTTTTGTTTCCCAGGTGCATTACTTTGCACTTCTTTGCATTGAATCTAAACTGCCATACTTTTGAGCATTCCTCCAATCTTGCCAAGTCCCTTCTCATCCTGTCCACCCTTCCTTTGTGTATCAACCCTGTTATAGATCTTTATGTTGTCTGCAAAGGGGCATATGTTTCCTTCCATTCCCTCCACAATGTCACCTATAAAGACATTAAAGAGGACTAGTCTCAGTACTGAACCCTGCAGTACCCCACTAGTAACCCCCTTCTTCGGAGTGGACTCCATTTACTATTACCCTCTGTGTCTTGTTGTTCAGCCAATTTTTTACCCAGATTACCACCCCGGGATCCACTCCCAGGCTGGCTAACTTGTTTATTAATCTTTTGTGTGAGACTGTGTCAAACGCCTTGCTAAAGTCTAGGTAGCCCACATTCACAGACCCTCCCTTTTCTACTACTTTGGTCACCCAGTCAAAGAAATCTATTAGATTCATCTGACATGACCTTCCCACTGTGAATCCATGCTGCTTTGGGTCCTGTGCCCCACTGGCTTCTGGGTACTCAAAAATTCTTTCTTTCAGAAGTGATTCCATCATTTTCCATACCACTGAGGTCAAACTAACAAGTCTGTGGTTTCCTGCCTCTGTCTCGCTCCCACTTTTAAGAAGGGGAATCACATCCACCCTCCCCAGTCCTACGGTATCACACCCTCCTCCCATGATTTGTTAAAAAGGGTAGCCAGTGATGTCACTAGTTCTCCCCTTAGTTCTTTTAGAATTCTGGGGTGATTCCTATCAGGCCCCATTGCTTTGTCCACCTTCAGTTTTAGGATTTGTTTCAGGACCCTGTCTTCTATGAATGGACTGGTATCAACCCCCCTATCCAGTGTGCTATTATTATTTGGTTTAGGTACAATACCTCCCCTTCCTCCTCTTTTGTGAATACTAAGCAGAAGTATTTATTCAGTATCTCTGCTTTGTCACTGTCACCCTCTGCCAGCCCCTCCCCTTTATTAAGCCTCACTATCCCTCCCTTGTTCTTTCTTCACTCCCTAATGTACCTATAAAAGGTTTTTTTTTTCCCACTTCCTAACTGAGTTGGCTATCTTTTCCTCAGTTTGGGCCTTTGCTATTCTGACTATCTTCCCCACTTCCTTCTGCTTTAACTGGTACAATTCTCTGCTCTGCTCCTTCTGTCTTTCCTTATACTTCCTAAATGCTATCTGTTTCTTTCTAACCTTCCCCGCCACCTCTTTTGAGAACCACAGTGTTTTTTTCCTTCATTTTGTTCTGTTTATTTGCTTCACACAAAGGCTTGTTGCCTTTGTGATGGCAGCTTTGATTTTTCCCCATTGTTCCTCCACCCCACCTTCTTGCCCTTTTGTTAGTGCTTTTCTGAGGCACTCCCCCATTTTGCCAAAGTCAGCCATCCTAAAGTCCGATTCCCTCACCCTTTGCGTGATTTGACTTTATGGCTGTGTTGGCAGCCCGTGAACAAGGCAATCGCAATTAGGCACCTACAAAAATGGTGACTCAATTATGACACCTGTGTTCAGGGCTACCTGGCAGGGGGGATGACCGGATACCAGGGTAGGCAACATACGGCAACGGGAAGTACACACGTATACACGTGTGCACACATGCGTGGAGGCAGAGGCAGGGGAGGGATGGTATGTGGCAGGGGTTGTGTTGGGCAGTTGCTGAGCTGATCCGCTAGTGTGGTGGGGAGGGTGGTCAGTTGGGAGGTGCAGGGTTCGGGTCCAACGTGGCACGTTTTTTCTTTTGTGGCATGTGGCTTTCATTTTGCAAACTTTTCACACCCCCGACATGCACCCCCTGGAGCTGAGAATTCATTAGTAGAGGAGTGTGGTGGGAGAAGCCCCCAATGGGGAGTCAGGGTGCAGTCCCCCACATTAAAAAAAAATCTGTAGGTCTCGAGCACCCTTTTTCTCCTCATCACGAGTGTGCATCACTGAAATTCATTTTCTGCGATGTACACTTGCCGTAATGGTGATCGCAATCCACAGTCACCGTTATGACATGGAACCAGTGTTTATCATGATCCACACTATTTGGTGGTTGCTTGTTCCCAGATGGCTACCCACTGCACAATCTGAGATCCTCTCTCCGTCTGTGTTTGAGAGTACCAGGTCTAAGATTGCTGCCTCCCAAGTGGGTTCCAACACTAGCTGTCTGAGGCATACCCCTTGTGGGGCATCAAGAATTACCCTTCTCTCAGATGTGGCTGCAGCAAAGGTGTTTCAGTTAACATCTGGCATATTTTTGTCCCCCATGATCAATATCTCCCACTTTTCTGCCATTCTAAGGATGCCTTCTATCATTTCCTTGTCCATTTCCTCCCCTGAGATGGGGGTCTCTATACAACCCCCGTACAGATTGTGGTGCCATTTTCTGTATCCAGGGTGATCCACAGTGCCTCCTCTCCTCCCTTGTTTTTCCTTTAGTTCCATTGCTTTGATCTCTTCCCTTACGTAGAGAGCTACTCCTCCTCTTTTACCCTCCTTGTCCCTTCTGTAGATTGTGTACCACCTTATGTTGACATCGCTGTCATGGTTCTCTGTGTACCATGTTTCTGTGACTGCCATGATATCCAGGTGTCCCTCTTCCATCAAGGCCGCTAGTTCAGTGAGCTTGTTACCCAAACTACATGCATTGGTACTCATCACCCTCCATTTATTGATAGCCTTACCCCTTTTTGCCCCATCCCTGTGCTTACTGTCTTTTCATTTTTCTCCTTTGACCCTGTCCTGCTCTTTATCGACTTCTCTATGTTAGTGTTTACCTCACTAACTACCCTGTTTTGTGGGGGGCTGGAATTTCCATGCTTCTTTCCAGTGCCTCCCCCTTGGCTAGTTTAAATGCTTGCCATTTATGCATCTAAACTTATCACCTATGATCCTGGTTCCCCTCCCAGACAGATGCAGACCATTGTGCCAGTATAGGCCTGCATTCCTTCAGGTGGACACCCAGTCCCCAATGAAGCCAAAATCCTGAGCTCTGCACCAGTTTTTCAACCATTCATTGAATCCCATGGTGTGGAGTACCCTAGCCTCACCCATGCCATAGACAGACAGCACCTCTGAGAAGTTTACTGTGCTTGCTACTTGTCTAGCCTGTGCCCTCCAGAAATAATCAGCTACAGCTCTGACCCACCACCCCGGTGAATGTTTTCCTTCCTTTCAGCAAGGCAACCTGCACAACAATTTAAAAGATTAAAAAAAGCAATTCACATGGTCCCCACTCTTCATGTCAAGTTGCCAATACTCCATCCATCTGAAGACTGCCTTCCATCACTGGTGAGGATCCATACTTCCATCTGAAGATAACCTCCAGCTGGTAACTCCACTGATGTCTTCCCCCACTGAGGATGAAGCAGCACCTAGATTCAAAGATGACTCCTACCTGCTGAACACAGCTCCACCATTTATCTGATGAAATCTCTGTCAGTTGCCAATCCTCCAGATTGCACCGCCACCACTCCTTCTTCTCTAGTCATCCGCCTCTTCAACACCACTTGCCTCTCTAGTGATCTGCTCCTGACCTCCAGATGTCATCTTCCGGACACTTCCAAAATCCATCCTTCCTTCCCTTGAGGATCACCGCATGCTGCTGCTGCCAACTCGACTGCAGGATCCTCCTTCAAACATGCCTCCCAGTCTACTGATCTGACACTGTGCCACAAATGTTGACCACTGCCATTATGTAAATAACCACACCCCTCAGACAGTCAGATGCATTTTCCTATAGCATTTCAGCCATTCAGCACCCATTTATACACACTGTAAATTATACTTTACAACCATTTAACCTAACCCTCAACTAACCACAGATTAAAAAAAAAAGTCATCTAAATAAAAATGTAAATTACAAAACAAAAAGTGCCTGGCCAGTAGCACAGATGGCTAAGGTACCTTGAGTACCTTACCTCTTCATGCTGGTGACTCAGGTTCAGTAACGAGTTTGGGCTGCTGGAGGTTGGTGGGGGGGCTGGGAGAGGATTGAGCAGTTACATGGCAGCTGTCTTCTCCTGGGCTGGGGAGACAAGCCTTCACAGCTCTTTGCTGCCACTGAGTGGAGGATCAGTGGTAGTGCCAAGAAAATGGGTGGCTGTTGTTACGCTATGGGTGGGTGGGTGGAATGGGGTTGCTGGTTCTGGTACACATGCACATCTCCACTTGCATTCACAATTGTGTCCCTGAGGCCCCGGAGAGATAAGGGGGAGAAAATCAGGGAAAACACCAGGTCCCCCATTTCTATTTGTGATAGATCTTGGATGACTCTTGGGTCCTTCACCATCTAGATACCTGCCAGTGCAACAGTATGGAGAGCAGCACATGGGACTAGGAGCCCCCGAGCCAGGGCCTGAAGGTAGAATAGATGGTGGCAAGCAGGCAAAAAGCTTAATGAAAAAAAAAAAATAAAAATATCTTCACCAGAAAGCTTCCACCTATTGCATAAATTGAATATGCAGTGGGGAAAGCTGTCAAACAAAGCATTTATTTTACTTGTTCAAAGTGAACTCAGGAACATCACTTGTGGCTACACTTCACTCTATCATTCATTCACTGTGAACTCATAAAAATAAATGCTTTATTTGACAGGCCAACTGCATAGCCATTATTTGTATGTGATGGATGGGAACTTTGCCCCATTGAAATGGTCATCAGTTGTTTCCCTGTATAGCTGTGATTAATCTATTAATTGCAGCTATATACTGGCACTAATCAATCAATTACAGCTATATACCTGTATATTAGGGTTGAGTGCAAACTTCTATGTTAAACCCCAAATGTTGAACCTTAATAACTTTGGAAACACTCAAAGGATTTGCACAAAAGTTGGCATGCATAATACAGTAGTAGACACAGAAACTGCAAGCTATTTCTCGAAATTTCTGTGATATTTCCAGAAATATCTGATGCTTTTTGCATTTAAACAGTAGGGGCAGCAGAGAGAAACTCTTCTGAAATTTCACGAAATAATCTGGAAATAGCTTGCAATGTCTGTGGCTACCACCGTACTCCAGGTGTAGATCCCTTGACATGCAGAATTTGTGCAAATCCGTTGTGTGGTTTGTGAGATGGAAACTGTCAGACAATCCTAAATTTACCATTTTTTTCACATTTCTTTGTCCACCTGTATCTCAGAAATGTCTTTATGTTGTGGTCTGAAAATGTCAGAGTAGAAAGCATTTGGGTCACAGATGTGCCTTTTGAAGGTTTGGTGAAAACAAATTAATCCATTCTAAAGTTATTAAATTTTTAATTTCCAATTATTTCCTATGAGAAAATTTATGTCAGGCACGAAAATTGTAATTTGTGCAAGTTACATAACTTGTGTAGCATACTGTCAGGCACGAAGGTTATAATTTGTGCAAGTTATATAACTTGCATAAGATACTGTTGTATTTTGTGCAAATTATGTAATTTTCACGAAATACAACAGTATATTGTGCAAGTTATGTAATTTGCACAAAATACATGTTAAACCCGAATTTTGAACCTTAATAACCTTGGAACTGTTTCACGGATTTTCAAATAATTTAGGATGCATAATCTCTAGGGGAACCTATCTTGGTGTCCCACATTTTGTGTGAATCGGTTTTGTGGTTTTTGAGATAAAGAGCATCATAAAATCATTTCTTTTTCCACCTGTATCTCAGAAATGGCTTTAGGAAGTGGTCTGACATTTTCAGGGAAGAAAGTATTTGCCTTACAGATTTGACTTGTGAAGATTTGGTGAACAAATATTAATCCTTTCAAAAGTTATTAAACTTTTAATGTCCCATTATTTCCTATGGGAAAATTTATGTCAGGAAAAAAAGTTGTAATTTGCGCAAGTTACATAACTTGCACAAGATACTGTCAGGCACAAAAGTTGTAATATGCACAAAGTTACAGTACATCAATTTTACAAGATACTGTTGTATTTTGCACAAATTACATAATTAGCACAAAATACAACATAATCTTGCATAAATTATGTAATTTGCAAAAATGTGAGTGCAGGGTCCGAATGGCCCTGTGCTCCCACCGTAACATAAGGATGCAGTTATACTGTCTCAGTGGAGGCATGGGAGTGCAGAGCCCAAAGGACCCTGAGCTCCCACTGTAAAATAAGGATACTGTTATAGTGTCTCAAGGATACTGGTGCACTATCTCAATGGAGGGATGGGAGCACAGGGTCCAAAGGAACCTGCGCTTACACCATAACATAAGGATACTATTACACTATCTGAAAAAGTAAGGAAATTCATTAAAAAACACTTTGTTAATGCACCATTAGGGTTAAAGCATAAAACATAGGGAAATGTGATCTTAGGGTTCCCAAGCATAAGACCCTGCCCCCACCCTTAGCTTCCAACCTGAACACCCCACCCTCACACTCGGCTTCCAATCCTAAGGCCCACCTCCACCCTGCATGCAGGAACAGGTGTGGGTGTGTGTGCCTTGGGTTGCAAACCCTAATGCTCACCCTATTTCAACAGTTAAAAACCTGACAAAGGTACAGAATAAAACAATGGGGTGAGCATTAGGGTTGGTGTTCCAACCCAAATGGTGCATTAACAAAGTTTTTTGCAATAAATATATACATATATATATATATATATATATATATATATCCTATGCAAAATCTTTGTTAATGCATCAGTTAGGTTGTTCTACAGTGAATAAAGTGAGGAAATTTGATTTTAGGTTCCCACCCTAGTACCCCACCCAGCCCGCCCCACCAACAGGCATTGGGGTGTGCATTGGGGTCCTTGGCCATAACTCTCACCCTATCCCATTGTAAACAAGCTGAGGTGGTGTAGTGTAGGAGAATGGGGTGAGAGTTAGCTAAGGACCCCAACGCACACCCTGATGCCTGTTGGTGGGGGCGGCTGGGCAGGGTGCAAGGGGTGGAAAACCCAAATCTGAATTTACTCACTTTTTGCTGTAGAAGAACCCTAACTGATGCATTAATGAAGTTTTTGCATAGAATTTTCTTACCTATTAAGAAAGAATAGAAAAGTAGAAAGTTAGGTAGTTGAGGAGTACGGGGCCCTTTGGGCCCCGCACTCACACCAACTTGTAAGTGTCAGCCACTTTACACACCCAATGACTAAAAAGTACATTCACAACAGCAAGGCCAGCCACCAAACAAATGTTAATCTAGTAGAACAATAGAAAACGCTACCCACAAAACGTAAACTGCGCCACACAATATGTTCACAAAAAATGTATTGTCCAACACATAAACACATCTATTAACATCTACAGGACATGCCGTCAACACCCTCCAAATTTCAAGTAAAAAGATCAAACCGTGTCCAAGATATGACATATCAAAATTTGAAATTTTCATTTGTCAGAGTGGCACAGTTCCGCACCTGTTGACATTTAACACACACAATGACTGAAAACTATATCCATAACACTAAGGCTAGGTATCCTATCAATTTCAAGCCACAACCACAAACAAAAGGCTGTCAGCAGAACATAAACTGCACCAAGCCATATCTGCACCAAAAAACATTTTACGACATGGAAACACTGTAATTTTCATCCACATGACATGCTATCAACACCCTCCAAATTTCAAGTGAAAAGACCAAACCATGTCCGAGATATAACATTTTAACGTATGAGATTTTCATTCATTAGACTGACACAGTTCCGCACCTGTTGACATTTAACATACACAACAACTGAAAACTACATCCATGACACTAAGGCTAAGTATCCTGTCAATTTCAAGCCACAACCACAAACAAAAGGCTGTCAGCAGAACATAAACTGCACCAAGCCATATCTGCACCAAAAAACATTTTACGACATGGAAACACTGTAATTTTCATCCACATGACATGCTGTCAACACCCTCCAAATTTCAAGTGAAAAGACCAAACCATGTCTGAGATATAACATTTTAACGTATGAGATTTTCATTCATTAGACTGACACAGTTCCGCACCTGTTGACATTTAACATACACAACAACTGAAAACTACATCCATGACACTAAGGCTAGGTATTCTATCAATTTCAAGCCACCACCACCACCACATGCAAAACACTGTTCGCAGCACGTAAAGTGTGTCACACAATATCTCCGCAAAATAAATTTTCTCTGACACATAAACACCATAATTCACATCTACAGGACATGCTGTAAACACTGTCCAAGTTTCAAGTAAAAAGACCAAACCATTTCTGAGATAATAAATTTTAAATTTTGGTAAAATTTCCCTATCTATTCCATTATAAAAAATCTGGCCATCTTGTCCTGTCCTCATGATCAAAGATGGTAATAAAAGAATCTCATGATTAAAGAATTTGCAGGCTCACGATCAAAGAATTTGCAGGCTCATGAATAAAGAATAAAAGCTGTTATAATTTACAAAATTGAAAGAATTGAGGTAAACCACCACCATGGTTCAACAGAACGAAGCCCCACTGAGCTAAACCCACCCTCATTTGACTTCCTAGCACAACCCTGGGCTGAGAAAATTGATTTTTTAATCTGTCCATCTCATCCCTACCTCATGATGCACGATCGCGATCAAAGAATCTCATGATCAAAGAATTTGCAGGCTCGCAATCAAAGAATTTGCATGGTCCCAACCAAAGAATAAAAACTAGTGAAATTAACAAAATTTATACAATTGCGGTAATCCACTGCCATGGTTCATCAGAACAAAGCACCCTGAGTAAAACCCACCCTCAGTTGTCTTCCTAGGACACCCCTGAGCTGAGAAAATAATTTTTTTTATCTGACCATCTCGTCCCTTGCTCACTATGCATGATCATGATCAAAGAATCTCGTGATCAAAGAATTTGCATGCTGGCGGTCAAAAAAATTGCTTGTTCATGAACAAAGAGCAAGGGATGAGATGGCCAGATTTAAAAATAGTGTATTGTAGCACAGGGGTGCCCTATTAATTTACGTAAGTGTGGGTTTTGCTCAGGGAGCTTCCCTGAGCCCCATCTGAATTAAAAACCAATAATTTTCATTATCCCTGGTAGTCTAGTGGCCCCCCCATGAGTATCATATAAATATCTTTTATTTTTGATCTGTGGTAGTTATAGCCCCCTATGTGTCTTTATGTATTTTTATTATACCTGGTAGTCTAGTGCCCCTACCCCGATCTGTAGTTCCACGATATTAATATTGCTATCCCTGGTAGTCTAGCAGTCCCCTTCCCATTATAATAAAATAAATTTCAATTTAGCAATACCTGGTAGTCTATCTATTCCTCCCCCCAGCCCTGCTAGTTCACCCAGTCCCCACCCTCCACAGTTGGCGACTGACGACAGCTCCATATTTCACTTTTCACCAGTTATCGATCTGACTGTAGTACCACGGCACCAAACAGGTGCTCAGAAATACCTCAATGCCTGTTTCCACCCCGCTGGTATATACACAGTCGGGTAGCTGGCTTCTGGAGGTGAGATGGGGTTGTGCCAGTCGCTGTTGGGAAGGGAGGGGGTGCTGGGTGGGCTGACAGGGCTGGGTGGGGGTCGGAACCACCAGACTACCAGGTATTGCTAAATTGAAATTTATTTTATTATGATGGGAGGGGGGACCGCTTAGACTCACGCATATAGCAATATTAATTATCATGAACTACAGATCGGGGTGGGGGCACTAGACTACCAGGGACATAATAAAAAATATACATAAAGACACATGGGGGAACTAGACTACCACAGATCAAAAATAAAAGATATTTATATGATACTCATTGGGGGGGCACTAGACTACCAGGCATAACAAAATCATTATGTACATTGGCATGATGGGGAGGGGGTCGCTAGACTACCAGGGATAATAAAAACTACTCTTTTTTATACACATATGGAAGAGTGAAGCCCAATGAGCAAAACCCACCCTTATCTTACTTAATAGGGCACCCCTGGGCTGCAAAAAGCTATTTTTAAATCTGGCCATCTCGTCCCTCGCTCGCGATGCACGATCACGATCAAAGAGTCTCGCGATCAAAGAATTTGTAGGCTTGCGATCAAAGATCATTAGAGAGCAGCGAACGAAGAATTTAAAAGCTAATAACTCTATTTTTGTACCAATTTGGATGGAACCAAAGCCATGGCTCGATAGATCGGGGTCCCCTGAGTAAAACCCATTGAAGTTTTACTTCAGAAGTGACTCCTGAGCCGAGATATTTGTGTTTGTGCGATCATAAAACTGAAAACAAGATGGCAGACCTCACGGTCAAAGAAGTTTTGAAATTCCTTGGGGACAAAGATTCTTGAACTGTGAGGCTGCAAATTTTTTGATCACCAGGTGGGACGAGATGGCCAGAACCCCATTCTTTGATCACAAGATATACATATAAATTTTCCCTTTGACTTAGAATGGGAACTTAAAAGTGCCATAACTTTTGAATGCCTTAATATTTTTTCACCAAACAAAAAGCGACATGTTTGACCACCAAAGCTCTTTCAAACGAGCCATCTCACAGAGTGGCATGTCACACATCGACCGTACAGGACCACATTCAGAATGCCAAAAGGTGCCTCCAAAAATGGATCATTTTCATTTTTCAGTGCTTTTGTACACAAAGACTGGCACTCCGACTGAAATGCAATTTGGCAGATCAAGAGATCTACCATGCCCCAATGTGCATACCAAATTTCAGGCAAATCCATTGAATGGGTCCAAAGTTATTAACACCCAAACTTTTGACTTTAGTATGTAACTGACCGCTGAACCCTAATTATAGTGGCGCGACTGGGCCACTATAATATATTTATATATATATATATATACTGTATATATATATATATTACTGTAAAAAAACTTTGTTAGTGCTCTAGTTAGGGTTAAAGTCACAAAAGCAGGGAAATGTGGTGTTAGGGTTTCCAAATCTAACACCCCACCATGCCTCTCAACTGTCCCTGATTTTCAGGGACATCCCTGATTTTGCTACAAGAATTTCCTCTGTCCCTCCAAAAATGTGTATGTTAGTCACTCAAAAAATAGTGATGTAAAGCATAAATGCTATCAGGCACTAGTGTTAACGTATATTTCCCCATCAGAAAATGCTTTTCATATTAAACCACACACTGTAGGAGGTTTCTTGATTTGGTATTATCCATTTTTTAAGATTTGTCCCTGATTTTGGCCATCTGTCCTTAATTTGTCTAAGCCCTGTCGCTGATTTACAAGGAAGGAGATTGAGAGGTATGCACCCCACCCCATGCTGCACACACCAACAGGCATTGAGGATGTGTGTTGGGGTCATCAGCCCTAACACTCACCCCACTCCATCAGTAAAGAAGCTGAGATGGGTAAAGTATAGGAGAATGGGGTGAGCGATATGGCTAATGACCTCAAGGCACACCCCCGACACCTGTTGGTGTGTGCAGCGTGGGTGTGGGGTACAAGATCTGAAAACCCTAACACCACATTTCCTTACTTTTGTGACTTTAATCCTAACTAAAACATTTAAAAAGTTTTTTTGGCAATTTATTTCCTTACTGTTTGAGATAGTATAATCATATCCTTATTTTGCCTGTGGAAGCGCAAAGCTCTCTGAGCCCTGCGCTTCTATTTATAGGACAACAGTGACGAAATTGTCTGCATAGCCATCTTATTACCCCACCTCATGTAGCCGGTAAAGAACATTTTTGAATTCATGCCAAAATGTAATTCTGTGCAATTGTAACGCCATTCCACATCACAGGTGTGAAAACACATTTTGGCCAGGATTCAAAAAATGACAGCTGTGACATACATGATATGGGGTAATAAGAAGGCTATGTTGAAAATCTAGAGTCAAAATCTTTAGAATGTCCAAAGTTATGAGCGTGTGCAGCAAAATTAGAACAAGTGGTTATAATTTTGCCATTTTTATGTATGTTGACTCCAGAGTTTCAGCATAGCCTTCTTATAACTCCACCTCATGAACAAGGGCAGAAACAATGTCCAAATCCCACCCAAAAGGTGAATTCACCAAGCGACCATGAAATCACCTTTTGAGCAGGAGTTACCTGATGACAGTCCTATTCATGAGGTGGGATCCCCAAAAGGTCATATTGAAAATTTAGGTTAAAATGTTTAAAAAAAGCAAAGTTATGCATAAAAGTTGAAACCCCCTTTGGAATACATTAAACTGCATTTACCTTAGTTTCTCATATTGCAATCGCCAGTTCCAGCAGCAAGATATATCTTCAATTGGAGAGTGGGTCTCAAACCTGGGACCTGTTGAGGTGACTGAGGGTGTGTGGGGGTGTACTTGGGGCTGTGGAGTGGTAGGTGCTGAATGGGAGGTGGGGGTGGGGGGGCTGATCGGCAAGGGACCATTTTCTTTTTTTACAGGATAAAAAAACATTGAGGGACTGTTTTTTTCATTTCATGTTTAAAGGGTTCTGCCTAAAATGGGAGGGGGGTGTCACTAGACAACAAGGAATATATATTTGAATAATGGGGATGGCCATTGACAGGTGGGGGTGCCACTAGACACCAGGGAACTTATTATTTATTTATGGGGACCACGACTGGCAGCTGGGGGTGCATATTTCTTATGTGTTGCTGTATTGGTAACATGCTCACAAAGTAGTTGTTTGGAAGAGGGAACACAATGATCTCAACTCTCTCCCCACCCCAAAATGCAGAACCTGATGATGCTGATACAGGAGGACAAGAAGTGGGATCCATAAATTCCCTATGATTCTTGAAGTCCATTACATGCACAACACATTGCATGTAAGACAATGGGTTCTGTATACTCTGTAAGGCAGTGAGACAGTGAGGCATGACAGCAGCCATGGGGTTCTGTTTTCTCCAGCTGTAATATTTGTCTCAGTTTAGAAATAACTGAATTATCAGGATGCAATGGAGTCACTGCCAGACACAGCAGAATGTATGCAGCTCTATATTTCATGGCTTGAGGAACAGGCTGGCACAGACACTGGCTTTATTTAGCATTCAAGGAAAATGTTCTCGAGACACATACAAACTGTCTTCAATGCTTGAAGGTGTCACATGCAATAAAATTCAGCATTGATACAGTATCTTGCTTGTGCACTACGGACACATGAACGGCCTGAACAGTATCAGGAGCCTCTCGTAATGAACTGTTTTCAGTATCTACACCAGAGCACAAAAAAACTTCATGAACTTGGTCATACAACAGTAAAAAAGGAAAAGAAAAACACACTGACTTATGCAGGACACAAAGAAAACAAAAACAAACAGGGAACCCCTTAGACAAGGACGGAGACTGTACAGAATGGGGCAGCACATTACCATTTACTTGTTTCCACAGATAGCACAGGTTGAAATAGTCACACACACACATTCTGTCAGAATGATTTACCCACATGATTACAGACAGCATAGTTACTCGAATAATGTTACACAGCTGTTTTCTTCAAATTAGAGAACCTGCATATTTTCATTTATTCCCCCCATCCCAATCAACTAGGATCCTATACATTACGCTGACATAGGGAACCCATACAATGCTGAGATGATCTCTAAACCAAACGTGAAGTCTTATGCAGGTGACAAGAAAAAAATAAAATAAAAAAAAGATGTTCAACCACTTGTCAAAAAGGTACAATGCACACAAAGTGGTAGAACAGTAAGGTCACTCACGCATTCACCTCAGACACCACTAGTTTGTCATAAGAGCCACACCTCAGCTTCACTGGACATATTGAAGCTATCCTGAAAAAACAGCATCCCAAGCTTGGTGCCTTATATTGGAACTGTAGTTGCATCCCTCCTGCAGCCAGGCATGAACTCGTCCAGAAGATGATACTCCACGTTTGTGACTACTGTGATGTAGTTTATGGTGCAGCTCCCAAGTCCTCCCTGACCAGACTGGACACTCTCTTTAACTCTTTCTGTCACTTCGCACTCGACGCTCCCTCCTAGACTCATCATTGTGATCTCTATCCTTTCCCTCATTTGCAAACAGGCACTTCTCACATTGTGCCAAACTCACCTCTAAATATTGGCTTGGTGCACTCCCTCCCTATTGTACCTTACCACGTCCCTCTCTGCCTCACCCCACCCTCCCACTCCCTCCCTCCGATCTACTGACACTCATTTTGACAGTCCCTCACTGGCCCACATTCATCGACCAGTCTGTTTTTTCATATCACTTCCCTAAAGTCTGGAACTCCCCCCTCAAATTTGCCACTCCTCCTCCTACTCCTACTCCCTTGGTTCTGCCCTTCACAACTTCCTCTCACCCTGCTGCTCCTGCTATAACCTTCCTTGACTTCATCCTAATACTCTGCTCCTGATTACTCACCCCTAATCCATTCCCTCTAATTTTACCCAAATGCCTCTATCCCCATCTTCTACTAACTACCATCTCTCCCCCTACCTCCTACTGCCCCCCCTTATCTGTCTATCTATCCTCTCTCCCTCACTTCTGTCCTTTCCTTGCTTTGCTCCTAGTAGGGTTGTCAGCATTCAGTAGGGGACAGTCCTTGTATTCCTCCCTCTCAATCCACATCCCTCACCTCCTCCCTCATCCACCACACTCCTTATCACTAACTCCATACCCCCCCCCTTCCTATCTATCTTCTCTCCATCACTTCTATCTTCACCTTGTTTTGGACCCGTGGCAGGATTCTCAGCATCCTGAAGGGGCACATTTCTTGACATGCTCCCTCCTCCCTTCCATTCTATCATAACCTTGTTTCTGCCCCCTGACAGGGTTCTCAGCATCCTGCAAGGGTTTACTCTTGCATAATCACTCCTCCCTTCCCTCTTCCCTTCCTCTTCCCCCCTTCTTCACCCTCACCTCAATCTTCCTTCACGGCTCTCCTCTGCACTAATCTGATAGCCCCCATTTCTAAAATGCATTTGAATTTAACTTGCACTTCTGATGCACTGAAGCGTGTTTTGTCTGTCCTATGTCTACATCTGCTCACCCTAAGACCATATTGTATGCTCTCTAGTTTATGTTCTGGCTGCTAGCTCTCCCCATTTGCTTCCCTCCACTTTATCTCATTTGTAGAACCAGTTGTGTACTTGTTTTCTCTGTATCAGAATTACAGAGGACAGGGTGTTGGAGGGACTAAGGGCACTGATGATGGACAGGGTGCCGGGGCTGGATGGCATTCACCCTAGAGTACTTAGGGATCTAGCAGACATCCTGGTTGGACCACTTCCAGACCTATTCAGTACATCACTGGACATAGGATGCATGCCACAGAACTGGAGGATGGTCCATGTGGTGCCCATTCATAAAAGTGGCCCGAAGGATGATCCAGGCAACTACAGACTGGTGAGTCTCACTTCAATCGTGGGGAAATTCATGAAGTCAATCCTAAAGGAGAGACCGGTGACCTTTCTGGAAGACAATGGGCTCCAAGATAGCTATCAGCATGGTTTTGTATCAGGCAGATCCTGCCAGACAAACCTAGTCAAGTACTATGACTGGGTTAGCAGGGAACTGGACAGGGGCCATGCAGTGGATGTCCTATATATGGACTTCAGCAAGGCCTTTGACTTGGTGCCACATGGATGGCTGGGGAGAATCTGGAATACATTGGGGTGGGGACAAAAATAGTCAACTGGATCACCAACTGGCTGAGGGGTAGGCAGCAAGGGTGGTGGTTGGTGAACCCTCATCTCCAAGGGATGTTACAAGTGGGGTGCCCCAGGGTTCAGTACTAGGATCTGTGCTGTTTCGGGATATTCATAGCCGATATCTCAGATGGGATCCAGAGTAGGATAAGTCTGTTCACAGAAGATACTAAGATCTGTGCAGTGGTAGATGACATAGAGGGATGGATGGGGCTGCAGGAAGACCTGACCAAACTACAGGAATGGTCAGAGACATGGCAGCTGGGGTTCAGTGCCAAGAAGTGCAAGGTACTGCACTTTGGAGCAAGGAACCAGCAGAGGAAATATCAGTTGGGAGGGGTACAGTTGGAAAGCACAGTGGAGTAAAAAGATCTAGGGGTACTAATGATGGGGATTATGAACCACTCAGCTCAGTGCAGGAAGGCGGCTGCAAAGGCAAACAAGATGCTGAGGTGCATAGCAAGGGGAATCTCCTCCACGCACAGTGAAGTGATCCTACCCCTGTACAGGTCACTGGTCATGCTGCACCTGGAATACTGCATGCAGTACTGGCATCCATTCCTGAAGAGGGACATCAGATTGCTGGAGGAGGTGCAGCATAGGGCAATGAAGATGATATAGGGACTTGAAGGAAAATCATTTGACGAGAGGCTGGGAGAGCTGCAAATGAATTCCCTGTAAGAGAGGAGGGATGGGGGGATATGATCAAAACTTTTGAGTACCTAAAGGGTATTAACAGGATTAATACAGAAGGGATTCTTCAGATCAGAAGGGAGAGGGACACGAGACGGTATCAGCTGAGATTGGAGGGGGGAGATTCAGGAGGGAAATCAGGCCACATTTTTTCATGGAAAGGGTGGTAGATAAGTGGAACACTCTGCCCAAGGAGGTGGTATGTAGAATGGTGGGAGGATTTAAGAGAGAGTGGGACAGAGCTGGGGGGTGGTTATGAGAAGGGAGGGAGGGTGGGGCAGTCTCAAGTTGAGGGGCTAGCTGCACAATCGAGCAGACTCGATAGACTGTAAGGCCTGTTTCTGCTGGCATTTCGTATGGTCATGTGTTTTTAATTGTATGCCATTTCAATTGTATATATTGCGATTCTGTATAATCTCTATGTTATCCCCTTGTAACCTCACCCCCTAGGTCACACCGTGAGATGAGCAACTTGTTGTTCTGTGTGCCCTCCTGGTGAAACATTTCAATAAAAAATAAATAAACATACACACAATGACTGAATGAATTCCAGTCATGATTACAGATGGCACTCTCAAATAAATATGAGATTGACACAATGCTTTATTTAAAATGACTTAAAGATGTGGAATCTTTACATTTACCATGAACCTACCAAATTTTGGCAGCTTCTCAGATTGACAGATCGGTCTGGCCTGACCCCCCCCACCAAGACATAGGAGCTATGGCCCTCATACTATTAAAACTGAGGGGACCATGCTCCCTCACTTTTGTTTGCATACATTTAAAAAAAAATGTAAAAAACTCCATTTTCTGGACAAAATCTGTGTCTGGTCATGCTCAGTGGTGGACTGAGTATGTGGCATGGTGCAGCAGCTAGCAGGTGGCAGCAGAGAGACAGAGAACAAGATACACATACATACTGCACCACCAGTCCATACTACAGCACAGAGGAGTCCGGAGCTGAGCGGACAGCTGTCAGGACACCATCACATCATCTCACATACAGACTGTCTCAGAAGACAGGTCACAGTGGCTCAAAAAATTTAATTTTTACCCCACTCACAACCTTCCCCCTGATCTGGCTCCTTGCAATGCCTTGCCACTGACTGTTAACTACTGAGTTGTTGACTGCTGACCATCGGCTGACTCCCCGAGTGTTCCCCATTATTTTTAGACTAGTCTGGCTGAGAAAAAGAGACTGGTGGTGTCTCTGATTCCTCACACTGCTCCTGCTGTCTGTCATGCTACAGTGTCTGACTGACTTGTCCTTGTCCAGTTGTCTGACTCCATCCGTCCTAATGTTCTTGCTCAGCTGACTGGCTC
The DNA here is from genome assembly GCA_016271365.2 of Neoceratodus forsteri. Taxonomy (NCBI): domain Eukaryota; kingdom Metazoa; phylum Chordata; order Ceratodontiformes; family Ceratodontidae; genus Neoceratodus; species Neoceratodus forsteri. The sequence continues at coordinate 1,038,213,971 of CM057453.1, forward strand.
CCTCCACTGCTGTTGTCCACCTGAATTGGGCTGGGGCACTGGCTGAAGAATCCATGCTGTGGACTCTGGTGGTGGCATGGTGGACTCAGAGCCATCGAGGAAGGTCAAGGTGAGGGCCAGCGAAGGCAAGGGGCATCCATAGGGCAGGCAGACAAGGTCACTGTCAGTGAGGTCAGGTGAGATGAGGTGAGGTGAGGAGTGAGGTATTGGTATGGTTACTGTACCATAACAGTTGGGTCAATTGAATCTCGGGTCGGGACTCGGGAGCCTGGAGGGGAGTGGACTCAGAAGGAGAGGGAGGAAGGAGACACTCTGTGTGTGTGTGTGTGTGTGTGTGTGTGTGTGTGTGTGTGTGTGTGTGGCGCGCGTGCGCACTGATGCCCAGTGTAGTGTTGAGATGTGCAGTGCCTGGGTGCCATGGAGATGGGGGTCTAGTGGGTCAGGGTGGGGAGAGTGGAGATGCCAATTGGGGGAATCAGATTCAGGATGAGAGGGAGGAAGGGGTCAGGGGAGGGATCTGACTGAAATACAACACAGGGGGACTGATCTGGTATGGCCCCCACCGCTACCCCCACTTTTAGAATGGTTCTGGCTGCAGGAGCCCAAGAGGACATTTCCTCTTAATGCTCCTGTGCGCTTGCACCCCATATAACGAAGTGGGTCTCCTAAGAAGACTGCCATAACTCCAACAGACAACACAGTGTCCTTCAAAACTTGGGGCCAGATTCCAGAAGAATCCTTAGATCGTTGCAAGTTGCGGCAATCTAGGGCTGCAGTGCACTCTGGGTGTGTCAGAGACCCTGTGCTTGATTCTGTAAAATCAGGGGTCCCTGCGCCCAAACCCCAGAAGTCACCGCACTCACAGGCTAATGCCAAAAAATAGGCACACCCGCAGGATATGCCACAGAGATCCAGCTCCCCCCATCTGGTGCAACACAAACAGCAATGGCAGGAGGGACCCAGGGGCAGAAGGGACATGCGGGATGCCATAGGGGTGTAGGAGAACAAGTGGGCATGCCGGGGGGGTGATCAGGCACCCAGTTGCTCCTCCACTATGGGCAATGGAACTGGGGTGGCTTGGGTTGTCTTACCTACCTTCCCTATTTCTTGGCACCGGTAACAAGACCTGCAATACTTCTTCACCTGCTGGGTGAAGTTGGGCTAATAGAAATGCTGGGCCAACCGCTGTGTAGTGCATGTGATTCCCAGATGACCAGACAAGGGAATATAGTGTGCAATCTTGAGCAACTGCTCACGGTACCCCTGGGGAACGACAAGCTGCCTGCCTATCACCCCACCTTTTGTCTTAGCATCCTGAGTATACATCAGTCCATTTTCCCAATAGACTTTATGTTTTCCATCACCTCCCTGTGCTCTGTCAGAGTCTGCCCAAGCCCTCAGCTTCTCTAGACTAGGGTCACTTTTCTGTGCAGCTGCAAACTCCTTACACATTCCAAAGGCATGGGACAGGTCCCCTTCAGTCACTAAACTTGGGTCCCTAGCTCTAGCATCAGGGCACTCCTGATCACTGTCATCCCTAACCCTCTGAAAATGGGTCACTCCTCCTTCTTCAGAGTAACCCTCTGTAGCTGTTTGGTTAACTGCTACTGGGGAAATTTCTACCCCTCCTTTCATTAGTCTCCATATCAGGGGACATAGACTGGGGAACCAGCCTCCCAGTGGTTTCCACAATGGCTTCTATGGGGTCCAGGGAATAACAATTTACCCTTCTTGCTTGGCTACAGGTAACTGCACACACCATCCCCTGTTGGAGATTGTTTCCAAGGATGATGTCAACTGCTAATGTTTTGAGTACAGCCACCTGTTGCACAGTTCTCCCTGTTTCACCCCAGTCTAGGAGAACACTAGCAAGTGGCAATGTTGTCTCCTTCCCAGTGAACCCTTGTACAGTTACAAATCTATTGGGTATAAGATGACCAGGCTCTACCAAATCTCCTTTTACCAATGTCAAGGATGCCCCTGAGTCTCTTATCCCTTGTGTCTGTATACCATTCACAGTGACTGGGTGCATGTGTGTTCCCTCATGTTCATAGGCATGCTTCCAGGGACACACAAACAATCCACTTCTTTCCTAGCCCCATTTTGCATATTGCTTGTCCTTTTGGGACACTGTCTGGCAATATGCCCAGTTTCTTTACAAACACAACATTCATTTCTTTTCTTAGAGAAATCTTTTCTTTGAAACATGGGGCTAATTGTTCTTGGTGGAGGCAGTGAGGGTTTTAGCTGCCCTGAAGGTGTGCTTTTCTCTTTCTGTGCTGTAACATCCACCCCATTCACTCTCAAAGCAGGTCTGCTCTTGACATAGCGGTCTGAGAGTTCAGCAGCCTCTTGCACTATTTTGGGATCTCGGTCCTCCAGCCAGGGTTTCAACTCTGCTGGGCATGCCCAAAAGAAACTGTTCTAACAATATAGCATTTTCAATTTTATCTACAGAGTTCGCTTCAATTCCCTCCCACCAACGTTTTAAGCGTTGACGTTGTTTTGTGGCTAGCTTCTTGTAGCTCATTTCAGGACTTCTCCTGAGCTTAAGGAATTTAGCTCTATATGCTTCTGCACTTAAATCAATTTTTTTAAAAGTGCATCTTTAAGTTTGCTGTAATCATTACTGTCCTCATTGTTCTTTTGATCCAATGCGTAACAAGCTATCCTGGTAAGTAGCGGGGATAGCTGGGAGTCCAGGACCCTCTGGGAATCTTTGCCTGAATGCAAACTTTTTCAAAGGAATTTAAAAAGGCATCAATATTCTCCCCCTCTTTAAATTCAGCTATCAATTTGGAATTTAATTTGTAACCCAGTCCTGTAGTTCCAGTTAGACCCCAGCCATTTATCTGCTCTTGTGCTGGTGGTTGGAGTCGTAGCTTCTCCCGTTCATGTCACCTCTGGCACTCATGCTCTTCACAGTCCACCTCTCACTGTTCTTGCTCTGCTTTTCACCATTCTCGTCCCTCTTCTCCACTACAGCTCACTGCTCTCACTTCTCTTCTTTCTGGAACTCCAGCTCCAGCCTCCGCAACTCCATCTACAGCCTGATGGCTTCTGGCTCAAGAATGCTGGTGACCTTCCCCTGCCGCTGTGGCCCTTCACTTGCACTGACCCTGCTGTCCTTCTCACCAGATCTGGACACTGCACTGGCCACTGGCCTCTCCACACCCAAGGTTTGGTCCTTTACAGTCACCATCTGTGATTCAATGCTCTGGGCAGCTGCTGCCATCAGGGCATCTACGAGGTTCTGCTTGTTGGCTTTCCCCTCATACTGGACTCCTCTGTCCTGGCACAAATGCCTCAAGTAGTCTACAGTGTACCTGCTGTAGTTGAAAGCCATCTTCTTCCCTAACTATGGCTACTCTAACGTGCACTCTCTGAAAAAAAAATAAAACAGGTAGGAACTTTAACAGTAAGCAAAGTGATATAGTTCTGTTTTCTCTTTTAAAAATAAATCACTGCCTTCTTTTGCAAGTGAGCTGTACAGTTTTAAGCTGACACGCTGAACAGTTAAAGCTTGTGTTAGCAAATTTTTTGCACCTCTGCCAACCACATCTGTCACAAACACACTCAGCAGATCAGGCCCTCTGCTCCCATAGTGCCAACCTCAGAGTGCAATAGTATGAACAGGTAACAGATAGGGTAACCCTCCTATCGTTTTGGGGTCCAAATCACCTTTAGTCTCAAGTTCTGGGGGGATTCAAACTGTGAACCTTGTGCTAGCGTACCCAAATGTACAGGCTCTGATAATATTCTCTTCAGGGGGATGCAATACATCTTTCGCCTAAGGGCACCTAACCAGGTATCCAAAATGAACCCTTAAAACTGTATAAGAGACCTTAGGTATATTCTTACCTTTTACCAAGCTTAATAACACCATCAGGCCCTTGAACAGTGTCAGACTTAATATCCATTCAGCAATAATATGCAAACAAATTACTGAGGAGACCCAGGCAGTATCTTAAGAAAATGTTTACTAAAAATGGATAAAAACAGTAAGATAAAATACTGAACAAATATCAAAGAGCATCACAATCACATAAAAGAAAAAAAGGAAAACTACAGAACAAACTCCTACCACAGTACATTTAGATATTTTCTATCTAATGTATTACCTCTGTAAGTGACTTTAAAGTTAGATCAGAGAGCTGTGTCTCTCTAGAGTCCCAAGATGATATGACATACATTTCAGTTTAAACTCTGTGGGCCAGATATTCAAACTGCGCCAGGCTGTGGCGCAAGCCTGGGCGCAGCGCAACTTGGCTGCAAAGGGGCATTGACTGGGTGATATTCAACAGAGCTGCACCATGGCACAGCATTGTTGAATATCACACCCTGGCCACCCACAGTGTGCATGGCACAGTGGTACTGCACCAGTGCAAGTGGCCAGAGTGGAGCAGGGGGATGCGCTAGCGCAAGTTCCGTTGCGCTATGTGCAACAACCGTGATATTCAAAAGTGCACATGCAGATGTGGCCATAATGTATGCAAGGTGCAAATGGGGCCATTTGCATGTCATTATGGCCCCATTTGCATGCAGGTGCACTGATCTCCAGCGACTTGCACCTGGCACCCTGCCAGGCAGCAGCCATGGGGGACTGACGCCCCCTGCACAGTGTGGCAATATGCCCCACAGCCCGATCATGGGCATTTGTAATAAAAATTAAAGTCTAATATCCCTGGTGGTCCAGTGGACTGCTGTCAGCCCAATCGTAGGCATTTGTAAAATTAAAATGATGTCCAAGATCCCTGGTGGTCCAGTGGACTGCTCGCAGCCCGATCACGGGCATTTGTAATAAAAAATTAAAGTCCAATATCCCTGGTAGTCCAGTGGACCACTCGCAGCCTGATCGCAGGCATTTGTAATAAAAAATTAAAGTCCAGTATCCCTGGTGGTCCAGTGGACCGCTTGCAGCCTGATTGCGGGCATTTGTATGAAAAATAATGAAGTCCAATATCCCTGGTGGTCCAGCGGTACCACCCTCCCCTCCCGCCCACTGAGCCCTTCGCCGCTCCTCCTGGTCAGCTGCGGGTGGTAGCACCCCACCGTCTGCCGACTGACACCACAGGTAGGGCTGTAGACCCATTGGTCCACAACATGAGCCAGTGGGTGTGCAGCCCATACTGTACTACACATTCCAGATATGTGAATGAATCCATTCACATATCTGGAATATTTAGTACAGTACAGGCTGCATGTCCATTGGCTCATGCTGTGGACCAACTGGTGTACAGCCCTACCTACGGTGTCAGTCGGTGGGCGGCGGGCAGCAGGCGGGTGGGGTGCTGCCACCCACTGCTTACCAGGGGAGCGCGGTGGTGGGGCTCAGTGGGTGGGTGGGAAGGGGGTACCTCTGGACCACCAGGATATTGATTTCATTATTTTTCATACAAATGCCTGCGATCAGTCCACTGGACTGCCAGGGATATTGGGCATCATTTTAATTTTACAAATGCCCACGATTGGGCTGCAAGCGGTCCAATGGACCACCAAGGATATTGAAGGTCATTTTAATTTTACAGATGCCCATGATCAGGCTGACAGTGGTCCACTGGACCACCAGGGAGATAGGACATTTTTATTTTAAACAGATAGCCACGATCGGGCATGGGGGGGTGCCACCATGGAGGTGCAGCCGGAGCTCATGTGGCCACCCACAGGTGGCAGCTACTGTGTTGTGCCCTGCAATATGGCAGTTCACCTGTGGCTGGCCAGCCGTTGTTCCTTTTTTTTTTTGGCTCACCTGTGTGCGGCACAAGTAGAGGTTACGCATGCATGGACTCAGCACATCCCGGGCTGAATATCCGGATGTGCAGAGTATGCATGGGCATGCACCCCCACCTACGCTGCATACATTACTGATGCGCTCCGGCACATCGGGATTTGTGCTAGGCACAATCCCAGTTTGAATATGCGTAGCCCTTTTGAATATCTGGGCCTGTGTCTCCACACCCCTTTTGTGAGTCATCTAGCTCCTCCTTTTAGAATATAAAATTACAGTCATGATTTTCCTACAAGGCGGTATTTTAAATAATGTGAACATCAGCAAAAACTCATTTTCCAAATTATGAGTCTTTGATCAACCATTTCCTTTGAGGTTTATAACCTGCAGTCCATCACCCAGGTGTGAGATAGTCAACAGGAGTCAGATAAACGACATCCTGATCCTGATATAATAAAATACATATTTAGTTTCCAACTTCAAAAGCATGAGGTGATAAAAAGGCCATAAAATGCAATTTCTCATTGAAGTTAATTACATTACAGAGATCTCCTGGTCAGTGTAATACATCCTGTGATTTCAGCTGCTGACACCTTGTAATTTAAAAGGACCAAATCTCACAGATTGACATTTCATACACTAACCATTTATTTATAATACCAATATCATGCAATAATCATAACCAGCTGGCCAAGTGTCACATTGTGTATCTATTTTTTTATAATATTTCATTTGGTCCAACAGCCCTTCAGCCTTTCTTGGCTTTGTTAGCCTTGACTAGGTTCCATTCCATTGTGTTGTATGAGCTTAACTCCTCTCTTCCCTTTTAATCATACGTTCAGTGGTTTCAGATTCTTCAGAACATCCACTACAGTTTCTTTAATAATTGTTAAAATATTTTGAAGCATATGAAAGACATTTAAGTTTACAATTTGCTGGGAATGCCAAACTGATCTCCATTAATAAAAACATAGTAGTGTTTTCATATCTACACTGTCAGGTCTAAGAGCCTGAAAATGGTAAGTAAAAGCTACTAAATAGGTATTAAAAGGTATTCATTTGACTATCAGCCCACTATACAAACTTATATTTCCAATTGTATGTTTTATGTTTATCAAAAAAGTATTTTCCCATTTTGTTATAGTGAATATACTGAAATATTAAATAAATATATTTCATTTTCTGGACACTATTTAATTTAAAAGTTTTAACAGAAAAGTCATACTGAGCTGGCAGCAACTCATTTCAGATGCTTCGTGATGGAGGGGATGAGTAGAGAACAGAACAAAAATAAAGCATTATGCACAACAATAATGTAATGATATGGAAAAAGTACAGCAAAATAAACAGATTACAAGGAAATGCTTCAAGAATAAAACTTCTTACTTTGCTGCCATAAACATTTATAAAATATTTATCAAGGCTAAAACTAATAAAAGACTAAACTTTTTCACAATAAGGGCACCCTGATTCTGGAAGCAGCTCCCGCAAGAACTGATAGACCTTGACATGTTCAGTTCTTTTAAAAAGGACTTTGATAACTGGCTTGCGGTTAATTGCATTTGGAAATATTTATTTATTTATTTATTAATTTTTGTTGAACTGGTAAGTGCACTAGACAGATTCTGCCTATTTTCAGGCACGACCCAGGGGAGGGGGATACAGATGAATACCAACTGACTTTGAAGCAGATTAAGCTGTTGGTGGTATTTTAGTGATTAATTATTGTCCCACTTCATAGTGGGGGACAATCACAATGGGCCTCAGCCATCTTTTGTCCTAGCTTACCAAGAAACCAAATATTATAAATTATTTATAAAATATAGAATAATATCTAGAGTAGTGTGTATAATGAGAATTTTACACACACACCTAAGACGTTGGATGATACATAATCCCAGAGAGTAAAGCTCTTCAGGTTTATACAATCATCTATCATCAAGAATGTGTTCAAAGTTTTTCTATTTACATTTTTCTACTCCACCATGGAGCGGGCAGGCAGCTCCGGCTCCTCCCTTGGAGGGGACTTGTTTCTCCAGTGGAGCTTCCCTGTTCCCATCCCACCCAGCCATTCCAGGCTGCCAGTGGGGTTGGCTCAGGTACAGCTCAGCCATCATGGAGCCTGCCAGCTATGTATTTTCTCATGTTATGCCCCAAGGCCCATGAACTTGCAATGCGCATGGTGACTCTCTCCGCAGAAGCAGTCTAATGCCCTTGACGTGGGTCCTCCCCCTTTGGGGCAGCATGCTTGTGATGACACCCAGCCACTGCTGGGTGTCAGTCTACAGCAAAAACAAATGTGAAACTGCGATACAGTCAGGCAGTCTGGTGAACACAAATGAGCAGCCAGCTCGTGAATGTATAAAACAAAACACAGGATTTTGTGGCACTCTGACGAGACGGATGCATGAATGTACACATGCACAGTTGCACAATAGTATCAAGTAATCAAAATGTACTTTAATAGGGCTTCAGATGCACACAAAAGGCAAACCAACTGACCACCCAGTGCTTCGACTCCTTGTGACTCTTCCTCAGGGGTGTGGCCAGAAGACGGGGAGAACATATTTATATACATCTCATCACTAATTTCCATAATGGAAGGATTACCCTATTATATCAGGGTTTTACACATTGCCAAAAATACATAAAAATATAACTAACCCACCAGGTAGACCTATTGTCTCCAGTGTAGGTAGTGTGACACAGAATTTGGGCAAGTTCATTGATTTCTTTCTTCAACATAGTGTGTTAAATTTGAATTCATATTTTCAAGATACCAAACATTTGTTGCAAAAAAATTCGGAATGTCAAATGGGAGAGTAAATTTTGTTGGTTAGGGATAGATGTGGAATCTCAATACACCTCTATAGAACACAAGCAAGGTATCTCTGCAGTCAAGCTCTTTTTAGATAAAATACCAGACACTGAAAATATTCCCAAAGAATTCATTCTACAAGCCCTTAAATTCATTCTTGAGCACAACTATTTCAATTTTGATGAACAATTTTATTTGCAGAAATGTGGCACAGCAATGGGGCAGCTATGGCCCCCCAGCTATGCAAATTTGTTCTTGGGCTTCTTGGAAAATTCCATTGTTTTTAAAGACATTATCAACCCATATAGAGCTTACATTAAACATTTGTATCACTTTATAGACAATGTAATATGTATATGGGAGGGGAAAAGAATCAATGGCACATGATTTTATAGGCTGGTTAAATGAGAACACTTTAAATTTAAAATTAACACATGAAATGAACAAGCAAAGTTTAAACTTCCTAGATCTGAATCTGACTGTGAATGAAAATCAGGATATTATTGACACACAGTGCTATCATAAACTGACTGCCACAAATTCAGTCTTGCATGCTACAAGTGCACACCCCAAACATCTGAAAGATTCCATTCCTTACAGTCAGATGGTTAGAATACGCAGGAATTGCAACACAGATGTTTTGTTTAATCAACAGACAGATGAACTGATTCAACGTTTCTCTGAAATAGGTTATGCTGTCAGTCTTTTACAAGAACTAAAAGAACAGGCAGTAAACCTAGAAATAAAATCTCTATTGGATGCTAAAATGGTGACATCCAGCACACAACCATGTACTTTATCACTCAGTTCAATCACAAGGCAGGCAATATCGTTTGTAGTAACTGGCCTATTCTTTTGAGCGACCAGATAGTGGCAAATGCTGTTGGATGTCAGCCCAGGGTGTCTTTCAGTAGAGCAAGGAATTTTAAAGACATTCTAGTACTAGCAGATTCAGAACCCCAAAAATCTCTGGAAACACCTGTCTGCCTAAAAGAACAAATGGGTGTTTCAAATGTGCTAGATGCAATATATGTAAATACTGTATATCAGGTAAAGAATTCCAACATCCTAGATATCAAAACATCAAGAATGAGATCAGGGAACTCATCACATGTAATACAAGTCATGTTGTTTACACATTATGGTGCAGTTGCAATTTAGTATATGTTGGAAAAACCATTAGACCTCTAAAACAAAAGCTACAGGAGCACGTGCACTCCATCCTTTATAACAGACAGTATACACCTGTAGGGATTCATTTCAGCCAGATGCATGACTCTAAAACAGACTGTTTAAAGTTTATGGGGATTGAGTGCGTACCACCACTTAAATTTGGTGGTGATAGACCAAATTTACTATTGGAAAAAGAAAGTAAGTAGATCTTTAGACAGAAGAGTGTAAAACCTGGAGGCTTGAATGAGAGATGGGATCTTAAACCCTTTCTCAAGAAATAAAAGTAAAGGATGGAGTCACAACAAATTGTAGCAGTTATGCATTATTAACTGCTTTTAAAATTAAGACTCCTGTGAATACATATAGAATTCTGGTTGCAATACTGTGTAATTTTCACTTTGCTCAGTTGTCTTTCTATATATTATAGTTTATTATGTTTTTCTTTCCTCTTTCCTTTAGGTGCATCTGTTTGGGACACTGTGTTCTCTGGATCCAGACTGTAAAGCTGGTAATGAAATAAGGTCTGGAGCCAAACTTGTAGCCACCATTATTTTGAGCCAGGAAAATGCACCCTTCCAGAGACTGAATCCCACTATAGTAGAAGCCAGGAGACTTGATTTACTTTACGAATACTGTAAAATAAAATGTTCTCAAGTTATGTTTGACCTGGTTACACATAAATAGATTTAAGCTGCACCTGTGACTTGTAAAAAACTTCCAGGCTGAACTCAAGTACTCTGAGCTTCTTCTTTAAAACAACAGATTTTGAGACTATAATCAGTTTTGTAACTAAAGTATTTTTGTTAAAATGTTTTGATTGTAATGAGTCAACATAAGTATTTGTCTTTAAATGCTGACAGAGTGACATTATTATGTAAATCAGTGATTATAACCATTGACTAGGTGGAGGTTATTACATATATCAACCATGATGATTAATAATACCCAAAAGAGTAGTTTAATTTGATAAAAATCAACTAGGAAGCATAGTCACCTTTTACTTTCTTCTGTGGACCTGGAATTTATAACATAAATTCAGCATGCTGCACTAACCCCCACCCCCCCACCTGAGGAAGGGGAGCTGTCAGTGGATACTCAATCCTTCAGCGCTCTGGCCAACCCCCAAGTGACCCAAGTCTGTTCCCGAACCTAGGTAGCATGGCGCGAGGTGTGACATCCATCGCCTCAACCCTGAGTGCCACCGGGCCAGTGGATGTGTGCAATATTTGAGTTTTTGCACATTATCCCATGTGTAGTTTTATACAATAGTCGTGAAGCATTTATTCACCACAGCAGTTGTAGAAATATAAATCAATCTCCATGCTGGTAGCTGCAGTGGTTGGTTTGAAGAAGTGTGCACTCGAGTAAAGCAAGACTGCAACAGGAACATGTGTGGAGTCAAGGAAATCTGGCACATGTTCACCGTTATGGGAAACCCAGTGCATGTTCTCTGTTATAACTAGCCGATTATAACAGTGAAATATAACTGGGTTTCTCTTTCAGAAAAAAAATCTCATTATTATATTGTGATATAAAATATCACATATGCATTAGAAAAAAACATTCACCCTAGAAATATAGCTAGAATTTATAACTATTTTATAACCATTGACTAGGTGGAGGTTATTACATATATCAACCATGATGATTAATAATACCCAAAAGAGTAGTTTAATTTGATAAAAATCAACTAGGAAGCATAGTCACCTTTTACTTTCTTCTGTGGACCTGGAATTTATAACATAAATTCAGACTTATAAACACAACATCCACTGTAATTTGGGAGGCATTTTAATGAAGTACTTAAACAATTTGATATAATGTGGCATGCCATAATTAATTTACTGTATACAGCCAAAGAATTAGGAAAAAAGAACAAGGCTGTATATACATTATGTGTACTGTCCATTAACCTTTTTAGCTTATAAATAAGTAATCCATTGGATTGCCACATACATGTCACGTTTCACAAAAAAAAAGATAATAACATTTATTTTAGTTAAGTAGTTCCTTTAGGTGTGGAACACTGTTATTATCGCAACTAAAAGCAAAGCTGATTTCCTTAATTGGCATCCCTGGAGCTAAAGACTTCATTACGAACATTAAGTCCATCACTGTTTACTGTATGTGTCAGATGATTACAACATGTCCCTGCTGATTCAGCCAAGGGCTTGGCAATTGATCTAATCTACTCTGAAACAGGACTTACTACATTCCCTAAATTCCAGCCAGGACTCATTTCAAGTCAACATTTTCATTCACTACTTTGGCTTTAAAAAAGATACATGCAGCTTCATAGTCTGTAAAAATATATTGCTTATGTAGTGCCCCAGAGAAATTGGGAGCACCACAGAAAATAGGGGATCCTCAGAGATATGAGGGGTCAGACAGTTATGGGGACCCTGGCAGCTTAATGGGAAACCCTTGAAAAGCTTCGGTGACCGTCTGAAGTACAGAACAGGCCTAAATCCAGCAGGCAGTCCTAGAAGTCTAAATTCAGGGTTTTAAAAGGAAACCATTTTCTTTTCTCCCCCTTCCCCCTGCTCAAGACCAACACCCAGCCAGCCAAGCCAGTTGGGCAACATTCCTGTCCCCAGTGGAGAAGGAAGCCAGGCTGAGCCCTCTCAGCCAATCCCTGTGGCCAGGGTAGATTCAAATCTGGAGACTTTTGTTTTAAGCCACTGACCCAGCTTTAGGAGGCTGACCTCTGGACAAAGGAGCCAATCCTTTGGCAGGTAGCCAGGACTGCCCCCAGCCTAGAGGAGCTCTTCACAGACTGGAGAGAGGCGAGAAAGAGTTTGACCAGGGAGGGTGAAGGACAGCAACGCAATGGATGTCGGCTTCCCTGTTAGGAGGTTGAAGCGAATCCCCTGGGTCCCTTTGGTGTAACTCCCTCCAGAAGATCCCCGGTAGCAGCCTCAGTAAGTTTTTGCAGAAATCTGCCATCTAGTCAGGTCCCCCAGTGTGTCAAGTCAGTTCATTTGGCCAGGAAACAGATCCAGTGAACCTTCCATGCAGCAGTCTCCAGGAGAAGATGCCTTATCACTCCTTCTTGGTTGTGCATTCCCCAAAGGACAGAAATCTTGGTTGAACTCCAGGGGTGAGTAGGCTGTTGGACAGCATTTCCTTTAATAATTAGTCCTAGTTAGACCTGCTTCAGCCAGGGGAAGGATTGTTTGTTTAGCACTTATATTGTTGCACTGTGTAATTATTGTTTGAAATCGTTAAATTGTGTCCATTGTACCCCCCCCCGGGTATAGGAAGCTGCTACCTTGTCCAATTATATAGAGACAGAGGAAGAGAGAAAAATGAGAACCAAAAAGACATAAACTAGAAGGGTACAAACCAAATCATTGTTAGACCAAGATTAAAGGTGTTTGTGAACTCCTCTCTTGAAAGAATCTCAGCTAGTTTAACTTCTTCTAGGCAGTCTGTGGTCCTTATAGAGAGACTTGGGCACTCCCTCTTAGTCAAGAATCAAAAAAGTGCTAGGTGAAGCCAGGCCAAAGTATTATTGGTGAGAATGTGCATTTTCTGCTGAATTTCTAATTGTTTAGCTGTAAGAAGCTAATTACTAAAAGCCTGGCAGAGCCTTATTGCATGCTTTGCTCAGAGTTCTAAGGTAATCTAAGCCCAAGTAATGGAAAAACTTAGTCCTTTGTCCATGTAGTAGAAGGGCATGGCAGCCCATAGCTGGGACAGAGACACTAGGTACCCTGGCCTCCATATTCAGAAGGGGGGTGGGCCATCAAACTGTCTCAATGCCCATGAAGCAAACTGTATTTTCTTTATCTGCCTGCAATTTCCTGTTGCTTGCCTACCGCTCAGCTGTTCCTGATTTTCAGGGATGTCTCTGATTTTGCCTCAGAAATTTCTTCTGTCCCTCCTAAATCTGGCACTTCTGGCACTAAAGAGTAGGGATTGGGATCACAGAATAATGCCAGCCATTGATGTTACAGTCTCATTCTCATTAAGAAAATGCTATTCACACTAAGAAACATGTGGTATACAGCTTCTGGGACTAATATTACTGTTCTATCTGATACGTTCCTGATTTAGGTCATTTGTCCATGCCCTGTGATGAGGGAGGTTAAGAGGTATGGTTGCCTGGACCCACTACTTGCTGTGTCTGAACTGCTGTATTCAATCAAACTGTTTTAAATTGTTGAACTGCTTGCTATGACTGAACTGCTATATTCGATTGAGGAGTTTAAATGACTGGACTGCCTTATTTTCTCAATTGATCTGTGTGACTGCACTGCCCTGAGGAATTGATTAGTGCACTTGCCTACTGCTACTCCCTCTGAAGACATTTGGGGCCACCCAATCCCAAATGGCAGGGCTCTCGGTCATACAAGGGGGGGGATTGCCTTTCAGGTTTTTCATTTTTGTTCTGTTCCAGGTTCCTGCACACACCTCACACCTCATCCAGAAGTCCTCTGGTGTCTCTTCTTTGACCCAGGGAAGGTCCTTGGGAAGCCCAGTATCACCTGCACCCATTTCCAACGACGTCCAACAACTCTAAATGTTCACCCTGTTGCCCCAGGTTTGAGTTGCAGGTTGTAAGTGGTAGCCAGCTGGTAGCTAGGGCCCACCAAAGTGAGTCAGATTAGGGGCCAACCTGGCTCTAGCTCGAGGGACTTAAGTCATCCACCGAACTTGGAGTCACGTTGCCCATTCGCCTGAACAGACATTGTCCTAAGGTGGTAACAGTAGAGGTGGCCTATACCAAGGCCTTGCTGAGGATTTCCAGGCTCTGTGCCCCATTCCCTGAGGTGGCATAAGTACCGGTGGCCCATGCAAGAGGCCAGACCAAGGATTGCCACACTCTTGATTGTACTGCCCATAGGAGGCCCGTGTTCCAGTGATGCATCAAAAGGTCACACTGAAGATTGTCGGATTCTGAAGCTGCAGGGGTGAGGTGGTAAGGGTTCCGGGGACCTGCCCAGAGGTTGTCCAGTGGATCATCGCACCCAGCATCCTTTCCTCGACTGGAGATCACCAGCCCGAGGTCACCACAGCCAACATCCCCAGAGGAGGTTCTCTTCCCCTACAACCTGGCATCAACACCCATCCTTGACCAGGTGCTGCCCTGTTGACGTTGCCTCAGCGATGCCAGGAGTCACCTTCTTCCCAGGGCCAGGAGGCCTACAGTGTTTTACTTGGTTTTTGGTTCACTGGGGGATGCCCCATTTTATGGCCCATGTAGGAAGCGCTTCCTTAGGTTCACCCTCAGCAGTCGGCTGACCAAAATACTAGAAACTCAAGCTTGGTGCATCAGATCACTACACCTTTAAGACTTGAATAACCTGGACTTTTGTAGGACATTAGTGGGGCCAGTTTGTGGTCCCAGTAACCTTATTCACTCTTTCTCATGTGTATTGTGTTAGTGAATGCCAAGTCTTTTCTGTGTGCTCCAACTGTGGCTAATAAATCTTGCATCTTGGCTCTAGAGTACATCTCCAGCCTCTCCTTCCAGATTTATTTGGCATCACCCTAAACTATAGCTATACGAACCACCACAGCTCATCCACCACACTTACTGAACATTTAATAAAACATGCTGTTGTAAAAAAATGCCCATTTATTAAATCCTTGTACTGGGTTAAATGTTTAAAAAAATGTTTCTATTTTATACTTCTCTTATTGACCTTTCCACAAACACAAATGCTGAAACCATACCCAAACCAAATAAATTACAAAACTGAAATTTCTACAAGCAGCTCAACAAATGTTGACCATCTAAATCTGTTGAGAACTTAATTACATTGCAAAATTCCAACCGACGTTCCCTTTTAAGCATTACTGCAATTTTAAAGGGTCACTGTAAGCCAAAACTTGTTAACATAAAATATATGTTTACTCAAAACAACAATTTACAATGCCATTAAAGAGCAACCACAGATACTGTATATTGTAAACAATACTCCTGTTCCATAACGTTAGGACAACCAGGCCTTATTTATTACAAAGGAATTAAGAAATTGTCATTTCTCCTGTACAGCGTTTGCAACCATCACCTTCCAGGAATGTGCACCCCCTTTGGTATGGGGCCGCACCCTCTTCTTGGACAGTGCTGACTTGCTATTTGTGCCTGAGTAATTTTTGAGGTTGCCATCTTATTGTGGAATGCTAATCGAGACCTCTGTGGTTGAGATACCTGGATTCTGCAGTTCTCTTTCTGGGTGTGTATGTGCTCCCCTTGGATTTATAGGGAGTGATGACAAGCCCACTGATGGTGGTGGTGTGAGCTGTCACCATAGCCTTCCGACCATGGCCTCCCCTCTCTGTTATAACCTCAGTACCATTCCCCCTTTTCTGTGTCTGCCCCTCCTGTACTTTACATGAGGTCCCTTCTTTTTTACCTTTGGCCACTCCTTGCTCATGGCCATGACTGTTTCCTTTAGTCCGATGTTGGGGAGTTTCCTTCCATTTACCGATCCGGTTACCTTCGTATTTTTCAGCTGCATCCTCATTTAGGTCTTCTTCTTCTCTGTGCTGGAGACCTCCCAGTTTAAACCCTCCAAGAAGACCTCCAACTTCTGCCTTAGTGCTCTCGCTCGTTCTCCAGTGAGATGCAGACCATCATGCTTGAAGAACTTACTGTCCCAGAAGGTCCCCCAGTCTCCAATGTAGTGCATCCTTTTTTCTGCACACACCAACCATGGAGCCACTGGTTGAATTCCCTGATCTCTTCATTCCTAATCTTGTCCTCACTTTTGTCCTTCCTCCAAACCAGCAACACCTCCAAGAAGGCCAGCTGTGTTGTATACTCCTTTAGGCTCTCACCTAGGGTCTTAATGTCTGCATTGGCTTCTTCCACAGACCTATTTGCTAGGTCATTTGTCCCAAGGTGGACAACAATCCCCACAAAATCTTAATCTCTTCTCACCAGCCATCCTATTCTGTCCTTATCTCTCCTTGCAGATGCTCCTGGCATTGATTTCACTGTGGTTTCAGCTCCCTTCACACTGATGGACTGTGCCTCTACTTCTTACAACATGGAGTCTCCCATGACCAGAATCCTCCTGTTGCTCTGTGTATTCTTCCTCTCCTTCCTTGTACCTCCTTCCTGCTTTCTTCTATCAGGTTTGTCCAGTTCCACTCTTCCTTTTTTCCTCACTTGGTTTCTGTCCCCTGGCTAGGGGGTGCAAAACAATTCTGCATGTGGATAGCGTGTGGCTGGCAGTACCACATCTTAGCTGTAGGTGCCCCACTGCCACCTCTTACCACCCTCCATCCCCCAAGACCAGTGGGCCTTTGGGGGAGTGGGTGGGTAAGGGGGATGGTGGGCATCCCCAATCCTGTCTCCTCTGCAGCCTCGTGATCTCTTCTCTTGCCTGCCATAGCTCCCTTTGTAGTTCCGCAACAGTCCTGCAGAAGGTGCACCCTAGTCTCCAGAGTGACTGCCTTGCTACCAGCCCTCCACAGCTGTGGCAGATGTGGATGTCCTTGTCTGTGTTCCTCCCAACCTGTAGGTGTCACTGTATCTTTCTCCTTACACTGCATCTTCTCTATCCTCTCCTCCTGTTCTCACTGGAGTCTTCCTTTGGGAGCCCTGCAGGAAGTTCCCTTGGGCTTCTATAAATGTAAAAAGAACCTGGGTGGTTGGGAGGGTGGGTAATACTATTATCACCCTTTAGCAGTAGCTGTTAGCAATTAAGTGATGGGGAGGGGGAGATTTGGCTGACTCCCCCCCTTCCTCTCCAAAATGAGGTACTCTTAAAAGTATATTCTAGCTCCCATTCAGCTGCTAGTTGCCACTTTTAAAAGCTGAATCAAAATGCATTCAGTAGAAAAGCAATACTGAATTAGTTCACTTCACTGAGGACATTGTATTAAAAAAGTTAAAGGGCCTGTAGGTGGGACAATTCCTGAGTCCTGATGCTCTTCATCCATGCTTATTTAAAGAGTCTTGTGAAGCTTTATCTGCACCACCAGCTGACCATTATAAAGGGACAATTCCAACTCCTTTAGGCCTCAAACTGTCCCTAGTTTAAAAACATATTTTATGATTGTTTGCATTCTGTAGAGTGCACTGATGTGGCTGGTAGTTTGATTCAGATTCCTTTTTTCCTTTTAAAAGTGAAAAGCAGACTGCCCACCATACTGGTGTTGCCATACCAAAATGTGTTTGTTTACATTCCTTAGTCAACTCCTACTGTATCATTCCTGGATTTGGGAACACCTCAACACAGTCTAGTCACTAAGATGCAGTGGGACCAGAGGAGAGTATTGCATCATGAGTGGCTGCATTGGTTGGGAGTGCTCCTAGTATTCAGGAAGTAAGCAATAAGAGCAGATCAAGGATTTGAAACAAAACAAGGTTAGATAGAAACATAGACTTTTACAGCAGGTAAGGGCCACTTGGACCACACAGTCTGTCCATTTCTCTACTCATTGGATAATCTACAGATCCTAGTTAACCAACAGCCTACTTCTTCCTAACCCTCACAAGAATTGCCTTATGTCTGTCCCATGCATTCTTGAATTCCTCCACTGTTTTTGACCCCACAATCTCATCAGGTAGGCCATTTCATGCATCCACTACCCTCTCCATGAAAAAATACTTCCTCACATTGCCCCTGAGTCGTCTCCCCTCTATCTTCAAATTCTGCCCCCTTGTTCTTGCACATCTCTTTTTCTAAAAGATGCTATTCTCTTGGACTTTGTTGATTCCCTTGAAGTACCTGAAAGTTTTTATCATGTCCCTCCTCTCCCTCCTTTCCTCAAGAGTATACATATTAAGCTCTTTTTAGTCTCTCTCGTCATATGGCTTCTGGTACAGATCCTGCACCATTTCAGTTGCCCTCTATTGGACTGCCTCCATCCTGTCTGTGTCCTTGCAGAGATGGGGTCTCCAGGACTGCATGTGGTACTCCAGATGGGGTCCTCACTAACTGTGTACAGAGGGATAACAACTTCCTGTTTTCTACTAGTGATGCCTCTCCCTATACTTCCCAGTATACCCCCAGCCATTCTTACTGCCTTCTCACATTGCTTGCTTACCTTTAGGTCATCTGACATGACTACCCCCAGGACTCTTTCCATTTTTGTTGTTGTTAGTGCTCCCCCATTATGTACTCTTCCCCTAGGTTTTTGTTTCCCAGGTGCATTACATTGCATTTCTTTGCACTGAATCTAAGCTGCCATACGTATGACCAATAAAGATCGATATTTATAAAAAAAGAATATCAGAAAATAAACGTTGATTTTATCAGTCGATTTTGGTTAAAAATAAAAAACCAAAACTGCCAAGTCTACTTATAATCATCCCATTTAACCAAATATCTGGAGTGTGGATTAAAACATGTATTACAGCCTGATTAAATGTGAAGTACTGCATCCAGATGGGAATAGTTACTCCAATTAAGCATGTATAAAAATGAGGATGTTAGCCAACAAAACCACACTCCCTGATGAAGACTACAGTTGAAGTGCTGGTGTGTTCTGTGGCAGTCCTTGGACATATTCCTTCTTTGATCACAGTCCACTTTTGATCTATCCCCATGCTTTAAGACTAGCTAGGTGTCTACTCAGTATCTCTCCCATCTTCCCACAGCCAGCCTTCTTGAAGTCAAGCACTTTTGTCCCAGTGCTCGCTGCATCTTTCCACTTATTAACCTGGAATCCCATCATGGAGGTGTCAATGCTCCCAAAGGGCTCCTTTATCTTGAGGTTCCTGACAGGGTCACCATTGGTTGATACTTGATCCAGAACACCTCCATCTTATAAAGGGTTGTCACTCCCTGGACCAGGAACCCCTCCTTTACTGTATCCATGTTCAAATGGGTCCTGGCACAAGAGATGGATGGTACACCCAATCCACCTTAGGCACAATGCAGTGCCCCATTACCAACATCTCACTCTTGTCTATTGCCATCCTGATAATGGAACCCAGCTCACCATCACCATCCCAGTCTTGATTTGATGACCTATAGACAACCCCCAGCCTCACTTTCTCCATGATACTATTTCGATCTGCACCCACAGTGTCTGTTCCTTCCCTTCCCTGAGCTCCTCCCTGGTGGCAAGTCTGCCCTCCCTGACATAAAGGGCCACCCCACTCACCTTCACTTTCTCCCTGTACCTTCTATAGAGAGCCTACATGGTGAATTTCCAGTCATGGTTTGAAGTAGCCCAAGACTGTGTGACCAACACCAGCTCCATCTTCCCCTCTGTCATCAAAAACACCCTTACTATCCTTGCCTGTCTACCAAGGAAATCTGTGCTGCTTATCCAGCCCAGATAATATTTAATCTCTGACTTTACTGAGATCTTCTGTGGTGAGAGGTAAACATTCTGCCAGCAGATTTTTGAAGAAGTCTGAATTCCTGGATTCCATAATAAACAAACATTCCATCTAATGAATGTGTGGAAAGATAGATGATAGACACCTGGGGATGGATTATGTTTTACTAGTCACTTTTAACAAAATAAAATACCTGTTATAAATAAAAAAGTTGACATTTTGTTGTTTTTTTCCCCTAAGATTTCTTAGTTTTCCCATTTAATAAGTGCAGCAAGACACATTATGCCATAGCTATGCAATAGCTACACTTCCAGGTGCTGGAGACACTCAGTATAAGTGTCTCATGCCTCATAGTTCTTTTGGGTGTGTGTTTATCACATAACTACCCAAACTCTGTTGTGTCTTATTGCTTATGTATCTGTTTATTTAAATGGCAAAGAACCTGAGTGCAAAAGCACTGAGGTAGGGGTTACCCAAAGGGCATTGGCCAAAAAGTCAAATTTCAAAGAAATACAAAATCACACATACCTTCATAATGCGTGATATGAATATACAGCCCATAATGCTTTGCACTATGGAAGTATGTGTGATTTTGTATTTCTATGTATTTAAATGTATATTAGAAAGCAAACTGCACATTATAAGTAGTGTGGTTGCTGAACTTTGTTTTCTTTTAGCGCTTGTACTCTCAAAGGTCTCCCTTCAATTACATGTGCTGGCTCAAAGATGATTCTCTATGTCTGAGCCTGTGAACGCTGGCAGGCAGCTTCTCTTTTATAAATCCTGACTCCTATTTAGCCCACAAATGTTGGAGAGCAGTTCTTTTGCCGACCACTATGGCTCCACATGAGCCCATACAGGCAGGATGGCCCTTCTTTACCACCAATGCCATGCCAAGTGAGCCCTGGAATGCCTGTAGACACTACCTCTACCAGCAATACTGGCACCAGTGGAGACTGTTAATTTGGGCAGCCAGTTCCCTGCCAGAATTGCTGACACCACCTACTGAGCTGACATAGTGGGCATTTTCTTTGTCAGTAATATAGATTCATATGATATCCTCCACAGATGTAGGCAGGAAGCTCCTTATAGTCATGATTACAGGTGGGCATCTTCTCATTCTTGTGATTGTGACTGTGAGCTCCCCTGGTAAGAATGCCAGCTACTATTAAGTTTTACCATTTAGAAGGACAACTCCACTGCCAGAACATCTCTCTCCATATAGCCCCAAGAATAAGGCAACAGTACTCTGCCAGCAATGTTGACTCCTATTTAGTTCTCAAATGCAATCACATAGCTTCTGTGCCTGCAACTTTCATTCCACTTGAGTATGTGAAGTTCCATTACCAGCAACATCGACCCTTATTGAATCCACATCCTATATGTGGGTGAAAAGACAAGCTGTGCACAATTTCTAAATTCCGCTTCTGAATTCCAAAATTCTGAAAGCAGTTTCCAGCTCTTTATTTGAGCAGTTGATTAATACTTCATAGTTTATGTAAACTTGGGAAAACAAATCCATATTTTAAATTAAAACTCTGCTGGAATTCCACAAATTTAATCAAAAAGATCAGCTGAGCTGAAGTCACTGGATTCTGTGTCATTGTACTCTATGGCTCAACGGATGTCACTGAGTTCTGGAACTGCTAAGTAACTAAAAATTAACATTTTGCAGGAAAAAGGTTACATTAACTCAATACTTACAATAACTCTATTTGAAGTTTGAACCATAGATTTCTTAACCTGATGAAAACTGATTGCCAAGGATACAATGAGTTGAAATGGGGTCACAAATAAGAGAAACATTGACTGTCTCAAAATAAGCACATAAAACAATACACTGTGGCGATTAAAGTGACTTCACTAATGCCCAAACTTGCAGTTATATTAAATGTAAACATCATCATTTATGTTCCCTTTAAAAAATATATCAACACTTCTTTGTGTCAGTATGCAGTTTGAAATGACATTTTAAAAGGATTTTTCCATTCAGCTGTTTGCCTGCCTGTCGACACCTACTTCTGTCTTCAGACCTGGGCTCAGGACCCCCAGTCACAGCTGTCACTCCCTTGGCCATCAAGCCAGCAAGGATCTGCACTGTGTCGGACACGAGAGTCCCTAGTGCTGTTATATATGGCAACCGGAGAACATAGGTTTTACTCTAGTTTTCTCCCTCCTAAATCCCCAGGGCCTCAGCCACACAGTTGTGCATGCACAAAAAAGTGTGGATGCATGATGGAACTGGCAATCTTGTTTCACTCACCTCAACTTGCACCAGCCCCCCATTTGCCCAATGCTACCACTGAGCATCCACTCAGTGGCAACCTAGAGTAAAGAAGGCTTGCCTCCCTGATCCGGGAAAGGAGAGCTGCCAAGCGGCCCCTCAGTCCTTCTCCAAGCCCTCCTCTCTGGTTGACTCCTGATGAACCGAGCTCATTCTCAAACCCAGGTCAACAGCGTGGGAGAGGTAAGGTGCCCAAGCACCCCAACGCTCTGCACCACTGGGTCAGCTTTTAAAAGGAATTTAAAAATACATATTTTTAATATTTTTCATGAAAATAAAGTAAGAAAAGCATAAAATCTGATTTAGAAATACCTCACTTTATTTAAAGAATTTAATATTACTGTATGTAGTACACTACTTAGAAAAATAAAGGTTTGGGTTAAAAATTATTTTAAATGTGGAAACAGTTACAGTAATTAATATTAATAGAATAACAACACAGAAAAATATGACACTGTAAAACTTTAGGAGCATTCATTTATTTACTTTTTTAATTTATTTTAGCAAGTAAACATAAAGAAATTAAGAAAACACATCATTTACAGATGTGACCGGGGGATCAGGAAGTACACAGGACAATAAAAGTAAATAGCACTTATACAGTAAGCAAGTAGTAGTAGATGTACAAACAATAATGTAATATAATTTAGAAGATATACAGATAAGTTAGCAGCAAATGCAAAGAGGAGTATGCTACAGAGACTGATTTCCAGGTATGAATATATGAAATTCGTCAGCAGAAAAAGGCCATTTGGTCTATCTAGTCTGCTCGATTATGCAGCTAGCAGCCCTATTCTGTGCTGCCCCTCCCTCCTCACCCCCCCTTTATCCTCCCTCTTTCCCTGTCCCAGCACCTTTTGAAGCAGCCTACCATTTTACAGGCTACTACCTCCACTGGTAATGCATTCCACCCTGCCTCCAACCTCTCCTAAAAAGGTGCCTCCTCATTTCCCACCTGAACCTTCCCCCCCTCCAATTTCATGTCATGTCCTTGAGTGCCCCTCCCCACTCTTTCCCTGAATAGCGTCTCCATACCAGTCTTGTTTATCCCTCTCATATACTTAAATGTCTCAATCATATCCCCTCTGTCCCTCCTCTCCTCCAGCGAGTACATATCCAACTTCTTTAGCCTAATCTCATACGGTAAGTCCCCCAGCCCTTGGATCATCTTGCTCTGCGCTGCACTCCTTCCAGCAATTGAATGTCCCTTTTCAGGTACAGATGCCAGAACTGTACACAGTATTTGAGATGAGGTCTAACCAGTGATCAATACAGCAACAGAATCACCTTCCCCCTTCTCGACGTTATTCCCTTGCTGTGCAACCCAGCATTTTATTGACCATTGCTGATGCCTTTCTACACTGTGCCAAGTTGTTCATTGATCCTGTGATGACCACCCTCAGATCCTTTTCTTCACCAGTTTCCACCAGCTGCACCCCCAGTTGGTGGCTTCTTCTTGGATTTTTTGCTCCACAATGCAGTACCTTACACCTTTTAGCATCAAACCCAAGCTGCCAAGTGTCTACCAAGTCTCCAGCTTATTCATATTTTCCTGCAGACCCCGCGACCCCTCTATGTCATCCACCATCACCCCATCTTGGTTTTGTTGGCAAACAGGCTGATCCTGCTCTTGATCTCCATGTAAATGTCTGCAATAAATACCCGAAATAACACCAGTCCCAGCACTAAGCCCTGTGGCACCCTACTCATTACTGCACTCGGGGATGAGAGTTTCCCTTCCACCACAACCCTCTGCTGCCTTCCCAGCAGCCAGTTTGTCACCCATCCCACCATTTTAGGTCCCACCCCATGCCTTCAAGTTTTATTCCAAGTCTCCCATGTGTGGCATCAAATCGGAATGCCTTGTTGAAGTCCAGGTACAGGACAGCCACTGCATAGCCCTTCCCATCTGTCTAGTCACCTAGTTATAGTAATCTACCAGGTTGGTTTGGCAGGATCTGCCTGTGACAAAGCCCTGCTGCTTGCTGTGCTGCAGCCCATTGTACTCCAGCAGGGACACCAGCCTCTCCTTCAGGATCATTTCCACTAGCTTCCCCATGATGGATGTGAGGCTCACTGGTCTATAGCTCCCTGGTTCATCTTTGGGGCTGCTCTTATGAGGGAGAATCACATGAGCCAACCTCCAGTCCATGTGTATGCATCCCAAATTCAGTGAGGTATTGAATAGGCCTGCCAAGGTCCCTTCCAGGATCTCTGCTAGCTCCTTCAATACCCTGGGGTGAATGCCATCTGGCCCTGGTACCTTGTCCATCATCAGTGCTTTCAATCCCTCCAGAACTTTAGCTTCCATGATCTCCCCATCCGTTAATCCCTCCCCAGCCTTACCTGACCCCCACTCCCCTTGGGTAGCGCTCACCCTCTCTTCTTCATAAATACTGAGCAGAAGTAGTCATTGAGCACTTCTGGTTTTTCCCTCCCCTTCTCTACTCATCTCCCATCCTTCCTAATCCTCCCCACAGAGGAAATGATTCCATGAAGTACTACACAAGTAGAGATGCAGCTAATTTAAAATCTGCTGGTGAAGTAGACGCAAAGTGGCCTCTGTAAAGTGCTCACTTCACTTCTCATTGTGACTTTGCATTGTCATTCCACCTTAATGCTAAGTAAGGTGAAGTGACAACAATATAGGCAGCCCCTCACACATCACATGGCTTACTGTACTGTAGGTCACATGCTTTAGCCAGGCAGGAAGGAAGTGAGTCAGAAAAGCAGTTACTTTCACTTTCTCCTTTGCAGTTGTAGAAGGAGGAAGTCTTTTTGGTGTAGAGAGAGAAGAGTTTGTTTTCTAGTTGCATCTTGTGATTTTGAGCACAAAAAACAGCTTTTTTAAAAAATCTTGATTTTTTTTTGTACTGTGTTTTTCATTGTTTTTTTGCTACTGAAATTTTTTTTATAAGTTTTATTTTGTGCATGTGTGTGACTGTGTGTGTGCATGTGTGAGTGCAAGACTGTGAGTGCGGGTGAAGGTCGGAGTATTGAGGCATCAGTCAGAGTCGGGGACTTGTGAGCAATGGACGCGGGACTAGGAGAGTCTGTGGCCCATGGGCGTGAGCAGAGGAGAGAAGTGCACACACGTGGGGGCAGTCAGGTTTTATTGGACTACTCCCGACTCTTGGGTGTTGCATCTCCCCCTGTGGAAGCAGCAGCGGCACCAGTGCCACAGGTGGTGGTGCGTCCACCTAGTCCACCACTACCACCACTAGTAGCAGCTGCAGATAAATGAAGGTGCTTCCAGCAGTATATCTGGTTCCCCCGTAACTCCCCAGTGAGGCAGTTTTTTAACTGTGTGGGGGAAGACAGCACCATTGTGGTTTGCCATCTGTGTAGTGTGCAGGTGCACCGTGGCCCCCGGAGGACACATTTGGGGACCAGTGGCCAGCTCATGCACATGGCAAACCACCACAAGGTGGAGTGGCAGGCTGCCACTGAAGGGGCCAGGCATCCACCTGCTGGGCCTTCTGTGGCAGTGGCAGAGGGTGCTGGGGGTGTTGTGCCTTGCCGCTACAGCAGGAGGAGGGCAAATGCAGCAGCTGCTTCACCACCACCACCGGCACCACCACCACAGCCACCAGCACCACCCTCCCCACCACCACCACAACCTGGCTTTCCTGCTGCAGTGGACCCCACCACAGTGCCTGCAATGCAGGCAGACATTGCACTGGTGTAGGTGGCCCTTGAGGAAAGCAACGAGAGGGTGGGTGCTGTGCAGCAGCAGGTGGATCAAATCCAGCAACAGCAGCTGCAAATACTGACAATGCTCCACCTGCTGCTGGAACACCATGGAATCCCCCATTGAGTGATTTTTTTTCCGGACCCCTCCCCCCACTACTGTGCTCTACTGTTTTTGTGTGTGGTATTTTTTTTGTTGTTTAATAATAGACATTTGCCCTTCTGTTGTTGCAGTGCCTCAGTAATGTTGACTTTCTGTTGTGGAGTGCTTGTGGACAAGCTGGTTTGAGCAGTGCAAGTATGATGTGCTAAATTGCATGTGTGCAGTCAGTGTTGTTTCCTGTGTGTGTGTGTGTGTGTGTGTGTGTGTGTGTGTGTGTGTGTGTGTGTGTGATATCATACATTGTGCAGCATGTTGCAAACATATATTGCTCTTGCTGATTTGTTGCAGTGTTCATGTTATAAAGAATATCGTATATTTTATTGTCACCATCACTATCAGTGGACTAGGTGATATGAACATTTTTCAGAGGTGTCTGGCCAGAGTGCACCTTAGTCACATACTGCACACATAACTTTTAGGAGAGCATGTGTTTTTTATGCTATGATCTCTGCAAAGTCATGTGTGCACTGTGAGTGACTGAAGTGCACAGTGACCCGATACCTCTGAAAAAATATCATGTCGCTTACTCCACTGGTGCTGATGGTACCAATAAAATATACATCAGGTATTCTTTGTTATCATTATTCTTAATACTGCAACAAGTCTTACCATATATATGTTTGCATGAAGCTGGACAATGTATGCACACACAGGAAAGAACACTGACAGCACATGTGCAGTTTAGCACAACATATTTGCATTGCTCAGTCTTCATGCTGTTTGCAAAACACTTCAAATCCGATTCATGAGTCCCGACACAAAGTAAACATTACTGAGGCTCTATAATTATTTTGTTTGTGAAATAAACATGAAAGAGATTCACCAACTTGCCGCATTGTACCCGACATATGAGCGCCTTACTTCTAAGGGATTCTTTCTTGCTCCACATGTTCTTACACAGTGCAATACATTTCTGACAAAACTGCCCATAATTCCATTAAAGTGTGTCACATCATGGAGGAATTTCCACTCTGAAAAGCCATCCAAATTCTGCCCCCCTTTCTCAAGATTAGGGCATGACGCCAGTGAAAGCGTGGGTGCATGCTCCATTATAGTGAATGACCAGCAGCTTTCTAAATGTTTCTTTGTGTTATAATGATCAGTTTGTGGTGAAACGTGTGGGCACGTTTCCAGTAACAAGAGCCTTCTTATTGGAAACATGCCCATACGTTTCACCACAAACTGACAATTATAACATAAAGAAACATTCAGAAAGCTGCCGGACATTCACTATAATGGAGCATGCACCCATGCTCTCCCTGGCATCACGTCCTAACGTTGCTGAGAAAGGGGAGCAGAATTTGGGTGGCTTTTCAGAATGGGAATTCCTCCTTGACGTGATACACTTTATTGAAATTACAGGCGGTTTTGACAGAAATGTATTGCACTATGTAAGGACATGTGGTGCAAGAAAGATTCCCCTGGAAGTAAGGCACCCATATATTAGGTGCAACACCATAATAACTATGTAACGTGGTGAATCTCTGTAAAGCAGCAGCGCAACAATCTGTTGAGAACTCTGACCTATATATTTTAATGTTACATTGCCACTTACTTTACTTACATCCTGACTCATATGATACTATAATTTCCAGTATTTGAGTTTGCTGTACTACTTTTTCTCAAGTCTGAAATAATAAAAGGAGCACTCCTTTTAATATAGTGCTGACCAAGTCTTTGTCAGTATTTTCCGTTGCTTTTCTCCATCACATCAGTTGTTATATATCACTTCTGTTGTAAATTAACAGTTATGCAACAGGCAATGGTTTATGACCCCACAGAACAATATTTATTGTAAAGCAGCTGCAAATAGTGCTATAAACCTGGTCAGAACAATACTTAAAGGTGTGCTCCTTTTTTTCATACATGACAAAAAGTAGTAAAGCAGACAGAAATGTGAAAAGATGTGTATCATTCAAGTCATGACTCGGAGGTAACTAGTGGCTGGCAATGTAAAATAGCATAAAAAGTACAGTTCAAAATTGTCGCCACATTCTTGCAATGCTGCTTTAATTGATAATTTCAGTATGACATCATGAGTTCACAATCACAACACACAAAATACATCTGTCTTGTGTGCATAAAACTGACAAGTGGTGACGAAGTCAAATGTGAGCGTTACACCACATGCAAAGTCCCCCAGAATAAAATGATGACCATTAGTGAACTGCTGCTGGTCCAATGTGTGCTGTGATTCCAGCAAATGCAATGTGATTATCTCAACTGGATGGAAGGGTACCCTTTGTCTGTACACTAGTAGTAGCCTTGGTGAGTTGATATATATAGATATATATATGTTTGTGTATTTTGTAGGTGAGGGTTTGACATAGACATGTACTCACTGTATTGTTTTGTATCACAGGTCACAGATACCGTTGGTGTGCACATTCCGGTGCTCGATGAGAACTTTTTGCGTGGAAATTTGAAATGGATAACTCTCAAGCAAATGATGGTAAGCATTTTGTTTTTTGGTGTAGGGGGAAGCATATTTGCAGGTTTGTCTCTAATGGTTTCTTATTTGGTTACTTCTTCACAGATGTCATCTGTATCCTTCTCGAGTCTGGTTTTTAATGGTGGTCATGGTCATCGAATGAAATGACTTCTGCATGTTGCATGTCTGCCCCAGCCTGGGGGGTGCCTGAGGTTGAAGAACTTCTTTGGATAAGGCCAGTTTGACACAACAAAGCATCTGGAAGTTTCCTAAAAAAAGAAATGAATGTCTTCTTACAACTTGATTGTCCCTGGTTCTCAATCTCAAGTCAAGTTACATTTCAAAACCACATCTTGTCAAGTAACACAACCTGTGTGCAACTTTTTCAACACTGTCATGGTCAGGGCTGCACAGCTGCAAGTTCAGAATACAGTGCATGATATCTTACAGAAATAGCTTTGGTGACATACACATTTCACCTAGTTTATGAATCATACTCAGTCGCATTTGCTGCAGTCTTTTAAAAAAAAGGGAACGGATGAAATAAAATCTTGATACTTACCAGTATGGATTTGAAATGGATATTCCATAGGTTCCTGTGTACAGTACAGCTGCAGTACCATTCATATTGACTTTCAGCAAAGGAGAGTTTTTTTGTTAACCTGTAAAAAAACAGAATAAGTTTACTGTATGTGTTTGACCATTGTGGCTCAGAAAAGCTACAGAAAACAAAACATACAGCTAAAGGTAGTTAACTAGCATAAAAAACAGTACACATACTCACTTTATAGTTTAAATATTAAGAAGCGTTGTGCCTGTGGCTGATGGATGTGGTCTCCTGTATGACTCCCTCTGCCTTGGCATGGTAAATGTAAATGTAATGGGGAAATATTGTCTGAATGACACTGGTGGTGGGTGCTGGCAGTGATAGCTGCTGCACATGATGACATCCCCTGTTATATCTTCCAGCATCTGTTGGTGGTGGTGGCAGTGGTTAACTTCAGTCCTGGTGTTGGGGGTGGTCCGGGGGGGTGGACAAACTCATGCTCAGTGGTAGCAGTGGCTAACATCAGTCCTGGTGGTGGTGGTCTGAATCCAGAGGGGCATACCGCCTTTTAACAACTTCAAATAAAACCTGCCAACGTTAACCACAACATCATCCTCATAAAGAAAACTGCCCTCACAGTCATCTATGTCTGAAGTCTGACCACTGGGAAATTCTTTCTCTGTTGTGTCATCATCTACATCAGTGGTGGTCTGTTTCATGCTGCCACTGTCAGTGCCACCAGATGGTCCATTTCCACATCACCAAAACTAAGCTGGAGTACGAATACCGAGGCTGCTGTCTGTGCTGGTATGTGTCTCTCATTCATTTTTATGAATGTTAGCAAACTAACATTTGCAGGAAAGAGGTTTGTCTGACAATCCCTAACTATTGCACCTACTGAGCTGAATACCCACTCGACACTTACATTGGAGGGTGGGCATGTGAGGTACTTCAGTGCAACTGCAGTCAGCTCTGGCCATTCACTGACCTTTCCACTCTAGTACAAAACAGGATCATCAGTTATTGTCAGATGCTTGTTTTCAGACAAATATGACTTAACCATTCTCTGTGCCACGCTAAGTCCAGTGGTTGATGCAGCATCCGTTCTTAGGAATCATTTATTTCACAAATCTCCACTTGGGACAAAGCCTCCCAAAGGTTGATGCCAGCAACTTTGGATGACAGACCACCTGGAACTGCAGTCCCCCTTCCCCTTGCAGGATATGCTTAATGGTCCTCCAGGTACACGTTCAGATGGATTATGCTGCTGAGGTTTGCTGACCATGGCACATGACTTCTGTACCCCATGAACCAAGCGCACCAGTTGCCCACTGATATTTTTTACCTGTTCAGGCCCTCCCACCAGTAATGATGCAATTCCACATTTGTATCGTGGGTCCAGCATTGTTGTTATGGCAATGTTGTCACTACGCTGTATGCTCAAAATGTGACGATTCTGGTCGAATACTGTCAGCATGTGTTTCAGCAACATACTGCTAGCACTATCTCCGGCAGCATCAAGGCCATGCTGTACATTCACCAATGTCTGCCTCAGCACCCACAGCAGTGGAATTGATCGGCTAATGGAGGCAGACTCGCAACTCACTGTCTCTGTGGCATGTTCAAAATGCCACAAAATTGTTATTACGAGTCCATAAGGTGCCACTCTTCAGTCATCATAGACATGGAGGCCCCGGAACTGTCATGGCTAGTGTGCATCACAAGATATCTGAGATGACTTTGTATTGTTCATACAACCTCTCTGCCATGTATAAAGTGGAATTCCATCAGGTGACAACTTCCAGCTTCAAGCGGTGCTGAGGGAGGCTGTTTTGCATCTGAAACTGCCGCAGTTGGTCACGGGGCCTTTGCAGATCAAGAAAAGTGAGAGCAGATACAACGTGCAACGGTCAGCATTTCCTTTACATCAGGATGCTGCAGAAACTCCTGCACCACAAGATTTAAACAATGGGCCATGCGTGGAACATGAAAAAAACACCATTCTTGATGCATTTCACCACATTTGACCCATTGTCACTTGCTATGACCCCAGCTCTCAGGGACAGGGGGTATAGCCACTTGTCAATTTCAGTCAGTACCATGTCCAACATGTTTTCACCAGTGTGTGAACAGGTCACATCATGCATAGCAATTGTTGCATGCTGTTGAAGTCCTGGAAGATTGCTACCACAACAATCCACCTTACTGCACTGATTATTCACACTACCAACATCACAAACAACCCCTGGCACCTGCGCCCAGTGTGCAGTTATACACATATATGAACTCCTTGCTGTTTTGCCACTTCTCCACATATCCATACTGAAATGTATGAATGGAAAGGAGAAATGTTGAAGGGCATGTCTTACTGAGTCAGATACAGTACGGAACAACTCAGGGACAGCACAGGTCAAAAAGTATGTCCTGGATGGGACTTTCCATTTTGGACAGGCACGTGCAGCAGACTGCCAGAAGCCAGAATTCTCCACAAGGAGAAGGGCAAAAAGATCAATTGCCAGCATTTCAGCTACAGCAGCATTAAGTTCTCGTGACACTGTATGATTGGGGGGGTGGAGTGTGGCTGTTTGATGAAGACGGTTGCACAGGTGATGATGACAAACCCAGAAATGCAGTTATTTTGCCAGATTTGCCAACCAGGGTTGATGTACCACTTGCACTAGACATATTGCATTCACCACCAGCACCCCCACCACCAAAACTGCTACTGTCACCAGCACTGGACAACATTTCAAAATCATTATGGTCCTCCACCTCATCATGCCTGTAGTAATCCTCTGCTCTTATTTCCTCACTACTGCACGTGTTTAATTTCCTACTGGGCTTAACACTCATGGACTCACACGCACATGGCAAACCTGGAAGATTGCAACTGACTCATCATTTGCATCTTGAACAAAAAAATACCAAACAAGGGATTGTGATGCTCTACTTTTAACATATCCATGATGCTGTTTATTGAACTCCGTTCTTTTAAGCACTAAAGTGGGGGGGTGCTACATGATGTTTCAGGCACTGCACACCTGGACTGCAACTGACCACCAGGACCACCTATCATTATTACTGGGTCATCATCATCATCATCAACTGAAACTGGTAAATCACAAGTTTTTATGGGGGGGATTAATGCAAACAGACTCAGACACAGCCACATCGAATTTCTTTTTCTATGGTTCCCAACTGGGGTCAATTACATCATCATCATATTCATCAACATCACACACATCCACATCTTCTGCTTGGATGCTGGCATGTGGACAGCATGTTGCAACCAGAACATCATCATCATCATCATCATCAACACCACCATGGCCTGATATTTTTTCACCACACTGTGAATCACTGCATAGAAAATGTGTGACATGAATCGCAGTGGACAAAATATCACATTGTATGCTATAGTTGACATGATTATCAGAATCCTCAGGTTCAGTTGCTGGGATGTTACTGGGAAGTATAACATCCTATACACTGCCACTCACTTGCACTGCTTCACACTCCACTATATTTTTGGATACAGCATACTGGTCAGAAGTCGAACTTGAGGCAGCAATACTCATACTACCACCACTAGTAAATTCACTAACACCACTGGCTGGGAAAACATCATCTCCTCCAACTATGAGTGAAGTTAGTGATTGGGCTGTAAAAAACATTGCAGGAGAAATACCTTTCCTCACATCAGCAATGCACTTCTGTGTCTGCATACTACCACGCCCACAGACTATCTTACTGACAGCAGTGCCATGGTGAGAACCAACTTTGCTTGCACTTCTCTTTGTGGGCATTTTGGGGGATCAACAACAATATTCTAAACAAATTTAGATTTTGGTACGTTAACTCTCTGATTAGAGGGATGCTGGATGTGAAGCCAGAAAAACAACTGTGGCTTCAGCAACAGATAGAGACGGTCATGCAAATTCACAAGTGAAAACACCTTCAGTGACCAGTAGTGCTGAGGTCACAAACAATCCAATCTGGAAAAAAATCCTTTTGCCGGTGGGGGTGGGGGGGAGCACTTACTGCAGATTTTTATGGCAGTACAAGCAGCAAAACAAAGAACAGAAACCACGATCACAGTACAAAATAAGGCAGCTGCAGTGGATAATAGGTTCACACTGCTGCACCTGCAATTACACTCTGGCACAATAAAAAGTATATTATTTGATGTCATGCAACACTACACACACACACACACACACACGCACACACACACACACACAGAACAGTTTGTCTACAATGGTCAATGAGTAATGTGTAACAAATTGAAAAGTTCAGTAATATGCCACGTATTGTAAACAACCTGAAATTATGAACTGCTGCAACAGATGCACACAACACACAATCAGCAACAAAATTTCAACAATTACTGACAATATTACTGTCTGTACATTAACACAGTCAGTTATATAACAAAAATATAACCAAAAAACAAAGGAATACCTATTTCTCCAACTTAAATCTACCTACACCACAGATAAGCCCCTCCCCCAAAGCACACTTTCACTGTCTTTTACTACACACTCAATGTTGTACATTGACATTCAATTCCACACACAAACACTCGATTACATGAGCTCAGGAGGGTTTCCTACAGTCAATGAACTAAAGTTTGAGCCCCCCAAAATACTCAAAAACGTTTTTTAACAGATTTTAGAAGGTTTGAATCATAGACAGCTCTCAGAGTACACTGTCTCCTACAGCTCCTATGCACACTACCCCGAACTGAGGCTGTGCAGATCAATATAGAGCCCATGTGACCAGAATTCCCATGAATCACTGCAAAATTCATATTTGGAGCTTAAAAACAAGGCAAAGTAATGTGAAGTACATTGTTTCCAATGCACTTCGCTTCTAGGATTGGTGAAGTAGTGGTCTGGGAAGGTGGAGTAATGCAAAGTCATCACTTACAATGGACTTCTTATTACCCATTATAATGCGCAGTACTCTGCTTCGCATTGCAGAATACTGCACAAATCTGCATTTACTCCACAAATCACTTTGCGGATGAGATTGAGCCCACTTCGACCACCACTGTAGACAAGTCACATAAGAATCAAGTACACTGACAGTATACTAAGGTTCATACTAAGGTGTAAGGAGTTAAGAAGGCTGATGGCCCATATGTGCTCTTACCATTCATCCTTAATAAGACAGAATATTTCCATTTAAGACTTAATTTTCACTAAGTCTTTATGCATTACTGGACTAGGGGCACCATGACCATTTCACACCTTGGAGTAAAAGTTCAAAGTACAGCTCATATTTGCTAAACACGTGTGTGTGTGTGTGTGTGTACAGACAGACAGATTGTCCAGTTGAGATGCACCACCCTGTTTTCAGTGGAGTAATGCTTCTTATGTTATAAAGCCTGAATAACACATGAATGGTAATAATTTCACACTTAATATCTGGTATTTCCCATTTCTGCATATTGTTTTACCATGAAATTATGTTAGGGGTTTGTTCACTTAAAGCAGCAGTATTTGTTAATCAACATCAATTTTATTTTTTAGCAAAGATGCATTGCATTCATGATCAGTATATTTCTAACTATCTCAGATACTTAAAAGCAGATTTTATAACTATACATTATTTGCAATTAATGGCTCAAGACATTAGAATGTCTGCCACTGGAAATACTTAATCTCTGTGGTTGACAGTATCTTATACTGTTGTATTATGGTGTATATTGAAAAATGGTTTGTAAAAAATGCCCTTTATACCCTAACAAATGCCTTTCCAATTTTCTACACCCCTGTCTATTTCAATCTTCTGGCATCCCTGTCTGCGAGCATTGCTACAGTATCTGTCAGAGATGCTCTTCCAATTTAGAAAGTTCCTGGTCAGCAACAGGTAGACTGAATTACGTTCTAATACTATATACAGCACAGAGCAAGATGAATTATACTAAAATGTTTAGTGACTGCAGTGTACAATCAGAGATTATGTCTTCATCTCAGTTAGACTGCTGGAAGCT
The DNA here is from genome assembly GCA_016271365.2 of Neoceratodus forsteri. Taxonomy (NCBI): domain Eukaryota; kingdom Metazoa; phylum Chordata; order Ceratodontiformes; family Ceratodontidae; genus Neoceratodus; species Neoceratodus forsteri. Next base: position 1,038,249,055 of record CM057453.1, read on the forward strand.
ATGCAAAGATAACAAAAAACAAGCATTTGTCAATGCAGAAGGTTTCCTTGCATAGTGTATGTGGGATGGCATTCAACGGTGCTCATGCCACTCACTACATGGTACTTCTTCAAGCTTGCCACAGCCGGGCTAGTGCTTGTTTATAACAGTAATAGCATTCCCAAACTTTAATACTTGCTGCGGTGTAGACATTGTATTTTCTCCATTACAGTGCAAAAACAGATAATAAGGAATCCATATCAACTAGTATGAACAATTAGTTTGATCAAAAGGTTCACAATCATTAAGTCTACTACTTGATGAACTTTCAGTCTGAAGAAGACCCCCAAAGTGATAAAAAAAGTCAATAAGAGAAGACAATTTTGTAGCCCTATGTTCTTTCTGTGGCTATGTTTAACATTTCCTTCCTGTGATGGATACGATGGACAAATAAGGGCCTTAGTTTAACAATAATGGCTGTGTTTTCCAGAAAAAAACAGTGATATGTGTTTATTTGTTAAATAAGCATTAGATAATCACTGGATTTGGTTAACATGGCTGCTCTATTTAACAGCCTACTAAGAATCCATTTTAAAATTCATTTGCTTTGGCAAGGCAAGAGGTTTTGAAAGTGAATACACCCAGGTTTAAATAAGTTAACATTTTGCACATCCTCTTTTACATAGAAGTACATGTGAACATATATAACATTATCATGGTGCATGAGTCTACATTTTGTGCTTTTGTTATACAAATGAGGGAGACCGGTAATAACATTCTACTTCCAAGAAATCCTCCAAATTATAAGAGTGTTAAAGTACAGGGTTAGAATCATCCAGTGATGGCTCTACTAATAAATAAACAAAAGTGCAATGTTTTCTTATTCTGTGGAACATAGAAAATACTGGATGGGCAACTATGCACAACCAGTGTGTTCTGCCACAGAGGGGTTCTGATTCCCTTTGACCTCGAGAGCAAAGCTTGAGAGTTCTGTGGTGATCAGAACCCCCCGAGGTAGCAGAACACACTGGTTATGCATAAAGTTGCTCATCCTGAATTTTTATAGTATATAGTATTATGTGAAGTTTGTGCATTGTGCTTTATTTCTCTTTCACAATAAAACTTATGCAGTCTGTAGAGGTTCTAGAATGCTGTTCTACCTCAGAAGCATACAATCACATTCCATGATCTTTGAACTGTGGTACAACAGCATGTTGAAAAGGATGGATTTCTGTAAAGAACAGTGCTCTACTCTACACCATTATTTATACTTGAACTTTTCCCATGACAGCATGTATAATCAGTTACTGTATTGCCCCATGTGAATTCTAGAATACAACATCAATATTAGCATTAGCAACCTTCAGAGGAATGAAATAGAGTCTCTACAAGTCTAAATCAAAACATGAGAGCATTACATAAAAATTCCCAAAACTATATTATACTATGGAACAAAACATCCAGCATTGTCATTGACTGGAAACTATTCCAAGCCATAGAGTTACTACAAATAGCTGCAGTGGATATAATTCCAGTCATATCACATGATAGGATAACTGTACCCTTCCTCTTCTGTCAAAAATGGAATATCAGCTCTGTTTTTGTGTTACAACACACAGCTCCCAAAGTGGCCGAAGTTCCACTGTGTAAAGAAAAGATGTGCACTGTTGTTTTCTCCCTGAAGTGAAGGGTAAGGCAATGTAGAAACTGTGTTTGGTGAAACCTTCAAAGAGGAACTTTCAAAGTTTTGGGACACATTGTGCCATATCAATCCTTCATCAAATTATTAAACCCCTTTAGCCCTTCCTAGTGCTAGTCCCATGGTCACCCCCTCCCAAACCCTAGCCACTTCCCTTCCTCCATCACCTCACCCATTTCCCACTATTATTTTGATGTCCTCACTGTGCTAGGGATCAGTGGTGTCTTTTCAGCAGAACCCCCCTCCCAAACTTGATTTCCATTCCACCAAGTCAAATTATTTTCAAGTTGCCCTCTCATGACCCTTGATGCTTGATTTGTTTGAGTGGTAGTTATTTTTAATATTCTAGACTAACTCAGTCACCCATTTCCATAGCAGACCCACTCTATTTTCCAAAAATACTAGATGGAGCAAGTAGGAGCATGACATGGAGGTAAGGGAAAATAAAGCAGACTTCATCATTCATGATGCTAGTTAGACTAATTGGTTGGTATTCCTAGCATCACCAGTGAAGCAACCTGCTCCACCTTCTCCCTCCTGTTTGTACACCCACTTGCCCCATTCACTAAAACTGTAAAATGAAGCTGGTGCACATTGGGAAGAAGAACCCATCAGACAGGCCTGAAAGTTGCTAGTTGGGTGTCATGATGGATAATGAGAACTAGTCATTTTCTAAAATTTGGGGTAAAATCTTAAAAAATGTAAGTTATAGGTGATGATGAAAAATGGTGTTATTCGGGAATATTTAAACTAAGTGCCCCCCGGAAAAACCAAGGATCAAAGTTTAGAAGAGGGGATGCAGCTTTTAAATACTATGGTTTGGGGAACTGGTGGATTTGAGTTGGTGGGGGTTACTGAAAAAACATAGCTTCCGGCATAGTGCTAGGAGCTGGCATTTTGGGGGTAGGTCAAGAAAACAGCTGGGGGGAACATGGAATGGCTAGAGGATGAAAACTGTCTGGACTGGGAAGAGGTGACAAATATCACTCTTTGAAACATACAAAACTACCATACTAGAGACCTAAAGTGTTTCAGTTGAATTATCAAAACAGAATTCAAATCCAGGATCTGAAATGAAGTCAAACTATATTTGCCAAAGACAGCATCTGTCTTTCTTTCCTGGCACACTCTTACTGTAAATGATGGTTTATTGTATTAAATATGTAACCACTTATCATTGTGTAATACTTGTTGATTTTCTCTAACTCCTGGGTCCTTGCCAAAAACTAACTAAATAAATAAATGAAACATTCCTCTTGCCTTTTGTTCTGAATGCACTCTCATTGTGTCACAACACTCTTTCTCTGCCTTACACTCCTGTGAGCACCAGTGCACCTGTCTTATCTGTCAGACTGAGCATACCTATTAGTGTCTCACTCCTACAGATAACAGTGCTTTATCAGCACTCATGAATCCAGCTTGCTACACACTTCAAAACTAGTACAACGTGTGGCTAGACAAACAGTTTTCAGCTGCTGTATTTAAAATAAATTCTTAATGCAGTGCAACAGAGAGGATAATGACTGGGCAAAATGAACAACACTGTGTAAGGTTCTCATGACCTTGGGAGTGAAGCTCAAGAGGCCTCATTGTCATGACAACCTCTAGAAGTGTTGTTGTTCACTGTTGCCCACCCATTGTCTTTTACAGTGTATGGGCAACTCTGTGCACCAATGGAGAGTTTATGTATCTTAATTACATCACCGCTGTTGATTACATGTCTTGTTGTGTCAGCTGAGCCAAAATTGCACAGTTGCAACATGAAATGACCACCAGAAATATTATAGAGAACAAAACTGAAAAGAGTCTCCTAATTGTTAATAAACTGCAGCCTCACAGTGCTGTCTGTTTTTCCAAAGACCACTGCAGGTATCATTGATCGCTTATTATTTTTTTCCTCAGAAGTGACAGCTGAAACTAGCAAGAAAAAAAAAAGTGATCAGAGTAGCTGACAGGGAAAGTTGAGTGCAAGGGCTGTTCATGTTGTTGTACCCTAGTAGTGATGTATTGAGGATGGTACAACAGCAGTTCAGCGTCACTACTAGGGTACAACAACACTAAGAAGTCATTGAATTCCATGCACATGAGCCCTCTCCCATACACTGTACTTTACTATTATATAGATAAGTTAAATAGTCCCTGGAAAGGAATACTTTTTGAAATGTGACAATCCACAGTTTGTGACCGACACATGGTGATGATCAATTTCTAATCATGGATTATCATCACCTGCCAATTACCAACAGTAGATTACCACAAACTGACAAAACATGTGTTCGTGGTGCTGGTGCCTCAACGTCTCACACACCACACACTACACATCTGCTCATTCTGTCATGAAGACTATCTCTATTTCTAAAAAAGGGAGTCTTAAATGGCTGTGCTCTTGGCTGTAGGGCTAATCTTATCTTTTAATCAGGTTCTTAAGTTAAAAAAGTATTAAATAAAAAAGTTTAAGTCCTCCATCCACTCAGTTCTGTTCCCATTCCCCACTCTCTGCTTACATTTTCACCACCACCAGTGCTCCTCTATGCAGTGTCCACTTGCTTTGCTGACATTCCCAATTCTCCTTCTGTGACCTGTTATGTTTACACTTTCATCTCCATAGCTTTCCGGTCTTCAGCCCTGCTTGTTTTGGTCATCTTCCAAATTCTTCTCCCATTGCCCTCTCTCTATTCCTTGCTGTCCCTCCCTTCTGCTCCAGAGCTGACAGACAAAACAATGAATGGAGCTGCAAATACATGAACTACAAATGTAACTTTTTCATTTGTACTCACGCTTCCATGTGCTCTCGATTAGAGGGTTGCAGCTGCCTGAATCCTCAGTCTTCGCTCTTTGGTACTGTATTTAAAAATAGAAAAAGCAAGAATGGATTACTCCAAAAATCAGCAGTGCATCTGGATTAATTAGTAAAACTCAATTTGCATTCAAAAACTCCACACCTGCTCTCAGCCACATAAAAGGTATCTTCACTCCAAATATTTTTTTTTATCTCTACTTTGTTTCTCCCCTGCTCCATGCGGCCGCCATCTGACTGACTCCCCCAGCTCCGTCCCCCAGAATTACCAGGGCTTACTTTACTCCCAGTCCGGGAGTGGTGCCAGCAGAGAGTCAGTTGCCATCATGCCACTGGCTGCCTTTTTCCATTTTCTCCCCTTATTTCTCGAGGACCCCGGGAGAAGGACGCATGCGTGTGGAAGCATGCATGCACCTTACAGCCCCGGTAATGGCACTCTCTGCCCGCCCCATTGGCCTATCACTGGCACCCTCACTTGTGCAGCCCCCTGGCCTCCACCAGGGGGTGGCCCGAGAATGAGGGATGCCACCCCACCTCCCCGGAGAGGAGAGCTGCCTTGCAGCTGCTCCATCCTGCTCCACCTGCCCCCCCCCGTGGCCGAATTCTGACGATCCGGGCTCGCTCTCGAACCCGAGTCACCAGCGTGCCACGAGGTGAGACGTCCAGTGATTCAGCCCTTTGTGACACCAGGCTGGCTGAATTCACTCCAACTATTTAAAAGTAAAAAGCATACTTTATTTTGTATAAATATTAAAAACAAGTGCAAATCTTGGCAGGATAAAAAATTATAACCCTGCAACAGGGCACAAAGATGAAGTACCCAGTGGTGCTTTGCACCTCTGCAGGTGTTTTTTCAAGGAAGATTTACACTTGTTTTTGATATTTATACAAAATAAAGTATGCTTTTTACTTTAAAATATATGGAGTAAGATACTCTTTATGTAACTGAGAGTAGGTGTGGGCATACTGTATTTAAAAACAAAGTTCCATATACAGTATAACATGACTTCTTTTAAACCTATTGAACTGATGCTACTGATAATTCATAGATGATGCCTTGAACAGGCTACTACATACACTCCAGTGCAGCTGTACTATGTGTGTGAAACAAGACATTTCGATGGCTACTTTGGATTATCCTTGTAATAGAAAAAACCAAAAGATGGGAAAGTGTGATTTACAAGGTGACAATTCAGTCTCAGGGTTAATGTAATATCATAATCCACTCAGCCATCAGCCTTGTGGATTAAAATCTTCTATATTCCCCCTGACTGAATTATCACTTTGTAGCTCACGTTTCCCCATCATTTATTCTATATGTAATGTGTAATTAAGGATTAATAATCCCTCTTCTAAAGTGTGTTTAAAATCATCCTGCTCAAACTCCTCATGCTTAACAGCTCACTTGAGGTGTGTGAATATTGACCCATAATCATGCATCCTGACATCTTTTATTATAACATAGTTTAGCATACTTGAAAAAGTGCTACACTGACCATGAAGCACCGTGTTCAAGTATTTAACTGTACTAGGAGCAAGAAGGAGGTGTACTGGAAACTTTAAAGAAATATGACAATTAGGGCAAGCAAGGGTCCAGTACACATCCTTCAGGCACTCTGCACCCGGAGCCCCAACCCACACCTGAGTGTATAATGGTGTAGTTGTATGCCAAGCTGACCCACTCCCACAGAAGTCAGTTAGTGTGGCACAAATACTACAGTGCTGAGGCACCAAAAGGCAAAACCTGAAACAACAATGCAATTGAAGAACATTAATATAGAGGGAACTCTGTGGTACTTCACTGAAGCCGATATTTCTGGTCTGTATACACCATGCAGCTCCTGTATGCCAATGACTTATCAGAACCTCTGACATCTATCATTCCTTGCTTCTGTTGAAACTCTCTCTGCTGTTAATGCCCTCATTAGTATATCATGGAAACAACAGACAGAACCACCCCCAATCATTGTTGACAGCAGCACAATTGTCCATAGAATCCCCCCCCTTCTGCTCCCCATTGCCAAACAGTATACTGATATACCCCTGGTTATAGGCAACCAATCTGACTATCCTGTAGAGTTCTCTTCTCCATTCCAATTGCTGAATATATCATTAGGAAGCAGCCTTACTCTGTGGTTTCATCTGACAGTGTAGTAATGTCCCTGTTGGCCAGTGGGCTCTCTCACTATCCTTTTATCTAAGAACCCCCATCTTTGTCCACCAACCCTTACTACTGTAATGATGAATGGCACTTACCTATTGCTTGCCTCCCCAGCCCTTTGTTGCCTGATGCACAGAAGTTCAGTAGCAATATACAGTATATGCATATGTATCGCTACAGTACCTGTGGAATAACTATAAGCTATTGTGGAGCTTTTTCTTATATTTGTCCCTCATATACATGATTGTAATGATATGCTGTTAGGAGACAACTCCTTCGGGATTGGGGCCTGGAAACTCACTGAGCCAAGCTAAAACTTAGTTTTTGGAGGTGTTAACTTGCACTGCATTGACAGCTGATTAGCACCTCCAAAAACATTGGAATATTCCAGCTAAACTGCATGTACACTGCATGAAAGCTGCTAATAGTGATTTGCCTAGGAGCCAGGATATCATTTGTGCACACATGCTAACAGCTTAGAGCAGTACTAACTGTGCCTTCAAACAAAACATTGTTCTATTATTGTCAACAGCATTTGACCAGTGCAAAACACCGTGCGCCCTAACCTTGATAGCATAGGCTAATCATTTGAATATGCTGCTCATAATTCATCAGTGAAATTGATGATCAGTACAATATATGGTCTTTACCGCAGCAATACCAAAATTGCATGCTCAATAAAGTGCATATTTTGCATATTTAAATTCAGCAGAGTCCAACTATCCTTCAGCCATTAACTAGCATTATTCAGCGATCCAAGATGGCTGATGAGCTTACTGGCTGAGAGAAGGCTGTCTGAGGAAGGGAGCAAACAATAAAAAAATGTGCAAGAAGAACCCCATAAATCAAGAGATCTAACTATAATTTAACACAACACAGGATTATTAGAAAAGGCTAAAATAAAAAACATGAAAATCCAGTAAGAAATGAAGCCCTTGTAGATGTGGAGGGGAAATTTTCCTACTATACATTGTTTTCCATTGCTTTGCCACCCTGACACGGTATCATAAAAAATAAGCAGCCAATGCATAGCAAACACCTATGTTGGGAATGTCTAAAAAGCATCACAGGGTACAGGAAGCAAATGCCTTGATTAAAGCTGATAAAATTGACTTAAAAAATTCCAAGCAACAAGACTGCAGAAATGAAAGAGCTATATTTAAAAAGATGTAGACCTCATACACTGTCCAGCTTACTGTTAATGCCCCTAAGGCCTCTTAGCTCTGCTGAAAACATTAACATTTTTAACCAACTATCTCACAACAAAATTTCAATACCAACAGCAATTTTACAGGAGCAGGATTTTGTGGAGGATGGTGAGGTGGATTCAGGTCAGGCAGGGGAGACAAGATTGGATGGCCAAACTCAGGCTCAGGCACAGCAACTGAGACTGACAAAAGAAAATTGGTCCAACAGCTACTTTGAAATAAACAAAACTTATTGAGCTTGATTTTAGTAAAGGTGCAAGAAAGAAATTAATATGTAAACTCAGTCTCTTTCTGTTGTTTGCTGTCTCTGCTACCCCAACAACTTTATTAAAAAACATGCAAAACCCAGAACTTCCAAAAGATATTTCAAGAACAGTTCCATGGGAAACACTGGATACACCTAAGACAGACACTGAAAATTTTCCTCTACTTATGTTTTTCTGAAGTCCCAGTGAAGAGTACAGTAGAAAACTATACAGATTTCCATTTGAATGTACTCCAAAATGAAAACTGCAGTTTAAGAGACTAAATCTTAATAAAAATTCAGCGTGCTTGCATTGAGGTTCATAGAACCTCTGAGAAGCGGGATTCCCTGGATCTCCACTCCCAAAAGGAGGATCTCAGACATCATAGCATCACAAGTCTTTCTCTGACTGAGTTGGTAAAACCAAACCTACTGTATGACCTTTATAGCACAGGGATAAATTTAAATTTCTTAGTGCTCCTTCTCTGAAAAAGACTTTGTCTGCACAAATAATTACATTGTCAGAAAAAGAACCTGAGGGACTAGCAACCCAGACAGAATACAATACTGTTACAGTTTCTAGTTTAGCAGGAGCTAATGTTAAGCACTTAGCAGAGAAAGTGCCCTTTCCAACATTGTGAACACTTTTATTACAATGAACGAAAATACCCCCACAGATATTGCAATGCAGGTACAGAACATTCAGCTCTCACCAGAGAGTGGCAGCTCTACAGACTTTAAAGAAGTCCTTATCAATGAGGTGAGGCAAGGATTCACTAATATAAATTCATTAATATCTGTACTAACAAGTACAGTTTCGAATTTGGCTAAGAAGATTAGTGACATCACATTAAGAACAACAGAGCTTGACAACAGAGTTAGCCTTGCTGAGAATAAGTAGCTCCTCTTCAGAAACTTGCAAACACCAAAGCTCAAGAACTCAAGGTACTGAAAGAAACAGTAGAGGAGATAGAAACTCGCCCACATAGAGGGAACCTAAAACTAGCTGGAATTCCTGAAGGAATGAAAGGAGCTCACCTACTGTAATTCTTTGAGAAACTTGTAATGGAGGCTCTGGGGAGAGAGTATCCAGATAAGAAAGTGGAACTTGACAGAGCCCATAGAAGGGCTAACGCTGAACTATTGTGGGAAGCAACCAAGATTTGAATTTATTAAACCTCAATTTTTTCAGGATAAGGAACCATTACTCATGAAAGCCAGACTAGAGAAGGGGTTGCATGATGCTGATATTATGATGCAGGTCTACCCTGATTCATCCCAGATGTTCTTTAAAAAAGAAAAGCCTTTGCAGCAGCAAGGGCTCTCTTAAACCAGCACAGTGTTAGATTTAGCATGATTCCTCCTGCAAAATTAAAAGTGTATCTACTATGCCAACTTAGGATTTTTAAGTCAGCAGTCAAAGTAGAAAAAGTGATAAGATCTGTCCTGATTAATGATCCTAGGGGTCCATATCCCTCATTATCAACACCACTGAGTGGATCTTCTGAACACATGAACCCAGGTACTGTAGCAACAACAATTGTTATGGCTGAAGCTCTTGCCCCTCCATGAGAAGAGGCTGCAAGAAAAGTCAACACTTTGGGAAAAAAATACAACAGATATAATAAAAAAAATGAGGGGAGAGGCAGTATTTGAATACTAATATGCTCCCCAATCCTTGGAATTTTCCAACCTTATGGCCCATCATCTTAGACATTGAATTCCAGTTCTGCATTATGTTTTGAGGGTTCATTTTGAATAAATAATGGGGGGGGCAACAAAAAGGGATTAATTGAGATTCCAGTTAGGTCTCAATCTTTGGTTCTGTCTTTTATTTTATCTTAGCCCTTTAGGCCTTCAAGGGACACAACAGAGGGGGTATGGGGTTAAATATTACTACTTAAAATACACTATTAAAAGAGGAATCAGAACTATAATTAGCTTAATATTGAAGATACAGAATATACAAGAAACTAATATCAAACAGGACAATCTCTGGCTGGGATTATTAACACAGCAGTGCATGACAGCAGTGAAAATTCTGACCTATACTTTTTTATCCTATTTTAGATTGTTCCTTATCTCCTGACTTGTGTGATACTCTTCTTTCAAAATTTGAGTTTGCTTTTTACTTTTTTACACATTTAAAATAATAAAAGTAGTGGTTGTTTTATTATTTCAAATATGACAAAATGTACTAAAGCAGACTCAAATGGTGGAAAGAAGGGTATCATACAAGTTAGGAGATAAGGGTCAATTTAAAATAGAATTAAAAAGTATAGTTCAAAATTGTCACTGCTATCGTGCACTGCTGCTTTAAAAGTTAGATGCTATATAAAAAGTGAAGTACTTCAAAATACTATATGAAACATATGAACATAATGTCATAGAACATTAAAGGAGCCATGGATCTAATTAAAATAATCAATGCAACATGAAATCTATTCATATTCTTTTATTATAGGAAACACATTTTTTCAGCAAAAGGATTTTCAGTACTTTAACAATTCATTCTGTGCAAAAGAGACATATGTGACATTTTCATCTAAAGCCAAAGGCACTGCGATATTTATAGAAAACTTGACTAACTTTATTTTTATTTATTTAGTTTTTATTTATGTATTTGTTGACAGATTTTTTTTATTGACAATGAGGGAAGGTACTGTATAATAAACCTCAAACATAATTTTGTTAACATTCACGATAGCCAATGTTTATGGTGCTAATCAGGATGACTCTAATTTTTTTACAGAATTCTTTTTAGATTTATCTCAATATCCAGCCCCATAGAGATTTACAGGGACTTTAATCCTTAGGCTGCCAACAGAATTAGAACATATAGGAGTTTTGGACTAATATATCAGTCCACAGCCCTGTAAGGGTTAATTTAACATTGACTCACTTAGATAGAAGTCCAGGAGCTATAGAAAGGAAGCAAAAAGCTGTTTCAACAATTCAAAACTTTATGCAATATCTTCAACTAGTATATCCATTTAGACATAGTTATTCAAAAGCAGAAACTTTTTCTTTCTACTCAGCTCCATATAACTCCCACTTTCGTATTGATGTTTGCCTACTTTCAAAGAACACAATATATAGGTTAACTGATATAAGATATAATCCCCTAAATATTTCAGACCATTTCCCATTGATTATTAATATTCAAAGGGTAGTAAAAAATACAAAATATGGAAATTAGATCCAAAATTATTGGGAGATAGGATTTTCACCAATGTGATAAGAAAGGAGATTGAAGATTTCTTAGCAAATAATTTTGTACAAGAAATGCCAGTTCAGCATAATCTGGGATGCATTGAAGGTTTATACAACAGGCGTATGTATTTCATATATCACTCAAAAGTATAAAGCAGAACCTCAAATTCTAGGCCAGCTAGAAAAGGAATTAACCAATGCTGAAGCTAAATTCATTACTTTGGTGGCTGAGGAAGATTTTGCAAAATTGTTAAACTTAGATAAATTTAACCAAATTATGCAGGACCATGCAAGAAGTGTTAGGTGCTATGATGAGATCAAGAGCCAAGTATTATTTTTTTCAGGAGAAAAAACAGACAGATTGCTGTCTTATCAAATACAGTGTAAGAAAAATAATGATGCAATTAATGAAATAGAAAATGAACAGGGAATTTTACAGGATCCAAAAATTATAAATGAAACATTTAAAAAGTTATATGATGAATGTTATACTCTTTAAGGGAAACCCAATATTGACAATATAAATACATTTCTATCATCTATTAACCTAAAGTAATTAGATGAGTTGGAGAGAAACAATCTAGAGCTTGAGTTTAGCAAACAACAAATCCATGATACAATTTTGGAACTATCTAATGGTAAATCACCTGGATCTGATGGATATGGAACAAAATTCTTTAAAGTATTGGAAGATGAGCTATTCCCTTTTTTACTTAAGTTATTTAATAGCTTCTTAAAAGATGGTAAACTGCCACCTACCTTCAATGAAATCATAATAACTAATACTAAAACCAGTAAAAAATCCTGACAAGTGTGGTTCTTATTGACCTATTTCATTGTTAAACACAGATTATAAAATATGTGCTGAGATCCTTGCCAAAAGACCTACTGAATGTATACACAAACTTCTGCACTCTGACCAGAGTGGCTTCATCAAAGGTAGAAGACTGGCAGATAGTATACATAGAACCCTAAACCTGATGGAATTCATCAACTCCCAAAATGCAGTCCTAGTTGCTTTTGATGCAGAAATAACATTTGACAGAGTTAATTGGGATTTTCTATTTATTGTTCCAGAAACATTTGACAGGTTTTGACAACTAATAAGCTTGATCTATATGACTCAAAGGCACAAATTAGAGCAAATAACCAACTTTCTACTTAGTAGTACTAGTAAGCTTTATTTGTATACAGCTTACACACCATTAGGATTTTAAGTGCCCTATTTACAAAGTGTCCCTGTACAGATTTTACATGAGGCTTTCAAAGTTGCACAATACAACTGAGATATGAATTAATATAAAGTGCCAAAAATAAAACAATACAGATAACTTTCAAAATACATACATATAGGTGTTAGAATATAGTTCATTTTTAACATTCATATCAGCAGCATAATTCATGTTGTAGAGCACTGCTAAAGACCCTAGGTGAAAGTGTGATTGACCAACATTGTCGGGGAATCTCATTCCATGCACTTACAGCCTTGTATTGGAATGATTTTTTTCCCATACTGATTTTTTAGTTTGGAAACCACCAAGTTCCTAGCACTTTCATTTCTGAGAAGAAAGTTATGATTTGGTTTAGTTAGTGTTTCAAGTAGACATGGTTGTTTTTTGTTTTTTAGGATTCTATGTAGCAAGGTTGACCCAGATCCATTTTCTCCTCCTTTCCAAGGGCAACCACCCCAGTCTTTGATACATCTCACAGTGATGGGTGGTGTAGTCACACTGAAGTGCAAATCTGAACAGGCTATAATAAGCTATATCCACCTCATGCAACTGTCTCTTATCTGTGTGATCATATTTATAGTTCTCATAGTCAATTATGGGTATGATTACTTGGTTTGCCACAGTCGTCCGTACTCCTTTTGACAGGCAAAAAGGTGTTTGCCTTAGTGCTCTGATTCCTGAATTTATTATCATTGTCAAATCTTTAATATGTAAATTAAAAGCAAGTGTTGGTCAAAAATCACTAAGTATTTATAATGTGTAGCTTGTGTTAAAATGTAGCCTTCAATCATTTTTACTTCCAATTTAAAAATGTCCTTCTTCTTCCCGGTTGAAATGGCCTAAAAGCCATCATTTGTGTTTTTCTTATGTTTAATATTAATTTTGAGGAGAGAAACCAACCCTGCATTATTAAGAAATCCTGCACATTATATTCTCAACCTCTTTGTAGCTACTCCTCTCCACCACAAACACAATGTCATAGGCGTACCACCTGCTATTTGAATGGCTTATGTGATTGAGTTCATTTACATAAATTAAAAATAATAACAGACCTAATATAGACCCTTGGGATATTCCACAGTCTACAGGGGATATACTAGATAATTTCCCACTCACAGTAACCATCTGGGCTCTCTATAAGAGGTAAGAATTAAACCACTTGCAGGTCTCTTCTGCTACACCAACTTTTCCAAATCTATTAAGATCTTGTGGTTCACTAGATCAAATGTCTCTGATAAGTCTATGAACACTGCACCCACATCCCTCTCTTTATCAAGTGGGGAGGCAATTAGATCTAAAAAATTTGTAAGCCCAGTACTTGTTGGCATTCCTTTCCTAAAGTCTGATTGTAGATGTGTTAATTTGCTGTATTCTTCTAAATAATTATATAATTGACCATGTATGATTCTTTCAAAAATTTTTAATACTAATGAAATCGGACAATAGTTTGATGGGTTTGTTGGTTCACCACCTTTGAATATAGATACAACTTTAGCCACCTTCCAGTATTGTGGGAAAGTGCCTTCCACAATGCTCCAATTAAAAATGTCAGTAGGAATTTGAGTTATTTCAATGGTTCAGTCCTTAATAAACCTTTGCTGTCATATCCACTTGCTTTATTTGACTTTAGCTCACTTATCTCATTAAACACTTTGCTCATTTTAATTAATCTAAATCTGAATCTTATAGTCCCTTGATTCTTCATGAAGCCTCAATGAAGGACAAGGCAGTGCACCACCATTTCCACTCTTCTGTTTTCTATCTTTATTGAACCACTGGCACAAGCAAGAAGGCAAAGCAACTATATAGACTGGATAATAGTTAATGGAATATGTCATGTAACATACATGAATTATGTTTTAATATACTTGAATGATATCCAGACTTCTATACCCCCATTATTTTTACACTTTTCCTTTCATTTCTACAATTGGATTTCCCATTATTTTCAGTAATTTCCAGTTTTTCAAAAATATCTGGATATGAACTCAGTCATTCAAAAACAGAAAGAGTACCAATACACAAATATTTCATTATTTGAAACCCTCAGATTATTAACAAACACCAGATTAATTTGAAACTTAGATACTTAGGAGTGTTTAGTTCTCAAAAAAGAGATGAGTTATTTAGATTGAATTATGAACCATTGCTTCAATTTACAAAGATCTAGATAGATAGGTAACATTACTTCTAACACTTTTAGGAAGAATAAATATAATTAAAATGAATATACTCATCAGAGTATTCTTCTTATTTCAATATCTTCCTATATGGGACCCAATAAAATATTTGGCATTTTAGAATATAAGATTAAAAACTGTGTTTGGCCAAATAAAAAAAACAAGGCTTTCACTTCAAAAAAATTTTTCACCACTTCACACCTAAAGTGGTAGTCACACAAAAGTATGCCATTACCATGCACTGTTTGTCATTGTGCAGTAGCAGTATACATATTATTCAATGTGTACCACATTTGCGCAAGGCTTGGTATACCACACTACCAGGAAACTTTTGCATGACTACCACTGTAGGTTTATGTTTACCAAACCTATATTGGTACAACGTAGCTGCTCAAATAGAACAGATCAATAGATGGATCAACTCTACTGAAAAAACAAGCTGGGTACAAATGAAAGAGGCAGCCTCACCATTTAAAGATCTTTCAGGAGCACCCCACCTACACTTGAACAAAAAACAATTTTATACATGCTTATCCACCATAAAGCTGTCCGATAACATTTTGCAAGATGTGTGTACTGTAATTAATTGAAAGAAAGAAATATCCCCTTTTTCATATATATAAAATATAAGGAAAAAATCATAGCCATAAAAAACAACCCCTTTATTTGTATTTGTGAGGCAAACAGGATATATCAAATAAGACATTTGTATGCAATTTGTTAATTAAAAGAACAGTTAAAGCTAGAGAATAGTCATTATCACACATATCTCCAAATTAGGGATTTAATTAGAAAGAAAGCAGGAAATCTTCTGGAGCTCCCAATGACCCTGATAGAGGACATTCTCATCAATAAAACTTCAAATAAAAAGCTGATCAGAAGAATATACAGTTTCTTCCAGGAAAAGAAAGTTGTTCCTCAGGAAAAATTTAAGCAAACTTGTCAAAAAGATATTGGCCCCAGCTTGGATGAATAAAAGTTGATGGGAACTGAACCAGTAATTATTGGAAGTATCAAAAAATAACAAGTTAAAACAAATTCAATTTAACATAATTCATATAGTGTTCTATACCCCTGCAAAACTAAATACATTCAATAATAAAATTACAGTTAAATGTCCCAGATGAACAGAGGCAAGAGTGTATTTTTGCATATGTATATTACTTGCCCTGAGTTAAAAATTTTTTTAAATAGTGTGAGATCGATAGTTACTACAGTATAAGGACTGAACATCCCTTTTGATCTAGGGAGTTTAGCATTTGAAGAAGCTTTCCTGCAATCAAAGACCGAAGTAAAGAATAAATCAAATTTCTTAACCTTGCATTAATAAAGCAAAAAAGTTGATATTGCAAAATTGGAAGGATAAAAAACCACCACAAATTAAAAACTGTGTAAATTTACTAACAGACTGTGCAACTCTGGAAATATTTTTTTTTTTACACTCGAGAGAGTGAGAAACACCAGTATGATCTTATTTGAGAACCACTTTTACGTTATCTGAAGTGTTATGATAAATAACACAAAAAAACAATCCCAGGCTCCCTCCTTAAAAATTAAACCACAGCAAAAAAAAATATAAAACCCAGACCAGAGAGTTATTCCTGTCAACTTAAAGGAAAAATGATGATATGTTATTATATTCCTCAATTCATGTATAGTGTATCAAACCATTTCATGAGTCCCTAAAAAAAAAAAGATAAAAAAACAACAAACAAAGGAACTAGCACGATGCAAAATGGTAAGTCAGCTACAATACTTTTATTTAGAAAATGGACTTGTTTTCCAAGACTCTGATTGGCCAAGCCCCTTGTCAAGGTGGGTATCTATCAGACAAAAGAGCCTGGGTAAAACAAGTACCAGTGCAAACTGCCTTAGCACAACATATATCACTGTGTGACACTCCAAGTTTGAAAACTGAAATGCAGAAATTTTTTTCTCTCACTTAACAAGTGCACCAGCCCCCCCCAACAATTCACAAGTTAATTTCATGTGGAAAGCAAAGTCCTGCAGCTGCTGTAAGTATATTTTAATGGACAAAACCTGTCTCATTCTGTGCTTAAATTCCTTCTCCTCGCCAAACGCACACAATTTTTTTTATTGTCATTATTTTTTATAATCACAGTCACCAGCACAGATGTTTGCTTACCGCTAATGGGCACAGATTCATTATATATAGCAACCAGACAACTTTCCCATCACTTCCCCCTGCACAACCTGGCTCCCTCTGCTTGGCAACAAACAACCATTACCTCAAATCAGAAAAAAACACAATAGTAACGTGACCTTTGATTTAGCAACTTGTTTGCCATCACTGGAGTCCTGCTTTCATGTAACTGCCACTTCTGCACACTGTGTGCACTACAATCCCACCTGACTGCACTCAGATGTGTACCAGACCCTTTGAAGAATACCAGGTAAACAACATTATAAATAATTCTGCACACTGATCAAACTGTTTGGGTCACACTGAAATGCTACTTATGAAGGGGAGGTGTGCAATTCTATGGGTTGTTGCCAACATAGCAAAGAAACACCCAATAAAACAGCAGCACCATCTACTTGTAATCCTACCAGTGGAGGGACTACTTTACATAAATACTGTTTTAAATTCATGTCTTCCTTTTTTTTTTTTTTACAATTTTGTTTTAGTTTTTTTAGTTGATTTTTTTTATCAATTTTTTTAAAATATTCATTTGGTAAGTGCTATAATACCCTCCAGGGTGGGTGGTATGGACTATATCACCCTTGTAGGGGCTATAAAACTCTCTGCCTGCAGCGTTGAATCTCATTGTACTTGTGGGTGTGTGGGTATAGTCAAATACTGCCTGCACTGTTGAATATTATAGCTTGCTTAATGCACCATAGGGTGCCACTCCAAATAGTCACAGATTTTTGCTAAAACAGCAATTGCAATATAAATAAAATATATGGGCCAAAAAAGTCACAGGCAGCGGCAGTACAAAACTGGTGTGTAAACAGGCACCACAAACTCCCATGCATAAAGGGTTTACTTAGTCATTAGGGTAAGGGTCTCACTGGTCACTGAGTCCCTTTCTTCCTGTTTGCTCCCATCTGACTCCACAGTACAATTTCCCCAGTTACCTGTGTCACCAGAGTCACTTTCCTCAGTCACATTGCACATTCTTTTCACCTCCTCTTTAGTATCCATTTCTTTTTCACCAGCACCCGACGGATTTAGTGGGAGCACCATGGTGTCCACTTCCCCCCATTCCCTTCTGCTGCAACTCTAGTTGCAGTTGGTTCCACCTAGCTTGGAACCATTGCTCCTCTTCTTCCATGATCTGTTGAATTTCCATCACTCTGAGGGCACTAGCCACCCTCGTTTTCCTTCCTTCGCTCATCGAATCCTCTTGCATCTCAGGTAAGCCTATTATTAGCTCCACTAATTCTTCTCTTGCCAGCACAAAGGAATCCTCTGTGCCTGTTTCCATTTTGGTCTTTAAAGTTGCCGAGACCAAGGAGGAGACCTGCTCCCCAGTCTCTTGGATATCTGTCCTGTACTCCAGTAGAGGTTGATTGGCCATTGCAGCACCAGTCTCCACACCACCTACAGCAGAGTAGGGGAATTTTTATTTTAAGGAATAGAAACCAACATATTTCATCTTACATCTGTCAAACAAAAATAAAACAATCACTTACATGAATATATAAATTTGCCTTACAATTCAGTAATCAGAAAAATAAACAAAATAATCACAGTTTCCAATATATTGATATTACCTCCAATACTCTCCTCATAAGTCAATGTTTTTCAATAAGGATTTTTCCATCTCACATCCAGTAAAGTCCAAAATGCCTGTACATAAGGACAGGTAATCAAAAACTGTTTTATTGTTTCCTCCTGTTGTACACATGTGGTTTTGGGGTAGAATCTTTAATCTTGACTTTGGTGTTTAAAATTAGCTTTTACTCCTAGCCTCCCATGGTATCAGAGCCACTGTACATCCCACATCCGGGGGGGCAGTACGGGCGTATGTCAGTAGAGACTTGATTTTCAGGACATTTACTATTGCTATATCTTTAAAAACAGATACAATGTTGCAGTGTTGTTGCTGTATACTGTTGTATATTTGTTTTCGTTTTTGTGCCAAGATTTGTCTTGATTGCAGTTTCCATTTTTTCAATTTTATCAAAACTGGTTTCATGTATTATGGTGTTTTCCTATGAGTGTTAGGAATGTAGCCAGATGTTTTACAACAGTTCAATAATGGTTGTATCCAATAATCAGCAAATGTTCTCCAGACAACTACTGAAGGGGTTTCCATGGTTGAAACATTATAATATAAAAACATGCTACAATAATAAGATATATGGGGCCAGATATTCAAAACTTTGCCCCTGGGCTAAGATAACACTGCCTGGCAGGCAAACGTAGCCTGGAGCACAAAGCAAGCTATATTCAAAAGTAATAGCCCAGGGCAACTAGCCTCTGAATATAGCATGGGAAAGAGGCCATGCATACTGGGCTGGGAGTGCAGGGCAACCGTAGTCCTGGAATATGACAGCACTGAATATTGCAACCAGGAAGTACAAACCACAGCAACAGCACAGTGCACAGAAATGTGAGGGCAGGTAGAGAGGAACTATGTGGCCAATGTGTGTGCCAGCAAATGCATGGACCCAGTACAGCTGCAGGCAGCAGCAGATGTGAATGAACAGTGATCAAAATTGTAAAATATTCCCTGAACTGTTAGCACCATGCTGACACGTTAGCACAGCCTTAGCGTGGAGCTAAGCAGTTTGCCCGGTGCAAACACGTTAGCCTGGTGCTAAACTTTGCCATATTCAAAAGTGACATGCAAATAAGCCTACTTAGATAGTCTCTGGGAAAACAGCCACATTAGCATCTCATCATGCCCTGATTTGCATGCAGTTTGTCCAGCATTACTGCAGGGTCCTACAGCTCCACCTGTAGGTCAGTCTGGAAGTACAGGGGCTGGCCAGGTCTGACCGCAGCTCCACCTGTAGGGCAGTCAGGCAGTGCATAATGATAGCTGCAGACTACATGTGAACAGTACAGCATACCATAGCATATCATACCCCAGGGGACAACACAGCATAGGCACGGGTGGTGGTGCTGCATGCAGTCATCACACTGTAGGTCATGCTACAGTGCATAGCAGACACTATAGTAGCAAGGGGGCGGGTAGTGTGAGGGACACAGCAATGCCTATGATATGTAGGGCAGTGCTGACCGCTGCACTGTACACAGTGACAGGCCCAGCCTGCAGGTTATTACTAATGGTGGACAGTACTATTATGCTGTTGTGTGATCCACAGATGCTGCACCTGTGACATGGGATGCACACAGTGTCAAGTACATGGTCGGCTGTGTGTGTGCTGTGGCATCCATACAATTGTGTGGTAGGGGGCATGTAAGATCCGACAGGCACACAGGTGGTGGCGTATTCCCACTACTGGCCCATGTGCACTGGGTGATGTGTCACAGCCCTGTGGCCGCACCTGGACTGTGGTGAGGTCTGGCCACCCGTACACCCTCCCCTAACTAGCCACCATGCCCACAGTGCTGCACGTGTGTGCTGGCATCTGTTAGGAACCACAGATGTATGGTCTGCAGGTGTGTGCTATATATGGCCACACTACCATGCTGTCCCCTGTGGGTCAGATCACCACTTACTGTCTGTGCTTGGCAGGGATGGGTGGCAGCTGCTGGCATCATGGTGGTACCATCAGTGAGCAGCATGTGTCCTCCATGTCTGGCATTTTCTAAGTGTCATACTCCTATTATAGGGTCACACAAGCCATGGTAATCCCACGCAAACTCTGCGTAATGCACCAATGACGTGAAAAGCTGTTTGCCCAGGGTTAAAACCAGCTTTTCATGGGAAGTAAATTGTACCATTCTAAGGGTCATGCTATGTCGAGCTAAGCACCTTAGTGTGGCGCTAGTCGCTGAATATCTCATAGCTCCTTTATTCATGTTCACTATGCCCCTTGCATATCATTATGCTTTGCCCGGTGCTACTGCTGTTTGCACATGCTAGTTGGCCTTCTGAATATGGCATACCCATGCTACTCCCACACTAATCCTGTGCAAACTGTTTGTGAACCGCCCAAAGCTTTGAATATCAGGCCCCTGGTTTGTTAAGTTTAAACCTCCTTCTTTTACTGGTAGGTATAATATATCCCTTTTGATAGGGGAGCCTAATACCCCAAATTACTTGAAAAAATAAGTTCAGCAGAGAGTCTCTTGTTGAGGTGGCACTGGGTAAATTACACTTAGATATGTAAATATGGGTAATAATAAGGTTTTTATTAACATAACTTTTTTTCTTTGTTGGTTGCCATGATTTCTACAAGACTACCTTCTTTTTCCCCATCTCTATTTTAAGTTCTCAGTTTCTACTACCCATGTCCCTTCTCCCAAAAATGATTCTCAGAATTGTAATAGTCTCAAGTGAAACTGTTATACCTTGAATTTCTTGCACCACAGGTGTGGAGGCACTCAATATATACCCTCTACTTTTCCTCTTATTTAATCTCACCCCTGAAAGGTTAGAATAATATTCTAGATTGACAAGAGCGTTTGCCCTTGACTCAGCATCTGCCACCATCAGGCAGCTATCATCGGCATAGGCTGTAGTTTTTATCTCAAGTGCCTCAGCTGGAGTTTTCAGATCTTTTACTGAGTCATCCCTTTCCACCATTCATAGAAAAGGGTCTAGACAAAAAATATATAATAGTGGGCACATGTGACAGCCTTGGCAAACTCCCCTGTTAACCTGCACTATGCGTCCAAAATAGCCATTAATTAAAGGAACAGTGTTAACTACTTTATATAAGAACAAGATCCAATTTACAAAGTTTTGTGAAATTACATAGTACAGTGGGGTTGTGGACAGAAATAAGTGTGACATTTTATCAAACGCTTTCTCCTGGTCTACTGTTAGCACATAGCCCTGTAACATATTCTGATCTCCTAATTCCACCATTTCTCTTATTAATAGGAGATTGTCTGATATCACTCTGTGGTGCACTGAACAGGTCTGTGAGGGTAAAATTAAAAGAGGGGCCAAAGAAGCTAATAGAGCTGTCAATATTTTCATTAAAATTTTCATATCCGTATTTAGTAAGCTGAAAGATTTTCAATTATTCAAATCCCTCCTATCCCCCTTCTTAAACAAGAAAATCTGTATGGATGTACCAATCCTGGGGTCTATGTGGTTTGTAGACAACATCCAATTAAATACCACAACTGAAATTTCAGTCAGCTCATTTATTAATTATTTATAGAATTCTGTGGTTAGGCCATCTAAGCCTGGGGCTGTGTTATTATTTATTTTTTTGATATTAAGTATACTTTATTAGATTTTTAAATCCAATATACAAACATCTTAAAAACAGGAGGACATACAATGTTGTATATATATCTGCAAAACAGACCTTCTAACCACAATAACATACAGCCATTATCTAATAGTACTATATCTTGATGTCTGCATCCGCCCACCCTCTTCTCCCCAATCTACCCCAACCACCACCATCCTAAACCCCCCCTTCCCTCCTACCCCCGCTGCCACAAATACGAGCCTTAGTAATTGTAAATTTATATCAGTAGAAAACCATAATAAAAATGATGGTTAACTTATGAAGGGGCATTTGAACTAACAGTTATTGTATTTGACTGGATTAATAGCAAATTATAAAAGTGATCCCAAAGTTGTTTATATTTTCCCATTCTTTGGATTAACCCAGCAATGACACATTCTGCCTGGATAGCAAACATAATTTCTTTATACCATTCAGTATAGGTCAGTGTAAGGGCATCTACCCAATGTCTAAGTAGTACTTTTTTGGCACAAACAGAGATCAATGCCATATGGGCCCTTTGAGTAGGGCCCCAGAGGGTCATATAATCCCCTAAAATACAAATCTCAGGGGTAAATTTATCTGAGAGAGCAAATAGTGGATCCAGTCAGGATTTAATACAATTCCATAATGGGGAAACCTTATCACATGACTATAACATATGCAGCAGATCCCCCTGAACTTGCGAGCATTTGGTGCAAAGATTAGATGGCAAAAATCCCATCCGTATAGTTTAACTGGGGTATAATACATATTGTGAATAATTTGAAATTGCATATATCTATACCTGTCCCACTTGATATATCTATATAGGTGCTTCCAAATTCTTAACCAACATCTAGGGGGTGCAGAAGTTGGAAGAGAGTGGTCCCACCAGTAAATTCTTTGTCTTTCTAACCCAGCAGTTGCAATTTGTAAAAACCTGTAGGCATACGAAATTAAATGAGAAGACGGAAGTGAGTTAAGATATGGGTTAGAGCAGTTAGTTAAGTGTAGTCACAACCCAGTGCCAAAATACTGTAATAACATGTGATTAATCTGTAAGTACTTGAAAACATGGGTAGTAGATCAATGGTACCGGGTACAAGCTTCCTGGAATTGCATCAGTTTCTGGTTAATAACTAACTCCTCCACCCTTCCAATCCCCATGTTGGGCCAAAAAATGTTAGGTCTAATTGGTTTACCAGAGAAATTGGGATTATTGAAAAGGGGTTGTGTTATATCTGTATACCCATTTATCTTTAATAAAGTATTGAGTTGGTGTTGTGTAATCAAAAGGGCATCAAGCGGGGATCCTTTCAGCTTATTTGGGAGATTTTTCTTTTTTAGAAAAGGAAGGGCTTCTGGAGCCATATCGTGTAACACACACAAAGATTTCTCAATTCCTAACCAAAGAGGGGAATAAGTGGAGTCAGATGAGTACTTTGATGGAAATATCCAGTACCTCAATCTGGTTAGATATATTGCAAGATAATACAAATATAAGTTGGGAGCTTGTAGGCCACCATCAAATTTTGCCTGTGTATTCTTAGAATAGTTTCTTCTTGATTTCTTCCCAGCCCATAAGAAGGAGTTAATAATTTTATGTGTCTGAGTAAACCAAGAACTGGGTAAATACCAATTGTACATTTGCAAAGGGTATAGTATATGGGGTAATACATTCATTTTTACTATACTCATAGGACCCCAGAGCGATAAGGGTAATAAAGATCAATGCTTAATATCATCTTGTATATGACTTAAAGTGATATCAGGGTTAAGCTTTTTCATTATTTTGGGGGAGGGGTGAAGGAAAATACCCAAATATTTAAGTCTGTCTGATCGCCACTGTAGGCCCAGGTTAACTATCTCTGTTTTTTGAAAATACTGATTAAGAGGGAATACTTCTGTTTTATCCAAATTCAGTTTATAATTGGAAATCAAGCTAAACTGGGAGATTAATGTAAGTGCAGCTGGGAGGGATTGTGAAGGAGATGAGATATGCAGTAGAATATCATCTGCGTACATGGAAAGTTTATATTCTGAGTTCCCTATTGTAATCCCCAAGACTGAGGGTGAGGAGTTGAGTTTCCTGATGAGGGGTTCAAGGAACAAATTGAATAAGTGTGGTGAACATCCTTGATGAGTACCCTGTCTTAAAGTAAAGGGTGTGGAAAGTATCCCATTGCATTGGACTCATGCTGAAGGAGAGGAGTAAAGTATTTTAATCCAAGTGAGAAATTCTTGAGGGATACCATATTTGGGAAGTAGAAAAAACAGATATTCCCAGGACACTCTGTCAAAGGCTTTTTCTGCTTCCAAGGTGACTAAAGCAGCCAGGATAAGAGAGTCCTTGGACACAGAAAATAGGTAGGCCAACTTCCTGAGATGGTCGGATGAAAGACGGCCCTTAACAAACCCTACCTGCTCTGCACTGATTAAAGAGTCCCAGACCCAACCCAATCTTAAAGCCATGATCTTAGCCAGGATTTTAAGATCCACATTATTAAGTGAAATAGGCCTATAATTATGTATGACTAGAGGATCCTTCCCAGGTTTGGGGAGGACCACAATAGTAGCCTGGGTTAATGACTTATCTGAGATACCATTTTCATAGAAATATTGAAAAGTGTTTAGGAGGATAGGTGCTAATGTACTTTTTAGGGCCTTATAAAAATTAGGGGAGAATCCATCTGGGCCTGGGGATTTATCCGGTGTAAGTGAGTCAATGGCTTCCATAATTTCTTTTATTTCAATAGGGGCTTTTAATATAGAAGATTGTACCTCAGTAAGTGTTGGCAACTTAACATCAGTAATGAAAAGATCAAACATTTGTTGAGAGAAGGAGGAGTTGGCAGGAGTATACAAGCCTTCATAATAAAGTTTGAAAGCTTCACAAATATTTTTGGGTGAAGTCAAGACAGTACCAGTGGATGATTGAAGGGAGGTAACAATCCTGTCAGACATCTGGGACCTAATTCTGAGAGCTAGAAGCTTCCCCACTCTTTCCCCTTGATCAAAATATGTTACTCTAGATCTAAGCATGAGAAATTCAGCTTTTTCAGCCAGCTGCTGATTATACTGGGCTCAAAGGGACTCAGCTTTTTCCCAGTCTGCATCAGGAGATAGGACTGAGAGATTTGCCTCCACTAATGTGATCTGATCAATTAAGGAAGAGAGAGCCTGTTCCTTCTGCATTTTACGTTTAACTGCCAAACGTATTCATTCATCCCTTAAGGCACACTTTAGTGACCACCACAAGATATCCCATTTAGGCATGGATGGGGAATTATCTGTCATGAAATTAGAAGTGAAGGATTGTAAATGTTGTATATGATCTTCAGATTTTAGAATCTGATTATTAATCCTCCAAAGTTTGTCTCGTTGAATATTAGGTGCAAGACCTACAAATAACTGAACCATATGGTGATCAGATATAGTTTTCGAGGAGTAAAAAACTGATGTGACACCAGGAAGGTGATCAATACTCACTAAAAAATAATCAATACAGGAAAATGTATTGTGAGCAGGTGAATGAAATGAATATTCTTTCCTGGTTGGGTAAGTGATTCTTCAGGGGTCAGCCAAACCTATTGAATGCATTAGCTCTAGCTGGGATTTTGACCTGGGGAAAAGGATAGTTTGGAAGGGCCCGTTCTGTCCAGGCTATTTGACAATACTTGGTTCCAATCCCCTCCTACAATTATTGGAATCGTGGACCAAGGAGCCAGCGTGGACATAAGATCCATAAAAAATTTTGAATCATCAGAGTTAGGGCCATAGATGGAGCCAAGAATGACCTCAGAATGACCTAAAACAGCCCTTAATATAACATAGCGGCCTTCCAAGTCTGAAATTTCTTGTAGCAAACGGAATGGGATTTTGCGGGCAATTAGGATGGCAGTTCCCCTTTTATGAGAATTTAAACCAGAACCAAAAACTTGCCCTACCCAGAGCCTAAGAAAGTAGTGTACTTGAGTGGGTAGAAGGTGTGTCCCCTGTAAAAAAACCACATCAGCTCATATATTGTGGAGATGTATCAGTATCATCATTCATTTCACTGGAGTTTGTGCCCCCTTGATGTTCCATGTACAAAAATGATAACCTGACATTCTAGCTGTCTATTACAATACTAAAATCCAAATATGCAGTGAAAAAGAAACCAGTAAGTGATATTTCCACTTTAACTCTAGTATTTGTGACGGTACCCTCCCCCCAAAAAAACTTTGTAACCCCCCAACCCTCCCCTATCTCGAAAAATCAAACCCCACAGCATATAACCCTTATCCTCACATAAACAAACTAAAAAAAAATTGTAGCCTTGTTCCCAAGGTACCCCATTAACTGTGGAGGACCAATCCCCCTTTGCCAAGACGTGAGTATTCCACCCAGGCTAGCGCATCCTGACTCCCCCCCCCCAAAGAACATGAACATCAACCTGTTGAGAAAAAAAAAGGAAAAAACAAACACTTTATTAGGAGTAGTCCCCTTCCCCTGCTCTGCTTCTCACAGCAAATAGTATTTACATTATACACCACACTTCTATTAACTTGTAAACTTAAGATTATAACAACCCTGCCACAATTAAACCACGATCTGTGTATCTTATTACAAGCCATACCGAGGCATTGATAACCAGAATAATCTCTCCCCAATCCCCCTTCCCTTTAGTTTGATATAGCTACTGTTCCCATCATATTAAGGGCTTAAACCAGAACACTACTAGTCCAGACAGCTTCAGCGACAGATGAAAGATCTCCTGCTCCCTCAGTGAAACTTGAGACAGGTCATTGCATCCCCGATTGAAGTGGCATTATCTAGTATAGAGATCACTACAAAGTCCCACTTCCGAGTAGCAAATCTTCGCTATACTTTTCATCTTCTAATATACCGGTGTTACTCCACAGTCAGAATGAGAGAGAGTAAATAAACACTTTGCAGGACTTAGAAGAAAGCGTGCGCTGACTAACGAGACCAGCCACAGTGTCCAAGAGGTGCATCAAATTACAGGGGGGACAGCTGTCAGTTTAAATGGGAGCAGGACCATAACGCTTAATTTGAGCTGATCGCTTGCCGCCGTTTAATGGGTTTTCATGCAACATGGATCCAAACAAAACAAAAAAGGGAAAAGCCCTCAGCTGCAGATCCATAAGTGGACAGGGGTTCACTAGAAGAGGTGTAGAAAATTTTGAGCTGATTACACTAACTCTTCTGCCAAACTGGATGCCATTACATAGAGTAGCCAGATCAATGAACACTCCTTTACTTGCTCAACGATGGGCAAACAGGTCAGGGAACATGGTGGGTAATTCTTCCGCTGCCAGGTTTTCCTCTTCAAAACGTCTCCAACTACACTGGTACTGAACCATCAATTTAGCAGGATAGATAATCCGGAATCAAATTCCGGCCACTATCAATTTTTTAATGGAACTATGATAAGCAGCCCACTTCTGTCTGACGGTAACTGGCAGATCTTGGGAAAATCTAAGCTTGGCATCCTCCCATCTAATCTCCTGCAGCTCTTTAACTTTTGACAAAATGTGTTGCCGATCAATATAACTTAGGAGATGAATAATAAATGGCCTAGGCTTGGCACCCGGGGGAGGTCGAGGTTTCAGTGAGCGATGGGCCCGTTCTACCTGGTATACTGTAGATTGTGGCGGAGGGCCCGCTATCTTTGCCAGAAGCTTCTGGGTGAATTGAATTATGGTGGATCCTTCGGCTTCCTCAGGCAGGCCAAAAACCACAATATTATTCCTCCTATTTCTCCCTTCCAGGTCCTCCAGTTTACCTTCTACTTTACTTAGCCTCTGCCTTAGTGCTACCACTTCTGGTTCCAATCTTGTCTGCCAGTTTTCCAGTGAGGACGTGCGGTTTGAAACATCAGAGATTTTTTTATTCATCTCCATCAATTCAGCTTGGATGCTCTTCAGGTCCAAGGCAAATTCTCTAAAAGGGTCCTTAATACTGGCCATTTCGGCAAAGAATTTGTCCTCATACAGGGGAGTGGGGCTGTTAGGTAGCGCTGCCATCTTGCTGGGATTTTCAGTCTGGGTTTTAGATCTCTTCACTGACTTATCTGGCGTCTGAGGAGGTGTCCGGGCTGGGAGAGCCTGGCGCATTTCCAAATCCATCTCTGCACCCGCTAAACATTGATTGCTGCTTTCTTGACACTGCTTGTAGTTCTCCTTCATTACAAAAGGATATTAGCAGTGGTAAAATATCCGATCTCAATCAAAAACTTGGTATTTTTAATGCCTTTGGAGAGTCAGGGGGAGAGCTAAGCCGGAGAGCAGCTACTCAGGTTGAAGACATCAAATGATCTCCTGTGTTATTATTTAAAGTTTGAATGGCTTTCTCTATTTCTGATTGGTGAATAAGATTAACAGGGGGTCAGTAATATCTGGAGTCAAGGGGGGTATAGAAAGGGAGCTAAGACATTCATGTAACTATGCTTGATCTGGAGCTCACTCAGCATATAAGCCTTGTAGGTGTGAATCTACAAGAGCCAACATCGGCTTAGTGGTAGTTACTGCTGTCTCTTCCTTAGTATTCAAGGAATCCATTACTCTTGAATGTATGTGTTCCTTACAACTTTCAAAGATGTCCCCTAAATCTACCTGGGGCACAGTCACGCAGAAATACTTTACATAACTGGTCAGCATTCTTAAGGGAAGGCATGTCATTATATGAATTATTTATACAAACACCTATGCAAATCAGTTAATGGTCAGCATTAATAGTTTTATTTGTGCTATTATTGAATCAAATGTTTGAGCCCAGTTCATTCTGCAGTGTTGTGAAAGCAGCAGTACTACCTAACCTGCTTTCAATGTGGCAGAAATGTAAATGAAAACAAGGGAGCAAATTTTGGGGTGATAGTGCAGTGCCTGCGAGAAAGATGACCAGGGGAGTGTTCAGCAAAGCACAGGGAATAAACTGTTGAAAAAGCACAGATTTTGTTTTCACATTGCACTGCTGCTTGAAGTTTCCAGTGAATAAATCTGTCTGGGACACAGTCACTCAAAAGGGCTTTACAAAACAGAAATGTTAATTTAATACTAATTCTCCCTGTGATAATACTGGTGTTAAGAGTTTGAAATATTGGGAAACTGTTTTATCTTCTGGATTGGCATCATGTTACTGTCCGATTCTTTCTTCGCACCCCTTTCTCTTCAGATGGCAGGCTCTTCCTTGGAACTTGATTTCGGGAGGCTATTCTATCCGTCAAGTGTTGGCACCATCTAGCGGCCATGTGTGGTGCGGCACAAAATATATTTATTATATGCACTGCAGTCTGACAATATATGAAACCTATCTGGGGAAAAAAACTTGCATTTAATTGTACTTTGTTATGCCTGTGTCATTTATGCTGTTTATTTTTAATTTTTCCGATAGTGGACTTATTATAGGCATCGATATCCGTAGTCAAATAAGTTATTTTATACTAAGTGACATTGCAGAGGGACTGGAAAGAAAAGTGTGCCTCTTTGCAGATGACACAAAGATCTGCAACAGGGATGATACACAAGGAGGCGTGGAAAGGATGAGAAGGGACTTGGCAAGGTTGGGGGAATGGTCAGAAGTATGGCAGCTTGGATTCAATGCGAAGAAGAGCAAAATAATGCACCTGGGAAACAAAAACCCAGGGGAAGATTAAACAATGGTGGGGTAGTAACAACAACAAAAATGGAAAGGGACCCAGGGGTAATCATATCAGATGACCTTAAGGTTAGCAAGCAATGTGACAAGGCTATAGGGAGGGCTGAGGGGATACAGGGATGTATAGGGAGAGGCATCACCAGCAGAAAACAGGAAGTTGTTATCCCTCTGTACAGACAGTTGGTGAGACCCCATCTGGAGTACTGTGTCCAGTTCTGGAGACCCCATCTCTGCAAGGACATAGACAGGATGGAGGCAGTCCAGAGGAGGGCAACTAAAATGGTGCAGGGTCTGCAAGAGAAGCCATACAAGGAGAGACTAAATGAGCTTAATAGGTTTACTCTTGAAGAAAGGAGGGAGGGTGGGACATGATAGAAACTTTTAAGTACCTCAGTGCAATCAACAAAGTCCAAGAGGGTAGTATCTTTCAGAAAAAGAGATGTGTAAGAACAAGGGGACATAATTTGAAGATGATGGGGTGGTTCAGTGGCAATGTGAGAAAGTATTTTTTTTCACAGAGAGGGTGGTGGACGCATGGAACAGCCTTCCTGAAGAGGTTGTGCGGTCTAAAACTGTGAAAGAATTCAATAATGCATGGGACATACATAAGGCAATTTTTGTGGGGGGGTAGGAAGAGATAGGCTTTTGGTTAACTAGGATCTGTAGCTTATCCTGTAGGTAGGGAAATGGGCAGACTAGGTGGGCCAAGCAGTCCTTCTCTGCTGTCAAAGTCTATGTTTCTATGTTTCTTGTGTATTTTTCCCTGGTGTGCATATTCTGTGCTCTTGAAGCAGGGATGAAGCCCTAGAGTACTGTAGGCCCTCCATTTCTTTTTTCAGGTTTTGTATCATTGTGGTGTAATTACCTTTACCCTCATTGCTGAGTGACATTACTGTTGCCAATTGAGATTTAAGAGTAAGGTATTTTTTATATTGTGCTGTATAGATCTGAAATGTGTGGTGTTGAAAAACATGTTTTAGTTCAGTTTTTGTATCTATCCACCAAGAACTAAGATTATCTTCTAAACAGGCCAGTATTTTCTGTGCTTGTAACACATCGAACACTGCTTCTTGTGCCTCCTGTTTCTCCATAAGTATATTATTGTGTTTCCAG
The DNA here is from genome assembly GCA_016271365.2 of Neoceratodus forsteri. Classification (NCBI taxonomy): domain Eukaryota; kingdom Metazoa; phylum Chordata; order Ceratodontiformes; family Ceratodontidae; genus Neoceratodus; species Neoceratodus forsteri. The sequence goes on from CM057453.1 coordinate 1,038,279,872, forward strand.
TAGCTTTTTTCTATTGGCTGTTTAACAGTTAAACCTACTGTGATTGATAATATAACAAGATCAGAAGTTTCACTGGGACAGGTTTTAGCTGAATGCAGAAAAATAGATTTAGATGTAAAGAAATAATCAATGCTTGTGGCTAATCTCCCCATATGAAAGGTCTGCCCTCTCTCTGCATGTAAAGCTTTGTATGAATCCACCACGTTAGCTGTTTGCAATATTTGCTTTAAACAAGTGGTGTCACAGTAATCATTTGCAGTATTATGTCCTCTGTCTCCCCTAGTGAGCTAGCAATTGAAATCCCCTTCCCATAAAATGTTTGGTGTTGGTCAAAAATGATTGCCTGAAAAAGACTTAACCTGTCCTTTTTCTTCTGTGGTGCATTAACATTTATTATTCTCCACAAAGTGTTACCATAAGAAAAATTGAGCACTAGCACTTTACCTAATTCTAGGTCTAATATCATCGTGACAGAGAACCCAGTATCTCTAAAAAGAATTCCTATACCATCACAACTGTCTTGTCCAAAAGAAAAAAAAGATGGACCCCAACACCATAATTTGTGAGCTGCCAAGGCTAGGGATTTAGAGTTCGGACAGGTGTCTGGCAATAAACAAATGTCAAAATTAAGGTCCTTGAGAATGGAAAAGGTTACCAGATGTCGTCTTGCTGCTTTCAAGCTTTTCATATTAAGGGAGGCCACCCATAACACTGGAGAGTGCATTGGGAGGGTAGGATTTATTTCTTCCTAGAACTTCTCCACACGTTACCCCCTTGCTGAAGCTGCAAGGGGGAGCCTTTGCTTTCATGGATTCTTCTTCTGATTCCAAAGTGATCATAAGTTGGGAGGAGAAGGTGGCGGATGATTTAAAATTTTCATCTGCATCCAAGCCCCTAGTGTCATTTTTAGAATGGAAAAATGATTGGAAACTCAAAAGAAATGATTTCTTTGGTGCTTTCTTTGGTTTGTTAGTTGTTTGTGGGCTCTTCAGAAGTTGTTTCTTTGTAGTTATAGGTTGTACTGCGGAAAGCATAATGTTAGAGTCAGGCTGGAGTGGATCGGGATTATTTCCAGTTCTGGGTGACTCAGTAGGGTCTGGTTGAGTGGAGGGACTCAAGGGGGGGTCTCCCTCTGCCACCTCAGGGAGATTCTGAGGAGTGTCCAGGGCCACCGGCTGAAGGGGTTCAGGGTTTGAGGTAGAAATGCCCATTTCATCTGGTACAGTGGTATTCTCTGTTGCCCCATGTGTGTCTGCAGCACTAGTTGTAGATGATTGAGTTGTTGTTTGCTAGCATCTAGTTCGATCTATATCAGATCCCTGGGCAGATGAAATGATGTCATCCTAGTGGGGCCTGTCATCCCTATTATGTGTCACCCGGGGACAGGGTCTATATATGTGCCCGTTTTCCTCGCACAAGTTAAATTTTATCTCAAAGGTACAATCAGAGCCCAGATGGCCAAAGTTAAGACATAGGTTGCATTTCAGTCTGACACAGGACGGACTTAGGTGCTGAAATGACTGACATTTAAAACAAGTTTTTGGTTGGCCTAGGTAGAAACAGTGGCCTCTGTCTTGACCCAGAAACAGTCTGCTAGGTAAATGTTGCAGGCCAGTGCTGGTCAATTTTTTTTTTTAACTTGTAAGTCCAACCTCCCGTCCACAGATGCTCACTATCAAACATGGGCTGGGGTGGGCCCATTACATCACAGTATTGGGAAAGCCAGTGGGTAATGTCATGGACTGAGGCACTCTTATTCCAAAATAGAATCATGATGTTTTTGAATGCAGGTTTTGTCAATGGAATGACGCAAAAAGGCAGTCATAGTTCTTAGTATTTGAGTTTTTCATATTTTGTCTAAAATCTATCTAATCCTTGTGGTGTTTTAAAACTGACATCAAAAATTCTGTCTCCAGAGATGTGAATAAGGGCATAAATCTCATTTGTAAAGAAGCCCATAGATTCCTTTAGTACTTTTCTGTCCACATATACTCTATTGGGGGGATCTAGATCCCCATTATACTGTAGACGTACTGCATTTCTGGCTGGCATAGAATGTGTCTGGAAATGATCCCTCTGTCTGAAAGTGACCCATAATGTGCCAGCTTTATCTGCTGTGACAGGCTGAGGCTTGGTTATGAGCCTTTCATTATCCATGTGGTCCCCACATGTCGTATCTGTGTCAGATTGGGTGGGGGTTCCCTGTTCACTTAGTTCTGAGGCAGAGTTGGTGGGCCTGTTATTTATATGAGGGGGAGATTATACTACATCTTCAGCATGTAGAGATACATCGAAGGCATTGGTAAATTTCATAGGGCCAGGAGCTGCAGAAGTGGGAAGGGATGAAGTTGAAGCTTGTTCAAAATTTACTCCCCCGGGTGGAAGTCCCAGGAATTGGAATAGCGGGATCTGGTAGCCATTTTCCTTTGCCTGTACATTTCCACCCTGCACTTTTAAGGGAATTCTCTAGTGACCGCACCAGTTTTTTTTCAGCTCTCAGAGGGACCCGTGATAGAAGTAGGGCTGGGATGCCCTTTTCATAAAAAAACACTAGCCCCAGAAGATTGTGCAGTAAAGTTAAAGTTTGAATTTACATTATCCACAGGAGGTTGTGATCTGTCTGTGGTATTATCTGTTTCCAGGCTGTGTTTGGTTACAGGATTGCCTTGCACTTCTAAATCTGAATCTGTTGCAGACAGTGTGGGCATCTGACAGCTGGGTGGCATTTCCTTTGATGATACTGCGTCATGACTCTCATCAGACTGTTGGCTGTCATCTCTTACTGCTGGTCCTGTCTTAAGCATAGCATCCTGCTCACTGGCTGCAGGTATCAGCCCTGGGACATCCGAAGGTTCAGTGCACATGGAAGAAAAGTTAGCCATAACCATTTCTCTTTTATTTTGTAGAAGAGCCTTAAGCCATCTCTCTCTTCCTTCTCTTCTGTTTTACCATACAGAAAGTTTTCAGGCAATATCAAGAGCTCTTCATTTCTTGGGAAATCCAATCAGGGTGTATCAGGATTTTCTTGCAAAGCAGCGATCTTCTTAGCTGGACCTGCAGGGCAGGGGATCAGCAACCCTGCAGGTACACCAGCATCCAGCATCTCCACACTCTCGTCTGCCATCTTGGATTCACCAGCTCCCCCTACTGATAAGAGTGGGTGAATTTTTTATTGGACAAAACTGCAATAATACTCAATATGAATCATATTATACAGAACATAACATCACATCACATCAACAGTAAAGTCACCCCAAACCACAAAATCCTTTATGCCTTCTCTCTGAGCTATATAATCTAAAATGCTTATTTACTATTCCTATGTATTTTAAACTGTTGACTGAAAAAAGGGGGCATCTAGCCATCCCCTCCACCATACTTTAATCATTGGCTGAGGTAAAGTAGCACACTCTTTGATATATATGGTGCAAATTTCCTGTTCCATTTTGCTCTTCATGCACAGTAAAGATGTCTGATTCTGTTGCAATGCATATGGACATCTTGATTACCATATCACCCATTTTATTATGGCCATTATTACTCTAGTCGTGCCTTTATGATAAGCCCTTCACTCTCTCCCTCCATATTGTCCATAAATAAATGTGTCATATGTCATGGTCTGGAGTTGAGGAATACTCCATGTGCTAGCCAGTAGCATCCAAAAACCCTCCATGTAACATAACATTGGTAACATAGGTAGTAACAAGCAATAGACTTTCATCCGCTCTGTTTGCCAATCCCTCAATGTTTAGAACTTAGTAGTCCTGTCCCTACCAAAACTGTCCAACCTATGCTTAAAAGTTGCCATAGTTGTACTATCCACTACACTGTAAGGGAGGTTGTTCCAGAAGGAAATAACCCTCTGTGCAAACCAGTATCTTCTTAGGTTGGTATTCCACTTAGGTAAGAACAGTTGCTTGCTGTGACTCCTCCCATTGCACCTGTTTGTCTTTAGTATAATACCCAATTCCTCATGCAGTTTGATGTCCCCCATTATTCTAAAAAGCATACATATATCACCTCTATGCCTCCTGTAGTGTAATGAATAAAGGTTTAAATGCCTTAATCTATCTGAGCATGGCAGGCTTTTTAGCCCAGTAACAGATCTTGTAGCTCTTCTCTGCACCCCCTCAACTTTAAGAATGTCCTCCCTTTTATGTGGAGACCACACTTGTGCACAGTACTACAAATGTGGCCTCACCAAAGTTATGTACAATGGCATCAAAACCTTCTCATCTCTACTTGCTATGTGCTTTAAGATACAATTGAGATTCTGATTGGCTCTTTTGACCTGAACGATACAGTGGGAATTGAATTTTAGATCATTAGTAATCCTGATTCCAAATCCTTTATCTCCAAGGTGACATTTAGACTGACCTTTCCAAGTTTATACATATAATTCTTATTGTGAGGGGCCCAAATGCATGACCTTACACTTAGCTATGTTCAGCTTTAGTTTATTAATTTCAGTCCACTGTAAGATTTCATCTATAGCCCCATGTAAAGACTGAGCTTCACTCGCATCATTCACTATACCTCCCACCCAACAGTCATATGTGAATTTAGCTATGTATGGATATTCAAAAAATAAGTGTGGCATTGTTTCTATTGCCGCCCACATCCCTCCTTTAAACATGATCTATCTTGAAGACTCTTATGAAAATGATTACCTTGTACATTCAATCTGGAGTGGCAACTAAGCCAAAGAGAGCCCCATACTTTTGGTGGAGTTCTGGACTCTGTCAGCTGTGCAGTTACATCCGAGAGCTTAATATTTTCTGGCAATGAAAGACATGGAATCCCAAAGCACTCAATTTGCAGTAACCTATAATAAAAGTTTTTCCTAGTAATATGCAAAACTTCTATAGTGGTTATATGCCAACCCTTCAATTTCCTGCATATTTCCATTAGGTATCTAAACATACCCTCGGGTATTGCTCGAACTATCCCCCACTGTTGAGTTTCCCATCTCTGCCAAAAGTAGGTACATCTCTCATGAAGCAAAGGTACCCACTCCAGTTGATTCTCAGTTAATATGGGCAAAAAGTTTGCATACACAAACATAGAAAAAAAGAATAATATAGTATTCAACATACTGAGCCCTCCCTGTTTAATTGGCCAATATGTACTATTTCATTTTATGGTGTTCATCCGATTACCGCAAATCAATTGAAATGCTACCCTATAGATTTTAACCTCCAATTTTACTGGCAGGAGAAACATTTGACTAACCAATAAGAAAAGGGAAACAATAACAGTTTTATACATGTATACCCAATTTTTTTTTATCATAGGATAGCCCTTCAATCAACTCACTTTCTCATCTGCCTGGATTATGGCTGCCTCCCAATTAATGCTTGCTGCATCCATGGTTCAGAACAAAATACATAAAATCTTTAATGGTGGGTCCACTATTTGCACACCCCAAGCTCCTGCTTATTCTCCCCTTGAACATGATTTTCCAAAATGTTGCTGTTTTGTTTATTTACTTTACAGCCTGAAATCTTGGAAAAGAAATCAACCAGCTCCATGGCCCTTTCCCCCGAGGCTACATCAGCCACTAAAATATTAATATCATCTGCATAAACCAAAGCAACAGGAAAGGTCAATGACCTTGGTCCTAGAAAAGGAGATATTCCACTTCCCCCATTCAGTCTCCAAAGTAAAGGGTTCAGAGAGAAAATATACAGTAAGGGGCTCAATGAGCACCCTTGCCTCATGCCCCCCAATGAATCTTAACATGTTTCCGAATCTTACCATTCACCAATGGACTTGAAGAAGCCCCTTTATAGATATTCTTGATCCATTGAAGAAATGTCTCAGGAATTCCATAATGTGTCACGACTTCATACAAATACTTGTGTGGTACTCCATCAAATACCTTGGCTTGGTCAAGTGAAATTAAGTATTCCGATGTTTCTGGACAGTCAAAGACCTCTCTTATGGTTCTCACCAAGTCATCCATAGAGCATTGGGGGATGGCACATGCCTGACCAGAAGAGAGCACAACCTGTGCCACCTTAGTAAGTCTTTTACACAGTATCTTACATAGTATTTGGCAATCAACATTGAAGAGGTTTATTGGTCTCCAGGTCCTTAAATCTAACCTATCCCCTTTTTTGTATAAAAAGATTAATAAGCTATCTGCCAATGCTGCTGGAAAGGGAATGGACCCTGCTAGTACATCATTAAATACAACCACCAAATGTCATTTAATGTATCCATGTTTTCTTCATTCAATTCGCCCGGTAACCCATCTGGGCTGGGTGAAACCCCGTTCTGTAATTTAGTAATGATGTCCTCCACCTCTCTCTTAGTTATGGGGGACACAAACTGTTTTTTGTCAGTCTCTAACAGACCAGGGATAACTAACTGTCAAAAGAATTCAGTTACATTTACTGAGTTTGGCACCTGACTACCAAAAGACTGTTCCACATATTCTTGTACTGTGTGTACAATTGTGTCCCCTTTGTGAACCTCAAGTCCTGCATTTGTCTCAGGTTAGCCATATATTTTGATTCTACCCATTGTGCACAGCTGTCATAGGGATTTACATTTTGTGCCATGCCCTGGGTTCCAAATTTTTACTCAACCAGCAGTGTTTGTGCTCTGTCATATTGATATTTGCACACCCCTGTCTTTCTATTCTGAATAAGGCCAGTAAGATACTCTTCTGTCTTTACTACCTGGGATAACAGTGCCTGAAGCTTCTCTCTTAATCTTAAATAATTTAAATATTTGGTGTTTGTTGCTTTTTTGGCTAAAGAACTACATACTGATTTAATATCTTTTTTGGTGTCTTGCCACCAAGATAATGAGTTCTCTTAAAGCTTGAAAACTGAACGCCTGGCCTCCAACTTGGACTGAATTGTTGGCCATATCTTGACTTCCTCCAATACAGAAACATTAAACCTCCAGACCGGGTTGGATCTGGGTTTATTTGTTGGTTTTCCTACTATTGTTTTAATTAATCTATGGTCTGAATTTTCAAAGGGGGTAACATAAAAGGCTATCACTGGCACCCAGTGAGAGGCAAATAAAAAGTCAATACGTGTTGACAATCTTCTCTTAAAAAATGTGTGCCCTGGTGCGTGGCCAATGGTTGCCGCAAAGTCTTTAAGTTGTCCTTGTTTATATAGGCTATTCAAAAAATTGGAGCCAGTATACATTTTTTATGTTACTTCAATTTTGTCTGATAATGAGAGGATTCAATTGAGATCTCCCACTAGGAAAACTGATCTAGAGGTCTATAAGTATGGCTGAATTTTCTTCATGAGCTCCACCCTTTGATATTTTGTTTGGTAATTATAAATATTGATTAGGCAGAGATCCTGGGACCCTATTCTTGAATCCAAAATACAAGCCGTGCCAGGCACCAGGTCAATCAAATGTGATACTCTGAGGTCAGTGTCAAAATGAGAAACCCTACCCCAGAGCATGGTTCCTCCCTCAGGGACCAAAACAAAGGACCTCTGAATCACTCCTTAGGTGCTCGAAGAGCCTCTTTAAATGTGTGGAGTCACGTGTCCTGTAAGAAGCAAATGTCCAAACTATGATCTTCAATAATAGAAAAAGTAGTTTCTTTCCTCTTCTGGTTCTTTACATTGTTCACATTAATGGACCCAAGTGTAAGGTGGAACTCCATAGTTATGTGATAAAGCTGGCAGAGCCATTAACATCCACTGTTTCTAAAGTCTTTGTAGCAGCTCTTTTTGTTTCTCCTTTTTTTCTCCACTCTAGTCTCTTTAAGTGACACACCTGAGTCCATCATGTTCTCTGTTAGTGAGGAAATCAGGGAGGATGTATCTGAATCATCACCTTCCTCTTCCCATTGTTTCCTCTTAGCCAATAATGTAAATCTATTTTTGTACAAATTGCCTCTTCCTTCTGCAGAGTGGAAGGTTCTCCCATTCTTTGGTAATGACTATGAGTCACTCGTCTGTTTTTTTGTTGCTCCCACTCAGCTGTCTGTGGGGGTGGCATAACTTGTGTATGGCCTTTTGATGGTCCCAGTTAAATTTCTTCTTCCCCTGCTTCAGTACCAAATGTTAAATCTTGGGGCAGTTGGGAATCTTCCGTCTTGACCAGGGTATCTCCTTCTGAAGTTGCTATAACTTCTGACCTTCTTATAACGGTGGAAGACTGAATATGTCTCAAATCTACAGGGGTACACAGTGGAGGTGACATATGTCAAGGAGATGTTGAAGGGGTTTGTGTTGGAGTCCATTATTTTGGTCCTGACTACATTTCACAGCCATGCCGAGCTGGGGGTTATAGTCTTCTTCAGATCCATCTTCCACAGCATTGTGTGAGGACCAAGCACAATCTTTAAAGGTGTGACTCGTTTCTTCATACAAGTTGCAAACTACTGGGGTAGGGCAGTTAATCACAACATGTTCAATTCCTCTACACAAAGAACACTTCATTTTGTCACACATGCTGCTAAGATGGGTGTAAGCCCCACAGCGAAAACATGATTTTGGTTGCCCTGAATAGAAATAAATCCTCAATCTCTCCCCAAATAAAAGCAAATAGGCAAGTGTTGGATTGTTCCCTTCTCTTGTGGTAGACAAACCCGGATATGCCATCCCCCGTCCAGATGTCTTCTGAATTAATAATAGGATCAGGTAGGCCGAGCACCATGCACTTGGCTCATAACCAAAAAAGAATATCAGATATAGCTACCCCTTCATTTTTAAACAGCACCGTTATTGTGCAGTAAGCAGACTTCATAAGTGGAATGACAAAAAATGCACTCCACTCAGGGGTTCTTTTTACTGTTTGATACATTTGCCAGAAAAGCTCAAGGCCAGCAGCTGTCTTAAAGCTGGCATCAAAGTTAACATCCCCAGAGGTGTGTATCAGGGCATATATATCTTGTGCAGAGAAGCCTAAGCTTTCTTTAAGGAGGGTACGGCCAACATAGATGCAGTCAGGATATGTGTCAAGCTCACCTTTATATTTAATGCAGTCACATTTAATCTTTTGGCAGGTTCTAGAGGTGGGTGAAAAAGGCCTGCATATGTTTTATTAGAAGAAGAACGGCCCCTGGTATCTGATGGTCAAGATTCATTGTTATTAAAGTTTTGTGCTCCTGAGGTAGATGGTTGGGGTTCTGGAGATGCGTTAACAATCTCTGGAGGTGTTGGGTCCCTGTATGAACCTATTGTGTCCGCTGGGAGATCATGTTCCTCATGTCTCCAATTAATCTTTGGGGAAGAGAAGGGTTTTCTATGTGGGTTAGGAAACAGTTCAGGAGAATTTGTGAGTTCTAAAGAATGAGGTAGTTCTAAAGGGTCTGTATAGTCTATGCAGGGCCTTTCAGGGACAACCATGGTTTGCTTTTTGAATAGTTCACGCATCCTGCTGATTTTAAGGTCTCGGCCACAGTCAATCCTGTGATTAATACATTATCGCCATAATCTGGTTGTCCTAAAACTGGCTTCGGTATGTTTCCTCCTTTCACAATAGCATCAGTACATGGAAAACAGTGTCTGGTTTTTGATTTTTATTTCCACAAGGTCTTTCATGTCCATATTTTCACTTTCAATGCCTTCAGGACCCATCACATTATCTGTCCCCACATCATTTTCTGAAAAGATTAGAAAATCATTACTTCCCTGATCCAGGTGCAGAGAATCCTCCTGTAACGCTCCTTCACTAGGACAAGACTTGTCCGAAGTCACAAGCATCTCAATTGCAGTCACATCTGTCCCTCTAGTCAGGGGAACCACAGGAGTAGGAAGGCCTTCCCGAGTGTCTCAACCTCCATTTCCTCGTCCACGTCATGTAAACTGCCCGATCTTGTCTTTTGCTCACTGCATTCTTCTTCAGCTAATAACTCTCACAAATATTCACTCATGGACTGAAATACTTTCCCAGTTTGCCAGCTTTTTATCGATTCACACTGCACAAGAGACACAGACACATTTCCTTATTTTTCTGTCATAATATCCCATGCTGGCTGAGTAATCTGCAGCGTATCCTCAATAGAAGTTTTCTTCCCAGTAGTAGTCACCTCTTGCTTTGTTAGGGCAGAGGGGGAGGCCATCTCCTCTACTTCTTCAGTACAGACTTGTCCACCTCCTTCTGGATCCAAAGGAGCAGCCATCTTGGCCAAGGACCAGGATGTTAGAGGTTCTCCTACCAGTGAGTAGGGGAAAGTTTTATTATGAAACTTCACAAAAAAGATCAGACAACATAAAAAAATTCAACATCAACATCATACAAGGAAAAAAAAGATTTAAATTATTCAGTAATGTACAGTACAGTGCCTTGGCACTCTTGTTTTGTGTTTTTTTTTTCTCTGTTTTCTGTTTCTCTCTTCTATTTCATTTAAACAGGCAAAGGAAAGGGAAATCTCATCCAAATTTCAGTTCTGATAATTCAGCCTATCTTATCTTCTAAGAAAGACACGTCTTTCCATCTGCAATCCATTCATTATACACCAGATACTTTTTCTCAAAAAAACAATGATTAAATAAATCATGGTCAACCTTGTCAAGTACCCCTTTTGGTTCCTGATACACTTGTTGAAAGGCAAATCAACACCTAATCTGCCATAACACAAATTTAAGGAAAGCAAAAAACAGTCTAACAAACCCCATATCAAATTTATTCAGGGCTAGTAAGAAACCTCCCAAGACTTCCTCATATGAGATATTCTGCCAGTTAGCCCAATTCCATCGCACAGCTAGGTGCTTCCAGACTTCTTGCACATATGGGCACTGTATAAGAAAATATTGCATTGTTTCCTCCTGTGCTATACAAGACTGTCTGGGGCACATTCTTTCTGAAACACTTTTATGTTTAGCATTCCCTTTAAAATACTAAGCTTTCCATGACTGCAAAGTCATGTAACATCCCATATTCTGGGTGGGATCCTTTTATCTCTCAAAGTCATGAACACTTTGTCATGCTGTATCTCAGCTACACCTTTAAAGTCTGGGGTTGTAATGAATACTGTCATCTGAACTGTGGCATAAATTGCTTTCCTTGTTTTATTTACAATATCTCCATAAGGTAAGTCCCACTGTCTCAGTTTCTTGATAACCGGCTGGAAATATGCGGGATAAGCTTTCATCTTGAAGGGTACCATGGTGTGGGAAGCCCAGTCTACACCAAAAGGTCTAAACCAATGGTCTGCAAATGGCACCCACCACTTACTGTGGGGTCCAGACATGTCTGGAAAATTGTGACTGAAGTACATGCTATAATAATATGAAATGGGATTTACCATGTTCAGTCCACCTTGGACTATGGGCAAATACAAAATGTTTCTCCTAATAGGATTCAGTCTACTCCCCCAGATCAGCTGGAAGAATAGACTTAAGAGGATAGTTTCCAATCTCTGTGGAATGGGATAAATGACACTAACATAGGTAAACATAAGAAGCAGAAATGTCTTTGCTATCATGACTTTTTCTGTTTAACCTGCTGCCAGGTTTTCCATATTGCCACCTTGCGCTTTGAGGCTTCGACTTTCATAGTCCAGTTAAGGAGTGCATTATCCCCCCTCCAGAACTGTAGGCCTAGCACTGTTAATGGTTCACTAGACATCCAAATATCTTGTAAAGAGGGAACTATAGGTGTAGAGTCACTAACGGGATAAATCCTACTTTTATTTTTATTTATGCTTGCTTTCTATTTGTTTCAAAGCATTTTTCCCAGAAACAGAGTCTGAGGTGAAAATACAAACACCATCCGCATATGCAGAGATTTTGGCCATCAAATATGTATCTCTGGGTTGAATGCCTGATATAGATCTATCGTGTTCTATCAGTCACAACAAGGGGTCTAGGCAAAATACAGACAATAGGGGGCTCATTGGGCATCCCTGTCAAACCCCTCTATCTATAGGAAGGTATGAGCCTAAATAACCATTCACTAGGGGAATTGCAGTGGACATTTTATATAATAAGCTAATCCAACTACAAAAAGAGCAGGGCACCCATAGACTTGAAGCACATGTGAAATAAAAAGGTGTGGTACCTTATCGAACGCCTTTTCCTGATCCAAGAACATTATGTAACAAGAGATTTCATTTTCTTTCCCTTGCTCTATTATCTCCTTATAAGAAAAAGATTATCTTGAATAGATCTACCTGGTATGGAGCATGTTTGGGACCCTGAAATTAAATATGGTGCAACTTGTAATAGTCGAACTGTAAGTATTTTCATTAGGATTTTCAAATCGGTATTAAGCAAACTCAGTTATTAAGGTTACTCCTATCATTTTTTTTTTTTGTGTATCAGAATTTGTACCACTGTACATAGGTGAAAATCAATATGCTGGTTATGGAGGATCCAATTATTGGCCTCTGTGAGAATATCAGCTAGTAGAGAACTATAAGATTTATAAAATTCAGCTGGAAGGCCATCAAGGCCAGGTGCAGTATCCACCTTTACTTGAGAGATAGCCCTTTGTACTTCCTGGACAGTAACTGGGGCCGTCATTTGTAAAGTGTTCTCTCTAGGGGAACAGGCAGTTCTAAAGCACGTAAAAAATGTAAAATAGTATGCCCATCAATCTCAGGACAGTATACATTTTTTTTAAATAGTCAGTGACTGGCTTTAAAATTTCATTTTATGATGTAACCAACAAGCCATCCTGGTTCCTTACTTCAGTCAAGGTTCTGTCAGACACTCTCTTATTACATAAGGCAAAAGCATCTCCAAAACCCTTTTTCCCTTGAGAACAAATTCTATGCTCATTCAACATTGAAGCTGCCCTAGAATATTGTAAATTTTCCTTTTTTTTTTTTTTTTACTGAATTGACCTGGGAAGTTAAGGTAATGTTTTGTGTATTAATGTATGCGTATAGTTTTTCCAAATGAATTCTTAAAGCCAGGTATTTTTTATATTGCTGAGCACTACTAGTTGTAGACTGTTGCCTTGCCAAGTGCTAAATTTCCTGTTTTGTTTCAACCCACCAGTGACTGAAATCATCTGAAAGTCCGGCCAATAACATGCGTGCTTTGAGCAGCTCCTCTATAGATGTGTTGAAGTGTTCATTATTCAGAAGGGTGATATAAAACTTCCAGTACCCCTTCCTCTGGACTGCCTGCTCTCCTAAACTTAAAACAGTGGCTAACATAACATGGTCAGACAGTTCAAAGGGAATAGTTTTAGCTTCCATCACATTAATCTGTTGAGGTATGAAAATAAGATCAATCCTTGTGGATAATTGTCCCTTATAGAAAGTATGTCCCCCCTTTGGGTTGCAAGTTCTATATGTGTCTTTAAGGTTACATTTTGATTGCATTTGTTTTAAACAGTTGGTATCGCAAAATTCCTTATCCGTAAGGGCTCCCCTATCTTGCTTCTCCAAACCACAATTAAAATCTACCCCCCAGATTATGTATTTGGTGGTAAAAAAAAAAGTCTTAGTTGCAGTAAATAAATCTACTCTTTCTTTTTTTGTTAAAGGGTATAATTATTAATGGCCCTCCAAGCAGAATTTTGGTATATAAAGTCTACTATAATTGCCCTTCCTGAATAGATTTCCACCGTTCTGGTAACTTTAAACCCATCACCCCAAAATAACATTCCAATCCCATCACAAGCTGCCAAAAGAAAAAAAGGCTGGACCCCAGCACCAAAGCCTTTTTGCTGTTTGAACCAAGAACACTGTGTTTAATCTGGTGTATTGGACAAAGCAAATATCAAACTATAAGTCTTTTAGGACATTCAAGGTGACTAATCTTCGCCTGGCATTCTTTAAGTTATTGATATTTAAAGTGGCAATGCTGAGCTTAAATGGAAAGACCATTAGTTTCTTAATAAGAGGGAGGGGAAGGGGACACCTAATCAAGTAATTTTCCCGATTCTAGTACTCCATCCAGGTCGAGTCCCAAGTCTCTTAGGTCTTTCCTTACTGTTAGATTTGCTCATAGCATCTTCTTCCGAGTCTGAAGTAAGAATAGGTAATGAGGATGATTCAGAGTCTCCACCCTGCTCTTATTCTTGAAAACTTTTAAATAAGACATCACATTTGTTACTCAGGGGAATGATTGTGTTAGGGGAGGAGGCTTTGGCAATTTTAGACCTTGTCCTGATTTGCCTCATACCTCTTTTTTTGTTAAGGTCCCTGAAACAGAAGGGGGCTTATATAACCACCTTTTCAAGCTCTGGTTCAGGCAACACTGTCTCATCCATTACCACTAAACCTCCATCCACTATAACCTGAACCATCTGATTTTGTTCAGGAGTGCTCTGGGCCTTAGGTCTCTCAGCGGTGGGGGGGACTGAATCCTCAACCTCAGCCTCAGTAGGAACCTCCGAGGCTGATGGGGGGTTTCCAGAAGCAGTAGAAGTTTTGTGAACATTGATGTCCTTTTTTTGGACTTCAGTAAGTATAACCTCCTGACTAGGGCGATCATCTCTGTTGTAAGTGGCCCAAGGACAGGTTCTAAAGACATGGTCTATTTTATCACAAAGGTTGCATTTAAGCTCATTTTTACAATCAGAACTGGAATAGCCATGCAAAAAACATAAATTACATCACAATCTATCGCATGCAGAACTTAAATGCATATATGAACCACATTTAAAACAAGCTTGAGGTTTGCCTGCATAAAGACAGGGCTCCCTTTCCCTCCCCCAAAACAAGCTATTTGATAAATGAATGGGCCCAGCATTGTTATGCTGTAACCTCACTTTAAACTTCCACTCGCCCGTCCATATGTGCTGTTCATCAAAAATAGGTTGGGTGGGCCCTATAATATCACACCTTGGATGCAACCAATGGGAGATATCATGCACAGTAACATTTTCATTTCTGAACAGGACTATAACATGTTTAATGGCAGGCTTAGTCAAGGATATGGCCCTGAAAGGCAGCCATAAAGCTGAATAGCACACTTTTTCATGTTTTGTCCAGAACCTATCTAAGCTCTGAGTGGATTTAAAACTAACATGAAACAAACTGTCTCCTGATACGTGAATCAATGCATATACCTCGTTTGTAAAAGATCCCAAAGAGCTTTTAATCAAATTTTTCCCAACACATAAACGGTCAGATACAGTCAGTAAATCTCCTATATATTGCAGTTGCACTGCGTTCCTCCTTTGCATGGATCAAGATTGACCAGAAAAGTGATCACGTTTCCTAAATTCCTCCCAAGTAGTTCTTGTATTGTCTCTAGAATTAGCCTGTGGCTCCTGTGGGGGAGCTTCAGAGTCCGTATGGTCATCCCATGTGGGGGGGGGGATGAGTACTTGGGCCTTCACCACCAAAAGACGAACTGGAGACCATTGGGATCTTTGTTAAATTCTCAGGAAGTACCACATCATTCTGAACATCTTCAGCGTGGAGGTCCATGTCCAAATCAATCATGCTGTGTACCTCAGGGACGCTATGCTCAGGCACTGATACATGGGCTCCTTTCTCTGGAGATCCCAGAATTGGGCTGTGTGATTGATCAGGCACGCAGTAACCCACATTACCTGGTTTACACCCCGCGCTCCTCAAGGAGCACTCCAAAGAACAGGAAAGTTTATGTGGGACTGTGTTTTGTCGCCTCTCCCAACTATGAAAATCAGACCCACTAGAAGTTAACAGAGGTTCACCCACAGAGACAGTCACATTAGTACTTACAGAGGCAAGCCCATGCACCACATCGTCCTCTGGAGAAAATGTAGCAGGATTCAGTTGTAGAGTTACTTCAGGCTTGTCAGCTGCAGTTCTTGCACCAGTGATTTCAGGGACAGCTGTTTGCAGTGCGTTTGATGATACTGCGTCATCAGAGGCCTTGACAGGAGGCACTCCTAGGTCTGACATCTCTACAGCATATGCAGGTAATGAAGGTGTTATGTGTCTTGTCTCAAGAATATTGTCGATTTGTAAATCTGGGTTATCATTTCCAGCAGAATCAAGTGTTTGCTCAGCCACGGAATGCTCTTCTGCATGAATAACTGCCAAGAGAGTCTCTGTTTGTTCTCAGCATTTCTTTCAGCCAGTTTTCTTCACTGATACCTAGACCAGACGATGATAATCTGTACATTCTGTCGCATCCACCTGCATATGCTCCACCTGCATTTGTTCCATGTTACAAGCGTTGTCTACAAAAATGATCTCCTGAGCTGGACCTGCCGGGAGGGAGATCTGCTTTCCTGCAGGTACACCAGCAGACTGACCATCTGAAATAGCATACATTGCTTCCTCAGGTAAATCTCCAGCAGTTCCACCACCAACCACCCTGTCATCCGCCATCTTGGTACCACAGACAAAAGGGTCCCTCTGCTCACAGGAAGGAACGCCCCCTGCAGGCAGAGTAGGGGAATGTTCCTAGTGCCCTGGCCAAATTTCCCACATTCATTAGAAATACCACCAACAGCTTAACCTGGTTCAATGTCAGTTGGCATTCATCTGTATCCCCCTTCCCCAGGATGAGGCTGAAAATAGGCAGAATTGTCTAGTCCTTATTTCCTGGTCAACAAAAACTAAATACAATAAATAAATAAAATAAATAAATTTGTTTACAATAAATGCTGAATTTTGCCATCTTCTAGCAATGAATTGTTTTTCTGTGTCTGAGGTGTGCAACCATGAAACCCTTCACTTGCTACAGAGAATTATTTAGTGTTATAAAGTCACCTAAGTAAGGAAATGTGGTTTTAGTATTTTCAATCCTCATTTCCACCCCTCCCCATCCCCTACCCTAATGATCCAAGGTCAAGCTACTGTACAAGTCTGAGGTCTGTTATTTGGTTTAGGTCTGTATGCAGAGTAGCAGATGTGGTATAGCTCCAGACCCGCTGCTTGCTTAACAGGGCTGAATGCACAGACCTGTGGTGAAAGGCAGTATAGCATAAAAGGTTAAAGCACCAATCTATAACTCTGGAGACTCAGCAGACCTGGGTTTGAAACCTACAACCACAATTTGCATACTGCATGACCCTAAACAAGTTGCACAACCTCCGTGTACTCCCAGCATGCACCTGGAAATGAGCTTGACTTACTGTGCCATTTCCGGCCAACAAAAGTTAAGTAACAAATTATAACTCAATCTGCAGCTGCAGACTAGAATCTTGCATAATGCAGGACCCTGTTGTCCCTGTGTTAAAAAGCAGACATCTGGAGCATGGCCCAGAACTGCAACTTGCCTCCCACTGGGACCTGTCAGCCCTATATGAAGCAGAAGATTCATGGTGTGTGACTTGGACCTATAACTTGCTTTATGCAGGGCCTTGTGGACCCGATGTGAAGCAGAAGATTCATGGTGTGTGACTTGGACCTATAACTTGCTTTATGCAGGGCCTTATGGACCCAATATGAAGCAGAAGAATTGTCATCAATGTGTAACCTGCTTTACTTAGTGCCCAGTACATAACAGAGAAGTGGGACATTGCCCCAGACAAGTTAGATGCTTTACATAGAACTTGCAGGGCTCTTCATGAAGCAGCAGACCAAGGGCTATGGCCATGGATGAATAGCTTTACCTTGCGTTATGTTGTTGGAGAATGGTGAAGTGCGTGGGAAACTGCAGACCCATCAGGCAGGGCATTCAACCTGTAGCTTGCTTTGTGAAGTGCACTGTGGGCCTTAAGGGAAGTAGGAGACCTATAAGGCAGGCCTAAAGACTGCTACTTTGGTGGTCATGATGAATACTGGAAAGTAGCCCATCTCTAAAATTTGGGGGTTAAATGTTAAAAAATTTAAAAGTCATAGGTGATGATGAAACAAAATCTGAAAAAAATCTGAAGTTCTCCTCCTCCAAAACAAAAAAGATGCAAAAACACTACTGTAAGTCACAGTGCATGCAGAGTTAGGTTTTTTTTTTTGTGGACTTAGGGAATTTTTAGGTGTGTTTTTCAGTCACCCATAACATTGTCATTATTTAAAACCTTTTTTTCAAATTTGCCAAAGAAGGTCCCTATAACCTCCCTAATAAGCACCCAAAAGACATTTTTCATTTGATCCCAAAATGTGTTTTTAGGGACGACAAATCATCCCACCCCCAAAACAAAATAAGTCCCACACATGTGTAACCCCCCTATAAATGGGGGTTCCCGAAAATCTTCCTTGTATGAGCCTAAATGCCCACTGCCATGCTGGTGCCCTGTATCTTAATCATTTAAAAGCTATTGCCTGAGAGTGCCTAATAGCTTCTGTGTCCTGTCTCTTTAAGAGATGTCTATAGCAAAGTGTACATTTAATATGGGTGGGGCTGAGTGTTCCTATGCTCGAGTCCTGCCTGGACTGCCAGCTAATTGCTCCATTCTGCCATCACTAATTGCACAGAGGGAACTCTGTTAGACGCTGTACTTATTTACTGATTATCTGCCATAATCGTAATGATATCATAGTTTGTCTAACCTGACTTCTTTGCAGCATGGACATTTCTCCTAATCACCACCATCTTGGTTCTGGACTGCCATTGTGGACCAATCAGTACCTTTGGGGACCCTAAAATGGAATCTGTCCCCAGGGGTCTTGTGGGAGTGAATTTCTGTAGGAATTGTATTTTTCTCCTTTTGGCACCTGAGGGGGAGCCCTTGTTGTGACAGACAGATGAATCAACAAATCAAACCTTTTGGATCAGAAGGAAAGTCCAGAGCTACCTGCAGCATAGAGCCAGTATGATTTCGGAGTAAAGAGAGTGCACAGCTTGAGTCATTTGAGCAGCTGCTCCTGCGTAGTCACACGGGAAACTGGTGGGAACGCTGTGTTTGGCCTGCCTGCCTACTTGTCCCTCATGAGGGAATCCTTTAGTTTGAATTATGACCGGACTGAATACGAACAAGTTCGTAACCAAAATTACCTAATTGTGACTGAATTTTTGCCTGAAGAGGACCAAAGATTTGCTCCACGCAATTCGGCCTGTCAGGACGTCTGAAGCCACTGCAGAACATATTGTACGGTTTTGCTCAGAGACACTGAAATTGCAACCGGACTGTCATCCAAACTGTGGTACTGTATTTTCTGTTACTATAAATGTGCTGAATGCTGTCAGTGAGTCGTGATTTTGTTCCCCACTGCTTAATTGTGTCACGCTTGCTGAAAGCTGTATCCAGCACTACCAGACTGCCATCCGAATTGTTCACCTGGCCTGGACTCTGCCAACCTGGCCCAGCCAGCTACTCATGCCACAGGGTAGACCATCGATGAGAGCCTTGCCTGGGGATCGGCTTCCTGCTCAATACTATGAACAAGAATGACACCTCAGTGATTCGTGTGGGCCCTGCTTCTCCTGGCATACCAGCAAGTCATCCTGAAGTCTCTATTTCGTCACTCCTGTGTCCTGTACTGGATAGCGTGAGTAAATGCCTGGGTAGTTCCCTGCAACAATAGCCCAATCAAAGTGTGTCATCTGATTTAATTGTTTAGTTTGATTATTATGAACTAAGCCTCCTGGCTCCGGATTACAAATTGTTGGTTATTGTGCATGACTTTTCTTTCCATCATACGGCCCTGACCAGCTGCAATGCCGGCCTAACCTGGGCAAAGTGTCAGGCTAGCTTACCTTGCCACTGGGTACCCAGAGTGTGTGTGACTGTGTTGAGGGACTCTAAAGTGCATGCTTTGTAGCCTGACTGAATCAGTACCTAAACCAATCAACCTGATTACTCCCCTTCCTTGTTCATTTCCCCTGAATAAATCAGATCTGAATCTTTTTGCACTTAACCTGCCCGTGGTGCACTTCTGTACAAATAGCACTGCAGTACTATAGTTTGCTGTGTTTAACCTTACTATACAGAGGGTCTTCAGGGACAAAAAGGTGGAACCAGCCCTGGTGGTAAGTGCAATGAGAGTGGGGATATACCTGCTGTTTTGGGGCTATTATACCTGTGTGTTCTGTTCATTGTTCAGGCCACTAGAGGGGAAACATGGGGGTCACAGTGTCAGGGAGGGCTGTACCAAAGTCAACTGCGCTACCACTAACCCTGTCCTCTGGGTGGAGGCACCTGTTTTCAGTACCCAGGCCCCTTAACCTGCTCCTAGTCACACAGGCAGGGGTAGTAGCCCTTGGGATAGCACCACCTAGGAATTACACATGTGTGGTTCCTCTTTTTGGACAAAGATTTTTTAGTTTTCCCTGCACAGCGGAACAAAAGATGGTGTCCAGCTGTGAAGGAGGGAGGGCTGTGCTGATCCCTGTCTCAGGGACTTACATATTATAAGTACTGTATGTACCTGGTGTCCGTGAGTGGAGGAGGGTGACATGGGGGCTAAGGGTTGGATAAGAGTGCGAGGTTCTTCTTATTGTGTGGGTTTGGTAGGGAGACTTGCTGGACAGTGGGTGTGAAAGGGTTTTTGCGCTGGAGCAGAGGGTACTGGTGGCATTAATGGACACATGACTGTTCATAACTTAATAATTGGAGGAGTACCAGCAGTGGGGTGTTCACAAGATTACTGGCATGTCAGTGAGCAGGAGTAATGGCTACCAACATGAGATTGGTCAACTGATTGGTAATGTTAGTGATCAGGGGCACATGTAGGATACTGGCGAGGGGTTAAACACCCAACCACCTTTGTTGTTAGTGTCTTAGGGGATGGGGGAAGGGACTGGTAATGAGAAGATAAAGCAGAAGTTTTTTTTTATTTCCATTTATGATTGACTCCCCACAGAAGTTAATCATGAATGAAGAAAGGCATCACACTTTTTAATATATTATTTCCTTCTTTTTGCCTATGCATGTGCCTGCTCACATTGATTAAAACTTAAATAAATTTATAATTAGACTTTTTGTTCTAAAAGCAATACAGTGTTATGTTCTGGGGTAATACCTTACAAATGTGAAAGTTTTAGGTTTTATTTCCGAATTTTTAAGTCATAATTTGAGTAAACTTTACTAATTTGAGCACCTCATAGTGCTGAAACCAAAGTCATTATTTTAAAAAATGGAATAAAATATACCCATAGAACTGAACAGTTGCATGCCAATGTTCAGAGCAATAGCTTCTATAATGGGCAAGTTATTAAGTGTCCAAAACAGGACTTTTGACACAAATGCCTACACGACCCTAATTGTTCAGAAGTGTTAATATATACTAACATACTAAAATGCCAGCAGAATAGGCCTTATGGTCTCTCGAGTCTGCTCGATTTTCAGCACCTGCACTGAGGGCCGATTTTGGTGTCCCCCCTTCCCCTTGGGTTATACTGTCCCCAGACCCAGATGTTCCACCTGTTTTGGGCCTGGTCAGATTTATCCTTTCCCAGTACCTGTCCCATTCCCTCTTAAAACCGTCCACAGTCTCCACCTCTACCAGCTCCCTGGGCAGTGCATTCCATGGCTCCACCACCCTTTCAGTGAAATAACATCTTCTCCTCTCCCCTCTGAGCCTGCCCCCTTCCAACTTACACCCGTGACCTCTTGTTGCCCCACCTTCCTTTCTTTGGAGCACCCTGACTGGGCCTCCTTTATTGTTCTCTTTCATGTACTTAAAGACCTCTATCATGTTCCCCCTGTTCCTTCTGTCCTCCAGGGTGTACATGTCAAGCTCCTTAAGCCTCTCCTCATAGGTCCTCTCCCCCAGGCCCCAGATCTTTTTGGTTGCCCTCCTTTGGACCCTCTCTAGGAGTGTAATGTCCCTCTTAAATGTGGTCTCCAAAACTGTACACAATACTCGAGGTGTGGCCTAACCAAGCAGTTGTACAGTGGAAGGATCACTTCCACCTTTCTGGAGCTAATCCCCCAGCGATGCATCCCAGCATCCTATTTGCCCTTGCTGCTGCCATCCTACAGGTCTCTGAGTTGTTCATTTTGACATCTACCACTACCCTCAGGTCCCTCTCACCCTCCGTGACTTGAATCATATCTCCTCCCAGGGTATACCCCTGGCCTAGATTTCTGACTCCCAGGTGCAGAACCTTGCACTTCCCCACATTGAATTTTAGTCTCCATTTTCCCGACCACCTTTTCAGAGCCTCCAGGTCCTTCTGCAAGGTCACCCTCCACTCCTCCCCATCCACCACTGCACCCAGCTTAGAGTCATCTGCAAAGAGACTCATCTCACTCTCGATCCCCCTCCTGTTGTCTAAGATACAGGTGTTGAACAGGAGTGGCCCCAGCACTGACCCCTGGGGAACCCCACTGGTAACCCACCTAGTGGATGAGGCTAACTCTCCAACCACCACCTTCTGAGTATGCTCAGAGAGCAAATTTTTATCCATCTTAACAACTGTCTCCCTACCCCAATTTCCTTCAGTTTAGCCAGCAGGCCACTGTGAGGTACTGAATCAAATGCTTTGCTAAAGTACAGAAAAAGGATGTCCACTGGCCTACCCTGGTCCAGGGCCCTCGTCACCCAGTCATAGAACTCAATAAGGTTTGTCTGGCATGATCTTCCCATGACAAAGCCATGCTGCCTATCGTCCAAGTACCCAGTTTGCTCTAGTAACCCCCCAGCCTTTCCTTGACAATACCCTCCATCACCTTGCGACCACAGATGTCAAGCTAACAGGTCTGTAATTTCCTGCCTCCTCTCTTGAACCCCCCTTGTGGATCGGCATGACATGGGCCACCCTCCAGTCTTGGGGCACCCACCCAGTCCTCAGAGAGATTTTGAAAAGCTCCGCTGGAGTGACTGCCAAGACATCTGCCAGTTCCTTCAGCACCCTGGGATGTATCTCATCTGGCCCAGGTGCCCTCTCCATCCGAAGGGACCTGAGGGCTTCCCTTACTCTCTCTCTGCTGGGAGTTCTGCCTCCATGTCCTCCCCCTTTTCACCCTCTCACTGCTGGGCCCCCACCTGTCTGTGGTGGCCATTCCCTTTCCCCAGACCCATCAGGGCCCGTGGTCTCTACCGGTCCCTCCCCATGCTCCGGTTTGCCCCCGCTCATCTCGCAAGACATAGACCCTCCATCCCCCCTGTTAAAAACTGAGGCAAAGTACTCATTTAGGATATCTGCCTGTTCCCCCACCTCCTGTGCCCAGCCATCCCCAATCCTTATCTTGCTGATAAGATCCCTTACTTTCCTTTTTCCCCCTATATCTCTAAAGAACCCCTTGTCCCCCCTCTGGATCCAACTGGCCAAGGACTGCTCCTTTTTTGCCTTAGCTGCTCTCACCACCCTGGTGTCTCTTTTGGCTGTCAGCTCATATTCCGCCTGATCCCTTTCACTCCTTGAGCACTTGAAGCACCTATAGGCTGCCTTCTTTTCCCTCACCACTTCCTGTACCTCCTGGGTCCATCAGCAGGGTTTTCTAGCCTTACCAAACTTACGTCTTTCCCTTGCGCAGGATCTGGCAACCTGCTGTATTCCCCTCCTAATGATCCCCCACCTGCTGTCAGCATCCATATCCAGCCTTATCATGTCCAGAAGATCTTTAAGGATCCTTCCCATCTCCCTGAATTCTGCAACCCTAAAGTCAGATACTACCATCCTTGTTCAGCTTTCCTCCCCCCCCCCAGGTCTAGGAAGAACCAGACCATGGCGTGATCACTCCCCGCCAATGGGTCCCTCACCTCTAGGCCCCTAATCTGATCACTGTCCGCCAGGACCATGTCCAGTGTCCAGGCCTCCTTAGTTGGCTCACCCACCTGTTGTGTCAGAAACACATCCTGGAAGACATCCAGCAGCCTCTGCTCCCTGGCCACTGGTGACGTCATAGTCCCCTAGTCTGTTCCTGGCATGTTGAGGTCCCCCATTACCACTACCCATCCCTTTCCCAATCTACAGTGCCTCTCGAGATTTGCCACCAAACTTTCTTCCAGGACTTCCACCAGTGCTGGTGGTCTGTATACCACTCCAACCTTTACGCTCTTAACCCCCAGTGTCAGCAAGGTGACCCAAATAGCCTCCACATTCTCCTCTACCCCTCCAATTCCCACACCATTTCTGACTAACAGTGCTACACCACCACCCTTTCCCTCCCCCCTATCTTTTCTGAACATAGTGTAGCCCTTCAGATTTAGGTCCCACTCATGCCCTTGAGTGGCCCAGGTCTCAGTGACTGCTGCCACATCTACCTCCCCCTCAACTAGCATCGCCTGGAGCTCAGGCATTTTATTTCCTAAGCTCCTGGCATTTATCAGGACCACTCTCCACCCCTTTCCTCCTCTCTTTCTCCCCCTTGAGCTCCCATTTCTCAGCTCCTGCACCTACCGGGTGACCCATTTCCATATCTCCCTAGCCCCCTAGAGGAGTGGAGACTATGTCCCTCATTTAGCATACCTGCTGGCACTGACCCTTTTTTGATCCCTCCCCCCTTCACAAGTTTAAACCCCACCTTTCACTGATAAACCCAGCTAGTTTGAACTTAAGGATTTCCTTATTCATTGCAAAAAAAAATAAAACTTCATTAATGTACAAGTTATATTTTATAGTGTTGCTCGGATAGTATCCTAGCAAATAGGATACCACCAAATACCTGCCGTTTGGCAGGATAGTGGATCCAGTCAAATAGCAGCGCTATCTGACATCGGATCTGACCCTTCCAATCCAGGTCAGATCCCACATTATCTGACATTGGATCCCTGGATCCTGCATTGGATCCCTGGATCTGACATCAGATAAAGCGGGATATGACCTGGGATCTAACCTTCAAATTCTGCCAGATCCCAGGTCAGATCCAGCTCGGATAGTGCCATTATTCGATGGATCACAGTCAGATCCACAGAGGCACTATCCACGCAACACTAATATTTTATTATTGAAGTGACAAAAAGAGAGAAAATGCAATGTCAGTGATTTTTAATCTTTAACTACACCCATCACCATCCACCACCCATGTGATCCCCATTGAGTTGAATGGCAAAGTACAATTAAGTTTTAAAACATGTTTTAGCATCATAAATAAATTATCTAATATGAGAAATGCAGTTACATCCCATGATGAAAACTGCACTTGCATAGTATGTTGTAAGACTTAATCCCAGTGTGTGTGTGTGTGTGTGTGTGTGTGTGTGTCAGTCACAAAGCAGCTGCATGTAGACAATTACAGTGATGGTAGAAAAAGACTCTTCAGTTCATGCAGTCAACTCACCATACCTAACTTCTTTGCACAGGCCTTAGATAGAGATGTGTGAAGTCTGCAAAATTTGCTCTGCAATGTAATTCGCGGACTTCGTGGAGGGATTTTGCATAATTCACAGCTGTGAATTCTATGAATTCCACCACAAAATGCAAACCTGCAAATTTCACACTTCACCCACGAATTTCGGGCTTCGAGGTGAAAAACAGCAAATTTTGCTGAAAATTTGGGCAAATTGTACAAATCAAAGTTTTAGTAGTCAGCCAAAACTCTGCAGATTCCACAAAGTGCGAATTTTCGGCGCTTTGCATGAAATTCATAGGCAAAGTTTAACTTCACAACATCTCTAGCCCTAGATGCCATCCCAATCCTTTATTGCTGCCACCCCTTTTCTACCTAATTTCATATGCCAATTCCATCCCTGCAAGAAGCTGCTCAGTGATTTGGCCAGTAGCACTGTACCTGGAAGCTTGTTCCAGTTGTCCACAACTCTTGGTGAAAAAGTCTTTATAAATATCCCTCTTGAATCTTCTACCCATACGAGTTTAAATGAGTTCCCCATATCCCTGTATTTGAGTTCAAGAAGAAAAGTTTCATGTCATCCACACTAATTAGCCTGTGAAGGTACTTGTATGTTTCAATCTTGTCACATTCACCCTTTTCTCAAGGGTCTACATGGTTAAGTCCTGCAGCCTCTCATTGTATGTTATGCCCTCAAGACCCTATACCATCTTGGTTGCCATGTGCTGTACCACCGCCACTTTGTCACAGTCTCTCCTCAGGTATGGATTCCTGTATTTTGTGCAGCATTGCTGATGTCATCTCACCAGTAACCTGTATAATGAGATGCTCACTTCCCCACTTCTACTCCGTATCCCCTACCCTTTGCATCCCAATATCCTGTTTGCCTTACACATAGCTCTCTTACAGTGTGCTGTTGTTTTTGGGCTCTCAGATAGCATGAACCCTAGGTCCTTTTTCTCCATGGTGCCTTCCAAATACCACTACCTTTTTGTGTTCTTTCCCTCAGCCAGTTTTCCACCCAAGTCACTGAGTTTTCCTCCATCCTAAGTCCCTTAGCTTTTTGATAAGCCTCCTGTGGGGGGACTAAGTCAAAACCTTGCAGAAATTTGGGTATACAGTACTATACTGACTGCTTGTTCCATATCAGCCTCCATGGTCACCTAGTCAAAGTTAGAAACACAGAAACATAGAATATGCTGGCAGAAAAGGACCAGTAGGCCCACCTAGTCTGCCCTATTTTCCCTGCCTAACACTACACCCTGGACTCTGTTTGGTCACAGGTGTCCCTCCCTCCTCCATTGCCTCTATTTAATATACCAAGGTGCCTCTCCCATGCATGCTTGAAGTTCCCCACTCTCTTCACCCCAACCACCTCCTTTGGTAGGCTGCTCATGGAATTCACCAACCTTTCTGTAAGAAGTATTTCTTCACATCTCTCTTAAACTCTCCCCTCCAGCTTCATGGCATGCTCCTGTTCATGTTCTCCTCCCGTTTGAGAGACTCACCTCCTGCACCTTATTCGCCCCAGGAGGTACTTATAGATCTCAATCAAGATCCCTCTCACTCTTCTCTAGGGAGTACATGTTGAGCTCCCACAGCCTTTCCTCATATGGTTTCTTGTGCAACCCCCCACACCATTTTAGCAGCCCTCCTCTGGACAGCTTCAACCCTGTCAAAGTCCTTTCAGAGGTGCGGCCTCCAGAACCAGGCACAGTATTCCAGGTGGGGTCTCACAAGTGAGAGATACAGGGCAACATCACCTCCCTTCTCCTGCTGGAAATCCCAATCCCAGTGCACCCCAGCTTGTTGCTCACCTTGCTGCTGCCCTGTCGCACTGCCCTGCCACCTTGAGATCATCAGATATGATCACCCAAGGTCCCTTTCTTGCTTAGTAACTGTAAGTACTTCCCCTGCCTTATGCAAAACCCCCTTCTTTCCCTGCCCTAGGTGCATATTTTTGAGGAAGACTTTAAGCCTGAGGTTCATGGGCAAAGCAACAATGTTACTCCCCCATCAGGCCTTAAACGGCAACTCCTCCTGGACTGTTTCAGGATTCATTTCTTCATTGTGGCTGGAGGTGCCGCACCTCATTCCTAGCTTACGTTTTCCTGTGCCTTCCTCATTTTTCATGTTTTAGCAGCACCTCTGACCACCTGCTCCACTCTGTTTCCTTGCAGAATGTCTCGTGCTCATTACCTCCTGCAGCCACTGGATCTGCATCTCGCTCTCTCTCTCTCTCAATCCCCTTCTTGTTTCTCCCTCACTTGCCGCTAGTGCGGTGGCCATCTTGTGCTGCATGTTCCATGTTTCATCTACCTCGCCTTCCCTCTCTCTTCTCGTTCTGCCCCCACCCCTCCTGTTGCCTGCAATCTTTCTCCTGTTTGGCCACTCAACGACTGTCTGTGGATCCTTAGTTCCCCATCCCTCCACTTTGCTCTATTTCCCCGGTACCTTTTTTGTTGTTTCATTTCCCCTTTTCTCTCTCTCTCCATTTGCTGTTCCTGTCTCTGTCGCCTTCCCTCTTCTGAGTTCCTGTTGGTGTCTCCATGGCCTGGATTTCCCTCATACATTCCCAGCTTCTCCTTCTCCCTCGATTCATCTTCCTCTGCTCTCTCTGCCCCTTTTGCCCACTGTGCTCATCCTCACTGCTGCAGAGGATGCCTCCCTCCTCTGCTTAGTTTTATCCATGGCAGCTTCCCATGCCCGAGGCTGTTGAGATCCTTAGCAGTTCCTGTGGGCTGGGGACAAGCATGTCCTTCATTCTTATCAACTTCTGTTCTCCCCCCAGTCTATGCTCACCTTCTGGCCTCCCATACCTATCAAGGGCTTCATTTCCGGGGCCTGTATTGCTGTTTGGGCCACATCTACTGTCATTGCCCAATCTCCCCTTGCCACCCTAATTGCTGGCTTGCTTATCCCTCGCAAGCCTGACAGCATTTGCTTGCTCCTACTTCCCTTCTGTTTTCTTAATTGTTCTGCACCTCTTGTTTTCCCACCGTATGCCCCTGCTAAATGTTAGTAAATCATTACTCTGCCTTCTCTATCTTCTTAACCAATCTGATTGCTCATCTTGTCCAGATGTTTGCTTCGCACTGCTGTCTGCCTGAATCCACTGCATCCCCTACCCCCACTCGACCTGGCCCTCCTTCTTCTGTATTCCCTGCCTCTCTTCTAGTTCTTCCTTGACTTGTCATCATTTTCCTTTTCGTTTGCCCTGTGTCTGGCGTCTTGCTGCTTCGCTCGGGGAGCTCTGGTTTTCCATCTTTGTTTCCATGCTGGACTACTCCCCCTCCCACTCTGGCTCCATGGAGATGTTTCTCTCCTTGTGGGCTACCTCACCCCCACTCACTTGACTCGCACCTCTTCTCCCTCCTCGGTCAGTGACCACCCTCCATTCTGCTCCTTCTCTGACCTTTGCTTTCTTTTGGGGTTTTCCCTATCCTGCCATCACCTTCCCTATTGTATCCTCTTCTTACCTTAGTCCGTCATCCAGGTGCCTGAGCCCATTCTCCTTCACTCAGTCTGACCTCAGGGTCTACTTATTCACATCGATTAATCGAGCATACCTCTCATTGGATCTTATGCTGCTTCATCAAACTGCTGCACTCCTGCAGTTATTATCACCATCAGTCTTCTCATTACTGCATCTGGGTATCCCTCACTCATCCAACCTCTATGTGGGTCTACTCCTTCATATCGACTACTCGAGCACAACCCTCTTGGGTCCATGCTACCTCAACTCAACCTGCTTTCTACTAGGAAACATGCCTTTGTGTCTATTGCCCCTTTGCTCGGGGCTGGCATGCTTTTCTCCATTGTCGTACATCTCTCATTTCATACATCACCTTAACCATACCAGATTCCATGACTTCACTCCATCATTGTTCATCTTCCACTTCATATTTCACATTAATCTTACTGGCCTTCCAGGCCTCATTCATAATCA
This sequence comes from Neoceratodus forsteri, assembly GCA_016271365.2. Classification (NCBI taxonomy): domain Eukaryota; kingdom Metazoa; phylum Chordata; order Ceratodontiformes; family Ceratodontidae; genus Neoceratodus; species Neoceratodus forsteri. The sequence continues at coordinate 1,038,308,766 of CM057453.1, forward strand.
TAAATCATCAATTTCATTCCTCACCTTAAACCATTCAGGACTTTAAAGCTTCTTTCCATCATAGTACATCCTCTGTTGCTTTTGAGCATATAGTTGCAGAGACATCGCTCGCATCCCTCAATAGCTGTCCATTTAGAAGGACAGAGTGAGAGCTTCCTCTAATTGGACATTTTCTCCTTCCTTGATTTCAACTTTAAAAACATCCTTCAGCCTGGAGGGAAGGTGACCTAGGACTTGGATCCCCAGAGGTTTCCTCTTCACATTGATTTTTCCTCTCCTCCATGCCAATGGTCATAATATTAGTCAGGGTTAGTGCTTTCACAGGTTACAAACAGAACAAACTGAATGACTAAGTTTACCTGCGGCTGAGCAAGAGAACAAATCAGCACTGTAGAACAACACACTCTGCTGTATGGTCAAACAGCAAAAAATCCAATGCTAGGATGCTATTTAGAAACCATCCAGTTTATTAAAATGTGATAAATGAGTAGCACCCCCCTGCAAGCAAACATCAATGTTTCACATCACTCAGATGCTTTATCAAGTCCTTTCACAGGTTATGTAGTTAGTTTCTGCTGTTGAATGGAGTCAGATGGTGGCCCCGGCTATGACCGCTCTCCTTAGGAAGTCCGCCCTTCTGCATCTTGTCAACTTTCATTTCATTCTTTGTCCTCATCATATCTCATTCTTCTCCTGTCCTTCCCATCTACGTCTCTCTCTTTACTTTCCGGTCTCAAGATATTCTGATTTCTTGCCTCTCCGATGCCTGATACACTTTTGGGTATTCTTTCTGGGCTTCTTCCTAAGCTACTTTTAGCCAAGGGAATTTTCTGCAGCACTTATGGGGTGGGCTCCTATAGGTTTCCTTAAGTCGTTTCCCTAGAGGGTAGAATATCCAATGGATCGAGAAGCAAACATCCACAATGTATCGAAGCCACACAAGCATACATCTCATCCAGTTGTGTATACACAATTGAATGGTAAGGCTTTAAGCCTGAGGTTCAATGGGTGGAGCAACTACATCACTCCCCCATCAGGCCTTAAAAGGCTACTCATTCTGGACTGTTCCAGGATTTGTTTCTTCATTGCTCCACCATTCACCCCTCCTACTCCAGCGGCTCATCTCTCGTTTTCATGGGCTTCTTCCTAAGCTACCTTTAGCCAAGGGAATTTCCTATGGCACCTATGGGAGAACCCTCCTTTAGGGTTCCTTGCATTGTACCCATACAGGGTGGTAAATCCCATGGATAGAGAGGTGAACAGCCACAATGTATTGAAGTCACACAAGCATTCATCTCGTCAAGTTGCATAAGCACAATTGAAGCACTTTTTGGCATTAAAACCCAGCTGCCACTATATAGACTGCTCCTTTGGTTTCCCCCAGATCTCTTTGCATTCTTTGCACCCCCTCCTGGGTGTCCAACTTATTGAAGATTGTTATGTCATCCACAAAGAGACACAACTTCCACTCCATTCCTCCACAATATCACTTATGATGATGTTGATGAGGACAGAGCCCAGTATCAATCCCTATGGTACTCCTCTGAACACTCTACCATCCTCTGAGTGACTGCAGTTCACCACCACCCTCTGCCTCCTATCTTTCAACCAGTTTGATACCCAGCACACCACCTTCTCTGCCCTAAGTTAATAAGTTGATCCAGTTCATCTGGCAGGACCTTTCACCCATGACTGCAAGATGCCTGGGGTCCTGTAGCCCATTTTCCTCCAGGAAGTTCATTATTTCCTCCCTTATTATTGACTGCATAATCTTTCACACTATAGATGTCAAGTTGAGAGGTCTGTAGTTCTCCAGCATGTCCTTCTGTCTGCTGTTGTGTAGAGGGGAACATGCATGCTGTCCTCAAGTCCCTAGTGACTACCTCCATGGGCAGCGAGCAGCTGAATATGTATACAAGTGGTCCTGTTATCACCTGTGCTGCCTGACACCTACGTAAATTTCCTCCATGGTGCTTTTCAACTACTGCAATCCTTTGTGTTCTTCCCCTTAGCCAATTTTGTCACCCAAGTCACCAATTTTTCCTCCACCAAAAGTCCCTTAGTTTCTTGACCAGCATCCTGTGGGAGACTGATTCAAAAGCCTTGATGAAATCTTGGTGACTGACAGTCCCCTATCAGCCTCCCTGGTTACACAGTAAAAGTTGATCCCAGTTCATCTGTCAGGACCTTACTCTCATGACCCCATGTTGCCCGGGGTCATGTAGCCTATTTCCCTTCAGGAAGTCCACTAGTTCCTCCCATAGTATAGACTCCATAACCTTTTCCACTAGAGATGTCAAGCTGACTGGCCTATAGTTCCATGGCTCATCCTCTTTTCTGCTTTTCTGTAGAGGACCATATATGTTGTCCTCAAGTACCTAGTGACCACCTCCATGGCCAGAGAACAGTTGAATATGTCTACAAGTTGCCCTGTTATTGCCTTGGCTGTCTCCTTAAGCATCCTTGGCTGTAATCCATTAGGGCTCATGCTGGTCTGTATTTATACCCTATGACCTTTACTCATTGCTGCTCAGCCTTTGACTTGTCTTTACTTGTCTGCTGGCTATTTGTTGTAAATGCACCGTCGTTTGCTAACTCTGTAGCTTTGTGTATATTGTGGATGCTTGTAATATTTTATGTTATTTCCTAGACCTCCTGTGATATTTTGCAATGACTCAATGTAATTAATCCTGGGTAACCCCTGAAAAGTGAACTTTTAGTGTCAGTGGACCCAGCCTGTTAACAAAATTTGATAAATACGTACATGAATGTATTGACTTTTAACCCTTTAGCTTTTCTAGCACCCTTGTCCCCATTATTACTCCCATGCTACTGATTAATCCTACTTCCAGTGTGAGAAGAAGAATTAGGATTTATACAGCACTTTTCATGCACGTTGTATGACAAAGTGCTTTACGCACAATGAAAGACTGGTGCTGAAGTGACTGTAATTGTTTAGCAGCAGCCTTTCTGCACATTACCACCACATACAGTTTTAGGAAAAGGGAATGTTGGTCACAACACCATAGAAAATGTCTTACTTGTGTGAAAAGTGTCCTGGGTTTGTTTGCTTCCACCCAGAAACACAGCAGGACAGCACCAGCTATGAGGAGAAGTGACATCAGTTTAATGTCTCATCTGAAGGACAGCTCACTCCAGTGATACAGCATCCCCCTAGTACCACACAGTGGTTCCAGCATTACTGGCATGAGCTAGATTCCACTGTGGGATGCTAACCATGTTATTGCTTCTGGCTATACAAAGTGGAACAAGAACGAGGAGAACAACATTTTTCCCAATTCTTTGTTTGTATCAGTCTCTGAAAGCAAACACCTATGCAAATACTTTTATTGTCTGATGTTGGAATGACTATATATGCATGCAGAAACAATAAGAGTAATGTTTGAGCACCAATAACTGTCTCCGCAGTATCCTAGAGTTCCGAACAAGTTCAGCCATGTTTAAAAAGTTACTAGTAGTGGCTCAAGCATCTCTTTTTTTTTAAGTTAGCTGGAACAGCAACTATGAATTACAATCTCATATTGAGGCCCTTCTCATTTAATGGTCATTATACTGTACATTGGGGTGTGCATTGAAGGTGAAACAGCAGTCAAAGGTCTCAAATGCCAGCTGTATTTTACAAATACCCAAATACTGTGGTATATTCAAGGTATTCAATGGTGTCATATTCAGTGAAACTTTGAGATCTCATGAGATCTCCTCACCCTATTCCAGGGCTGTTTAGAGAGCTTTCCAGAGCTTATCCATGTGGCCTTGCCAGTGCACAGAGATACTTGGGCTGAGAGGAAGCCATGGAAATTGCTACTATAGTGGCTTTTTCTTATGGTCCTTTGGTGTGAGTGGCATTAATTGCCCTGGTGTGCACTTGACAGGGAGTAGTGGGGTTGGAATTGTGTTCTGGACCAAATCTCCTCATGGATTTTTGATCTTGTTATATAGAGTTTCTGTGGACCTCTGCCTCAGACTGTTTCCCTTTTGGGTCTATTTGGCTGTCCTCCTTGGACTTGGATTTTCAGAACCTATGTGGATTTTTGGATCTGCTGCAAGAGACTGTTGACTGTTATTTTCTTCCGGATTTTGATTTGGACACGCGGGTGATGAGAGGACCCTGGGTCCATAAACTTTTGTTTGTTTTAATTCTTTTCTGTTTATTTTGACTTTACAGTTTGTGTTTTTCTCCTAGCAGGGAGAAAGACTGATATTATTTTTCCCCAGTTGTGAGAGAATTGGGGGAGCTCATTTTCCTTTTTTGTTCAAAATTGTATATCTTCATGTTGGTTTGGCAGTCAGAGTGCCATTGTATTCTCTTTCCCGGGTGGTGAAAGGACTGAGGGGAGGGATTACAGGAATTTATTACTTGTTTTCGTTTAGATTTATATGTTATTGAAATTGTATATTTACTTTTGTTTATTTTTAGTAGGTCTGTTAGCTTAGGTTAGTTTGAATTTTTGGTTTGTTTTTGTTTTGTTTATGTATTTTAGTGTTTTATTTTAGTTAAGCAGCGACATGTGCTGGCCTTTATCTCCCACGGTGGTGCGCTATTCATCCTCCTTTCTTCGTGCCCTCCACCCCTTTTGTATTCCTCCCTTACAATTTGACATCTACCAGCAGTGGCCGAGGACTGGAGGAAGGCAGATGTGATTCCCCTTCACAAAAGTGGGTCCAAGACAGAGGCAGGAAACTACAGACCTGTCAGTCTGACGTCTGTGGTAGGGAAAGTGATGGAGTCACTTCTGAAGGAAAGAATAGTCGAGTACCTAGAGGTCAGTGGAGCACAGAACCCAAGGCAGCATGGGTTCACAGCGGGAAGGTCATGTCAGACAAATCTAATAGATTTCTTTGACTGGGTGACCAAAGTAGTAGACCAGGGAGGGGCTGTGGACATGGCCTACCTAGACTTTAGCAGGCATTTGACACAGTCCCACACAAGATTAATAGTCAAATTAACCAGCCTGGGAGTGGGACCCAGGGTGGCAGCCTGGTAAAACATTGGCTGGACAACAGGACACAGAAGGTAATTGTAAATGGAGTCCACTCTGAAGAAAAGGTTACTAGTGGGGTACCGTAGGTTCCGATTGGGTCCAGTCCTTTTTAATGTCTTCATCAGTGACATTGCAGAGGGACTGGAAGGAAAAGTATGCCTTTTTGCAGATGACACAAAGATCTGCAACAGGGTTGATACACAAGGAGGCATGAAAAGGATGAAAAGGGACTTGGCAAGGTTGGAGGAATGGTCAGAAGTATGGCAGCTAGGATTCAATGCAAAGAAGTGCAAAATAATGCACCTGGGAAACAAGAACTCTGGGGAAGAATACACAATGGGTGGGGAGGTAGTAACAACAACAAAAAAGGAAAGGGACCTGGGGGTAATCATATCAGATGACCTTAAGGTTAGCATGCAATGTGAGAAGGCAGTAGGGAGGGCTGGGGGTATACTGAGATGTATAGGGAGAGGCATCATCAGCAGAAAACAGGAAGTTGTTATCCCTCTGTACAGACAGTTGGTGAGACCCCATCTGGAGTACTGTGTCCAGTTCTGGAGACCCCATCTCCATGAAGGACATAGACAGGATAGAGGCAGTCAGAGGAGGGCAACTAAAATGGTGCAGGGTCTGCAAGAGAAGCCATGAGGAGAGACTAAGGAGCTTAATATGTATACCCTTGAGGAAAGAAGGAGAGGGACATGATAGAAACTTTTGATACCTCAGTGGAATCAACAAAGTCCAAGAGGGTAGCATCTTTCAGAAAAAGGACTTGCAAGAACAAGAGGACACAATTTAAAAGATAGAAGGAGGCGGTTCAGGGGCAATGTGAGGAAGTATTATTTCACAGAGAGGGTAGTGGATGCGTGGAACAGCCTTCCTGAGGAAGGGTTGTGGGGTCTAAAACTGTGGGAGAATTCAAGAATGCATGGGACAGACATAAGGCAATTCTTGTGAGGGGTAGGAAGAAATAGGCTGTTGGTTAACTAGGATCTGCAGCCTATCCTGTAGGTAGGGAAATGGGCAGACTAGATGGGCCTAGCGGTCCTTATCTGCCGTAAAAGTCTATGTTTCTATGTTATTTTAGTTAAACAGCGACATGTGCCGGCCTTTATCTCCCACGGTGGTGCGCTATTCATCCTCCTTTCTTCGTGCCGAAAACCCCTTTTGTATTCCTCCCTTACAATTTGACATCTACCAGCAGTGCAGAGCATTAGGGATTGCTCGTGGGAGAGTGAGAGGGGTTGGGGTTCATGAACAAGGGAGGATGAATAAGCGGGGCCATCGTATTGGGGTTATTAAGTCCAGAAGGTGCCCTGGGGTGAAACGGAATCCAGATCGGGGTTTGCCTTGTCTGGTATCCATACCCAAGGGCACTACTGATTTCAGTAGGCAGATAGGCCTGATAACCTCCTAGGTTGTCCAACTCGGGTGGTGTTATGCAATGCCAGGTCTGTTAGGAACAGGACCGCTATTATTGCTGACCTTGTTGGCTCGGCTGACCTGGCTTGCATCACCGAGACCTGGCTGGATGAAAATTCTGGCCCTATAATAGAGGCCATGATTCTGGCCGGGTACTTGGTGATACACCGCCCGAGATTGGACCGCAGGGGAGGGGGGGTTGCAGTCTGTTTTAAGACTGAATTGGGCCTCACGAGTGTGGTAGTAGGGGAGGTTGAGTCCTTTGAGTGTTCAGTTGTAGCAGGTGTAGGCGTTCGAATTGTTCTCATTTACCGTCCACCCGGAGATGGGAAATGCTTCTTACAGGAAGTAGCAGACTTCCTCATCGACATGTCATTTGAGTTGCCCAGATTGATGGTGCTGGGTGACTTCAACGCCTGGGTCGACAACAAACTCTCACAATTTGGTAACCACTTCCTCCAATTAATGTCTTCTTTGGGCCTTACACAGGTAGTTTCCACTGCTACGCATAAATCTGGGCAATCTCTGGACTTAGTCTTCCTTCTAGGGATTGATGCATCTCACATGGGGGTGGAACCAGTCATTTGGTCTGACCACTACACCGTGAGGTTCAATTTTTGCACCCCCCTTAGAAGGCCATCCCCTGTGGAGATGGTTAGGTACCGCCCATTATGGAATGTTACTTCACAAGGTCTAGTGGCGGTCCTTGACCTATCATCCCCAGTGCTGGTGAGCAGTAGCCCAGAGGCACTGGTGTTGGCCTATAATAAGGCCATCACGGTTGCCCTGGATTCTATTGCTCCTGTTCATGAGCGCCCACTTTCACTTCACCCCAGGGCTCCTTGGTTTGATGGGACTCTGACAGAGATGCGGAGACAAGGGCGAAGGTTAGAGCATTGTTGGCGTAGGTCCGCCCTTGAAGCCGACCGCCTTAGATTGATAGAACATTATGCTAGCTATCAATCTGCAATCACCCATAAGAAGGCAGAGTTCCTGTCCAGGGAGATTGCAGTTGCTCAGAATCGACCGGCTCAGCCTGTTTCGAACTGTAGATAGACTGTGCAACCCAGCCTGTCTGCAAGTTCAGAAAGCCTTTTCGCAAATAGAGTGCGATGAGCTTGCTCAATACTTTGCAACTAAGGTGGCTGACATCAGGGCGGACCTGTGGTCGACAACCTCTAAGGGTGATGTCGTTGGGACGTGCGAGAATGCAGTGCCTCAATTCTCTTGGAGTTCCTTTTATCAACCTGAGTTTGTGGATATTATGAGGTTTATCCATACTGTGCGCCCTACAAGCTGCAGCTTGGATCCTGGACCGACTACCCTAATTTTGGGCTGTGTTGATATCATTGGTCCAGTTTTGGTGCAAATAGTTTGGTGCTCCTTGGAGTCAGGTGAGTTTCCCAGCTCCCTGAAAGAGGTGGTGGTGACACCTCTCTTGAAGAAAGCTTCCTTGGACCCAGACTGTTTCTCAAGCTACAGACTATCTCTAACCTTCCTTTATTGGGAAGGTTATTGAAAAAGTTATAGCTACTCAATTGATGACCATTTAACCATCCATAGTATCTACGAATCCTTCCAGTCTGGTTTCCGTGAAAGACATAGCACCAAGACTGTGCTGGTTCGGGTGCTTAATGATCTTCTGAGGGTGAGGAATCAAAAGAGACGTTCCATCTTGGTTCTCCTTGATCTCTCTTCAGCTTTCGACACTGTGGATCACGTGGTGTTGTGAGCACACCTGAGGCAAATCTGCAGAATGTCGGGAACCATTTTGCAATGGTTCACTTCATTCCTTTCTGGGAGATCACAAAGAGTTGTGTCGGGGATTTTTTTCCTCTGGCCCAGTCTCTTTGCTGTGTGGAGTGCCTCAGGGTTCTGTGCTGTCACCCATGTTTTTTGCAGTGGTCCAAAAAATGAACTTTTCATGGCAGGCACAAAACATCTGCCACTGTTCCTCTTCATTCTTCTCATCAACCTCCTGCTAAAAAAACTAGCAGGCCATCCTAACTTTTCATTGCCCTACTGGTTCTGATACTGTGTCTGTATTTGGTGTCAGTTCACAGCAATCTTCTATGCCACTCCAAACTGAATCTGGTGGTCATGGGTGCAAGCAGCATACAAGACAGCTTAGGCCAGGTACAATTTCAATTTTCATTGATATCTGGACATATTTTACTCAACAGGAGGATGATAAAAGGAGAGTTGTGTGTTCACACTGTGGGCAGAGCCTCAGCCATGGTAAAAATATTAATAAATGGAGCACAACATGGCCTTGGTGCCACCTTCTGAAGAAGCATCCTGAAGTGGCTAACTTGAATAAAGCATCTGCTGGAATTGTCTCATCACACAATTGCAGACATCATTTCAGAAAAGCAAAACTAGTTTCTGATTGTCATTCTGGTTATGGCGCTGCTGGAGGTAATGGTGACACAGGCAGTCAGCAAGTGACCGAACACCAGCAAAATCTCATTTACAGTCCTTGGACCTTGACCAAGTTCTCCAGCAGATGCAATATTGAGTCCTTCACAAACTGCTTCTGATGGTGAGATAGCAGCTGTGCAGTTTGTGGTGCCCCCTTCCCCAGCCTAAATCACCTGCATTTGTCTACTCTGGCGCCTGGGCCAAGAGCAAAGCTATGCCATTTTAAAAGCCTACACTTGTAATAAAGTAAGCATTTGAAACATGCACAAAGTTCTTGCCAACTCACCCCACAGCTGTTCAGATCAGGCAGCTCACAGGAGAGATGACTGCACTGGATTTGTAACCTTCTACTATTGTTGAAGACCCTGAATTCTGTAGACGTCTGCATTTCTTGCAAGCTAAATACCACATCCTAATGCAAACTACTTTTTTCTCTTACAATTCTGCCAAATGTCTATGAGGCATGCCACAGTGAGGTGGAGAAATTGCTGAAGCAGGCTGTGGACAAGATTTTCCACTGTAGATCTATTATATATGGACCCAATACAAACTGACTACATGCATGCTTGGCACTCACAGCATACTAATGTTCATCTACACCAGTTGCACATGATGGCATAGCTGCTGTTGTTGACCCCTCCTTCTCTTCCTCTGGCCTTTGCTGTAGCAATATCCCATCTCACTGGATGCCTGCTCTACTTAGTGTTGCAGTTCTTCCACGTGAACACACCGGTGATAATGTCCTTATGTCTTTGCAAGAAATACTTGACTCCTGGATTAGCACAACAGGTTTGCATATTGGGTTCTTTATTACAGATGGCTAGTGCTAGAGCCTACCTGTGAGGGTGTGATTTTGGACCTGGTACTTTCCAATGGGGACAGAATTGCAGATGTCATGGTGGGTGGACGCCTGGAGTCTAGTGACCATCGCATGGGATGGTTCAATATGAGTACAGTGGCAGAGTCAAGACACACGGAAAGCAAGCGTCCTGGACTTCAGAAGGGCTGACTTTGCAAATTTGGGGATATGTCTCAAGAAAGTCTTAGCAGGGAGGGAGGACTGAGGGGGAAGTTGAGGAACAGTGGGTCCACTAAAAGGAGTCATAGTGGAGGCAACAAACCTTTACAACAGACAAATAAACAAAGGCAAGAGAGAAAGAAAACCACTATGGTTCTCAAAGGAAGTTGCTGGGAAGGTAAGAGTGAAAAAGTTAGCTTTCAGGAAGTACAAGGAAACACATAAGGAGGAGGACAGGGTAGTGTATTGGGATAAGCAGAGAGAGGCAGGGAAGGTAGTCAGGAATGCAAAGGTGAAAACAGAGGAAAAAATAACCCAGACAAAAAAAAAAGGGACAAGACATTTTATAGGTAAGTTAGTAAATGGAGAAAGACAAGGGGTGGTATTGTAAGGCTTAACGGGGAAGAAGGGGAGTGTGCAGAGGCGGGCTTGGAAAAAGCATCAATCCTGAACAAATATTTTTGTTCAGTATTCACAGAAGTGAGTGAAGGTGAGGGATCACAGTTAAGTGGGAGGAACAATAAGGGGAGGGAGGTAGATACCAGTTCATTTATGGAGGAGAGAATTCTAAAGGAACTCACAAAACTGAAAATGAACAAAGCAAGGGGACCAGATGGGATACATCCTAGAATATTAAAGGAGCTTAGGGAGATGCTGGCAGCATCACTAGCAGCCCTGTTCAATAAATCACTGGAAATGGGAGTGATTTCAGAGGACTGGAAGAGAGCAGATGTAGTCCCTCTACATAAAAGTGGGAGCATGGAGGAGGGGCTGGAAGCTATAGAACGGTCAGCCTGACCTCAGTGGTGGGGAAAATAGTGGATTCACTGCTAAAAAAAGGATTGTGGAACATCTTAAATCTAACAGAGCACAGGATCTGAGGTGACATGGATTCGCAGTGGAAAGGCAATGTCAAACAAATCTGATAGATTTCTTTGACTGGGTGACAAGAGAAGTGGATCAGAGGAGCAGTGGATGTGGCCTACCTGGATTTTAGCAAGGCCTTCAACACCGTTATACGTAAGAGGCTTGTAAACAAGCTGCCTGGGAATGGGTCCCAAGGTGATAAACTGGGTTAGGAACTGGCTGAGATATAGAACACAGAGGATGGTGGTAAATGGAGCTCAATCTGAGGAAAGGAGTATCATCAGCAGAGTACCACAGGGATCAGTTCTGGGGCTAGTCCTGTTCAATGTCTTCATAAGTGACATTTTTGACCTAAGATCTGCAACAGGGTAAGCACTCTGGGAGGGGTAAAAAAATGAGGAGGGACCTAGGTAAACTAAAGGATTGGTCAAGAGTGTGGCAGCTAAGATTTAATGTAAAATTCATGCATTTGAAGTGCAGGAACCCAGAGGAGGCTTACATGATGGGGGAGAGATACTGACAGCCACAAAACAGGAAAGGGATCTGGGAGTAATCATATCAGATGACCTAAAGGTGGCCAAACAATAAGCCAAGGATGTGGGGAGAACCAGGATGGTCCAGTCTGCATAGGGGGAGGTGTCACCAGCAGAACGAAGGAGGTTGTGATGCCTCTGTACAAATCATTAGTGAGACGTCATCTGGACTACTGTGTCCAGTTCTGGAGGCTGCATCTCCATAAGGACATAGACAGGGTAGGGGCAATTCAGAGAAGGGCAAGAAAAATGGTGCAGGCCTGCACCATATGTCATAAGAGGTGAGATTGGAGGACCTCAATATGTATACCCTGCAGAAAAGGAGGGAAAGGGGGAATATGATAGAGACCTTCAAATATCTCAAGGACATAAATAGGGTACAAGAGGGTAGAATCTTTCAGAAAAAGATGTTCTAGAACAAGGGGTCATGACATGAGGCTAGAAGGAGGCAGACGAAGGGGTAACATGAGGAAGCATTTCTTCATAAAGATTGTGGTGGATGCATAGAACAGCCTCCCAGCAGAGGTGGTAGGCACAAATTTGGTAGAGGAATTCAAAAATGCATGGGATAGGCATTGGGGAGCCCTAGTGACTGGACAGAGATCAAAGACAGAGATCAAGTAGGGTCTGCGGTTTCTGCAGCAGGTAGAAACAAACTCTAGTCAGAGCTAGTATGGCTGAAGGCAAGCTTACTGACATGGTGGAACATGGTTTTGTGCCTGGATTATTCCCTTATTACCCCATATATGTATTACACTACATCTCTGCTATATTATACTGTGATATTGCTATTTTGCACTAACATTATATTTTTAGCACACATCGTATAAGCATGAGTGCTAGGAATGTGCTTTGCTGCTAATATATGCTAATGTACTATGCATGGTTCATTTATACCTCATTATATTACATTTATCTAGATTATGTTTGCTTTTCATATATAGTTGACCTAATCATTGCTTAGATGTCTTTGAAGGATCATCAGTGATTATTATGTATTTATACTCTCATATAATTATATGTATGTACACTCAGGCACATATGCCATGTGTAGTATAGCTTTGTAAGCAATTCTCTATTTCTACTAACAACAGACAGATTCCTTGTTTAGTCTATCATCTAAGCACATGTAGATTGGAAGTGTCAGCATTTCTCTTTGTCTAAAGTTTATGCTGTAGAAGCATAATTTCTTATACTCATTATTATTCGTCTCCTAAGTAATTATCCAATAGAGAATGCATTGTGTAACACTGTTATAGTTCAGAACCAATGCATATGGTTTTGGGTATCAGTATGCTAGTTCTTATCTTGGTATATAAAACACTGTCTTGCCAGTTTCTCTCTCTCTCTCTAGAAGCTTAGTACGTACAAATAGACTGGCAAGTCACCCTTATCAGTGAGTTATTATCCTGCTTGGCTGTGAGTATAATAAAAATACTTTATTTATGACTACTTATCAGTGTTATCTCTGGCTAACATTGTAGACATAGAACAAATCTGATTTATTACTTTAGCAGTTAGTCTTCTAACTTGAAATTTATGGCGACCGCGACAGGACAATAACTCACTGATAAGGGTGACTTGCCAGTACACGTACACACACTCAGGATTTTCACATCCTGACTGCTAGTGGTACCTCTTATGACAGTAAATCTATCCAAACACACTAGGCATTTTGGTTTTGTTTTGTTTTTCTTATTTATAAAAAAAAATACAGGTTTAGACTCAGGCCTATTTGGCTCTGACACATCTATTTGAAATAGGGCTGATATAGCCAATATTCATACATATGTTAAAGGATCATGAAAGTATGAAATATAATATCATAGCCCCCCAACCATTGCATGGTATACATGATTTTGCTCATAAAGTGTGATTTACATTTACAATATTAAGGATATTGTGAAGGGGTTTGACCTGAAAAATGTTCATGTTAATCAATTAATTTCTGCTCACATTAAGGAAGTAGATGAGCATCACATAGCTAGGAAAGTCTTTTGCACTGCCTACAGTTATTATGTTTTTACAACCCTTTGGTTATCTCTTCCGGGATCTGGAATTAGGATATATCCTTGATCTCATACATGACAGACATATGGGTCAGTGGCATTGCCACATTTTGCACTTCTATTGCATGTGTTAACACATGTTTATTTGAATCTAGCACTAGTCCCTTGTCAATGGCAAGGAAGATTGAATATGTCACCACACACACCAGTATTGCTCCATGTTTCGAAACGTATTCCTGCACAATCCAGGAAGCCATGTTTGTGACTCTCACAGTGTCATTGCCGCATTTTCATTTTCATCTGGCAACATCCATCTCTGATCGTCTGGCAACTGTCCATTCTATTGATCATCTTGATGGGAACTTTTATCATGAAAGGTTGAAACTACCGCCTTTCCTTGTTTGCCATGAGGTCTTGGAATCGTGACTGACTCTGAACTTTGAATGTCGTACCTGAAAGGAACATCATCTTTTCTGCAGATGTGACATCTTCCAACTTGTCTTACCAACTTGTGAATACAGGCCTAATAACTGAAATTAGGCTTTCACTTGTGAACTTTCAAGTAAACTGTATTCAGTCCAGCCAATTAGATTCTACAATCAAGCTTATTGTTATGCATACTTTGAAGCAAGTCTAGGGTAGGGGCACTCCCTTAGCTCAGCAAGAAGAGTCTTCTTCATTTGATCTAAAATCCATTTTCTTCACTGCTTGTTTTCCAAGCCTGGCTGGCACCTCATACAAACTGAGTACTGTCATTAACTTTTACGCTTTGTGCAGCTGTATGATTATCTTCAACTGAACACTTTTGCTATTCCATTGTGAAACTCAATGTGCAACCTAATGCACCCCCTGCTGAAGGCTATGACAGTACTGCTGCCTCCTCAACATTTGGATCAACCTTTGGAAAATCTGAATGCATTGAATTTGAACCATGAATCTTCATCTGACATTTGAAGAAACCCTGGATTTATTCCTGGAACTGTTTGTAGTTTATGCCTTGTGGACATTGACATTTCGTGTCCTGTTCAACTTACCAGCTGAAAGATGCCATCTTTCATGGTGGTATGTTCTGCTGATGTGGAACATTGTGTGGTGACCAACTATACATTCTTCTGATATGGACTAAAAGTTATGCAAAGTGAACTTTTCTAACTTCTGTTTTTACTCCCTAAACAGGTAATAGGTTATACAGTAATCACACCTGTTCCCATTCCGGAACCAGATATCATTAAGTCTAGTCCTAACTATCTTGATGCTGTATCTCAATTTTACCTATTTTTAACGTTCATATTGGCAACTTGAGTTTGTCTCTCCAATCTCTTTTCAATAGAACAGATACCCACCTGATTTATATCAGTAATAACGTTACCAAGGCTCAGAAAGCACTTGATGATCTGATTAATGATGATACTGCTGTGATATTGGAAAACCCAATTGTGAAGTTTACTTTTCAAATATTTGTGGTGATTCAGTTTCTACTAACATTAGTGCTTATAATTACATTTTGTTGTTTAAGGAAAACCCTGAAACACCATCATGACCAATTAAAATTCCTCAACCAGACTCGTGCCTTGGGCCTGTAGATGAATGGTGTCTAACTGTCATCTTTTTATTGTGTTGCCACTTTTGCAATTAGGGCAACAATGAGGGGACTGTTGTGCCTGGGTTATGCCCTTATTACCCCATATATGTCTTACACTATATCTTTGGTCTATTATACTGTGATATTGCTATTTTGCACTAACATTATAGATTTAGCACACATCATATAAGCATGAGTTCTATGAATGTGCTTTGCTGCTAATATATGCTAATGTAATATCCATGGTTCATTTATACCTCATTATATTACATTTATCTAGATTATGTTTGTTTTTCATATATAGTTGACCTAATCACTGCTTAGATGTCTTTGACAGATCACTGATTATTATGTACTTATAGTTTCATATAATTATAGGTATGTACACTCAGGCACATATGCCATGTGTAATATAGCTTTGTAAGCAATTCTCTATTTCTACTAACAACAGACAGATTCCTTGTTTAGTCTATCATCTAAGCACATGTAGATTGGAAGTGTCAGCATTTCTCTTTGTCTAAGGTTTATGCTGTAGAAGCATAATTTCTTATACTCATTAGTATTCTGTCTCCTAAGTAATTATCCAATAGAGAATGTGTTGTGTAACACTGTTTATAGTTCAGAACCAATGCATATGGTTTTGGGTATCAGTAAGCTAGTTCTTATCTTAGTATATAAAACACTGTCTTGCCAGTTTCTCTCTCTCTAGAAGCTTAGAACATACAAATAGGCTGGCAAGTCATCAGTGAGTTATTATCCTGCTTGGCTGTGAGTATAATAAAAATACTTTATTTACAACTACTTGTGAGTGTTATCTCTGGCTAACATTGTAAACATATAACAAATCTGATTTATTACTTTAGCAGTTAGTCTTCTAACTTGACAATGGCACTGTCCCCCACATCCAAGATGGCACCCAAAATAAAAAAAAATTAAAAAAATGTGGTCTAGGTTCAAATTATGGAGGTCCAGCAGTGTCCTTCTGGAGACCCTTGGTGCGAAAGTGAACATCACCAGAAGGCAGACTGTTCATCCTAAGAAGCCAGCAATGCATCCTGGAGACCATCTGCATTGATGGACAAGCATCCAATGATGGACTGCTGGAGTGTCCAGGGCAGAGGGCCATGCATCCCATAGAGCCCTGCTTCACACTGCCAGCCATTAATAAGGTGTAAATTGAGATGAGAGTAATCAAAAATGCAGTACTGTAATATCAGAATAAAAACACAGAGCTCCTAATGTGCAATGCACAGGATAGACAATTTCAAGCTTGCTAGGGTCAGTTGTCAGGTGATAAACCACCCCTCCCCCAGATACTACTTTAACCGGTTCTAGCTGATTTTCTCCTCTGGCCCCTACTCCACCTCTGGCATTAACTTGTTTCTTTTAAAGGCCTTTGACAAACCATATAGATTGTGTGAAACATATCAGGCAACCTCTTGCAGGAGTCATTTTTAACTTCTCAAATCTGGGCACTGAATGAAAGCTTTTTGCAGTAGAAAATTTGTGCAGTTGCCTCTGGTGGTGAGTGCTGCATCTTTTATTCATGGCATTTCTATATTTCTATTGTCTTTGTTTAAACAATAATGACCAAGAAGCCAGTCATTCTGAGGGATTAACGACCGATTGGGGAAGGGGTGATCTGAGGCACTGCCAAGGGCCATCTCCATCCACTTGTTTTGTTTTTTAATTTGAGGAAATGACCTGCTTCTAAGTTGTTATTCTGGTTATAATAATGCAATTCTAACTTTCTTTTTTTTATCACTTACCTTTGCAGTTCTGTTTTGCCACAGAGCATTGTGAAGCAAACAGTTTGACAAGACTAGAACTTACATTAAAGATATTGCATGCTGTTTAGTATGAGTTTGATGCTTGAGGGGCCATTTCTAAGACATGAAAGACTCATGCAGTAACCAATCAGGAGCCTTGCTAAGATCATGAATAGTTAATTAGGCTTGTGTAACCACCCAGTCCCCTGGGGTTACTAGAATCCTATCAGTATTATTGGTAGGAAGGTATCAGGCAGCTGGCATGGAGCTCATTAGGGGCTCCTTACATAATGACATCATTGTTTACTCAGTTAACCTGAGGGAAATGATTAGGTCATTCAGAACTCTCACAGTAGCAAAAGCCACACTCTGTGCACAGCTGCTCTGGGGAGTTTAGAATACTCAGTTTCAGTTGGAGTCTGTCAGAGTGTGAGCTTGAGTGAGGAGGTGAGAGTGACAGAAGGATTGCCAGTGGGCTCTAAGGAGAGGGACCAGGATTTCTTACCTTAGTGGAGTGACATGTCCCTCTTCCAGTGAAGTGGTGGAGACCAGTGCTACAGCAGAATTTCCTGATTTCTACTCCAAGCGAAGTGGAAGGAGCTGCTTGTTCTCAGTGGACTCAAGGGGCAATCCTCTGAATGTTCTGTGGTGTCTTCAGCTGCCTTGGATAGGAACTGAGAGAGAGACTGTTTGATCGGCTACCAAAGAGACAGAGTGTCTTACTTTTTCCTTTTTGTTGTTCCATGTCCTGCGGATGGGACAACCTTCATGAGTACTGTTCTAGGATACTAGATCTCCCCATCTTTTAGGGGATTCAATAGTCTCGGGTGTGTGTGCACATAGATAATGCTAGATCGGACCTGTCAGTGCCCCTAGTTTAACCCAAGTGAGTGAGGTACTGTTAAATTGTTCACCCAAGTGAGTGCAGTTTTGTTCTTTGTCACCCCAGTGAGTGACAAAGTAAAGTGTGGTACCTCTAACATTTCAGTGGGGAATGGGGGGTTTCAGTGGTGTAACCCTGAAGAATGACAGAGACTGTCGGTAGGGGAAAAGGGTGGGAGGAATGCCATCTAAGTGCTTCCAAGGCAGGTCTTCCTGGTTCGTAAAAGGGCACCAGTTTTACCTGAGCAAGGGCCAAGCTGCAGGTTAAGGTGTGTGACTGAGTTTCACTAAAGTGCACATAAGTTCGAAGAAGAGTTCTGAGTGTGTGGCTTAGATTCACTAAATGAAAGTCATGGGAGGAAAATGTTCATGTGTTTGGACAGGTGTCCCCTAATGTACCTTTTGGGAATTTGGGAAGAAGATTTTTCTGTTGTGTGTTCATGAACTGTACTTCATACAAGGAGAGTCTGTGAAATGTACCTGTCCAGCTTAGACCAACCCTTGGGGGTCCATTTCTGCTTTAATTTTCCATCTGTTGAATAAAGTCATACAGCACAATCCCAGTCACTGTTATGAACATTCTGATTAGTGCTTCTGGTTGTGTGGATTTACTAGGGTCCACTCAGCAGGTTAGATCTAGCATATGCCTAGCAGCCTCCACCCAGAACTTGGGTTGTGTTATTTACACAAGGTTCGTGTTGTTTTGTTTCTGTACCCCCACCCCTCTCTTCCTCTAGAAAATGAGCCAGGTATACATCCTAACTCCAAGGATGGTAGCTACATTTTTGTAAAGTAAAATGGTATGCCAGTATGTGGATACCATTGTTTCCAGATTTTAATGGAGGGTGTGCTCACTAGTTAAAAAGTGGCCTGGGGGTTACACTTATAATGTGTATTTGCAGAGTAGCAGGGTGGGAAATAAGTCTCACAAACTAGAAGATCTAAGACTGCATATACAGTTACAGTCAATGGTGAATAGGACAAAGCTCAGACTTAGATGATGGGAAAGAGTCTCTCTGGGCAGCTAAGCTACAATGCAAATGAGTTCACGTAAATGGAGTTAACAGCCACTAAAATGCTAGCTAGTTTCATAATGATCCCCAACCTAAAACAGCTGTCTTGTTCCCCATCGCACAGTAGCACCTACCCTTCTGTCTGCCTTAAATAGTTTTTTAGCAATGGTAGCAGTAAACTCTTCAACTGGTTTTGTGGGAGTTTTCTTTGCTTTGTGCATGACCTAGCAGCTCAGTTACATGGTGATACCTGCCCCTCCCTCTCACACAGTCGCAAATGAGTTAATGACCATGTGGGGAAAGGTGCTGTTGTGCATAGAATAACAGGGTGCAAACATAAGGGTGTGACCCTAGACGGGCAATGCATCCACTTCGAACCATTCCCTTGTGACTGTGTCTGAGGCCCCTGATGCTTTTCATGAGTTAGATAATTGCTACATAGAGAGATGCATGTTAAAGAGGAAGGGATGGAAAACATTGCAGCATTAAAACTTCTTATAAAATGGGTAGGAAAAACCCTGCCTACTGATCTGTGGAAATGTATGTCTTAGATCCATCTAAGGCACAGGTATAAAAAAAGTGATAGCCAAGTGGGCTCAGCACGGCTCTGCTTTTAATATCCATTGTTCAGAATGTTGCAGTTTCAAACAGCAGCTATTTTCAACCACTGGTTTTGCTCACATACAAAGAGACAAATCATTTGTCATGGCCAGCACACCTGAAGTAAATTTTGATATGACAATGACTCAAGAGACACAAAACCATTTAACCTTGAGGAAGACATAGAAGAGCCCCCTCCAGCAATTTTAAATGAGGCTACTAATAGGGATGAACGGACCGGCTCTGGTGCAGTTCCAACACCCCCCCCCCCAGACAGGGGCAACTTGGCTATGACCAGAAAAAACAGAGACTTGATGGCTTGACTCTGATTGTCAAGTTGGCCCAGTTCAGAAGTGTGGTCTGGTCCAGAATAACACTTTCACTGCCAGTACTGCATGGAAAAGGCAGTGTATGGTACAGAAAAGTGATTTTGAGTGTTATTGAATCTTATGTTTACTACCATTTAATTTTGTGTGCAACTGTGTACATGAATCTTCAGTATTACATCACTTAGTGAAAAAGCAGGGATACTGAATGAATATTTCTGTTCAGTATTCACAAAAGAGGAGGGGGAAGTACCTAATCCAATTAACAGAAGCACTCTTGATAGAGGGGTTGATCCCAGTCCAGAAGAAAGGGTTCTGCAAGAACTCCTAAAACTGAAGGTGGACAAAGCAATGGGGCCTGATGGAATTCACCCCAGAATTCTAAAAGAATTAAGGGGGGGACTAGTGAAACCACTGGCTACTCTTTTTAATAAATCATGGGAGGATGGTGTGGTACCTGAGGACTGGAGGAAGGTGGATGTGATTCCCCTTCACAAAAGTGGGACCAAGACAGAGGCAGGAAACTACAGACCTGTCAGTCTGACCTATGTGGTAGGGAAAGTGATGGAGTCACTTCTGAAGGAAAGAATAGTTGAGTACCTAGAGGCCAGTTGGGCACAGGACCCAAGGCAGCATGGGTTCACAGCGGGAAGGTCATGTCAGACAAATCTAATAGATTTCTTTGACTGGGTGACCAAAGTAATAGACCAGGAAGGGGCTGTGGACATGGCCTACCTAGACTTTAGCAAGGCATTTGACACAGTCCCACACAAAAGATTAATAGTCAAATTAACCAGCCTGGGAGTGGGTCCCAGGGTGGTAGCCTAGGTAAAACATTGGCTGGACAACAGGACACAGAAGGTAATTGTAAATGGAGTCCACTCTGAAGAAAGAAGGGTTACTAGTGGGGTACTGCAGGGTTCAGTATTGGATCCAGTCCTTTTTAATGTCTTCATAAGTGACATTGCAGAGGGATTGGAAGGAAAAGTATGCCTCTCTGCAGATGACACAAAAATCTGCAACAGGGTTGATACACAAGAAGGTGTGGAAAGGATAAGAAGGGACTTGGCAAGGTTGGAGGAATGGTCAGAAGTATGGCAGCTAGGATTCAATGCAAAGAAGTGCAAAATAATGCACCTGGGAAAAAAGAACCCAGGGGAAGAATACACAATGGGGGGGAGGTAGTAACAACAACAAAAAAGGAAAGGGACTTTGGGGTAATCATATCACATGACCTTAAGGTTAGCAAGCAATGTGAGAAGCAGTAGGAGGGCTGGGGTATACTGGGATGCATAGGGAGAGGCATCAGCAGCAGAAAACATGAAGTTGTTATCCCTCTGTACAGACAGTTGGTGAGACCCCATCTGAAGTACTGTGTCCAGTTCTGGAGATCCCATCTCTAAGGACATAGACAGGATAGAGGCAGTCAGAGGAGGCAACCTAAAATGGTGCAGGGTCTGCAAGAGAAGCCGTGATGAGGAGAGACTAAAGGAGCTAATATGTATACCCCTGAGGAAAGAAGGAAAGGGGGACATGATAGAAACTTTTAAGTACCTCAGTGGAATCAACAAAGTCCAAGAGGGTAGCATCTTTCAGAAAAAGACGTTGCAAGAACAAGGGACACAATTTAAAGATGGGGGCGGTTCAGGGGCAATGTGAGGAAGTATTATTTCAAGAGGGAGGGTAGGTGGATGCATGGAACAGCCTTCCTGAGGAGGTTGTGGGGTCTAAAACTGTGGGAGAATTCAAGAATACATGGGACAGACATAAGGCAATTCTTGTGGGGGGTAGGAAGAAATAGGCTGTTGGTTAACTAGGATCTGTGGCCTATCCTGTAGGTAGGGAAATGGGCAGACTAGATGGGCCAAGCAGTCCTTATCTGCCGTCAAAGTCTATGTTTCTATGTTTCTATGTTAGTCATGAATCCTGCCACTTAATTTTTGGGTACCCTGCCCTGATTTCCTTGTTCGGCGACTCATTACTGCAGTACTGGTGACTGTTTTATGTTTATTTTTTTATTGCTGTTGGCTGCTTGCAACACAAAAATACAGACACAAATTTTTTAAAAAAGGTTAAATGTTATTTTTTTAATGGAGGCTTCTAAAGGAATAATACTGATAAATTTCTCATGCTCAAATAGGTCTACAATTCATCAGAGTGAATCAAAACCTTTTGGAAAACAATCGGAGTTGGAACCAGAACTGGGTCATAGCCCATCCCTATCTACAACACATTATAAGCACCAGACATGCAAATTTAACTGCTCAGCATTATTAAAGAGAGGGAAACAGGAACAAACAAAAATACATTAAAAACAACTGCCTGGGCTAGTAGGGTTTTTGATGACTGGCAAAAAAGCAGAAATGTTATTTTAAACTGGCAAATAGCCCCAACAGAAGAAGTGAAGAGCACCTTTGAGATTTGTATACAGAAGTATGAACCATGGCTAGGGTTGCATGAATTCGATTTTTAATTTTTTATAACTTTGATGGAATAAATCGATTTTTGTTTTTCAACCTTTTTTCTGAGCTTTATCGATTAAAATGTTCACAGTTGCACAAAATTATGGGTTTTCAAGCATGCATTTCGATTTATATAGATTTAACTTTCACTGTTGCTGTTAATGACAGTAAACGCTGAGGATTTACAAATTAATAAAAACACAAATTGTTATCATCACGTGTCAAAATAACAATATAACTTGTTTTGTCTGTCTGTAAATTTAGATTATTATCGATGGAAATATTTCTTCATTGGTTTGTGTGTCCATAGTTAAATCGACATTTATTGCACATTTACCAATTTAAATCTAATCCTGGCAAGCCTAACCATGGCTGACACAGAGTAAGCTCTAATTGTCCATCCTGCTGGCACAGAGGTAGCGCTACTGCTTGCAGCACTGATGATCCAGGGTCAGAGGGTTGGCTGGGGGAGGAGGATCGAGCATCACAAGGACTGCTCTCCTTCCCCAGGAAGAGGGTGGGACAATTGCAGTGCTGGACTGGCCTCTGGTGGGGGGGGGGAGACAGCCTGAAGTCAAGGAGGCAGGGAACATGGCAGACGTCAATGCATTCCTTGATACCAGCACATGCCATGTCCCCATTGGGAGAAAATCTGAAAAATTGTCCTGGTCATTCTGGATGACTGCCAGCCTCCACAGGTCCTGCACTCAAAGAATCAGGTACCCCTGGACTCTGGAACTGAAGTCCTGGTGGGCAGTGGGATTCCCCACCACCCCTGCCATTGAAGGGTATAGGGGGACTCAGGGAGAGAGGTAAACCCTGGGTAAAGTCAGGGTGATGGGGAGGGAAGGCCAGCATGAACGAGGGCACACCAGAATGGGGAGCATAAAGAATAAGTGAAAAAAAAGAGTAAGCCATAATCAGCAGTGTTGGCCTCTGCTCTGGAATGACTAGTCATTTGAATTTACTGTCAGTTGATGGTGATGTAAATGTTAGCACAGACCCTGCTTTTAAATCCAGTTATGTTTTTATTTCTGTGATGGAGCAACAAAAAGCAACACAAAAGGGCAAAAGGACTGCTCAAAACACCATGCCTGTATTTTAAAGCATTAGCTTAAAAAATCTGGCTCTCATCTGTACCGTCCCCCCAATGTCACACCTTGCCTTGTCTGCAAGTTTTTTTTTAGATATACAGCTCTACTTGGCCAGGTGTGGGAGGAATGGTTTGACACATCTACAACCAGATAGCCTAGAAATAAATATGGATGAGAATGGCAAGGAGTATGCTACCATACTCTACAACAAACATACAAAAAATACTCCCACCCAATAGAAATCAACAATCAGGCTTCCATTGGTTTCATGTACTTGATCCTCGCTTCTCCACTGTACCATGTCACAAGTCTGTGCAAGTATTTTTCTAAGCTGCCACCAGATGTGACATTGCTGTACTGCCATCTGTATAGGGCCTGTGGCACTTTCTGGACTCCATGCCTACATGGTAGTCGAGAGAGCCTATGGAGCTCAACTATGTTTCACACTAATCAGCCAAATTAACAAAGAAGCAGACCTGTCTTAGTGTTACACAGACTACTTGATTCATGTGACAGCATTACAGCTCTTGTCCTAAATAGGGAAGTCAGGCAGACTGGATGGACTGTTGGTCTTTTTCTGCTGTCATTGTCTTTGTTTCTGTGTTTCTCTTCTATACCTGCCTGGAGAAATATAAACTGCATATTTTGAGTCAGACAATTGCATATTCAATTTATACATCACTCTACTAGTTACAGCTTTTACATCTGCTGTTTGTTTGAAGATTTAGCCATTTCTCTTTGTCTTCAATTGCTGTCTTCAGTGCTGCACAGTACTATTGTGAGGTCATCAGCATTGTGAAAAGCTGCTTTCTAATGGGTTCCATATAACAATTATAGTAACACTAATAAGAAGATATCAAGATATCTTGAGATTAGCTACAAAGATCACTTGCCTTGTAATTTATGTCTCCACTTGTGTTGGCAGAATGCAGATATCGCTGACAAATAATAAGAATGATAAGAGAAATATATGGAGATAAATGGGTTTTGATTTAGGTATGGTCCAACTTAAGTTAGTCCTGATATGAAAGCCACAGACACACAGATGTCAACAGCAGAAACAGGCCCAACAGCCCATCGAGTCTGCCCAGTACCTGCTGTCATTCACAACCAGCCCAATATTATACTGGAGTTAGTCTACTGACAGACCTGACTGTATTTGATACTACTCCTCCAAGGCCACTCATCCCCTACCCCTGAGTGCCCACCCCCCCTCACACCTCTGGTTTGGACTATTCCCCTGTGCCAATCACACTTGTGTTTGAAGATGGCAATAGTCTCTGCATCAACCATTTCTTCTGGTAATGCATTTCAAATTCTCCTCAGTCCTTCCTGTAAAGACTGTCTTCCCATCCCTGCAAAAGTTTCACCTAACCAGTTTCCATTTATGACAGACTGTCACATTTTCCTTTTTTTTTCCTTTTTTATTGTAGACTTCCCGTTATCTCCTGACTTGTATGATACCCTCATTTATCTACTGCGAATCAGCATTTGCACTTTTTTGGACAGTTTAAATAATAAAAGAAGCCCTCCTTTTAATATGACTCAGACCAAGATTTCATCAACGTTCTCTGTTTCTGAACATTCATTGTTTCATAGTATCACATTTCTTGTGACTATAATGAATTAACATAGGGCAGGCACTGCTCTCTAACCTTATGTTACAACGGGTGTACAAAAACAACAGATAATACTGATGAAAACCTGGTCTGAGTCATGTTAAAAGGAGTGGTTCTTTTATTATTCCAAGTATAAATAAAGTGCAAAAGCAGGCTCAAAATGGGGAAGAAAGGGCATCATACAAGTCAGGCAATAAGGGGCAAGCTAAAATAGAATAAAAAAGCATAGATCACAGTTTTCACTGCTGCTTTGAAGTTCCTCTTTAAAATGACATTTATCTTTCAATGTTATAAACCTTTTGCATGCAGAGGCAGAAAAAGACAGCCATTTAAATGAGAGCTAAGTCCATGTTCTAAATTAAGTCAAATACAATATTTTTTTCCTTTTACCAAACAAATTGCACCCAGGAGCAGGCTGGGCTATCAAAATATGGTCTTTGATTTATGTGCCACTAATTAGCCCCCCCCAAAAAACATGCTTAGGAAAAGTATTAACTAAAGCACTTCATGGTACACCAGTTTACAGATCCCGCTCGACAGGCAACAACAAATTCTATGACTCCGGGCAGAATGCTTCAATCTCCATGCACTCCTATTTTCATGCTACCTAGAGAGTGTTCTATGCTTTATAGCACAAGTCAGAGAGGGCTAATCCTAAACCCATCTGACACAGACAGGATTGGAAAGGAAATAAATTTGGTCTTGTCGCACACACTGTATCCCAATGTAGTCTACAACCCGTGAACATTAGGCTTGCGCAGAGAAGTTTGATTAAACATCAGAAGGTGAGGTAGAGGTACAGAGAATAAGGCAAAGGCAGGTTAAGTAATTTGCTCAAGGTCACACATTAAATAAGTGATAGATGTAAGATACAAACCAGGTTTGTGATAGTCAAACCCGGGCCTCCCATGTTCACAGCTCTGTGCTCAAAGCACTAGGTGACACAGCCTCCCACACATACCCAAAAGATGTTAGCCGATAACTTTACAGCATTTATGAGGTGATGGTGCAGGGCCTTTGCTGAGTTTAATAAAACTGATTATTCTGATGCAACTGTCTACTCCTCCCAAGTTGTTAAATGCTAAATGGCTGATATATCTGTCTCCACAGTCCCATGCACTATCACTGCCTAATTCACTGACCTGCAAAACAATTTGAGAGTAGATGAAGGACACCATATAATGATTCTGACTGAATCCTTCTCAATGTAAGCCAGAGCAGAATATAGTGTCCCTTTTCCAGTGGTTCCATTAATTTATTTTTTGTGGAAGTCAAACACTTCCATGAGTCAAAATGTCGAAGTCTTTCAATTTTTTGGGAAGTCAAAATACTTTCCAGATCCCACAGTTTGAAAGCCAGTATTCTAAGAAGGATCAATTTTTGGATGTTAATACAAATATTAGTTTAATTGTGCTTACACAACTGGATGAGATGTATGCTTGTGTGACTTCTATACATTGTGGCTGTTCATCTCTTTATTCATGGGATATACCACTGTGTAGGGGTATGATGCAAGGAACCCTAGAGGAGGGTTCCCCCTATAGGTGCCATGGGACTAATTCCATTGCCTAAAGGTAAATTAGGAAGAAGCCCACAGGAAAGAGAGACAAACCTCTGAAGGAGAAGGGGTGGATGGTGGGGCAACAAAGAAACAAATCTTGGAACAGTCCAGGAGAAGTGGCCTTTTAAGGCCTGATGGGGGATTGACATTGTTGCTCCACCCATTGAACCCCAGGCTTAAAGTCTTCCCAGTCAATTCTGCTTACGCAACTGAATGAGATATATGCTTGTGTGACTTTGATACATTGTGGCTGTTAGCCTCTTTATCCATGGGATATACCACCCAGTAGGGGTACAATGCAAGGAATCCTAGAGGAGGATAAAGGTACCTTAGGAAGAAGTCCAAAAAGAATACCCAAAAGGGTGTCGAGCATCGAAGAAGCAAGAAATCAGAAGATATCCAGACCAGAATAAATGTGACAGACATAGATAAGGACAGGAGAAGAATGATATAAGGCTAGGACAAGGAACTAAAGGAAATCTGACAAGGTGCAGAAGAACGGACTTCCTAAGGAGAGAGGGAACAGCCGGCGCCACCATCCGACTCCATCCAACAGCGGAACCTAACTATGAAACCTATGAAAGCACTAACTCTGACTAATATTATGATCACTGCAACAAAGGAGAGGAAAAAAAAAACCTTTGAGGAGGAAACTTCTGGGGAACCAAAGCCTAGGTCACATTCCCTCCAGGCTGAAGGACATTTTGATTATTGATGGCTCAACTATAGCAATTTAAAGTCAAGATTGAAGAAGGAGGAAAAGTCCAAGTCAGAAGAAGCTTGTGCTCTGTCCTTCTAAATGGACAGCTGTTGAAGGATGTGAGTGATGTCTCTGCAAGTAAATGCTCAAAAGCAAGAGATGATGTATGATGATGGAAAGAAGCCTTGAAGGCCTAAATGGTTCAAGGTGAAGAATGAAATGGATGATGTAAGGTTATGAAATGAGGCCTAGAAGGCCAGTACTGTTAAGGTGAAATATGAAGAGGAAGATGAATCATGATAGAGTGAAGCCACGGAAGCTGGTGTGGTTAAGGTGAGGTAAGAAATGAATGATATACAATGATGGAGAGAAGCCTGGTAGCCCCAAGCAAAGGGGCAATAGACATGAAGGCATTTCTCCGAGTGGAAAGCAGGTCAAGTTGAGGTAGCATGGACCCACAAGGGTTATGCTTAAGTGGTCAATGTGAAGGAGTAGTCCCACATAGAGGTCAGATGAGCAAGGGATATGCAGATGCGGTCATGAGAAGATTGGTGGTGATAATAACCACAGGAGTGCAGCAGTTCTATGAGGTAGCATAAGACCCAATAAGAGGTATGCTTGATTAATTGATGTGAATGAGTAGACTCTGAGGTCAGACTGGGTGAAAGAGAACCAGACTCAGGACCTGGACATTAGATGGACTAGGGTAAGAGGAGGATACAAACTGGGACAGTGATGACAGGATAGGGAAAACCCCAAAAGAAAGCAAAGATCAGAGAAGGAGTGGAATGGAGGGTGAAGAGAATGGGAGGAGGAGGGCAATAAGTAGAGCTGACAGGGGAGACCACCCCCCGAGACAGTGGAGAGAGGTAGAAAGAAGGACTGAGTCAAGCAACTGAGGCTGATGAAAGAACAGGTTTTGCAATCATGAAGAGCTCCAACAGCTGGGGGGTGCCTATAGAATGCTGTATGACCGTGAAGAACATTAGGGAGAATGAGGAGAAGGGCAGAGGAGGATGAGCGGTGGGGCCATGCCAAGCAGCAGGATAGAGGAGGCCAGACATGGAGCCAGGCAGAAGGAATATGAAGGAAGATGGAGGGGAGACCGAGAGAGGTGGAGGGCCAGGAGAAGCCCATGGGTCAAACCAGATCTCCAAACCTCCAGACTGCAAAAAAGGAATAGGGCTGAAAAGACTCAGGGACAAACAACGAAAAGCAGGGATACATTAGACAAACGGAAACATCCATTCAAGAAGTTATGAAGACTGCAGGTCTCGGTGTAAGAAGCAATTTGGGACTGTGCGATGGCAGCAATACACAATGAGATAAGCGGAATCCAATGTTCAGACAGGAATGAGGAACAGCCACACCGACAGTGGCGCACGAGTCCTAGCTGCACTAGGTAGGCCATCCACAGGGGTAAGGGAGTTGCTGTGAATATCAGATAAATGGAAACTGATGATGTGTGAGTTAATTATGGGCTGTGAGTCAAATAGCATGACACTGGTTTGCCTAGCATTTAATACCAGGAGATTAGTATTCACATCTGGACTCGTGGATCAGAGGATCTAGTTTTCAGACAGTGAACAACATCTGTGACTGTAGTAAACAGTGTCAGCAGCATACAGGGATTCTTCGTCATTACCACAGGTGAGAAGAAGATCATTGACAAAGACTGACAACATTAAGAGGCTTAGGACACAGCCTTGTTGAACCCAAATATTAGCATTGTCCTCTGACTTAGATGTTCTGTAATAGTTCTTTTGGAAAAGTATGATTAAATTGTGCAAACACTCAAAGAGAGCAGCAGGCGAGTGGCCAGAAGCCACGGACATAAAACTGAGCAGGCGGGGTGAAGCGGCCACCTGAGGCGGATGACTGCAAAACCATGCAGCTACTACCACTAGGAAAATCAGTGGGCTATCAAGGCAACAGATGTCTGCTACAATGAGCAAAGCAGAGGAGGCAGCTGGGAAGGAGGAAGCAAGACAGGAGTTGGGTGCAGTGCTCCACTGAAGCAAGCTGCAAGGAGACAACAGGGATTCTCACAGAGAGCTGCCGAAGCCAAAGAACACCCCACAAGTGCCAGCAGTGGAAGCCGGGTGATGGAGCACCTGAACACAGTTGGTTCAGGGAAGGGTGGTTTGAGGCATGGGTCAAGGCAAGCAACGGATGCGAGTAGGTAGAGACAGAGAGCAGAGCAAGGGAAAAGCAGAATGAGAGGAGGAAAATGGATGTGAAGGGGAGTTAAGCAGCAAAGCAGAGGACAAGAGAGAGAGAAAAAGACAAGCACCGAAGAAAAGCTGGAGCCAGGGGCAGAAACAGAAGCAAAAGACAGGCAGGAGAGCAAGCTGGAGGGAGCCAAGGAAACACTGGAATTGGCCAAAAATGAGAAAGGGGGGGCGAGGAAGAGAGGCACCTCTGGTGCAACAAAGAAACAAATCCTGGAACAGAAAGAGTGGCCTTTTAAGGCCTGATGAGGGAGTGATGTTGTTGCTCCGCCCATTGAACCTCAGACTTAAAGCCTTCCCATTGTAAAATACAATTTCTTTTAGAAAAATCTATAATTTCTTAGCTTCTGTGCCTTCAGTTTGGAAGTCATACAATTTTGCTTTTTACATTTTGAAGTCAATGACTTCCTTCCTTCCCCCTTATTTCAGAAGATTTTGACCTATTTTTGGGTTCTTTCAGAACTCCCTTGTCGCCGATATTGTTTGCTGTGTACATGCTGCCCCAGGAGAGCTCATTAGGAAGTACAACTTGGGTTTTCATTGCTGTGCTGATGATACCCAACTGTATCTTTCCTTTGCCCCAGAACATCCAACACAATGGATGTGCTAAATAATTGCCTCACCAAGATCAATGACTGGATGGCCTCCAGCTGGTTGTGACTGAACCCCGGTAAGATGCAGGTACTGGTGCTGGAGTCAAACAGACGGCATGATAGGATGGCCACTGGTGCAGAATCAGGACTTTTTCTGGGTCTGTACCACAGAAGACCTCCTCTAGCATGCATGATCTGGGCATTATTCTTGACAGTGGGCTGATGCTTGCGTTTCAGGAGTCGCCCATTGTTTGAACCAGTTTTTACCATCTAATGAATTTCATCAGGATAAAGTCCATAGTTCTGCTTCTGGACCTCCCCACGTTGGTTCATGCCTTTGTGGTATCTAGGCTTGACTACTGTAATGTGCTTTATCTCGGGGTCTCTGGAGGAACCCTCCACTGGCTGCAGCTAGTGCAGAACGCAGCTGCTAGATTGTTGACTGGGCACTCTAAGTACTGTTACATCACCCCAGTGCTGTGAGAACTACACTGGCTGCCAGTCAGGTGGAAGGTCCTCTTTAAGGTGGGCTTGCTCACCTGTAAGGCCCTACGTGGACTGGGTCCTGGTTACCTGAAGGACCTTCTTGCACCTGTTGTTCTCATCTGCTTCCTCAGCTCCTCCTCCAGGGGCCTCCTTATGATTCCCAGGATGGGGTTAAAAATGGCCAGTGACAGAGCTTTTAGTGTTACCGACCACTACCTGTGAAATTTGTTACCTCCAGCTATAAGAGAGGCTCCTTCAGTTGAGGTCTTCCAACCCTGTCTTAAGGCCTTTTTGTATAATTAGGCCTTCCTGGACCTTGTTCTATAATTCTAGCCTTTGCCTGACTTCTGTGTTTTAATTTTTGTCCCTAGTTATATGCTGAGTTTTTGGTATTTAATTTTGGAGTAAATTGTTTATAACATTTTATAATAATGAGTTATTTTATACTTGTAACCCCCCTGTTACCCAGGGTTACTAGAATCCCAGTAAGACCTAGTGGTAGGCAGGGAAGGCAGCTTGTGAAACTCCAGTTAAATGGATTTCACACTGTCTCACTCTCTTCTCAGTCTCAGCTGAGACTGAGGGATGACATCACCATAGAACTCTCGCAGCTGCATGAGCCACACTGGAATGCTGCAGTTGGTAGTTAGGATAGAATGTTGGGGATTTTTGAACAAAGTCTGTGTGCAGTCCTGGAGAGAGGAGCAGCACTGAGTCTGTGTGCAGGCTCTCAGAGCCTTAAGCTCTGTTTTAGAGCTACTGTAAGGGAGGTGCATGTTTTCACTGAAAGAGGAACACAGTAAGCTGATTGTGAAGTGGTGGAGACCGCTGTTGCTGGTTCATGTGCCCCATCCCTGAGGGGATGGGGGTGGAAAGGTTTGCCTGTCTTCCAGGGGCAACCCTCCTGGTTCCGGCTAAGGAAGAAGCTGCCTTATTTCAAGTTGTGCTGCGGCACCAGAAGCTGTGGGGGGAGAAATTCCTGTGAGGAATCGCCTGTGGGGCACCTGCAACCAAAGGGTGAGTTCGCTCTGACAGAGGGCCAATGTTTTTCACCTGAACTGTTGGAATATGGGGATTGGACTACTTAATCTGTAGGAGGTCTAGTGTAATAGACATTGTCAGTTAACTCAAGTAGGTTTAAGTCCGGCACCAAAGAGTGAAGTAAAGTGGGGATTGGACTGCCTAATCAGTGGGGGGCCTAGAGCAATGGGCTAAGCCAAGTAAAAGTATGTTCAAGTCCAGCACAATGTGAAAACAAGACAAGTAGTGGAAATGTGACATACGTTTAGCCTTAATCTACATTGCCAAGCTTTACAGAATGAGATGTTTAATGTCCAGAGAAATGGCCGGGTATGAATTGTGGAAGCGAGAGGTGGGAGACCCCCCATCAGTAGTAACCAAATTCACCTCTACGGATTTGCTCTGTGGCACCTTTACTTTCTCTCAGGTACTTGGCCAGTGCCTGAGGAAAGTACCCAGATGTGGGATTAAAAGGAAGTTTCCCTGATAGAGCTGAGGTGCTCTTAGGTGGTTTAGGCAGCCACCAGAAAATGTTTTCATGACATATGGAAGGTGTCCATGTGGCTGGCAAGGGAGCCGAGCCAGGGAAAACCCAGACCAGTGTACAAGTTCGGGCTGTGTACCCAAAGCAGCATGCAAGTCTGGTCTGTGTGCCCGGTGGGTTCAGAGCCTGAGGGCTGAAGTGTTGAAGAAGTGTTCTTGATTCTTTTAATCTACATTACCAGGAATGTAGCCCCGTGGGGGTCCAGCTATGCTTTGTTTATTCTGTTTGGATGTGAATAAAAGCCACACTTTAGAATCCCAATCCTGGTATTGGACATTACAGTTATTGCTGCCTGTGTTCGGAGTTACTTGAGTGCTCCTGTGCAGAGTAGCCAAACCTAGCCCTCGTGCCAAGTAACCTATTCCTCCCCGAAACCAGTCCCCACCTGGTACTGCTGTCAGATTCAAACAGCATACCACCTGTCATTTGCAAAATGATGGGGGTGGGAGTTACATACTGTTGATTTTATTTATGTGATTTGAATTTGTACGGTACCTAGAGCCTCCAGGATGGGTGTCTTTTTAAATATAATTTACCTTGTCTTGCCTTTTTGACTGTTTTGGGGAGTCAAATACTCCCAAAATGGAGTTAACTGAAGCCCTGCCCCTTCCCCTTTCATGCAGTGGCACTATTGGAAAGAAGTATCACCCTCTGAAATTCTCAGGTGCAAGGATCCCATGGTAGAGGTTTGAAGTAGTTTCCATGCATGTGTACAAGGCAAGAACAGCAGCAGACTGAGAAGGCAAGCAAAGATGCTATGTAATCAACTCTCTAAAAAGTGCCTGTTATCAAATCCCACAGAAGTAACTGAGCAAGAACTTTAAATATGGAATTGGGACCCTGAAATTTGCAGAATAACCACATGCTGAGCTCTCACTGACTATAACAACACTTCCTCTACTGCTCACACACACAGAGCTATCAAATCCAAGTATAACAGGTCCCTTCATTTACTGGGAAGTAACTGGTTTCACCCATTCCATGAGCCCATTGGATTCACCATTTCTATGAGGCCTTTGCTGATCAACTTCTGACAGATTGGAGGGAATAAAAATGAATTCCCAAAGTGTGAACAGTCAGTCGGAGACCACCCCTGAGGTTTTTGAGCCTCTAACACGCAAGTCCACATAGCAGAAGTGACAGTTTACACTACCTGTATGTTGCTTTATTTGTGTGTGTGTGTGTGTGTATTTTTTTAGACTCTTTGGAATTACCAGTAAATGGAAAACTAGCACTCTCAACTGACAAGGGCTGGTTCTGATTTTTATGTTGCTTGCACGCATGTGCAAGAAACATAGTGCCATAATCCGAGTTTTTGGAGGTGTGGCACCCGTCTTCCAATGCAGTCAGTGTGTTTGTAGGCGCACCCCCAGTTCCCCAATCACTGCTACAGCTGTCTATGACAGCAGTTGAAAATGCAATGATCGTACAGTTGAAAGGGAGAACTCCACTTCAGTGAGCAGATCTCCCTCCTCCACACCACACACATGCGCCTTGCTCGTTATCGCGCATCTCCCCACAGTATACGACCCGATGAGGGTGTCCAATCCCGTCAGCTCCGCGCCTCCCAAAGAGCATCCAGGTGCCACGCTGTACCCACCCCAGCGTGGCTAAATGTTTTATGGCACGACAGGGTGCCCAATCCTGGGCCAGCTCAGCCCCCCAACAGCCTTCCAGCTGCCATGCTGGGAGCCCACCCAGTGGTAAATCGCCTCGTCGTCTTATTAAAAAAACCTGTAAATACAAAACTGTCCTCGGCGTTTCTCCCTGGCCCCTCCCACAACCCGAACCCACACTGTGCACCCTGCCTCCCCACCCCCTCACCCCATACTTACCTCCAGGCTCGGGCGTGATCTTTGGTGGACGAGAACATGTCTGCACTCTTCAAAGCCGACCCGTGAACTAAGGAAATGCCAGTAAGCTGTATAATGGGATAGATAGGGTTTTCAACTTTGTTGCATATCTCAGGCATTTTGGGAATTTTGGGCCACATTTTCAACATGGGGTTTTGGGACCCTCTTCATGAATTCTTGCACTGTCATGGCGTTAATGGGCGAGAAGGGTGATTTAGCGGTCACTACGTGAAATCACCTTTTGGGACGATTAACAAAATGACACTGCCAATGTTCATAATTGGGCTCTCAAAAGTCTATGTTGAAAGATTGAGAAAAATTCCTAAAAATGACTTTTATATTGCGCGAGTTCCCATGCCTCTGTAAGTTTGTAATTTTTAATATTTTCACTCCAGATTTTCAACATTACCATTTTACCACACCTCCTTTTGAGCACTACAGCTGTCATTTTTCACATCTCATCCAAAACGTGTTTCTGCCCATGTAGCGCATAATGGCGCAGTCGGTGTGTGAAATCAATGTATGGGACACTAAGAAAATCACAGTGACACTGTTCATGAGTAGAGGTCTTACAATGGCTATGTTGAAAATTTGGTGAAAAAATTCCTAAAAATGATTGTTTTATGAGCATGCGTTGTGCAGTTCCTATGTACGCTCATAAGTTCGCAAATTTCTAATATTTGCACTCCAGATTTTCAACATTGCCATTTTACCACACCTCCTTATGAGCAGTACAGCTGTCATTTTTCACATGTTGCCCAAAATGTGTTTCCTTGCATGTAGCGCACAATGGCGCAGTCGGTGTGCGTAATCAATGTTTGGGACAGATTAAGAAAATCACAGTGACACTGCTCATGGGCAGAGGTCTTAAAATGGCTATGTTGAAAATTTGGTGAAAAAATTCCTAAAAATTACTGTTTTACAAGCGTCTGTTGCGCAGTTCCTATGCATGCTCGTAAGTTTGCAAATTTTTAATATTTGCACTCCAGATATTCAACATTGCCATTTTACCACACCTCACTATGAGCAGTACAGCTATCATTTTTCACATGTCGCCCAAAATGTGTTTCCATGCATGTAGTGCAGAATGGCACATTCGGTGTGTGCAATCAATGTTTGGGACAGATTAAGAAAATCACAGTGACACTGTTCATGAGCAGAGATCTTAAAATGGCTATGTTGAAAATTTGGTGAAAAAATTCCCTTCAGATGTTTTGTAATATTACTAATGAAGACACTGAACAGAACTGGCCCCAGGACCGATCCCTGCAGCACCCCACTGGTCACCCCGTCTTTCTAGACTGCACACCATTTACCACCACTCTCTGCCTAATGTCTGTTAGCCAGTTTCTAACCGCCAGTTTCTAACCCAGTTTACCACCCTTTCCCCATGCCCAGCCTACCCAGCTAGTTTATCAGCCTCCTATATGGGATGGTGTCAAAGGCTTTGCTGAAATCAGGGTAAGCGTTGTCCACTGCCCCACTCTGTTTCACTTCCTTTGTCACCCAGTCAAAGAAATCAACCAGATTTATCTGACATGATGTCCCCACTGTGAATCCATGTTGTCTATGGTCCTGGGCTCCAATGACATCTAGATGCCCCATTATCCTTTCTTTAAGCAATGTCTCCATGATCTTCCCCACTACTGAGGTGAGGCTGAACGGCCTATTGTTCCCTGCCTCCTCCCTGCTGCTGGACTTGTGTAGAGGGACCACATGTGCCCTCCTCCAATTCACTCATGTTGAATGACTCAGTGAACATGGCTGCCAGAGGTACTGCTATCTCCCTTCGCAGTTCTGTTAATATCCTTGGGCATATGCCATCTGGTTCCATCGCTTTGTCCACCTACAATTTAGTGAACTCCTGCTGGACTCTTTTGCCTTTGAATGGACTATTGTTCACCTCTTCACCCCCTTGGCAACTGCTGTACTGCTGTGGCCCTTGCCCCTCCCACTCTTCTCTGAATACTGAACGGAAAGACACAGTGGATGTCTTGGGAGGAAGGCATGGAACTATCACTTCCAAATACCTAAACAGCACATACAAGCAAGCAACATTTGGCATTGACAAATGCTTGTTTATTTTATTTTTTTATATAAAAGCAGTGCTATACACTTTAAGAACACTGTGCTGATTTGCACACTCATGATGATAAAAGCTGGTTAGGATTGTATATAGAACAGAAGCTGGTTTCATATAAGACTGAAAACGGTGTTAAAAGGTAATTCAGAGACTTTTAGGCGGGTACCATAGAGCAAGCAGCAGATGTTTAGTTTCCATGCACAGCACTATAGCCACAATATTCAGAGTTGGCCAACAGCACCATGCAGCCAGTAGTGCTGTGCAGCAAATAGCCCAAGTCAGCCCTAAGCAATATTCAGTTAGTGTTAATGTTGTCCTCATGATCACTCACTGACAGTCAGACAGTGGCCGGCCAAGCAGGTGAGTAAAGGGCTGTGAAGGTCACCTTCATTGTATGCGACTATGGACTGGTTTCTGGGGTGATGGTGTGTGTGGAACAGATGGTACAGAGGGAGCAGGTTGGTGGGGGGGGATTGGCTACTGTTTGGGGAGAGGGGGACCACTAGCCACCAGGATATGTATAGGTTATGAACAGCATGGGTGAGTAAAGATATTCATGCATGGGTGGTTGAGGGGACTACTAGATACTAGGAAGACTAGAAAAACTGTGCAACAGGGGTGACTTGGTTGGTGAGTGAACCTCTAGACACCAGGGATATTAAAAATAATGATAGCATGGGCTTGTGGGATGCAACCACTGTGCGCAGTTAGGGCCAGGTTTCTGCAGCGTTAAACAGTAGTTAGATGGCGGTGTTTAGCACTTCCAAAGCATTAATCAGTAGTGAGATGGAGGTGTTTAGCACTTCCAAAACTGTTGAATGTAACATTGCACCCCTTATAGAGGCAGTGTAGTGCAGTGGGTTAGGGCTCTGAGCTGCAAACCTAAAGACTGCAGTTGGAATCCCACAGCCCCCCACTTACATACTGTGTGACTCTGAGCAAGTCATTTAATTTCCTTGTGCACACAGGTCACACCTGGAAACAAACTTCAGCTTAGTGTGCCTTTCCTGGTTAAACAATTTCCCCTTTCCCATATGCATGCAAGAGTCCTCATTTCTCATTTGCATAGGTGCAATGGTATAGTCTGCACTGTCATGCTTCCAGGGTAGTGCAGCACATCTAAGACCTCTGAATATGGCATCCCCTGAGCAGTGGTGCTATGCATGGTTAAAGTGGTGCTAGCCTGGTAAGTGCCACTCTAACCATTTGAATATGTAGGCCTAGGTATTTTACACACACGCAGACACATAGACACACACACACACACACACACACACACACACACACACACACACACACAGATCAGAACAGCTAATATTCTTCAGGTGAAGCTACCTCTGGCTGGAAGCTGCAATACTGAACATAGGATTTGCAAGAAAGCAAGTTGTGCTCACACCAGAGGGAGGTGAACCTTACAATTGTCTTTGGTTTGTAGCAGATATTCTGCAGGTGGAGGCTACTTCTAACTGAAAGGTGAAATAAGGAACTTAGACTTATCAGGAAAGACAGTCTTTCAAGCAACAGAGGGAGGTGGATCTAGCTTTACTTCTGTTCCAGTTCTTAAGATTATCAGTGCAGGAAGAGTTTAAACCCTGGGCTAAGAATTTGTCATAAGTCCTGAAGTAAGTGCAGGTACAGGCTGTGTATTTGACTCAGACAAGTGTCCCAGGGGGTGGAAACTGTTTTTTGTGTTTATCTGTGTGTGCCTTAAAAGGCCAGGCCAGACTGTGTCAGGAAGTGCTTACATCATAGCTACTTATCAGCCAATAGCTATGGAAGAGTCTTAC
Organism: Neoceratodus forsteri; assembly: GCA_016271365.2. NCBI lineage: Eukaryota > Metazoa > Chordata > Ceratodontiformes > Ceratodontidae > Neoceratodus > Neoceratodus forsteri. The sequence continues at coordinate 1,038,346,244 of CM057453.1, forward strand.
AGACCTGAGAACAACAGTATTATAAGCAAGTGTTTTATAGCAAACTCATCAGAACAGCTAATATTCTTCAGGTGAAGCTACCTCTGGCTGGAAGCTGCAATACTGAACATAGGATTTGAAAGAAAGTGAGTTGTGCTCACAACAGAGGGAGGTGAACCTTACAATTGTCTTTGGTTTGTAGCAGATATTCTGCAGGTGGAGGCTACTTCTAACTGAAAGGTGAAATAAGGAACTTAGAATTATCAGGAAAGACAGTCTTTCAAGCAACAGAGGGAGGTGGATCTAGCTTTACTTTTGTTCCAGTTCTTAAGATTTTCAGTGCAGGAAGAGTTTAAAGCACAGCTGCCTTATTTTGGGGCTGACTGCTTTCAGAGCACAAACCACCAGGCTGTTTTGGGGCTGGGGAGGTTTACCTGTGTCTGACTTGGATGTCTGGATTTTCTCTGTTTGATTAGCAGGTATTTTCTCCAGTCAAATTGTTGTGTAGGGCATCTTGCTGACAGGAAGGCACTCATCGTAGCGGTGGGTCAGAGCTTTTAGCTGATTGTTTCATGAGGGCACGGTTTAGGCTCAGCCCTGCCCACCCCTCACCCACCCACTCCTGGAAATAGTTTCTTTATACCTGGGGTTCTGACATCATTTCCTCAAGAGTGCAAGGTGCATATCACTGTCATATCCTCTCTATCACACTGCATTGACAATATAAGCATACACATTGTATAATATATATATTTCTATATAACAAACCAATCACACACACACACACACACACACAAAAGTAGATAAACATGTAGGGAGTAGTGCAATGTAATGGCTGTGGGGCAGCAGTCTTCCGGAAGTCTTTCTGGAGGCTGAGATGCTGCACTGTTTGCAGACAACTCTCTGCCCTGAGGGAGGAAGTTGCCCGTCTTCAGGCCACACTGGACAGTAGGAAGGGAACCTCCCCCATCCAGGGAGCACCAGAGCCACCACCACTACCTTAGAGGTTGCGAAGAAAGCACAGCAGTTGGACCACAGTGGGCTCAGGGAGGGTGAGGATGGTGGAACAGAGGCACACCCAGTCAGTTGTTCCACTCCACACTCCATACACCATTCTGGGGGAGCATAGCTCCCCTATGGATGCAGCCGCAGAGGAGACTAAGGAGGCTAAGGATAACTGTCACAAGGGAGGCCCACAGGAAGGAGGCAGAGGACACCACAGGGAAAGGAAGCAGCTCCTGGTGGGGGACTCAATTATTAGGGGGCTAGAACTTAGGGGAGCAGGGAAAACTGAAGTAAGGTGCCTGCCTGGTGCCATGGCTTGGAGTCACAGGAAGCGCATCCTCAGGATCACGAGAACAGCTGCACAGGAGTCTGAGCTGGACTTCATTGTCCACCTAGGGACTAATGACTTGGCTCATCATGAGATTAGAGCAGTGCAGTAGGACTTTGTAGAGTTGGGGAGCGGCCTAAGACAAGTAGCACACGCAGTATCCTTCTCAGAGGTGCTGCCTGTCAATGGCATGGGGGAGGCAAGGGTACTTTGCACCAAGCAGTTTAATGAATGGTTAAAAAAATGGTGTGGAGCATGGGGAGTTTGGCTTCATTGGGGACTGGGGTTCCATCTGGAGGGACACCAGCCTATACTGGCAGGATGGTCTGCATCTGTCCAGGAAGAAGAAGAAGAAGAATCAGCATTTATATAGCGCTTTTCATACATCCAAAGCACTTTACAAGCAATGCTAGACTGGTAGTGAAGTGACTGAATGTGTGGTGGCAGCCATATCACACATCATCATCACCCACACACAGCCTGGATAATTGCATGAACCGGTTTATGGAAAGGGGAATGTTGGCCAGGACACCGGAACTGTTCCCTGCTCTTTGCGAAGAGTGCCCTGGGTTCTTTTACTTCCACCTGGACACCACCAGGATGGGCAGAAGGGACCTCAGTTTAATGTCTCATCCAAAGGATGGCACACCCAGCAGTACAGCACCCCCCAATACTGCACTCGGATGCCAGCGATATTTAGGTGCAAGTCCAATCCCGGTGTGGGACGAGAACCCACGACCTTATGGTCCAGAGGCAGATGTGCTACCAACTGAGCCACGCTGACACCTGGAAGGGAACAAGTCTTTTGAGCAATCGGTTTAAATGCTTCATTGGCAAGCTTTTAAACTAGTCAAGCGGGGAGGCACTGATAAGCAGCAGGAAAATCCCAGCCTCTCCCTACAAAACAGGGTACTAAATGAGAAAAAGACCAAGGTAGAAAGGTCAGTAGGGGATGCCGCAACAGAAGGTAAAGCCATCAAAAAAGGGAGAGCAATGAGTACCAATGCCTGTAGTCTGGGTAACAAGCTTCCTGAATTAGTGGCCTTGATGGAGGAGGAACATCTAGATATTGTGGCAGTCACAGAAACATGGTATACATAAAACCATTACTGGGACGTAAACATACCAGGATACACTATCTACAGGAGGGTAAAAGAGAAGGAGGAGGAGTAGCTCTTTACATAAGGGAAGGAATCAAAGCAACAGAACAAAAGGGTAAACAGGGAGGAGAAGAAGCACTGTGGGTAAATTTGGAGACAGGCAATGGCACCACAATCCACACAGGGTTAGATACAGACCCTCTCAGGGAGGAAATGGACAAGGAAATTATAAAGTATACTTAGAATGGCAGAAAAAGGGGAGATATTGCTGATGGGTGATCTGAATTTGCCAGATGTTAACTGGAGTGCAGTTGCAGCAGCCACTTCGAAGAGTGGGTTATTCCAGATGCCCTACAGGGGCATGCCTTAGACAACTAGTATTGAGCCCACCTGAGAGGGAGCAATCTTAGACCTGGTTCTCTAATGGAGATGGAGAGGATCACAGATGTAGAAGTGGGTAGCCATCTGGGAACTAGTGACCATCGAACAGTATGGATTCATAATAAACACAGCAATAGAGTCAAGCCATACACAAAGGCAAAAGTACTGGACTTTAGGAGGGTTGACTTGCTAAAATGGGTGAGTGCCTAAGGAATGCACTAGCAAATGGGAGGAAGGGAGGGTGGAAGAACAATGGGAAATAATGAAACTGCCATCACAGAGTAACAAGTCTTTGTGTGAAGCAAATAAACAAAACAAAACGATGTGAAACCATGATGGTTCTCAAAGGAAGTGGCAGTGAAGGTTCAAGAGAAAAAAGCATTCAGGAAGTACAAGGAATCACAAAAGAAGCAGGAAAGAGAACTGTATCAGTTAAAGCAAAAGGAAGCTGGGAAGGCAGTCAGAACAGCAAAGGCCCAAACCAAGGAAAAGATAGCCAACTCAGTTAAGAAAGGGGATAATACCTTTTATAGGTACATCAGGGAGCGAAGGAAGACCAAGGGAGAGATAGTGAGGCTTAATAAAGGGGAAGGAGGGTGAGCAGAGGGTGACTGTGAAAAGGCAGAGATACTAAACAAATATTTTTGCTCAGTATTTACAAATGAAGAGGGAAGGTACCTAAAACAAGCAGTAGAAACACTTGATACAGAAGTTGATACACTGCTATTTACAGAAAAAAGGGTTATGAAAGAACTCTAAAACTGAAGGTGGACAAAGCAATGGGGCCTGATGGGATTCATCCAGAATTCTAAAAGAACTAAGGTAGAACTAGTGACACCACTGACTACCTCTTTAACAAATCATGAGAAGATGGGGTGGTACCAGAGGACTGGAGGAGGGCAGATGTGATTCCCTTCACAAAGTGGGAGCAAGGCGAAGCAGGAAACTACAGACCTGTTAGTTTAACCTCAGTGATAGGGAAAATGATGGAATCACTTCTGAAGGAACGAATTGTCGAGTATCTAGAGGCCAGAGGGCACAGGACCCAAGGCAGCATTGATTCACAGTGGGAAGGTCATGCCAGACGAATCTGATAGATTTCTTTGACTGGGTGACCAAAGTAGTAGATCAGGGAGGGCTGTGGACATAGCCTACCTAGAGTTTAGCAAGGCATTTGACACAGTCCCACACAAAGATTAATATACAAGTTAGCCAGCCTGGGGTGGGTCCCAAGATGACAGCCTGGGTAAAGAATTGGCTGGAGAATAGACAAGACAGTAATAGTAAATGGAGTCCACTCTGAAGAAAGGGGGTTACTAGTGGGGTACCGTAGGGTTCAGTATTGGGACTGATCCTCTTCAATGTCTTTATAAGGGACACTGCAGAGGGACTGGAAGGAAAAGTATGTCTCTTTGCAGATGACACAAAGATCTGCAACAGAGTTGATGCACAAGGTGGGGTGGAAAGGATGAGAAGGGACTTGGCAAGGTTAGAGGAATGGTCAAATGTATAGCAGCTTAGATTCAGTGCTAAGAAGTGCGAGGTAATGCACCTGGGAAACAAAACCCAGGGAAGAGTACACAATGGGGATGAGATACTAACAACAAACGAAAATGGAAAGGGACCTGGGGGTAGTCATATCAGATGACCTAAAGGTGGGCAAGCAATGTGAGAGGGCAGCAAGAGGGTTGAGGGATACTGGGATGGCAGAGAGGCATCTCAGCAGAAAACAGAAGTTATTATCCCTCTGTACAGACAGCTAGTGAGACCCCATCTGGAGTACTGCATGCAGTTCTGAGAGACCCAATCTCCAAAGACATAGACAGAATGGAAGCTGTCCAGAGGAGGGCAATTAAAATGGTGCAGGGTCTGCACTAGAAGATATATGAAGAGAGATTAAGGAGCTTAATATGTATAGCCTCAAGGAAAGGAGGGAGAGGGGACATGATAGAAACTTTTCAAGTACCTCAAGGGAATCAACAAAGTCCAAGAGGGTAGCATCTTTCAAAAAAGAGGTGTGCAAGAACAAGGGAGCACAATTTGAAGATAGAGGTGGGGCGGCTCAGAGGTAATTTAGGAAGTATTTTTTCACAGAGAGGGTTGTGGATGCATGGAATGGCCTTCTGGAGGAGGTTGCAGAGTCAAAAACAGTGGTGGAATTCAAGCATGCATGGGACAGTCATAAGGCAAGTCTAGGGGGTGGGGGTAGGAAGAAGTAGGCTGCTGGTTCACTAGGATCTGCAGTAGGTGGAAATGGGCAGACTGGTTGGGCCAAGCGGTCCTTATCTGCCATCAAATTCTATTGCTCTACAAAGATTTCATGATTTTCTTATAATGTTAGATCTTTTGCTGGACATGCAAACTATTAAAAATGTAAACTAATTTTATTGAAGCAGTCTTTACAACACTAAACTGTAACACCAACTATTCTTACAATTCGTATTCTTTAAATTAAATATTTGCTATGCATGCTTACCCATTTGCTCTGAATTTTAAAGGTCAGTGCAACACATTTTAATGCTGATAGACTGAGAGGTATGTTTCCAAATCACTTTCAATACTGAAGGGAGTCCAGAAAATCAGTTCTACTCTGATGGACACAGCTCAGTCCCTTTCAGTACCATGGATGACATGGCATTTCACAGCCTGATGTAGAAACTCAGAAACACAGAGAATAAACTTCCTAAACAGGATAGTCACCTCTTTTTCCTTCAACAGTGCAAGAATAATTGACATTGAGTTTTCTGTATAAAATCTCCATGTAGCTGTGTTTTTACAATGCCTTATAAAGGTGCCTATGTGGCTTCAAACTCTGTACAATAAATTGTGTTAGTCAAATTAAAAGGTATAACAACCTTTTTCAATCAATTGTACTCATACAGAGCAGTGCCATTCCTCTTTGGGCCCCTTTACAGAAAGAGAGTTAAGATGTATTTGTTCACAGCCCCCAACACCAGATCTACAGGAACACTATTTCCAACCACCACAGTGGTATGCCACTGACTAAGTTGTTGGAGCATTTGTCAGTAAAGGATAATGAAGTTAGAGCCTACAGAAAATGGTAGTTTACTCACCTGGTAAAGGTGATTGTGGGGGAATGAATCTCTGAGGCACTCCCCAAGCTTGACATCATGGGTCGTATACACCTGATAGGTTGTCTGGATGCACATGTGACTGAAAGTAAATCTGACCCCCTTCTGTGGGTCACTTCTGTATTGTGGTCAGTTCGACGTATTCCAAAGCTGTATCTGAAATGAAATGTGTTATAGAAAAAAAAAACTTTTGTACCCATCAATAAACTATAGAGAAAGGCTTGTTGAGACTGAACTTGATAGTTTAATGTGGCTATTATGTACAATATTAAGAATCTGAGCTATGATTACTTGTAACAGTATCTATAGCTTTTCTATAAAGGTATCCCTATTCTGATCATCTATATTTAGTATTGTTCAATTCACGTCTAAGTAGGGAGGGGTGGAGAGTGCATCAGAGATTCATTCCCCCCACAATACAACTTTACCATGTGGGTAAACTACCATTGTGGGGATGATCTCTGAGGCACTCCCCAATCCTGGCATCATGGGTTATTCAAAAGCAGTCATTAGATGTAGGAAGGGTTAGACGTGTTGGAGTTCTTGTGGTCTGTGTGGAATGCTAACAACACCGCCCTTGCAAAGATAGTTTTAATGACCTGGGTCTATCCATTCTGTATTGTCTGGTGAAGGTATGAATAGTTGACCAAGTTGCTGCAGCACAGATCTCTTCTGCAGTGGCCATATTCCTTTCTGTCCATGACGTAGCAATTGCTCTGGTGGAATGGGCTTCTAGGCCTGATGGTACTGGCATGTTTGTGGCTTTGTAGGCCTCTGATATAGCTGACCTAAGGTAGGCTGCTATGGATGATTTGGAAGTGGGTAGTCCTCTTCTGCTGCCCTGCACTATAATAAACAGTCTCTGTTTTGCATATGTCTCGGGTTCTTGAAATGTAGGTGGAGAGGAGACTTTTCATCCCCAGCATTTGCAATAGTGGATCCGCCTGTATGTCTGCATGTGGAAGTTCCACTGGAATCTCAATAGTTTGCGATGTGTGGAATTGTGAAGCTATTTTGTGTCGAAAGGATGCGATTGGACGCATGGAGATTCTGTCGAAGTAAAACTGTAGAAATGGTTCTTTGTATGAAAGGGCCTGTAGTTCTCCTACTCATCTGGTGGATGCGATAGCTGTTAGAAAGATGGACTTCAGTTGTAGCATTTTTATGGGAATAGATTCTATGGGTTTGAATGGTGGCTTAGTCATGGCCGTGAGAACAATGGTTAAGTCCCATGGAGGTAGTATAGGTTTATTGACGGGGCGCAAATTGGTTGTGGCCTTCAGGAAATGTATGACATCTCGATGTGATCCTGGAGTAGTCCTTTGTATTGGTCCCCTGGCTGCCCCTATTGCTGCGACTTGTACTCTCAGACATGCAGGAGATAGGCCCAGTTGCAGACCTTCATGAAGGAATAGCAGGATGTGTGGTATGGAGCATGTAAGTGTCTCTTTGTTGTAATGTTTGCACCACTTGTGGAATATGTCCCAATGCCACTGGTAGGTGTTAATTGTGGATTGTTGTCCAGATGATGCCATAGTTTTTATAACAGAAGGGTGGTATCCTGCCTTTAGCAGTCTCTCCCTTTCAGGAGCCAGGCCGTCAGTTGTAGGTGCTGTGGGCTTGGATGTAGTATCGGGCCCTGAGAAAGTAGGTCATGGCAAGTTGAAAGTCTTCATGGGTCTGTTAGTGCCATGGATATTATTGTGGCAAACCAAGCCAATCTGGGCCAGTGTGGTGTCACCAGAATGACTCGTGCTCTCGAAATGCGTATCTTTTTGAGCACTTGGGGGATCAGAGGCGGGGGGGGAGATGTAAACTACCTGGAATGTCCATGGGGCAGAGAGAGAGTCTACTCCTGAGGCTTTGGGATCCCTGAATCTTGACCAATATATTTCACTTTGGTGGTTCTTGTGTGAGGCATTAGGTCTATTTGTATTGGTCCCCATCTTTGGTTGAGTTAGATAAACACTTGTGGGTGGAGTTTCCATTTCCCTGGGTGTATCATTTTTTGACTCAGCCAGTCTGCTGTAGTGTTGAGCTTGCCTGCTTGATGGATCACTGATACAGATTTCAAGTGGCTTTGTGCCCATGCCATGAGTTGTGTTGTTTGAGTCATCATCACTGTGCTTTTTGTGCCCCCTTGCTTGTTTATGTAAGATACTGTGACCTGATTGTCTGATTTGATCTGTATATGTTTTCACTGTATGAGGTGTGAAAAGTGTAGTAGAGCCCTGAAGACAGCTTTCATCTCTAGAACATTTATCGACAGTCTTGTCTCAGTGATGGTCCATTTCCCTTGTGCTGTGTTCTTTCCTGTTATAGCTCCCCAGCTTGTGAGGCTGGCATCGGTCTCTATTGTGATGTCTGGGGAGATATCTAGGGCCATACCCTTGGACAGACTGAGTCTGTTTGTCCACCATGAGAGGTTTTATTTTACCCTTGTTGGTAGCGTGACTGTCTTTGATAGGTTGATACCGTAGGTGGGTCCTTGGGTTAAAAGGAAGTCCATGAGAGGTCTGGAGTGCCATCTTGCCCAAGGTACGGTGTCTATTGTGGAGGACATAAGACCTAACACTAGAGATATAAGGAGTAGTGTTGGGTGTTGTGACTTCTATAGTAGCCTGGTGGTCGACATGATTGACAGTATTCTAGATTCTGATGGAAATACTAGACCCTTGTCTCTGTCTATGACTGTTCCTAGATGTTCGATAGAGTGACTGGGAGTTAGACTGCTCTTCTTGTGATTGATCCATAACCGTGTTGTTGTAAGCAGTCTACCATCATGTTTGTCTCCCTGATGGACTGCTGTAGTGACCTTGTTCTGATGAGCCAGTCGTCTAAATAGGGGATTACATGTATCCCCTTCTCAAGGAGCTTGGAAGCTAGAACTATGGAGACTTTCGTAAAGACACGTAGGACTGAGGCTAGACCAAAGGGTAATACTTGGTACTGGTAGTGTTGGTTCAGAATGCAGAATCGTAAGAATCGGTAGTGGCTTGGTCTCATGGATATATGCAGGTAAGCATCCCTCAGGTCTATTGAGGTGAGGAAGTCTCCCTGTCGGAGTGCTCATAGGGTGGACCTGATGGTCTTCATTTTGAATGGAGTGTACCTCACCAATTTGTTGATTAGTTTGAGATCCAACACGGGGCGTATGCCCCCTGACTTTTTTGGGACCATGAAGAAGATAGAGTATATTCCTTGTCCCTCTTCATTTTTTGGTACGGGAGCTATTGCATTGTTCACACGTAGTTCATTTAGAACTGTTTGAATTTACTTTGTGGTGGCCTTGTGATTGGATATAGGAGATTGGATCATCCTGTTGTACTTTGGGATGTGTTTGAATTCGATAGCGTAGCCTAATTGAACTATTTCTAGTACCCATTTGTCTGAGGTGGATTTTCACCAGCAGTGTAAGAAGTTTGTTAGTCTGGTGCCCACTGGAGTAGCTTGATGCGGGTGAGGGTAGGCATAGTCAGGGGCATGAGCTGTGTCTGCAACTGTAGTTCCCTCTGCCTCTGTGTGTGTTACCTCTGCCTCTGTATCAGTTGTACTGGTACGGAGCAGTATAGTTTTATTTGTAGGTATTGCCACGGAACATGGGAATCCCTCTTTTCCTGTCTCAAAAGGAGTGAAATCTGCTCCTTGGCCTGGTAGGTAGGTAGGAAGTTCTGGATTGATCTCTGTGAAGTGCCTTACCTTCCTCCATGCCCTTAAGGTACTTGTCTAGGCCTTCACCAAATATCGTGTTGCCCTTGAAGGGTAATTTTTGTAGGGTAGCCTTCGACTCTTTGTCGGCATCCCAAAATTTCATCCATAATGATCTGCAGGCTCTGTTGGTAATGGCCGCAGATCTGGCATTTACTTTGAGAGAGTCAACTGCCATATCTGCTAAGTATTTAGTGGATAATATGGCCTTATGCAGGAGGATGGATTCGGCAGATTTTGGGGTAATGGTTTTGTGAAGGTCCTGGAGCAATGTTAATTGAGCTCTAGTAGTGTAAATAGCTGTGGCCACAGCTCTGCTTGCCAGTCCCACTAACTCCACATTCTTTTCGAGGTTATCCTCCAGCTTTCTGTCTATGGGATCCTTTAGACCAAAGGCTGAATCCATGGGTAGTATGGTCCTCTTATTTAACGCTGCTATTTGCAGATCTACTGAGGGAGGCATGCACCACAGGGCAAGCTTGTCAGCTTGGAGTGGATATATCTTGTACCAGGATTTTCGTTATGGGATTCTGGCTGGTTCAGACAAGGACCATTCTTTTAGTACTAATTCGTTGATGGCCTCACAGGCAGGGAAGATGTCTGCATGTGCCAGTGGTTGTAGAGATGGCAGGAGTTTGAGACTGGTATCAAGCTCTGCCTCTTCTAAATCTTAGCTGTCCCCTGAGTCGGGCAGTGGTGGGATGGTATCTGTGGTGGACAAGGGTGTAGAGAGGAGGGCAGTGTCCCTCTTCTTAGCCGGGGAGTGGGTTGACTGACTGTTCTCTAGATAATTCAGATAGCTGATGGAGCATAGCTGTCTGTACTTCCTGTTGAGCCTGCATGAGTTGATTATTTTGAATCAGGGCTCTAGTTGTGTCTGACTGTGGTTCTGACTGATGGGGTGAGAGGAAGTTGAAAAATCTTCTTCTACGTCCTGTACTGCGATGTGGTTGGTGGAATCTTCCGCGCAGAATGCGCAAAGTCATCCCAGCTGCTGGTGGGGGATAGGAACCGTGCACTCCCTGCAGCTCTTTGTTTTGGGAATTATGACCTGTAGAGCAAGAGAGGAAAGTCTGAGGACATGCATGAATGCAGAAATTATTAAAATAGTGCTGTAAGAGGCAACTGGATAGTGGCATAGGGTTATTTGCGTGTAGTTGCAATAGGGTGAGCAGTGTGCTGCTTGTACATAAATTGAGGGGTGCCTTTATTATGTGTGGCTGAGAGTAAGGACTGTGGAGAGTAAGGGCTGTCTCTTTAAGAGAGAGGCTTTATTATGTGTGACTGGGAGGAGGACTGTGTCTCTTTATGAGAGGAGGCTAGTGGAGTTACCAGATAGCGATGATCGCTTAGGCAGGGTTACAAAATATAAAAGGCACATGCAGCTTTAACTGTTTTGTGGAGATCATGATGTGCAGAGTGATCACCCTGTGGGGCAGACATCATCACATTGTGAGTGGAGGAGACAAGTCTCACGTGATCTGGGAGCCAATGGCTGCATGCGATGACGTAGTAGTGCGAGATTTGCACTCTGGAGGAAGGAGGAAACATGGAGAACGGCTGTAGCGTGAGGGCCATAAAAAATTTTTTGTCTCGGCACCATCTTGGGTCTGTAGTCATAAGGTATTGCTGGTAAGCAGAGGATCCTGTGGAAGCTATATATTACAGCAGGAGTCGATGCTGGCGGTTTGGAAGTGTCTGGAACCACTAAGACAGGGGAGTCAGAGCACTGCAACTTGTCATGCTGCAGCGTTAATCATTATGGTGCCAGAGAGTCTGGGACTGCTGGTAGAGGTGACCAGAGCACTCCTGGAGTAAGGAAGAGTAGCCCCATAAAGCAAGGTTGTTCAGGATTCCTTCACATGCTCTACAGAAAGTAGAGATAGCGCTTAGATCAGGGTCATTTTGGAGTCGCTAAGAGGGGCTCCAAAAGTGGATGCTAGAGGGTTCTGCTTGTTTTAAGATTTCTAGAGTTTGACTGTAGATGCAAGTTGTTAACAGTGGATGGAGTTGAAGAAGAGAAATGCTCAGGGAGTTTCAGCTGGGCAGTGACAGAATAGCTGTTGGCTGGCTTTACTGCACAGGAGTCCTTAGACTGGCTATTCAATTTATGTGGCTGACATGGGCATGCAGGAGAGGTAAAGTTATGCTGTCCTGTAATCTGATCTCTCTAGATAGCCGACGCTAGTATAGATGCAGTGATGCTATCTAGAAAGCTTGTTTGCTGAGTCTAACAATTATAGCAATATTTCTGACTTACTGTATTCTGCTTGTTATTATTGGGAGGTTTTATTAATATCCCTTACCTTGTAGTAGTCATCTCTTAAAGGAAAGCTTGGAGCTCTGGAGGAGTGCGACAGCCTTGATCAGATGCACAATTAGAACTGACCACAATACAGAAGTGATCCACAGAAGGGGGTCAGATTTACTTTCAGTCACATGTGCAACCAGACAACCTATCAGGTGTATACAACCTATGATGTCAGGATTGGGGAGTGCCTCAGAGATCATTCCCCACAATGAAGTACTTCACAGGTAAACAGGAGGAGGAGGAGGAGGAAATTACCCTTAAGAGTTACACAAGAAACCTCCCCCAGCTGATCTAAAGAACATGAGGACACTTCACCCTCTACCAACTCCTCCAGACTTCAAGGCTTTATTAACAGCATGGTGCTCATTGGAAACTTTTATGTTTATGGGACTTTGTGCATGATATGATGGAGATGTAGTTTTTGACAATATTAAAAAAACAAGACACATATTACTCCAGAAGCTAAATGAATAAACTAGAGGGTTTTCAAACTTAGAAAATGCAACATGCTCCTCAGTAGTTTTCTATGCCACCACATCAAAATCTACACAGACCTAACATCTGATTTTGCAACAAGATTATTTTTGAGTGGCACAACTTTTTTTATTTACTTTACTGCACTTATTTGCCCCTGTTCCTACACTGTTACTTCATGCAATTAAGCATACAGTCACAAAATATACTTTCACATGTTTACCATTCCTGATATCTCTCCTTCACCAAATGCAAGAAGCAAATACCACTTTTTATCATCAGCAGCCCCCCAAGTCACAGCAAACTTTTTTTTCGCTTTGCTACAGTAAGCCATTACAATCCAGCAAAGCATTTCTGCTAGGGGGAAAGGGGGGGCATTCCATTTTAGAATATACAAAAAGGAAAAAATGTATTGCTTTCTTCCATTCTGGTGTGCTAACCAAGGTCACAGCCACCTGCCTGCTAGCTTGGAATCTCAGAGCCACGGCACTCCCTCCCCACAGCCACCTGCATGCTAGCTCAGAATTTCAGAGCTGTGGCATCCATTTCCTATTGTTCCATTTTTATCTCCTCTGCCACTCCAATTGAGATACCCTCCAAACCAGCAACATCCAGCACAATCATGTGCTCCACAGCTATATGTTGAATTATTATAATTGCTGCTGGTGTGTGCCTTTGCTGCCTCAGTACCTGATTAGATGACTGTTACATTTATAGCACCATTCAAGAGAGTGCTAGTCCATATACCAGGGACAGCGGGCAGGGATTTACAGCGATAGCCATATGCTCTCCCCTGGTCGCTGTCCATGGCATTGTTATATGGACAAGAGCAGCAGAATCCAGGAGCCTGGCCAGTTACTCCCATGGTGTGGTGGGCTGGGGCATAGAGCAGCATGGCCAGGCAACAGTGGAGACCAGGGTTCTAGTCCAGGTTTTCAAAATGTTTTGCTGATCAGGAGTTTAACACTGGTGTGAGGGGCCATGGAACAGTATTCCATGGCTCCACATATTTTTTTGTTTGCCCCATGATCCACTCCCTCCAGAGTGAGAATCTTTATTGGAGAGGTGTGCCCCCACAAAAGAAATATCGGCACTATTTTTTATGTGCCCTTCTTGCCGACAGCAATTTTGTCAGTGCTGTTCTGACTCAGTGCCTTTTGTCTCTGTTTGGATCAGAAGAACAGCTCATGTGATAATCCTTTGCCTTGCTTGCTGGCTTCTTGCAATTGGGGTATGTTGGGTGGCTTGTAGGTGGGCTGGCAACAGGTCCTGGGGGAGTGGAAGAATGGTTACTTAGTAAAGGGATTATGAGAGCAATTGGAGAGATCCATTTCACAGACAGAGTAACAGAAATGGAGACAGTGAGAAAAAAAAACTTTAGAAAAGAAACAAAACAATGCAGTTTCATAAACAGGTAAAAAGTAACATTTTACTGTGCATTCAAAGAGTTGTTTAACTTGCAGATGAACAGTGAGAGAGGAGATGGGGGATGCAAGAGAGAAAAAATGAACAGGGAGTGGTGCAGAGTTTGGCACCAACTTAAGTGAAGTCATGGCTGTGCAGCTGAACAGTAAGAGAGGAGGTGGGGGATGTGAGAGAGACAGAATGAGCTAGCTGTGGTGCTGGTACTGAGTTAAATGAGGAAAGTAAGCAATTTAATTTTATAGACAGGTTAAAAGGAACAATTTCACTGCACATTCAAAGAGTTGTTTAACTTGCAGCAGAACAGTGAGAGAGGAGGTGGGGGATGCAGGAGAGACAGAATGAGCCAGCTGTGGTGCAGAGTTTGGCACTGAGTTAAATGAGATCACAGTGGTGCAGCTGAACATTGAGAGAGGAGGCGGGGGATGCAAGAGAGACAGAATGAGCCAGCTGTGGTGCATAGTTTGGTACTGAGTTAAACAAAGTCATGGCAGACATTGCTGTGTTGTGCCAGTGAACAACATAGTGTGGTGGACATGCAGTGATTGCCGTTCACCTCCACTATTAAAAGGTCTGTTCGATATCCAGTAAGTTCTCTTTTCTCTACTGTGATCGCAAGACATCTGCATGACTACATCCACTGCAGCCATAAAAATGGACAGACTGGGTGGGCCTAGAAGTCCTTATCTGCCATCAGGTTCTATGTTTCTATGTTTCTATAATGGGAAGTGTCACAAATTAGCTCAGCTGGTCAGCCCTCTACTCTTAAAGTGCCAACCTCTGAGTGTCAGATTTGTGGACAGTGAACAGTACAAGGTAACCCTCTTGTCTGTTTTGTGGGTTCAAGTCACCTTAATCTCAAGTTCTGGAGGGATTCAAACTAATAACCTCTTGTTAGCATACCCAATTATCAGGCTCAGATAATTCTGTCTTCGGGGGAGGGGCAGATATCTTTGCCTACGGGCACCTAGCCAGGTCTACAAAATGAACCCTTAGAACTCTATGCAAGACCTCAGAGAACTCTATCCATTTCCCAGTTTGGTATAACACTAAGCTCATACACAGTGTCAACTATAACCTTCAAAAGCTTCACTTAAATAAAAAGAATTGTCAAGGCATACCAGGCAGTCTGTGTTTTAAAATATATATCTTTACTTTAAAATAGGTAAAATAGAAAAGAGTAAAATACAGAACAAAATATCCCAACACATATAGCCTTAAAACAAACAGGTTAAAGTGCAGATTCCTACAAATAATAACATTCAGACTAATCTTGTCTAAGGTCCTTACTTCAGTGCTTTGATGTTCCTCTTCTCTCAGTCAGAAATATGAAAGTATCTCTGTCAAGGTTTGCTCAGTAGTTAAAAACAGTCCTGAGCTGACCTTCTCTCTGAGGTCACCAAACTCTGCCTTGGTGAAACAAAATCTATATTTTATAACACCAAGATGGCCTACGAAGGTATTTAAAAAAATTAGAGATGATAAATCGCCTCTCTATGTAACTAGTCGAAACCAGTCTGTGATCTGCTTTCACCTAGACATCAAAAGTCTCTTTGATATAAGTCACTGTATTTTCAAAGCAAAAGTGTATTTGATTCCTTAATTCCATCTGGGCCTTGGTATCTACACATCAAAGGTATCTTTGATTAAATGAGCTGGCTTCCTTGGAGGATATCCATAACACTGGCCAGTGTCCCTTTTCTCAGGACATCTAGTGCAGATCAAAGGATTTCCCTGAGGATGTCATGAATGGCTAATTTTATTTCCTGGGATCAAAGCAAATTGACAAGATAATTGCATTTTAAAAATCTACAGTTTAAAATACCTCCTGTACTTTGAAAATATCCCTGGGTTTTTTTGTGTGTGTGTCAATTTCAGCAAGACAGCATTTTTTCTTGACACAGTCCATCACAAATTTTTTTATATTTACAAAAAATATGATACAGGGATCAGAACCAGCTGTCCAAGTGTGACAGAAAGAACATGGTAAAAGCAGTTCATGACAGCCACTTCCAGGGAATCCACTGCTTTCTCATACATTGAACCTTGTGTTCATTGGTACTCTACAGAGTAGTGTGGGTTCTTCTTGTATTGTTAATATCTCAAGAGACATCAGTAGCTATTTTCATCATTCTGATAAGGCAACCAGAGAGATGCAGACTGTTCAGGACCCGCTCGGTTTACTAAACCATCGACTAATCCAAGATGTCAGTACATGATGTAACTGCACATTTTATTTGTTGCAGCACTTGCTGGAACAGAAGCATGTTCCACATTCATATCTGAGCATGTCTATACAGTAAGCACTCATGCGGAGCTCAGTTGGTGGTTGGCTGTGGAGGTGAGAGGTGGGCTGTGCCAGTCGCCGGCTGAGGATGGGTATGGGGGAGTGTGTGGTCTGGCACTGCTGGGTGGGGTGAGTGGGGGACCACTAGACCAGGGATCTCAGGGGGTTTATATTTGGTACATTTACAACAATACAACTGGGTGGGAACTGGATGGGGAGACACAGCTGCCCTGTGGGGCTGCTAGCAGTGTGGGATTTGGGGGCATGATGTGTGTGGCTTCCTGCAGGGCATTTAATGTTTGGTGGTTCTGGGGGCTGAGGTGCGTGATGCCCAACTGGGTACCCCTGCTATGGGGATCGGGGGCTGGGGTTGTGGGTTGAACTGTGGGGCACTGACAGGGGTGTTCTGGGCAGGGGCACATCCTGAAGTGGGTGCAGTGGGTCTACAGAACCCCTAGAGGACATATTTACTGTTACACCAGCTAAATGTTGGTGTAACTTACGTTGCCAGTTCTCTTCCTCGGGTTCTTGTAGAATCCCGACATTGGGGACTTTGCTGCTGCTCTACTAGAATAGGGTGCAACTGCTGCCATAAACCCCCTAGTGCCATGTTGCAGGGGGTTTCTGATGCAACTGCAGGTGTAACTGCTCTTTGGCACAAGTGGCTTGTGGCATGTCACAGGCCACATTGTAGAATCCCACAAGTCGCAACTGCTGGCTTAAGTTGCTACTTGCGCCATTCTATTTGGTGCAAGTGCTATTATGCTAGGCATATCTCTTTTAGAATCGGTCCCGTTGTACATAAGCATGTATGGAATAGAAAAGGTAGACAATATTCGAGATTGTAGGTACAATGAAACTGGTAGTGGACAGAAACAAGTATCATAGTAGGAATGGTAAACACATAGGACAATGGTAGTAGCTAGGTAGGCTCGGGGTGGGTCAGAAGTTGGTCAACTGGGTGGCAAACTGGTTGACTGGCAGAAAACAGAGAGTGGTGGTAAATGGTATACAGTCAGAAGAGATGCAAGTCACAAGTGGGGTACCTCAGGGATCAGTCCTGGGGCCAGTCCTATTCAACATCTTCATTAGTGACCTCGCAGATGGACTAGAGGGTAAGGCTTGTCTGTTTGCAGATGACACCAAGATCTGCAAGATCTGCAACAGAGTAGATGATCCAGATGGGGTGGGCAGAATGAGAAGAGATCTGGATAAACTAGCAAAATGGTCAGAAGAGTGGCAACTGGGATTTAATGCAAAGAAGTGCAAAATCATGCACATAGGGAAGAGAAACCCTGAAGCCACTTATAGGCTGGGAGGGGAGTTGCTAGCAGTCACAAAGGAAGAAAGAGACTTGGGCATCATCATCACTGATGACCTAAAATCATCCAAGCAGACCTCTAAAGCAGTAGGTAAGGCTAGGGGGGTGTTAGGGTGTATTAGTAGGGGTATCACAAGTCGTAAGAGGGAGGTAATAATCCCTCTTTACAAGACATTGGTTAGGCCCCATCTGGAGTACTATGTGCAGTATTGGAGGCCACACCTTCACAAGGACATTAACCAAATTGAGGCAGTCCAGAGAAGGGCAACCAAAATGGTGCAGGGACTGCATCAGAAGACATATGAGGACAGATTAACGGAGCTCAATATGTATACCCTTGAGCAAAGGAGGGAGAGAGGTGATATGATCGAGACATTTAAACACCTTAAGGGCATAAACAAGGTGAAAGAGTCTAACATGTTTAAATATAAGAAAAATTGCAGGACAAGAGGACACAGCATGAGATTAGAGGGAGGCCGATTAAGGGGAATGTGAGGAAATTCTTTTCACAGAAAGGGTGGTAGATGCATGGAATAGCTTACCACAAGAAGTGGTGGCTATGAATACAGTGCAGGGCTTCAAACAGGCATGGGATAGGCATAAGGGAGCAATACAAATGACTATGAATAGATAGGTCACTGACAGAGCAAAGGCCGATGGCACATTTATAAGGTAGAAAAAGAAATGGGCAGACTGGATGGGCCTTGCGGTCCTTATCTGCCGTCAACTTCTATGTTTCTATGTTTCTATGTAAGTGGGTAAGCCCTCTGGAACATAGAGCGAGGAGAGAACTGGGTAAGGGAGGCAGTATAGCGCAATGGATTAAGGCTCTGAACTGCAAATCTGGTGACAGCCAGCAGACCAGAACTGGGTTTGAATCCCAAAGCATCCACTTGTACACTGTGTGACCTTGAGCAAGTTACTTAACTTCCCTGTGCTCCCAGGTCGCACCTGTAAAAAAGCTTTCAGCTTAGTGTGCTACTCCTGGTTAAACAACTAAAAAAAAAAAAAAAAGATGTGAGGCCGAATGTACAAGATGTGGAGAAAGCACTGTGCCATAATTGAGCTGCAATTGATCTGCTGAGGTCTGCTGCTGAATGTAGCCTTGGCAAGTAACTGTGGTCCTGAGGTAGGGTAAGTCTAGAGAAGGTGATGGAATAGCAGAATCCAGGGTCACCCTTTCAGCTACAGGTCAGTCTTGGACACTTATATGTTCTGGGAAAGCTAGGAAGCTGTGGTAATTTATGACAAATGCCACTTTTGAAGCACCACTTCTCTGTTCTACTGGGTACACATGATGCTTAAGCTTGACTCATGGCATATGTTGGGATGTCCCATGGGATGGAACACTCCTGCACTGATGCAGGATGAAGCCTATTGAAAAGTCCCCCCCCCCCGTATGGTTTGCCTAGAACTAAATGAAGGGTCCTGGGGAATTGAGGGATGGACAAATGATAAAATCTAAGAAGACAAGCAATTCAGTGGGCAAGTATGTGGAATTGGAAGGACTGTACCAGATATTAAGTGCCTTTGCGAATGCGGCAATGATGGTTGGAAGTGCACGCAATGCGGTAGCTTGGGCTGGAAGAGTGCCATTATGAATGCAGTAACAAGTGCTGGAAGATAGCCATTGTAAATGCGGATTCAATGGTTAGAGAGGCATCATTACTAATGAAGTAACTGCGGGTGTAATGGCACAGAAAACTGAAGAATAGTTAGGAAGCATACCTTGTGTTACCACATGCTGGCTGCGCATGAAATTGGAACTGCAAATGCATATGGAGGGACAGAGATGGAAGCAATCATGGAGTCCTGTAGAGTCCTTGGAGTAGGCAGGGAGGAAAGGTAGGCCAAGCAACCATGGATGAAAACCAGGAGGGAGGGTGACTGATGAGGAAGGGGAGTGTAAGGCAAGGATCCAAACTGAACGTGATGGCATTGGTGAAATTGAAGAGAAAGGCCAGGAATCCAGGAAGATTAGAGTACTGTACAATATGGGTGGAAGGAGATGTGGCCAGCTATGGTCGAGAGGCCTGCAACTTGTAAGCCAGGTGATTGGGAGTGGAAGAGGATGGTAACAGAGTAGAGGAGTGCATGGGTGAGGGAAGAGCATGTTAAGAGCGGGTTATGGAGGAGCGTATGGAAAAGGGGAGAGCACATTATGAATGGCTCACTGAGGAACCATGGAGGCCCAAAAAGAACTAAGGAAGGAGGAATGGGAAACCCCAAGACAAGGTAAGGAGCTGAAGAGAGCGGGCAGCACCACAGTGGCAGGGAAAACAGAGCTGGACACAGACAATTGAAGGCAGAAAACACAGAGAAGGGGACAGAGACAAAATAAACAGGCAGCAGAGAGCACAGAGAGCACAGCTGCATGAGCCATGAAGAAGATTAAGGAAAAAAACACTCCCTAAGCAAGGGAGGTGCGTTAGTGAAGGGCTTAAATAGAGATTGTGGGAGGAGCTATTCCCCATACTGAACCTCAGGCTAAGCCCTCCCATTAGATGTGTCTCATCTGATGCTGCTGTGAAAAAAAGTGCTTCTATTACAACCTTTTAAGACAACTCTATGTTGTAACCAAATGTTGCCACTTTGTTTGGCACATTAGTGGTTCTTTTTGTACTCCTTCCTGGAGACATGTAAGTTATAGCAATTGGGAAAGTAATCCAGCAAGACATTGTAATTTGGAAGAAAAAGAGTAAGATATTGACCCTCACAAGGAGTAGAGTCTGTTGCTATCATCTTTTCCCATAACTGATGCCTGAGTTTAGGGTAATCTTTTTTTTTTATGATCTATCTCCTGATTTTTTAGGAAGCCAACATCTGACTGGTCACCCAGTCCAGTCACCCACCCTGAATGGGTACTTAACCCAACCTCCAAGTTCCTCTATTGCTTGGCCCTCCCCCCCCACAGGGGCCACCAGGGAGTGTGCTTTCTCCAGTGGGACTAGGTGCAGTTAGATGTAGGTGCCTGGTTGACAGTACAGGGCCTACAAGGTGCCAGTTGCCACGCTGCCATTCTGCTGCAGTCGTGGTTTTCTGACTATTTGTTCTGCAGGAGACAGCCAAGGTGCAATGATATGTCCTGCATATGCAGGTATGCATGGTCTACCTCATTTTCCACAACAGTCTCTAAGCCCTGAGGCAGCCTTTCCCTCCACAGGGCAGCAGTTCAGCAGTGGATGATGGAGTCCCCCAACCCTCCTCTAAGGAATGGAGCTCTCCATCTGGAGTAGTGAGTGGATGCTTTGCTGCTGTACTACCAGGCCAGCCCACTGCTAGGAAATCTTGAGTTGACCAATGCAGTGCAAGCCCATCTTAAAGGGAATGAGAAGCTCCTCAGTGTTTCCAATTCATGTTTCCTTGCCACTCCCCATTCTTCCTTTACTGTATTGAGGAGACTCCTGTTTCAATACGTGCCTTTAAAGAACCATCCCTGACTCCCCATCCATGATAGTGGTTAATGAGTGGCATCTTATATTTTAGCTGCTTAGTCCTTTTCCCCTTCTGCAAAGCCATGTCACATCAATGACATCCTTTGTGATTCACTATGACAGTCTGCCTTGTATCACTCAGTGCTCAGTGCAGGAATAACTAAGCAGTCAAGAAGAATTATGTTACCAATTGCCCCCTCCTCCTCTTCACCCCATCAAGGATTTCAGTTTGTGGGCACAAGAGGCACATAACAGATTGGTTAGGAAGAGAGTGAAGCATAGGGTGTGGAATTACAGATGATGTTAGGCATGGGATGGGGACAAGATTGAGCAGCTGAGAATTCTCTATATTACCCTCCTTATAATGAGTTGAGGTTCTAGAGTCACAATTGACACTAATTTTGTTTTGCCAACAGAGGGTCCAAAGGATCAGGAAGAGTGTATGCTGGTAAAGACAGGGTTAAGTATGCGTGTGTGTGTGTGTGTGTGTGTGTGTGTGTGTGTGTGTGTGTGTGTGTGTGTTTGAGGTAGGTCAAGATGACAAACAGGTTTTTTGGAACCCTACTATGGGCCTTTGTATATGCTTTTGTGTCAACTAGACCTCTTATCACTAATAAGATCTTCATGCTTTGAAAATCCCGAATAAGTGAATGGTGCGTTATTTTTTGGAGGTCCCCTTTCCGACATGGCCCAGCCACTGTTTTAATGTAAGCATGGTGCAAGTCAGTCTGGCATGTGCAGACCTGTTTTTGACACAAGCACCGTTATAAAATAACAATTAATGTAAGTTTTGATGCAGCTTACTCTTATGTCCTTTTTTATGTGGCTTGATCCTTGTATCATATTTTTTTTTTATGCAAGCACCCTGCATCATTCTCTGACCTTTGAAAATCTGGCCCAACCTGTATACTTTCAGGTATGTGCATCTTTCTATATGGCTTAAATTACTGTTTCTTTTTATGTAGCTTTACATCAACATATTAAGATCCCCAAATTCAGAAGTCCCAGGTTGCATTGTGCAAGTGCCTGTGTCTCAAACTGAGATGTGTCAGCAGAAAATAATGGCATATTCAGAAGACACACCATGAGATGCAATCATGCACATCTGGTTAAATATCCCGAACATATGGGATCGCACAGTGGGAGATGCAAGTCATGGCAGGTGACCTGAGCCATATGCAGAGCATGGGGAAGTGCATAATAGGTGGCCACATGCATGGTGTGCAAAATTGCAATATCAGCCGGCATATGCAAATGGCCTCATTGCACATACCTAGCCCATTCCCCTTGTGCGCAGCTCATTACTGGAATGTATTCAGGCCAGTTGCATGCCCCTGGGCATGCTCAATTCAAGCTTTGTAGGGCTGCCCCACTGCCCTCGCAAGGTGAACAGGAGGTACTACAGCCTAGCAGGCAGGTGTGCTAGAATGTTTGTGTGTGGGTGGACTGCATTGGCCTGGGTATAGTGCTATTACCAATAGCCAAGCACAGGTTCAGACTGGGGTACGGGGGCCCACCTGGACAGTGGCCACGGGGGCCCATCTGGACAAGCAACTGGGGAGGGCAGAGAGTGACACAGTCTGATTTGTATACCACATGCATGTGATACACCAACTCCGTATGCAGCATGCAGTCACATGCAGTACCCCACACCCGCCTGTATGAGAGGAACATGGTGACAACTGCAAGAAATGGCAGTGTGCAGAGGGTGACCAGGTACTCGAGCTGGTGGGTATCATATATGGTGCACCACCATGGGTGTGTACCACAGGTCAGTCCCATGTCCATGCCAGGCTGCCACATGTACCACCAGGATACCTGGGCACTGTTGCCCCAGACATCACCCTGGTTGCATACCACCACCGAGTGACACCCAGCAGGCCACATGGGTGCAGGCCATGGCCCCTGGTACATGTGCTGTAATGTGGGCATCTGCTCCACTGATGTACTAGGGGGACACCTGACAGCATTGGCATGTGTCAGCTGAGTGTCTATGTCCCAGGTGTGGTGATGAGGATGGATCTCTGGGTAGTGCCCATGGTGTGCCGGCACCTGTGGCTTTGGGTACTTCTGTCCTGGCATGGTTGCTGTGTATGAGTGCCTGGAGCACCTCCTGGTGTACCCCCAAGGGCTGTCTCAGAATAGCCTGTCTTCAGTTCCACAGCCTTCCTGTGGGTGGCTGGCAGATTTAGGCCATTCTTTTCTGCCTGTCTTTGTGTGGCATTTCTGGGTTGTGGCAGATGCATAGCACATTTTGATGAATATACAGATGTGTAGCATATTCATCTACCTGACCCCTTTTTAGGTGCCGATACATTATTTCTGTGTGATTGCGATTCAGAAATGCACAGCACATCTCTCCTTTTCTAATATCATGCTTCCACACAGTTTCTGGGATGAGCCATGCAGCTCCATTTTGGGCCACGCATTTCCTTTGAAAATGTGGGCCTAAGAGTCTTGCACTGTTGTGAAGTAGTATATGAACTAGACACAGTAGGTTAGTTGGTCTCCATGCTGATCTGGCCTAATATGGGTCTGAAAATGTCAACTGTTGTTCACAACATAGCCCCATGGGCAGTGGTGGGGCCCATGAGACTACAGGAGGACAGGCAGTAGTGTATCTGGTTTGCCAGCCTGACACCATGAAAGTGCTACTCTTGCCTTTCCACTCCATGCTGATTATCATGAAGTTATGAAGGTGAGCCTCACTGCCTGTGGTTTTCAGCTGGCTAACATGCATTTGATGTGCAATATCGACAAAGAGAAGGGATAGCTCTCTTCATTCATTCCAACTTGCATAATACAGCCTGAGAGTAGGATATAGAGCATTTGAGCATGCCACAACATAATGGGTACCATCACCTGCAGATTCAGTAGTCTTATGTAGTAGCATGTAACATAGTAAGATCAGGGAGGGTGGGATAACTCCACTATAGGATTACCCGGAGAAGGGTAGTCATTTTGGACCATGTTTCACTCTCAATTAACCATGCGTATGCCTATATAATGTATGGACAGTGTCTATTAACCCCTGTTTTCAATCACTTTATACTGTAACCTGATAATCCCATCGTTATGATATCAGTATGATGTCAATCTTGCTTAACTATGTCATAATGATGGAATTACAGGATAGAATGTCACCACCTGTCAAAATTTTGAAAGGAAAGGTGATATGCTGCTTAGACATTCATTCAAAGCACACACATTCCATTCAGACAGTTACAGACATGCTGCTTAGACATTCATTCAAAACACACACATTCCATTCAGACAGTTACAGACCCACTGCAGTATAGATTACACTTTCAGTGCTTCAGTTGCTCAACATTCAAACCAGGAGGCATTCATAGACGAGCAGGAGAACAAACGCACATCGAAAAAAACTACATTTTTTCCCCCACAGTGGCTAGTTTTTTCATACACTATAAAATACAATGCCTGCGTTATAGTGGTCAACCACAGATGTAATCACCTCTCGCAGTTGCCATGACAACTGTAAACCTCTCAAGCTGCTCTCTTGAGGTTTACTTGGTTGTCCTGAAAACTGCTTGAGGTGATTACATCATGGTTAACACTGTTTCTCTGGCATTATACTCTATGTTATTGATGTGTATTTCAGTGGCACAGACATGATAGCATTTTGGGGAAACCAAGATAAAAAGTCAATTTTATTACCACCACCCCCAAAACACATTTTCCCAATACAATTTTAAAAAGTTTCTAAAATATGGGGGGGGGGCACACCCCAAACCCCTCCTCCAGCATCTGCTTATGGTGTATGTGCCTCACAACTGATAGCTTGGGACTGAGTAGGTAAGGAATATGTTCTTTATCCTTTTCAGAGATGTGATAGAGGATTGGGGTTCACTAGTTCTCCTTTTGCACATAGCTGTTTCTCTGTTATGAATATGGTCTTCAAAGGAACAGCTGGTTGCTTGAAAGGTCATTTTGCAGTGTTTTACTTCTGTTCCTTATGTACCGTTCACTAAATCAATGGAATGCCACTATGTTTTATACTCCATAACTCTTAGAGACTTGCTACTGCTCTGGACCAGAGACTTATTTTGTCACTGCTCTGACAATAGATGATCATCACACTTTTGTGTGTTGGAATATTTTGTGTCCTGTATTCATACAAATGGAAAGAATGGCTCTCTGTTGTTAAAAGGATCACATAGAAATAAAGTTTTAAGGTGATACCCCAGCGTAAAGTGGTATATGTAAAAAGAAATTGGGAATGTTCTAGTTGTAGTTACTCCTCTTTTCCTCACGTAGCAGGGGACCTGTGGAACGTAACTTTTCTGTAGCACAAATGTGGGTTGATTTGATTGGCAGATTTCATAAGTCAAACTGAAGATGGCAGTGTGATTATTTTTTTGTTAGTTTATTAATATTGTCCAAATAACTATTTATGCAATAGATGTGAACAAAACTGTTAAATAAATGTGTTTATTTTCATTGATGTTAAATAAATTAGAAACCACCATTTATTGAACACCCTGACATCAGTCAAACACCATTAATTTAACACCTTGCCAGCAATCACCCCTCCTCCTGCCAGCACTAGTTACTTACCCTTACTTTCAATTTCATTAACCCTCAGACACCAACCTCTGTACCCCTCTGCTGACACTATTTCTGCTTCCTGCCAGCCCCTCACCCATCCCATCCACCACACAGTAATTTGAAACAAAAACTGTTCCCTCTCTCCCCACCAGGACTCAAAGTTTTCCTTTTGTTCCCTGAAACAGTTTTTTTACCTTTCTTAAACATGAAATCAAGTAAGAACAGGCTCCCTACCCACGCTCACCCACCCACTCGCTCACTAGGTCACTCATTCACTTGTCTCTTTCACATTCCTGTCTTCAGTGGACAAATACAACTGTTTAAACAAATCTGTTCACCAACAGACCTACAACTAGGCACTGACCTTAAAATGTAAAGAACACGGCCCACTCTATTATCACCCTGCTTTCCTCCCACATGGGCTCCTTCTCTATTCTGCTCTTCTCCCATTTGCCAGCCACACACTACAATACTTAATTGTCTGCTCCACACCACACATCCAAATCAGACAGTAAAAGCAGGATAAACAAGATAAATTATTACTTTACAGAAACATAAATTTAAACAAATAAATAAATATAAAACCAACCAATAGCATCAGAAACAGGCTGTTCTGACTCTCATGGAGAGGCCATATTTTCAAAACTCTCCAGCCCTCCTGCATAAGAAAATCAAGCAATAAAAACCTTGGCTGCACAGCAACAGAGGGAACAACTGCAGAAGCCACCCCAGTCTGAATACATTAAATAACTCCACTAATTTATACACAAAAAAAGTCAAACTCCACAATAAATAAAAATAAAAAAATCAGAAAACTCCTTCCCTATTGCATTAACTGGATATGCAATAGAAAACTTGTGAAATACGTGATTTATCTGCACTTGAGCAGTTTGATCTCAGACATCTCACTCTTGGCTATGCCATTTGTGAGGTTACCCAAGGTCAAACTGCTCTTGCGCAGATAAATCATGGATTTCACTCATTTCCATTGCATATACTCTATTTACAGCTGCTGCAATTGACATGGCCAGATATTTCATATTAACTCTAAAGAGATTCTCTCTGGTGGCTCTACACTGGTACTGCAGGTCGGAAGGGAATTTCTCTATGGATATCAAAGAAATTTAGGAACTATCTGACCATATCAAGAGCTGCAGCTGTAGTTGTTTTCAAGACCTGTTTCTCAGGATTGTCTAATGAGAGGGCCTGCAGCTGGTGGTGAGAGTCTCAACTATGTGTTAGACACCTTTGATTCCTTTCCTTTAAAAAAGTAACCATGCTTCACTCTGTGATTGCAGTCATTGTTTTACATAGGAACCATTGAACTACCACTTAAGAAGTGACACAAAAGGCTGTAATAACTTCTAGAAGGCTCAAACACAAAAATGTGTGCTGCAGATAAATAGATGTATTGCTAGACCCTACAAAAGGCAAGCCACTGTATCCTAGTACTGCAGTACAGTAAATACCCAACATGTGTGTTGTACAGCTGCTGAACACCATAACAACGCCATGCTAGCTGCCACAATTGGCCAATGCACACCACACACACACACCAAGCAAGTCTCAGTCTCATTAAATTACTTGTGAAATACTCTATATATTGACTATATTATTCCAGAAATGCTTGCCATTTTTGGCCCATTGATGCTTATCCTGCTCTGTGGGATGCATCACACCAGGGCACTAACCATATGCCAACCTGCAAATCACAATATTCTGCCCCTATAGCTAGAAAATATATCTAAAAGCCAGTTCATCAGAGTGAAACATAATTGTGACACCCAGCAAGAGTGTCCTAAACACTCAGATGACTTGGCAAAGGGCTTGCTAAATAGGGGATATATTAGTAAAGGTGTTGCCAAAGCTAGGAATGAGGAGGATACAACAGAATGTGAGCATCTTTGGTATACCATCAGAATTATGATAGATCAAACATAGTACAGGATGAAGAAATGGATCAGAGTAGATTGCAAGGTACCAATTGTCACAGGGGAGGGTAATTGAGTTGAGACCCCTTACTATGGATGAGAGAAATGCCCATTTGAATAACAATAAAACTTTAATTTATTTTGCTACTACATACTCTTGGGATGCAGTAAATATGTAAGCAATAATACCCGACAGGGAGTGGGTATTATTAGGGAAATACCAGACAGCCAGAGAATGATGGGGCCGATGCTGCTGGCAGAGAGCCTTATAGCCCCGGAAAGGTCCGGTATTTCCCAATAATGCCCACTCTGGAGGGTATTATCATGCTTAGAAAATGAGCAACTGTATATTTATATGTGATTAAATAAATAATGTTATATTTTACTGCTAAAACTGTTTGTTCTTTTATTTATTATGTTATGAAATAGTTCCTGTGCTTGTATTAGAAAGCAGTTTTTTTGTTGATCTGGGCACTATTGTCCTATTGCAGCCTCCATATGAGAAGTAGACAGGAATGCCATTTTTGCACGCTTTGCGCTTTTTACTTTTGGATCTGTGGGAGTTACAATGAGGAGCAGATAGAAATGCTGCTTAAGGACAGCCACCAGGTAAATACAGAAGCAGCTTCACTAACTGTGGGGCAGTGTTGTGAGGGAGTCACTTGCTGCATTTTAAAAGCTGCACTTCCCACCGTGAAGCTGACAGCATCAACGGCTTCTGTTTATGTTTTGTTCAGCATGGAAGTAGGAGACCACTGTCTGGAGAACGAAACCATGGTAAAAGAATACGTCTGTGAGGAGTAGTTATTTCCTCACTCTTCCCAACTGCAAAATCAGTGTGCTTTCTTTTTTTTTTATTAACAGGGAGGCAGTCAGGACTGAACGAAGAAGTGTTGGGGGAACCAGTAGCTCTCGCTAAGTGAGAGAAAAAATAAGGAGGCCATTTCGAATTTTCTAGGGTGCTTTCAGCCAATTAGAAAGCAGGATGGGCACCACTGGAAAATGCTACACTGTGAAGTGGCATTTGGACTGGCTCTTGTTTATTGTGGCATCTATTGAAAATAGATGCCCAGGTTGGAAGTGGTTTTAGCCAATCAGGAAACAGAATACACTCTTGCCATTTTCTAATAGAAAAATAATTCAGAAAAATTGGACAGTTATTAAGGGTGAACTGACCTTTAAGGAGATAGCTGATACTACTCCCAGGATGATATATAGAGGGGATAGGAATGTGAAGGATTTTGTGACCAGTAGTTATCAGAAACCATTAAACTGAGATACTCAGTTGCCAAAGCCACCAATTAAACTTTTAAATGTGATAAGTGTAAGTACCATCCCATAAATATTAGGTCTTAGGCAAGGGCTGTTCAACTAGTTTTAATGTGGGGGAGCAAAGGCTCTTCACTTAAATCACTGAGGATATGGGTGCAGCTAGGACCCCAGAACATTTTTAATTTGTTTAAAATGTGTTGGTACATAGACATGGTACCTTTTGATCTTTAAAAAGGAAAAATTAGTATGTTTCTGTCTTCATGCATCCCACCTCTATCTATAGTATCACACCAAACACTATCAACTTACTTCTGCTGAGAAGTTGTTGCTGGGATAGAGGCTTGGTAGGGAATGAAAGGAGGTATCTACCAACTGAATGTTTGTCTCACTCTAAGTGAGGATGTACTGTGCGCAATGCCAGCCTCCAGCTACTTAAGTTTTTCCTTGCCAAACATTGCCTATTTCAGAGAAAATGAAATGAGTCTCAGAGATTATCTACTAAACATGTTATTTTTCTGGACAGGGGCGATGGATGGCAAGGAGAGGCAGAGGAAGCTGAGATACAGTACCAACCCAGAATGGGTCAGTTATTCAGTAGAAGCCAAGAGCCAGAAATGCCAGTGTTTGATTTAATGCCAGCCTGTGTCCCTTTAATGAGTATCCATGTCTTGTTATGTGTGATTTATGTCACCTTTTTGCCAGTTTGCATCCCACACGAGGCTACTAACTTTCTGTCCTAGAAACACATGCAGGAGAAAATGCTTACTCACCCATGATTTGCAGTCCCCCCCCCAAAAAAAAAAAAACAGTGTAGACCATTGCTTTAAAATTTGTTAAACATTTTATTATTCTTTAACACTGCAGAATGGTAAGAATTACAACTTTATGTTCGGAAAGCATCTCCTATAAGTGGGCAGCCTCTGTTCAATGTGGGGCAGACTAGAGTACATCAGAGGTGTAAAAAGAGGGATGTTCCTTATAATGAAGGACAGCTGAGAGAAATGAATACACAGCTTGGTTGCACAAGCCCTTGGTCCTTAACATAAAATGTCATCCTCAAGTATAGCTCTCTTGGTTGTCTCTGATTTTCAGTGACATTCTTCATGACTGACGGCATGGCCAGACATATAACCTAGCTTTTAAGTGCATAACACTGGCTTTGAAATGCAAAGCAAATCACAAGATTGTGTTGTACTTTGTTATTGCAGAGAAAATTGGTTTAGAAAGAGTGAAACCCACATTTTTAGGGCTAATGATAGCTTTAATCAAGCAACTTTATTATTTTTTATAGTTTGTGTGTCCAGAAATAGCTCTGACATTATTAGAACCATTAATAAATTGTTGATGGGCAATGGTGAATTTGAGCGCAAAATCCCAATCAGTTGAGAAGAAGTATGCACTGTAGTCTGGAAGTTAGAGCATTGAGCTCTGAAAGGGCTTGTTACATCCAACAGACCTGGGCTTTAGTACCACAACCTTCACGTGCATACCTTGTGACCCTGAGCAAGTCATTTATCCATCCTGTGCTCCTGTGACACACCTGGAAATGAACTTTGTCTCACTGTGCCTTTTTCATAGGCATAGCTGTGTTGAGTGTGTGGCTGCCTGTGTGCCCAGAACCCACGTCTCATATTGCTTTTATTGTGCTTTCATAAAAAAAAGTTTTTGAACATTCTTGCTAAAACATAGAACTGCTTTTGTAAAACCTACATAGATTGTACTGGACATCTGATAGGTGGTTTCAGACATTTTTATCTTCATTGGCCACTCATAAGGGTCAAGAGTTCACTGACCACTATGAAGATAAAACAATATCTGATAGCCACCCATCAGATATCTGCTATTTTTTCAATGTGCTGTAAACACTTCTTCCTCCATGCTCACAGTGCCACCAGCCATGTTTACATCATACACACTCCTAATCTCATAGCCCCTACTACACACTCACAGTGCCCTCACTGAAGTGTCTTTGAGGCTTTGCATTTCACTTTTTGATGTTTGAATACTGTTTTTGTATGATTGTCACTGATTCTGAGCTACTGGAGGGAGACACACTCGGGAGCAAAACAAAAGTGAAAAGCTGATACATAAACAGAACTGCAACATTTTATTGCAATAGCAGCATGAACGCACTGCAAGAGCACTGGTGCTTCAACTCTGGATGAGTCTTCATCAGGGATGGCGCTATGGGTAAACAGACAACATTTATATGTTTTTATTAATTGACATTTGTTTTCATTACCCGCAGCTGGTCTGTAATTAAGAAAGCAACAACTGTATTTAATATTAAAGTCAAATGGCAGACACCATATAGTTTAATGTGCACAAAATAAAACCAGAGCACAACCGTAATTGTTCAAATGTCCATTGATACCAGAGTGGACTAAACCTGGAACAAGGTTTAGTGGCAGAAATCCCAAACTGAGTACAAGAGTGGACAAAGAGAGTTACTAAATACTTGAGCTGTAAAATAGGAAATGTAGGAAACAAATACAGACAGAGGGACTAATATTCAGTTAGTTCATTATTTCTAAAGTGGACTTTATCAGTTAAAATAAAGTTAAACAGGCCCCAGAAATGCTATGTCCAGAATGGGAAGGGACCAAAACATTGTTAGTGAAGTCTCATGTATGTGATAGCTCACTGAGAAAATACATTAGAAGAAACTCTGATTGTCAACAATAAAACCAATAACAAAAGTCTTAGAAAATAAACATGCCACTGATTCTTCCTGCTCACCTGCCACTATTCACTCATTATGGCAGACTGTATTTTAAAAATACTTGTTTCACTAACGACTGACTGATAACTTGAACAGATTTTTTATTTTTAATGCTATACAGTACGGTAAGGTTGTCACTGATCACCCTAGCCCTCCACCCCCAGCTGCTGTTGACTAACCATCTTGCAGGTTAACACTAGAAAACTGAAGTTCGGAATTTCAAGAGCAAAAGAGCAATAGATTTTTTTTTTATTTTATTCAGACACAGTCACAAATGTGAGTGGGATTGGAGATTGTATTACTAAGGAGATGGTGAGATCAATGCCTCGCAATATCAGCCTGTTTCAAGACTGTACACTATAAAAAATGATGCTGGTTTTATTAAATGGGGGTGCTACAAAAAAGGAGCCTAGACTTGGAAATGATCACATTTAGGAAGCAAAACACCACATACAACTGCTTGCTAATTAGAGAGACTGATCTTCTGACAGGAACGGATTGTGAGCCCGATGATGCAGCTAGACTCATTCAACACCAACTCACCATTTTCTTCCAAAAGAGGAAAAAATCACAAACAGCTCTCAGGTCGAGGGGTGCCCACTTTCACAAATCACAGTTCAGCTCTGCCTCTAATAAACGCAGCACTATCATATGCAGGTATATAGAATTTCTTCACTTTATTGACACAATTGCAGAATGTGGATACAAAATCATTCTAGTGCAAATGTTGCAATAACATTTAAAACAGATGCTAGTTCAATAAATAACAAATCTCTTTCCAAGTTTCAGAGGCTTTATAGCAAAGGTAGCAATAGTCACCAAAAAAGTGTGTAAAAGTCCTAGTGCTGAGACAGTGCATAGGCTTTTTGGGTATTTGTTGCCACCTTTGCTGAAAAGCATCAGAAAGTTGGAGAGAGACTTTTTAAGTACTGAACTAGCATCTGTTTTAAATGTTATTGCACAGTTTTAAACTACAATGACTTTTTATCTACATTCTGCAATTGTGTGAATAAAGGCAAGAAATAGAGACTAGTAAGAGACTCTCCCACAGGATATGGGACTGGTAAAAAGTACAGAATTTTTGGCTACTCCCATCAGCATGGAAGGGGTGGGGGTTTAAAATAAGATTAAAATAAGAACAATAAATCCTGTCTCCAGCCCGCCAGAGCAGCAGAAATGCTTCTGCTTGTAGCATTGACATCCCAGATTCAGTGACAGATTCAGGAGTCAAAGGGTCAGCTGGGGGTAGAAGGATTGAGCATCCCAGGGACTGCTCTCCTTCTCCAGGGGGAAGGGATAAGAGTGCCTGGTGCTATGTGGACCTCTGGTGGAGGCTGGGAGCACTGTTATGGCTGGTGCCACATGTTACGGGGCAGAGAGGATGCTGGTGTTACTGCACATCCCCACCCCAGGAAATACTCATGCAAAAAATGCTGGCCCACTAATGATGGCTCCTGTCTCCACCACTGCTCCTGCTGCAGACCAATGTCCACCGAGGGGATCATGCTTCCATGGCCCAACCCTGGGGGAGCAAACCAGGGCTAAGAAACTGAGTTTCTTGGGGAGGGGGCACCTGCCCCTGCAGTCCCACCCAGGGGAGTAAGCCTGGGGATTAGGGAGCGAGCGTGTGGGAGACTGGAACCCATGGTGCCAGGGGAAAAGGAGCTAGTAAAAACAAAAAGAACAATAAATCCTGAGGTTGCATGAATCCACCAAAACTACAACACACGCACAAAGAAAAACAAAAGGTATTAATAAGCAAATACAAATGTGAAACTCTTTTATTAATATACAGCAGATGCAGTACAGAGGATACTTTTTGGAAAAAGGCTTATATCAGAATTTGACCATGAATTTACCTCAGTCACACAGGATCTGGCACTTTTGAATATGAACTGTCTAACTATGTCAGACTACCATTATGCAATGTTCCTGTTCTAACCAGTGACTGCTGCGTGCTGAGATTTCATTGATTAAATATACAAATTCATTTATTGGTCTCCCAGTATCACTATGGCAATGGGTGCAGGCCATAGTTATAAAGGAGAATCAATAAATGAATTCTCTATTCTAAGATGCATAGTAAACTGGCAGGCAGAAGATTGCATGGGTGGCAGCAGTATGCAATCAGCTGTTTACAAGCTGATGATACCATTCAGCTCAAATTTTAATTTCAGTGCTAAATATCCTGAATGAGACTAATGCACATACAGGTCTTGCAGGCACTAATAAAACATACAGTGTCAAAAAAGTGGGGGAGCCAAAATACATCTGTGGCCCACACAGGAATCAAAGTGGGGGACTGTGGCCAGTCCACCCCCCCGCCCCAATTTAGCTGCACCTGGTCTAAAGCATTCCAAGTAGGATATGTTAATAGGATTTTTGAAACTAAGGAGTTTATTAATTGTGATTCTAGTGGGGTCATTTATTTGGCAACATGCATATGTAAAGCATATTATATGGGAAAACCCAAAAGGAGTCTTTTTTTTTAATTTTCTCCCCCCCTCCAACGGCTCCATTAGTGCCTATCAGTCAGACCATCTGCCCAGCCCTATCACCCGCCATCCCTGAACTTACCTGCACCTCACTTGTTCCCCAAGAATGACCCCTCATGGGTAGGGCCACTGGGGACCTGGTCCCATAAACCCCCAGCAGAGATTGGGTAGTCAGTCAGAGAGCCCTGATGGTGGTGCGGAGCCTGCAGCAAATGACGGATGGCATCCTGCATGGTGAAGGGTTTTTCCAGCTTTCTGGCCTGGGAGGCAGGACATGCAGTGACATTAGGGGTGCACACACTGATGTCTACCTTACCTCCAGTAGTTGCTATCACTGGCTGCTGGACCCCTGGTTTCCACCATGGGTCATATGAGTAGTGGGAGCTTCCTCACCTTCTCCCCTAGTGGAGGACAGCAATCCATGGAATGCTCAATCCTCCTCCCCTCTGGCAGGCCCTCCAATGCCCAGGTTTGCTCCCAAAGCCAGGTCATCGGTATCATGAGCTGTAGTACTATCGCCATGCTGGCAGGATGGCCTCCCAAAAGGAGTCTTAAAGTAAGGGTAGTAGAACATCCCAGGGCTATAGATAAATGTGATATGGAAAATGTCCTGGCAAACCATGTACTTAAACAAAGAAATGGGATACACTCCAGGGTAAAGAGATCTAAAGTGGCCTGGGGGGGGGAAGGATTTGGGTAATTTATTGTTAAACAGAGAGGCATGGTGGATATTTACATTACAAGCCACTGAAAGCTCAATGCCTTAATGAGAGGTTTGAATTATTCCTGTTTTTGAAATAAAGTATGCAGCACTTTGGAACCATGGCAATACACTTTTTGAAAATAGTCCTGTAACTTATTTAGGCTAGAAGTTTTTTTCTGTAATTAATTTGGTATAATAATACGTTGTAGGGTAGTTAGTTTTCAAAGATTTAAGCACTGAACAATATATAAACTCCTTTGAAAACATCTATGTTAATATTAGGAAGCATCCTGATATAGGAGATAAACACATTTAGACTTCCACATTATCTTTAAGTATGGAGACACAAATTAAATAAATAATAAAGTAAAATTCATAAAAAAATGTTTATTTATATATTAGCACATTTTCTTATGGTGTGTGTACTAGGTTATTTATATTATGGGGTGTTTATATAGCCCATGCTGTTCAGTCAGTACAATTGTGTGAGTGTGCTTTCAGTATATATATTATGATTTGTAAATATTTGGTATTTATTGATAATATGTACATAGCTGGTAAAGCTGTAAAACACTTCTTAAGAGCGTTGTCACTTTAAGAGGTCTGAGCTTTATAAGGCAGTGGACGGTATTGACTCTAGCACCTTGAAAAAGTGCCAAGTTGGGTGTGAAATGTTGGTGGACTATATAGGATCCCAGGGCTATGGTAACATCTTCATGTTTTTAATTGTGTGAATAAATGTAGTTTAATTTTACATGGAGCCTGGTACCAGGTTTTTGCTTCTCTGTTCATGTGGAGTTATCTGATGCACCGGTGCTGTGAGGAGTTGCATTGTTGTGCTTCTGATCTTAAAATCCACCTGAAAACCAGCAGAACAGACAGATGGAACCTCAGTTTAATGTAGTCATCCAAAGGACAGCACCTTAGAAGTGCTGCCCCCCATGCTGCACTACAGTGTCAGTATTGGTATTTTACTCCCAATTTCCTGGTGTGGAGCCAGAACCCACAACCTTCCAATTTTCTGAACCCAGAGGCAAGTGTGCAACTTGGTGAGCAACTGACACTGCAACATCAGAGTGCTATTAACTGCTATGAGTGATATTCTTATTTTCTGTTTATCAGTAAAACACTAACAAAACTGCTAAATACATAATACAATTATTCCTTTACTCTAAACTGGCTTAATCTTTTTAGACACATGTCACAATATTAATCTACCTGTGGGTGGAACAGCACCAGCATAACCCAAAAACACTTATAAAAAGTTCATTATGTGAACTTGTAAAGGATTAAATCAGCATATCTTGTAGAAGTCGTTCAAAATTCTTTATTAAGTCAATGAAAAACAGAGGTGTAGTTCCAGTTCTTCAGCCCAAAGTGTCACAGCTTCCTGGAAAAAATAAATTTTAAAGGCATCCTACTCCACCTTACCTACAAACCAATCCTCCAGATGGCTGATAGCTACTCTAATTATCATGTTTCAAGCTAGAGGCTCTTTCGCAAACGTCAGCTTGATATGCTGATTCATTCCTTTACAAGTTCACTAAATGCCCAATTAAACTATGTTTTTGGGTTAGGTTGATCCTGGTACACCCACATACAAACTGACTTTTACCTATTGAGCCTTGTACAGCCATTGTCTGGGTGCAGCTTGAACTCTCCTTGCCTACAAGAGGAACATGTAGTACACTCATGATCCCGTTCTATCTTGGGGAGTTAATTAATTCATAATCCAACTTATGCTTAAGAAACATAGGTTACTGAACTAACTGGTCTAATCAATGCATAACAGGCTGACTCCGAATGTGCAATTTATCTTCACGTCTGAGAGAGCAGGACAATAACTATAGAGTTGCAGAGCCACAGGTAAGTTAGGGGAGTCCTGCCCCCATGCAAGTGATGATAAATTGTCTACTTTGAGTCAGACTATTTTATATTTGATTTATATCACATCAGCTTACTTGCTTCTGTTTGATTTCTATTGCTGGCTTCTGTACTGCACTTGACTACTGCGACGTCATCAGCATTGTGAAAGCTGCACTCTGGTTCAGTATGCATCATGACATCCCTTACTTTGCAAGATCATATTATCTTGCTATGTTGGGTCAAGGTAGCACTTTTATCTTGTTATTTATTAGTACACATGTGTTGTATATACTGTAGAGGCTACATATCCTGAACGAAGATATCATATTTATCTTCATGAGAGGCTAATGATATTGTGATATCTCGTGAGTGGCAAGGACACAAGTGAGATATCTTTTTTTTTTATTGCTCCTGACCCCAGCACAGTCACCCATTGTCTCTGGAGCTTACAGTCTCACTGCCAATCAGTGCCCACTGGATTGCCCCCTGGTGGGGCCTCCCAGGACCCCCTCTTATCTCTTGAGGAGTCTGCCATGGGATGTGGCAGCAGGGCAGTCCAGTAGATGGTGTGGAGACTGTAAGGGAGTGTGACTTCATCCTGCTTGGCCTTGGCTTTTTCTACCTAGTTATCACCCCTCCCTTCAGGTGCCCTGGCAAGCTATGACTGGTGGGATGCACGTAAGCACGGGTGTCACAGTCATAAGGCACCCTCTCTCCATGTGCTGTAGCTTCTGTGTGCACTACCAGCTGTGATCACTCAGGAGGCAGTGCCATTGCAGAACTGACAACACTCCCAATCTGGAGGAGGAGAGTGGCCTATGGGATGCTCCATCCTCCTCCCTCCACCCAACCCCCAAGTGATCTGGGTCTGTTCCTGAACCCGGGTCGTCAGCATGGCAGCAGGGGGCATCAGTGCCTCAGTCCTCTGCACCACTAGGCTGGCATCACAAGTGAGATATTTTAATATCATTGGCCTCAAATGAAGATAAATATGATATCTTCAGTCAGGCCATGTCCTACTCTGGTTATGCAGGCATGTGGTTTGGGATAAACATGATTGGGAATGTGTGAATAAGTGCTTGTGACTCTGAAATGTGTGACTAACTTTCATCTTCTTATACAGGTGCAGTACTTGTTTGGGTGTGGTTTCTGACATTTACTGCTTCTTCTATTTAACTCACTGAGCCCCATATATTTACATTAGGCCAGTGCATAAAGACAAAGTTTGACGTACAGTTTTTTTCATTTTTGCTTTTTTGAGGCCATTTGTTCATCACAAAAAAGGAAAAATATAATTTTCTGCAATTTTCACTGATCATAAAAATCTAAAAGACAACAATAAATGAACCAAAACTCCTTTTATAGATATGTTTGTGCTGAACAACTTTCATGCTCACAGTACCATGCTATCATTTTTTGTTTTAAAGTTATTTGCATCTTTGTTGAAAAAGTGAAATAAAAAATAATTCTCTGCTCTTTTTTAGTTGATTATAAAAAAAAATCTGAAAGGTATCTATATATTAAACATCTCTAATTTTGTAGATATTCTTGTGCTGAACAACTTTCATCTCACAGTACCATGCTGTCATTTTCCTTCATTAAAGTTATTTGCATTTGAATATGATTAGTACTGCTACTAAGGCCAAACATTCTAAACCTGAATGAGTTAAGAATGCACTATAACATAGAGGTACAAAGAAAGATAACATTATGACATAACACATCATGAAAAGATAATATTGTCTTTTCATGTTCAGAAAGATAGCACTTTTTATCTGGCAGTGTTATCTCAAAACATATGCTGTACAAATATATACACTGTGGCTGAGATATTTAAAGGGATTTGACAGCACAACCCCAGAAATGCACACTGGGGCAATATTCAAATGGGGGAATTGCGCAGCACAATTCCCGATGCATGTGGTGCAAAGATAATGTATGCGGCACATCTCCAGGGGGTGTGGCCATGCATATGTGGCACATTCTGATATTCAGCCCTTGATGTGCAGTGCATCTGCCAGCACATCCCAGAGATATGCCGCAAACCTGGGCACAAAGTTGAGCCTGTAAATAATGGCTCAACTGGTTGTCACCCACAGGCAAGCCACTGTACTGCAGGGCACAACACAGCAGCCACCAGCTGTGGGTAGCTTCTCCCCCACATAACACTGTACACAAGCACCCACATAAATCCCTGGTGTTCCAGTGGTTCCCCCCTCTCTGCCCCTATCCCAAATCATTGTAATAATATATATTTAAGATCCCTGGTGGTCCAGTGATACCCTCCTCCCTGCTCATAACCACGATCACCCATTTTGAACAAAAGAAACTGCACTGGTAGTCCAGTGGTACTCCCCCATCCCGTACCACCAAATACCTGAAATAAATGCTTGTATATTCCAGGGTAGTCTAGTGGTACTCCTCTCTCCGCCTGTAACCCTGATCACTGAAACACGTGACCATAATCGGTCCCTGGTAGTCTAGTGGTCCCCCCACCCCCCCACAGGAACCTCAGCCCACCTAGCACCCCCCCAGTCACCGGTAGGCAGCATACCCACTCGCATACCCTCATGGCTGCCCAC
Organism: Neoceratodus forsteri; assembly: GCA_016271365.2. NCBI lineage: Eukaryota > Metazoa > Chordata > Ceratodontiformes > Ceratodontidae > Neoceratodus > Neoceratodus forsteri. The sequence goes on from CM057453.1 coordinate 1,038,385,226, forward strand.
TAAATGACAGCTTACAGTATGTGCTAAACTCATTGGTCCACACTGTGGACAATGGCTTGCAGTGCATACTGTAATAGCCATTCACAACTTTGTGAATGAATGACTTCATTCACAAAGTTGTGACTGACTATTACAATACGCACTGCAAGCACTGTGGACCAATGAGTTTGTAGCACATACTGTAAGCTGTCATTCAGCGGGCAGCTGCGGAGGTATGCAGGTGGGTATGCTGTCCACTGATGACTGTGGGAGGAGCTGGTGGGCTGGGGTTCCTTTGTGGGTGGGTGGGGGTGGGGCACCACTAAACTACCAGGGACAGATTATGGTCATGTGTTTTGGCAATCAGGGTTATGATCAGGGAGGGGGTGCCACTAGACTACCAGGGAATATACAAGCATTTCTTTCAGACAATCAGTGGTATGGGATGGGAAGGGGGTACCACTGGACTACCAGGGCAGTGTCTCTTATTCATAATAGGCAGTTGGGGTTACAGGCGAGGAAGGGGGTACCACTGGACTACCAGATACTGTAGTGGGCCATATTTAAGGTGATCAGTGGTATGGGATGGTCAGGGGTACTACTGCAGTCCCTGGCACAGGGACTGCATGCTATGTAGGTGCCAGGTGCATTTTCGCTGGCCAGCCCTGCACAACACATGCAAATGAAATATAATGACATGCAATGGTCCCATTTGTGCCTTGCATGCATAATGGAACCATTTGCATATCCAGGTCTGAATCTACTGGAACTTGCACCTGGCACAGCTCCAGTTGTGCTGGAGCATTACCATTCCAGGTATGCAGGCCTGTCTGAGGGATGCGCTGGTCCACTGTATTTGTGCAGCATGCATTGTTTGATATATTAAGAAGAGATGCACCATGGCATATCTCTTTTGAATATATCCCTTTGTTGCTCCAGCACAACTCAGTTACAATGTGCAACCACTTGTGCCGTTGCCAGGTGCAATTCTGAATATCAGGCCCTGTATATAGTTAGGGTTGATCAGGCACATTAATCTTAAACCTCAAATTTTGCATGTTAATAACTTTGCAACTGTTCCATAGGTTTGCATAAAATCTGGAATAGACGATGCTGGGTGGTAGATCTCTTGATTTGCCAAGTTGCGTTTTGATTGGATATGCAGATTTCATGCAGCGAATTGTGAGAAAATGCTTTTTTTCACCAATTTGGGCCAATTTTTTCCTCATCACGCTACGAACACACCATTCAGGGTAGAAAGAGGTTATTGTAAGGAACAATCTGGTGTTGGTTTGATGAAAAAATATTAATCCGTTCCAAAGTTATTCAGCTTCTGAGCATGCTCAGTTCAGTCTTTGGGATAGTTGCACAGTTTTGATCAAGAATTCCTGGTCGTGAAGGTCTGGCAAAGAAGGATTGCAAAGAGGGATTGGGAAATCTCAGAAAATCCCTCATAGCGAGGAAAATCCTTCTTCATCAGCCACCATCTTGTTTTCTCCCTTAGCAAGGGGAGAAAACAAAACCTCACAACCTGCCCAGGGTCATCTTTTCTAAAAACCAAGGCATGGTTTTGGTGAGGGGAATGCCTTTGTGTTTTTTTTTTTTTTTTACATTAATAATGGCACTTTTGCACTTTAAAATCCTTTTCACCAGATTGGCTGGCAAAAGGATTGCAAAATGGATTCATAAACCTAACTGTGCCATTTTCCCTGGTGTCTAGTGGTGGACCCCTTGACTCCCTTTAAATGATTCATTCCCTGGTGTCTAGTAGCCCCCCACCCTCTGTTCACCCTCCCCTCCCCTGCCCTTTTTTTGTTTGTTTATTTTTCTGAAATGGGGATGCCCACCCCCGGTGTTGGATAACCCCACCCGTAACCCATTACTTTGAAATGTGCTGACATCAGGAGCCCATTCCCTGTGCTGGGTTTTACTTCCTCAACCCATCAAGTAGCTTTGACACTGGGGAGCCCACCCCTAGTGTCCAAAAATGGGTGTTTTTTTATGTACCTGAAAAAAAGAAAACAGTCCCCTGACATCTTTTTTTCGATGCAGAATCGTGCATCAAGCTAGTCTCCTCACTATGCTCATTTTTTGCCAACATCAGGATGCCCAATCCCCATGCTGGCATGTATCCCCCCACTACTGTGGCACAATGGGAGACCTGCCCAGTGTGCTGAAATGTGCTTTTAAAAAAACCCTGTGGAAAAAGAAAATTGTTCCCTGACATCTTTTTATCTATGCAGAATTCTGCATCAAAATTTTCTATGCAGAATCATGCACCAAACTAGTCTGCCCATCTATGCTCATTTTTCACTGACATTGGGGTGCCCAGTCTTTGTGTTGGTATGTATCCCATTCCACTACTGTGGCACAGTGGAAGAGCACCCCATTGTGCTAAAATGTGCTTTTAAGAAAAAAAAAACTGTGAAAAAACAAAATTGTCTCCCAACATCTTTTTTTTTTATGCAGAATCCTGCATCAAACTACTCTGCTCCTCTATGTTGTTTTTTTACTGACATCTGGGTGCCCAGTCCCTGTGTCGGCATGTATCCCCCCACACTACTGTAACACACTGGGAGCCCACCCCAGTGTACCGAAATGTGCTTTTAAAACAAACCTGTAGAAAAGAAAACTGTCCCCAATATCTTTTTATGTGACAATAAGAAAACTGTCCCTTGTAGCCCCCACTGCCACCATCCCCATCTCGACCATCCTCCAGGCCCACCCCCCACACCTTCCCTTACTCTAGACTTACCTCTGGAGATTGGGTACTGTCATCTTCTGCAGAGTGGTACACGTCTGCACTAGTGGTGGGGAAGTGGCTAAATTTGCACCATGAAGCAATTTGTGTTGCAGTGGTGAAGCTGTGTAGTACCCCGCACGTAAGCGGAGTACTTCAAGTCATAATGAGGATCGCGTAGTCATGTGTTTTAATGCACTTCGCATTACTCTGCCTTCCCCATCCAGTTCTGTGTCCATTTTTAGGCAAAGTGTATTGATTACAATGTACTTCACATCACTTTGCCTTGTTTTTTGGCTCCATGGCAAATTTTGCATTGATTCATGGGATTGCAGGTCACATGGTCTCTAGCTTGTTCTGCACAGCCTCAGTTCTGTCTGTGTAGTGTATGTGTAGTGGTAGACTAGTTGGAGACAGTTTGCTGTCAGAGCTATGCGACTGAACCCTATAAAAGCTGTTAAAAAACTTTTGAGCCATTTTATTTGCTTAAAACATAGTACATCGATTGCAGGAAACCATCCTGTACTCATATCATCGAGTGTTTATTGTTCGTGTGTGGAGTTTGAATGTTAATTTTGAACATTTAGTCTGTGTTCTGCGAGACAGTCAAAGTGTGCTGTGGGGGAGGGGTGTATCTGTGTGGTGTAGCCAGGGAGATTCAGATTAACTATTTGGGAGAAAAGGGCAGTCTTTTTGTTTTGCTTATATTTTTGTTGTATAAATTTGTTAATGTACATACAGTAATATGTTCAGTTATTCTTGACATTTTGTTGCTGAATTTTGTGTTGCAGCATTGCATAATTGCAGTTTGTTGAAAAGATCTGGTTATATTACCGAAGTTTTCCATTTGCCACGCATTACTTGTCCTGTGTGTGTGTGTGTGTGACGTGTGCCATCAAATCACAGTTCACAGACACCTTTTATTGTGCCGCAGAGTAATTGCAGCAGTATGAACTTGCTATCCACCACAGCTGCATGATTTTGTACTGCTCTGTGGTCAAAATAGTGGTATATCGTTTTTGTACTGTTACTGCAGTGCACTGCCCCCAACGGCAAAAGGTATTCTTTTCCATATTGGATTTGGATTGTGACTGTTGCGAGCAGCAGTGGTTAAGGTGTCGCTGTGACTTTGCGGCTGCATCTTTTTCTTGATTGTGCAGTGCAATCTAATCTGTTTGTGCCTGCCTTTGCATCTGCTTAGTTCACAGTCTTCATCTACAAGCCACTGTTGTTGTTTTTGGTTTCACTCATCACATCCACCATGCCAGAGTGAAAGTTCTGAAATTTAAATAGGTTTAAAATTTTCTTGATGATCCTCCAAAATGCCCATAAAGAGACTTGCAAGCAAAGCTGTTTCTGGCCATGGCACTGCTGCCAGTGGCAAGATTGCCCATGGGCATGGTAGTACACAGAAGTGCATAGCTGATGTGAGGAAAGGGATTTCTCCATCAATGTTTTTTTACAGTGCAATCTGTAGCTTCACTCATAGTAGGAGGAGATGACAATGTCCCAGCTGGCGGTGGTAGTGCAGTTTCTGCTGGCATGAGTATTGCTGCCTCAAGTTTCACTTCTGACCATTTAACTGTGTCAAAAAATACAGTTGAGTCAAAAGCAATGAGTGACAGTGTAGATGAGGTCATACTGCCCTTCCCGAGTAACATCCCATGGTATTTGAATATGATTCTGACCATGGCAATGATTCACACAATGTCACATTTTTCCACTGCAGTGAGGCATGTGTTTACTATCCAATGATTCACAGGTGGTGCAAAAATATTGATGATGATGATGATGTTGCAGTGGTTGCAACATGTAGTCCACATGACACCATCCAAACAGAAAATGTGGATGCGGATGATGTTATTGAATAAGACAATGATGTCAGTGACGACTGTTTGGAACCAGACAAAAAGAAAGTCAGGGTGGCTGTGTCTGGGTCTGTTGGTGTTAAATCCGCCCCCCTGAAAAAAGTTGTGATTTAGCAGTTCCAGTTAATGTTGATGATGATGATGATCCAGTAATAATCATAGGTAGACGTGGTAGTCAGTTGCAGTCCAAGTGTGTCCCACCTGAAAAATCATGTTGCACACCCCCCATTTCAGGGCTTAAAAAACAGTGTCCAAAAAGCAGCATCAGGGACATATTAAAAGTAAGGGGTCACAGTCTCTTGTTTGGGATTTTTTTGTTCAAGATGCAAACAATGACCCAGTTGCTATCTGCCAGTTTTGTCATGCACCTGTGAGTTGAGGTAAAAAAGGGAGTCATCTTGGCATGGGGGCAGCATGCACATCTTAAGAACAGGCACATGGCACCGTGAACCCGGCACCAGCTGGCAGCTAATGCCATAGTGGGGCGTTCACCCATGTCATCAACCATAATGAGTATGTTATCCCCTTCCATGACTGTAAGACCAAGTAGCAATGTCTGCAGCAGTGATGAAATAACAGCAGAGGATTACTACAGGCATGATGAGGTGGAGGATAATGATTCTGAAACCTTGTCAAGTGGTGGCCAGAGTAGCAGTGGTGGTGGTGGTCAAAGCAGTACATCTAATGCAAGTAGTACATCAACACCTGTGTGTAAATCTGGGAAAATTACTTCATTTGTGGATATGACACCTGTGCAGCCCTCTTCATCACATGTTCACACACCCCCGTCCATTCGCAGAGCAGAGCCATTTGTCATACCACATGTAAAATGTGTAAGTCATCCCATGTTGCACAGTGTTTTGACCCATAACCTGAAGTACCCACCCAATCATTCATTGTCTCATGAATTTACTGCTGCTGTAGCTGAAATGCTGGCAATTGACCTTTTGCCCTTCTTCTTCATGGAGAATTCTGGATTCCAGTGGTTTGCAGCATGCGCCTGTCCAAAATGGAAAGTCCCATCCAGGACATACTTTTCCACTCGTGCTGTCCCCGAATTATACCATACTGTGGCCGACTCTATAAGACATGCCCTTTAACATTACTCCTCTCCATTCATCCAGTTAAGTATGGATATGTGGTCAAGTGGCAAAACAGTAGGGAGTTCATATTTGTGTATAACTGCACATTGGGCACAGGTGTCGGGGGTTGTTTATACTAGTGGTAGTGTGAATAATCAGTGTAGTAAGGTGGAGTGTCTTGGTAGCAACCTTCCCAGAATTCGACAGCATGCAACACTTGCTATGCGCAGTGGACCTGTTCACACACTGGTGAAAACATGCTGGACTTGCTACTGACTGAAACTGAAGAGTGGCTGAAACCCCTGTCCCTGAGAGCTGGGTTTATAGCAAGTGACAATGGGTCAAATGTGGTTAAATACATCACGAATGGTGGCTTTGTTTGGGTTCCATGCATGGCCCACTATTTAAATCTTGTGGTGCAGGAGTTTCTCCAGCACCCTGATATAAGGGAGATACTGACAGTTGCACATCATATCTGTTCTCACTTTTCATGCTCTGCAAAGGCCCGTGACCAGTTCTGTCAGTTGCAGATCCAAAACAGCCTACCGCAGCACCGCCTCAAGCTGGAAGTAATCACCCAGTGGAACTCCACTTTATACATGGTAGAGAGGTTGTATGAACAATACAAAGCCATCTTAGAATATCTTGTCATGCACACTAGCCGTGACACTTCCGGGGCCTCCATGTCTCTCATGACTGAACAGTGGTGTCTCATGGACTCTGTAATGACAGTTTTGAGGCCTTTTGAACACACCACACAGGCAGCAAGTGGCGAGTCTGCCTCCATTAGCCAATCAATTCCACTGTTGTGGGTGTTGAGGCAGACATTGCTGAATCTATAGCATAGCCTTGATGTTTCCAGAGACTGTGTTAGCAGTGTGTTGCTGAAACACATGCTGACACTATGAAAGCGCAATCAGCACATCTTGAGCATTCAGCAGAGTGACAACTTTGCAATAGCAACAATGCTGGACCCATGATATAAACGTGGAATTTACTCACTACTGGAGGGAGGACCTGAACAGGTAAAAAATGTCAGTGGGCAACTGGTGCACTTGGTTCATGGAGCACAGAAGTCACGAGCCAAGGTCAGCAAACCTCAGCAGCATAATCAGGCTGAAGGTCAGTATGGAGTAGTATCAAGCACATCCTGTAAGGGGGCTGCAGGTCCAGGTGGTCTATCATCAAAAGCGATTGTCATTAACCCACTTTGGGGTGCTTTATCCCAAGTGGGGATTTGTGACATAAATGATTCTAGAGAATGGATGATGCATCAACCACCGGACTTTGTGCAGCACAGTGAATGGTTGACTCCATATTTGGCTGAAAACGTGCATCTGTTCAAACTGATGATCTTCTTTATACTGGAGTGGAAAGGCAGTGATTGGCCAGAGCTGACCTCAGTGGCACTGAAGTACTTGACATGCCCACTCCAGTGTAAGTGTCCAGAGGATATTCAGTTTAGCGGGTGCAATAGTTCAGGATCATCGCACAAACCTCTCGCCTGCAAATGTCAGCTTGCTGACATTCATAAAATGAATGAGGGCACATACCAGCTTGAACTACAACCTCGGTATTCGTGCCTGGCATGGTCATGGTTGTGCTGCCGATGTTGTAGAAATGGAAGATCCTGGTGGCACTGGCAGCATTAAATGGCCTACCTGTGAGGTCGATGATGACACGATGGAGAAAGAATTCCCTAGTGGGCAGAATTCAGACACTGATGACTGCAAGTGCAGCTTTCTGTACGAGGATGATGATGAGGTTGATGATGGTAGATTTTAAGTGACGTGGTTAAAGGCTCTTGCATTTTTTGAATGGTATATGTTTTGTTTTTCATAAAGTTAAAGCAGTGTCCCACTCCGAATGACTCAAATTATATTTGTAATACAGTGCACACTATATACCACCCACCACCCACCTGTGTGTGTCTGACAGTGATAGTGAATGTGTTGCAGGCTGCAGCTGTTCCCCCATAACCACCACCAGAAAAGCGCTGTCAGCCAAAGCTACCAGATGTAGAGAAATGTGAGAGTTAATGTCAAAATCATGTGCCCCCAAAACCACCCACCACCAGTATGATGATGTTTTCCATTCTGTGTCCTGCACATTCCATGGCAGACGGAGTCAGACTGGAGAGACCACATACATCAGCCACAGCCACAAGGCTTATTTACTATCAATACTTTAAAGTGAGTATGTGTTCTAATGTTTCACATTGTGGAACTTCCTTTAGATGTTTTATGTGTCCTGTTGATTTTATGAGATGCAGTGGTCAGACACATACAGACAACTTATTTTCTTTTTTGACAGGTTAAACAACCACACTCCTTCACTGGAGGAATATGGTACTGAAGTACTGTGTACAGCCACCTACAGGATTGGCTATCCATTTCCAGACCAGTAAGTATATAAATTTTATTTCATCATTTCTTTTTTGGTTTTCATTTTTCCAAAACAAAGCAAATCCGACTGACAAGTCATATAACGTAGGTGTCATGACATGTTCCTCACATAATATATTTGTCATGCACGTCACACACTGTATTTCTGCAGCAGCCATGCCAGAGTGAACAAATTTTGATCCAGGTCATCGTGAATTCACAAGATGGGCCTGATTCTGAAACACATGGTGAAACTTGCTGATGTATGCGAATTGAGTCATGTGGCACTATGCTGGGGACCCTGTGCCATATTCCAGGACAAGCAGGGTCCCTGGCACCTACACCTATGACTTGTGGCAGCCACAGGCTAGCACCAAAGGAATGGCACACTGGACCTGGGTGCCGCAAGACTCGGCATGCAATCTACTGCCCCCCTGGAGCTCCCCAACCCCGACATGCAATGGCAAGCACCTGGGAGCATTGGGGGGGCTGGCCAGTTGGCACATGTGCTTGGGGAGCAGCGATGAAAATGGACCCTGGGAGTCCCTGAAATTCAGGGGGTGGGGGGCAAGACAGGGCAGGGGAGCATGAGAAGCACATCGCTGTCATTTCCACTGCACTGTGGAGGGGGCATCTGTTGCTGTGCCAGGATGGATGCCCCTCAGACCACCTCCTAGCTGGGCTAACCCTGCTATGCCATTACCCATTCTGGAATGGCATAAGTTGGCTATGGCAGCTGCCTTTATGGAATAGGGTGCAGGTGCTGCCATAACCCACCCCAGCGCCATGCTGCAGTGGGTTGCTGGCATAGTGGGTGGCATAACCCACCTTTGGCGCAACCTACATATGACATGGCACAAGGCACCTTGTAGAATTGCAGCTTGTGTTATGCCTGCTGTAAGGTGCGATTTGCACCATGGGGTTTGGCGTGAATCGCCCTGTGCCAGTTATAACGTGTCTTGTAATTGGGCCCAATGTGTTTTCAATGTAACTTGAGTTAAGGCATAATTAGGGACAGTGACACAGTGTATGGGTTACAGGTACTGAATTCATGATTGTGATGATGATTTAATCTTCATGTGGCTTTGGCTTAGTGACACAGCTTGTTATCTGTTAATCAGCATATAGGACAGGATGGAATAGTCACACTTTAAACATAATTTGTTACTGCAATCAAGAACTAATAACTCCTTGTTCATCTCTTTTAGGAAGAAACTTTCTGATGCTGTGTGCTGTCCTTGTTGCTTTCTCCAAATAACGAGTTCAGCACATACCCCCCGGGCCGGCAGACATGACATAACAAGTAGCATGAATCCATGACCATGACCATCTGTACTGGACTGGAGGAAGATGCAGATAAAATCCGTGAAGAATTTGCCAAACAATAAATCAATCATTTGTGAAACTTTCTTGAAATTGAAATGGCCCACCCCCCCAAAAAAAAGAAATACTTACCTTCACTGGCTTGACAGTATTCCAGCGCCACAATTCATCATTAAGCACAGAAATGCTCACACCAAATGTGACTATGTGATCTGTGACACAAAACAAAACAATGATTACGTGTGTATATATAGACAACAAATTTGATATATAAATATATATATATTTATACAATAGGGCTGAGGTGAAGTAAATGGTGTTATTTTCACAGCCATTGTATAACCACTGTGATGACATCACCACTGTGGGTTTATTTCCTGATAAACCCACAGTGTCTACATCACCAGCAAATATACAACAATGGTGATGTCACCAGGGTGAGACCATCTACACTGCAGCCTGCATTTAGTAGCTTCATAGTTTCTCTTTCTCACCGAATCCTGCAACTAACTCAATTAGCATTGTAAAAGACAATCACCTGTGTCCCATAGTTACTCTTACAATCCTAGCCCATTACTGTGCTGCTCTAAATTTCAAACCAGCCTCCTTCATAAACCAGTTTCTCTTTCTGAGTTCTGACTGCAACAGTTTCTCTGTCTCAGTGAAGCCTGCAACTTACTAAATAAACAGTCTGTTTCTCGTGCCTAGCTGCAGGTAACACAATTATCATTGCAGATCACATGCACCTTTTTCTCATAGTGTCTAACAGTCTCAGCCCATTCAGAAACACTTACACACATGCAGACCACACACAAACAGTGCTGTCAGTATAGCCTAGAGTTTAGAGTAACAAGCAATGAACAAACTTCCTACATCTAGCAGCCCAGACCAGTGCTTGGTATTCACAACTTCCATTTCAATACTGTGTGACTCTGAACAAATCACTTAAAGGAAAACTACACCCAAAACTTGAAAAAATATATGTTGTGCAGAATGTTTTAATTTGTATGTGAAGTTCTAGTGTTTCCTTCCCTCTGACTGGTATTAGGAGTTTTTCCTAAATTAGCCTGCTAGCTTTAGAGTAGTTTTATGACCCCTTGAGATCACCATATTAAATAGTTTTATTGCATTTCTTTGTCCTACAGTGCACCTTGTTTCATGTAATGGTGATGTAGTAGAGCCCATAAATCCAGAAGAAAGCATTGCATTACAATCAGTTCACAGCAACAGAGATGGCTATATTTTAAAATCTGTAGAATTCAGCTTGGTGACCACCCTCATCCTAAAGGTTTTACTGTCCTGAAAAACTTTGCTGCTGGTAATTTTTGTGTAGCTTGTAAAGCTTCCAAGATATTTAGTTTGTTTGGCATGCGTGTGCTGAATGTTGGGTATATCTTACATCACAGTCACATGAGACAAAATGCACTGTGGGAACCAGAAATACAATTACACTATCAGGTATGGAGATCCCCAGGGGTCGTAAAACTAGTATAAAGCTAGCAGGCTAATTTGGGAAAAACTCCTAATACCAGTCAGAGGGAAGGAAACACTAGAACTTCACATACAAATGAAAACACTCTGCACAACATATATTTTTTCAGGTTTTGGGTGTAGTTTTCCTTTAACTGCCCAGTGCTCCCAGGTCTCCCTTAAAAACTTACCCAGTTACCAAAATAAAAAACAGAGTAAACAGGAGAAAACACAGAAAAAATGTTCCCAAAGGATAGTAGCCCTATTGTATAATTGTACATGATGTAACTTGTGGAATATGGCTAACATTTGCACTGGTGCAAATATTTCCATATTCCACAGTCACCCATCATGTATCCACTATATATCATAGTATAGATAACCCACTCTTAGGTGGAGATTGTGTTTGATATACGCATGCCTTGGTGTGCATCAACCACCCAAGGCATGCGATATCAGAGCACGCATAGTACACCATAGAGTGGGGTTATCTATCTTATAAAATGGCAAAATAGTTTTTAGGGGGATAAAAGTGCAGGTGTGCGGTCGCGCTCTGATATACGCACGGTCATGTGATGTGTTTTATACAATCAGAACACTGGATTTGTATTTATATTTAGATCTCATTTTATAAATATATATACAGATATATGTATAGATATAGATATAGATATAGATATAGATATAGATATAGATATAGATATAGATATAGATAGCACACAGTTAAGATCAGGTTCTGTGGAAAACAATGATTGTGCCAGGCAGGTACATTAATCAACTTGCCAAGGGTAGTATTAGTGTATACACAAAGGGTATCCTTCCTGTTGGGGTCAGTGCAGCCCACTTTGGGCAACCAACAGCGTTCTCAGTCTCATCATCTTGGACTGTAAACTCAATGGTCAGGTTATCCTTCTTGCACACAGTTTGGCAAGATGCTGTGCATCATCCCGTCAGAGTCAGGTCCACTGCAGCATTATATGTAATCTCAACAGCAGCAGCAGGGCATTTAGTTCTTACTGGAGTGTGGAGACTTTGCATTTCTTGTTACGCTCTCATTTCATATCATCAGCACTGGGGAATTTTCTGACATAAGGCAATAGCATTTTGGGATGCACATTAATTCTGGTGACTGTGTGTGAGGATGAACACTGCACCAAACACTGACTACCTTTTTTTGTATAATTTGTTTATTGATTTTATAGAAAATCAACAACGACATTACACAATGATACACAGACATACAGACAAACAAATGCATCTCACAATTCATTATTATTACATTTTGGGGTTTCTCATCATTATCTTTCTTTTTCTCATTTAATTCCATGTGTTCACAGCTGTTTCTACTGAAACCTTTAACTATCGTATCCTCTCATTAAGACAGTAAAACAACAATGAGGTAACCAGGCGATGAGGCAATGAGGCATGGGGAAGCCCCAAAAAGAAAAACTCCCTCACTATCCAATCCTACTCCTGCTCCAGGCCACAATGCAAGATAATCATCTCTTCATTATTTAATGTTGCCAAGAAAGGGGCCCATTCCCTATAAAATGTATCCTGCCTATCACTCAATGTCAATGACAGCCTTTCCAAAGCCAGATTTTGTAACACTAGCTGGCGCCATTGAGGTTTGGAAGGGACCACATGGCTAACCCAGGTATTTTGTATACAGTGTCTGACCATTACCAACATTATTCTGATCACCGTGGCAGTTGCTCCCACTCACCTGCCTCTCCTGGAAACATACCAAACAATCCCACTACGGGATCCATTTGAATGGGGAACCCCGCCATCTGTGTAATTTCTTTACATATTTTATTCCAAAAGACCCTTAATACCCTACAGTTCCAAAAGGAATGAACGTATGTCCTCTCTCCTCCACACCTGCCACAGAGGGGAGAGATGGATGGTGTGTTCTATGCACCACCGCCGGTGGATAATATGCTCTGTGCAGGAACTTATAAAAGGCCTCCTTAAACTTGTTACAAATTGAGAGCCCCATGTGACCCACCAGCATTTCTCTCCAACTATTCTCTGAAATATGGGTGCCCAAGTCTTTTTCCCACAGTTGTTTAACTTTCTGCATATAGTCTGGGAATATTTATCTCCCCAACTTTACCACCTTACCAATAAACCCTTTGGAGTCTATTTGCATCCTATGTATCATCGTCTCCGCTGGCCCCCACCCATGTGACTCACCCTTGCCCCTCTCTGTCTTTGACAGGAATGCCCGCAATTGCAGATATCGCAAGGTTTGCTGTCCTTGCAGGCCCCTCTCTCTTACAATATCTTCCAGTGCACACAGTACTGTATATCCCTACTAACCAGATTACCCACACATTTAACTCCCTTTCTTTCCCAGTCCCTGAACCCTGTATCTTCTAGTCCCAGTGAAAAAAAAGGATTCCCCTCTATTGGTAATAGCAATGTTTCCCCTTTATTAATCCCTCTAGATTTCCTAAGATGGTTGCACACCTCCAGTACTGATTTTACTAAGGAGTTACAACCTCCCTGAGCAGCATAAGCCTGTATGCCTTTAGAACGTAGGTATGCAGATAAGCATCCCTGACACCCCCATTGTTCCATCGTGACCCAACTTGCCACTGCCGGGTGGTATACCCAGTCTGCAATATAATGCTGCTGGATGGCTAAATAATAGGTTGTTATGTTGGGGAAATTTAGGCCTCCCCTAGCTGTCTTGGCCTTAAGTCTCTGCAATTGAATTCTAGGTTTATGCCCCCTCCAAATGAACTGAGTAGCCAATTTCTCTATTTTTGCAATGTCCCTTTAACAAGGTGCATAGGGATCATTTGCATAAGGTACAACATCCTTGGCAAGATATTCATTTTCAATAAATTGATTCACCCCAACCAAGCTGTAGGTAGCTGCATCCATCTCCTCAAGTCCATTTCTATCACCTTAAGAAGTGGAGTGTAATTTAATCAGTACAAGGACCTGATTGTTCTACCCACTTCAAAGCCCAGATAGGTGAAGCATGATTCCCGACCCTGTATTCCCCATTGCCTATCAACAGCCTCCGCCTTAGGGAAGCAGAACATTTTGGATTTATTTAAATTAATTTTATACCCAGAAAATGCAGCAAATTTCTCTATCAATTCCAATAGTAGTGGCATAGGCTTCTGAGGGTCCCTAACAAATAACAACATATCATCTGCATATAGGGTAACCTTATGCATAACCTCCCCCTCCCCTTTAATACCCTGAATCCCCTGACACTGCCTTATTGCAGCTGCTAAGGGTTCCAATGCTAGAGCAAACAGCAGTGGTGACAGCAGGCACCCCTGCCGTGTAACCCTCTCCAAATCAAATGGTGCAGAGAGCATCCCATTAACCAAGACTCATGCTCTGGGGGCTCGATACATGGCTTTAATCCACCCAACGTATGACCCACCCAGACCAAACCAGGTCAGTGCCTCAAAAAGGTACTCCCACTCTACTCTGTCGAATGCTTTTTCCGAATACATAGATATGATATATGTTTTCTCTGTCTCTTGCCCTGCCCTCCAAACCGTGTTAAGCAATCTACGCATGTTATGATAGGATAACCTCCCCTTTATGAACCTGGTCTGGTCTGGGTGTATCAACATAGGCAGATAATCCTCCAGCGTTATTGCCAAAATCTTGGCTAAGATCTTGAGGTCACAATTTAGTAGCAAAATCGGGTCTATATGAGACACATTCTAGTGGCTCCTTGCTTAGGATCAGGCATATCGTAGCATCATAACATGTATCTGGTATCCACAGCTGTTCTTCCCTGTTATCCCCTTGGAATACCTCACATAGTGTGCCCGCTAACCGACCCCCTAGCGCTCTATAAAATTCCAGAGGAAATCCATCTGGACCACCCACCTTACCTTTTTGCAATCTACCAATAGCTTTTATAACCTCTTCGATACCGGCTGGTTTAAACGGTCTCTCTGAATCATCCTTAGCCTGGGTAGTTCTATTTTTTCTAAAAATTCCTGCATCTGCCACCCCCCACCCTTACATTCTGCTTTGTACAATTGAGCATAAAACTTCTGAAAGCAGTCCCTCACTTCCCCTGCCTCCCTATGCACCCTGCCCTCCCTGTCCTTTATCCCTGTTATCCTGGTGGGGCATTTGCCCACCCAATGAGTCGAACCATAAGTGGGCCCGGCTTATTAGACCACTCAAACATCTGGCGTTTAGTATAAAAACATGATTTCCTAGCTTCTCCATGCACCAGGGAGTTCAATGCCTCCCTTGTAGATGTTAGAAACCAACCTATTGCGTCTCCCTCTCCCTGAGCCACCTGTCTTTCCAAATCTTTATGCTGTTTCTCTAATTTCTGCCTCTTTTCTTGCTTCTCTTCCTTAACCCTGGCCATGTAGGCAATTATGGAGCCTCGCAGGAAGGCCTTCCCAGCATCCCAAAAAACAGACCTAGGCACCTCTGAGCCTTGATTAGTTTCTTTATAAAAATCCTACTATTTCGATAAGTATTCCCTAAATTCCTTAGTAGGAAGCATATATGTAGGGAATTTCCATTACGGGGGTGTGTCTCTTATCCCTTGCATCCTGACCCTCCCTATCACCATGGCATGGTCCGAGATATGGATCGGGCTATGTGAAACGTCAGTTAACCTGTCATTCCACTCTCGTGGGATCAGAATATAATCGATTCTTGTCCAGGTCCTGTGTGGGTTCGAGAAAAACGCGTATTTCCTGGCCCCTGGATTTACAGTTCTCCAACTATCTATTAATTCAAGGTCTAGCATGCCCGACCACCATTGATTTAATGCCTCTGACCTTCTCCCTTTCTCTCCCGAGTGATCCATGATTGGGTCTGATACACTATTTAGGTCTCCTCCTAGCACCAGGCCAGGGAACTGTTCCCTAACTAACAAGTCCAGAAGCTATGGGAAGAATTTCGGTTTGTATGTAGCAGGTGCAATACGTTACCAAATGTGATTTGTTCCCCATACAGCTGCCCCACCACAAAAACATATCTCCCCTCTTTTTGGTCTTTCACAGCTTTTTGAACTTCAAATGGCAGACTCCTATGCAATAGGATAGACACCCCCCATTTCCGTGAAGAATAGGAAGTGGCAAAGCACTTACCCACCCACCCCTACCAAGTTTTGCATGCTCAACGTCCAATAGGTGGGTCTCCTGTAATAGTGCTACTATGCACTCTCACTTTCTAAGCACTGTTAAGAGCATTGTACACATAATTGGACTCGTGACCCCCACACATTCCAGGAGACCACTGTTAAATCCTGTTTACTACCCATATTCTTTTTCTTGCTTGTCCCCTGCACAAGAGCCTACCATTGGCCCCCATGCCCTCCAATATACCGCCTCAGCACCCCCCTAGAGTTCAACAGGAGATGCATGTAACAACACACAATAGAAATAACAACAAGATAACAGAGTAACATAAACAGTGAACCCCCAATTGAATACGAAGATCTCCTCCTAGATTCCTTCTGACCCCCACCCGATCACCCCAGTGGAGTACCTTCCCATTACATCTTTTACCACTTTGTATTTTCCCCAGACTGTACCCCCACCCTCAGATGACACCAAATGCATTCCCAGCATCAGTGTCAAAGTACCCCGCCTAGTGACATCAGTGCCCGCTGCTCCCACCACAGCTGTTACCTTTTATTAGTCTATTTATTAAAGAGAAAACAGTATGAAATGTATTACACTGTATGAGCAGGAAAAGTTCAACCTCCCACCACCAGGTTTAATATTTTCCCAGCAGCCTTGCCCACCACTTACACCCAACAGTACCCGATGGTGCCCAATAATAGTGCACCCCCGATGAGCTTTACATCACCCCAGGTCCCTCAAAGAGGCATGTCAGATTATCCTCCAGCCCCAGTGGGCCCTTACTGTCCTCGTTCATTGGTGGTATTTCTCTTTCACCAGAGGCTTCCGCTCAGAAAGTCCTAGGGCCATGAGAAAAAGGGGTAGGCTGCGCCTCAAACATACACACTAAGCCCTCCCTCATGGGAGCGAGCTATCCGGTTCCTTTCACAACCCCTCAGTCTTCTTATTCATCTTGAATCAAGCATTCATCTCCACAGAGACCTAATCTGTCCCAGATATTCACCATCTACATGATCGTGACGTCCCAAAGGGGGAACAGCCAGAGTAATTGACCCTTTGCATTTCAGGCCAACTACCTGTCCCAGTCTCTCATCAGGGGAGGGCCCCAGGACACATCTTCCGAGCTCAGGGTGTACAGAATATTCCCCATGTTCCCATCTCAGCTGCTCAGGTCATACAAACAGAAAAGCATTTCTAACATGGATGTTGCAAAGGCAACAAACTCACAGTTCAATATCTAGTTAACCTTCTCCATGCCATCATTTGCTCAGTTTCTTCTGCAGGTCTGCAATGAATATTTCTGCCTTATTAAGCTCCCAAAAGGAATAACGTTGCTCCCTCGTGTTTTATCTTTAGCACTGCGGGGTATATTATAAAGTTTTCAACCTTAAGATTTCTCAGCTGAGCCATGAGTGGGTTAAACACCTTTCTTTTCTGGAGAAGTAGTAGGGAGTAATCTTGTGAAATAAACATGCGCGTCCTTTCATATTCCAGTGCCCTCTTCCCTCTATATGCTCTCAGGATTGCTTCTCTATCCTGGAAGCATGAAAATAGATGATTATCTGTCACGGGGGCTGGTTTCCTGAAGATCGTGGCATTACAGCTCGGTGGGCCCGTTCCAGCTTGAGACTGACATTCTTAGGCTGAACTCCTAACAGCTCCGGGAGGGTCCTGGCATGAAAGTTCATCACATCTCCCTTCTCTGCACCTTCTGGTAAGCCTCTCAGGCAGAGATTAAGTCATTGGTAGTAGTTTTCCTGATAGTTCATGGCATCTTTTAGCTCCTCCAATTCTTTCTGTAACTCCATAATTTGCCTTGGTGTCTCTGCACTTTCTTCCTCCACCCGTGATATCCCTTCCTCAGCCTCCTCTATTTTATTGGAATGCGTGGCCTGTTGCTCAAGCACTTCTTGGAGTTCTGAATCAATCTTCTCCTCTAGCTTCAGTAATCTAGGTTCCAATGCAGCAATCACTTGGCCTGTGACCTTTCCGCCCAATGCACCGATTTTGGCTGCTGACAAGGAAATTTTGCCTGCGCTTTCACTCGACGTGGAGGCCATAGGGACTACTGCCTTCTTCCCTGCTTTTCCGGTGATCCGCTGACTTTTCCCCGTATTAGACACAAGGTATTCCTCCATAACACTTTCCTGAATGATTTTTCGCACTGCTGCAATATTATGGGGTTAACTTTTTCCACTCTAATTTTAATTTTAACCAGCTGTAAGCACAGAGCAGCTTTATGGCACATCTATCTCGTTAGCTGCTCATTAGCACCTCCCTGACTGCACCTTTAATTAATTCCTTTCCTAGTTATATTCCAACTTCAAAATTTCTATTTCCAAAAATAAATACTTTTGGAGCCTCAGTAATGTTTACTTTCTGTTGTGGTAAAGTGAAGTGTTGGTTAAAAAGCAGGACTGAGCAGTGCAATAATACTGTGCTAAACTGCATGTGTGCGGTGTATCCTGTGTGTGCAGACACTGTCCAGCTTCTTGCAAACATATATATGATGACTTGTTCAAGTGTTTATGGTATAAAGAATAAAGAAAAGAATATATAACGTATATTTTATTTGTACCATCATCAGCAGCAATGCAGTTGGTAGGCAGTGTGCACTTCAGTCAGAGTGCACACATGACTTAAGAGATCATAGCACTGCTCACTCCAGTTTCAACAAACTGTACCCAACAGACATGAAATATTGCTGAGGCACCAAAATATTTCACTGTGTACAGACATTATAAAGTCAGAAAATATATAACAGGTCCAGTCCACTGCCACCACACTGTACTACCATATTTCTTCTTAGCATTTTTTGTTCTGGACTAAGTGATGCCTTTCTGGTTTAGACTGGCAGTGGCAGTTTTGCAGCAAGCTGCTGTACACCACAACACAGCACCAGTGGTAGCACAGTGTGGTGGCAGTGGACTGGACCTGTTATACATTCTGACTTTATAATGTCTGTACACCATAAAATATTTGGGGTGCCTCAGCAATATTTCATGTCTGTTGGGTACAGTTTGCTGAAAAGCCGGAGTGAGCAGTGCTATGAATTAGTCTCCTAAAAGTCATGCGTGCACTGTGACTGAGGTGCACACTGCTCACCGATTGCACAAGTCCTCTGAAGACATATTATATGACTTTGTCCACTGCTGATTATGGTACAAATAAAATATACATTATATATTCTTATCTTTATTCTTTATACCATATACACTGGAACTATTCAGCATATATATGTTTGCAAGAAGCTGGACAGTGTCTGCACACACAGGACAGTATACTGCACGCATGCTGTTTAGCAGAGTATTATTGCACTGCTCAGTCCTGCTTTTTAACAAACACTCCACAATAGAAAGTAATAATTACTGAGGCACCTAAAATATGTCAGGGTAAACATTCTTAATTTGGAATATAACAGGGCCATTAGAAGCGCACTGCACTATGTGGACGGCCGCTGATGCACAATACCTGGCTCCAAAGTGCAAGCAACACACAAAGCCACCACTCCACATGAATGTATGCCACAAAAATTAAATGATATTGCAACTTTTTGATGGCAAAACAAGGCACACAATGACCACTATGCTTTGGCACTCTAAGGCTTCATTATGCATACCACTGAAGGCCTAACTGGCAAAATGCAAGGCTCATTACTGTGTGCCTTGTTTTGTCATAAATACAGTTGCAGTAGCAGTGAAACTTTTAGTGGTATCTATTCATTTGGAGTTATAGCTTTCTGGTTTTGTTATAGGAGTAGTCAACACAAAATTTGAAAAAAAAAACATATGTTATGCAGAGCACTTCTGATTTGAATGTAAAGTGCTACTGCATTCTTCCCTCTATCTGCTATTAGGAATTTTCACTAAATTAGCCTGCTACCTTTATGGTAGTTTTATGAGCCCTGTGGATCTTCTTCAGGTAAAATCAGTTTATTGCCTTCATCGCTCCGACATTGAACTCTGTGTCATGTGACAGTGATGTAGCATAGCCCATAGATTTACCACATGCACAACAGCAGAGCTGAGTAACTGTTCTTATGCAGTGACACCAAGTGGCAACTGTTACAGTTTAGCATGCAACTCAGAACCTCAGAGCTAGGTGAGGGGTTTCTGTAAGAAAACTGCTAGTCAGTTACACAGGTCTGCTGTTGTGGACTGTGCATTTGGTAAATCAATGTACTACGCTACATCACTGTCACATGACACAGGGTACATTGTCGGAGTGATAAAGGCAATAACATAAAGACACAATTTAGTAATTTAGTAAAAACCCCTAACAGCAGACAAAGGGAAGGACACACTAGGGGAGGGACTTTACATGCACACCAAAATGCTCTGCATAATATATACTGTTTCAAATTTGGGTTAGACTACTCTTTAAGTTGAAAGAATAATGGAGGGACAAACCATTTTAACTTAAAACAAGGAAAACAAAAACAGTGCACACACACACTTAACAGAAGGAAGGGGCAGGATACAAAGTGTCACACATACAGAAGACAAGAAAAAGCATAATTAGATACAGGTGGTGGGGAATACATTTTATGACACAGCAGGGAAGGTGGGGGCACATGGTGGGAGGAAAAAAACTAGTGCAGGATCATGTGGTGGTCCAGCAGCAGCTGGAGCATGGCATTATCCGCAATTGTTGGCCCTCTATCTGCTCCAACTGCTGCTCAACAGCACTCACTCTCTCATTCATCGCATCCATAGCACTCCAGAGAACTGCAATGTCTGTCAGAGTTTCAGACTGCTCTCTGGGGTCCACAGGTGCTGCAGCTAATGGTGGTGGTAGTGCTGGTGGAGCAGCAGGTGCTGCCGTGGCCCTCCTCCTCTTAGGGTGACACACACAGTTGCACCGGCTGCCACAGAAGGGCCAGCAGGTGCAGGCCTGGCATGTTCTGTGGCAGCCTGCCACTCCACCAGATGGTAGTTGATCATGTGGGTGTGCTGGCCCACAGTCGCCAGGCGAGTCCCCAGGGGCCACAATGCACCTCCACACTACAAAGGCGACACCTGACCAGACTGCTGTCACCCCAACACAATCAAAAACTTCCAAACCAGGGCAGTGTGGGGAGGACCAGGCACAGGCGGGGGGGGAGCCAGATGCACTGGCAGCCTGGTCACGGTGTTGAGGCTCCACTCTTGGGACCAGGTGCACAGGCACATCCTACTCAGGATGAGCTGGAGCTGGTGGTGGTGACACTGCCTGAGGAGGTGGTGGTCCCGCTTCCAGGGGGGGCCTGCAACCGGGCAAGTCCCCCACGAGTGCACACTCCTCCCTGGCCACACCGCAGTCCTGGAACTGCCCCTGCCCCAGACATTCCTTGACTCTGCTCCATCTCTGCTCAGCTCAACTCAGTTGACTGCCCTCCCTCCCTCGGTCAGAACAACAACACAAAACAGTCACACACAAGACACACACAACACAGGCACATACACAGTCTGACACAGACAAACAACAACTTACAAAAGTAAGAAAATAAGAAATTCGCAGGAACAAATTAAGTAAAAAAAGGGTCTACACAAAACACAAACAAATGTTGCTTTTAAAAAAGCTGTTGGATCTCTCTCTGTCTCTCTCTCTCTCTCTATCTCTCTCGCTCTTTCTCTAAATCTCCTGACTGCTCTCACAATCTCACTGCCTCCTCTCTCTCCCTCTGCACAGGAGAAAGTGAAAGTATCTCCTTGCATGAGTCACTTCCTTCCTGCCTGGCTAAAGCATGTGACTTACAGTACTGTAAGCCATGTGATGTGTGGGGGGCTGCCAATAGACTTGTCCATCTGTCTTACTTCATGTTAAGGCAGAATGACAACATGAAGTAATAATTACAAGGCAAAGTGAGCCTTTCATATTGACCACATCGCATAGTGGAATGAAAATGCAAAATGTCCACTTCATGGGTACTTCACCGGCAGAGTTTAAATTGCTGCATCTCTAGTCTGCACCCTTCAAAGCTGAACCGCAAACTGAAGAATCAAGATAAGCTCCTTATAATGGCAGTCAATGGGGTTTTCAACCTATGGTGATACTTCAGCCACTTTTAGGAATTTTGACCCTGAGTTTTCAACATGGAATTCTGGGTCCCCACCTCATGAACACTGGCACTGTCATTTCATTACTTGGTCCCAAAAGGTGATTTTGTAATCCCTGCACAGAATCACCTTTTGGGACTGATTAACAAAATGACAGTGCCACCATTCATGAGGAGGGGTCCCAAAATGCCAGTGTTGCAAATCTGGTGAAAATATTCAAAAAAATGACTGTGTTACGAGCATGCATTGTGTAATTTCTATGCATGCTCGTAACTTCATCAAATTTTAATTTTTTCACTCCAGATTTTCTACATTGCCATTTTTTCACACCTCCTTATGAACAAGTACAGCTGTCATTTTTCACATCCTGCCCAAAACATGTTTTCGCACCTATGACACAGAATGATGTGGTCACTGTATAAAATCAACTTTTGGGATGGATTAACAAAATCACAATGCCAGTGTTCATTATAGGAGGTCTTAAAAAGCACATGTTGAAAATTTGGTGAAAACATTCCAAAAAGTGTTGCGTTATGAGCGTGCGTTGCAAAGTTTCTACACACACTCGCAACAGTTTTCATATTTTCACTCCAGATGTTCAGCATTACCATTTTGTCACACCACATCATGAATAGTACAGCTGTAATTTTTCAAATCCTGCCAGAAATGTTTTTCCACACTTGTGGTGCAAAACAGCACAGTAGTTGCACAGAATTACATTTTGAAAGGGATTTGAAAGTTTTCTGTACTGGATACAGGCAGTGAGGTAACAAGAAGGTTATGTTGAACATTTGGGGCAAAAATTATTTAAAGATGGCACAGTTATGACTATTTGTTGCAATTTTGCTATGCCTGCTTGAAACTTAATGTGTGGAAGTGCAGGGCCAGAGACCCCTGTCTTTCACAACTAGATTCATATGTGCAGCTGAGGAGGGATGGGAGTGCAGGGCCTGAAGGACCCTGTGCTCCCATAGTAAAATAAACATTCTATTGTACTATCTCAAAAAGTGAGGAAATAAATTGCAAAAAACTTCATTAATGCATCAGTTAGGGCTGAAGTGACAAAAGTAGGTGAATGAGACATTAGGGATGAGCCCCTAACACCCCCTACCCAACCCCACCAGCCCAGCCCACACCCACCCTCCACAGAACAACAGACATGGGGTGTTCCTTGGGGTTGCAGTTCCTAACTCTCACCCCATTCTCCTGTACTGTACCACGTCAAGCTTCTTACACATGGAATGGTGTGAGAGTTAGGTCCAATGACCCCAAGGCACTCCCTGAAGCCTTTTGGTCTGTGGAGGGTGGGTGTGGGATGGGCTGATGGGATTAGGTTGGGTAGGAGGTATTAGGAGCTCAATCCTAATGTCTTATGAAAGGAATAAGACATGATGAGGTGTGGTTCATGGGCCAATAAGAGCATGCCCCATGTGTGTAATAAAATACGAGGCTCTTGCGCTGAGTGCCTTTAGCACCTGGGACATGCTCTTATCAGTCCATAAACCACACCTCGGAATGTCTTTTTCTGCTTATAAAATGGGTCCCCCATTTATAAAAATACATTAAAAGATTGATAAATTTAAATAAAAAGGGGAAACTATTGTAAAACAAGTGTTAGTAGAAAATTAGTCCTTGCTCTGGTTGTTAATTTATGTCTGCCTCCCCTCACAGTCCCCCATACAGAGACAACAATCCTCAATTTTTTTTTATGGTCACATCCCCACAAACAGCTCAGTCCACAAGGTGTTTTGTTTTTTAATTTAGTATGCTTTTCCCCTTTGTTTCAGTTCTTTTTGGTAGCGGCATCTCATACCAGTCACGCCAGCAAGCACTTTTCTCCAGCACTCCCCAGACACTGATCCTGAAATCTATTCCACACACAGAAGCACAGTTCACATGGTGCTTTTTTATTATTTTTATTTCATTTTGTATGTGTTCCCTTTTTTTGTGGTAGCAAGCGTGTCCCTTACCAGACACCGTAGTAAGTGCTTTTCTCCGAGTGCTTGTGTGACTGAATGGCAGTCAGCTTACCGGATTTTGCTATCTTTCTTATTCTTTATTTTTTTAAACATTGTTTTAAGAGCTGGTGGAGGCGCGGATGTCCGCCTGATATAAAGGCCATTTCAGAGAGTTGGTGGAGGCGTGGTGTTGACTTCAATTTGAAAGCCATTTCTTCCTATCGATGCTTGGTTTCACTGACTTGCCACAGTGATGTTAAATGATAGACTATTCATCAGCTCTCTTTTTAATAACAGGATGCTCAATCGTTCCCTGTAATTTATGTAGCCACACAATATCGGGGCTATATGGTGGAGGCATGGATCTCCATTTTGATTTAGCCCATTTTTTGGCAGTACGTGGTTATACTTGGTGGATTGTGGACGTCTCCTTTTGAAGTGGAGTTTGTGAGCGGCTTCTGTAATGCAGGGGGAGCAGAGGTCAGACTTATGCCTTGTGTTTTATTTATTTCCAGTATATATCTGGGTACAGTTATCTAGCAGTAGAAAGGAGGGGGATGGTGAAGGCTGCAGGTCAACCACTACATAACAGGATGGAGTTCTTGGGGGGGGCTTCGGGCTTCACTGTGGCACAGACTTTGCACAGTGATTTCAGATGTTGTCAGCCCTGAATGTTGCCGGTTGGCACAATATGCCCTAATAAGGACACAATCAGAGGCCCCTCTCAGCCAATCAGGACACATTAAATTTCAAACCCATTTTATAATTCCCTACTTTTGTCGCTTCGACCCTCACTGATGCATTAATGATGTTTTATGCAATTATATATATATATATATATATATATATATATATATATATACCGCACCAGTATATTAGGGTTGAGTGCAAACTTCTGTGTTAAATCCAAAACATTGGACCTTAATAACTTTGGAACCACTCAATGGATTTGCACAAGATTTGGCATGCATAATCTCCAGGAATAAGTCCCTAGACGTGCAGAATGTCATGGAAATCTGTATTGTGGTTTGTGAGATGGAAACTATTAAACAAAAAAAAAGGTTTTTTCACATTTCTTTGTCCACCTGTATCTCAGAAATGTATTTATTTACATTTTGGTAACCTGGTAGGCCCACTGAGACTTTGACAGTCCCTTTTTCAGGGGTGACCTGCCTTTATGCCTTTATGCTGTGGTCTGAAAATTTCAGAGTAGAAAACCTCCAGGTTACAGATGTGCCTTTTGAAGATTTGGTAAAAAAGATTAGTCCGTTCTAAAGGAATAACATTTTTAATCTTCCATTATTTCCTATGGGAAAATGTATATATATAATGAAAGTGAAAGTACTTTTCACACACTGTCATCCAGTTATGCATACTTTGCACCTTAATATCTTTGCATACCTTCAATGGATTTGCATGACGTTTGGCATGTATAATCTCTGGGGGCAGGTCTCCTGATGTGCCAAAGTTCATGTGAATCAAGTTTGTGGTTTTTGAGACACAGAGCATCAAACAATCCTAAATTTACCAGGTTTTTTACATTTCTTTGTCCACCTGTATTTCAGAAATGGCTTTAGGCAGTGATCTGAAATTTTCAGGGTAGACAGCCTTTGCTTACAGATGTGCCTTTGGAAGGTTTGGTGATTAATCCATTCAAAAGTTATTAAACTTTCAATTTCCAACATTTCCTTTGGGAAAATGTATTTGTCAGGCATGAAATTTGTCATTTGTGAAAGTTACATAACTTGTGCAAGATACTGTTGTATTCTATGCAAATTACATAATTTGTGTAAGGTACAACAGTATCTTGTGCAAGTTATGTAATTTGTCAAAATACATGTTAAACCTGAATTTTTGAACCTTACTAACTTTGGAACCATTTTACAGATTTGCATGTAATTTGGCATGCATACTTTCTGGTGGAAGGTCTCTTGACATGCTAAATTTTGTATGAATCAGATTTGCAGTTTTTGAGAGCATCAAAATCCTAAATTTACCATTTTTGCATTTTTTGTCCACCTGTATTCTAGAAACGGTTTTAGGTAGTGGTCTAAATATTCAGGGCTGAAAGCCATTGCCTCACAGATTTGCCTTTTTAAGGTTTGGTGAAAAAATATTAGTCTGTTCAAAGGTTATTACACTTTAATTTCCCATTATATGTCAGACAGGAAAGTTATAATTTGCACAAGTTACATAACTTTCACAATATACTGTTGTATTTTGCACATATTACATAATTTGTGCAAAATACAACAGTATCTTGCATAAGTTATGTAATTTGCACAAATGGGAGTGCAGGGTCCGAAGGTTTTATGTGGTAAAGGTAACTCCTAAAGAGCACTGATCACATTGAGCAAGACGCAAAACGCCCGACACAAGCAGGGCGATGGACCCCAGGACGACCATCACAAAAGGCAATGGTTGCTTACTGCAGATGAAAAAACTATCCATATCTATTTTTATGCAGGGGGCTATGCCCCCACATCCCCCAAAATAAATATAATCAACTCTGTAGGGGTGCGGACTTAGAAAATTGCAAAAGAAGAAAAAAAAAAAACTCTTTTTATTGGTCTGACACTGGACCTGAACCCAGGTTGTGGGCCCCAGGGGTAGCAATGTAAACCGCTATGCTACATGGCCAGCTTAGCAGAGGTAGGTAAAACATCATCCCATATCCTGCATTAGCGAGTGTAACTCCCTGCTACACTTGCATTACAGGATATAGCAATGTTATTCACCAGTCACTGTCCTTAGAAGTGCTATTATTGAGTGACTCATACTGAGTCACTCAATAATAGTCACTCATATAGGGTGATACCAGGTCTGAAGGACCCTGTGCTCCCACCATAATATAAGGATGCTGTTTTACTGTCTCAATGGAGGGATGGGAGCTCAGGGTCCAAAGGACCCTGTGGTCCCACTGTAACATAAGGATAATGTTATACTGTCTCAATGGAGAGATGGTAGCACAGGCTACTTCAGTCCCTGTGCTTTCACCGTAAAATAAGAATATTGTTATAACTCTGTGCATCCACTCTAAAATAAGATTATTGCTATAGTGCCTCAAGGATACTGATGTACTATCTCAGTGGAGAACCCTGCACTCACACCGTAAAATAAGGATACTATTATACTATCTAAAAAATATGAGGTTCATTGCAAAAACTTCATTAATGCACCATTAGGATTGAAGTATAAAAGGTAGAGAAATGCAATCTTAGGGTTCCCAAGATAAGACCGTGCCACCTCTCGGCTTCCAACACAAACAACCCACTCTTATCCTCGGTTTCAAACCATAAGGCCCACTCTCCACCCTGCATGCATGAACAGCTGTAAGGAGTGTATCTTGGTGTTGTGAACCCTAATGCTCACCCCATTTCAACAGTTAATAACCTGACATGGGTACATAATAAAACAATTGGGTGAGGATTAGGGTTTGCAGCCCTAAGGCACACCCCTCACACCTGTTCTTGCATGCAAGGTGGAGGTGGGCCTTAGGATTGGAAGTCAAGGGTGAGGGTGTGTTGTTTGAGTTGGAAGCCAAGGGTGGGGGCAGGGCCTTATGATTGGGATTTTGCTACTTTTTACGCTTCAACCATAATGGTGCATTAACAAAATTTTTTCAATGAATATGTATATGTATTAATTATATATATATATATATATATATATATATATATATATATATATATATATATATATATATATATATATATATATATATATATATATATATATATATATATATATATATACATATATATATATATATATATATATATATTATGGTAGCACGGTAGTGCTACCATAGTTAGGTTGAGGAGCCATTTCTATGTTAAACCCCAAAACCTTGCACCTTAATAACTTTGCAACTGTTTGACAGATTTGCCAGAAATTTGGAATACATGATCAAGAACCATAGGCCTTGGGATCTGCCAAGTTTTGTACTGGTCGGATACACAGCTGTGGAGTTATTAAGCGTGATCTGCGTGCGCATTTACGCTTTTTCTGGAATTCTATGGTCGTGCCTACAGGTCGCACGGTTTGCGCGACTGTCCCAAAATCTTCAGGGAATGTGCAGCTGTGGACCCTGATGTGCCTTTTGAAGATTTCGTGAAAAAATATTAAACTGTTCAAAAGTTATGGCAGTCCAAACTTCTGTTTTTTTTCCCATAGGATAACATTACGGCGTTCGCCGCGCCTTTGAGGGCCTGTATCTTGAAAACGGTGAGCGATACGGAGTTTTTGTCAAAATATTTTAAGGGGGCTACAAATATAACTAGCCAGGAAAGTGATAATACATATGACTTTTAAATTTTTTTTCTATGTCGTACGGTTACTGAAATATAAGCAATTTACTATTACAACTACTGATTTTTGTGTTCCGAGAGTCATTATTTTGCATACATTCTTTCTACTCACTATCTTTCTCTATACAGCTTTTGGGGAAAACCATCCTGTGCGCTTACATTACTCTTACCATTACTGTTTCTGCTTGTGGTTCCGTACACGTTTCACTTACTGTCACACTTACGCCACCATGTACAAGTATCTCTTTATGCTTTTCATTTGCGGTTGCATTTCTGTTGTTTTAACATTCTGTCTACAGTACTGTTCTCTTCTGTTTTGCTTTGCGCCATCATGCGCATTACTATTTGCATTTGTGGGCACATGTTACAATGCGACAAGACATCACCCCGTGCTCCTGCCTTGCATTACATTCACTATTTCTCATTATCATTCTCAAAAGAAGACAAATTAGAGGCAAAAACTCAGTTTAATGCATCAATTAGGTTGTTCCACAGTGACAAAGTGAGAAATTCGATGTTGTTAGAGCCCCTTTATTTCCCTCCATATTTCTCTCAATTGGAATTTATTGGGTCACTTCGTCCCAACTGTCACCCCATTCTCCTATTCCTCAGCTTCTTTCCACATGTGATGGGTGACACTTAGGGTCGGTGACCCCAATGCTCACCTCGATTCCAGTTGGGGTGGGCTGAGGGTGAAGGGGTTTCAACCTAACATCGAAAATATATATATATATATATATATATATATATATATATTATTATATATTATGGTAGCACGGTAGTGCTACCATAGTTAGGGTTGACGAGCCATTTCTATGTTAAACCCCAAATGTTTGCACCTTAATAACTTTGCAACTGTTGACGGATTTGCCAGAAATTTGGAATGCATGATCAAGAACCATAGGCCTTGGCATCTGGCAAGTTTTGTACTGGTTGGATACACGACTATGGAGTTATTAAGCGTGATCTGCGCACGCGTTTACGCTTTTTCTGGAATTCTACGGGCGCACCTACAGGTCGCACGGTTCATGCAACTGGCCCAAAATCTTCAGGAATGTGCGCCAGAGTTCCGGCGTGCCTTTGAAGATTTGGTGAAAATATTAAACGTTCAAAAGTTATTCAAAACAATTTTCCATTATACGCAATGGGAAAAGTTTCGAAATGCATTTTTACTTTCGCAATGGGCCTGTTACTTTACAAATCTGCCATTTTGTTTTCAGTCGGTGATCAGAAAATGCTTGGCATTTAAATTTGGGACCCTCTAGCAACCTAATTCTTTTTTGTATTCACCTAGTCGGACCCTGAGGATGCTAGCCATGTCTTTATTTTGGGATAAAACACCCCAGAAATATGTGTTTCGAATTTCTGGAAAAAGTACTTTCACAAAATACTTTCGTGCTCACGAAAGTGTTGCAAATTTTGAGAAAGCTTTTGCAAATTGCGACAGTAGTTTTCTAGTCTGTGGGAAAATGACAGCAATTCTTTGGCACTGCACTGCAAAAGAACGGTTGGGAGTTTTGGGCTGAAATTTGGAGGAAACGCAGCCGACATCTCACAGATGTGCCTTTCAGTGTTGTATTGAAAAAATATTACATGGCGGCAAAGTTACAGTACTCCAAAGTTGTGGGGTTTTCCCATAGGATAACATTACGGCGCCCGACGCATTACAGGAATCCTTTGGCACCCTGCTGCAAAATAACTGTTTGGTCTTTTTTCCTGAAATTTGGAAGGAAGACAGCCAACAGCCCATCAATGTGCCTTTCTGTGGTTTGGTGAAAAAATATTACAGGGAGGCAAAGTTATGGTGCTCCGAACTTCTCTTTTTTCCCCATAGGATAACATTACGGCGTTTGCACTTTCTTCAGGCCCGTATCTAAAGCGGTCGAGATCACGGACTTTTCTTTGGAAAAATGCTTAGCCTCTACAAAACTAGCCAGGACAGTCATAAATCATATGACTTTTAAATTTTTTCTACGTCAGACGTGTTCCTGAGATATAACCTATTTAGTATTCCAAGTCCTCATTTTCTGCTCCGATACCCATTATTATGCATACATTCTTTGTACTCGCTGTCTTTCTATGCAGCTTTTGGGGAAAACCAGTCTGTGCACTTACATTACTGTTACCATTGCCCCTTTCCGCTTGCGTTCTGTTGCCGTTTCACTTACCGTGAGCGTCTACACCACCATGTGCGCTATGTTTCATGCTTTCATTTGCGCTATGTGTCTGTTATTTTTGCCATTTGTTTCTACAGTACTGTTTTCTTCTTCTGTTTCACTTTGCGCTACCATGCCCATTGACATTTCTGTTTGCAGACACCATGTTACTATGTGACAACACATCACGTGGCAGACCGCTCCTCGCTTCACGCCACCGTGTGCATTACCCTTTCTGTTCTCATTCACGCTATGCTACTCTTGTGTGCCACTGTTAGCGCTCTGTTTGTGTTGCTGTTCCTGTTACTATGCCACAAGACATCATGTGGTGGAGCGGGCCCTATGTGCTGTATCCCTTATGCTTTCATTTGCACTTGTGCTTCTGTTATTTTTGCCATTTGTGTCTACAGGTACTGTTTTTCTTTCTGTTTCACTTTGCATCACCATGCCCATTGACATTTCCGCTTGCAGGCACCATATTATTATGTGACAACACAACACGTCGAGATCATTCCTGCTTATGCCACTGTGTGTGTTACCTTTTCTGTTCTCGTCAGACTTGTGTTACCATGTGCACCATTGTTAGCGCTTCTGTTTGCATTGCAGTTACTGTTGCTGTGCCACAAGACATCTCCACTGGGCCCTGCGCCCCGCCACTGCATTACATTCTACTATTTCTTGTTATCATTCTCAAAAAGAAGGGAAATTAGAGGCAAAAAACTCCGTTTAATGCATTAGTTAGGGTTGTTCCACTGTGACAAAAGTGAGGAAAACCCTAACTCCGAATTCACCCCCCCCAGCACCACACACACACACATATGCAAGTATGGGGGAGGACCAAGTCAACACAACCAATGACAGACATCCAGCAGCAGGTGACAGAAATAACAAATAGTTGTCTAAATGCTCAGTGGAGATCAACAGCAAAACTGAGGCCATGTACACCAAACGTACACATCCCTGATTGCAGCTGCACACAACGTACTACACTTAGTAATTGCATGGTCTTACCTACCGATGCCCACACCAGACCACACCACATGTGGTGGGCCACCTGAGCAACAGAGTCGAGCAAAACCAAGGAGTTGTACAGGTATAATATCTCTGATTATAACAAGGGTTTGAGAAATGCAGCTTTTAATTGACTGTAAACATTGTAACAGCCTTATGTATAGTTTTTATTAAGATACATGTAGAGCCTAACCATATGATGAACATGGTTTAATGTTGTTTAAAAAACAGTTTTATTATGATAGCAATAAGCCACTCCCAGGTATAATGTTAATGGTCAGTTTATCACTGTCTAGCGACATGTGGCACTCGCCACGCCTCATTCAACATTAAACCCCTATAGGGTGATTAACAGACCATTTAACATAACTGTTGGTCATGCCTTATTGCTTAATTGTCTTTATGAGTAGATACTCTCCCTCTGCTAGGCACTGCAGCAGCTTTGCAACACAGTGTCCCACCCAGTTACACCATACACTGTCTAGTTACTGGAGAATGGCTGTGAATATGAACTCATGAAGATGAACAGTGTAACTTGATCATTACAGTCATTGAAACCTTAGTGTGATTATAACTGACAGTGTCAGTGATAGAGAATAACCCCTGCTGTCCTAGTACACTTATCCCATTGTGAGTTAAATCAATACTAAAAGACATTCTGTTTATATCTACACTATACCTACTTGATTCCTGTTGTACCACAATTAACATAGTTATCACTTTGATAGCATCAGTGACAGAAGTGTGGCAAACCTAAACACTAGGCATACAGCCTGAGTATGAAACAACTGTTAAAAAAATTACACTGTGTCCATAAGTGGCATAGATCACTCGTTGCAACAATAGTAAATGTATCACTATTTGAATAAGTTAGTCATCACAGATGCAATGAGTTTGTCTTTCTCAGGTACAACATAGTCAGTAAGTGCCTACAAGAAAATCTATCCTATAGACATCTCCGATACAGGTACATCATTGTTGGCTCAGTAGTCCTATGATATTTAGAAGTTGCTTGGCCTGATCCATGCAATTACACTGTTTCTTACAAAGAATACTTACTGCATCTTTAGTATTGAAACACACTGAAGGTATATGTATGTACATCAGCAGTACACCTTCATCAGTAAGAATGCATCTGATACTGGCAGTACGAATTTCACAGCGTTGAACAGGCAATGCTTTTCCATCACGCTTACATCAGCCTCTCTATCTTGAGTAAACAGTTGCAGTAAATGTACTACTATGTAAATCACATACTAAATGTAACACTACTTTTATCTTAAGCATGCTAGTGTCTTGTAGTTAATTTATGTACTTTCTTAATTAATGTTTACTCACTAGTGTTAAACCTTTCTACAACTGTCATCATGCACCTTCAGCATTTATATTGACTAACGGCACAGTACCAGTTGTGGTGTGGTGGGGCATCGGTAGGTAAGGCCATGCAACTGCTAAGTGTGGTATGTGCAGCTGCAATCAGGGATGTGTACGTTTGGTGTACATGGCCTCAGTTTTGCTGTTGATCTCCACTGAGCATGCAGTACCTGGTCAGGTGGGTGGGGATGTCTCGTAGTACATTTAGACAATTGTTTGTTATTTCTGTCACCTGCTGCTGGATGTCTGTCATTGGTTGTGTTGACTTGCTCCTCCCCCATACTTGCATGTGTGTGTGTGTGTGTGGTGCTGGGGGGGGGGGTGAATTCGGAGTTAGGGTTTTCAACCCTAACAGTAAATTTCCTCACTTTTGTCGCTGTGGAACAACCCTAACTAATGCATTAAATGGATTTTTTTTCTCTAATATATATATATATATATATATATATATATATATATATATATGTGTCACAGTTATATATAACTGTATAATATATATAATTAATATATGTTAATAACGCAATTAGGGTAGAGATTAAACCAACAAAAGCAGGGAAATGTGATTTTTACTGTTAGCGGTGGTCACTGGGAAGGTGGTGCCTCTCCCACTAATGGGATATTTGAAAGAAAAGGAGAGCACTCACCTCTGCAGGCTGCTGCAAAAGCACTGAAACACAAATGTGTTGTTAAAGCTTGTTTACTCCCATTACTTCAAACACAAATCTGCAGTTACAGGCTCCTTACATTTCTACGATGGGCATGTGTTTCAGTGCTTTTTGTAGCAGCCTGCAGTGGTGAGTGCTCCTTCTTTCAGATAGGGAAATGTGATGTTAGGGTTCCAAGCATAACACCCTGATCCACTCCTGAGGCAAATTAGGTGAAGTCTTCTGTGGCTGTCAAGCCCAATGCTCACTTCATTGCAGTAACAAAAAGCTGAGATGGGATGAAGACAGATGTGATGTTTCATGAGTGTATAGTATAGCATGAGCGTTAGGGCTGACGATGCCAGGAATACCCACCCTCATTTGCATCAGGGTGGGGCAGGGATTTACGGTTTGAAACCCTAACTTCCCATTTCCTACATTTGTCAGTTTAATCTGTTTTCTGTTACATTAAGACAGTTATTTTTGCAAAGAATGTCCTTACTCTTTGAGATAGTATAATCATAATACTTATTTGCCTGTGGGAGCACAGGGCCCGCTGGGCTCTGTGCTCCTACCCATCCATACTTTTTGAGATAGTGTAATCGTATCCTTACTTGCCTGTAGGAGACACCATAGATACGTATATGTATGTTGTGCTTCCATTTGTAGGACAACAGGAACCAGATTGTCAGCATAGCCTTCTTATCACCTCACTTCATGAACCTGGTACTGAAAATTTTCAAATCCTCACAGAATGTAATTACACACCACTGCAATGTCATTCCATGCCACAGTTGCAAAAACACAGATTATGCAGGATTTGAAAATTACAGCTGTCATGTTCATGAGGTGGTGAAAATGGCTAGGTTAAAATTTGTGGTCAAAATATTTAACTCTTTACAAAATATAGGTGTACTGTATACATGCAGAATGCATGCCACGTGCTTAATAGTGCAATGTTTGCATACAGCTCACATACACAAAGTGATCCTAAGTGAACCAGGTGCAAAAAGCAAATCAGGTTCTCATGCTGCAAGCGTGACATGTGTGCAGCAGGTAAGCTGGTACAAATCTCATCTAAAAAAACACATTAGTTTCTATTTCTTATGCTACTGCTAGCAATTAGGATCTATGTGATAACTGCAAAAGCCCAAAGGCAATCACCGTTATCGTTAAGTCAAAGTGGCAAAAACATTTTTCGGCACTCTGACACCCCAGTGCACAGCAAAAGGGCACCGGAGACTCCGTTTTTTTTATGTTTTCTGTGGGGGGCATTGTGCCCCCACACTCCCCCTACTTAAGGATTCTGTGCTCCATGGGGATGCATGTCGGGGGGGTGAAAACATTAAAAAATATAAGGTTCAGGGTGGGCATAAAAAAAGTGCACCAGTGCCAGGCTCCAAACCCTGTAGCCTGCTGACCAGTGCTGGCAACCCACCCACCTTGCCACAGGGTTGGCTCAGTAACCACCACGGCACATCTCCTCACATCCCCTCCTGTGTATGCTTGCTCCACCCCGCACACACACGTATAGTGACAGGAAGTCACTATATTCACCCACCCCCTATCCAGCTGCCCTATTCCCTGTAGCTGTCCCTGCAATGCACTGGGGAAGGGGTCACCGTTATTGTAGGCACCCTTTCCCCAGTACCTTTATCACGGGCAATCAGCAATTAGAGTCATTAAAATACATTTCTATTTGGATTCCAATAAAAATTAGGTAAACTCATTAATTCTGATCCTTTTACAAGTTGCTTAATGGCTTTTGATTTTTGTCATTAAATCGCCATTAATTTGTAAAGTATTGTTTGCTTACTGCATTAAATGCCCAAGATATAGCCAGTCAACATCCCCCATTCCAGATGTATGAAGAGGGGTCTCTGTGTTGTGAAGCCTATCCTTTTTGTTTTGGATCATGCAAATCTCTTATGTATATTTAGTGCTAAAAATGTGTTTCCCCATGACTGTTTCATCTCACTTACTTTCCCTTTGTCATTCTGTATTGAGCATATACACTATGGCCATGCTCAACACTCTTTGTGCTGAGTAGGATCTTGGAAGCATGCACCATACCTCACATTTTGTCACTGAAATGAGGGACATAGACACTCAAAATGAGGGACAATGAGGGATGATGACTCACAAGATGATCAGGACACATCATGAAACATGGAGATACAGTACCTCAGAACACAGTGGATACCATTGCATTAGCACCTGAGAATAAATTTCTAGCGTTAAGCAGTGGTGCCATTTAGGTAGGGCAGAGGCAGTTGTACCCCCACCCGTATTTGTGCCTAGGTTATTCTTATGCTGTGGCAATAATGGCATTAAATTTGGATCTAATCTTTTGCACAATAAGTGCCCACCTGGCCTGTGTGTGCTCATGCTGCACGTACTTTCCAGACTCGACTGTGTCTGAGTTGTGTTATCCACTTTCTCCATCGATTAGTGGTGGCACAATCACAGGTGATGTGGATGAGCTCCAGCCAAGAACAAGTGCATGAGTCTTGCAAGTGCAACACTGTCTTTCCTGCCACAGGGTAGATAGACTGCACACTAAAGCTTGGAGGAGTCGGTGAGCACTGCACTCTCATTAGCAGTGTTGCAGCATATTTTTGTTGATCTACTCTTAGTGAGTCTCCATCTGTCCTGGTGGCTGATGGGGCAGAGGGTGCACCAGAAGCTAACCCAAGACTAGGTTACCTACTTACTCTACTAGGCTCGCCATGCAAAAAAAACAAAACCGCACAGATCCCCATGGCAGCAAGCTAGGATTAGCAGCAGTGGTGACAGTGGTGTGGGTGGCCTTCATATGCCTTGATCAATGCAGTGTGGCAGCAGCCACAGCAGCAACCAAGCAAGAAACAAGCAACCTAGGTTGGCTGAGTTCATCTGGTGAGGTGACTTTGTTGCAGACCACCTTGGGAACCTGTGATGGTGGGTTCTAGCATCCAGCTTCTGGTGGAAGGAAAGAGGGAGCAGACTGAAAACTGTGCTGGGCACACTGTGCCAGGCTGCAGGTTCTGGTCACATGGCCAGGTAAGTAAAATGAAATAATTTTTAAAGGGAGATTGGGGAAGGAGGAAGGACTGAAATATTTACTTGTTTTTCATGTTTCTTCATTTTTGGGTGGCTTCATGACTAATAGGATGGGTATTGAATGGAATGGAGTCAGGAAGAAAATCAGGATAAAGTTCTTTGGGGGTGCAGAACTTCAGCCAGGAAAAAATTGATTCGTAACTGGGTGAGTTTAAGTCCAAATCTGATGCACTGCTCTGGGGTATATACAGATGAATCTTATACATTTGAATTTTTCCTGATTTTGCATATCACTTTTCAGTCAAAACAAATAAGTTGTAGCTTTAGAGATGCTACAGACATTCTAGAGCTGTCCATTGCATTCATGAACAGTTAACAGTATGGTATGCACAAACTATTGAAGCCCCACTATAGTCAGGCTTATGCCCCTCCAGTGAAGCCGACTCACATCCCCATGCTCAGGCACATTATGACAAAGGGCAAAGGAGACTGCAGGGTGTGCATCATTGAAATGAATGGGGGTATTTTTTATTACTATTTTAGAAACATAGAATTTGACAGCAGATAAGGACTGTTTGGCCCACCTAGTCTGCCCATTTCCTACCTAACAGATAAGCTGCAGATCCTAGTTAACCAACAGCCTACTTCCTCCTGCCTCCACTAGAATTGCCTTATGTCTGTCCCATGCATTCTTGAATTCCTCCATTGTTTTTGACTCTATGACCTCTCAGCAAGGCTGTTCCATGCTTCCATTAACCTCTCTGTGAAGAAATACTTCTTCACATTACCTCTGAGCTATCCCCTCTATCTTCAAATTGTGCTTCCTTGTTCTTGAACATCTCTTTTCTGAAAGATGCTACTGTCTTGGACTTTGTTGGTTCCCTTGAGGTATTTAAGAGTTTCTATCATGTCCGCCCCTTCCTTTCCTCGAGGCTATATATCTTAAGCTCCTTTAGTCTTTCTTCATATGCTTCTGGTGCAGACTCTGCACCATTTTGGTTGCCCTCCTCTGGACAGCCTCCACCCTGTCTATGTCTTTGCAGAGATGGGGTCTCCAGAACTGTACACAGTACTCCAGATGTGGTCTTACCAACTGTCTGTACAGAGGGGCAACAACTTCTTGTTTTCTACTGGTGATGCCTCTCCCTATGCATCCCAGTATCCCCCAGCCCTCCTTACTGCCTTCTCACATTACTTGCCTACCTTTAGGTCATCTGATATAACTACCCCCAGGTCCCTTTCCATTTGTGTTGTTGTTGTCAGTATCTCACCCTATCGTGTACTCTTCCCCTGGGTTTTTGTTTCCAGGTGCATTACTTTGTACTTCTTTGTATTGAATCTAAGCTGCCATACCTTTGACCATTCCTCCAACCTTGTCATGTCCCTTTCATCCTTTCCACCCCACCTTGCTTATCAACCCTGTTGTAGATATTTGTGTCATCTGCAAACAGACATACTTTCCCTTCCAGTCCCTCTGCAATGTCACTTATAAAGACATCAAAAAGGACCAGCTCCAGTACTGAACCCTGCGGTACCCCACTAGTAACCCTCCTTTCTTCACTGTGGACTCCATTTACTATTACCTGCTGTATTCTGTTGTTCAGCCAGTGTTTTACCCAGTCTACCACCCTGGCACCTACTCCCAGGCTGGCTACTTTGTTTATTAATCTTTTGTGTGGGTGTGTGTCAAATTCCTTGCTAAAGTCTAGGTAGGCCATGCCCACAGCCCCTCCCTGGTCTACTACTTTGGTCACCCAGTCAAAGAAATCAATTAGATTTGTCTGACATGACCTTCCTGCTGTAAATCCATGCTGTCTTGCATCCTGGATTCACAGCGGGAAGGTTTTTATATATTATTGATGGAGAGATGGAGATTAATGAAGGCCACTGCTCGACTAACAAGGGCCTTGTTAGTAGAACAGTGACTTTCATTATTCTCCAACTCACCATCATAACATATAAAATAGTAACAAAAAATAACTCCATTCATTTCAAGGGGGTACACCCCAGCACTGTGGCCTATGGACATCATCTCTTAAAGACTCCTGCCTCTGGCTCCCTAGTACTCAAGTAAGAGACTTTTTATGTATAGCTATACTTGGTAGGTTTTCTGTAGTAGCATCGCCATGCCTGCTACAGTGTGTGTGCATGGGGAGGGGGGACTGGCCATGTTGGTGTGTATCATGTTATTGCTACTATTGTGTTTGCACCTTAAATTCTGTTTGCGTTGAAGCATTCAGAACTATGGAGAGAAAATAATAGGAGTACAGGCCAGGCAGAATTCAGTGATTTTGTGGGTGTTTCCATTCGTATGTATGCTACAGTTCAACTATGAAACTGAGATGAGTAAGAGAAGAAAAAGAAAACTAAAAAACATAACAGTGGCTACAAGCATGTGGTATGCGTGCAGATGTAGTCAGATACAATATGTATTGAAGTACAAGTGAGCCATATACAGTATGTGCAGACAGTATGGCTTAGTGGTTAAAGGCACTGAACTACAAGCCAGGAGACTTGGAAGCATGAAGACCTGGGTTTGAATCTCATCAATCCCCACTTGTGTATGGTGTGATCCTGAGCAAGTCACTTAACTTTTACCCGTGGTTATCAGTGATCACTTGCCTTTTGCATGCATGCCACATGCATGCAGTCTTTCCCAATTTAACATAAAAATCATGGTTTCCACACTTGCTTGCAACACACATGCAATATGCATGCTGTCGGTTCCAATTTAACATTTAAATCATACTTGCAACACCCATATCATTTGGATCATTTTATGTGCAGCATGAAAACATTTCATATAATTATTTCTGTTAGGGACATTACCAAAGTTACAGGTGAGCATAGTAAAATTTCAATGTATGTACATAATTTTATTATTTTTTATATTTTGACCCCACATTTTCAACATAGTCTTCTTATGACACCACCACATGAACAAGAGTGGTGCAAATTTTCAAATCCTGCCTGAAAAGTGATTTCACCAAGCGACCACAAAATCAAAGTTTGGCCCAGATTTTTGTAATTCTACTGACACTGTTCATGAGGTGGGATCCCAAAAGCTATGTTGAAAAATTGTGTCAGATTATGTAAAATGGCACAGTTATGCATCAAAGTTAAAAACCCCATTGAAATCCATTGAACTGCACTTATAATAGTTTCTCATATTACAGCTGGCAGTTCCAGCTGCAAGATGTGTCTCAGTTTGAGAGTGGATCTTTACCCTGGGACCTGTTCAGGTGAGTGAGAGTGTTTAGGTGTGTGGGGCCTGTGGGGCCTGTGGGGTGGTGGGTGCTCAGTGGGAGGTCAGGCTGGGGATCATATTGGTTAGGGACATTTTATTACAGGTTAAAAAATTAAAAAAATACAGGGAAGGTTTTCTTTATTACAGGTTATTTATTGAAAGATGAGAACAGTGATTGGAGGGGGAGTTGCCACTAGACAACCGGATTATATATATATATATATACAGTATATAAAATACTGGCACGGTAGTGCCAGTATACTTAGGGTTGCACAGCCACTTCTATGTTAAACCTCAAATTTTGCACTTTAATAATTTTGCCACCATAAGACAGATTTGCCTGAAAGTTTGCATGCACAGTCTGGTACTATAGATCTCTTTATATGACAAGTTGTGTTATGGTCAGATAAATGCTTGCAGAACTGCAGAGTGGCCAAAAATGAAAATAAATGGGGGGTTTGTGCATTTCTTTGTCCGTGGCTACAGCCCAGACAATTTGTTCGTTTGGTCTGAAATCTTCAGGGAAGATGCAGTCTGTGTCACTGATGTGTCTTTTGAAGATTTGGTGAAAAATATTAAACCATTCAAAAGTTATTCAAAAAAACAAATTCCCCATTATAGTCAATAGGAAAAAATATATGAGTCTCTCGAAAGCTGCCGCCAGCTTTTGCAAATGCCCTATTTGCAAAAGCAACAGCCACCATCTTATTTCAGTTAGCAGCAGCTAAAAATGGCTGCCATTTAAAAAATAATGGTCCTAGGTAAACACAGATTGTTGTGTTTACCTAATCGGGGGTAATCTGAGCCCCCAAAATGCTTTGTTCAAAATAGTATCCCCTACTATCGCAATTTTCAAAAGCAATGGATGTGGCACATTTGCATTTGTGAAAGTGTCAAGCTGCCAGCAGTATTTTACCCCATAAGAAAACAAAATCCTTTCGTGGCCTCTTTTGGGATGAAATAATGGTCCCACCATGTTTCTCTCTCACCCATTAGGTAAACACAACTGTTTACCTAACAAAATTAGGAAAACCAGCCATGGACCCGATGTCTTTCATATTCGATGCAGAATCCTGCATCAAAATTTTCGATGCAGGATCCTACATCAAATTCCTGTTCTGTGCACAGTAAACTAACAACTCTGAGATTGGGGTGCCTAATCCCCATGTCAGAATCATGTCTTCCCTCACCCCCAAAACTTGAGGCACACTGGGAGCTCACCCCAGTGTGTCCAAAATGTTTTTTTTTAAAAAACACTTGTCGATGGGGGTACCCAATTCCCCTGTCAGCAGCATGCCCCCCCAAACTCAAGTGACACACTGGGAGCCCATCCCAGTGTGCCAAAACATGATGGCTTTCTTTCAGAGATGCCTACAGGGGTGCCCAATCCCCCTGTCAGCAGCATGTCCTCCCCCCCAAAGTCATGTGGCACAGTGAGGGCCCACCCCAGTGTGCCAGTTATTTTTTTATGAAGTTGCTGATGGGATGCCCAATCCCCCTGTTGGCAGCATGTCCCCCCCCAAAAAGCTCATATGGCACACTGGGAGCCCACCCCAGTGTGCCCAAAACTTTATTTTCTGTACCTGTAACATAAGAAAACTATCCATTGCCATCTTTATTTTCCTATAAAAAAGAAAATGGTCCATCATTGTCTCCCCAGTCCCCCTCCCCATCCCCCCTCCCACTGAGCACAAACCTCCTCGCACCCCCCTCGCCCATACTTACCCTCCTAAGGTCAGGAACAGTGATCTTCTCAGGACCAGAGACACGTCGGCACTCTGCAAAGCCGAATTGCAAAAGGAAGAATCAAAGGTAAGCTGTATAATGGCAGTAAATGAGGGGAGGAGGTTTCAACTTGTTATACTCAGCCATTTTTGGGAATTTTTGCCCCAAATTTTCAACCTGGGGTTCTTGGGACACCATTATGAACACTGGCACTGTCATTTTGTTCTCAGTCCTGAATGTGATTTCATGGTCGCTGTGTGAAATCACCTTTTGGGATAGATTCACAAAACAACAGTGCCACTGTTTGTGTAGTGGGGCCCCAAAAAGCTCATGTTGCAGATTTGGTGAAAATATACCTAAAACTTACTGTGTTATGAGCATGTGTTGTGCAGTTTCTATGCATGCTTGTAATGACACCAATTTTTAAAATTTTCACTTCACATTTTCAACATTGTAATTTTTTCACAACTGTTAATGAACAGTACAGCTGTCATTTTGCATATCCTGCCAAGAACATGTTGTCACACATGTGGTGCAGAATGGCACGGTCGCTATGCGAAATCAACTTTTGGGATGAATTAACAAAATCACAGTGCCAGTGTTCATGTGGGGAGGTTCCAAAAAAAACATGTTGAAAATTTTGAGAAAAAAATTTAAAAATTATCACGTTATGAGCAGGTGTCATGCAGTTTCAACACATGCTCATAAATTCACCAATTGATTATATTTTCACCAGATTTTAACACTGACATTTTGTCACACCTCCTTATGAACGACAATGTCATTTTACACATCCAGCCTGGAATGTGTTTTCACACCTGTGCTGCAGAATGGCTTGGTTGCGTGCAAAATCAAATTTTGGGTTGGATTAACAAAATCACAGTGTCAGTGTTCATGAGGAATATCCCCAAAAAAATGTTGAAAATTTTGTGACAAAATCCAAAAAGACCACATTAAGAGCATGCGTTGCACAGTTTCAATGCATGCTCGTAAATTCACACATTTTTAATATTTTGACTTGAGATTTTCAACACTGACATTTTGTCACACCTCCTCACGAACAGTACAGTTTTCATTTTATACAGCATGCCTGAATTGCAGCATTACAAGAGCTCAGGGCCCAAAGCATACCACTCACTGTTTACATTAAACTCTCTCAAAACAAAGGGAAATTCATTGCAAAAACTCCATTAATGCATCTGTTAGGGTTGATTGTACACTAACAAATGTTTTGAAATTCAGTGTTAGGGTTGCTATCCCCACCCCCACCCCCACCCTCGACACAATAACAGGCATTGGCATGTGTATTGGACTCATTAGGCCTAACTCTTCCCCCTTTCTCCTATACTGCATCATCTTAGCTTGTTTACAAATGGAATGGGGTGAGAGTTAGGGTGACAACCCCAACAGACACGCTGATGCTAGTATGTGTGTGGAGGGTGGGGAATGGGGGGACAGTAGGGGCTGGCAACCCTAACACCGAATTTCCAAACTTTTGTAGGTGTAAAATCAACCCTAACTGATGCATTAATGGAGTTTTTTGCAATATATATCTATATATATATATAGATATATATATATATATAGGTAGATAGCTAGATCGCTAGCTAGATAGATAGATAGATAGATAGATAGATAGATAGATAGATAGATAGATAGATCTCTCTGTCTATCTCTCTCTCTATATATATATATAGATAGATAGAGAGATAGATAGATAGATATATTCATTGCAAAAAAATATTAATGCATCAGTTAGGGTTAAAGCAACAAAAGTAGGGCAATAAGATGTTAGGGTTGAGCCCCAAACTCCTCCCCCCACCACCCCACCCTCCACCCACCAACAGACACCGGGGTGTGCCTTGGGGTTGTCAGACCCAACTCTCACCCCATTCCATGTGTAAACAGGTTGACATGCTACAGTAAAGGAGAATGGGCTGAGAGTTAGGCCTCATGACCCCATGGCACACCCCGGTGTCTGTCGGTGTGTGGAGGATGGGGGTGGGGTGGTGGGGGTAGGGGTTACGGGCTCAACCCTAACATCTCATTTCCCAACATTTGTCAATTTAACCATAACTGATGCATTAACAAAGTTTTCTACAATGAATTTCCTTACTTTTTGAAAAAGTGCAATGCAACTAGTAAATGATATGTATTGATGGGATCGTGGGGCCCAAACTGCCCATTTGTGACTAATGATATGCATCTGTGGGAGTGAGGGCCCTCTGGGCCCTACTCTCCCACTTACACATAATAACAGAGCCATACAGTAGCCCTATAGGCCTGAAAAGGATCCCTTGTAACACTAATTTGCCAATATCTCAGTAACCCTACAACCTATGAAAAAAATTCCATTGCAGTTATAATCATGACTTCAAAACCTCAACACATCCTTAGTCCACCTAAAGGTGGACAAAACTGTAGGTTACAAAAATATGTATCTCTCATCGTTTCCAAGATACGGGCACCAAAAGTAGCTGTGGGCACTGCAATGTTACCCTATGGAAGAATTCTCAATTTTGTGATAGCATATTTTTGTTACCGATTAATTTTTTAATGCCTAAATAGCATAATTCACAACTCTGGGACATTCCCTTTATGCCCTGCAAATTTCAAGCCAAAAGACCAAACTGTTTATTTACAGTGCAGTGGCCACATTTTCAAAATCTTAGTTCCCAAGGTGTCAAAATCCCCATTCGCGAGTTCAGTCCACATTACTTGAGCTATGAAAACCCTTTTCACTAGTAATCC
Organism: Neoceratodus forsteri; assembly: GCA_016271365.2. Classification (NCBI taxonomy): domain Eukaryota; kingdom Metazoa; phylum Chordata; order Ceratodontiformes; family Ceratodontidae; genus Neoceratodus; species Neoceratodus forsteri. Next base: position 1,038,429,427 of record CM057453.1, read on the forward strand.
TTGATGGTCAGATTTTGGCCATCTGGTCTTCAAGTCACGAGAGGGGATTTTGTCAGCTCACAAAAGGGGATTGGCTCAAGAACGAGGATTTTGACAGCTCGCGAATGGGGATTTTGACAGCTTGTGAACAAGGAATTTTAAAACTAATCCCCTTTCGAGAGCTGGCAAAATCCCTATTCATGAGCTGATCCCCTTTTGCAAGGTGTCAAAATCCACATTCACAAGCCAATCCTTATTCACAAGAATGGCCATCTGGTTGTGAAATGACGATCAAAGATTTTGTCAGCTCACAAAAGGGGATCAGCTCACAAATGGGTATTTTGACACCATGCGAAAGAGGATTTTGTCAGCTCATGAAAAGGGATTCAAAAACCCAATCCCCTTTCATGTGCTGATAAATTCTCCATTCGTGAGCCAATACCCTTTCGTGAGCAATCAAAATCCCTGTTCACGAGCTGATCCTCTTTCACGAGATGAGCCATCTGGTCCCTAAGTCATGATTAAGGATTTGCTACCTCACAAAGGGGATCAGCTTGCAAACAAGGATTTTGTCATCTCAAGAATGAGAATCAGAAGTGAGTCATGAACAAAGAGTTTTAAAATTTAAAATGTCCATTTTTGGACAAAATGAAGGAAACTAAAGGTATGGGTTTGTACAGGACATGACCCTGAACAAACCCCATTGCCTTATTTGAGCAAAAGTTACCTGTGGAGCATGCTCAACATTTTATTTGGGGAAAAATGAAAACAAAATGGCAGCTTGTGAACAAAAAATTTGTTCTCACGAATGGGGATTGTATAAATCCCTATTCACTAGCTGACAAAATCCTTGACTGCTAGCCCAATCCCCATTCATGAAACATACATATAAATCTTGTAGTAAACTGAGGATGCTCAGAACCCAAAGCTTCAAAATTAAATAACTTTGGAAAGTAGTAATATTTTTCTCACTAAACCAATGCTGGATTATTCTTTGACCAGTCCTCTTTCTACACTGAAAATTTCAGACCAAAATACCAAATGGTGTGGCCACAGTGTGAATGGACAAAAATCAGCAAAAAAGTGCCCAAAAAAGTGAAAAATGCATATTTCAGCACGTCACTGCACATAAACCACAAGTCCAACAAAACACAACTTAGCAAATTAAGAGATCTGCCATATGAGACCGCTCATTCCAAATTTCGTAGCAAAGTTATTAAGGTGCAAAATTTGGGGTTTAATATTAAACTGCTTACTCAACCTAACTAATATATATATATATATATATATATATATATTGAGGCAAAAGCTCAGTTTAATGCACTAGTTAGGGTTGTTTCACACCAACAAAAGTGAGGAAATTCAGTGTTAGGGTTTAAAGCCCCACTTGGCCCCCACCCACCCCAACCAGCATCAGCTTGCACATTACAGTTGTCGGCCATAACTCTCACCCCATCACATGTGTAAAGAAGCAGAGGTGTAGAAGAATGGGGTGAGAGTTAGGACCGACAACCCTAATGCGCACCCCGATGCTGATTGGGGGTGTGGGCAGGGGGAGCCAAGGGGAGCTTTAAACCCTAACACCAAATTTCCTAGCTTTTGTCAGTGTGAAACAACCCTAACTAATGCATTAAACAGAGTTTTTTGCCTCTAATTTCCCTTCTTTTTGAGAATGATAAAGAGAAATAGTGAATGTAATGCAATGCGGCGGTGGGAGTGCACATGATGTCTTGTCACATAGTAACATTGTACCCACAAACGAAAATAGTAATGAGCATGGTGATGCAAAGCAAAACAGAAAGAGAAACAGTAGTGTAGACAGAAATGTTAAAAACAATGCAAAAGCAAGCGCAAATGAAAACACAAAGGGTAACGCATTACGGTGGCGACGTGAACGGTAAGTGAAACAGAACGGAACCAGCAAGTGAAAAACGAACGTAACAGTAATGTAAGCTCACAGGCTGTTTTTCCCAAAAGCTGCATAAAGAAAGACAGTGAATACAAAGAATGTATGCATAATAATGGTTCTCGGAGCAGAAAATGAGGAGTTGGAATACTAAATTGCTTTTATCTCAGGGACCGTATGCAAGTAAAAAAGTAAAAGTCATATGATTTATGACTTTTCTGGTTAGTTTATACTTAGCCCCTGTTAGGGGCTAAGTGTTTTCCTATGAAAGTCCGTATCTCGACTGTTTCCAGATATGGGCCCTGAAAGGCGTGGGAACGCCGTATATTATCCTCTGATAAAAAAGAGACGTTCGGAGTGCCATAACTTTGGCTCACTGTAATATTTTTTCACCAAACCACAAAAAGACACATCTGTGGTATGTTGGCTGTGTTCCCTCCAAATTTCAGCCCAAAAGACCAAACTGCTATTTTGCAGCAGTGTGCCAAAAGATTCCTGTAATGTGTCGGACGCCATAATGTTATCCTGTGGGAAAAAGCATCAACTTTGGAGTGCTGTAACTTTGCCGCCATGTAATATTTTTTCAATGAAACACTGAAAGGTACATTTGTGAGATGTCGGCTGTGTTCCCTCCAAAATTCAGGCCAAAACACCAAACCGTTCTTTTGCAGCAGGGTGCCAAAGAATTGCTGTCATTTTCCCACAGCCTAGAAAAGTACTATAGAAGTTTGCAAAAGTTTTCGCAAATTCATTCGACAGTGTTGCAAATGTGACAGTACTTTGTGAAAGTACTTTTTCCAGAAATTTGAAAAACATATTTCTGGGGTGTTTTACGACAAAATAAAGACATGGCTAGCAACCTCAGGGTCCGACTAGGTGAATACAAAAAGAATTAGGTCACTAGAGGGTCCCAATTTTAAATGCCAAGCATTTTTCTGATCACTAACTGAAAACAAAATGGTGGATTTGTGACAGTAAAAGGGCCATTTGCGACAGTAAAACTGCATTTCAGACACTATCTAACTTTTTGTTAACTTTTCCTTTGACTTATAATGGGAACTTGTTTTTGAATAACTTTGAACCGTTTAATATTTTTTCACAAAATCTTCAAAGGCACATCGGGGCCCTGCCACACGTTCCCTGAAGATTTCAGACGGTCGCACAAACCATGCTACCTGTATGTGTGACAGTAAAATTCCAGAAAAGTGTAAACACGTGTGCAGATCATGCTTAATAACTCTGCAGCGTATAAGCGACTGGTACACAACTTGGCAGATCCCAAGGCATATGGATCTTGATCTTGTATTGTGAATTTCAGGCAAATTCATCAAATGGTTGCAAAGTTATTAAGGTGCAAAATTCTGGATCTAACATGTAAATGGCTCAACCCTTACTATAGTAGCACTACTGAGACACTATAATATATATATATATATATATATATATATATATCACTTATTGGGATGGTGATCAGAGGGTGGGGGTGCCACTAGATACCAGGGAAATATATAATTACAGGGATGACAATTGAGGGATGCCACTAGATACCAAATATATATTGATTGCAGGGATGGTGATCGGAGGGTGTGAATGCCACTAGACACCAGGAAAATATGCAGTAATGATGGGGATGATGACCTGAGGGTGGGGGATGCCACTAGAAGCCAGAGAAACATTTACTTTATATTTCTTGATTATGAAGGCATCCTTTTTCAAATGGTGAATTCTTTTTTCATACGGCCATACAAAAAAAGTGGAAGCGAGTCATGAAAAATCCACCTAAAAGGATACTGATGAGCAAAACACATGTGTTGGTTTCTGTGCAGGCTGTCATTTTGTTTACTGAGGTGAATTTTTAAAAAAATGGACAACAAGATGACAGCAAACAAAAAAAGGATTTTCCCCCTTGAAAAAGGATTGGCTGAGGGCTGAGACACTGATTGCCATTCCTCACACCACTCCTGTGACCAGTATTCAGGAATGAGCACAGGTCACCTGGGTTTGACAGCATAGGAGGAGGATTGAGCATCCAAAGTACTGCTCTCCTTCTCCAGGGAGGGGGTCAAGGATAGTCGACGCAGGATTGCCTCCTGGTGGAGGCTGGGGGACAACACACTCTGCTGTACACAGGGGAGGAGCTGGGGACAGATGTCTGGAGGGAGCACATACAGATGTGTGCGCTCTCCTCTCTGTAGATGTCACCGCATGTCCTCGGCTCTGGGAAAAGTAACCAAGGAAAATGGGATGGTGTCTGGTCCGAGCAGCTAGATGACCGTTCGTGAGTTTCACTGTGGTTGTGGGGCACCCATCTGGATCCCTGTTCTGTGGGGAGTTAGAGACTCCCTGCAGCCTTGCTGTGGGGGTAAAACTGCAGGAATAGGGTGCTAGGCTGGCTGCAGCAGAGCTGTACGGTGGCTGGAATCCCCTAGAGGATACAATGTCAGGGGAGCAGGCCAGGTGGCCAAGGAGGTAAAAAGACAAACAGAAAAAGGATTGGCCACAAAAAAGGATTATTTTTTTGTTTTAAGCAGCTATTTTGAGGTGCTTACTAAGCATGCTTAGATCCCTATATTTCAATGTAATAAGTTTGGAAAGGATTAATATTTTTCACCAAACCAGCAAAAGGCACATCTGTGGGCTGTCCCCTTTCTACCCTGAAAATTTGAGACCAAGATTCCAAACCATCTAGGTGCAACTCTTCACAAAACCAGCAAACAATCCTGAAAATACACTTTTGCACTATCTGTATCTCAGAATCTGCACATCTTACAAGAAAAACCCTTGGCACATCAGAGAGCTGGCCCACAAGGCCACACATGCAAAATTTCATGCAAATTAATTAAATGGTTGTAAAGTTATTAAAGTGCAAAATTGGGGTTTAACATTAAAGTTCCTACTCAACCCTAACTATAGTGGTGCTACTGTGCCATTATAATATTACATAACAGAGCTCCTGTAGTCAGAAAACTGTTCACATTTTAGCACCCAAACACAAGTCTGCACATCTCTGGAAGCAACAGCGTCTATAGCATTTTATAATTTATTTTAAAATATTTTTTACATTTGAGGAACTGATGATGCTCTGATGTGTTACCGCACTTCTGCATTGGGCAATGTAGAAATTGCTTGGCCCCAAGAGCACAGTCAAGCACAAGCAGAAGGGATGTGAGCAGAGGCAACCTTATTTCCACATGTCAGCTGGGACAGAAGGGCCAGAGGGTGAGGTATTTTACATCCTCCTCCTTGCTAGAAGTAGGTGCACTTAGTGTTTCTGTGTTTTATTATTGCCTCACTCCATTTTTCTTTTTGCAAAGCACGTGCTCTGCATCATTTGTTTAGATATGCTTTTCTTGGTGCTCCACAAATGCAATGCAAGCACTGGAACATGCTGATAATTTACTTAAGGTACTGATTGAAAATGGTCCCATAGTGGTTTGTGACAAATGTAATATGTATACACTGAATCCCCAGTGTAAAACGAGTGACATCTTTACATGTGAAAAATGCATTAAATATGTCTCAATGATTGAGGCATAAAATCACTTAAGCTAAAAATTCAAAACTTAAAAGAAAGCTCCAAAATTGACAAGACTGTCTGATTTGTACAATTTCAGAAGAGAATTCCCTTACTGACAGAGAACAGGGAGAGAATAAAAAAAGATTACAAAGATCTGACACCAGAAGCAAATCATCTAACTAAAAGAGTTAAAGAAGATGGTGACAGTGATAAAAAAGAATGGTATACGATGAACCACTCTAAACATAGGAAGAAGGGGAGACAAGCACTAAATATACAAAGGGATATCTCCATCTGTAATAGATATGAGGTACTTGATAACTCACCTTTTAATGACAGTGAAGTAACCTCACAAAATGTGAGCAACACACAATGGAATAGAATAGAATAGTAATCAGTGACTCCATCATCGAGTATACAGATTCTGATATATGTAGATCTGATAAGATGACCACTTCAGTAATCTATCTCCCAGAGCTAGGATTAAGGATGTATCATCTAGGATTGCCAGATTTATAAAAAATGACAGCAGAAACACAGACATAGTTTCACATCTGGGTATTAATGATATAGGCAAAGTGCATGAAAAATACATATGTTTTGAACTTTTGGCTTTGGGTAAACACCTACAATCAAAAGACTGTGGGGTGGCCTTATCAGGAATGCTTTTTGTATCAAGAGACTGCATTGAGAAAAATCAAACTATTGAATGTATTAATATATGGTTATCCAATAGGTGTAATACAGAAAAAAAATGCCTTTATAGACAACAGAGTAGCTTTCACTAACCAACAACATCTGTATGCCAGGGATGGTTTTCCTGTGAGCAAAAGAGGGGCTAACAAATTCTAGATCACTTCAACCAGCTTAATTTAAACTAATTGGAAAAGGGGCATCCAATGTTCATACAAGGGTAAACATATCCTTTAATCATAGGAAGTTCAACTATAATAAAATTTAAATGGAACGTGACCAAGTTAATTGTATTCTACTAAATGCAAGGAGCATAAAAACAAGATGGATGAGTTAATAGCACTTAATGAGGATGGACAATTTGACATAATAGCAATTACTGAAACCTGGTGAGACAACACTTGTAATTGGGGAAAATCCTTACCAGGATACAACCTGTATAAACTAGACAGATCTGATAGATGTGGAGGTGGAGTTCCTTTATTTATTCATGCAAGACTGAAAACCTTTGAAATATCTAATAAAATAAAAGATAGCACTGTCACAGAAACAATTTGGGTTAAGTTAATTGCTATTTCCACTCCACCTATTCTAAATGGAGTCTGCTACTGTATAGGCCTCCAGATTCTAGTATAGAAACAACATTTGAAATATTTATTGAAATTCAGAAGGCAAATGAAATGGGTAAAATTGTGATTTTTGGAGACTTAAAATTAGGGGATATTGATTGGAGAGAAAAAAATACCTCAGCCTTCACAGGACAAAACTTCTTGACATTTTTGAGCAGCATGGATTAATAAAGCATACGCATAATCCCACCAAGGGGACAATATTCTAGACCTTGTTAAAAGTTCTGAAACAATAAATATAAATTCATGCCATATTGGCTGCCCACTTGTTAATAGTGATCATAATTCTATCTCATTCAATTTTGATATATGTAAGCAAAAAATGACAGGGGTTGCTGAAATATTTTTATATTCCAAGGCAGATACAAAAAGTATAAATGCTGAACTAAATAATATAGATTGGAAGAAGACATTCCTCAATAAGGAAATAAATGAGATGTGTGAAAAGTTCAAAAAAATATTATTCAAAATCTGCAGCGCATACATATCAAGAATAAGTAAATACACCACCAACGGGATGAGGTGTAAGTGGCTATCAAATAAAATTAAGAATTTCTTAAAAAAGAGGTACAAAGCTTACAAAAACTATTTGAAACATAATACTAAGTGGTTATGAGATAAGTGTAAGTCCCTATTGAAAAACAAAAACAAAATTTGCAATAAAAAAAGCAAAACATTCAATGGAGGCTAAGTTGGTGACAGATACAAATGAATCAAAGAGTAAGGCTTTTTTCAGTTACATAAATTCTTTAAAAAAACAAAGACAATCTGTTGGCCCAGCCTCAGTTAATGATTATATTATTTTTGAACTGCTGGAAATGGCAAATGCTTTTAATTCCCACTTCTGTAAATCTTATGTGAACAAATTCAAACAGGTACCCTTGTTTAACATATTGGATTCTCCTACAATTTTTATCTCTGTTGAAGAAAATAGACAAAGCATAGATAAATAAAAAATGGATTCTGTACCAGGCCTCAACAGTATAACTGCTAAAACTCTTAAAATGACTTCTGAGAGTATTTTAACTCCATTAAAGATCATCTTTGAATTCTCCCTGAACAAAGGTCAAGTTCCAGCAGATTGGAAAAAGGCATGTTTCCCAAATCTATAAAAAGGGTGGTAAATCTGATTTTAACAACTATAGGCCAATAAGCCTTACCTCTATCTCAGGGAAAATGCTGGAAGGTATTAGTAAAAATATTATTGGCTCTTCTATCAAGTCTGGCATGGAACAACATGGATTTACACAAGGGAAATCATGTGTCACAAATATGTTGTTTTTATGAAAAAATAAGTTGTTTCTTGGATCTTGGCATACTGTGTGATATAATATATCTTGATTTCTCTAAAGCCTTTGATCTTGTACCACATGGGGCTATAATACAGAGGTTGAGGGAAGAAAATAACAATAAAATACTCGTACATTTGATAGCTAATTGGTTTATCAATAGACAACAGTGTGTGATAATTTGGGGCACATTTCATGTAGCTATAAATTGTCAAGTAGTGTCCTACAGGGGTCAGTATTGGGGCCCTTACTTTTCAATATACAGTATTTATTTCAGAACTTATGAAGAACCTGACATCATGGGTGATAAAATACTCAGATGATATAACATTTTTTTTTGGAGGAGTGTAAATGCCTCACTGAGGCTGATCACACATTTATGCAAGAAGATTTTAATAAACTAACAATATGGGCCACCAGATGGGAAATGAAGTTTAATATGGATAAATGCAAAGTGATGTATCTAGGTAGACAAAAATAGAAGTCTTCCTATACACTGTGTGCAAAACCTTGTCCCAGACCAGTAATGAAAACAATGTGGGTATAATCATCGATGAAAACTTTGAACTCAAATCCTAGTCATCCCTTGCTAGTACTTGTGCTAATAGAGTGCTGTGGGCTATAAAGAGAAATATAAGAGCATGGGACAAAGCAGTAATCTTAACTCTTTATAGAATGTATGTTCATCCTCATCTTGATTATGCCTCTCTGGTTTGTTGTCCTTATAAATGCAGAGATATTGATTGTATCAAAAGGGTTCAATGAAAAGCCACCAAGGCCATTTCTAGTATTCATAACTTGTCATATGAATTCAGACTTAAGCATTTCAATTTAATGACCTTAGAACAGTGCCGCTTGAGGAGAGACTTGCTTACCATGTATTGCATAATACATGATCCATCTCTTCTGATGGAACTGAATTTTAATTTCAAACACGTGATTAAAAATACTAGAGGACATCCTCTTCAATTAATGGGGCAAGTTTTTAAAACAACTAAAAGGAAGTATTTTTTCACTTGGTGACTTATCAATCCATGGAATTCTCTGCCTATCCATATAATTACTAGGCAACCAAAGGCAGCATTTAAACATAGAGTAGACAATTTTCTGTTGAATTAAAATATTACTAGCAGTTGGAGCAACATGGGCACACCTGCCTTATTACTTCTAGTCTACCATAGTATGAACCTTAATTTGAACATAGTCTTTGCAGAAAACTGTGTTACTGCACCAGTTAATGTTCAGATTAAATGGACCAAAGTAGAGAAATGTGCTGTTAGGGTGTCCAATCCTAACTCCTGATCCCTCCCCCATACAGCAAATGGAAAAATATTATAGTTTTGGCTGTCCTGAGTCTTGTCGGATCAAGGGTGGAGTCTTCTTGGGGGTCTCAACCCTAATTCTCACTCCATTCCCTTAGAAAACATAGTTCAGATGTGATCTATTTTCCTCAGGCAGGGCCTGCAGGTTGTTGGCAACATGTTGAAGACAGAGTTCTGTACATTTGAAAATTATATCAGAATGGTATGAGCCTTAGGGTTGAGAACCCTAAGGAAACCCCACCCCTGATTCACCAAGACTCAGGACAACCAAAACTGTAATGTTTTTTTTTCTTCTGCTGCTTGTGGGTGGGAATGGGAACTTAGGGTTGGAAACCCTAACAGCACATTTCCTTACTTTTATTGCTTTAATCAGAACCATAACTGCTGCATTAACACAGTTTCTTCTAAGAATGTCCTTTCTTCTTGAGGTAGTAGAATCATATCCTCATTCATGCAAGTCCCTCTGGGACCTGCATGAAAACATTCATCTGATTATGGAAGTGCAGGGCCCCTCTGGGCCTAGGGCCCTGTACTTCCATATCTCCAGGAAAGCAATTTATTTGCTTTGTTGTATGTTTTTTGTGGGGCTCGCCTCCTAACTCATAGTGGTTGATTATATATGGACAAAAATGTGCTTCCAGATTTTTAGCCATAACTCAGTACATTTTTTTTCTGTTTGGTTGGAAAGTTGCTATGGTTGTAATCGAAGACGGGCTACACCGTCGGTGCATTTTTGATGATGATCAAACATTAATTGTGGATTTGGCAACATGGTGAAATTTGGAGGTAATGTTAGGGTGCAGTGTGTACCCCATGATTTTTGGGGGTTGTCATGTGTTAGCTATGTTGTTGCTGGTATACCTTCTTCTGCATTATTACAAGGTGTGCCTACAGGTGTGTGTTAACATATTACTGTAATCTTCTGATTCAAATTGTCTTTTACAAGGTATATCTTCTGTTACTGCTTTATTTTTCTCTGTAACAAAATGTTTTCACAGGGTATATCTTCTCTGAAATTATTACAGGTGGTGCTTTACAGGTTTTACAGTTTTATCTAACATTAGGATAAGCTTTCAGGTTTACTGCATTTGTTGTTGACTGATTGTTTCTGCTCTTACCTCCTTGTTCTTTCATCAATGGTTCTTCTTTTTTGGCAGGGGAAGGGCACAGCCACCCACCCCATCCCCAACCACCCCACACTACACTTTTATAGGGTGCCACAGTTGTGACATTTCCTGTAGCAAAGCAGGAAGGGCAGATCAGTGGGGTGTCCACAAGGTGAGCTCATTTACAGGGCACTAGTAATTTAACTTGTTGTAGCAAGTTATACAAAAACAAACACAAAATCAAACCATTACTTGAATTTTCTTCCTTCTAATTACTCTGACCAGGTTATAAACCCAGCAACTTATCTGGAATGGATATCATTAACTGCAGGTACTAGCGGAACACTTTTCAGAAGACAGTCTTACAGGATTTAGGGACACTGTCCTACATGCTGGACCATTGGAAATCTTAGAGCTCAGCTCCCAGCACAATGGGCTAAGATTGCATGCCTCAAATTTCATATTCAAGAGAAAATACATTATAAGCACCACCCGCCATTTCCCCAACATCCAACAGAAGAACCTTGACCGCAGAGGGTAGTTGGTCCAGGAGGTTGGCAGGTGGTTAGGAGGGGCATCCAGGTGCCCCATTTCTGTGCTCTCCAATATATTACCTCCAAAACCATATAAACACTACAAACAGGTATCTGACTCTATCTCTGAAATCAAACAAAGGGCAGAGGACACTGCAGAGCAGAACACTGCAGCACAGAAGCTAGCACAACAAAACTCGCCCAAATCCAGAACCAAAACAAAAAAGCAAAAGGAATCCAAAAACTTCTGATCATAGGAGACACCATGATTCGGGAGTTGATACCCATCTCCAGCCAGGGTAATGGTCAGATGTCTCCCAGGTACATCAGCATGGAGAGACACTGACCACATTGCTAAAATTGTTCACAAAGCAGGAGAAAACATTGACGTCCTGATACACATAGGGACTAATGATATCACCAGCCGGTCAGTTGTGGAGACCAAGTAACACCTGACCAGGCTGGGTGACAAACTATCATCCATTTCATCCAACATCTCTTTCTCTGAGATCCTGCCAGTCTGGGAGAGGGGGAAGATGGATGGAAGGTCAGAGAAGAGGAGATAGGGGAGTCAAACATGTGGCTCAAGGGCTGGTGCCAGGAAAAATTACACAGATTTGTAGGGTACTGGCAACAGTTCCGGAGTGAAAGTTCTTTAAATTTGATTGACTGCATCTAATTAAGAAGGAGTCAGTGCATTGGGGCAGAAGTTTGATGTCTTTGCAGAATATTTAAACTAGCAAATTGGGAGAGGAGTGCAGCACCCCATACGTCGAATGGGAAGAATACCCTCCCCTTAGGCTAGTGGTCAAACAGGGATTCAGCATGTTTGCAGTTCATTTGCATCCCCAGGTAAGAAAAACGGTCCGTCTCCCCATGACGACAGGAAATGCCAAATCTCACCCAACAACTAATACACTGAAATCTGGCCAATGAAAATCATGTACACAAATGCTCACAGCCTTGGAAATAAGATCCCAGACCTGCAGGCAATAATGTCAGAGGCTAAACTGGACATAGTAGCAATTAGTGAGACATGGTTTACCAGTAACCAACTTGGGAGACTTCAGTACCTGGTTATGTACTGTTCAGAAGAGACCAAGGTACAAAAAGGGGGGGGGTGGAGTGGCCCTGTATGTCAATGAAAATATCAAAGCTACAGAAATTTAGACTACGCATAAGGAGCCAGAAGAACTGTGGATCACCCTGGAAACAGGAAATGGGACATCCATAAGAACTGGGGTTCTCTACAGGCCCCCACACCAGGGGAGGACATAGACACATTACTGTTAGAAGATATACAAAACATGACAGCTAAAGGGGAGGTTCTGATAATGGGAGACTTCAACATGCTGGATACAGATTGGTCAATACCAGCAGGAACATCTGCCAGAACTAGACACATGGTGGATTCCCTGCAGGGGGAGGGCCTCAAACAACTGGTACAACAACCCACAAGAGACAGGGCTATCCTAGATCTAGTACTGACTAACAGGGAAGGGATCACAGATCTCCAGGTAGAAGGTCACCTGGGGGCCAGTGATCATCACATGGTATGGTTCAATTTGGCCACTACATCTAAATCATCCCATTCCAAGGCAAAAATATGGGACTTCAGAGGAGCTGACTTTGATAAGATGGCCAACAGAGTTAAGCTAGCCCTGGCAAACAGAAACACAGGTAAGGAGGTACAGGCAAAGTGGGCAAGCATTAAGGAGGCAGTACTTGAAGCAACATCCCATTGTGTTAGACAGAAAAGAAAGTGCAAAAGAAGAAGGAAACCACTTTGGTCCTCAAATACAGTAGCAGAAAAGTTCAGAGCCAAAAGGCTGGCCTTCAGAAAATATGAGGGAATACAACGGGATGAAGACAGGGAGGCATACCAAACTGCCCTAAGGGAAGCAGGGAAGGCAGTAAGGCAGGCAAAGTCCCAAACTGAGGAAACACTAACATGAACAGTAAAAGAAGGTGATAAGACTTTCTATAGATACATTAGTGAAAGGAGAAAGTCTAGAGGGGGTATTGCTAAGCTCAAAGGAGAAAAGGGGACATGTGAGGAGGAGAACCCTGTAAAAGCATCTATCCTAAATAGATACTTTTGCTCAGTATTTACTGAAGAGAAGGTAGGGCAGGGCCCACAACTCAGCACCATGGACACAGGGGGAAGGGAGGTGAGCACTACTCCCTTCACAGAAGAAAGGGTCTTACAAGAGCTCGCTAAGCTCAGGGTGGACAAGGCAATGGGAACTGATGGCATACATCCCAGTGTACTTAAGGAGCTAAGGGTGGAACTAGCAGAGCCATTAGTAGAACTGTTTAGTGAGTCTCTGAGCACAGGACAGGTCCAAGAAGACTGGAGAAGGGCTCATGTGATCCTGCTCCACAAGAGTGGTAGCAGGGAGAAGGCAGAGAACTACAGACCAGTCAGTCTTACCTCAGTAGTGGGCAAGATTATGGAGACACTCCTTAAGTAAAGGATAGTGCAACACCTGAAATCCATAGGGGCACAGGATCCAAGACAGCATGGGTTTACAAAAGGAAGGTCCTGTCAAACTAATCTCATAGATTTCTTTGACTGGATAACCAGTGGTGGACCAAGAAGGAGCAGTTGATGTCGCCTACCTTGACTTCAGCAAAGCTTTCTACACTGTTCCAAGTAGAAGATTGATAAATATGCTGGGTAGGCTCGAGGTGGGTCAGAAGTTGGTCAACTGGATGGCAAACTGGTTGACAGGCAGAAAACAGAGAGTGGTGGTAAATGGTATACAGTCAGAAGAGATGCAAGTCACAAGTGGAGTACCTCAAGGATCAGTCCTGGGGCCAGTCCTCTTCAATATCTTCATTAGTGACATTGCAGATGGACTAGAGGGTAAGGCTTGTCTGTTTGCAGACGACACCAAGATCTGCAACAGAGTAGATGATCCAGGTGGGGTGAGCAGAATGAGAGAGATCTGGATAAACTAGCAAAATGGTCAGAAGAGTGGCAACTGGGATTTAATGCAAAGAAGTGCAAGATCATGCACATAGGGAAGAGAAACCCTGAAGCCACTTATAGGCTGGGAGGAGCTGCTGGCAGTCACAAGGAAGAAAGAGACTTGGGTATCATCATCACCAATGAACTGAAATCATCCCAGCAGACCTCTAAAACAGTAGGTAAGGCTAAAGGGATGTTAGGGTGTATTAACAGGGTATCACAAGTCGTAGAAGAGGGTAATAATCCTCTTTACAAGACACTGGTTAGGCACCATCTGGAGTACTGTGTGCAATACTGGAGCCACACTTTCACAAGGACATTAACCAAATTGAGGCAGTCCAGAGATGGGCAACCAAAATGGTGCAGAGACTGCATCAGAAGACATATGAGGACAGATTAATGGAGCTCAATATGTATACCCTTGAGCAAAGGAGGGAGAGAGGTGATATGATCGAAACATTCAAACACCTTAAGGGCATTAACAAGGTGAAAAAGTCTAACATGTTTAAATATAAGAAAAATAGCAGGACAAGAGGACACAACATGAGATTAGGGGGAGGCCGATTAAGGGGGAATGTGAGGAAATTATTTTTCACAGAAAGAGTGGTGGATGCATGGAACGGCCTACCTCAGGAAGTGGTGGCTATGAATACAGTGCAGGGCTTCAAACAGGCATGGAATAGGCATAAGGGAGCAATACAGATCAGTATGAATGGATAGGCCACTGACAGAGCAAAGGCCAATGGCACATTTATAAGGTAGAAAAAGAAATGGGCAGACTGGATGGGCCTTGTGGTCATTATCTGCCATCAACCTCTATGTTTCTATGTTTCTATCATTAAGACCTCTTTTTTGGTTTGATATATAAATTGTCACTTAACTCCAAGTATTGACAGAGTTAAGGCTTGTTAAAGTGATTTTGTGAGCTTTTGCAGATGTCTTTTTCACATAGTATGCCATTGCTGCCCATGCTTCAGATGTTAAAGCTGCAATTTGTTTTGTAAAAAATCTGTCATAGTCATCTTTATGTATGTTTTATCAGCACTGTGTCTGCCAGTTTTTGGTGTGCAGCCACACCCAGTATGATGTAATGCAAAGGAAATGTCAATGTTTTACATACAGCAACTAAGAATTCTGGGTAAATTATAATGTTGATATTAATGTTAGTTAGTCAGAGGAGAAGTCCCTTATTTTGATGGTGGTGACTCTATCTAATATGTAGATGTACATAGCAAGGCAGTGTGGATACAATAAGAAGTTGTTTTCCAATTCCCTTACTGTGAGGTGCAGTTTCATATTTCTGTAGTAACTTCAACAATAAAAAATCTCATATGTTGATTTACAATCCAAGGCATTGTGCATATAGTATCTAGCTGACAAGATTTCTTTACTGAGAGATGTAGTATCCTATGTTGGTAGTGTAGATGTCTGCAATACCCCGACTGACCAACAGAGGTCTCTGTTTCAAAACAATGCTTAAAAATATATTTTCCCTTGCATGATGTCATACTTGGGGGTTGCAGCACTGAGAAAAAAAGGATCAGGTTATGCAAATAAAGCACCGCACAGAAATAAAAGCATTTATTTAATGGAAAACAGCATTTTTTTGTCAGTTTGAATGGTAGGAGATTGAATCACAACTCTTACAGGTTACTACACATTACTAATCCCATTGGCTATGGCAAAGGTCACAAAATCACTTTAAAGTTGCAATGTTATCCTATGGGAATTTTCATTTTTTTCATTTATGTTTTTTGTATGTCTATTGTCAGTATTTTATAGTGACTTAGTCATGTAGTACTCATTGAGATCATTCATTCGATATATACTTGTCTCAAAAGACTGATGAAGTTACAGCTTGTTATTTTTAGGGGTGGTATTATGTGTTAGTCTTATAGTACTTGTTCAGACTTTTTTGATACAGAGATTGTCCCTTAACTCCAAATACTGACAGAGTTATGGCTTGATAAAATTGATATGTGCAAAAAACACTAAATCCAAATATGTCTTTCATATTAACTGATCCTCTTTCATGAGATTTCCGTGAGCTCACAAAAGAGGAATGGTTAATATGAAAGACAAATGTGAAAAAAAACACTAAGCCCAATTTCTTCTTTTATATGAACTCATCTTTTATGAGACTTTCATTAGCTCATGAAAGAAGGTGCCTTCATACGAAAGAAGAATGTGAAAAAGCTAAGTTGAAATTCTTCTTTCCTATGAACTCATCTTCATTTGTGAGATTTTCATGACCTCACAAAAAAGATGCCTTCACATGAAAGGAAATTAAAAATAAAAAAACTAAGTCCAAAATCTTCTTTTGTAGGGCACTAAATCCTTTTTCATATAGTTATTCCTTTTTTGTGAGCTTTATGAAAGAAGAAAATCACCTCACAAAAGCGGATTTTTAAATGTTTTAAAGCGGTGTCAAGTGATGGCTGGGAGTAAGTAGTTCGTCGTAGCAGCTCCGCATATACATGCAAAAAGATTCCAATATTTCACCCAAATAAGGAACTTCTAGCCACTGTAACCTAAAGTGAATATCACAGGGTGTGACTAAATCAACTATCATGGAGCCGCAGAAAGACGAAACCCGGAGCGACTCAGACAAGGAAAGTGAAAAGACAGCGGGAGACCTGGAAGCAAAAAGGCCCTGTAGAAGTGAGTCTCCGGTAGAAAGTGTAGAATCCTCGGCACCGGGACAGTTACAAGAGGATGTCTCGGTGATCAAGTCTGCACTATTCTCCCTCATCGCAGATTTTAGGGAATGGAAATTATCCATAAATGGCTTAATTACGAGGGTTACCGATGCAGAAACACGTATTTCCTCTCTAGAGGACAAGATGGAAAAAGCCCTAATGGAAAACACAGCCTTAAAAAGAACGGTCAAAAAGATAGAGGATAAATTGGATGACCTCGAAGGCAGGTCTAGATGCAACAACTTAGTGCTTTTGGGCCTCCCAGAAGGAGAAGGCACAAAAACAGTGAGTTTTATTCAAAAGCTGTGCACTCGAGTAGCGGGTCCATCCCTTAACAGCCCTACTTACATGGTAGAACAGGCTCATAGGGCAATTAGGCTGAAACCTACGGCACAGCAGCTACCTCGTCCTATTATATTTAAAGTCCTGAACTATCTGGACAGAGACCACATACTGAAAGCGGCGTGAAGTGCAGAAAAGATAATCTGGGAGGGTAAGCAGTTACATGTGGTCCCAGACCTTACTTTCAAGGTGCGTCAAGAAAGGGCAGCATACAGAGCAATCCAAGCCAAACTGTGGGCGGCAAAGATTAAGCATCGAATGCTGTTTCCAGCTCAGCTGGAAGTTACACTACCTAATGGAAACCAGAGGTATGAATCGGCAACGCAAGCCTTGGATGATTTAAAGCAGAGAGTTCCTGATCTATTTGGCAAGGAGGGGTGAGTGCCCTGCAGAAAACTCAAGATGAAACATAAGCCTTTCAAGGATACTGCTGATCCTTAAGAGATGCCTTGATGCCATGTTCCTTATTTTGTATGCTGCTCAGAGAAGTTTGGAGCGGTCTTATGTGTTAATAAGACTGTATGTGAGAACTCATGGTATTTAATTTAACTCAGAGCAGAAAAGATGCTACAAATTTCATTTTTGGAAGCAGCTGGGACTGAATTCTAATATGATTTGTATGGGCTTTATGTGCCCTCTAGTGTTGAATATGGGTAGTAGGCAACATAGAGCGATTCTGGAAGTTTGCTAACCTAAGTCTTCATCTACGTCTAAATCAAGAGATTCATTATGAGGTTTATCTTCTGGACCCGTATAGAAACAAACTTTATAGATGGGCAATTTCACTGTTTTGTTACTGGGAGTGGGGCATGATCGTCAGGCAGTGAATCACAATGTACAGTTCTATAATACAATCAGAGTTAAAATTTTAGAGCGCCTAGTAGGATACTTAAGATGAATCACAAGCTTTAGGGATTCAGCTGAGCCTCTGGAGATGCCTCAAGCCTTGGTTTCAAATTTGTGTGCCGCTAGAGAAGTTGGAACTGACATATGAGTCAAGGTGACTGAATCTGAAAGTTCAAGTATTTAATTTTCTTTAGGCAGAAACGATGCTACATGTTTAATTTTTAATTTTGGAAGTAGTTGGGACTTAACTTAAACATGATTTGTATGGACTCTATGCACCCTCTAGTGTCGCATTTGAGTAGTTAATCAAGAAGAATCATTACGATATTCATTTTCTGGAATTATGTAGCAGCAAATTTTATAGATGGGCAAGTTTGCTGCTATGTTAATGGGACTGGGCATGATCAAGGCAGGGAACCACAATGTATAGTTATATGACACAGTTTGAGTTAGAGCTCCAGGTAGAAATAGATAGATAAAGAAGGGAACTATTTTGGGTTAGACATGGGAAATCAGAGGAGTGCAACAAGAAGTTTAAAGGTATTCATACACATTAAAGGTGATCTCAATTCAGGATTATATAGGAGACTATCGTTCACTCCTCTATTAACAATATGGGGGTAACACAGGAAGGTTTTATAATTTAACAAGCGGTGGAAAGGGATGTTTTATGTTTTTCTTTCTCTTGGCAGTTTGCATGATGCTGCGGAGTGGCTCCCAGAGGGCATGACGCCAAATGTGTAGGAGCAGGCATTTGGCCTGGGATGAGGGGGTCGGGGATATAGAGGAGGGTGGGGGCTTGTTAAAGGTGGTGATAGTAGTAGAGGAGGGTGGGACTGCATAAAATTGAACAAGGTATATAGAGGGCAAACTGGGATTGGTTGGACACTAGAAAGGAAGATTACTTTAGTAAAGCTATGGGAAGCTGGAACATAATGTCATGGAATATTAAAGGAGGGAAAGACAATGCAAAGAAATATAATGTTTTAAGGCATCTCAGTAGATATCAGACGCATATAGTCTTGCTGCAGGAAATGCATATTATTACCGACCGTGTGTCAACTTTGCAGAAGCTTTGGGTGGGCCAGGTCTTTGGAGTGGGTGACAGTCCTAGATGAGGAGGAGTAGCAATCTTGATTAATAAGAATGTCCCTTTTCAGGAAAAGGCAACATGGAAAGATCTGGGGGGGAGATTTATTATAATCCAAGGGTTACTAGCAGGGGTAGAGATTATGTTGGGATCAATAAACGGGCCAAATGTAGATTCCCCCTCTTTTTTTCTTCCCTTAGCAGCTATTATCACGTCTGTCCCTAATGTCCTGTGCCTGTTGGGAGGGACTGGAATCTAGTTTATTCTAACAACTTGGACAGGTCATTCAGTAAGACAGTGGCTCTATCGCCTGCTCAGAGGGCAATGAGGGAATTTCTGGAGACTCTGGTTTAATTGACCCATGGAGAGCTATCCATCCACAAGATATAGATTATCGACTATTCCCCACCGCATAAAATGTATTCTCGAATAGACTAATTTCTCATAAGCAAAATGGCTTTACAGGGTATAGAAGAAGTGGGTATACACCCCAGAGTATTATCAGATCACTCCTTAATCTGGGTAAAATTGAGATTCCAAAATTATCCAAAGGTCTCCAAATCATGGCTTCTTAATAATCAACTTTTAGGGAGGAGGAAATAGTAAAGCATATGAGGTCATTTATTAAAGATTCCTGAATAACAATTGGGAATCGTGGAGAATAAAGATACACTTTGGGGCAATGAAAGCGATATGGAGAGGAGAATTAATTAGATTAGCCTCCACGAGGAAGCTAAGAGTTCTGTGCAAGTAGAAAATGGCTAGCCAGAATAAAGTTTATAGAGTCTCATTTGCATCAGGCAATGGATGAGCTCATCTGGGAGGAACTTCATGCTTTAAGAGCTAAATACAGCGTATCTACTTAATCATACACTGAAAGCAGCAATAAAATGGAAGGCTACATATATAGGACAAGGAGAAAAGTCAGGAATATTGCTTGCCCACAGAATAAAGAAACAGAAGGAAGCTAACTGGGTGGTCAATCTAAAGGATGGGGTTACAGGGAAACTAAATTCTAACCCGGTGGATATAGCAAATGACTTTAGGACATACTATTCAAATCTATATACAGCCCTTCCCCTAGAAGTAGACTGTCTTTCACACTTAGAGATGTTCTTGCAAGATATTAATCTCCCTCAGATCACGTTAACTCAGCAATCAGAACTCAAAGGAGAAATTACTATACAGGAAATTAAAGAAGCTATAGATAGATTACCTTTAGACAAGGCTCCTGGACCTGACTGCTATTCGCCTTATTTTATAAAACCTTTAAAGAAGAACTCAGCCCATGCTTGAGAACGCTATACACCCACTTATATTCCTCTCCTATCAGGGAGGTATCATTGTTGAGGAGAGAATTGTGGTGCTTCCCAAACCAGGGAAAGATCTAACTAGACCAGAGAATTATAGACCAGTTTCACTATTAAATATTGATATAAAGATATTGGCAAGATATTACCATTCTGGCTCAAAAAGGTTTGGGCAAATCTTATTGGACCTGAGCAAGTTGGATTCATCTCTGTAGACACTCAAGTGGTCATTTTAGAAAATATGGCATTTGCTTTCATCGTCGGGGACACCAACACAGAAAAGGTCTTACGTCCTCGATGAAAAAGCATTGATAGGGTGAGCTGGAGATTTTTATTTGACTTATTACCCAGGTATGGATTACCCCAGTATATAACATGGGTCAAGACTTTTTATACATTCCTCTTCAGCGAGAATTTTTGTAATGGGATCACCTTGGACAGTTTTAGGCTCACAAGGGGTACTGCAGGGTTGTCCTTATCCCCTATGCTATTTAATTTGTATATCGAGCCTTTGGCTAGGAAAATTAATGCTGTAAAGGAAATAAGGGTATAACTATAAGGAGGAAGAATATAAAATGTCCATGTTTATGGACGACATCCTCCTACATCTCTCAAATTGGCAAGTGTCTTTAATGGAAGTGTTGAAAATAAAAGAGCAGTTTAGTATTCTATCCGGATACAAACTGAATCACAATAAAACATTAGTTCTTTCATTGAATTCAACTTGCTCCAGGAGAGAGGTAGAGGAGTTGAGACTGGGGTGGGCATCCAAATCAATTACTTTTTTGGGAATAGAGATCGCTCCAGATATTAATACGTTGAAATTATTAAATATTGACCCAGTTGCCAATGGCCAATGGAAAATCATGTACACAAATGCTCACAGCCTGGGAAATAAGATCCCAGACCTGCAGGCAATAATGTCAGAGGCTAAACTGGACATAGTAGCAATTAGTGAGACGTGGTTTACCAGTAACCACACTTGGGAGACTTCAGTACCTGGCTATGTATTGTTCAGAAGAGACCGAGGTGCAAAAAGGGGGGGAGGAGTGGCCCTGTATGTTAATGAAAATATCAAAGCTACAGAAATTCAGAATACACATAAGGAGCCAGAAGAACTGTGGGTCACCCTGGAAACAGGAAATGGGACAGCCATAAGAACTGGGGTTGTCTACAGGCCCCCAGACCAGAGGAGGACATAGACACATTACTGTTAGAAGATATACAAAACATGACAGCTAAAGGGGAGGTTCTGATAATGGGAGACTTCAACATGCCAGATACAGATTGGTCAATACCAGCAGGAACATCTGCCAGAACTAGACTCATAGTGGATTCCCTGCAGGGGGAGGGCCTCAAACAACTGGTACAGCAACCCACAAGAGACAGGGCTATCCTAGATCTAGTACTGACTAACAAAGAAGAGATCACAGATCTCCAGGTAGAAGGTCACCTGGGGCCAGTGACCATCACATGGTATGGTTCAATTGGGCTACTACATCTAAATCATCCCATTCCAAGGCAAAATATGGGACTTCAGAGGAGCTGACTTTGATAAGATGGCCAACAGAGTTAAGCTAGCCCTGGCAAAAAGAAACACAGGTGAGGAGGTAAGGCAAAGTGGGCAAGCATTAAGGATACAATACTTGAAGCAACATCCCATTGTGTTAGACAGAAAAGGAAGTGCAAAGAAGAAGGAAACCACTTTGGTTCTCAAATACAGTAACAGAAAAGGTCAGAGCCAAAAGGCTGGCCTTCAGGAAATATAAGGGAACACAGCGGGATGAAGATAGGAGGCATACCAAACTGCCCTAAGGGAAGCAGGTATAAGGCAGGCAGGCAAAGTCCCAAACTGAGGAAACACTAGCACGAACAGTAAAAGAAGGTGACAAGACTTTCTATAGATACATTAGTGAAAGGAGAAAGTCCAGAGGGGTATTTAGCTTTAATGGAGAAAATGGAGCATGTGAGGAGGAGGACCCTGTAAAGGCATCTATCCTAAATAGATACTTTTGCTCAGTATTTACTGAAGAGAAGGTAGGGCAGGGCCCACAGCTCAGCATCATGGACACAGGGGGAGGAGGTGAGCACTACTCCCTTCACAAAAGAAAGGGTCCTACAAGAGCTTGCTAAGCTCAGGGTGGATAAGGCAATGGGACCTGATGGCATACATCCCAGGGTACTTAAGGAGCTAAAGGAGGAACTAGCAGAGCCATTAGCAGAATTGTTTAGTGAGTCTCTGAGCACAGGAGAGGTCCCAGAAGACTGGAGAAGGGCTCATGTGATCCCGCCCACAAGAGTGGTAGCAGGGAGGAGGCGGGAACTACAGACCAGTCAGTCTTACCTCAGTAGTGGGCAAGATTATGGAGGCACTCTTAAGGAAAGGATAGTGCAACACCTGGAATCCATAGGGCACAGGATCCAAGACAGCATGGGTTTACAAAGGAAGGTCCTGTCAAACTAATCTCATAGATTTCTTTGACTGGGTAACCAGAGTGGTGGACCAAGGGGAGCAGTTGATGTCACCTACCTTGACTTCAGCAAAGCTTTTGACACTGTTCCACATAGAAGATTGATAAATAAGCTAGGTAGGCCTGGTGGGTCAGAAGTTGGTCAACTGGGTGGCAAACTGGTTGACTGGCAGAAAACAGCTAGTGGTGGTAAATGGTATACAGTCAGAAGAGATGCAAGTCACAAGTGGGTACCTCAGGGATCAGTCCTGGGGCCAGTCCTATTCAACAACTTCATTAGTGACCTCGCAGATGGACTAGAGGGTAAGGCTTGTCTGTTTGCAGATGACACCAAGATCTGCAACAGAGTAGATGATCCAGATGGGGTGGGCAGAATGAGAAGAGATCTGGATAAACTAGCAAAATGGTCAGAAGAGTGGCAACTGGGATTTAATGCAAAGAAGTGCGAAATCATGCACATAGGGAAGAGAAACCCTGAAGCCACTTATAGGCTGGGAGAGGAGTTGCTAGCAGTCACAAAGGAAGAAAGAGACTTGGGCATCATCATCACTGATGACCTAAAATCATCCAAGCAGACCTCTAAAGCAGTAGGTAAGGATAGGGGGGTGTTAGGGTGTATTAGTAGGGTATCACAAGTCGTAAGAGGGGGTAATAATCCCTCTGTACAAGACATTGGTTAGGCCCCATCTGGAGTACTCGTGGCAGTATTGAGGCCACACCTTCACAAGGACATTAACCAAATTGAGGCAGTCCAGAGAAGGGCAACCAAAATGGTGCAGGGACTGCATCAGAAGACATATGAGGACAGATTAACGGAGCTCAATATGTATACCCTTGAGCAAAGGAGGGAGAGAGTGATATGATTGAGACATTTAAACACCTTAAGGGCATAAACAAGGTGAAAGAGTCTAACATGTTTAAATATAAGAAAAATAGCAGGACAAGAGGACACAGCGTGAGATTAGAGGGGGCCGATTAAGGGGAATGTGAGGAAATTCTTTTTCACAGAAAGGGTGGTAGATGCATGAATAGCTTACCACAAGAAGTGGTGGCTATGAATACAGTGCAGGGCTTCAAACAGGCATGGGATAGGCATAAGGGAGCAATACAAATGACTATGAATAGATAGGTCACTGACAGAGCAAAGGCCGATGGCACATTTATAAGGTAGAAAAAGAAATGGGCAGACTGGATGGGCCTTGAGGTCCTTATCTGCCGTCAACTTCTATGTTTCTATGTTTCTATGTTATTAAACAGATGCAACAAGATTTAAAAAGGTGGCAAGGATTACCACTTTATTTGTGGGGAAGAGCAAACTTGATTAAAATGGTGATATTTCCCAGGATTATACCCTCTTACTATGTTAAATGTATTCCTCCCTAAGGCATGGTTTAAAAGGGTAGATTCTATTTGGTCAGTTTTTTATGGAAGGGTAAAAAACCTAGAAGAGCAATTGGTAAGCTAACTATGGAACGGAAAAAGGGAGGGTTGGGTATACCACATTTATTTCTATATTATTTAGCCCTCCATGGTAGCAAATATCTTCAGTGGCTGACGCTCCCAGAGAACATGGAATCACAATTGGTGTGGCTTAAAATAGAAAGAGTTAGAGCCTGGGAACATTATCTGTCAACTAGAGCATTACTATATATCCCTCAGAAAAAATTACCTAAGTCTTGGCATTACAATCCTATTACATGGTCAGTGAGGGCACATGCCCAGTAGTGTGCACTATACAACTTGGATAGGAGACGGGACTTGGGGCAGTCGGTTTGTCATAATGGGAATTTGCAAATAGGGAATAAACCTATTTCTTCCTTATTTTGGAGTGAACTAAAAGATGTATCTTTGTCAGATCTAATATCAGATAACAAATTTGATTCCCCCAAACAAGTCCAGTAAAAGTTGGGTATAGGATCCTTACCTGGATTCAAATATCTACAGCTTAAAAAATGTATCCAGTCAAATCTAGGAGCCCCACCCTGGACCTCTAAAATGGCGGAAACATTAGGACAAATGTTTCATGTAGCAAGTCAACCCAAAACTATTTCTAAAATCTACAAATTTTTATTGGAAAAACTTTGGCAGGAATACCCCTCGACCGCATTTTATTGGAAGCACTCTGCAGATATTTCTTATGATTCGGATACATGGGAACAGGTCTGGATGACTAATTATAGATGGTTAAAACAGGATAGATTAAGGCTTCTTCGTTTCAACATTTTGCATAATTTTATACACCCACAAAACTTAAACTAATGGGTAAGAATCAAGAGGGCGTATGTCACAGGTGTTCACAAGATCAGAGAACTCTAATACACATGCTATGGTCCTGCCCGATAATGCAAGTATTTTGGCAACAGGTAATTAAATTCGTAGATCCATTATTTAAAGGTGCATGCCATTTTGACATAGAGACCTATATATTGGGTAACCTTTCAGCCATACCATCCCAAATATACAAATACTATTTTGCTCTTATCTCAGCGGTAGCATTGCTTCTTATTCTTAGATACTGGATTAAGGATGCTGTGCCACCTCTCAGAGAATGGGTTCAGGGAATCTATATAGCCTTCTATGCAGAAAAATTGATTGCAACACAATTTCACAGAACAGCTAAATTTAATGAGAGATGGAAGCAATTT
Organism: Neoceratodus forsteri; assembly: GCA_016271365.2. Lineage (NCBI taxonomy): Eukaryota > Metazoa > Chordata > Ceratodontiformes > Ceratodontidae > Neoceratodus > Neoceratodus forsteri. Next base: position 1,038,454,778 of record CM057453.1, read on the forward strand.
CATATAATTTATGGCTGGGAGGTTTAAGGCACCTGACAGATAGTAATATTTCAGTCTTCCTGAAAAGTAGGAGCGATAGGGGAAAAGTGGCTATTCTTCGTATGCATAGGGTGTCCAAGGTACTACCATACAGTGCAATGGGATTGCAGTCCGTAATAGCAGTGGAGATTAGGGAGGAGGAGGAGAAACAGTGGCAAATTATTGGAGATGTTTTAGAGGGGAGGAGGGGTGTAGGGAAAGTGAGGATGGGGGTGGGAAACTATCCAATGCAAAGAGTTAAATGCCATTGGGAAAGTTTTGTTATGTATGGTATTGTATTGTTTTTTCTTTTTTTCTTTCTTTTTTTTTCCTGTATATGTATTTGCTGGAAAATCTCAATAAAGCATATTATATAAAAAAAATGTTTTTAAAGCACATTTAGGGGTTGTTTTTCAAAATACTAATATCAGAATCCAGGTAAATGGGTCCCATATAGCAAGAGACATGCATAGGCATCTCTGCAGGACATCATTTTTATGGGTTTTCAAAATAGTTTTTTTTTCCTTGATAAAAACAGAAACATGATGGCCACCATATGAAAGATGAATTTTCTCTCATGAAAGAAGATTACCCCCTCACAAAAGACAAACCCTCTTTCGTATGACCGCATTCTTCTATTTTATCAAATATCTATCCAAAAGACATGCTGAATACCAAAATTTCAACTCCCATAACTTGGGAATGAATTAATATTTTTCACCAAAATAATGAAAGATACCATTCTAGGGTAAGTCATTTTACCATGAACATTTCAGACCAAATTTCCATACCATCTGGGAGTTAGGTGATGATAGAAAATCCCCTGATTTTTCCTACAAATGCACTGTCTGGTTCTCAGAATCCACACATCCAAATAGAATGTAACTTGGCAAATCAAGAGATGATGCCTCCCCCCTCCCCCCCCATTACCATACAATGACATACATGCAAAATTTCAGGCAGTTCTAATGAATGAGGGCAAAGCTATTAAGGTGCAAAGTTAGGGGGTTAACATTAAACAGCCTACTCAACCCTAACTACTGTATAATGGCACTGCCGTACCACTTTTATATCTATATAAATATATCTGTATCTCTCTCTCTATATATATATATATATATATATCTGTCTGTCTAGCTATCTATCTATCTAGCTATCTATCTTTCTATTTGTACACACACACACATATATATAGATGTATATATTTCACAAAGGTTTCAACATTGCCTTTTTCAACCCCACTTCATGAACCTAGTTGAGGAAAATGTTCAAATCTGTACTAAAAGCTGATTTTGCAGTCATTCTGTGAAATCAACTTTGAGGCGGGATTTGAAAATCTCTACTGGGTTCATGAGGTGGGGTTATAGGAAAACTATGTTGAAACGTTGTGATCAAAATATAGAAAAAAGTTATGAAGGTATAATGACACTTTTCAACTTTCATTTATAACATTGGCAATTTTCAATATTTTGACTTGAAATCTTCAACATAGCTATTTGTACACTCATCCTCATGAATGTGATAGTTTTTTTTTCTTCAAATCTCAGCCACAGTACTTGCCACACTCGTGGTGCAAATGTCATTCCAGCCATTATTTGATAAATGCCTCATGTTATATTTATAAAGGGGAGTTCAAAAACAACTGTTGAAAATTTAGTGTCAACATTTACAAAAAAAAAGTTATGAAGAACTAGGGCTTGGTGAAATTGGTTGTACTGTGCCGATTTGACATCTATAATGTCAACTGGCATTACAGCGAAAGGAATCATGTTGACTGCAAATCACAGTCAGCATGATTCCTTGCAGAATCCCGGTCCTGTTTTTCTATCAGGGGACTTTGCCCCCCAATCCTCCCATGCAGGGGGATCTGTCCTCTGCAACCCCGACTAAAGAATTGTTAACTCCAGTCAGAGTTAACTCGGGGTGGGGGTGCAGGACCAGGGAGACAGCATGCCCCTGTCTCGGGCACACCAAAACAGTGACCTGTTGGCAAAGTGTCAATTTTGCCAACAGGAGCATAGTTCGCTGTGTTGGTGTCGCCATACAGGGGGCATACCGGTGAAATTTATCTTCTGCCAAAAAAAATTCAGGCTAAATTCTGATTTCACTTCTGAGAAATTTCTGCAAAACTTTTGAGAAATGTTGACAAAACTGTGATTTCACTTATTTTCATCTTATTTAAAAAGTATTAGTCTCAATTGTACCAAATTAAGTAGGGTGACTTTCCCAGGGTCCATACAGAAGTGTCACAAGATCCAGATCCCTGTCTTTAAATGTGTCTGAGTTATCAGCCTCCAACCAATTGACAATTTTAAATTACATTTCTGCAGTTATGTTAACCAAAAGTATTTGTCAAAACTGCACCTACTCTAGAAAGATGACTTTCCCAATGTCCATACAGAAGTGTACCAAGTTTTAGATCTCTATCTGTAATGATGACTGAGTTATAAGCCTTCAAACGTTTGTACATTTTAAAATTACATTTCACAGTTATGTAAACTGCAGAACTTTAAGCCACTATAACTTTAAAGATAGAGAACAGAATAGCACCGATTTTGTTAAGTTTGTGATCCTAAATATCAGGCTATGAGGCCACCCCAATTGACCAGCAGCAGAAAGTCTTTGTGCTTCCATGCTGATGACCTGAGTTTGGAAGTGAGCCTGGGAAGTCAAGTCAGGAAGCAGGTCATTGCTGAAGCAGTTGCTCAATGGCAGTTCATCTCAGTCGGGGAGGTTGACAGTCAGTTCCACAAACACAGACACCTCTGGCTGAGCCAGGAGCTGTTCTGCCATAGGTGAAGCTGTGGCTTTATAAGGCTGACAGAGGCACCACTTCTTCAGGGAGATTGGAGGTAAAATGTTGAGACAAACCCAGTAGCCAACTGAATGATGTTCAGGTTAAAAGCAGGTGCTGCTCCGATTATCCAGCCCATCCCTGACATATATGATAGTTCATCTGCCCCTGAATTGACATGCAGCAATAAATCCATTGTATTCTGTGTTGTAAAAAAGTTAAATCGCTTTCAAATGTACCCCTTGCATAAATGGAGTCACTTCCTAAACCTATGGCAAGCACACATGCTGGCACATGTAGCCCCATTTTGTGACGTGATAAAATGAAGTCTGCATGTGCGGGCCCCATTGACTTGAATGGGGGTGATTATTCTATAGATTTTATTACTATTTAGAGTTACGATTTTAATAAATCAGAGTGACCGCTCGACTAACAGGTAAGAAAACTTGTACTGCTGTGTGTCTGCACTGATGTGCTGGATTAAAGCTATGTTCATTTGAACTAGACTTTGACTTTGGCTCCTTACTGCAAGGGTGTGTGCTGCGCCTATTTCTTTTGAATGTATATTTTTAGTATTTGAAAACAGTGGCACCAAGTGACACCAAGTTTCAAGCCTTACAACTGTTCATTACTTAGGCCACTGTGACAGAAGCATCTGGATTTCTTTAGTCAGAATGAAGCATTATACTGGGCATCACTGTCACAGGAGTGTTGGAGAGGCATTGCAGGGTCATTATGCTAGAGGAGGTAAGGTGATTCAGTGGTGATAAATACTTTCTGAAAGTTAAGTTCCACAATTGGAATTCAAGTTGCATTATCTATTATGCATCCATGCATTTTTGTGCAAATTTTGCCTATAAAAATTTCTAAAGTATCCACAAGGAATCTTAATATAATAAACCACACTTATTTAGATTAATTAAATTGCAGAACACATGAACAGTCACGTGATGCTCTTGGGCTGAGCTGTGTCTCTACTGGCTCTGGAGTCTTTAGCACTTTTAATCTTTTTTTTTTTTTTAGAAAGTTTACAGCCATACCTGTTTCATCTTTTGGTGCCTCTGTGTCTTGCTACATTTATGGAGTGCCTGATTACCAGTCTGGCCCAGCGGAATCGGTGGCCACTGCTGACTCGGTGGGACAGACTGAAGTTTCTGCACTATGGGTTAGACCACAACCACCATGAAAGCGGCCCATACTGGACTCACCTGAAGCAGACACAGAGCCTGATAAGTTGTATCTCCTGCTGGCAGATATGGCTGGCATCAAGCTAACCCTGACTAAGGTGGTCAAAGATTTTCAATTATTTAATCCCACCCTGGAGGCATTCCACCATTGTTTGGGGGATGCTGATGCTCACAAAAATTTCCTGGAGGATGTGCACACTTTTAAAGGCAAGGAACTGCAGGACTTAAAATGGCTGGTTACGGAACTGGAAACCAGAACTAATGATTTGGAAGCCCATCTCTACATAACAATTTACTGTTGGTGCAGCATCACTGAACAAGCAGAAGGGTCTGATATGCTGCCTTTGTTTGGGGATTACTACAAGAAATTGTAGGACCACTCCCACTAGTTATATGCTCATGCCATCTGCTAAAATGGCCATTGTGAGGGGGATTCTGCTCCCCACCCTAACCTATGGGGCTCCCTTATTTGGGGCTGCTCATAAAACTGACCTACTCAGATGGGATATTACATATAACAACATATGTCGCTATGCCTCTTCTGCTCCTCGGCTTAAACACCACTGTGAACTTTATAATGATCTTGGTTACTCTCTCCATTAGCTAGTAGGAAATATTACCTTGGCTGTCTTATTGATTCAATAATTAGAAATCAAACCCCTAGGTGTCTTGCAGCTATGCTTGTTCTTCAGGACACACTCCATGGTCTACGATCAGCTGATAAATCCTTTCTGAATTTGCCAAGGTGCCGCACTAGGAAAGGAACTGTTGCATTTGAGCATGTGGCTCTACAGCTGTGGAATTCCCTTCCCCTCAACATTAGACTTTCTAGCTCCCACACATGCTTTAAGAGAAAACTGCGCTCGGATCTGCTAATTGCTGACACCTGTTCCTGCTTTCACCCTACCTAATGACTCTGTCTCTGGCCATACAATAGTATTTCCTCACCTCTATATAACCCTCTTACTGCCTCAGCCTGTCCTGCTCCCCTTACCTGCCTATATACAATCTTGCACTGCAGGCAGCTCCCTTACACTTACATACACTCATATAATCTAATTTCATGACTTCCTCCCCTCTTCCTCACTTACCGACCTTTTCCTTAATGACACCCCCAGCTCTCAATGGTTATTTCTTTCTTTTGTATTACCTGTTTTTGTTTTTGTGTACCTTGTTCTGTTCATATGATATGTCACCTGATAATTTATTGTCCAAGGTCCTCCTTTCATTGCATAGGTGGGCTTATATGAACTTATGAATGGTCTACTCTGTATGTCTCTGATATATTGTATCCACTTTAACTCATTGTATGTAAAACGCTTTACTTTGTATGTTCTGATATATTGTATCCTCTTTAACTCATTGTATGTAAAGCACTTAAAATTTGTTATCCTGTTAAGTTTCTGCATGTCTGTACTCTCCCGGGTTGTGCCTGAAAATAGTCATTTTATGGCTAGTGCACTTACCCAGTTAACAAAAGCTAAATAAATAAATAAACATGGCCCTTCTTTTCTTATTGAGTGGGTCCATCAATCATTATGATCTCAGCCTTCCCCAAATGGCAAAACACAGGCCATCACCATCCATTGTCTTAATTTCTAAGACAAGGTCCTTATCCAGAAAAAGGCCCACACTAAGAACTCCTCTTATGGAATGGCGGTCTTTCAGATTTTTATTGACACCCCATTACAGAGCACCAGCTGGCATATAAGGAGGTTAAACAGGTGCTGTATAAGGCAGGACTCAAGTTCCATATGAGATACCCCACCTGACTAGTTGTTCAGACAGCCAATGGTACAGTGGAATTTGTTGCTGTGGAGCAAGCCATCTGGAGCATCTGAAGTATTTCCTCCAGTTTTTTCCTTCCCTTTCATGCTGTAATGCCATTTGGTGGATCCTACTACTTTGAACTAGGTATAGCCAAACCTGATCATATCCTTTTACTTTGGCAACTTTTATTCACCAGCTCTTTCTTGGTCTTCAGCATGTTGGTCTGGGATTTTTTTGAGGGAATGTTATATTGCACTGTGTTTCATCTTCATCAGGATTCTGTTGTCAGTATTGGAGTTCTTTACTGTCTGAGGATCGATACCTTCTTCGAGATTTCTCTTTGGACCTCTGGGATGTATGATAGTGGACTTCTTCTTCAGGCTTTGGGACTCCATCATATTTCTGGGATTGCACTCCTCGAACTGCATTCATTCAGGACAGCTGTTGGAGTGGAACATTTTTATCCTGATTGTTTAGTATATCTACTCCTTGCCTTACTTGTGGGCACTGTGGTTTTTAAAGAGTGATTCTCCAGGATTTTCCAGATCCCCTTCTGTCACTGTTGGATCACAGAAATTACCCTTTATGGGTGCAGGGTGACTGTGTTTTTTTTTTGTCCTATCTTTTCTTCCCACCGTTCCTTCATTCTTTTTTTTAAATTTAGCTTCGCCTCCTTTAGTTGTGTACTTTTCTTATTCCCCAAAAATTCCCCCTCCCTTCCCCATTTCCCCTTTCACCCCCTGCCCCTTATATGGCTGTTAACTGTCCTTCCTGTTCTTAACTCAGTTGCCAGGATGTGGTAGCCTTGGTGTAGACGTTCACCGCAACACCATGGTCCTTCTTGTGATGGGTGGCCTTGTGCTGCCTTTAAGTTGTTTTCTCTGCCCAGTCCCACCAGTTTTGGTTGGAGTAAACAGAGATGATAATTCTGTATTGTGCAAGGGTTTATTATCTCGTTGTTTGTTCAGATCTGGTTTGTGTGTCTGATTCCTTGTTATACTTATTCCTGGACAGTTGAACATTGTACCTGTTTTTTGTTTTGTCTATGCAGGGTTGCTGCTTGGTTATTATTATGGATATGGGGCTGTTTTAACTTTAAAATTTGATTTCAAAGGAAGACTTCGCACATCTCTGTGTGTTCTTTTTCCTGAGCTTATAACTTCATATTTGTTTAAGGTCCATTTTCATGATGATCACCCAACTCACTTGTATAACATGGAATATTAAACAATCTCAGGTGAATAGTATTCAAATTCTTAAGCAGCTTTCTACTCTTAAGGCTGACCTGGCAATAGTTCAGGAATCCCACATTCCTGCTAAGGATGCACATTTGTTTTGTCGACTTTGGGTGGGTCATGTATATGGGGCAGGTACCAGTACACACTGTGCTGGGGTCCTTATCCTGATCCAGAGGCACCTACCCTTTCAGGTACTTCAAAATTATGTTGACACTAATGGCCACTTCCTCCTCCTTCAGGCTTTGATGGGGTTGCAAGAGATTTTGTTGGGGTGTATTTATGGCCCGAACAGATTCCCCATCTTTTTTACCTATCTTTTGAACATTGTCTCAGCCCATCCCTCCCTTCTTAAATTATTATGGGGGATTGTAATCTCACCATTGATGACACAAATGATAGATCAGTCTTTCATCATAAAGGTCTCTCTCTCCAGCTCAAAGAACCCTTAGAGACCTTCTTAGTAGTGGTGGTCCAGTAGATATTTGGCGGGTCCTTCATCCCTCAGATCAAGAGTATACTTTCTCCTCTCCAGTCCACAATACTTAATCCCACATTGATTACATTTTGATTAGTCCTGCTTCTGTCCCCCTAGTTCATTATTGAGAGATTCATAGTCAGATTCTCTCAGATCATACCCCAATTTCCCTGTCCCTCTGCCTGCTTCCCTTTATAGAGGCAGATAGACAATGGAGGCTGATCATTCATCTTCTTATGTATGACTGGTGTCTCACTAGACTGAAGAAAGTTATGGAGGATTATTTTGCATTTAATTACTCCCCTACCCAGTCAGTCGCCACTTGTTGGTGCACTTATAAATGCATTATGCAGGTGAATTAATTTGACTCGTTATCCTAAGAAAGAGGCGTAAGAACAACAGCTACAGGACCTCCTTTCATCTATCCATCAGCTGGAGAAACATATCAACCTTCATTCTCCAGACTCAGACTGGTTTGGGCTTAATCAGGAGCAGGCTAAATGTGGAGCTTAGTAGACAGCAAGCAGATCATGCTATTTTTTGAGCCAACTTAAACTACTTAAATGTATGGTGAAAAGGCATGTATCTTGGTTACGCGAATTAAACAAGAAATGTCTTGCTTAATTCAGGTAATTCAGTCTCACCAAAATGATAGTCTTTAACCTCTCCTAGAGAAATAGCTGTGGAATTCAAATCTTTCTATGAGCACCTGTATGAGTGAGAGCACACCGTCTCTGACCCAGGATTCTCGATTGAGGAATATCTCTAGCAAGCCCACCTCCCTAGTTTGGATCCCTCTGTGGCACAATTGCTTACAGTCCCAAATACTGTTATGGACATGGAACAAGCCATTTCTACCCTTACCCCAGATAAATCCCCAGGACTGAATGGGTTTACCCCTGATTTATATATTGCCCTTAAGTCAGAGCTGGTGCCCCACCTTACTGAATTCTATACTTCTTATTATCAGTCAAGTACCTTTCCTCCTTCCTTTTTGGAGACTTTTATCACCTTAATCCCAAAACCTGGAATGGACCATTCTGAGGTTGGTAACTATGGAACGATTTCTCTTCTTAATGTTGATGTCAAAATGTTATCTCATATTTGGGCCTGTCGGCTGAGTGCTGTTTGACAGCCCTTGATTGGTCGGTAGCAGATAGGCTTCATGAAGGGCTGTCTGGTTTATGATCATATGCAGAACATTTTTCATCTGCTCTCGGTGTCCAGGTAGTCTGGCATGCCTTTGGTGCTGGTCTCCCTGGATGCCAAGGAAAGACTTCACTGTGTTTCGGGTCTTTCTTTTCATGTTTTGTCAGATTTTGGGCTGCCAGATGAATGTGTCAAATGGATTAGACTACTATATTCTTCCTCCTCGGTACGTATCTCCTGCAATGGTGTACTCTCAGATTCTTTCACATTGCATAGGGGTATGCACCAAGGGTGCCCATTGTCCCCTTATTTAATTAACCAGTGCTTAGAACCCCTTACCAAGCATATTTTACAACACCTGCAAATTTCCAGAATCCCTACAGGCCCTTGCTCATTAAAACTTTCCACTTATGTGGACAATATTTTGTTACACTTAACTCATTCCTCCTGGTTTCTCTTGGTGGCTTTACAAGTCCTCATGGATTTTGGGACATTGTCAGGCTAAAAACTGAATCTTTCCAAAACTGTAATTATGCCTCTTAATCATCTGACCCATAAACATGACCTTCTTCCAGAATTATGAAGCTGTTGATCTCCTACAGATCTCATGTACAGTATTTGGGTATTAAAATGGCACTTGGAGTACATTCTCTAATTAGCCAGAATTTCACCCCCCCCCCCACCATTTCATACTATAAAGGCAAATTTGCTTCAGTTGCAAACTCTTCCTCTTTCTTTATGAGGACAGATCTCCCTTCTTCATATAAATGTTTTGCTCTGTGTATTATATCCCCTCAGCATGCTTGGGGGTCCCCTTCCTCGATCATGGTTTTCCAAATTTGAAAGGCTATTCTCCAAATTTTTGTAGAAGGATAAATGACCCCATATTTCTCTCCTTAAATTAACCCTAGCAAAACATCATGGGGGCCTTCAATGTCCAAATCTATATTGGTATTACCTGGCAGCTAAAGCTAGCAAATGTTTGGCATGGAGTCTACCAGATATTGGGACTACACCTCACCATACTTGCCCTTATTGGAAAGATATTGAATTGCACTTGTGTCAAATTCATAATATTCTGCACAGGCACTGCCACATACATATTGGTCCAAGCTCCCCTCCTCTTTGCAACATACTCCCATAGGTTGGTCAGTCAGGATTAATCTGCAGTTATGTCAGGTGCTGAAATATATACCCCAGAAGGATTTTGCCAACCACTTTGCTTAAATCCCAACTTTAAACTTGCCCATAAACCTATTCCCATATCTTTTTTCCCAGGCAGATTTAGACCATGCATGTAATCTTTCCAGGTGACCACCTTCCAACCTTTGAGGAGTTCCGGAGTGCCAATAATCTCTGTCAATCTGCAGTTTTTCCCTTTACAACTTACTCATCTACTACAAACCACTCTGGGACCTCGCACATGGCATTTTTCTGATGGATCTGTTTACTGGAAACTAGCCAGTTTGGTAATCAAGGATCATGCTGTTTCAGCTTTAAATAAAGCATTAAGAGATTGGGTGGGTGACCGGATGCAATTGAAATGTACTTATTGGGAAAAATAAATTCCTGCTTAAACTGCTTCTCTTGGGAAGTCCTCTCCATAGGAGTACATCTACTGCTATGTCAAATTGTATAAACTATGACTTATGCAATTTAAAATTTTACATAACTTATGTATTACACCACAAAAGTCATACAAGTTTGGATGGACACTCAGCCCATTGTGTGGTAGGTGTCATGCCCAGGAGGGCTCTCTCTGCCATATTTTATGGGATTGCCCAATTTCTCAATCCTTTTGGTCACAGATCCAATTATGCCTTGATATATTACTGGGTCTGCAGGATGCTTTCTCTCCAGAGCACTGCCTCTTGGGTATCGATATTGAGCAATTATTAGGTCCCCAGAGGTTTCATGTAACTCTTATTGCTGCAGTGGCCAAGCTGATTATTTTATGCCATTGACAGGACTGTCAACCCTCTTATTGGGAATGGCATGCAGAAATAATAACTATTCTTCAGATGGAAAGAACTGTGGCCAGTTTGCATCATGCCCTTACTTCATATCAACACCGATGGGAGACATTTTATTTATTTATTTTTATTTTTATTTATTAAATTCTCGGATTACAAATACCTTTGAGCAGAAACTGCTCATTTACAAAGGTTCCACGTCAAAGGATGAGGGACAACATACATACAGAGGTAGTAAAAGAATGCACAATAAACAACCAAAACAACTAAAAGAAAAAATAATGATACTCAGTTATAACATACATTGTGATAATATTCATAAAATGAGCAGCTTGATTAGGCAGCTTGGCTGCGGTAACAATAAGAGATAGAGGGCACCATAGGCAGTTAGTATTGCAGGCATGCGACCGGGAGAGGAAGTTGGCAGGCTAATGGGCCACTGTCCGATGGTGGTGGAAAATGTCTTGTACCAGTGGAGATGTGAAGCAGGAAAGGAGTCACAAGAAGGCCAGTGCCAGAGGGGAATAGAGATTGGTAAGGCGGGGTGAGACATGAGTGAGCTGGGAGGTGTTTAGAGAGATCTCTGTTCAACTAAACAGTCACATTGAGTGGTAGAGGTGAGGTAAAGTTTGAGATTCCTTTTGAAGGGTCCAAGTGTAGTAGAGGAAAGTGCTTCATTATTGAGGGAATTGAACCATTGAACAGCTCTATAGATAAAGGACCACTGACCCATGGAGGTATGACATCTGGGAACCTGAAAGGTTAGAGATTGGGCACCACGTGTTTGTTGAGTGCCACTGTAGGTAGTAAGGAGTGAGCTAACACCAGGTGACATGACACCAAGGAGAATCTTTTTGGTAAGTAAGCAGGTCTGGTATTGTATTCTGCTGCATAGGGTAGCCAGCTGGCCTGTGCATAGAGGTCACAGGTGTGAGTTTGTCGGGCTGCACCATCAGTAGTCTACAGGCTTTGTTGAGAGCAACTGAGATCCTGTGGAGGGCACTTGTTGGGGCACAGCCATAGAATGCTTAAGGCCATAGTCAATGATAGGTGACAGAGCTGTAGATGGCTAGGTTTGGGGCATCACAGGCATACAGTGCTTGTGTTTGTGTAGTAGTCCAATCCGTATATTGGCGGTCTTGGCAACAGTGTCAATATGCCGAGTGTAGGAGAGGGTACTATCCAGGGTAATACCAAGGTACTTGAACTCCTTGACATGTTCAAGTGGGTTTCCAGCGTGGTTCTTGATGATGAGGGACAGATAGTTGTGCCTGCTCTGTCGGTTACAGAAGGACATGGCTTTAGTCTTGCTGTGGTTCAGGACAAGTTTATGAGAATTGAGCCAGTCTTCGATGCGATTGAAGTTGAGCTGCAGCTGGGATTCAAGGACTGTAATGTCATGGTGGCTGGAAAACAGGACTGCATCGTCTGCGTATAGTAATATTTTTTGGTGGCAGGCACTGGGGAGATTGTTGATGAAGAGGGAGAAGAATAGAGGGCCCAGAATAGACCCCTGGGGGACTCCGGAGCGGACCGGTTTCTCATCCGAAGAGATCCCTGCAATCCTTACGCTGGATCCGATTATCAAGGTAGCTGGTGAACCATGGAAGGGCATCGCTGGAGATCCCAATGGAGGACAGTTGCTTGAGCAGTAGGGGGTGGTTAACTGTGTTGAATGCCTTGGTAAGGTCTATAAATACTGCCCCTCCACAATTCCCTTTGTCAAGTGTGGCATGGATGAAGGTTGTAAATTCCAGTAGTGCAGTGGTGGTGCTGTGCCCTTTTCTGAAGCCATGCTGCTCTGGGCACTGTACATTGTACTTATCCAGGAATTCAACTAGTTGGTCCGACACTATTCACTCCAGCGCTTTGGATAGTGGGGGGAGGAGTGAGATTGGTCTGTAATTGGTGTGCAGTGTCCTATCTCCGCTTTTGTGAACCGGTGTGACAATGGCTTTCTTCCAGAGAGAAGGGAAATGGCCCAATCTAAGCGAGAGATTAAAGATCTTTGTAAGTGGTTCTAAGATTTCATCGAGGACTTGTGCCAGCAGTTTCAGGTCAAGGGAGTCACCACTGTACCCTTGTTTGCCTATGGCCTTTTGAATGTATTTTCTAGCTACTTGTGGTGGGACCTCCTTAAAAAAAACTTTGGGGTTGTACGTTCTAGTTGGGGGGTAACTTGGGAGGAGCTGGAGGGGAGGTCGTCGAAAAAATTTGGTGGAAGGACACTGTCCAGGTTTGCAAATGCATTATTAAAAGTGCTGGTGATGATACCTAGGTCGAGTGTAGGAGTGCCATGAAGGTTGAGCATAGTGGGTGGTGCTTTAGGATCCTTGTCTGTGAGTTCTTTTATGTTGTTCCAGAATTTGTTTCCCTGGCCCCAAGAGTTGGTCAGAGCCTCTTTGTAATAGCTGCGTTTAGCGTTCCGTATTCTTCGAGTGCAATCATTTCTGGCTGCTTTGTATAATTGTATGTTTACTTGCGTCAGAGTTGCACGAGCACAATGCCAGAGGTGGTCTCTGTGCTTGAGCAGAGTTAAAAGGTCAGTAGTAACGCAGGGGTTAGTCTGTCCTTTGACCTTCATCTTTTTCACTGGTGCATAGATGTCACAGGCTTCATTGAAACATTTGATAAATAGGTCCAGAGCTTTGTTGATGTCATTGAGGGAGTCAAGCACTGCCCAGTTCAGCCTGGGTAGATGGGATTTTAACAGCTGGAGGTGCCCTTGTTTGATAACCCTGGCATAGATAAGCTTGGGAGGTGGCTTGTGGTATTTGTTTGACCAGGAGCAGATGACAGGCGAGTGGTCACTTATTGTATCCAGGAGTACAGAAACATTGGAGATGCGTTCAGGGTGGTTAGATAGAATCCAGTCTAGCAGCGTAAGGGAGCCTGTCCTATAGTTACACCTGGTGGGGGCATTGACCAGTTGAGTGAGGTGATGCACCGCGGCTGCATCCTTATAGGTAGCAGCCTCAGCGGAGAGCCAGTTAATGTTAAAATCCCCCATGATTATTGTTTCAGAATTATGTTGCTGGACCCTTAGATATTCCATGATGCTATGGAAGCCAGCAGCCTGGTCTCTTGGGGGTAGGTAAACCGAGATGACAGTGAGTTCCTTGTTATGTGCACCAAGGAGGATTTTGATTGTGAGGACCTGAGAGGAGTTGCTCAGGCTAGGGGATGGGATGATGTGACCCATCAGGGTATCCTTAAGATAGATGGACGACCTCCCCCGTTTAGCAATCCTGTCTTTCCTGGAAATGCAGTAGCCAGGATAGAGACTGAGGTGTCAGGGATTTTAGGGTTTAGCCATGTTTCCACAACTGAGAGGACATCAGGGTTGTGCTGTAGGATCCATGTTTGTAGGAGTCAAGTTTGTTGAGGATGCTGCAGGCATTGATGGATGGTAAGTGTCCCTGTCCTTCTGATTGGCGCCACTGCTGGCTGCCCAGGTGGTCCTGGGCTAGTGAACATTTCCTGAGAGCAGGAGCAGCATAAGGAGAATTTGAAGGAGAAAGGATTTCAGCATCTTGTAGATACCTGGTGGTTAAGTCATAAGCCAAAAGAAATTATCAACAGCTGAGGTCCAGAGTCACAGAATGTGTTAGAATTCCTGCAGGTGATGAACTGTGCCTGCGCATATGCAGGTTATGAAATCCTTTTGTCTGCATGCTTCTTTGTCATTCAAAGAGGTTGTTGAAAAGCCCACATACAGATCATGGAGCAGGTCAGACGAAAATGTGGATTCAAGCAGACCTAGAGTCACTGAGTTTATCAGACTTAATTGCTTGACTTATGTTTTGCTTGGGATAGCTTCCAAAAAGTTGATTTTTAAATGAAAAATGTAGATACCTGGTTGTGATGTTTTGCAGAAATCCAGTTCAGAGACTTTCACGGATGTAGTGCAAGAATGGACATTGCACACTCTTCTTTTAATTTCCTGATGTAACTTACTTGAGAACTTAGGTTTTCTATTGGATGTCTATGGCTGGATGTTTCATATTTATAGATGTTAGATTTCTGCTATGTAGTCTTATTTTGCTTTATTCATTATTTGTACATATATTATTATTGTACCAATAGACCTATGGTTAGACCCAAATATTACAGATATATATTTTGGTCGTGATTTCACACCCTGTTGGATTTTCATTGTATTATTTAATTTTCTTTTTTGCCTTGTATGTACCAAGTTTATTTTCCCTGAATTGTACTTCATCTTGTTCTTCAATAAAGTATAGTAAGTTTAAAAAAAATGCAGAACACATTTACTTTGGTATGCATGCCAAATCTTGAGTGTATACCTGCCATAGTAGTGTGGATATAAACATCCAGATATTCTGAAAATATTCACACAATTTAACAAATAAATTCATTTTGAAGTTGTGAACTCCTGTAGCAAAACATATACAACTAATTGCCTCTCTCTATTTAGCAGTTTATTTGGCTATTTCAAGAAAGCATGCATATGAATTGCCAATGATCTAAGCTAAAGGTGAAAATGCTGTAAGCATAGAAATTTTTTCAGAAATGTGTAATAAATTGTCAGACTTTGAGTAATTATAACATCCCTACCCCTCATCCAAATGTCATGAATGCTGGCACCCTGTAATGGCCCTTTCCAAACAATATGCATAACATCTTCTCTAGCTATAATACTGATTAAGTTATGGCTAATTAAAGAATTTCAGAAGGTCAGCAAAATTTCACAAAATGTAAAATTTCACAGACTTTTAGAACAATTCCATGAAATCAGAATGTACTAATTTTTTTCCAGCCCTAGAAGAAATGCTGTATGCAGGGCTGACTTTTGGCTCAGTGGTAGTGTGTTGTGATCAAATGCTGATGAGCTGTGTTGGGGGTGATCTCAGTGAGACAGCTGGATTGGCTAAGGCTGGGAGGGATAGCATTGTCATGCAGCACCACTCCCAGCCTCGGTGCATTGTTGGACACATGGGCAACAAATAACCATATAATGAAGAAATATTTTTTCTTGGCATAGAGTACAGAGGTCCCTGTACCTCTGCCTTCACAGAAGCACAGGGCCCTCTTATTTGTAGCCACATGTTAGTGAAGGACCTAATGGCCCTGTGCTTCTACAGCCCCCAAGACAGCCTCATGAAGTATGTGCTTCTAGATACATAGATACATAGACAGTGTTGGCAGATAAGGGCCTATGGCCCACCTAGTCTGCCCATTTGAGCTTGTAAGTTCAGTTTGTTTTCCTAGAAGTCTGTTTCCCCTTACCCCTGCCCTCTAGAATTCCTTTATGTCTATCCCATGCATTCTTAAATCCCGTGATTGTTTCAGCCCCCACCACTTCCTCTGGCAGGGTGTTCCACTTGTCCACCACCTGTTCTGTGAAGAAATTCTTTCTCATGTTTCCTCTGAATCGTCCTCCCTCCAACTTCATCCCATGCCCTCTAGTCCTGAAACATCTTTTCGCTTAAAAATAGTGTTTTCCTGCACCCTGTTCCTCCCTGTAAGATACTTGTATGTCTCTATCATATCCCTCTCCCTCCTCTCCTCCAGGGAGTACATGTTCAGTTCCTTCAACCTGTCTTCATAGGACTTGTGATGCAACCCATGCACCATCTTTGTTGCCCTCCTCTGAACCTTCTCTACCCTGTCTATGTCCTTCAGTGGTATGGTCTCCAGAACTGTACACTGTACTCCAGGTGGGGCCTCACTAGTGTCTTGTATAGCGGAATTATGACCTCCCTTTTCCTGCTGGTGATGCCCCTGCCTATACATCCCAGCATCCTATTTGCTTTACCTGATGCCTTGTCACACTGTTTCCCTACCTTGAGGTCATCAGAGATGACAACCCCAAGATCACTTTCCTGCTTGGTGCATGCTATATCCTCACCCCCCAACTGATATATTGTGCCAGGGTTTTTGTGCCCCATATGCATTATCTTGCACTTCTTTGCATTGAATTTCAACTGCCAAACCCTTGACCATTCTTCAAGTTTCTGCAGGTCCCTTCTCATTCTGTCTACACCCTCTGGTGTGTCTACTCTGCTACAGAGCTTTGTGTCATCAGCGAACAGTGAAATTCTGCCTTCTAGATCCTGTGCAATGTCACTGATGAAGATGTTGAATAGGACCAGTCCCAGCACTGATCCCTGTGGTACCCCACTGGTTACTCTTCCTCTGTGGAGTGACAGCCATTTACCACCACCTCTGTGTCCTGCCACCCAGCAGTTACCTACCCACCACACTACTGTCCTGTCCACACCCATATTCCCTAGTTTGTGTAATAGTCTTCTATGTGGCACAGTGTCAAAGGCCTTGCTGAAGTCCAGATAGGCCATGTCCACTGCCCTCCCGATCCACCTCCCTAGTCACCCAGTCAAAAATTCAATGAGGTTGGTCTGACATGACCTCCCTGGTGAAACCATGCCTTGGGTCCTGTAGTCCATTGACAACCAGATGTTCCACCAACTCTCCTTCAGTAGTGCTTCCATGATCTTTCCCACTACCTGAGGTGAGGCTGACTGGTCTGTAGTTCCCTGCTTCCTCTTTGTTCCCACTTTTGTATAAGGGGACTACATCTGCTGTCCTCCAGTCTTTGGGTACCTCCCCTGTTTCCAGTGATTGGCTGAACAGGATAGCCAGAGGTTCAGCCACCTCTCTTAGTTCTTTAAGGACCTGGGGTGCACCCCATCTGGCCCCATTGCTTTATCCACTCTTATTACTTCAGTTCCTTCAGGACCCTTTCTCGTGTAAAGGGACTTGTGTCCATTTCTGCACCATTCTCACCCTTGTACTCCTTCAGACCCATTACCCCCTCTTCCTTAGTAAAGACTGAGCAGAAATACCTGTTCAATATGTCAGCTTATTGTTGTCATCCTCCATGTTCCCATCCTCCCCTTCAGTCTCACTATCCTCCCTTTGTCTTTCTTTTTTCACTTATGTACCTGTAAAGGTTTTGTCCCTTTACCAACTGATTTTGCAATGTGTTCTTCTGTCTGAGCTTTGGCTTCCCTTACTGACTTCCTGCCTCCTTTGTTTCTCCTGGTACTTCCCTATCCCTTCTGCCTGTGTCTTTTGTATTGCCTGAATGCAATCTTTTTGGCTTTCACTTTCTTTGCTACCTCTTTGAAAACCATAATGGTCTCTTCCTTTCCTCTTGCTAACCTGCTTAATGCATAATTCTGTTGTTCTTATAATCCCCATTTTAAATACTGCCCATTGTTCCTCAACCTCTGATTCCTGTCCCATTCCCTTAATGCCTCTTTCAAGTATCTCCCCATTTTCCCAAAGTCTGCCCACCTAAAATCCAGGATACGTGTTTTTGTGTGGTTTGGTTCTGCTCATTCTGTGATTTCTAACCACAATGACTGGTGGTCACTGTTACTCAGGTGCTCCCCCACTGTTACCCCCATCACACTGTCCCTGTTTGTGAGCACAAGGTCCAGTATTGCCTTCTGCTGAGTTGGTTCCATGACCAGTTGCTTGAGGAAGGCACCCTGAAGGAGTCCAGGATAAATCTGCTCCTAGTTGATGCTGCTGCTGGATGCTCCAGTCCACGTCTGGTATATTGAAGTCTCCAACCAGTACTACCACCTCTTGTCTGCCATCCTTTGGATGGCTAGCATCAACTCCTATCTGTTTCTTCCTCCTGGGCTGGTGGTCTATAGACTACACCTGTGCGGATGGCTGGCCCCATTTTCCTTTCCAGCTTAACCCACAGTATCTCTCCCCATTTGTTTCTCCTGGATCTGTGTGGCCCTTATGTCATTTTTCACATACAGTGCCACTCCTCCTCCATCCCTGCCTGCTCTGTCTCTTCTGAATATGTTGTAGCCAGGTATGGCCATCTCCCAGTCATGGTTATATTACACCAGGTTTCAGTGATGGCCACAATGTCCAGGTCTGACTGTACCATGACAGCCTCCAGATCTTCCATCTTGTTGCTAAGGCTCCTGGAATTTGCACACATGGCTTTCCATGATTTGACCTCCTAGACTGCTTCACTGTTCTACTCCAGTCCCTTCCTTGGTTGTCATTTATCCCTGGTTCTCCTGCTGTTTGCCCTTCTGCTGAATTTGCCCTTTTCTGCTTATCCACCTTTTGGACACTAATCTCCATCTTTTGCACACTGCTTTGCAGAGATAGCCACTCCTCTGGTTCTCTGGTTCCACTACTAGCTGTGGGGGTAAGCAGTAGGTACCATCCTTGCTGGCCTGCCACCCCCTTTGCTAGTTTAAATGCTTGTCAATGTAGCATTTAAACTTATCATTGAGTGCTTGATTCCCTCCAGGATGGATGCAGGCCGTCAGGCTTGAACAAACCTCCATCCCTCCAGGTGGGTCCCCAGTCACCAATGAATCCAAACCCTTCCTCACAGCACCAGTTCTTCAACCATGAGTTAAAGTTCCTGGTGCATGCACTGCTATGTTTCCCTTCTCACAGGTAGTACTTCTGAGAAAGTGACAGAAGTAGCTACTTGCTTGAGACCCTCCTCAGTTTCCTAAACTCTTCCTGAACTTCCTTTGGCTCCCATTTGCCAAGTCATTAGTACCTAGGTGGATAATGACATCCAGCTCACCCTCCCATCTTGCCTTCCCAGTGATCCCCAGTATCTTCCTTCCATCCCTCCATGCCGTGGCACCTGGTAGGCACCTCACCTCCCTGTCCTTCCCTCCTGTTCCTAGCTGGATCCCTCTTATGATGGAGTCCACCACCAGGATTTGCTTCCTCCTCCTCTGGGGTCCACTGCTTTCCCACTGAGGTCACCTCCTTGCCTAACCTCCACATCCTTTCCTTCCACTTCCTGGGTACTCTATTTGGTTGTCCTCATTTGCCAGTGTGGCATATGAGTTCTTGAGAGGAATAGGATCTGGGATGTGCCTCTGCCTGACTGCTCTAACCTCCCTGAGCCCACTGTCATCCAAGTGCTCCTTGTTCTCGGCATCCTTTGAGGCAGCTGCATTGGACTGGTGGTCCCTGGATAGGGGTGATGGTACTCCTGACCCAGTTTACTTCCGCTCTGAGTCTGGCTACCTCATCCGCCAGTCAGAGATGCATGCAGATAGGGCAGCACCTCAGTGTCAGAAGGTCTGCCTGAATATGGCTGCCCACAGCCACTGCATTGCACCACTCCCCATATTATACTGCAATTCCACTACTTCTCTGCTACTGAAGCTCTCTTAGTTCTCTTTTTTATTTATTTGTACTAAAAATCCTTTAACTGATCGTCAGATATATATTTTTTAAGGAAAAAGAAACCAATAAATAAATAAATGAGTCAAAACACTTGTCATGCTGAGGTGGTCTTCTTCCCTTATGCCCTCCTACTTCACACCTCTTACTATACCCTGTGTTTAGCTCCTGTCAATCAGATTTATCAGGGCATATAATTAAGAGTTGGAAGGGGTGGAGGGGGCGAAAATTGCAGCAATTAAAGACAGCACAGAATTACACCACCACTATGTTTTAAATTTTCAACAGCCCAAAAACAATTATAAGTAAAGACAACACAGAAAGAAAGTATAGTGTCACTACAAGCCTACAATCTAAGTTTAAAAGAAAAATACCAATTACCAGCTACTCTAAAGCACTGAATTGAATATGTTTCCTTCTTTCACCTTCTGGCTTCTTCTGAGAAGATGAACCTCTGTTTGCTGCTTTAACTGTGACTAAGCCCCACCTCCAGTTATCACGTAGCTGAGGTCAGAGGCCAGACAATTAACACCCTTCACCCAGCTACAGGACAGTCAGACAAGCCAAGATAAAATTTGCAGCAATTAAAGACAGCACAGAATTACACCACCACTATGTTTTCTGTAGCTACATGGAACTTTTACAACCAGATAGACTCTTCTCTTGGCACAGAACCTTGAGAGCCCTGAGTGTTGCATCTGTAATCGCTCAAAACAGCAAGGTTTAGAGGGTCCAGCATTTCTGAGACACGTGAATTCATCCCACAGTGCAGGTCCTAGAGGGCCCTGTGCATCTACATATGTAGCTACATAGACATGTGATTCCACAATCACAAAAAAGATGAGACATACATTGCAAAAAACTGTAATGCTGCAGAGATTATGGTTCCCAAGAAGTCAAAGTATACATAGTTGGGATATTAAATCATTAGAGTTTGGAGTTTCAGGAGCCTTGAATAATCAGCAATATGATGCTGAGGTTGTCAGCCCTAATGCCCACTTCCTCCACTGAGCAAACAAGTTATACATGATCTCTTGCTTTACGCAGGGCCTGCAGGGCCCTGCATGAAGAAAGTTATGACTGACTCTGTTGTCACATGAGGCAAACCATACTTTTTCACCTAATATATGACTAAGAGGCAAGGACTTGGACCTGTAACTTGTGCACAGGCAGGAGGCTAGGGTCGGGGGAGGGGGCGGGCATTAGGGTTCCCAGCCCAAAAGAACACCACACCACCAATTCACCAAGACGCCTGTGACTCCAAACTCAAATATGTTTTCATTTCACTACTTTGTGTCCTTTTGCCATTTGGGAATCCTAATCCCTGCGTTAACACATCTGCCATGAGCTGTCTAATAATAAATGATTAATTGTTAGTTTCAGGTTTTTGATCTCTGTTGACCTCATGAGTGGTGGAGTCATGAATGAGATGTATTGCGGACAAACCCTGGAACTCAAAATAAATCATTAGTGTTGAGAAAGCCTATGGCAGATGCCATTTGTACAATGACATCACATGGCTAGGATGGTAAGGTGTTCTGGAATGTTAAAACATGCTGCAGAATTCTAGAAGGAGTAGATTCAGCTGTGCCCTTTTGTTTTATGGGAATTTTAAAATCTGCTTTAATACAACTACCATAGGCTATCTAAAATAAATAATTTATTTTAAATTTCAGGTTTTGATCTCTGTGGTTTGGAATGTTGAAGCATGCTACAGAATTGTACAAAGAGCTGATTCAGCTGTTCTGCCTTCAGTGGGGTGGGGGCATGGGCTTAATGCCCCATTTAGACATGGTTTTCATCAGTGGTATATACTGTAGCACCATTTAGAGGCTATTTACCACCACCACAAACCTTTGACTATACTGCTGTATACATGAGGGGACCTCCTCATTTGCATGGGTGCTGTGTATTGAGAAACTGTGGTTTGTCTGAATTTGATGGGTACTCACAGGACCTCTAAATATGGCATGTTCAGGAGTAATCATGCAAGCTCAGGTTAGCATCTGTGCTGATCATGTTAGTATGACTGTTAACCTTTGAATATCAGGTACTTTGTGTTTCCAATGATTATGTCTAGTCATCACTAAGGGCATCATGACAATAGTGTCACAGCATGAACAGGCAAAAAAAAGAACTTGATGATGAACACCACATTGGCCTGTATATGGGCATTTTCTGCATTGGATGCAACAGAGAACATTCTGGAAACCTGCAGATATAGTTCTTCTGTATCTTAAGGTGCTTGCTTGGGTGGTGGGAGGATTGATAAATTGTATAGTCAAAATGTGCACACATAGTTTGCATTTAGAAATACTTCAGGATTTGTGCCTCCTAGTGTTCTGCTGTTCCTATCTGACCGAGAGTAAAGGTAATTCTAGGAAAATAATTTTAAGGTGTCATCTTCACTAAATATTGATTATACAGTGAAGCCCACCAGGATGAAGCTCAACTCTGCAGAATCCTGCAGCAGAGTTACTGCAGCAAACAATGCAATTTCAATGGGAGTTAATCCCTTTTGTCATGCAGAAAACCTGTGACACTTCATCCTGGTGGGGTTCACTGTAGTTCTATATTAATTTTTTTCTGGGGTACCATTTCTGAGTTGTAAGTAACAACTAAGGGTGTCCACTTTGCAGTGTTTATTTCATAGAATCTTTGAATGTGATAGAAGATAAAGACCATGGGTCAGATTTTCAAAGGGCCCTTTGATTGATGCAGGATGCGTCAATCAACCACCTTGTGTCAGATCCAGGTGTGCCAAATACTGTGCACCATATTTTGCAAGAAAAGCATTCTCTGTGGCAAAGTCCACAAACTGATGCAAGAGGTCCTCTGCATCAAACAAATGATGCAGAGGGTGAGAATGAAGCAAGCTGTGTCAAACAAAATGGTGCAAGCTGAGTCAAGAAATGACACAAGGGATTAGAATGAGACAGGTTGAGTCAAACAATGGTAAGTTGAGTCAAAAACTCAAGGAACAAGAATGGCACAAATTGAGTCCAAAAATGGTGCATGTTGAGTCAAAAAATACTCATGGAATGAGAATGACATATGTTGAGTCAAAAAATGGTGCAAGTTGAGTAAAAATAGTGCAAATTGAGTAAAAAATCACTCAAGGAATGAGAATGACACAAGTTGAGTAAAAACAATGGTGCAAGTTGAGTCAAACAAATTATGCAAAGGACGAGAATAATGGTAACTGAGTCAAAAATACAGCAGATTAAATGGCCAAAAAGTAAGACCCCAAAACTTTCTAAACTAGTTCTGCAGGGGAATATTGGCCCTTAATAGTACCATAGTCAGGTCTGCCCCCTGTTATGGACCTCTTTATTTGCTCTAGTGTACGTTACACCAGCGCTGGTTGGTCTAACAGTGACATACATCTTATACATAAGGACAGGACTCACATTCTTTGAAAATCCCAAATAAGGGGATGACGCATTATTTCAGTGGTGCAGGCATCCCTTCTGACATGGTGCAGGCATTTTTTCAGTGCAGATATGCCACAAGCCAGTCTGGTGCATGCAGACCTGTTTTTGTTGCAAGCAACATTTGAAAATCAGAATTAATGGAAGTGTTGGTATATGTTTCTCCTTGCGTCATTTGTTTTTGATGCAAGCACCCAGCGTTATTCTCTGGCCTTTGAAAATCAAGCACCATGGGTCTAACCACTCTGCCTATTTTTTTTATTCTACCACTACTTTACCCTGGACATACTGTCCATTAGAGTCTGTGTCAGAGACCTTTTGCCCTATCCTATCAGTGCATAAACCCACTCCCAGTCTCCCCATCAAAACACAATCAGGGAAAACAACCATGCTCAAGTAGATACAGAGGGGTGCAGGACCAAGGGTGGTTAATCCCCAAAGTGCAAGAGAAACTGGTGCTGCACTCAATGTTGACATCAAAGCTGATGAAGCCTTGACTGGTGAAGCATGGGGCTTTTCCTGCTGGGTGACTGTCCTGTGTTTGAGAATGCTTCTGTATACATTGTTTAGGCAATAAATAGTCAAGCCAAGGATATTGGAGTTTGTGTTTTTTTTACTCTCAAGCTTTGCTGTTAACATTGGAGTGTAGCACCATTTTCTCTTTCCCAAAATATCTGCAGGCAGGCTGTTCCAAGGTTGAGTCAGCTGTTCTGTGAAGAAATACATTCTCACATCTTACGTCCGTCTCTCCTGAATCTTCCTCCCACCAGTTTCCAGTCATGTCCTATAGTCACAGAGTTGAAGTTCTTTGTGAATAGCTCCTCACAATTTATTATGTTAGTGCCCTCAGGAATGTGAACATCCCAGGCATATCACCCCACTCCATTCTTATTTCTGGAGTACATGTTCAGGGCCCTGAATAGCTCCTCATAAGATCTGACTTGCTGACCCTGAATAACTTTGGTTACTTTACTCTGGACTGTCTCCAGTCTGCTATTCATGTCCTCAGGTGAGAGCACTAGAACTGAGCACAGTACTCCAGCTGTGGCCTTACCAAGGACCTGCAGAGGAGCAATATCACTTCCTTCTTCCTGCCATCAATGCCTCTTTCTGTGCACCCCAACTTCCATGTACCTTACTGTAGGCCTTGTCACACTGATTGAATTGTTTGAGGGAGTCACTAACGATCACTTCCAGGTCTCTTTCTTCCTTCTGATGAGACTTCCAGTCTGATACCACAAAACCAGTAATTAGTTCT
The DNA here is from genome assembly GCA_016271365.2 of Neoceratodus forsteri. Classification (NCBI taxonomy): domain Eukaryota; kingdom Metazoa; phylum Chordata; order Ceratodontiformes; family Ceratodontidae; genus Neoceratodus; species Neoceratodus forsteri. The sequence goes on from CM057453.1 coordinate 1,038,479,245, forward strand.
CAGGTTCCCTTTACCCAGGTGCATAACCCTGCACTTCTTCACATTGAATTGAATTTAAGCTGCCAGTTCTTGGACCACCTCTCCAACCTATCCAGATCCTCTTTCATCTTCTTCTCCCCATATGGGCTATCCACACTGCCACAGAGATTTATGTCATCTGCAAAGAGCCAGAACGTTTCCTGTATTCCTTCACTAATGTCACAAATGAACATGCTGAAGAGGATCGGTCTGAGGACTGATTCCTGTAGCCCTGTGACATCTCTATCTTCTAACCTGAGTCAGTTGACCACTATTCTCTGTTTATGGCCTCCTAACTAGTTTGTCACCAATCTGGTCAATTCCCTTCCTACTACCAGATCCCATATTTTTTCAGCAGCCCCCTCCATGGCAGATAATTGAAAGCTTTGCTGAAATCAAAGTTGAGTATATCAACTGCCAGCTCATTATCTATAGCTTGTGTAATCCAATTAAATAAAACAACTAGTTTGGTCTGACAGGACATTCCCACAAGAAATACATGCTGTTTGCCATCCTGAAGACCACTACTTTCCAGGTAAGCTACCAGATCCTCCTTGACTGGAGATTCCATCATCTGCCCACAGTGGAGGTGACACAGATGTCTCTGTAGTTACTTGGCTCTAACCTGTCACCTCCTTTATGGAGTGGGACCACTCCAATCCACAGGGATCTCCCCAGCCTGAGGTGAACTATTGAAGAACTCCACTAGGAGTTCCCCAGCTCTAGCAACAATTCTATGAGTGCCCTTGGTGAAAACCATCAGGCCCCTGTGCTTTGTCAATCATCTGTGCTGAGAACTCTTTTTGGTCTCTAGCAGTAGCTAATTAAATTTGTCCCAGCTTCTCAATGCCTCTACCTGAAGCTTTGATTCTACTCTCTAGCAGGGGTTCATCTGCTTCCTCTGTAAATACTGAGAAGAAGTAGTCATTTGAAATGGATGTCTTCTGCCCATCCTCCTCTATCACCTTCCCATCCTTTCACAGCCTCACAGTCCCTCCCTTTGTCTTACATTTTTCTAGAATGTAATGGAAGAACATTTTTTCTCCATCTTTCACCCCTTCAACCATACACAGTTTGGTGGCAAACTTGGCATCCCTGACCACCTTCTTTGGCTCTTTCAATGTCCTCTGATTTATCTTCCAGGATCCTTCCCCTGGTTGCACTTATAGCTGTTGAAGGCCCTTGTCTTCCTCCTTTCTGCCTCCCTTACTTCTCTATAGAAGTATAAGAGCTTCTTGTTCTTGCTTCCCTTGATGACAGTTTTCATGCAGTTGTGAGCTGCCTTAAGAACTAACTTCTCAATAATTTTTCTATTGTCTCTTAACACTTCCTGTTGTAGCCCCACCCCACCCCACCCTATATCATCCAAATTCTTTCTTTATATTGCAGTAGTTGTATTCTTGGCATAAGCATGACACATTCCACAGCTCTTTTAATTTCTTCTGGAGAGTGTTCGTTTGTATATTTTTTTTTCTCCAAGATGAGGTATTTATTTCTGTCTTACTCTCCAGAAGAGATTCTGTGATATTGAAATCCTTGGCTACACATTACATATTTTTTTAGTGTGTGTAGGGTGAGCTAGAATTGTTTAGGTACTTTTGTCAGTCTTCTGGTTTCCTATAGCTACAGTCTATATTTTTCCTCTTTGATGGTAACTGTGGCATCTAGGAACTTGATGCTGGTGTCAGAGTAAGCCAAGGGAAAGAATAATAGGTGGGTGGAGCTTTTTGTGGTCTTGACAGAATTTCTTAATTGTGCGAGTGCCTTCCATCCACATTACAAATATATCATTAATATATCTGAGGTAGGTAAGTAGTATTATTTAGCATTATTTCAGGAAATCTTCCAAATTAGCCCCAAAGAGGTTATCATACTATACAGCAATGATGTTGCCCATTGCTATTCCCAAAGCTTGAATGTAATGTTTGCTGCTAAAATCAAAACTAAGTGTTGGTGAGAATGAACTTAATTCATCTGGGAATTAATTTGGGGTGACTATCAGGGTGCTGTCTTTTTCATGTAAGAACTTTGAAGAGGCTGAACTGTATCAGTATGTTGGATATTGGGAGTGTGCATCCATTGTGGCTAGGCTGGTACAGTATTGGCTGTAAATCTTTGAAGCATTTGGTTACTGCATGAAGTGCCTAGTGTCCTGTATGTCATTGTTTCTTTCTTTAAAGGAAAACTGCATGTTAAAATCAGGAAAATATATTTTTTACCATCCATTGTGTGTTCTTGGTTCATCCCAGCGTTATTTTTCAGCTCAGGCTGTGTGAGGTGTTTTTATTAACTTTCTCTTGCTATTTTATGGCCCTTGGCGGCTGCCATTTACCTTTCTTTTATTGCTTCTTGTCCCAGATAGTCTTCACAGAGTGCCTTCTGCTCTGAGGTCCAATAGCCCATGCATCTGACCAGTGTCTTGTTACAGTGTCTGTATTGTTTCTAGTAGTGACAAGATGAAAGAATATATGGAGCATTGGGATGGTTTCTATGGTTTGCAAACATCATGGAGCACAACTAACAAGTCTGTCTGCTCCAACAATGCTAATTTACCCCCCCCAGGGCATAGCAGAGGAGAGAGTTTATATCAGCAGCACTCACCGCTGCATGCAACCTGTATATAAACTGCTACTTTGCTTAGACTTGTGCTCGCCCTCCCCCTTTTATTCGACATATTCTGTACTTTTGATTCAGTTGCTTGTGTCCTGTGTAGAAGATTCATGCTTGTAGACCAATGTAATCCTTTTAAAGTAGTTGTCATTCACTGGCTAAGCAGCCTTCAGTATTTTTGTGTTCATGTCATCTGCACCAGAAGCCCTCTGCATGATTTTGTCCTGTTTTGTTCTTAATACCAGCTCGTATCATTGCCTTCAACTTTAAATATTTAAAGAGCAGCTTGTATATGTCTAATAAAAGGGGGAGGGAGAGTACGAGTCTAAGCAAAGTAACAGTTTATATACAGGTTGCTTGCAGCGGTGAGTGCTGCTGATACCGACACTGTAACAAGACACTGGTCAGATGCATGGGCTATTAGACCTCAGAGCAGAGGGCACTCTGGGAAGACTATCTGGGACAAGAAGCAATAAGAGAAAGGTAAATGACAGCCCCACAAGGGCCATAAAATAGCAAGAGAAAGTTAGAAAAAACACCTCACACAGCCTGAGCTGAAAAATAACACTGGGATGAACTAAGAACACACAAAGGATGGTAAAAAATATATTTTCCTGATTTTAACATGCAGTTTTCCTTTAACAAGCAGTTTTGATAGTTACTGTTAATCCACAGATTTCTTTAACCAGACAACAATTACAAGATATGTTCAGACTCCCAAGAATTCCAGGTTTATGGACTATGTGTAGCATGTAGAAAGTACTTGGCTTAGATTCACCAGGGATGAGATCAATTATTTTGTCTTCCACATGCTTTGTGAATGATCTAATAATGCACCATAGTTCTTTGTTTTATTGTGCAGTTGTATCACTAGCCTGTCTCCTGTAGTAGGTGTGATCTGTTAATTGCCTGTTTGCATTAACACAGTTTTTATAGTTTAAATTGATGACTACAAAGCCTTTGTTCTTTGAATATATTTTTTTATTTTAGTTATTAGTTGTTTGGAATAACACCTTTGAGCACATGTGCTTCTTCACAAAGGTTGAACATTAAGGCATAAAATACAGAGATTTAAAACATCAATTTCAGAGGTCAGTCATATAGATTATATTTGCTAACTGTGAAACAGTTGCCTGTATATAGAGGGTTCCACATCAAGGTATTTAAAACTGTTTTCTTGAATACTGATTATCTGTTAAGGGACTTGGTTGATATTAGAACTTCAATTAGTTCCTTACGCTCATCTAATGTTATTTTTCTTCAAACTATCTTACATTATTCCAAGACTGGCTCCTGGTCATTTTCAGTTGCTGCCCCCATGTTTTGGAATTCATTACCTGTGAACCTCCACTCTTCTAGGTCAATGTTACAATTCAAACAAAAATTCAAGCAGTATTTTTTTATTTTTAGATGTTTGTAATTGTTTTGTTTAATTGTTTTGCATAATATTGTTATGATTTATTGAAACTGTATTTGTTTTGTCTTGTATGTTGTGTTGAACCTGAAAATGGACTGGTTCTAGTGTTCCTACCCAGTTAACAAAATTTTAAATAAAAATCAAAAAAAATAAAATTGAGTACAGTTATTTTTGACAATTACAGAGATCAGTGACATAGCTTACATTTGGTTAATAGGGCACAGAAGCATGTACATTCAGCAGTCAGCACCTTGGCAGCTCAAAAGATGAGCATTGTCAGAATAAGGAGAGGTATAGCTGTCTAATATGCAGTACAAGAAGCGTTGTTGAGGCTTAGGTAGTACAAAAGAGGTGTAGGCATTTAAAACACAGACTGTTTCTGATGACAAGGCAAAGGTTGTTTGTGAAGATAGAGTAGAGAGAGGGTTAGCTGTAGCAGCCACAGTTCTCCTGAGGTGAGCGGGCCATTTATAAGTCAGTTTTAAAAGGTGTTGTTTTAGTGATACTCATCAGTGACACAGGCAGTTTATTTAGCCACTGTGATGCCCTGTCAGCAAAGGATCACATAACCAGGCTTGTTCTGCAGAAGGGCACATGTAGGGCAGACCTGGTCATGTTCCTGGTAGTGTAGTGGTTGTGAGCTGGTTCCAGTAGGTTTTTAACTGCTGGCGAGGTGAGTCCCAGAAGTGCTTTCTTTCCCAGGATGTATCTTTGATATCTGATCCTGCCTTGGAGGGGAAGCCAATTAGTTTTGTGGTAGAGGGAGCAGGTGTGGGTAAACCTGTCTGCCCCAAGACCAAGCAGCAGGCCTTATTTAAAACAATTCTGACCAAGTCAAGAATATTACTTGAGGCCACTCCATAAACTATAAGGCCATAGTTAATCATGGGAAGGGTAGAGGCGGCTATAGCTATGCTCTTGACATTGGAGATGAAGTTGTGTCTTTGTTGAAAGAGGCCTCCCAGTTTTTTGTTATCAGAGTTGACTAGGATGTCTACATGGGACCAAAAGACAGCATGTCTTCGATGGTGATACCTAGGTATTTGTAGGAATTAACCTGCTAAAGGGTGGCTCATAGCTCATTTACTATGTGGAGGGGATGGGTCTTTTTCTTCATCTGTGGTCCAGTGAACAGCATTGTTTTTTTTAATGGTTGAGTACTGATTTATTTTGTTTAAACCAATTTTTGAGCACCCAGAAACTACCTTGCAAGACACTGGTAAGATGCTCCTGGGAGGGATTACTGTTGTATATGACAGTGCCATCTGCATAAAGGAAAATGTTTGATGAGAGACAGGCTGCTGGGATGTTATTTGTGAAGAGACTGAAGAGAAGGGAGCCCAAAATAGAGTTTTGTCGCACTCCAGTTGAGACATTTTTGGTCTCTGATAGGACACCACTGATTCTTATGTGTTGAGAGCGGTCAGTTAGGTAACTTTGGAACCAGGCCACCATCTCTGCTGAGAGGCCTAGGAGGTGAAGCTTGGATAGTAACAGAGGGTGGTTGTTCAAGCTGAATGCTTTGGTCAGATTGACATAGATGGAACCTATCAGAAGGCCATTGTCAAGGGTCTCAATTCAGGAAGCTTGTATACTCTATTAGTGCAGTGCTGGTACTGTGTTGCTTCCTAAACCCATGTTGCTGCGGGCACTGAAGATTATATTTACTAAGGTGGTCAACCAGCTGGTCCAAGATGATTCTCTCTAAAGCCTTGGACAAAGGGGATAATATTAATATAAGCCTGTAGTTGGATACAGTGGAACAGTCTCCGCTTTGTGTACTGGGGTGACCAGTGCTAGTTTCCAAATGCTCAGAAACAGGGAGTGCTGCAGAGAGGAATAAAAGTTTTTAGTAAGGGAAGGAAGTTCATTTAGGAACACGGCAATGAGCTTCATGTCCAAGTCATCACTGCCCATCCTGGTTTTACCCAGGATGTGTTTGACATATCTGATCATGTCCTCAACAGTAGCAGATTTGAAACAGAACTTTGGACAGTTAAGGTTGCTCCCTACAGGGAGGAGTTTTGCTCCTGACTCGAGGAAGTAGGATCCAGGTCATTATAATCAGGGAGAACAGCACTAAAATCTGTGAAGGTGTTGTTAAACGCGTTCGCTATTTCTTCAGAAGCTAGGGTAATTGTGCTGTTTATGTTGGGTGTAATTTGTCAGTTTTCCCTAGAAGATCCTATCGGTTATCCCAGAACCATTTACCGTTGCCCCAGTTTCTAGCCTGTTAATTTGTGTAAATAGCTGCCTTTGCCTTCCTGATTTCCATGAGATACTTATTGAGAGCAGCTTTGTATCTTTGTTGGTTAGCAACTGAGTCTGATGCTCTGGCCCATGCCCAAGGGTTGTCCCTTTCCCTCATTTGGGCTAGGAGGGTGGGGGTGATCCATTCAACAGATGTGCCTCTAGCCTTGCACCTTTTGAATAGGACCAGATCAGTGTTATGACAAGTGCCTAGGTAACTCCAGTCTATCTGGGCTATGTGTTTCTTGAAATCCCCAACTTAGTTTTTGTGGAGCACTTGCTGTAGACAGTTTTAGGTGGGGCCTTGGGTAATTTAGTGGACAAGGTGCACAATATTGGTGAATGGTCTCTAATTGTATAAGGTAACATGTTAACTTCAGTAAGCCTTTCCCTGTGAATAAGGTTATTTCATATTTTCTCAGAAGTCATCAAGCAAAGTTGTGTTGTGTATTTTGAATTGTATCTGGCTCTTATTTATTTATTTATTGAATTTTGTTGACACAGTAAGCCCACTGGGCCTAGAAGTCCCTTTTTCAGGGGCGACCAGGGGGAGGGGGGGATACAGATGGTAAGCAACTGAAATTGAACCAGATTAAGCTGTTGGTGGCATTTTTTTAGTGAATGGGAGAAATTTGGCCAGGACACTGGAGAAATTCCCCTGCTCTGTCAGTAGGGGGCTTGGCTGTTCTCTGTAATGGCCACTCGGACCCTGGTGCTGGATGGTGCAGATGTGCTGGAGGTTGGGGAGTTGGTCTCCTCCTCTGCCTCATTTTTGCAAGAGACTGACATGGCAGAAGGAAATTTTGTGGATGGATTATCTTCAGTTTCTTTTCTCTCAAGTCCCAGCGTGCATTTGGAGAGTTCTACTGCTCTTTTGCTTCCACAGGGATCACCGCAGAACTACTTGGGAAACTCTCCAGCTACTATTGTGCATCCTGGAGAGATGCCTGCTCGCTTAGGAGTTCAGACCTCAGCTTCATTGCCTTCAGTTCTTTCTGTCATGTGGTGAGGTCGACTTCTGACATGAATCAGCAGCAAGATGACACAGCATCATCAAAGGCTTTCAGCGGGCTTTTGCAAGGCTCTGTGGCTCCGCTATCAGACGTCTCTATGGGGACTGGCAGTTCTAATCCAGTAACTGGTGAGTGCCTAGAGTCTCGAGATGGTCAGAATCTGTTGCATACTCGTTGTTTGGATGTTGGCACTATGTCTGTAGACCTACTTCTTGATGTGGAGCCACTTCTTAAAATTCTTCTACCTACGGAGAAGGCAGATCTGGAATTATGACCACACCTTGATCAGCCTGCTATTCCTCGTTTACCATCAGCTGAGGGTTCTGCTACAGGTACTAGTTTCTCTTCTTCAGCTGATTTACTTTCTTCACAACAGTCTGTTTTAAACCATGACATTTCTGAGGCTTCCTCTGTTTGTGCTATATCTAACAACTCTCAGTCCTCTCGTGTTGTTCCTGAATCTTTGTGTGCTGCTGTTTGTTCAGCTTCAGTGTTGGGGCTCTGCTCTCCGGATTACGATGATAATGTTTCTATCACTGCAATTACTATTGCTGCAGCTTTGAAAGGGGCTGAATGGGAGAAATCCTCTGCAACTAATGCTTGGTCCTCTCCAACACATACTAGTGTGGAGCCTCAAGGTAACTTAATTGATATGTCAGACCCTTTAGACATTCCACCAGAGTTTCAGTTGACCCAGAACCCTGTTTGGCCTAAGGCCAGCTCTCATGTTGCAGTTGTTGGTTTACAGGGAGAGGTGAGGGAGAAAGCCTCACTTTTGCATAATAACTTGGATATGGGGGGCCTACCTTCTGCATACAAACATGATGGAGCTCAGGGTTCACTCCCTGTTGTCAGCTTTGCTGGTCCATCTTGTGCTACAGGGCAAGATGGAGAAAAGTACCAGGATGGGGGTTATGAATGTAATTGGGAACAGCAACAGGATGGGAACAAAAACAGAAGGACAAATTCCCTGGGCAGCATGGGGTTCATCAGGGTGGCAGAACCTATGCTGGCCTGTTCCATACTCCTCCTGAACAGGCTAAAAGGAGGAATGCAGTGTGATTGAGATACAGGGGTGGGCTCAACATATTTTCTGATCAAATACATGTTGGAAAAACTTTGGTTAAAGACAGCTTGCAGTTTATACCATCTGAAAGTTATGCCCTTATTCACACTTCGGGAGATAATAATTTTGAGATGAGTTTTAAAACGTCAGCGGGTTTAGAAACATTTTGGCATTGGTATCAGCAGGTCAGACATACTTCTTTGTGGTCACCTTTTTCTGCTATTCCCCTAACAAAACCTGCAATTAAAAATATCACAATTTTGTTCAAAAATGAAGGTGTTGCAGTCACTGACATTATTACATGGTTATCCTTAAAATGCACTGTTCTGGGCCTGCCAGAACCTATTATTGATTCGGAATAACTATGGACTGTCGGATAGAGACTACAAGTGAGGCTCCCTCAAGTTAATGGGTCTATTCATCATTTACCCAGCTGTTTTTACTTGGTCAGGGACAGGGGTTTTATTTTTATCCCGGTTAACCCAAGTCCTGTTTTCGATGTGGGGCACAAACGCATTTAAGCAACGTTTGTGATAAGCTCAAATGCTCCTTATGTTCTGGCTCTGGGTATACCAGTGTTAATTGCCCAAGGCCTGTTTACTATAATTTATATGAGGATACATCTCATTCCTACCGTGATTGCCCCTAGACCTCTCACAGCAATCCCGGGACACCACAGGAGGATCAAGATGAAACAGTTTCCAAGGCCCAACAAGCTACACAGGCCAGGCCTCAGTTCCAGCCTCATTCTGAACAGCAGCCCCTTCAGCCCTTCAGTTTAATTTCCTCTGAGTCCTCAGTCCCAGCCCCTGATATCTCCTGGTCAGAACCCCTTGGGTCTCAGTCACCTGTGGAAGCCTCTCCAAAGGTGGCAGCTGTATCTCTTCATACTGATTTGATGGCCCCTATGGAATCTGTTGTTCCTGACCCTATACCTAGCACCTCTACCCTGTCCACTGAATCTGGTCAAAGGGATATAATGCCTCCACCTGAAGGCTCAGACTAAGTACAGATTGGTACTCGTAGGTAAACATGAAGCAGGGCAACTAAAGGGGCTAAAACCTCTCAAGTCCATACGGAGAATGATTTTTGTTCCAGGAATAAATCTGCACCTTTGCATAACTGAAAACAAGTAACCGAGACAGAGGGTGATTCTGATGCCTCATCTGTGGCCTCCTCTCAACATGACTTGTTTACTGACACTGACCAATTGTCTAGTGATTCTAGAACTTCTAGGAAAAAAGATGCAAAATGAAGTCTCCAGGGAAAGGAAAAAAGAAACCTTGAATTTTAACTTTCTGTTTGTTAAATGGTTGACGGGTTGTCTTTTGGTACTTTAAATCCGAATAGTTTAAAGAATCCCGATAGAAGTCACACCATTTTTTCTATGTTGGCAGCCTCTACCGTTCATATTATTTTTTTTACAGGATACCAGACTTTACTCTCTTAGGGAGATTAGTCAGGCTACATCTGACTGGAGGGGAGGGATCTCCTATTGGTCCCTTTCAGAAGATGTATGCACTGGGGTAGCTATTCTTTTTCATAATTTAGAGGTTCAGATTCTTAGACTTGTGGATTTAATTCAAGGTCGAGTTCTTATATTAGATGTTGTTATACAGGCTCAAGAATGGAGATTAATTAATGTTTATAATCCTCAAGTCAAGACCCAAAGGATAGTCGCCCTAAAGGCTATCCAACCCTTTCTTCATTGCTCTAGTCTAAATCTATAGTTTTTGGGGGAGACTTTAATTGTATTCTTTCACTTTCTGACAAAATTGGAACAACTCAAAAATTATATAATGATTCTAATTTTTTTAACTCCCTATATAAAACGGCAAACTTAATTGATGGGGCTACATTTGGGCCTCAACCTCCCAAGCATACATTTCATAATGGGAGACTTTCTAGTAGAACTGACTATTTTTTTTATTTCCAATTGGTTACCAGGTCTAAAGCAAACAGTAATCTGGTGTGAAGCTTCAGTCCATAGTTTGGTTGTTTTGTCTTTAGGACGTCCCCTTAATAAGCTTGAATCCTATAATTCTTAGAAAATGAATATTACAGTTCTAGGTAATGATTCTGGTTGGCAGGATTTGTACATAGTTCTGGGGGACAAATTGTCTGTGTTTGATTTGTTTGATAATCCAACCTTTTGGTGGCAAGAAACGAAACTTGAAATCCAAAACTTCTGTAGGAGATTGGCTAAATCCTGTTCTAGAACACAGTATCTGAAATATTTAGATAAAAGAATACATTTACAAAAGTTGCTTTCCTGGCAGACGGTATTTAATTTGGACTATTCTTCATAGATTCATCAGTTAAAGAAGGAAATGTATGCCTGTCAGTACAATAGGTCTACTTCATTATTTTTAGAACAAAATTATGGCCGTAAGGGGTTGGCCAAAGTTATTAATCCATTTGACAGTTGCAATCAGCAAGTGCATATAAAATATATTCCTTCTTTAGTTACACAAGACTGTATTAGAATTTTAGATAACCATAGTATTCTACGATTAGTCTCTACCCACACAAAAAACTTACATGGTTGGGATTTTCAACCATGTGACAGGGAATTTTTTTCAACATTTGGATTTCCCACAGTTATCTACTGATAGCACCAATGATTTAGTACAACCCATCACTGTGCATGAAGTCAGGAATGTCATTGGTCAGTTGAGAAGTAATGTAACACCAGGGCCAGATGGGATTCTCAATGAATTTTATAAAAAGGCCCAAATGTTGTTATTACCTCACTTGGCTGCAGTTTTTAATGTTATCATTCAAGGTTTATTATCAGTACCCGTTTCTCTTGCTGATAGTAACCTGATCTATTTATGTAAAAGTAAGGATAAAGATAACTAGGATAATTGGTGTCCTAACAGTCTCATGAACTCTGACTGGAAGATTTTACGTAAAATTATAAATAATAGATTGTCTAAAAAAGCCCAATCTTTAATTTTTCACACTCAAACATATGCAATTCTGCACACATCCATGTTAAATAATCTAAAACTAATACGGGAAGTTTTTGATGGACATATTATGGGTAGGTATGTTATTAATCTAGATCAGTCTAAAGCCTTTGATTGGCTTCCCCATACCTATCTTTTTACAGTTTTACATCAGTATGGCATTACACAGGAATTTATCTCATGGATTAAGAATCTTTATAAGTATGCCTCGATGTCTCCTGTGGTTAATGGAATAAAAGGTTCTCACATTCAAATTAAAAGGGGGGTACACCAGGGCTGTCCCTTGAGTCCCCTCTTGTATGTTTTTTCAATAGACCCTCTTCTTAGGAGATTAAATTGTGATGTTACTATTAGACACATAAGGGATACTGCTACAGGGGAGCTCCCCAGTGCTATGGCATATGCCGATGACCTTTGTCTGTTAGTTGCAGATCATGAGTCGGGGGTACAGGCTCTTAATATTGTACAATTCTTTTCTTTGATTTCAGGGTCAGTTTTGAACACTCACAAGAGTGTAGGTATGTTTGTGAATGAACATTCACATCTCAGGCAGGCGGAGATTGCCAGAATTTATATTCAGCCTCACAATTTTCAGGTTCTAGGTCTTTATTTTGGTGGTTCACAGGCTGCAGAGAAAAATTGGCAACTTCCCATTGCAGAGGGAAAGGTGCATAAATGGAAATCCTATCCCATGTCAAGGAAGAAAAGAGTTCATATGTTTAAAACCTTTATTATTTTTATTTTTTACTAGTTTGTTATGTCTTTCCACTCCCCCTCAGATTAGAAGCACACATGTATAAGTTATGTTTCAGCTTTTGTGGGGTAGTCATCTAAAGCCAGTTAAGAGATCTGTTACTTACTGGCCAATTAAAAAAGGGGTTTTAAATATGTTAAATCCTGTTTTATTTTTATTTTCATTGTTTATTCATGCTAACATTTACCCTAGTCTGGCAAGCCATAAAGATGCTTGGATTCAGAGTTTTTCTTCCAGAACCAGGTATTTTACAGATAAATGGAGGGTGACACAATGGAAACCCTTTATTAACATCCCTCCAGGGACTTCTGGGTATATCACTGAGTTTTACAAAAAGATAAAACAATGGAATGTGTCTTCCCATTTATTATTTCTGCAAAATTGAAAACTTCTCTACTCTTTAGTACTTACTCAGATTTTTTTTAACGGAACCCTGCTTTAAGTGTCCATCAGGTACTGAAGAACAGCATTTGACGAAACAATTGCTAGACAGTAGAATTCCACAGAAAATGTGGGATTCTTTATGGATGTGTTGCCATGATAGACTGAATGTCAAAGGGAATCATGCTCATAAAAAATTAGAAGAGAGATTCTGCATTAGGGACTCCTGTATTTGTCAAGTAGAAACCATGCAGCATTTATTTTTTGATTGTCCCTATATTGCTCCATTGTGGACTCAGTTAGCTCAAAAGTGGTCCTTACCTGTGTTGGCTAACATGTCTTATACTGAGTTAGTATATGGGAAATATGGTGTTGAGCGGGGGTTGTTATATCCTGGAACTCTTTGAGTTATTTGTGCCATTTTCAAATGGGGCATCTGGCAAAACAGGTGCCTGTTTGTTCTTCAACAAAAACAGATGTTGTTTGTTGGTTTACTGGAACAGATAACTAGAGAAGTCTCTACGTTATATGTTACAGAAAAACGGACATTGTCTTCATCCTTAGTAGCATTTTGGTGGAGAGTTTTTCCCCTAATTCTTTTTGAGGGTGTTACTTAAGTGATGTTACAGGGTGAGTTTGTATGCAGCTCTGTATGTTTCTATTTTGAATTGATACATTTCTTTTTCCTTTTTATTCTTATCCAGATTGCTGTTTAGTTCAGCCTTTAGGGAATTTTGTATAGACTTTGCCTCAATGTATTTGCTTTGTTATATTGTTCTTCAATAAAAAATTCCCCTACTCTTTTTTGATAAGTGCCATGGGATCTTTAGCATCCACCTGAACTACCACCAATCCAGGAAGATGGGACCTCAGTATAACATCTCATCTGAAAGACGGCACCTCAGAAGTGCAGCACCCCCCTCATGTTGCACTACAGTGTCAGTATTGGGATATTAACCCAAGTGCCAGATGTGGGAACTGAACTCACAGCCATCTGATCTCCCAGCCTCAGAGACCTAGTAGAGTATAGATTGTGAGACCATTAGGGACAAAATTTTGGTTTTTTTCCTATTAAGAAAATAGAAGTCACTACTATCCAGTTTAGTTTCTTTCTTCCATATGTTTGAAGCTGCCATATAAGATTGTGACATGGTATTTTCCTTGTAGAAAATTGTTTTCAGCTATACTGTAGCTATATCCAATGTAATATGGTCTGGATAATATTTGGAAAGCAGGGCCTGTAGTTCAATGGACAAGCAGTCAGCCACTCCCCCTTCATGAGTTATATAAGCAGTTCCTCTCAGCCTCCTTCTGAAGCACTTGTTCTTTGCATTCTTTTTGGGGGTTTCTGTTTCTAGACTCCTTGTATTTTGTTAAATCCTGAGCTCATACTACTTGCTCCCATTTACTCACAATGCAACTGCAATTGTCATCTGTGTGTTTCAGCTCAAGCTGCTTCCATGCTGCTGCTTTCCATGCTATGCACCTTAATTGTTTTCACCTGGCTCAGGCTCACTCTGAGCCCTAGCCCATGCAGCTTGATCCTACTTCCTGAACTTATACCATGTACTGTACCTCATTGCTGCTGTTTTCACTGCACTGCCTTACCAATTTGCTGCTTTCAGAGCGTTGCCTCCCTACAGTCTATGCTCATTTGAATTGCTATCCCTATAACCCATAATTACTCAATACTGATGCTGCTCTATTATGTTTGCACATTGCTATTATACTGTGGAGGTCAGCTAAGCTACCGCTGATGCTGTAAACTAGTTTAAATTAGAGTGCTCATTTTAACCTGCCTTCTGACTAGGGTCACAGGGCTTTCCCATTACTTTCTTGTTTTTCCTATGGTGGGGAACTTGGAGGTGTTGTTGAAGAACCGAGGCCCTGTTTGGCATACTTACCTCATGTTCAAATCCTGCCTTCACTGCTAAAATCCTCCCAAGTATTTTGTCACCTTTAATTGGTTTCCTAGTGGGACTGGTTGGCTTGTCCTTGCTAATTCATATTTGCTGCTCCTTCAACCTACATGCATGTCAGACCATTGCTTACTCTGTCTTACGGACCTACGTGCAGGTCCACTCATTGTTTCCACTGCCTTACAGACCTACGTGCAGGTACAATCATCTAGTTATGCAAAACTCAGTCTGCTCATGCTTGTTAAGCACATATCTGCCCTCTGAGGGGGTCTCCAACACTCCTTGCTTCATCCAGCTCCTTCCAAATTTGTTGGGGCATGCCAACCATGACCATTAAGTACCATGGCTCAGGCCTCCCTGAAGCCAATGGTCTCACTCTGTGCCTATAAAGTCCACATCTTGAGTGTGCAAAACTTGGGGGAGTCCTCCTCACCTGGCCCATAGCTGGGAATGTCCTCACTCTGGACATAGCTTTGGCCATTCGAGACTCGATGGCAGAGCCTGATGTAGAATTTAAGACTAGCTATCAAAGGCGGTTACAGTGATCTCCTTTGACTCTAGTATTAACTTACAAGCAAGGCACCTTCACTGTATTCTCCCCACGACTGTCTCTGGTTCATCTGGTTTGCTTTTAGGGTGGATAGGCCAGGTAAGCACCTCAGCAGTCAGTTCTCTCCTCCTCCCACCTTGGTTGCCCATTGTTTTAGAGTAGCACTTGCAACCTTCCATGGCGTTCCCATTAGAGGGATCAAGTGAGAGCTTTCCTCCAAATTGGAATATTTTCTGCCCCCCTTTAATTGGATTTCCAAATTGCAGTAGCAGAGCTGTCACTAAACAAAGTATCCCAAGCCTGGAGGGAAGGAGACCTAGGCCTTGTATCCCCACAGATTTCCTCCTCAAAGGTTTTTTTCTCTCCTCCTTGCCTCAGATCATAAAGGTTAGTTAGCAGTAATCAGTGTTCCCTAGTCTGTTTAGGTAGGTTCTGCTGTTGCATGGAGGTGGATGGTGTCCCTAATTGCAGTTCCATCTCTCCTTAGGAGGCCCCTTCAATCTCCTGCACAAACCATCATACTCATGCCATTTGTTCATTTGCACATCTCGTTACTTCTCAGGCTGCCTTTGCCTATTTTACCCTGCCTCATGCTCCGATTGCTTACATTCTTCATACAAATACATTTCTTTTGAGGAAATGCTTCCTAAGGTACCTTTAGCCAACAGAATCATCCCACAGCATCTCTAGGGGTGGAACCCTCTTCAAGGGTTCCTTGCCTTTGGTACCCCTACAGGGTGGTAATTCCTCTGGAATAGAGAGTGCAAACAGCCAAAAACAAGTAACACAGTTGCACAAGTATGACACTATACTGGCTGCTTAGGCCATGAAATTGGAAGGCTGGGCCTGTAGTTTAATGGACAAGCAGTCAATCACTCCCCCTTCCTGAACTATATAAGCAGTTCCTCTCAACCTCCTTCTGAAGCACCACTATCCTGCCCTCCTCCTCCTCCAGCAGCATAGTCTCTCTCCTCGGGATGCTTCCTAAGGTACCCCTAGGGGTGAAACCCTCTTTGAGGATGGTAATTCCTCTGAAATAGAGAGCGCAAATGGCCAAAACCAAAGTAAAACAGTTGCACAAGCATAACACTCTACTGGCTGCGTAGGCCATTGAACTTACCAACTGATGTTATTTTCTTTGACCTATAGTAGTGATTGTCTCTTTGACACTTCGATCATTCTGTTCAATCTTCCAGACTTTCTGCCTCTGACATCTCCAGCCCTTTTAAGTACTACTTTCATCGTACAAGTCACTCCCAATTGGTTTCTGTGGGGATTGCCCTTTCTGTTCCCTTGCAAGTGTGCTTGAGTGCCCCCCCAAGGTTCTGTGCTTCCTATACTCCTGTTTTATATATTTGTAACTTAACTCCTCCTTGCTGCCTAATCCTGCAATATTCACATGTATACCAATGACACCATTCTGATTACAGCTGGCTCCAGTTTATTTACCATATCTGCCTTTCTTCAACAGGACTACAATAATCCATTGACTTAGTTTTCAGAAAAATGTCTTGTGCTCAACCCTGTTAAATTGTCTTGATGCAGCTTGGCTCCAGCAAATGTTTGCTAAGTCATCTGAATCTATGTATTACTGCTGTAGATAGGAGCACCTTCAATTCTTTATATGACATTGGTCACCATTGGCTGGTGGGGTGGAAGATGATCAAGCATCCCAGGGATAGCTCTTCTCTCGGGGAGAGTAGCCAAGTCATCTCGGCCCATGACTGCCACTGGGTGGAGGCCTAGTGGTAGTGCAGGTGATAGAGACTTGAAGCAGGACTGCTGTAACATCAGACATGTGCACCTCCATGTGCATATACAGACACCACAGCATAGGAAGGGAGGGTGAAGAAAAGTTAACTAGATGGAAGCCTGGACTTCATGAAGCCCTACCTGTGTCCCAACAGTCTGTCCTGCTGCTCCATTCCCATGGTCGTACTGAATTTGTTCACCAGGAGGATGTCTGCCCTCACCCACCCACCCCTATGCAGGGGAAAATCTGCAGGCTACCTGCTTCCAGAGCTGGAGAGTGATTAGGGATGAGTGTTGGGCATGGGGACAGGGCTGACAGCTGCCCAGATCTGCCCTACAAGATTAAAACCTTTGTGGGGGAAAAATGCTTAACCTGATTATAAGATGAACAAAATGGGTGGTTTGATACCTTTTATTGGACCAACAAATTAATTTTACAAAATATTTAAGCATTCCAACTATACAGAATCCTTCACTGGAAACATAGCAGTTAAGGAATGATAACACTTAAAAAGTTCAGAACAGAATTAGTAAAACCCTTCACATCTGGACATGGACATCTTGTCTGATAATAAGATTTAAGGCATAGGCTGAAAAAGGAAAACAGGCCAGTCCTATGGAACCTAAATAGGTGTAACTCACAAATTCTAACAAAATGGAATGTATGTGACAGCAGATGCCTGAAAAAAATCAGAAAGAGAGCAAGAGAGAGAGTGTGTGTGTTTATGAAGTGGAGAAGAAAACAACAGCTGGAGTTCAGATTGTGTAATGGGTCATAAAACCAAGGTCCATAGTCATACCGCAAATAGATGTATTAAGAAGGTAAATAAATTTGACCTCATACGCTCGCCTCTTGTGCATTCCTGAAGTGTCCCTTAAGAACTAGGACAGACAAGTCCGAACCTGAGTGATCAGATTTAGAAAAACGTTGTCCTATTTTTTTTTTTTACAACGTAACCCCCAGGAGGTGCTATTCCAAGGACTACTAGCCCTGCCTGTCTTTTTAAAACAAGGTTCAGGGGCCTGGGTTCTAAATTAACAATTACCGGTTTTCCCTTACCCTCAGTAAACACAATGAGTTGGTGCCTCCACCCAGAGTTAGGTATGTGGGGGTGTCTATCCAACCTGGTATAGCCCTCTGGGAAGCTATAACCACCCACGAGCCCACCTAGTGACCAAGTACCTTTGCAATGGATACAACCCTTTTCAGCGGGGAACACACAATAGCAATGAACATTAATAATATACTCACACCCCTTGCACTTACCACCAGGGTCTGGTCTTCTGGCAAATGCCCTGGAGCCCCCGCAAAGCAATATCACATGCAAGCATATACTTTCAAATGTTTTTACACAAGTCACAGTGAAGTTTAACCAGCCAATAATTTGCACCTGAGTCTGCTTAACAGTGAACTTGCAACTGTTAGGTACCCAGATTGTGATGCTGGCTAGCCAGAATGGTGCCCGGGGTTGCAACTGTTGTTGGGGCCCTTGATTGGAAGAAAAGATGATTAAACATGCAGAAAGACTTGACTAATTGTATTCTCGGCCGGCTGGTCTAGTCCACCGAAACCCTATAAAACACACTGAGTGAAATCAGATGGTACCATAGAATAATTCAAGAGCTTGTTGCAGGGAGCTATCCTGAGTTTACTCAGAGCACCAGTAGGTAGAAGATGGCCTGGCAAAATGAAGACCTGTTGCAGAGCACTGAAGAGCATGGGGAAGCTGGGCTGACATGATGCACCTCTGCTTCATGGCCTTTCCCTCCAGGTGGCCACAACCTGCGATACCTTGCTGCAGCAGGGCTGGATATCCAAGCTGGTCTCTCATCAGGAAAACTGTAACTGGTGCAGGAATAAATGACTTGGTCCAGGTTTTGCATGAGTCCAAGATCAGATATAGCACTTTTGGCAAAGTTCAGTTCTTTTGGCTGGTGAAAGCCTCCAGCTGGCTGACAACTTGACCAAACAAGGCAATCGGCTTCTGGTGGCGAACAGGCATCCCTGGTTAGCAGGCCTCAGCCCACCTCATGCATTCAGCATGTTAAATGGAAACAGCATCCACTCTTCCACTTCTCTGTTTGGCTTGAAGCCGGTTCACAATTACAGCCACCCTGCTGAGCAAACCTTTCAACCTGCAAAAGGCAGTCTCTGGCGACCGATTCCCAAACTTGGGACCACAGACACACACTGGAGGAAACTAGGCCTTTCCTAGGTCAGAACCCCGTAAGCTTAAACAGGGCTCCTCACTTCTTGGAGTCTCAGGATGAACTGCTCACAATTTAAAATCAGTTCTCGGATTAGTGAGTTTCTCTTGCATTCCATTTGGTCAAGGGGAGCTGTCAATCACAATCTTGTGCTCCCATTGATTCTTTTAGGTGCCAGACCTTAGAGTTCACAGTTTCTCCCACAAGGCACCTGAACTAAGGACCCCTCGAGGTCCCCTATGTCCCAATTGGTCCAGTTCCTGGAAGTCCCGGACCAAACATGGTGGCTCCCATTTGGATGCATAAGCTGCAAGAAGGCAGGTTAAAATGACCACTGTAATTTAAATACAACAAATATTTACAATACTAGTTAGGGCTCCCTCTGCTCTAACAGTGACAGCAGAATGGAACAAATCAGGGTGATGCCCGGCTGGTCGCAAGCTCAGATGCACTTGGACCCCTAGCCCAGGCCATTTACAGCACACTGACAGTGTCACTTAAAGGGACAGGCATGGAGGCACATCATGGCACTCTCATGCAGATCAATAGGGTCACCAAAATTGTGAATATTCTCTATTACTACTGTGCATTTTTTGTAAACGCAACTCCCTGCTGCTGTTTTTGTACTCTTACTGCACATATTGCAATGCATTTAGTGCAATAAAATTATGTATAGTAAGAATTCTGTGGGTTTATTCTTGAAGTGTATTTTACAAATTGTTACTATGAATATGCTGAATATTTACATGCCTTTTATTTGTGTCATTTTCTTGTGGTTGTTGATTTCTTTATGCTCCCCCCATACTGACTGGTCCCTATCCACCGATCCTCCCAGCCCCATCACCCTGGCCTCCTCTGGGACTTATCTTGTCCAGCTCATTTGCCAGGATGTGCCCAGATAGCCAGGTGTGGGGCCTGTGGGAGACTGGTGTTATCCTAGACATCGGCAGTTTTCAATTTTTCTCCCCTGATGTGGAGGAAGTGATGTGCAATGGTGCCAATGGCAGTGCTATACACATTCCAGTGCACAGCATGCCGGGTGTCTGCCCCACCTCTGCCCACATTGTGTAAAGTCAGTGTACAACCCCCAGCCACTACTAGGAGCTAGGCTAACACCAGCCACTGATCCTGTCCCTCCCCGGAGGAGGGCAGTCAGCAGGAAGCTTGACGTCCTCCTCCGATTCGACCTTCTGACTCCTGAGGTCGCTCCTGACCCATGAGTCATCAGCACTGCAAGTGGTAGCGCAACCGCTGTACCGGTTGGCTGGATCCCTTTTGTGTCATTTTTTATCAGGTTGAAATTACCAAAAATAGTTGACCATTAAAGACTTTTACCTACCTAGCTACTAAGTAATCCAACCCCCCCCCCATTCTCCTTCCCCAGGCCACATCTTTAAACAAGAGTCAACTGTATCTCTGTATGTTTACCTGCTGACACAATTTCAATATATAAATATTGGTCCTTTTACAAACTTTTGAACAATGAACAGTAAGGGATTTGATAACTTTTTTGAGACCAACAAGAAAGTTCAGTACACAAGAAAATGGGCTTGCACGTTGCAGTTTCTGAAAAAATTACTTAACTGCAATGGGTACTGGTGCTACCTACTACTAGAACACAACACACACACACAAGAAAGAAAAGTTGTAAGGTTAGTGAGAAGAAGACTTTTAGATGCTACTAGAAATGCATCATTTGGCATATAATGGAAACTAGAACACAGAGAAATCAGTAGATGCCCACTGTTTGACGAAAAACCTAGGAGTTTGAAGCAGTGGGGTAGTTTTTTATTAATTCTCTTAGTTTAACCTGCCACTAATAACCTCCTAGTTTTTAACAGATACTTTGTTTTCTGCATTTATTTTTATGCATCACATATTGTTGTTGCATGGCTGTCTGCTTGTAGAAATGGAGGGAAAGGAGTAGCCTGAGTGCGTGTATATATATATATATATATATATATATATATATATATATATATATACATACACACAGTTTATGTGGGTGTGTGTGTGCGTGTGTGCACAGGCGCATTTGTGCGTGTGCGTGTGTGTATGTTATATTTATACATATGGTATATACTCATGTTAAACCCCAAAATTTGGACCTTAATAACTTTGGTGGTATTCAATAAGATAGATCAAACTTT
Organism: Neoceratodus forsteri; assembly: GCA_016271365.2. Taxonomy (NCBI): domain Eukaryota; kingdom Metazoa; phylum Chordata; order Ceratodontiformes; family Ceratodontidae; genus Neoceratodus; species Neoceratodus forsteri. The sequence continues at coordinate 1,038,500,305 of CM057453.1, forward strand.
GGCATGCGTGGTCTGGCTGGCTGGAACTAAAGACATGAAAAGTTGTGTGATGGTATCTTATGTGGTTTCAAAGTTACTGAACACTAAAAAGTGAAAAAATGTTTTTTTTTTTCTATACTTAACATATTTTTTGCTGTCACATACAGACTAGATGGTATGGAATTTTTTCGTGTAACTTTCAACGTAGAAGTGACCTGTGCCGAGGTGCCTTTTGAAGGTTTCATGAAAAATATTAAAAGGTTCTATAGTTATAAGGATTTTAAGTGTTCCTGAGCATGCTCTGTAGTTTTTTTTATTGTTCTGTGATACAAATGACAAAAAAAACTGATCATGAGGGCTCATTTTTCATGATTTGTGGGAAGAATACTAGTCATGAAGGCTGCCATCTTTTTGAACTAAAAAACATTAAAATACTTGAAAATAATGTAGTTTTAAAACATAAACAGCTCAGCCTAGGTAAATGAGACCCATTTAGCTAGATTCTGGTATGCTTTTGAAAATATACCCATAAATTAGGTTTGTGGGCATCCAAAAATCCTGGGTGCACAGCTTAACAAGAGGAGTCATTCACCTATGTTCTCAGTATAAAAACAATGGAACTTTCTTGGTTTGTGAAGCCATGGTTGGAATCATACTGTTAGCTTCAGCTGGAGTTGTGAACTGGCAGTCCCCTGACATCTCTATCTATCTATCTATCTATCTATCTATCTATCTATCTATCTATCTATCTATCTATCTATCTATCTATCTATCTACCCACCTACCTTCCTACCTACTTATCTATCTATCTATCTATCTATCTATCTATCTATCTATCTATCTATCTATCTAGCTACTTATCTATCTATCTATCTATCTATCTATCTATCTATCTATCTATCTATCTATCCATCTATCTGTCTCTCATCTATCTGTCTGGTTATCTATCACTTTGTCTGTCTGTCTATCTATCTGTCTATCTATCTCTTCATCTATCTATCTATCTCTCCATCTGTCTGTCTGTCTATCTATCTATCCATCTATCTATCTGTCTATCTATCATACTCCCTCTCTCTAATAAGTAAAAGGTACACTGAACACAAGCAATGTTGGTGATAGGAATACAGAGTAATCTGACTAATGTTTATTTTACGTTTAATCCTCACAGCACTGCTTTATTGAAGTGCTAATAATGCAGAAGAAATATAAAATGCCTAGCTTGGCTGCTTACTGTGAATCAAAGTACATAGGTAAATAGATTTATAGAATAAGATGGCAGATAAGGGCTGCTGGGCCCACCCAGTCTGCCCAATTGCACTTTTTTTGTTCCGTTATTATTTTTTATTATGTTTATTATTATTATGCTCTCTACCCTAACTAGATGATTCCCTTGTGCCTATCCCAGACATTTGAATCCATTTACTGTTTTCACTCCCACCATCTCCAATGGAAGGCTATTCCAGGTATCCACTGCCCTTTCTGTGAAAAAGTATTTCTGCACATCCCTCCTGAATTTACGCCCCTCAGCTTCATATTATGCCCTCACGTTTTAGAGCAACTATTCCTCTGGAAGATACCCTTCTGCTGTACCTTATTAGCTCCTGTAAAGTATTTAAAGATTTCTATCATACCCCTCCTCTTCCTCTTTTCTTCTAGGGTGTACATATTTAGCCCCTTAAGTATTTCCTCATAGGACTTTTGATGCAGTCCCTGCACCATCTTGGTAGCCCTCTATGGATCACATCTATTCTGAGATGCGTTCTCCAAAACTGTTCACAGCACTCAAGGTGGGAACTTACCAGTGATTTATATAGGGGCAGACTCACATCTCTCTTCCTTCTAGAGATACCCCTACCTATGCACCCTACCATCCCACTAGCCCTCCTGATTTCCTTATCACACTGCCTTGCCACCTCCAGATCATCCAACATGATTACCCCTAGGTCTTTTTCCTGCTTGGTCTTTGTCAACATTACTTAGCCCATCATGTATCTGCTTCTGGTTTCCTATGTCCTAGGTGCATTATTTTGGACTTTTTTGCATTAAAATCTACCTGCCACACCCTTGACCACTCTTCCAATCTATTTAGATCCCTGCACATTCTATCTATCCAGAGGTGTGTCCATTCTGTTACAGATCTTGGTGTCATCTGTAAAGAGGCAGGCCTTCCATTTCAGTTCTTCCATTATGTCACTTAAAAATATATTGAACAGAACCAATCCCAACACTGATCCCTGAGGAACCTCTCTGGTCACCCTCCCCTCCTCTGAGCACACTCCATTTACCACTACTCTCTTTGTTCTTTCCACCAACCAGTTTCCAATCGAGGTTACCACCTTATTATCTAACCCTAAGTTACCCAACTTGCCCACTAGTCTCATATAGAGAATAGTTTTGAAAGCCTCTCTGAACTCCAGGTAAGCCATATCCAACACACCTCCCTGGTCTAGCTTCTTGGTCACCCAGTCAAATATGTCTATCAGATGTGTTTGGCATGACCTTCCCTCTTGAAACCATGTTGCTTTGAGTCCTGTAATCCATTAGAAACAAGATATTCCACAATCCTTTCCTTCAAAAGCATTTGCATCAATTTACTGACCACCAGTGTCAGACTGACAGGAGTATAATTGCTCATCTCTTTCTTTGTTACCACTTTTGTGAAGAGGGACTACATGTGCCCTTCTCCAGTCCTCTGGGACCACACCAGTCTGTAGTGATCTGTTAAAAAGGTCTGTCAGAGGTGATGTGAGTACTTCCCTTAGGTCCTTCAGTATCCTTGGATGTACCCTGTCCAGCCCCATAGCTTTGTCTACTTTGAGGCTGTCAAGTGATTTCCAGACTCTCCCCACTGAAAACGGACTACTGTCTATTTCTCTTACTGCCACATTTCTATTGCCTCTATTTTGTCCCTCCCATTTCCCCTGTAATGTGAAAACTGAGCAGAAGAATTTGTTCAATATGTTTGCCTTTTCTTCATTCTTCTTTGTGCAATCTCCCCTTCCCCTTTTAAATGTACAAGCCCTCCCTTTGTCTTCCTTTTTTCACTAACATACCTAAGAAATGCCTTATTCCATTGACATACTCCTCAGTTTGTGCCTTTGCTTTCCTTACTCCTTTGCATGCTTCTCCCTGTTTTCTATGATACACTACCCTCTGTACTCTGGATCTCATTGTACCTTCTGAATGCTGCTTTTTTAGCTTTTAGCTTTCTTGCTATCTCTTTTGAGAACCATAATTGTCTTCTCTTTTTTTTTAGTTGTGCTTACTTGCTTAACACACAGGTTTGTTGCCCTCACAGTGCTGTCCTTACCTGAGTAGGTGGAGTCAGCATGACAGACTCAGAAAGTATAATGTTGGGTCAAACGTTAATGCTTTTGTGTGTACACTGCAGTTCCTTATAGTTTATGCTGTAAATTGTTGCTGTTGTTTGCCCAGCTAATCTACTGAATAAAAAAAAACACTGCTATATGAACAGAACTGCTGGTGGTTCTAGATTTGGGCAGCATGAAATGAGTAGGATGTCTAAAAAGTGAAAGTCAATTGCAATCAGCGGATCTGCACTGGGAGAGGAGGCAGGAGAGAGCGATAAAGTACAGAGGAGCAGGTAAGTGCTCTCTCAGCTCTCATACCTCACAACATCCTGGGGGCATGATACAAAATGATAAAAAAATGTAATTGCAAAGCCCACCCCCCATCAACTGCACTGTGTCTGAAGGTAAACCTTAGCTGTAGATACCATGCAAAGCCTAGCATACATTTTACCAAATTGCTAAGAGCACTAGAATACCTTTGCAACAGCTGTTGGTAAAGGAAATTAACAGAGTTATGCTGCTAACTAACAACACTGTTTCAACAGATATCCAGTGTCTGTTGTATGACTATTATTCTAGCACTGCAGCATGAATAAACTGTACCTGAGAAGCATCTTTTAAGGTTTTCACCTTCTTTGTTCTAGGATCCATGAGTGCACCTTGTTACATTGCTTTCTGCCCACCCCCTTCTCAATATATAACATTCACCAAAGTGGACCATGGTGCCCACTTCTGGTACCGTTTCTTTCATCTCCTTCCCTCCTCCAGCTTGCTCCCCAAAAAAGGAATAGATGGTGGCATCAAGGTGCTCACCTTGGTGCTGCTGAAGATCATCCCAAAACTGGGGCACCTAATCCCAAGTGATCGCTTAGGTACCCCTGTAAATAAAGTAACCATCCCTTGCTGATTTTTTTTATAATAACATTTTTAACAAACTATAATATCAAAAACAGTCCATTGCTGACCCAACCACACCCAAAAACCCCACCAGATCCTCCCAACTCAGCACCCACTACCCTTCAACCCCCCCCCACTCACTCTCAGTGAACTAAAATGGTCCCATGTCATAGATCTACTCTCAGAACAAAAGATGTCTTGCTTCTGGAACTGGTAACTGTGATATGAGAAAATAAAGTATTTCTGGTTTAATGTATTTCAATGGGGTTGGAACGTTTACTCATATCGTCACCAATCTGCAATATATGCATTAAGCAGGTTAGCAAGGGGAAAAGGAAGAGGAAGCCATTATGGTTTTCCAAGGAGGTAGCAGAGAAAGTGAAAATCAAAAAGACAGCATTCAGGCAATACAAAAAGACACAGGCAGAAGGGGATAGTAATATGTATACCTTTGAGGAAAGGAGGGAGAGAGGGGACATGATAGAAACTTTCAAGTACCTCAAGGGAATCAACAAAGTCCAAGAGGGTGGCATCTTTCAGAAAAAGAGATGTGCAAGAACAAGGGGGCACAATTTGAAGATAGAGGGAGGATGGCTCAGAGGTAATGTGAGGAAGTATTTTTTCACAGAGAAGGTTGTGGATGCATGGAACAGCCTCCCTGAGGAAGTCGTGGAGTCAAGAACAGTGGGGAAATTCAAGAATGCATGGGACAGACATAAGGCAGTCCTAGTGGGGTGTAGGAGGAAGTAAGCTGTTGGTTAACTAGGATCTGCAGCTTATCTGTTAGGTAGGAAAATGGGCAGACTGGGTGGGCCAAGCGGTCCTTATCTGCCATCAAATTCTATGTTTCTATGTTTCTATAGGGAGAAGTACCAGGAGAAGCAAAGAGAGGCAGGGAGGTCAGTAAGGGAAGCCAAAGCTCAGACAGAACAGCACATTGCAAAATCAGTGGGTAGAGGGGACAAAACCTTTTACAGGTACATAAGTGAAAAAAAAAGGCAAAGGGAGGGATAGTGAGACTGAAGAGGAGGATGGGGGCCACGTGGAGGATGACAACAATAAAGCTGACATATTGAACAGGTATTTCTGCTCAGTCTTTACTGAGGAAGAGGAGGGTAATGAGTCTGAAGGGAGTACAAGGGGTGGGAATGGTGCAGAAATGGACACAAGTCCCTTTACACGAGAAAGGATCCTGAAGAAACTGGAAGTAATAAAGGTTGATAAATCAATGGGGCCAGATGGGGTGCACCCCAGGGTCCTTAAAGAACTAAGAGAGGTGGCAGCTGAACCTCTGGCAATCCTCTTTAGCCAATCACTGGAAACAGGGGAGGTACCCAAAGACTGGAGGACAGTAGATGTAGTCCCCTTATACAAAAGTGGGAACAAAGAGGAAGTGGGGAACTACAGACCAGTCAGCCTCACTTTGGTAGTGGGGAAGACCATGGAAGCACTACTGAATGAGAGATTGGTGGAACATCTGGTTGTCAATGGACTACAGGACCCAAGACAGCATGGTTTTACCAGGGGAGGTCATGTCAGACCAACCTCATTGAATTTTTTGACTGGGTGACTAGGGAGGTGGATCAGGGGAAGGCAGTGGACATGACCTATCTGGACTTCAGAAAGGCCTTTGACACTGTGCCACACAGAAGACTATTACACAAACTGGGGAATATGTGTGTGGGCAGGACAGTAGTGCAGTGGGTAGGTAACTGGCTGGGCAGCAGGACACAGAGGGTGGTGGTAAATGGCTGTCATGCCACAGAGGGAAGAGTGACCAGTGGGGTACCACAGGGATCAGTGCTGGGACCGGTCCTATTCAGCATCTTCATCAGTGACATTGCGCAGGACCTAGAAGGCAGAATGTCCCTGTTTGCTGATGACACAAAGCTCTGTAACAGAGTAGACACACCAGAGGGTATAGACAGAATGAGAAGGGACCTGCAGAAACTTGAAGAATGGTCAGGGGTTTGGCAGTTGAAATTCAATGCAAAGAGTGCAAGATAATGCATATAGGGCACAAAAATCCTGGCACAATATATCAGTTAGAGGGTGAGGATATAGCACACAAGCAGGAAATGGATCTTGGGGTTATCATCTCTGATGACCTCAAGGTAGGGAAACAGTGTGACAAGGCAGCAGGTAAAGCAAATAGGGTGCTGGGATGCATAGGCAGGGGCATTACCAGCAGGAAAAAGGAGGTCATAATTCCTCTATACAAGACACTAGTGAGGCCTCACCTGAAGTACAGTGTACAGTTCTGGAGACCTTACTTACGTAAGGACATAGACAGGGTAGAGAAGGTTCAGAGGAGGGCAACAAAGATGATGCATGGAATGCATCACAAGTTCTATGAGGACAGGTTGAAAGAATTGAATATGTACTCCCTGGAGGAGAGGAAGGAGAGAGGGGATATGATAGAGACATGCAAGTATCTTATAGGGAGGAATAGGGTTCAGGAATACACTATTTTTAAGCGAAAAAGATGTTCCAGGACTAGAGGGCATGGGATGAAGTTGGAGGGAGGACGATTCAGAGGAAACGTGAGGAAGAATTTCTTCACAGAACGGGTGGTGGACAAGTGGAACAGCCTGCCAGTGGAAGTTGTGGGGGCTGAAACAATCATGGGATTTAAGAATACACGGTATAAACATAAAGAAATTCTGGAGGTTAGGGTTAAGGGGCAACAGACTTCTGGGAAAACATAAAGTAAACTTACAAGCTCAAATGGGTAGACTGGGTGGGCCGTAGGCCCTTATCTGCCGACACTGTCTGTGTGTCTATGTATCTATATTTCCACAACATGTTAAACGTGGCCTTTTTGGGACCCTACCTCATGAACAAAGCAGTTGAAATATTTCAACTCTGTGCTTAGTGGTGATTTTGCAGTCACTGTCCAAAATCATGCTTTGGGTGGAATTCGAATATTTTAACCTACTCGGTTCATGAGGTGGTGTCTTAAGAAGGATCTGTTTAATATTTGGTGTACAATATGGTTACATGACCAAAATACAAGTGAACATTGAAATATTTCATTTCAACATTCACTCGTAACTTTGCTAATTTCCAATATTTTGACTCCAAGCATTCGACATAGCCATAGCCATCTTTTTATACCACCTCATAAACATGACAGGTGTCATTTTTCTAAATGCTGGATGGGATGTGTTTTCACACTTGTGGTGCAAAATGACATTTTCTCCAATATACTATAAATGACATGGGGTCAAGACAGTGCAGATAAAAACAGTGCAGTCAAACACCACAAAGGCAAAACAGCGAAAGCAACTATAGCACTCAATAAAAACATTGAGTGCTAACACAGCTAAAATAAAGAACACACATACAAAATGATCATTTGTGGGGAGCTATACCCCCCCAACCCCCCCAATTAATACAACTACCTCCAGGGGGGAGGAAAATCAGGGATGGAGAGAAACCTTGGAGGGGGGATTGTTGTGGAGGGGAAGGGGGAACCAGTAGGACAACCAGGGGGGCAAAAAGCACAGGGTGTTAGGAAGCAGACAGACACTCTGGAGATGGAGACAAAACATAAAAAAAAACATTAAAAAAGTGTAAGTACCCCAAGGACTGAGAATCAAACCCCAGTCCAAAGACATCTACTGCTCTCCCTTCCTATGGCTCTGCCCTCTGCACCACAGCAGCTGCTCTGCAAAACTACACCCATCAGAGTTGTCATCATCTTCACATACAAGACAGCTACAGGTACTGTATAGCATTGTTTTGTACCTGTGTTATAATGCCCCTTAAGTTATTGTGCTTTTCGCTGTTTTTATAGTGCGGTTTTGCTTGAGCTGTTATTCCTGCTCTGTATTGACCTGGTACCCTATAAATGCCATGTGTCATGTTTATAAAGGAGAGTCCTAAAATGGCTATCTTGAAAATTTGGGGTCACAATGAAAACAAAATAATTATTAAGAAACATTGTTTGTAGTGTCAACCTCTACCCCAGTGGGTAATGCTTTGTGATCCTGTGTCAGTGACCTGAGCCTGGGGGCAAGCTTAGTGAGCCAGATGAATGATGCAAGGTTGTGAGGGCTAGCACTGTTATATGACACCATCCCCCAGCCAGGGAAGGGAAAGTGTAGGATTATCTGCATGGGTCCAGGTACCATACAGTATATTGAAGATAACTCATTTGCTACCATAGGGCCCTGCTCCTTTGCACCCATGGGTGGCAGACAGCACTGTGCATTGGCTGAGAGATGGACTCTTTGCCCTGTGAGTCTATATCTGTGGCCAAATAGAAGTGCTGTGACCTCTTCTGCAGCCCACCAGACAGCCCTATGAATTCTTGATAACCCTTGCTGCAGTTCTGTAGGTGGACAGAGTCCTCCTTTTGTGCACGGCTCAGAGGGCCCTACAGATCTACATCTGAGGATATAATTGCGCTATCTCAAAAAGAAAGGAAATTCTTTGCAAACCTGTGTTGATGCACCAGTTAGGGTTCAACATAAGGCTAAAAAAGTAGAGGAATGTGTCATTAGGGTTTCCAATCCTAACTCCCCCCACCCCCCACACCTCAACCAGTAAAGGTAAAAATAAAATAGTGTTTTGGAGAATCAGCGGTGTGGTCTTCCTTTGGGTTATCAACCCTAAAGCTAACCCCTTCTCTCCAGCCTGTAGCCACTTGTATGAAGCACAAAGTACAGCTCCAAGACTCGGGGGATCCAAAACCCTGATGTTTTTTCCCTTTTCCTGCTTCAGGGGGTAGGGAGTTAGGGTTGGAAACCCTAATGCCACATGTCTCTACTTTTGTGAAGTTAAGTTGAATCCTAACTGGTGCATTAATGTAATTTAAAAAAAAATATCTGTGTGTGTGTGTGTATATTGATATACAGTATATAATATATATACATACACATATAAACACACGAATAAAAGCATGTTGCATTAACATACATGCATATATACAGTAAATGTATTTACATTCATAGAAATGCATCTGTGGTAATGTATACCACACAAAAAGCAAAATGTTTTTTTTTTTTTTTTTTTGAAATTTAAGTTTATTGACATTTTAGTTAAAAATTACAAAACATACAAATGAATCAAACAGTAGAATGTAAACAGAGAAAAATATAAACCGGTACAAACAAACAACCCCCAAAAAAAACCCCAACCCCCAACATCCCCACATCCCCCACCCCATATACTGGTGTGCCTTCTAAATATTGGTAGTAGAATGGAAATGCCCATCATCCATCTTTATAAATGAAGTCTCCATATCAGTAAAATAACTAAAAGGAACAAGTAAACAAATCAGTTCTCACTGAGCAGACTACAGAGATCAGGTCACATGCTTGTTAATGCAGACACAGGGCCTGCAATTTACCCCATCTCTTATGGAATAAATCTACATGATGATGCAGGCTGGTAATTAAGCTCTCAGATTGAAGGAAGCTGAAGCTCAATCAACTCCTCTGCATAAGTCAGGAGTAGTTGATCGGTCCAATGCCTCAGGACCAACTTCTTAACTGCCATAGATACCAAAGCAATGTAATAGCGGCTCAGTATTATCAATAAGAGTAATCACTGAGGATACAAATTTCAGGAGTAAAATAATTCGACAAACCCAGAAGGAGTCCAGGGTGTCCGGATAAGGGTCCGAAGGAGCAACTTTGGCACAGGCCCAAAAAACATGTAGGAGATTCCCTTCTGCTTGCTTGCACCTGGAACAAGTGGGATGGGAAAGTTTTTTGAGCTTGAAGAGTTTTAAGGGGGTATAATACAGATTATTAATAATATAATACTGGGTTAGCTTTAGTCTATCCTGCGTATGATATTTATGAAGGTCTTTCCATATACGGGGCCAACATAGGGAAGCTTCAGGTAACAAATGTGTCCAGACAGTAGAACCTTCAACTATTTCGGGAGACTTATAGTTTAAGAGGAAGGAATAAATTAGGGAGATAGAATGGGGTTGGGAAGCCAGATTAGTAATCTGAGAGAGAAAGGGATAGGCCTTAGATTCAACAAAGAGGGACCAAATCTCACAGCAATAAGATGTCGTAGTTGATATACTTTGAAAATTTGTTTCCCAGGAATACCAAACTTATTAATTATTTCAGCAGACGAGAGAAGGGAACCCTGATTGTAAAAATGCTCCAGTCTGGCCTCCTTAAACTGTGGGAGCCAATCAGGAGTAATCCATGAGTTACCCAACTTAATATTGGGATTAAGAATCACCGGTTGGCCCAGATCTGAGACTACCTGGATATTAAGAGATAATAGACATTGGGCCAAAGACTTAAGAGATGCCAGAATTGTGTTGTCTGTCACCCATTGCTCAAATACCGCCGGTGGGTGAAGAGAATCGCATAGGTATCCAGTTTAATCTGGAAAGGGTGGCCCAATCTGGAGCCAGATCGGGCACGTAAATTGGGGGTCTACAAGAGCCACTTTCCTAATTTAGAGAGATGAGCTGCCCAGTGGTATAGTAAAAGATTAGGAAGCGAAGCCCACCTTTCTCTTTAGGTTGAGCTAATTTAGCGTATGAGCGTCTAACCCCTTACCCGCCAAATAAAATGGAAAACATAGTGTGAAATTGCTGAAGGTAAGTAACTGGCAGCCATAAATTTAATAAATTAAGGGGTAAAAATCCGGGAAGAATATTCATTTTAACAATATATCACGACCCCATAGGGAAATGGGAGAGCTGACCACCTCTGTAAATCCTGCTGGACAAGATTTTTAATATTGTCCAAATTAAGTTTCTTCAGGAAGTAGGTTCAGCCGTGAAATGGATCCCAAATATTTAATGGATCTAGGGCCCATCTCAACCGAAGGAAATAAAATCCTGTTTACAGGTATGGACATTTAGTGGAAGAATTTCAGACTTAAAGGTATTCAATTTGTATTGGGAGAAGGTTCCAAACTGCTTAATGATTTCTAATGCCACTTTTAGGGAATCAGCTGGGTGTTCTAGATGCAGGAGAATATCATCTGCATAAGCAGAGATTACTAATTCCTGCTGTAGTAGCCTGCAGCCTCTGTGAGTGAGAAGATTTAAGCCTAATGAAGCGGCTCCAGGTATAGATTAAACAGTAAGGGTGAAGGGACATCCTTGCCTGGTACCAGTATACAAATAGAAAGGAGGAGAAAACCCCATTACAATAGATTTTGGCTGAGGGACATAATAGAAGACCTGAATCCATTTTAAGAAGGATCCGAAATCCCATTCTTCTCATCACAGCCAAAAGAAAGGCCCAATCCACTCGATTGAGGCCTTTTCGGTCAAGTGCTACCAGAGCCAGCAGGATGAGGAGCCTTTGGGCTGCTGGGAAATATGCCATAAGGTCCTTAAGTGATCAGCAGAGGATCTGCCAGAAACAAAACCTACTTGCTCGGGACTAAGCAAGACAGACCAGACTTTTTTAATTCTTTCAGCCAGTATTTTGGCCAAGATTTTCATATCGTAATTTTGGAGGGAAATAGGCCGATAGTTTGCCGGATCCGTGAGAATTTTATCAGGTTTGGGAATCAAAATAATTGTAGCTTCAAACAAAGTAGGATCTACATCAGTAGAGATAGAGAGATACTCATATAGTTTAAGGAGCACAGGTGCCAATTCCTTAGAGAAAACCTTGTAAAAGTTGACAGGAAAACCATCCGGCCCAGGTGCCTTGTCTGGGGTCATAGAGGAGATAGTCCTCTCTATTTCCTCCAAAGAAATGGGAGCCATCAGGATTTTATGATGGGATGGTAGCAGACTAGGGATATCCATGTCCTTTAAATATGCAGTGATATTCGGAATGGGCACGGGGTTTAGGGGTTTACCATACAGGTCTGTGTAGTATTTTTCAAAAATACGGACAATACCTCTAGGGGAGGTTTCAATAGAACCACTAGAAGTAATCAAGGATGGGACTATCCTGGAACCTTCGAGCTTCCGGAGGCGTAAAGCCAAGAGCTTCCCCGCCTTTTCTCCGTGGTCGAGATACTTAGCTTGAGTTCTCACTAAGCAGTATTCCGTCTTTTCTTTCAGAAGATCCATGTATTCACTCTTAGCAACCAAAAGAGCCTTAAGGGAAAGTAGCGAGGAGGTTGAGGAGTAATCCGCATCTAGATCTCTAATTTTACTTAACAGAGAAAGAGATTTCCCAAGCCTAGCTTTCTTCCTTGCGGATGCAATCTTTATTAGCTCTCCCCTAAGATAGCATTTTAAAGAGCTCAAACCATGTCAAATCTAGGGTAGATTCAAGATTATCCATAAAGAAAGAGAGATCAGGATTTAATACTCAAGACCGTGTGGGGTCTTTAAGCAGCTGCGTATTTAACCTCCATATGGTATCTCGACAAAACTCAGGATCTAGAGAAAGTTTAATCCAAACAATGGCGTGATCTGAGAAAATGATTGGGTCAATACCAGATTGACTAAGCTTGGGAAGGAAGGTTTTACTAATTAACAAATAGTCTATTCTCGACTTGGAGCCATGCGGCTGGGAGATAAAGGAAAAAACCTGAGCAGAGGGGTTCGAAAGTCTCCAGGGATCACACAATCCTAACATTGACAACAAATCCTGAAGTGCTCTCTGGACAGAGGTAGAGGTTGAACGTCTTGAGGTCCTATCAAGTGTAAATGAGAGGGAACATTCCAATCCCCTCCCAGTATGATCTGAGAAGGAAGAAGAGTGCTAATTTTGTCAGCAAGGGACATAAAGAATTCAGGTCTACCCCCAACCGGCCCATATACCGAACCTAAAATAACGGCGCTACCATTGAGAGTACCCTTAACCAGGACAAACCTCCCTTCTGGGTCTAAAACAACCCGTTCTGTCGTGAACAAGACATGCTTTTTAATAAGCACAGCAACCCCTTTACTAAGATTCGAATTACCGGCTAAATATGTCTGGGAAAAACCAGAACGAGACAGGGATTTGGCTTCTGCCTGAGTCAGGTGGGTTTCTTGGAGGAAAAGAATATCCACTTGCAGTAATGAGCAATGGTTAAAGACCTGACATCTTTTGACCCGACCTCTGAGTCCGCGTACATTCCAGGATACAATTTTAGTCATATTGATAGCCATTTTAGAAGCAAAATAAAGGGAGTACATGATCGGACAAACCCAGTATTAGAGAAAAAAGAACGGCACACCAAAATCAGAGATATCCAAAAACTAATAGTCTGCCAACAAACACTATAGTAAGGCACCCAAAAGGTAAACACCATTATTCCAACCAGAGTATACTTGCACTTTAATCTAAATAGGCAGACCAAATCCCTCCCCCCAAAACATCCCTCCCTCCCAGTAATGTCCCCAATAAACCACCCCTTGTCAGATTGCCTCTCAAGGCAGCTAATACCAGAATTGTATAACCTAGGATAATCCATTAAGGCGAGACAACAGATACAATAAGTCAGGCAACAGCCCTCCCAAAACCTACCTCCCCCCAAACCCATCCAGGAGCCCTGGCATTGAGATGTAAACAGGAAACCAACACAAAAAACCACCCATTGTCCCCTCCCCCCAATACGATCCCCTGATCCCAACATATAACTATTTACAACGGGGAACCAGGACTGAAAACGAACCAGCCCCCAACAAGAAAAGGTAAATCCTGGCCACCCACCCTTATTGCGAACCTCAACAACCCCAGATCCAGTAGTTCAATTCGTGGGGGGAACCCAGATCAGAAAGTCACCAAACCAGGGAAAGAGCCAGACCCCCATAACATAAACAAAGTAAACACCATAACTGGGGTGAGGTTAGCTAATCCCTTATTTTAAGCTCATGATTAGGCATACAGCTAGCTAACAGGCCCCAGCCCAAAGCGTCACCCTCCCCCATCCCAAGAAGCCAATTATTACAGAGAAGAAAAAAAAACGAATAGAGAGAGAAACCCCGGGACCCCCAGTGCCCCTACCCTCGCATACCGCACAAGACCCAGATCGGGTTTAGACAAGCGCAACATAATCCAAAGGGACTCACCCTCTAATGGCAGACACTCATAATCAGGGGAAGCCAGACAGAGGACCAGACTCTGGATCTCGTAGGAGCGTGGAGTCTAGGCCCAATGTTTCTGAGGGGGAATCATTTCAGCAAGGGATTAATCCGGTCCGTCATACAGGAAATTACCCCAGGAAACTAGCACCCGGTAATTTAGTACCGGAAGCGCATACCAATCGCGGTAATGAGAGCGCGGGGCTCAGCATCACCCAGCAAGGCCTCCCGGCCACTCTGTCCACCGATCAGCCGAAACCCAGGTAAGGAAACAAAGAACAGACAGAAAGGAGATATAGGGACAGGCAGTAGCCAGGGAAAACAAGCAGGGTCTAGGAAAGGGAGCACAGAAACATAGGGTGAATTTAGTAGACGAGGAGGTAAACCAGAAACAAAGAAGGGCAAGGCCCTAGGAAAATGAGATACTCAGATGAGAAATTAGCCCCTGAGATAACAAGACTACATTTCACAGTATAAATATGGATAGTCTCTCAACCAGGGATTTTAAATAAGTCTGGCAACCTGGTGCTAAAGTCCTTCAGAGCTAATTCAGGAAGTGAAGCTGCAGGTAGAGCCTCCGATAGTGACTTTGAGAACTGCAGGGTACAACATTCTGAAGGAATGGATGCAGCAATTAATTTCTGAACTATAGGGTGGAAGGCAGCTCTTTATCTCTAGTTTCTTTGGAGATCTTGAGTAATTCGGATCCGACACGAGCCCCATGTAACCTCCTTCAAATCTAAGGACTTGCTGTATACCGTGTGCCTCTCCAAGTAACTTAGAAATTTCATAATATTGAAAGCGGTGATGAACCAGGTGGAGCGTGGGGCCTTAGCGATCGATGTACTGTTCGAGATGATAGGAGGGCTAATCGGAGAAGGGCCTACAACCTTGGTCAGAAATTTTTGCATGAAGGCCATAAGATCGGGCCCTTCTTCCATCTCCGGTAGGCCTAGGATAAGCAGGTTGTTGCGACGGTTGCGCCTCTCCAGATCCTCGGTCTTTGCCTGGAGTTTTTTGATTTGCTGCTTGTATTCAGCCATTTCGCCTTCAGCTTTGGCTCTCCATTGCTCAATGGAGAACAACCTGGCCTCCGCATTCCCAACTCGCGTGGAGACCGATGAGAGATCGCTCCGGAGGGATTTGAGCTCCCCAGAGAGTTCTTGGAGAATCTCCTTCAGCGGGGTCAATTCTTGCAAAAATCGATCCTCTGTTAGGGGGTTGGATGAATGCGTCTTGTCTCCACCTCTCTCCGGTTTCGGGCCTCCCTGGTTACGTTGTTTTTTGGCGGCCTTGTCAGGGGAGGCAGGCGGCGTATGCCGAATGAGGGCCTGCCTCATCCACATCCATCTTGGAACGTAAGTGCTTCTTCTTTATCCAAATTGCAGCCCAGGTCGTCAGGAAGTATCACAGCCTTTTAACTAAGGCAAATTGCACCGAGTTAGTGCACCGGGAAGATCAGATTTGGCGATTGGAACAGCAGGAGGGAAGAGCTCCGGGCCTCAGCTGTTGCTTAGTTGGCTGCCATCACGTGACCTCTAAAAAGCAAAATGTTAAAATGTGAGAAATTAGGACATGGATTTTCCAGGAATTGTGCCATGATTATGCTATTTGAGGTGCAACTGTTAGACCACAAAAAGGTAATCTAAAATGGCAACATAAGTGCCATTAGTTGCACACTGAAAATGGCATATGGATCAATAACAGTCACATATGCTTTTTTGTCAGCTGTAAGCGAAGCTGTATTACCCTATATGTTTGCAAATGTATCACTATTTAGAGGGATGCTCCTGTGGCAGAACAACTGCCGCAAGTCCTGCATCAAAATCTTTGAAAAGCAGGCCTATATGTAGTACTTAGAGGGTATACATATACACCCAAACAAAATATGCCTGTAGTTAAACCTTACAATGAGTCAGGAAACCATTGCTGTTTATGTATTTCTGGAGAACCTTTGTAGTTTTTGTGTTGCCAGCATATTTTGTGAACATTTAAAATCCATACAAAGAATTTTAATAACAAAACACCATCTCACTGAAAAGCAACTATGTGATCTAGACTTCAGAAAGGAAGTAAATATAACGTTATGGTGATTTTAATACATTTCATCTGAGTGCTGGAAGGAAGAAAAGAGCTAACACAAAGGAAAAAGGAGATAGCTGAAATAGTAGGATGTTTGAGTATCACAAAGATGGTATATTTTTTGCCTTGTATGATATCGGTCTGCCTCATGAGGTGATAGTTTTGATCAGGAATAGGCAAACTTGTTTGCAAAATACTGAACACCTTGAGCATGGCTAGATTCAAAATGTTAGAAACCAAAGCAACATTCCCCTGCCATGGCACCACCTGAAAACTACTTTTAATGTTCCACAAAAGTCAAATACATCTTCTGTGTACAGTGGTCTCTCTTTTATCCACCAATCTGCATCATAAATTTTGGTGGATAAAATAGGGTGGTAGATAATAGAGGGTGGTATTTGAAGGGGGAGATAACATATGCTGGAAAACAACAGGAGCTCCTACTGGTGGTAAGCGAGAGTGGTGGATAAATGAGGCAGTACTGTGATGAATTTAAAGAACTTTAACGTTTCCAATAAATCAAAATATGCCTTAGAAGAAAAGTACAAAAAAGGAACTGGGTGGGGTAGATATAGAATGTTCAAATAAATGTTTTTGTACAAGGAAATTTAAAAATATATTGCAGCCTTTTCTTGTCCTAATATGAACCAATTTCATTAGAAACATAAAAATTGTCAGCAGATAAGGACCGCTAGGTCCATCCAGTCTGCCCATAGGCCCTATACATGTATGCATCCACTCACCCTAAGTTGTCAATGGCTTTTCATCACTCGCTTCCTGACCAAGGTTTCCCTGTGCTTGTCCCAGGCATGCTTAAACCCCTTCACTGTGCTTGCCTCTACCACCTCTTGTGGCAGACTATTCCAAGCATTCACCACCCTCTCCATGTAGAAAAACATCTTTATGTTACCTTTTAATCTCCCCCCCTCCAATTTCATATTGTGCCCCCTTGTTCTGGTATCTTTTCTACACTGGAAAAGATCTTCCAACTGCACCTTGTTTATGCCCTTGAGGTACTTCAAAGTTTCTATAATGTCACCCCTTTCTCTCCTCTCCTCCAGTGATTGCATATTGAGGCCTCTTAGTCTCTCCTCATATGTTTTGTGGTGCAAACCATGCACCATCTTTGTCGTCCTTCTCTGGACAGCCTCCACCATGTTTATGTCCTTATGCATGTGTGGTCTCCAGTACCACATACAGTACTCCAGGTGAGGCCTTACCAGTGTTTTATGCAATGGCATCACCACTTCCTGCCTCCTACTAGTAATACCTCTGCTTATGCACCCCAGCATGCCACTGGCCCTCCCTGCAGCCTTTGCACACTGCTTTGATACTTTCAGGTCATCAGATATGACAACCCCTAGATCCCTCTCCTCTTTGGTGATGGTCAGCACCTCCCCCTATCCTATAGGTCTCCCCAGGGTTCCCCCTACCCAAGTGCAGTGTCTTGCAATTTTTTGCATTGAACCTCAGTTGCCACACCTCTGACCATCTTTCAAGCTTCTCCAGGTCCCTTTTCATTATCTGCACCCCTTCTAGAGTATTCACCCTGTTGCAGATCTTGAGGTCATCTGCAAACAGGCAGACCTTTCCTTCCAGCCCCTCTGCAATGTCACTAATGAAGACATTGAACAGGACTGGTCCCAGTACTGAGCCTTGTGGCACTCCGCTGGTCACCCCTCTCTCCCCAGATTGGATCCCATTTACCACCACCCTCTGCCTTGTCTGTCAACCAGTTTCTAACCCACTATATCACCATATGCCCTATGCCCATACTACTCATCTTGTTAACCAGCCTTCTGTGTGGAACAGTATCGAAGGCTTTGCTGAAATCCAGGTGGGAGATGTCCACGGCCCCTCCCTGATTCACTTCCCTAATCACCCAATCAAAAAAATCTATCATATTCATTTGACAAGACCTTCCTGATGTGAATCCATGCTGCCTCAGATCCTGGGCACCAATGGATTCCAGATGTGCCACTATCCTTTCTTTTGACAGTGTCTCCATGATCTTCCCCACCACTGAGGTGAGGCTGACTGGCCTGTAGTTACCCGCTTCCACCCTGCTGCCATTTTTGTGCTGTTGGACTACATGCATCCTCCTCCAGTCCTCTGGAACCATGCCTGTGTTGAGTAACTCTGTGAACAGGGTGGCCAGAGGTGCTGCTAGTTCCCTCTGCAGCTCCCTTAATATACTCAGGTGTATGTCATCTGGCCCCTTGGCTTTATCCACCTTCAGCTTTGTGAGTTCCTCCAGAACTCTCTTCACTGTGAATGGACTGGTGTCCATTCCCCACCCCCAATTGCCTCTGCTCTTCTACTGTGGCCCTTGACCCTCTCCCTCCTCAGTGAATACTATACAGAAGTATTTGTTCAGTATTTCTGCCTTGTCTACATCCCCCTCCTTACACCCTCACTCCTCCCCTTTGAGCCTCACAATCCCCCACCCCCCCGGTTTTTCTTCTGTCACTGATGTACCTATAGAATGTCTTGTCCCCTTTTTTTACAGACAATGTTAAACCCTCCTCTGTCTGTGCCTTGGCTTTCCTAACAGCTTTCCCTGCCTTTCTGAGACATTCAAGGCACACCTCCCTGTCCTCCTTCCTTTGGATCCCTTCATACTTTCTGAAACTTGCTCTTTTAGACCTTACTTTGTCTCCCCACCTCTTTAGAAAACCATAGTGGTTTCTTTCTTCTTTTCCCTTTGGTCACTATCCTATTACATTAATATAATAAGATAGCCACTGGGCTATGGAAGAGTAAAGGCATAAATTACATACAGTACATATACACATACTTCGGTAGCCCCTCCTCCCCCATACGCGGGCTTACCTATTTTACTCCCAATCATCATCAGCTGAGGGAGAGGAGCAACATAAATCTTTGGTGCTTTTGGGCCTGCAACAACAGTGGCTTCACGCTGCACATCAAAGGTGGCTCACTGCTGCTGCTGCTGCTGCTGATGAGGTGAGGGGGTCAGTGCTCATTATCAAATGTCTGATTCCCTGATTACAATTTGCTGACTTGACTGGAACACTAATGCAACTGCACACTGCAGATGAACCTCAAAGGCTTCTGGGATACAGGAGAGCTAAATACAGAAACAATGGATGCATCCAATGATGGAGTAAAAGACCTATAGCATTGCTTAGAACAGTGGTTTTTAAGTCACAAAAACTGGAGGCCTGAAAGCCAGACCAGTGGTATTGAGTGTTGAGGTGTTGGATGCCACACCTTGCCCCACACCAGCGACTCAAGGTCATGAGTGACCTTGGGTTGCCGAGGGTCAGCAGGGGAGGGAGCCGATTGAGCGTCCAATGGACTGCTCTCCTGTCCCAGGGAGGGGAAGGTTGTCATTCCACTGCTAGGCTGCCCCCTAGTGAAGGCAAGATGGCAGCGCTGGAGGCTGGGAGACACAGAGGCATGGAGACATGATGTGCACGTGCCTCCATACACACACGGTCGTGCCGTGAAGGGGGGGGGCTGTACGGGGACAGAAATGGAAAAAAGTAATAAGGAAATAAAAACCTGGAGGCCCCAAAGGCCTCAACGTGCAGCCAGCAGAACTTGCTGTTGGTCCCACTCCTTTGTTTTCACCCCAAAATTCCAGATATGCATCAACTCTCTTATACAACGTGGTTAATTTCACTCAGTCCACTTTTTTTTCAATAACATTTTGTTGAATTGAATTAAAATGCAATGGACAAAAGTAAACCTATCGATAAACCACAAATACAACAATACTTTAAGTCAAGTCCTTCTTATGTTTTCATTTGATATGTATCCTCTATGTTTGTTTAAAGATTAGAAAATGTCTGTTCTATTATCTTTGCAATTGGGGTTCTAAAGAACTCTCTAGCCACACAAAATTGTGCAGGTGGCTGCAGGTGGCCACAGATGGCTCATCTGAAAAAACTGGCCTAGAGTAACTCACAGCTCCATGCATGATTTTCCCAGTAAACAGCAGGTGCTGTTTCAGATCAGTTATAGTCTGCATATGGCTTCTGTAGGAGTCAGACTGGAGTGAACTGCAGCTGATAGCTGAGGGGGATAGATCACGCATCTGACAGAGGTAAGTTGAAGTCCTATTATATAGCAAAATAGAACTCGATGGCAGATAAGAACCGCTTGGCCCACCAATTCTGCCATGTTTCCTCTCTACTGTAATACCGGAGACCCTACTTGATCTCTGGCTTTAGCCACCCTTTCCTAATCATTACAGTTCTCTTATGCACATCCATTGCAGATTTTTAATTCCATTACCATCTTTGCTTTCACCACCTCCACTAGGAAGCTGTTCCATGTATCCACCACCCTTTTCTATGAAGAAGTACTTTCTTACATTTTCCCTGAGTCTACCC
Source organism: Neoceratodus forsteri (assembly GCA_016271365.2). Classification (NCBI taxonomy): domain Eukaryota; kingdom Metazoa; phylum Chordata; order Ceratodontiformes; family Ceratodontidae; genus Neoceratodus; species Neoceratodus forsteri. Next base: position 1,038,520,899 of record CM057453.1, read on the forward strand.
ACTCCAGCTTCTAGCATAACCCCTTATTCTTGAACATCTTTTTCTCTGAAAAATGCTTCCGTCTTGTACCCTATTTATACCTGTGAAGTATTTGAAAGTCTTTGTCATATCCCCACTCTCCCTCCTCTCCTCTTTGATGTACATATTGAGGTCCTTTGTTCTCTCCTCATAGGGCTTTTGTTGCAGACACTGCACCATTTTAGTAGGCCTCCTCTGGGCCTCCACCACTCTATGTCTTTCCAGAGATGTGGTCTACAAAACTGGACATAGTACTCCAGATGAGGTCTCACCAGGGATTTGTACAGCGGCATTACCACATCTTTCTTTCTGCTTGTGATACCCCTTCCTATTCACCCCAACATCCCACTCACTCTCCCCACTGCCTTGTCACAATGCTTATCCACATTTAGGTCATCAGATATGATTACCTCCAGATCCCTTTCCTGCTTGGTGGTTATCAGTACCACTCCCCCCCATCATGTACTCTTCCTCTGGATTTCCCCAAGTGTATGATTTTGCACTTCTTTGCATTGAATCTTAGTTGCCACATCCTTGACCACTCCACAAGTTTTCTTAGATCCCTCCTTATTCTTTCTACCCCCCCCCCGGAGTGTCAACCATGTTGCAGATCTTTGTGTTGTCTGCAAAAAGGCATACCTTCCCTTCTAACCTCTCTGCAATGTCACTAATAAAGACATTAAAGAGGACTGGCCTCAATATCAAACTTTGTGGCACCCTGCTGGTCACCCTCCCATGGTATGATGGGGCTCTCAAGGTGATGAAAACCATGGGTTGGAGGTTGGAGCATTGCTGCCATAGGACTCGATCAGTGGAGGATAGAGTGGCTTTGAGGTGCCAAAGGGCAATCAACCGTAAGAAGGCAGAGTTCCTGTCCGGAGAGATTGCTGCAGGGAAGAACAGACCAGCTCAGTTCTTTCAGACTGTGAATAGGCTTCTTCATCCTGTCTGTTCTACAGCTGGAAAGAGCTTTTTCAGTAGTACTTTGCGAAGAGTTTGCTCTGTTCTTCTTTGACTGGGTATCCTCTTTTCAGGCCAGGATCTTGCTAGTTGGTCTAGATCAGTCCTGCAAGGTGGAGTCTGGGTGAAGCATGGGCACTCCCATTGTCTGGGTGGAGTTTCAGCCAGTGGAGGTGGCCGAGGTCTCCATAGTGGGTTTTTTTTGTATGATCTATTTTTCCGCCCTGTGCTCGCTGGTCCTCCACTCCTTCAGGCTCTACCAAGTTCCCCCCAACCTCTTCTGTCCTTGTCCAGCCCTCCTCTGGTCCCCAGATTGCAGCTGACCCCCAGGATATCCCGGTGTATCCCTTCACCGGGCTGGTCCCTCTCCTCCAAGGGGGAAGGCACTGGGGGGAGGATAGCCGCAGCACACACTTCTAGGACCTGGGGATGCTGCTGGGGAACAGGAGGCACCAGAAAGGCACTGGAGGCCCTTAGGAATAGACAGCCATCATCTGGAGGCCAGCAAACAATTTTTCTGGCTTTCTGTTGGGGGCAGCATAGTGACATCATGGCATACGCTGACGTCCGCTCCTCCCCCAGTTAGTATTGGGCCGTGCGTACTGTGATACTCCCAGCCTCCGCTAGGAGCCAGCAGGCACCGGACCAGTCCCCTACCCTCCCTCCCGGAGAAGGAGAGCTGTCCCTGGGATGCTCAATCCTTCTCCCCCCAGCCAGCCCTCCAGTGACCCGGGCTCATTCCCGAACCCGGGTCACTGGCGTCGCAAGCGAAATCCAACTGCTGCACCGGTGGGCCGGCTCCATGGTGATTTTGAAGCTGTGGCCCACTTGTTGTGAACTGAACCTGGACCCAGGCCCAATGCATCTTCTAGTGGGTTGCACTGAGGCTATTGGTCACTGGGATAGCCAGGTGTTCACTTTTGGAGGGGGGCCTTCCTGATGCCTTGAAGGAGGCGTTGGTGAAGCCTCTTCTGAAAAAAATATCTCTCGACCCTGACGTACTGGCGAATTATAGACTCATCTCCAACCTTCCATTTTTAGAGAAGGTTGTTGAGAAGATAGGGGATCTGCAGCTTGAGAAACACCTGGAGATCTTTGACATCTACGAGCCATTCTAGTCCATGTTTAGGTCGAGGCACAGAACAGAGATGGCACTAGTACAGGTGTATAATGACCTCCTCATGGCAAGAGAGTGAGGGGCATGGTCAATTCTCATTCTCCTCGATCTGTCATTAGCATTTGGTACCATGGACCACATTGTGTTGTTGAATCACCTTATAGAGTACTGTGGACTCACCAGTACTGTCATCAACTGGTTCAAGTCCTTTCTCTCGGGCAGGAGGCAGAGGGTAATGATGGGGAACTTCTGCTCCTCCCCAATGCACCTGAACTGTGGAGTTCCTCAAGGCTTGATTCTGTCACCGATGTTGTTTGTGGTGTACATGCTGCCCCTGTGGATGCTCATCAGGCAGTACAGTCAGGGTTTTCACTGTTATGCAGATGATATCCAGCAATAATGTATTTTGTACGAGGGACAAATGATGCCTTTGAAGTGCTGAATAAATGCCTAGTTAAGATCCAGGACTGGTTGGACTCTAACTGGTTGAGACTTAACCCAGACAAGATGGAGGTGACTGAGCTAGGTTGTGGGTATGATGGGGATGCCTCTGTGATGGCAACAGTTTTAGTCCTGGGGTCAACCCAGTTAAAGGTGTCCTCTAGGGTGAGAAATCTGGGCATTGCCTTTGATGACAAGCTGACATTTGAAGCTCAGGTGTTGGCTGTCATGAAAAGTGGTTTTTACCATCTGAGGAACATCACCCAAATTAAACCCCTAATTCAGCCCGAAGACCTGCTGTCACTGGTGCATGCCTTTGTAACATCCAGGCTCAACTACTGTAATGCTCTCTACCTCAGCGTCAGTGTGGGGAACCTCTGACTGCTGCAGCTAGTGCAGAATGCAGTGGGCATACTACTGATGGGGATGTCAAGGTCGTGTCAAGTGACCTCAGTCCTGCGGGGTCTGCACTGGCTGCCGGTCAGGCAGAGGATTCTCTTTAAGGTGAGCTTGCTCATCTATAAGGCCCTATATGGAGCGGGCCCTTGCTACCTGTCAAACCTCCTTATTCCTGCTAATCCAGCCTGCTCTCTTTGTTCATCCACAGAGGGTCTCCTGACCTCCCAGGACCAAGCAGAAAACCTCGAGTGATCGTTCATTCATAGTGGTTGTCCCAGTCCTCTGGAACTTGCTACAAAGACCATTGAGAAAGGCCCTTAAGATGGAGGGGTGGACCATCACCGCAGTGCAAATTTTACTGCAAAGGTACATTGTAGTGACAAATCAACCATGTTGCTGTAATGTACCTGAGGGACCATGGCAGTGCTTCTCGTGGACTTGTATCCCCTACCCGAAACAACTCTGACTCAGAGTTGCTTATAATATATACAAGGAGGTGCAGGGGGCAGAGCCTATTGCATGGCAGGTGTTGGGGGTGAAGCCCCCCATAAAAAATGTCTCCTTTCTGTAATAGTTGTCTGCCGACTGTCGGCATGACAGCCATCACTGTACTTGTGGTTGACAAGTGTTTTGTCAAATCGCAGTGGTGGAACCCGGTGGAGGCATTTAGGAGGGGCCTAAAGACCCATCCTTTCAGCATAACCTTTCCTGCTGATGTTTTTTAATCTATACAAAATCTTTTTAATTATTTTAATCTGTTTTTCACTAATTGTTTATATAATCTAAATGTTTTTATCACTCTATAAAAATTTCATACTGTATGGTGCCCCGAGCTTCCAGGATTGGGTGCCAAACAAATACAAAATGACTCACTTACTTAATCCCCTCCTCAGAGTGAGCTCCATTTACCATCACATTCTAGGCCTGATTCTCATAGGCTCTGGCATGGCACAAGGTGCCTGCACCACGGAGAATGGAGTAAGGTCCACCTTGTGCCAAAAGGTACATCTGGGAGTGATTCACAAAGGCAGCCTGCATCAGATGCAGGCTGCCTGCCCCAAATAGGGCCTGCACTGTCCCTGTGCCCAGAGATGGTCTGCGACAAAGCACAAGAGGCACTGCAGCAGACACAAGCTTCCACAGCCTGGGAATGGGATTTACAAGCTGCGCACTGAAGGCAGATTTCTAAGTACCCTTAGACCAGCTGGGACTGGTCTAAGGGGACTTAGAACTAGCACCCCTCGGAGAGCTGTCCTGGCAGAAGTGCCGTGTGTCATACCTCCTCAACCCTGATATATCACAGATGGACCACAGTGCACCCGGACCCCCATCCATGTTGTGTCCCCATAGGGCATACAGTGCAGGATCACCCACCTGATCCCCGATGTGACCCCAATGTGCCCTGTCACCTATCTCTACATGGTGCCCACCCATCCAGATCCTGGTGCCCCAGCATGTACCATGCACATGCCTCCAACCCTCCCACTGGTAACCCCCACCCAGACAGGTGGCACCCCTCCAAATTCCCTGTCAGTGCAGGGGACAGGCACAGCCCTCCGCTCACCTCTGTGGCTGGTCCCCAACTGTACAGACCGTGCAGCAGACTGTACAAGGGGCTTGCGGTGAACTCTCCCATGTGTCATGTGTTTGTTGCATGGGTGATGTTACCACAAGCATTGTGACTTAGGTGCCATGACCCCTCTTGTACCAGAATCTGGTGCAGGGTCCCTGGTGCATGGGGTTGCGGACAAGCAGCGGTTTGCCACAGCCTGTGTCAGACACAGCCCCCTTTGTGAATTGGGCCCATCTGTCTCCTATCCCTCAACCAGTTTTCTACCCACTTTAACACCTTAGGACCCCCATCCAGGCTGCCCAGCATGTTTATGAATCTCCTATGTGGAACAATGTTGAAGGCCTTACTGAAATCTAGGTAGGCCACTTCCACTGTTTCACCTTGCCCTAATTCCCTGGTCACCCAGTCAAAGAAATCTATTAGATTTGTTTGACATGACCTCATCTAAGTGAATCCATGCTATACAGCCAAAGTGGAGGTAGTCGAGTGCTTGCATAGTAGGGGCTGCTAGTCCAGCATCTGGTTCAGTCTGGGACACAGTAATAAATAACTTTGGCATTGAGCCTTGGTGTGTATGCTGTTCTCTATCTTTTTGCTTTCTGAGTGCTTGCACAGTGCATACTTCAGAGACTTAAAGTTGGTGTTTGCAAGGGAAGCTGTACAGTGATCAGTCTCCTGGCACTCAGAGAGATTTAGTGCATCACATCATTAATTCTGCAACAGAGAGCAGTTCTGTGCCTGGGGAGCCACTTAAAGTAGCTAGCATAACTGCCAAATACCATTTATCGCATCACTCATAGGGATTGGATGCCAGGACATGGTGTGTAGGTCAGAGTCAGAGGTGCACAATATTGGGGACCAGTCAGAATTTTGCAGATTGCAGGGAAAATTCTCAATATTAAAGTGTTAGAAGGGTCACCAAGATCATTCTAGGAGAAGCCTTATTGGTCTTGATCCTTCTTATACAAATATGTTACACAGTAACTCTAACAAACAGCAACTCTGTGTCTCGACATCACGTAAGCAGCACCACCACTGCCAGTTACTGATTGTCATATAGAAACAGAAACATAAACTTTGATGGCAGGTAAGGACCGCTTGGCCCACCCATTCTGCCCATTTCCCTACTTATTGAATAAACTGCAGATCCTAGTTAACCAACAGTCTACTTCCTCCTACCCCCTACCAGAATTGCTTTATGTCTATCCCATGCATTCTTGAATTCACCCACTAGTTTTGACCCCGACAACCTCCTCAGGAAGGCCATTCCATGCGTCCATCACCATCTCCGTGAAGAAATACATCCTCATGTTGCCCTTGAGCTGTCCCCCATCTATCTTGAAATTGCGCCCCCTTGTTCTAGCACATCTCTTTTTCTGAAAGATGCTACCCTCTTGGACTTTGTTGATTCCCTTGAGGTATTTGAAAGTTTCTATCATGTCCCCCCTCTGCCTCCTTTCCTCAAGGCTATACATCTTAAGCTCCTTTAGCCTTTCTTCATATGTCTTCTGGTGCAGACCCTGCACCATTTTGGTTGCCCTCCTCTAGACAGCCCCCACCCTGTCTATGTCTTTGCAAAGATGGGGTCTCCAGAACTGTACACAGTACTCCAGATGTGGTCTTACCAACTGTCTACACAGAGGGACAACAACTTCTTGTTTTCTATTGGTGATGCCTCTCCCTAGGCATCTCAGTATCCCCCCAGCCCTCCTTACTGCCTTCTCAGATTGCTTGCCCACCTTTAAGTCATTTGATAAGACTACCCCCAGGTCCCTTTCCATTTTTGTTGTTGTTAGTACCTCCCCCCAAATTGTGTACTCTTCCCCTGGGTTTTTGTTTCCCAGGTGCATTACTTTGCACATCTTTGCATTGAATCTAAGCTGCCATACGTTTGACCATTCCTTCAACCTTGACAAGTCCCTTCTCATCCTTTCCACCCCCCCCTTGTGTATCGACCATGTTGCAGATCTTTGTGTCATCTGCAAAGAGGCATACTTTCCCTTCCAGTCCCTCTGCAATGTCAATTATTAAAGAGGACCAGTCCCAGTACTGAACCCTGTGGTAACCCACTAGTAACCCTTCTTTCTTCGGAGTAGACTCTCTTTACTATTAACCTTTGTGTCCTGTTGTCCAGCCAATTTTTTACTCAGGCTACCACCCTGGGACCCAGTCCCAGGCTGGCTAACTTGTTTATTAATATTCTGTGTGGGACTGTGTCAAATGCCTTGCTAAAGTCTAGGTAGGCCATGTCCACAGCCCCTCCCTGGTCTACTAGAGTACAGTACATATATGGACTGAATGTCTTTGCCAGGACATGGTGTACTGATCTGACACTGTACAACTTCATGGGCTAAGGCTCACCTGTGAGTTTACAGGGAGTCATTATCTGCTACATTCTGAAAACAGAAGAGAATTGACAAAGCCTGCAGAGAACCATTTCACACATCGTTTCAGAGGCTTGCATCTAGAAAGATTTCCAACTAGTCAAGGAAGGCCTTCTGCTGCAGCATGATTATATCATGTAACCAGAGGGAGATCCTGTTGGACTAGGGAACCATGAGTAACTTAGGATCTTTGTCCTGTAGTACAGTATTGTTAAACTAGACCATTTAGCTAGCATTTACAAATACCTGGTAGAGGTTAATTTGGGGTTTGTTTGCAACTATGTGAAGTCTTAAATCACAAACAAATGTATAAATACAGATACATATAAAATATACATGCATGCATACAGACACACATGCATACAGTACATACAGTCATACTCTGCATACATACATACTGTACATACATGAGTACAGCTTTGGGAAGGAAAGAAAAACATTCATCCATCAAGTTCCTCCCTCCCACTAGTTCAGTGAGAATACTCTGTCCCTCAGTGTACTGTACATGTTAAATCAGCTTGAAGATCACTGCAGTAGCAACATAGGCGATGTAGCCAGGGGTTCAGGGGGGGTCAGGTGACCCCTCACTTTTGTAGCTGAAGGGTCAGACATTGAATTGAACAATGTTCCGGGTTGAGGTGTTCTGTGCAAGTCTGACACCCAATTTTTTTGGTACATCTGTTCTGGATGTCCATCAGTTGCTCTCTGAAGAAGTCTTTACTCGTATTTCCCTAGAATATTTCACTTTGCAATGACATCAAGAGTCCTATATACTGCACATTCAAAATGACTACTTCGTTCAAGTTTCCTGTTTTGCACTTCCTTATGCTAATGTATTTCTTTTAACATTTCTTGCATGGTTACTAAGTGCATTGTAAGCAGCTGGAGAAAGGGGAATGGGCAGTCATTTAAATATGGGTACCAGCATGACAAGGCTTGCCAGTCCCAGCTTTCCTAGTCATGTATCACAGCACCCCCCCCCCACCAAGTTAGTAGAAACAGACAAAGCAATAATAAAGGGTGGAAGTGCAGGTTTCAAACTGGAAAAGTTCTGGTGAAGGAAAGGGGGGAATAAACTGTACACACACCATTGAACTGCACAAAGGACAGGGATGGGGGGGAGAACCACTGGACAACAGGGAATAGGAATGGAAGACTGGATGCTTGTGTGAGCCTAGTAATACAAGGTAGGATCAGGATTACGGATTATTTGACTGCCTAGAGGAAGGCATTATGGTGAGAAGCAAGGGGGGAGAAACTACAACAGTAGCCTTACTGGCCCTGGTTTTAGGGCATTGCATAGGGCAAGGTAACTAGTGCTGTGCAATTCCCTGTCCTTTGTGTCAGACACAATCCAGCATGGTGGTGGGCAAAAACCTTTTTGGTTGCCACTAACATCTGGGACAGAATATTTGCATATGGTGTCAAGTGACCCTGTTGCATGGAGTACCCCACTCCCTAGGAACAGTGTGCCAGTTTTTGAGTGTGTCACAAAAGTGTGGCAGCATTACAGAGCACCTGTTTACACCTTTTAGCTTCAATTCATTGTTTGCTATTGTGCTATCAACCCCTTCTGCCCCTTATTCTCTCTGCTTTGTGCATCTTGAAGAGCTGCATTTGGTCTGATAGTAAAGAGGCTTACATGTAGTTGGCATATAGAGGATTGTGTATGAGCAACCATACACAGCAAGGCTGTGTTTCAGTCAAGAGGTTTCCACAGTAACAGGAGACCTCTGGAGACCTCAAGAGCTCAGCTCAAGAGGTCTCTTGTTACCGTGGAATCCTCAAGATTGAAACTCAGCCTTGTATGTGTATGGTTGCACATACACAATCTTTTATAGTGTATGGGCAACCATTAGTACAAGCCTGTGTCCCCCCCCCCCCATGCTCTGCTAATGCCTTTATTGTTGCAGTACATTCAGGTGCCGTTCACTTCTGGAGTATGGTCTCTCACCATCGTGGCTACTTCACTGGTTGCCATGGTGTGAACAAGGTGTCTGCATGAAGATATTCTATGTTGTTGTGCTGCAGTAGTGATATCCTCAGTGAAGCACAACAACATCTTGACACTGCTGTAGCACAGAAAGGAAATTCTAGGCATGGATTTCTACTGGCAACTGCATTCCACCACACTCTATTATGATATTCTACACCATTCTATATTACAGAGTTTACTTGTAGTCGGCATGTGTCTCAACAGGTAGTTTGGAAACGTTTCAAAATCTGACTTCATTTCCCATTTGTGTTTATTCTTAGTATAGGTTTACAAGCAGAACCATATTCCATGTGTTACAGAGTATACTGTGTAGCTCTTTAGAAAAATATTGAACTCGGTTATCACTGAATGTAGTCAACGTGCAAAGTATTGGCACACACCTGTTTATATGTGGATGGCATTCACTGACAGCTGTATTTAGTGTTTAATTCTAAGAGAAAAAAACACAAGCATTAAATATGATTCTACTTCAGTATGTGTATCAATGGTACCAACATGCCATGAGATCTCATTACACTACTGCCATGATGGAAACACAAGGAAATTAAGCAATAACCAAGTGATGGCACTGTCTATTCTTGTGAGCTTATCACTGAAGATCATGACTGACATGACTAGACAAGAAGATACCTGACACTGGGCAACACTGTATGGCAGACATGACATGGTATATGGACTAATGGATAAGGCTAAAAAAAAATAACAACACTCTCAAGAACACAATAATGGGAGAAATGGTTCAGTGACTAGAGTATGGCAAATGGAATGTGACTTCCGAGGTCCAATATTCAGAAATGTGCAAAGCACAGTGCAAATGTTCGAGCTGCACTTTGCAAAGCCCAGGGGTCCCAGGATGCTATATTCAGTCAGGACACACCCGAGGGAATATAGAGCCATGTCAGGGCAGTGCTCTGTCAGAGAGCACTGCTCCAAAATGGGTCCCAAAATTGGCCTCAAGAGCTGATAGCATCAGAGAGCTATCTGCAATATTTTCGAAAGTACCCATGCAAAAGTGATCATTGGGCATGCAAGGTGCTAGGGGACCATTTGCATGCCCATTATGAGCCGATTTGCATGTGTAGCAGAGGCAGGTACCGTGGCACCACTCCACCAGGCCAGGATAGCTGTAGCTATCTCTGGTGCTAGTGATTCCCCCCATCCCTCTGATCCCAGCCCATATTCAGTAATAAAATCCCTGGTGCTAGTAGTCCCCTTCCTCCCATCTCTAGCCCTGTATTCCAAACGTAGCATCCCTGGTTGTAGTTGTCCCCCCACCCTCCGATTACCAGCACTGTATTCCAAATGCAACATCCCTGGTGCCAGTGGTCTACTCCCTCTGATCTCCAGCCCCATAGTTAGTAATAAAATTTCTGGTGCCAGTGGTCTACTCCCTCTGATCTCCAGCCCCATAGTTAGTAATAAAATTCCTGGTGCCAGTGGTCCTCTCCTTCCCTCCTATTGTTAGCCCCGTATTTAATAACAAATGTAACATCCCTGGTGTCAGTGGTCAACTCCCTCTGATTCCCAGCCCTGTAATAAAATCCCTGGTGCCAGCGGTCCTCTCCCTACTTCCAATCCCCAGCCCCAAGATCAGTAATAAAATCCCTGGTGCTAATGGTTACCACCCCACCCATCAATCCCCAGCCCCATATTCCAAATGTAACATCCTAGGTGCTAGTGGTCCCTCCACCATCTGATCCCCAGCCCCAAAGTGACATACTGTATATAATCCCGATGGCATTGATCCCTCCCCTTCCCAATCACCAGCCTGGAATTAAAACAGAAACAAATCCCTGGCATCCACTGGTCCCCTCCCCGCAGCAGCAGTCACCCCCCCTCCTGTAACCATATCCATATCAGTGCTGCAGGGGCATACAGCGACCAGCATAGACCTCCTTTCACCTCCTTGGCTTACCGCCATATGACCAGGCAGGGAGTGCACCTCTTATTTATAAGACAGGGCATGTCACTTGTCCTATAAATAAGAGGCATGCTGCATGCCTGGATATATAGTGGCCAGCTGATGAAGTGTGAGGATGGCTGTGCCAGTTGCTGTATGCACCCAGGGCACTGCCAGAAAGGATACAATGAATAATGGGTGCCCAGTGCCATGGGGTGAGGGACCACTGGATGCTAGGGAGGGTTTTCTTGTTTTAATTCCATGCTGGTGATCGGGTTGGGTGGGGAAATAACTACCAACAAAGATTATATATTTCACTTCAGGGCTGGGGACCATAGGGTGAGGGGGCCACTAGCATCAGGGATGTTACTTTTTGAATATGGGGCTGAGGATCAGTGGGTGGGGGATCACTGGCACCAGAGATTTTATTACTAAATACAGGGCTGGGATTGGAGAGAGGGAGGGAAGGGACCACTGGCACTTGGAAAGTTTATTTTACTGTTGGGGCTTGGGACTTGGAGGGGGGTGAAAGGGACCACAGGGATGGGTATGCTCCCGCAGTGGTCAACTGGCTGGTTGGCTGTATTTCCTCTGGCAACTTCTAGGGTTGTGCGGAATAAGAGGAGGTTTTAACTATATCTATTTGACTATATCTGTATGTCACAAAAGGACCAAGCAAACCCCCTTGCACCACACAAATCCACTGAATATCAGCTTGTGCAGATACTCCTGTCGCTGCCCCACTATTTGCATACCCCTATTTAGTCTGCATGGGCGCAGCCCCTGTTTGCCAGTGGAAATGAGAGACAAACCTGCTCCCCAGGAGCCTTCTGGGTTGAGAGGGCAACCTTGCAGCCCTCACCTACAGCCGACGGACTCTTCCCAAGCCCCACGCCCCACGCTGATCGCCCCCTGCAAAAGGCACGGAATTCAAACCAAAAAATCTGCACAGAGACAAACCTGCTCCCTGGGAGCCTTCTGGGTAGAGAGGGCAACCGAGCAGCCATCCTCCACAGCCGACGGACTCTTCCCAAGGAGCCTTCTGGGTCAAGAGGCAACCTAGCAGCCCTCCCCCACAGCCAACGGACTCTTCCCAAGCCCCACGCTGATCGCCCCCTGCAAAAGGTGTGGAATTCAAACCGAAAAATCTGCACAGAGACAAACCTACTCCCCGGGAGCCTTCTGGGTCGAGAGGGCAACCGAGCAGCCCTCCCCCATAGCCGATGGACTCTTCCCAAGCCCCACGCTGATCGCCCCCTGCAAAAGGCGTGGAATTCAAACCAAAAAATCTGCACAGGTAAAGCAGACCAGGACGAGCGAGGAGCACAAACGGCAGAGCGCCATTTTTACTGAAAGACTTAAACTTTATTTTCAGTCACCACACGAGTGCTGATTGTTTTTCCCCCTCAAGTTTTCTCCCTGTATACTTGTGTATTGTAAGGAATAGCAGAGCACCTTAATAGTGAAACATCAAATGCCACAGTAAGCTCGTTCTGTGACCGTGACCTTTATTTTAAACTGAATCAGTGAAACTTGTAGTGCCAGAAAAATTTTCCTGATTACCCAAGTTGCTAAACTTCTACTGCCTTTGCACCTTTTAACCTTACAAACCCCAGTGCCTCTGCAAAAACTGCTTTGTCTCACCTGAGCCCTCTTTGTTTAGAAAGTCCTATAATGAGCTTAACCAGGGCTGGGCTAAAATAACCTTAACTGCATTGGATATGTGATCCCCACCCCCAATGCTCCTTTAGTCTGCTGCTTTGTGTAGGATCTGTATAAAAGCCTCACCTTTTTTCTCCTTCTCTGCAGAGACAAACATGCTCCCCGGGAGCCTTCTGGGTCGAGAGGGCAACTGAGCAGCCCTCCCCCACAGCCGATGGACTCTTCCCAAGCCCCACGCTGATCGCCCCCTGCAAAAGGCGTGGAATTCAAACCGAAAAATCTGCACAGGTAAAGGAGACCAGGGCCAGTGAGGAGTGCAACGGCAGAAGGGACCCTGCCACGCTACGACGGCTGCCCTACCGCCCCACCACTCACCCTTGGTCATCACTCCTTTTATAGGATAAAGCACCTGACTGAAATCAACCTATCAGGTGACTTTTCCATTTGCAGGTTATCACAGCTGTCCACTAGTGGCCACTATAACAAAAGGACCTTCTGGCTACCGTGCCCAATACAAAACTCCAATACCCCCTCTAGTGGCATTTAGCCATCACTGCACATGCTTTCTTAATCCCAACCTTTTTGCACCACCTGCAAATTACTGTGCAACTCGAGGAAGTATCTCTATCTCTCCCTACCAAATTGCCTGCTACCCACAAAACTGCCAGTTGTATCATAAACTAGGTAGTCAGAAATTACAGCTGCTGCTGTACCTGCAGTATCTAAGTGATTATTAAGCGCTATAGTAATCCAGTTATGTCTTGTAAATTGTGTGTTATTCTATTTTTCCCATGAGTTGTATAAATGTGATTTCAACTCTACCTCAGAGGTATGGTTTTCAGTACATATATAGGTGCACCCTTAACTGCCTGATTACCTAATTAACACTGTATCTCCAGCCAGATTGCCTCCCCCTATTGCTTAACATAAGCGTGCCCGGCCTCGGGCCATAGACAGCTCCTGAGTCCAACCTGCCTGCTGACCTAAAGGGCAGTGGCGCTCAAACTCATCCCCAGGAGGATCCTATAGTAACAAGTGCTACCAAGACCACCTCCCTCCAATACGCTGTCGCATCTTTCCCTGGGGTAAGACATCTGATACCCTATAAGTTTGGGTACTGCTGACCAGCAGATCACTGTAGTAATTCCTGGCCACACCACTGACCTGATCTGTCAGGGACTCGGTGCCTAACGAGGCTGGTTATTACCCTTAAGTTTAGCACGGTTGGCTCAGGGGAACTTATTCTCAGGGACTCAACCATCTCTACCACCCATCCATCCCTCCTCCCCACCCGGCCTCCTCACCAGCATGATGCCCTCCATGCTTGGACCCCCCTCTCTTGGCTGCCCAAATAGAGGGCTCCTACTGGCCGTCCTGTACCTCCTCTTCCTACACTGGGCAGATAGGACTATAAGCACAGGAGAACAGGACCTGAGAAGTCCTCCCAAACTGGACATTCCCCCATGACATTCTTGGGACCACTACACCCTCCCTCTTAATAACATGGATGCGCTTCTGACTGCCCATGTATTCTACAAGACAGGCATCTTGTACTCAACTCTACTCACTGCTAAACGGAGACTCTGGACTAAGTCCTTACCCCTCAGTCAGCTTCCTTCTCTTTGCCTCCTTGCTACCCTCCTGCTCAGGGTAGGGGACATCCAACCAAATCCTGGTCCCCCTCCTTATGATCTTCTGGTCTCCTCCCCGGTGGACCTGCACTGAGCGGCCAAAAAGGGCCTGAGAATTGCGCACATGAATATATGTAGCCTGAGACTCAAGATGCAGGAACTTCAAGTCTGACTGGACCGGTACAACCTGGACATCCTGACCGTATCGGAAACCTGGCTCAAGTCTCACATACCCTCCCACAAGGTTGCAGCCCTAGGATACCTGTCCAATAGACAAGATAGACTGAGGAAAAGGGGTGGAGGAGTCCTAATCTACACAAAAGACACCCTTAACTCAGTGCTGGTCAATCTGCTACAGGCCACTAGTATGGAAGTTACATCGATCTTCGTTCGCATCACCCTTGGCCCATGTAAGCATCTCAACAATGGATGTGTATACAACCCCCCCAACCAATGTGCGCTCATCTCTGGAGGCGGTCCTAAGGGACATCTCTGATGAGGTTACCTCTGAGCTAATCATCCTGGGGGGGACTTCAATCTGAATTGGGCCCCGAAAGACAATCCCTCCCTACTAGGGCTGGTTCAGGAAGCTAACCTTATGCAGGTTATCGCAGGGCCCACCCGAATGAACTACAAAATGGGTAACCATTCCACACTTGATTGGGTGCTTACTTGCAAACCCGCCAATATAAAGGTGGCTGGCACCCTAGCGGATGCCCTGAGTGAACACTCCCCAATCTTCTGCACCTGGAAAAACAGGGCCCCCAGAGTCCCCCCGCAAATACTCATGACACGGGACTACTCAAACTATCAACCTGAACACTTGATTGGCTGCCTAAACGGGATTGATTGGAGCCCAATCAAACTACTCCCCACACTGGAAGAGGCTACAGCCTTCTTCCAGGGAGCCATCATTATGGTTGCTGACTGCTTGGCCCCTTTGAAGAAATTCTGCACCAAGGGGAGCTGCTACAAGTGGATCACCCCTCAAGTGAAAACACTGATGAAAACTAGGGACACTGCTTGGAAAAAATACAAGCTCTCTTCCCTATCGGCTGACCTAAACCACTACAAGACGCTGAGAAATAAGTGCAAACTGGCCATCAAAGTGGCAAAACGAGACTACCTCACAGATCTACAGAAAAATACCCTAGGCAACCCTAGACTCTTTTGGGCTCACATAAACAGGCTTATAAAGGGGAGCCGGAAGACCGCTCACTGCCCCATAGAGGTCAATGGCCAATTAACTAACAATGACCCTAGCATCGCCATGGCTCTCAACCACCAGTTCACAAACCTGGACCTGCTCAAAGCAGACTTGCTACCCCTCCTCCCAGTCTCAAATGATCCCATCCCCCAAAGCCTGGACCACCCAACCTTCCACATCCGGCTTGTAAGACCTAACGATGTCCTCCCATTACTAAAGTCCCTCAAAATGTCGGGAGCTATGGGACCCGATAGCATCCCCCCCCGCATACTAAGGGAAGGGGTCCCTGCACTCACCAGGCCCCTCACCTGGCTCCTCAATCGATCTCTTATCGCAGGTGCCACCCCAGAACAATGGAAACTGGCCCATGTAGTCCCCATCCATAAGGGTGGTTCAAGGGAGACTACCAACAATTATAGGCCCATCTCCCTGCTATCTAGCCTTGGTAAGATTCAAGAGAGACTAATTTACAGACAACTCCGGGACTACCTAGAGCTCCACCATTTACTTGCCCCCTCCCAGCACGGTTTCAGAACCAATCATGGGACTGACACCGTGCTTATCAAGTTCTCCACTGATGTTCTTAGAGAACTGGACAAGGGATCCCCCACCGGGGCAGTCTTCATTGACCTTTCCAAGGCTTTTGACCTTGTAAACCACAACCTGCTCCTTACAAAACTGAGCCAGGTAGGGTTAGATAGCCGCTCCCTAGCGTGGTTCAACAGCTACCTCACAGGGAGGACACAGAGTGTAAAATGGAAAGACTCCCTGTCGGATCCTCTCCCCCTAATGGATGGGGTGCCCCAAGGATCTATCCTTGGCCCCCTTCTCTTCTTTCTTTTCACAAACGATCTCAGTAAACACTGTGGGGGTAGCTCAGTGGTACAGTATGCGGATGACGCGGTCATACACTGCCCCTTCTCTAATCTGGGAGATCTCTGCTCCGGGCTACTGGAAGACCTGAGTTCCCTTGAGCAATGGCTTGTCACCAACAGAATGATCATTAACCCTAACAAGACCAAGGCTATGCTATTTGGCCCAAGAACCCTTGGCCGGGACAGAAGCCCACATCTCAGGCTGATGACCAAATCAGGAAAAAGACTTGAGGTGGTTGAATCGATAAAATACCTTGGCCTCACCCTGGATCAGTGCTTCTCCCTCAAAGATCATGTCGACCAGGTAACCAAAAATATTCATGCCAAACTCGGGACCTTGTATAGGCTGAAAGACCAGTTGATACCTGCGGCCAGGGCCTCCATCACCAGAAGCGTCCTCCTCCCTACCCTCTCCTATGCAGCCCCAGTGACACAGGGAGCTGCCAAACAAGAGATGAACAGATTACAAGTTCTCTATCACAAGGTGGCTCGCTTCGTCACCCGGTCCGGCTCCCGGGCTCACCACTGTGACACTCTGTCCCAACTAAACTGACCCTCCTGGGAGGCCCGGCTCTAATACCCCCGACTCTGCCACACTCATAAACTACTCAGCCCATCCCCTCCTCCCAGCCTCACTGGACTCATTGCCCAAAAGAGAAACCCTAGGCTCCTCAGAACAATGGACAGAACCCTCCTCTCAGTGCCAAGGGTTGTAACCAAGCCGGGGGGTAAGTCATTACGCATCACAGCGCCCACCCTATGGAACTCCTGCCCCTGGTGTTCAGGATGCTACCTCTACCACCTTCCGCCATTAGGCTGAAGGCTCATATGATGATCACCTCCATATGCACCAGCTAAAGTGAGAGGCTCCTAAGTGGAAGCCCACCCTCTCTCCCTCATATGGAAATAGCTACTATCACTGCACCCCATCTATATAGCACTGCACCCCATCTGTAGAGCTTACCCAGGAAATGTTAACTGCTAAAAAGCTACTATGTCTTACCTCTTAAATGTAACTGCTGAAAAACTACTATGTATTATGTTCCTCGCTGTCTAGTGTAATGTACCTGTGCTGTATGCTACCCCATGTATTATTCCATGTAATTCCCCGGGTCGCCCTGAAAAAGAGACCTTCTGGGCCCAGCAGGCTTACCTGGTTATCAAAATTTAATAAATAAGTAAATGAGCCATTTAAAAAATTAATTCACTGTTCCATACAGCAACACTGGGGTCTACAACTCTACTATGCTCTAATAGCACTCAGACTTTCACCTGATGCCCTACAGCACTTATACCCCCCTCCTGCCCCCACTAGCCTGCCACTTTTCCCACCTCTCTCCTTCTTTCCCCTGCCCCTAAGCCTACCCCTGCCCCCCCTTTCCTTCTGTCTTGCCCCTTTGATGTTATGAACTGTGATTGTTTTCCTATTTGAATTTATATTACAGCAACTGTTTTTTCTCACTTTTACTTGAATTGGACCTTGTACCTGTATACCATTACTGCTTGTGTCTTGCACATCTGTATTTTGGCTATGCTTATGTACATACTGATACAGCATTACCTGTCTACCCTGTCTGCCAATTGCCTTGCATCACCGCTGTTCTCTCTCTCTGCCCTCACCATCAGCTGGTGGGCGTGCATGTATTGTCTCTTGTAATTGGCTGTTTGTACCTGTACCTATTTTTTGCCACCTTGAGGCCCCGGGTTGTAACTGAAGATGGTCTTCTGGATCAGTGCACCACCTACCTGGTCACCAAAGACATAAATAAATAAATAAACTTCTGCACAAAGCCCACTTTGTGCAGGGAAAGACCAGTTAGCTCCCACGCAAACATCTTAATATTGGACCCCTAGTCATGTGACGGTCCCTTAATAATTGATGACAACTGAGAGAAGAATCAATAGTAATAGGCAGTGTGTCTGAAGTACAGCAAATGTGACACTGCTTGTGGCTGCACAAATAAGCCCCACAATAACTGATGCCAGTTGGCTAAAGAAATCAGTGCACAACAGGAAATGCTGGGCACTCACGAACAGAATGTTCAACTTGGGGAAAAAACATCAGACAGTAAAGCAGGTGCAAAACTGATTTATTTGAAAATCCCAAGCAGAACAATAGGTGTGGGGAGTAGGGTTAGTACCACCAGACATCCTGGCACATTGACCATAGTCTTCATCAGGAGGCATCAGCGGACTATATCCTCTTGCCACTAGTGGCCACTCTGATTCAATTTACTTCACTCTCAACTGGCATTCCCGTTTGTGCTCTGCACACCTCAGCTTCCAATATGCTCCTGTTTATCTTGCTGCTCACCCTGCTATCCCCTATACTGACTACCTACAAGCTTCTCACCTTGAGTGCATACTCTTCCTAAGTTCTTGACTATCACCTGACTGTCAGGCAGCTTTACTCCGCAGCACCACCAGTGAGATTAAATTGTCTAGTCTCTCAGACTCCATCCTATGTTTCAGATGGATTCACCCTTATGGTCTTCCCTCCACCTATCACATCTAATGACTACCGACCCAGGCATATCACCCTATGCTCTCCCTGCTACCCTTGGCAGCCACGCCACTTGGAACCTCTACTGCAATCAGCACCCCCTCACTTCGACTCCACTTTCTGACTACCCCCCACATTCTAAACCTCCCAATCCCTACATACTCTGCTCAGAAAGGGCCCTTAGCCATCAAATCTCATCTTCACAAAAAATTGTGCTGGAACCCCATCCTCAGATTCCTCCTCCTCCTCCTTCTTCTCATGTCTGGTAATATACACCCTAACCCTGATCCTGTCACACCCCCTGCACCGTCCTACTCTCCTGCCTGCAGACTGTGCACTGCCACTCTTAATGTTTGCAGTTTGTTAAAAAAGTGGGACTCCTTCCAGTGTTGGGTTCTACAATACCGGCCTGATGTCATTGCCATGGGTGAAACCTGGCTCTCCCCCCAGATTCCAGACTCATCTATTACCCTCTCTGGTATAACCTATACCGAGCAGACCAGCTAAGTAAGCATGGCGGTGGCTGCACTGTATACATCAAAGGCACCCTACACGGACAGGTACTCCCCACCCCAGCTGGTACCGGGACCCCAGGACCTCAGTCTAAAACTTACTTTAGGACTTTCCCAAACTTCCCTCCTCATTACAGCAGTATACATTCCCCCCAGGGAACAGAAAGTGGCCTTCCACTCAGTTCTATCCTACCTGGCCACCCTCCCATCTGAAACTGAAAAAATTGTACTCTGGGATTTCAATATCAATTGGTTAGACAAAGCCGCAACACCATTCATTGATGCAGCTACTGCTCAAGACCCAACACAAGTAGTCACATCCCCCACCTGACTTAACCAGCACACAGGGTCTTCCTTATTGCTAGACCTCGTCTTCACCAACCGCCCTCACAAAATCAAAAGCACCTCAATTCTCCCGAATGCCCTTAGTGACCACTTTCCAATTCTCTGCTCCTGGACAGGTAAAGCACCCAACCCCCCCCCAAAATAATCATACAACGTAAACTTGGTCCTGGCAAACTTGCCCATCTTAAAGCACACCTCAACACTATTGATTGGTCCCCCATAATGAATACACTCGACCCTGACAGAGCCCTCGACCTCTTCATCCTCTTCTTCAACACTATATGTGACAAATTTGCCCCAATTTCTAATAGGGTGGACAAAGGCAATCCGGTGCCTTGGCTCACTGACCACCTCCTAGTCCTGATACGATCCAGAGATTCATTATGGCACCTCTGTAATGAGTCTGGCCTCCCATCAGATAGACAAAAGTACTGAGAGACCAGGAACAAATGCATGTGGGCCCTGCGCAAGGCCAAAGCTGAGAATTATAAATCCTCCTTAACATCTACTTGAGGTGCTGGGCAAAAAAAATTCTGGAACAACATTAAGGATATCAGTGGTAAAGTCCCTAACCCTGTCCCAAATCACATAACGGTAGAGGAGTGCCTGACCTCAGACCATTCCAGTACAGCCACAGCCTTCAATGACACCTTCACAAACCTCAGCCACATTCTCCCTTCTAATTTCTTTGACCCACACCTTGCCAGTTCCCCCTTTCTCCCCCCGGGAAGCACCCCCCTTTTGCCTACATCGCATTTCACCCAAGTCCGCCTAGCCATATCTCAAAAAAGCACTGGCCCACTCCTTCTACAGTATTGACACCTTAGACTTGCGACTTCTCTGGCTCACCCTCCATGAGGTACTAAACCCCCTCACCCATATTCTAAACCGCTCCTTATGTGTAGGGAAATTCCCCACTAGGTGGAGATCTGCTTCCATCACCCCATTTTTAAAAATGGTGACTGTACCATTACCAATAACTACCGCCCTGCCTCCATTACCGCTCCTCTGTCCAAAGTCCTAGAAGCGGATTGTCTCCGATCAGTTCAAGGACCACCTCAACAAGTACAACCTACTCTGTAAACAGTGGAACTGCTTTCAGAGAGGGCACAGTACTACTACTACTGCTCTTCTGGAACTTATTGCACACGTCCACTCCACTTTGGACAGAGGCCACATCACTGGTGCTGTCTTCATTGATCTCACTAAGGCATTTGACATCGTCAGCCACTCCCTCTTACTTGCCACCCTTTCCAACACTGGTTTCTCTCAGGACGCTCTTGGCTGGTTCTCTGATAACCTCTTGAACTGTAACCAGCAGGTCAAAATCGCTAACACCCTATCAAATAGGCTGCCTGTCCTCTCTGGTGTTCCACAGGGGTCCATCTTAGGTCCCCTACTTTTCAGATTCTTCCTTAACTCCCTCCCCAAGTCCTGCCTGGCAACCTGCTACTTTACGTTGATGATGCTGTGCTCTATTCCTCCAACTCTGACCCCATTGAACTCCACTATTCCCTGCAATCTTCCTTTAGTTGCACTGAAAATTGGTTCTCCTCTCAGCGCCTTATTCTCATCTATGAGAAGACCAAAGTTATGCCATTCACCCACCCTCTGTACTCCCGTAAAGAGCTTTGCCCTCAAGTACTACCTGTCAATCTGACCCCTCTGGAGGTAGTGGATTCCTTTAAATACCTAAGCATCACTCTAGACCCGGTTCTTAATTTCCACCAATATATCCACCTCCTGTCTACTGCCTTAATGTTATGCTTGGCCTATTGTGTTGCTTCAAACATTGCCTTACTGCTGATGCCCTTAGGCTTGCTCTCTCCTCCTCGGTCCTCTCCCTGCTTGATTATGGTATACTGCTCTGTAGTGTGGCAAACACTTCAGCCCTACATAGACTTCATCTCTCCCTAAATAAAACTTGCCAACTCATACTGGGATGTGACTGTTTCACCCATACCTGCTCACTCTATAATGCTACCAACTGGTTAAATTTCAACAATAGAATCAGGTTCCACACTTGCCTCATAGCTGAAAAGATTGCCCTCAGTCTCTCTCCCCCCAGGCTCGTCCCCTTAATCCACCCGGCTCTGTTGCTTAAGCACATCTGTAGCACTGAAAAGCAACTCCTCTCAGTTCCCCACTGCCATACCTCCCAGTTCCAAAGGTCCTTCAGCTACCGGGCCCCTTCTTGGATGAATAGCCTACCCACTTCTCTTGTGAATGAAAACAGAATTGGCCCTTTCAAAACCCACCTTAGGGCCCACCTTAAATCCTCTAATACCTGTGATTGCCACTGATCCTTGCCTTTTTCTCCCCCCCTTTCTCTCCCCTGGCAATGGCCTCATCCTGCTTACCCCCCCCACCCTATGACCTTCTTTGTGTTGATGACTCCATTATATACCTGACTATAATTGTATTTCTAAGATTTGTACAGACTGATTCCTAGTAACTACCTGTTAGCCTTCACTGTTATTTGTAATCTGCGTGACTGTGTATCTTGTTGAATTACTCACTAATGTCTGTCCTATTTTCATTTCCATGACGTGGAACCTTTGTAAAGGAGTCTCTGACTCAAAGGTATATCCGAATACTCAGTAAATAAATAAGTGTCTAGGTGGTATGCAACCCTGCTTATAAGTCATAGCTTTCCACAGTGCGGCCAGTCAAAGAATGGTTGCTGTTCACAACCTAAACTGTGGATGTAGTATAGAACGGAGGGGAAGACACAGTGACCAGTGATCTTATTACGCATAAATAATTTTAAGGAATATGCCACAAAAAGGCATATGTTATTCACTGAATGAGGAAATACATTTTTGCATAAAAGAGCAAGTGCTTAGTAAGGATTTATATATTAAGGAATGAAGGTTTGAAGCCTTTTGAGTCCAATCATGTTGTTTGCTTTCGTTTCTTTATTTTTATGTTTGCTTGCACGCATGTGCAAGAAACATAGTGCCTTCATCGGAGATTTCGGAGGTATGTCACCTCCTCCTCCAATTCAGGCACTATGCTGGCAGGCGCGGCCCCTGTAAGCCAATGCATTTTGGAGCTGTCTATGACACGCTCCAAAATGCGTAAGTCGCCAGTTGAAAGGAGCTACTTGAGTGAGCAGCGATAAGAAGCTGCTCATGCGTGGCTCCCCAGCCGCAGGCGTGCACGCCCACGACGCAGCGTAGCCGACGGGTGCCCAACCTCGTCGGCTGAACTGCGTCTGTCTCCTCCCTCCCTCCCAATAGTTGATGCCACGCTGGGAGCCCACCCCAGCGTGGCAATACCTCATGTTGCAGATGGGGTGCCCAATCCCCGCTCGGCTGGATCAGCCCCCTCCCCAAAGTCCTTGTGCCAGCTGGGGCCCACCCCAAGCGTGGCAAGCAGATCTGCGTTTTTTAAAATTTTTTGCCGACGGGGGTGCCCAATCCCCGTCGGCTGAGCGCCTCCAAAGTCCTGGTGCCACGCTGGGGCCACCCCAAGCGTGGCAAAGTAATCCCAGCCGTCTTTTTGTTTTAACCTGTAAAACAAAGCGGTCCCAGCTCGCGTGCCTCCTGAAACCCCCTCCCACAACCCGCACCCACCCACTGCGCACCCAGCCTCCCACACCCCCTCACCCCATACTTACCCGGACTCCGGTGCGATGATCTTGGTGGACCGGGAACACGCCTGCACTCTTCAAAGCCGACCGCGAACTGAGGAAATGCCGGTAAGCTGTATAATGGGCTAGATAGGAGGGGTTCAACTTTATTGCATATCTCAGGCATTTTTGGGAATTTTTGCACCAAATTTTCAACATGGGGTTTTTGGGAACCCTTCTCATGAATGATGTCACTGTCATGGCGTTATTTGGGCTCAAAGGGTGATTTTGCGCAGTGACTGTGCAGTGACTGCGAAATCACCCTTGGGGACTGAATACCACCATGACAGTGACATCACTCATGAGAAGGGGCCCCAAAACCCCCATGTTGAAAATTTGGTGTCAAAATTCCAAAACATGATTGTTTAACGAGCGTGCGTTGTGCAGTTCCTACGCATCTCGTAAGTTCGCGAAATTTCAATATTTTCACTCCAGATTTTCAACATTGCCATTTCACCACACTGTCTTATGAGTAGTATAGCTGTCATTTTTCACATCTCACCCAAAATGTGTTTCCACCCTTGTAGCGCAGAATGGCGCAGTCGGTGTGCAAAATCAATGTACGTGACAAATTAAGAAAATCACAGTGACACTGTTCATGAGCAGAGGTCTTGAAATGGCTATGTTGAAAATTTGGTGAAAAAATTCCTAAAAATGACTGTTTTACGAGCGTGCGTTGCGCAGTTCCTACGCACGTTCATAGGTTTGCGAATTTTCAATATTTCCACTCCACATTTTCAACATTGCCATTTTTCCACACCTTCTTATGAGTAGTACAGCTGTCATTTTCACATCTCACCCAAAACGAGTTTCCACTCATGTAGCTTGCACAATGGCGCAGTCAAGCAGCGAACTCAGTGTATGGGACACATTAAGAAAATCACAGTGTCACTGTTCATGAGCAGAGATCTTAAAATGGCAATGTTGAAAATTTGGTGACAGAATTCCTAAAAATGACTGTTTTACGAGTGTGTGTTGCACAGTTCCCATGCACGCTCGTAGGTTTGCGAATTTTCAATATTTCCACTCCAGATTTCCAACATTGCCATTTTCCACACCTCCTTATGAGCAGTACAGCTGTCATTTTTCACATCCTGCCCAAAACGTGTTTCTCGCCCATGTAGCGCACAATGGCGCAGTCGGTGTGCAAACTCAATGTATGGGACACATTAACAAAACCACAGTGACACTGTTCATGAGCAGAGGTCTTAAAATGGCTATGTTGAAAACTTGGTGAAAAAATGCTTAAAAATGACTTTTATGAGCGTGTGTTGCACAGTTCCTATGCATGCTCGTAAGTTTGCAAATTTAATATTTTCACTCTAGATTTTCAACATATCCATTTTATTAAACTTCCTTATGAACAGTCCAGCTGCAATTTTTCATATGTCACCCAAAATGTGTTATCGCACATGTAGTGCACAATGGTGCTGTTGGTGTGCGAAAGCAATGTTTAGGACAGATTAAGAAAATCACATTTACACTGTTCATGAGCAAAGGTCTTAAAATGGCTATGTTGAAAATTTGGTGACAAAAGTCCATAAAATGACTGTGTTACGAGTGAGCATTGTGCAGTTTCCACGCATCCTCATTAGTTCATGACTTAGTAATATTTTCAGTCCAGATTTTCACTAGTGGCATTTTTCAACACTTCCTTATGAACAGTACAGCTGCCATTTTTCACAACATGGCTGAAGTGTGTTTTCACACTTTCGGTGCAGAGATGCGTGGTCGCTGTGGGAAATCATTGTTCGGCACAGATAAAGAAAATCACAGTGACACTGTTCATGATCGGAGGCACCAAAATGCCTGAGTTGACAATCTGCTATAAAATATCCCCAACCTACTTACATAACGGGTGTGCATTGCACAGTTTCTATGTACGCTCGTGACTTCACCATTTTTTTAAATATTTTTACTACACATTTGCAACATAGCCATTTTTACACCTCCCCATGAAAGAGTACAGCTGTCATTTTTTACAGCCTGTTCGGAATATTTTTGCACCTGTGGTGCTAAATCCCGTAGTCACTGTGCATAAGCAGCTTTCGGCTACCAAACTGATATTCCCCCTGTTCATGAGGTGGGGTCACAAAACAAACATGTTGAAAATTTGGAGTTTAAATACCAACGAATGCCTGAGGTATTAGGCTTTTCAACTAAATCTCCCAACCCTATAGAGAATGACAGGAATCAGGGGTGTGACTTGGGATTCTTGCCTGTGATGCTCATACCATTCCACACCCTGCAGTCACTGAGAGGCATCGAGGTATGCCTTGGACTCTTGACCCCAAACTTCACCCCATTCTCCTATATCACCCATCTCACCAGTTTCCTAATGAAATGGTGTGTATATGGGCCAAAGACCCTAAGGAACACGCCACACTTGTCAGTCTCTGCAGAGTGGGGTGTGTGAAATGGCTGGCCGTTATGCCTGATGACCCAAATGCACACCTCGATGCCTGTCACTCTCTGCAGGGTGGTGGTGGGTTGGCTTCAGTTCAATACTTCACTGCCATTCCTATTACGCAGCTCTGTAACTTCTACACTACCACTGCCAATGCCAGTAAGCAAACATTTGGCATTGACAAATGCTTGTTTCATTGTGTTTTTGTATTTTGCCAACTACTAGCCAAAAAACCAAAAAGAATCCAATGGAATTATTATTATATTACAATGTCTGAAAGGTTTTACTGGCAAGGTTGGCAGTGTATTTCAATGGGAAACTGCAAACCTGTTTTCAGAGTTTTACAGAGAAATAACACTTTCTACCACAAAAATACAATTTATTTATTAGAAATATGTGATTTGTGATAACCTGTGCTCTTTTGTTCTAATTAGCAGGTGGAATTGTTTTCATAACCAGACTTTACTTGGGAAGAAGGAAAAAGAAGCCCATTACTGTTCTTAAAAAAGTAAAATCATACAGATGGACCACAATAGTGCAAACATACCAAAGTCAAAGTGTTTTGCTGAAAAAGTTTTCTATTTCCTTTGAAAAAGACAGAATCATGTATTTATTTTCTCATTGAAATACAGCGGGATAGCTGGCAGTTTCTGGCCTCACAATACCAGGATTCCAATAAGTTCTTTTTTACAAGCAGCGTGACAAGCAAAGGTAAAATTCCACTTGTTTCACAACACCAACACATGTTTTCTTAAAAAAGAATAAATTAATTACTAACATGTCAAAATACAATTAATAATCGGTTGTCTATTAGAAGTAAACACCAAAGGCCTAATAGCCAAGTGTTTGTGAAGGCTCCAACTGGTAAATTAATTACTGTACTAACATATCAAAATACAATGAATAAAATAATCAGTTGTTTATTAGAAATTAACACCAGGGACCCGATAGACTTCTTTTTGATCTTGTTACTGTGGGGGGATTTATTTTTTCTCTCCCTTCTCTTCCCCTGTGGGTTTTCCTCTTTTCTGCCTCTTACAGTTTGTTTGTCTTGTTTTTGGTTGCCTCTATAGTCTCTTTAAATAAAAAAAATCCTCAGAATTTGAGGGTTGCTCCTCAGCATTTGAGTTTACGTCTTCTGAGTCACTTATATAAATGGTTACTTTTTTACTTGGTCTGCTTCTGGACCAATATTGTTTCTACTGTTGGTTCTTGGAGTTCCTTGCCAGCTGAAAATATGGCCCCTTAAGAAGTCTTTATTGTCTTCCTCTGATTTATTTTGCTTTCTGTCAGCTCTTTTTTATGTTGTTCAGCTTTTTTGCCAAAATGTAAGTCCAATTCCTTAAAAAATAGCATGTTATTTAAAGCAAGACAGTTCTGAGATAATTGCTGCAATTTCTTTCCTGGCAATACCAGCAAAAAGATGAAAACCTGTAGGAGAAGAAAGGGGAGAAGTAGAAAGAAATCTCCACAGTTACAACAAGGCCAAAACAAAGTGATTATCCTTTCTAAGATAAATCTTACACCTGCTCAAATTTCCATCCTTAAAAAGGGAATCAACTTTATTCCTTAAACTGACAAGTTTTCTGTGCAAATTGATTTTAGATTCTTTAGACAATAAGATACCAGCATATGGTTAACAGGTTTTCAGTTTTAGCTGAGGACAATTCTTACAATACTGCAGTGGAGCAGTACCTTATTATTCTGATAATTTTGAGCTGTTTATGAATCTAAGTGATAGCATGCTCCCCTCTAGTGGTGATAATAAGAATAACCCACAGTTAACAGTAACTCATTAGCTACTGAATTTATTTTGTTGATTGCGCGCAAGTGCAAGAAACATATTGCGGCAACCTTTGCAAGAAGCAGGTTGTGGAGGCACGGCACTGTTGTGGCCAATGCCCCCACAGCCTTTAAAGGCTTGGCCGACTGTCTCCAATGGTGTGGCATGCTACTGCTGACACTAGTTCAGCCAGCGTGCCACAACCTTCTAAAATTTTAGCCGCTGCAATCAGGGGCTGCCTTGTCATTGCAGCGTCATCCGCTGCAATGAGGAAGCAACCCCTCATTGCAGGGCTGTTGCGGACGGGGAGCCCAGTCACCATTGCTTGTGTGCTGAGGAGGTGCTCAGTCCCTCTCAGCTTTTGTCCCCCCTCCTTCTGTGTTTGACAATGTGGGTGCCAAATCCCCACCAGCATATCCCCCAATTTCTTGTGTACCGAGGGAGGGTGCCCAATCCCCCTGGACTCATGAGCCCCCCAAGTATGTGCCAACAGAGGTGCCCAATCCCTGTTGGCTCCAGTGCCCCCTACCCCAAAACATGCAGGTGGCATGCTGGGAGCCCACCCCAGTGTGCCAAAAGTACTCTGCAAAACAAATCCGTCCTGCGACGTCTTTTTTTTTACTCCTTAAAAGAAGAAAATGGTTCCTCGCTGTCCCGCAACCTGCGCCCTCCCACTGCATACCCCACCTCCCCACACACCCCATACTTACCTCCAGAGCCCAGCTTGATGATCTTTGGTGGACCGGGAACACATCTGCACTCTTCAAAGCCAAACACGAACTGAGGAAATGCCAGTAAGCTGCATAATAGAATAAATATTTTTTTTTTAACTTTGATGCATATCTCAGTCATTTTTTGGAATTGTGGCACCAAATTTTCAACATGGGATTTTTGGGACCCGTCCTCATGAATTATGCCACTGTCATGTCATTAATTGGCCCCGAAAGGTGATTTCATGGACACTGTGCAGAATCACCTTTCGGACTGATTAACAAAATGACAGTGCCAGTGTTCATGAGATGGGCTGTCAAATCAAATCAAATCAAATCAACTTTATTTTTACAGCACCTTTCAAAGCCAAGGTGCTTTACATAAAACATATACATATTGATAAAATTTTTTTAAAACAGCATTAAAATGTAACAGCCATAATTAAACAAATGCTAAACTAAATAAATGTATTTTCAAACCGGTTTTAAAACTATCAACGGTTGGGCATTCTCTCAACCAATGAGGTAGAGAATTCCACAGGGTTGGTGCTGAAAAAGCAAAAGCATGAGGTCCTGATGTCTTTAATTGAACCCTGGGAATCTCTAGCAATCCCTCATTGGCGGAGCGGAGAGGGCGGAGGGGGCAGTAGGTTATCAGGAGATCTTTCAGGTAACCGGGTCCCTGGTCATGTAGGGCTTTAAAGGTTAATAAACCAACCTTAAAGCTGATCTGCCACCTAACAGGCAGCCAGTGCAGTTCACGGAGCACAGGTGTAATATGACTGGTTCTAAGAGTACCAGTCAAAAGCCTGGCCGCCGCATTCTGCACCAGCTGCAGGTGGCAGATATCAACCCCAGGTAGCCCTAGGTAAAGGGAGTTGCAGAAATCAAGACGGGTAGTGACAAAGGCATGGACCAATGTTGGAAGATCACCCGGAGGAACCAGGTGTTTCACCCAGGCGATATTCCTCAGATGGTAAAAAGAGGATTTTGATGACAGCTGACACCTGAGATTTTAGGGTCAAACCGCCATCAAAAATAACACCCAGATTTCGCACCTGATCAGATGTAGGTAGTGACATACCACCAAGTAGCAAGCCTGATGGTTGTCAAGCTCCCAGACCCACCCCCAGATGACTTGGGTCCACTACCAATACCTCAGTCTTATCTAGATTCAGCCTCAGCCAGCTGGAACTCATCCAAAGTCTGATCTCAGCAAGGCAATTATTCAGCACAGAGAATGCATCATCCTGGCCAGGCAGAAAAGACAGATACAGCTGGGTATCATCTGCATAGCAGTGAAACCCAAACTGTATCACCTGATGCTTTCTCCCAATGGCAGCATATACACTGCAAACAACATGGGAGCTAAAATGGAACCCTGCGGTACCCAACAAGGCAGGGAGTGAGTACCAGAGGAGTAAATTCCAGTGGCAACTCTCTGAAACCTGTCTGTGAAGTAAGAATGAAACCATTTGAGGACTGTACCAGACAGCCCACAATAAACCCGCAGGTGATCCAATAGCACACCATGGTCTACAGTGTCAAATGCAGCAGAGAGATCGAGAAGGACCAGAATGGTACATGCCTTTCAATCTCAGGCCATTAGGAGATCACTCAATACCCGGACAAGGGCAGTCTCCGTGCTATGCTTCTTCCTAAAACCAGACTGGAGAGTATCATAGACATTGTGAGTTATAAGATGATCATCCAATTGCAATGCAACCACCTTTTCAATAACCTTACCAACAAATGGCAGGTTAGAGATAGGCCGGTAGTTAGCTAGACAATCTGGATCTAAGGAGGGTTTTTTAAGGAATAGTCAAATGACCGCCTCCTTGAGGGGGTCAGGAAAGACCCCCTCTCCAAAGACTTCCAGACAATGTCAGCAAGGATTGGGCAGATAACCTCCACACATCCTACTAAGAGAGGTGTTGGGCCCGGATCCAAACTACAACTGGTTGGTCGCAGTGTTTGGATGATCTTCACAATGTCACTGAACTCCAGCCGGCGAAACTCTGACCAGACAGACCAAGTACATGTCACTTCCCATTGACCACTGCAATCCCTTATAGGAGAGGTCGGACTGATGTCAGACCTGATGCTGGCAACCTTATCTGCAAAGAAACGAGCAAACTCCTCGCATCTTAGCTGAGAAAAAGCTTCTCTGGGCTGGAGGCAGATTGGATTGCACAATCTGTCCACAGTCCGGAAAAGCTGAGCTGGTCAGTTTTGTGCAGCAGAAATCTCCCTGTACAGGAACTCTACCTTTTTACAGGTGATTTCTGATTGATAGCCATCATAATGTGCCATCAACCTAAGCCTGTCAGTATCATTAACGGATTTCCGCCAGACTCTCTCCAACCTTCGGCCAATGCGCCTTAACTCCTTCAAGGAGCCGTTAAACCAAGGGCTCCTTGGACGGAGGGCGGGAGGCCAAACACGAACAGGAGCAATCTTGTCCAGAGCATCTCCCACAGCCTTATTATAGGCTAGTATGAGATTATCTGGACTCATGCATTCACTCGACAAGCCCGATAGGTCCAGTACCGCTGTTAGGTCAATGGGTTTTATACCCCTTAAAGGGCATTACCGAACCATCTCCATAGGGGCAGACCTATTGGGGGGGCCCTGAAACTGAACCTTATAGTGTGATGGTCAGACCAGCTGACTGGTTCCACCCCTAGATCAGCGATCTCCATACCCAAAAGGAAGATCAGATCCAATGAATGACCTTTTACATGGGTCGAGGAGGTAACAACCTGTGTTAGGCCCAGCATCATCATCAGCTGGAGGAGATTTTGACCAAAATGTGAGAGTTCATCATCAACCCAGGCACTTAAGTCCCCCAGAACTATCAGTCTGGGAAACCTCAACACCATGTTGACGATGAAGTCTGCTATCTCCTGCAGGAATTCTCCACCATCATCTGGTGGACGGTAAATAAGGAGAATCCCACAGCCTACACCCTCACCCAGGATATATTCAAAGACTCTGGTACTTCCCAGTGGCACATCCACAAGGCCCAACTCAGTCTTAAACATAATGGCCACACTCATGTCCCTACGATCCAACCTTGGACGGTGTATCACCGAGAACCCGGCTGGAACTGCCGAGGCCAATATAGGACCTGGGTTTTCATCCAGCCAGGTCTCAGTGATGCAAGCCAGATCAGTTGATCCAACAAGATCAGCTATAATAGCTGTCTTGTTTTTAATAGATCTGGGATTACATAACACTGCCAAGGTGGGATGAGCTGTCGAGGAAAACCTCGGCACCTGTTCATTAAGATCGGAACCCTTGAGTATGGGGTCAAAAAGCCTATGTTGCAAATTTGGTGGAAAAAAATCCAAAAAAGGACTATTTTATGAGCTGCATACAGTAGTTGTTACACTAATTACAACTTTGAATCTGCAAGATTTTCAACATTGGCATTTTTCCACACCTCCTTGTGACAGTACAGCTGTCATTTTTCACATCCTGGCCAAAATGTGTTTTTGCACTTCCAATGCAGAATAGTGTGGTCGCTAGGGGAAATCAGTGTTTGGGACTGATTATGAAAATGACAGTGACACTGTTCATGAGCAGAGTTACTAAAAAGCCTTTGTTGAAAATTTGGTGCCGATACTCCATAAAAGGACTGTGTTAGGAGAGTGCATTGCGCAGTTTGCATGCACACTCATAAGTTCACAGATTTATAATATTTTCACTCCAGATTTTCAACATTGCCATTGTTTTGCCCCTCCTTATGAACAGTACAGCTGTCATTTTTTAAGATCCTGGCCGAAATGTGTTTTCGCACTTCCAGTGCAGAATAGTGCAGTTGCTGTGGGAAATCCATGTTCGGGACACATTATGAAAATGACAGTGACACTGTTCATTGTCAGAGGTCCTAAAATGCCTATGCTGAAAATTTGGTGATGAAAGTCCATAAAATGACTACGCTTCGAGCGTATGTTGCATAGTTTCCATGCACACTTGTACCTTCGCAACTTTGTAATATTTTCACTCCAGATTTTCAACATTGCCATTTTTCCACACCTCCTTATGAACAGTGGAGCTGTCATTTTTCACATCCTGGCCAAAATGTGTTTTCACTCTTCTGACCCACAATAGTGTGGTTGCTGTGGGAAAGCAGTGTTCAGAACACATTAAGAAAATCACACTGACACTGTTCATGAGCAGAGGTCCTAAAATGCATATGTTGAACATTTTGTGATGAAACTCCATAAAATGACTGTGTTACGAGCGTGTGTTGTGCAGTTTCCATGCACCCTTGTAACTTCGCAAATTAGTAATATTTTCACACCACATTTTCAACACTGGCATTTTCCACACCTCCTTATGAACAGTACAGCTGTCATTTTTCACATCCTGGCTGAAATGTGTTTTCACACTTCCCGATGCAGAATACCGCAGTCACTATCGGAAATCAGTGTTTGGGACAGTTTAGGATCGAGCAAGTGGGGGGGGCATGATCAAGCTCAACTGAGCTCTGTCGAGACTGCTGCAGATTTCTTTGAGGGCAGAAAAAGGCACCAATGCAGGCAGGAGCCCAGTACAAAAGGGTAGCCTGCAGTGCCGGGAGACACAGAATGAGCGAGTGAGGGAGGGGGAGTGAGTGAGCTCAACGGAGCTCTGTTGGGACTGCTGCAGATTTCTTTGTGGGCAGAAAAAGGCAGCAATGCATGCAGGGGCCCAGTACAAAAGGGCAGCCTGCAGTGGAAGAAGACACAGAACGAGCGACTGAGGGGGGGAGTGAGTGAGCTCAACGGAGCTCTATCATGACTGCAGCAGATTTCTTTGTGGGCAGGAAAAGGTGGCAACCCAAGTAGGAGCCCAGTACAAAAGGCCAGCCTGCAGCACTGGCGGAAATGGAATGAGTGAGTGACAGAGGGGGAGTGAGTGACATTATGGGCAGAAAAAAAGCCACCAATGCAGGCAGGAACCCAGTATGAAAGGGCAGTCTGCAGCAGTGGGAGACACAGAATGAGTGAGTGAGGGAGGGAGAGTGAGTGAACTCACCGGAGCTCTGTTGGGACTGCTGCAGATTTCTTTGTGAGCAGAAAAAGGCAGCAATGCATGCTGGGGCCCAGTACAAAAGGGCAGCTTGCAGCGCGGGAGAAACAGAATGAATGAGTGAGGGGGGAGTGAGTGAGGTCAACAAAGCTCTGTCAGGACTGCTGTAGATTTCTTTGTGGGCAGAAGAAGATGGCAATGCAGGCAGGAGCCCAGTACAAAAGGGAAGCTGCAGCACCGGCAGAAATGAAACGAGTGAGTGAGAGGGGGGAGTGAGTGAGGTCAATGGAGCTCTGTCATGACTGCTGTAGATTTCTTTGTGGGCAGAAAAAGGTGCCAACAGAGGCAGGAGCCCAGTACCAAAGGCCAGCCTGCAGTGCCAAGAAAAACAGAATGAGCGTGTAAGACAGGGGGAGTGAGAGACCTCAACAGAGCTCTATCATGACTGCTGCAGATTTCTTTGTGGGCAGGAAAAGGCAGCAACACAGGCAGGAGCCCAGTACAAAAGGCCAGCCTGCAGTGCCTGCAGAAATGGAATGAGCGAGTGAGAGAGGCGGAATGAGCGAGCTCAACAGAGCTGTGTTGGGACTGCTGCATATTTCTTTGTGGGCAGAAGAAGGCGCAATGCAGGCAGGAGCCCAGTACAAATGGGCAGCCTGGAGTGGCAGCAGAAACAGGATGAGCGAGTGAGAGCAGGGAATGGGCAAGCTCAATGGCGCTCTGTCGGGACTGCTGCAGATTTGTTTGTGGGCAGAAAAAGGCACCAACAGAGGCAGGAGCCCAGTACAACAAAAGGATAGCCTGCAGCACCAGGAGAAACTGAATGAGCGAGTGAGACAGGAGGAGTGAGTGACTGCAACGGAGCTCTATTGTAACTGCTGTGGATTTCTTTGTGGGCAGTATAGCCTAGAAGTTAGAGGAATGAGGTATGAATGAGCTTGGTTTATCCAGCAGACCAGACCTGAGTTTGAGTCTCACAACCTCCACTTGCATACTGTGTAACTCTGAGAAGCTGTTTTGTGCTGGACTTGAAACACCTTTGTGCCAAGGCTCCTCCTGCAATTAAGAACTTGAATCAGCTGTAGAAGCTAAACCGGGAGCCAGTGAGAGGGGAGTGGACTGGAAGCTTGTGCTCTTTGCAGCGGAGGAGCGGCAGTCAGCATAAAAGGGTGCTTGCAGCTACTGTTTAAAAGGTACCTGACTTTTTTCCATTCACCACATTCTGCCTGCAACAAAGTTTTACTATGTGTGTGACAGAAGCTGTTTTTGCTGGACTTTACATTGTTATGTGAGAAGCTGTTTTGTGCTGGACTTGAAACATCTTTGTGCCAATGCTCCACCTGCAATTAAGAACTTGAATCAGCTGTAGAAGCTAAACCGGCAGCCAGTGAGAGGGGCGTGGACCGGGAGCTTGTGCTCTTTGCAGAGTAGGAGGGGCAGTCAGCATAAAAGGGTGCTTGCGGCATCAAAAAATTTGTTTGTAGGTTTAGTGAAGGGCTGAGTTCTTTAGCTTGAAGTTTGGATTTATAGACTGAGAAATATTTCTAGTAATTAAATATTCAAACTCTCACTCAGATTTAAAAGTCCAAGCTTGGTGACTGTTATACTGAATTTCGATTGTTTTAATTATTAACCATGCAGAAATATGTATTGTACTGTGTCCTAATTGTGATACTTATTAATCAATGGAAGAAGATTGACTGTTGGGATTGGGGGGTCACTCCATCACCTGCAAGACAGCAAGAAAAAAATATGTTGTGGCATTTATTTATGTCGTCGGGTTCAGAACGTAGTCATAGAACCAGAAGAAATGGATTCTCTAGGCAGTGAAGATTATTTAATCAGGTTAGAATCCAGTGTTTTTCACCTAGAAAATCCCACTTGAAATTAACTACACCATTTGTTTGTAGCATAGTAATACTGCTTGCAGATGATGTGGAGATAAATCCCGGTCCCAAAGGAGTCAATAAACAAAATTTAAAAATTTCACTTGAAAACGCAAGAAGTGTTATAAACAAGATGCATGAATTTCAAATATGGACTAAAAGTTATGAATTAGATGTGATAGGATTAACTGAAACATGGTTATCTCAAAACATACAGGATAAGGAAATATTCATGGATGGTTATAATCTTTTTAGATTAGATAGGAGAAAGAGGGGTGGTGGGGTTCTTTTATATATCACAGAGATACTGGATTTGGGAGAAGTTGTTTTTCAGGGTACTTTAGAGGGAATTTAATGTCTTTGTGTTAAATTTGAAAAATTGCAGCTCTTAATTAGTATAGTATATTCCCCATCAAAAGTAAATACTACCAAGTTTGAATTATTGGCATCTAAATTAGCATTAGTGTCAGATGGTAAAGATTTAATACTAATTGGTGATTTCAATGCTGCTTGGGGCAAGCCAAGGGGATTAAAATTGGAACAAAGTTTTGAGATACTAAATGTCAATCAAATAATAAATCAAAGTACTAGGAAAAGAGGGGTTAAAAATCAGGGGAGTATTTTGGACTTGATTTTTCTCTCTCGGAGCTTTCATGTGGAAAAATGTTTGATTTTACCTCCAAATTTGGGGATCATAATCCAGTATATTGTGCTGTAAAAGGTTTAAATCAAATAATTAAGGAAGAAAAGATTACCCTAAAAAGAAAATTTAAGAACTATCACGCAAATAATTTTATGATTTAAATTGTATAGAGTGGGGAAGATCAAATTTAATTCCAGACGTAAATTTGGCGGTTGAAGAATTTTCAAAAACTTATTTAGAGACCAGTAATAGGCATGCACCATTTAAAAAAAATTAAAACAAAGAAAAAGCATCTTCCATGGATAAACGAATATTTGAAAAAGAAAATTTGTATCAGAGATAGAATCTGGAAAAGAGCAAATAAAACAAAAAGGGAGGAAGACTGGGTTAATTTCAAAATTAAGCGAAATGAATGCAAAAGGTAAGTTAGATCTGCAAGAAAAAAAATTTACAACATTAAAACTGAGACAACTCATGATCCTAAACAATACTGGAATATGATAAAAGATTTGGAAAACCCTTTGAGAGCTAAGTCTTGTATAAAAATGTCTAATAATAAGGGTGAGCTCCTTGACTCAAAGAAAACAGCCCAGTTGTTGAATAAATATTTCTTAACATTGCCTGATATTACCATCCCAGCTGGTTCACAAGTACAAACAGATTTAGTAAATAAAGAAACTAATAATGGAAATTGTCCTCTTTTTTATTTAAAAAAAAAATCAATCATATGGTACGGACAATATTGAAGAGAAATTTATTAAAGATGCAGTTGAAGTCTTATCACCAAAACTGACTGATTTATTTAATCAAAGTTTGATGGAAAATGTTTTTCCCTCTATCTGGAAAATAGCCCAAATAGTACCTATATTTAAGGGGGGGGTCAAATGACCCTCAAACTATAGACCAATAGCAATCCTCTCCATCCTCTCTAAGTTAATGGAACGAATGGTGTTTGGCCAGTTGTATAGTTACTTAGAAAAATATTCAAAATTGACTAAATACCAACATGGCTTTAGGGCAGGTTATTCAACTTGCATTACACTCATGGACTTTGTTGATAAAGTAGCAGTGGCCTTGGATAAGGGAGAGTCCACAAGCACAGAGTTTGTTGACCTGTCCAAAGCCTTTGATTTGGTCAACCACCACTTACTGTATGAGAGAATGGAAAGGATTGGTATAGCCCCTAGGTCATTATTATGTTTTAAATCATATTTGAGTCAAAGAAAACAGCAAGTAGTAATAAATGGTCAATTTTCTGAAGTAGGTAGAATACTAAGAGGTGTCCCTCAAGGTTCAATTTTGGGGCCATTATTGTTTTTGTTATATATTAATGAATTACCTACCAAAATAAATAATACACAAATCAGGTTGTATGCAGATGATACAGTACTTTTAGCATCAGCCAAATCTGAAAATGAAATGATGGTTAAATTACAGATGGATTTTGATGTTCTACAGGATTGGTTTTCTAGCTCTAAATTAGTGATAAGTGATAAAAATAACTCTGGTTATGTTTTTCAACAAAAAAATGAAGGTTCATAAAAAACAGATCAGAGATAGGGAAATACTAATGAGGAATGGGAAAAAATTCATAATAACAGATCAATATAAATATTTAGGTGTAGAGATTGATTATACTTTGTCTTTCTCAGCTCATATTAATAATACAATAAAGAAAATTAATAATAAGATGGGGCATTACGTAGGTCTTCAAGGATATTAAATCTACAAACCCGGAGGTTAATTGCAAATCAATTAATAATGCCTGTATTAGAATATGGAAATATGGTGTATAATTTTGCAGGTCAAACACATTTAAATAAATTAGTCATATCATATAATCGATTGGCAAGATTTGTCCTGAACTATAGCTATAATACTCATCATTGCATTTTGTATAAAGACCTAAACTGGGACAGTTTATCAGTACAATTTAAAACACAATATTCAGTATTTATCTATAAAATAATAAATGGGATGATTGATGGAAACATGGAATTGCCTTCTGTTAGTAAATATTATCCATATCATTTAAGGGATGTAAAGCATAGAAGTTACACTTTTCCAAAAACTAATACAAGATATGGTACTAGGACAGTTGAGGCTCAGACTGCAAATGTTTGGAATAATATTCCCCCTGAATTAAGGAAAGCAACTAAACTATCCCAGTTTAAATTAGGATTGATCACTGTATTTTATGATGAATGTACTTGTTCTTACAATGTGGAGAAATGTGTTAGTTGTTGGTCTGATTGAAGATTTTTGTCTTGTATAATGTCAAAAATTATTTATCAGTTGTTTTATGTAGTCTGAAGTTTTGTATGTTATATTGAATGTAATTTGTCCTTGATACAGGACAACTTTGAAAATAGGTCTATGACCTAAAGTTTGCTATCCTGTATAAAAATAAACATTTTTTTTACTACTACTACTTAACCACCCAGTGCTCCCAGGCCACCCTGAAAAGAGGCACTTGTGCCTAGTGAGGCCCTGATTACCAAGACAAAAAAAAAAAAAAGGGCAAGCAGGCAGGAGCCCAGTACAAAAGGCCAGCCTGCAGCGCCGGCAGAAACAGAATAAGCAAGTGAGAGAGAGGGAGTGAGAGAACTCAACAGAGCTTTATCGTGACTGCTGTGGATTTCTTTGTGGGCAGGAAAAGGTGGCAACCCAGGCAGGAGCCTAGTACAAAAGGCCAGCCTGCAGCGCTGGCAGAAACGGAATGAGTGAGTGACAGAGGGGGAGTGAGTGACCTCAATGGAGTGGTGTCAGGACTGCTGCAAATCTCTTTGTGGGTAGAAAAAGCCACCAATGCATGCAGGAACCAAGTACAAAAGGGAAGCCTGCAGCAGCAGGAGACACAGAACAAGTGAGTGAGGGAGGGGGAGTGATTGAACTCACCGGATCTCTGTTGGGACTGCTGCAGATTTCTTTGTGGGCAGAAAAAGGCAGCAATGCATGTAGGGGCCCAGCACAAAAGGGCAGCCTGCAGCAGAGGGAGAAACAGAATGAACGAGTGAGAGAGAGGGGGAGTGAGTGAGTGAGTTAGCTCAACAGAAGCTCTATCATGACTGCTGCAGATTTCTTTGTGGGCAGAAGAAGGTGGAAATTCAGGCAGGAGCCCAGTACAAAAGGGCAGCCTGCAGTGCCGGCAGAAATGGAACAAGCGAGTGAGAGAGGGGGAGTGAGCAAGCTCAATGGAGCTCTGTCAGGACTGTTGCAGATTTCTTTGTGGGCAGAAAAAGGCACCAACAGAGGCAGGAGCCAAGTACAAAACAGTAGCCTGCAGTGCCAGGAGAAACAAAATGGCCGAGGTGAGACAGGCGGGTATGAGCCTCCAGCGAGACTCTCAGGACAGCTGCAGATTTCTTTGTGGACAAGAAAGTGCCAATGCATGCAGGGGCACAGTACAAAGGGCAGCCTGCAGCAGCAGGAGAAACAGGAATGAATGAGTGAGGGGGAGGAGAGCAAGCTCAATGAAGCTGTGTCGGACTCCTGTAAATTTCTTGTGGGCAGAAAAGCCATCAACACAGGCAGAGCCTAGTACAAAAGGGCAGCCTGCAGCAGCGGGAGACACAGAATGAGCGAGGGAGGAGGGGAGTGAGTGAGCTCAACAGATCTCTGTTGGGACTGCTGTGGATTTCTTTGTGGCAGAAAAAAAGTAGCAATGCACCCAGGGGCTCAGTACAAAAGGGCAGCCTGCAGTGGCCGGAGAAACAGAACGAGTGAGTGAGAGAGGGGAGGGAGTGAGTGAGCTCAACTGAGCTCTATCATGACTGCTGTGGATTTCTTTGTGGGCAGAAAAAAGTGGCAATGCAGGAAGGAGCCCAGTACAAAAGGCTAGCCTGCAGTGCCAGCAGAAACAGAACAAGCGAGTGACAGAGGGGGAGTGAGCAAGCACAATGGACCTGTGTTTAGGACTACTGCAGATTTCTTTGTGGCAGAAAAAGTCACCAACAGAGGCAGGAGCCCAGTACAAAACATCATCCTGCAGAGCCATGAGAAACAGAATGAGCGAATCAGAGAGGGGCAGTGACCCACTTCAATGGAGCTCTGTTGGAACAACTATGGATTTCTTTATGGACAGAATAGGGTGCCAATGCAGGCAGGAGCCCAGTGCTAAACAGCAGCCTGCAGCACCGGGAGAAACATGAGTGACTGAAAGAGGGCCACTGAGCGAGCTCAAACGACCAACACAATCAACATCTGGCATTGACAAATGCTTGTTTTTAATGGCACATCCCTAGAGGCAGGACCAATTTTGAAGCATTAGAAGATCTAATGTTTGAAACATCAGATACAGAAGAACGTGAAATCATGATTACCAAAACTGAACCCATATTTGATGTGTCAAGAAAAAGGTTTTCCACACTGAGGAAAAGGATGTTGAGGCCCTGGTCTCATTTTTTTATCCAGTTACAAACAGTCCCTCCATTAGGGCCTTTGAAAGTGTAGTACTTAGGGAGATTGATGACCTGTTTAAAATGTTACCAGCATTTGCCTGTGGGAACTTGCCCAAAGATGAATGCTTGGCCTTGAAGGAACTAACCAAGTTAAAAAACAACAACATTATTATCAAACTTGCAAAGGCAGCAATATTTGTGTCCTAAAAGAGAGAGACTATGCTAAATGTGATTTTGACCTTCTCAGTAATGAACAGAATCACAGAAAGCTTGACTAAAACCACACTAATATATATTTAGAAGGAAACTCCT
Source organism: Neoceratodus forsteri (assembly GCA_016271365.2). Classification (NCBI taxonomy): domain Eukaryota; kingdom Metazoa; phylum Chordata; order Ceratodontiformes; family Ceratodontidae; genus Neoceratodus; species Neoceratodus forsteri. Next base: position 1,038,561,216 of record CM057453.1, read on the forward strand.
TCAGCTCTTAGAATGGGGCAGGGCTCCGAACTACATAACAGATGATGAATTCATGTTTCTGTGGGTGGATTCTGTAGTCATACCCACCTCTTACATTCTGCCCAAAATTCATAAGAACTTGGAATCACCCCAGGGTGTCCATTAGTGTCCAGGACAGGATAACTAATGGTTCGATGTGCTTACGCAACCGGATGAGATATGATAGATGCTTGTGTAACTTGATTTACTTTGTGGCTTTCCACCTCTCTATCCATGGAATATACCACCCTGTAGGGGTACGATGCAAGGAACCCTAGAGGAGGGTTCCCACCCTACAAGTGCCGTGGGAATGATTGCATTGGCTAAAGGTAGGTTAGGAAGAAGCCAACGGGTAAGAGAGACAAGCTGCTGGAGGAGGAGGGGGTGGATGATGGGCAATGAAAAATGAATCATTGGAGAGTTCAGGATGACTGACCTTTTAAGCTCAATGGGTGAGTGATGTTATTGCTTTGCCCATTGAACCTTGGGCTTAAAGCCCTCCCATTTGATGTGCTTACACAACCAGATGAGGTATGATATGAAGCTTGTGTAACTTGATTTACTTTGTGGCTTTCTGCCTCTCTGTCCATGGGATATACCACCCTGTAGGGGTACGATGCACAGAACCCTAGAGGAGAGTTCCCCCCTATAGGTGCCATGGGAATGATTGCATCAGCTAAAGGTAGGTTAGGAAGAAGCCCAAAAAGAATAACCACTATATTGAGCATCGAACAGGCGAGGATGATGAATGAATAAATTCTAAGAAGATAAGGGTGGACTTCCTAATGAGAGAGGGGAAAGCTGAGGGCCACCATCCACCTCTATCCAACAGCGGAACCTAACTAAGTAACCTAAGAAAGCACCAACTAACTAATATTATGACCATTGGATTGGAGGAGAGGAAAACCCCCCTTTCAGAGGAGGAAACCTCTGAGGATCCAAGGCCTAGGTTGTCTTTCCTCCAGACTGAAGATGTTTGATTTGAGGATGACGTTTGATTGGAGGACGTATGTCGGTAAAGAGAAGGATTAGTTAAATAGAAGGATATGACTAGGGAAGATGATGATGGGATAGGGTAAAAAAACAAAAGAAGGCATAGATTGAAGAAGGAACATGAGGCAGTGATGAAAGATTGAAGATGATGATCACTGCAGGAGGGTGGCTCCAGTGAGAGGTATGTATCCAGATGCAATTTGAGAACAATGAAGACTGATGATGATGATGATCGCTGTGGGCATGCAACAGGTGCGATGAGGTAGCATAGGATTTGATGATAGGAATGCTTAAGGAAGCAATGTAAATAGATGAACCATGAGGTACGAATGAGTGAATGAACCTGGAGATACAGGAGAACAGAGGGAAAGCTGTGAAGGCTAGTACAGGGAAGGTGAGGTACAAAATGGATGATGGTATGAAATGGACAAGGTATGATAAAGAAAGGAAAGCCATGAAGGCTGGTATAGGTAGAGGTGAGGTATGGACTGCAACAATGTATGATAGTGAAGTGAAAGGCAGAGGAGTCGAGGATAGGTATGCCCAAAAGGCATGCACAGGTTGGAGCAGAGGAAATGAGGTGAAGAACATTCAGCGAGTTAAGGAAATGGAAGAACAGTGAGGTCAGCATGGTGCTGAGGACAAGGAAAGGAGGAAGAAAAGGAATAGATGCCAATGAAAAGACCAAAGACGGTAGGGAGGGCAGGTGAATTCAGGATAGGTGCAGGCTTGACAGGAGGGAATTCTTGACAGTTGGCAAAAGAAATATTGATAGCGAGCTGGACGGAGCAAGGGAATAGTGCAGACTTGGCAGTGAACCATGCCAAGGCATACGGAGAGGAGTAAAACAAGAACAGATTAATTATGATGATGGTTTGAAGCCATGGAGGCCAGCATGGGAAAGCAATGTAGGAAGGGATGAAGGAGGGTATGAAGGTCAAAGGACAATCAGAGATGAAGCAGAGAAATGAATGATGGCCAGAGACCAACATGAGGAAAGAGGGCAGGTATCCACAAATAGGCCAAGAAGCTGGAGTGAGTGCAGTAAACCACAGAACAAACTGATGTTAGATGTTAGCAGAGTGGTAGGAATGATGTATTGCAAGTGCCATTAACGGGGTTAGATTTGGAGATCAATGAAGAGCTGCATGTCCCTGAGAGAAAGGGTTAAATCAAAATAGACCAAGTAACACCCAGGACCCAATCCTGACAGAATATCACCAGCTGAAACGGAATTCCGGTGAGACATGGTGAGAGAAACCCTGAAGCAGTAAGACCTGCTTGGAGAAGACAACCCATAGTGCCATCACATAAGCAGTGCACAAAAAAAAACAGTACCTCAGGAGGCATGGTGCAGCATTTGTCCACCATGGACAGAGATGGTACAAATGACTTCCGTAATGAATGACAAAGGTACACCGCTGAAATTGGAGTGCTGCCACTCACCGATAGTACTGTATGAGTGCTGCAGCCAGCACAGAGGTGGGTGAGATGAGAAGCCACAGAGGGAGAATGGGAGGAAAATATTGCGATGGAGGCCTGAAAAAGTAGAGGTGGTGAGGGCCACAGGAAAAAGAGGCATGGATGGCTGGCAGGCAGTTCACCATAGGAAGTGCCAGGCAGTGAATCACAGGAGACACTGAGCACTGAGAGGGGCAGCAGCCCGAATGGAGGAGTCAAGGTGCTGGGAGGGCGGAGCAGAGCTGCCAGCTGATATGGCCATCAGAAGGCCTGAGGATGCGGAAAGAGTGAGGCGCAGCTGGGGGAGGAGCTTAGCGAGGATCTGAAGGAGTGAGAAAAGGAGAAAGACAGTTGACGCCCAAGCAGAAACAGGCAAAATAAGGCATGGGGGCAGTGGGGAGGGATCTACCAGAGAGGAAAACAGGCAGAGAAGGAGTACAAAATGACCGCTGCACGACATGGCATGGGCTTAGAATCTATGGCCGTAGAAAGCTAGATCCAGTGGCCGATCACCACAAAATGCAAGCATAACAGGGGATTTGAAAGAGACAGCCATGGCCAGTGGCAGCAAAAGGGAGCATGCCAGGAGACAGAAGGCAGGGAACAGGGCTGAGCAGGCAGACGGAGGCACAGCCAAGATAGGAATGAATGCAGGAAATGAAGAGCAGGGAGTCGGGAGCTGAACATCAATGAAAAACTAATCCTAATGGCCACGTAGCGAGTGGCAGGAAGAGAAAAAAGGGGCTAATCGATGATCCAGATGTGGAGAGAAAGATGTGGGGCAGCAGGAGGCACCAGGACAAAACAATACATGAGGGCACTAAACAGAGCGAGAGACAGAACAGCCGATGGAGCCTCCAACTACAACAAAAAACAAATCCTGGGAGAGTCCAAGATGAGTGACCTTTTAAGCTCAATGGGGGAGGGATGTTGTTGCTCTGCCCATCGAACATCAGGCCTAGAGCCCTCCCAGTAAGTTGTATACATTTTTGGATTTCTTGTTAAAGAAATGTGTCTCTGGTTTAGGGTCTCACGCCCAGAGCATGAAACGCCCGGCTCCAGCGAGCGGAGTAGAGAGATTCTCAGTGCTTAGCTGCTTCTCCAGGACAATTATGACTGTCTGGTACTTGGGGAAACTTTGTTTTAAGAAGGACTGTACCTGTGTAGAGATGTTTTTGACCCCTGCTCCACGAGGGAAGAAAACTGGGAACAGGCACTGTTTAGGTGCTTCAGGAGAGCTATTTAAGCACTCTTGTTGTTGGCTGAGCTGCCTTTTTAAAGGCAGCTCATTTACAGTGTTCCAGCACCGCAGGGAGGTGGTTAGTGTTGTGAGCGCTGCCATAGCAACCGGTGACATCTCGCGCCTAGAGCACAAAACACTCGGCTCCAGTGAGCGGAGTCTAGCGTGGAGCAGAGACGATGTGGGCAGAGGCTAGTGGCGTCTGACAGCATCAGACAAAGGTGAGGATAGAGTCAGAAAACTAGTTCTATGTAATAAGTATTACAAATAAATAGGAGTATATAAACAAAGAAGGAAACATGGATACAAATATAGTAAAATTGATGGATGGGACACTAGGATTGAGATGTTTGGAGTGTGAAATGATTAGCACGGATGTGGCGAAAGTATTGTTGGTATATACTTGCGGTCAATGTATTCAAATAAAAGAGCTACAATATAAATTGGAGGAATTAAAGCAGGATTTAACTGCAGCCAGACATGGGGCAGTAAAAAATGATAGAAAGATAATACAGGTAGAACAGGAATGTGAAGAATTGTGTGAAGAAAAATCTAAGAAAAGAGGAAGAGAAAAAGATCAAGAAGGAGATTGGAGTCTAGTGGAAAAGAAGGCAAAAAAAAAAAAAAAATTGGTAAGACGAAGAGCCATGCAGTTAGTAGAATGTTCTAATGCATTTGAACCACTGATTGCATTGGATGATGAGAGAAGAGACACAAAAAAAGATTGGGTATACATCAATCTAACAAATACATCGAAGTATGACAATTTGGATATTGAAAATGAAAGGTTGGAAAGTTTTATGCAAAGTGAGGAAAGATTGGTAATAAAAAATAGAGAGGACATAGTTGTAAACAAAGAAAAAGGAGATGAAAAACAAATTAGTTTCAATAGGAAGAATATTGAAAATAAAGAAAAACAGGATGGAAACAAACAGAGTGGTCTAAATAATAGAAATGGTGTGATTGTTGAGCAAGATGATTCAATAAGACAAAAGCACCTTGATATAATAAATGTTGATAGTGAACAAATAAATCAGAATGACGTGGTAAAACACATCCATATTTTGGGTGACTCAATTTTGAAATTTACAGATAGATATACATCAAAGAATAATAATGCGATTATTACAAGTTATTTTTCGGGAGCAAAAATTAGGGATATTAAGAATATGTTAGCTAACATTGTTAAAGAAAAGGTTGGATCTGCAGTATTGATATTGCATTTAGGGGCAAATAATATTAGAGCACAAGAGTTAGAGGAAATACAAAAGGAATTTGAGGATATTTGGAAAGAAGCAGAAAGATGGAAATGCAAAATATACTTTTCAGAGATTGTACCAGTGGTGAAGGAAACTAACAAAAGAAATAGTAAAATTAGAAAAATCAATAATTGGTTAAGACAGTGAACATTATATAATAATATAGGTTGTATAAAACATTGGGAAGATTATATCGAAGATCCCTCCTATTATTGTAGAGATAGACTGCATTTAAGTAAAGAAGGTAGTAGAAAATTAGGAATGGACATTAAGAAAATAGTGGATGAAAATTTAAACTAAAGACCAAGGGGAGAAGGGAAGGAAGTAGAAAACTTGAATGGAACAGAAGTAAAAATAAAATATTGAGAACAGAATATAGAGTAAAAAAATTAAAAATGGAATGAACATATGTTTTCTAAATGCTAGAAGTTTGAACATTGGAAAAAAGGCAGAGTTAGAAGTTAAATGACAACAATAACGTGGATATGTGTATGATGACAGCAACATGGTGGGATACTGAAGTTCATTGGATAGGAATATTGAAGGATATAGGTTGTATTTAAAAAAAGAAGGAATAAAAGAGGAGGGGTGATAGCAATCTACATAAAGGAAGGAATAAATAATAGCTTATATAAAGATAGTGAAAATGAAAATGTTGTATCCTTATGGATTCAAGTGGTTGATAGCGAAGGAAGAAAGATCTTATCTGGATTATATTATAGACCACCAAATTGTAAATAAGAAATGGATAGCATAATAAATGAGGAAATGATACAGATTGCTATGGAAGGAGACATAATTATAGCAGGAGATTGTAATTACCCAGACATATGTTGGGGAAATCAAAAAGGAAGAAATTGAAATAGCAGGAACTTTGTGTCAACGGTGCAAATGGTAGGACTAGAACAACTGATAATTAAACCTACTACAGAAGAGGTTATATTGGACCTATTATTAACTAACAGACCAGATCTTATTAAGGGCATTAAAATAAGGGAACAGTTAGGGAATTGTGACCATGTAATGATAACATTTTATGTTAAACATGTAATAATAGGTATTAAAGGTAAAACCATCGTAAAAAATTATCATAGGGCAAATTTTGATAAAATCAAAGAGGAATTAAGAATATGGAATTGGAAAAAGGATTTGATTAACTAATCTGTTAATCAAATGTGGGACTTATTTAAAAACAAATCATTAAATTTAGAAGAACTGTATGTCCCTAAAAAAAGTGTATAATTAAAGAGGAAAAAAAACATTATGGTGCACTAATAAGGTGTTAAAATCTTGCAATAAAAAGAAGAAAGCTTTCAAAAATATGAAGAAATTAGGGACAGAGGAGGCAATAGTATGTTATAAAAAAACATCTAAAATTAGTTAAGCAGAATATAAGAAAAGAAAGAAAAAAGATAGAGTTTAATTTGGCATATAGGAAAGATAATGGTAAAAGTTTATTTTCATATGTTAATCAGCAAAGAAGAGATAAATAGGGAGTAGGACCATTACATATACTGCAGATGGAAGAGATATTACTGATATAAATGAAATGGCCAGTACATTGAATGATTTTTTGGGGTCAGTTTTTGGAAAAGGAAAAGATGTAAAAAATATTATAATAAAGGAAAATTATCAAAATATAAAAACAGAAACTACAAAAGAAGAAGTGGAAAGTTTGGTAAATAAAGTCAAAGTGCATAAATCAGCAGGACCGGATTTATTACATTCCCATTATATTAAAGAAGTGTTACCACGGATATCAGAAATCTTGACATATATATTTAATAGAGCATACAAAACAGGGAAAATTCCAGATCACTGGAAAAAAGCCTACATGGTACCGTTGTTTAAGAAAGGTAAAAGGGCAGAAGTGACAAATTATAGGCCGGTGAGTCTAATTGCTATATTGGGAAAAATTATGGAGAGTATATTAACAACTAAAATAGAAAAAGTTCTTGAAATATTAGAATTTAAGGATGAGAAGCAGCATGGATTTTAAAAAAAACAGAGCCTGCAGTACTAATCATCTGTGTTTCTATGAAAATATCAAAACTGATTTGAATAATAATGTTCCCATAGATATAATATTTTTGGACTTTAAAAAAGCGTTCGACAAAGTACCTCATGATAAATTGATAATTAAATTAATAAATATGGGATTAGAGAGTCGAATTACATTATGGATTAAGAATTGGCTGAGCAATAGAACACAACTTGTTAGATTAGTAGGCAAAATGTTGAAATCGATTAAAGTGGAGAGTGGAGTCCTTCAAGGATCCGTGTTAGGACCCATTTTGTTTTCCCTATGTATTAGTGACTTATATCAAGGAATAGCAAATCAAATCACAAAATTTGCTGATGACATTAAGTTAGGAGGACAAGTAGAAACATTAGAACAACAGGAAGGACTAAATGGGGATTTAAAAAAAATTGAGAGGTGGGCAGAACAAAATGGGATAAAGTTTAACATAGATAGATCAGTAGTAATACATTTAGGAAAAAAGATAGAAAGAAAAGTAATTATATGCTACATGATAAGGAAATTAAAAAAAGTAGAGGAAGAAAAAGACTGTGGGATAGTGATTGATAATAAATTAGATTTTATTGAACATCGAACAATGGCTATCCAGAAAGCACATAATATGGTGAGGAATATAAAAAGAAGCTTTATTAATAAATCTTTAGCATGTATGGTACCAGTATATAGGTCTTATGTTAGGCCATACTTGGATTATGGGTCACAATTGTGGAACCCATATAAGAAAATGGAAATAAAAAGAATTGAAGGAGTACAAAAAAGATATACAAAAATGATTGGAAATTTGGGGAATATGGATATAACGAGAGACTAAAACGAATGGGTCTGTGGAGTTTAGAAAAAAGGAGAGAAAGAAGAGATCTAATGATGTTATTTAAGATAATAAATGATGAAGAATTGAAAAATGAGATGAATTTAGAATTACAAGAAAAACCAGCTGGATTAAGAAGATGTACAAATCAGATTAGATTGAGAATGGTCAAAAAGAATAGTATATACCATTCTTTTATAACTAGAGTCAGTAGATTGTGGAATACATTGCCAGTCAATATAGTAAAAAGTCAAACACTGGCACAGTTTTAAAAAAAAACAGACGAATATATAATAGAAAATAGAATAAAGTGCTCCCACTGATGTGGGGAACAGTTTATATGGACAATGAGTCTTCTACTGTTCTAAACACCTAGTATGAGAACCTAATTTGAGAATCTCTTATTCGAGTCTGGGAGGAATCCCTCATGAACTCTGTGAGTAAAAGCCATTTGGGTCACATTATTAAATGGTATTGTTAAATTGATGATATTGTTTGTGTCTAGGAGGGGTCTGAGGAAGAGGCTGGCAACTTCTTGCAAAGGCTGAATCAAAATGATATTGTCCTTAGATTTAGAGGCACTGTAAATAGGAAATCTTTGAATTTCTTAGACATCAAGCTTTTTGTGGATGAACAGTTTCAACTAGAAACAAAAGGCTATTGGAAGCCCACCTTCATGATTAGCTCACTAAGAGCTCAGCGCTCATCCCCCTTAATTAATTCAGTATTTATGGACAGTTCCTGCAGATCTGCAGAAACTGTTCTCAGGATGAGAGTTTTGAAGTACAAACCCAGGAGCTGTTTCAAAGATTCCTGGATATAGGGTATGTGAAGAAAAGATTAGAGAAGACACTTTAATGGGCAAAAAGCCAAGACAGGACTAGCATTCTGTGTCCTAAATCTAAGAAAGAAATGGTGAAGAATCTCTCTGCTTTGTAACCAAATTCTCCTGATTATCAGGCAAAATTGAAAAAATGTGAATGACTTTTGAATGCTTAATTTCTAGTAACCCTCTTCTCATTTCTCCATTTCTCTCTTTAGCAGCCCTACAGTCTGCTGACTAGCCACTGGAATAACTGATCCCCCTGTCTAGAGAGGATGTCCTAGAGAGGAAGCAATGGCCCTGTGGGGAGATCACAGCTCCTTTCAAAGCAGCCTCTGTCTGTACCTCTTTTATCTCTTCCAAGTTAATTGACATTACAATGTGCTTTATCTACTTAGAAGTATATGACCAGAGATGTGGAATATGTTAGGACTGGCTTTGCTCTACCTGCCCTAATAACTCTTTTTATTCTTTTTTTTCTAATTTTCAACATTATAAAATAGTATTATAATAGCACCCTTAAGAAATTAAATATGTCCTGTTCCCCAGTTACACTCATTTTCATGTTGGTTCGCTCCTGCGCGCCAGCCAACATATTGCAGTAGTAGCAGATTTGGAGGTGCGGTCACTGTGGGCGAATGCAGGGCACGCATAAGTAGGTGTGTCCCATTCCCCAATAAGGCAGCTGCAGGTACTGCTGATACCAGCAACATGTAAACTGGCCACCAGATCTAAGAAAAGGTTCACTGCAATGACAGCCAAGCTCGTCATGCAGCGGCATGCCCTTTCTGGTGAAGCAGTTCAATAAACATGGCTACATTGAGTGCCGCTGCGTAGAGCGCCGACTTCAGGGGTGCCCAATCCCCCTATCAGCATGCCCCAACCCACTTCATTTGCTGATGGGGGAGCCCACTCTCTGGCGGCATAATGGCCCCTCCCTCCCATTCACGTGTGTGCTGAGTGGGTGCCCAATCCCACTCAGCATCATGCGCCCCCCAACAGTCTTTCTTTGCTGACAGGGGATTGGTCACTCCCCCATCAGCATAATATCCCCCTCCCTCATTTGTTGTGTGCCGAGGGGAAGTGCCCAATCCCCCTCTGCTCTTATCCTCCCCTTCAATTTGGTATGTGTCTATGAGGGTGCCCAATCCCCCGTTGGCTACAGCACCCCCCCAAAACACTCAGGTTGCATGCTGGGTGCCCACCCCAGCATGTCAAATGCCCCTGTAAAAAAAAAGCCCTGCAATTTTTTTTTAAAACCTGTAAATCAGAAAATGATCCCTCGCGGTCTGTCCCTTTCCTTCCCTCAACCCGCACCCACCCTCTGCGTACCCTACCTCCCCACCCCCTCACCCCATATTTACCTCCAGAGGCTGGCATGATGATCTTCGGTGGACCGAGAACACGTCTGCACTCTTCAAAGCCGACCATGAACTGAAGAAATGCTGGTAAGCTGTACAATGGCATAAATAGGGTTTTTTCAACTTTGGTGCCATTTTTGGGAATTTTGGCACCAAATTTTCAACATGGGTTATTCGGACCCCTCCTCATGAATTCAGTCACTGTCATGGTGTTATTCAGTCCTGAAAGCTGATTTTGCGGTCACTGCACCGGATCGTCTTTCAGGATCGATTAACAAAATGACAGTGCCACTGTTCAAGGGGGGCTCTCAAAAAGCCTATGTTGCAAATTTGGTGACAAAAATCCAAAAAAATGGCTATTTTATGAGCGTGCATTGTGCAGTTTCCACACAGGCTCGTAACTTTGTGAATCTGTAATATTTTCACTCAAGATTTTCAACACTGCCATTTTCCCACACCTCCTTATGAACAGTACAGCTGTCATTTTACATATACTGGCCAAAATGTGTTTTCGCATGTCCTGCACAGAATAGCGCGGTCACTGTGTGAAATCAGTTTTTGGGACAGTTTGACAAAATGACAGTGACACTGTTCATAAGCAGAGGTTCTAAATTGCCTATGTTGAAAATTTGGTGATGAAAGTCCATAAAATGACTGTGTTACAAGCATGTGTTGCGCAGTTTCCACGCACCCTTGTAACTTCACAAATTTGCAATATTTTCATGCCAGATTTTCAACACTGACATTATATCACACCTCCTTAGGAACAGTACAGCTGTCTTTTTTCACATCCTGTGTGAAATGTGTTTTTGCACCTGTAGCATACAATGGCGTGGTTGCTGTGGGAGATCAACTTCTGGGACAGATTAAGAAAATCACAGTGCCACTTTTCATGAGGGGAGGTCCCAAAATGCCTATGTTGAAAATGTGATTTAAAAAAAAAACAGAAATAATTGGGTTACGGACGTGCGTTGCGCAGTTTCTATGCATGCTTATGGCTTCACCAAATTTTTATATTTTCTCTCCAGATTTTCAGCGTTGCCATTTTTTTACACCTCCTCATGAACAATATAGTTGTCATTTTTCACATCCTAACAAAAAATGTGTTTACAAACCTGTGACGCCAAATGGCACAGTTGCTGTGCAAAATCACCTTTCGGCTAACAAACTGATACTGCCACTCTTGATTAGGTGGGGTCACAAAAAGCTCCTGTTGATAATTTGGAGTGAAAATACCAACACACGCCTACAGCGTTGGGGTTTCCAACTGTTACACCCCACCCTGTAGAGACTGACACGCATCGAGGCGTGCCTTGGAGTGTTCAGTCACAAAGTTCACCCATTCTCCTTTACTGCACCCACTTCAACATATTTCCTTATGGAATGAGGTAAGTATAACGCCCAAGGACCCCAAAGCACACCACAACGCCTGTCAGTGTCTAAAGGGTAGGGTGAGGTAAAATGGCATGAGTGTTATAGCTGCTGACCCAAAGGCACACCCCAAAGCCTGTCAGTCTCTGCAGGGTGGGTGTGGGGTTGGCATCAGTTCAATACTTCACTGCCACTCCTATTATGCATCTCTAACTCCTACACTATCAATGCCAATGCCAGCATGACAACATTCGGCATTGACAGATGCTTGTCTGCCTTTGTGTTTACCTTTGCACTGAACATGCTTAGGTTTGTGTGTAAATATTCATTTTCTTATCCAATGACTAACAAATGTGTCTTTGTGTCACATGCCTTAAAAATATTCATGTGTAATAAGATATGGTACACACGTATCAATTTGATTGCCTTTTTATCTACTTCTAAGGCATGCTCTGATTAATTCACTGATCAGTGTTCTTCTTTTCTTCTCCCCTTGATGCTACAACCACAGTTTAAATTGTAAGCAGCAAGGCCTTCTGGAATTTCCGCACTCTGGAAGGCAGCGGCTTATAGGTGGGGTTGTATACCATCTGGATACTGCCCCTGATGAAGACTGTGGTTGACGTACTCCTCACACCTATTGTTCTGCATTGGATTTTGAATACATTGGTTTTGCACCTGCTTTACTGTCTGTTTTTTTTTCCTCAGCTGAAAATCCTCTATATGAGTGCTTGGCTTCTTCAGTTGTTCATTGACTGTTTTGGGAGTCAGCGTGTCTCGCATGGCACCAGCACTTCTCCACCAGAGCACAACTGGGTCCTGAGTGGGCTAGAGAAATCAGTATTGGGAGTAGCAGGTCCAATGAATAACTGAAGTACAGCTAACAAGATGTGGTTTGTGGTCCTTTAATGTATACCAGAATAATTTGTAACAGTTTGCTGCAGAAAGCAGTGATAGGCCGGGGGTCCAATGAGTGCCTGAAATACAGCAAACATGATATTGCCTATGATGGCATCAGAAAGATTTGCCACAATTAATTATACTGGCTGAAGTGTGTAATAATGGGGTCAGAGACCCAGTAGTAATTATAAACTAATAACTTCTGCTTGAAGCATGATAACAGAAGGAAGTTGGCTACATGCCTTTTAGGGTAGTATTTCAGGGGCACACTGGATTGTGTCTGTTTACTGATAGTTTCCTCCCACCAAAAGCACCCTTGAAAATTTGACTAATTTGTTTCTATTAGCCAGGGTTAATCAGGTTAAATTTTGAAATTCAAAATTATCAGTGAGTGAAATTACTCTTTCCCAGTAAATTGCTTCCAGCCACAAAGGAAGACTATAAGACCTGCACTTTATAAATGCGAGACAAGGAAACTGGTTTTGCAGAGAAAGAGAATGAAACAGAAGGACCTTATCTCACAATGATGAAGTAAGGATAAAAATTAGAATGATAATGTGTAGTACCTGACTTAATGGGTTCACTGTGAACTACAGATTAGACTTATTCAAATCTTCTCTACTGATCTTTAATAACTAAGAAACCCAGTTTAAACAAGTGATGTACGTTACAACAAACATTTTTTTAGCTGTACCTTTTTATTTTATCTTACAGGCCGATTACCCCTTTTATCTTCTCTTGTAAAATATCATTTTTTTCTCATTTTGGGTTTGGTTTAGTGTTACTTTTTTACATTTAAAATAATGCAAAGAGAACACCTTTGAATATGGCTAGCCGTAGGTTTTCACCATAATTCCCAGCTGTTTTCGAACACTCAGGCATATATTTTCAAAGAACTGGGATGGAAGCAACAGCAAGTTGTATTACTTTGGCATTGCAATTTGCATCTGCATCTGTATCTGTATCAGAAGGGTGCACTACCCAGAGAAGATGGTAATCTTCTGCCATGGTGCTTGCATCCAGATTGGTGACACAAAAGTGTTGCAGATATGATGCAGCCCACAAATATGCCACAATTATGAAACAAGTATAAGTGTCTGTTTGATACAGCTATGAAAATATGATGCGATTTCATGTCTCATCTGGGTGCTGCAAATTTGGCAACCCAGGGCCAAATGAGTTAAGCAAAATGCCTAAAAATAAAACTTTTTAAGCCACTTACTGTTTTCTGGTATTCATTTTTATCTGCTTGATCTTGTGAGCCCCAACCATCATGACAGGGAGCTAGTACTTTCAGTGCTCCCCATGGTCAGCCCTCTGACAACATGAATAATTGCTTAAGCTGCAGGGGATATCTATGTGCCTGGACCTCTGTTTTAATAGAAACAATGTAAAGTAGTGCATTTTCATGCAAATCAAGTTCAAGTTTAGTGGTGGGAAGTACTCCATTGAGCAGGCTCATTTGCAAGGAGGGCCCAGTACATTAAAGGGACGAGTTACAAAGGTATTACTCACATTGACAACAAGGAATAAAACATTTGCAAGAGATGTAAAGGTGCCTGAGGCTTTCATACAATAACAGTGAGCATTTGGAAAGCTACAGGAGACAAAGAAAATATGTATACAATCACGTTTGCTAGCATATGGCATCATTTACGTATGTACAAGAGACATAAGCAATGCAAAAACCTGTGTGCTTTCTTACAAGAAGTGCAATATCTATGGTGTAGAGTCTACATTAAGGGTGGAACACTATGCAGGGATAGGGAAGGATAAGAGGAAGTAGAGTGCTAGGGTGGGCAGACCTGCAGAGGACAGGAAGGGAGGTCAGGTTTGAGGAGCAGGAGGAATGACTGGGACTAGGTTTGTCATGGGTGGGTGGTGGTGGGGGGGAGAGGTGGCAGGTATTTTAAAAAGGGTTGGTGATGTCAAGGGGTCCTATGTCCTGGGATAGTGGCAGGTTACTGGGAAGAGTTTGTGCATCTGAGATTTGTAGATATTAACAGAGACAATACTGGTGAGTCTCAATGTCTTCTGTGGTTGATTCCAGGCTGATGGAATTGTATAGCTAATGGCCCCCATGCCAAGGGTGGTACGCATCCAGGGTACATCAATAAGAATAAAATTGTCTCTTTTAAGGTAATAAGACCATATGATGTCATATGAGGTGTTGACAAAAGGCTGGTAGTTTGTTTAGTAGGCATTTTAGGGTCCTGGTACCTAAGTGTAGCAGTCTCCTATTTGTTAGAGGTTGCCAGCCAACTTCTTTATAAAGGTCACAGTGGTGTGTCTGGAAAGGTGATTTAGTAATAAATCTTAGTGCCTGGTGGAACAGTGTATCAAGCTTGTGGATGTTGGATGCCACAGCGTTGTTATAGATGATGTCACCGTAATCGAGGAGAGGGAGGAATGTGGCATGCGTGAGTCTGCATCTGAGGTTTGAGGGAAAGAGGACTCTGTTCCTAAATGTCATAGGGTCGTTAGTTCAGGAGACAAATTGCAAGCAGACAACAAAAATCAGTGCATAAAAAATGCCAGGATGGCATTTATCATTTTAATTTTTCACTTCATCAAATGATTCAAATTCTTACAGAAAAGAAGATTGTCATTAGTTCAGCTTCAAGCCACTCTCTTTCCTCTGAGGTTCTAACCCTCAGACTCTCAGTTCCAGACTGACTCCCTGGTCTGGTCTCTATCTCCCATTAACACCCTAGTAGGAGGCTTTATACATGTAGGTGGGGGTCACCTGACTTGGCTATTATTTAATTAACAGAAAAAAACTGTATGGGTTAGACTATTGCACCAAGTAACCCATATAAACTGTTTAATCCATTACCCCACCCAGTGGCAGAGCAATACCTTATTTGTTATATAGAACACTGGGCAAAAATGGTCTGAATATTCCTAATTATAACATAATTAGGTTCCTTAAGGAATTAAGTCCCTCTCATTCTGGAGTGACCTCACTTCCTTACATTCTATATCACAGCCATTTCTGGGGCTGCCAGCCCTATAGAATGTCCTGATTGCAGAACCAGGTAATGACTACTGCTATCTTTATGTGTAGACCATAGATATTTCTGAATTGGCCTAGTGAATAGAACAATAAGGGTGCGCTCCTTATTTTCTTTCCCTTTGTCAACTTCAGGGTATCAGGCAGTAACTGAAAATAAACCAAAACAAAAGGAAGGGAACATTTTTTAACCAGGAGAGGAACATTATGCTGAAGCTTGTTTTCAGGTGCAACCTGGGAGCACAAGAAAGTTAAGTGACTTGCACAGGATCACACGGTATGCAAGTGGGGGCTGTGGAATTCAAACCCAGGTCTCTAAGTTTGCAGCTCAGAGCCTTAAACCACTGTGCTATATTGCCTCAAAAGGAACAATGTTCTCTTGTACTTTTCTTTCTCTAAGGGCTTTATTTCTTTAGCCCTCACCTTGCTTATTCTAATTTAAAAGGTTTTTTTGTAAGCTCAAGACACTTCACCAACTTCTTAATAACTTGGTCCTTTGTGTTTTGCACAAGTCAACGGATGAAATATCAGCCCAGTGGTAAACATTTCAATTCGGCCCCTTTTTGACTTTGTTTAATGAGCTGCCTTGCAGCTATCTAGCCACCTTTTATTTTAGTTCTTGCTGCAATCCAGGGTTTGTAATGTTACACTCTTTAGAGCATATAGTGTTATTGTTATGTGAAGAGAGGTGGCTGAAATCAAACTGCTGCCCACTCTGACATGTTATACTAACTGAAGAGAGAGAGAATGAAGGTTAGAGTTTACATGTTTCCTTTAATTTTCATTATGCTCTCTCTCTCTTCCCTCTGACTTGACTCATAATCTGATTTACCAGTTCCTAAATAGGGATGCCACTGTCCCCCCTTCAGATGCTTTGACTTTGATATATTTTAAAAGCGGGGGCAGCTGAAATGTAAAAGCTATTGCTACACCGCTTAGAACTACTGGCAAAATAGCTCCTCTGGCACCTTGCCAGTCACTTAGTTTTGCCCTTTTCATCCCTCAAATTCATTATATTAAATAACAAGGAGCTCATCTGCCCGTTCCTCATTTTACTCCTTCTCCCTCTATATAACTATGCTATAGAGGGGACGGTAGAGCCCACAAATCCCACAGAGAGCAAGCAGTAACATGCAGGAGTAGAAAGAGAAGGTTATGTAGCCTGCTCCTCTGTTTTTCCTCCACTGTCATTCGGTCAGGACATTTGCCCTACTTGAATAAATAGTAATGCTTATCTTTCTCTTAGCTTTCTTTAGTCCCCACTTTATTGTGCACAGTTTATAGGATTGACTGACGAGCAGGGCAGCTGCAATTATATTCAGGCATTCTGCCATGACTAACACATTACACTGGAGCATGGAGCTGTATTTTCTACTCTCAGGGACATTACTGTCCCTTTTTTCACTGAAGTGCTCGCCTAAGAGTGCTAAGCACCATTCGAAGAAGCGAGGCAGCTGCAATTGCATTCTGGCAATCTGCCAGCTGCTCGCTATCACAGGCATATTGCACATATGGAGCTAGGGAGTTTTACGTTAACCCTGCCAAGCAACTGTTTTGGCTCCTAATGCCTTTTCCTTGTTTTAGGGCACTGGCATGTTATAAAGAAGCATGTCCAGCATTCTTTACATACTCCCTCTCAAGAGATTTGCACATACTGTACAGCGCAACATGTGCATTCATACAGAATCAGGGCATACTTTAATGCTAGCAGCATGATAGGAGCTGCTAAAGACTTTTTAAAGGTTTTCCTTTTTTGGATACTGGCTACTGAACAAGGAATACATGGAAAGGTACCGATAATAAAGGTGTTGCTGCTCTTGTCCTTACAAGTGTTTGTGGCAGAATGCAAGGGTGGCCTACCATGAGAGATTGCTATCTTGTGCAGGGTAATAAAGGAGGGTTGCTTCAGAGCTGTTAACAGACAAGTTACAGTAAATATTTAGTGCAACTCTGTATCTTAAATTATATATTATGTCTGTTCCACTGGTCACTTAAGGTATTTTCACTCCCATGAAGGCAATGCCCCTTTAATATATATATATATATATATATTAGAGGCAAAAAACTCCGTTTAATACATTAGTTAGGGTTGTTCCACAGCGACTAAAGTGAGGAAATTCACTATTAGAGTTGAAAACTCTAACTCTGAATTCACTCCCCCCAGCACCACACACACACAGACACACACACACACATGCAAGTATGGGGGAGGACCAAGTCAACACAACCAATGACAGACATCCAGCAGCAGGTGACAGAAATAACAAACAATTGTCTAAATGTACTACGAGACAACCCCACCCACCTGACCATGTACTGCATGCTCAGTGGAGATCAACAGCAAAACTGAGGCCATGTACACCAAACGTACACATCCCTGATTGCAGCTGCACACAACGTACCACACTTAGTAGTTGCATGGCCTTACCTACCGATGCCCCACACAACACCACAACTGGTACTGTGCCGTTAGTCAATATAAATGCTGAAGGTGCATGATGACAGTTGTAGAAAGGTTTTAACACTAGTGAGTATACATTAATTAAGAGAAGTACATAAATTAACTACAAGACACTAGCATGCTCAAGATAAAAGTAGTGTTACATTTAGTATGAGATTTACATAGTAGTACATTTACTGCAACTGTTTACTCAAGATAGAGAGGCTGATGTAAACGTATGGAAAAGCATTGCCTGTTCAACGCTGTGAAATTCATACTGCCAGTATCAGATGCATTCTTACTGATGAAGGCGTAATGCTGATGTATATACATAGACCTTCAGTGTGTTTCAATACTAAAGATGCAGTAAGTATTCTTTGTAAGAAACAATGTAATTGCATGGATCAGGCCAAGCAACTTCTAAATATCATAGGACTACTGAGCCAACAATGACGTACCTGTATCGGAGATGTCTATAGGATAGATTTTCCTGTAGGCACTTGCTCAGTATGTTGTACCTGATAAAGACAATCTCATTGCATCTGTGATGACTAACTTATTCAAATAGTAATACATTTACTATTGTTGCAATGAGTGATCTATGCTACTTATGGACACAGTGTAATTTTTTTAACAGTTGTTTCATACTTAGGCTGTATACGTAGTGTTTGGGTTTGCCACACTTCTGTCACTGATGCTATCAAAGTGGTAACTATGTCAATTGTGATACAACAGCAATCAAGTAGGTATAGTGTAGATATAAACAGAATGTCTTTTAGTATTGATTTAACTCACAATGGGATAAGTGTACTAGGACGGCAAGGGTTATTCTCTATCACTGACTCTATCACTGATTCTGTCAGTTATAATCACACTAAGGTTTCGATGACTGTAATGATCAAGTTACACTGTTCATCTTCATGAGTTCATATTCACAGCCATTCTCCAATAAATAGACAGAGTATGGTGTAACTGAGTGTGACACTGTGTTGCAAAACTCCTGCAGTGCCTAGCAGAGGGAGAGTATCTAGTCATAAAGACAATTAAGGAACAAGGCATGACCAATGGTTATGTTAAATGGTCTGTTAATCACCATGTAGGGGTTTAATGTTGAATGAGGCATAGCCGAGTGCCACATGTTGCTAGACAGTGATAAACTGACCATTAACATAATACCTGGGAGTGGCTTATTGCTATCATAATAAAACTGTATTTTTAAACAACATTAAACCATGTTCATCATATGGTTAGGCTCTACATGTATCTTAATAAAAACTAAACATAAGGCTGTTACAGTGTTTACAGTCAATTAGAAAGCTGCATTTCTCAAACCCTTGTTATAATCAGAGATATTATACCTGTACAACTCCTTGGTTTTGCTCAACTCTATTGCTCAGGTGGCCCACCACATGTGGTGTGGTCTGGTGTGGGGCATCGGTAGGTAAGGCCATGCAACTATTAAGCGTGGTACGTTGTGTGCAACTGCAATCAGGGATGTGTACATTTGGTGTACATGGCCTCAGTTTTGCTGTTGATCTCCACTGAGCATGCAGTACCTGGTCAGGTGGGTGGGGATGTCTCATAGTACATTTAGACAATTGTTTGTTATTTCTGTCACCTGCTGCTGGATGTCTGTCATTGGTTGTGTTGACTTGGTCCTCCCCCCATACTTGCATGCATGTATGTGTGTCTGTGTGTGTGTGGTGCTGGGGGGGGTGAATTCGGAGTTAGGGTTTTCAACCCTAACAGCAAATTTCCTCACTTTTGTCGCTGTGGAACAACCCTAACTAATGCATTAAACTGAGTTTTTTGCCTCTAATTTCCCTTCTTTTTTGAGAATGATAACGAGAAATCAGCTGTGTGGCTCTGTTCTTACATCGACAAACAGAGAAACCATGAGGAATAACTTAAAATCCATCGAAGAATGGGCAGTTTTAAACAAAATGACACTCAACTCAGACAAGTGTCATGTTGTACACTTTGGTAAGAACAACCCTAGGCAGACTTATTTTCTGAACAGTGTGGCCCTTCATGTGTCACCATTAGAACGTGATCTTGGGGTAATCATTAATAATAAACTATCCTCTAGTGATCATTGCAGGATGATAGCTAGAAATCTAACCTGCTCACTCAAATCAACGTTCATTTGTTGTCTAGGACACGAGATGCATAATTCCCTTGTACAGAGCTTATGTCAGGTCCCATCTGGACTATGGATCCCCTGCTGGAGTCCCTACCTGGGGCAGGACGTTGACAGGGTTGAGAGGTGCAGAGAAGAGCCACAAGAATGGTGCCTTATTTATCCGACTTGACTACGAGGAAAGATTAAGAGTTACAGGTTACACTCACTACGCACAAGACGTGCTAGAGGTGACCTTTCCTGTTATACAAAATCAAGAATTCTCAGGAGTTAATGCACCACTGTGGCTTACATTTCTCTTCCAGCTGGACTTCCCCACGGTATCATAACAACCAGATATTTGTATCTAAAGCTAGAACAACAAAAAGGTTAAACTACTTTACAGTAAGAACCCCCAAACTGTGGAATCTCCTTCCACAATACTTAGTGAACAGTAGCTCCAATACAGTCTTCAAAAAGGGGCTGGATTGTTGGCTCTAGTCTAACAACTTCAAGGTATAATTATCCCACCAATGTGGTGGGGGACAATCTCGATGGGCAGTAGCCTTCTTTTGTCCTTTGAAACCAAGTAAACCAAGTAAATAGTGAATGTAATACAGCGGCAGGGCCCCGCGCTCCCACCACGTGATGTCTTGTGGCATAGTAACAGGAACAGCAATGCAAACAGAAGCGCTAACAGTGGCGCACATGGTAATGCAAGCGCGAATGAGAACAGAAAGGGTAACGCACACGGTGGCATAGATGGGAACGGTGTGCCACGTGATATGTTGTCACATAGTAACATGGTGCCTGCAAACGGAAATGTCAATGGGCATGGTGACGCAAAGTAAAACAGAAAGAGAAACAGTACTGTAGACACAAATGGCAAAAAATATCAGAAACACAAGCACAAATGAAAACACAAAGGATAACGCACATGGTGGCGTAGACGTCACCGGTAAGTGAAATGGGCATGGAACATAGCGGAAAGGAGCAGCAGGTAACAGTAATGTAAGCGCACAGGCTGGTTTCCCCAAAAGCTGAATGAGAAAGACAGTGAGTACAAAGAATGTATGCATAATAATGGGTATCAGAGCAGAAAAATGAGGACTTGGAATACTAAATAGGTTATATCTCAGGAACCGTACGAAGTAGAAAAAAAATTTAAAAGTCATATGATTTATGACTGTCCTGGCTAGTTTTGTACTTAGCCCCCTGGGGGGCTAAGGATTTTTCCAACAAAAAGTCTGTATCTCGCACTGTTTCCGAGATACGGGCCCTGAAAGGTGCAGCGAACTCCATAATGTTATCCTACGGGAAAAAAAAGAGAAGTTTGGAGTACCATAACTTTGCCTCCCTGTAATATTTTTTCACCAAACCACTGAAAGGCACATCCGTGGGCTGTTGGCTGTCTTCCCTCCAAATTTCAGGAAAATAGACCAAACCGTTATTTTGCAGCAGGGTGCCAAAGGATTCCTGTAATGCGTGGGGCCCCGTAATGTTATCCTATGGGAAAAACCGTCAACTTTGGAGTGCCATAACTTTTCTGCTGTGTAATATTTTTTTCAATACAACACAGAAAGGCACATCTGTGGGATGTTGGCTGCGTTCCTCAAATTTCAGCCAAAACTCGAACGTTCTTTTTGCAGTGCAGTGCCAAAGAACTGCTGTCTTTTCCACAGACTAGAAAACTACTATCAGAATTTAGAAAGCTTTTGCAAAATTTGTAACACTTTACGACCACGAAAGTACTTTTATGAAAAGTACTTTTTCAGAAATTTGAAAACATATTTGTGTGTTTTACCCAAAATAAAGACATGGCTAGCATCCTCAGGATCCGACTAGGTGAATACAAAATAATTAGGTTGCTAGAGGGTCCCAAATTTAAATGCCAAGCATTTTTCTGATCACCAACTGAAAACAAAATGGTGGATTTGCGAAAGTAACAGGCCCATTTGCAAAAGTAAAAATGCATTTGCGAAAGTGTTGAACTTTTTGTTAACTTTTCCCATTGACTTATAATGGGAAATTGTTTTTTGAATAACTTTTGAACTGTTTAATATTTTTTCACCAAATCTTCGAAAAGCACATCGGGGACCCTGGCTGCATGTTCCCTGAAGATTTCGGGCTGGTCGCGCAAACCATGAGACCTGTACATGTGACCGTAGAATTCCAGAAAAAGCATAAATGCGTGCGCAAATCATGCTTAATAACTCTGCAGCCGTGTAGCTGACTGGTACAAAACTTGGCAGATGCCAAGGCCTATGGTTCTTGATTGTGTATTCCAAATTTCAGGCAAATCCGTCAAACAGTTGCAAAGTTATTAAGGTGCAAAATTTTGGGGTTTAACATAGAAATGGCTCCTCTACCATAATATATATATATATATGTATGTGTGTGTATATATATATATATATATATATATATATATATATATATATATAAATATTCACCTGGTACTTTGATCATTCCTTTATATCTAGGCACTTTATTTCTTGGGGGGGTTACTTATAAGAATATCAGGGCCCTTACTCATCACACTGGTCACCCTGTGACATTCCTCCCCACCTAATAGGGCAACCACCTACTGGTTGTTCAAGGACCCATACCCATCCCAACATAGGGGTATTGTGGAGCTCCAGCCCACCCACACTAAAGAGCTCCACCCCAGGGTCCCTTTTAAGCAGTATATGTCATTCCTTCAAAACAACAAACAAATACTGCATCTTCTTTTACCCTGGGGCTTCTATTCTGTTTTACTTAGCAAACCTCTAAGTAAACAGTCTCACATTAATAACCATCATGAGTCACAGCTGACTGGTAATATTCAAATTATTTTCATTACCATATTACACATTGCGCTTTAATACTATCAGGCACCCATTTTCTAGAGTGTACCATCTGATAGAAAAGTCTCAGAGGTCATGTTATGCTTGAGTAGAGAGAAAGATATAAATAAATCAACAGACTGAAAAATAGATCTGAGAAGAAGAAAAAAAAAAACAATCACCTGAAGGTGGCCAACCCTCCAGTCGATGAAAAATATTTAGAAAGATCGGAAGGAAGACTGCTGCAGCACAGAAAGAAAAAAAAATAGTATATAGGAAATATCGTTTCCTACTCTGCCTTCACCCTGGGGTTCTATTCATCAACCTTAGTTTGTACACTCAGTTTTGATAAAGACAGAGGTTACCCTAGTACAGCTCTATCATAGAACTCTCTAGGGTACTTTCTTTATCATTGTGGCAGGATATATCCACCTTCCTTTCCCTGGAAGGGAATGGAGCTAGGCCCACCCTCACCAAAGCTCCGTATCAGGGACCCATAATAGTGTAACACGTTTAACATTTTTGTAAAACTCAAATCACTAATAAACCTATTCACTGAGACTAGTCTGTACTTCCCCTTAGTACATAATCTAGAAGTGTCCCTGCAGCATTTTTAAGCAGCTATCTAGCTTCCTTTTGTCCCCCATCTGGTTGTTCATTTCACAATCCTTCATCCAGTTTATAGTTCTGTTTATTACTGTGACAGTTCCTTCCATACATGTACCCAGCAATCACTCATTTGTATTAGTGTAACCCATCCTACACCTAAAATCTATGGCTTCCTAGGGTCTCTGTCAGACACCCAGATATAAATAACCACTCTTCTGTAATGCTGGCTTACCAAGCGGTATGTCCCAACCTACATTGGTGCTAACCCCTTCTCCAAGGTTGCCACCTCGCTTGGCCTTCCAACCTTTGGTTTCCACACCCTATGTGTTTGGCAGACACCTTCTGGCACACCTTCCTCTTTTCCACATAAGCAGCTATTTGACGGTACATCCCTGGCCAATAGAAGGCTGAGGTTAACTCTGCCAGAACTTCCTCATGGCTCAATGTCTTAGAGTGGCTGGAGCAGGCATTCTCTATCACCACTTCCCTATAAGCAATTGGTACCACTAATCTAGCACTCAACTTTTTTGTATGGGGATTAGGCTTAATTTGATAAAGGGTACCCTGTCTTTTTTCAACCCACCATAATGGTTTGACCCTTTTTCAACCGGTACGCATACCCTCTTCCTGATCCTTGATGTAGGAAGCTAACAGGGCTACATCAGGATCTCCCATTTGTAGCTTCCCCCATTCCACACTTAGGCTACTGACATTAGTAGTTATGTTTATTTTGCCATAAGTCCCTTCAGCCAATCTAGCCTCTTCCTTTTTGCATGAAATCTTCACCCCAGGTGGCCCACAGACAGTCCCATCCTTAACTGCGGATTTCTCTGATGTCACAGCTTCACTGTCCTCAATCCAGTACATCCTAGGAAATATTGGCAGGATAGGAATATCTGAATTCATCCACTCCATACGGGTTTCCTTATAATCCAGTGTCCACAGATCCTCTGTCATGGATATGTCTCTGACATGCGCAGTATGGACCCTCAGCTCCTGACATCTGAGCTCTGCTTCCCTGCAGTGTTGCTCTGCATTTAGCCAGTGCCTGACCATCCAGTGCAGCAGTCTCCTCAGGTTCGCCATCTGGTCCCATGGTGCCTCGCCCAGGCCACCATCTCCATCCAAGGTCCTCATTTGCTCCATCAGTGGATCTGGCGCCATGCACTGTGTCTGCATCTTTTCTGAGGTGGTAGGTCTAGTACCCCTGATTAAGTTCTCCCTGGATCACTCAGACACTCAGCCAGGACATCCTACTTCTAACACCAACTGTCATAGGGTCATTAGTTCAGAAGTCAAATTGCAGGTAGACAACAAAAATCAGTGCATAAAAAATGCCAGGATGGCATTTATCATTTTATTTTTTCACTTCATCAAATGATTCAAATTCTTACAGAAAAGAAGATGTCATTAGTTCAGCTTCGAGCCACTCTCTTTCCTCTGAGGTTGTAACCCTCAGACTCTCAGTTCCAGACTGACTCTCTGGTCTGGTCTCTATCTCCCATTAACAGCCTAGTGGTAGGTTTTAAACACTTAGGTGGGGGTCACCTGACCTGGCTATTATCTAATTAACAAAAAAACTATCTGGGTTAGACTACTGCACCAAGTAACCCATATAAACTGTTTAATCCATTACCCCACCCAGTGGCATAGCAATACCTTCTTCGTTATATAGAACACTGGGCAAAAATGGTCTGAATATTCATAATTATAACATCATTAGGTTCATTAAGGAATTAAGCCCCTCCCATTCTGGAGTGATCTCACTTCCTTACATTCTATAAAAGCAGCCATTTCTGGGGCTGCCAGCCCTATAGAATGTCCTGACTGCAGAACCAGGCAATGACTACTGCTATCTTTATGAGTAGACCATAGATATTCCTGAATTGGACAAGTGAATAGAAGAATAAGAGCGCATTCCTTATTTTCTTTCCCTTTGTCAACTTCAGCATAGAAACATAGAAACATAGAAGCTGATGGCAGATAAGGACTGCAAGGCCCATCCAGTCTGCCCATTTCTTTTTCTACCTTATAAATGTGCCATCGGCCTTTGCTCTGTCAGTGGCCTATCTATTCATACTCATTTGTATTGCTCCCTTATGCCTATCACATGCCTGTTTGAAGCCCTGCACTGTATTCATAGCCACCACTTCTTGAGGTAGGCCATTCCATGCATTCACCACCCTTTCTGTGAAAAATAATTTCCTCACATTCCCCCTTAATCGGCCCCCCTCTAATCTCATGCTGTGTCCTCTTGTCCTGCTATTTTTCTTATATTTAAACATGTTAGACTCTTTCACCTTGTTAATGCCCTTAAGGTGTTTGAATGCCTTGATCATATCACCTCGCTCCCTCCTTTGCTCAAGGGTATACATATTGAGCTCCATTAATCTGTCTTCATATGTCTTCTGATGCAGTCCCTGCACCATTTTGGTTGCCCTTCTCTGGACTGCCTCAGTTTGGTTAATGTCCTTGTGAAGGTGTGGCCTCCAATACTGCATGCAGTACTCCAGATGGGGCCTAACCAGTGTCTTGTAAAGAGGGATTATTACCTCCCTCTTACGACTTGTGATACCCTACTAATACACCCTAACACCCCCCTAGCCTTACCTACTGCTTTAGAGGTCTGCTTGGATGATTTCAGGTCATCAGTGATGATGATGCCCAAGTCTCTTTCTTCCTTTGTGACTGCTAGCAACTCCCCTCCCAGCCTATAGGTGGCTTCAGGGTTTCTCTTCCCTATGTGCATGATCTTGCACTTCTTTGCATTAAATCCCAGTTGCCACTCTTCCAACCATTTGCTAGTTTATCCAGATCTCTTCTCATTCTGCCACCCCATCTGGATCATTTACTCTGTTGCAGATCTTGGTGTCATCTGCAAACAGACAAGCCTTACTCTCTAGTCCATCTGCAAGGTCACTAATGAAGATGTTGAAGAGGACTGGCCCCAGGACTGATCCCTGAGGTACCCCACTTGTGACTTGCATCTCTTCTGACTGTATACCATTTACCACCACTCTCTGTTTTCTGCCCGTCGACCAGTTTGCCACCCAGTTGACCAACTTCTGACCCACCCTGAGCCTACCCAGCTTATTTATCAATCTTCTATGCGGAACAGTGTCAAACACTTTGCTGAAGTCAAGGTAGGCGACATCAACTGCTCCCCCTTGGTCCACCACTCTGGTTACCCAGTCAAAGAAATTTATGAGATTAGTTTGACAGGACCTTCCTTTTGTAAACCCATGCTGTCTTGGATCCTGTGCCCCTATGGATTCCAGGTGTTGCACTATCCTTTCCTTAAGGAGTGCCTCCATAATCTTGCCCACTACTGAGGTAAGACTGACTGGTCTGTAGTTCCCTGCCTCCTCTCTGCTACCACTCTTGTGGCGGAATCACATGAGCCCTTCTCCAGTCTTCTGGGACCTCTCCTGTGCTCAGAGACTCACTAAACAGTTCTGCTAATGGCTCCGCTAGTTCCACCTTTAGCTCCTTAAGTACCCTGGGATGTATGCCATCAGGTCCCATTGCCTTATCCACCCTGAGCTTAGCAAGCTCTTGTAGGACCCTTTCTTTTGTGAAGGGAGTAGTGCTCACCTCCCTCCCCCCTGTGTCCATGGTGCTGAGCAGTGGGCCCTGCTCTACCTTCTCTTCAGTAAATACTGAGCAAAAGTATCTATTTAGGATAGATGCTATTACATGGTCCTCCTCCTCACATGCTCCCTTTTCTCCATTAAGCTTAGCAATACCCCCTCTGGACTTTCTCCTTTCACTAATGTATCTATAGAAAGTCTTGTCACCTTCTTTTACTGTTCATGCTAGTGCTTCCTCAGTTTGGGACTTTGCCTGCCTTACTGCCTTCCCTGCTTCCCTTAGGGCAGTTTGGTATGCCTCCCTGTCTTCATCCTGCTGTGTTCCCTTATATTTCCTGAAGGCCAGCCTTTTGGCTCTGACCTTTTCTGCTACTGTATTTGAGAACCAAAGTGGTTTCCTTCTTCTTTTGCACTTCCTTTTCTGTCTAACACAATGGGATGTTGCTTCAAGTATTGCATCATTAATGCTTGCCCACTTTGCCTGTACCCCCTCACCTGTGTTTCTTTTTGCCAGGGCTAGCTTAACTCTGTTGGCCATCTTATCAAAGTCAGCTCCTCTGAAGTCCCATATTTTTGCCTTGGAATGGGATGATTTAGATGTAGTAGCCAAATTGAACCATACCATGTAATGGTCACTGGCCCCAGGTGACCTTCTACCTGGAGATCTGCGATCCCTTCCCTGTTAGTCAGTACTAGATCTAGGATAGCCCTGTCTCTTGTGGGTTGTTGTACCAGTTGTTTGAGGTCCTCCCCCTGCAGGGAATCCACTATGTGTCTAGTTCTGGCAGATGTTCCTGCTGATATTGACCAATCTGTATCCGGCATGTTGAAGTCTCCAATTATCAGAACCTCCCCTTTAGCTGTCATGTTTTGTATATCTTCTAACAGTAATGTGTCTATGTCCTCCCCCTGGTCTGGGGGCCTGTAGACAACCCCAGTTCTTATGGCTGTCCCATTTCCTGTTTCCAGGGTGACCCACAGTTCTTCTGGCTCCTTATGTGTATTCTGAATTTCTGTAGCTTTGATATTTTCATTGACATACAGGGCCACTCCTCCCCCCTTTTTTGCACCTCGGTCTCTTCTGAACAATACATAGCCAGGTACTGAAGTCTCCCAAGTGTGGTTACTGGTAAACCACGTCTCACTAATTGCTACTATGTCCAGTTTAGCCTCTGACATTATTGCCTGCAGGTCTGGGATCTTATTTCCCAGGCTGTGAGCATTGTGTACATGATTTTCCATTGGCCAGATTTCGGTGTGTTAGTTGTTGGGTGAGGTTTGGCATTACCCCTGTGCGTCGTATGGGGAGACAAACCTTTTTTCTTACCTGGTGATGCAAATGAACTGCAAACATGCTGAATCCCTGTTTGACCACTAGCTGAGGGGGGAAGGGTGTTCTTCCCATTCGACGTATGGGGTGCTGCACCCCTCTCCATACCAGGCAGTAACTGAAAATAACCAAAACAAAAGGAAGGGAAACTTGATTAACCAGAAGAGGCACACTTAGCTGAAGCTAGTTTCCAGGTGCAACCTGGGAGCACAAAAAAGTTAAGTGACTTGCGTAGGGTCACACAGTATGCAAGTGGGGGCTGTGGGATTCAAACCCAGGTCTCCAAGTTTGCCACGCGGAGCCTTAAACCACTGTGCTGTATCGCTTCAAAAGGAACAATGTTCTCTTGTACATTTCTTTCTGTAAGGGCTTTATTTCTTTAGCACTCACCTTGCTCATTCTAATTTAAAAGTTTTTTTGTGTAAGCTCAAGACACTTCACCAACTTCCTAATAACTTGTATCTTTGTATTTTGCACAAGCCAAAGGTTGAAATATCACCCTGATGGTAAACATTTCAATTCGGCCCCTTTTGACTTTGTTTAATGAGCTGCCTTGCAGCTACCTAGCCACCTTTTATTTTAGTTCCTGCTGCAATCCAGGGTTTGTAATGTTACACTCTTTAGAGCGTATGGTGTTATTGTTATTGTTATGTGAAGAGAGGTGGCTGAAGTCAACCTGCCACCCACTCTGACAGGCTATACTAATTGAAGAGAGAGAGAGAACGAAGGTTAGAGTTTACATGTTTCCTTTAATTTTCATTATGCTCTCTCTCTTCTCTCTGACTTGACTCGTAATCTGATTTACCAGCTCCTAATTAGGGATACCACTGTTCCCCCTTTAGATGCTTTGACTACGATATATTTTAAAAGCGGGGGCAGCTGAAAAGTAAAAGCAATTGCCACACCACTTAGAACTACAAGCAAAATATCTCCTCTGGCACCTTGCCAGTCACTTAGTTTTGGCCTTAACATCCCTTGAATTCATTATAACAAATAACAAGGAGTTCATCTACTCCTTTCTCTTTTCACTCCTTCTCCATCTATATAGCTATGCTACAGAGAGGGCAGTAGGGCCCACAAATCCCACAGGGAGCAAGCGGTAACATGCAGGAGTAGAAAGAGAAGGTTATGTAGCCTGCTCCTCTGTTTTTCCCCAGCTCTCATTCAGTCAGGACATTTGCCCTACTTGAATAAATAATAATGCTTCTCTTTCTCTTAGCTTTCATTAGACCCCACTTTATTGTGCACACTTTATAGGATTGACTGACGAGCAGTGCAGCTGTAATTATGTTCTGGCATTCTGCCATGACTAACACAGTACACATGAGCATGAAGCTGTATTTTCTACACTCAGGGACCTTACTGTCCCTTTTTTCGCTGATGTGCTCGCCTAAGAGCGCTTAGTGCTGTTTGAAGAAATGAGGCAGCTGCAACTGCATTCTGACAATCTGCCAGCTGCTCACTATCACAGGTGCATTGCACATTGGAGCTAGGGGGTTTTACATATGCACCCTGCCAAGCAACTGTTTGGGCTCCTAATGCCTTTTCCATGTTTTAGGGCACTGGTATGTTATAAAGAAGCATGTCCAGCATTCTTTACATACTTCCTCTCAAGAGATTTGCACATACTGTACAGCGCAACATGTGCATTCATACAGAATCAGGGCATACCTTAATGCTAGCAGCACGATAGGAGCTACTAAAGACTTTTTAAAGGTTTTCCTTTTTTTGGATACTGGCTACTGAACAAGGAATAGCATGGAAAGGTACCGATAATAAAGGTGTTGCTGCTCTTGTCCTTACAAGTGTTTGTGGCAGAATGCAAGGGTGGCCTACCATGAGAGATTGCTATCTTGTGCAGGGTAATAAAGGAGGGTTGCTTCAGAGCTGTTAACAGACAAGTTACAGTAAATGGAGCAACTCTGTATCTTAAATTATATATTGTGTCTGTTCCACTGGTCACTTAGGGTATTTTCACTCCCATGAAGGCAATACCCCTTTATTTATTTATTTATTTATTTAAGAGATTTACCAGGAAGGCATACTGAGCAGAGTACCGCTCGATTCCAGATGCGCCCTGGGGTAAGGGGATTACAGGAGTGCAGTACAAAAATACAAAAATACAATAATCAGTACATGCAAAAGTAAGCAGGTAGCAACAGTGGCCAAAATTCAGCACATGAGTTATTTGCAGCTAGCATCAGGTGGTCTAGAAGGGTGGATGCAGAAGCTGAGATGCATATGGAAGGTACAATGAAAGCGGATGAGGAGTATAACAGGCAGTGTTTTATTAGCATGGACAAACATAAAAAAATTCACATTTACATCGTGTGGTTAGAAATACAATACTATTTGGGTAGGCAGGCGTATCTATAGCAGCAGTTGAGAGAAGAACAGTGGCAGAAAGTGCTGAGTAGAGAGTGGGCCTGAAGCTGTTAAGAGACATGCAGGAATTATTTAGCGATGGGGAAAGCAGTGCAGTTGGTAGCAAAATGCTCTTTGAGGAGGGCATTGCGTGGGGGAGTGCTTGTGAGAGTCTGATGTCGGCTGCCAGTGAGTTCCATAGTTTGAGCAGTCTGAAACTAAAAGCTACCTGACCTGATCGGGTGGATCTGTGAGGAATGTGAAGGAGCCTGGCGTCAGTGTTTCTGAGGTCGTAGGTAGGTGGAGGCGGTGGTTAGAGATGTTGATAGATAGGAGGGCAGCGTGTGAGTCCAGAATTTAGCAGTGATTCTAACACCGTGCAGCAAGCGCCGATTTTGGAGTGGACGGGAGGTGAGGGACGTGTAGGTTGCAGTGATGGGTATTATTGGGAGGGAGGTCCAAGGCGAACCGGCAGAAGGAGTTAGAATGGGTTTAACCTGGCTAAGGATGTAGGGGCGGCGCCGTAAATGATGTCGCCGTAGTCAAAAATTGGGAGGATCATTTTTTGCACCATTTCTTGCTTGGTTGGTAGGGGGATGCAATGTTTGTTGCAGTGGAGAGCTCCCAGCATGGGATGTAGTTTTTTTTGCAGTGCGTCTACATGTGCAGAGAAGTCCAGGTGCTGATCTAGCCAGATGCCGAGGTAACGATATGTGGAGCATGCCTCAAGTGGAGACCTATCCAAGGTATAGAATGTGGGCACATCGGTAAACCGGGATAATTTTGCTCGGGAGCCGAATGTGAGGGAGACAGTTTTTTTTGAGTTGAGGAAGAGTGGATTCTCCAGAAGCCAGCGCTGGACGCAGTCGAAATCCTTCTGGAGGTAAGCTGATACGGTTGCACCAGATGGGCAATATTTAATATCTTTAATATCTATATATGTATATATATATATATATATATCTATATATATATATATATATAACATGTATTTCTACCTTTCACATAAATACCTTTGCTAGCAGCCCCTGGTACTTTGAGCATTCCTTTATACCTAGGCACTTTATTTCTTGGGGGGTGGTACTCATAAGATTATCAGGGCTCTTACTTATCACACTGGTCACCCTGTGACACTAAATAAAAAGCCTAATCATGTTTTCAGTTTACTAGCCAGGCAGTCAATGTGTACGTTAAATGACAGCTTGTTGTCTAGCCATTACCCAAGAACTCAAATTTGTTGACCACATCTAATGGTTCACCTAGAATAGTTATGATTGCCGCTGGTGTTACGTTGCAGCAAGAGGAGGGTCTGTTGCTAGTGGGGATGAAATATAGTACCTTGGGTTTTTTTTTTTTTTTGCATTAAGTAGCCGCATGTGGCTGATGAGGTTGTGTTCTAACTCGGTGAAGTTATCTTGTTGCACATCACGTACCTCAGTTAGTGATGGCTTTTAAGACATATGACAGTATTTTGGAGTTGACTGTACTGGAGTCCAGTGAATTAATACATATGGAGAATAATATGGACTTTAAAATAGAGCCTTGTGGGACACCTTGTGTGATAGGAAGAGAGTCAAATAGTAAACTGCCAACTTTGATTTTCTGAACTCTCCCCTGTAAGGTAGCTGGAAAACTAATGAAGTGAGGTATCAGCAGCACCTATTTTGTTGAGGCCACTGAGGATGAGGTTGTGGTCAACGGTGTCGAATGTCTTGCTGAAGTCAAGGAATACAGCTCCCGTGACTTGCTTGGAGTCATGTGCAATGAGCCAATCATTAATGACTTTTGCTAGGGCAGAAGTAGTACTGTGATTTTGCCTGAACCTGGACTGGGCTGGGTTGAGGAATGAGTAATTATCTAAGTGGGTTTTAAACTGGAGACGGATGAGTTTTTCCAGAATTTTAGACAGGACAGGGAGGATGGAGATAGGTCTATAGTCATTTAGGTCTTGGGGGTCCCCAGATTTAAATAGGAGCAAGATGTGAGCAGATTTCCAGCAGGTTGGGTCTGTGGCTATGGAGATGGAGAGGTTAAAGATGTGGAGAACAGAAGCAGTTAGATGGTAGCAACCTAATGTGAGGAAGTTGGGATCGACACCATCAGTTCCGCCCCCTTTTTTATATAAATTTTCCTAAGTTGGTCATCTTCCTGCTTATCACAGGGTGGAACTGGAGGGGATGTGTAGGTGAGGGCTTCTGGGGGATGGGGCGGGGAGTGGGTCTAGGGATACCTGCATGGGTGGAGGAGTCAAATGCAAGGCCAGCAGTGGCATAATGAGAGTTCAGCTTTTCTAGTATAAGGTTGCACTCAACATGTTCGACTCCGTTAATGATTATTTTGGTGGGGATGGATGTGGCTACTTGGTGCGCTTCCGACTGATTTGATTATTTGTTAGATCTTGGCAGGGTTTCCTTTGGCATTTTTAAGGGATTCTATGTATTAGTTAGCTTTGGCTGTTCAAATTAGTTTGATACATGTGCAGGGCTTCAGTTAACTCCATTTTGGGAGTATTTGACTTTCAAAAATAAGGCAAAAACTTCCAAAATAAAGAGGGAGGAAGTCATTGACTTCCAGATGTAAAACCAAAAATTAGATGACTTCCAAAATTGCAGGCTTGGAAGTCAGAAATGATGGATTTTTCCAAACAAAATTGTATTTTATCACTAATTTATTATTAATATCCGTAAATTTGTCCATCCTAGAATACTGACTTCCAAAAGTGGGATCCTGGAAGTATTCTGACTTCCAAAAAATTGGAATGACTTCCAGATTTGAACTCCTGGAAGTTTTAGACTTCCATTGAAAATAAATTAACTGAACCCCTGCACATGCTATCCTGGTGGTTCTGAATGCCTGCTAGTCTGTTGCACTCTTTGAGCACCTTGTGCTGTCTATAGCTTGTCCCAGTAGTTAATGCAGCTTTTAGGTCTGCTGTGAACCAGGGGTGGGAGTGCTTGCAAACCCTGGATCTGATGAATGGAGCATGTTTATTGTCCAGCTGGATTAGGGAGTCATTAAGGAAGGTGGCAGCATCATCCACAGATGTGGCGAGTTATAGGTTACGCCAATGTATACGTTTGAGGTCTGAGATGTAATTGACCACGTTGAATTTGCAGAAGCTCCATTTGGTGATGAATTTGGGGGAAGAGGGGCACTTATCTTGGTGGCGGGTGCACACAACAATGCTGTGGTTACTCAAGTCATTGTGGAAAATGGCAGAATGTGGTATTTTGTGTGGGCAGTTTGTGATGATTACAACCAAGATAGAGCTGTTTGCAAGGTTCTTGGCATTCAGGCGAGTTGGCTCCATGACGAGTTGGCACAACCCTATCTCATCACATAGTTCTATGAAGCGGAGTACCTTGGGTGATGTCCAATTGAGATTGAGATCGCCAAGGATGAGTACGTCATTACTGATGGGGCAATCAGGCTTTTGAGGAGAGATTAGGTCCAGACCTCCTGACAGGAGTCTGCAGCAACCTATAACTTTGATAGCTTCAGCTGGAGATATTTGGATTTTAATGGTGATATACTCAGATTCTTTGTGCTTGGACAAGTTGCTGATGACAGTGATGTTTAAGGTGTGTTTAGTTTATATGACCACTCCCTCTCGTGGGCCTATCTGCTCTGAACAAGTTACAGGAGGGAAGCAAGATCTGCTGATGAGAGATTGTGTTCTTCAGCCAGGATTCAGTAATGACTTCCAGGTCAGGGTTAGTGTGGGCAGTCCAGGCTTTTAATTGGTCAAGTTTGCAGAGCAGGCTATGTGTGTTGATCAGGATCATTTTTAATCCCAGGGCTTTAGCAAATTCAGAGGGAGATACTAGAGGATTAGGAGAACCAGGGTTGCCTTCTACATTACCAGAGCGTATTAGTAGGAGAAGAATGAGTTTGTTTAGGTTAAGTCTTGCAGCAGCAGTCTCTTTTTTACTGCGGTGCCTGTCATGTGAATGTGAATGCAAGGGGGTTGCCAGGTGAGAGTATGCGTCGCAGTGGACAGACCATAGTTATGAAAGAAATCATTCTACTCGAAAGGGGAGCTGGTATCAAGGACAAAGAAGTATGATGAAGCCAGAGAGGAGATATTGTAATAAGGCCATATGTGTGGGCTCCTGTTGTCCACCAAGTGGGGTGGAATAAAGGGCAGGTGATGGTAGTGTTTAGTGGCATGTGAGGAGGGGTATCTGAACAGGCGGTGTCCTTAATTATGCCTGGGAGCATGATGAGGATTAGTGCTAGGCAGAAAAGCATGGCTGTTGATTTAATGTGTGGGTGTGTCAGGGGGCAGGATAGAGAGCAGTTAGAACTTGTTCCCTTGGCACTGATTGTACCAGGTCAGCACAATCGATACCAGTAGAATAAGTGCAAAAGTGCACTGCTACTATTAAAACAGACAGGCGGACACATAGCTGTTTCCCACAACTTAGCCCACTGTTTGTATCATCAGATGGCTGGCTGCAGGGGACACTGGGAATATTAGTTTCCTGGCATGGAGGGCAGAGGTTCACGGGACCAACTAGATAAAAACTGAAACTACAAAACAGTAATTTACTTATTTTTTTTATTTTAGGCATTGTGCTCAGATGGATCTTTTAGGTCATGTAACATTGCAGCAAGGGAGCCGAGAGTTCCCTTTTAAAACCAGTTTCCCATATGATCAAGGTGTACTAATATGTAGCAGGCACTGCTTTCTGACTTTATGTAACACAGAGAGTTTAAAAACAATTGAAAATCTGCATGCAAACCTTGCAATAGCCTCTTTAAAATTAGCACTTTTCCATTATTTTACATGTAAAAAAAGTACTAAACAAAATTCAAAATGAGTGATAAAAAAAGGCCATCTTACAGGACACAAGGAAAAGGAAATTAAAACAAAAGTTTAAAAAGGTATAGGTCAAAATGTACATTGTAACACACAATGCTGCTCTACAGCATGATAAGCTAAAAGAAAAGAAACATGGTTAAAGGCCTTTTGAGGCAGTATTTGGGTGTAGGCACACTGGATTTTGTGTGTTTATTGATATTAGCAACCCACCAGAAGCACCCTTAAAATATGACTGAATTAGTTCTATTAGCAGATTTTGAGCAAGCTACATCTTAAATTTTTAACTGGATGAAGAACAGAAAAGTGGAGGAACAGGCCTTGTGGCTGAAGCACAGTAAGCATGACATTGTCTTTCGCCATGTGAAAAGACCCGAAATAATTAATGTCAGCTTGCTAAAAAATGAAATAATGAGTAACAGGAAAATGTGATATGGCTTCTGTCTTATGTCTTATGAAGATGACTCAAAATAGTTTATGACAGCAGACCGAAGACCCATTAATAGGAATAGGGGCCAAGTGAGTGATTGAAGTACAGCAAATGTGAGACTGCTTTTGAAAACATGAATAAACCCTACAACATTTGGTGATAGCTCACCGAAGAACATAAATATAGGAACAGTGACTAGTAACTAAAGTATGGCAAACATCACCTGGCTCATGGTTAAGTGAATAAGTCCCAAAATAATTGATGATAGCTGAATGAAGAATCCAAAAATGGGGCAGTGGCCCAGGGAGACAGACTTAAGTACAACAAACAAGACACGGGTTGTAGTCACTTGATGAAGACCCAGAATAAGTAATGGAAGCTGGTTGAAGAATGCAATAATGGGGACAGGGACCCACTTGCTAAAGTATGGCAAGTTTGACATTGCTTATTGCCACATGAATAAATCCCAAATTATTTGATGACTGCTGGCTGAAAATGCAATAATAGGGTGGGTACTGAGTGAGTAACTGAAGAATAGCAAGTGTGACATGGCTTGTGGTCAAATGAATAAGTCTCAATATTTGACAGCTGGCAAAATAATTCAATAATGGAAATTGGGGCTAAGTGAGTGACTAAAGTTTGTAAAAATGACATTGCTGGTGGAGAGTGTATTATATTTTTTAAATGATTTATTTCAACTCTTTTTTTGCCTGGGCTATGGGGGGATGTACCCCCTCATAGGCACCTGGACCAACCTCCTGGCATCCCCCCCACCAGGCTGTCCTGACTGGGTGTCCCATAGCTTGCTCCTACAGTGGGACTCCCTGAGGGTAGGGACTGGGATATATCTGAGGCCCCAGCTGAGGCTTACACCTAGGGCATCATTTGGGAGACAGTCCAGGGGGCTTCATGGTGCTGCCGTGCCTAGCAATTTTCTCCTTAAGACCCCCACAGGAGGTGTGGACATGCAATAACTGCAGAGGAGGTCAGACACGCTCCCAAACCAGACCCACAACAGCCACCAATGCTTCTGCTCACTTTCTGATGGTCCCAGCTATTGCTCATCCAGTCTCTACTGGGTGTCGCTGGCATGCTGGGAAACCACAACCCTCCTCCCCGGAGGAGGAGAGCTGTCCATGGGACACTCATCTTACCTTCCCCTACTGACCCTCTGATGCTCCATGCTCATTCCCAAACACCGGTCATCAGTGTCACAGGCAGTAGTGCTACTGCTGCCCTGGCAGGCTGGGTGTGTTTATTACTTTTTATTACACAACTTTAATTTATTGAGGATTGCATTTTTATGGTTTGTGTGTAAAACAAAGTATCATGAAAAACTGAAGAAAGTGAAGATATGAGTTGACCACTGCAAGGAATAATGCAGCAGACTTGTGGCAGCGGACTGTTGCCTTTTGCACCAGTTTTGCACAATAGTGTTGCAGCACTCATGATGGACTTTTTGAGTGCATTTTTAATTCTTTTCCACTGCAAGGAATGCATGGGTTGTTGAGCGGTCATGTGAATATGTCTCTAAATAACTGATGATAGCTGGCTGGAGAATTCAGTAATGTAGGCAGGTGCCCAATGAGTGACTCAAGTACAATTATGACATGGCGTGTGGTCACATAAGTAGGTCACAAATTAATTAATGGCTGTAGTCAGCAGAATGCAACAATGGGAAAAGTGGCCAGTGAGCAACTGTAGCATGTCCAAACATTACATGGCTTTTGGTTGTGTGAATAAGTCCTAACAAAACTGGTGACAGCTGGATGAGAAAAACTCAATAAGGGGAAAAGAGACCTGGGGCCTAATTTTTAAGATCAGCCTTAGATCAACGTAAGCTATGGCAAATAGCAGCTTGCATCAAATGCTGGTGCGCCAGGGTCTCTGCACCCGGTTTAGTATAGGAGGGGTCCAGGCACCAAAGTCCATAGATTTGTGGCAACTGGTCTTGTGTTCAAACAAGTGGCACATGGGAAGGGTTTGACAGAGGCTGCAGTGCAAACCAGGGGCAGTGCCTTCAGGGAACTCTGGGTCCAAGGATTCCACAATCCCCCAACAAGCACCACAGTGATGGCCGGGCATGTGTCAGACAATGGAGGCAGGATGCCATCCCAGGCACGATGCCATGACTGTCATGCCTTCTGTGTCACAGCTTAATGGCACTGTGACAGTGCAAGGTAGATGGATGGTGGTACACCATGGTGGCATGTGCCACATACAGTGTCATCCACCTGCAATAGGGCCACCAGGATGCTGCATAGTACATGTAGCATACAGCCCTATGTGGTCCTTTACCACAGTGACAAGTGTCAGCACTGTCTGCATGATGTGTGTGAGGGGCTGTGACTATGAACCCATTAGCAAACACATTATGGGATGGCACACAGGGCATTGGCTCATCCCTGGGATAGTCTAAGCCTGGGGGGACCTGACCAGTTCAGGAATTTGATTTAAGGGGATGGTACAGCAGGGACCTGGCGCAAGCCCCCTTTTCGCCATGGCACACCCGGGTGGGTGGTGCAAGCATGGCATGTCATTTTAGCACATATTTACCCCTGATTGCTATGAGTCCCATATGAAAATCAGGAATGATTCAGGGTGTAATGCAATGACCCACTTGTATAATTTCTCTTTGACACAAGCATCTTGCTTCATTCCCAACATTTTGAAAATTGGGCCCCCTGTGACTGAATTACAGCAAATGTGACATGACTTTTGGTCACATGAATTTTTATTGGCTATAATTTCTGACTAGAAAATGTATGCTGAGCTGTGTCATTTTATTTCTATGTGTGTCATGGAGGTGACTCTCATAAAACTGTTTTACTGACAATGGAATTGTTGGCCAGAACACAGAGAAAATTCCCTACCCTTACAGTTACATGGGATCTTTCATTTTCACCTAATCATCAACCATAAACAACCATACAGTATGGTACTTCAGATTAACCTCTGATCCAAAAAATGGCAGTGCTGTACTGCAATATCAGTTTTCAGTATCAGCGTAAGTTATTGGTATCTAACTGGAACACATGACCTTCTGATCGACCAGCCCCAGAAGTGAGCGTGCATCCTACTGAGTAACTGACACTACAGTCCCACAATAATTAGCCTACTAAAGAGTTCAGTAATGGGGACGGGACCCACACACTAAAGTATGGTAAGTATGAATAAAAACACCAAAGCAGAGCACACACTACCCTCCAACACATAACCAGGGCGCCAGTCTCATTTTAAAAACATTTATTTCTACATAAATAATAAAACGAAGCATTGCCTGACGCGTTTCGAATGTGCTTCTATTCTTTGATAAAGGATGGAAGCATATCCAAAACGTGTCAGGCAATGCCTCATTTTATTATGTAGAAATAAATGTTTTTTAATGAGACTGGTACCCTGGTTATCTGTTGGAGGTTAGTGTGTGCTCTGCTTTGATGTTTTTTATTCTGATTTGTTTTAGCATTATAGCACCACAGTCCTTGTGTACACTCTATGGGTTTTTATAGTAAATATGACATAGCATTTGGTCGTGTTTTTAATTCCCCAAATAACTGATCACAGCTACTGAAGAACACAATAATGGGGATGTGGGTCCAGTGACTGATTAAAGTACAGCAAACATGATATGGCTTGTTATTTCATTAAGAAGCCCCAACGAAATTGTTGACAGTTGTATGAAGAATAAAATAATCAGGATGGGCAGAGTGACTGAACTATAACAAATGTGACATTTATTTATTTAATTTTCAGATAAACACCTTTGAACCGTAGGCTTTTTTTTACAGGTTCCATATCAAGGGACATAGACAGTTACAGTACAAATTACAGTGGGGAGACAGATGAGCAACAGTACAGTATTACAGGCACATAGGAAACTTAATATGAGTTACAGGTGTACCAGTCATTAGACAGCAATAAGGAGTTATTAAAACTATATCTAAAAGCACAACCAAATTAGTGTTGCCAGGTCATTTTTTACAGTACAGTAAGGGAGAGTGGCCCAGAGGGCCTTGTCAGGATTAAGAAAACATTAATGTTGAGGGTGGAACTATACATAGGCATTGGACAATGTATTCATGGAGATAATGGCAACAAAAACTATTGAGATCTTGGATTAATGCCTTTGAGCAGAGGCTCTATACATAGGTTCCATGTCACAAGAATTTACATAGTCAGGATAACATTACAGATGTTGAGGAACAAAGCAAGTGTCACCAGGCAATAATCATTCTTGTTACAGAACCGTTAAAAAGTTAAAACAGTATTCACATATAACATATGGTAAAGTAGGAGGTAGAGGAATCAACAAGTGGGGGAGTAGAGGGAAGATAGTGTACAGTGGGCAGAAGGACAAAGGGGTGGCAGAAGGAAAGTAGGTATAAGTGTGGTGAAAGCTGGATTAGTGGAAAAAGTTGCAACTAGATGCAGCAACAAGGTGTTGTCTAACCTTTTGTTTAAAAGATCCCAATGTGGGGGCAGAGGATATGTCCAATGGAAGGGCATTAAACCAAAGTGGAGCTTAGTAAGCAATGGACCTTTGACCTTGTGAAGAGCAACAGCAGGGGAGCTGGAATGACAGGTTATCAGAGCTTCTAGTGTGAAGTCAGTTGACATAGGGGATGAGAAGCTTCTGGACCCCGGGGGGGGACTAGTCCAAGGCATTATTTTTTAGCTAACAGACAAGTTTGGTAGGAGAGTCTGTTCTTGAACTGGAGCCAGTTGGCCTGAGCATAGAGGTCACAGGTGTGAACTAGTCTTGAGGACCTTGTTAGAAGTTGGCATGCCTTGTTTAGGGCCACTTTGATGCGACAAAGGGCTGCGTCAGTGGTTGACCCATAGATAGCCAGGCAATAATCGATGAGTGAAAACACTGAGCTGTGAATGGCCACCCTAAGAGCTTCAGAGGTCAGGCAATGCTTGTGCCTTTGGAGCAGCCCTATATACATATTGACAGCTTTGGCAATATTGTCAGTATGGAGTCCACATGACAAGGTACAGTCCATCATTATCCCCAGGTATTTAAAGTGTTGGACAAGTTCCAGGCTGTTCTCCATGTTGTTGGTGACAGAGAAAGGGTAGGCTCTATGTTTGCTGGGGGCTGGTAAACAACATAATTTTAGTCTTTTTGTAGTTCATAAGTTCGTGTTTACTGAACCACTGTTCTACTTCGGTAAAGTTATGCTGAAGCTGGATCTCAGGGGCCCAAGGTTCAGTATCACCAGTGAAGAGAACAGCATCATCTGCATATAACAGAATATGTCCTTGGCAGGCATTGGGGAGATTATTCAAGAAAATGCTAAACAGGAGAGATCCTAGAATGGACCCTTGTGGGACACTAGATCGGACGGATTTAATATCAGAATATATGTTACCATTCTTTACATGTTGTGTACAGTTTTGTAGGTATAATTCAAACCAAATAACCATTCCATGTGAGAGACCAGTAGAGGTGAGCTGTCAAGCAGTAGGGCATAATTAACTGTGTCAAATACTTTGGTCAAATTGATGAATGCTGCTCCAACAAGGTG
The DNA here is from genome assembly GCA_016271365.2 of Neoceratodus forsteri. Taxonomy (NCBI): domain Eukaryota; kingdom Metazoa; phylum Chordata; order Ceratodontiformes; family Ceratodontidae; genus Neoceratodus; species Neoceratodus forsteri. The sequence goes on from CM057453.1 coordinate 1,038,602,567, forward strand.
ATCTTGGCCAAAGGCATTATGGATAAAGCCTGTGAACTCAAGTAAGGCAGCAGTGGTGCTATGACCAGTCCTGAGCCCGTGCTGCTGTGGGAATGATAAGTGATATTGTGCAAGGTATTCGACCAACTGGTCTGCTATTATATGTTCCAGGGCATTCAAGAGTAGGGGAGGATGGAGATTGGTCTGTAGTTACCCTGAAGGGAATGATCCTCGCCCTTGTGGACAGGCGTCACAACAGCAGATCTCCACTTTTGAGGAACCTGTGATAACCCGAGCAATAGATTAATTATATGGGTTAGAGGTGCTAGGATTTCCTCCAGGGTAAGAGTGACTAATTTAAGATCAAGGATATCCCCACTAAACCTAGTCTTCCCTAGCACCCTTAGTAGGTAATTCTTTGCATCATGTATAGTGACGACTTTGAAGTAAAAAGGTGGGTAGGTAGTCGACTGACCTAATTTCCTGGTGCATTCACTTGGAGTGGAAGAACTGAAGAAATCGGGGGGAAGACTCCGCTGAGATCGGTAAATGCGTTAATGAAAGAGTTTGCAATGGTTCTTGTATCAAGAGAGGGAGCACTATCTATATTGAGCATAGAAAGGATTGATTTGGGGTCCTTCCCAGTAACTTCTTTCAGATTACTCCAAAACTTTCGATTGTCGTTCCATGTTTGGGAGAGGGCTTCTTTGTAGTACTGACTTTTGGCTTTGTCGATTGCCCTGGTACAGTTGTTTCTTGCCTTTTCATCATTCTGGATATCATTTTGAGAACTTGTAGATTGAGCCTTATGCCAGAGATGGCCTCTTAGGTGTAACAGCTCAATGAGGTCCGGGTGAGATCCAGGGATTACAATGGCCTGTAATTTTCTGCTTCTTAAGAGGGGCATGCTTATCACATACGGTGTTGAAATGAAAGATGAATTGTTTCAGCGTAGCATTGACATCACAGATAGACAGGACTTGTGCCCAGTCCTGGTGATGAAGGGCCAATTTCATTAGCTCAAGGTGACCATGGGTGAGGACCCTGAATGTGACTGTTCTAGCCAGAGGCTTGGTGAATTTGTTAGCCTAGTTGAACGAGACTGGAGGGGTGGTCGCTAAGGACATCAGATAAAACAATAATGTCAGATATGTGTTCAGGGTGGTTTGAGAGAACCCAGTCCAATAAAGTACTTGTGCCAGTCTTATAATTAGTTATAATAGATGTCTCAACAAGCTGGGAGAAGTGAGCTGCCGAAATAGCATCCTTTTAGGGGCTAGTACCTGGATAGAGCTAGTTGATATTGAAATCCCCCAGAAGGATGATTCCTGAGTTTAGCCTCAGGCTGCTTAAGCAATCTAATAGAGAGTTAAAGCCAGGGGCTGTCAGCCTATGCAGGATATGTACAGACAATATGGTAATTGCTTTATTATGTGCACCTAGGAGCACTTTGATAGCAATTGTTAGCATATCGTCCCCAGAGCTAGGCAGCGGCAGGACGATACTCTGAAGATTATTCCTCAGGTAGATCACACAGCCATACCCCTTCTGGTGAGTCTATCCTGCCTTAAGACTGTGTAACCTGGGATCAGGATGGAGGTGTCTGGAATTTCGGGTGAGAGCCAGGTCTCAACTACAGACAAAATATCATGGTTGTGCTGCAGGACCCATGTGTGCAGGCTGTCTATTTTAGGGAGGAGACTGTAGGTGTTTATTGATGCTATAGTGAGCAGCTCAGATTTCTTTATGGTGGCATCTTGCTTGTAGTGGGATCCAGGGTCAGGGTGGATGTTACCAGAGAGCAGCAATAACAGTAGTGAAAATCTTCATAAATATTTCTTTAGGTGTTTGCTATTGATTTTGCTTGAACTTCTCAGAGAGCATTGCACCTTGCTACTGTTATGACAGAAGATAAGCACGGGGAGGGAAGCTAGCAGGAACTGCAGGGTGGGGCATCTAGTTGACAACCTTGGGTAAAAGTGAGGTGGTAGGTTTCTGTGCATATGGAGAGTAGCAAGGTCAGAGACTAGAACTGAAGTAAAGGTGCCAAGTGCCCAAAGACAATCGATATCCAAGGATGGGGTGGCAAATACTGGCTTTGTAGTATTTGCAATTCCTGTCAGAGTTGGAGTTGCAAGCAATGAGATACTTATTGCTGGTAGAATTGCAAGAAGAGCTATTGTTGTTGATGCCTGCAGTGCATGAACCCGTGTGTGTGTGTCCACAAGAAGGCTGCGCCAGCACTTTGCTTGGTAACAGTGGGGGAGTGTTTGGTGGCAGGAGAGCTGGAAGAATGCCTTAGTCAGCAAGGAGTGAGGGTAAGAGAATGGGGTCTAGTACTGGGCGAGAGCAGACAGCCCCAGGGAGTAGTGTTCCAGGAATATGGTAGCCCTTTTTATTTAATTTTTATTTTAGTCTTTGGTAACTGGGTAAGGCCCACTAGACACAAGTGCCTGTTTTCAGGGGCAACCTGGGAGCACTGGGCAGTTAAGTGACTTGCTCAGAGTCACACAGTATACAAGTGGAGGTTGTGAGAATCAAACCAAGGTCTGGTCTGCTGGATGTATCAAGCTCATTCACAGCTCTTTACTCTAACCTCTAGGCTATACTGCCAGCCCTTTGAGGCTGGGCATGGTAGAGTCAGTTAGAAGATCCAAGGGGAGAGTGATATGAACTTATGGGAGGAGGACTATTTAATAGAGGCCAGGGTTAGAGAGAGAGGGTGGGGCAAAAAGACAGATTGCGACTAAATACGCAGAGAAGATAAAAGCGCTGGAGTAGGCAACTCTAAGAAGCAGGGAAAACAAGTCCAAGTTTAAAAGAAATAGCAGGATAGGCAGCAGCCAATAGGGGCCTGTCTTCAGGTTGGAGGAGCCAAACGGAAGTGTGGATTTCCAGCTGCAGAGTCTCCTTGAGACGACGTACCTTACGGCTAGTGCTGGACAGGTGGGTCGAGGAGGGAGCCCGGTCAGTGGATCCAAGCAGAGCCATGAGCCTGAGCGGGGCTAATTCTGAAAGAGAAAGAGAGAGAGACAGAGGGTTAGAGGTCGAGCATATAGGCCAGCAGGAGCCCTTAGCTAAATCTGTGGGTGAGTCTAGGGAAGAGATAAAGAAGTGGAGGGAAAGGATTAGTGTGGGAGTGAGTGTGAAGCAGGGAGATTCAAAGGGAAGGGGTGGTTGAGTCAGGTCTTAGTGCCAAGGTGCTAGAAGAGACAAAGATGGGTGAAGAAAGAGAAAAGAAAAGCTTAAGGCTAAGTAGAGAAAAGGAGAGGTAGATTAGAGGGGAACACCAGGGGTGTCTGAGACAAAGCACATGGGCGGGGGGGGGTAGGTTAAGAGCAGAGCACTTATAAAGGAGAAAAGCTTTAGCACTAAACTAGTAGCAACAGTAAAGCAGATAAAATTCAAGCAGGTTAATTTCAGGCACGTATAGCAGCAGTTAAAACAAATTATAAATTCAGTTAGGCAGTACTGTTAAGGTAAAATGATTTTTTGTCATGCTATTATTTTTCGGATAAACTAAGTAGTGTCACTTCAGACTTTAAACTAATCAGATATACAACTTCAAAAATACGGATTGTGACTAAAATTGCAGAGAAGGTAAAAGTGCTGGAGTAGACAACTCTAAGAAATTGGGAAAACAAGTCCAAGTCTGAAAGAAATAGCAGGATAGGCAGCAGCCAATAGGGGCCCATCTTCGGACTGGAGGAGCGAATCGGAAGTGTGGCTTTCAAGCTGCAGATTCTCCTTGAGACAATGTACCTTATGGCTGGTGCTGGGCAGGCAGGTCAAGGAGGGAGCCTGGCTGGCAGATCTAAGCTGAGCCACAAGCCAGAGTGGGGCTAATTTCTACAGCTGGTGCTGGGCAGGCAGGTCAAGGAGGGAGCCTGACCGGTGGTTCCAAGCTGAGCCACAAGCCCATTTGGGGCTAATTCTTATGGCTGGTTCTGGGCAGGCTGGTCAAGGAGAGAACCCGGATGGTGGATCCAAGCCAAGCCATGATCCTGAGTGATGCTAATTCTTACAGCTGGTGCTGGACAGGCAGGTCAAGAAGAGAGCCCGGCTGGTGGATCCACGCTGAGCCATGAGCCAGAGCAGCATGTGGTTGCTTGAAAATGTCCACAGTAAATGATGAAACACGGTTAAGGAACACAGCAATGGGAGTAGTCACAGTGAGTGGCTGAGGTGTGAAAAATGGGACATGGATTGTGGTCATGGGAATTCTGTAACTCCCAAAATAATTGATGACAGCTGGCTGAAGAATGCAATAATGATAACATTTGTGTATAATATATGCTATGGTGTGTTGGAATGAATGAATGATGGGGATAAAATTTTCAATCCTACCATGAGCTAACATCATTGACAGTTGATGTTAAAGATGTTACGATCCCCAGCAATGTTGCCAAAATACAGACAGAGTCAAATGGTTTGGGACGTTGGATATGGTGTATGATAAATATACAGTAAGATATGGGCATTGCTCTTTCACACTTATATGGTGGAACCTCCCTGGATGCAATGCAGAATACTGCAGAATTCGGCAGCAGTTATTGCAGGAAACAAGGCAATTTTTAATGGCAATTAATTGCTTTTTCCATGCAGGAATCTGTGACACAGCATTAAATCCTGGTAGACTTCACTGTACATCAATAATACGATGTTGGGACCTCCCCCCCATGGTTGTCCTCAAAGTAGTCAATTTACAAATTGATGAATGGGATTATTTGATCTTATTCCCTATCCTTCTTCCTTCCTTTCAGTCTGATGAATCATTTGATGGCATCGTGGTGGTGGCATGGACCGTACATTTCTACCTCAGTGCCTTTTCTGTCATAATTAGCCCAAACCCCATCAGCATTACTCATGGCAGGGATGTCACAGTCATGTGGTCATGTGATATTGCCTTGGCTTACACCTGAACAACAGTGCCAAAACTCAGAATTATCAGATAGAATGAATGTCATGTCATGCTTTCAATTTAGAGTTAAAACTAATGATTTGATGATCAGTGATGGATGACCAGTACAGACTAGCTCCCAAGGCACTGTGCTGCCTTCAGGCAGCTCAGGAGGAAAATCCTACATTGTGGCAGTTCAACCTGTGTACTAGTACACATTTTTTTTCCAGTATTACCACCACCCCTGAAAGTTACACTTAACCACTATGATCTCATTGTTTCAGTAGAGATAATACATTCAACATCCCTCTCCATTGCTGCTGAGTGACTTTTTGGTTCATTTTTATCGTTATCAATCATTTTAAGTATTGCACAAGGGTTGCCACTGTCCTGAGGAATAATTCATTCTTATAGTATTACTGTATGTTATGGGGCAGTGAAAGAGTGAAACTCTTTTCTTGGTGCATAATGTGTTATAGGATCTTTGTAAAGCAATGCAAGTCACTACTGACACCATACAAATACTTAATCATGCAGTTAATAACACAGAAAAAAGTGCCCAATCACTACTGATAGCAGCTTCTGTATGATGCAGTGTTATTCATTACAAGCCACTGCAACTGAAGGCATCATTTGAATACCTAGGCCAATGAAATAAAATAATTCTTGTCACAACTAATTGGTATAATCTTCTGTGTGACATGATGCATTATAATCCACTACCAGTGAAGGCACAGTAATAATCCCTATCTTAATGAAATTAAGGTTTTCCTAGTAACTACAGATATGATCTTCTTTGGGATTTTATTTTATTATTTATTTACAGTTTTGACCAAGAAAGGCACACTAAGCTATTATAGCTTGCTTCCAGTTGTGTCCTGAGGGGTGGGTGATATGGACCTATTTTTTTGATGGGGGAATGTTCACCATGACACCAGGAAAACACCCTTGCTCTTTGTCAGTAAGTGCCATGGGATTTTTTGCTTCCACCTAGATAGTGACCAGAGATGGGCAGAAAGGACCTCGGTTTAACATGCCAGCCAAAGGATTTGCCACACCACAACCTGCTGTCTAAAGATGTGCAAAGTTTGAAAGACACACTTTATATACTGTAGTTTTTGCCTGGTGAAGTGCCTACCTTAACCATTGAAGACCATTGAAGACTACACATAGTGCCAGCAAAGTGCCTCCATGGATAGTTTTCACCAGGCAAAGTAGCGCTTTGCCTGCAAAACTACATGAAGGGTGTATTGTTTTGTTTGCCCTGTTTTGCTGTATGCATTTATTAAAACCATTTGAACTCCCTCCCCACTGACATGCATTTCCCACTGTACCACCCCGACCCTATAAAACATAGCACCCACACCTTGCCAACCACTAGTACTCACCTCCATCCTCCCCAGGGTCACTGCAAAGATATTTGACTGTATGGTTATCTCTATTGTGTATGGATCTCAATACACTTGAAAATGCAATTGTGATACAGTGCAAAGGTCATGAAAATATGTTGTGGTATCCTTCTGATGTCACAAAGATACCACAACAACGTATCAGCCTTGACATGCTACCTGATTTGATGAAGCCAGGCTGTGAACAAAAAAAGTCAAGGCAAAATGGTGGTGCTGCTTAGTAAGCGGTTCACCAAGACAGTTTGGACACAGAGAGCTATAGTCGGCTCTGTGTTACCAAACTATACAGATTTATCACTTTTCTTTTGTTTCTTAAAATAAACATTGTTGCTGTGAATCTTCAAAGGGTCCAGAGCAGGAACAGCTGTTAGACAGCAGCAACTTGGTAGCAGACTGAGATGCTGGAAGTGAGCCTGAGTATGAATGCCTGGTATGAAACGCCATAAAACGAAACTTTTAAATCTTGGTGAAACCATATAATATATAAAATAGTGTATGGGTGACCATGTACTGTATAACCAAGGAAGTGTTTCCATCTCAGGGATGTGATGCCATCATAGACACCTTTCAAAGCATATAGGCCATATAGTGTAGTGGTTAAGGGCACTGAGCTGCAAGTCTGGAGACGTGGGTTTGAATCCCATTAGCCCCCACTTGCATACTGTGTGACCCTGAGCAAGCCACTTAACTTTCTTGTGCTCCCAGTTGTAACTGAAAACAAGTTCTGACTTAGTGTAACTTTCCTGGTTAAACAATTTTCCCTTTCTCTTTCATTCTCAAGGTCTGTATGATGTCAACACATCCCCTCAATGGAAACACAGTCTTGTTGTATATGGTCATCCATGTACTATTCTATATATTGTTAAAAAGATACAAGGACTAAGCATGGGCAGGTAGTGAAATACCATACCCTTAATACTACCCATGGATACCGCTGAACTACCCTAAATTACCTTAAAAATATCCAAATGAAAAACAGGAAGCTGGTTAGGGCCAGGTCATGATGGTGTACTGACTGAACATCAAAATCCCTATGGCGAAATTCCCCACAGCAACAATTTTGACAGGTTTTGAAATTGTCGCTGTGGGGGACCTGAGGGCAAAATTGTGCCCTTTCGCCATGTGTGACCCCCACCCTATTTAAATCAACTCTGACTCAGAGATAGTAATCATTTAGAGGGGGGTGCTGCCACCCACAATGGGGGTCAGGGGTGCAGCCCCCTGACAGAAACACTCCAGTGTCGGATAGGTGAAAATTTTCCTGTTGACATTGTGGATCTTGCTATGCCAAATGTCAACAATGATGTTGTTGCTTCAGCACGGGTAAACCAGTAATTACTACCCTAATCATTCTACTACCCTATTATGCTACCCTTACCATAACAAAAATGTGAAAGACTGTTTTTGACTATAGGCTGTATACTATTGCACTGTTTTTTAGGTGCCCCGAACCATGTTATTTATTATTGTGACATATTCAGCTACACTGCCTCTCTACAGCAGTTAGTGAAACAATATCCTTTTATGACTGTATTACACTGTTTCTAAGGTTTCCAAAAATGATACCCATAGCAGGCATTGCTGAGGCAATACGAGAGGTACAGATGGTCTGAATGAGCCTGCTGCTATTTCCAAAAATTATACCCATGGCAGGCATTGCTGAGGCAGCTATAAGAGGTGTAGGTACTATGAGTGAGCCTGCTGCTGTTTCCAAAAAGTTACACCCATGGCAGGTATTGCTGAGGCAGGTATGAAAGGTGCAGCTGCTGTGAGTGAGCCTGCTGCTGTGTCAGAAAATTATAACCATGGCAGGCATTGCTGAGGTAGATACAAGAGGTGCAACTGCTCTGGTTGAGACTGCTGCTGTTTAAAAGAATTATACCCATGGCAGGCATCATGCATAATAAACTGATGATTGACAAAACTAAGAGTAGTGTAAAACATGTGACTGACATGGTGGTAGTGCTGAAGAATGAATCTAGCAACATAGCCAACACACAGGTGTCATTCTTAAACATGGCATTTATTCTCTGATTAGTTGACAGTCTGAGACTCAAGTCATCTGTTAGCTTAACAGCGGTGGCGTCTTCTTTTGATTGAAAGTCTTTCTTTATGTCATCAAGTAAAATGTGAAGAAATCTTACTTGAGGAAGAATTTGACTTGGAGTTGCACTGCCCATGCTGACATTACATGTGGCAGCCTCAAATGGCTCCAATAAGGTGACCAAAGATTCAAGAAGACTCCAACTGCTGGAACTGAGCATGATGTTTACTTTACCTGTTTGATTCTGCATGGTATAGTCATGTACAGCTTTTTTTCTGTTGAAGAAGCCTTTTCAACATATAAAATGTTGAAATCCAGTGGGTTGGAATCGCCTGCTTTAATGTATGCAGTGGTAGGTTGTTTGACCTCTGCAGCTCCTTCATGATTTGTTGTGCTTTCACAGAGCGGCTGAAATGCCCACATATTTTCCTAGAAAGACTTAACAGGTTTTCAACATTTCTGTTTCCATTTAAGAAATTATGGATGAGAAGTTTTAAACAATGTGCAAAACAAGGTATGTGCTGGTAGTTGCCATCTCTAACAGCCTTGACTATGTTGGCACTATTATCTGACACTGTGAACCCTGGAGATAAGGAATACTGAGTAAGCCATTTCTGGAATTGTATTTCCAGCTCCTGAATATTCGCAGCAGTAAGGTTTTCTTCAAATGTGGTGATACATAATACAGCCTGCTTCCTACTGCTTATGGTAGAGCAGGCATTATTACTTTCTGACTGAAAACTTGCTCAACGAGTTATAACAGTCACATAGTCAATTGTTTGGTTGCTGGTCCATATATCTGTAGTTACATATGAACCTGCTTCACCTCAGAGAGTTTCAACTGCTTAATAACTTCAGAACATACCAAGCCATACAACTGTGGAACAGCCTTTTTCAAGAAATATGTTCGAAGGAACAGTGTACAATGGTTCAATCCTGTTCATGAACTTGAGAAAACCCTTTTGGGCAACAAAAGCAAAAGGGAGTTGACTATTGGCTAACAGTTCTGCAATGGCTCTATTTAACAGCTGGCATGTTGGATGCTTGCAAGTAAATTTTGATGTCCTCTCAACACTTTCTCTTAATGTTAGTTAATGAGATATTTTTAATTTTGGGAGGATGCATTTTTCATGCTTGTTTTCTTGAGGAGTGCTACTTTGGGATTTTCCAGTACTTTATGGTGGCAGAAAACAATCTATGTTTGTCTGGGAAGGCTGCAAGGACATGTCAAGTAATTCAATGTCATTTACTGCTTCCATATGTATATTTTTATTTGCACACCTGTTTCTACATGTTTAGAAAAAGAATCCCAGGGTCTTGCCTCCTGTGTGTTTTCACCTGGCTTCTTCATGGTGCATGATGCCAGCTGAGGTGGGCAGCACTACGTGTCTATACTGATAAGTTGGAAAAATATTGTTCTGCCATTTCTCCAGCTCTCTCATTTGAACATCATATCTGGGGCTGATAATTCCACACTTGTTCAGTCTACCAGTGAGATTAACCACAATTTTCCTGGTTCTATGATCGTCGATAATCTCAAACTCACCAATGTAGCTGTGCGTCATCATTACAGTCAAAATCCTCATGATTACTTTGAGGCATGGTCTAATGAGAACCTGGTGTTTGCCCCTTTTCTCTACATAGCTGATGCTTTTAAGAACATTGACAAAAATGTTCATATGCACCATGGTGCCAGTTCTGCTTCCAGTTCATTGTCACTATGGTCACCACCACCACCACCACCTCCACTACCGCCCATACCAACCACACTGCCCCTTACGCTGCCCCTCTCAATTTGATGTTTTGCCTTTGCATGTAGCATCATTACTGATGTTCCAAAATGTGCCCCTTAGCTATGACTTATGCCCTTTTTGCACAGACTGCATACAGCTCCATAGTTGTCTGAAGGGTCAATATAAAATAAATTCCACACTAATGATTTAACTTTTTTACTTTGTGCCATGGTGCCTGGCACTATTCCTTATACAGTCAAGGGACCTGGAGGAAACCCTACACTGCCATTTCCTTGTTGAAATGAGCTGTTCTCATTCATACTAATTTTGTTATTCTTACGTTTAGCCTATGGTGTGTTTCTGCACTTGTCTCTCATGCCTTACAACAGCATCCTCTCCTACCCCCTCATTGAAACTACTTACCTCATTGCCACAATATTGAGAAGAACTGGAAGTGCCATTATCATTATGTGGGAGTGGGACTTAACCTGGGCAATACCATTCCCAGTCCCTGCTATCACCACCACCATCCCTATCAGCATTCACTGCCTCAGCATCTGAGCTTATATTTGAGGAGAATGCCTCCCTGCATGCTGTTGCAGCAGCTGAAAGTATCCTGGCACATGTGGCAAAATGTTTAGTACCTCTACAAGTAACTCCAATCAATTCTTTCTGAAACTTTAGTATAATTTCATTGCTAACAAGCTTTTATTGTTCAGGACATTTAGTGCCAGCCATGATGTCATTGCTATTGTCATTATGTTCTTCATTAATGGTATGATTCATATTGTCCATATCATCAACAGTTGCACATACTACAGCACTGTGTTTCCTTTTAGTAGATTGACAAGACTGGGAAATATGATACATAGTAGACACAGCCATGAAAGGACATTGTTTCACTAATTGCTGCAGAGACAGACAGTGTAGCTACGTCACAGTAATAATTTACAGAGCTCAGGCTTCGGGGGCACCTAACAGTGCAATACAGCCATAAAAGACTTTCACTAACTGGTGCAAAGAAAGACAGTGTAGTTATGTCTCAGTAATAACAGGGCTTGGGGCACCTTACAAATAGTGTAATACAGCCATAAAAGGATTTTACTATCCTGAAGAGACAGACGGTGCAGCTGATTATGTCATAGTAATAAATGACAGGGCTCAGGCCTCGGGGGGAACAACTCACAAACAGTGTACAACTGTAAAAGGATTTTACTATGCTGCAGAGACAGATTGTGTATCTGATTATGTCGTAGTAGTAGATGACAGGCCTCGGGCCTCAGGGTCACCTCACAAACAGTGTAATTAAGCTGTAAAAGGCTTTCACTATGCTGCAGAGACAGACAGTGTATCTAACTATGTCACAGTAATAAATGGCAGGGCTCGGGCCTCAGGGGCACCTCAAAAACAGGGTAATACAGCCATAAAAGGATTTAACTGCTGCAGAGACAGACAGTGTATCTGACTATATCACAACAATAAATGACAGAGCTTGGGCTTTGGGGGGGCACATCGCAAGCAGTGTACAGACATAAAATGATTCCACTATGCTGCATAGACAGATATTGTAGCTGACTATGTCACAGTAATAGATGACAGGGCTTGGGCTTCAGGGACCCTCACAAACAGTGTAATACACCTGTAAAAGGCATTCACTATGCTGCAGAGAGAGACAGTGTCACTAACTATATCACAGTAATAAATGACAGGGCTCAGACCTTGGGGGGGGACCTCACAAACAGTGTAATACAGTCATAAAAGGATTTGACTATGCTGCAGGGAGTAGAAGGACAGTGTAGCTGACCGTGTCACAGTAATAAATGACAGGGCTGAGGACACCTAACAAACAGTGTAATACTTTAATTTCAAACCAACTGCCTTTTGTTTTTATCTATGCCTTTTCTCCCCACCATGATCCTTCTAAGGATTTCACTATGCTGCAGAGACAGACAGTGTAGCTAACTGTGTCACAATAATAAATGACAGGGCTCGGGCTTTGGGGGGGTACCTCACAAACAGTGTAGTACAGTCATAAAAGGATTTGACTGTGCTGCATAGAGTAGACAGACAGTGTAGCTGACTTTGTCACAGTAATAAATGACAAGGCGTAGGGGCACCTAACAAACAGTGTAATACTTTAATTTCAAACCAGCTGCCTTCTGTTTTTGTCTATATATTTCCCCCACCTTGTTCCTTCTCTGTTATCTCCCCAGCACCACCTCCTTGACTGAGGTTGATCCACCCCTGTCCCTGGCTGAGATCATTTCAGCCCCCCCCCACACACTATTTCTCCCTTTGCTCCTTTGTGCAGTGTTAGTGTAGGTTTCGGTTAACTTTTTAGACAAGTCAATTCTTTTCAGCCATGTTTTGTGCTGCAGAGTAAGTGCCCACTGAGCTACTTCCAAGATTGCTGTCAGCTCAATTCTGTGCCACACAGGCTCACAGAACATGAAGCATAGCCCTTTAGACACCACTGACCAATCAGGTGTCAGCCCAGTGTCATGTGCTCCAATTCTGCTGTGAGCTCCATGAAGGACCCCAAAGACTGCTCTTAATGCCTGTTTCCAAGTCCTTTACCAATATCCTGTGTCAAATTACCTGACCCAGGAATTACACTGTTATGTCAAGCTGGGTAGTACATTACCTAAATTGCCCTTCCCAGACAAAAATAGGCAATACCCACACTACCCAATCCAGCTACCAGACAGGTAGCCCATGCCTAAACCAAAGGAATTAAACATCTTAGTATTTTCTCCATTTGTCTGTAGTATAGTCCCACCAATCTCTTCCTTTTGGGTATACCCAAAACTGATAATATATAGTGCCTGTGTTGCTACAATGATTGCAACACGATGGATTCTTCTTAGTCCCCATATTGCAATATGACTGAGATATTTTTCCATACTGTATTGATTTATTTTTGCATAGACATATGATTTCAAATTGTGTCATATATTTTCCCCAATTACCATGTTGTATTTGGAAGTTCATCTCTTTCATCCATCATACTTCTTAACAAATTACTAGCTTTTTATCATGTTAACTGCATTCTTTTCCATTATGTCTAAATAACATTTACTAATGGATTTAGAGACTTATTGTCATTTAGTCTTTCATCTAGACAAAGAAGATAATTTTGATTAGTTTGTTGTTTATTTGGGAGGTTTTGTGTAAACTTAACAAAAAGTGGGGTTTGGTCTTTATTCAATCTGCAAGAAACTCACTAACCTCCAGTCTCAGCTAGGTACAGCATGGGATGAAATATTCCTTCTAAGCAGACAACCAGACTGGAGTCTGCAATCATATTGCACCCTCCTATCCCCCAGAAACCCACTAGTCCAGTGGGGTGGAGGATGGTAAGGAAGGGGAAGGATGCTAGATCAAGACAGGTGGGTGGTAAAAGAAGTCCTATAATTAAGACTACAAATTGATTTGCACTCCTGGAAGAGGCACAGATTCCTGACTCTCCCAAGGAAAGCTGTGAGCCAATTATGATGGTTATATAAAGGCTTCAACAAGTGGAGTCCAAGAAATGAAAAAGTTAACATAGTGAAGGTGGGCCATGAAGCTCTTAAGGAAGAAAAGGCATTAGTGTAGGATGGCTTACATCCAAGGGTGCTGAGAGAGTTAGAATCAGAGGTTGCTGAGCTGTTCAGATGCTCACTGGAGACATGTGAGGTACTAGAAGATTTGTAAGCTGCAGATATTGTTTTGCTCTATAGGGGGGAGGGGATAGGACCTGCAAAACTACAGACAGGTCAGTTGTGCCACCATTATATGTAGGTAAGCCATTGGAGGCCCTGGTCAAGGAAAGCATGATAGAAAGAACAAAAAAAGGAAAGCATAGTAGCCTACCTTGAAGATAATGGGTTGCAGGACTACAAGCAGCACAAATTGGTGACAGGAAAATCATGCCAAACCAACCTATTAGTATTTTCTAACTGGGTCACAAGAACAATAGAGGGGCAGGAGGTACGTTTACTCTGCTTTGTGTAACCACCCAGTCTCCTGGGGTTGCTAGGATCCCCTCAGTATCAGTGCTAGGCAGGGAGAGGCAAAACTATGCAGCAGGGAGTGAAGGAGATATAGAAGTACATGACAGGCATGTATGCTACCTTACACGCAGTGTTGTGGTCTCCTGAGCTCACCCACTGCTCCACCTGCACTTCTCCAGACCTGTGCTCATGCTACACTCATAGTGCATTAGTGCAGGCTCAGTTTCACAGTTCTCACTGCCAGAGGCATTTCTGCCAGGGCCAGGGGGGAGTTTAGACAGTGTGGGGCACATAAACAAAACATATTTTTTTGTGACAAAAAATGCAGTATACTCTCAGGCACATTTGTGAAGAATGTTCCAACTGAAAGTTTCCTATTCTGTTGTTAGACTTGGTTGAAATCAGATGCTGTACACAGACAAACAAAATATATATATATTTCTGTAGGCCTCAAATCATATTCGTCTAAAATATGAATACTTTTCTAAAATTACTCAGCGAGGGGAGCATTTGGGAGCCCATGTGATTTGCTAATAGGACACTATACCAATGGGCAACATTCCTACAGTTTTGACTGAGCTGCATAAAAATTGAAGAGTGCCTGTGAGCACACACACACACAGACATGCACACACATAGACATACACACACACATAGAAAGAAAGCCAGGCGCAGTGGATACAGTTCTATTTGTATTGCCCCGACTCGCATACAATTTTAACAAGTGTAACCAAACAGTTTAGAAGTTCTTATTGTGTTTATTCAGTGTATTTTTTATGTACTCCATGAGTGCCATGAGGCCCCTAATGCACTATGTCACTGGGCTGCACAATTGCAGGCAGAACGGCATGTTTACACACCAACAAGAAAACCTCTTGTACAGCTCCTAATCAAAACGCTATTCATTCTGTGCCACAAATGATCCACTTGTAACACTACTCATACTGTTTACACTGCCTCACCTTCAACGATGCAATTCATGCACACATCTCACAGTGGTGCAGATCAGGTAGTGTAAATGGGCCTTGAAGAGACCATTAAGATGATCCAAAATATGGCAATTGAGATTCAGTGTTAAAAAGTGCTAAGTGATTAACTTAACTCACATACAGATTACTGGATGGGGAGGTTAGGCTGGCCAAAGCATCTGAGTGAAGGGACCAGGAAGTCATCATTAGAGTCTCCCTCAAACAATCACAGCCATGCAACAAAGCATACAGCAAATCAACAAAAATGCTAGGATACAGTGCAGAAGGGTATGATAATAGGAGGAAGGAGGTAATATTTCCCCTATACAGGTACCTGGCAAGGACCCACATGGAGTACTGTGTCCAGTTCTGGAAGCCACACCTGAGAAAGGACAGGACTAGGTTAGATAAATTGTATTGCAGGGTCATCATGACGATTCAAGGCCTGCAGGGCAGTTCCTATGAGGAACAGATGGAGGCCCTCAGTATGTACATGTTGGATGCCAGGTGTGAGAGGGGCTACATGACAGAGACACACACCTTCCTGAGACGATTTAACAAAGTAAACAGTCAGGACCTGTTCAACAGGAACAGTAGTGCAGTAATAAATGGGCATGAATGGAGGTTTGTCAGTGGACTTGCAATAAGGACAGGAGGATGCTCTTCTTCACATAGAGGGTGGTGGAGCTGTGGAATCGATTACCAGTGGATGTAGTTGGTGGGGGCAGGGACAGTTAATGGGTTTAAAAATGGGTGGGTAGGAGTAGGATGCATGTAGTATTAAAAGGAGGAGCTAGAAAGTTGAGGGTTTGTGAGAGTGGATGATCTACAGTCGGCATTATGGCTAAATACTCTAAGATAAAACTGATGATGGACTCACCACTTTGCCACGATGTTGACTTTCCCTCTGCTTTCCTTCCCAAAGCCTCCAAAAGTGGCTAGTAATACTGGAGTTGGCAGCACTCTGTTAACCATTGACAGTTACCGGTTACATCACCTTCAAGCCAGCCAACACCTGTTAATTCAGTTGAAGAAGCAGAGTTAATGAAAATAATCCACTTTTCATTAATTAATATAGAAACATTGTACGCAACACTTAAACTCAGCATAGACCACTATATTGACTTGACTGTCATAGGGTAGCCCAACAAAATAGCGACTCCCGAGTGGCGAGGAGTCAAAATGGTACCACACAACGAGTGCCATTATTGGTCAATTTTCTGTCTCCCCCCCCCCCACCGGAATTGGTATATTAAGTAAGGGTGAGAGTGCAGGGACAATGCCAACTGCAAACAAAAGTTTTCCAATAATGGCACATGCTATTATGCAGTGTCATTTTGACTCCTCACCATTCAGGAGTTGCTATTATGATGTGGAACCCTGTCGTAGCAATATTTGTTTCAGCGTTGTTAGAAATGCCTTCCTCAGACAGCCAGTCTTTAAGATGGTTAGTCAATGTGATAGATAGGAAGTTTTTCTGGACAGACTGAATGAACCCTTGGTATTGATCTGCTGGAAATGTTTACATTTCTATGTTTCTGTGATGGGTAGATCAATTAACCTACATTTATGCATGTTAGTCTACTGTATGTTATATACACACTGTAGATCAAGTAGGATACATATATAAATTTTAGTGCTGCACTTTCAGTGATAGGGACCTACATCACACAGTTCTTAAATTGGTAATGACTGAGTAGTGGCCATTATATATGAAAGAACTTACATATGGCAAACAGGCATTTATGGTACACTATACAACAGGTGTCTCTTGTAAACCAAACAGAACACAGAAACACTGTCATTTAATAACCCACAAACTACTGCCACATTTTGGACATGCCTATAGTAGGTTACCCACATTTTAGACATGCCTACAGTAGGTTATCCACATTTTAGACATACCTACAGTAGATTATCCACATTTTGGACATGCCTACATTAGATTATCAACATTATGGACATACCTACAGTAGGCAAGCCACATTTTAGACATGCCTACAGTAGGTTATCCACATTTTAGACATGCCTTCAGTAGATTAGCCACATTTTAGACATGCCCACAGTAGGTTATCCACATTTCAGACATGGCACAGTAGGTTATCCACATTTCAGACATGCCCATAGTAGGATTATTCACATTTCAGACATGTCCACAGTAGGTTATCCACATTTTAGACATCCCTACAGTAGATTATTCACATTTTAGACATGCCCACAGTAGGTTATCCACAAATTTCCCGTCGACCGCCCCGACTGAGAAACCGGCAGATCGACCTCATTTTACAGTCGGCTGCCGGTTTCAATGTGCTGGCTGTGCTTTTTCCAGTCTTGAATCGCTGACAGACTACTTTCTACTACTTTCTACTACTTACTACTTTCACAGCATTATCTATCCTGGGGGAAAAGACATATACAGCTGCATATCATCTGTGAAAACCCATACTGTAGAGCCTAATGAGCTCACCTGGGGCAGCATGTACACCGCGAACAACATTAGCAACAAGATCAAACTTTGAGGAACTCCACATGACAGGAGCTTTGAACATGAGGAGAAATTCCCCATCACTACCTGTTGCATCCTGCCTAAGAGATAGGACTCAAACCAGTTGAAGACAGTACCAGCAAGTCCACAATACTCTCTAATGTGATCCAGAAGCACAATGTGGTTCATGGTGTAAAATGCTGAGGAGACATACAGGAGCATGAGCATTGACCAGTCTCCTCTTTTCCACATCCTGAGGAGGTCATTTTGCACCCTGACCAAAGCCATTTCAGTGCTATGCCTAGCCCTAAATCCAGGCTGGAATGGCTCATAGATGTCAAAGGCCACAAGGTGTGCCTCGAGCTACAGAGCCACCACTTTCTCAACAACCTTCCCCAAGAACGGGAGGCTGGAGATAGGTCAATAATTCACCACGACGTCAGAGTTAAGTAATGGTTTCTTCAGAAGGGGCTTCACCAGTGCCTCCTTCAAGGTGCTAGGAAAGAACCCCTCCACGACCGAGCACTGGACTATCTCGATGAACACTGGAACAATGGACTGGACGCATCCCACTAAGAGATGAGTCAGGCCAGGGTCCAGTTCACAAAAGATGGGCCACAGCTTTGAGATTACCTCAACAATCTCAGCCACCCCCACCTGGTCAAAACTTTACCCCAGACACTAGGAGTCCCTCTGTTTACTCAAGGCCTACCACTGCAAGATTGATCTTGTCTCACTGGGGAGATCCCAGACTGAATACAGAACACTCTGCCTGAGACAAACTGAGCAAACATTTCACATAATGCAACTGAAAATGTTTTTTTCATCTGTAGACAGGTAGGGTGAAGTAGCCTGTCCACAGTCCAAAAGAGCTGAGCTGGTCTGTTCCTCCCAGTGGCAATCTCCCTGAACAGGAACTCGGCTTTCTTATGGTTGATTGCCCTTTGATAATCACCATAGTGAACTTTCAAAGCCAGTTTGTTCTCTACATACTGGGTCCTCCCCCACCAATGCTCCAACTTCTAACCTAGGTCTTCATCCCTTTGAGAGCCCAATCAAACCACAGGGGTGTCAAAGGAGAAAACCGGGGCCGTATACAGATCAATGCACTGGCATCCTGTGCCTGTTACAGGCCATCACCACCTTGCTCGTGCCACCACACATGCAGTACTCATACCAGAAAAGTCTACCACCACCAGAAGTCCCTCTGGGCACAATACCTGTTATGGGCGATGGCAGATCATCTCAACAGGGGAAAGCCCAAAACAAGAACTCCAGCTTTCTTTTTCTTTTTTTTTTTCCAATTGTTTAACCAGGAGTGGCACACTAAGCTGAAAGCTTGTTTGCAGGTGTGACCTGGGAGCACAGGGAAGTTAAATGACTTGCTCAGGATCATACAGTATGCAAGTAGGGGCTGTGGGATTCCAACCCAGGTCTCCATATTTTCAGCCCAGAGCCTTAAACCACTGCGCTATACTGCCTCCCTTTCAATGATTGGACTAAATGACCCACTCAATCCTGAGGTCAGTGACCTCAAGCCTCAATGAGAATACCAAGTCCAAGATGTGGCATGACGGTGGGTGGCAGAAGCAACCACTTTTGCTAGGCCCAGTAATGTCATTAACTGGAGGAAGTCCTGTCCAACTTGTGAGGATTCCTCATTGACCCAGGCATTGGAGTTACTCAGAATCAATCATCTGGGTGACTCCAACACACTGTCAGTGATGAAGTCCCTGACCTCCTGCAGAAAGTCTCCCCCACTCTCAGGAAGATTGTAAAAAAGGAGAATCCTGCAACCTGCGCCTCGACCACCACACACAGCTACACATTTAAATGATGGGGTGGAACCCATTGGGTACATAGACAAGTTCAAGCTGGATCTAAAACAAATGCCCCCCCCCAATCCCTGCATTCCCTCCTTGGGCAGTGCACTACGGAGTACCCAGCTCTTGTTCTTGCATACATGATACTGTGGCTTTAACAGGTTGAGAGAATGCCCAACCGTTGATAACTTTAAAACTGCTTTAAAGACATATCTTTTTACTTTGGCTTATTCTTCTTAGTTATGGTTGTTTTAAATGTTTGGATTTTATTACTTTATCTATTCTTGTACAGCGCCTTGGTTTTGAAAGGCGCTTTATAAATAAATTTGACTTGACTTGACTTGACTTGAAGTCAGAAGTGGGCCACCATTTATTTAACCACTGATTACATCACCAACCTCACTTTTTAAAAACCTTCAGCCATGATTGCATGCTCATGCAAACCCAGCAAAAAGTCATGCCAGAGACAACTACATAAAAATAAAGAAACATAATTTATCAGTGGAACAGGACCATTTAGTCAACACAGTGTGCTCAGATGTAACCTGTGTAATCTGTCTTTGCAGACCCTAACTGGTCTCTGGTGACCCTCCCTCCTCCCTGCCTATTTTCAAATACACTCTTATGACTATCCCACCCATGGCTGAATTCTCCCACTGTTTTTGCCTCTATCGCTTCTGCTGGCAGTCTGTCATGTGTCTATCACCTTTGCAGTGCAGAAATATTTCCTCACATCTCTCTTAAGCTCCCCCCTTCCCAGTTTCATCATATGTCCCCTGGTCCTGATGCTCCTTCTCATGTAAAAGGGACTTCCCTCCTGCACCCTGTGCACCATGTGAAGTACTTGTAGCTCTCTAGCATGGCACTGCTCGTTCTCCTGTCTTCCAGTGTGTACATGTTGAGATTCCTCAGTCTCTCCTCATAGGACATCTTGTTCAACCACAGCACTATTTTAGTTGCCCTCCTCTGGACTGCATCAGCTCCCCCCATCTATGTTGTTTATAAGATGTGTCCTCAAAAGCTGGGTAAGGTACTCAAGGTGCAGTCTCAGCAGTGAGCGACACAGTGGCTACACCACCTCCCTTCTCCTGCTGGACATACCCCTCTCTATGTACCCCAGCATCCCATTACTCCTACCTACTGTTTTGTCATACTGCCCTGCCACCTTAAGGTTTGCAGACCAAGAATTTTGCATATTCTTTTACAATGAATATACTTACTTAAAAAAAAAGAAATTAAAAACAGATACACACTACTTTGTATTAATAATGATGACCTTTGCCTCCTAGCAGCTCCATGTGGACAGGTTCCAATAAGCCTGAAACTTTTAGGATTGAAATCACAGTCCTGTTTTAGTTACTGATGAGATAAATACCTTTATTTATGCACTCCAAGTGTAGTTTTTGGCAGGTCACAGAAAATGCTTTTATAGATGGTATAGTATGGTAAAATGTTATTCATATTACGATATGAACAGGATAATACTCCAATGAGTAACAAGACTCATTTACAAGGAGGTCCATAGTGCAAAGACAATAGTTACACATACAGTAGACATTCAAACAATTTACATGAACATATAATATAATTCAGTATTAACTTATCAAAGACACATACTGTTTCATTTCAAATCTTACGTTATTTAAAAATGTGCAAACACTTTAATATACATACAGACTAAAGAGTCCGTTCTGATTTTACCCAAGCACACAATTCAATAAAGTGCATATTATGTTATACCTAAGATGCAGCATATTCTAATTTTTAAGTCATATGATGAGACTGAATTTACTATAAAATACTAATGTAAACAGCATATTGTTACATCAAATTCACAAACCATTTTTTTTATTGAAGACAAATTTGCAGGGGCATCCACCCACCTAAAATCCATGGGCAAAGAATTCCAAGCTTTGGGACCCCTATAAAGGGGTGATGCCCTTCCCAACTCCAAGTTACATCTTGGTACAAAATATTCTATGCCACTGGAAGATCTTAACCCCTTCCTGTGTTCCCTAACCTCAAGATTTCTTAAAGTATAGTTAGATAATGGTTGCCTTCTAAGTTTACTCACAAATGTTACAAGGTGCCACCTCCTCCTATCTTCCAGACACCACCAATTTATGGCTGTATATAAATCACAATGGTGCATGCTTCAGGAGGCATTTAGAATGAAGCGGGCAGACCTATAATAAACAACATCTAATCTTGCTAGCTCCATCTCGGAGGCCCCCCATACACCAAATCTCCATAATCTAAGATGGGTAAGATCACAGTTTCCACAATCCTGTGCCTCATCTCCAGAGTTGTAAAGGGCTTTAATCTATAAAGCATACCCAGCTTTCCGTTAAGATTGCCCATCAAGTGTTCCAGATGCTTGTCCCATCTCAATCTTTAGTCTAGCCACACTCCTAAATATTTATGAGTTACCTGTTTAATTTTATCTCCCTCCTTTGCCCTAATATCCAATAACTTGATGTTCCTTTGTAGGACCACAAAAGTATACCACTTGTGTCTTTTGTACATTTAGAATTAAATTAAGTGAAGAAAAAAGGAATGAAGCTCAAAAAAATCTGTCTGTAATTTAATATTCTTTCCTGGGCACTTCCCTCCACATAAATCAGAGTGTCATCTGCATATATGTGGTATCTTATATCAGGATCTGTAAATTTATACTATATATGAATATATATATATATATGTTAAAAAGTAGGGGGCCCCAGATAGATCCCTGGAGCACCCCCACTTTCATGGGAAGGGCAGATGACCTATGGACTCCTAGTTCCACCATTTGTTTCCACCCCATAAGACAGGAGCTAAACCATTTCTGTTGCAAGCCCTTCACCCCCAAATCCCAGAGCCTGGACAAGAGGAACTCATGGTTTAAAGTGTCAAAAGCCTTTGAAAGATCTATAAATATGGCTCCCACAGTGTTCTTTCTGTCCAGCCCATTTGGATGTCCCCCACAACTTTTAGCAATGCTGTCTGGGTACTGTGTTTTGAAAGAAAACCAGACTGGTACTCATTCAAAAAAATTCCCTTCCTCCGGATAGTTTTTCAACCTTCTGACAACCAATTTCTCCATAATTTTGGAAGTTTGAGGCAACAGTGACATTGGTCTAAAATTTCTCATCTACAATCTAGAACAACCTATATAGATGGCCACTATTTTAGCCAATTTCCAACCCTGTGGATATTCACCAATTAGGAGGGAATAATTAAATAGGTAAGCAAGTGGGTATGCTATACAGGGGGCTGCATACGTCAACAACTTTGTAGGAATGTCATCCAGTCCCCTAGCCTTAAACACATCCATAACCAGCAATTCATCTCTAACTTCATCCACCTGAATTTGTCTAAGGGCAATTGCCTTTTGCTCATCATGCCCTGTCTGGCCAATTTTATCCTATGGCCCTCTAGAAACTTCTGGCAGAGAATTTAGGCCAGAAGACTTTATACTAATGTTGTTGAAGTATTTATTAAACAAATTTGCAACATTATTACTGATAGGCACAGATTGTCATCAATCTCTATTCTTTTAATTTGCTGACTACTCCTTTTCCCCTATCAGGTTTGTCACCATGCTCCAAAATTGTCCAGGATTATGTTTCTGAATTGTATGTAACTTTTCTTTAAAATTGCTCTGTTTGGCCCTTCTATGTTCCCCAGTATATCTATTTCTTGATTGTCTATATAATAGCCAATCACTGTTCAAGCCAGTCTGTTTTGTTTTAGACCAAGACTTATTTCTGGCCTTCTTTAATTTATGCAAGGAAGGATTACACCACATTGTATTTATAGATCTAACCTTCCTATATCTTAGAGGACATGATTATTACAAATGCTCAGGAATTCTTGATGAAAATAGGACCACATTTCAGTAACACCAGGTATCAATTCCATTCTATCCCAGCACCTTCTTTCAACATGTAGCATAAACTTAACATAATCAAAACATTTGAAATGTCTCCAGCAAATGAGCAGTTAATCTTGTATATAACCCTAATATCTGCATGGGCAGCAAAACCTACCTGATGGTCAGAATACTTCTGCTAAAACCCCTTTTTTTACATAAACCTCAGGGCGATTTGTAAAAACAAGATCAAGAATCACTGAATTTTGTAAATGTTGCACATTTAATCTAGTGGGGTCCTTAATCAATTGAACCAGACCCAAGACCTCTTGGAGTTCAATTAGAGGATGAGTGGGGTTTATTTGCACCCAATTTACATTTAAATCCCCTATAAGTAATATTTCATGTGTATCCCTATAAACTTTACAATAGTACTGCATAACGTTAAAAGCCTCATTCATTACCTTGGGTAGTTTATAGATGCCAATGAGCAAAAGAGGTTTAACATATGGGAGTTTTATTACAATAGGTAATGTTTCCAACCCACCCGTCATATTTGTTTCATCAAGTTCCCCTATTTCCAGTCCAGATTTCACATATAGTATAATGCCTCACCCTTTCTTTTTTCTATCCTTCCCAAACATCTGATAGTGTTCTAATTCCACTGTGGCATCTTTAACTCTATGGCTCAACCAGGTCTCAGTAATAACAATTAACTGTGGCTGATGCTCTCCCACCCAGTCCTTTATACTACTAAACTTCTTTTGTAGGCTTCTAGTATTAAAATGAACAATGGTAAATTCCCCACTCTGGTGTATATCGCTATCAGGTGGTACAGAAACAACAGGTCCCAAATTAGGATGAATATCATTACATATCACAAGATGCAAAATAAAAAAAATATTAAGTGTAACACCGTCCTTTTATTTTTACTCTGGGATTTGCTGTGCCAACACAATCACATCTGAACTAACTGACATGTCTTATTATTTATCCAGCACATTCATTGATAGTAACCCCTTCCCCCCAGCTGCACCAGCTTTATAAGGCCTTATAGATATGAATGCATGATGATTCTTGAATTGATCTCATAAACTCCCACTTCGGGCCTCAATGGCTCCTGGGCATCTGTACCCACATTTCTTCCAATCATAGGCTCCAATTTAACATTTACTACCCTCCCAGATGTTTTTGGTGTAAATCCCACCCACATAAACCCCAACACAATAAAACAAGCTATTTTTATGGCTATCAATAAATTGTACCTTTACAACTGCTACCAATGAACCCCTTGTATGTTCTGTAATACTCTGTTACTAGCACAATACTCCTTATAAAACTATATGTATTGCTGCCTCCTACTAACCTCCCTTGGTAGATGCACATGGGTGACTCACACCATGCCTGTGTGAGTCACTCACGTGTGCAGCTGCTATGTGGGCAGTCACTGGAGGTATGGAATTTATATAGCCAGGATGTCTCCACCTCATAACTGCCCTGTATCACGCCTCCCATCCAGTAGCCCTCCCCCACTTATCAGAACTGGGAAACACAAGAGTCTTTCTGTGGGCTAAGTGTAGAACTGTCCCTGGGCACAGCAGTAGCTGGAAATGGCACCTCAGCAGGAAAACAGTACCAAAAGGAGATTCAGTCACTGGTGCTCAGGATGCCATTCTGGCAGCACGGCATACACTGAAGGCAGGTGAGAGAAATGCTGAATCAATTAATCTGGATCTGGTGCTGTTCTTGCTTTATAGCCAGGATCTCTCTGCCCAGTAATTGCCCGGTGTCATGCCTCCCATCCAGTAGCCCCCCCCCACCTTGCTTACTGGAACTGGGAAACACAAGAGTCTTTCTGTGTGCTTAGTGTAGAACTGTCCCAGGGCACAGCAGTAGCTGGAAATGGCACCTCAGCAGGAAACAGTGCCAAAAGGAAATGCATTCACTGGTGCCCAGGATGGCATTCAAGCAGAATGGAATGCACTACAGGCAGGTGACAGAAATGCTGAATCCATGACAGGATGAAAGCATGAAGTAAAACCAGTTTTCACAACTCTACAAGACCAGTTTTTATGGCTGTGGGTAGAGCCTACAGCCATCCTGTTTTCACTTGAAAAAAGGTGTTTCTGTGGTACACATCTTTTAGGAGTTTTAAGTATATCCTTACATTCTGCAAATGTCCATGGCAATTAAAGAAATACTCCCTTCTTTCTGTTTAATTAGAATGATGGACACATAACCCCAAGCTGCTTTTCTCAGAGAGCAAATGTGCACAACTTCCAAACAAATCTAAATATATTTAAAACTATAATGTGCACCAAAACAACCAGTGTGAAAGTTGTTTAGGGCAAAAAGACCTTTCTCATGAGGGTTGTCACTAATCTGAATTCTTTATATTTTGTGAAATATGGTCTTCCAAGCAATCTCATTTTTTCTCTCTCTGAGTGAACACAGTAGGAATCATGCCAAACAAATGTAAATGTCTTAGAAAGTATGCAAGTTACCAATATACAACTAACATGAAAATTGTTCAGAACAACCTGACCTTTCAAATGAGGGTAGTTACTAATCTGAATTCATGAGATGTTTTTAAATATAGCCATCCAAAAGGTGAAAATTGTGATGAAAAATGAAAATTCAGGTAATCAGATGGCCATAGTTTAAAAATATATCATTAGTGCAGCTTAATGAATAGGATCATTTCAAAGGTCTTGTTGTCCTGAACAACTTTCATGCATGTTTATTATCTGCAAGTTGTATACTTTTAGAGATATTTTCATTTGTTTAGAGTACCTCCTATACTTCTAAACAGCCTCAGCTCTGCAAATTACTTCACCAACACAGGATTAGTTCCATCAAAAGAAAGTTATCCCAAGGTCAAATTTCACTGACTTGAAAGTTCACTGTCTGACACAAGCTAACAATCAACCAAAGTTTCATTTTAAAACCCTCTGTGTGTGACTATGTTAGCATTAGTAAATGAAAATGATTAAGAACACAAGGAAAAATAAGATTAAAGAGCAGCTGACTCCTTCAAGAGAACTTTAACAAAACAATATTTAGATCAAGTTCAGCTTGTATTTCACATTGGGGCAGGATTCACAAAGCAGATGTGCTGGGTGCAAATGAGATGTGCCTGCGCAACCCAAAAATGTGCCATGGAGCTATTCACAGACAGCACAGTTGCCCCGGTGCAACCCAGATGAGCTGAACTGAACAGGATGTGCTGTGGATGCATGTAAATAATATGCAGCACAAATTGAGAGGGAGTACACATGCATACACAGTGCAGAACAATTCACAATGCAAATTGAAGGCGCACTATGAAGCAGACTTAAGTGCAAGCCCTCAGCAGGCCAGCAGCAGGATCGCAGGAGCCAGCAGGACATGAGAGACAGCTGAAAGGCTAGCATGGATTAAGAACCATTCCTGATGGTGGGCATGTTAATGGGGATGAGGAGACAGGCACCACAGCAACGTGGTGGTAGAAGGGACTGTAGGTGACCAGCTCCGTGGTGGTATCATGCCAGACTGTCATTCGAACAGCTCACTGCCACAGAGACAGTAGGCCAATACTGCCTGAACAGGACCTTTCTGAGGCAGCTCTGTGAGCTGTTCCATGATGAAATGAAAGCAATCACTGGAAAAGGTCATGCCATAGCTGTGGAGACCAAGGTGACAACAGTAATGTGCTTGCTCATCATGGGAACCTTCCAGAGGCCATTCAGGGACATCACAGGCATCTCACAGGCATCCACCTCCCGTCTCCTCACGCAATTCCTTTCCGCACTGCTACAACATGCTTTGGAGTACATCCACTTCCCAAGCACAAAGGCAGAGTGGACAGAAACCATGCAGCTGTTCCACAGGGTGGCACACATGCCAGGCATCATAGGGGCCATTGACTGCACCCATGTGGCAATCTGCGCACCACCTGGTGATAACACGGTAACATACATCAACTGCAAGGGGTACTATTCAGTAAACTGCCAGGTGGTGTGCAATGCCACAGAGCGCATCAGCAATGTCTGCACCACACACCCTGGGAGCACACATGACACCTGCATTTGGCACCACTCAGCCCTCTGTCACAGATTCGAGGCAGGCGACATAACAAGTGGACACCTAGCTGGTGCATGGGAAAAGCTGATCTGCTGAACAACAGAATACCATGGTGCAGGACAGGAAGGTGGGGGCAAGTGTGCAGGTAGCATGATGCACAATGCGCAGAGGGGGCAGTGGAAGTGGTATAGTTGGGGGGGCAGTGCCACAGGTGTGCACAAACCGGCACAGTGTGGTATATGTACAATGCATGGAGGAAGGGGTGCAGTGCCATGGGGGGAAAGGTGTGGCAGGGACCAATGCACCACATGAAGGCATGTGTGCACAGCAGCCGGGCACACTGGGCCAGACAGTGGGGTCCAGGGCATGTGGGGAAAGCAGTGGCATGGGAAGCCAGGGGCAGATGGCAGCAGCAGGGTCAGACACTATCAGGAGGGAGGGGGAGGTAGGTAGGCAGGGAAGGGCAGAACATGGCAGTGGTGTACCCACACCACACACAGTGGTGCGCCATGGTGTGGGGGGCCTGTAGTGCATGTGAGCATTGGACTAAGAGCCACCCTTGCTCCTCACAGGTGATAGTCAAAACACAGTTTTTTGAGCAGCGCTCATTTAGCGAGGTGGTGCTCTCAACAGAGGTTGCTAACCTCAAATAAGTACAACAAAAGAAAGGAGCACTCCAAAACGATATGAATATATGCTAAGATAGCATTTTATTGTTGCCAAAAACTCCAATAGAAACCCCTGCGCTTCAGCTTTGTGCCTTCAAAGGGGGTACCCCCTTTGAAGGCACGAAGCTGAAGTGCATTGGTTTCTGTTGGAATTTTTGGCAACAATAAAATGCTACCTTAGCATATATTCATATCATTTTGGAGTGCTCCTTTCTTTTGTTGTCCCCACAGGTGATGCAGCATACCCACTTAGACCCTGGCTACTCACTCCCTTCAGATGACCCATAACAGAGGTGGAGGAGCATTACAATGAGGCACACACTGCCGCATGCACCATCATAGACCACATCTTCAGCATGCTGAAGATGTGCTTCTGTTGCCTGGATAGATCAGGTTGGGCCCTACAGTATAGCCCTGAGAATGCCTGTGGCATATTCCTGGACTATCTTATACTACATAACATGGCCATGGATCATGGAATAGCTGTCCAGGCTGAGAAGGGTGACAATTCTGGGGAGGAGGAGGGTGGGGATGAGGATGCAGTACCACAGAGTCCATGGGCAGGACTGCCACTCATGCGTCATGACCCACACCTGGCTGCAAGGACTAGGCAGTACAAGGACACATTTGTGGCTTTGGCAACTGCAGGTGAGTAACACAGGCATGTATTGTAGAGGAGCACATTGGTGACTGCAGGTCAGTAACACAGGTGTGTAGTGCAAGGTGGGCTCAACAAACCACACATACAGCATACCCAGCCACAGATACACACAACACAGGCCACTCAGCAGTGCCGAAGCAGCAGTGGAAGGCAGACATGTCAGTGTCCATGTGGCACACACATAAATACACACACACACACACACACACACACACACACACACACACACATATGTGTGCACACCACAGATTACACGGCCATGTGCCACAAAGTCAGTGCCAGGGATGGCATGGATCAGTGTACAGCTGCTGCCACACATGTAAAGCAGACACAGGACCACACTCATCATACCCCTGCCACACGGCACAACAATGGGGCACATGGACATGCAGGTGGCACTGCACAGGGGGTCCATGATGGCAATGCACTGGAGCAAGCACATGCCACCCACATCACCACAGGCAGCAAAATCCAGGCACATGGGACACACAGGTGGCAGGTACAGTGGCCTTTGGATCAGGGATCTGGACATCACAGGGCAGCACCATGGCCACCACATACATGTGGGCGGCCTCGCCCATGATTGGTGGATGCTGCCTCAACACCACCAGCCACAGGGGATGTTGCCAACACCCCTGTAGGGGTACTGCAGTAACACCATGAATGTGTGCTCATTGGGGTGGAGGCCCAATGGGCCATGTCATGTCCAGGGATGCTGGGCATGGTAAGCCATGGTGACAGCATCAACAGCAATGGGTCCACCTGATACCACTGTCTGGTCATGCGAGAGGCACTCCTGGGTGTCTGGCTGGAGGCCCAGTGTCCACGTCATGCACTGGATGCACACACTGTCTCAGCAGTGACTGCAATCCACTCCAGAGCTGCAGTCATGTCCACCCACAGTAGACATGCCTCTGCCAACATCTGGGCACACCACATGACTGCCAACTCATGCTCAAGGGCTAGCAGCATCTGGAGGCCCCTGAATTCAGCCTGTAGGGATGCCTGCCTCTCCATGGTGTCCTGCAGGAGGTGGGCATAGCTCTCAATGTCGTCGGTGGGTGAGGACTCACAGTGACATCACTGACAGATGGGTGGTGAGCCAGCCTGCTGTGGAATATTCACAGGCAGTGATTGCACCATGGCAGGCTGCAGCATGGGTGGGTCATGGGCATGCACAACCTTGTCACATCCAGGGATGGTGGAATCAAGGTCCAACACCACCTGCATGTGCCCCACAGCACCTGGCTGACCCCGCTGCCAATACATGACCAAGTGCAGAGGGCAAAGCACCCACCACCATGGGCCACTGTTCAGACCCTGCATGTGTGCTGTGTGCAGCGGGGCCACTAACTGTCAGGTCCCACCTGTTCAGGCACCTGTGTGTTGCATGCACCACTGTTGACCATGTCCCCCAGTATCTGGGTGGCATCTGGATCATCAGGGTCATCGCTGTATGCCACCTGTGTGCCAGATGCCAGCACCAGCAGGGCATCAGCAATGTCCACTGTGTCCCCGGGTCATCATCAGCCAAACCCAGAATACCCTCCGGCCTTGAGGTGTCATGCCCACCAACAGTTGCACCACTAGCTGCAGGGTTTGATGGGCCTGCCACCACAGGTACTGCAGCTGGGGCCACTGGTGCATTGGAGGGGCCTGGGATGGCACCATTCTCCATCATGCCCACAGCCCTATGGGATGGGCCGGCATCATCGCCTGCTAGGGCATTCCATGCAGCCATGGACATGGCTGCACAGATGAGGCATGAAGGAACTGTAGAAAGAAATGAGAGAAATATGGTCAATGTCATTTGAAAGCACAGTGGCAAACATACAAGTAGAGTGTGTCGGCCAGCCTGATGGTGCTGAGGGTTGAGACACTTGACACCACACCTTGCACCATGCTGGTGACCCAGGTTCAGGAATGAGTTCAGATCATCAGGGGTTGGCAGGGGAGGAGAGGGATTGAGCATCTGACGGACTGCTCTCCTTCTCTGGGGTGGGGGGTTTGCAGCCACTGATGCACTGGTGGCCTCTAGCGGAGGCTGGGAGTGATGCAGTGGTACAGGCAACCTGATGGGGTGTGATGGGGCACAGCGCCAGGAAAAGTGCACACAGAAGAGTGCACTCTCCATCCATTGGCATCATTGCACACCCCACATGCAAAAAGGGAGACCCAAACAGGGGAAAATGGCACCGGTCATGTTAGCTTGATGGCCGTCTCCATGGGGAGTACTTGGCTCCAAGGGCATGTGGTGCATTACTGCATCTGGTTCTGGTGGATGAGTGTAGGGGGCTCTCCACCACTCTGCCATGGGGGCAACCACGGGGATAGAAGCTGCGAGCCCGTATGGGGAGCTTGGGATCTTTGGAACAGCAACTGGAGGACCTAGGGGATGCCAGAATGCAAGGTAATGCAGACCGGGGCAAAGGGTGAAAAAAGGAATAACAAAAAGAACCAAAAAAAACAGGTACAGCATGTCACGGTGGTGTGCCTTGGTTGAACATTGCAGTCCCCGGCATGGTTGCTATGCTCCAGATGTGAATGGGAATGCTCAGTGCCAGTACACACTCACATGGCACCTTGTGTGTCAGTGCTACACCATGCCCTTCCAACAGTGGGATGGAACCATGTGCCTAATGGGAAACAGCACAACACAAGTACCCCCCATGGGCATGGCCTTGCAGGCACAGCTGCGTACAGCATAAGCCATGGGCACTCATGGTACTTCACACAGTCCCACGGGCAGCACATAGCACACAGTGGGGCTGCCATATCCACCATGGCACACACACTTGGCCTGACAGGTGTCAGGGCCATGGATACTCACAGTGTTGTGATGGGCTATCACCCATCTGGAACCCCCATCCAGGGACACCCTGCATAGCTGTCCAGGAAATGCTGGCCACATGCAGCTCCTCATTCAGGGTGAGATGCACACCCGACTGTGGACCACCCCCGTTCTGCTCAATGAGGCCTCAATGTGCGCCACCTTCTCCTTGGCCCTCCTCTTCCCATCATTAAGATGCTTCCTACACTCCTGGGTGGTCAGGTTGTACGTCCCCACTGCCTTGATGTGGCATGCCACTGCTTTCCAGGCCTCATCCCATGTTGCATGGCTACCACCCCTGCCAGTCAGGACACCCCTTCACAAGTTGTATGTCTCTATGAGGGCTCTCTCCTCATCTCCTGTAAAGTTCAGCTACCCACGACTGGCAGCACTGTCTCCTGCAGACATCACGGCTACTGTGAGATAGATGACACAGACATTAAACATGCACATGCAGGTCCCTGTATACCTGTACCACCATACAGTGGCCACTGCGTACAGGCACACTGTCTGCCTAACAATGACCTGCCCTCAGATCTTGTCTGGGATGGTGCCATGGTCTGTCAGGGTGGGCTGTGCTGTGACCATCGTGTCCAGGTGCACTACCATGGACAGCTGCACATCCCTGGACTTGTCACAGGCGATGCATGGCATGGTGCATGGGCTGGTGGCATGACCTACAATGACACTCTACACCCAGCACTGTATGTGCATGCACAACACCCTCCTCCATGTCCTACCCAGCCTTGCCTAGGGTGGGCTCAAGGACAGTGTGTGGCACACACCAAGGTGCAAGTGTTGTCCCCGCACATGTTTGAATGGTACCAGGCTGTCCATGGCCAATAGCAGCATTTGCAGTGGCTACAATGGTAATGGAAATGTAAACAGAACTTAGCTGTGAAACCTCTCAGTAACCTATGCTCATTATGGGCTGAGTTGGGAGCATTTATTGCTCAGAGCATGCAAATGAGGTTTGGAGCAAGTATAATGAGATGCTAAACAGCTGAGATGCCTTTGAATTTGGTACTGGACTTATCTGGGAGCAGTCTTTGTGAATTGCATAATTGCCCTCAGCTCATCCCAATCAGCATAGCGCATCTGTTTTGCTGGGCGCACATGCACATGGCACATTGTCCACGCATGTGAGTTGTGTTCGAGGCATGTTTCTGAATGCCGCGCAAGTCCATGAGTGCAATGTTCGCACATGCATGGTGTGTTCTGTACCCCAAGGTGCACTCCCACAGCTGTGCAATCAAGCCAACAGCCGGATCAGCAGCATGCAGTATGCACATGATGTGCAGTGCCATGTGTACATGCATGCACGTTCATGTGCATGATGCATGCTAAGCCTACCAGTCCTAGGCGTGCCCTGATCATGTGACTCCTGCCTTTGCACACACGTGGACTATGGTGCATCACTGTTGCTATGTGCAATGGTGCAGGACACACACAATATGGTGGACAAGTATGACCTGCACATACGCTGACCTAGTCATAACCCCTGACACCACTTTCCCACCATGACACTGTGCATTGCACATGTGCATGTGGGCACCAGTGGAGCAATCACACATCAGAGTGCAATGAGCAGTGACTTGCACATGTCCTAGTGGCACATGTGGCATGATCAGGCCAGTCAGTAGCTCAGGGCTCACAGATGCACTGTGTGAACCCTATGCATTGGACATGCCATGTGCAATGCGACCAGTACCCAGGGCCATGAACTGATCTGAACTTGAGCTCCTACACCTGATGACCCTAGTGATGCAGGTGGAGGGCAAGCTGTTTGGCCAGGAGGACTTGCAGGTGCCCAGGGCCCATGTGTGGGACAGGATTGCAGGCTGGTTGGTGTGCTGCACAGGTGTGCCCCACACAAGGGAGCAGTGCAGGCACAGATATGGGGACCTGCAATGCTGGGACAGGGTGCAGCAGGACCATTTGCAGGAGCATGCATGCAAGAGTGCACTACCCTGACAAAGTATGTTACACTTGTACATGTGCAGACTGGGTTCATGGAAGTTGGGCCTGCTGCACACAACAGCACACTCACATGGGCACACACACACACACACTTGGGTATGGCTGCACCTGCACTGTGGTGCCGTGTACTGCATGTCCCATGGGGTGGGGCTGTCTGCAATGGTGTGTGGTTGGGCCAGGGCCACTGTGCCATGCATGGGGGCAGGACCAGTATTTGCATTGCATGCCTACAGCTGAGCACATGGGGGAGCAAAGGCCTGGGTGCTGTGCACTACTGTGCATCACAGAGCCATTCACCAGTGGTGCACTGTTCGTTGGCACCTTTACTGCATGCTCACACTGGTGTTGGGGGGGCAGTGCCACATTGCATCTACTCATGATGTGCTCTGCTTTTGTGTGTCCTGCAGGGCTAAAGGCCAGGCGGTGGGCAATAGAGGCCATTGAGCTGTGGGTGCAGAAGGCCACCAGAGGTGCACAGGGTGGTGGCCATGTAGGTGCAGGTAAGTTACCATGTCGTGCATGCATTGTCTGTCCGGTGGAGCGGGTGTTGCCAGCACACTGTGCCTGCCTGTGTGTCACTTGTCATGCAGGTCCATTGCTGGTGTAGGTACAGCATGTGCCTGTGCCATGGTGTGCATGGCCCCTGTGTTGGCAACATCCATGTGTGCATGCCGCGTGCACTGTGGCCACTCATGGGTGCACCAGTGTTGGGGCCCACACACTTGTGCAGCCACTGAATTGTGCTCATGTAACATGTGGCCTGCCCCTCTGCCCCCTGCACAGGCCACTGTCTTTGTACATGGGTCATGTGCACACATGGTTCCTGTACACATTTGGTGTGGCACCTTGTGCCTGCCTTGTGCATTGTGCATTGTGCCTGGTGGCCTCTGTGCCATCTCCATGGTGGATGCCACAAGGCCAAGCACTGGGGGTGGGGGTGGGGTTTGGTACATGGCACATAGTATCTGTTCTCTGTGTTCCCACTCTAGGTCACCAGGATGTGCATGCTAGTGGCCATGGCCATGTGGGACATCGGCAGGAGGGTCTACAGGTCATAGGATCATTTGTACAGTGCACCATCAGTGAATCCCTGAGGCCACTCATCAGGATGCAGGGACATCTGCTGTGGGCACTGGGTGATGTGGCCCAGTTACTGATCATCCCCTGTCATTCCCATGACATGATGTTGGACTCTAGTTCCTTAGTTTGACCTCCCTTCAGTTATTTGTTGTCCTCCCCATCCCTTATACCCGCTCCCACTGCCAGTCTCCTCTCCTGCTTTGGCCGGTGCCTGGTTTTATAAATAGTTCCACAATTCCCATCCCTTGTTCACTTTCTGATTGTACATAGTTATTCCTGTTGATGTTGGTGTTCTACTTTTATTAAATAGTAATTTAACTGAGCAGTTATCTGTGGTCCTTAACTGTGCCATGTATGCAGGTTAGGTGTCATATGCAGCTCTCCACTGTCCCCTAGCTGCCATATTCCTGTCTACAGCTGTATTTGTACAGGCTGCTACCTCCTGCCCCCCATCCCGCCCACTGTGTGGCCTCCATGTTGCCTGTGGCATGTGGGTGGGCTACTGTTCTGCTGCTCATGTCTCTGGCACTGGTCTGTGTGTGCTGTCTGTGGCATTCTTCTGTTGCACTGCTGCATTATTGGTCATCGGCCCTGTGTGTGGTCTCCTATGGTTGGGGAGTGTGGTATGCCTGTGTGGTGCAGTGGCATCATGTGCTACCTGGCCTATGCACTGGTGTTGCCTTGTGTGGCTTCATACACTGAAATGGCCCTGGGCACCCGTGGTGGTGGCCTTGTCCATTGCCCACCACCAAGCTGCATGGTGCCCCCGCTGGCCTGTGGCACCTTCCTGGTGGCAGTGTGCCTGTCCTGTGTGCCTGCCATGGTTCTTTATGGGTTGTGACATGTGGTTCTGGGTGTTGTTCTGTATGCCCTCTCTCTGCATTTCATCTGCTGTGGCCAGTGTTGGACCCTTGGTCACTCTGGCTTGTCCCTTTGGGCATGTGTCCCTCTCTCATTTTTCCCACTGCACTGTCCCCTATTGCTCCCATATTCCCTGCTGGGTTGCTCCTTATTCACTGTTCTGCTCCCCTGGGTGATTGTGCGCATCACAGACTTGCTGGTGCATCTCCCCTTGTGCCATTCACATCAAATGCTATTTACAGAGGGGTTGCACACAATGCATCTCATGGCGCATCCCTTTGTGCATCACTCAGCTTTTGGTGGGCGCATCCTGTTTGCACCGGCTCATCTCATTTGCGCCCAGTGCATCTGCTTTGTGAATCTTGCCCAAGTTCTTTATTCCTCCTCCTCCTTATTTATTGCTGAGGTTATTTGCATGAAAACATGCTTTTTGATCCTGAAGAGTTCATCTATTTCTGTTGCAGTCTCCCTACCTGAGGTCATAATGCACTTCTTGTGACATCACAGTTACTCTCATGGCAACAGATTGTGATGTCACAACAGAGCATTATGACTTGAAGTAGGGAGTAAGTTATAGAGTCAGATTAACTTTAAGGTAACTGCAAAGGGATAAAATCATGTATTCATGCACATTTTCTCAGTAATAAATAATGGGGATGGGAAATCTAGAATATACAGTATATGGAATATAAGCAGAATGTTACCTAATTATTATGTTTTTCAAAGTTTTCTTTGAGGTGTCAGTAGCTCTTTCAGCAATACATAGTAAATAATGTTAAAAGTCTTATGAATATGAAAATATATATGTGTTAAGTAAAAAATAGGTTAGAAGACAACCTGCCCTTCTGTAAGTTAAGCACTCACCAGCTGTTTCACACATCATATTTTACACAATGTACTGTTCAGATACATTTTTCTTAAAGTATGTGTACAATAAGTTCATATTACTCATGAATAGTCAGACGTATACTATCTTAAACATAATACATCTGGAATTCTGTAACAAGTGACTAGTATATGTGTACATTCAAAACACAAACCTAACACAGACCCCCTTGTAACTGAGATACTGTTCTCCTAATATGTCCATGTATCAACATGTGTCCATATGTACCTAATCAGCTGTTGTAATAAATAACAGTTCTATAAATCTAAAACCAAAGCAAAACACAACTGATAGCTTCAGCTTTTATTCAGGCACAGTTAGAATAGGGATCCATTAGAGACATTTCAAACAGCTGCACATGAGTAATCAATTCCTGTCCCCTTTAACTCAAGAGGTTATTTCTAAAATGTGCAGATGAACATGGGGACCACTTTTTCAGAGCATGCCACCACTGGCAGGAACCACTTTAAGACTGCTACTACCTCATCCTAATACAATCAGGGGAAATCCAGAAGTAGTGTACCAGCACTGCGATCAATATGTTCAAGGCACATTCATCAGAAATGACCGCTTAGAAAAGAATGAGAAAGTGACTGTGATGACAAGTGAATCTGAGACCAGCTCTCTAGTTTGTTAGTAGTCTCCTCCTGAGTCTGATTTTTATGGTTGTGTGGGCCAAGGTCCACAGATGTTATGCCATCATCAGATTTGTAAAAGAGCACTGTGGAAGCATGTAACAGGACTGCTGTCTGATGTTCTACCCCAGTGCTCCAGCATAATTTCCAGTGATTCTGTTTATGCAACCCTTCCCATCTGTGGGCTGCATAAACACACCCACTTCCTGGCACACTACTGTTCCTTTCTGTGAGTGCGAACGTGACGGCCCCCATGTGCAACATGGTGGAGCAGACTTAAACTGTGCATACACAAGTATCATGCATATGTATGTAAACCCCATACCACCTTTGGCCAGCTGGCACCACCCTTAAAAGAACTGCTGTCAACTACATGGCATACAGTTTTCTTTTGGCAGAGCTACACTCATGGTACCACCCCTAGCGCTGGAGTGTATACCAGGCTCATTATCTAGAGGATGAGGGTACATACTAAATGCACCTTTTTAATTACAGCCAGGTCCAGAGGAGAGGATGCTAGGCATATGCTAGACCTAACTGCTGAGGAGCCCAATAACGATCTCACTAGAAGCAATAAATGGAATGTCCAAAGCAGTAACTGGGATTTTTTTACAGATGTTACTTAAAGCAAGGGTGGTCCCCCAAATGTTTATCATTGCAATACAGGCACACTCTCTTTTGCAGGACACTTTGCTAGGCAGTACTGTTTTCCACAAAAAAAAACACGTCTCTATCTCTCTTCTAAAGTGTGTATCTGTGAGATGTGCCACACACTTTAAAATCCTCCTGGTGCATGATCATTGCCCAGGGAACACTGGTACCCATCCATGAACCACTTTGCCCTGCTTGAAACTCCAGATGGCATTCCTCACCCTTTGCCCCTAACAGCTTCTTCCATTCCTTCAGAGTTACACCAAATGAGTCTCCAGTCCCCAATAAATTGCTACAGACTTCCAACTTCAACTTTAAATTCAGCACGGTTGTGTTGAAAGGGGTCCTGAGTGGTGTGAGCGAGCCTTATCTTGGGCACGCACACCTCGGACAACTCCCTCAGAAAACAGTCTCAAATTCTGTACTCACAGATTAGTTGTTCCTTCCTCTCAGTCATGGAAAGAACAAATGGCACCTTTCTTTCTCTGGTAGCTGTCATATTCTACTCATTTTTCTTCCTTAAAGCAGCTGTGAACTTCAGGAACTTCAGGGGACTGCCCCTTAGATCCACAAGAACTACATTCCCTCTCATTTCCCCGGAGTGAAACTACAGAGTTCTGCAGGCAAACTGAAGACTTAACCAAACTAGGGTAAGAAATACCAGGACTCCCTTTGACAGACCCCCAATGGCAGACCTCCTGCCAGTCTAACTGCCACACTTGAACTTACTGACGAATATTTTAAGATCTCATGAAGCACAGCTGACTCTAAAATGGCTATGCTGCTGTGAGAGTTCTAAATGACATAATCATCCTTCTCTCAGGCTAGCTGAGTAAACAATGATGTCATTATGTAGCAAACCCCTAATGACCTCCCCACCAGCTGCTTTTTCCTACCTGCCTAAAACTAGAACTAAAGGGATTCTAGTAACCTGAGGGGACTGTGTTGTTACACATAGTTATGTCAGCACTGTCATGTTGTGCAAGGTTGACATGTGAGAGTATCACACATGCGCAGTACTATAATCGCTGCAGTATTATGGCTTACTCCTGTGCAGTGAGAGCACAGCATATTCTGTTCACTGCTCTTGCCACTCCTAAAAGGTCTCCACAGCCACATTGGCTCTGACCAGAGTTTGTCAGTTATTGTATCAATTTGCTATTATACATCCTGGAAATATGCTTACCAACCAATCAGAATTAGTGTACCACTACTCAAGATACAACTCTTATGCAGTGAAGAGGTTATCTGACACTGAGTATGTTGTTGGCATGGCAACCATGTGGGCAGTCTGTAGTTTTATGCATCTTGAAATTCAATACAGCTGATAAAAGAGATGGTAGCTGTCAAGAGAGCAGCATTGTTTAACCAGCAGTTCATTGTTCAATGAGTGTGATACTGTATAAACCTGTCATATGGCTTGACTCTGGCATTTGCTGTATATGTCTTTTTTCCTTTACCTGTCTGACAAACCATGGGTTCTATCTAAACATTAGTTTGCCAGTTTTGAAAAATCATGTTTTACAAAATCATCCTGGATACATACCCCTCTATCCTCACAACACGCACCCCACATCAGGAGCAGAAAGTCATTGTACCAGAAACTTCATGAAGTGCCACACATTCACTGAGCTAAAGAACTGGTACCTGAAATATTTCTGATTAAAGTACAAATACAATGAAACATTTTGTTGTTCCAAAAAGCTAGTTTCAGCTATAGCTAATACAAATATTAGGATACCTGTCAAATCTACTTTTCCAGGTGCCACCTATGCAGTGCACCATGAGTTTATTTCATTTTCTTTTTTCTTTTCCATGCTGTGTCTACAATGTTATTTCTAAGTCAAATGTGATGGACATCTTTTTTCTTGAGAAAAATGACTATACTAAAACTTTTATAAAATACATAAAGTTTGGTGGAGATAGAAAATGTTACCACCAGATCAAACCGGAAGATGCCAGGAATCGTTTATAGTGTAAAGGCTAGGATCTAAGTTTTTTGCCAAGTTTTATTTCACTGCTGCTTTAAAGAACTATATGTTTATAAAATCTAGCATTACTTTCATAAAGTCCTGGGGTTTGTGATTACACCTATATGCACTACAAATAAATCCCACCAAAACCTTTTGGGATAATTGTGGAGCCTGTACTTTTATGGCTCACAAAATATGTCATTTTTACTAGTGCTGTGCAGAATGCAGAATTTCGCTGGTGGAATTAATGCAGAATGATAATTCTGCCAGCAAATGTCTGTCAGAATTTCACTAGCTTTTCTGTGGAATTTTGCCTACTGTGATCCTCAGAATAGGACTGCATTTATTCTGTGGAAAATCATTCCACAGCCATTTCCACAGAAAATATTGAGATCTTGGGAATACAATTCCACAGAAATCTGCCATTCCGTTTTTGGTGAAATTTGGCAGAAATTCATCAGAATATTGAACATTCCACAGCATTCCATTCCACCATAATTTAAAAATTCCACACATCACTACTTTTTGCTTTTCAGATGATTTAGGTTATGAGGCTGTGTTAGATGTAATAACCTTTATAAAAAATTAAATAGAGAATCGATCAGTGGATGCAGTCAAGTGGAGGAATTATATGGAGGTCTGTCTATCACCAAGTTAATTAAATTTTTTAACTTGTATTCTGTATTTGCACATGTATGGTAATTTGCATATTTTAGAGTATATAAGGTGGATTTGAGATCACTGGAGGTAGCTCTGAGGAAGCTTGGATTTACCCATGTGAAATATAAGTTTTCAGTGGTGCAGCTGTGACATTAATGGTATGCATCAGTGGGTTGTTTCTGCATATTGTTAGTTGGGGATGGTATGCTGAACTTTTTGTACAAATGAAATGGTAAGCATTCTTCTATCCAGTTGTTATGGGGAGTTGTTGCTATGGGCGCTTTGACCCCTGTTTGTTTTGCATCCAATATTAAATATTGGTAGCAATGCAGTGGTTCCATGGTGCTGACATTTTGTGGCTTCTTCACTTACAAAAATATTCTGAAAGGCTCAAATTGCCATACACATTTTTTTTCTTAATACATAAATGTAGTATACTTTATTTTATTGTATGTATTAATATGCATCAACATAAGAATTTGGTATGGCATTTTGAGCCTTTCAGATTAATTTTTCAGTAGACTGGTTCAATGTTTTGCTTTGATTTTTTTTTTTTTTACTGATCTTTGATTGCTTGCTTGCTGAGGCATGTACAGCACTCCCAATGCTAGCACCTCTTTTGCTGGTATTTGTCTATGATTTTGCCCCCAAACTCAGCTCACCAACATGGGATCACAACACACTACAGTACAAGTCGCATGAAACTGTCCCACTAATAAGTTGATTTAGCATTGTTTTTTACAGTTGGCAGTGCATTGGAAACTCATATTGCATAGTTTTCCACCAGTTAATGAGCTCAAAAGCAATGTTTATAAAATATTTTTGCAACTGAGTTGGCATGCACCTGAAGCCCAATCACAATGTAATGCAAAACTGAATTGTAACTCATAAGAAGCAAATGGGCAATCTTTTTTCACAAATGGGGAATCTTTTTTCATGCTGCAGCCATCTTGATTTTTTTAGCCAGGGAAACAAAGTTAAAAAGCAGAAAAATATGATATTTTCTGAAGTAATCAACATATGTGTTCTGGTAATCAGGACCTGCTCTATCGAATGCAAAAAAGAAAGCTCGAAACAGGATCCTGTTTTCCAATTTGTAAAAAAATAATTTTAATGTAGCTGTTATTTTGTCATGCATAGTAAAGAAATGGTTTGGAATTTTGGTCTGAAATTTTTAGGGTGCAAAGGGCTTGGTACATATATGTGCCTTTTGTTGGTTTGGTGAAAGCAGATTACTTTGCTCCTGAGTTGTAAGGGTTTCAAATTAACTTTGTTTCCCATAGGATAACTTTGTATTGCGAAGTGTATGCAGTCATTTCTTTGTCACTCTACTGTAAAGAAATGGCTTTCAGTTTTTGTGTGAAATTTTTAGGGCACAAAGGGCTTGCCCCACAAATGTGCCTTTTGCTGGCTTGGTGAAAAGATAGTGTGTAGTTACACAGATTTCAAATTTTACTGTGATTCCCGTAGGATAACCTTACAATATGGAGTGTTTCTTTGGTGCTGTGCAACACGGGATTCGGTGATTAGTACAGTATCTTTAAAATTATGGATAGATGGGAGTGAAGGGCCAAGAGGGCCCTGCACTCCAACACGCAAATATGGGTACTGTTGTGGACAGGGAAATAATGACACAATTACAAGATCTCAAAAATGATGGATGGATGCTAGGCCCTATGTGCCCACATGCAATTATGGATACCATTATAGACTGATGGGAGTGCAAAGATGGAGGGCCCTGCACTGCCACAAAGAAATAATGATTCAATTACAATTTCTCAAAAGTGCTTGTGCTCCAACAGGCAAATAAGCATATGATTATATTATCTCATATACTCTACCCAGCTCATCTTACTTACACATGGGATGGGGTGAGAGTTAGGGATGACAACATCAAGGCACAACCCATGCCCGTTCCTGCCTGCTAGGTGAGTGGGGTGTTAGGGTTGAGGTGGGGTTAGGGTGTTACGGTTGGAAACCCGACCAGCAACAGCACATTTCTCAACTTTTGTCACTGGAACCCTA
This sequence comes from Neoceratodus forsteri, assembly GCA_016271365.2. NCBI lineage: Eukaryota > Metazoa > Chordata > Ceratodontiformes > Ceratodontidae > Neoceratodus > Neoceratodus forsteri. Next base: position 1,038,644,728 of record CM057453.1, read on the forward strand.
ACTAATGCATTAATGTTTTTGCAAAGAATATATATATATATATTTATATATATATATATAATGGGGTGTGGTAGCCCCCCTGTAGTTAGGGCTGCATTGGCAGTTCAATGGTATACCCAATGTTTTCCACCATAATGACTTTGCCATAATATGATAAAATAGCACAACATTTGGCATGCACAGTTAGGCTGTCAGAGTCTCAAAATGTGAACAGATTTGTGACAGCTAATTTTATGATTTAGAGATATTGAGCATCAAAAAAGTGAAAAAAAGCTACCCTATACTTAACGTTGAGTATTTGTTGCTCTCATATACAGCCTAGATGGTATGTGAACATATGAACATATGAAATTAGCCAGCAGATAAAGGCCATAGGTCTATCAAGTCTGCTTGATTTTGTAGCTAGCCACCATACTCAGCAGCTGGCCTCCCTCCCTTCCCCCGTAACCCTCCCACTTACCCTGTCCCAGCCCCTTTTGATGCAGCTCACTATTTTGCAGGATACCACTTCTGCTGGTAACAAATTTTACTTTGCCACTACTCTCTCCATAAAAAGCATCTTCTCATCTCCCTCCTGAACCTCCCTCCCAATCTCATAGCATGACCTCTGGTATTCCTCCCTACCCTTACTTTGAAAAGCACCTCTGTCCCAGTCCTGTTTATGCCTTTCACGTACGTAAATGTTTCTATTATAAGCCCCTGTCCCTCCTTTCATCCAGTGAGTACATGTTCAGTTCCCTCAATCTGCTCTCATATGGTATGTCCCCCAGACCATGGATCATCTTTGTTTCCCTGCGTTGCACCCCTTCCAGTAACTTGGTGTCTTTTTTCAGGTATGGGTGCCAGTACTGCATGCAATACTCCAGGTGAGGCCTTACTAGCAATCTATACAATGGTAGAATAACCTCCCCCCTCTTTGAGGATATACCTCTGGCAATACAACCCAGCATTTTATTGGCCTTTGCAGCCACTTCCCTACATTGAGCTGAGTTGTTCATCACTCCCGTTATGAGTACCCCCAGATACTTTTCTTCCTCAGTCATGGCATGCTGTGCCCTGCCCAGATGGTAGATCCTTTTTGAGTTTGTTGCCTCAAAATGCAGCACTTTGCATGTTTTGGCACTGAACCCCAATTGCCAGATGTCTGACCAGGTCTCCAGCTTTGTCAGATCCTCTTGCAACCCCTGCCAACCTCTTATGTCATTCACCACTGCTCCCATCTTGGTGTCATCTATAAACAGGCAGATCTTGCTCTTGATGGCCACCAAAATGCCTGCAATGAATATTCTAAATAACACTGGTCTCAACACTGAGTCCTGTGGAACTCCACTTATCACTGCCCTTGGTGATGAGATCTCCCCATCCACCACCACTTTCTGTTGCCTTCCACTTAGCCAGTTCCCTACCCATCCCACCGTCTTAGCACCCACCCCTGTGCCTTCTAGTATACTTCCTAGCCTCCCATGTAGCACAGAGTCAAATGCCTTGCTGAAGTCCAGATACAGGACATTTACTGCATGGCCCCCATCCAACTGTCTAGTTACCCAGTCATGGTATTCCATCAGGTTGGTCTGACAGGATCTTCCAGTGACAAAGCCATGCTGTCTGCAATCCTGCATCCCATTGGCCTCCAGAAGTGACACTAGCCTTTCCTTCAGGATTGTCTCCATCAGTTCCCCCATGATGGATATGTGGCTCACTAGCCTATAGTTTCCCAGTTCATCTTTAGGGCCACTCATGTGGAGGGGGTCCTATGTGAGCCATTCTCCAGTCCTGAGGTATACACCCCAAGTCCAATGAGACACTGAACAGGTCTGTCAAGGGCCCTGCTAGGACCTCTGCCAGTTCTTTCAGTACCCTGGGGTGGATGCCATCTGGTACTGGTGTCTTGTCTATCCTCAGCTCCCTCAAGACCTCCAGCACCCTACTTTCTGTGATAACCCCATCTGTCACCCCTCCCCCTCCATTCCTACCCTCCCACTCCCTTGGGTATTCCCCTCCCCCCTTTCTGTTTAGTAAATACCAAGCAGAAATAGTCATTAAGAGTTTCTGCTTTTTCTTCCCCCTTTTCCACCCATCCACCTTCCTTCCTCATCCCTACTATCTGTTCCTTAAAGCTCCTTTTCTCCCTGATGTACCTGAAGAAGTCCTTCTCCCCCTCCTTAATGCCTTGCACCAGCCTGAGCTCCTTAGATGCTTCTGCTGCTCTTACTACCCTTGTCACCTCCCTTGCTTTCTTGAGGTACTCCTCCCTGTCCTCCCCTCCCTGTTTTCTTGTATCTCCTGAAGGCCTCACTTTTTCTCCTTACCTTTTTGTATAATTCCCTAGTGAGAGGAGCCATTCACCCTGGTTCTCTGTATGAGAACAGCAGAACTTTCTTGACTTCTACAGCTGCAGTTGGAATTTTTGCTGTGGGCTGCAGTGAGAGAAGTGAGATACCATTTCCCTAGTGTCTAGTGCTACACTTCACCCTCCGAACACTGTCCCCATAATTCATTTAGCTTTTCCTGGTGTCTAGTGGCAGCTACCACCCTCTGATCACCATCCCTGTTATTTTTCTTCTTTTTCTGGTATCTGGTGGAACCCCCCACCCTCAGATTGCTGTCCTCATTATTCTTTTGTCTTTCCCTGGTGTCTTTTGGCAACTCACACCCTCCAATTGCCATCCCTGTTATGTTTTAGTCTTTCCCTGGTGCCTAGTGACACCTTCCACACTCCAAGCACTGTCCCCATGATGTTTCACTCTTTCCTTGGTGTCAAGTGGCAACCCCATCCTCCGATCACCCACTCTGTTATGTTTCACTGTTTCTGTAGTGTCTAGTAGCACTTCCCACCATCTGATCACTGTCCCAGTTGGTAACAAAGAAAATCATTCTTCAATGTGTATGTGTGTGTGTGTGTTTTTCTAAAACACCAGCAAAAAAGAAAATGATCCCTTGCCAATATGAGCCTCCACTCTCACCTCCCACTCAGCACCCTCCACCCCACATCCCCAGTAGACCCCCACACACACTCACACACCTGAACAGGTCACAGTGTGAAATTCCACTATCTGATCGAAGGCACAATTTGCTGCTGGAACCACTGATTGTAATAAGAGAAACTAAGAAAAGTGTGGTTCAATGTATTTCAATAGGGTTTTGAATTCTGATGCATAACTTGGCCATTTTCTGTGTACTTTGACACCAAGTTTTCAACTTGGCCTTTTGGGGACTCCCCCTCCATATTATGAGCCGCCCAAGGACAATCCTGAAAGGAGTGTTCTTCTTTCCCACATAAGTTACAAATGGATGAGCACTGCATTGTGGAGCAGCATCCCCCAATAAACCACAATGAAAGCACCTAATTTGCTCACAATCTACATTTAGATGATCCAATGCTCCACATCTATAGCAACTCTTCGGCTACCCTACATAAAACAGGACCCCCCGATCTTGACCCAAAAAGAAGGAGCTGGGGAGATGTTTAATGCCCTCTTCCATTTGATTTAATTGGACCCGAAACAAACAATCACCATTCCAAAACCCGTTTTCATCCATAATAGGTTTAGGGTGTTCCATAACAGTGCATTTTTTCTCTAGCCAGGACATAATGTCATTTATGCACACTCCTTCATTCCGAAATAAAATTGTAACTGTCTTGATATTCTGTTTAGTGACAGGAATAGCCAAAAAATCAATTCAGTGTTCCGAATCCTTGAGTGTGTATTATAATTTCCAAAATCTATCCAAAGATTGCATAGTACAAAAACTTAAATCATACAGTATGTCTGATCCCCAGGGATGTGGATAAATGCATAAACTTCCACAGGTGAAAAACCCATTGAATCCTTAATTGAAGTCTTACCTACTCATATTCTATCAGGGACAATAGGGGCCTTACCCTTATAATTAAGTTATACCAAAAAACATCTCTTTGTAGCCTCTGCAGGTTTATGGAAAAGTCCCACAAATATCCGAAGAAGTGGTTTATCAGGACGTGCCCCTTCCTACCCCCCTACACAAGACTGTACAGGTACTCCATTAGAAGCCATACCTTGTGAGGCCAAAGAAGTTTTCAAAAGCATGCCGCCTCGAGCTCCTGCAAGATGGTGGTCCCTCTCTCTGGTGCTCCAGTAACAACAGACCCAGAGAGAATAGACAGTGTCAGACACTGCTCCGCATCCAATGATGCTGTAAACTGTACAGCCTCACTGTTGACCCGGTCTGTAGCCATCATTTCAGCATCTAGCAATGTATTTACTTTAGGAACTACCCAGGAATGACAAGCCAAATGTCCGGTGTACCCGTTAAAGGGATCTCCAGATCGGGGATCCAACAGTCTCCAGAATGGACCCATTCGGCTCTTTGCAAGGGCTACCCAGGGTTCCAACTGGGATCCAAAAGCGGCATCTCAGAAATGACATCATCTGCCTGACAATGTTCTGCATTCAGTACTGGATGCAAACAGGGGGGCAGAGACGGCTCCAAAGCTGCATCCAACGGCAAATGTTTGCTAAAGCCAGATAATGGGCTAACAGCCGATTGTTTTCTTTTTTTTTCTCCTCATCCAATTTCAACTTGCTTTCCATAAACTCCTTTTCCACCACCGATATCAAATCCAGCAATTGCTGCTTTTTCAATGCCAAGTCCTTCTGTAAGTTTACCTCTGCAGAATCCTGTTCAGATATAGGCAATCCCCTAGAAGAATGAGAGGACTTCCCAAGAGGGATATCAGCCCTCTGAACCAGTCCTACCATGCCCAGATCATTAAGCAGATTCATAGACCCTTTCATCTCCTCTTCCCACCTCCTCTCCCCTCCATCACTCGCCCCACACTAAAGTCAGCCAACTCTCCTGCAGTGCTTCAGCATCCTCTGCAGCAAGAGTAGGGGAATTTCCCCAGTGCCCTGGCCAAATTTCCCCCCATTCACTAAAAATATCACCAACAGCTTCATCAGGTTCAAAGTCAGTTGGCATTCATCTGTATCCACCCCCCCCAGGTCATGCCTGAAAATAGGCAGAATTTGTCTAGTGCACCTACCTGGTCAACAAAAACTAAATAAAATAAATAATAAATAATTACTGTACTGGAGGACCAAAAGAGGGCCATCTGGGACCAGACTGACAAAATGTTCAAAGAAGCCATCAATCAGGATCTTGCATACAAAACGGTCACTGACGAAGCAGTTTAAGCTACTCTTTGAGGCGCCATGGAACGTATTAAATTGAATGCAACTATGCATACTTCCAACCCTCTGCAAGTCGCTCATCCAGCAAATTGCCCAAAGTATTGGACATATGGTCCCAATTGGCAATCTCAGTTGCCACTTGGAGAAGGTTTGCTTCCTCTGCAAGAAGCTTTCTCTCCAACCCGAGTACCAGGTTCAAATCTTGCGACAGATGATCGAACCTACCCTCTGGGCTGAACTCCCAGAGACAGTACGCAACTTCAACACCCTTGTCTATGATGACATTGCAGTGACCCTCATAGCCATCAACTCCTTGGGTATCGTGGGAGCCCCCTTGGCCTACAAGGTTAAGCAGAATGCTAAAGAAAGGCACGTGGCCTACCACCAATGTTAATGGCTCACATACAACACTGGCAAAGACCTAGAAGGTGAACTTGCAGACCGAGACCAAATTGAGCACTAGGACTTGTACATCCAGAACATAACTCTGGCCTTGTGGGAAAAGGTTGAACTCAATGTTTACCTGAGTACTGACTCCTTTGCAAATATTCTCACGAAAATGGGGCGTGCCTATCGGGTCTACCTCCGTAACCTTGTTTCTGTCAAAACTAATGAAGTGGCTGCAATGCAGCCCACCCCTGAGGTCACAACCCACTACTCTGTGGAGGGCAAGAACCAGAAAAAATAGACTCCTTCTGATGACAAGCAGTCGCATGGGGGAAGGGAACTGAAACTATAAAAACAACAGGAACAGAGACAAAAGCAACTGGAATAATTTAAACGCAAACAGCCAGAACCGTAATGGTCCTAGCTGTTGACATATTCGAGTGGACAATGAGACCCTCCACAAATTGCTGGAGGAAATCCATGCTGAGAGGGAATATCTCATTTAGAGTCATAAGTACATGTAGAGTTCTGTAGTAAGGTTCCCACTCGCTATGTGGGTGCTTTTTAAGTCGGCAAACCGGAAGTGCTTTCTGCTAAGCTTCTGGTTTGCCTCGCTAACAAAATATTACCAAAGTTATATTTAAAGCCTTAAAAAAGGCGAGAAATCAATTTGCTGCCAGTAGATGTAAATTTCAGCAGCAAATGATGTAGAGTGCAGTTTTTTATGTTAAGCTAAGTTCGGGTACAAAAGTGTCACGAAGCTTCAGTGCCCCAGCCACTGTCAGCACTTAAAAACAAAACACAATTCACAGTTTATCACAGTTTTATCTCATTTAGAGTCATAAGTACATGCAGAGTTGTGTAGTAAGGTACAAAGTGTAACGGTAGTGTATAAAGGCAAGTACACTATAAAATCCCTTGCTTTGGCTGCTGGACTGCCATGTGGTCAGGGGAACCCTTTCCTAGCCTTGGCTGCAGAACAAATGAACAGCAGATGCAATAATCCTTTTGTGGTACCAGTTACTGGCCAGGCCGATGCAACAAACAAGGAGGAACCATGCATGCAGTTCACCGCAGAGCCTGTGACATCACAGGTACATTTGTATCCTGTGCAAGACATACAGGAGGCCTTGAAAGATCCTGCAGGCCTTAGATTCCAGGAACAGGATAATGATGATGATTCTGAAAATACCAATTGACAATTACATGCCCCAGTCCAGATTGTGATTGATCTGATTGTTGACACAAACAGATGGCCTTGTGTAAAGGCCATGGTCAGGGGCCACCAACTTACCATGCTTCTGGATACCGGAGCAGCCATGTCAGTCCTCCTTGATGAGGACCTAGTCTCATCTGGCTGGCCAACTGGCTGGAAGACCAGTGCCCAGGATGAAGATGACACCCAGATACACACCTATTGAACTGTTCCACTACCTGTGATGGTAGGCCACCTCAGAACTGATTTTTCTTTTGACCTCATGGTGTTATGTCATCACCCCAGCGTATTGGGAATTGACTTCTTAGCACTACATGGCTGTGTAGTGGACCTAGCCATCACGCTACTCCTTCAGATCAAAGGACAATGTCATGCTGTTACCATTCTAGATTTGCATGTGTTGGCAGCCATCTCCCATAACAACAAGGAGTATGACATCATGGCTTTGTTCAAAAGTCATGATCCATTATCTGAGCTTGTACCCTTGCTTCAGAAACACCTTGACATGTTTGCCACCAACAAGCATGACTGTGGTAGGATGCACACTACCATTGAAATCACAGGGCCCAACCATGTGAGGCAGAAGCAGTACCCACTTCCTGCTGATGTCTTGTCATCACTGAAGGAGACTTTCAAATCACTGCTACGGCAAAGAATGATTAGGGCCTGTGTCTCCAGTGTTAATTCACCTATTTGGCCAGTGAAAAAGCCAAATGGAGCTTGGAGACTCACAACTGATTACAGGAAACTTAATCAAGTTATCCCCAGTTGTGCCCCAACAGTAGCATCAGCACCCGATGTGCTGAAGCTGTTGACACCTGACAAAGAGTGATACACAGTGTTGGACATCTCTAATGGGTTCTGGTCACTCCCATTAGCACAGGAAAGACAATACAAATTTGCTTTCACCTTTGATGGATGCCAGCACACTTGGACCTGTCTTCCCCAGGGCCTTCACCACAGCCACTCCCTCTTCCATTTCCACATGATGGATGCTCTGCAGGGGTTCTCCACACCTCAGTGTCTCCTGCAGTATGTGGATGACTTGCTTCTAGCAACCACCATGAAAGAAGATCATTTGGCCCTTCTAGGTGAACTTCTGTCTCTCCTCAAGAAAGCAGGACTCAAGTGCAACGCCTCTAAGGCACAATTGTGAGAAAAAGAGGTCATCTTCCTTGGTCTATGCATTACAGATCAAGACAGAAGCCCAGCTGTCAAGAAGAACCAGAGCTTGCAAGATCTGTCACTTCCTACTAGTGTGACAACACTCAGATGCGTTTTAGCAATGGTAAACTACTCCAGGGATTTTATCCCCGAGTTTGCCTTGAAGGCTGCTCCCTTGTATGAACTTCTGAAAAAGGACGTCCCATGAACATGAGGCCCCACTCACACTGAAGCTGGTGCACAGCTCACACAGGCCTTATCCTCAGCCCCAGCACTGATCAATCCTAACCCAAATCTCCCATTCCATTTGGAAACTGCCACTTCTGATGTGGCCATGTCTGCAGTGTTGGCACAAAAGTACAATGGGTACTTCAGGTCCATTGCCTATGCATCTCAGATGCTGTCCCCAGTAGAGAGAAAGTATAGTCTCTGTGAAAGAACACTCTTGGCAACCTATTGGCCTGTCAAACATTTTATATGCATCACTAGGTATGCTTCCATTGTTTTGCATACCTGTCACACCCCAACCAACGTTTTGCTTTCAGATAAAGTAAAAGATGGTTCAGTTTCCAACATCAGACTTACTCACTGGTCTTTGCTTTTGCAAAAATGCCATCAGTCATGGTCCATGGCCTACTCCACAAAGGTAATTCCCATGACTGTGCACTCCAACCTCCTGATTTACCTGAGCTGGGACCATTCTTACTGGTTACACCAGATGCTTTAGAGGATACCAACATATATTGTGTCTTTACAGATGGCTCTGCCTCCTTTGTGGATGGAGAACAAGTAGTAGGATTTGGGGGTGCTCATGTTAGATCAAGATGGTGATTTTAGGTGCATTTCCAGGAAATGCACAGTAATCTCCTCACAGTATGCTGTATTGGCAGCTGTGGCCTGCTCGTTGGAGGCCATGCCACATGGTGACAAGGATGCCATCAACTTTGCAGACTCCAATTGGGTTTGCTCTTCCTTTACTAAGTTTCTATCATTCTGGGATAAAAATAACTTTATATCCTCTGATGGCACACCTGTCAAATACAGGGATCTGTTTGTGTATATACACACCCTGACACAACAGTTTACTCATAAACTGTACATCTGCAAGGTAAAGGCTCACTGTAAATCTGATCCTTAGCATGAATTTAATGATTGAGCAGACTCGCTTGCCAAAGCAGGTGCTCGAGGTGGGGAGACATGGACAATGACTCAACCAGTAGCTGTGGCAGATATTTTCCTATCCACCAACACTAAGCAAAAACCAGTACCAGAACCTACATTGGACCTTTCTGCCACACAGAAATCTGGACCCAGAGCTAAAAGATGTGTTCAAATTCCTTGACAAAGGAATTGAACAGGAACTACCAGTTGGTAGTCCATAGAAGAGACACTCTGACAACATACACTTGTCTGGTGATCAAAAGCTCATCTGGTATCAAAAAGAAGATACAGGTGATAAACTATGGGTTTTACCACTTTTTGTGTGACCTGAATTCATCCATATGATTCATGATACCCCCACTGGTGTACACCAGGAGGAAGACAACACCCTCCAGAGACTCAAAACTGTCGTCTGGTGGCCTGGCATGGCAAAAGATGTAGAGCACCATGTGGACAGCTGCATAGTGTGTGCCCAGAATAATCCAATTTTGGTGAAAAGAAATGCCAAATTGCTGCCCCAAAGGCAAACTGGACCATGGAATGTGATACAAATCGATTTCATTGGCCCCTTGACCAACTCCAGCAAGAACAAGTATGCACTTGTCACTGATTTGTTTTCTAAGTGGGTGGAAGCATTTCCCACTAAAAATAACACTGCAAAGACAACTGCCAAGACCCTGGTGGATCCCCTTAAGGTAGACTCAGACCAGGGAACCAGTTTTACAGCTGAGCTGAGAAGTAGACATTCCAAATGCTTGGAGTAGGTCAGAGCTTCCATATCCCTTACTATCCTTATCCTCAGACCAGGTAGAAAGAACCAACAGAAGAAGCAAGCAGATGCTGTGCAACTCCATCAATGACAATCCTAAGAATTGGGATTCCCTCTTGCCACTACTACTGATGGCAATCGGGGCACTTCTGCAGCAACTACCCAGTGCACACCTTATGGGGTTATGACTGGTACAGCCATGAGATTACCTGAGCACCTGTTGATTGATCCCCACATCCCTACTGCAGATAAAGTATCTGTGGATAAGTACATTGAAAAGTTTCATGAGGACATCATGAAGACTCACCTGTTCACTGCTAATCAAATGGGTAAGGCTCAACAACAAGCTAAAGCTCATTTTGATAAGCATGTTAAAGAAGTCAACTGGCAAGTTGGAGACCAAGTTATGCTTCTCCAATACAGACAACCAATTCATTCATTTGCCAGCAAATGGGAAGGCCCATATCCCATTGTTAACAAACTCAGTCCTGCTGTCTATCAGGTGACAGTTCAACAGCAAAAACTGACCACCGACAAGTGGTTCCATGCTAATCAGTTCAAGTTGTATAAAGGTGAAATTTGCTTTTCCTAACCCACTTAGGGTGGAATAGTAACCCTCCCTTAACCATTTTCTATTTCTTTCAAGTACACTGGTGAGATGGCTATCTTACACCTTCTCATCCTGATGAAACCACTTTTTCTGACTGACTCTCAGAAAATATATGTATTAGATATGCACAAACAATGTATAGAACATTTGCTTAGCAAACTTAAACACTCAGCCCCAATGAGAGTTCACATTAATGTGCTCAACAAAATGATTACTGTTAAGGAAGGCTCAGATTCTCAGATGCCTATCTTAATGACATAGTAGTAGCTCCAGACAAGTCCATAATGCAAATACAATGGGAAACTGATCTTCATGATTACACACTTCCTGTAGCATGTTTATCCAAAGGTACATGTCGGGGATGACCCAACACAGGCATTTCCCCAAATGGTACACTGTCTGTTCGACAGACTTCTCCCAGACATACTGGTCACTACAACCGTACTGCTGTGATAGAGCCTGCCTTTTGTGACCACCTCACCTCTGAGGAGTCACGTGCTTTCTGTCTTCACAACTATGTAGCTACTGAAGCTCTGTTTCTTTCTGTAGTCCCACCCACCAAAGAAGAAGAAATGACTGAATGTCTTCTGCAGGAGTCTGATCCTCCTAGTGGTTTGACCGCCACTTCCCTTCCAAGAGCCCTGATTAATATTGTACAATTTATGCATGTCCCAGTTATTTTCAATCTTACACATTGGAATTTTGCTGAGACTGGTCTCCATCACACGACCAATACTTCTGAATTTTTCAGTATGATTCTTGCAGATATTGTAGCTGCTTACCAAACCCACACTAATAATCCAGTTAGTGGTCCTTATACCACTGATCATGCAGGAGTTTTTAGACCTGCACCTAATGCTAAAACTAGACCACGCTCTAGGTGTGACACTGCAGATGTTAACAGTGCAGCAGGCACCGTCTCTGGCCTTTTTGGCTCAGGCATGTCTATCTGTAATAGAGCAAATATAGCCACTATTAAAGCACAAACACTTAATTTTCATCAAGCTGTTAAAAATGACATCCTACCCCCACTGTTACATGGTGTAGATGCTTTAAGTAAAGAAGAACATTTTACTATATACAATAAGCAGGAAATTGCCAAGGGTTCAATGATACTAGGAATAAGAGTAATAAACTGATTTTACAAAATAACAAGGAGGCAGACAAGCAATGTATTGCCCATGAACTTTTATGCTCCGCTTATGGTTCTTACATAATTGCCACTGTTAACAATCTCTTTAGGGACTTGGAAACAGGACACATTCCAGATTCTATCCATGATAGCAGAATGGCTAAATGGTATTGTCCTCATCGCAAATCGAATGGCTGCAATACTATGTGTTTAGCAAATTCTGTTAATTTTCTATGCTTACTGCTAGAAATCTTGGGTATGTTTCACAATATCCAAACCAAGCACCTTGTTACTTTACTAAGACTTGCTCAGTCCACTTTTATCCACAAACTTCTGTCTTTGACAAAATGGCTGCTATTAATTCCATTGGACATGTGGATGACAACATCTACTGAGAACAAACTGATTTGCCCTCCCTCCTGGTATACCACTCTGTTCTCTAAGCCTGGGTGGCACCCCATATGAACTGTTATGCCAAGAAGGGATACTACCTCTTGTGCCACTGTGATGTTTTTGATATTGTTCAAGCTGTCTGTGGCTACTCCCCAGAACATCTTGACTGGTCCTACACTTTGGGTGATGCTCTGCCATCCAACCTGACTGACATGGATGATGAGTCCAAATCTTTGCTAGCTGCAACTTCAGTGCCTGATGCCAAAACATCTGCATCCCAAAGCTACCTGGAAGAGGTACAGTGCTTCACTTCATGGCTCACCAACCCATTGTTTGCCTGTCCCATACATCTACAGTGATGGAAGGTTCCAACTGTGATGGTTACTTATAATTCTGATGGGTAGTATTGTGTAGTGATAAATCATAAATCCTTTGCTTATGGTGAAAAAACTTGTGATATTTCAGCTCCTAACTTCTGTTTTAATCCACAGTAAAAAAACAGAAATTGGTCACACTGTCATTACTCCTGTTCTTCTCCCTGAACCAGATGTTATTGATACCGATCCACAATACTTGCTTGCCTTGTCTCAGTATTTGCCCATGTTTAACATGCACATTGACCCTTTGACTCTTTCTTTGAAGTCTCTTTTAGCTAGAAAAAACACAAATTTGATTTATATTAACAATAATATTTCTAAGGCTGGTGATGCTCTTAATGATCTTATTCATGACGATGATTTAAGTACTGCTCTATCCAACACTTGGTTAGAATTGACTTTCAAAGCTTTTGTTATTATTCAAGCATTCTTGATTGTTTTTCTGATACTAATCCTTTGCTGTCTGTGATGTACTCTAAGACAACACAAAGAAAAACTTGAATTCCTTTACAAGGCTCATGCATTGGGCTTGTAAACGATTTTTAGCTCCATCCCACTACTTTCTTGTGGTTGTTGCCTTTTCTTTTGAAGGCAACAAGGGAGGAATGTTATACATGGTACAGCACCCCTGATTGTACCCCCCCACCTTGCAGACAGCAACATATATGTAGATACATGTACTAACCTAATAGCAGAGACACTTATCGTATAAGCATAAGTGTTAGGATCTGTGTTCTACTTTATTTTACTAATGCATATTATGCTCCATTGAGTTTTACCAATATATCTTAGCCCTGAGCAATGCTTTTCACTCTAATTTTACTGTATTATGATAAGTAAGGCAACAGTGTATCTTTAGTGCTTTCACATCACTGTAAATGCAACTGACCTTGGGACTTTTGTATTACTGTCTATGCAAGCTAAGCAACTTCTCATGTTAGTTACGATAGTTACTCAAGCCACCTGTTTTTCACCAGTTATATACTTGTTATGTAACTTCTTTAGTAGTTGCTATGGAAATTATCAGGGTATAAGACCCTGTGTAGTATGTAGCTTCTCTGAGATGAGAGACTGCATTTACCTAGGTAAGGAAAACCGGAAGTTCTCCCAGTGTTTTCACTGTTGGTAGGAAGCCTGTATTATTTACCTGTAATAAATTTAATTTATTACATGTGTACCACTTGTCTGTTGTCTCTTCCTTTGTGCTGTTCTACCAAGAACCTTAGCAAGGTAAATTAATTGTCACCTTACACCACCCAAGCATCAAAAGGAAAAAACAGTTTTGGATCTCCAGAAACTTGATGAATCAATGGTGGGGTCTTCCTTGGAGTTGTCAATCATAATGCTAGCCCCTAGCATCCAATCTGAAACACAAGGTACAGCTTCAAGCCACTGCCTCATAATGATACACTCTTCAGAGGGTTGAGAAGTATGTCTTGCCACAGGTTGCCAACACCGTGCCCTATGTGAAGAAATATCATGTGTAATGTTTGCTTATGGAATGGGGTGGGCATTAGGGCTGACAACCCCCAAGGATGACCACACCACATATTCTCCCAATACTCCGGAGACCCAAAACCATAATGTTTTTTCCTTTTGCTGCTTTTTTTTTTTAAGTTTATTTTTAGGCAAGATAAAACTTTAAATCCAGAGGACCTATTTTCAAAGTTGTCCTGTTGCATAAATACATACATACATTACAACAACAATTCCATTACATATATATATATATATATATATATATATATATATGATATATATATATATATATGTATATATATATAACATTATCACAAATTACAACTGTCATTGACCCTAGCCTAACTAACATGCCATCTATTTTTAATTTAATCAACTATACACCAAATTTATCCATATGATACAGACACAAAGAATACATATATGTATAATTATACATTTTTATGTACATATTTATATACATTCCTGGACAAAACTCTTCCAATTTGGATTTGAAAGTAGATATTCTTGTTAGATTCCTCATTGTTGGTGAACTCTTATTCCAGATTTTTGCTGTTTGGAATTGTGGTGTCATACAACCATACCTTGTGTTGAATTTTGGTATTTTTATATAGTACGGGGTCATAATGTTGCAAGACATTATGCCACATGGAAAAATCAAGCTGCCAATACAGCACGATTTCTTGCATGTGGCATAATTTTTTTTTTTGCAGGAGGCTCTGCCACCACACCCATGTTATGGGGGGGCTGTGCCTCCCAAACACCCCCAATAAGGATTCTCAACTCCTGGGGGGTTCACCTCTGAATCACACAAAGTGCAAAAAAAAAAATAAACATTTCTGGGACCAGGAATCAAACCCAGTCCCAAACACAGCGCCTGGGTTCCATGCTGCAGTTGGTCAGTCCATTGAGCCATGGAAGCTGCTCAGCAGAACCCCATCCCAACAGAGGTCTTATCCACTGCCTGGGATAGTGTGAGTGGTGCAATACTGTGTACAGCAGTATTTGTGGTATTGCACCACTTGCTGTCTCGTAGAGCGCTATTCTGGGTACGCGCTAATGTCATACGCTATTAAACATACGACATATACAGTGGTGGGACCTACTAGATTTATATCCAGTATATACAAAAATGATACTTCAACAAGAGGTGGATCTCCTAGGGTCATATAAAAGGGCTTGGAAGAGAGAGGCCAGTATAACAATCACAGAGGCAGAATGAAAGCACAGGCTAAATTGGGGTTGGAAGGCCATGTCAGCTCCTATATGGAGAGAGTTCTTTTGGAAAGTCCTGGTGCTCTTCCTCCATACCCCTACTGTGACTTGGCATTATAGGGTGACCCTGGGAGATGGTTATTGGAGTCTCTGTGGAGGGAAGGGTAGTCTATGACACATCTTTTGGAGTTGTCCAGTGCTAACAGACTTCTGGATTGAGATTCAAGAGGCAGTGAGGGGTGTTTGTGTGGTGGTAATCCCCTCAACATTTGAGAACTGAGTTTTGAGATTGCCCACAGCAACACACCAGAAAGAAGACACCAGGAAGGTTTTATTAACTTTAATAGTAGTGGCTTTAAAATGTATTACAGGGAAGTGGCTGACACAAGAATCTCCAGGTTTGAGAGAGTGGCTCCAGAGGATGAAGGAGGTTGTCTTAATGGAGTCCATTACAGCAAAGCTTTGTCTTTGTTTGGAAAAACACCTGGACAGATGGTGAGGATGGGTTGAATGGCTGGTGAGCTGGGAAACTTCTCAGCAAAGATGATGAATAGAGTTAATCAAATTTGAGGAGGATGGTGGTAAAAAATTGTAAAGATGGGAGGAGAGGATCATGGAGGTCAAACTGAGGTGGGGGGAGCTGAAGGACCTGGAGTGGAAAATTACTGATCTCGTGGGGGAGGGGAGATTGCGCAGCTTGACTGGGGCCATGTTGGGGAGGCCCAAACTTGAGAGCAAAAGGTTAATTGCTCCTTTATTCTCATTTTTCCTTTTTCTGGTTGCTCAGCTTATGTATGCCTGATTAGACAGAGATATATCTGATATGACAGGAAATGATAATAAGTGTCCAACAGTCATACAGAAATTTGTCAAACAGAGTTAAAGTAGACTATTTCCTTTATGAACATAGATGTAGAAGTCTGATTCAGCATTCAAATGAAAAATGCAAAAAATTCAGTACTGTAAATGATTTGTCAAGAAAACTTTTATTATTGTGCACCCTCTACAATATTGTATCAGAATGAAATAATAAAGCTGAGTTTAAAAAAAAAGTATACGACATATGACCCGGTAGGTTTTTATACCACTATAACCTACCTCCCTAAACTCATATTGTTGTGTTTCACATCCAGATTGGATGTTGAGATTTCCCTTACTCAACACCCTATTAATCTTAAATATCAGCATTGAATATTGCTTTTTTAACCATACAGCTGGTCTATCCCATTTCAAATCTTTATACATTAAACAATGGTGAGTCTTAAAGGAGCACCTCAAAATGAATCTTGCTAGTTGGTTACATGATTTGTAAATGTTATTTAGGTGTTTTTGTTCAGCAAAACTGTATACCAAGTTACCGTAGTCCAAAACTGGCAATAGTAACTGTGTTGTGATTGTTTTCCTCATCTGGTAAGTCACAATTGAGGAAGATTTTCACAGTGCCCCTATTCTAGTGTTAACTTTCTTAGTAGTATATTCTATATGGTAACCAAACATAAGTGAACTGTCTAGGATCATTCATAGGTACAGTATTTAAATTGGTTTGTGACAAGTAGTTTTTTTTTACCACCTTTTGTCATAATTCCCTTGTCCAATATTATGTTATTGCTAATTTTGTTTTGTTTTTTTGTTAAAAAACATTACTTGTGTTTTCTTCTCACTCATCACAAGTTTCAAGTTATGAAACCAGTCCTGAAGGATATCAATGTCCAACAGAAGTCTCATTAACATTTTGTTCTAGGTTTTTGCTGTAGCTAACAATACGGTATCATCTGCATAGAACCTTATACATGTATTATGGATATTGTTTGGCAGCTCATTCACATAAATCAGAAATAACAGTATCCCCAAGACTGACCCTTGGGACTAGAGATGCAGCGAAGTAAAACTTCACCCGTAAAGTAGGGGTGAAGTGGATACTTTGAGTTGCCACTCCGCAATGGGAAGTGTCCATTTTAAAGCCTCACTTTGCATTGTAATTATCACTTCACATTGTCACTCCACCTTACAGCAAATTACAGTTGCCTGAGAACCCTGTTGTCAGCCGACACACATCACATGGCTTACACTAGTGTAAGTCACATGCTTTAGCCAGGCAGGTAGGAAGTGACTCATGCTAGGAGGAAGATAGCTTCACTTTCCCCTTTCATAAGGAGAGAAATGTTGTGGAGGATTTGGATAGAGAGATAGGAAGACCATAAAGCACTGTTAAACAGCTAAATCTTTCTGTTTTTTTTTTTTTTTTTTGCTCTTTGTGTCTTTGTGGTTTTTGTTGAGTATTTGTTGTGTGGATTTGTGTTTTTGCATTATTTTTGTTTAGAAGTCTTTGTTTTATTAATTATTTCTGTGTGTCTGTGTGTTTTGTCTTGTCCTGATCCCACAGGCCAGCATGGAGGGTGAGGGATGTCCCGGGGCCCAGGTGTTTCTGCAACACAGCGATCAGGTGGGTGTTCACATGTGTGGGAGTGGGGCTGGTTTCATCTGGACTGCAGCACAATCTCAATGGCCCCCCCCCAAAGAAAGAGATGTAGGAGTTGGTGCTGCTGCTGCCATGGAACCACCACCACCTCCTCCTTTGGCAGTGACACCACCTAGCAGTGCCCCACCACTGCCAGCAACAACACCTCAGAAGCAGCAGCAGGAATAAGTGAGGGAGGAGGAGCCACAGCAGCAGGAGAGAGAGCAGCAGGCGTCTGCTCTCCCAGCCCCAACTGTCGAGCCAAAGCCTCTGGCTCCAATACCATCTGGGCCCTGCTGCCTGTGCCTGGTCCTCCCCGCACCTCCCTAGTTTGGGCATTTTTTGATTTGGTGTGGGGGGACAGTAAAATACTGCGGTGCAAGATCTGTGGTGTGGAGATGTACTGTGGTCCAAGGGAAGTCACCTGGGGACCAAGAGTCAGCGCATCCACATGCAAAACCACCACCACAAAGAGTGGCAGGCTGTGGTCACAGAATGGGCCAGCACTGCACCTGCTGGCCCTGCTGAGGCAGAGGGGGCAGAATGGCAGCCTGCACATGGTGTGAAGGGGGAAGGCCAGGGCAGAACCTGCTGCTCCATCATCACCACCACCACAAGCTGCAGCACCTCCTGCTGGCAGCAACCCTATGGAGCTGCCTGTCACTTGGGCCAATTTGGCGGTTCTGTGGAGCATGGTAGATACTGCTAACCACCGCCTCACAGATGTTGAGCAACAGTTGGAGCAGATTGAGGGCCACCAACTGTAAATGATGGCAATGCTCCAACTGCTGCTCACATGCCACAATATTGATTATTAGTTTTTTAGTTTGTCCTTGATTTCACTCCCTACCACCACCCTCTGTGATAGAAAATATATCCCTATCATGCCCCTGACCCTTCCTCCCTGTATCTTGAAATTGTGTTCCTTTTTTATGCACATTTTTTGTTGTGGTCTTTTGATTGCATTTACCCTGTTGTTGAGTCCATTTCTGTACTTCATACATAGTTTATGTCCTGTGCACCCCCTTCCTTCTGTTAAGTGTGTGTTCTGTTTTTGTTTTGAATAACCTTGTTTAACTACCATAATTTAATGGTGATAACCATGCCCAAAAACAAGTGAAATAAAATTAAGTAAAAAAGGGTTGTCCTTGCCCTCATTATATTCCAACTTCCACACATATACTTACCCTCCCCACCCCCACCCTATCTAGCGACAAAGGGTCCCAAGCATCCAAATTGTACTGCCCAAAAAAGATTCCCTGGAATCCCATCATCATGTCCGTTCTCCTCCTCCTGCTTATGACTAGCAATATACACCCAAACCCAGGACCTGTTGCAACACAACCTCCTGCATGTGGGTTACGTATTGCCACCATCAACATTTGCAGCCTCCAAAAAAAAAATGGGACTCCTACTAGGGATGGGTCCAGCAGCACCAGCCTGATATCATTGCCATTGGAGAAACTTGGCACACCTCCCAATTCCCTGATTCTAAGATCACCCTCCCTTGGTATGATATCTTCCATGCTGACCATCTAGGTCAATGGGGGGGCTGTGCCATATACACCAAAGACACCCTAAATATACATCTGCTTCCCCCTTCCCAACTCCTTCCTGGCTCCCAAGCACTCACACTCAAACTTACTATTGGAAAATCCCACACAGCCTTGCTCATCACCGCTATATACTCTCCCCCTTGGGACCAAAAGGTGGCTTTTCACTCTGTTATGTCCTATATTGCTTCCTTACCCACTCAAAATGAAAAAATTATAATGGGGGATTTCAATATCAACTAGCAGTCTAAGGATGCAGCTCCTTTCATAGACACAGCCACGGCCCATGATCTAACTCAAATAGTTCCCACCCCCACCCGATTACATCAGCACACTGGGTCCTCCTCCTTGCTGGACCTAGTCTTCACTACCTGTCCCCACAAAATCACTAATGTTACAATTCTCCCAGATGCGATTAGCAACCACTTTCCTGTCCTCTTCTCCTGGACTTGCAAGACCTCTAAAACCCTGCTGAAAATTATCCTGCAATGCAAAATTGGTCCTGGGAAACTCACTCTACTCAAAGCCCACCTCAGTACAATGGATTGGTCATTCATAACTCTCACCCTTGACCCAGACAGAGCCCTAGACCTCTTCATTCTATCCTTTAATGCCATATGTAACATGTTTTCCCCTCTTACCAAAAGTATGGTCAAAGGCAACCCGGCACCTTGGATCACGGATCAACTATTGTCCCAGTTGCGGTCACGTGACTCCCTTTGGCACCTCTCCTAAGAGTCTGGCCTGCCAGCTGATAGACAGAAGTACCGAGAGGCCCGGAACTAATGCACATGGTCTCTGCGAAAAGCCAAGGCTGAATTCTATAAATCTGCCCTTACCTCAACATGGGGTGTGGGACGTAAATTCTGGAGCAATATTAAGAACATATACGGCAAAGCCCCCAACCCGGCCCCCACACAAATCTCGGTCGAAGGGGGCCTGACCACTGATCCCACCGAGATGGCCACCATGTTTAACCAAGCCTTCACTGACCTCAGCCATGTACTCCCTCCCCATTACCTCAACCCACCCCCTATCAACACCTCCACCACCACCCCTGCACACCCTCCATTTCACCTACGATGCATCACCCCAAGTCTGCTGAACCATACCTTAAAAAAGTCATTAGCAGCTCCCAGTATAGTAGTGACTCCTTGGACCTGAGACTTCTCCGGCTCACTCTTCATGAGGTGCTTACCCCCCCCACTCACTTTATAAACTGATCTCTATGCCTTGGGAAATTCCCATCCCACTGGAAATCAGCCACCATCACCCCCATATTTAAGAACGGGGATTGAACCTCAACAAACAACTATTGCCCAATATCTATTCTCCCTCCCCTATTGAAGGCTCTGAAGCACATCATCTCTGACCAGCTCATAGAACACCTCAACACTCACAAAATTCTCTGCACCCAGCAACATGGCTTCCAGGAGGGACACAGTGCTACTACCACCCTCCTCGAGTTGACTACCCACCTTCACACAGCCCTTGACAGTGGTCAGCTCTCTGGTGCAGTCTTCCTTGACCTCACTAAAGAGTTTGACGCCGTCAACCACTCCCTCCTCCTAACCATCCTCCTCAACCTTGGTATCTCCCAAGATGCCCCTGGTTGGTTCTCTAACTACTTGGCTGACCACTCACAGCAAGTCAGAATTGGCACCTCACTATCCGACAAGCTACCGGTAAGCTATGGTGTCCCCCAGGGCTCTGTCCTTGGACCCTTGCTATTCAGCCTCTTCCTTAAACTCCCTCCCCCAGTACTGTTCAGGAAACATCCTACTCTACATGGACAATGCTGTCCTGTACTCCTCAAATGTTGACCCCTTCCAGCTGCACCTCTCCCTCCAATCCTCTTTCTGGGAAGCTGAAAAATGGTTCACCTCACAGCACCTTATTCTAAACTATAATAAGACTAAAGTAATGTACAGTACTTCTCACACCCACTAAACTCCAAGAAGGACCACTGTCCCCACTGCTTACTGTGAGCCAGACCTCACTAGAGCAAGTGGACTCCTTTAAATATCTGGGCATCACTCTTGACCCTGCACTTAATTTCCACCAACACATTCGCCTACTGTCCTCTACCTTCAATATCCGACAGGGCATCCTCTACCGGTTTAACCACTGCCTCACTCCTGATGCCCTGTGGCTGGTGGTCTCCTCCTCTGTCCTCCCCCTACTTGATTATGGCATTATAATCTACAGCGCTGCCAGTGACTCCGCCTTATCCAGACTGCGGCTCTCACTCAACAAAGCCTGTTGTCTCATCCTGCACTGTGATCGTCTAACCCACACATGTTCTCTCTACAATACCACAAACTGGCTTAACCTAGATAACCAAATCTGATTCCATACCTGCCTCATGACCAAAAAGATTACCCTATGTCTCACCCCTCCCAGGTCTGTCCCCTCTAATACAGCAGGCCCAGTCGCTTCAGCATACCCACAGCACAAGTAAGCAACTTCTCCTTATTCGCCAGTGCCCTACCTCCCAATTCCAAAGAACCTTCAGCTAACGAGCCCCTTCCTGGGTCAATAAACTGCCTAGCATGCTCTTAAGAATGAACAGGATTGGCTCCTACAAATCTTTACTTAGGAACCACCTACAGTCCTTGAACCTATGTGACTGCAGAGGGACCTGACCTCCCCTCCCCATAATCCATTGACCAAGACCTGCTATAAACTCCCCCCTACACACTTTAGTAGCTCCCTCTAACTATCATCTTGATCTTCACTGAACAGAGTTTTTATGGCTAATACTTGTATATTTGTACATAATTTGCTTGCTTGTTATTTTATTTCTGTATTGCACAGTACTGTCCTCTTTGTTTTCACCTGTACTGACGTGGAGCCTTTGAAAATGAGTCTCTGACTCAAAGGTATTTCTGAATCCTCAATAAATAAATAAATAAATAAAACAGAAAGCCATAACTCCAAATGAATAGATGCCAATAAAATATTTTCACTGCTAGTGCAACTGTATTTATGACAAAACAAGTTACACAGAAATGACCCCTGCATTTTGGCTGTTAGGCCTTCATTAGTGTGCCACCTAATGATGGCCTAAGTGCCCAAAACACAGTCATTTCTGTGTCCTGTTTGCCATCAACAAAGTTGCAGTAGCAGTGAACATTTTTATTTGCGTGTTTTATTGTCTATCTGTTTTACAGAGTTTTTATATTTTATTCTGTCTTGTTCATGTTTTTATGCAAAGCACCGTGATGCTTTGAAAGGCACTAAATTAATAAAGCTTTATTATTATTATTGTTATTATTATTATTATTATTATTATTATTCATATAGAGTGGTGGCTTTGTGTGTTTGCCTTGCACTTTTTGAGACAGGTACTGTGTACCAGCAGCCATCCACATAGTGCAGTGTGCTTCTTGTGGCCCTGTTATATTCCTACTTAATAATGTTTACCCTGAAATATTTTGGGGGCCTCAGTAATGTTTACTTTCTGTCATGGAGTGTTTGTTAAAAAGCAGGACTGAGCAGTGCAATAATACTCTGCTAAACAGCAAGTGTGCAGTGTACTGTCCTGTGTGTGCATATACTGCCCAGCTTCTTGCAAACATATATATGATGACTTGTTCCACTGTTTATGGTATAAAGAATAAAAATAAGAATATGTAATGTATATTTTATTTGTAACATCATCAGCATCAGACAAAGTGAAAACAATCGTGATCAAATTTTTTGGTGTGCAACAACATCCCATTATAAGGTATAGGAAAGCTCGAACGTATTTTTTTGCTGTGGCAACATTTTTGTTCCCATGGCAACATTTCTGCACAATATTGTCCCTGGTGTTTCTTTCTCTGCCACTCCACTGTGCCATTGTATTGTGCTCCTGGCCCCATATTTGCAGGGTGCCAAGTCCTGGTGCCAGAGATGTGTGTTTTGGTGGTGTTTCCATTGCTTTTATCATGGCAACATTTTTTTGCTGTAAAAACATTTTATATGATCGCAACAACATCCCATTATAAGGAATAGGAAACCTGTAACACATTTTTGTTCCCACTGCAATATTTCTGCACACCATTGTCCTTGGTGCTTCTTTCTCTGTCACTCCATTTTGCCAAGTTATTGTGCTCCTGGGCCCATATTTGCAGGGAGCCAAGTCCTGGTTCCACAGATGTGTGCTTTGGTGGTGTTTCCAATGCTTTTATCTTGACATTTTTTTTGCAGTAAAAACGTTTAATATGATTGTGAGGACATTTTTTGATTGTGATCACATCCCACTTATTTCAGAAACGGTTTGGTCTTTTTACTTGAAATTTGCAGAGTGTTGAGGGTATGTCCTAGAGATGTGAATCATTCTGTTTAGGTGTTGGGAAATTACTTGGTTGTGGAGATATTCAGTTACATAGTTGATGTTAATTTAGGGTTGAGTAGGCACTTTAGTGTTAAACCTCAAATTTTGAGTGTTGATAACTTTGCATCCGTTAAACAGATTTGCATGAAATTTGGAAAACATGGTCTGCTATGGTAGATCACTTGATCTGTGAATTTTCATTTCAGTTGGGCATATGTTTTTTGTGCAGCAACACACCAAAATATGCACTTTTCTCCAGTTTTGCCCATTTTTTGCCCATGGTGCTGCGTGGCCACCATGTGGTTGATTAGTACAAAACTTGGAATGTAGAAAGCACTTGAGTCAAGGAACATGCCACTTGTTGATTAGTGAAAAAATATTATTCCGTTCAAAAGTTATTAAAGTTTGAAGTTCCCATTATAACCCTATGGGAAAATGTATATGTATAATTTGCAAAAGAAGAATAGGGTTCTGGCCATCTGGTCTTCCCTCACAGTCACATAATTTGCAGTGCACAAGGACATTCCATTATAATGTATAGGAAAGTTAAACAATTATGCCAGATGTCCATTGTTATGCAGTAATGAGCCCTGAGCTGCCATCAAATACATGTTTTTTTCTATTTATATTACACTTTTTCAAAAAGTAAAGAAATTCATAGCAAAAAAATGTGTTTAATGCATCATTTAGGGTTAAAACACAGAAAGTCAGGAAATGAAACTAGTTAGGTTCCACACACACACACCACCTCATTCTCCAAAGACTGACAGTCGCCGAGTTAGTCATTGGGGTCATGAGGCCTAAATCTCACCCCATTCTCCTTTACTGTAGCATGTCAACCTGTTTACACATGGAATAGGGTGAGATTTGGGCCTCATAATCCAATGACACACCCTGGCATCTGTCAGTCTATGGAGGATGGCGTGTGCAGGGTGTGTGGGGTTAGGGCTCAACCTAATGTTTCATTTCCTGACTTTTTATGTTTTAACTCCTAAATGATGCATTAAATGCAGTTTTTTGTTCTGAATATATATATATATATATATATATATATATATATATATATCATATACATATATATATAGATTATAGTGACATGGTAGTGTCACTATAGTTAGGGCTGAGTACCCCATTTAAGGTTAAATCTCAAATTTTGCACCTTAATAACTTTGCGACTGTATGACAGATTTGCCTAAAATTTTGAATGTGCGGTCTTGTACCATAGATCTCTAGATAAGGCAAGTAGCGTTACAGTCAGACATATCGTTGTGGAGCTACAGTGTGCCACAAAACTTATCAATTATGGTTTTCTGCATGGTTCTTTGCTCTTGCCTACAGCCTGCAAGGTTTATGCAATCAGTCCAAAAACATTAGGGAACATGCAGCCAGTCTCCCCGATGTGCCTTTTGAACATTTTGTGAAAAAATATTAAATGGTTCAAACTTTATTCAAAAAAAAAAACTGAATCTCATTATAGTCTATGGGAAAAGTTAAAATTAGCAAAAGTGTCGCAAATGCAGTTTTTACTTTCGTAAATGAGCCTGTTACTTTCGTGATTTGGCCATTTTTTTTTCAGTTGGTGGTCAGAAAAATGCTTGGCAGTTAAATTTGGGACACTTTAGGGACACAATTATTGTTGTGTTCACCTAGTTGAGCCCTGAGGAGGCTAGCCATGTCTTTTTTGGGGGATAAAACACCCCAGAAATATGTTTTTAGAAATGTTTGTGAAAAGTAGTGTTGCAAAGTACTTTCAGAAATGCGACACTTTCGTGAGTTTTCCAGCGAAAGTGTTGTGATTTGCAAAAGTACTTTGAGACACTATGGCCAAAAGAACAAGAAATCTTTGCCACCCTGCTGCAAAACAATGGTTTGGTCTTTTGGGCTGCAATTTTCAGGGAAGAAAGCCAAGATTCCACAGGTGTGCCTTTTGGTGGTTTGGTGCCATAATGTTACAGGGCTGAAAAGTTTCAGCACTCCAAAGTTGAACATTTTTCTCATAGGATAACATTATGGCATCCGTCACACTTTTCGGGTCCCATATCTTGAAAACGGTTTGAGATACAGACTTTTTATTGGAACATTTCTAAGTTCCCCCACTGGTGGGCTAAGTCCAAAACTAGCCTGGAAAGTCATAAATAACATGAGATTTAATTTTTTTTTCTACATTATACGGTTCCTGAGATATAAGCAATTTAGTATTCCAAATGCTCATTTTCTGCTCCAAGGGCCATTATTATGGCCACATTCTTTGTATTCACTGTGCATCTGGATGCACCTGTTTGGGACACAAAGCGTGTGCATTTGCATTACTGTTACCATTAGCATTTGCGTTTATGTTTCCGCTTGCGTTACTGTTACCGTTTGTGTTAGCATTTCTGTTTGCATCACCATGTGCGTTACCATTTGCATTTGTGCTTGCATTTGAGTTTTTGTTTGTGTCACTGTTTCCTTTCATGTTTCTGTTTGCATTGCCGTTTCCTTTTGCATTTTCGTTACCGTTTGCATTACCATTTGCATTTCCCTTACCATTATTGTTTGCACTTGCGTTTCCGTTATTGTTTGTGTTAGTGTTTCCATTTTCATCACTGTTAGCACTAGCGTTACTGCTTCACTTTCTGTTTCCCTCAACGTTAGTGTTACGGTTAGCATTACCATTTGCATTTGCACTTTACTTGCTTTTCTGTTACCTTTTCTGTTAGCGTCACTGTTGCCATTACTGTATGCATTTGTGCTTGTGTTTGCTTTACCTTTGTGTTTAAGTTTGTGGCACCGTTAACGTTACCACTTCACTTTGCATTTTCATCAACGTTAACATTACGGTTAGCATTACCATTTGCATTTACATTTGCACTTGCATTTCTATTACCGTTAGTGTTACTGTTACTGTTTCTGTTGTGTTTGCACTTGCATTTGCATTACTGTTTGCGGTTCCATCACCGTTTGCATTACGGTTTGCATTTCTGCTTGCGTTTCCATTACCGTTTGCATTTCCATTTATGTTTGCATCACCGTTACTGTTACTGTTAGCATTTGCAGTTACGTTACCGTTAGCATTACTGTTTCCTTTTGCGTATGCATTTGTGTCACCATTACCATTACCGTGTGCATTTTCAATACCGTTTGCATTACCATTTGCATTTCCCTTACCGTTATTGTTTGCGCTTGCGTTTCTGTTATTGTTTGTGTTAGTGTTCCATTTGCATCACCATTAGCACTAGCGTTACTGCTTCACTTTCTGTTTCCCTCAACATTAGTGTTACGGTTAGCATTACCATTTGCATTTGTGCTTTACTTGCATTTCTTTTACTGTTTCTGTTTACGTCACTGTTATCATTACTGTATGCATTTGTGCTTGTGTTTGCTTTACCACTGTGTTTAAGTTTGTGGCACCATTAACATTACCACTTTGCTTTGCGTTTTCATCAATGTTAACATTATGGTTAGCATTACCATTACCATTTGCGTTTACATTTGCACTTGCATTTCTATTACCGTTAGTGTTACTGTTACTGTTTCTGTTGTGTTTGCACTTGCATTTGCGTTACTGTTTGCGGTTCCATCACTGTTTGCATTACAGTTTGCATTTGCACTTGTGTTTCCATTTCCGTTTGCATTTCCATCTATGTTTGAAACCATTATTGTTAGCGTTTGCGGTTATGTTACCATTAGCATTACCGTTTCCTTTTGCGTATGCATTTGTGTCACCATTACCGTGTGCATTTCCGTTACTGTTTGTGTTACCATTTGCATTACCATAACAGTTACCGTTTACTTTTGCGTTCATGTTTGTGTTGGTGTTAGTTACCATTAGTGTTTGCATTTCAGTCACCGTTACTGTTACTGTTAGCGTTAATGTTATGGTTATTATGCAGACATGGTCAGCATGATGGGAGCGCAGGACCCACCACCACATACCATTCACTATGTATATTGGACATTTCCATTTTCAGTTTGACATACAGTTTTTGCACAACAAAGTGACAAAAATTCATTTTTTTGTTACTTTTCCACACTGTGCTGCACATGGTGCTGTGCAGCTATTGTGTGGTTGATTGGTCTGAAACTTGGGAAGTAGACAGCCCTGTCTTCAAGGAACATGCCACTTTTTGTTTCGTGAAACCATATTGTTCCATTCCAGAGCTATTACCATTTGAAGTTACCCCACCCTGGCAGTTAAAGATTTTTTGGCTGCCAGGTCCATCATTTTAGTGCAACTTCAGCTGCAAATTCCATTTTGTGGTGGAATAATTCTTAAAGGTGCACACACTTTAAAATTGAATATGTCTTAAACAGTTTGGTCTTTTTACCTGAAATTTGGAGGATGTTGAGGGGATGTCCTACAGCTGTGAATTATGGTATTCAGGTGCTACAAAATTAATTTGTTGGGGAGACATTGACTGACATATTTGATGTTTTTCCAATTGGATCAGGCATGCTGCTATTGGCTTGCAATTTATAGGGTAGGTTGCCCTAGTGCCCTGGACATGCCTTTCAGTGGTTTGGTGTGTAAAACTTAAACAGGTGCAGAATTATGCCACTCCAGCAAATGGAAATTTGGTTCAATACCACCTCAATAACTTTTGAACTGTGTGTCTGAATCCCCTGAAATTTAGAATGTAGAAAGATTTATCATAGCTCTTCAGCTGTGACATATTTTGGGTTGTTGGCAGTTATGGTTGCTGAACTGTGGTGCATGCTCATTATAGTTAATAGGAAAGTATTTATGTACAATTTGAAAACTATGCTGAGCACATTTTGAGGTGTGCATGAAGATCCCATTTTAAGGTATAGGGCAGGTCAAAAGGTATGGCACATATATATTACTATGCAGTGCTGGGCAATGTGGTTAGAGTGCAGGGCCCACCCACCAATACATGTGAGTCACTACTTATACTGTGATGGTATGAAGAACTATGCAAGTTGGTGGGAGCCCCCACCAACTTGTGTCACAATTTAGTTACCTATGCTTTTTCAAAAAGTAAGGAAATTCTTTGTAACAAAAACTGCATTACTGCAACAGTTAAGGTTGTTCCACAGCAACAAAAGTCAGGAAATTTGGTGTTAGGGTTGAAACCCCTAACTGAGCATTTCCCCCACCCCACCACCATCATACATACACATACATGCAAGTAGGGTATGACAGGGCCTGTCCCTGCCACTGAGACTTGGGACCTTTTTCTCTTCTTAAACCTCTGGTTGCAACTACTTCACTGTTTCTCTTTATGCTGTCCCTGTTTTTCTGTATGGAGGCAGGCCACCTCCTTACAAAACTCCCCTCTCCCCTTTCTTATCCCTGCTGTTTAAATTTTCTTTTCATTTCCTGGTCCCTTGTCTATTCATGATACCCTGAATTCCTAAGTAAAAGAAACTCTATTACACTAGCAGCACATTATGAATAAAGGCATTTGTAAACTGAAGGTGCCTGTGATGTAAAGGTAGGCTAAAGGAAAGCCTCTATTGTGTAAATAAATTTCCCTAAAATAGTGTTCCTGCTCAGAAATGCCAAGCTAGCACTTGTATGGAAAACTTCTCTTTTTCTTAGAAAAGCGTCTCTGTTAGAGAGACTAAGCTGTTAGCTCCTGGCTGGACTCTGTGTTTTAAAAAAAACATCATTTGGTGCTCCTTTTGGTGAAACAAAAGGAATAGCTAAGTTAGTTTGCTTAGCTTCTGTTGATAAAAAGCTGTTTCTGTTTAAGGAAACATAGAGCAGAGGTGCAGCCGGTTGTTTTGCCCCTAAAAATATGTTTTTGGAGATTTCAAACCACAATTGAAGCCAAACTAACTCCTGTGCTGCAAGACACCTGAAAAAGGAAGAAACAGTTACAGTTTTACTGTGTTTTAAACATTTCTGTGTCCTGGTGAACTAAAGAAGGTTTTGTTACTGCAAACCTAGAAAGAACTGAAACACTTAAACAAACAAGGAAGTTGCCAGAAGGCTGTTTCTGAGCTGCTTCTTGGAAGCTAAGAGGAGGCCTGCTTGCTAGCAGCTCTACAGCAGAATGAGAGTCACTATAGGGAGTGAGCGGCCCCTAGTGTCCTATATTTAAAGAGGGCAAACTGTCAATCAAATGTTAGGTGACTGTTGTTTATATCATATCCTTTATACAGAGTTTTTATTGTATACAAAGTTCAAATGAAAGTTTGTATTGATGTATAAAACAAGGGTATGCTAATGAACACTATTTCGAAAGGTTATTCTTTGATTTTACCTTGTTCCAAATGAATACTGGATCACCTGACCAAGGAGGAGGGTATATAAACCCTACCTCTCCAGGTGGCAAGTTAGAAAGGGTCAGTTCTTCCTGACCTAGCTGGAGGGAAGTTTCAGTCTGTGAGTGAAGAGAAGTCTTTGGAATTACCATTGATTGTTTATTATTTTGTTTCTTTTGTTTTCTGTATTTATTTTTACTTCTTGGTGCTGTAAATTGTTTATGAAATAATAAACATCCACCAAACAAACAGTGGGTTGCACCTAAACTGCTGCTTCTGTGTACTTTATTTGTCTGCCTGTAGACCCACCCTATAACATAGGGGAAGAACCAAGGCAACACAACCAATCACACACAACCAGCAGCTGGTAACAGAAATAACATACAACTATCTAAACCACAAAACCACACACCCATGCTCCCATCTTCCTCACACCAACAGATGTAGGGCTGTGGCATGGGGCTGTGACTGCTAACTCTGATCCAGGACATTCCATGCACTGCAAAACACATATCACTATGGCAAATGGGCATGTTGAACCCCACACTGCCACCAACACATAACACAGACTACACATATGGTATGTTAGGGTTCACAAGATCAAAAAACAGGATTTTACACATTCCCTTATGTACTTTCGAAAATCACTTCAGCAAATGTGACAGTGTTGTGCTATACATTTATGACACTTTTGTGTTTGCGACAGTATTGTGTGACACTATTTTACATGCTTTTGCAAATGCGACACTCTTGTGTCTTTTGTTTGTGACACTTTCGTGTTTGCGACACTATTTTGAGACACTATTTCACATACTTTTGCAAATGCGACACTGCTGTGTCTTTCATTTGTGACACTATTTTGTGACACTGTTTACATACTTTTGCAAATGCAACACTGTTGTATCTTCCGTTTGTGTCACTTTCATGTTTGCAAAAGTATTTTGCGAAAATATGCTCCTGATGACTGCACATCTTTGCCATCCTCCTGCAAGCAAAAGGTTGGGTCCTTTGGGCTGAAATTTTCAAGGTGGCAAGCCCTGGTCCACAGATGTCTCTTTTCCTGCTTTGGTGCTAAAATAGTTAAGGATGACAAACTTACAGTGCTACACAATTCAGCAATGTCCCATAGACTAACATTGCAGTGCCTATCATGCCTTTCACCATCCATATGTTGAAAACAAATCTAGGTACACAGTTTTCACTACTAGCAGCTTGGTTCAATTTTATGTGAACTAACCTCATGGAACAACTTTGGAAATAACGTATGATACCTGAAGTTGGATTTCTCAGCTTCCTATGGTAACACAGGTATACACCTGCTGCTGGTTGTGTGTGATTGGCTGTGTTGCCTAGATCCTTCCCCTACTTGCATGTATGTGTATGTGTAGAGGTGATGGGGTGGGGGAATGCGCAATTAGGGTTTTCAACCCTAACACTGAATTCTCTCACTTTTGTCACTTTGGAACAACCCTAACTGATGCATTAAATGGATTTATTTGCCACTACAGTTAGGGTTGACATGTCACTTCTATGTTAAATTCAAACTTTGGGTGTTAATAATTTTGGACCCATTCAACAGATTTGCCTAAAATTTGGTAGGCACGGTGGAGCATGGTAGATCTCCTGATTTGATAAATTTTGCTTCGGTCAGACTTACGGTCTTTGTGTACCAAAACACTGAAAAATGCAAAAGCATCCATTTTTGGAGTCAGCTTTTGGGATTTTGGACATGGTCCTGTGCATCAGTTGTGTGGTGTACCATTCTGTAAGATAGCTCATTTTAAAGAGCTTTGGTGGCTGAACATGCTGTTTTTTGTTTGGTGAATAAATATTAAGGCATTTAAAAGTTATGCAACTTTTAAGTTCCCATTATATTATAAGTCAATGGGAAAATGTATATGTATGTTTTGTGAACAAAGAATGGGGTTCTGGTGGTCAAAGAATTTTCAGCCTCGTGGTTCAAGAATCTTTGTTCAGGCGAATTCTTTGATCACGAGGTCCGCCATCTTGTTTTTAGATTTCCAATCATAACAACACAAATATGTCGGCTCAGAGGTCACTCCTGAAGTAAAACCTGGATGGGTTTTACTCAGGGGAATCTGCTCTATTGAGCTACACCTTTGGTTTCATCCAAATTGGTTAAAAAATAGAAGCATAAGGTTTTAAAATCTTTGATCGCAGCTCACTAATAATCTTTGATCGCGAACCTGAAAATTCTGGTTTCATTTCATTCTGCCTACAACTCGAGTTTCACTATTTTTGATTCTTTGACCATGATCCTGCAATTTCTTTGATCATGAGCCTGCAATTTCTTTGATCACTAGATTCTTTGATTGTGATCCTGCATCGCGAGTGAGGGAAGAGATGGCCATTTGAAAAATGCAAATGTCTCAGTTCAGGGGAGGCCTAGCAACACAAATGAGGCTGGGTTTTGCTCAGCGGGCTTTGTTCTATTGAGGCATGGTGGTGGTTTCATGTAATTCCATCTAAAACTTGACTCTATCCATTTTTTATTCTTTTATCATGAGCCTGCAAATTCTTTGATCGTGAGCCTGCAAATTATTTGATCATGAGTTTCTTTGATCATAATCTTTAATCGTGAAAGAGGAACAAGATGGCCAGATTTTATAATGGATTAAATAGACCAATTTTCACAATATTTCACCTTAAATATCTTGGAAACGGTTTGGTGTTTTTACTTGAAATTTGGAGGGTGTTTACACCATGTCCTGTAGATGTGAATTTTAGTATTTATGTATCAGAGAAAATCTTTTTTGTGAAGATATTGCATCATGTATTTCATGTTGTGCAAACAGCATTTTCTATTGTGGTAGTAGCTTGACATTTGTATGGTACCTGGTCTTGCTGCTGTCAATGTAGCTTTTACTCTTCAGGTGTGTAATGTAGCCAGAAACTTGCAAGTTGCTGAGCGCATGGGGCCTCGACTGCAAAGCATGACTTTTTACTTTTCTGTTCTCTCTCGGGTCTTCAGCTATGCAATGCCTCTTCTCACCCCTCCCCACCGAAGAGGTAGTGGATGCAGAGTGTTGAGCTATAGCCAACTAAGGTCATTAACATGTATGGTATACCTCTGTGATAACAAGTGCACAGTCATTAGTACACTCATGAGTTGCATGGAGTGAACCAGGTAATGTCCCCCACCCACCACCTCCTCCACTCCAGGAATTGGATGCTAAGTGGAGACCCACAGGTGAAATAAAGACATGGAAATAAATGGTATAGCTGCCTCACAACAGCTGCACACAACTTTGAACACTAAGGAGTTGCATGGACTCAGCCAGATAATCCCAACCCCCCTGCCCACTGAAGAGGCACTGTATGGTGAGTACAGAGGTACAGCCCAAGTAACATCATTAAGATCAATGGTATTCCTCTGTGACAGCAAGTTATCACTACATTTAACAGTTTTATGGCATCAGCCAAGGAATGCCCCAAACCTGTCAGATGAGGAATTGGATGCTGAACAGAGAGTCACAGCACAAATAAAAATGTTGATATCAATGGTATACCTTCTTCATACCAACTGTACACAAGTTAGAACAGTGAGGAGTTGCATGGCTTCAGCCACAGAGTCCCCCCACCCACATCCCCAAAAGAGGCACTGGATGCCGATTGCAGAGCTACAACTCAAATAGGGTGATCTACATGAATGGTATACCTCTGTGATACTAGCTGTATTTTAGTTATGATATTTATGAGTTGTACGGTCTCACAGAGGGAAAGGCTCTACCCCACCAGACCAGGAATTGGATGGTGAGTGGAGACCACAGGCCAAATAAAACCATGGGTATAAATGGTATATCTGCATTTTATGAACTGCACACAAATTATAATAGTGATGATTTTAATAGGCTCAGCCAGGCAGTGCCCCACTCCCCTCTGTACTAAAGGAGTGCCTGATGGTGAGTGTGGAGCTATAGCTCAACTAAGTCTACGAATATCAGTGGCATAGTTGTGCAATGTCATCTGCACAGTAGTTACTATACTCATGATTTGCATGGCCTCAGCAGACAATACCCACCACTTACATAGAGCAAGGATTGGATGGCCAGTGCCAAGTCACAGCCCAAATAAACACATAGAAATAAATGGTATACCTCCGTCATGCCAGATGCACAGAAGGTAGGACACTGAGGAGTTGTATGGCTTCAGCTAGGCAATGCTTCCACCTCCACCTGCCCCAGACCAGGAATTCGATCATAAGTACAGATGCACAGGACAGATAAAGACATGGAAATAAATGGAATACCTCTCTCATATGAGCTGCACACAACTTAGAACACTGATGAGTTGTATGGGGTGAGCCACACAATATCTGCTCCCACCACACTCAAGAGGCACTGGATACTGAGTAGAGAACTACAGCCTAAGTAAGGTCATTAAAATGAATGGTATAGCTTTGTAATATTGTGTGCATACTAGCAATTATAGTCATCAGCTGCACTTCATCAGCTAGGCAATGCCCCACACCCCAGACCAGGAATTGGATGCTGAGCAGAGAGGCACAGCCCAAATGAAGCGATATACATACATTGTATAGTTACCTTCTATGAGTTGTGTGCAGCTTAGAACAGTGAAGAGTTGCATGGACTGAGCCAGACAACGGCCCCCTGCATTGTCTCCCTTGCCACAAAAAGGTGCTGGATGCTGAGTGTACAGCCAGAGCCCAAGTCAGTCTATGAACATCAATGCTATGCCTATGTGATGCTATGTGAAGGGTATTTACTAGACTCATCAGTTGCATGGAGTGAGGCAAGCACTGCCCACACTGTATGTCACACCCACAGAGCATGAATTGCATGCTGAGTGCAGACCCACAGCCCAAATAAAGAGATGGACATGAATGGTATACCCCTCTCATACCAGCTGTAGACAGGTTAGAACAGTGAGCAGTTGCACAGTGTCAAGCAGGCAGTGTGCAAACCCTTGCAGTCCAGAAATCTGATTTTGAGTACAAATGCACAAACCAACTAAAGGCATGGACATAAATGCTATATCTACTTCATGTCAGATGCACACAAATAAGATTATTAAGTATTGATTCATTTCTGAGCACGTCTATACAGTAAGTGTTCATGTGGTATCAGTTGGCAGATGTCTGTGTAGGTGAAATGTGGGGTGTGCCAGTCACCACTTAGTGACGGAGTGGAGGGAGATTTGGATAGACTGGTACTGCTGGGTAGGGTAAGTTGAGATGCCCACTAGACCACAGGGCATCATGGGGTTAATTTATTATTTGTGATTTGCAACATTTACTTTGGGTGGGAGGAGTGGCTGGGGGTGAGGACACACTTGTTCTGTGGGACTTTGAGAGGTAACTTATGCTTGCCGTGGGGGGGGGCACTTGTGATATACCTCTCAGATATGGCTGTAGGTTGGCATTACTTTTTGTGTGTTGCCAGTCGCAGGATTTAGCTGTGGAAACTCTGTCACTTCTAAAGTAGGTGCAGGGTGCATGTTGCAATGGTGTTTGGTACAAGTTTCCTTTGGCATCAATATATGGCAAGCTTCTAGAATTGGACCCATGGTATACAATTTGCAAGTAAAGTGTTTACAAAATATCATGAAATAAGATATTCAAGCAAGTAATTATATCCGAGAAGGTGGATAGTATTGCTGGAAGAATATAATGCACAGGGGGGTAGTGGTGCATGATGCCGGAGCTGTAGGCGCTTATACATGTGGAAGGCATGTTATTGCCTATGGTGGCCAATGTAAGTACATATTAACATAAAGGACATGTTGAGCTGAGTAAGAAAGTCAAGTTTTCCAAAGCTACATGACTTGTACATACTAAATCTGACATTTTTATATATATATCAAAGAATTTGCTAACCCACGAATGGTCCTCGCAATCAAATCGGGTTGTGAGCAAAGAATTTGCACGCTCTCGATCAAAGATCACAAAAATACAATAAAATGTTAAAAAAGATTAAACATACTTATTACTGTGATAGACACATCTTCTAAGCAAAAACATACATATGGCTATATGTTGAGTTGAAAACTGGTTAGAAAACATGAATTTTTTAAAAGTTGTCATCTTGCATAGTTCAAATCTTGCATTATTCTCACGAACAAAGAATTTGGAAGCTTGTGAATGATCCTCGCTGTCAAACTGAGCCGCGATCAAATATTTTAATCACTCACGATCAAAGAAATACAAGTACTGTTTAAATGTTTACAAATGTTAAAAAGTAATTTTAACTGTATTATACATGTGTTCTAAGTGATAAAAAGACATATTGGTAGATAGTGCATTGAAAACCAATGAAAAATATGTTTATTTTTAATTACTGATCTTCTACCAATCAAATCTCATGTTATTCTCGCAATCAAAGAATTTGCAACATCTCGAATGATCCTCGTGGTCAAAGCAAGCCGAGATCAAAGAATTTGCACATTCGCAATCAAAGAACACTAACATATTGTTAAATGTTACAAACCTTTTTAAAAATGGTTTTAATTGTTATAATTATGTGTCATAAGCAATAGAAAGATACATAACTGCTCACTGTGTTAAAAATTATAAGAATTATCACTTTTCCCAGTTGAAAAAGATTCACTATCGAAATCTTGCTTTGTTCTCGCAATCAAAGAATTTGTGGGCTCGTGATCGATCCTCATGAACAATGTGAGTCGCGGTCAAAGATTTTGCAGTCTCGTGAACAAAGAAATGGCTAAGTTCACCATCTGACTTCCGTAAACCAATAGAATCAAAGAATAATACCTGGGTGACCATTTAAAGTCTTTCAGATAAACTGCAGTGACTCCAGAGCATAACCATAAGTACACATTTAGCTATTGCCTAAAACAATTTAAAATTCACTAATAAGATAGTTGAGAAAAATGTACATGATTGTAAAGTTGGGCTTTATGCACTGTGTTATGGTACATGTACTGTTTCACCAATATCTTGGTATCTTTTGATAAAACAAGATGTTCTTTACTTTCTGTAGTGGTTGTCTGTGGCTGTTTGTTCTAGCTATATCCCCAGTCTTATAACAGAAATTATCATGTCAGCAAGAAGATATTGCCCCAAATAACATTATTCTGCAAAACCTCTACAGTTAAGTAGGAGATCTGCTAAGTTGTTACTTTACTGCTCAAACAGCAGATTTTATGCATTTTCTGTATGTTACCCATAGTAAGAGTAGCTCAATTGTTTTGTTAAAAGTTGTGACATGGAAACACAGAAACATAGACTTTGATGGCAGATAAGGACCGCTTGGCCCATCTAGTCTGCCCATTTCCCTACCTACAGGATAGGCCGCAGATCCTAGTTAACCAACATTTTGATATATTGCAAATGGTGACATGCAAATGGAGCCATAATTCATGCAAGGCACAGGGGGGGCCATTTGCATCTGTTTATGGCCCCATTTGCATGCCATTAGCATGCAGGTGTGCCAATCCCTGAGGACTTGCACCTGGCACCCTGCCTGGCAGCAGCCATCGGGGACCGACGCCCCCTGCAGCCCGATCACGGGCAAATGTGTACAAAAGCCCCCCACCCCCCGACTGGCCCGATCGCGGGCTGAAGATATAAACCCCGAACATATCCCTGGTGGTCAGTGGACCCACTAAGCCCAATCACGGGCTGAAGTTGTAAACCAACCCCAAACGTATCCTGGTGGTCCAGTGGACCGCTAAGCCTGATCGCGGGCTGTAGATGTTTAACCCCCCAAACATATCCCTGGTGTCTAGTGTCCCCCACCCCACCCACCATGAAGCCCACCACCCCTCTCCCCCGGCAGCCGCTGGTGGCAGCAATTCATTCACATATCTGGACTTCCTTGTACTGTATGGGCTGCACGCCCATTGGCTCTTGCTCTGCACCACCGGGTATGCAGCCCTACCGGACAGTCAGTCGCCGGGCGGTGGGGTGGCAGGTGGGTGGGATGCTGCCGCTTTGCTGGCTGCCGAGGGGAGCGGTGGTGGGGCTTCGTGGGTGGGTGGGGTGGGTGGGGTTTCAGGGACACTAGATCACCAGGGATATGTTCGAGGTGGGGTTTAAACATCTACAGTCTGCGATTGGGCTTAGCGGTCCACTGGACCACCAGGGATATGTTCGGGGAGGACACTTTGCAGCCTGCGATCGGGCTGGTGGGGGTGATTTAGCGTTTGCTCGCTGGTCGGGCCAGTCGGGGAGGTTTATGCTTTTGCCCATGATCAGGCCAGTCGGGGGTGGGGATTCTTTACACTGCCCTATTGGGCTGCAGGGGGCACAGGGAGTAGGTTGAGGGCCAGCCACAGGTGGCAGCTGCTGTGTTGTGCCCTGCAATGCGGCAGCTCACCTGTGGGTGGCCCCGACTTACTCCCTTTTTGGCTCAAAGTTGTGCAGGCGCAGGTTGGGGGTTGCGCCTGCATAACTCTGCACACCCCGGCTGAATATCGGGCTGTGAAGTTTATGCATGGTTCCTCCCCCTCCAGTTCAGCATGCATTCATTAGCATTGCACTGTTGCTCAGCATGTTTTCAGTGGTGCAATTGCCTCCTGCTGAATATCGCAGAATGGCTCAATTTCGGACTTGCGCAGGCGCAACCCTATTGCGTATGGTGCAACCCTTTTAAATATCCCACCCTATGTCAGTAAGATACAGATCTGTGCTTGTACTCAGTACTGAAGCTGCTAGCTGAGAAAGAGCGGGAGAAGAGTTTAACTGACCAAAATGACTAGTCAATACATCCAATGGAAATGGCTATTGTTGGCAAGTCATTCAGTGTGGCCAATCACCAGGCAGTATTCTCAGACCAAAACAAAAAGAATGTTTAATAAATAAAACAGCAATAGAAATAGCCTTTGCAGACATAATAATAGATTTTTGTCTGCATTAGCAAGCTGGAATGAGAATGTTAGTTGTGATAGTTTCTCGCTGTATTTATCTTAAATATAGAGCTGAACACCACTCATTAGAGGTCTATTTGAAGTCTCTTTCTAGACAGAAAACCCAGTAGCTCATCTGACTAAGCAGCAGGGGAATTGGTGCAAAGAGGGTGTTATAAATTTATATGCACAGATTTACTTGCAATGTGAGTTAGCAGTCAGGATAAAGTGCAAGGTAGACTGGGGGGGCATTTAGTATGTAAGTTTGTGCTACTCATGAGTCATCTAACATGTGTCTACCTGGTGTTCAAGAGGTGTGCCACTGATGTTCATGGGTTGCTTGGCATGTTGGTCTGCATTGAGGATCTAATACCTGTTTGGAGGGGAGGGAGGGATTGGTTGGCTGTGGCTGTCCAAGTGCTCAGTTTTGTAACATGTGTTCAGCTGGTTTCAAACATGTGTACTGTTACTATTGAAAACTATGGACATGACTGTACACTAAGGATGTAGTACGGGTTGATTGGGGGGGGGATTTCTTACCTAAGGATGTACAAGTACTCAATGTTCTAGCTGTTGTGTGGCTGGTATGTACATAGTATAAAAGAGGTGTACTATTTGTGTCATATGTGTTTAGCTCAATTGTGGTTCTACACTCAAGATCCAGAATCTGATTTTGTGGGAAGAGGGGGATGTACCATTCATGGCTCACAAGGGGATGGGGTGGCTATCTGTGGGTGAGGGCAGGGAACTCCTTAGTGTTCTAAGTTGTGGACAGCTGGCATGAAGGAGTTATTGGGCAGGATTCACAGAAGGGATGCATCCAGTGCATCTGAGATGCACCAGGGCATCTCCAAAATGTGCCCATGGGTGATTCTGGCAGGGTGTCGATGTGCCAGCGCATCCTCGATGCACTGCACACCGCTAGTAATGCTATGTGGCACATCTGGAGGGGCTGTGTTGGGAGGCATGCCCATGCATATTGGGCGCAACCCCATTCACAACCCTATTCTGTGATGCAACCTCGGGGAAAGTCCAGAGATGTGCCACAGACAGATAAGTCTAGAAAATCTAGACCTAAATAGGTGACCACCTACAGGCAGGCTGCTGCACTGTAGGTAGCAGCATGGCAGCATGCACATCCTGGCAGTCCAGTGTGCCCCCTCCAAGCCCCCATCCAATGCCGGTCCTGGCAGTGGTGAAAGTAAACATGACACCCCCCAAAGCCCCTGTCCAATGCCACTCCCAGTGGCAGTGAAAGTAAACAAGACACCCCCCACCACAGTCCCCTGTCCAATGCCTCTCCCAGTGGCAGTGAAAGAAAATATGACACCTCCCCAAGCCTCTGTACAATGTTGCTTCTGGCTGCGGTGAATGACAAGATGAACCCCACTCCCTGCCCCAAGCCCTTGGTACAGCCGCTGTCTGTGGCAGTCAGCCAGTGCAGACAGCCCCCCCAAGTACCCCAACCCACCTCTCACCCCCACCGCAGCAAGGTACCAGTGTCAGTGGGCAGCTCAACCCAACTGCATACTGCCATGTCCGCCTGCTGATAGAGCCATCTGAGAATGACAGCTATCATACAGTCTCTCACTGTATGATGGCTGTTATTCTCAGATGCCTCTGTTAGTGGGCAGACGTTGTGGTATGCGGGTGGGTTGAGCTGCTCAAGGACAGTGGGACCCTGCTGGGGTGGGGGACAGTGGTGGGTTGGGTGTACTTTGGGGGGGCTGCCATGGACAGTGACTTCACTGAGGGATTGAGGCTGGGAGGGGGGTTCATCTTGTTATTCACCATCACCTGGAGCAGCATCATACAGGGGCTTTGGGGGATTTTATATTTTCTTTCACTGCCAATGGGAGTGGCATTGGATAGTGGCTTGGGGGTGTCATGATTAATTTCACTGCCACCAGGGGTGGCATTGTACGGGGCCTGGGGAAGCCCTGCAGGCACAATGCAAATGGGGCTATAATGGTATGCTAATGGCCCCACTGTGCCATGCATGCTTAATGGATTCATTTGCATGACTGTGGCTGTGAATCATGTATTTGGGCCCAGGGCATCCTGAGATGCCCTGCCCCAATGGGTTGACAGACTGACATGGAGGATGTGCCAATGAAACCTGACATGTTCAGGGGCATCTTGGGCTGGCTGCACCTGTGATATTCACAGAGGGAATGCACTGGGGGCATCTCCCTGTGCCTCCTCTGTGAATCACCCAATATTCACTAAGTGCATCTCCCGTGCATTGGTTCAGCCAAGACTGACTGGGCACATCTTGTTTGTGAAACCTGCACATTATGTTTATGTAGATGGATTCAGTTGTACCCTGGCTCTGCACTCAGGATGTAGTATGTCCTCTTTTTCATTGGTGGAGTGTGTTCGTCGATACTGCTGTGCAAATACCAAGTGTTGTACTATGTGTACAGGTGCTTCTAAGGAGGTGTACCATTGATATATACGGCTGTGGGTGTGGTGCAGCTGTGTAGTGAAGATCCAGTGGTAGTCTGGGGGACAATAATGCAGTATTGCATAGTTGAAGGTATGTAACTTCTCAGTGTTCTAAGTTGCATGCAACTGGAGTCGTATGTTATAGGTGCGCTATTCTTTTGCATTACTGTTGTTGAGGTGTGGTTCTGCATTTACCATGTATTGCCTGTTCTAGCGAAGGGAGCTATAGTGTGACTGATGTTATGCAGATAGTCAGTGTTCTAATATGTGTACAGTTGCCACCATGGAGGTATAATGCTGATCTACAAGACTCTACTCAGGCTGTGGGTTTCAATTCAAATTCCAATAACTGTTTGATTGGGGGGATAACCTGTGTGATGTATGACTTGTGAGAGTACTAAGATGTGCAAACTTTATATCAGTCAGCTGTGCCATAGATAATGATGGCTGTATTTGGCTCTTGGCAGTTTTGTAACAGTTTATCTCTATCTCTTTCAACAGATTGGAAAATATTTTTGACAACTGATTTATTTGCTTTCGTATTACTGAATAGTAAGTAACCGTATTTTTAGTGTTCTTTACATATTTAAGATCTCAGTGCACAATTGTGCTACATTGAATGATGGTTTAATTACTATTGAAATTGTATAGTTGTTTATCTGTTTTTTTTTTTAAAGTAGTGTTGTCTCAGCTAGACACAGCACTGTGAGGGGCTAGGTGATGCAATTCCATTAAAACATTAACATTTACAATATTTTAGCAGTTGTGGGTGCAACAGAGAACATCGACCAGTACTATTACACCACAGATTTGTTCACAAGTGTGTTGTGGTCAAGCCAGGTATAAAGAAAACAAAATCATGTAATCACATGGTGCCACAGTGAGTGGCTGTCACTATAGTACTGTTGGCTATCTGTAGTTGGGAATTACATACTGTACTGAGTGTAAAGAGAGACAAACGGATATCAGAAACTGAAATCACAATAAATCTTGTAGTAAATGATTCTAAAGAAATTGTTTTTTTTTACAGAGAAAGATGCCTAAGTCCTAGAGTGACAGGGAGGTGTTGGCCTTAGTTGACGTTGTAAAAGAGCATGTGAACCCCAGGTTTGCAATGCGGGTTACAAACCTGAGCATTTTACATGCCTGGGGTATGGTAGGTCATTTATCAAATTGACAGAATCATTTTTTTTGTATTAAGCATGGTAGAGTGATGATGCCTGTGGAAATATGGCATTGCAGTACAGTTTAGTAAGAAATAGGACACTGGTGGTAAGTTTGATAATGTTAAAACATGCAAAGAGAAAGGGTTATACAGACGTTAAGTGTTGAATGAATGTATGACATTAAAAGATATTCCTGTTTTTAAGACTCATGACGAGCCACAGCCACATGTTTCACTTTGACCAATACAGTGTGCTACTAGTAAGAGTGTAACAAGTGGAAGTTGTATGCTATAATACTGGCACAGATTTGCTGTGAATTAGTAGCTATTGCATATGACAATTCTGAACAGTTATTCTCACTGCAAAATTTATTTTTACTAGTATGATTGTGTGTGCACTTTTTCTCTTCAAGACATATACAAACTCAGATAGAGATGTGTTCTTTGGAATTATAAAAAGGGTCTGAGACATAGAACTTTCTGATTGGCTGTAAACATTCTATTAGCCGTATGTTAATCTTTGATTACCATACACGTACAGTGTAAGCAAATACTGAACAAGGTTTTACACTGTGAAAAAAAAACATTTTTGTCATAATAGCAATAAGACTCTGCCATGGGTTATGTTAATGGTCAGTTAATCACCCTTAGGGGCATGTAGCACCCGGTTATGCCTTGTGCCACATTACACCTACCGGCATTAACAGACTGGGCCGCTAACCCTGGTTGCGCCTTTATTGCTTAGTTATGCAGTTGAGGGACACTGGGCTGTATGCAGTGACACTCACTATTGTAAGATAGAACATATATATATATATATAAGGAAAATTAAATGTATGCAAAAGTGCCACTACGACTGTATTATGTGTTAACTGCAGAGTTGGTATGCACTATGAATTTTAATTTGCTCAAAAACAGATTTGCACAGGCAGCAGGGAGGGTCAACGGAATGAAAACATATAGGTGATGTATTGGTGTGGAAAATCCTTGTACTTGCAGATGCGAGTAGAGTTAATGTGCATCAAAAAATGTACCTGCTGACAATGCTTGAGTGTCTATATTTTCTGATCTACACATCTCAAAGACATACTATTATGGTTTGTTATTAACTGCTGTTGTTGTGTATTGCTGGATGTACATATTTTACGAGTATGCAATTATTCACTGTACTTTTTTTTCTATGTTTTTATCCATGTTAGCTGTGCCTTGTGGAGAGATCAAATCAACAGAACATCAGAAGAGTGTAGGAGGAAGT
The DNA here is from genome assembly GCA_016271365.2 of Neoceratodus forsteri. Taxonomy (NCBI): domain Eukaryota; kingdom Metazoa; phylum Chordata; order Ceratodontiformes; family Ceratodontidae; genus Neoceratodus; species Neoceratodus forsteri. The sequence goes on from CM057453.1 coordinate 1,038,688,059, forward strand.
GGAAAATCACCCACCAGACCATTTATAAGGTGAAGGCTGTGGTGGGTGATATGCGTAGGAGTGTAAGGGAGTGGTATGACATAGTCTATGCCATATGGGAGGAGGCAAGGAAGCCTGAATTTGGGAACCGCCATAATTGTTGTAAGTATATTTTACTGATGCTGTTAAATGAGATGTATACCCTCGTATGTTCTATACGTTATTTGTTGCCTTGTAAATAGGCAAGTCTTTTGATGTATCTGTTAATGAAGTATGCAAATGTTTTAGTGTCATTTTTCAGTTCATGGTAGGCTCTGTGATTGTTCTTGGCGTTCTCATATGGAAATGCAGCTCTGAGGGACAATGCAGTTTCAACAGACATGAAATGAAGAGTACCAGGGCAATCACAGGGTCTATTTTGAACTGACAAACAGACTTTGATTTGTTTACATCCTTAGAAACTACATTATAACAGTTGTCTACTCCTATGGGAACAGATAACATTTAGAAGACATCATGTTAGCTTAAAATGTTTCCAGTGTAATATCTACAAAACATATGCACATATGAAATTTGCCAGTAAGAAAACCACTAGAGGTCTAGATAGTGTGGTTCAATATGCAGCTAGCAGTGCTTATAGTGGAGGTGGACCTGTGTCCCGCATTTTACCTCAGTCTTTCTCCAGATTCTGGTTGACTCTCCTCTGCACAGGTTTAAAATGTGAGACCTCTGGCTTGAGATTATGCTAGGTTCAATTTTGGTCAGATACCTTTCCAGTACTTGTGCTATCTTTGCAAAGATGTTCTTCCTGAAGTGGAGCACCGTTCTAGCACAGTCCACTCCTTCTGTGTCCACATACAATGTGAATCATATTGAGTAGTGCTCACCCTGTGACAGTGGTTCTTACACAGTAAATTCTCTCAGAAACATCACATTTTACAGCAGAAGGTCAAAGGTATCAAAGGTATTCCTTAACCTACTTGGTTCACTCACCATTTGCATCAAGAACCTGTCCTGCAAGTCATCCAGGTGCACATCCTCTGTACTATTGCTGGTTGTTCTGGTACTGCTGTCCACTCCTGGCATGTTAAAGTCCTTCATAATAACTTTTTTGAACAACTACCACTTTGGGTTATATAGACGGTAGTGCTGCTGAGCTGAAAAGGTCACTGTGATAGAGGAAGTATTTTATTAAAAAACTGATACTGAGGGGAATTTTCCTTGACTATATGTAAATTTACTTATTTATTGTTTTATTTTTTTGTGACAGTATCCATTGTGTGGCTGGGATAGTACTGTCGAGTTTGGGTGGTATTGAATGTGCCATTTATTACAGTGTCTACGAGATCTTCTGTCTGTCTTGTTGGACCGTCTTTCAAGTCTGGGTTCTACAGTGTAACCAAAAGATGTCTACTGTGACAGGCATTATTTGTCACATATGAAAACCTGTGTCTTTGTGATGCAAATGTGACATTGACATGTAACAGATACTAATATAGCCCACCACAGTTTTAAGTAGTACTAAGATGGTATTGTATGCAATAGAATCATTGGTACAAGATTGAGCATTTCCCCTGCTTCTTCCCACCATGTGGAGCTCATGCCACTCCTGGAAGGTGCGCTCGAGGGGTTCCAGTCGAGCTGGTCCTTGTGCTCGACTCTGCTGGTGAGTTATGATGCTATACTGACAACTGTCTTGTAATTGAATGTGCAGTAGGTACTATTCCATACTATGATGATAGTGTGTGATGTAGACTGTACAGCTACTTAATTTTGTTACTTGTGGCACTTCATGTCATTTAAAATATTATCAATTTGTTAAGAGTTTTGTTTTTGATGTGGGTCTGTTCTCTGGCTGTTAGGTCCAATCTTCACAGTCTAACAGCTACTGTACACTGAATCCATACATAGCTTTATCTGAGATGTACGTATGCAATACTGACAAAGTACATTTTGGGAGAGAGCGGGGTGGGGTGTGTTGCCTGCCTCCTACTATGCAAGTGTTCACTATTTACAACACCAATTGACAGCTCTTGTGAGGCGGCACATTGCTTGACTGAGACAGTAAACTTCTAAGTTCACTTGATTTGTCTATAGCTGGTACAAAAGAGGTATGCCTTCAGTATGTACAGTGTTACTTAGTCTGTGACTGTGCATTCAAGATCTAGTAACTGTTCTAGGTATGTGACAGCATTACAGGGTGATTCATGTAAAGGGGAATCGATTCATTACAGGGTATGCAAGTAATCAGTGTTGTTAGTTATGTGGACTTCTTATAACAAAGGAGCAGTATTCATTGTCACGGGTTTCATTCACCTGATTGGGGGTGGGGGGCCATTGTCTCAGTTACTGTTTTAGACTACTTAACCCTGTACATTGTCTGCAGCCTAACACGAGTGTATACCTTTCATGTACAGATGTTTAGCTAGACTGTGGTTGTGTACTTAGTATGTAGCACATGTTCTAGAGAGAGTGGATAATTGGTTACAGGCATTGCTAGTATGATGCAGTTTTAACTTCAGACATTTCTACAACGTGTTCAATTGTTGTATTGACAATATTCACATCTTTATTTACTGTGTGACTCTGAACTCAGGTTTCAGTGCTTACTGACACAAGATGGGACAATTGACAGGGCATTTCTTATTGTTATGACTTGTGTGTAAGTAGTATCAGTAAAGTTCTGTGTGGGGGGGGTAAAACCATTTTCTGTGTGACCCAGTTCAAGCGGTCAGTATATAACGTATCTGTACATTATGTCACACTATCATACTGTTTTTATCAACAGATTTACTTACTAAGCGAGTCACCAGTCAGTATTCAGTGTCTCTTGTTCATATCTAAAATGATTCCCTTCTTCAGTGTGTCAGAGTGTTCACTGTCTAAACCTGCCTGTGAGTTCCATCAGTAACCTTGCTGGTTTACTTAACCCTGTTACTCTGCAGTGATGGTCTCCCCCCAGCCCCCCAACCCCTCTTTTGATGTGATGAAGAGGGGGCTATTATCTGTAAGAGTTGCTAAAACTACTGAGTGTCACAGCTTGTGTGCATGTGGTATCATGTACTTATATGATTCATGTACAAATGTTTAGGTAGCCTGTGTCTGCATAGTCAAGATACACTAGTTGTTGCACTGTAGGAAGCTATATTCCCTGCCGGACACAGTGTAACTTGTCACTGTGATAGTACATGTACAACATTCATCAACAAGGTATTACATGTCTATCCACACCCTTATTGTTTGTGTCTTTGTGTAGTCAGCGTGGACTAACTAGTGTACAGAGTGAGAGTATTGACTGTGTCTCTACATGCAGGCCCTCAGTGTTATGATTACTGTGTATATGAATCAGGAAAGGATGCTGCTGATGTCCACAACTTATGTTTTCATGTACTCTGAAGTGAGGAATACAATACTTAATTGAAGGAGGCTGTGAGGGGAGTGGACAGGGACTATTTTATGGTTGGTCCTTTAAAAGTAGTTGGTACAATGGGGATAATGGGTGAGATATTGTCTGCATGAGGTCTTCTAATTCTTCATCTTACCTTGTGTCCAGCTACTAGGAAGGCAGGGATATCAGTTATGCGCACAGCTTTATTTAAGGTACAGTTGTCGACTCAGGATCTAGGAGCTGTTCTAATTCAGTGAGGAGGGGTACAGTCATTTCAGAATTGCCTGGTAGATGCTGTTGGACTCCTCAGAATTAACAATTATGTGCACCTGGTAGTACAGTGGTATATATACTCATACTAACATTCACAGACAAGTAATGTTTTGTCTTTTACTATGTTTTTTTATAGAGGATGAACCACCTGTGGAGGGTGTTGCTGGAGTAGCAGAATCCCCAGAGGATGTTCATATCCTTGAAACTGAGCCCTCTGTGGAAGAAACACCAGCCTCTCCAGCAGCGGGTCATCCAGCGGGTGCTGCAGGTCTGCCTGCGCCTCCAGCTGAGATACGTAAGTAGCTTCTATAATTTTTTTATCTGTTTTGCATATGTCTGGTGAAAAAGTTAAAACTGTATGTTATTACTGCTACATTTTGGTAGTTGCAGGAAACATATTATGCATATTCTTCAGTGCAGATGGGTGGGGATCGAGGTTCAATGTGTTGTTGTGGATGGTGATCTTGATGAGCAGGTGCCAACTCATTCCTGGACTGTTGTGTTACATACTGTGATACTGCAGCTCACCTTTTGGTGCTCAGATGTTAATGATATTCTGCAAGAACTGAGATTTGAGGCCTGTAATTCAGAGACATTAACAGTTGCACCACCATATTCAACAGACATCCCGTGCTGAATATGAGCTTTCAGGAAGATTACTATGGGTGACAAGGATTTACCCACTGAAATGCAGTGTGTATAAAAAACTAGTTTCGCTCACAGTACCTTGGTATGTGGTGACAGGGACGTATAGAAATATTTTGTTGCTGTTCAATTTTTAAGTATTTTGTAACCTTATGTAGTAATATTTGTCTTTTACTGGGGATATACTGCGTCATTTATAAAATTGTTGTTATTTGGTTTGACCAATGAATCTACAAAATTTTGATGTGGTATTATATGAAACTAATCTAACAACAAGTACCTTATTTTCCTTATTTTGCAGTTCTTTTGTTAACAGGTATGTCAGCTAGTAGTTCTGCAGATAGCAGCAACCTGTAACACCAGTGTTCATGTTTCTCAACATCCAATTCACCATTGAACTGGAGTTTGTGCATGTAAATGAGGCCTATGTGTGCTACACTTGTGTGACAGTCTATTTAGTTGTACAGTAGTGGCTGACACTGAGAAACCTGATGAGTTGTAAACAGATCATAGAGTACTGGACTAATAACTGTATTATAACACTTCTGTGGGATGCATATCTGGTTTCTGTGACTCCAGTTTAACAGCTGAGTTCTGGTATATATTAGTTACCTCTGCAGCGTGTTGGAGCATGCTGAGCTGCAGGGAGATGATATGCTTCTGGGACAGCTGGGTGGGAGGTAGCGACGTATTTCATGATTACCGAACTATTGCACATGCTGGGATACACAGGGTCTTCAGTTCTTTCAAGAAACTGCATTTATCGACAACTAGTGTGGGGTTCATAGTACCATATTCTGCTGCAAGGAGTGGCATATTACAGCACCTGAAAGGGAGGGGGAGCCAAATGTGTCAGCAACACAGTTAAATGACGGTATGATGAAATAGACACAGCTATAGTGATGTTCCATAGATGTTTATACATCACCGCTATCATTAATGAAACAACAACAGAATTAACTATAGTATATTATCAGTAAATTAGAGAACATGTTACTTTATTGACATGCATTTTCTTGTCATTCTTCTCTTCACAGGGCAGATTGCCGTTCTGAACAAAATCAACAATACTCTCAGCCAGCTGCTCGAGGCCATGCAGGGTGGCAACAGGGCTGCATCCCAATACGCCCATGACATTGCAACAAAACTGAATTATATAATTGGTCCGGGGGGAGACTATTGCTCGGGGGGAGATCATAGATTTGCTGCAGCATCATGGGTGTGTAGGACATGTGGGCCTAGTGGCCACCCGTGGTCTAGAGCAGAGCAACAGGGGCCTGACTCAAGCTATTTGTGAGCTGAGGGATCTCGAGGAGGCCTCTGTTGCTTCATTTGAGACCATGCATGGTCTCATGGTGAAGCTAGCTGAGAACCAGCTGGAGGGCACGGAAGTGATTCACCACCTGCTTCGTAAGGAACTACAGCACCTAGAGGATGACCAACCCTCCACAGTTCTTCAGGCAGAAGAGCCCCTCAAAGGTGCCCCTTCCACAGCACCACCACCACCTGCAGATGAGGGGCACCAACCTGCACACACTCCTACGCAGCCATCCTCTTCCTCTTCCTCATTATCTCCCCAAGGCACAACAGCGTGAATGGCCAGCACCTCCCTGTTAATCCTGGCTATTGTAGGAACTATTTTCCATTTGGTTTTTATTCTTTTTTTTTTATTTTATGTACAGTGCCACTAATAGTGTGAAGCAACACTTTTATTTTTTTATTTAACTACTTTTATTTTATTGCTGTTTTATTTATTATTCATTTCCCCTGCCCTGTGTGAAGAAACACTTTTATTTATTTTAATAGTTTTATGATGATGGATGCCTGCTGTGGTATGTTTAAGAAGTTGTATGTTATTTCTGTTGCATTATGGTGTCTGTCTGTGATTGGTTGTCTTGCCTTGTATTGCCTCCATGTGTGTTGTGTGTGTGTGTCTCTATGTCTGTGCCTGTGTGTGTGTGTGTGTGTGTCTGTGTGTGCGTCTATGTCTGTGTGTGTGTGTCTCTCTCTATGTCTGTGCCTTTGTGTGCGTGTGTGAGTGTGTGTGTCTATGTCTGTGCCTGTGTGTGCATGTGTGTGTGTGTGAGTGTGTGTGCATGCGCCAGTGAGGGGGAAGTTGGAGTTAGGGTTGAAAACCCTAACGTTGAATTTCCTCGCTTTTGTCACTGTAAAAACCACAACTATTGCATTAATGCAGTTTTTTTGCAAAGAATATATATATATATATGTATATCCCAAGCTGTTTAGACAGGACACCCTGGTGGATTGTGGGTCAACCCATTTATACGGCCGTCTCTCAAAAGCGAAACACATTTTTTTATGGTTGTAGTGGCTTTTCTTGCAGTGTTTCCCAGAACCTGTGCTGAAAACTTTGTGCCACCTCCTCCTCTTTTTCTTCCCATACTTCTTAGATAGTAGGATAAGAATTTTCTATAACTTTGTGGTGAATAATAATTATGGGGCAGAAATGAAGATAAAATTAAAATGCGTATGATGTGCTTTTAAACTTTTGTGCTGCTGTGGTTTATATAACTATGCTATATTGCTGTGATTACTTCTATATTGTAACATTTACTTAACTGGATTTATTTGAGTCATGTATTTATGTGTGTATTTGTATGTGATTATCAAATGATCAAACAATAAATACTTAAATACTGAACACTTTGGTGAATACTGCTGATTGTGTTATTCAGAGCAATTGCCTCATGTAATCAGCAGGTGTCAGATGTGCTTCATGCTACAGTAGTGTGGCCAGGATCTTTTATTTTTAAAAGGCAAAACATTATTTATTTTTTCATTAAAATAATGTGAAGGTTGGGATTTAGTACATTTTAGTGCTCGCTGTACTGTAGTGCTTTAGATCTTTATTCACAATTTCTCAATGACTCAGTAACAACAATGGAATCTGGTGATTTAAAGAAGTCGGTAATCTTTCACTGCTTCATTTCCTGGAAAGATTGTCTGTGGATTACAGCTTCCGTGTCTCGCAGTTTATCACAGCAAGTGACATTTCCTTTCTGCTGGCAATAGTCTTGAGCACTTTGATGTGATCAGTGAGTAAAAGCTAATTTCTACGGAGTGCAATGTCACAAGTGAAAAGTATAGTGTGAATGATAGGGTACTGTGTGACTGCATGTTTATAATGGTGGTAACAGAGTTTTAAACTGGTTTGCACTAATTGTTTGAGTTCTGGACTGATTGGCATCACATTGTGAATCTGTGATATGCTGCAATTAAATTGTACTCTGGCACTTATCAGGCACTTATTGTCCCTCTTAGCGGGCATGCATCCATGTCACTGTCTCTCCTAACCATTTGCACTTTAATTGATTTTAGCAGCTCATAATCGGTTCTGCAGCTGGCATCTTGGTTAAGCAGCCATCTAGCTTAACCGCGTCACAGATTTTATATATATATATATATATATATATTCATGGCAAAAACCTATTAATGCATCAGTTAGGGTTGTTCCTCAGTGACAAAAGTAGGAAATTCAGTGTGGGTTTACCACCCTTGCACCCCACACCCATCCCCAACAACAGGCATCAGGGTGTGTGCATTAGGGTCTTTGGGCCTCACTCTCACCCCATCCCCTGTGTAAAGAAGCTGAGGTGGTGCAGTATAGGAGAATAGGGTGAGAGTTAGGCCCGATGACCCCAATGCACACCTCACATACAAGTTATCGTTACCTTTTTTTGGTATCACAGGTCATATAGTTAAACCTGGGGTGTGCATTTCTTGGCTTGATGAGGAATTTTGGCATTGGAATACTGTCAAGCCATTGAAGGTAAGGATTATTTTTTGGGGGTGCATTATTTAAAAAAAGTTAAAAAAGAGTCAACATTGTTTTAGTCATCTTTACAGGTCTTCAGCGTATCATCAGAACTGAAAAAAAAATGTTACTGCTGTGATTCGTGAAGAACTCAATTTGTCTCATGATGAGTGTCTGGTATGACTAGTGTTGTGCGAAACTGAAATATTTCACCTTGTGAAATTTTTTGCGTAATTCCGCAATTCTGCAACATTTTTCACCTATGCGAAATTAAATTTCACCTGTTTTCTTGATTTCGAGTAACGGTGAAATTTTGCTTACCATAACAATTTGCCCATTGTTGATCCAAATTTTGTCTTGCAGCAGAATTTTGCCAGCAAAACTTTTGATTTCCCCTGCGAAATTTTGGTACAAATGTGGAGTTTGCAATGCATTGTGGGTAAATAGGTCAAAAGTCATGTGTAGCTTGTTTACAGCTCATTCTGCTGCATGTTGAGTCAGAGAGCAGTGTGTTGTGGTGCATCAGAGCCAAAAAAGCCTTTGAAAACAGCTAAAACTTGTTTTTGAGGGCTAATTGCTGCAAAATATAATGTTTTTTCCTAGTGCAGTTGTGCTAGTAGTGCCTGGTACTAGGGAACATTTTCTAATTTTACGAATTTTTGTATAATACACAGTTTGAATTATGTTTACTTTTCTCAGCTGCCTTTGAAAGAATTGTGTGGGATAGGGTAGGAGTGTAAAGCAGTGCAGGCTATTTTTAGGCAAGCAGATTGGTATATTTACTCACAATTGTGAATGATCTATTTACTGTTATTGCTTATTAATTTTGTTATATCTTGCAATTTATTTTCTCTGAAAAGTTTCTCTGTTCTGTTTGAGAGAGTTCCTGCCGCTGTTAGCTGTGTTATATATACCATTCTTCCACTTTTAGTTGTGAATTGTTTTTGAATTCTAAAGTTTTAATCACACAGAGCTGATCCTTTCTTTTATTTTTTTGTGATTAGTTCGGTTAGCTGGAGTGTTGACTTGTATGTTATTAAATTGTGAAAAGCAACAGTTGTAAAGTACTTCTACTTGATAACTTGAACTTGTCTATTACAGTCGCACTGCGTTGTTGACTTGTTCCCCTGTATTTTATTGCTGGAGCATGACTCTGCACTCTGCGTGGTGTTCCTGTTTTAGTAACTTACATACACTACCCTTTCTCTGTTATAGCCATAAACCATAAAAACCATAAACCATAAAAAACATAAAACCATAAACCATAAAAACCGTAAATCCATAAAAACTATAAAACCATAAAAAACATCAAAAATGAAGACATGCTTACCTCAAGGACTGTGAAAGTGGAACCATCGTGCAAGGGCGCAATTAAATAAATCCCCCAGACCAGGTTCGGCTCTCTGCAGCAGCCGCAGAATGGAAAAATACTTAAATTCGCCTGAATTCCTGATGTTGTAAAAAGCAAAAAATAACACAATTACTATTAAGCTCAGACAACCATATGGCAGTAACAGACATACCACGCTTGTATGAAAATTTCAATACTTACCGTCTGCATTGGGAGAAAATTGGGAAGATCCATACATCTGACATCTCCCTCCCTCATGGCCTAGCATGATGATGTCATCCACAGTACACTGGAAAATAATATAAGAGCAGTACAAGCATATTAGAGCTCAAGCTGCCATAGTACCAACCCACCAACACCCTAACCTTGCACAGGAAAAACAATGAAGACAGATACTTACGTGTTCATCAGCGGCAGTATGGACTATGTGAGGATAATCCACCAGGCATCAACCATCCAGAAAAGTAGTTCTTGTGGCACCTTGGAAAGTAACAGTAGTCATTGACAGCAGCAGGCAGCAAGCTACAGTACCCCAACATTTCATTCACTACCCCACCTCCAGGCAAGGTACTACCACAGAGACAGTCAGTCAACACAACTAGACAATCAGTACAGCAGCACAGAGATAGGGAAATTATACTTCTGCATTTCTATATCAGTCAATTGAAACACAGCAGCAGCAGGAAAGAACTGAAAGTAGCAGCGGCATTTTGCATGAGGAAATCATTTTCTCTGCATGTTGGCACCCCTTTTCAGGTCCCTGAGGTGGTGGGGCACCATAAAACATCAGGACTGGCAGCACATTTCAGTCTCAATTTGATGCCACATTTTTGGGTAAACATTTCTGGACTTTTAGGCCCTATTTGGCACCTGCAGCAGTGAGTTTCAGGCAGAGATATTGTGTAAACAGGCTCCAAAATAGTTACTTAATGTCTGGGTGGTGGTGGGGGGGCACCCTAAATCATAATGGCAAAGACCAGATTAGACTTCCAATTGAATGTACCATTCTTTCTGCAACACTTCTGGACATGTACTGCCTGTGCTGCAGTGGCTGAAACAAGATAGGGCCTAAAGACAATTGTAAAAGTGGATCAAAGACCATCATTTGGTCAGGATGGTGGTGGCCTGGGTCACCATAAAACATCATGGCTGAGACCTGATTTCACTCTTAATGTACTGTGCAATTTTTCTGGCAACATTTCTGGACATGTGGGACATGATTTGAATGTGCAACCACACACTTAGGCCCAAAAAGCATTTAAAACGTGCAGAAAACAGCACATTTGGGTCAGCAGAGTGGGTGTGAGTCTGTAACTGCATCTCTCAGACCTGACTTCACTCTCAGTGTACTGTGCAATTCTTTTGGAAACATTTCTGGACATGTTTTGGGACAGCAGCAGTGAGTTTTAGGCAGAAATATTGTGTAAATAGAATTTTATAACTGATTGTTAATGTTGTAAGTGGATTTATGTCTGTTATTGTATTGGATGATGTAATGAAGTATTTTAATTGTATACACTTACACATGTTCACCTTGTAAAAAAGGCAAATTTTTGCCTTAATAGTGTTATACTGTATAAATATTTTTTTAAGAAAGAAGTAAACAGGCCCTAAAACAGCTACTTAATGTCTGGGTGGTGGGGGCGGGGGGCAGCCTAAAACATAATGGCTGAGGCAAGATTCCACTTCCAATTTAATGTACCATTTTTCTGCAACATTTCTGAACATTTACTGCCTGTGCTGCAGTGGCAGAAACAAGATCGGGCCTAAAGACAATTGTAAATGGCGGCCAAAACAGCATTTTAATGTCTGGTTGATGGTGAGGCACCATAAAACTTCAGGACTGACAGCATATTTCAGTCTCAATTTGATGTCACATTTTTTGGGAAGCATTTCAATACCTGAGGGCCCTGTTTTACATGAGCAGAGCCAAGATTCCCTCTCACATAGCTTTGGAAAATACGTTTGTTCATAGTAAAGTGCTTATACTTGACATTTGTGGATAGGATAGAAGGAGCAAAGAGGAAATATATAAAGAAAAATGGAGTAAGATAAAAGTAGGAAGGTACACAATTAATGGGCATGGTACTACAAGTACAATAGGGGGACAGGGAGATGGGAACCAGCGGGAAGTGGGGACTTGCATGGTCAGGAGGAGAACAAACTTACTCATATTCATATATGAAAGGGGATGGGAAATGGAGGGAGCAATAAACCAACTGGAAAAGATAAACTAAACAGGGTGATATAGATCAGAAGACAAAGAGGACAGAAGCAAATGAAAGGATATAGAAGAAGAGGACAGAAAAAAAATATATATATATATATATTATTTTTATTATTTTTAGAGGGTGCAGATGAGGGAACAGTAACAGTAACAAAGCAAGGACAAGAGAAAGAAAAAAAAAGGTTATTGCCAGAGCAACGCTGACTGGTCTGGAGGCTGACCATTATACTGCTCCAGTGCCAGGTACACTTTCTGATGTGCCAGCACCACACAGCTCCTTCAGAAGCACAAACATTTTGTCTTGCTCCTGAAGGAGTTTCCTGAGGTCCTTCCTGACCTCCTCTCAGAAATCATTGAACTCACTGCGCAGAGCTCCCACCTCTCTGTGCCGTGCTTTCAGATCATCACTCACTACTGCTGGTGCTGGTGCTGGGGGTGGCTGCAGTCTGTGCTGGGTCCCCACCATGAACTCAGTGATGCCTCTGTCTCTGGGGTGAGGGTGATGGGGGCTCTGTACCTGCCTCCTGCTGCTGCCTCCTGCTGCTGCACCTATGCCCAGCACTGGTCCCTTCCTCCTGCTGGTCCCCTTCACCTTTTACTACCAGCTCAGCAGCGCCCCAGGCCCTTCTACCTGCTGCAGCCTCTTTTTGTTTCTCAAGCCAATCTGCAGCATGGTGGTGCTGCATGATGGCTCCTTTGCCCACCAGTCCCAAAATGACCCCCAGTCGTGCACCTTCTCACTGATCTGCACACAAGGTGCTGTCATTTGGGTTTTTCCTAAAAAAAAAAAAAACACAAAGCAGATGACCTTGTCTGGGGAGGGCAACAGATGATGTCCCAGGGCCGGTGGGCACATCATGCTCCTGCTCAGAGGAGGTGGGGGGCACATGCTCCAGTTGGGAGGATGACATCTGGAAGTGCCTGCTGCTGCTGCCTGTGGGTGGGGGACACAGGAGGATCCTGCTGCTGCTGCTGGGATGGGGCAAGGGGCTCATGCTGCTCCTGGGGAGTAGGGGCTATATTCTCCTGCTGGGAGGTGGGGACAAATGCTCCTGCTGCTGTTTGGGGGGGAACAGACATAAAGACCCTCCTATTAATGCAGATTCTGGGTTGGGGTGGTCCAGCTGCCTTTTCCCATTCCCACCAGTCTCCATAATTCTTATCTCTACCTCCTTCACCTCCCCCAAAACAAAAGAAAAAAAGAAAGGAGAGTTTTACACACACACACACACCACAAAATATAGATTACTATAAAAATGAAGAAAAACCTCTAACTGAAAATAATAACTTTTTAAACTAATGGGGAACAGAGATCAGAAATTAAAAAAGCTGCAAATGCAAACACACACACACACACACACACATATACACAATCCACTAATTTTTCACTGAAGTTAAATCTCCTAGTCTCTCTCCTCTCCTACTTCCTAGCTGAAACAGCTCTAAAGGAAGTAGATTTAGTCCGGCTTCCTGCCTAAGTGCCGTCACCCACATGACCATCAGTGTGCTAGAGAGAAAGTCAAGAGATAAGGTTTTTTTTCTCCAATTTCACCTGACACTTACATGTAGCGAATTGTGCAGTTGAAAGGCAAAATTGACAATGAAATTTCACCGAAATTTACTGGTGAAATTTTGCCATAAGGGCACAATTACATGAAATGTTTTGCACGACGAAATTGGCAATTTTGCCAGAATTTTGTTGGTGAAATTAAATTTCACTGCATCTTTAGGTGTGACATAACCAATGATAATAAACTGTATGGGAATGCAAATACATACGGCTGTACTTCCCTGACCTGTACCACACAAAACTACCCGACTTAAAAACTCATATCAATGAGTACAATGGTGATTGAAGCCGAGACCTAAGATACTATGAAGCAGGCTTACATGCAAATAACTACAAAAAAAACTAACAGTTTTGTGATTCGTGATTGTGAATTGTCACCGTGAAGATGAAGAACGTGATTTGTTTTGCAGTCATGATGAGTGTCTAGTGTGACATGACCAATGATAATAAACTGTACAGGAATGCAAATACCTACAGCTGTACTATCCTGACCTGTACCACACAAAACTATCCAATTTAAAACTCGTATCATTGAGTACAATGGTGATTAAAACCAATACCTGAGATACTACGAAACAGGCTTGCATGCAAATAACTACAAAAAAGTAGTTTTGTGACTCAAGAATCATGATCGTGAAGATGAAGAATGCGATTTGTATCATGAGTGACTCGTGATGATTGCCTTGACTTAAAAACACATATCAGTGAGTACAATCTTCACGCAGAGTGCACCACACCAGTACTCTGAAGGGAAGTCAAACGAACAACTGTGACTTAAATTGCTGATGGAGATTGGGCCCTAAAGAGATGCAAACACATAGACAGATTAAGATTGTGCTGCACACTTAAGAGATGCAGCTGCAAAGGCACAACACTTAACCAGTGCTCACAAGTCACAAATCCAAATGTGGAAAAGAATACCTTTTGCTGGGTGAAGCGGGGGGCAGTGCACAGCCCACTACCAGTAAAGATATCACAAAGCAGTACAAAAAAATCACATGGGTGCAGTGGATAGCAGGTTCACACTGCTGCAATTATTGTGTAGCACAATAAAATGTGCTTGATTTGATGCCACACGTCACACACACACACACTCATACAAACACTACAAGCAATGCGCAGCAAACTGAAAACTTCATTAATATAACCAAATCTTTTGAACACATGGAAATTATGCACTGTTGCACCACAACAATCAGAGAAAAAAATGTAAAAAATGAATTAAATTATTACTGTGTGTACATTAATGAAGTTATACAAGAAAAATAGAGGCAAAACAGAAAGACTGCCTATTTTCCCAGTTAATCTACTACCTACACCACACAGATATACCCCTCCCCCAAAGCACACTTAAGTTTCTCTCAGTACACAGATTGAATACACAAAATTAACATTCAAGTCCACATACAAACAATAAACACTTGATGATATGAGAACAGGAGGCTATCCCACAATTGATGTACCTTGTTTTGAGCGGAAAAATGGCTCAATAAGGCTTTTTTAAAAGCTTTTATAGGGTTTGGATCACAGAGCTCTGACAGCAAACTGTTTCCAGCTACCACTTCACACACACTACACAGAACTGAGGCTGTGCAGAACAATCTAGAGCCCATGTGACCTTCAATCCCATGAATCAATGCAAAATTCACCTTGGAGCCCAAAAACAAGGCGATGTGACATTGGAATCAATGTACTTCACCTAAAAATAGGTACAGAAGTGGTTGGGGGAAAGTGGAGTAATGTGAAGTGCATTGAAATTAACAACTTCAGGATCCTCATTATGATGTGAAGTACTCCGCTTCGCAGTGCGGAGTATTTCGTGGATTCCAACCACTCTGTGAATTGCTTCATGGAGCGAATTTTGGTTACTTCACCCATCTCTACTTGGAACACACCTCTTGATAAGTTACCCAAGTCTGATAAATGATTTTCTATTTTCACCCACTGTTTCCTTTCCCCTAGATGTGATTTAAACCACTGTATTGCCCTTGATGCCATTCAAGTCCTTTCCAGTCTCTCGAAGAGGATGTGGTGGTACTCCGAATCAAAGACTTTGGACAGGTTGACAAACGCTACGCTCGCAGATTCTCCTGCATCCAAGGCAGCTGCCACCTTGTCCACAAAGTCCATGAGCGCGGTGCCCACCGAGTGCCCTGCCCTAAAACCATGTTGGAATTTTGTAAATTTAGAGTATTTTTCCAAGTATTCATAAAGCTGGTTTTATGCCATCTGGTCAATCAACTTTGAGAGAATGGAAAGGACTGCAACTGGCCTATAATTTGAGGGATTGTTTGAATCACCACCTTTAAAGACTGGGACAATTTCTGTGATCTTCCATATTCCTGGGAATGTATTCTCCATTAAACTTTGATTAAACAAATCTGTTAAAACTGGCAACAGTATGTCCTTTACATATTTTATCTAATACATCTGGACATTATGTCACACTATCATACTGTTTTTATCAACAGATTTACTTACTAAGTGAGTCACCAGTCAGTATCCAGTGTCTCTTGTTCGTATGTAAAACGATTCCCTTCTTCAGTGTGTCAAAGTGTTCAGTGTCTAAACCTGCCTGTGCCTGCCATCAGTAACGTTACAGATTGATATATGCTGGTTTACTTAACCCTGTTACTCTGCAGTGATGGTCTCCCCCCAGCCCCCCAACCCCTCTTTTGATGTGATGAAGAGGGGGCTATTATCTGTAAGAGTTGCTAAAACTACTGAGTGTCACAGCTTGTGTGCATGTGGTATCATGTACTTATATGATTCATGTACAAGTGTTTAGGTAGCCTGTGTCTGCATAGTCAAGATACACTAGTTGTTGCACTGTAGGAAGCTATATTCCCTGCCGGACACAGTGTAACTTGTCACTGTGATAGTACATGTACAACATTCATCAACAAGGTATTACATGTCTATCCACACCCTTATTGTTTGTGTCTTTGTGTAGTCAGTGTGGACTAACTAGTGTACAGAGTGAGAGTATTGACTGTGTCTCTACATGCAGGCCCTCAGTGTTATGATTACTGTGTATATGAATCAGGAAAGGATGCTGCTGATGTCCACAACTTATGTTTTCATGTACTCTGAAGTGGGGAATACAATACTTAATTGAAGGAGGCTGTGAGGGGAGTGGACAGGGACTATTTTATGGTTGGTCCTTTAAAAGTAGTTGGTACAATGGGGATAATGGGTGAGATATTGTCTGCATGAGGCCTTCTAATTATTTATCTTACCTTGTGTCCAGCTACTAGGAAGGCAGGGATATCAGTTATGTGCACAGTTTTATTTAAGGTACAGTTGTCGACTCACGATCTAGGAAGTGTTCTAATTCAGTGAGGAGGGGTACAGTCATTTCAGAATTGCCTGGTAGATGCTGATGGACTCCTCAGAATTAACAATTACGTGCACCTGGTAGTACAGTGATATATATACTCATACTAACATTCACAGACAAGTAATGTTTTGTCTTTTACTATGTTTTTTATAGAGGACAAACCACCTGTGGAGGGTGTTGCTGGAGTAGCAGAATCCCCAGAGGATGTTCATATCCTTGAAATTGAGCCCTCTGTGGAAGAAACACCAGCCTCTCCAGCAGCAGGTCATCCAGCAGGTGCTGCAGGTCTGCCTGCCTGCCCAAAATCCCACGCATGCGCAACAGAGGCATATGTCTTGCACATGTGTGGGATTTTGTATGTGCCTCTCTCACGCATGCGTGGGATTTTGGGTCAGGATTAAAAATTTAAAACGCGTTTCCCTCAGTGCTCGGTTTTTGCTTTTAGATACCACCACCAATTCAGCATTTAATAATTCACTGGGGAATCCTATAATTACAAGTGGCATGGTAAAAAATTGAGCCTTGTGACTGCGCTCGTGCCTGATGTGCATTCTGAACCTAGCGAGGCTTCCGGTGGTGGATACTTTTTGATCTGGCCGAGGGAATGTTGACTTTTGTTGAAAATGACCAAAACAGGTACAAAACTGCGTTTTTCATATCGCTACATGTATTTTACAACACGTGTAGAATGGGTTTGTGCCAGAACTTACATTGTATATGTATGCCTCCAAACGAAGGGAACAAGCTGACAGTGCCCCTTTAAGCAGCCATCTAGCTTAACTCGTCACAGATTTAATATATATATATATATATATATATATATATATATATACATATACATACATATATATTCATGGCAAAAAAAAAAACTCTATTAATGCATCAGTTAGGGTTGTTCCACAGTGAAAAAGCAGGGAAATTCGGTGTTAGGTTTACCACCCCTTCCACCCCACACCCACCCCGTCCCCACCAACAGGCATCAGGGTGTGTGTTAGGGTCGTCAAGCCTCACTCTCACCCCATCTCATGTGTAAAGAAGCTGAGGTGGTGCAGTATAGGAGAATAGGGTGAGAGTTAGGTACGATGACACCAACGCACACCTCACATACAAGTAGTCATTACTTTTTTTTTGGTATCACAGGTCATACAGTCAAATCTGGGGTGTGCATTTATTGGCTTGATGAGGAATTTTGGCACTGGAATACTGTCAAGCCAGTGAAGGTAAGGATTATTTTTTTGGGGGGCATTATTTAAAAAAAGTTAAAAAAGAGTCATCATTGTTTTAGTCATCTTTACAGGTCTTCAGCGTATCATCAGAACCGAAAAAAAAATGTTACTGCTGTGATTCATGAAGAACGTGATTTGTCTCATGATGAGTGTCTGGTGTGACTTGTGTTGTACAAAATTGAAATATTTCACCTTGTGAAATTTTTCATGTAATTCTGCAATTCTGCAACATTTTTTGCCTATTCAAAATGAAATTTCGCCTGTTTTCTTGATTTCGAGTAAAGGTGAAATTTTGCTTACCATAACAATTTTGCCCAATGTTGATCCAAATTTTGCCTTGTGGCAGAATTTTGCCAGCAAAACTTTTGATTTCCCTTGTGAAATTTTGGTACAAATGTGGAATTTGCAATGCATTGTGGGCAAATAGGTCAAAAGTCATGTGTAGCTTGTTTACAGCTCATTCTGCTGCATGTTGAGTCAGACAGCAGTGTGTTGTGCTGCATCAGAGTGAAAAAAGCCTTTGAAAACATAGCTAAAACTTGTTTTTGAGGGCTAATTGCTGCAAAATATAATGTTTTTTCCTAGTGCTGCTGTGCTGGTAGTGTCTGGTACTAGGGAACATTTTCTAATTTTATGAATTTTTGTATAATACATAGTTTGAATTAGGTTTACTTTTCTCAGCTGCCTTTGAAAGAGTTGTGTGGGTAGGGTAGGAGTGTAAAGCAGTGCAGGCTATTTTTAGCCAAGCAGATTGGTATATTTACTCACAATTGTGAATTATCTATTTACTGTTATTTCTTATTAGTTTTGTTATATCTTGCAATTTATTTTCTCTGAAAAGTTTCTCTGTTCTGTTTGAGAGAGTTTCTGCCGCTGTTAGCTGTGCTATATATATCATTCTTCCACTTTTAGTTGTGAATTGTTTTTGAATTCTAAAGTTTTAAACTCACAGAACTTATCCTTTCTTTAATTTTTTTTGTGATTAGCTCTATTAGCTGGAGTGTTAGCTTGAATGTTGATAAAATTGTGAAAAGCAACAGTTGTAAAGTACTTCTACTCGATTACTCGAACTTGTCTATTACAGTCGCACTGCGTTGTTGAATTGTTCCCCTGTATTTTATTGCTGGAGCTTGACTCTGCACTCTGAGTGGTGTTCCATTTTAGTTAACTGACATACATTACCATTTCTCTGTTATAGCCATAAACCATAAAAACCATAAACCATAAACCATAAAAACCATAAAACCATAAAAACTATAAAACTGTAAAAACCATCAAAAGTGAAGGCATGCTTACCTCAAGGACTGTGAAAGTGGAACCAGAGTGCAAGGGCGCAATTAAATAAATCAATCCCCCAGACCTGGTTCAGCAGCCAGCAGCAGCAGCAGGATGGAAAAATACTTAAATTCACCTGAATTCCTGATGTTGAAAAAAGCAAAAAATAACACAATTACTATTAAGCTCGGACAACCATATGGCAGTAACAGACATACCACGCTTGTATGAAAATTCCAATACTTACTGTCTGCATTGGGAGAAAATTGGGAAGATCCATACATCTGACATCTCCCTCCCTCATGGCCTAGCATGATGATGTCATCCACAGTACACTGAAAAATAATCTAAGAGAAGTACAAGCATATTAGAGCTCAAGATGCCATAATACCAACCCACCAACACCCTTACCTTGCACAGGAAAAACAATGAAAACAGATACTTACATGTTCATCAGTAGCAGTATGGACTATGTGAGGATAATCCACCAGGTATCAACCATCCAGAGCAGTAGTTCTTGTGGCACCTTTGAAAGTAGTAGTCATATACAGCAGCAGGCAGCAAGCTACAGTACCCTAAAATTTCATTCACTACCCCACCTCCAGGCAAGGTACTGCCACAGAGACAGTCAGTCAACACAACTAGACAATCAGTACAGCAGCACAGGGATAGGGAAATGATACTTCTGCATTTCTATGCCAATCAATGGAAGCACAGCAGCAGCAGGAAAGAACTGAAAGTAGCAGCTGCATTTTGCATGAGGAAATCATTTTCTCTGCATGTTGGCACCCCTTTTCAGGTCCCTGAGGTGGTGGGGCACCATAAAACATCAGGACTGGCAGCACATTTCAGTCTCAATTTGATGCCACATTTTTGGGTAAACATTTCTGGACTTTTAAGCCCTATTTGGCACCTGCAGCAGTGAGTTTCAGGCAGACATATTGTGTAAACAGGCTCCAAAATAGTTACTTAATGTCTGGGTGGTGGGGGGGGCACCCTAAAACATACTGGCTGAGACCAGATTACACTTCCAGTTTAATGTACCATTCTTTCTCAAACATTTTGTCTTGCTCCTGAAGGAGTTTCCTGAGGTCCTCCCTAACCTCCTCTCAGAAATCATTGAACTCACTGTGCAGAGCTCCAACCTCTCTGTGCAGTGCTCTCAGGTCATCACTCTCTGCTGCTGGTGCTGACACTTGGGCTGCTGCAGACTGTGTTGGGTCCCCACCATGAACCCGGCAATGCCTCTGTCTCTGGGGTGAGGGTGATGGGGCTCTGCACCTGCCTCCTGCTGCTGCTGCTGCTTCTGCTGCAGCGCCTATGCCCAGCACTGGTCCCTTCCTCCTGCTGGTCCACTTCACCTTCTACTACCAGTTCAGCAGCACCCCTGGCCCCTCTACCTGCTGCAGCCTCTTTTTGTTTCTCAAGCCAATCTGCAGCATGGTGGTGCTGCATGATGGCTCCTTTGCCCACCAGTCCCAAAATGACCCCCAGTCTTGCCCTTTCTCACTGATCTGCCACACAAGGTGCAGATCATGATGGAGCTGTCATTTGGGGTTTTCCTAAAAAAAACCACACAGCAGATGACCCTTTCTGGGGGGGCAACAGATGATGTCCAAGGGCTGGTGGGCACATCATGCTCCTGCTCAGAGGAGGTGGGGGGGCACATGCTCCAGCTGGGAGGATGACATCTGGAGGTGCCTGCTGCTGCTGCCTGTGGGTGGGGGCCACAGGAGGATCCTGCTGCTGCTGCTGGGATGGGGCAAGGGGCTCATGCTGCTCCTGGGGAGTAGGGGCTACATTCTCCTGCTGGGGGGTGGGAGCAAATGTTCCTGTTGCTGTTCAGGGGGCACAGACATAAAGGCCCACCTATTAATACAGGTACAGGGTTGGGGTGGTCCAGCTGCCTTCTTCCCATTCTCACTAGTCTCCATAATTTTTATCTCTATCTCCTTCTCCTCCCCAAAAAAAAAAAAAAAGGAGAGTTTTACACACACACACACACACACGCACACACGCACAAGCTTGTGCATGCACACACACAGACACACACCACAAAAGATAGATAACTATAAAAATGAAGAAAAACCACTAACTGAAAATAATAATTTTTTAAACTAATGGGGAACAAAGATCAGAAATCAAAAAAGCTGCAAAAGCAAACACAAGCACACACACACACATACAAACAATTCACTAATTTTTCACTGAAGTTAAATCTTCTAGTCTCTGTCCTCTCCTACTTCCTAGCTGAAACAGATCTAAGGGAAGTAGATTTAGTCTGGCTTCCTGCCTTAGTGCAGTCACCCATGTGACCAGCAGTCTGTTAGAGAGAAAGTCATGTGATAAGCTTTTTTTCCTGCAATTTCACCTGACACTTACATGTGGCAAATGTGCAGTCGAAAGGCAAAATTGGCAGTGAAAATTCACCAAAATTTACTGGTGAAATTTTGCCATAAGGGCACAATTACACAAAATGTTTTGCATGGCAAAATTGGCAGTTTTGCCAGAATTTTGCAGGTGAAATTAAATTTCACTGCATCTTTAGGTGTGACATGACCAATGAAAATAAACTGTACAGGAATGCAAATACATAAGGCTGTACTTTCTTGACCTGTACCACACAAAACTACCCAATTTAAAAACTCATATCAATGAGTACAATGGTGACTGAAGCCGAGACCTGAGATACAATGAAGCAGACTTACATGCAACTAACTACAAAAATAAAACTTACAGTTTTGTGATTCGTGATTTTGAATTGTGACCATGAAGATAAAGAAAGTGATTTATCTTGGAGTCATGATGAGTGTCTGGTATGACATGACCAATGATAATAAACTGTATGGGAATGCAAATACCTACAGCTCTACTATCCTGACCTGTACCACACAAAACTATCCAATTTAAAACTCATATCAATGAGTACAACAGTGATTAAAGCCAATACCCGAGATACTATGAAACAGACTCGCATACAAATAACTACAAAAAAAGTAGTTTTATGACTCATGAATCATGACCGTGAAGATGAAGAATGCGATTTGTATCATGAGTGACTCGTGATGATTGCCCTGACTTAAAAACACGCATCAGTGAGTACAATCTTCACGCAGAGTGCACCACACCAGTACTCTGAAGGGAATTCAAACAAACAACTGTGACTTAAGTTACAAATGGAGATTGGGCCCTAAAGAGATGCAAACACATAGACAGATTAAGATTGTGCTGCACACTCAAGAGGTGCAGCTGCAAAGGCACAACAACACTTAACCAGTGCTCACAAGTCACAAATCTAAATGTGGAAAAGAATACCTTTTGCTGGTTGGGGCGGGGAGCAGTGCACTGCAGTAACAGCCCACTACCAGTAAAGATATCACAAAGCAGTACAAAAAAATGACATGGGTGCAGTGGATAGCAGGTTCACACTGCTGCAATTATTGTGTGGCACAATAAAATGTGCTTGATTTGATGCCACACATCACACACACACACACTCATACAAACACTACAAGTAATGTGCAGCAAATTGAAAACTTCATTAATATAACCAAATCTTTTGAACACACTGAAATGATGCACTGTTGCATCACAACAATCAGCACAAAAAATGTAAAAAATGAATTAAATTATTACTGTGTGTACAATAATGAAGTTATACAAGAAAAATAGAACCAAAACAGAAAGACTGCCTTTTTCTCCCAGTTAATCTGCTACCTACACCACACAGATATACCCCTTCCCCAAAGCACACATCCAGTGTCTCTCAGTACACAGAGTGAATGATCAAAATTAACATTCAAATCCACACACAAACAATAAACACTTGATGATATGAGTACAGGAGGGTATCCCACAATCGATGTACCTTGTTTTGAGCTGAAAAATGGCTCAATAAGGCTTTTTAAAAGCTTTTATATGGTTTGAATAGCAGAGCTCTGACAGCAAACTGTTTCCAGCTACCACTTCACACACACTACACAGAACTGAGGCTGTGCAGAACAATCTAGAGCCCATGTGACCTGCAATCCCATGAATCAATGCAAAATTCACCTTGGAGCCCAAAAACAAGGTGATGTGACATTGGAATCAATGTACCTCACCTAAAAATAGGTACAGAAGTGGTTGGGGGAAAGCGGAGTAATGTGAAGTGCATTGAAATTAACAACTTCGTGATTCTCGTTATGAAGTGAAGTACTTCTCTATGCAGTGTGGAGTACTTTGCAGATTAAAACCACTCTGTGAATTGCTTCATGGAGTGAATTTTGGCCACTTCGCCCATCTCTACTTGGGACACACCTCTTGATAAGTTACCCAAGTCTAATAAATGAGTTTCTCTTTTTACCACTGTTTCATTTCCCCTAGGTGTGATTTAAACCACTGTATTGTCCTTAATGCCATTCTAGTCCTTTCCAGTCTCTCGAAAAGGATGTGGTAGTCCTCCAAATCGAAGACTTTGGACAGGCTGACAAACGCCACACTCGCAGATTCTCCTGCATCCAAGGCAGCTGCCACCTTGTCCACAAAGTCCGCGAGTGTGGTGCCCATCAAGTGCCCTGCCCTAAAACCATGTTGGAATTTTGTAAATTTAGAGTATTTTTCCAAGTATTCATAAAGTTGGTTGTATACCATCTGCTCCATCAACTTTGAGAGAATGGAAAGGACTGCAACTGGCCTATAATTTGAGGGATTGTTCAAATCGCCACCTTTAAAGATTGGGACACTTTTTGTGATCTTCCATATCTCTGGGAATGTATTCTCCATTAAACTTTGATTAAACAAATCTGTTAAAACTGGCAACAGTATGTCCTTTGCATATTTTATGTAGTCTATAAGATTTTTGGAGTTACGTTTTTTAATTTCATCTTTAACTTCTTTTACCCTTAGTTTTCTGAAATAAACAAGGGGGAATTTGTTTCTTCGCCTCCTATTTTAATTGTTTCTGTTTGTTTTATTCTAACAAGTGGAGTGTCAATGTCAGGCAATGTAGTAAAACAGTTATTCTATACTTGGGTCACAGTTTTTGAATCTAGGAATTCCCCTCTGTTATGTGGCATTTTTATCCCTTGATTGGCTCTGATAGGGTTATCCAGAGCTTTTATTATATCCCAGTACTGCTCTGGATTGGTTACATTTTCAATTTTATTATTCTAGAATGTTTTCCTTGCTTGCTTAATTGACTTTTTGCATGTGTTATGTTAATTTTTATACTGGTCCCAATCTGCCGTATTTTTTTGCTTTAGGTGCTTTTTTCCAGGCTCTGTCTTTAACAAGTATCATTTTTCTTAGGGATTTATTTTCCTGAGGTAGATGTTTTTTCCTTAATTTACTTGTTTTAAGGGGGTGCATGTTGATGACAAATATGCAGAAAAGTCTTAGTAAAGTCTTCAACCCCCAAATTTACATCTGGAATTAATTTTAACCTTTCCCATTTTTCAGAACTCAAGTCTCTAACAAAATGATCAGGATAATAATTTGTATAATCCCTTCTAATTCTAATTTTCCCTTCTGCCCTACAATTAAATTTGTCTGTTATTATACGTAATACAAGATTATGGTCCCCTAAATTGGGAAGTAAAACCTGACAATTTTCAATATTAAATCCCTTTGAGAAAAACATTAGGTCTAGGATACTATTTATACATTTTTTCCTTGTATCTTGGTTTACTGTTTGCTGAATATTTAAGATCACAAAGCCCATTCTCAGTTTCTTGCCCCTGGGATCCCCAGGCAGCATTAAAAACCCGAATATGGCTGGAAACCATAACATCACATTTTCCTACTTTCATGGCATTGAGTTATCATTAATGGAACATTAACACAGGTTATTGCAAAACATATATATATATACTGTATATATATATACACACAGTATATGTATACACACACACTCACACATGGCAAAAAACGTTGTTAATGCACTAGTTTGGGATAAAGTGACAAAAGTAGGGAAAGGTGGCAATACGGTTTTCAACCCTAATACCCCACTCCCACACTGCAAGCAGGAACAGGCATGAGGTGTGCCTTGGGGTTGTCTGCATTAATGCTTACCCCATTCCATGAGCAAATAAGCTGAGGTGGGTACTATGTAAGAGAACAGTGTGAGCATTAGGGTTGACAACCCCAAAGCACACCCCATGCCTGTTGCTGCCTGCAGGGTAGGGGTGGGGAGTTAGAGTTGGAAACCCTAACACCACATTTCCCTACTTCTATAAGTAATGCATTAATTACATTTTTTTGCAGTGAAGTTCCTTACTTTTTAAGATAGTATAGTTGCATGCTCATTTGCCTGCGGGAGCACAGGGCCCTCTGGGCCCTGTACTACCATCCCTCCATAGATGCGTATATGTATGTTCACATATATCACAACGTCTACATGGTTAGATCCTCTAGATCTTTGAATTCACTCCCAGGTTATCTAGTGCATGTATCTACATTTGACTCCTTTAAAATACAACTAGATAAGTATTTACTGAAGACTTATGTCAAACAATAACCTCACTATGAGTGGGAGACAATTTAATGGGCATTTTGTCTACTTTGTCTATTCAATTCAATTAACATCAAGTAATGTTTTATTTATTTATTTATTTAATTTTTGTTGACCGGGTAAGTGTACTAGACAAATCCTGCCTATTTCAGAGGGGGATACAGATGAATGCCAACTGACCTTGAATCAGATTAAGTTGTTGGTGGTATTTATAGTGAATGAGGGAAATTTGGCCAGGAAACAAGGGAAATTCCCCTACTCTTTTTGATAAGTGCCATGAGATCTTTAACATCCACCTGAACTACCACCAATCCAAGCAGATAAGACCTCAGTTTAACATCTCATCTGAAAGACCAGAAGTGCAGCACCCCTCTCATGCTGCACTACAGTGTCAGTGTTGCTATGGAAGCACAGGGCCGTCTTCCAATTTAAAAAAAACTGCAACCAAATTGTTACCATAACTTTCTTATTACCCCACCTCATGAACCCAGTACAGAAAATTTCCAAATACCCAAGGAAATGTGATTTTGAGCCACCATAATGTCATGCCATGCCACGGGAGTAAAAATACATTTTGGCCAGGATTTGAAAAATGACCACTTTCACATTCATGAGATAGTGTAAAAATATGTGTATGTTGAAAATTTGGGATCCAAATATTTAAAATTACCAGAGTTATGAGCGAGTGTAGCGAAATTTCAATGCATGCACATAACTTTGCCATATTTACATATTTTGACCCCAAATTTTCAACTTTGCCTTCTTATGACCCTACCTCATGAACAAAGGCAGTAAAAAGTTTGAAAGCCCACCCAAAAGGCAATTTTCATGAAGTAAATATGAAATTATCTTTCAGGACAGATACTTTGGAATTCCAATGATATTATTCATGAAGTCAGGTCCCCAAAAGGCCATTTAAAATAAATTTGGTGTCAAAGTATGTGAAAATGGCCAAGTTATGAATCAAGGTTGAAAAGTCTATTGAAATACACTGAACCACATTTACCTTAGTTGCTCATATTGCAATCAGTGGTTCCAGCAACAAGACACGTCTTCAATCGAAGAGTGGATTTTTGCCCTGTGACTTGTTGAGGTGAGTTAGTGTATGTGAGGTTGTAATGGGGTGTGGGGTGCTGGAAGTTGAGTGGGAGGTGGCGTTGTGGGGGGGCAGAACCATAAGGGACCCTTTTGTTTTACAGGTTTTAGTAAAAATGAGACATCAATGGAAAGTTTTCTTTATTACAGCTAGAACAGGGCCAGCAATTGGAGGGTGGGGGGTGCCATTATATAACAGAAAAGCATTACTAAATACAGGGTTGGCAATTGAAGGGTAGGGGTTGCCACTAGACACCAGTGAATTACATAACATTATTGGGGCCAGTGATCAGAGGGAGGGCTGCCACTAGACACCAGGGAAAAATAGACCAAAGATGGGGATGGCAATCAGAGGGTGGGGAGTTCCACTAGACATCAGGGAAATATTTAATATTTATGGGGACAGCAATCAGAGGGTGAGTTGTGCCACTAGACACCATGGACATATAAAATAATAACGGGGACAGTGATCTGAGGGTAGGGGGTATCACTAGACACCAGGGAAATATTTAATATTTAACAGGGATGGTGATTGAAGGGGTGAGCCACAAGACACAAGGGACATATAAAATAATAATGGGGATGGTGATTGGAGGGTGGGGAATACTACTAGACACAAGTAAGGTAAAACATAGTAATGGAGATGGTGATCAGATGGGGAGTGCCACTAGACACCAGGGAAATGTATAAGCAGTATATGACTATTCATATGGCTTTTGCTAAGTGCTTACTGAGCATGCTCAGATGCCAAATGTTTGGAATTTAATAACTTTGGAACAGCTTAATAATTTTTCACCAAACCAGCCAAAGGCATGTCTGCAGGCCAATCCCTCTTTACCATGATAATTTCAGACCAAATGTCCAAACCATCTGTGTGCAACGTGATGACAAAATTACAGCAAGAAGCACCATTTTTATGTATCAACCAACATGAAAAATGGTGGAAGCAAGTCATGAAAAAAGATTAAAAAAGAAAAGACACATCTGGCCATCATTTTTCCAACACTTAATGGCGGAATCCATGTTACAGGGTCCAGATGAGGAACAAATATATGTTGCTCTGTGTCTACAACTTCATTTTTGTGAGTTTTCCCAAAAAGTTTTAAATGGAGACAAAATGGCGGCATATGAAAAACCTCATGAAAAAGGATTCCCCATACAAAAACTTCATTTAGCTATTTTGAAGTGATTACTGAGCGAGCATGTTAAGAACCTACATTTTTTAAAATTAATAACTTTGGAGCAGATATATATTTTTTCACCAAATCAGCAAAAGGCAAGTCTGTGGGTCAGTCCCATTCAACCCTGAAAATTTCAGATCAAAATTCCAAATCTTGGGGGTGCAAGGCAATGACACAAAAAAACAGCTAAAAACAGTAATGTTTTTATGTTTTTTTTACAATCCACATCTCAGAATCTGCACCTCTGACTGGAATGAAACTTTTTTTTCTAAATTATCTTTTTTTCCTTCTGCTTGCTGCTGAGCCATCTGCCCAAGTCATGGCCCCCTCCACTCCCACTCCCACATTAGCCATGACTCCCGGACACCCCCTGGATTACCCCCCAGGGTGGCATTGCAGCACAGGGCCAAGTGCCAGAGACAACAGGATAGGTCCAGGAGCCAGCCTAGGAGCTCATTAGAGTGGAGGGGCAGGCATCATCCTGGCAGCCAGCAGCTTGAGTTTCCCCCATTAGGCGGGGGCAGGGACGTGCAATGACAACCTGTGTCCACCCCACCCCTGAGCTTGCTTAAGTGTTGGTGCTTGTGGTGCAACCCAGCCTCCTCTGGGTATCCCCACAGTGCCAATCACTCCACCACCCTCCGCCCTGGAGAAGGAGAACAGTTTTGGGATGCTCAATCCTTCTCCCACTGGCCAGCCCTCTGATGACCCAGGTCCATTCCCCAACCCAGGTCGCCAGTGTCGCACATGGAAATCCAACCACTGCGCTGATGGGCTGGCTGACTGGAATGAAACTTAATACATCAAGAGAGCTATCCATTGAGACTGCATATGCAAACATTTGTGCAAATCTGTTAAATGGTTGTGAAGATATTAAAGTGTGAAAATTGGGGTTTAACATTAAACTGCCTACTCCACCCTAACTATAGTGGTGCTACCATGCCACTATAATATATGTACATATTCTTTGCAAAAAACTTTGCTAATGCTCCAGTTAGGGTGACTTAATGCCATAAAGGTAGAGAAATGAGGTATTATGGTTTCCTCATTTACACTGGTCCCTTTGAGACTTGCATGAACAGATGCAAATACCCTGTACAAAGAGAAGACTCCTTCCATCTAAAGAAGTGCAGGGCCTGCAAACTGTGGGTCCTGCAGTTCAGTGCAATGACAGATATGAAGAAATCATGGGACTGTCTGTTGGGCTGTGGAAGAGCAGGACTCTGTGGTCCCTGCACTTCTATGTGGCCACAGCTACAGATGCACAGTGCATAGAGTGCATCTGTCAACCAATACACAGGGCTGCCTGCCAGGGGTGACAGGTGCAGGGCTCTATGCTAAGAGGACAGTTGACTTCATGATATGGTATCCAGGCCCATGCGGGCAGCCTTGCACCGTTTATTCCCTCGCTGGGGGTGTTGCATAACAGAACCATCCCCCCCATCCTCACCCCATCCAGCTGTGTCACCGAGCTCACCCCTGAACTCAGCGCAACATTATGGCATCACAAAGCACACCCATTGGGGTCAAGAGTAGCACTACACAGCAAGTTTGTTAACAATTTTTTTTTTTTTCATTTTTGCAGTTCTGACCCCATATTTTCAAGATACTAGATTTATGATTCACCTTATAAACATCCTTAGCATGGCAGACAATGGGGAGATACTGCTGATGGGAGACCTGAATGTGCCAGATGTTAACTGGAGCACCTTTGCTGCAGCCACATCCAACAGCAGGGCCATTCTCAATGCCCTACGAGGGGCATGCCTCAGACAGCTAGTGTTGGAACCCACTCGGGAGGGAGCACTCTTAGATCTGGTACTCTCAAATGGGGACAGAGAGAGGATCTCAGATGCAGAAATGGGTAGCCATCTGGGAACATGTGACCACCAAACAGTATGGTTCATGATAAACTCAGCTGCAGAGTCAAACCATACAAAAGTGAAAGTACTGAACTTCAGGAGGATTGATTTTGTCAAAAGGGGAGAGTGCCTCAGAAAAGCACTAGCAAACAGGCAAGAAGAAGGAGTGGAGCAAAAATGGGGAAACATCAAAACTGCCATCACATAGGCAGCAAGCCTTTGTGTGAAGCAAATAAACAAATCAAAATGAAAGAGAAAAACACTATGATTCTCAAAAGAGGTGGTGGGGAAGGTTAGGGAGAAAAAGATAGCATTCAGGAAGTATAAGGAAACACAGAAGGATCATTACAGAGAACTGTACCAGTTAAAGCAGAAGGAAGTGGGGAAAGCAGTCAGAATAGTAAAGGTGCAAACTGAGGAAAAGATAGCGAACTTGGTTAAGAAGGGGGATAGAACCTTTTATAGGTACATTAGGGAGTGAAAAAGACAAAGGCAGGAATACTGAGGCTGAACAAAGAGGAGGGTGGGTGGACAGAGAGGGACAGTGAAAAAGCAGGGATACTGAACAAATGCTTGTGCTCAGTATTCACAAAGGAAGAGGTGGGGTAGGTAATTAATCCAGTCAATAGAAGCACTCTGGATGGGGGGGGGGGTCAATATCAGTTCTTTCACAGAAGAAAGGGTTCTGAAAGAACTCCTAAAACTGAAGGTGGACAAATCAATGGGGCCTGATGGGATTCACCCCAGAATTCTAAAAGAACTAAGGGGAGAACTACTAACACCATTGACTACCCTTTTTAATAAATCATGGGAGGATGGTGTGATACCTGAGGACTGGGGAAGGGCAGATGTGATTCCCCTTCACAAACATGGGAGCAAGACAGAGGCAGGAAACTACAGACCTGTCAGTTTGACCTCAGTGGTAATGTAAAAGGATGGACTCACTTCTGAAGGTAAGAATTGCTGAGTACCTAGAGGTCAGTGGAGCACAGGACCCAAGGCAGCATGGATTCAAGTTCAAGTTCAAGTTTATTGCAGGAAAACTCCATTGAGCAAGCTCATACACAAGGAGGTCCTGTGACATAAACACTTAAAGTACAAACATAGATAGGTAATAACAGTATATACATGAAATGCACGTTACATGATACAGGCTGGATATACATACAAGGGTACCACATAGGGTGACCGCAGGTGGTAAACATTGATATGAAACAGGGAAGCAACTTACAGGTTGCATACTGATAAATGAAACATGATGACTGGTGTGTGCAATACATATATTTTGGCAGCTAGAACAAACAACAGACTACAACTGATATGGGGGGGAGGAGTGATTTGATAGAGTAGCAGTGGAGCATAAGCATAGATAAAGCCAGGAGTAGAAGGGGAAGGAAAAGCAGTTAATATGACAAATCAATTATACCTTACCAGTGGATAAATATGGCACACATGGGGAAGGAAGAGACTTAATGACAGTTACAGGTGTCTTTTATTTTGGCTGAACTTAGCAATTTGTAGAAGTTTATTGAAACTGTGCTAGTTAGTTTCAGTACAGTTTGTAATTGGTTCCAAATGGAGGGAAAGGCATATGCAATAGCATGTTTACCAAAGGAAGTCGCGTCCTTGGTATGTCAAGCATAATAAAGTCAGATTTTCTTAACAGTATGCACTATGTGAGATACTAATAAGGGAGAGAGATAGCTTGGCAATTTCTGCAGGAGCAGTTTAAGAGTTCATAGCCCAGCATGGAGCAGGCGTCTAGTAGTAAGGGATGTCCAACCAACAGCTGCATATAAGTCACAGTGGTGCGAACGGTAAGGGGAGTTGGTAATGAACCGTAATGCACGGTGATATAGGATGTCCAGTTTACTTAGATTTGCAAGAGTGGTGGAGGAATAGATTACATTGCCATAGTCGAGTAGGGGGAGAAAAGTGGCCTGTACAAGCTTGTTTCAAGTTTCAAGGGGGAAAAGGGGCCTATTTCTGTAGAAGAAACCTAACCTTGCTTTTAGCCTTCTAGAGACATCTTCGACGTGGTCATTGAAAGATAATTTATTGCCGATCCAGATACCCAGCTTTTGAATTTGGTTACAACTTCCAGAGGCTCGTTTAGCGTGGTGACAATGAAGTCTTGGGCCAGGGTATTGGGGGGCCTGTGACAGCACTGCGGGAGAATATCATTGCTTTAGTCTTCTTAGCATTGAGCAGAAGCTTTGCCTTTATTAGATTATGCTCAAGTTGTGCGAAGTCCCCTTGAAGCACTCCCTTGACTTCAGATAACGATGAGCCAGAAGTATACAACACAGTATCATCTGCAAAAAAGTGCAGATTGGACATAGATATGTTAGCATCTAAGTCATTAATGTACAAAGAAAACAAGATAGGGCCTAAGATGGATCCTTGGGGGACTCCTCTTACAGCTGGCAAAGTAGCAGAAAAAAAGCCTTCCGCCTTTACTTTTTGGAATCTTCCAGTTAGGTAGCTAGAGAACCACTGGGTGGTATGGTATGTGGCACCCAACTTTACAAGGCAATTGACTAATAGTTTGTGATCAACAGTACCAAAGCTTTGCTGAGGTCCAAAAAGACTGCACCAATTACCTTCTTAGCATCTATAGCAGAGATCCAATCATTGGTTACTTTTGCTAGTGCAGTGATTGTGCTATGATTAGCCCGGAAGCCAGATTGAGGTGGGTTAATGAGAGAAAGGTTTCAAGTGAGATTTTAACTGAATATGGATCAGTTTTTGAGAACTTTAGAAAGGATAGGCAATATGGAGATAGGCCTATAGTTGTTTACATCGCATGGGTCACCAGATTTAAATAGAGGAGGATATGTGCTGATTTCCAGCAGGGCGGCACAGTAGCAGATGTAATGGAAAGATTGAAGATGTGGAGAATTGGGGCAGTGAGATAGGGCGAACCTGACCTTAGGAAAAAGGGTTCCAAGCCATCATCCCTGCACTTTTTTGGTGTCTAAGTTAAGAAGAGAATCTTCTACTTCTTTATATGTTATCTCATGCAGTTGGAAGGGGCTGGGTGCAGGACTAGATGTAGAGGGAAGGGTATGCTGGCTCACCGCAGCACCAGCATAAGGTGACGAGTCAAAAGCTAATCCAGCTGTGGCAAAGTGGGAGTTAAGTTCCTCCAGGATTAGGGACTTGTTATCCACAATCTTGCCACTTGCAACTATCTTGGTTGGAACAGAGGGGGCCATGAGCAGTCCTTCTATAGCTTTGATAGTCTTCCATATTTTATGAGGGTTACCTTTAGCTTGTTCAAGAGTAGAAATATAATAGTTAGCTTTAGCAGAGCGAAGTTTTTTCACACAGTTATTCCTGGCTGTTCTAAAGGCCTGCCAATCCGAAGATTCTTTGGAATGTCTAGCTTTAGCCAGAGCTTATCTCGAGCTATAAGGGCTGCCTTGAGATCCGAGGTGAACCAGGGGTTGAAATTGTTTCGTACCCTTACTTTGATGAAAGGAGCATGCTTATTTATTATTGTAGTGAGTTTGTCATTAAGGATGTAAGCTGCCTTGTTGACATCTTTGGCTAGGTAGAGATCTTGCCATCTGATCATGCTCAGGTCAGATAGGAAGCTTACTGCACTGAATTTGCGAAAGGATCTTTTTGTTATAAAGATGGGTTGCGGCCGGGCCTTAATTTGAGATCTTATGCAAGCAACAATTCCATGATCGCTCATGTCATTGTGAAACACTGCCGAATGAGATATTTTGTGTGGATGGGTGGTTAGTACCACATCTAGAATGGAACTGTTGCCAGTATTTAGAGTGTTGTTCCTAGTAGGTTCACAGCGGGAAGGTCATGTCAGACAAATCTAACTGATTTCTTTGACTGGGTTACCAAAGTACTAGACCAGGGAGGGGCTGTGGACATGGCCTACCTAGACTTTAGCAAGGCATTTGACACAGTCCCACACAAAAGATTAATAAACAAATTATCCAGCCTGGGAGTGGGTCCCAGGGTGGTAGCCTGGGTAAAACATTGGCTGGACAACAGAACGCAGAGGGTAATAGTAAACAGAGTCCACAATGAAGAAAGGGGGGTTACTAGTGGGGTACCGCAGGGTTCAGTACTGGGTCCTGTCCATTTTAATGTCTTTATAAGTGACATTGCAGAGGGACTAGAAGGAAAAGTATGTCTCTTTGCAGACAGCACAAAGATCTGCAACAAGGTTGATACGCAAGGTGGGGTGGAAAGAATGAGAAGGGATTTGCAAGGTTGTAGGAATGGTCAAATGTATGGCAGTTTAGATGCAATGAGAAGAAGTGCAAAGTAATGCACCTGGGAAACAATAACCCAGGGGAAGAGTACACAATGGGGGGAGTGAGATACTGACAACAAAAATGGAAAGGGACCTGAGGGTAGTTATATCAGATGACCTAAAGGTGGGCAAACAATGTGAGAAGGCAGTAAGGAGGGCTGGGGGATACTGGGATGTATAGGGAGAGGCATCACCAGTAGAAAACAGGAAGTTGTCATTCCTCTATACAGACAGTTGGTGAGACTCGAGCTGGAGTACTGTGTGCAGTTCTGGAGACTCCATCTCCACAAAGACATAGACAGGGTGAAGCCTGTCCAGAGAAGGGCAACCAAAATGGTGCAAGATCTGCACCAGAAGACATATGAAGAGAGACTAAAGGAGCGTAATATGTATACCTTAGAGGAAAGGAGGAAGAGGGGGGACATGATAGAAATTTTCAAGTACCTCAAGAAAATTAACAAAGTCCAAGAGGGTAGCATCATTCATAAAAAGAGATGTGCAAGAACAAGGGGGCACAATTTGAATATGGAGGGAGGATGGCCCAAAGGTAATGTGAGGAAGTATTTTTTCATGGAGAGGGTTGTGGATGCATGGAACAGCCTTCCTGAGGATGTCGTGGAGTCAAAAATGGTGGGAGAATTCAAGAATGTATGGGTCAGATATAAAGCAATTCTAGTTAGGGGTAGGAGGAAGTAGGCTGTTGGTTAACTAGGATCTGCAGCTTATCCATTAGGTAGAGAAATGGGCAGACTAGGTGGGCCAAGTGGTCCTTATCTGCCATCAAATTCTATGTTTCTATGTTCCATTTATAGTATACTGGCCAAAACTTCATTTTGCACCAGAAGTGTGAAAACACATCTCATACAGGATTTTAAAAAATGACACATCATCTTTTTGAGGTGGTGTGGAAATATAGAAACTTAGAAATATACACTAAAAGACCAGTTTGCTGACAAAGTGGAGTAAAAGGACCTAGCTTTACCTTAAATGTATATCTATTTATACTTCTCTTCCTTTTGAAAGTAGCAGGGTAAATGGGGACATAAGATCTGTAAGCAGTGATTTGGGCACTTTGAAACTTGGTTGGTAGTGACTGGAGTACCCTGAAACTTGGATTTTAAATTGTAACAGGTGGTGTGGGGGGAACTAGCTCAGGAACTTAATCTTGGGGTGGGTAGATTCAGGATGCCCTGTGAATCAGGTGTGTAACTGGAGGTAGGAGCTGAGAGAGGATTAGTGCCTTCTTACAAGAGCACTATAAAAGTACTTCCACTCTAACGTATCCAGCACGTTCATGTCCCAGTAAGTGAGTGAGTGGAATAGCAAAGAAGTGGGACAAGTGAATGGCATTGTAGGCTTCGGTAAGCATCAGCAGAAGGAAGCAGAGAAGTGGAGGACTCTGCTGGTTGACAAAGGCAAGGAACCTATTCACTACTGTGTAACAGTCACTGTTGGAAAGGGTGACAGGGCAGGTGGGAATAGGTGTGTAACACACTATGTAGAGTAAGGGTAAAAGAGGGTTAATTTAAGCAAAAAGGTGGGACTAGGTTGAACACCTCATCTAGAGTAATGGTAAAAAAAAAAGGGACTAGAGCAAGCAAAACAAAAACAGGCAAGGAAAACAACAGATATGGCTGGAGTGGTGCAGTGCTGTGGATGTGGGGTGGCACTTTTTAGGGAGACATTCTGGAGACTGCAGTGCTGCCCAATCTATTTGCACCTCTGTGATCTGATGGTTGAGGTTACTCAACTCCAGGCTGAGTCGGCTTGGATTCGGGAGACCTACACCCCACTCAGGGTCCCCAAGTCTGCCATCGCTGCCTCAACGTTTGTCAAAGAGAAGAGGCTGCTGGGCTATGGTGGTTGCTAGAAGGGTGTGGCTGGTGGGTCAGAGGCACATCATCCAGATGGTTCCATGACACAACTCATACACTGCTCTGTCAGAGAAGGACTTTCCCATGGAGGCACCCACTGTAGTGGCCAGGGAGGATGTGGGAGTTATCCATATGGGAGTGTCCCAAGGTGGGTGGTAGAGGACTCCAAAGGATGAGGAAGCAACTCCTGGTGGGGGACTCAGTTGTTAGGAGGATAGCTTTGGGGAGAAGGAGGGAGGAGGAGAGGGATGTAAGGTGCCTACCCAGTGCTATGGCTCCGAAGGATGGGAAGCAGATCCTGGAGATCATTAGGGCAGCAGGATGGGAGGGCAAGCTGGATGTTGTTGTCCACATGGAGACCAATGACTTGACTAGGGATGAGGTTAGGAGAGGGCAGGAGGAGTTCAGGGAATTGGGGCAGGGTCTTAGGTAGCTAGCATGCTCAGTGGCATTTTCTGAGATTTTGCTTGTCTATGACAGTGGTGAGGATAGGATACTCCATACCAAGTGCTTCAACCAATGGTTGAAGGATTGGTGCAGAGAGGAGGGGTTTTGGCTACACTGAGGAGTAGGCTCCCAGCAGGAGGGATAAAGGCCTATACAGGGGAGATGGCCTGCATCCTTCCAGGAGTGGAGTCGCAGTCCTCAGTGGAAAGTTTTAAATGCTACGTTGGCAAGCATTTAAACTAGCCAGGGGGAGGGGGAGTGGCAGAGGAAATCAAGGAGACATGAACTGTCCACCCCCACAAACTTAAGTAGTCAATAGGGAAAATTCTAAAGGGGAGAAATCCTCAAGTCTTTCTAATAGCAGGACAAGCAGAATGGTAGAAATGAGGAGGGGTGGGAATGAAGGCAGAAGGGATAATGAAAGTAAGCAAAAGGGAAAAAATGGGACTGCCAAGAAGGGTGGTAGATGAATTTGGAAGGCCATGTGCACAAATGCGTAGAGTCTGGGAAATAAAATCCTGGACCTTGTGGCCATTATGGAAGAGCCTGACCTAGACATTGTCGCCACCATTGAGTCATGGTGCAATGAGAACCATGACTGGGATATAGCCATACCAGGCTATACTCTGTTCAGGAATTCAGGAAGGACAGGGAGGGTAAAAAAGGGGAAGGAGTGGCCCTTTATGTAAGGGATATCATAAAAGCTACAGAAACACAGGGAATACATCGAGAAGCAGAGGCACTGCAGGTTACCCCAGAGATTGGAAACAGAACTGCTATTTGCACTGGCATAATCTACAGACCTCCAGCATGTGTGGATAAGGTCCTGGTGGAAGCCATCCAAAGGATGGTGACCAGGGGTGTGGTGCCAAGGGTGGAGGACTTCAGTGTGTCAGATGTATATTGGAGCATCCCAGCTATAGCTTCAGCTAGGAGCAGGGGCATCCTGGCCTCCTTACAGGGGTATTCCTTAGGAAACTAGTAAGGAAGCACACTCTTCAGGGAACAGTGTTGGATCTGGTAGTGACCAATTGTGACAGCATTGAAGACATTGTGCTGGGTGATAATCTGGGGTCCAGTGATCACCATACAGTGTGGTTCAATGTAACTACTAAGCTAGAGTCAAGCCACTCTAAGGTGAGGGTCTTGGACTGCAGGAGGACCAACTTTACAAAGATGGAGGAATGCCTCAGGGATGTCCTGGTAGGGGAGAGGACACGGGTGGAGTAGAAGAACAGTGGACAACACTCGAAGGGGCTTTAGGGGAAGGCAACAAAGTTCTGTGTCAGGCAAGTTAGCAAAAGCAAGAGGAAAAAGAGGCCAATATGGTTCTCAAAAGAGGTGGCTGGAAAGGTTAGGTCAAAAAAGTTAGTATTCAGGAAGTATAAAGAGAGACAGAGGAAGGAGGATAGGGAGGTGTATCACAAGATGCAGAGGGAGGCAGGGAAAGCAGTCAGGAGCACAAAGCTGTAAACAGAGAAAAAAATAGCACAGGCAGTAAAGAACAGAGGACAAAAACAGCACAGGCAATAAAGAAAGGGGAAAAGACATTTTTCCGATATGTCAGCAAAAGGAGAAAAAACAGGGGATAGGCTGTAATGCTAATGAAGAAAGGGGAAGGGTGTGTGGAGGATAACCATAAGAAAGCAGGCGTTCTGAACAATTATTTTTGTTTAGTGTTTACAGAGGAAGGAGATGGTAAGGGACTACAGTTAAATGACAGGTGCATCGAAGGAAGGGAGGTGGACACTAGTCCATTTACAGAGGAGACAGTCCTGAAGGAATATACAATTCTGAAAGTTGACAAGGCAGTGGGGCCAGACGGGCTACAGCCAAGGATATTGAAGGAGCTCAGAGAGGTGCTGGCTGCACCTCTGACAGTCCTGTTCAACCATTACATGGAAACAGGAGTGGTCCCAGAAGATAGGAGGAGAGCAGATGTAGTCCCACTTCACAAAAGTGGTAGCAAGCAGATAGTTGGAAATTACAGGCCAGTCAGTCTGACCTCAGGGGTAGGGAAATTAATGGAATCACTGCTGAAGGAAAGGATTGTGGAACATCTTGATACAAGCAACTTACAGTATCTGAGGCAGCATGGATTCACTGGGGGAGGTCATGTGAAACAAATCTGATAGATTTCTTTGACTGGATGATGAGGAAAGTAGATCAGGGTAGAGTGGTGGCCGTGGCCTACCAAGATTTTCAGTAAGACCTTTGACACCATTCCACATAGGGTACTAGTAAACAACCTAGGCATCCTGGGAATGGGGCCAAAAGTAGTATTCTGGGTAAAGAACTGATTGAGTATAGGTGTCAGAGGGTGGTAAACAGAGTTCACTGTAAGGAAGGGTGGGTGACCGGGGGGTGCCACAAGGAACAGTTCTGGGACAAGTCCTCTTTAATGTCTTTATTAGTGACACTGCAGAGGGAATAGAAGGGAAAGTGTACCTTTTGGCAGATGACACTAAAATCTGCAATAGGGTAGACACTCTGGGTGTGTGTGGAAAAATTAATAGGGATCTAGGAAAGCTTGAGGAGTGGTTAAGAATGTGGCAACTAAGTTTCAATGTGAAGAAGTGCAAAATCATGTACTTAGGGCATAGAAACCCAGGGGTGGAGTACAAGATGGGGGAGTGGTACTGATGACCAACAAACAGAAAAGAGACATAAGGGTAATTATATCTGATGACCTATATGTGGCCAAACAGTGTGACATGGCTGTGGGGAAAACCAGTGGGATGCTAGGATTAATAAGGAGAGGCATCACCAGCAAAAGGAGGGAGGTGGTGATATTACTGTATAAATCATTGGTGAGACCTCACTTGGAGTACTGTGTCCAGTTCTGGAGACCATATCTCCAGAAGATGATAGAGTAGAGGTGGGCCAGAGGAAGGCAACAAAAATGGTGCAGGGTCTGCTCTAGAGACCATATGAGGAGAGAGACTAAAGGACCTAAATATGTACATCCTGGAGGCAAAAAGAGAAAGGAGGGATATGATAGAGGCTTTCAGATACCTCATGGGTATAAATTAGGTACAAGAGGGAAGCATTTTTCAGAAAAAAAGATGCTCAAGAACAAGGGCACATACTATGAAGCTGGAGGGGGTAGACACAGGGGAAACAAAAGGATGTACTTCTTCACAAAGAGAGTAGTGGATGCCAGAAACAGCCTTCCAGCAGAGGTGGTGGGAGTGCAAGCTATGGCAGGATTCAAGAATGCATGGGATAGGCATAAGGGAACGTTAGTCATTAGAGAAGGTAGGGCAAAGCCAGAGATCAAGTAGGGTCAACGATATTACAATAGGTAGGGAAAATGAGCAGACTGGGTGGGTCACGCAGTCCTTATCTGCTGTTAAATTCTATGTTACTATGTCTCTAAGAAGGGCAAAACCATGCCCCTTTGGCACAGAGTCTCAAAGGTGGAGTATAAAATAGGGGAAGAGGTATTGACAGTCACTGAACAGGACAAGGGCCCTGGGATAATGATATCAGATGACCTTAAGGTGG
Organism: Neoceratodus forsteri; assembly: GCA_016271365.2. Taxonomy (NCBI): domain Eukaryota; kingdom Metazoa; phylum Chordata; order Ceratodontiformes; family Ceratodontidae; genus Neoceratodus; species Neoceratodus forsteri. The sequence continues at coordinate 1,038,727,849 of CM057453.1, forward strand.
CAAGGCAATGCAACAAGGCAGAAGGAAGGGCCAGTGGGATGCTAGGGTGCCTCAGGAGGGTATCACCCCCACAACAATGCCATTTGCACAGCAAACACCACCCCAGCGCTGAATCTCACCAGGTTGCTGTGGTGGTGCACTGTACAATGGCACCGCTATTCCTGGTGTTTCACCTCCAGCCCCAGCAAATACAACTCAGAGTCGTATAATTAGAGATGGAAGGTGAGGGGGGCTGCGAAGCCCCCCACAGAAGAAGACTTTCTCCCGAATGGGAGCAATGCCGATGTTAGGCATTGTTCCTGTCGCTGTCAGGAAAGTCAGCAGGATTGCCAACATTGTTAAGTGGTAGAACCCCTAGGGAGAGGTATCACCAGAACAAGGAGATAGGTGGAGTTTCCACCATTTAGATCACTGGTAAGACCTTACCTGCAGTATAATGTCCAGTTCTTGAGACCACGTCTCAGGAAGGACATAGACAGGATAGAGGCTGGCCACATTAGGGCAACTAAAATGGTACAGGGGCTGCATCAAATATCCTATCCAATTTTTATTTACAAGGAGATGCTAGTTAGGACAGCAAAAGCATTGTAAATTAGAGAGGACAAATATACAGGTAAAATGTAGTAAGTCAACAAAATTGTGGAATTCAGTGTGTCATAAGTACGAGATGAGCACAGCAACAGAATCAATACAAACATAATATATAACTAATGTAAGGAAGTACATACAGCTTTTCAGGTCCTGGAGAATTAACAGTTGCACACATTGATACAAGTGTCCAGGAGATTTTTAAAAGTGAATATTTAAAGTAAATGTTGAAGGTTCCCATAGCAAATGGGAGTAGTAACCTGCAGGTGTTGTGAATCAGTCTCTTACCATTCAAACTGCCAAATAGTGCTGTTTTCCATGAAAAAAAATCCTTTTATTTTGGTGCTCTGCTTCATTTGCATAACCCGCCCCTTTTGTTCTCAGTGCTGTTTCATCATACCAGGGAAATAAAGTTACAGTACTGTATGCACAATGCCTCACTATGTAAATTAGTATACAGGGTATTATATTTCTGTGCTCACTGAAGAAATAGGAGCCAGAATCTCAGTATAGAAGTCTTACAGCTAGATATGGTATGTACAATGCATTGTTGTGAAAATAAACAAACAAAAGCTTATATTGTTGACAGCACCACACAAATATGAGACAGCATCGCGCAGAGTAAGGAAACTGAAAAACAGGTTAGTATGTTGCCCACAATGCTTTGCTACAGTTATTTACATATTGCTGCTCACCACCCACAACATAAGAGACTGTATGTCTGGGTGAGGCACAGTTAAGGCAACATTATAAATTACCCAGAATTCCTTATTGCTGTATGTAAAACAATGACAGCTCCCTGGTATGACATAATTTTGGGGGAGGTGTCTACACACGGGAAACTGGAGGACAAAAACTCTTAAAACATACTGTGAAATGACTATGACAGATTTTTTTAAAACAAATTGCAGCTTTAACATCTGAAACATGTCTGGCAATGGCATACTATGTGTAAAAGGCATTTGGGGAACTTTACATATTTACTTTAAGAGCTTTGGATAATGGCTTCCCATAATTAAATTCAAATGGTACTATCCAGAATAGCATCATAGGTATCATAGGTATCCCAGAGCAAGAAGACATATTTTCCATAATGCTCACTAGTTTTAATCTATTTTACCCCTGCGTGCTGTTAGTAATCAGATACATATCTAAATTTCATTTAAATATTTGTATACTTCTGCTAGCCACCACCTCTAGAGAAAGACCATTCTACACTGGTGCCACTCTAACACTAAACCAGTGTTTTCTCTTCTTTATCCTACATCCTTATATAACCAACTATAAGAGGTATGCTCTAGTCTGCTACTGCTGGTCTCCAAGCCTGAGTCCCAATTTCTTCCACAGTCCTTCATCTGTAAGTGCTTTAAAAAACAGGCACATGTCCCCTCTCAATCTATGAAATTACAGTGTATACATCCCCAGTGCTGATAGCCTATCCTGATATTCTTTATCATGCACTTCATTTATCATTCTGGTGGCTCTCCTCTGAATCCTCTCCAATGCTCTTATATCCTTTTAGTAGCCTGCTGACCAAAACTGGGCACAATATTCCATATGTGGTCTTACAAGGGATCCATATAGTGGAACCAGTACCTCCCTACTTTTGCTCTTAATGTGCATATTTATGCAGTTAAGTATGTTACCTGTTGTTTTTACTATTCGACTGCAGTGCTGACTAAACTTTAAGTTGTTTGATATTTTAACACCCAAGACTCTTTCCTCTTTTACTACTTTAAGCATTTGTTCATTTAGTTTATACACTGCTGCCCTATTCTTGCTCCCAAAGTGCATAACAATGCACTTTTCAGTGCTGAAGATCAGTCTGGACTTCTGAGCCAACCCTTGCAGGTTGGTCAAAGCTTCCTGCAGTTTGTCAATGTCCTTGTCATTGTTAATGATTGTGCCTATCCTAGTATCATCAGCAAACTTGGATTCCCATACCCCCCTACCACCGATCATACTATGTATGTAAACATTAAAAAGACAGGGTCCCGGCACTGACCCCTGTGGGACTCTACTTGTCACTCGCAGCCATCGTGAGCTGGATCCCCTGATAGACACCCTCTGTTTCCTGTCCTGTAATGAGGAACTAATCCAGCATGTTATATGTCTATCTTATGGTCTATCAGAGTGTCCACCAGTTCCCCATGTGGCACTTTGTAAAATGATTAACGAAGTCCAGGAAGATCACATCCACTTAATTGCCCTCATCCAAGGCCTTACTCACATTTTCATAAAGTCTAGGAGATTTGCCTGATATGAATTGCCCCCTTTAAATCAATGCTGCGAATCATCAATATCCCCCTCTGCTGCATAGTCTCTGCATGTGTTCTTTTATGATTCCTTTTAAGATCTTACCACCCAATATCGAAGTCAGACTAACTGGTCAATAATTTCAAACCTCCTGCCTTGATCCCTTATTTTTTAAAATAGGGATCACATTTGCTTCCTTCCAACCCTCTACCACCTCACTCTGATCCATAGATGCCTGAAATAAGCTAGTCAGTGATTCTGCCAGTAGCTCAGCCAATTCAATGAGTACTTTTATATGAATCCCATCTGATCCCATTGATTTACATGGATCTAACCTGAGCAGTGTTTCATTAATATTCTCTACATCTATTCTGAGTGTACTCTGATCATTATCAAGCTGTAGTTTGAACTCTTTTATTTTAATGTTGCATACTGTTGTGAAATAGTTGTTATACCTCCCAACCACCTGGGTGTTGTCCTGTACTAGACCACCATCTGGATCCCTGAGTGTGCCTATACTCTGTGCACCATCCTTTTTGCTACTAATATAATTATAAAATGTTTATAGTTATCTTTAACCTTAGTTGTCAGTCTGAGTTTGTATCTCCTCATTGCCTCTCTAATCACTGTTTCAGTTTTATGTAATATTACTCTGTACTTGTCCCAGTTTCTTATGTGCCCACTTTTTTCTTTGGCCTTAACATATGCTTTATTCTTTTTATTTATCAGGTTTTTAACCCTGCCAGACATCCATGCTGGAATATTTCCTGACCTATTATATTTATTTTTAGTTGGTGTGTATTTATTTACTACATGGGTAATAGTGCTCTCTAAGGCCCTCCACATTCCTTGAACAGATTCATGCTGAAAGTTAGCCTTCCAGTCCCATCTGCTGAAGTTCCCCCTCAGTTTACTATTGTCAACCCTCTCATAATTTCTGATCAATGTATTACCTAATACTCCCACCTTCTGTCCTGTTATACTAAATTTTACCCTGGCATGATCACTAGATCCGAGAGGAGTAGTAAACCTGCACAGCTGTGTTTTGTCCCCCATATTACTTAATATGAGGTCCAATAGGTTATCCCTCTTGTGCTGCTATACACATATTGTTCAAAACCTGCTATGCTGAAAGCATCCAAGTATCTTATCTCTACTGGATACTTGGCTATATGTTTTACCCAATCAATGCCTGGCAGATTAAAATCTCCTAACAAAATAGTACTTACAGGAGCTGCCATGTTCTCAATTCTCTCAGCTAATGTTATATCAGTATTAGGGGGAGTCGGGGGTGGCCTATAAATTACCCCAATTATGATCTTGACGCTATCTTCTGGAGTAACTGTGATTCAGATTTGTTCATTACCCTCCACACTGTCTGTTTCTAGTTCTTCCAAAGTAAAGCTATGACCCACATATATAGCTACTACTCCCCCTCTTCTACCTGGCCTATCTCTGCAATACATCCAGTATTCAGGTATATGTCTTTCCCATAGATCTTCCTTGTCCCACCAAGTTTCTGTAGTGATGCATATCTGGATGGCCTCAGTTTGCATTATACATATTAATTCATCAAAGTTCTGTACAATGCTCTTAGCCTTTAGACTTAGGCATTTCCATGTAGGTTCATTTCTATTCCCTGCACTGCCTAAGATTTTATCTAGTGGGAAAGTTCCATTACCTCCCTGCAGCCCCCCATGATTTAGTTTAAATGATTCTGCAGTGCTAATTTAATGCCCCGGGCTAAGACTCAAGTCCCATGCTTGTTAATGTGCAGACCATCACTTCCAAACAGTTAGGTGCTGGAAAAACCTTCCCAATGGTTTATTAGTGTCATCCCTCCATCAGACACCATTCTCTCAGTCATCCATTGAGCTGCCTTATTTATCTTTGTCTTGCAGTTCCTGCTCTGGGTATTGGGAGTATCTCTGATATTAGGACATCACAGCCCTCTGTCTTGAGTGTTTTTCCAACTTCCTCAAAATGCCTTTGTATGTCAATAAGTTTTCTCTTGCTCACTTCATTAACCCCCACATGCAGGACAGTGACGGGTTTATCACAACTTTGCATTAAGCCTGGTAACAAACCCTTTATCTCCCCTATACCTGCCTCTGGTAGTATACTGACTGTTGTATACTCATTTCTATTCTTGCATACTATGCGGTCAATGTATCTTAGCAGGGAATCCCCTATTATTAACACATCTTTGGGTGCTGTTAGGGTAATAGATTGAGGGTTGTAAGATGTATGTTTCACATACACCTGTGATATGCTATGCTTCTTGGATAGTGTAAGAGATATGAGGAAAATAGTGCAAATAGTGGTAGAAATACCAAATACTGTTACTCAAGTATCAGTCCAGGCTGCCCACTTAACCCCAGTGCTTTACTTCTCTCGAGCTAGATTGGAGGCTCTTGCATTTTTCTGAATTTGTGCCATTTGAATTTGACTATTGGAAGCCATATTCCTAACTGAGATTTTGAATGAGAGTTATGGGAACTTTGTATCCTTGCCTGAATGAATGCCTCAAAAACATTATCTGAAGCTGTTAAATATTTGAAAGCATGTGGCTACTAATGCTTGTTTGCACTTGATTAATTAATGGCAACTACCTGTAATCAGTTGCACAAAGAAATGGTGGATCTATGGTGCCATAGTTGGAATGTACAAGGTTTAAATTACCCCATTAAATGCAAGCCAGTCCTAACCCACCTGAAGAGACTTTGCACTCAGCCCTATTAGAAGAAACTAAACTCACTGCCTCAGTCACGAAAGTTAGTGCAGGACTGGGTTGGACAAGAAATCCATAGCATTTCTCAGACCAAGAAAAGGGGGAGTTTGGATTCTGATACATAAATATTTGGCATGGACAATTCAAAACACTGCCCAAGGTAAAGATAGTTTGCTGGATTTTTATTTGCTTCCAGACTCCTCCAGGCCTTCTGATAGTGGGAAATCTCTATGCCCCAAACACAGATTGACCCCAGCACCGATTAACCCCAGTTTTTGAAATCACTGGATGTTCAGGTAGCTAGCTTTAATTATACCAGTGCTCCTTTGTTACTAGGGGGAATTTTAATCTAGTATTAGATCACACTATAGACAGAAGCCAGAGTAAACCAAAACCCCATGCTAGGGCAGTTAGTGCAGTTAGTTTCAAGTTTTCAAGTTTCAAGTTTATTGCAGGAAAAACTCCATTGAGCAAGCTCATTCACAAGGAGGTCCTGTGACATAAACACTTAAAGTACAAACATAGATAGGTAATAACAGTATATACATGAAATGCACGTTACATGATACAGGCTGGATATACATACAAGGGTACCACATAGGGTGACTGCAGGTGGTAAACATTAATATGAGACAGAGGCGACTTACAGGTTGCATACTGATAAATGAAACATGATGACTGGTGTGCAATACATATATTTTGCAGCTAGAACAAACAACAGACTACAACTGATATGGGGTGGAGGAGTGATTTGATAGAGTAACAGTGGAGTGTAAGCATAGATAAAGCCAGGAGTAGAAGGGGAAGGGAAAGCAGTTAATATGACAAAGCAATTATACCTTACCAGTGGATAAATATGGCACACATGGGGAAGGAAGAGACTTAATGACAGTTACAAGTGTCTTTTATTTTGGCTGAACTTAGCTATTTGTAGAAGTTTATTGAAACTGTGCTAGTTAGTTTCAGTACAGTTTGTAATTGGTTCCAAATGGAGGGAAGGGCATATGCAATAGCACGTTTACCAAAGAAGGTCCGCGTCCTTGGTATGTCAAGTTAAATTAGGGATAACTGACCAAGCACTATCAGATATATGGCAGAATCTCAATTGCAGAGTTAGAGGTTTCACCTGTCACTTTTCAACACCTAGGACATACAGCAGAACAGGCTTATGGCTTATTTCCCAGCAACTGACACCAATGGTAGTAGCAGCCATAATTACTTCTTTGGTCATTTCAGACCATGTAAAAATACCACTGGATATTTTATGTGGCTCCATGTCTCATAAATCTCCAACATGGTGCATGGACCCATTTCTAATGCTGGATCCTCACTTTAAACCTTGATTGCAGGCCACTGCAGAAGAACTGTTTAAGATAAATGACAATGGTGACAGCTCTGAGGCCATTCTGTGGGAGGCTGTCAAAGCCTCAGTGAACAGCCACATCATCTCATATGCCTCTTAGTTTTGCAAACAACATGAGCAGGAGCTAGCAAACCTGGAGGCTCAACTCCAGTTCAAAGAATAAAGCTTTAAGGCTAATCCCAAAGCCTCTGCTCACTCCCCCCCCCCCCAGACAATGACATTCTAAACCTTAGAGATGATATTACTACAATAAAAGTCAGGAAAGCTGAACTGGCATTATTGTGACTAAAACATCACTACTGGGAAGGAGGAGGAGGAGAAAATTGTAGAAAGCTTCTGGTATATTGCCTTAAAAAACAACAAGCCAAAAAGTGCATTAATGCTCTGTGTGACAAGATGGGTAAAGCTTGTATTACTTGAACATGAAATCAGTGCTATTATGACAGACTTCTATGCCCACCTCTGTTCCTTGGTGACTAGCCCTGATCCTCGTAGCCTTTCAGTCTTTCTCTCCTGACTCCAGCATCTTAAAATTTCATCCAATCAAGCACTAAGCCTCAATCAATCAATCGCCTCAGTAGAAATCCAGAAAGCTATCCTTTCTCTAAATCTCAAAAAGGCTGGAGGAAGAGATGGACTGTCTAGAAAGTTTTATCATTCACGATTCTCTCCCGTTATCCCATCCTTCAAAAGCCGTATGCTAAACTACAAAACCAGGGCTCTTTTCCACCCACCATGAGCACCATGACCATTACCATACTTCCTGAACCTGGAAAAGACCCAAGTTAGCCAGGGAGTAGAGATGTGGCAACGTTTTAATTGACCAATGAAGTTGCCGTGAAGTGGTGAAAATTTGCATTCATGGAGCTTTGTGAAGTTTTCCCAGATCTCAGAAACTTCAACTTCACCCAAATAGCAAAGTTTTGGCTGTGAATTTCTAGCGGTAAAGTGCGAAATTTCACTGCGAAGTACAGAATTCTGCCTGCAAAATTTTGCAGTGGGTGAAATTCTGCATTTTGTGGTGCAAATTTGCACTTCATGGATCAATCCACCTTCCATGAATTGTGCAAAATGTGTGGATTAATTTGTGGGGCAAAGTTTGCCAAATTCACCCATTTCTACTGGTGAGGTATTGACCTATTTCTCTGATAACAGTAGACAGTAAAATGTATGCTAAAGTTCTTGCCTCTATGCTAGAAACCCTTCTACCAAAGCTCATCCATCCCTCTCAGGTGGAATTTGTCATTGGTCAATTCAGTTTGGATCACATCTGCCTGCTAAGAGACCTTATGCACCTAGCTAAGGCATCTCCAACTCCAGCTGGAGCAGTAGCAACATATTTTGAAAAGGCATTTACTTGGTGGAGTGGGATTGCCTATATGTGGTACTACACCAAATGGATTTTAAAACCCCTTTTCTTACAGCAGTGCAAGCCATGTACTCTGTGCCTAGAGCTCAAGTCCTCACAAACAATACTTTATCTGTCCCATTTGGCCAAGAACAAGGAACCTGGCAGGGATTCCCTCTATCCCCTACCCTTCATCAGCACCTAGATATAGCTGGGATATCAGTAGGTGACAAACAATACAAAACTTTAATGTATGCGGATGATCTCATAGTCTTCCTCCATAATGCCCATAACTCCATTCGACCTCTGCTATGTCTTCTTGAAGAATTCACCACATTTTCTGGTTTAAAGTTCAATCAAACTAAAACAGAGATACTACCCTTCAATCAACAATTCTCACCAGTTTTATTAATGGACCTTAATTTACAATGGACTCCAGGTTTTATAACATTTTTAGGAATTAAGTATCCCTGCAGGTCAAATGGATCATTGAACTAAACTTTGGACCACTTCTTACCAAACTTAAAACTGATTTACATAGGTGGAAACTCCTACAGTTATCCATTGTTGGTAAAATGTAAGCCTTCAAAATAATCAGAGCCACATAATTGCTTTATTTGAGTGCCCATATACAGTACCATTAGCTCTATCTGAGGACTGATTTTCACAAATGGATAAACTCCTGGGCAGTTACCTGTGGGAAGGCAAACCTCCCAGATACAGCAGAAATAAACTTCACTCACGCTGGAAAAAATGGGTGCTAGGGCCTTCCTTGGCTAAAGGTATATTGTTGGGCATATCGAATAGCATAAACCTTAGATGGTTTCCAGATCCTGGCTTTACTCATCCATTCTGGACAGATACAGAAAAGCACCTCTTCAAAGGCCATCTTCCTACTACATGCCTCTATGATAAACACAAGATACCAACATCTGCTATTTTTGCTATTGCCATCTCAAGACCTGTTTTGTCCCAAGTTGGTAAATAGATTAAACCAAACATCTCCCACCATTGTATACCCCCCTGTGAGGCACTGAGGCTGTAAAGATAGGAGCTGAGCCAATAAACTAGGCAACCTGGAAACAGCATGGCATCTTACTCCTGAAAACTATCTTAATAATCAACTGAGCCACACTCGATTCTTTCCAAGGGCTCCAGACAAGATATGGCTTGCACAAATCCAAATTTTGAAAACATTTGCAATTGTGAAGTGCAACACTTTACTCTATCTATAACCTTTATGAAGAGCAAGCTTCCATACGCACCTTTGCCCCCAAAGTGGTTCGCCAACAAGATAGGTAAAGCAGGATCCATTTATTCCCTTATCAGGAAAAGCATTCTGAATCAAACAATTTCAGCAAAACAGAAATGAGAATCTACTACCGATACCAGAAGAAGACTGGCAGGCCAATTGGAAGGAAGCATATATCCCAATCCATCATGTCCATAGTAGGCTGGTATAGAATAAGATTTTGCATTGGTGGTACAGAACTCTGACAGTACTGTTTGCAGCTCATCTAATACCTGCTAACACTTGCTGGAGATATATGCAACCTAATGGTGTACACATAAAATGGTCTTGCTTATGGCTAAAAACATACTGGTCACAGATACAGGATGTACTCCTACAATCGCTGCAAACTAACATACCACTGACTCTGGAACTTTTTCTATTAGGATCCAAAGTAGCATCTCCATATTTACATAGAAGCCACTGGGATTTCATAATTCTGACTAATGTCAAAGCTAAGAGACTCCTGGTGAGCAAGTGGTGCTCTACAGACATCCCCACATCTAATGAATTTCTAGAATGTGTCGTGGGGTGTGGGATTTTCAGAGCAATTGACACAGGCAGACAATATGGTGCATAAAGAATGCCAGGATGGCATTCATCATTTTATTGTTCACATAAAAGATGAGAAATTAAATATTTACAAAAATGAAGAATGTTAGCTTTTTTCAAAGAACAAATAAAATCACTGCTGGAGCAGCAGGAATGCCAGGTTTTACTCAGCCTGCTCAAAGTGGTAGTGTAAGCCCACTCTCTCACCAGGTCTTACACCTCCAACTGACTACCTATCTAAAAATTTCTGTCCCAAGTGGAAGCATTTATGCCTTAGTCTAATTGATATCAGATGTCATGTGACTGGACAATTAAACCTTGTTTCCCTAATAATCACCTTCATTAAACATCCTTGATATCCGATAACATTCATAGTACAGCAAGTATGACTGACCTTTATATTCCACATTTCACATTAAACATAATATGTTGTTATGCACCCGAAAATATCTTTTTAGCCTGAGAGAGCTCATTAAAGGGTGAGACCCCTCCTACTTTGATGACCTCATCAGCCACCATTTTGAATAAAAACATTATGATTGTGGGCTGCCATCTCTATAGTAGTCCATCTGAACAGCTCCACAGTAACAGGTACAACTATTTTTTTACTTTGCATAGTTTTGTTCCTCTGGCATCTCTGAGTTGGCAAGGGAAAAAGTAGATTAAGGGTGTATTCCTTTATCTACCATCTTCTGCCAGCTCATGAGACCTGAATCCCATTACTTTATTAACTTCTTGTATTTTCTTAAATTGCTTTCAAGAAACATCCACAAGAGCTTTTAAATCTTTAGCCCTCTTTTAGCTGTACACTTTGTTTATGTGCAGGGGCTCCCAGCTGTGGATATATTTTAATTTTGTAACTCTTTTTTTTTTTTTTTTACACTAGCTACACAAGCATGTCACTCTGCACTTTAAAACAATTTAACAAGAAGGGGGTTACATATTATACATTTCCCTGCAGCAATGTAACCCCTTTTGCTGCTTAGCTTGATTTATAACATAGTTCCTTCTAGAAAAAATCACTATTTTTACTTCCTCTAGGTTTTACAATTCACCTAGCCATTTGCAATGCATTTACTTCTTCCATGCTTCCAATATTTTGGATCCATTTTATTCTAACATATATTTTTAGGTTAACCTGCTACCATGACTCGGTGTCACTATACATTGACCTCCCTATACTGGACCTTAGTTGAAAAGAGAAAATAAGAAAATGAGTCGGGTATAGAATAGAGAAGGGGGAGGGGGATTCACCCAGAGGTGGCCAACTTTCCAGATTAGAGTGTATGAGAAAGGACAGTACATAGCAAAGAAAAGAACTGTTGCAACAGTAAGGTTTTTAGAGAAAGCTGTGGTCCATCTATCGTGGCAGGGACTCTCCCCATTACTTTTCTTAGCACATCCATTTTGTACATTCTACCAGGCACCTCTCTAAGGGACATTACTCTAGTGCCTAAGTGTCACTTCATTTCCCAGTAAGGAATTCCAGCTAGCATATAAATCTGGCATCTTAGCCATGTTACAGACATTACAAGCACCTATGCTCTTTTTGTAATCACCTGACATTTGTGGACATACATCTCAGCCTTCAAGTATACCTTTCTTAACCATGGAGTTGGGATTAAACAGGAGACAGGGGTCACTCTGTGACAGAATGCATGACACAGTCAGCACAATATGAATGAATGTCACACATCTCCACTAATACTAAACAAAAATATGATAAAGTATGGACCCCCTATCTAAAATTTCTCTCCACCACCAACCTGCGCAGAAACTTTGACTAATTTGGCCTCCATACCCCTGCCCAGAATAGGCATTGGATAAGAAAGCTACAATATGGGGAAGGACATTCTTCCCGATCAGCAAAAAAACCCTACTCATGCCTCTCCCCTCTCCCTCTACCCTCTGGCAAGTTTAAGACATAACAATCTTAGACCAGTTCTGGGCTGGCCTCATATTGGATGCAATCTGACCCACATATCATGGTGCACTAGGCTGTAAATAGTTCTCTTTCATTAAAAACAGCTGATGTATATAACCTAAAAGTCTTCATGCATACTACATGAAAGCCTGGATGTCACAGCAGCGAGTTATTCTGTACTTTTTTGTAGTGAAGTAAATCAGCTTATTGCTTATATAGAATAGCCACTTACATACAGAGAACATACAAAATTGCCAGCAGATAGAAGCCTTAAGGTCTGTCTAGTCTGATTGAGTGTGCAGCTGCCCCCCTTCCACTGTTTTTCGTCCTCCTTCCTTCTCGCCCCATCCCACCTTTAGTATTGACCCTGACCTTGATCCTGTCCAATCCCCTCTTAAAGCTGTTCACCGGCTTCAATGATACCACCTACTATTCCATCCTGTAACCACCTTTCTTTGAAATAGTGCCTCCTCATTTCCCTCCTGAATCTTCCTCCTTCCAGTTTCAGACTGTGTCCCCTGGTATCTCTCCCACCTTTTAACCTAAACATACTCTTGGTGTTAACTCTGTTCATGCCCCTTAAGTACCTAAAGGTCTCCTCCAGTAGCTTCATGCCCTTTTTCAAACAGGGCACCAGTACTGCATGCAGTACTCCAAATGTGGCCTCACCAGGGACCTGTACAGTGGTAGAATGCCTTCCTCTCTCGTAGAGGCAATTCCCCTTGCAATGCACCCCAGCATTCTATTTGCCTTTGCTGCTGCCTTCCCTACACTGCACTGAGTGGTTAATTTTGCCTGTTACTAGTACTCCCAGATCCTTCTCTGCCATTGAAGTGGTTATCTGCACTCCCCCCAAGCAGTAAATAAGGATTTCTGGCCCTCAAGTGCATGACTTTCTACTACTTTGGCATTGAACCCTAGCTGACATGTGTTTGATCAGCCCTTAGATCTTGTCAAATCCTCTTGGAGTACTTTGTTGCCTCCCCCAACATCCACTTCTGCAAAGATCTTTGTGCTGTCTACAAAGAGGCTGATCTCACTTTTTATCCTGTCTGATATGTTGGTAATGAAAATGTTAAACAGCACCAGTCCTGGTGCTGAGCCCTGGACCCCACTTGTTACAGTTCTTTGCTGTAATAGCTCACCCTCCCCCCCCCCATGACTACCTTCTGCTGCCTATCCTGTAACCAGCTCTTAACCCACCTAACCAGTTTTCTCCCTGTTCCTAGGTTACACAACTTGCTGGTCAACCTTCCATTAAGCAGCAAGTCAAAGGCCTTGCTGAAGTCCAGGTAGCGGACATCTACCACTTGGCCCTTATCCAATGCCAGCATCACCAAATCTAAAAAGTCAACCATGTTTGTCTGACAGGATTCACCTGAGACAAACCCATGCTGTCTGCCATCCTGGAGACCATTCACCTCCAGGAATTTCACTGTCCTCTCCTTGAGGATAGTCTCCATTAGCTTTTCTATAATGGGGGTAAGACTCACTGGTCTGTAGTTCCCTGCTTCATCCCTAGTGGCGCTTTTATGGAGTAGCACCAGATGCATTATCCTCAAGTCCTTGGGCAATCACCCAGTGCCCAGGGAGGTGTTGAACAAGTCCACCAGTGGTCCCACCAGGACCTCTGCCAACTCTCTCAGGACTTTTGGATACACTCTGTCCAGCCCTGGTACTTTATCCACACTCAGGGACTTGAGACCCTTCAACAACCTGTCCATTGGGATCTCCCCATCTGTAACCTCATCTCCCCCTGACCCACCCCACCTTTTCCCTAAGACATGGACCCATTTCTCTCCCTGGTAAACACTGAAGAGAAGTACTCATTGAGTACTTCTGCCTGCTCTGCCTCCTTTTCTGCCCAGCCTCTGCCTTTTTTGAGCCTTACAATCTGATCTTTGCCATTTCTCTTCTCCCTTATATACCTGAAGAACTTATTCTCCTCTTCACTGATCCCCTGTGGAAGCCTCATTTCATTTGACTCCTTGGCTGCCCATACTGTTTCACTCACCTTCCTGGATTTCCTCTTGTATTCCTCCTATCCTCTTTATGGTTGGATCTTTCATAGTTCCTAAAGGCAGCCTTCTTTTCCCTCACCCTCTCCACCACCTCCATGTTAAGCCAGCATGGCTTTTTGATCCTGACTTTTTCCACTCTGGCTTTTTACACATGTACTAGCGGCTGTTGCCAGTCTTAGCTTGATGATTGTCCATTTTTGTTTGACATCCATGTCTGGGTGGATATTAGTGAGGTGTCCTTCCACTTGTGTATGGTACAGGCTTCATAACCTCAGTATAACCTTTACAATCTCCTTTAATTCATACTGTAGTAAGTGGCATACAGAAGTAGAATATGTTGATTATGTATGACCGCTGTGGTAGGTGCAGTTTCTGTAAATATGTAAGAAACTAGTGTTTACCTCATGTTATTCTAAACATTACCTAACCTGCCTGTGATTGTACTATATGTTCTGATTTTAATGTCTGTATATGTGCACTTTCCCCTTGAATTGTTCCTATTTCTTATTGTACTGTTGACTGTAATAACCCCAGGTCAACCCTGAAAAAAGGACCATTATGGTCTCAGTGGGCCTACCTGGTCACCAAAATTTAAATAAATAAAATAAATAATGTATGAGTAAATGTTGTAAAGTTACATATAATTACCCAATCTCTATGTACGATATTGACACCTGTAACCTAGTATTCAATGCTGTACTGTTTTATTTCTTGTTATAACAAAAACAATAAAAATGTTTAACTACAAAATAACAGGGAGCCATACTGTATAACACAATGCAGTACTGGTTGATGAACAATGAACAAGTGTGCATCAGTTTTATCTTAAATTTTTAATTCACTGCTTTTTAAAACTTTGCCCCCACCTTACAACAACAGATAAGTTATGCTTAACCGTCAAGGAACTCAAAAACTTTCTTTTTTTTTCTCAAGGCTACACACACATTTGTTAGTGGGTAAACTGAAAATCCAACTTCAGTTCAGAATTTTAGACTGCAGTATGCAAATTACCTCATCCCAGAGGGTTGACAGGAAGGTGCCCCCAACATTTTAGAAAGCTTATTCTTATTATTAAATGCACTGCTAATGCTACTAAAGATCTTATTGTAACAAGGAAGAAAGGTGTGTATATGGAGAGCGCCTAACCATGTACTTTTGGATCAGTGTCAGGGAAAAGGTAGTTAACTGGAATTCCAGTACAGCTGTTAATGGTGCTGTTTACTTATCTGTGGGATCGAGCCCAGTTAAAGTAGTGCCACTGGTGGCTATCAGTGGCTACATTCTGCTGCTCCCAGACTCTGCTGCAGTTAGATGGCAAAGAAATACTTGATCAGGATTGAAGTATTTAAGGGTCCTAACAGTTTCTTGCTGCCTCAGCAATGAAGATCATTGACTGAAGCAATGTTATTCCCTCTCTGATCGATTGTTTTCCACCAAGGTAAGAGTGACTGAATATAACCACTGCAGAATGAGCCCCTAGCTATAGTAGTAGTGATGGTGTAAAGACTGAAGGGTGGTACTAGCCAGCAGGGGCTACTTTTGCCATTTGCAGGCACTGGGGAAGGGAACTTTACTTGCAGAAAGTGGGGGTTTCTAGTTGCCCTACACCACTTTGCCCACCTTGATCTGCCTTCGTTCCAATGCCAAGTACTAAAATGAGATGAGATCTGCACCAACAATGTGAGATGAACTTGAAGATGACCCTTTGAAATCTGCCCCACCCCTGAAAGCCCTTTATTATTCAACCAGCAGCTCAGTTATAGAAGCCATGTGGTGCAAAGGGATCATATGTCTCATTTATTTAGTCATACCATTAGTACTTTGCACATTCTGTTGGGTTACTGTTTCTTCACATATTTCATTTCTGTTTTTTAGCGCTCCGTATCTCAAAAGCCATACAAGATGTCATCATGAAACATTCCTTGCATTGAGACTCTGGTAGTCTGACTGTGCATGCCAATGTTTCGGCTATTTCATCAAAGAATGCAAACGTTATTAAGATGCAAAAAAATGGGGTTTAACATTAAACAAGCTACTCAACCCTAACTATATGGGCATGACCACACCCCTATAATATACACACATACAGTATACATTCTTTGCAAAAAACTGTGTTAATGCCCCAGTTAGTGTTCCCGTTAATGCCACAAAACTAGGGAACTATGGTGTTAGGGTTTCTGACAATAACTCCCAATCCCACACTCCAAGCAGTCAAAGGAAAAAAAATAGGGTTTGGGGTCTTCTTAGTCTTGGTGACTCAGTGGTGGGGTTTTCTTGGGGTTGTCTACCCTAATGCCCATCCCATTCCCTGAGTAAACAAGGTTAGACATGATCTCCTTTCTTCATACATAGCCCATAGGGCCCTCAGTGAGGAAAGCTACAACAGATTGCATTGGCAACATTTGGAAAGACATTCTTCTCTACCTTTGAAGAAGGTATCACCGTGAAGCAGTGGCTTGGAGCTGTACCTTGTGCTTTGGACCGGAGGCTATAAGCTGAGGGAAAAGGTGAGTATTAGGGTTGAAAACCCCAATGAATACATCACCACTGATGCACCAAGACTTCAGTGACCCCAAACCCTAATGTTTTTTTTTTCCTTTTGCTGCTGGGGGGGGTTAAGGTTGGAGATCTAATGCCACATGTCCCTACTTACTCTTGTGGCATTAATTTGAACCCTAACTGGTGCATTAACACAGATTTGGCAGATAATTTTCTTTCTTTTGAGATAGTGGAATTGTACCCTCATTTTTAACTGTCTTTTATGCGGATATTGTTTTATTATGAGCTTTTATTTATTTCTATTCATTGTTTATGTCTGTCTGAATTTTGTGCTGTGCAGTGAGCCTTCAGGAATGAGCACTGTATAAATAAAGGTTTACTTAATTACTTACTTACTATTCACACATGCAGATGTTCTGGAACCATAGGAAGGCTTCGTCCACCTATATAAGTGAATCAATGGATGTCAGGAATTCATAGGGCTGTCTGGTGGGCTGCAGAAGTGCTGGGCCCTTTGGTCTCTGTACTTCCATGTGGCTGCAGATACAGATGCACAGGTCAAAGAGTCAATCTGTCAGCCAATGCACAGGGCCATCTTCACTCACCGGTACAGATATGCAGGCCCTGTGCCAAACGAAGAGTTGTCTTCACTATATGGTACCTGGGCCTGTGCTGGCAACCCTGCAGCTTTCATTCACTGGTTGGGGGTATCACAAAGCAGTGCCATCCCCCACCCTCACTCCATCCAGCTGGATCACTGAGTTCACCACCAAACTCAGCTCACAAGCATGGAATCACAAAGCATTCCCACTGGAGTCATGGCTGGCACTATACAGAATGTTTCTTAATAATTATACATTTTTTTTATTTTGACCCCGAATTTTTAAGATAATCATTTTATGACTACCTTTATAAACACGACAAGTAGCATCTGTAGTATATTGGCCAAATTGTTTTTTTTTTTTGGATTTATTTTTGCACTAGAAGTACAAAAATATGTCTCACCCAGGATTTAACAAAATTACACTGTCACGTTTACAAGGTGGTGTGAAAAAATGGCTATGTTGAATGTCTGGAGTCAAAAATACTGAAAATCAGCAAAGTTATGATGGAACATTGAAATATTACAACATTCACTCATAACTTGATAATTTTAACATATTTGTACACAAAATGTTTAGCATAGCATCCTTATGACTCCATCTCATGAACCCAGTAGGTGAACGTTTTCAAATCCCTACTGCAACATCATTGTGTGCTACAGGTGGGAAAACACATTTTTATACTGGCGCGGTAGTGCCAGTATAGTTATGCTTAGTGACAGCATGCAATGTTAAGGGCCAATTTTTGCAGGGTAATGACTTTGGCCAGGTTCAACAGATCTGCTTGAAATTGTGCATGCATCATTGGAAGTGATAGGACTATTGATGTTCCAAATTTGGTTTGACTCCCTTGTGTGGTTTGTGAGATACAGAGTGTTCAAAAATAAGAGGTTTTTATGTTTTATCTGTTTTTTTTTGTCAACCTGAATCTCACAATCAGCTGTAGCTACAGGCATGAAATGTTTAGGGTAGAACAAATTGGCCTCACATATGTGCCTTTTGAAGATTTGTTGAAAAAATATAAATCCATTCAAAAGTTATTAATCTTTGTTTTTGCCATTATTTCCTATGGACAAAAAATACATGTCCCTGGCAGCATAGGATTCTAAGTTGGAGCAGTGCTCTGGCATAGGATTTTATGCTGAAGTTTAGCAATGGGCATATGATTCTATGTCATAGTAGCTGTCCGGTATACAATTGCATGCCGAAGGGTACAGGTACAGGTCAGCACTCCCACTCCCAAAAATTACTGTGGGACACTGAGGAGCCCACTCCTAGTGTCCCCAAATCTGTTTTGTGCCCCTAAAAAAAAGAAAATAGTCCCCTGACATAATTGTTTAACTTTGATGCAGAATCCTGCATTCAGATATTTTTGATTTAGAATCCTGCATCAAAATGTTAGCTTTTGCTGATGTCAAGGTGCCCAGTCCCCGAGTTGACATTTATACTGCCCTCCACTACTGTTGAACACTGGGGAGCCCACCCCCAGTGTGCCAAAATAATTTAATTAATATTTTTCTGACACTGGGATACCGACTCCCAGTGTCAGATGTCTCCCCGAGCCCACTTCCATTGCTGAAGGGGATGCCCAATCTCTCTGTTGGCATAAAGTATCCCCCCAACTCATGTGGCACACTGAGAGCCCATCCCAGTGTGCCCACATTCACGTTTGCTGTTCCTGTAAATGAAGAAAACCTCCCAATGTTTTTTATACCTGTAATAAAGAAAACATTCCCCTGTCATCTCCCCAGTCCCCCCATCCCCACCCTTCCACTGAGCACCCACCCCCCTGCACACCCCCTTACCCATACTTACCTCTGGAAGTCGGGAGCAGCAATCTTCTCTGAACCAGGACATGTCTGCACTCTTCAAAGCCCAACCATAAACTGAGGAATCAAGGTAGTCTTATATTATGGCTCTCAATGGGGTTTTCAACTTAGGTTGATATCTCAGCCATTTTTAGGAATTTGTACCCCAAATTTTCACCACAGGGTTTTTGGGACCCCACCTCATGAACACTGTCACTGTCATTTTGTTATTTGGTCCTGAAAAGTAGTTTCGTGGTCACTAAGCGGAATCACCTTTCTGGACCAATTAACAAAATGACAGTGCCAGTGTTCATGAGGGGAGGTTCCAGCTCATGATGAAAATGTGGTGCTTAAATTCCCCAAAATGACTGCGTTATGAGTGTGCTTTGCACAGTTTCTACACAGATTCATAACTTCACCAATATTTAATATTTACACTCCAGATTTTCAACATTGAGATTTTTCATGCGTCCTCATGAACAGTGCAGCTGTCATTTTTCACATCCTGCTGAAAATGTGTTTTCACAGCTCTGGTGCAGAATGGTACAGTCGCTGTGTGAAATCAACTTTTGGAATGTACTAACAAAATCACAGTGCTACTGTTTATTAAGCGGGGTCCCAAAAAGTCTATGCTGAAAATTTGGTACACAAAAACACCCGAGTTATGTGTGGTCATTGAAATTTCATGAGGCACATGCATAACTTTTACAAATATTAATATTTTCACTACAACTATTCAACATTGGTAGTTTTTCACACCACCTCATGAACAATACACCTCACATCCTGCCCAAAATATGTTTACGTAGCAGTGGTGCAAAATGGTGCAGTTGCTGCTCTAAATCACCTTTTGAGACTAAGTAACAAAATGAAAGTGTCAGTGTTCATGAGGCAGGGTCCCAAAAAGGACATACTGAAAATCTGCAGCAAAATCTCATAAAACTGGCATACTATTAAAAAGTATGGAAATTAATTAACAGAAACTGTGTTTAAAACAAAGTTAGGGTTCTAGACATAGGTCTTCAACCAAAGTGATACAGGTCAGGAAATTGGATGTTAGGGTTAACAACAGTTATTCCCCTCCCCAATCAAACCCTATCATTGAAACCACACACCCCTCCCTCTACACACCAACAAGCACTGGTGTGTGACTTATAGTCATGGGTCCCACCCCACCCAACCTACCATATAACACCACCCCACCCTTCACATATCAGCAATCATTTGTTTTAAAAGAAGTTTTTGTTAATTAATATGTATATAATTGGAATGGGGTGGGTGACCAGGAGAGGAGGAGAAGGTGAAGAGTAACTGTACCAGAGATGAGCATCCTGATCTGCATATAAAAACTTAACATTAAACAAGCAAAAGGAGTGTGGACAATCTGCAGTGGAGGAGGGAGAAAAAGTGTCACTGTGGGAGTGGGCACCCTGGTCCTCTCCTTATTTCAATTCTAGCTGGTAAATTCAACGTTAGGGTTACCAACCCTTCCACCCCAACCCACCCCAACCCCCCACTCTCCACACACCATCAGATGTTGGGGTGTGCCATGGGGTCATCAGCCTTAACTCTCACCCCATTCCATGTGTAAACAAGCTGACATGCTACAGTATAGGAGAATGGGGTTAGAATTAGCTTGATGACCGCATGGACTAATATTTTGCATTTCAGGCATACCTGGACTTAGAGGGGGATAGCTCACCGGTGAATGACTGTTACTGTACAACGTTGTACATTATCGGCATATTGAGGATTGGGGGTGGTACCACTAGATCACCAGGGTTATTTGTATCCTTTCAGTTACTGGAAGATCGAGGTTCAGGGGGAACACAGTGGAGTCTGGTTGCCAACCCTCCCAGAGGATGTCTAAGTACCATTAGCTCAGACCTTGGCTGGTCTACAGGTACTTAGAACTTTGTCCTTGGGGTCAGGTTGAAAATACAACATTGGGGGATATGGCACACTGCATCTGCTGCAAGCCCCCTAGCTACTTTTCTGGCACAAGGCCAGGGCAAGCCCCCTTTGGAGCATGCAGCCTGTGTTTGATGCAGGCTGCTTTGCAAAATAGCTCTGGGCACATCCTTTGACGCAAAGTGCCTGTTGCGTCAGACATGTTTGACGCAAGCACCTTGCGTTATTCTTTGGGCTTTGAAAATCCTGTCCAATATCTTTTCTTGATGCATTATGTTGTAGTGATAACATTCCATGTACCACTATGTCATACCACATTCCTAAATTAAAGTAGTAATAAATCTCTGACCAAAACCCTCCCAAACAAGCACAGACAGAAAACGAATTAGCTCGCTCCTAAATTCTACTTCCCAGCTCTAAGCCTTTCCACAACTGTAAAATAAGCAGAAAGTTACATATTGCAAAATCCAAAGCAATTTTTTACACATTCCCAATAATGTGTATTCCAAAATATTTGTCTGTAAAAACAAACGTGACATGGCCTGACTGAAGATGTCATATTGATCTTAATTTAAGGCGAGTGATATTAAGATACCACATTCGTGTCTTTGCCGGTGGTGAGATACCGTAATATAATTTGCCTGTCATGAAGATGGCGAATGGTGAGTTTGTGAGGGAGCTGGCAGGTGGAGGAACTGCTGGAGGGGAATTACCGCCACTCTGTGTGGTTCACGATAAACAATGGGAAGGGGGGGGTAGGAACGGGCACAAGGATGTTAGACTTCAAGAGGGCCAACTCCGGGATGATGAGGGAAATAGTACAGAGGTATCTGCCCAGGATTCATTTAAACATGGACACTAATCAGAAGTGGGAGGTCATTAAACTGGGAATTGAGGAGGCAATGGTAACATGTGCAGGGGTGCAGAGTAAGAGGGCTAGGTCCAAGAAGATTACCTGGGTGAGCAGGGGGAGTCATGGAAAAAGTAAAGAAGAAAAGAGCTGCCTTTAGAAGGTACAAAAAAACAGGAAAGGGGAGGACAGAAAGGAATACCTGAAGGAGTCAAGGGAAGTGACAAGGGCAGTCAGGTCAGCCAAGGCATCCAGGGAACTCAGGCTAGCACAGGGCATCAAAGAGGGGGGAGAATAACTTCTTCAGGTAAATCAGGGAGAAAAAGAGTTGTAAGGACAAAATAGTAAGGATAAAGAGGGGTGAGGTGGGTGGAAATGGGCAAAACAGGCAGAAGCATTAAATGAATACTTCTGCTCAGAATTTACTATAGAGAAAGGACAAGCTGTACCAAAGGGAGGTGGGTGGCTGGGCCTGGGGAGGTGGAAGAAGTGACAGATGGAGGAATGTAAGTGAGAAGAGTAATGGAGTGCTTGAGGGCACTGAAGGTGGATAAGGCGACAGGTCCAGATGGCATATACCCCAGGGTGCTGAAGGAGCTGACAGAAGTCCTGACAGAACCCTTGGCAGACCTGTTCAATGCCTCCCTTGACTCGAGGAGTGTACCTCAGGACTGGAGGATGGGACATGTGGTACTCCTCCACAAGAGCGACCCCAAAGAAGAGCCAGGGAACCACACAGCAGTAAGCCTCACATCCATCATGAGAAAGCAGATGGAGACAATCCTGAAGGAGAGGATGGTTTCCCTCATAGAGGCTAAATGCTGTAGGACAGCAGACAGCATGGGATTGTTTTAGGCAGATCGTGTCAGACCAACCTGGTGGAGTACTATGACTGGGAAACCAGGCAATTAGATAGGGGCCATGCAGTGGATGTCCTGTACCTGGACTTCACTAAGGCATTCGATTCAGTGCCACATGGGAGGCTAGGAAGTAAACTGGAAGGCACAGGGGCAGGGGCAAAGATGGTAGGATGGGTAGTGAACTGGCTGCAGGGGAAATAGCAGAGGGTGGTGGTGGGAGGGGAGCTCTTGTCTCCCAGGGCAGTGACAAGCAGGGTGCCACATGGCTCTGTACTGGGACTGTGGTTGTTTGGGATCTTCATAGCAGACATCTCAACAGGCATTAAGAGCAAGATCAGTCTGTTTGCAGATAAGGATGACTTAGAATGGTGGCAGGGGCTGCAAGATTAACTGGAAAAATTTGAGGCCTGGTTGGACACTTGGCAGCTGGGGTTAAATGCCAAAAAATGCAAGTTGCTACATTTTAGTGCAAAAACCCAAGGATGAGCTACCAGTGGGGGGATCAAGTAGCCAAGATGGAAGAGGAGAAGGATCTGGGGGTGATCATAACTGGAGCAATGAACAACTCAGCACAGTGTAGAAAGGCAGCTGCAAAGGTAAACATGGTTCTGGCTTGTATTGCCAGAAGCATATCCTCCTGGGGGGAGTGATCCTGCCTCTATACAGGTCACTAGTTAGACCACACCTGGAGCACTGTGTGCAGTTCTGGTGACTGTACCTGTAGAAGGACATTAGGTTACAAGAGGGAGTGCAGCATAGAAAAACCAAAATCATTCGGGGGCTAAGGGACTTACCCCATGAGAACAGGCTGGGGGAGTTGAAATGTACTCGCTGGAGGAAAGGAGGGTTGGGGGACATGATTGAAACCTTTATCTATATGAAGGGAATAATGGGCATGGAGGGGCTTTTGAAATTAAGGAGGTGGAGGGACACTTGAGGGAACGATCTGAGTTTGGAAAGAGGAAGATTCAGAAGGGAAATAAGGAGACACGTTTTTACGGAAAGGGTGGTGCCTGGATGGAACGCATTGCCAAAGGAAGTGGTATTCTGTAGAATGGTGGGCTGTTTCAAAAGGGGATGAGACAGGGAAAGGGAGAAGGTCACTGGAGGCGGAAGGGGAGGGAGAGGCATCTGCAGTATAAGGGTTGCTAGCTGCACAATTCAGCAGACTTGATAGACCATAAGGCCTTTATCTGCTGGCAATTTCATTTGTTCATATGATATCTTCAGTCAAGCCATGTCATAGCCACTATAGATAGATATCTCATAGGAATCAAAGGACATCTACAAGTCAGTGAGTAAATGCCATTTGAGACTTGCCATTTCTCAGTAGGTGTTTTCAAGCCTACCCCTCTTGTTTCAGATACTTACCTAGATATTTATTAAAAGCACCAACTGTCTTGCATTCAACCACATTTTTCTGGGAGTCCATTCCTTACTGATACTACACCTTGGTTTAACCATGCACCTTTCTTCTTAGTCTGTTATAATTCCCCCTTTAGTTGTTTCTTTAAGTAATAAACCATGACAGGGTGTTGGTGATGCTGGGTTTACCCATGCTTGGCATGGTTTGGTCACAAGGCCGCAGGCCGAGTGACTATACATCATCAGGCATGGGTAAATCCCAGTGTCACCAACATCCTGGAGTGGTTTATTGCTATTATACAATTGGCACTAAGTAAAAGTTTAAGAAAAAAAATATTAAAGAGTTTTGATTTAAAAAAATAGTGTTTTTTATTGCTTTTTAGCTTGATATCCTTCCTCCTTAGAAAAATAGTTCCTGTTGTAGGGTAGAAAATGGTGGCAGGCATCAGTCACTTGAAGTAGTAACACACACAGACACATGTTCCTTTTTCAATTTAATAATGTGTTTATTCTGGGTGCATGAAACCTCTTGCCACTGTCAAACTGTTTTTTATGGTTAAATTCTACACCCCTCATCCCTCCCACTTGCCAAAACTGTCTGAATTATATAATTGGATTGATCATGTCACTGAAAGCTTTATGATAGCCAAAGACTGGGTAATTGCCTGACAGGCTGAGCAGCCAGACTGGGTTGATGTACTTTTTTTTTTATATGTGAGGAAGTTGGAAGCGGTAAGAAGATGGAAGGCTGCTTAGGAATAGGGAAATCAGCTTTGGCGTTCTAACGGGCACTAATGAGAAGGCTGGGATGGTTAGCGGTGAGGAACTTCCTCGTGGCAGGCAGTTTTTTTTATTTTATTTTAAGACCATCCTCTGCTACTGGCCCGGGGGTAAAAAAGTATGCAGCATGGATTTTTTGTTCTTATCTCTGCCTTGGGAAATGATCTGAGGTCAGAGGGCTCCAAGCGCTAACAGCTGCAGGATTTAATTGTAGAGCCGGCGAGTGAAACGGAAGCAGCTAGCTGCGAGAGGGTCAAGTGTGAAGCAGCAGTGACAGTTTGACAGGGGAAAGCTAAGGAATTATGTTAGGTAGGTCCTTAATGGAGGAGGAGGAGGATTGGGCTTTGCACTAATTTACAAGTTGTTGCACACTGCAGCTTGTTTTCTAACTCTCGCTTTCATCTCACTTTAGCGGAGATTCAATACTGCCGGTAAGGCGGTGAGACAAGATGGCAGCATTTGAAAATCAAAACGGGGATCAGATGATTTCCTTTTTAGGGGGCTTGAACCTTAGCACAGCTGGTACTTCTTCCTGTTGGTAATGTTAACATTTACAACAGGCTCAGGGTACCAACTGACCAATAACATTAAAGGATTTCTACTAGCCATTGTGTAATATGGAATCTACTGTCCCATGGTGTTTCCTTAGTTTCTAAGTCAATACATTCCAATAGATCATTGTCTAAAAATGCCTTTCCCTCCTTTGATCATAGGTCAATTCCTTTATTCCTTTGACTAGCCTGGACACTCTTCTCTGTACACTCCCAATCGTTTAATGCTTCCCTTTTTATAAGGGACCCAGTGCATCCCACAGTATTCCAGGTGAGGCCTGACCAATGCACGGTGTGGAGGCATGATCACCTCTCTAGAACATTTTATGTTATATGCAGCCCAAGATTTTATTGCATCTTTTTGTAATTTCATTACAGTGATTGTCAAAGGTCAAATCATAAATGATTAGGACTCTCAGATCTTTTTCTGCTTCAGTTTCCTGTACTTCCTTGCCCATCAAATAATAACTTGCTTTTTAATTTTTTGTTCAAAATGCATTACCCTCCACTTTTTAGCATTAGAAACATAGAAACATAGACTATGATGGCAGATAAGGACCGACCAACTCTGCCCATTTCCCCACCTATTGGATAAGAAGCAGATCCTAGTTAACCAACAGCCTACTTCCTCCTACCCCCCACTAGAACTGCTTTAAGTCTGTTCCATGCATTCTTGAATTCCCTCACTGTTTTTGACCCCACAACCTCCTCAGGAAGGCCATTCCATGCATCCACCACTCTCTCCATGAAAAAATACTTCCTCATGTTGTCCCTGAACCATCCCCCCCTCTATCTTCAAATTGTGCTTCCTTGTTCTTGCACATCTCTTTTTCTGAAAGATGCTAACCTCTTGGACTTTCTTGATTCCATTGAGGTACTTGAAAGTTTCTATGATGTCCCCCCTCTCCTTCCCTTCCTCAAGGGTATACATATTAAATTCCTTTAGTCTCTCTCTTCATATGGCTTCTGGTGCAGACCCTGCACAATTTTAGTTGCTCTCCTTTGGGCTGCCTCCATCCTGTCTATGTCCTTGTGGAGATGGGGTCTCCAGAACTGCATGCAGTAATCCAGATGATGTCTCACCAACAGTCTGTATAGAGGGATGAGAACATCCTGTTTTCTACTGGTGATGCCTCTCCCTGTGCATCCCAGTATTCCCCAAGCCCTCCTTACTGCCTTCTCACATTGCTTGAATACCGTTAGGTCATTTGATATGACTACCCCCAGATCCCTTACCATTTTTATTGTTGTTAGTGCCTCTCCCCATTGTGTACTCATCCCCTGGGGTTTTGTTTCCCAGATGCATTACTTAGCACTTCTTTGCATTGAATCTAAGCTGCCATACTTTGACCATTCCTCCAACCTTGCCAAGTACTGTCTCTTCCTTTCTACCCTCCCCCTTTTGTAGCAATCCTGTTGCAGATCTTTGTGTCATCTGCAAAGAGACATTCTTTTCCTTCCAGTCCCTCCACAATGTCACCTATAAAGATATTAAAGAGGACTGGTCCCAGTACTGAACTCTGCTTTTCCTCGCTTGTAACCTCCCTTTCTACAAAGTGGACTCCATTTACTATTACCTTTTGTGTCCTCTTGTCCAGACAATTTTTTACCTAGGCTACCACCCTGGGACCCACTCCCAGGCTGGCTAACTTGTTTATTAATATTTTGTACAGTACTGTGTCAAATGCCTTGCTAAAGTCTGTGTAGGTCAGGTCCACAGCCCCTTCCTGGTCTACTACTTTGGTCACCCAGTTAAAGAAATCTATTAGATTTGTCTGACATGCCCTTCTTGCCATGATTCCATGCTGCTTTGGATCCTGTACCCCACTGGTCTCTAGGTACTCAGCAATTCTGTCTTTCAGAAGTGATTCCATCATTTTCCCTACCACTGAGGTCAAACTAATAGGTCTGTAGTTTCTTGCATCTGCCTTGCTCCCACTGTAAATGCCATTAAATGACAGTTATTTATTGTCAGACCAAATTTATAGCTTTTCCAGTTCCTACTGGAATTCCATAATGGCCTCATTTTCTACCATTGATTCTATTTTTGCATCATCTACAGATCTTCATAACCAAGTGTTTCCGCTGCACTGCAGAGACAGTACATAGATATTAAAGGGCATTGGCCCCAGCACTGACCCCTGTGGCACACCGCTGGTCACCCTATCCCATTTAGATATTGATCCTCTAATACTCATCCTTTGCTTCATTTTACTCAACCAGGCCACCTAGCTTAAAATGTTCTCATTTATAACCAGAGCAAAAAGTCTGCCTATTAGTTCTGAATGAGGCACACTATCATATGCATTGGAGTAGTAAAGATACACCATATCCACCAGTAGGCCACAGTCTAGTGCCATACTTACTGGTTCAAAAAAGTAGAGTAAATTTGTCTGACATGATCTTGCTCCTTTGAACCCATGTTGTGTGTGGTCCTCCAGCCCTCTACATTTTATGTGCCCCTCAATTTCTTGTTTTATAAACTTTCAAGGATTTTGCCAGTCACTGACATGAGGCCCACTGGTCTGTATCTCTTATAATGTGATCTGGTGCCATTTTTGAAAATGGGTATTACAGTTACCTCCTTCCAAGATGACACTATCACCACTTTATCCAATTATTTTTTTCAGTTGTTGTTGTGGGAACTGCTATGACCACCATCATTTCTTTCAGTAGTCTTGGGTGCAGACCATATGGTTTTGATATATATTTGGTTTAAATCTTTCAGTTTTTTTCAACCTCCTTCTTGATTTTCATGGTGTTATTGGATTTATTTGTTCCTGCTGTTTTATTGATTTTCCCTCTTTCCTGATATACACTGCAGAAAAAATCATTAAATACCACTGCTGAATCCATATCACCTGTTAGCTGTACATCAGCCTTTGCAATGTGCCCAATCTGCTGTCTTTGCTTTTTGAATTGCTCATGTGGTTCTAAAATGTTACTATCCTTCACTTGTGTTACCAGTCTCATTTTCATCTCATTTTTAGCTGTTCTAATATGTCTCTTACAACTCTTAGCATTACCCTTGTACACTTCTGATTTGTCAATGGTGTTAATGTGTTTAGCTGTTTCATAAGCTCTTCTCTTCTGTCTGATTAATAAAATACCAGGTTTGGATTCTCCCTTTGGGGTTATATTTTTTTCTTTCAGGAATGTATTTTGACCCACATTCTTGAAGTTTTGGGTTCGGTTTATCCCGCATTTTGTCTATATTTACTAAGGATGTTAAGGATCATACTAAGGAATTTAGGAGCTGAGGAGGCAAATAGCCCATAATTACCTCCTGCCCAGTAGTATCTCATAGTTGTGATCATTAAGTGCTTATCAAGCCTGCTTTAAAATTCATTTTCAGTTTTACTTATTAGATATAATGATAATGCATTCCAAATGTTGACTACTCTGTTAGTAAAAAAGTATTTCCTTTTCATGTAAAAAAAAAGTGTTGTTCTACCATTTGGAACAGGTGTCCTTGTGTCACAGTTCCAGCGTGTTTGAAGGTGATGTTAAGGTCACCCAGTAGGGTGGGGTCATACATTAATACATCTCCCCTAAGCCTCCTTAATGATAGAGGCATTAGTTATAATGAGGATATTCTTTGTTCATCTGGGGTACTGTTGTGCAAGTTATAGATATGCTTGGCTGCTTTTACGATTGACTTTCTTAAGTTGTTTCTTTTGTCCATCCTTGTATGGGACCCAAAAGGGAGTAGCAAAATCCAAGGGCTTGATTTTTCAAAAGCAAATCTTTGGCGCAAGGTTCCTGAGCCAAACAGCTTTGGAAGCAAGTGGCAGCTTGCGTCATTTTTGCAGCAATCCTGATTTTTGAATGCAGGCTGCCTAGAAATTGGGATGCCATGCACTAATGCTACCCTGTGCCACCCTTGTGGCTGAAGCACCCTTGCACTAGGGCACAAGGGGGCTTGCACCATGGGACTGCACCAGCCCCTTATTTGGAATTCCAAAAGCCACATTATGGTTGCAAGAGGGTATTCAGGTTAGACCAGGCAGGAGCTGGTCTAAGGGCTCTGTGCCACTTCCTGGCAGGACAGCAAGTGAAGGGATCCAGAGAGTGGGGACCAGGGGCCAGTGGAGCCATGAGGGTGCCATTGAGGGGTGAAGGGAGTGCATGGATGCAGTGAGAGGGATCTGAGGAGGCACCCACTGGAGGTGCCATGTGCTCTGGCCAGACCCCATCAGCCTTGGTAAGGGAGGTTGGCATGGCTGGACCATCATGACTCAGACACCAGATGGAAACCGCCCAGGCATCTGATCCACAAGACCCACAGTCCCTTACATTTGGTGAGTGGCAGTAGGTGCAGATTGTGGGGTGCATTCTGTGGTTGGGTTTGTGTCCCAGGCACTATAATATTCCCTTGGTGCACATATTAACATACTGATATACTAAAATGCCAGCAGAATAGGCCTAACAGTCTTTCATGTCTGCTCATTTGGTCAGTCCCCACCCTGGGAGCTGACCTTGCTGCCCCCCTAGCCCTCTCTGGCTTCTCTCTTCCCAGTCCCTGATATTCTCTCTGCACTGGACTTTGCTTCCAGAACCCTCCCCCTGTACCTGTCCCACCCCCTCTTGAACCCCTCCACCGTCTCTGCCTCTACCAGCCCCCTGGGAAGCACATTCCATGGCTCCACCACCCTCTCAGTGAAGTAGCACCTCCTCCTTTCTCCCCTGAATCTCCTCCCTCCAGCTTCCACCCATGCCCTAATTGCCCCTCCATCCTTTTGAGCACCCTGATTGCTCCTCCCTATTTACCCCTTCATGTACCTGAAGACCTCTATCATGTCCCCCCAGTCCCTTCTCTCTTCCAATGTGTACATATTTAGCTCTTCGAGCCTCTCCCCATAGGTCCTGTCCCCCAAGCCCCAGATCATTTTGGTTGCCCTCCTCTGGACCCTCTCCAGGAGTTCAATGTCCCTCTTTAAGTGTGGCCTCCAAAACTGCACACAGTACTCTAGGTGCGGCCTCACCAAGCAGTTATACAGAGGGAGTATCACTTCCCTCCTTCTGGATGTGATCCCCCTAGCGATGCATCCCAGCATCCTGTTGGCCTTGGCTGCTGCCCTCCTACAAGTCTCGAGTTGTTCATCTTGACATCCACCACCACCCCCAGGTCCCTGTCAGCCATCAAGACTTGTAGCATTTCTCCCCCCCAGGGTGTACACTTGGCCAGGGTTTCTGGCTTCCAGGTGCAGTACCTTGCATTTCCCTGCATTGAACCTCAGCTTCCACTTTCTAGACCACCTTTCCAGAGCTTCCAGGTCCCCCTGTAGGGCCACCCTCCCCTTCTCCCCATCCACCACTGTCCCCAGTTTTGAGTCATCTGCAGAGACTCATCTCAATCCTGATACCATTCCTTATATCAGAGACATAAGCATTGAACAGGAGGAGCCCAAAGACCAATCCCTGAGGGACCCCACTAATGACCCACCTTGGGGATGAGACTAACCTGCCAACCACGACCCTCTGGGTCCAGTCCTGGAGCCAATTGCCTATCCATCTGTTCATCTGGTTCCCTGCCCCCATTTCTCCCAGCTTATCCAACAGGCCCCATGAGGAACAGAGTCAAATGCCTTGCTGAAGTCAAGAAAGAGGAAGCCCACCAGTCTACCCAGGTCCAAGGCACTCGTCACCTGGTCAT
This sequence comes from Neoceratodus forsteri, assembly GCA_016271365.2. Taxonomy (NCBI): domain Eukaryota; kingdom Metazoa; phylum Chordata; order Ceratodontiformes; family Ceratodontidae; genus Neoceratodus; species Neoceratodus forsteri. Next base: position 1,038,758,805 of record CM057453.1, read on the forward strand.
AGAACTCCACAAGGTTTGTCTTAGACAATTTCCCTGGGATGAATTGATGCTGGCTATCATCCAAGCACCCTGACTTTTCCAGGTTCCCCCTAGCCTCTCCTTGACAATGCCCTCCATCACCTTGCCCACCACTGATGTCAGGCTGATGGGCCTGTAGTTCCCTGCCACCTCTCTTGATCCCTCCCTTGTGGATAGGCACTATATGTGCCACCTTTCAGTCCTGGGGCACCTACCCTGTCCTCAGAGAGGTGCGGAAAAGCTCTGCCAGGGGTTTTGCCAGGACATCCACCAGTTCCTTCAGCACTCTGGGATATAATTTATCTAGCCCCGGTGCTTTCTCCGTCTTAAGGGACTTAAGGGCTTCTCTCACTCTCTCTGCCATGATTTTCACCCCCGTTACCTCGTCCCCCTAATTTGCCTTCCCCCCTCCTGCCAGTGATGGCCACCCTTTCTCCCCAACCCGCCAACTGGTAAGGGTCCCCCCCCTCAGTTTCACCATCTCCACCCATGTATGATGCAGCCCCACCATTTTCCTTGGTGAAAACTGAGGTGAAATACTCATTTAGTACCTCAGTCTGCTCCCCGGGTCTTGTGCCCATCCCTCAACTGTTTTAATCCTGTTAATCTGCCCCTTCAACCTTCATTTTTCCCCAATGTATTTAAAGAACCCCTTGTTCCCTCTCCTCATTTCCCTTGCCAAGTTCTGCTGCTTCCTTGCCTTAGCCACTTTAACCACCCTAGTGGCCCTTCTGGCCATCAGCTCGTACTCCCCTCGATCCCTTTCACTCCTTGAGCACTTGAAATGCCTATAGGCCACCTTCTTTCCCCTCACCACCTCCTGAACCTCCCTGGTCCACCAGCAGGGTTTTCAGGCCCTACCACATTTTCATCTTACTCTTGCACAGGTGCTAGTAGCATCCTGCACCCTTCTTCTGATGATTCCCACCTACTGTCAGTGTCCATGTTTGGCCCAATTCCATCCAAATGCTCCTTAAGGATCCTTCTCATTTCCTTGAAATCCACCGCCCCTGAAGTCAGTTACCTCCATCTTTGTGCAGCCTTCTACCCCTCCAAGATCCAGGCAGAACCAGACTGTGGCATGGTCGCTCCCTGCCAATGGGTCCCTTACCTCCAGGCCCCCAATCTGGTCATTGTCTGCCAGGACCACATCCAGTATCCACACCTTCCTGGTCGGTTTCCCTACCTGCTGAGTTAGGAACATGTCCTGAAAGACATCCAACAACCTCTTTTCCCTTGCCAACGAGGATGTCATAGTCTCCCAGTCTGTTTCTGGCATGTTTAAGTCCCCCAACACTACCACCTGTCCCCGCCCAATCTGCAGTGTCTCCCAACATCTGCCACCAGACTCTCCTTCAGCTCCTCTGCCAGTGCAGGGGGTCTATATACCACTCCTATTTTTACTCTGTTGCCCCCTTGTTATCAAGGTGACCCAAATTGCCTCCACAGTTTCCTCCGCCTCCTCTACTCCCCCTATGCCAATATAGTTTTTGACTATCATTGCTACCCTCCTCCCTCCTCCCCCGTCCTTCCTGAACATGGTGTAACCTCCATGGTTCAGGCCCCAGTAATGCCCTTGTAGGCCCAGGTCTCAGTGACCACTGCCACATCCACCTCTCCCTCAGTTAGCATCACCTGGAGCTCAGGCATTTTATTGCCCAAGCTCCTGGCATTTAGCAAGACTACCTTCCACCCTTTCTCTATACTTCCATTTCCCCTGCTGCATTCCCATGGCGATTCCATCTTACCTCAGTCTGCACTTACCAGTCGACCTTTTCCTGCATTCCTCCAGCTCCCCAAGGGGTGGAGACAAGTCCCTCCTTTATCGGACCCCTGAACAGCCTTTTCTCATTCTCCCCCTTCACAAGTTGAAACCCCACCTTTCACCAGCAAACCCCTCCATTTTCAACTTACGGATTTCCCTTCCCTCCAAATTGAGATGGAGCCTATCTCTAGCGTACAGCCCCTTATCCTCCCAGGTCTCCCTCCTAGTCCCCCATCAACCCATACCCTCTAGCCCCACACCACTCCCTGAGCCACTTGTTTATCTCCCTAATCTTCCTCTTGTGTTCCCCACTAGCCCTTGGCACTGGCAGAATTTCTGAGAAGGAAATTGCACATCATATGTCATGACAGACCCTGGCAAGCTCCCTGAACCTTACCTGTATCTCTAGCTCATTATTTCCCTCAATGTCATTGGTACCCAGGTGGACCAGTATGTCCAGGAAACCTCCACAATCCTTTGCTAGCTGATATACATCATGCTTGGCCCTGTGCATCATTAGTCCAGGGAAGAATTTTGTTCTAACTGGGCAGGCTTCCCCCTCCCTATCCCATTTGATACCCCTAATCATGGAATCACCCAACATGAGCACTCTGACCACCCCTTTTCCTCCATTTCCCTCCCTTCCATGTCCCTCATCCTTTCTACTAGCCCCTTCCCCAGTCAGCTCCTTTGTGTTCCCCCTATCTGGGTGCCCCCTGCCGCCCCCTCCTTATTTACCCTGGCCACCACCTCCCTTCCAAACCTATGTCTTTCCTCCTCCTGAGTATCCTTCTGTACCCCACTACCCCCTCAGTCACTGCTCGCGACTGGTCCTTCCCCCAATCTGCTAAACTAGCTTGGCTCATCCTCCCTTCCTTCCCATCTCCATTCAGCCCCTCCTTGCCTGTCATGCTCCCCTGGCCTAAACCCTCAGCTCCCTTTACTGTATCCTCCTTGTACTTCTGGTCCTTCTCCTTGCCCTTTCCTCCCAACTGGTCTTTCTCCTTGCGCTTTCCTCCCTCTACCCCCTCCTCCTCCTGCTCTGATCCCCCATTCCCCCGTTTTTCTGCATTCAAAGTTCTTCCCTGTTCTTCCTGCTATCCAGCCCCTGCCTGCTGCCCCCCCACTCCCTTGCCATCTCTAACAGCCCCAGTCATGGCTACATCAGCCCCCCATCCCCAAGCAGAAGAAGAGAATTGAAGTGGTTACTGAGCTTAAGGTCCGATCCACCTCCCCACCTTGCTTCCTTCTGTCCAGCCCCAGCCATCTGCCTACTTCCCTGAGAATGTCCTCTCTTTGGCCCCCCTCTGTGAGGGTCCCCAGATACCTGCTTGCTTCCTTGGTAGTGTCCTCCTTTAGGGCTCCCACTGTCAAGGTCCCTATGTGACCCCAGAGTACTCTCCTGCACGTCTTTCCCTATGCCCCCAACCCTAGTGTTTGGTGCAACCCCATGGGAGATCCCCTGCCGCATTCCACAACCATACCTCCCCTCTCCCTCCAGCTGTCTCCTAATCCCCTCAACCTCCTTCCTAAGCTGTGCCACCTGGTAGCACACTGGGAAACCACTGAACTTCCAAGCCCAGTCCAGTATCATGGCTGCCCCACACCCTGTGCACCCCACTACCCTCCCAAATATGCTGGCCCTATTGACATGTGGTCCCATCCACCTCCAAGCAGGTTTCCTTAGGTGAACCACTAGGTTCCCCACTAGTCCAAGATATACCCCTACCCACTAATCTGGTCACCCACTAATCCTAGATACAGTTCCACAGTAAACAGGTACCCCATTACTGGGTGCAGTACTACACAGTACACTTATAGGAGAAGTGTACAACTCCCTAAGCTCCTCTCTCCCAGTCTTTAAACCTAACCCCCAGTGGCTAGAACTACATGAGCTGCACCTGAAGCCTTGTCCTTCAATTGCAGGGCAGGCGTTCCCCTATAAAGGAGCCGAGCTGAGGGGAAGTAGGGGTGGTGGAGGGTGGGATTAAGGCCCACACCCGACTCTCACAAGAGTGTATCAGCTGTATATCTGCCCCTCACTGCACCTCCAAGAGCTGCAACCTCCTCTGGGGGAAGCTCCCACACAAACACTGTATTAAACAAGACGCACTACTGGCCTAAAGTCCACAGACTGAAAATAATGTAATGCTTATCCAGCAACTAAATTCTTTCCCCAACTGCTCAGCAAAAGAAGGTTCAGACAACCTCTGCCAGACCCCAACTGCTTCTGCAGTTAACAGACCTCAAATACAATTTCCAACACACAGAAATGGCAGCTTAAAAACTACTTTAAAGAGCTAGTGTACTACCTGAAAACTGCCTGCAATTAATTGTAACTTTCAGATGTGGTCAGCTATCGTTTCTTATATCTCAAGTATTTATTCTTTTCTGTTTGCTAATTAGAATATTTTCCATATGGCAGTACTGGGGTGATGTGTGGAGCAGCACTCTGTCTGGAGGGGGAGAAAAAGCAGTTCTGTTCCTCCCACTACATCAATACTGAAACCACACTGACTATGACATCACTAGTAACCAATGAGAATAATTTCTTACTACCAGGTTTCACTTTCACATGATGCTGCAGGGGCTGGCTTTCCCTGGTTACTAGTGATGTCACAATTTCCTGCATTTTGATTGGTAGCTTGTGAAAGTCACTGTCAGGTTGCAAGGATTGTGGTGCCTCAAGGTGTTTGGTCTCATTTCTGATGATGTAGTGGGAGGAACAGAACTGACTTTTTTTTCCTCTCCAGACAGAGTGCTGCTCCACACATCACTCCAGTACTGCCAGGTGGAAAATCTTCTAATTAGCAGGCAGAAAACAAAGAAATACTTCAGATACTGGAAGTGATAGCTGACTGCATCTGAAAATTACTATTAATTCCAAGCAGTACACTAGCTCTTTAAATCAACTTACAAACACACTCAGCAGCTAAAGACCCTTTCTTCCTCTCCTCTAGCTGAAGACTGACTGAGATGGCAGTTAACCATCACATTCTAATAGCACTAACCCCTGTAATATGATGCCTGCACTTACAGACCAGAGAGCAAAATTTAAACACAATCACCAATTTGTCTACTAAAATCCCTTAACCCTGCCCAAACCAAATTTAAAAGCACAAAAAAGGCAGTTAGAAACAGACCTCAAATACAATTTCTAACACACAGAAATGGCAGCTAAAAAACTACTTTAAATCAACTTACAAAGACACTCAGCAGTTAAAGGCCCTTTCTCCCTCTCCTCTGCGCAACAGTCAGCGATGCTGACTTCCCTGCCAGGGACTGTTGGTTCTGTGGAGCAGGTGCCCTGGTGGTATCCCATGATAATCATGACTTTATAATCACGATTGAAAATGCAGCAACTACAACATAACGAGCACATGAAGTGTGATAAGACATAAGAGCGAATCAGCTGCTATAGTGAAGAAATCTGCCATTCCAATCACAAGTATCCCAACTAGCAAATTAGCGCTCAGTACCAGTCCACCCTCCAACTTGAAACCACTAAGCTGCAGTAAACCTAAAATAAATAAATTAGATTGCAACAGCAAAGCAGCTAGTAATGCAGTTAAGAGAGCATTCCTAAAACGTAAAACTAAATGCTGCAGAATTGAATGTCTGTTAGACGTGGTTGCATTTTTGTTTTTCTCTCTTTCACAAAACTACAAACCAAGCTACTTAGAATCTTATAGCCAGACTGGAAGTACTCACAAGCAAAAAGTATACCACAAACCGTGATCTTGATAAATTCAAGCATGAGTACAGCCTGAGAACTAGATCACTTACAGATAAATGGAATGATGCAGACAATAGGCAGTAGCACCATCCAGTGTAGCATACGCTGTTTAATGCAATCAGCTCTACCTGTGCAGGCTCCCAGACCCAGATAATCCCTGACAGTACCAACTAAGCCTTCAGTCTGGGACTCCATATACTGTACCTCATGTGGGTTCCAGTACTGAACAAAGGACAAAGCGCTACCTGGGCAGCAGCAAGAGCCTGTAGATCGGACTTCAAGATACTGTTATACCAGCAAACCTGCCTCGCTTTTATTATGGTGTCACTATTCTGTGTGGCGCTAAGAAGACAACAAGCTATTATAGCTTGCGCTGTTAAATACTCACCGATTTTGCAATTGCGATTTTTCAGTCTTGATTTTCACATGGAAATACCATGGCTGTTGCAACCTGGAGTCTGGATCTTAACATCTTACATGTGCCAACTCCCTACCTGGGGCACATCTGCCAGGTGCCTTCTCAGTTCTGTCTCACTGTCACCATGCCTGGTCACCCTTGATGGCACCCCTACTCCTCTATCAGCCCTGGTGCCCACCTTCCAGACATACTTATCCCCACACCTCGGCAGCTCATATAGACTTGCTCTGGGTTAGGGGGGCTTGATGGGACCTTCTGTCAAACCCCTGAAGTGTGCCACATGTTTGGCACAACCCCACAGCAGCGGCAACTCTTGAGACTTTGGCACAGGGGCCTCCAATTTTATAAAATAGGGTACAAGGTTCCTGATGCACCTGGAGTTCGCTGCAGCCATAGATTGACACAAATTGTGTTTCTCTTTGGGCCATTTGAAAACCAAGTCCCAGGTGAGGATGAACATATGCTCTGTACAATTGTAGGATTACATTTTCCTGCCATTAGGTTATATTTGTTTGATTTAACCACAGTACTCTGTTGGCCCTATCTATGACCTCATTAGATTGTCTTTGTTAGTCATAGTCAGATGTTACCAGTATGACTCAGTTTCTCTCACATATGGACCCTGTTAGCTCCAACAAGCCTAATTTATATGGATACTTAGGACTGTTCTTTCCCACATGCTTCACCTTCCATTTTTCACTATTGAATTGCATTTTCCACCTTATACTCCAGTTGTGTATAATAATATCTAAGTCATCCTGTATTTGTAGTGATTCAGTCAATGTTGCACATGGCCCACCTATTTTGGAATCAGTGAACTTGCAGGCCTCGCTATACAAGTTGTTGGTCAGGACAGATATAAATATATGAAAGAGTAATGGTCTTAACTTAGAACCCTGTGGCATTCCACTAGAAACAGTAATTGACTATGACTTATACCTCCTGATTTTAACTATTTGGGTTGTATCCTGTAGCCATCCATACATCCATCTTACCAACGATGATACTATGTCTTTCTTTGATCATTGTTTGAATGATTGCCCAGTGGAGCCCAAGGTCAAATGCTTTTCTGAAATCCATGAATATGACATCACATTGAATATTATCAAGTGCTGCACTTATATTTTCCTATAAAAACAGAGTAGATTTGTGGTACAGGAATGCCCTTTTTAGAACTATAACATTTCACTTTAGTTATACCTGTCTCCTCCATCCTAACGGTTTACAATTTAAAATGCCACCATTTTGCAGTCACTGCCACTGAAAGGATCTCTAGCTTTACAGTTTATTATTTTCTCTCCCATATTGCTGATTATTAAATTAATGATATTTCCTCCTCAAGTATTTTCTCCCACATGTTGTTCCAAGTTGAGTGCCTCAACAATATTAAAAAAAATAATTTCCCAGTTGTGTGCCTCCTTTATCCTGCTGCCAGTTTATATTGTATAAGTTGAAACCTCCTAGCAATATAATTTCATTTACAAGATCTAGGTTCCTGATAGTAGCAATGAATGGTTTAGTTTGTACTTCTGCTAGTGAAGGTGATCTGTAACAACTCCCTATTATTTCTTTCTCTAGTTGAGGGTATAGTTTTAACCCAAACTTGCTCAGTATTTTCACAATCTTCCTTTGTTATTTCTATTTCTGAGACTTCAGCATTATTTTGGACGTATATATTGCAATGCTGTTTCCCCTTTTGTCAGTCCTGTTTGTGGAAAACTTGTAACCTTCCATTTTCATCCACCAACCATCTGTCTGCCATCAGGTTTCTGTTATTGCACATATTTGTACACCTTCTGTTTTCATTATGTATTCAAACGTGTCATTTTTTGGAGTCAAGCTTCTGGCAATAACCAGTAGCACCCTCCATTGTTGCTCCCTGTCTTTTTACTTGATCCTCTTTGGGTATTCAAATTTATCTCTGATGTATATTTTGAATTTATTTCCTCCTTCCCCTCTCTCTCTAGTTTAAAACTTTCTTAATGGTTTACTTTATTTTTTTCTGCAAATACCATTGCACCAACTCTGTTTACATGTAGTTTGTCATTTCCAAAGAAGCTTAAGTTTCCATCAAACCTCCCCCAGTTTAACTGGAATAAAAGCTTACCTCATGCACTACCTGCACAACCAGTTATTCAGATTTCACCATATCAAAAATACAGGAAATTCATTGCAAAAAAAATGCATTAGTGCAGCAGTTAGGGTTCAACTTAAAGCAACAGAAATAGGTAAATGCTATGTTAGGGTTTCCAACCCTAACTCCCCCTCCCCCCAGCACCACAATGACAAGCCCACACAAGCAACCACATACAACCCTCATCAGGTAAAATAAACAACATACAACTGATGACACAAATGCAGTACCACTGTTGCGCAGTGTGTTCTGCAACAGACTGTCCCTTGGGACCTGTGCCTCTTCAAACAGAGGTACTCTCACATGCTGTATAAGGTATGTAGCTACACAGCATGATGCATTACTGCATGGTTTTCTAGATGCATCTTTGTAACTGAGAAACTGCTACCCCTGAACAATGTCTAGATCCACTGCTGGAACCATGATACCCACATTTCAATGGCTTCTCTTCTGGCACTGTGGATGCCACCGCATAGATTGATGGGAATAGGCGTTGTTGACCTGGAGGGGATGGGGATCAAGAGAAGTGGTACTGGGGAGTGGTTTCCCTGTCCGCTTACAAAATATAATAATTATTAAAAAATACACTGGGAAGGGTGGGTGAGCAACCTGGAGGGAAGGGGGGAGAAAGAAGCAGTACCAGGAGTGGGCACCCCAGTTCACTTAAGAAATAATTACATAGATAATTAGACAGACACATAGATAGTCAGACAGACTGACTGACAGACAAGCAGACAGACAGATGAACAAAGAAAAAATACAGACAGGCAGATAAACACAGACAGAGAGAGCAGGGGATCGCTGGCTCACTGCTTGAACTGAAGCTTACAGCACAACTCTAGCTAGGGCTTCAACATTCATGAAAGTCCCACTGTTCTCATGCAGAGAACCTCAGTGGACAGCTCCTCTCGGTAAGTTGGGCACCCTGGATTGGGCGGTGCCCAGAAAATTGAGTTCTGCATGAAAACACCAACTCTAGCTGAATGGCTGCGTTAGCTGGGCTCAGGTGTTTGTTTTTTTGGAAATCGCTCATATGAATTGGCAGTGTTTGTTAATTAAAAAAAATGGTGACTGTCAAGATTGTTTTTTCCACAAAATAAGAACCCGCGATAGCTTTTTTATTTATTTTGCCATTTGCATTTGTTGGTTAACTAAAAAATCTTTATAACTCTGAAACCATATAATATTTTTTTGATGAAACCTTTTAAAGGCACACCCTTGGCACAGGCCTCTTCGACCCTGAAAATTGCATGAAAAAAATCTACACCATCTAGACTGCAGATGAGAGCAAAAAATATACAATGTAAAGTTAAGGGGACTTATTTTTTTGCATTTTTTAGTGCTCAGTATCTCAAAAAACTAAACAAGATGCCATTGTAAAACTTTTCACATCATGAGACTCTGACACTTGGGCGTGTGTGCCACATTTCTTGCTGTTTCATGAAATGACATCAAAGTTATTAAGTTTCAAAAATTGGAGTTTGATAAAAAACAGTCTAGTCAACCCTTACTATTGAGGCACTACCATGCCCCTGTAATATGTATGTACAGTATATTATATTGGCACAGTAGTGCCAGTACAGTTAGGGTTGAGTAGAGTGTTTAACGTTCTTTCTAATTTTTTGCACCTTAGTAACATTGGTGGCATTTCACAAAATTACCCAAAAGTTGGCATGCATTATCTCAGTGGCAAGTTCTCAAGCTATTAGAAGTTTTATGATGGCAGCTTGTGCAGTTTTCAAGATACAGAATGTTGATTTTTAATGAAAAGGAAAACTTTTTTGCAATATTTACAACACTTTTTTTTAATCACCTACAGTCCTAGACAGTACTGATTTTTTTTTTCAAAACATTTAGGGTAGAACTGATCTGTGACAAGATAGTGCCTTTCAAAGGTCTCATTAAAAAAATGTAATCAGTTCCAAAGTTACAAAGATTTTAAGGTTTATTTCTCAGCATGCTCAGTAGTTTGGATAACCTTTCTGATATAATACAAAACTATTTGTGGCGCAAGACCATTTTGAATGTTTTTGGGTCATGAGAGCTGCCTTCTTGGTTTTTTTTGTTTTGTTTTGTTTACTAAAGTAAATGGAGAATGCCTAAAAATTACGTATTTTTAAAAATGCCAATACATGAGCCCAGGTGAGTGGGACCCATTTAGCTAGATTCTTTTTTTTTTTTAATTGGCCTAGAAATATTTATTCTGGGTAACCCCACTATCCTGGGAGTCCAGCTTTGCTGGAGGAACCATTTTCATGTTGTGACTCAAGAATTCCTCTCTCACACACAAAGTGGTATAAAAAGTAAATTTCTGGCTTGCATCCAAAACAGTAAAGCACAATTCCTTGATGATAACTATTATGGAATATAGAGAATCTAATCTATATAATACATATATTGCACAATTGTGGTAGCAGCAATGCAGTATTTTACATCTTTTTTGTCAGAATATCTTTAAGTTCCTGACCTACAAGGCCCTACATGGACTGGGCCTGGATATCTGAAAGACCTCCTGGTTCCTTACTGCCCCGAATTACCACTCCACTCAGCTGATGAGGGGTTGCTAGAGATTCCCAGGGTGAGTCTTTAGTCATCCAGGGCCCATGCATTTATGTATGTGGCCCTAGCCACGTGGAACTCTCTACCCCGTCAGATATGGGAGTGCATGACCGTGGAGGATTTAAGAAGGCACTGAAGTCTCACATCTGGCATCAAGCATATTCAGATTAGCCATCTTATTTTATTAACTCTGTTATTCTGATTATTGTGTATTTTATTGTTTTATCTGCTTATTTATTGTTCAGTGCCTTGACATTCGAAAGGTGCTTTATAAATAAATAAATAAATAAAGCTTATTAAACTAAGTTCAGGGTGTGAGTCTGGCTTTGTTAGCAGCTAGAGTGAATGCAGGAGATCTTCTGAAAAATACAACCAAACTGTAGAAGAAGACAACATTTGAGGGGGACTTTCTTTCAAGAGGAGGCATTTCACAAAATGGACAATGAATTATTGGTATTGTTGACCTGTTGTCTGTATCGATAGTGGCAATAGCCTGGAACCCAATAGCATACCACGCTGCAGGATCTCTAAACCTTTCATTTTTGTTTCTTCTTCTCGTATTACTAAATTTTCCCCACTTGCAATACTTTCAAGTTCCTGAAAATGTCACTTTTTTGTCCTTTGCACTGATACCATAGTGCAGTAATGGCTGTAGTCATCACCATATGTGCCAGTGGCTGGAGTAGTCAATACCTACTGGCATCATCATCTAACACCCCCTTCCCCAACTATTTCATCTCAGTGTTAAATGCTACTAGACACCAAATGTCAGAACGGTTGATAATAACCCCCTGCTGAGTACCAGACTGAATCCTAGTTTGGTGTCAAGGAGGTGGTAATCACTAACAGCTACCTGCAGTGTCTTACTAAACTTGCTAATCCTCCTCTCATCCCTCCTGCCCCTGTGGCAGTCCTTTCTTGCTTCCTGGTTAACTCCATCCACACAAACACACACACACACAGTCCCCACAAACCTTAGTTCCATTCCTTAAGAGTTTAAAGAAGAAATGGTGGAAGATAATGCTGCTTCCATCTTTGGGTTTCTTTATGGAAGAACTGTACGTGAAATGGACAGGTTGATGAAAAAGTGGGACTGTCAGGCAATGTTCAAATGCACAAATGTTTATGTAGATTGAGTGCTCAAGAGCTGTGTAACAATTAATAACACTTGCTGGGAAAAGAGAGCATGAGTGGTTTATAAAGAAGCCTGGAAGTGGGCGGGCAGAGCAATAGTGGGACCACAAGGTTAATCACAGAGGTACAGTACGTGACACAGATGAGGGGAGGCCAAAGTGGGTTCAGTAGTGCCAAATACAAAACATTCAACTGAAAGAGAAAACAGGTTTGCATTTTAAATGCTACAGTTACACCACACTTGAGACCAAACTAGCATTGCAATTTGAACACGGACCCTCATTTTCTCAGAAAGAAATAATATAATTTTTTTAAACAAACCTAATTGATCAGAATAAACAGGATCAACTTTTTATGGCTGTTGCTCTACCACCGAGCAGACTCTGACTAGTCAGATAGTAGGAGTTGAACCTATCTCCTTCTGCATGGAATCTAAAATTGAATACAATCCTAAAACTTACCATTGGAGGGACTTAAGCCATGACTGATGTGGGTAGATACTGGTTACTGTTTTCCACTGAGTTTCAGTGGTATGGTATGGATGGAGGTGCTCAAACCCTCAGAACTCAGATGGAAAACTTGATATGTATACCAGATTCTGCCATTTGTGCATTATGCCGTTTGTGCTTCAAGGGAGAATCAAACTTCCAAAACTTGGTTTCTACGACTAACACATATACAAATTCCATTATCGGGGCATATTGAAACATCATGCAGAATTCAGCCTTGCAGTTTTACAGTTTTGCAGACAATTGCATTGCGACTCTCTGTCATAGGCATATTTTTTGGAAGTGATAGTAGGAATCAAACCTTCTCCTTGCTCCATATGAAGAAGTCGCACACCACTATTCTATATCACTGTAAAGAGGTACATGGCCACCAAGCAACTGTGATCAGTAGCAGAGCATCAAAATACCTATGAGAATGTGCTTTTATATGGTGAATAGTGATATACTCACCACATAAAGCAAGATCTGTTCTTTACAAATATCACATAGATTCAAGCTGTAGTAAAAGCTCTTTTTTACTCTTGTTTATGACCATGACAGCTGTCGGCATCTAATATACTTTAATATGGCAACAGTTTGGGGGAACAGGGATTTGAACCTGAGCTGGCATATAAAGTCTGCTTTGGCCAGCCTTTTCACCATACTCCAGTTAGTTTGCTCAGTTTTTCACTTTATGACATGCTCTCCTTTAAAATAAATTTGATACCCCTAAAATGAATTGAACTTGTGTATGTCTGGCCTCAAATCTTGCCTGCAATCCAATCCAGGGCATATTGAATTTGTTAAAAATTGTTCTCAGAACTATTAGATACATTTAAGGTGCCTACGTACAGAGAGTGCATTGCTTAGCATCTACTTAGACTGTGACAAATGACACTTGAATGACTTTTCCCACTGTATACGCACAGTGGATGCCAAGTCTGCTAATACGTACAATAAAGCTTAGCTCCTACTGTAGGACTCAAACCTACTTTTATGGTTCTTTAGACTGCTGCAATGACCACATCTGTTAAGACGGCATAAAGAGAGGATGCTTTTTCCAAAATTATAGAAATTAAGATTTGCTGAAAGCATTCTAAAACTTGGGATGGTACCTTGGGGCAGGTGGGAGCCAAACTCACATTGGCCAAATATATATTGAATGTGGGATATAAATCCTCTGTTTTGTCATTAAATTGGTGTGGTGTCAAGCTGGACTGTGTGGCAGGATTTTAACCTCCATCAGCTCACTTCCACGGTGGGCTGTCTTGTCTGGTTGAAAATACACCCAGATTAAAATGGTAGGAGCTGTGGGATTCGAACCCACATTGACAGATTAGGAGTTTGCCATAACAAGCTACTATATGACACTACCACATAAAAGACAGACTAGCAGGGTTCTAGCCTAGTAGAAAGTATTAGTAGTAAAAATATTTATTTTGACAGGATTCAAACTTTAGGATCAGACAACCCTATTTTCAAAGTTGTCCTGTATACATGTTAGGTTTCCACATGGAACTTACATTAGTTTTATAAAACAATACATAAATATTTAAACAGAAAATTTTGTAATATGGTAATTCACACCTTATGCCTTATATCATGATGTTTATATACTAAAATAGAATCAGACTTTCAGGTTTTCAGTCCTTAAACAATTCTACCCAGATAACTCACCATTTATATAGTTTTTATAAGGAATTTGTAAATTACCAAGGAGGTTATTAAATATAAAGTGTTTATAAATAAAAACACTAGTTCTAACTCTCAATTCAGAACCTAGGTTCAAAATCCAAAGCCAAAGGACAAATTTGCTGAGTCAGTAGACAAAGTAATTTGGAGCAATTTGGTTATTTTTTTTTCAGATTAGTTGACTATAATCCTAAGAGTGAAATGTGTAAAAGTTGCCTATCTAAAACATATGCACATATCGACATATTCCCTATCTATAGCACATTTAAAATATGTAAGTTTGTTGGATTTCTAGTTTTCAGAGACATAATGTTGGAACCCAGAACATGGTGGACATTTCACCAGAGTTAGTTCAGATTTTTGGAATGCACAAATCTCTATTCTTAACATCTCTCCTTGGCTATTTTTACACTGTTGCTGAAGAAATCTTATCTTTGTACCCAGAAACAATTTATTTATTTATTTTTATTTAGTCTTTTGGTAACTGGGTAAGGCCCACTAGGCAAAAGTGCCTGTTTTCAGGGGTGACCCGGGATCACTGGGCAGTTAAGTGACTTGCAGAGCCACACAGTATGCAAGTGGAGGCTGTGAGAATCAAACCCAGATAAGGTCTGCTGGATGTACAAAGCTCGTTCACAGCTCATTACTCTAACCTCTAGGCTATAATGCCAGCCCATGCCATGCTGTGTAACATTTTATGAGTTATAGCTCCTAACTTGTACCTCTGTACTTATAGTGCATCCGATTTAATTTGGTTGGTAAGTACTCTACAATGATCGGTATCATAGGGGCACCACAATACTTAGCTAGTTAGTAAGTTAGTTAGAATTTTGGTAACCAGGAGAGGCACAGTGAGCCAGGGTTCGTTTCCAGGTACAAAGCAGGAGGAAGGGGAAGTAGAGATAAATATAGTACAATAATGTAAGACGCATTGAAGACAATATAAATATTGCATTTACAGGTAGTAAGTATTTAAATCATGGGACATTTGGTACAGTCTGAGGTAGAAACATACAAACAATTAAGCATAGCTAGGATGTTAGAATTTTAAGGAGGTAATAACTTACAATTTTACTGAAATTGGTACAGAAAGAGATATAGGCACAACGGGTTAGCATACCCATAACATTTAAAGGAGGCTCACATTGAATGGCAGTAAAGAAAGAATCTTGGAGTAGGAAGGAAAACAAGGCTCCTGTGGGCAACAGGTGTTAGTGGGGTTGGGGAGAATAAGATAAATCAGGTAGGGTAGGAATGTGGAAAGAGATGCATAGGGACAGCAAAGTCAGGAGGAGGAAGGACAGAAACAAGCAGAAGAAAAGGTTTGGGAAAGAGTACATTTTTATACAGTACAGGGATGGAGATAGCCAAGAGGTGCTTGGAAGAGAGTTCCAGAGGGAAGGGAGATGGTAAGAGAAGGCCGCCTGCCCCAAACAGGAGTGAGGAAGGGGAAGAGAAAAGGTATGAGGGTCTCTGGCGTGGAGCTGATAAGAGGAGGGAGATAAGGGGGAGAGTAGAGAGGAGAGGTATGTGGAGAGAGAGCAAAACCAGAATTTGGAAATAAGGGTGGAGTCATGGAGCTGGCGGCAAATTTGGTGGGAAGGGACAGATAGAGATAGTGAGGGAGGAGTGCAGTGTACTGTGGTGAGTACAGGGGGATCATCAGTGGCAAAGCAGCAGAAAGCATTGAAAAGGGTGTTTAACCTTGGAAGGGATGAGACAGGACCATAGACAAGGACAACATCTGCATAATCAAATACAGGGAGGATGATTTTGGTGAGTACCTCCCGATGAATGACAGAGAAAAGGGTGTCCTTGTTCCTGTACATAGACCCTAGTTTTGGACAGAGTTTGGAGTGAATAAAGTCTATGTGAGATGAGAAGTTGAGTTGACTGTCCAGTCAGATGCCCAGGTACCTATAGGAGGGGACTGCTTCTAAGGTGGTACCATCAAGGGTATAAGAGGAAAGGAAGCAGAAGATTTTGGCTAGCTTTTGTGAAGAAACAAAGGACATGGAGTTGGTTTTCTTTGAGTTAACCTTTAGCTGATTATCTTGAAACCAGTGTCACACTCTTGTGAAGTCACTCTGTAGTTTGGACTCTACCTCCGGGGTTGAGGGGCCAGTGGTGTAGAGAATGGTGTTATCTGCATAAAGATGGATCTGAGAAGAGACACAGATAGATGGGAGGTCATTTAAGAAGATAGAGAAGGCCAAGAATAGATCCTTGTTGAACACCCACGTGAATAGAAAGGGGGTGAAGGGTGCCTCCAGCCTCGACACATTGGGTTCACCCAGTAAGGCAGGACCTGAACCAATACATGGCAGTGATAGAAAGGCCAGTGGATTGAAGCTTGGCTAGGAGAAGAGTGTAAGAGGCAGAATCAAAGGATTTAGCAAGGTCAATAAAGATAGCAGCAATGATGTGACCATGGTCAATGCCCATGAGAATGGTATCAGTCACTCAGAGTACAGACATCACAGTAAAGTGTTTTTCCTGAAGCCAGGTTGAAATAGAGACAGAAAATCACAGAAAGAAAGAAAATCAGGGAGCCTTAAGAAGCAAAGGAATTTCCAAAGTTTAGCCAGTGAAGGAAGAAGGGGTGTGGGCTGGTAATTGCCAGGAGTGGAGCGATCACCTCCATTATGCAGGGGTATAACTTTTGCTGCTTTCCAGTTTTGGGGAACAGTACAAAGAGTGACAGAGAGATTTAACAGGTGATAGAGAGGAAGGGCTATAGCAGGAGTGGAGATCTGGAGAATGCCGGGATCAAGGCCATCAGGGCTAGATTTGTGAGGTTGAGGGAGAGGAGAGCATGGAGAACCTGCTGAGCAGAGACATGGGAGAAATGGAAGTCACTCAAGAAGAAGGGGGGTTGGCAGGGTGGCTAGGGCTTTTTCTGGACTAGATGGGAGGGCACAGGTTGTGCAAAAAAAGTTAAGGATAGAAGCAACAGAGGATGGGTCCGAGACAGGCTTGCCCTCAACAAGCAGGGTGGGAGGGGAGGACTTGGGAGGGGGGTTAAAAAGGGAGTGAAGAGCCTGCCAAAATTTAGATGGGAAGTCAATATTTTACTGAAGGGTCACCTTGAAATAATGCGCTTTCACTGCACTTATGGCCTTCGTGCAGGCATTCCTTAGGGAATGAGAATGCTGTCGATCATAAAGGGATAGGCAGAATTTGTTACGCAACTAGGCTTGATCGCAGGATTTACAAAGCTGAATTATATCGGCTGAGATCCGGGGTGATGGGATCTTTGACTCTACACTTTCTGGGAGGGGCGTGGGTGTTCCACACTTTATTTAGAACGTGGCTGAAAAGGGTGAGGACAGAATCGTTACCTGGGGCTGAGTATACTAAAGACCAATCATAGGAGGAGAGGTCATGGAGAAGGGTTTCAGAGTTTAGTGACCTAAGAGACCTAATCCACAAAAGTGTGAGCAGGGAGGAGGCTGGCAATTACAGGCCAGTTATCCTGACCTTAGTGGTGGGGAAACTAATGAAATCACTACTAAAAGAAAGGTTTATGATGTATCTCAAATCCAATGGTGCACAGGATCTGAGGCAGCATGGATTCACAGTGGGAAGATCTTGTCAAACAAATCTGATAAATTTCTTTGACTGGGTGACTAGGGAGGTGGATCAGGGAAGGGCAGTGGATGTGGCCTACCTGGATTTCAGCAAGGCCTTCGACACTGTCCCACATAGGAGGCTAATAAACAAGCTGGGCAGCCTGAGAGTGGGTTCAAGGGTGGAGAACTGGGTCAAAAGTTGGCTGAGTGATAGGATACAGAGGGTGGTGGTGAACAGAGCTCAATCTGAAGAGAAGGGGGTGGCCAGCGGGGTCCTGCATGTATCAGTGCTTGGACCAGTCCTCTTTAATGTCTTCCTAAGTGACGCTGTAGAGGGTCTGGAAGGGAAGGTGTGTCTCTTTGCAGACAACACAAAGATCTGCAACAGGGTTGACACTCCCGGAGGTGTAGAAAAATTGAGAAGAGACCTAAGCAAGCTTGAGGAGTGGTCAATGATATGGCAGCTGAGATTCAATGCAAAGAAGTGCAAGATCATGCACTTGGGGCATAGAAATGCTGTGGAGGAGTACATGATGGGGGGAAGGTACTAATGTCCACCAAACTGGAAAGGGACCTGGTAGTAATCATATCTGATGATCTAAAGGTTACCAAACAGTGTGAGAAGGCTGTGAGGCGAGCCAGTGGAATACAGGGGTGTGTAGGAAGAGGTATCTTCAGCAGAAGGAAGGAAGTGGTGATGCCACGGTATAGAACATTGGTGAGACCTCATCTTGAGTACTGTGTCCAGTTCTGGAGGCCACATCTCTTGAAGGACATATACAGAGTAGAAGCGGTTCAGAGAAGAATGACAAAAATTGTACAGGGGCTGCACCAAAAGTCATATGAGGGGAAACTGAAGGATCTCAATACATTATTCCTTGGAGGGACGGGAGAGGGATATGATAGAGACTTTCAAATACCTCACTGGTGTAAATAAGGTACAAGAGGGTAGCATCTTTAAAAAAAAAAAGATGCTCAAGAACAAGGGGCCATGATACGGAAATAAAGGGGGGTAGACTTTGGAGTAATGTGAGAAAGTACCTTTCCATAGAAAAGGTTGTGGATCCATGGAACAGCCTCCCACCAGAGGTTGTAGGGGCAAAAACGGTAGTGGGATTCAAGAATGCATGGGACTGGCAGAAAGAAACTCTAGCCATAGGAAAGAGAGGGTGAACCACAGATCATTTAGGATCTGTGGTATATGAATCAAGGTAGGGAAAATGTGCTAACTGGGTGGGCCAAGTGGTCCTTATTTGTTATGTTTCTATGTTAATCCAGTTATATTTGGGAGGGGAGTGGGGTATACGTAATTTACATACATAGTAGGCCATGTAGTGGTCACTAAAAGAGTCAGGGAGTGTGTCAGCAGAAGAGATATGGTGGGGTGGGAGGACCCCCCGACAGTGACATTTTGCCAGCCATGGTGGGAGACCCGCTGGAACCCAGCGCTGTCTGTTGGGGGTCTTGCACCCTCCCAATCAGCTCTGACTGGAGTTGGGAATCCTTAAGTGATGGGGGGTGTGGGTGGTGCAGCCCTCCATGTGGGGGGTTTGAGGGGCAAGGCCCCTGAAGAAAACAAAAGAACAAAGTGTGAACCAGGAGTGGACTGCAGAATACGGTTGACCTGCCAGTGTCGCTGATGGGGTGTTCAACAGAATTTTTGTCAGACTCCTATCGTGGATCTGGAGGAGGGCACCCATTTCAGGAGAAAGTGGTTTAGTGAGACTGGGTTAGGTCTGGTGGGCTCATTTATTAGTTGTTGGAGGTTCAGAACTCATACATTTTAATAGAAGGTTTCAAGGTGGGAAAGAACCAGATTAGATAGAAATCCCTGAGTATAATTAACTCACCCAAGGCGGAGAGGGATATGAGGGAAGAAATGGTGTCGACAAGGGAGGAGTGAGGGAGAGAGAGTTTAGGTGAGACATATATCACTGCTACAAAGATAGAGAGGAAGGAGATGACCTTTAGATTAACAAGAATGACCTTGTGTGAGGACGGGACAGATTTACAGTAAGAGACTGAGTAGGATAAGTTATGGTAAGCATAAATAGCAATGCTGTCACCTCATTTGCCATGATCTTAAGGAAAAAGTTGAAATCAGGGAAGGAGAGTTGGGTGTCAGAGATTCTGGAGGAGAGCCAGGTTTAAGAAATATAGAGAACAGCAGGGGAATACAGGGAGACCCAGACTTTTAGGGCACTGAGTTTAGGAAGCAGACTCCTAATATTAAGGTGGCACAGCCTGAGGTCTTTGGCAGGGGAAAGGGGGAGGGGAGAAGTACTGGCCAGGGATAGGTTGAACATCATCTGCTAGGAGGAGGAAAGGGAAGGGTAGGCTGTGGATAGCTCTGCACTTACCCTGGTGGCAAGGAGGTTTTGGTTTGGGTGGAGAGGGAGGGGAGAGATGAAGCCTGAGGAAGAGCTTAATGTTAAGGGAGGGGGAAGGAAGTAAGCCCAGATGAAATATGAAAGAGGAGAGCTGAGGGAGGAAAAGAGAAGCAGGGGTGATGAGGTAGGTGTAGGAGAAAGGAAGGTGAGGTAGTGGGCGATTTGGGGGGTAAACCAGCTGAGGGGTATGACAGTTTTTGGTGTCAGGAGGAGGAGGAGGAGATTGTGAGGAATTGAGGGGAAAAACAGGGAGGTAAACAATTGAGAGGAGGAGGGAGGATATGATTCATGATTACAGGAGGAGAAGGGAAATATTGTTGGGGAAGGAGAAGGAGCAGAGCTGGAGGACAGGGAGGAGAGTTGAAGAAGAAGAAAGAAAGCAGGAGGAATAACAGGGCAAGGTTATATGGGGCAGGCAGAGGGGTCCTAGGTTGGAAGGTCATGGGGCTTGAAAAGAGGAGACAGGAGAGAGAGAGAAAACTGCTTTTAGGAGTAGGGGAGCATGAGAGGGATGCAGCATGAGAATAGAAGCATAGAAACATAGAAGATAATGACAGAAGGAGACCATTGGTCCATCTAGTCTGCCCAATGGTTACCAAAGCCTTCTATAGGTCCTGGGACCTGGTCCCCCACCCTCTGTACCTTGTTAAACTCTTACTCTGTCCCACCCTCTCTTGAAAACTGCCATGGTTTTAGTGCCCACCACCTTGGTGGGCAGTCTATTCCATGGTTCAGTGACTCTTTCTGAGAAGTAATACTTCCTCAGATCCCTTTTAAAGCTTCCACCCCTTAGCTTCCACTCATGTCCCCTGGTGGCTGAGCCTTCTAGTCTGTTAAAAATGTTTGAGGGGGCATTTTGTTAATTCCCCTCCTCATGAATTTGAATGTCTCAGTCATGTCACCCCTCTGCTTTCTAGTCACTAGAGAGTACATTTTATTTATTAATTTATTGAATTTTGGTAACCGGGTAAACCCACTGAGACAAGACAGTCCCTTTTTCAGTGGTGACCTGGTAAGTGCAGTACATTGATAGTGCAATAGTTGACACAGGGAACCATACAGGTATGGCAATTGCAATAACAAGACCAACTAATATAGTTACAGGAACATGTCATAGTACTACACAATTATGTCATACAAACATTCACACCTAGCATAAAAAAATGTAGCGATCGTAATTACTTGTTAAGAACCTCTAGTATAGATAACAGTACCATAAAGTATACTATGGCAGACAGTAACATAATCATCAATTCCTATTTACAGATAACTTTGTACATAATTCAGATTGTACAGATAACATTGTACCTAATTTAGAAATCCAGTGATGCTAAGCACACAAGCAGTGGAGAGGTAGAAAGCCCAGAAGTCATCGATAGCAGGAGCAAGGCGGGGCAGCTAGATGAGATAGCAGTGAGCACTGAAATTAAGGGACCGAAGAGCAAGCCAGGACTTAGGAGGTAACAAGTTCCAGGAGGACACAGCAGAAAAGGCAAATGATCTCCGGGCCACAGAGACACAGGTTTGGCACTACGAGAAGGGGTAGGGAGGCAGATCTGAGAGCAAGCAGAGGGGGTCAACACTGGATGATATCAGCTAGGCAGGGAGGTGTGGATTGATATACTAGCTTGTGAATAAAGCTCAGGGTGGCATAGCACAGTTTGGCCTCATAGGGCAACCATCCCAGGGCAGATAGAACATCGCAATGATGATGATGGCAAGTGTGGGTTCCCAGAGGAAATCTACCCAGTCTGTGGTAGACCTGTCAGAGGTGAGATGATTTGGTTGCAGAGGTCGAGAGAAGCAATGGGACACCATACAAGAGGAGAGGCAGGAGAGTGGCATCCGCAGTCTTGCGACAGCCAGTTGAAGTAAGGAAGGGACAAATGTGGTAAAGGACAACGATTTTTTTGGTTAAGGATTTTGGTGAGAGCTGTTATGTGTGCATGCAGTGGAAGTGAGGGATCCAAGGTGACCCCCAGGTATTTAAATGACTCAACAGATTCAAGGGCAGTCCCAGTAGGTGAGAGCACAGCCAGAAGGGAGAGGGTGCATGCAGGTGATCTAGAGAACAACATGCACTTAGTTTTTTTAGTGTTCAGTACCAGTTGCTTTTGAATGAACCAATCCTCAAGGGAGGTACATGTTCAATGTCTTTAGTTTCTCCTCGTAAGAGAGCCACTGGAGGCCCCAAACTATCTTGGTCGCCCTTCTCTGCACAGTCTCCAGCCTATCTCTGTCCTTCCTAAGGTGAGAGCACCAGAACTGGACACAGTATTCCAGGTGGGGTCTGACCAGGGAATAGTATAGTAGAAGGATCACGGCCCTGACCCTACTGTCAAAATCTCTCCCTGTACTCCACAGCATGTTATTTTCTTTGCTGTAAGCTTTGTTGCATTGGCTTGACTGCTTAAGGGTGTCACATATGATGACCTCAAGATCCTTTTCCTGTTGATTTGGTCCCCATAGAGCCAGTACCCTGCTCTAGGGTTCCCCTTGCCCAGATGCAAGTCTTTGCACTTTTTTGCATTGAACTGTAACTGCCAAACCTTGGATCATCTCTCCAATTTTTTCAGGTCTTTCTGCAAGACCTTCACTGCCTCAGTGTTATCAACCCTACCACCTAATCTAATCTCCTAATCACCTGCAAAGAGGGCTATTTTGCACTGAATGCCTTCTCCAATGTCACTAATGGACAAGACAGATCCCTGTGGCACTCAGTCAATAACCTCCCTCTCACCTGACTGCACCCCATTGACCATCACTCTCTGCTGCCTGTCCTTCAGCAAGTTTCCCGCCCACCTGACTATGCGCCCAGCAGTGCCTAGGTCCTCTAACGTCTTTGATAGGCATTATGTGGCACTGAAACAAAGGCCTTACTAAAACTGAAGTATAGGAGATCCATTGGGTGGCCTGTATCTAATTCCTTAGTCACCCAGTCAAAGAACGTAATGAGGATTGTCTGGCATGACCTCCCTGCTACAAACCCATGTTGTCTCCCATCCTGAAGTCAGATTTTCTCCAGGTATTCTACTAGGTCCTGTTTAATTAATGTTTGCATTAATTTCCCAACTATAGATATGAGGCTCACTGGCCTGTAATTGCTGGTCCCCTCCCTACCCTCTCCCTTGTGGAGAGGTACCACATCTGCTCTTCTCCAGTCCCTAGGCACGATTCCAGTCTGTAGTCAGTGGCTGAACAAATGTGCCAGGGGTCTGCCTATTCCTTGGAGAGTTCCCTCAACACCCTCAGGCATAGTCCATCCGGTCCAGGTGCTTTGTCTACTTTATGATGATACAGTGCTTCCCTTATCTTGTTTGTGGTGAATGTCACTGTCACCATTCTTGGGATCCCCCTATCCTCAGCCTTTATGCCACTATCTTGAATGGGTCCATCATGCTCCTTGGTGAATACCAAACAGAAGAAGTTGTTTAGGGCAGATGCTTTCTGTTCATCATCCTTGATGATGAGATCACCATCTAAGAGCTGAACTATTCCCCCTCTCTTTTTTCTCTTCTTCTGAATGTAATGAAAGAAGTGTTTGTCCCCCGATTGGAACCCCGCCGCAGTCCGAAGCTCAGTTGCTGCTTTTGCCTGTCACACTACCCTCTTAGCTTCTTTGATCTTTTTCCCTGATGCTGAGCTGATTTGCACCAACAGGAATTCTACCCCTTCTATTTCTCTGACGTTGAGTGTTGTGGCTGTCACCCCTTCCCAAACATAAAGTACTACTTCTCCCCCATGGCTCCCTTCCTGTCTCTTTTATGCAGCAAATAGCCTGGTATCAAGAGGTCCCAATCATTGTTATCCATAGCCCTTGTCCCGTTGTTGCCACCAGGTCTAGTTGACTGTCTGCCATTGTTGCCAGCAGGTCACTCACTTTATTTCCCAGGCTTCTTGCATGGAAGCACACTCCCCTCCAAGTATCTGCCAAAGCATATTTTTTGGCTTCTTTTGGTTTTGGCTGCCTCTTATTGGATGCTTGATTCCCTTTATGGTCTGTCTGTGCACCCTTTTGTACCCTACAGTTATTTCTTGTTTGAAGTAGAGTATTCTACATTACTGGGGGAGTGTCAGCTAAGTTCCTATCTTCCATGCTGATAGGTTCCCTACCTCTTTCCTAGTTTAAATGTCCCACAAAGACATCACATTTCTGTCTGAGCACACTCACCCCTTCCTTCGTCAGATGAAGTCCGTCGAACTTGAAGAACTTCCTCTTTCAAAAGCTCCCCCAAGCTCCAATGAAATGATAGCCTTTTTCCACACACCAGCCATGCAACCCTGTGTTGAATTCTTCAATCTCTGTTTCTGAGTTTGCTGGTGTCTGCTCCTTTGCCCCATACCAGGAGGACCTCTGAAAAGGCCAATAAAGGGGAAACAAGAAGTCAACTGTTCACTTATCTTCACAAAGCTTTTCCTCCTGTCCTCCACCATCTGGTTTGCTAGGTTATTAGTTCCTAAGTGTATCGGTTCTGTGAGTTCTCCGTTTCCCTCTCCATTCACCATCTTCCTGATGCGTTCTGCATCTCTCTTTGCCGAGGCTCCTGGTAGGCTTTTGACTGTTACTTTGGTCTGTGCATCTTCTCTCAAATGACTTTCCACACCTCTGATTATTGAGTCACCTACAACAAGAACCTTTTCAAATTTCTTTTTCTGTATTTTTTCTGGCTACCTTGGAATGCCAATGCCCTGCTCCAGCCAGTCTCCCCACCTGGCACAATGTTTCCCCTGTTGGAGTCAAAATCCTGCACCTCCACCAGGGGTGCAAAGCTGTTTGTGGTTGGGGTAGCCTGAGGCCAGGGAGGGTTCAATTGGTTCATACTTACAACTTTCCCACTCCACCACCTTCTAGGCCCCTTATAAACCACTTACACTTAAAACTTTAGCAGACAACCCAGATGGCAGTCATTGAAACCCCTCCATTCACCTCCCTGGCAGGCCACTGTCTGAATGTTAGTGGTAATGTAATGGTATTTACATTGCATAAAACTGAGATCAGATGCTTCAGCTAGTTAAACTACATTCCTTGATGAGCAGTGATGGTAAATCTCAAAACTCCCACATTTTTAGATCCCCCACCCATAAGCATGTAAGTAGTGCCTGTAGCTACTACCTTAAATGGTTGTCCAGTCCAGGCAGGCTGGTATTTTCTATTGTTATACTAATCCCAGACTAGATGTAGGAGCTGCAGGGACTTAGAAGCACAATGACTGAAGCTGAAAACTGAGACAAAAAGAGTTCAGGAAGAGAAAGGACCTATTGCACATATACTTGCAAAAATAATGTTCCCAAACTACCAGAGAAATAAATGTTAAAACCCAGTTTGCATTTTTAATACTTCTCTTGTAACAGAGCAGTAACTGTTACACAGCTGACAATATAACTGAGGCTGAGCTGGCAGTTTGGACATAAAGAAAGGTGAGGAAGTGGAAAACGAAATCCATTTAAAATAAACATAATTAAACTCTTACAGAGATGGTGCTTCACTGGTTGGAAGGGTCATAATGATAGTCAGGGAAAGCCTTAGAACAAAACAAGCAGCATTGATCCATCCATACTTAGTAGCTGCTTTTTAGGAGTCAGAGGGTGGTAGTTGGGGTGGGGATTCTTGGAGGCTAGGCCAGTCACTAGTGGGGTCAGATACGGCTCCATACTCAGTCTGGCATTATTTAACATCTTCATCGGTGATACTGCAGATGGGATAATGGGTAAAATATGCCTGCTTGCAGATGACACAAAGCTCTGTGAAAGACTAGACATGGAGGAGGGGATACAGGAACTCAGGGAGGACCTGGCTAAGTTAGAGAAATGGTTAGGTATTTGGCAACTGGACTCCAATGCCAAAAAGTGTAAGGTAATGCACTTGGGGGTGAAGAATCCAGAGATCAAATACTGCTTGGGTGATGTGCAAGTTACCAGGTCAGAGGAGGATAAGAACTTGGGAGTGATCATTAAAAATGACCTGAAGTCCTCAGCACACTGTAAGAAAGCAGCAGCCAGAGTGAATCAGATGCTAGGAGGACATAACCAGGGGTATAACCAGCAGGAAAGTAGAGTTTTTTCTGCCACTTTACAGATCCATATTAAGCCCACACCTAGACTACAGTGTGCAGTACTGGTGCACTCACCTAAGAATGACATCAACATTCTGGAAACAGTCCAGAGAAAGACAACAATAATGATCCAGGGACTGCAAGGCAGAACATATGAGGAGAGACTTAGAGATCTTAAAATGTACTCTCTGGAGGATAGAAGGGAGGGGGTGACATGATTGAAACTTTCAAGTACCTTAAGGGTTTCAACAGCGTGAACTCTGAGGGTCTCTTCAGCCTTAGTGGGAACATGACCATTATGGTCACTTCTTCAAACTGGTGTAGGGAAATTCAGGAGAGAAATGAGGCAGCAGTTTTTCATGGAGAGGGCTGTTGTTCAGTGGAATGAGTTGCCAGTAGAAGTAGTCTCTCTGAAGATGGTGGACAGCTTCAAGAGAGATTTGGACAGAACAAAGGAGAAAGTTGCATGTAGTGGATGGGGGTGGTAGGGAGGTAATGCACCAGTGGGGAGGGAGGAGCAGATAACAAAGTGGGAGGGTGAATCCCTAGGGAGACACAAAGGGTCTGCAGACTCAAGCAGACATGATAGATCAAAAGGCCTTTTTCGGCTGGCTTAAAGAGCCATTGATGCTTTGAGAAGAACTTTCAAAAACATAATATTTGGGCACAAAGCAGCTTATTTTTCTGATCAGTTCAGTATTTCTTATCCCCATTACTTACTACTGAGGTCATTTGCTTCAAAAACTGGGCAGTTATTTCTTAAGAGTTCATCAGTTCCTATTGCTTCTTCCCAACCTGATATCATAATACTCTGCTTGTGACATCACAGTTTTTCCCACAGTAACAGACTGTGATGTCACAACGGGGTATTATAATTTCAGGTAGGGATTAAGCTATAGAGACAGATGAACTCTGAGGGTTAAAAATCTTGTTTTTGTGGGAATTTCTTCAGTAATAAATAATGGAGAGGAGAAATCAGTATAAGGTATAAGAAATACAAGTTGACCTTTGTCTAAATATTATGTTTTCCAAAGTTTTCCCAAAGGTGTCAGCTACTCATTAATTATATGTTCATATGTGTGTTCATATGTTATTACAGTAATTCCATCTATTCTTTTTTTTACGTTAAACATTTTATTAAAACAATCAGAAAAAACATCAGCTACATAACATCAGAAGGCAGAAAGAAACACACTAAATAGTAAACCTCACTATTAGAGTACAAGGAAATGGTCAACCAAATGGAACCAGGGATAACAAAAACATCAGAAATCAATATCCCAAAACTGTCAAAAACACAAACTTGTCAAAATATGAAGGAAAAACAAAGAAACTAACCATTCATGAAAATGTAAATGACTGTACCAAAACAATAAAAGACCAGGAATGAGTACCTAAAAATGAGGGAGAAAAGGAAATCACTGGGTGGTCAGGGGAGCATAAATGGGCCTAAGGAGAACTAATCAGGAGGGAGACATGAGGCGTTAGTACCTAAATAAGCTAAATTGGGGGCCCAAATGGCCTCATAAGTGGGCATTTGGGGAAAAGCAATATGTAAAAGGTGTTCCAAAGAGGCAAACTGACCAAGTGCTAAGAACCACTCATGAAAGGAGTGAACCTCCATGGTTAGCTGTCTAGGAAGAAGGAGCTTTTTGGTAAGGAGAACAGCTGCATGGGCCCACTGCAAATGAGGGTTAGAATGAGGTATGGTAGGAGATGAAAGACCCAGTATGATAAGGGGAATATTGAGGGGGACATAACATGGAAAGACGGTCTTGCAAAAATGTAAAACCTGGCCCCAAAAAGGGTGTATATGGGGACAGGACCAAAATAGGTGGGAGAGGGAACCTTGCTACTGATTGCAATGGCAGCATTTCTCATGAGGGAGAATACCATGACCGTGCAATGATTGAGGAGTCTCGTACCAGTGATGCAGGATTTTCAACTGAATCAATTGGGCATGAAGGCCACAGCAAGCCGTATGAGTGCAGAACCAACACGTATTACACTTTTACTAAGAAATGGGGGTGTTCTGCTCCATCGCTTATTTATTTTCAAGGGGAATAGTAGGGTCTCAGCAGGAATCATGAAGCAGAGTGTAGAATGTGCTGGCTTTGCCTCTGGGAAGAGAAAGCCACTGAGAAATAAGGATATCAGGAGAGGAAGAAGGGGGAGATTTAAGCATAGGGATAAAGGCAGATTGGAGTTGAAGGTAATGCTAGTATTCTTGAAGAGGAAGGGGAAACTGGCCCTGAAGAGTTTCAAACAATAATAAAGAAGCAAGGTTAGGGATACACAGTTGATAAAGTTGAAAAATACCAGAGCGTTTCCATGCTGCTGAATTGACGGGGTGCAGCCAATAAGAATGTTGGGGTTATACCAAAGGGGGGGGTGTATGCATGGAGGAGGGGATTTAAATTAGTCCTATGTGCAAAAGCCTGTCAGGACCAGATAGAGATGGGAAGAGTAGGGTGGTGCTGAGGAACAAAAGCACTAGGTAAATAAAAGGCCCATAATGGCATAGTTGCTTTGAGTAAACAGCTTTCTAAGTCAATAAAAAGTAGGGCAGAAGGGTGATGAAGAGAAAACCAGTGAAGGACTTGAGTGCAAATGAAGGATATGTGATCATTCTTAAAATAAGCAAAGCCCCACCCCCACTCCCCAGACCATTGCTGATGCAATTTGAATGTCTGATCCTGAGGGCATCTCCCATCGCATAGGAATGGCCTTCAAATGGCTGAACTTGTCAAAGTACCTTTCAGGAATAGCAATAGGGAGATGGGAGAGGAGATGTAAAATGTTATGGACAGACATCATTTTAATAGTGTTAACCTTCCCAGTGAAGGAGAGGTTAAGAGCCTTCCAGCATAACAAGTCAACCGCTAAGGTGTCAAGAAGAGGATTAAAATTAGCCTGGCAAGTCTGATCAAGAGATGGGGCAATACATACACCAAGATACAAAATACTTTCCTCCACCCATTTCCACAGAGTATGAGCAAAATGGGAATGAAGGCATAGGTGGTTGAGGGGCATAATTTTGGATTTGTTGTGATTAACCCTTAGGTCAGAGATAGCAGAAAAAGAGGCCAAAATAGATTGTAAGGGAGTAATAGACATGGAATCATTAGATAGGAGGACTAATAGGTCGTCCACATAAATAAGACATTTGTACTCTTAAGGGGAGGTGTGGAAACTCAAAATCGCAGGGGAAGAACACAAAGCCAAAAAAGGGGTTCAATGGCCAAAAGAAAGAGTAGAAGAGAAAAGGAGCAACCATGACAGGTTCCCCAAAATAGTGGAAAGGGCTGAGAAAGAAGGCTATTGGTAAGAATCCAGGCAGTCGAATTAGTATACAGAGTTTGCACAGCAGAAAGAAAATATGGGCCAAATCCCATGTGTGTGTTAAGACCTCGAACGAAAAAGGTAATTCAATAGAATCAAATGCCTTCCAGCAGTCGACAGTGAGACCGGTGGTGGGTGTGGATAGGGAGTGGGCTATATACTAGATATTAAACAGGGTAAGAAGATGGTCTGAACTGAGGCAACCCTTAACAAATCTAGCCTGAGCGGGATGGATAAGGGATGACATGATTTTTTCCATATGGATGAAAAGATTTTGGCCAGAATTTTAGCATCAGCATTAATTAGTGATATGAGTCTATAACTGCCAAGTAAAAGTGGATCTTTGCCCTTCTTGGGCAGAAGAGTGACAGTGGCCTCCCCTGACAGCAGCCAGTAGGGAACAATGTATTATAGCAAGGGAGAAGACAAGAATAAGAAGAGGTAGTAAAATATCAAGGAAGGAGAAATAAAATTTAACAGGAAAGCTGTCCCACCGGAAGATTTGTTCCTCCATAGTGCCATGACTACAGAATCTATTTCTCTAGCTGAGATCGGGCTTTCTATGATAGACATTGGGAGGGTGAAAGATGGGGCAGCATCAAGGGATCAAGAAAGGAGGCCAATTGATCCGGGTGGGATTAACACATGAGCGGTGTAAGTGGGAGTAAAACTGCTGCATAATGGAATTAATACAATTAGGGTCTGTGTAAGTATGACCATCAGAATCCCACAATCTGGCAATGTAACAGTCCACCTGTTGCTTGTACAGCAGATGCACCAGGATTTTACTGGAGTGCTCATCCCCTCTCCCAATACTTATGATTTGTATGTAGAAGCGCAAGCTCAGCCTAGCATGTATAAAGGCTGTTAAGGGCTGTTATGGCCTTAACCAACTCATAAAGGTCCATAGAGAGATTGGTTTTAAGCTGGGATTCCAAGGAAACCAATTTAGCTTTGAGAACTTTGGCCTCCTACTCTTGGTTCTTATGCCTATGAACAACAAAACTAATGATACGGCCCCTGCTAAATGCCTTTAGGGTGTCCCAAAGAACATCATCGGTAATGAAGCCATTGTCATTAGTAAGCAAGAAAAACTTTATCTCCTGTTGAACCCAGGGAATAAAGAAAGGGTTCTTGAGGAGAAGGTGGTCAAGCCTCCAGGAAGATGTGTTGGGGGGGGGGGGGTTCAAGGAAAGGAGATGGAGGTGGGAGCATGATCGTAAATTATAATAGGGTGAATCTGAGTGGAGGCTATGATATGGGTAGACTGTGGAGATGAAAGCCATAAATCAATATGACTATAGCAGCAATGAACAGGGAAGCAAAAAAAAAAGTCCTTCACTGTGGGGGAGTGTATACGCCAAATGTCTGTTAAAGAAAATTCCTGGATCAGCTCAAGGATGATATGGTGAGCTTTATGATTGGACTCAGAAAGGGTATGGGACATATAAAATGGGGGTTGAGAGTTAAATTAAAATCTCCACCTGTTACGAAAGTAGGTGTGGTCATTAAAAAGGGTGAGGTTGTCAAACAGACCCGTGACAAAAGTGGGACATTCAAATTAGGGGTATATAAATTAATGAAGATTAAAAGTCCTTCTGTGGTAGCAAATCTGTCCATAACCCACCTAAAGTCTAAGTCTGCTTGTGTGGCAACACAAGACCATTTCAGAGTTTTATGGAGTAAAATAGAACCCCCCCCCCCAGTAGGGGCAGTACTATGAACTTCCTGACCAACCCAATCACGTTTCAATTTGGAGGCTTCAGCTGATGAATGTTTGGTCTCCTGCAAAAGCAACACCTGACATCGTAATTTCTTGAGATGGGACAACACTTTTTAAGTTTCAAGGTGAATTAAGGTCTTTAATGTTCCAAGATACACAATGAATTTCAGCCACATGAAGAAAGATCAAAAATAATTATGAACAGGAGGGTAATGAAGGGGGAAGAAAAAAGGAAAGAAAGTTGTCCCCCAAAAATGCTCTAGGTACTAAAAATCTGGAGAAGAGGAGACAGTCATTGCAAGGAGACCAAACCAGCAGAAGATAAGTGACCAGCAGCATGACCATAAACAATGAATGGCCAAATAACAAGGCAGGAATAGATCAGCAATAATAACTATAAACATTGTATAACAGTCAACATGCAACCATAAATAACCATAGTGGGCTAATAATAAACTATCCAATACAGCAAATGGATCAAGTCCCATTAGGCCACAAGGTGGCAGTAATGCCATCTAAGTAGCAGGGAGTGGACTAGAATATAGCATCAAAAGAACCTCTTCCCAAGGATAGGACCACCGAGGAGTAGAAGGAAGGGAGGGAGGATAGAAAGAGAAGGAAAAGATTGAAGGGCAGGATCAGTAAAAGGAGAAATGACCATACAGAGCCAGAGATAGACAGGTAAACAGACAAAGAGGGAACCGAAGCAGAAACCAAAAACAAGGGAGGAGGCAAAAACTGAGGCGGGGGGTGGGAGTAAAGGGGGCAGTAGCACATGATGTGAGTGAAGGCAAAGGCAACCGTGAAGACTGCAATGACTTTACGCCAATTGGAAAGATGGTGACATTCGCATTCCCCCCTCCCAGAAGCGCTACAACCTCGGAGTTGGTATGTTTAGAAAGGGGTGCGGGTGGCAATGACCCCCACAATGGGAGGTGCAAGGGATGTAGCCCCCCACAAACACACCTGTTGCCATTTTTCTTTTCACTGTAAAGCCATTGCCATTTTCACAGTTGCCTTTTTCCCTTCATGGACATAACATGGAACCAAAGGGGCCCAGATAGGAAATATAGGAGTATCAAACAAAGAGAACCTAATCTTACAAAAGGGATGGCCATGTGTTAAAAAGTAATGTAGGGAGTAGAGGCAGGAGAAATAAAGAAGCACAAAGGGCAAAAAACAAGGCCCCAGCAAAGATACAGGGAACAGGAAGAAAGATTAATCAAGAACAAAAGAAAGGAAAGAAAAACAAGGAGTGACCACTTCTCTATGTCCCTTATGAAAGAGAAATAGATCTTTTTCTCTCTCTTCTGGTAAGTAATCATAAAGGCACCCAACAGTAGTATAAACAATCAGAAAAATATGAAGTAACCGAAAAAAGCAGGGGCTACACGGAGTGTAATAATCAGCAGACATCCGAGGTAAAGTCCTGTGGTCAGCATCAAGACAGTAGGATAGCCTTCAGTTCGAATCAGCCCACTGTTGAGGAGGACAAGGGTGGAGGAATCCCTGCAGAGGTACTTTTCCTGATAGTCAGGTCAGAGTGACCAGCAGTCACAGAGACAGGGGCAGTGTCCAGAGGAAGAGCAGGCTCAGTGGAAGAGACAGGAATGATAACTCTAAAGGGGAGGCATTCTGCTGTGTAATACCAGAGGTCTGGCCCAAAGAAGACAGTGACAAAGATGATGCGGATGGGGGGGGCAAACCTATTGTTTGTGAGCAGGCTCTCAGAACTGTCCGAAGAGGCATCTCTACCTTTAGTGCAGCTCCGATCTGAGGGATTCAGCGACCAGCAGTCGATTCTGTGCTGATTACAGACGCACATTTTACTGGGGTAGTGGTTGAGCCTCTGCAGCTGAGGGATTACAGAGTTCTCCACAGAAGTAGCTGCCACATCACAAGATTAAATATTTAAGTCCTCTGGAGTCTTAGTAGAGGGTGGTGGAGCAGAATCCATAGCAGAGGGGTCACTGGGTGGGGGAAGCTTAGCTGAGGGCCAGGAGCAATTACAAAATCTTCCACCACCTCAGGAGTCGAAAAAGAGTGTGGGACCCCATTCTGAAGCATTTTAAGTGTAGCAGGGTATAACAGACTGTACTGGACATTCAAAGTGTGTAGGGCATGGCGGCAGCAGTAAAACTTCTACTGCACTCAATCAGAACTGGCAAGTAATCAGGGAAAATCTGAATAGAATGCTCCTGCCAGGATAAGGGACCCCATTCTTGGGCCAGGATCAGTTGCTTCACCTGGTAGTGGAGACATTTGGCCAGGACTGCCCAAGATCACTGCCATGTTTAGGAGCAGGGGCGAGATACCTATAAGCCTGTTTGATTTCCAAGGGCCCAGACTACTGCTGGTGCAGGAGAATTGATAGGACCTGCTGGAGGAAGGCAATGGTATTCTGCCCCTCAACACCTTCGGGGAATCTGACAAACCACAGGTTGTTCCTCCTGCTTTTGTTTCCCAAATCTTCCATGTTGTCCCAAAGCACCTTATATGCCCTTTCCTGTTGCCATAGCCTGGCATCCAATTGGTGGGTCACAGAGTCCAGTGCATCAGACTTTTGCTGAACATAGGTGCAGAGAAATAGAAATAATATATTGACTAATCTGAAGGTTAGCCAATATCAGATCCCCGATCTCTGCGAGCAGCAGGTTGAATATCTCTCAAATTTCTTGCAGGCTATCCAAGGGAAAGTATGAGGAGGCCGATGAAGGAGCAGAAAGCACCATAGCCCATAATCCACACTACCAAGAAGCTTCCAGAACGGAGGGCAGCAGAGCACTCTGAGGAGAGCTGCAGTGACCACCAAATGGTAAGTAATGGAGTCAGGAGAGTCTCTAAAGCTGTTAGCTGATCTGCATTAGTAATTTGCCAGCCAAGTAGAGAAGGAAAATGGCAGGAGATATCCTAGAGAAAGAGAAGCAAAGAAATCTAAGCAGCCATCTTCTCGGCTGCTTATTGTTCCATCCATCCATTCTGATCCTGATCACCAGGACCAAAGAGGTGAAAGCAATGGAAGTGGCCAGTACTGAGTGCCTGTGAGCAGCAGTGAGTAGCATTTAATTTTGGAGCCCAAAGCTGGAGGTACAAAATATGTAAGAAGGCCCAGAATCCTGCACTGCTGTTGTGCTGTATTGTTTTGTTTTTTTTATTCAAGCCTTTCTTACCCACATTCCTGCCTTTTACAACTAGTTCAACAGACATCATTTGAATATTAAATAATATAATATATTTATATATTTCACATAAAACCCTATAGGCTGTGCCTATTTTAAAAGGGTTTAGGATTCAACAAAGGACAACAATTAGCAGGTACAGTATATAGTACAAACATACAATCATATAGCAATCCAAGACAAAGCTGAGAGAGACAGGGCCCAATTCTAGAATAGATACATATGATGTGACGTGTCTTGAACCAAAACAAATGGCACAAGTAGTACTTTGCGCCATGAGTTCTGACATTCAGAATTCCAAAAGGCAGCCTGCTACATGTCACAGGCTGCCTATGTCCAGGTGAACTAACGCTACCTGTTCACCCAGCAGCATGTTGGAAGGAAGGGTTATGACAGCATATGCGCCCTATTCCAAAAGGGCAGCTGCCACAATCCCAAATCGCTATTCTAAAAGGTCCCAGTGGGGACATTCAGCACAGTACAGTTACACCAGCTTTGAGCTGGCTTACCTGTACTCTTCTGGCTGCCGTGCCGAAGAACTTAATGCCCCCCTGACCCAGCCCCAACCCTGCACAAGGCAGTAGAACACCACCACCCCCATTGTGCATGATAGGACCTCTCCACCCGACCCCCAGCAGTCCTGGAGGTGCTCCAGCTAGATCCCCAGTACTGTGGTGTGGTGCCAACCCCCTCTTTGCTGGAGTAATTCTGCCAACCCCCCCCTTGCTGGAGTAAGTCTGCCAACCACCACCCTGGTGCATGGCCCACCAGGGCTTACAGGCTAGTGTCACGGCTGGGGGGGGTGGCTGCACCCTGTCAGTGGACAAGTCTGTGGCTTGTGACACCCTGTTCAGGTGCTCCCTTCCTTTGGTGCACCACTTTGGGTGCCGCAACTCGCAGGATGTAGCGGCGGGAACCCTGCCCGTACTGGAATAGGGCACAGGATTAATGTCGCACTGGCAAACATTGCAAGTTGCCTTTGGCAGCGACTTGCGACATGCCTTCTGGAATTGGGCCCACAGTGTTGTATTATGAACTAGAGATGAAATACATTCATATAATACAACACAACACAGTTAATACAAATAGAATAATAGATAGTGTATATTACAAGGGAGTAATACCATCAAGAGGTTTCCATGTCACCTAGAATCTTGAGATGAGATTACTCCCTTAAAATACACACTAGCCTATTTATTTTTTTCAATACAAGAATCCACGGTGATGAGTTTTGGAGAACAGCTGTGGAGTTTTGAAAAAAAAAGTTGCAGTACTGTTTTTGTCCACTAGGTGGTGCTGCCCACTAGCACTGTGGTGTACTGGGTTTACTGTTTGTCATCATTCCTGCACCATTGGCAGTGCTCGTTGTTTTGTCCTGGTACTGGCAATATAGTAGGGATACTGTTTACCTGTTTTCTTTTTCAAAGAACTAAACAAGTGCTGCTGGTCCGCCAGGTTGATTGTAGTGTTAGAGGAGGCGACAGATGTGCAGGGACATCTGTGACTTGTGGAGAAGCAGTAAGACTTATAGTAAGTCTTCAATTCCCTGTACTTTCTTTTGGTCTGCTTCTTCTGGTAAAGAACACTGTTTGTTTCGTATGCTTCCAATGAGCATGTACAGTCGGTTTTTACTGTAAGTGGAGGTTACAGTAAAAGCTGGTTTGCAGTCAGTGTGGTGCTTGCATGGTTCAGTGTTTCTGATAATACCATCATGGATAAGGTTTCTCAAAAGGTGCAGTGCTTGAAAAAAAAATCCAGCTTCTTGATAAGTTTGAGCTGCCTGGTGTGTCCTGTAAGGGACTAGCTAGCAAGTTCAGTATTAATGTCTCTTGTGTGGGCAATACAAGAAGCACTACAAGAAGACTGGAGTAGAGGCTATGGCCATATTCATGGCGAAAATGCAGTCAAACTTTATTGCTTTGGATGACTAGCTCAGCATTGTTCTGCCTGGCATTTTTCGAGGCTACTCACTCTCCAAAATTTATAATGTGGATAAAACTGGCCATTTTTAGCATTAACATTTAAAACTGAAGCTTTGTCTGGGCATAGATTGAACTGTTTTTAATGTATTGCATGTATAGTTCTACTTTTTGTATCCAGTAAACTCTCGAATATCACAGCTGCTTCTGTCTCCTTTATTTAGATAGCGCTCCGGTTGTATGCACATTCCAGTTGTATGCACATTTTCGGTTTACATAGATTACATAGATATTACAGAGCATAAAGACATTTGTCCATGAGCTCACAAATGACAATTTAAATATACCCTTTTATATTTTAACTCAAAAGAAATTTATCTAACTTTGTTTTAAATTCCAACATTGTATTGCTTTCCACGACCTCACCTGGTAGCATATTCCAAATTTCTGTTACCCTATTGTTTAACCAATATTTCCTTTTATTTGCATTATATCTATCTTTTAACGATTGATAACAATGTGCTTTAATATTGTATGGTTGATCCCTTTTTACCAGGCCAATAAGATCCCACAAATTAGTATCGGTCAATGCCCTATAAATCAGACACATGTCACCCCTCATTCTACGATACTCTAGTGAATACAGCTCTAAATATTGCAGTTTCTGCTCATAGCTCAATCCCTCCGTCCCTTTGATCCTTTTGGTGACTCTCCTCTGCACCCTCTCGATCAGTCCAACATCGCTTCTCTTGTATGGGGCTCAAAACTGAACACAGTACTCCACATGGGGATGCACCAATGCATTATACAGGGGCATCACAACTTGCCTATCTCTACATTTAATGTGCCTCTGTATACAATTTGTTATGCTGCTAGCTTTTTTTAGAGCTGTATTGCAATGAAGCTAAAACTAAGATCATTGTTAACAATGATCCCCAAATCTTTCTCTTCACCTACAGCTTTTAACACAGACCCACCTAAGGTATATTGAAACTTATTATTTTTCTTTCCAAAATGCATAACATTGCACTTATCAATATTAAAAAGAAATTGCTTTTTGGGACACTCACATATCCAAACTATTTAATGCTGTTTGTAAGACTGAGTGTTCCTCCAAATTATTTACAGGACACCCAATCCTAGTGTCATCTGCAAATTTAGACAGCCAGACCCTTGAGTGAACCTGCATAGATGAAATATATAGATTAAATAAACATGGTCCCAAAACTGACCCGTGGGGGACACCACTAGTTACTCTAACCTGGCCAGAATATTCCCCTTTTACACAGACTTTCTGGCCTCTGTCTGTAAGCCACGCGTTGTCCCATTTTTATATCCAAACTGGTATATCTAGCTCATAGAGTGATTTAACAAGCTCCCCATGGGGGAGTTTGTCAAAAGCCTCCGCAAAGTCCAGGAAAATCACGTCAACTAGATTTCCCATACCCATGGCTTTACCAACCTTGTTATAGAATTCCAGTAGGTTGGTTTGACATGACCCTCCTCTGGTAAATCCATGCTGAGTCATATCTATCCTACCTGTACTTTCCATGAATTCAACCATATAGTCCTTAATTATACCTTCCAGAATCTTACTCAGCTCGGAGGTCAGACTAATAGGCCTGTAATTTGAGACCTCCTGCCTAGAGCCTTTTTTATCTATAGGTATAATCACTGCTTGTCTCCAGGCCTCAGGAACCTCACTAGTGTCTATACTGTCCTGAAAAAGGTTAGTTACTGGACCTACTAGTAATACTGCCATTTCTTTGATTACCCTCGGATTAATCCCATCTGGCCGCTGTGCTTTATTCTGGTTTACCTTTTGTAATCTGGTTAAGACATCAGCAGGGTCTATCCTAAGACTTTGTACCCCATGTCTAGTTACCTCACTGTCTTGGAAAACTTGAGGGCTAGTATTGAACACTGATGAAAAATATACATTATATTCCGAAGCTAGTGCCCTATTTTCTATTATGTTTTTAAGGGTCCAATAGCATTGTTTTTCCCCTTTTTGCTGTTAATATATGTATAAAAGGTCTTATAATTGTCCTGGACCTTAGTGGCTATTGTATACTCATATTCCCTTTTGGCCTGAACTATAGCCTTTCTTGCAAGTTTAAGGTTTTTCCTATATAATTCCCAACCAGCTTCCGTTTTGTTATGCCTTGCTTGATGGTATGCTTTATTTTTACTTTTAATTAATCCCTTAACAAATTGGGTCATCCAAGGCGCTGATGGACTTTTGGCATCTTTATATTTATTTCTAGTTGGTACATGTCTCGAAATTAAGCCATTTATGGTATCTGTCAACTTATCCCACATTTGAGCTACTGTATGGTTCTCAAAAATCTGATTTCCAATCCCATGCAGTCGGGTCTTGCCTCATTTGTGCAAAGTTAGCTGAATTGTATCTATGAAGTACAGTGGTACCTTTATTATCACCTAGAATACCAGAGTACTGAAACCCTACTATAACATGATCACTAGAACCCAAGGGGGGAAATAAATTACAATTTATAATATAGTACCCAAGGTTACTTAATAGTAAATCCAGGATATGATTTCCTCTTGTATTGGCTGTAACATACTGATCCAAACCTATGAGACTAAATAACTCTAAATATTTGGATTCAACAGATGTGCTTGCTTTCAATGTATCCCAACCAATACCTGGGAGGTTGAAATCGCCAACCAATATCACATTACCTGCCAATGACAATTGGCTGATAAAATCTAATATAATTTCATCCTCCATTATCCTAGTGGATGGTGGCCTATATATTACTGCCAAATTAATCTTAGCTGCTCAAAGGGGGGCTAATCTTAACCTAGATGACTTCAACATCTAGCCACCTAGTTGTGTCTATACTCTCTGTAGGAATACCTTCTGCAACATATAGAGCCCCCCCCCCACCTTTAGATAGGAGCTGATCCTTATTATAAAGTGTAAACACCGGAATTTGCCTATCCTAGGTATCCTCGGGTTGCCAACATGTTTCCACTATTGCACAAATGTGTTTGTTATGAGTATTTAGAATTAGTTGTAATTCATCAAATTTATCTGTTAAACTCCTTGCATTAATGACATAAATTCCTCAATTTCTGTATGTCCTGATTTTATACTTCGCATCCCCTGCTGGTGGAGTTGAAATGATGAGCATACAATTTTTAGTTGTTGCGCTAATAAGCGCTGCCCATTTATTAAGCTGTAACCCATCCCTTGCAAATAACAGATTATTCTAAAATTCCTGCCAATGATCTATATACATATAACCTTCTCTGGCAGTCTATCTCTTAAACCAACCATTAAATCTGTAAATTTCCTGATTTATTTGTTCACTTGCCCTTGGCATATTTAGAATCCCAGAAATCAACACCTCACACCATCTGCTTCTAAATGTAGTGCCTACTGCTTCAAAATCCCTCTGTATTTCTAGAGTATTCCTTTTCACTATGTCATTAATACCCACATGTAACACTATAACTGGGGTAATGGTGTTTTCTAATAAACCTGGCAAAAGTTGCTTAATTTCACCTATGCCTGCCCCTGGCAGTACGCTCACGGTTGTGTAATCATTTTGCTGTTTACACGACACATTTTCTGCATATCTCAACATCGAATCCCCAATAATCAGGATGTCTCATGGGGTATTGCTTGCTGGGACTTGAATTTGTGATGGTATATGTTGTGCTGTATTCTGGGTACTTGTACATACATTTATTTTATCGAAGGGGTCTACAACACTATTTAATGGTTGTGATGAATACGTTACATTACTCTGTGTGCTTGTGCATACATTATCTACTACCATGGGACCCAATTCAATATTTTTTGGTTGAGTTTCATCCACCTCCTCAGTTGTTATCAGGGCCTGGAATCTGTTTGGGGTCAGGATATTTGATACGCCTCCAATATTACACCTTCCTCTTTTGTACAACATTTGTTTTGGAACCTCCAACCATTTCTCAGGACTTTTAGCTATCTCATTTGATAACAGAGTAACTTTACAATCCTCCTCAATCCTCCTCAATATTACTGCTGCTATCCTGAATAATACCCTCTGCCCTGTAGTCAATATATTGTTCCAGCAAAGATATTTCTAGTTGCACCTTTTTTCTCATTTTTAGCTCCACTAGTACAGCCTTAAGTTCATTAATCTCACAGCACTTGCAGCAAACATAATTGTCCATCTCTTCCCCTTGTATAAACATGTCACACACACTGCACAACAGCATTTTTATAATAAAATTACTCACACTTTATCTAAAATCCTGGTCAACTCAGCTTACTCAGCTGACACAGCTGACACATGCAGACCATGCGTGTCTCTGCGCGTGTCTCCATGCGCGAAAACGTGCGCCCTGCTCATGCTCGCCCTGCTCGCTGCAGTACAAGTTATACGGGTCCTGTATCCGGAAGCGGCGGTGCGTACCGATGGAATGCTTCGCAAGAAAAGTTTCGCTTTTCAAAATAAAAGTTTATCTGCCTACATATGAGCCCACACTGTAGTAAGGGCTCGGTAAAATTATAAAGCACTATAGTGTGATGGTAGTTGTGCCCCCATACACAGACTAGGGCTGCCACTATCCTCTGCCTAATTCCCTGAGGGATATTAGGGCTCCAACAATAAAAATTAACAGCAGTACAATTTACTTGTTTGTTATATCTACTCCCAGTATATTAATCAGTTCCACATAAGAAGAACTGCCCGCTGCAGTGAGATTTTATATGGGTCCGGTACCTGGAAGTGGCGGTGCGTACCACTGGAATGTTTTGCAACAAAAGTTGCGCTTTTCAGAGTAAAAGTTTATCTGCCTACATATGAGCCCACTCTGTAGTAAGGGCTCCTGATCTTAACTTTGCTGCAGGTAAAATAAAATAGTGCTATAGCGCAATGGTAGTTGTGCCCCCAAACACATACTAGGGCTGCCACTACCCTCTGCCTAATTCCTGGAGGGATATTAGGGCTCCAACAATAAAAATTAACAGCAGTACAGTTTACTAGTTCATTATATCTACTCCCAGTACATTAATCAGTTCCACATAAAGTTTGTCCTGAGCATGTGCATACATCCAGAATCCACTGTAGTATCATTCTATTATTGGGTCTGAATGATACTATTATCACTTTGCAACAATGGTATTATCATTGCTCTGGAATGGTAGCATGGCATTTTTGAATGCTTTGGAATAGTATTAAAACATACTATCCATATATTAAAATACAATCAGTCATAGGGTACAATCAGTGGGATACTGTGGCCTGCCAAGTTGCAAGGTCTGGCTAAGGACG
Source organism: Neoceratodus forsteri (assembly GCA_016271365.2). Taxonomy (NCBI): domain Eukaryota; kingdom Metazoa; phylum Chordata; order Ceratodontiformes; family Ceratodontidae; genus Neoceratodus; species Neoceratodus forsteri. Next base: position 1,038,800,221 of record CM057453.1, read on the forward strand.
GTAGTGTAGTTATTAAACAAAGGTTTACCTAATAGCTGTTCTGTGTGAAGACAGGTTCACAGATCAGCAATATCATTTGCAGGGTTTGAGGGGAGTGAGCAAGGAAAGAAGCTGGGATTTAAACAGATTTATAATCAGATGATTTTACTTTTTAAAACTTTATTATTGTTAATTTCATGTAACCATATTACATGTAACTACCATCATGCATTCATATCAAAAATACACTTGTGAAACAAGGTCAACATTGTTACAGTAACTCATAGCAAGCTCCCCTGAACATGTTACAGGACTTGGGGGAGTTGCGTATTTCTACACCATTTAGGTTGCAGTAAGACTTGATTATTAACCTTTTCCAATACTTTTTTTTTTTACCTTTTAGAATTATACTATACAAGCCGTTACAGCCATGAACAGAGACTATAATGATTTTCAAATAACACTGTGCACCCTATTAAATGGTTAAGTGTCCCACTTCATGAACTTTGGGATTATAAAAAAAATCTATAAACCGAGTACTTCCTCATAACTTAAACAGAAGTCAGCTAATGATTAGTAATGTGCAGTTAATAGTTAAGCTAAACATCCTAAAAAAATTGCAGCACGACTCTTAGACACATTTACACAGCATCATGTTTGCTCCTAACTTAAAGTGTATTTTTAAATATGAGACTAGAGATACATTGATAACAATCCCTGTTACAGCATTACTACATAAAATTTATGATCCAAATAAAGCAGTCATATGTGGCCTTATTAAGTAATAGTACTTTTTGAAATAAAACCGCAATGTCTCAAAGCCGAACAGAATGTAAACAGCACAGATAAGAGACCACGGTAAACAAGACGGGGATGGGTGAAAAATCACCCGAGAGGTTATTCCATCAGGCCCATGTACTCCATCTTGTCTCCACCAAAAAAGCAGAGCTCAATACAGTACATGGCACAAAGATTAAACAAGATTCTCGTTTCCACTTAAGAAATGTTCCAAACACCTGCCTCTCAGGCCTAACCCAATGTTGGTGCTCTTAAGCTGCTAAGTTCTCTCAAGCTACTTCATCACCTTCTGACTTGGAGTCCTCACCTCTGGTGAAGAACTGGTTCTCTATTTTGGTAAGGAGCTTGGATGATTTTAGAGAGGGGAGCAGGCCATTCCACAGTTTAGAGAATCTGAAAGAGAAACAGGCTTGGCCTAAGGATGTTTTCCTACAGGGCTGCATCAAGGTATTTTGATCAATGCCCCTTGTGGCCTAGTTTTGGTCAACAGGATGAAGCATGCCCTGCACATGGAGGGACATCAAGCCAAGAAGGGCTGTCTTGCCAGTAACCAAGGTGCTACAGTGTAGTCTCGAGTCAAGGTTTAGCCACCCAAGGTTACTATGAAGTATGTAGGAGTGGCAGTCCTGCCTTAGGTGAAGCACAAAACAGCATGCTCTGCTCAGTAGACCACTAACCCTGGGCATCACACTGTAGTCGATTATCCTGATGATGCAGCATCTGAGTAGTAGTTTTTTTTTTTTTTTTTTTTTAATCTCTGGTAGAAAGCTACAATATTCCCATGTGTATAGAGCAGCCCAAGTCTGGAGTTGGCAGTCTTGATTAAGGTGTCAACATGTGATGTGCTGCAGAGTATTTCCTTCTCTTACCTGTCCTGAATGCAGGCTCGGTTCAACCATAAGTTTCATAAGTTGGATTAAAAGTCTATAGCTTTCACCAAGCAGACTCTCCATTTCTCAACTGAAACTAATTTAACCTAAATGTGTATCTAATTTATTTTTGAAGATATTAATTGTTAAAATTAGCCCTCTCTCCCATGGTCTCCCCCACCAAAAAAATAAATAAAAACATATGTTGTGGTAATTTGAAGCTGCTATAGATGTTATGCAGCTCATCAATTGTTTATGTTTGTTTGTTTTTTGTTTTTTTTTAAGGAAAGTGGTAGGGCTCAAGAGCTGTGAATGAGTTTGTTACATCCAGCAGACCTGGGTTTGATTCACATAACCTCTACTTGTATACTTTATGACTGACCCTGAGCAAGTCACCCCACCTCCTTGTTCCCCTAGATCACCACTGAGAATTGGCATTGAAATTAAATAGAGAAAAATGGATCGGTAGGGGGTTATAACGAGGATTTTACTCCCCCAAGGAGTGGGATGCCACATAAACCCCGAGAGCGAAGCAACAAGGGATTTATTCAGGCATTCCATCTTGAAGGAGTGTGTAAAATCCAAGTTTTAAACCCCCTACCCACCCTTTATTTTGGATAATTGCTGAGGATAATTTTTTTTCTCCACAGCAATTATTCAAAATAAATGGATTTGTTTCCAGTGACAGAGCTTTGACCTGCTAGTTCTGATCATGGTGCCATGACTTGACTACTTCACAGTAAAGATGAAAAAAAAAATCATTGCTGTTAAAAATAAACAGGTCCCATGAAGTACAGTAACATCATTTACTAATGCTGCTAAATGAACGCAGACTTCTGAGAACACCAAAACATTGCGGTTCCTTGATTAGCCCCCCTACTTGGTGCTCCAGCTCACTTCAACAGTGACAGCTAAGATACAGTATATGCTCAAGATAACAGGATACAGCACAGACACAGTATAATAATTTATATCATAAAGGATAATATTGAGTAAGGAACATCTGAGTAACTAAGAGGAGCTGACTTTCTGCCGTGCTGTTTGAAGTCCTGGTAGGCTTGTCTCGAACTTCCAACATGTCAACATGTCTGACAAAATATGCACTGCCCCAAAATGCACTACAATTGTAAACTTAGTTGAAATGAAGTTTAAATAAGAAAGTAAAAACATAGAAGAAGGTACTTGTCTAGACAGCATGTCCAGAATCACTGGCGCATCAGAATGTCTCAGTCAAGATTCGGCGCCCAGCAGTGTGTCATGAGCTACTAGCAAAGAAACTGCATGGCAGAGCTGACAGAAGATGCAGTATGGTAAAAGGTAAAAAGACAACTCAGAGTGATAGAAGATGTCACCAAAGTGACATAACGTTAAAATGCTGAAGTACGAAAAATCACTTGGGCCTTCTGATAATTTCATGCATGGACCACACAGTGGAAATCTAATATTTTGCATTTCATCTCCCTACAATAATAAAAATAAAAGTTTAGGAACAGCAGAGCACGCTTACAAGAACATCCATTTTGCCAAGGAAAAATGTTCTTATAAGTGGGCTGTTACTAAAAGCGGGCTTCATTAATTTCAGATATACCATTAACCACTAATGGGTGTCAACCCCCCTGCTGGATAGAAAAAGCAAAGCACATAAAGTTTAGGCAGAAATAAATTTTGGTATGTGTTAAAAACTGTGCAATAAATACAGTAGAACACACAAATACAGTACTGTATATGCTTAAAAACACAATGAATTAAATCACTACATTCAACGCTCAATCAGTTTGTGAAAAGCACAACACAGCACACATTAAAAAGGGACCGAACTCATGCTGGCCGGGTGGCATTGAGGGCTAAGGCACTGGCCACATTTCCTTATGCTACGCCGGTGACACATGTTGGAAACGAGCATGAGTTACCAGGAGTTGGCAGGAGGAGAAGAATTAAGCATCTGTTGGACTGCTCTCCTTCTCTGGGGTGGGGGTCCACTACAGTTGGCACCTTCTTGCCCCCTGGTGGAGACTGGGGGACAGAACACAGAACACTGCACTGTAGCTTGGGGAGGAGTTTGGGGAAGATGCCTGGAGGGACCTCATGCAGACGTGTGTGAGCTTGCCTCCACCAGCATCACTGCACATCCACAGTTCAGGAGAAAATGAAAGTACAGAAACATTGAGGAGTGTGCATCCCTGGGTGAGTGACTTGATGGCCATCCTTGAACACTGACTCTGTAGGGTACCAGATCTGGATCTGGTAGGGTAGGTGAGTAGGGGGCTCCCCATCACCCCGCAATGGGGGGCAAGCCACAGTGGAAATGACATGACCTTAGTGGAGTGTGGAAGCTCGGACAGCGGCTGGGGTCTGAGGGTGGCTGCCAAGAATACCGGAAGAGCCCAGGTATGACAGGGAGGTAAAAAGGAACAGCTAACAAAAAAAAAAAAAGGCACTGACTTCAGTGTGACAAAAATCAACAGAGTACACTATAGTTTTTTTTTCTTTTTTTTCTTATTGTATTTACACTCCTATCCTCCAGTGCCCCCTTCTGACAGCCCCCTCCAGCCCCGATATTCTGCAATTACCAGGGCTTATATTTCTGCCCAGCCTGGCAGCTGAGACTGCTGAGGGTCGGGCTTTATCCTACCGCTGGAGGATCCATTTTCTTCCACTTTTCTCCCCGATTCCCAATGCTGGAGCACACATGCCAGACATGCATACCTGGAGGTGCACACATCCCCACGGAAGTCCCACAGCACCCTCCCCTTCTGTGTGCCCTGCAGACCCGCACTTTGAGCAGTCATTTGGCAGGAGTGCATCCCCTTCCCTCCCAGGAGAAGAGAGCTGTCCTCCAGACACTCAATCCTCTGCCTTCCGTGCCAATCCCCGATGGCCCAGGCTACTGTAAAACATTTTGGCAATCAGTTATCTTTTACTGCTTGTAGCAGAAAAATGGCAGTTCATCTAAAAAAAGCATCAAATTGATGAAAAGCAGTAAGCTCACTGTTTTTGCTGAGGACATACAGCCTTATTCTGGCCATGCATGATTTAACCTCCTGAATAGGTGGTGGTTCAACAGTCTGTGGTTCTTCTTCTTTATCACTGTTTCCTCAACCTGTTTAATGTCCCAGCAGATGTCATCTTCAGTGATCAGGGTCATGAGGGCTAAGCTGAAAGAAGTCTTCCAAGGTTTCCCTCGCTGACACCCGGTCCGAAGCTACCCAGCTGACCATCAGAAGGGTCATGAGGGCTAAGCTGAAAGAAGCCCTCCCCAGGTTTCACTCGCTGCACACCCAGTCCGAAACTCCCAACCTGACCGTTCGAAAGGTCATGAGGGCTAAGCTGATAGAAGCCCTCCAAGGTTTCCCCCGCTGACATCCAGTCTGAAGCTACCCAGCTGACCATCAGAAAGATCATGAGGACTAAGTTGAAAGAAGCCCTCCCCAGGTTTCCTCACTGCACACCTGGTGCAGAGCTCCCCAGCTGACCATCAGAAGGATCATGAGGGCTAAGCTGAAAGAAGCCCTCCCCAGGTTTCTCTCGCTGCACACCCAGTCTGAAGCTCCCCTGCTGACAATTAGAAGGGTCGTGAAGGCTAAGCTGAAAGATGCCCTCCCCAGGTTTCCCTTGCTGCACACCCAGTCTGAAGTTCCCCAGCTGACCATTGGAAGGGTCATGAGGGCTAAGCTGAAAGAAGCCCTCCCCAGGTTTCCCTCACTGCACACCCAATTCGAAGCTCCCCAGCTGGTCATTGAAAGGGTCATGAGGGCTAAGCTGAAAGAAGCCCTCCCCAGGTTTCCCTCGCTGCACACCCAGTTCGAGGCTCCCCAGCTGGTCATTGGCAGGATCATGAGGGCTAAGCTGAAAGGAGCCCTCCCTAGGTTTCCCTCGCTGCACACCCGGTCCAAAGCTCCCCACCTGACCACTGGAAGGGTCATAAGGGCTAAGCTGAAAGAAGCCCTCCACATGTTTCCCTCGCTGCACACCCGGTCCAAAGCTCCCCAGCTGACCATCAGAAAGTACGAGAGAGAGAGAGAGAACTGTGTCAGTTTAAATCTTGGCACCTTTTTCCTGCTCATCCCAGGCGCTCTACTGAGAGACTATGGTTTTTGTAGCTAATGTGACAGTCACTGCTGCTTGCGAATTTGTAACTAAATCCTGGCTGGTTAATTTCACTAAAGACAACTCTTATTGCAGCCTGTTCGTTTTTAAAGAAAATCCTGTCTGCAAAGTGTAATTTATTGAAGCAGATGCTGCAGCGCACTCAGACCTGCTGCTTGCTTGATTTGATTTTTTGATTTTTCCATCAGTGAGGATTTACTCCTTAGTGCAGTACTACTGTTAAAGTGTAAATTATAGTCTGCTCCTTTCCTAGCCTGATTCTCTTGTGGCTTCCAGCATCTGGAACTCTCTCCCCCGCACATTAAACTCTTTAAATCCCACCTAGCCTTTAAACTGGGTCTCTGCTCCCACCTGACTGAGTCTGATGGCTGCTCCTGTGCTGTAACTTGAGACTGACTCCCAGTAGCATTCTTTACCTACATGGCACTTACTGTTTCCCTCCATTGTATAAAATCTGCATGTTCCCGCTCCCTCCACAAAATCATTAATTAAAACTGTTATTTATTATTTGGCCGTTGTCGTATGTCCTTAATTATTATTGTTGTATCATCCAGTGCAAGTAGCTAATGTAAGGATATTTGTTTACTCTCTGTTTCCACAGAAATATGTCTTGCTTTTGTCAGCAATCTGCAAATTTGTTTTGTTCCCACTTCATGCTGCATCATGAACAATTGTCACTGATGTTTGTACCTTATTTGTTCCTTGCTCTCTCCTGATTGTACTCTCCCGGGTGGTGCCTGAATATAGGCAATACTCTTGTCTAGTGTACCTACCCGGTAAACAAAAAAAAACAAATAAATATATAAATAAATAATTGCACAGATAAAGATCAAAGCAGGCACACACACACAGAAGTGCTACTGCTGTTAAAGCGCTAATAAGTCATGACTGGCAAGTGCAATTATCAATTGAGTGCTTTCTCTGAGTGTGAAAAACATATCTCAGACAGCCCTGAGTACAACGAAGTATTACAGAAAAGTGTGACTAGAACTGATCTTGCTGTTCTTATAAACTGGCTTTGCTCCCAAAAACAATGGAGCAAGATCAGCACATGGGCAAAATATGATTCTACGTGTGTTGTTCTTATATCTGATTCTCTTACTAGTGGGCTTCACTGTATTGGAAAACTCTCACTCCTTGCCTTGGCTTATTTCTTTACTTTTGCTCCTTTGTGGGTAACATGCCACTCAGAGCAGGGCTGTATTTTTTACATGCTGGAGGGATGGCTTATTTGTAAGTCTGCTTGCAGCGCAGCTCAGCCCTGGATGGCCTCCTGTCATTTTCTGGGAGTTCCATGGGAGTTCTGTGACTGGCCCTGACATCTGTGGGTGAGACACAATTCCACAGGTGAGGCATAATTCTGTGATTTTCCGTGGTTAGTTCTACGGCTGTGGAACCACAGAAAACACCGGTCCATGGCTACATCTGCTGTTTTCACACAAACACATCATTCTTTTTAGTTATTTCATTTTGTTCCCTTCGCTAACTGCAAAACAAGATGGTTGCAGCATGAAAAAGGATTTCCTATTTGTGAGAAAGGATTACCCATTTGCAGTAAAGTATTACCCATTTGCGATAAAGTATCCATTTTCACTTGAAACATCTAACTGCTCCCATTGAAAATAATGGGAAACTTTAAAATTTAATTACTTTTGAACCTGATTAGTATTTTTTCACCAAAACATCAAAAGGCACATCTATGACCCAAGGCCTGATTACCTTGAAAATTTCAAACCACAGATGCACACTATTTCTACACAGCGGCATGACAAAGAATTTGACAAAACATGTTTTTTTCACATTTTATGACACTCTGTATCTCTGCACCCACACATTTGACCAGAACAAAACTTGCCACATCAAGAGATCCTTGTTCCCGGATAGCACATGCAAAATGTCATGCAACTGAGTTGAATGGCTATGAAGTTATTAAAGTGCAAAATTTTGAGTTTAATATAGAAGTGGCCATAGAACCCAAACTATAGGGGCGCGACTGTGCCCCTATAATATATATTCATTGCAAAAAACTATGTTAATGCAGATCTTAGGGTTGTAGAATGCAAAGCACACAAAGAAGGGAAATAAAAAGCATTTGGGAACTTGGGTCTCTGGAGTATTGGCAAATTAGTGGTAGGGTCTTACATGGGGGTTGTCAACCCTAATGACCACCCCCTTCCCCTAGCCCATAGCCTCCTGTTTGAAGCACAAGATTCAGTTCCAACCTAGTACCTCATAGTGATACAGTATGGCCAATGTAACCTGCAGGAGCTTTCCTCATGCCGAGCCCTATGGCCTGTGTGTGAAAACATCACATTTTACCTCGTCTGATCAGGGGAGGTGGTGGGCATTAAGGATGATAACCCCAAGTAAGACCCAACCACTGATACACCAATACACTGGAGATCCAAATCCCCACTATTTTTCATTTCCCTTCTTTGTGTGCCTTACGTTCTGCAACCCTAATGTCTGTATTAACACAGTTTGTTTGCAATGAATTCCCCTTCTTTTTCTGATAGTGAAATTGTATTTTCAATTACACCGGTCCTTTTGGGACCTGTACAAAGTTAGGTAAATACAATACTGGAGACAGTCCTAACGCGGTGTATGAGACCAGCAGGCCCTGGCTCACATGTTGATACCTTGAGGGTGAGGTTCTCTGACCCATCACAGGGTGTGGTGTCTTGGCCAAAACACTGCTCTGTCCCTACCCAGGACAGTGTTGGTGCTGCATGCTGCAGCACCTTCTCCATCAGCCTTGTCCTATTAAACTGGCTCAGAGTTCACACCTGAACTCAGCTCACTGGCACAGTAAGGCACCATGTTCTCTAGTAGTGCAACAGACATCCCTGAAAACAACGATACTTAATAAATTCTTTGTTTTTTAATATTTTGACCCAAAACTTTCAACATAGTCTTCTTATGACCCCTCCTCATTAACCCCATGGGTGAATGTTTTGAAATCCATGCTGAAACCCCATTTTGCGCCTCATGTGTGAAACCATGTTTCAGACAGGATGTGAAAAATGACAGCTGTACTGTTCATGAGGTGGCATGAAAAAATGGCTTTGTTGAAAATCTGGAGGCAAAATATTGAAAATTAGCAAAGTTACAGCATGCGCTTTTGTAGAAACAGTTCAACAAATGCTCATAACTTGTACATTTTTAGGAATGTTTTCACCAGATTTTCAACATGGCCTTTTTGGGACCCCATCTCATGAACACTTGTGGTGAAAAGTCAGTATTTCATCCAGAAAGGTAATTTCACACAGCACAAACAAAATCACCTTTTGGGCCAGATTAACAAAATGACAGTGACAATATTCATGAGGTGTGGTTCCCATAAAGGTTATGTTGAAAACTTGGTGAACAAATTCTAAAAAATGGCAAACTTATTAACACAAATTCAAAATGTTATTAAAAGACGGTACATATATGGCACTTACCTTGTTTTCTCAGTTCGTGGTTCAGCTTTGAAGAGTGCAGACATGTCTCGATCCACAGAGAATAGCAGCATAAAACCTCAGCAGGTAAGTATAGAGTAAGGGGTGGGTGGTGGGTGCACAGTGGGAGAGTCTGGATGGGGGATGGCGATGGCACTGATGATGAGGGACAGTTTTCTTTGTTTCAGATTAAAAAAATACATCAGGTGACTGTTTTTTATTCAGGAGCTTGGAAAATAAAAAAAACATTTTGGGACACTGAGGGTGAGCTCCCCAGTGTCCCAAACTGCAGTGGGGGTGCTTGCAAATGCCTGACCCAGGGATTGGGCCCCCTGATGTCAGCAAGTATAATTAAAATAAAATGACAGGCTGCATGGAGGAGGGGGCATCCGTCACTGATAGTGGGCATCTGGGTGTCAGATTATACAGAAAAATAAATATACTGTAACAGGGGATTGGGGCCCCTGGTGTGCAGATAAGGCAGTGGAAGAAAGACCATCCAACATCGGGAGTCAGCATCCTGGTGTTGAATCATACACATAAATGAATGAATAAATAAATATATACACTGCCACTGGTGATTGGGGCCCTCAGTGTGCAGATACAGTTTAAGGCATGGCTCAGTTAGGATGGTGGGGCTACAATGACAGTAGCCCCATCCCTGACATACAAGTCACAACATAGCAGTGGGTGCTATACAACACAGCTGTTGTTTGTTAGTAAACAACAGCTGTGTCATGTAGTGCAACCATCTGTTGCCAAATTCAGCTATCCATACAACATTAATTTTAGATGCTGGTGGGGGAAGTAACACAAGAAAATTCTTCACTAATCCATTAAAAAAATGTTTTAATTTTCCAGTTATGTGTGTTGCATCATATACTGTGGTATTGTGCTATATGACACACCACAATATATGATATGACACACATAATGAAATATGACAACAGGACATCACGCTTTCACACACAAAACAAGCATTTGTCAATAGCGAATGTTTGCTTGCTGGCATTGACAGTGGTAGTGTAGAAGTTACAGAGCTGCGTAATAGGAATGGCAGTGAAGTGCTGAACTGAAGCCAACCCCACCACCACCCTGCAGAGAGTGACAGGTATTGGGGTGTGACTTTGGGTCATCAGGCATAACGGCCATGCCATTTCACCACACCCCACGCTACAGACACTGACAAGTGTCACGGTGTTCCTTGGGGTCTTTGGCCCTTATGCACACCCCATTCCATTAGGAAATACAGTGAGATGGGTGCGATATAGGAGAATGGGGTGAACTTTGAGGCCGAAGAGTCCAAGGCATAACTCAATGCCTCTCACTGTCTGCAGGGTGTGGAATGGTATGAGCATTACAGGCAAGAATCCCAAGTCACACCCCTGATGCCTGTCATTCTCTACAGGGTTGGGCGTTATGGTTGGAAACCCTAGTACCTCAGGCATTAGTTGGTATTTTCACTCCAAATTTTCAACATGTTTTTTTTTGTGACCCCACCTCATGAACAGTGGCAATATCAGTTTGCTAGCTAAAGCTGCTTATGCACAGTGACTACGGCATTTAGCACCACAGGTGCAAAAACATTCCGAACAGGATGTAAAAAACGACAGCTGTACTGTTCATGGGGAGGTGTAAAAAATGGCAATGTTGCAAATCTGCAATAAAAATATTAAAAAAACTGGTGAAGTCATGAGCGTACATAGAAACTATGCAACACACACCCGTAATATAATTAGGTTGGGGATTTTTTACAGCAGATTGTCAACTCAGACATTTTGGTGCCTCCGATCATGAACAGTGTCACCATGATTTTCTTTATCTGTCCCGAACAATGATTTCCCACAGCGACCATGCATCTCTGTGCTGAAAGTGTGAAAACACACTTCGGCCATGTTGTGAAAAATGACAGCTGTACGGCTCATAATTAAGAGTGGAAAAATGCCACTGGTGAAAATCTGGACTGAAAATATTACAAAGTCATGAACGTACGAGAGTGCGTGGAAACTGCGCAATGCTCACTCATAACACAGTCATTTTACGGACTTTTGTCACCAAATTTTCAGCATAGCCATTTTAAGACCTCGTGCTCATGAACAGTGTAACTGTGATTTTCATAATCTGTCCCAAACATTGCTTTGCACACCAACAGCACCATTGTCGCTTCATGTGGGAAAACACATTTGGAAACATATGAAAAATGGAAGCTGTACTGTTCATAAGTAAGTGTAATAAAATGGCAATGTTGAAAATCTGGAGTGAAAATATTAAATTCGCAAACTTACGAGCATGCATAGGAACTGCGCAATGCACGCTCGTAAAACAGTCATTTTTTGGAATTTTTTCACCAAATTTTCAGCATAGCCATTTTAAGATGTCTGCTCATGAACAGTATCACTGTGATTTTCTTAATGTGTCCCATACATTGATTTCGCATCGACTGCGCCATTGTGCGCTACATGGGTGGAAACACATTTTGGGCATGATGTAAAATTACAGCTGTACTGCTCATAAGGAGGTGTGGTAAAATGGCAATGTTGAAAATCTGAGTGAAAATATTGAAAATTACGAACTCATTTAGCCATGAAATCCATGCAACGCACACTGTGAAACAGTCATTTTTAAGAATTTTTCACCAAATTTTCAACATAGCCATTTAAGACCTCTGCTCATGAACAGTGTCACTGTGATTTTCTTAATTTGTCCCGTACATTGATTTCGCACAGACTGCACCATTATGCTTCTACAAGCGGAAACATGTTTTGGGTGAGATGTGAAAAATGACAGCTGTACTACTCATAAGAAGATGTGGTAAAATGGCAATGTTATAAATCTGGGTGAAAATATTGAAAATTCTTGAACTTACAGGTGTGTAGGAACTTTCTAGCGCTTTCGTAAAACAGTAATTTTGGAATTTTTCACCAAATTTTCAACATAGCCATTTAAGACCTCTGCTCATGAACAGTATCACTGTGATTTTCTTAATTTGTCCCATACATGATTTCACACTGACTGCGCCATTATGCGCTACATGAAGAGGAAACACATTTTGGGTGAGATGTAAAAATGACAGCTATACTACTCATAAGAAGGTGTAATAAAATGGCAATGTTGAAAATCTGGAGGAAAATATTGAAAATTCATGAACCATAAGCGTATGAGGGAATGCACAGCTTAATGCAGAAACAGTCATTTTTTGGAATTTTTTCACCAAATTTTCAACATAGCCATTTTAAGACCTCTGCTCATGAACAGTGTCACTGTGATTTTCTTAATTTGTCCCGTACATTGATTTCGCACACCGACTGCACCATTGTGCGCTACATGGGCGGAAACACATTTTGGGCAAGATGTGAAAAATGACAGCTGTACTGCTCATAACGAGGTGTGGTAAAATGAAAATGTTGAAAATCTGGAGTGAAAATATTGAAAATTTGCGAACTTACGAGCGTGCATAGGAACTGCACAACGCACGCTCGTAAAACAGTTATTTTTAGGAATCTTTTCACCAAATTTTCAACATAGCCATTTTAAGACCTCTGCTCATGAACAGTGTCACTGTGATTTTCTTAATTTGTCCCGTACATTGATTTCGCACACCGACTGCACCATTGTGCGCTACATGAGCGGAAACACATTTTGGGCAAGATGTGTAAAATGACAGCTGTACTGCTCATAACGAGTGTGGTAAAATGGCAATGTTGAAAATCTGGGTGAAAATATTGAAAATTCCTTGAACTACAGTGCGTAATAGGAACTGCTAGCGCCACGGCTAAGTAAAACATTATTACCAAGGAATCTTTTCACCAAATTTTCAACATAGCCATTTTAAGACCTCTGCTCATGAACAGTGTCACTGTGATTTTCTTAATTTGTCCGTACATTGATTTAGCACACGACTGCACCATTGTGTGCTACATGGGGAAACATGTTTTGGGTGAGATGTGAAAATGACAGCTGTGCTACTCATAAGAAGATGTGGTAAAATGGCAATGTTGAAAATCTGGAGTAATATTGAAAATTCGCGAACTTACAAGCGTGCGTAGGAACTGTACAATGCACGCTCGCAAAACAGTCATTTTTTAGAATTTTTTCACCAAATTTTCAACATAGCCATTTTAAGACCTCTGCTCATGAACAGTGTCACTGTGATTTTCTTAATTTGTCCCATACATTGATTTTGCACACCGACTGCACCATTGTGCGCTACATGGGTGGAAACACATTTTGGGTGAGATGTGAAAAATGACAGCTGTACTACTCATAAGGTGTGGTAAAATGGCAATGTGGAAAATCTGGAGAGAAAATATTGAAAACTCGTGAACTTACGAGTGTGTGTAGGAATTGCGCAATGCACGCTTGTAAAACAGTCATTTTTAGGAATTTTTTCACCAAATTTTCAACATAGCCATTTTAAGATCTCTGCTCATGAACAGTGTCACTGTGATTTTCTTAATTTGTCCTGTACATTGATTTCGCACACCGACTGCCATTGTGTGTTACATGAGCGGAAACACGTTTTGGGTGAGATGTGAAAAATGACAGCTGTACTGCTCATAAGAAGGTGTGGTAAAATGGCAATGTTGAAAATCTGGAGTGAAAATATTGAAATTTCGCGAACTTACAAGCGTGCATAGGAACTGCGCAACGCACACTCATAAAACAGTCATTTTTTGGAATTTTTCCACCAAATTTTCAAAATAAGCTTCTTGAAAACCCACCTTATGAACACTGGCAGTGTCGTTTGTTAGTCGGTCCTGAAAGGTGATTTTGTGTAGTGACTGCGAAATCACCCTTGGGGCCGAATAACGCCATGACAGTGACAGCATTCATGAGAAGGGGTCCCTAAAACCCCATGTTGAAAATTTGGTTCAAAAATTCCAAAAAATGCCTGAGATATGCAACAAAATTGAAAAAACCCTATCTATCCCATTATACAGCTTACCGGCATTTCCTCAGTTCGCGGTCGGCTTTGAAGAGTACAGACGTGTTCCCAGTCCACCGAAGATCGTCGTGCCAGACTCCGGAGGTAAGTATTGGGTGAGGGGGGTGTGGGGATGCAGGGTGCGCAGTGAGTGGGTGCGGGTAGTTGGGGGGGCAGGGAGACTCGTGGGACCGTTTTTTCTACAGGTCTTTTTAAAAGAGCGGCTGGGACGTTTGCCACGCTGGGGTGGGCTCCCAACGTGGCACAAGGATGGCTGGTTGGGGGAGGCATGGATCCGATGGGGGATTGGACACCCCCATGGGCCATAGCATCTATTGCCAAGATGGGGTGGGATCCCAGCATGGCACCCTGTACTCTAGACGGGGGGGAGGACAGTGGAGCTAATGGGGGATTGGGCATCCCGGTCAGCTATACCATGAGTTGCCATGCTGGGGTGGGCACCCAGCATGGCATGTGGAAGGCTTTGGGGGGGGGAGCGCAGCACAGCCGATGGGGGATTGGGCACCCCTGTTGGCTATACTGTGTGCACATGGGGGGGCAGCACACAGTATGCGTGCGTGTGTGTGTGTGTGTGTGTGTGTGTGTGTGTGTGTGTAGGGGGAGCTGCGCATGAGCAGGCAATATCTGATCACTGCTCACTGAAGCATAGCTCCCCCTTTCAACTGTACGCCACTGCGTTTTGGAGCTGTCATAGACAGCTCCAGCATGCATTGGAGGACTGGGGCCGCGCCTGCCAACACACTGACTGAATTGGAAGAGGGGGTGACACCTCCAAAAACTCGGATGATGGCACTATGTTTCTTGCACATGTGTGCAAGCAAACATAAAAATGGTTATCCATAGAATGTTGATTTTTTTGAACTGAGCATACTCACAAATAGAACTTTTTTCTTAAATAATTAAAAAAACTATTGAACTGTGACAGGTAAAAACCACAAAAGCATATACAGGACTTTGGGCCAAGCTCTATCAAACCTGAAAGTTTCAGGTTACAGATCCTCATATTTTTTCAGTTATAGGGGAGCAAATAAAAGTCTTAAAAATACTTGTTTTTTTTTGCACCTCTGTAACTTTGCCCCCACTAAACCAATCTACATGAAATTTTCAGGATCAAGACATCCTTGCAAAAAGGCTGTGCTTTCCAAATCTCATGTAAATCATTTGAACAGAAGCAAAGTTATTAAGGTGCAAAAATGTAGATTTAACATTAAAGTGCTTCCTTAACCCTAACATACAGGCACAACCACACCTGCATAATAGAACAGAATAGAATAGAATAGAATATATATTCATTGCAAAAATCTCTGTTAATGCATCAGTTAGGGTTGATAGCACAGTGACAAATGTCTGGGAATGTGATGTTAGGGTTAAACCCTACCACCCCCTACCACCCACCTCCCTCCACATGTCAACAGACATTAGGGTGTGCTCTGGGATCATTGGTCTAACTCTTACCCAATTCCATGTGTAAACAAGCTGAGGTGGTGCCGATTAGGAGAATAGGGTGAGAGTAAGGCCCAAAGACCCCAATGCACACCCCTTTGCCTGTTGGTGTGTGGAGAGTGGGAGGGTGGGGTTGGGTGGTGGGATGGTACCTAACATTACATTCAAACTTTGTCACTGTTACAACCTAACTAATGCATTAACAGAGTTTTACAATGAATTCCATTCTTTTGAGACAGTATAATGTAACTGGTAACTGGTATGTGTTGAGTGAGATGTGGTCCCTCCGTGCCCTGCGCTCCCTTCATTTTAATGTAATAATATGTAGAGTGGGAGCACAGGCCCTCTGGGTCCTGTGCCGCTCCCACTTACACATTAGTAGAGAGCCATACAGCAGTGCCATAGTACTCCAAAGGAACACTTGTAACACATTTTGCCAATATTTCCATAACCGTAGCAAGTAGGAAAAAACTTCCATTGCAGGTGTAATTTATGATTCCCAAGGCTGAGTACACTTAAAGGTGATGTAAGCTGTGGGCAGCAAGAAATCTGTATACTGCTTCGTTTTCGAGATACAGACGCCGATGGGCGTGGAAATGTTATCCTTCGGGAAATTTCTCAACAGCAGCCACAGAGACAGGGGCAGTGTCCAGAGGAAGAGCAGGCTTGGTGGAAGAGACAGGCAATGACAAGTCTGAAGGGGAGGCATTCTGCTGTGTAATACTAGAGGTCTGGCCCAAAGAAGACAGTGACAAACATGATGCGGGTTGGGGTGGCAAACCTATTGTTTGTGAGCAGGCTCTCAGAACTGTCCAAGGAGGCATCTCTACCTTTAGTGCAGCTCCGATCTGAGGGATTCAGCGAGGAGCAGTCGATTCTGTGCTGATTACAGCCACGCTTTTTAGTGGGGCAGTGGTTGAGCCTCTGCAGCTGAGGGATTACAGAGTTCTCCACAGAAGTAGCTGCCACATCACAAGATTAAATATTTAAGTCCTCTGGAGTCTGAGTTGAGGGCGGTGGAGCAGAATCCATAGCAGAGGGGTCACTGGGTGGGGGAAGCTTAGCTGAGGGCCAGAAGCAATTACAAAATCTTCCACCACTTCAGGAGACCCCATTCTGAAGTATTTTAAGTGTAGCAGGGTATAACAGACCGTACTGGACATTCAAAGTGTGTAGGGCATGGCGGCAGCAGTAAAACTTCTACTGCAGTCAATCAGAGCTGGCAAGCCATCAGGGAAAATCTGAATAGAATGCTCCTGCCAGGATAAGGGACCCCACTCTTGGGCCAGGATCTGTTCCTTCACCTGGTAGTGGAGACATTTGGCCAGGACTGCCCAAGATCACTGCCATGTTTAGGAGCAGGGGCGAGATACCTATGAGCCTGTTTGATTTCCAAGTGCCCAGACTACTCTGGTGCAGGAGAATTGATAGGACCTGCTGGAGGAAGGCAATGGTATTCCACCCCTCAACACCTTCGGGGAATCTGACAAACCACAGGTTGTTCCTCCTGCTTTTGTTTTCCAAATCTTCCATGTTGTCCCAAAGCACCTTATATGCCCTTTCCTCTTGCCATAGCCTGGCATCCAATTGGTGGGTCACAGAGTCCTGTGCATCAGACTTTTGCTCAACATAATCAAGGCGCAGAGAAATAGAAATAATATCTTGATTAATCTGAAGGTTAGCTAATATCAGATCCCCAATCTCTGTGAGCAGCAGGTTAAATATCTCCCAACTTTCTTGAAGGCTATCCCAAGGGAAAGTATGAGGAGGCCGATGAAGGAGCAGAAAGCGCCATAGCCCATAATCCACACTACTAAGAAGCTTCCAGAACAGAGGGCAGCAGGAGCAGACTGAGGAGAGCTGCAGTGACCACTAAACGGTAAGTAATGGAGTCAGGAGAGTCTCTAAAGCTGTTAGCTGATCTGCATTAGTAATTTGCCAGCCAAGTAGAGAAGGAAAAGGGCAGGAGATATCCTAGATAAAGAGAAGCAAAAAGATCTAAGCAGCCATCTTCTCGGCGGCTTGTTGTTCCATCCATTCTGATCCTGATCACCAGGACCAAAGAGGTGAAAGCAATGGAAGTTGCCAGTACTGAGTGCATGTGAACAGCACTGAGTAGCATTTAATTTTGGAGCCCAAAGCTGGAGGTTCAAAATATGTAAGAAGGCCCAGCAGCCTGCACTGCTGCTGTGCTGCATTGTTTTTTTTTTTTTATTCAAGCCTTTCTTACCCACAATCCTGCCTTTTATAACCAGTTCAACAGACATCATTTGAATATTAAATAATATATTTATATATTTCACATAAAACCCTATAGACTGTGCCTATTTTCAAAGGGTTTAGGATTCAACAAAAGACAACAATTAACAGGTACAGCATATAGTACAAACATACAATCATATAGCATTCCAAGACAAAGCTGAGAGAGACAGGGCCCGATTCTAGAATGGATACATATGATGTGACGTGTCTTGAACCAAAACAAATGGCACAAGTAGCACTTTGAGCCATGAGTTCCGACATTCAGAATTCCAAAAGGCAGCCTGCCACATGTCACAGGCTGCCTATGTCCAGGTGAACTAATGCTACCTGTTCGCCCAGCAGCGTGTTGGAAGAGAGGGTTATGATAGCATATGCGCCCTATTCCAAAAGGGCAGCTGCCGCAATCCCAAATCACTATTCTAAAAGGTCCCAATGGGGACATTCAGCACAGTACAGTTACACCAGCTTTGAGCTGGCTTACCTGTACTCTTCTGGCTGCCGTGCCAAAGAACTTAATGCCCCACTGACCCAGCCCCAACCCTGCACAAGGCAGTAGAACACCAGCCCCCCCCCGCTGTGCATGATAGGACCCCCCCACCCAACCTCCAGCAGTCCTGGAGGTGCTCCAGCTAGATCCCCAGTACTGTGGTGTGGTGCCAACCCCCCTTTGCTGGAGTAATTCTGCCAACCCCCCCCCTTGCTGGAGTAAGTCTGCCAACCACCCACTGGTGCATGGCCCACCAGGGCTTACTGGCTAGTGTCACTGCTGGGGGGGGTGGCTGCACCCTGTCAGTGGGCAAGTCTGTGGCTTGCAACACCCTGTTCAGGTGCTCCCTTCCTTTGGTGCACCACTTTGGGTGCCACAACTCACAGGACGTAGTGGCGGGAACCCTGCCCATACTGGAATAGGGCACAGGGTTAATGTCGCACTGGCAAACATTGCAAGTTGCCTTTGGTAGCGACTTGCGACATGACTTCTGGAATTGGGCCCACAGTGTTGTATTATGAACTAGAGATGAAATACATTCATACAATACAATACAACACAGTAAATACAAATAGAATAATCTATAGTTAGTGTGTATTACAAGGGAGTGATACCATCAAGAGGTTTCCATGTCCCCTAGAACCTTGAGATGAGATTACTCCCTTAAAATACACACTAACCAATTTATTTTTTTCAGTATAAGAATCCATGGTGATGATGAGTTTTGGAGAACAGCTGTGGAGTTTTGAGAAAAAAGTTGCAGTATTGTTTTTGTCCACTAAGAGGTGCTGCCCGCTAGCACTGTGGTGTACTGGGTTTACTGTTTGTCGTCATCCCTGCACCATCGGCAGTGCTTGTTGTTTTGTCCTGGTACAGGCAATATAGTAGGGATACTGTTTACCTGTTTTCTTTTTCAAAGAACTAAAGAAGTGCTGCTGGTCCGCCAGGTTGATTGTAGTGTTAGAGGAGGTGACAGATGTGTAGGGACATCTGTGACTTGTGGGGAAGCAGTAAGACTTATAGTAAGTCTTCAATTCCCTGTACTTTCTTTTGGTCTGCTTCTTCTGGTAAAGAACACTGTTTGTTTCGTATGCTTCCAGTGAACATGTACAGTTGGTTTTTACTGTAAGTGGAGGTTACAGTAAAAGCTGGTTTGCAGTCAGCGTGGTGCTTGCGTGGTTCAGTGTTTCTGATAATACCACCATGGATAAGGTTTCTCAAAAGGTGCAGTGCTTGAAAAAAAAATCCAGCATCTTGATAAGTCTGAGGTGCCTGGAGTGTCCTGTAAGGTACTAGCTAGCAAATTCGGTATTAATGTCTCTTGTGTGGGCAGTACAAGAAGCACTACAAGAGGACTGGAGTAGAGGCTATGGCCATATTCATGGCAAAAATTAAGTCAATCTTTGTTGCTTTGGATGACTGGCTCAGCAATGTTCTGCCTGACATTTTTCGAGGTACTGATTCTCTGAAATTTATAATGTGGACAAAACTGGCCATTTTTAGCATTAACATTTAAAATTGAAGCTTTGTCTGGGCATAGCTTGAACTTTTTTTAATGTATTGCATGTATAGTTCTAATTTTTGTATCCAGTAAACTCTCGAATATCACAGCTGCTTCTGTCTCCTTTATTTAGATAGCACTCCGGTTGTATGCACATTCCAGTTGTTTGCACATTTTCGGTTTACATAGATTACATAGACATTACAGAGCATAAAGACATTTGTCCATGAGCTCACAAATGACAATTTAAATATATCCTTTTATATTTTTACTCAAAAGAAATTTATCTAACTTTGTTTTAAATTCCAACATTGTATTGCTTTCCATGACCTCACCTGGTAGCATATTCCAAATTTCTGTTACCCTATTGTTTAACCAATATTTCCTTTTATTTGCATAATATCTATCTTTTAACAATTGATAACATTGTGCTCTAGTATTGTATGGTTTATCCCTTTTTACCAGGCCTATAAGATCCGACAAATTAGTATCGGTCAATGCCCTATAAATCAGACACGTCACCCCTCATTCTAAGATACTCTAGTGAATACAGCTCTAAATATTGCAGTCTCTGCTCATAGCTCAATCCCGCTGTCCCTCTGATCTTTTTGGTGACTCTCCTCTGCACCCTCTTGATCAGTTCAACATCACTCCTCTTGTATGGGGCTCAAAACTGAACACAGTACTCCACATGGGGATGCACCAATGCATTATACAGGGGCATCACAACTTGCCTATCTCTACATTTAATGTGCCTCTGTAT
This sequence comes from Neoceratodus forsteri, assembly GCA_016271365.2. Taxonomy (NCBI): domain Eukaryota; kingdom Metazoa; phylum Chordata; order Ceratodontiformes; family Ceratodontidae; genus Neoceratodus; species Neoceratodus forsteri. Next base: position 1,038,820,815 of record CM057453.1, read on the forward strand.
ACAATATGTTATGCTGCTAGCTTTTTTCAGAGCTGTATTGCAATGTAAGCTAAAACTAAAATCATTGTTAACAATGATCCCCAAATCTTTCTCTTCACCTACAGCTTTTAATACAGACCCACCTAAGGTATATTGAAACTTATTATTTATTTTCAAAAGTGCATAACATTGCACTTATCAATATTAAAAAATAAATTGCTTCTGGGAGGCTCACATTTCCAAACTATTAAATGCTGTTTGTAAGACTGAGTGTTCCTCCAAATTATTTACAGGACACCAAATCCTAGTGTCATCTGCAAATTTAGACAGCCAGACCCCTGAGTGAACCTGCATAGATGAAATATATAGATTAAATAAACATGGTCCAAAAGGTGACCCCTGGGGGACACCAGTAGTTACTCTAACCTGGCCAGAATATTCCCCTTTTACACAGACTTTCTGGCCTCTGTCTGTAAGCCACGCCTTGACACATTTTTGTATCCAAACTGGTATATCTAGCTCAAAGAGTGATTTCACAAGCTCCCCACGGGGGACTTTGTCAAAAGCCTTCGCAAAGTCCAGGAAAATCACGTCAACTAGATTTCCCATATCCATGGCTTTACTAACCTTGTTACAGAACTCCAGTAGGGTGGTTTGACATGACCTTCCTCTGGTAAATCCATGCTGAGTCATATCTATCCTACCTGTACTTTCCATGAATTCAACCATATAGTCCTTAATTATACCTTCCAGAATCTTACCCAGCACGGAGGTCAGACTAATAGGCCTGTAATTTGAGACCTCCTGCCATACCTCTCAACAGTCCCTGATTTTCAGGGACGTCCCTGATTTTACCTCAGATTTTTCCTCTGTCCCTCATAAAATTTGTGTTCTTGTGACAGAACAGTGGGGATTAAAAGCACAAAACAATGTCAAACATTAAAGTAACAGACTTGTTATTCTTCAGAAAATGCATCTTAACACAAATCCCTTTATTCTATCAGCTTTCTGAGTAAATAATACCAGATTTGAAGATGTATCCCTGATTTGGGGTCTTTGTCCCTGATTTTTTTAAGTCTTGTCCCTGATTCATGAAGCAAGAGGTTGAGAGGTATGCCTCCTGCATACAGTCTTTTTTATGTATAGGTATAGGTATAATCACTGCTTGTCTCCAGGCCTCAGGAACCTCACTAGTGTCTATACTGTCCTGAAAAAGGTAAGTAACTGGACCTACTAGTAATACTGCCATTTCTTTGATTACCCTCAGATTAATCCCATCTGGCCGCTGTGCTTTATTCTGGTTTACCTTTTGTAATCTGGTTAAAACATCAGCAGGGTCTATCCTAAGACTTTGTCCTACATGTCTTGTTTCCCCACAGTCTTGGAAAACTTGAGGGCTAGTAATGAATACTGATGAAAAATATACATTATATTCCTCAGCTAGTGCCCTATTTTCTATTATAATATTCCCATCTTGTGTTGTTAGGGGTCCAATAGCATTGTTTTTCCCCCTTTTGCTGTTAATATATGTATAAAAGGCCTTATAATTGTCCTGGACCTTAGTGGCAGCTGTATACTCATATTCTTTTTTGGCCTGAACTATAGCCTTTTTTGCAAGTTTAAGGTTTGTCCTATATAATTCCCAACCAGCTTCCGTTTTGTTATGCCTTGCTTGATGGTGTGTTTTATTTTTACTTTTAATTAATCCCTTAACAAATTGGGTCATCCAAGGCGCTGATGGACTTTTGGCCTCTTTATATTTATTTCTAGTTGGTACATGTCTCGAAATTAAGCCATTTATGGTATCTGTCAACTTATCCCACATTTGAGCTACTGTCTGGTTCTCAAAATCTGATTTCCAATCCCATGCAGTCAGGTCTTGCCTCATTTGTGCAAAGTTAGCTGAATTGTGTCTATGAAGTACAGTGATACCTTTATTATCACCTAGAATACCAGAGTACTGAAACCCTACTATAGCATGATCACTAGAACCCAAGGGGGAAAATAAATTACAATTCATAATATAGTCCCCAAGGTTACTTAATAGTAAATCCAGGATATGATTTCCCCTTGTATTGGCTGTAACATACTGATCCAAGCCTATTAGACTAAATAACTCAAAATATTTGGATTCAACAGATGTGCTTGCTTTCAATGTATCCCACCCAATACCTGGGAGGTTGAAATCGCCAACCAATATTACATTACCTGCCAATGACAATTGGTTGATAAAATCTAATATAATTTCATCCTCCATTATCCTAGTGGATGGTGGCCTATATATTACTGCCAAATTAATCTTAGCTGCTCGAGGGTGGGCTAATCTTAACCCAGATGACTTCAACATCTAGCCACCTAGTTGTGTCTATACTCTCTGTAGGAATACCTTCTGCAACAAATAGAGCCAGACACCCCACCTCTAGATAGGGGCCGATCCTTATTATAAAGTGTATACCCGAAATTTGCTTATCCCAGGTATCCTCGGGTTGCCACCATGTTTCCACTATTGCACAAATGTATACGTTATGCGTATTTAGAATTAGTTGTAATTCATGAAATTTATCTGTTAAACTCCTTGCATTAATGAGCATAACATTCCACTCAATTTCTGTATGTCCTGATTTTATAACCCCCGCATCCCCCTGCTGGTGGAGTTTAAATGATGACGTACACAATTTTTTAGTTGTTGCGCTAATAAGCGCTTGCCCATTTTATTAAGCTGTAACCCATCCCTTGCAAATAACAGATTATTCTAAAATTCCTGCCAATGATCTATATGCAGATAACCTTCTCTAACAGTCCATCTCTTAAGCCAACCATTAAATCTGTAAATTTCCTGATTTATTTGTTCACTTGCCCTTGGCGTATTTAGAATACCAGAAATCAACACCTCACTCCCTCTACTTCTAAATGTAGTGCCTACTGCTTCAAAATCCCTCTGTATTTCTAGAGTATTCCTTTTCACTATGTCATTAACACCCACATGTTACACTGTAACTGGGGTAATGGTGTTTTCTAATAAACCTGGCAAAAGTTGTTTAATATCACCCATGCCTGCCCCTGGCAGTACGCTCACAGTTGTGTAATCATTTTGCTGTTTACACAACACTTTGTCTGTATATCTCAATATTGAATCCCCAATAATCAGGATTCCCATGAGGTATTGCTTGCTGGGACTTGAATTTGTGGTGGTAAATGTTGTGCTGTATTCTGGGTACTTGTACATACATTTATTGGATCGAAGGGGCCTACAACAGTATTTAATGGTTGTGATGAATGGGTTACATTACTCTGTGTGCTTGTGCATACATTATCTACTACCCTGGGACCCAATTCAATATTTGTTGGTTGAGTTTCACACCCCTCCTCAGTTGTTATCAGGGCCTGGAAACTGTTTGGGGTCAGGATATTTAATACGCCTCCAATATTCCGCCTTCCTCTTTTGTACAACATTTTTTTTAAACCTCTGACCATTTCTCAGGGCATTTAGCTATCTCATTTAATAACAGAGTAACTTTACAATCCTCCTCAATATTACTGCTGCTATCCTGAATAATACCCTCTTTCCTGGAGTCAATATATTGTTCCAGCAAAGATATTTCTAGTTGCACCTTTATCCTCATTTTTAGCTCCACTATTACAGCCTTAAGTTCACTAATCTCATAGCACTTGCTGCAAACATAATTGTCCACCTCTTCCCCTTGCATAAACATGCCACATACGCTGCACAACAGCATTTTTATAATAAAATTACTCCCACTTTATCTAAAATCCTGGTCAACTCAGCTGACATAGCCGACACACGCCGACCGTGCGTGTCTCTGCGCATGTCTCCATGCGCAAAAATGCGCACCCTGCTCATGCTCGCCCTGCTCACTGCAGTACAAGTTATATGGGTCCAGTATCTGGAAGTGGCAGTGCATACCGTTGGAATGCTTCGCAACAAAAGTTGCGCTTTTCAAAGTAAAAGTTTATCAGTCTACATATGAGCCCATACTGTAATAAGGGCTCCTGATCATAACTTTGCTGCAGGTAAAATTAAAAAGCACTATAGCGTGATGGTTGTTGTGCCCCCAAACACAGACTAGGGCTGCCCCTACCCTCTGTCTAATTCCCGGAGGGATATTAGGGCTCCAAAAATAAAAATTTACAGCAGTACAATTTGTTGTTCGTTATATCTACTCCCAGTATATTAATCAGTTCCACATAAGAAGAACTGCCCGCTTCAGTGAGATTTTATATGGGTCCTGTACCTGGTAGTGAAAGTGTGTACCACTGGAATGTTTCGCAACAAAAGTTGCGCTTTTCAAAGTAAAAGTTTATCTGCCTACATATGAGCCCAAGCTGTAGTAAGGGCTCCTAATCTTAACTTTGCTGCAGGTAAAATAAAATAGTGCTATAGCGCAATGGTAGTTGTGCCCCCAAACACAGACTAGGGCTGCCACTACCCTCTGCCTAATTCCTGGAGGGATATTAGGGCTCCAACAATAAAAATTAACAGCAGTACAGTTTACTAGTCGTTATTTCTATTCCCAGTATATTAATCAGTTCCACATAAAGTTTGTCCTGAGCATGTGCATACATCCAGAATCCACTGTAGCATCATTCTATTATGGGGTCTGAATGATACTATTATCACTTTACAACAATGGTATTATCATTGCTCTGGAATGGAAGCATGGCATTTTGGAATGCTTTGGAATAGTATTAAAACATACTATCCATATATTAAAAAACAATCAATCATAGGGTACAATCAGTGGGATACTGTGGCCTGCCAAGTTGCAAGGTTTGGCTAAGGACGGTAGTGTAGTTACTAAACAGAGGATTACCTAATAGCTGTTCTGTGTGAAGACAGGTTCACAGATCAGCAATATCAGTTGCAGGGTTTGAGGGGAGTGAGCATGGAAAGAAACTGGGATTTAAACAGATTTATATTCAGAAGATTTTATTTTTTTAAAACTTTATTATTATTAATTACATGTAACCATATTACATGTAACTACTATCATGCATTCATATCAAAAAATACACTTGTGAAACAAGGTCAACATTGTTACATTAACTCATAGCAAGCTCCCCTGAACGTGTTACAGGACTTGGGGGAGTTGAGTATTTCTACATCATTTAGGTTGCAGTAAGACTTGATTGTTAACCTTTTCCAATACTTTTTTTTTTACCTTTTAGAATTATACTATAAAAGCCGTTACAGCCATGAACAGAGACTATAATGATTTTCAAATAACACTGTGCACCCTATTAAGTGGTTAAGTGTCCCACTTCATGAACTTCAGGATTATAAAAAAAGTCTATAAACCGAGTACTTCCTCATAACTTAAACAGAAGTCAGCTAATGATTAATAATGTGTAGTTAATAGTTAAGCTAAACTTCCTGAAAAACATTGCAGCACAACTCTTAGACACATTTACACAGCATCATGTTTACTCCTAACTTAAAGTGTCTTTTTAAACATGAGACTAGAGATACATTGATAACAATGCTTGTTACAGCATTACTACATAAACTTTATGATCCAAATAAAGCAGTCATATGTAGTCTTATGAAGTAATAGTACTTTTCGCAATAAAACGACAAAGTCTCAAAGCCGAACAGAATGTAAATAGCACAGATAAGAGACCACGGTAAACAAGACGGGGAAGGGTGAAAAATCACCTGAGAGGTTATTCCATAATGCCCATGTGCTCCATCTTGTCTCCACCAAAAAAGCAGAGCTCAATACAGTACATGGCACAAAAATTAAATAAGATTCTTGTTTCCACTTAAGAAATGTTCCAAACACCAGCCTCTCAGCCCTAACCCAACATTGGTGCTCTTAAGCTGCTAAGTCCTCTCAGGCTATTTCTTTGCCTTCTGACTTGGAGTCCTCACCTCTGGTGGAGAACTGGTTCTCTATTTTGATAAGGAGCTTGGACGATTTTAGAGAGGGGAGCAGGCCATTCCACAGTTTAGAGAATCTGAAATAGGCTTGGCCTAAGGATGTTTTCCTACAGGGTTGCATCAAGGTATTTTGATCAATGCCACTTGTGGCCTAGTTTTGGTCAACAGGATGAAGCACGGCCTGCATATGGAGGGAGAGCAAGCCAAGAAGTGCTTTCTTGCCAGTAACCAAGGTGCTGAAGTGTAATCTCGAGTCAAGGTTTAGCCAGCCAAGTTTACTATGAAGTATGCAGGAGTCAGAGTGGGAGTCCTGCCTTAGGTCAAGCACAAAACAGCATGCCCTGCTCAATAGACCACTAACCCTGGGCATCACACTGTCATTAGCAGCACCATGGACCATCAGGCTGTAGTCAATTTTGCTGATGATGCAGTATATGAGTAGTAGTTTTTTTTTGTTTGGTTTTTTTATCTCTGGTAGAAAGCTACATTATTCCCATGTGTATAGAGCAGCCCAAGTCTGGAGCTGGCGGTCTTGATTAAGGTGTCAACATGTGCTGCAGAGTATTTGCTTCCCTTACCTGTCCTGAATGCAGGCTCGGTTCAATCATAAGTTTCATAAGTTGGATTAAAAGTCTATAGCTTTCACCTATCAGACTCGCCATTTCTCAATTCAAACTAATTTAACCTAAATGTTTATCTAATTTATTTTTGAAGATATTAATTGTTAATATTAGCCCTCTCTTCCATGGTCTCCCCCAACAAAAAAATAAATAAAAACATAAGTTGTGGTAATTTGAAGCTGCTGTAGATGTTATGCAGCTCATCAATTGTTTATGTTTGTTTTGTTTTGTAATGTTTTTTTAAGGAAAGTGGTAGGGCTCAAGAGCTGTGAATGAGTTTGTTACATCCAGCAGACCTGGGTTTGATTCACATAACCTCTACTTGCATACTTTATGACTGACCCTGAACAAGTCACCCACCTCCATGTTCCCCCAGATCACCACTGAGAATTGGCATTGAAATTAAATAGAAAAATGGATCGGTAGGGGTTATAACGAGGATTTTACTCCCCAAGGAGGGATGCCATAAACCCCGCAGAGCGAAGCAACAAGGGATTTATTCAGGCATTCCATCCTGAAGGAGTGTGTAAAATCAAGTTTTAAACCCCTACCCACCTTTATTTTGTATAATTGCTGGGGATAATTTTTTTCACCACAGCAATTATTCAAAATAAATGGATTTGTTTCCAGTGACAGAGCTCTGACCTGCCAGTTCTGATCATGGTGCCGTGACTTGACTACTTTACAGTAAAGAAGTAAAAAAAATCATTGCTGTTAAAAATAAACAGGTCCCATGAAGTACAGTAACATCATTTACTAATGCTGCTAAATGAACGCAGACTTCTGAGAACACCAAAACCATGCGGTTCCTTGATTAGCCCCCCTACTTGGTGCTCCAGCTCACTTCAACAGTGACAGCTAAGATACAGTATATGCTCAAGATAACAGGATACAGCACAGACACAGTATAAGAATTTATATCATAAAGGATAATATTAAGTAAGGAATATTTGAGTAACTAAGAGAAGTCGACTTTCTGCCGTGCTGTTTGAAGTCCTGGTAGGCTTGTCTCGAACTCCCAACATGTCAACATGTCTGACAAAATATGCACTGCCCCAAAATGCACTACAATTGTAAACTTAGTTGAAATGAAGTTTAAATAAGAAAGTAAAAACATAGAAGGAGGTACTTGTCTTGTCAGCATGTCCAGAATCACTTCACATCAGAATGTCTCAGTCGAGATTCAGTGCCCAGCAGTGTGTCATGAGCTACTAGCAAAGAAACAGCATGGCAGAGCTGACAGAAGATGCAATATGGTAAAAGGTATAAAGACAATTCAGAGTGATAGAAAATGTCACCAAAGTGACATAATGTTAAAATGCTGAAGTACCAAAAATCACGTGGACCTTCTGATAATTTCATGCATGGACCACACAGTGGTAATCTAATATTTTGCATTTCATCTCCCTACAATAATAAAAATAAAAGTATAGAAACAGCAGAGCACGCTTACAAGAACATCCATTTTGCCAAGGAAAAATGTTCTTCTAAGTGGGCTGTTTCTAAAAGCGGGCTTCATTAATTTCAGATATACCATTAACCACTAATGTGTGTCAGCCCCCCTGCTGGATAGAAAAAGCAAAGCACACAAAGTTTAGGCAGAAATACATTATGCTATGTGTTAAAAACTTTGCAATAAATACAGTAGAACACACAAATACAGTACTGTATATGTTTAAAAACACAATGAATTAAATCACTACATTCAACGCTCAATCAGTTTGTGAAAAGCACAACACAGCACGAATTAAAAAGGGACTGAACTCATGCTGGCCGGGTGGCACTGAGGGCTAAGGCACTGGCTACTTTTCCTTATGCTACGCTGGCGACCCGTGTTTGGAAACGAGCATGAGTTACCAGGAGTTGGCAGAAGGAGAAGAATTAAGCATCTGTCGGAATGCACTCCTTCTCTGGGGTGGGGGTCCACTACAGTTGGCACCTTCTTGCCCCCTGGTGGAGACTAGGGGACAGGACACTGCACTGTAGCTTGGGGAGGAGTTTGGAGAAGACGCCTGGAGGGACCTCATGCAGACGTGTGTGAGCTTGCCTCCACCAGGATCACTGCACATCCCCAGTTCAGGAGAAAATGAAAGTACAGAAACATTGAGGAGTGTGCATCCCTGGGTGAGTGACTTGATGGCCATCCTTGAGCACTGACTCGGAGGGCACCAGATCTGGATCTGGTAGGGTGGGAGAGTAGGGGGCTCCCCATCACCCCGCTATGGTGGGTAAGCCACAGGGGAAATGACATGACCTTAGTGGAGTGCAGAAGCTCGGACACCAGCTGGGGTCTGAGGGTGGCTGCCAAGAATACTGGAACAGCCCAGGTATGACAGGGAGGTAAAAAGGAAAGCTAGCAAAAAAAAAAGGCACTGACTTCAGTGTGGCAAAAATCAACAGAGTACACTATAGTTTTTTTCTTTTTTCTTACTGTATTTACACTCCTATCCTCCAGTGCCCCCTTCTGACTGCCCCCTCCAGCACCGATATTCTGGAATTACCGGGACTTATCTTTCTGCTCAGCCTGGGAGCTGAGCCTGCTGAGGGTCTGGCTTCATCCTACCGCTGGAGGATCCATTTTCTTACACTTTTCTCCATGATTCCCATTGCTGGAGCACACATGCCAGACGTGCATACATGGAGGTGCATGCACCCCCACGGAAGTCCCACAGCACCCTCCCATTCTGTGTGCCCTGCAGACCCACACTGTGAGCAGTCATTTGGCAGGAGTGCAACCCCACCCCTCCCAGGAGAAGAGAGCTGTCCTCCAGACACTCAATCCTCTGCCTTCCGTGCCAATCCCCGATGGCCCAGGCTCATTCCCAAACATGGGTTGCCGGCGTGGCATGAGGTGTGGCATCCAGTGCCTCAACCCTCAGCACCACAGGGTCAGCTAGTACACTATAGGTTTGAAAGTTTGCTACTGTAAAACATTTTGGCAATCAGTTATCTTTTACTGCTTGTAGCAGAACAATGGCAGTTCATCTAAAAAAGCATCAAATTGATGAAAAGCAGTAAGCTCACTGTTTTTGCTGAGGACATACAGCCTTATTCTGGCCATGCATGATTTAACCTCCTGAATAGGTGGTGGTTCAACAGTCTGTGGATCTTCTTCTTTATCACTGTTTCCTCAACCTGTTTAATGTCCCAGCAGATGTCATCTTCAGTGATCAGGGTCACAAGGGCTAAGCTGAAAGAAGCCCTCCAAGGTTTCCCTCGCTGACACCCAGTCCAAGCTACCCAGCTGACCATCAGAAGGGTCATGAGGGCTAAGCTGAAAGAAGCCCTCCAAGGTTTCTATTGCTGCACATCCAGTCCAAAACTCCCAAGCTGTGCATCGGAAAGGTAATGAGGGCTAAGCTGAAAGAAGCCCTCCAAGATTTCCCCGCTGACATCCGGTTTGAAGCTACCCAGCTGACCATCAGAAGGATCATGAGGACTAAGTTGAAAGAAGCCCTCCCCAGGTTTCCTCACTGCACACCTAGTGCAAAGCTCCCCAGCAGACCATCAGAAGGATCATGAGGTCTAAGCTGAAAGAAGCTCTCCCCAGGTTTCTCTCGCTGCACACCCAGTCTGAAGCTCCCCAGCTGACCATTGGAAGGGTCATGAGGGCTAAGCTGAAAGAAGCCCTCCCCAGGTTTCTCTCACTGCACACCCAGTTCGAGGCTCCCCAGTTGGTCATTGGAAGGGTCATGAGGGCTAAGCTGAAAGATGCCCTCCCCAGGTTTCCCTCGCTGCACACCCAGTTCGAGGCTCCCCAGCTGGTCATTGGAAGGGTCATGCGGGCTAAGCTGAAAGAAGCCCTCCCCAGGTTTCCCTCACAGCACACCCAGTCCGAAGCTCCCAGGCTGACCTAACAAAGTGTCATGAGGGCTAAGCTGAAAGAAGCCCTCTCCAGGATTCCCTCACTGCACACCCGGTCCAAAGCTCCCCACCTGACCACTGGAAGGGTCGTAAGGGCTAAGCTGAAAGAAGCCCTCCCCAGGATTCCCTCGCTGCACACCCGGTCCAAAGGTCCCCGGCTGACCATTGGAAGGGTCGTGAGGGCTAAGCTGAAACAAGCCCTCCCCAGGTTTCCCTCGCTGCACTCCCGGTCCAAAGCTCCCCAGCTGACCATCAGAAGGTACGAGAGAGAGAGAGAGAACTGTGTCAGTTTAAATCTTGGCACCTTTTTCCTGCTCATCCCGGGCGCTCTACTGAGATACTATGGTTTTGGTAGTTAATGTTACAGTCACTGCAGCTTGCGAATTTGTAACTAAATCCTGGCTGGTTAATTTCACTAAAGACAGCTCTTGTTGCAGCCTGTTAGTTTTTAAAGAAAATCCTGTCTGCAAAGTGTAATTTATTGAAGCAGATGCTGCAGCTCACTCAGACCTGCTGCTTGCTTGATTTGCTTTTTTGATTTTTCCATCAGTGAGGATTTACTCCTTAGTGCAGTACTACTGTTAAAGTGTAAATTATAGTCTGCTCCTTTCCTAGCCTGATTCTCTTGTGGCTCCCAGCATCTGGAACTCTCTCCCCCACCGCACATTAAACTCTTTAAATCCCACCTAGCCTTTAAACTGGGTCTCTGCTCCCACCTGACTGAGTCTGATGGCTGCTCCTGTGCTGTAACTTGAGATTGACTCCCAGTAGCATTCTTTACCTACATGGCACTTACTGTTTCCCTCCATTGAGTAAAATCTGCATGTTCCCACTCCCTCCACAAAATCGTTAGTTAAAACTGTTATTTATTATTTAGCGGGTTGTAGTATGTCCTTAATTATTATTGTTGTATCATCCAGTGCAAGTAGCTAATGTAAGGATATTTGTTTACTCTCTGTTTCCACAGAAATATGTCTTGCTTTTGTCAGCAATCTGCGAATCTGTTTTGTTCTCACTTCATGCTGCACCATGAACAATTGTCACTGATGTTTGTACCTTCTTTGTACCTTGCTCTCTCCTGATTGTACTCTCCCGGGTGGTGCCTGAATATAGGCAATACTCTTGTCTAGTGTACCTACCCGGTAAACAAAAAAACACAAATAAATATATAAATAAATAATTGCACAGATAAAGATCAAAGCAGGCACACACACAGAAGTGCTACTGCTGTTAAAGCGCTAATAAGTCATGACTGGCAAGTGTAATTATCAATTGAGTGCTTTCTCTGAGTGTGAAAAACATATCTCAGACAGCCCTGAGTACAACGAAGTATTACAGAAAAGTGTGACTAGAACTGATCTTGCTGTTCTTATAAACTGGCTTTGCTCCCATTGAAAACAATGGAGCAAGATCAGCACATGGGCAAAATATGATTCTACGTGGGATGTTCTTATATCTGATTCTCTTACTAGTGGGCTTCACTGTATTGGAAAAACTCTCACTCCTTGCCTTGGCTTATTTCTTTACTTTTGCTCCCTTTGTGGGTAACATGCCACTCAGAGCAGGGCTGTATTTTTTTACATGCTGGAAGGATGGCTTATTTGTAAGTCTGCTTGCAGCGCAGCTCAGCCCTGGATGGCCTCCTGTCATTTTCTGGGAGTTCCATGGGAGTTCTGTGACTGGCCCTGACATCTGTGGGTGAGACACAATTCCACAGGTGAGGCATAATTCTGTGATTTTCCGTGGTTAGTTCTACGGCTGTGGAACCACGGAAAACACAGGTCCATGGCCACATCTGCTGTTTGCACACAAACATACCATTCTTTTTAGTTATTTCATTTTGTTCCCTTCGCTAACTCAAAACAAGATGGTTGTAGCATGAAAAAGGATTTCCTATTTGTGAGAAAGGATTACCCATTTACAGTAAAGTATTACCCATTTGCGAAAAAGTATCCATTTTCACTTGAAACATCTAACTGCTCCCATTGAAAATAATGGGAAACTTTAAAATTTAATTACTTTTGAACCTGATTAGTATTTTTTCACCAAAACATCAAAAGGCACATCTGTCACCCAAGGCCTGATTATCTTGAAAATTTCAAACCACAGATGAACACCATTTCTACACAGCGGCATGACAAAGAATTTGACAAAGCATGTTTTTTTCACATTTTGTGACACTCTATCTCTGCTCCCTCACATTTGACCAGAACAAAACTTGCCACATCAAGAGATCCTTGTTCCCGGATAGCACATGCAAAATGTCATGCAACTCGGTTGAATGGCTATGAAGTTATTAAAGTGCAAACTTTTGAGATTAATATAGAAGTGGCCATAGAACCCTAACAATAGGGGCGCGACTGTGCCCCTATAATATATATTCATTGCAAAAAACTATGTTAATGCAGATCTTAGGGTTGTAGAATGCAAAGCACACAAAGAAGGGAAATAAAAAGCATTTGGGAATTCTGGTCTCTGGAGTATTGGTAAATTAGTGGTAGGGTCTTACATGGGGGTTGTCAACCCTAATGCCCACCCCCTTCCCCTAGCCCATAGCCTCCTGTTTGAAGCACAAGATTCAGCTCCAACCTAGCACCTCATAGTGATACAGTATGGCCAATGTAAACTGCAGGAGCTTTCTTCATGCCGAGCCCTATGGCCTGTGTGTGAAAACATCACATTTGACCTCGTCTGATCAGGGGAGGTGGTGGGCATTAAGGATGATAACCCCAAGTAAGACCCAACCACTGATACACCAATACACTGGAGACCCAAATCCCCACTATTTTTCATTTCCCTTCTTTGTGTGCCTTATGTTCTGCAACCCTAATGTCTGTATTAACACAGTTTGTTTGCAATGAATTCCCCTTCTTTTTCTGATAGTGAAATTGTATTTTCAATTACATAGGTCCTTTTGGGACCTTTACAAAATTAGATAAATACAATACTGGAGACAGTCCTAACGCGGTGTATGAGACCAGCAGGCCCTGGCTCACATGTCGATACCTTGTGGATGAGGTTCCCTGACCCATCACAGGGTGTGGTGTCTTGGCCAAAACACTGCTCTGTCCCTACCCAGGACAGTGTTGGTGCTGCATGCTGCAGCACCTTCTCCATCAGCCTTGTCCTATTAAACTGGTTCAGAGTTCACACCTGAACTCAGCTCACTGGCACAGTAAGGCACCATGTTCTCTAGTAGTGCAACGGACATCCCTGAAAACAACGTTACTTAATAAATTCTTTGTTTTTTAATATTTTGACCCAAAACTTTCAACATAGTCTTCTTATGACCCCTCCTCATTAACCCCATGGATGAACGTTTTGAAATCTATGCTGAAACCCCATTTTGCGCCTCATGTGTGAAACCATGTTTCAGACAGGATGTGAAAAATGACAGCTGTACTGTTCATGAGGTGGCATGAAAAAATGGCTTTGTTGAAAATCTGGAGGCAAAATATTGAAAATTAGCAAAGTTACAGTATGCGCTTTTGTAGAAACAGTTCAACAAATGTTCATAACTTGTACATTTTTAGGAATTTTTTCACCAGATTTTCAACATGGCCTTTTTGGAACCCCATCGCACGAACACTTGTGGTGAAATGTCATTATTTCATCCAGAAAGGTAATTTCACACAGCGCACACAAAATCACCTTTCGGGCCAGATTAACGAAATGACAGTGACAATATTCATGAGGTGTGGTCCAAAAAGGTTATGTTGAAAACTTGGTGAACAAATTCTAAAAAATGGCAAACTTATTAACACAAATTCAAAATGTTATTAAAAGACAGTACATATATGGCACTTACCTTGTTTCCTCAGTTCGTGGTTCAGCTTTGAAGAGTGCAGACATGTCTCGATCCACAGAGAATAGCAGCATAAAACCTCAGCAGGTAAGTATAGAGTAAGGGGTGGGTGGTGGGTGCACAGTGGGAGAGTCTGGATGGGGGATGGAGATGGCACTGATGATGAGGGACAGTTTTCTTTATTTCAGATTAAAAAAATACATCTGGTGACTGTTTTTTATTCAGGAGCCTGGAAAATAAAAAAAATATTTTGGGACACTGAGGGTGAGCTCCCCAGTGTCCCAAACTGCAGTTGGGGTGCTTGCAAATGCCTGACCCAGGGATTGGGCCCCCTGATGTCAGCAAGTATAATTAAAATAAAATGACAGGCTGCATGGAGGAGGGGGCATCCGTCACTGATAGTGGGCATCTGGGTGTCAGATTATACAAAAAAATAAATATACTGCGACGGGGGATTGGGGCCCCTGGTGTGCAGATAAGGCAGTGGAAGAAAGACCATCCAACATCGGGAGTCAGCATCCTGGTGTTGAATCATACACATAAATGAATGAATAAATAAATAAATCTATACACTGCCACTGGTGATTGGGGCCCTCAGTGTGCAGATACAGTTTAAGGCATGGCTCAGTCAGGATGGTGGGGCTACAATGACAGTAGCCCCATCCCTGACATACGAGTTAAAACACTGCAGGGGCTGCTATACAACACAGCTGTTGTTTATTAGTAAACAACAGCTGTGTCATATAGTGCAACCAGCTGTTGCCAAATTCAGCTATCCATACAACATTAATTTTAGATAGGGGTGGGGAAGTAACACCAGAAAATGCTTCACTAATCCAATAAAAAATGTTTTGATTTTCCTGTTATGTGTGTTGCATCAAATACTGTGGTATTGTGCTATATGACACACCACAATATATGATATGACACACATAATGAAATATGACAACAGGACATCACGCTTTCACACACAAAACAAGCATTTGTCAATGCAGAATGTTTGCTTGCTGGCATTGGCAGTGGTAGTGTAGAAGTTACAGAGCTGCATAATAGGAATGGCAATGAAGTACTGAACTGAAGCCAACCCCACCGCCACCCTGCAGAGACTGACAGGCATTGAGGTGTGCCTTTGGGTCATCAGGCATAACTGCCACGCCATTTCATCACACCCCACCCTGCAGACACTGACAAGTGTCACGGAGTTCCTTGGGGTCTTTGGCCCTTATAACCCCATTCCATTAGGAAATACAGTGAGATGGGTGCGATATAGGAGAATGGGGTGAAATTTGGGGCCAAAGAGTTCAAGGCATACCTCGATGCCTCTCACTGGCTGCAGGGTGTGGAATGGTATGAGCATTACAGGCAAGAATCCCAAGTCACACCCCTGATGCCTGTCATTCTCTACAGGGTTGGGCGTTATGGTTGGAAACCCTAATACCTCAGGCATTCGTTGGTATTTTCACTTTAATTTTCAACATGTTTTTTTTGTGACCCCACCTCATGAACAGTGGCAATATCAGTTTGTTAGCTAAAAGCTGCTTATGCATAGTGACTACAGCATTTAGCACCACAGGTGCAAAAACATTCCGAACAGGATGTAAAAAACGACAGCTGTACTGTTCATGGGGAGGTGTAAAAAATGGCAATGTTGCAAATCTGCGGTAAAAATATTTAAAAAACTGGTGAAGTCACGAGCGTACATAGAAACCGTGCAACGCACACCCGTAATATAATTAGGTTGGGGAATTTTTACAGCAGATTGTCAACTCAGGCATTTTGGTGCCTCTGATCATGAACAGTGTCACTGTGATTTTCTTTATCTGTCCCAAACAATGATTTCCCACAACAACCATGCATCTCTGCGCTGAAAGTGTGAAAACACACTTCGGCCATGTTGTGAAAAATGACAGCTGCACTGTTCATAAGGAAGAGTGGAAAAATATCACTGGTGAAAATCTGGACTGAAAATATTACAAAGTCATGAACGTATGAGGATGCGTGGAGACTGCACAATGCTCACTCACAACACAGTCATTTTATGGACTTTTGTCACCAAATTTTCAACATAGCCATTTTAAGACCTCTGCTCATGAACAGTGTAACTGTGATTTTCGTAATCTGTCCCAAACATTGCTTTCGCACACCAACAGCACCATTGTGCGCTACATGAGTGAAAACACATTTTGGTGACATATGAAAATGGCAGCTGTACTGTTCATAAGGAAGTGTAATAAAATGGCAATGTTGAAAATCTGGGTGAAAATATTAAATTGCAAACTTACGAGCATGCATAGGAACTGCCCAGCATGACGCTAAGTAAAACAGTCATTTTAGAATTTTTCACCAAATTTTCAACATAGCCATTTTAACACCTCTGCTCATGAACAGTGTCACTGTGATTTTCTTAATGTGTCCCATACATTGATTTCTACATCGACTGCGCCATTGTGCGCTACATGGGTGGAAACACATTTTGGGCAAGATGTGAAATATGACAGCTATACTGCTCATAAGGAGGTGTGGTAAAATGGCAATGTTGAAAATCTGGAGTGAAAATATTGAAAATTCGCGAACTTACGAGCGTGCGTAGGAACTGCACAACGCACACTCGTAAAACAGTCATTTTTAAGAATTTTTTCACCAAATTTTCAACATAGCCATGTTAAGACCTCTGCTCATGAACAGTGTCACTGTGATTTTCTTAATTTGTCCTGTACATTGATTTCGCACACTGACTGCGCCATTATGCGCTACATGGGTGGAAACATGTTTTGGGTGAGATGTGAAAAATGACAGCTGTACCACTCATAAGAAGATGTGGTAAAATGGCAATGTTATAAATCTGGAGTGAAAATATTAAAAATTCGCGAACTTACGAGTGTGCATAGGAACTGTACAATGCACGCTCGTAAAACAGTAATTTTTTTGGAATTATTTCACCAAATTTTCAACATAGCCATTATAAGAACTCATCTCATGAACAGTATCACTGTAATTTTTTTAATTTGTCCCATATATTGATTTCGCACACCGACTGCGCCATTGTGCGCTACATGGGAGGAAACACATTTTGGGTGAGATGTGAAAGATGACAGCTATACTACTCATAAGAAGGTGTGGTAAAATGGCAATGTTGAAAATCTGGAGTGAAAATATTGAAAATTCGCAAACTTACGATCGTGTGTACGAACTGTGCAACGCACGCTCGTAAAACAGTAATTTTTAGGAATTTTTTCACCAAATTTTCAACATAACCATTTTAAGACCTCTGCTCATGAACAGTGTCACTGTGATTTTCTTAATTTGTCCTGTACATTGATTTTTCACACTGACTGCACCATTGTGCGCTACATGGGTCGAAACACGTTTTGGGTGAGATGTGAAAAATGACAGCAATACTGCTCATAAGAAGGTGTGGTAAAATGGCAATGTTGAAAATCTGGAGTGAAAATATTGAAAATTCGCGAACTTACAAGCGTGCATAGGAACTGCGCAATGCACACTCGTAAAACAGTCATTTTTTGGAATTTTTCCACCAAATTTTCAAAATAGGTTTCTTGAAAGCACACCTTATGAACACTGGCAGTGTCGTTTTGTTAGTCGGTCCTGAAAGATGATTTCGTGCAGTGACTGCGAAACCACCCTTCAGGCCTGAATAACGCCATGATAGTGACAGCACTCATGAGAAGGGGTCCCAAAAACCCCATATTGAAAATTTGGTGCAAAAATTCCAAAAAATGCCTGAGATATGCAACAAAGTTGAAAAAACCCTATCTATCCCATTATACAGCTTACGGCATTTCCTCAGTTCGCGATCGGCTTTGAAGAGTACAGGCGTGTTCCCAGTCCACGAAGATCGTCGTGCCAGACTCGGAGAAAGTATTGAGTGAGGGGTGTGGGGATGCAGGGTGCGCAGTGAGTGGAGTGCGGGTAGTTGGGGGCAGGGGAGACTCGTGGGACCGTTTTTTCTTTGGGTCTTTTTTAAAAGAGCGGCAGGACGTTGCCACGCTGGGGTGGGCTCCCAACGTGGCACAAGGATGGCTGGTTGGGGAGGCATGGATCCGATGGGGATTGGACACCCCGTGGGCCATAGCATCTATTGCCAAGCTGGGGTGGGCTCCCAGCGTGGCACCCTGTACTCTGGGTGGGGGGGGAGGACAGTGGAGCTAATGGGGATTAGGCATCCGGTCAGCTATACCATGAGTTGCCATGCTGGGGTGGGCACCCAGCATGGCATGTGAAAACTTTGGGGGCGCAGCAGCCGATGGGGGATTGGGCACCCCTGTTGGCTATACTGTGTGCACATGGGGGCAGCACACGGTATGCGTGCATGTGTTGTGTGTGTGTGTGTGTGTGTGTGTTGTGGTAGGGGGCTGCGCGCGGCAGGCAATATCTGATCGCTGCTCAGCAGAAGCATAGCTCCCCCTTTCAACTGTCACGCCACTGCGTTTTGGAGCTGTCATAGACAGCTCCAGCATGTATGGAGGATCAGTGCGCGCCTGCCAAACACACTGACTGAATTGGAAGAGGGGTGACACCTCCAAAAACTCGGATGATGGCACTATGTTTCTTGCACATGCGTGCAAGCAAACATAAAAATGGTTATTCATAGAATGTTGATTTTTTTTGAACTGCGCATACTCACAAATAGAACTTTTTTCTTAAATAATTAAAAAACTATTGAACTGTGACAGGTAAAAACCACAAAAGCATATCCAGGACTTTGGGCCAAACTCTATCAAACCTGAAAGTTTCAGGTTTCAGATCCTCATATTTTTTCAGTTGTAGGGGAGCAAATAAAAGTCTTAAAAATACTTGTTTTTTTTTTGCACCTCTGTAACTTTGCCCCCACTAAACCGATCTACATGAAATTTTCAGGACCAAGACATCGTTGCAAAAAGGCTATGCTTTCCAAATCTCATGTAAATCATTTGAACAGAAGCAAAGTTATTAAGGTGCAAAAATGTAGATTTAACATTAAAGTGCTTCCTTAACCCTAACATACAGGCACAACCGCACCTGCATAATAGAATAGAATAGAATAGAATGTATACATATATATATATATATATATATATATATATTCATTACAAAAATCTCTATTAATGCATCAGTTAGGGTTGATAGCACAGTGACAAATGTCTGGAAATGTGATGTTAGGGTTAAACCCCTACCACCCACCACCCTCCACATGTCAACAGACATTAGGGTGTGCTCTGGGATCATTGGTCTAACTCTTACCCTATTCCATGTGTAAACAAGCTGAGGTGGTGCCGAACAGGAGAATAGGGTGAGAGTAAGGCCCAAAGACTCCAATGCACACCCCTTTGCCTGTTGGTGTGTGGAGAGTGGGAGGGTGGGGGTTGGGTGGTAGGGATGTAACCCTAACATTACATTTCCAAACTTTTGTCACTGTGCTTTCAACCCTAACTGATGCATTAACAGAGTTTTTTGCAATGAATTTCCATTCTTTTTGAGACAGTATAATGTAACTAGTAACTGGTATGTTTTAGTGGGAGTGTGGTCCCTCCGTGCCCTGCGCTCCCTTCATTTTAATGTAATAGAATATGTATGTGGGAGCACAGGGCCCTCTGGGTCCTGTGCTCCCACTTACACATTAGTAGAGAGCCATACAGCAGTGCCATAGTACTCCAAAGGAACACTTGTAACACATTTTGCCAATATTTCCATAACCGTAGCAAGTAGGAAAAAACTTCCATTGCAGGTGTAATCTATGATTCCCAAGGCTGAGTACACTTAAAGGTGATGTAAGCTGTGGGCAGCAAGAAATCTGTATACTGCTTCGTTTTCGAGATACAGACGCCGATGGGCGTGGAAATGTTATCCTTCGGGAAATTTCTCAACAGCAGCCACAGAGACAGGGGCAGTTTCCAGAGGAAGAGCAGGCTCGGTGGAAGAGATAGGCAATGACAACTCTGAAGGGGAGGCATTCTGCTGTGTAATACCAGAGGTCTGGCCCAAAGAAGACAGTGACAAACATGATGCGGGTTGGGGGGGGCAAACCTATTGTTTGTGAGCAGGCTCTCAGAACTGTCCAAGGAGGCATCTCTACCTTTAGTGCAGCTCTGATCTGAGGGATTCAGCGAGGAGCAGTCGATTCTGTGCTGATTACAGCCACACTTTTTACTGTGGCAGTGTTGAGCCTCTGCAGCTGAGGGATTACAGAGTTCTCCACAGAAGTAGCTGCCACATCACAAGATTAAATATTTAAGTCTTCTGGAGTCTGAGTAGAGGGTGGTGGAGCAGAATCCATAGCAGAGGGGTCACTGGGTGGGGGAAGTTTAGCTGAGGGCCAGAAGCAATTACAAAATCTTCCACCACCTCAGGAGTCGAAAAAGAGTGTGGGACCCCATTCTGAAGTATTTTAAGTGTAGCAGAGTATAACAGACTGTACTGGACATTCAAAGTGTGTAGGGCATGGCGGCAGCAGTAAAACTTCTACTGCAGTCAATCAGAGTTGGCAAGTAATCAGGGAAAATCTGAATAGAATGCTCCTGCCAGGATAAGGGACCCCATTCTTGGGCCAGGATCTGTTCCTTCACCTGGCAGTGGAGACATTTGGCCAGGACTGCCCAAGATCACTGCCATGTTTAGGAGCAGGGGCGAGATACCTATGAGCCTGTTTGATTTCCAAGGGCCCAGACTACTGCTGGTGCAGGAGAATTGATAGGACCTGCTGGAGGAAGGCAATGGTATTCTGCCCCTCAACACCTTCGGGGAATCTGACAAACCACAGGTTGTTCCTCCTGCTTTTGTTTCCCAAATCTTCCACGTTGTCCCAAAGCACCTTATATGCCCTTTCCTCTTACCATAGCCTGGCAACCAATTGGTGGGTCACAGAGTCCTGTGCATCAGACTTTTGCTGAACATAGTCAAGGCACAGAGAAATAGAAATAATATAATGATTAATCTGAAGGTTAGCCAATATCAGATCCCCGATCTCTGCAAGCAGCAGGTTAAATATCTCCCAACTTTCTTGCAGGCATTCCAAGGGAAAGTATGAGGAGGCCGATGAAGGAGCAGAAAGCGCCATAGCCCATAATCCACACTACTGAGAAGCTTCCAGAACAGAGGGCAGCAGGAGCATTCTGAGGAGAGCTGCAGTGACCACCAAACGGTAAGTAATGGAGTCAGGAGAGTCTCTAAAGCTGTTAGCTGATCTGCATGAGTAATTGCCAGCCAAGTAGAGAAGGAAAATGGCAGGAGATATCCTAGAGAAAGAGAAGCAAAGAGATCTAAGCGGCCATCTTCTCGGCGGCTTATTGTTCCATTCATTCTGATCCTGATCACCAGGACCAAAGAGGTGAAAGCAATGGAAGTGGCCAGTACTGAGTGCCTGTGAGCAGCACTGAATAGCATTTAATTTTGGAGCCCAAAGCTGGAGGTACAAAATATGTAAGAAGGCCCAGCAGCCTGCACTGCTGTTGTGCTGTATTGTTTTTTTTTTTTTTTTATTCAAGCCTTTCTTACCCACTTTCCTGCCTTTTACAACCAGTTCAACAGACATCATTTGAATATTAAATAATATATTTATATATTTCACATAAAACCCTATAGGCTGTGCCTATTTTCAAAGGGTTTAGGATTCAACAAAGGACAACAATTAGAAGGTACGGTATATAGTACAAACATACAATCATATAGCAATCCAAGACAAAGCTGAGAGAGACAGGGCCCGATTCTAGAATGGATACGTATGATGTGACGTGTCTTGAACCAAAACAAATGGCACAAGTAGCACTTTGAGCCATGAGTTCCGACATTCAGAATTCCAAAAGGCAGCCTGCCACATGTCACAGGCTGCCTATGTCCAGGTGAACTAATGCTATCTGTTCGCCCAGCAGCGTGTTGGAAGGGTTATGATAGCATATGCGCCCTATTCCAAAAGGGCAGCTGCCGCAATCCCAAATCGCTATTCTAAAAGGTCCCAATAGGGACATTTAGCACAGTACAGTTACACCAGCTTTGAGCTGGCTTACCTGTACTCTTCTGGCTGCCGTGCCAAAGAACTTAATGCCCCCCTGACCCAGCCCCAACCCTGCACAAGGTAGTAGAACACCAGCCCCCGTTGTGCATGATGGGACCCACCCAACCTCCAGCAGTCCTGGAGGTGCTCCAGCTAGATCCCCAGTACTGTGGTGTGGTGCCAACCCCTTTGCTGGAGTAATTCTGCCAACCCCTTGCTGGAGTAGTCTGCCAACCACCCCCCTGGTGCATGGCCCACCAGGGCTTACAGGTTAGTGTCACAGCTGGGGGGGGTGGCTGCACCCTGTCAGTGGACAAGTCTGTGGCTTGCGACACCCTGTTCAGCTGCTCCCTTCCTTTGGTGCACCACTTTGGGTGACGCAACTCGCAGGATGTAGCGGCGGGAACCCTGCCCGTACTGGAATAGGGCACAGGGTTAATGTCGCACTGGCAAACATAGAAAAGTTGCCTTTGGCAGCGACTTGCGACATGCCTTTTGGAATTGGGCCCACAGTGCTGCATTATGAACTAGAGATGAAATACATTCATACAATACAACACAAAACTGTTAATACAAATAGAATAATAGATAGTTAGTGTGTATTACAAGGGAGTAATACCATCAAGAGGTTTCCATGTCCCCTAGAACCTTGAGATGAGATTACTCCCTTAAAATACACACTAACCTATTTATTTTTTTCAGTATAAGAATCCATGGTGATGATGAGTTTTGGAGAACAGCTGTGGAGTTTTGAAAAAAAAGTTGCAGTATTGTTTTTGTCCACTAGGTGGTGCTGCCCACTAGCACTGTGGTGTACTGGGTTTACTGTTTGTCGTCATCCCTGCACCATTGGCAGTGCTTGTTGTTTTGTCCTGGTACAGGCAATATAGTAGGGATACTGTTTACCTGTTTTCTTTTTCAAAGAACTAAAGAAGTGCTGCTGGTCCGCCAGGTTGATTGTAGTGTTAGAGGAGGCGACAGATGTGCAGGGACATCTGTGACTTGTGGGGAAGCAGTAAGACTTATAGTAAGTCTTCAATTCCCTGTGCTTTCTTTTGGTCTGCTTCTTCTGGTAAAGAACACTGTTTGTTTGTATGCTTCCAATGAGCATGTACAGTCGGTTTTTACTGTAAGTGGAGGTTACAGTAAAAGCTGGTTTGCAGTCAGCGTGGTGCTTGCGTGGTTCAGTGTTTCTGATAATACCATCATGGATAAGGTTTCTCAAAAGGTGCTGTGCTTGAAAAAAAAATCCAGCTTCTTGATAAGTCTGAGCTGCCTGGTGTGTCTTGTAAGGTACTAGCTAGCAAATTCGGTATTAATGTCTCTTGTGTGGGCAGTACAAGAAGCACTACAAGAAGACTGGAGTAGAGGCTATGGCCATATTCATGGCAAAAAAGAAGTCAATCTTTGTTGCTTTGGATGACTGGTTCAGCAATG
This sequence comes from Neoceratodus forsteri, assembly GCA_016271365.2. Classification (NCBI taxonomy): domain Eukaryota; kingdom Metazoa; phylum Chordata; order Ceratodontiformes; family Ceratodontidae; genus Neoceratodus; species Neoceratodus forsteri. The sequence goes on from CM057453.1 coordinate 1,038,844,406, forward strand.
TTCTGCCTGACATTTTTCGAGGGTACTCACTCTCCGAAATTTATAATGTGGACAAAACTGGCCATTTTTAGCATTAACATTTAAAACTGAAGCTTTGTCTGGGCATAGCTTGAACTTTTTTTAATGTATTGCATGTATAGTTCTACTTTTTGTATCCAGTAAACTCTCGAATATCACAGCTGCTTCTGTCTCCTTTATTTAGGTAGCACTCCGGTTGTATACACATTCCAGTTGTATGCACATTTTCGGTTTACATAGATTACATAGACATTACAGAGCATAAAGACATTTGTCCATGAGCTTGCAAATGACAATTTCAATATATCCTTTTATATTTTTACTCAAAAGAAGTTTATCTAACTTTGTTTTAAATTCCAACATTGTATTGCTTTCCATGACCTCACCTGGTAGCATATTCCAAATTTCTGTTACCCTATTGTTTAACCAATATTTCCTTTTATTTGCATAATATCTATCTTTTAACAATTGATAACAATGTGCTCTAGTATTGTATGGTTGATCCCTTTTTACCAGGCCTATAAGATCCGACAAATTAGTATCGGTCAATGCCCTATAAATCAGACACGTCACCCCTCATTCTACGATACTCTAGTGAATACAGCTCTAAATATTGCAGTCTCTGCTCATAGCTCAATCCCGTCGTCCCTTTGATCCTTTTGGTGACTCTCCTCTGCACCCTCTTGATCAGTTCAACATCGCTCCTCTTGTATGAGGCTCAAAACTGAACACAGTACTCCACATGGGGATGCACCAATGCATTATACAGGGGCATCACAACTTGTCTATCTCTACGTTTAATGTGCCTCTGTATACAATATGTTATGCTGCTAGCTTTTTTTAGAGCTGTATTGCAATGTAAGCTAAAACTAAGATCATTGTTAACAACGATCTCCAAATCTTTCTCTTCACCTACAGCTTTTAATACAGACCCACCTAAGGTATATTGAAACTTATTATTTTTTTTTCCAAAGTGCATAATATTGCACTTATCAATATTAAAAGTAAATTGCTTCTGGGAGGCCCACATATCAAAACTATTTAATGCTGTTTGTAAGACTGAGAGTTCCTCCAAATTATTTACAAGACACCCAATCCTAGTGTCATCTGCAAATTTAGACAGCCAGACCCCTGAGTGAACCTGCATAGATGAAATATATAGATTAAATAAACATGGTCCAAAAAGTGACCCCTGGGGGACACCAGTAGTTACTCTAACCTGGCCAGAATATTCCCCTTTTACACAGACTTTCTGACCTCTGTCTGTAAGCCACGCCTTGACCCATTTTTGTATCAAAACTGGTATATCTAGCTCATAAAGTAGTTTCACAAGCTCCCCATGGGGACTTTGTCAAAAGCCCATAAAGTCCAGGAAAATCCGTCAACTAGATTTCCCATATCCATGGCTTTACCAACCTTGTTATGGAATTCCAGTAGGGTGGTTTGACATGACCTTCCCCTGGTAAATCCATGCTGAGTCATATCTATCCTACCTGTATTTTCCATGAATTCAACCATATAGTCCTTAATTATACCTTCCAGAATCTTACCCAGCACGGAGGTCAGACTAATAGGCCCGTAATTTGAGACCTCCTGCCTAGAGCCTTTTTTATGTATAGGTATAATCACTGCTTGTCTCCAGGCCTCAGGAACCTCACTAGTGTCCATACTGTCCTGAAAAAGGTAAGTAACTGGACCTACTAGTAATACTGCCATTTCTTTGATTACCCTCGGATTAATCCTGTCTGGCCACTGTGCTTTATTCTGGTTTACCTTTTGTAATCTGGTTAAGACATCAGCAGGGTCTATCCTAAGACTTTGTCCCCCATGTCTTGTTTTCCCACAGTCCTGGAAAACTTGAGGGCTAGTATTGAATACTGATGAAAAATATACATTATATTCCTCAGCTAGTGCCCTATTTTCTATTATAATATTCCCATCTTGTGCTTTTAGGGGTTCAATAACATTGTTTTTCCCCTTTTTGCTGTTAATATATGTATAAAAGGTCTTATAATTGTCCCGGACCTTAGTGGCTCTTGTATACTCATATTCTCTTTTGGCCTGAACTATAGCCTTTTTTGCAAGTTTAAGGTTTTTCCTATATAATTCCCAACCAGCTTCCGTTTTGTTATGCCTTGCTTGATGGTGTGCTTTATTTTTACTTTAAAATAATCCCTTAACAAATAGGGTCATCCAAGGTGCTGATGGACTTTTGGCCTCTTTATATTTATTTCTAGTTGGTACATGTCTCGAAATTAAGCCATTTATGGTATCTGTCAACTTATCCCACATTTGAGCTACTGTCTGGTTCTCAAAATCTGATTTCCAATTCCATGCAGTCAGGTCTTGCCTCATTTGTGCAAAGTTAGCTGAATTGTGTCTATGAAGTACAGTGGTACCTTCATTATCACCTAGAATACCAGAGTACTGAAACCCTACTATAGTATGATCACTAGAACCCAAGGGGGGAAACATATTACAATTTATAATATAGTACCCAAGGTTACTTAATAGTAAATCCAGGATATGATTTCCCCTTGTATTGGCTGTAACATACTGATCCAAGCCTATGAGACTAAATAACTCTAAATATTTGGATTCAACAGATGTGCTTGCTTTCAATGTATCCCACCCAATACCTGGGAGGTTGAAATCGCCAACCAATATTACATTACCTGCCAGTGACAATTGGTTGATAAAATCTAATATAATTTCATCCTCCATTATCCTAGTGGATGGTGGCCTATATATTACTGCCAAATTAATCTTAGCTGCTCGAGGGTGGGCTAATCTTAACCCAGATGACTTCAACATCTAGCCACCTAGTTGTGTCTATACTCTCTGTAGGAATACCTTCTGCAACATATAGAGCCACCCCCCCCACCTCTTGATAGGGGCCAATCCTTATTATAAAGTGTATACCCCGGAATTTGCCTAACCCAGGTATCCTCGGGTTGCCACCATGTTTCCACTATTGCACAAATGTATATGTTATGCATATTTAGAATTAGTTGTAATTCATGAAATTTATCTGTTAAACTCCTTGCATTAATGAGCATAACATTCCACTCAATTTCTGTATGTCCTGATTTTATAACCCCCGCATCCCCCTGCTGGTGGAGTTTAAATGATGACGTACACAATTTTTTAGTTGTTGCGCTAATAAGCGCTTGCCCATTTTATTAAGCTGTAACCCATCCCTTGCAAATAACAGATTATTCTAAAATTCCTGCCAATGTTCTATATACAGATAACCTTCTCTAACAGTCCATCTCTTAAGCCAACCATTAAATCTGTAAATTTCCTGATTTATTTGTTCACTTGCCCTTGGCATATTTAGAATCCCAGAAATCAACACCTCACTCCCTCTACTTCTAAATGTAATGCCTACTGCTTCAAAATCCCTCTGTATTTCTAGAGTATTCCTTTTCACTATGTCATTAACACCCACATGTTACACTGTAACTGGGGTAATGGTGTTTTCTAATAAACCTGGCAAAAGTTGTTTAATATCACCCATGCCTGCCCTTAGCAGTACGCTCACAGTTGTGTAATCATTTTGCTGTTTATACAACACATTGTCTGCATATCTCAACATTGAATCCCCAATAATCAGTATGTCCTATGAGGTATTGCTTGCTGGGACTTGAATTTGTGGTGGTAAATGTTGTGCTGTATTCTGGGTACTTGTACATACATTTATTGGATCGAAGGGGCCTACAACAGTATTTAATGGTTGTGATGAATGGGTTACATTACTCTGTGTGCTTGTGCATACATTATCTACTACCATGGGACCCAATTCAATATTTGTTGGTTGAGTTTCATCCCCCTCCTCAGTTGTTATCAGGGCCTGGAATCTGTTTGGGGTCAGGATATTTAATTCGCCTCCAATATTCCACTTTCCTCTTTTGTACAACATTTTTTTTGGAACCTCCGACCATTTCTCAGGGCTTTTAGCTATCTCATTTGATAACAGAGTAACTTTACAATCCTCCTCAATATTACTGCTGCTATCCTGAATAATACCCTCTTCCCTGGAGTCAATATATTGTTCCAGCAAAGATATTTCTAGTTGCACCTTTATCCTCATTTTTAGCTCCACTATTACAGCCTTAAGTTCACTAATCTCACAGCACTTGCTGCAAACATAATTGTCCAACTCTTTCCCTTGCATAAACATGTCACATACACTGCACAACAGCATTTTTATAATAAAATTACTCCCACTTTATCTAAAATCCTGGTCAACTCAGCTGACACAGCTGACACACGCCGACATTGCGTGTCTCTGCACACATCTCCATGCACAAAAATGCGTGCCCTGCTCATGCTCGCCCTGCTCACTGCAGTACAAGTTATATGGGTCCTGTATCCGGAAGTGGCGGTGCGTACCGTTGGAATGCTTTGCAACAAAAGTTGCTCTTTTCAAAGTAAAAGTTTATCTGCCTACATAGGAGCCCATGCTGTAGTAAGGGCTCCAGATCTTAACTTTGCTGCAGGAAAAATAAATAGTGCTATAGCACGATGGTAGTTGTGCCCCCAAACACAGACTAGGGCTGCCACTACCCTCTGCCTAATTCCCGGAGGGATATTAGGGCTCCAACAATAAAAATTAACAGCAGTACAATTTGCTTGTTCGTTATATCTACTCCCAGCATATTAATCAGTTCCACATAAGAAGAACTGCCCGCTGCAGTGAGATTTTATATGGGTCCTGTACCCGGAAGTGGCGGTGCGTACCACTGGAATGTTTCACAACAAAAGTTGCGCTTTTCAAAGTAAAAGTTTATCTGCCTACATATGATCCCATGCTGTAGTAAAGGCTCCTGATCTTAACTTTGCTGCAGGTAAAATAAAATAGTGCTATAGCGCGATGGTAGTTGTGCCCCCAAACACAGACTAGGGCTGCCACTACCCTCTGCCTAATTCCTGGAGGGATATTAGGGCTCCAACAATAAAAATTAACAGCAGTACAATTTGCTTGTTCGTTATATCTTCTCCCAGTATATTAATCAGTTCCACATAAAGTTTGTCCTGAGCATGTGCATACATCCAGAATCCACTGTAACATCATTCTATTATGGGGTCTGAATGATACTATTATCACTTTGCAACAATGGTATTATCATTGCTCTGGAATGGTAGCATGGCATTTTGGAATGCTTTGGAATAGTATTAAAACATACTATCCATATATTAAAATACAATCAGTCATAGGGTACAATCAGTGGGATGCTGTGGCCTGCCAAGTTGCAAGGTTTGGCTAAGGACGGTAGTGTAGTTACTAAACAGAGGTTTACCTAATAGCTGTTTTGTGTGAAGACAGGTTCACAGATCAGCAATATCAGTTGCAGGGTTTGAGGGGAGTGAGCAAGGAAAGAAGCTGGGATTTAAACAGATTTATAATCAGATGATTTTACTTTTTAAAACTTTATTATTGTTAATTTCATGTAACCATATTACATGTAACTACCATCATGCATTCATATCAAAAAATACACTTGTGAAACAAGGTCAACATTGTTACAGTAATTCATAGCAAGCTCCCCTGAACATGTTACAGGACTTGGGGGAGTTGCATATTTCTACACCAGTTAGGTTGCAGTAAGACTTGATTATTAACCTTTTCCAATACTTTTTTTTTACCTTCTAGAATTATACTATAAAAGCCATTACAGCCGTGAACAGAGACTATAATGATTTTCAAATAACACTGTGCCCCCTATTAAGTGGTTAAGTGTCCCTCTTCATGAACTTCGGGATTATAAAAAAAATCTATAAACCGAGTACTTCCTCATAACTTAAACAGAAGTCTGCTAATGGATTAATAATGTGTAGTTAATAGTTAAGCTAAACTTCCTGAAAAACATTGCAGCACAACTCTTAGACACATTTACACAGCATCATGTTTACTCCTAACTTAAAGTGTCTTTTTAAACATGAGACTACAGATACAGTGATAACAATCCTTGTTACAGCATTACTACATAAACTTTATGATCCAAATAAAGCAGTCATATGAGGTCTTATGAAGTAATAGTACTTTTCGCAATAAAACGGCAAAGTCTCAAAGCCGAACAGAATGTAAATAGCACAGATAAGAGACCACGGTAAACAAGACGGGGAAGGGTGAAAAATCACCTGAGAGGTTATTCCATAATGCCCATGTGCTCCATCTTGTCTCCACCAAAAAAGCGGAGCTCAATACAGTACATAGCACAAAGATTAAATAAGATTCTCGTTTCCACTTAAGAAATGTTCCAAACACCAGCCTCTCAGGCCTAACCCAACATTGGTGCTCTTAAGCTGCTAAGTCCTCTCAGGCTACTTCATTGCCTTCTGACTTGGAGTCCTCACCTCTGGTGGAGAACTGGTTTTCTATTTTGGTAAGGAGCTTGGATGATTTTAGAGAGGGGAGCAGGCCATTCCACAGTTTAGAGAATCTGAAAGAGAAACAGGCTTGGCCTAAGGATGTTTTCCTACAGGGTTGCATCAAGGTATTTTGATCAATGCCCCTTGTGGCCTAGTTTTGGTCAACAGGATGAAGCACGGCCTGCACATGGAGGGAGAGCAAGCCAAGAAGGGCTTTCTTGCCAGTAACCAAGGTGCTGTAGTGTACTCTCGAGTCAAGGTTTAGCCAGCCAAGGTTACTATGAATTATGCAGGAGTGGGAGTCCTGCCTTAGGTCAAGCACAAAACAGCATGCTCTGCTCAGTAGACCACTAACCCTGGGCATCACACTGTCATTAGCAGCACCATGGACCATCAGGCTGTAGTCGATTATGCTGATGATGCAGCATCTGAGTAGTAGTTTTTTTTTTTTTTTTAATCTCTGGTAGAAAGCTACAATATTCCCATGTGTAAAGAGCAGCCCAAGTCTGGAGCTGGTGGTCTTGATTAAGGTGTCAACATGTGCTGCAGAGTATTTGCTTCCCTTACCTGTCCTGAATGCAGGTTCGGTTCAACCATAAGTTTCATAAGTTGGATTAAAGGTCTATAGCTTTCACCAAGCAGACTCGCCATTTCTCAATTCAAACTAATTTAACCTAAATGTATACCTAATTTATTTTTGAAGATATTAATTGTTAAAATTAGCCCTCTCTCCCATGGTCTCCCCCACCAAAAAAATAAATAAAGACATATATTGTGGTAATTTGAAGCTGCTATAGATGTTATGCATCTCATCAATTGTTTATGTTTGTTTGTTTTGTTTTGTTTTTTTAAGGAAAGTGGTAGGGCTCAAGAGCTGTGAATGAGTTTGTTACATCCAGCAGACCTGGGTTTGATTCACATAACCTCTACTTGCATACTTTATGACTGACCCTGAACAAGTCACCCACCTCCATGTTCCCCCAGATCACCACTGAGAATTGGCATTGAAATTAAATAGAGAAAAATGGATCGGTAGGGGGTTATAATGAGGATTTTGCTCCCCCAAGGAGTGGGATGCCACATAAACCCCGAGAGCGAAGCAACAAGGGATTTATTCAGGAATTCCATCCTGAAGGGGTGTGTAAAATCCAAGTTTTAAACCCCCTACCCACCCTTTATTTTGTATAATTGCTGGGGATAATTTTTTTCACCACAGCAATTATTCAAAATAAATGGATATTTGTTTCCAGTGACAGAGCTCTGACCTGCCAGTTCTGATCATGGTGCCGTGGCTTGACTACTTTACAGTAAAGAAGTAAAAAAAATCATTGCTGTTAAAAATAAACAGGTCCCATGAAGTACAGTAACATCATTTACAAATGCTGCTAAATGAATGCAGACTTCCGAGAACACCAAAACCATGCAGTTCCTTGATTAGCCCCCCTACTTGGTGCTCCAGCTCACTTCAACAGTGACAGCTAAGATACAGTATATGCTCAAGATAACAGGATACAGCACAGACACAGTATAAGAATTTATATCATAAAGGATAATATTAAGTAAGGAACATTTGAGTAACTAAGAGGAGCCGACTTTCTGCCGTGCTGTTTCAAGTCCTGGTAGGCTTGTCTCGAACTCCAACATGTCAACATGTCTGACAAAATATGCACTGCCCCAAAATGCACTACAATTGTAAACTTAGTTGAAATGAAGTTTAAATAAGACAGTAAAAACATAAAAGGAGGTACTTGTCTAGTCAGCATGTCCTGAATCACTGGCGTATCAGAATGTCTCAGTCAAGATTCAACGCACAGCAGTGTGTCATGAGCTACTAACAAAGAAACAGCATGGCAGAACTGACAGAAGATGCAATATGGTAAAAGTTAAAAAGACAACTCAGAGTGATAGAAAATGTCACCAAAGTGACATAATGTTAAAATGCTGAAGTACCAAAAATCATGTGGACCTTCTGATAATTTCATGCACGGACCACACAGTGGTAATCTAATATTTTGCATTTCATCTCCCTACAATAATAAAAATAAAAGTTTAGGTACAGCAGAGCACACTTACAAGAACATCCATTTTGCCAAGGAAAAATGTTCTTATAAGCGGGCTGTTGCTAAAAGCGGGCTTCATTAATTTCAGTTATACCATTAACCACTAATGGTTGTCAACCCCCCTGCTGGATAGAAAAAGCAAAACACAAAAAGTTTAGGCAGAAATAAATTTTGCTATATGTTAAAAAATGTGCAATAAATAAAGTAGAATACACAAATACAGTACTGTATATGATTAAAAACACAATGAATGAAATCACTACATTCAACGCCCAATCAGTTTGTGAAAAGCACAACACAAGCACACATTAAAAAGGGACCGAACTCATGCTGTCCAGGTGGCATTGACGGCTAAGGCACTGGCCACTTTTCCTTATGCTACGCCGACACATGTTGAAACAGCATGAGTTACCGGGAGTTGGCAGGAGGAGAAGAATTAAGCATCTGTCGGACTGCTCTCCTTCTCTGGGGTGGGGGTCCACTACAGTTGGCACCTTCTTGCCCCCTGGTGGAGACTGGGGGACAGGACACTGCACTGTAGCTTGGGGAGGAGTTTGGAGAAGATGTCTGGAGGGACCTCGTGCAGACGTGTGTGAGCTTGCCTCCACCAGCATCACTGCACATCCCCAGTTCAGGAGAAAATGAAAGTACAGAAACATTGAGGAGTGTGCATCCCTGGGTGAGTGACTTGATGGCCATCATGCAGCACCGACTCTTGAGGTCACCAGATCTGGATCTGGTAGGATGGGTGAGTTGGGGGCTCCCCGTCACCCCGCTATGGGTGGTAAGCCACAGGGGACATGACATGACCTTAGTGGAGTGTGGAAGCTTGGACAGCGGCTGGAGTCTGAGGGTGGCTGCCAAGAATACCGGAACAGCCCAGGTATGACAGGGAGGTAAAAAAGGATAGCTAACAAAAAAAAAAAGGCACTGACTTCAATGTGGCAAAAATCAACAGAGTACACTATAGTTTTTTTTTCTTTTTTTCCACTTTGTATTTACGCTCCTATCCTCCAGTGCCCCCTTCTGACTGCCCCTTCCAGCCCCGATATTCTGGAATTACTGGGGCTTGTCTTTCTGCCCAGCCTGGGAGCTGAGCCTGCTGAGGGTCGGGCTTCATCCTACCGCTGGAGGATCCATTTTCTTTCACTTTTCTCCCCGATTCCCATTGCTGGAGCACACATGCCAGACGTGCATACGTGGAGGTGCGCGCGACCCCACGGAAGTCCCATAGCACCCTCCCCTTCTGTGTGCCCTGCAGACCTGCACTGTGAGCAGTCATTTGGCAGGAGTGCAACCCCTCCCCTCCCAGAAGAGGAGAGCTGCCCTCCAGACACTCAATCCTCTGCCTCCGTGCCAATCCCCGATGGCCCACTCTCATTCCCAAACCCGGGTTGCCGGCGTGGCATGAGGTGTGGCATCCAGTGCCTCAACCCTCATCACCACAGGGCCAGCTAGTAAACTATAGGTATAAAAGTTTGCTACTGTAAAACATTTTGACAATCGGTTATCTTTTACTGCTTGTAGCAGAACAATGGCAGTTCATCTTAAAAAGCATCAAATTGATGAAAAGCAGTAAGCTCACTGTTTTTGCTGAGGACATACAGCCTTATTCTGGCCATGCATGATTTAACCTCCTGAATAGGTGGTGGTTCAACAGCCTGTGGTTCTTCTTCTTCATCGCTATTTCCTCAACCTGTTTAATGTCCCAGCAGATATCATCTTCAGTGATCAGGGTCATGAGGGCTAAGCTGAAAGAAGCCCTCCAAGGTTTCCCTCGCTGACACCCGGTCCGAAGCTACCCAGCTGACCATCAGAAGGGTCATGAGGGCTAAGCTGAAAGAAGCCCTCCAAGGTTTCTATTGCTGCACATCCAGTCCAAAACTCCCAAGCTGTGCATCGGAAAGGTAATGAGGGCTAAGCTGAAAGAAGCCCTCCAAGATTTCCCCCACTGACGTCCGGTCTGAAGCTACCCAGCTGACCATCAGAAGGATCATGAGGGCTAAGCTGAAAGAAGCCCTCCTCAGGTTTCCTTCGCTGCACACCTGGTCCAAAGCTCCCAGCTGACCATCAGAAGGTGAGAGAGAGAGAGAGAGAGAGAGAGAGAGAGAGAGAGAGAGAGAGAGAGAGAGAGAGAGAGAGAGAGAGAGAGAGAGAGAGAGAGAGAGAGAGAGAGAGAGAACTGTGTCAGTTTAAATCTTGGCACCTTTCCTGCTCATCCCGGTGCTCTACTGAGAGACTACGGTTTTTGTAGCTAATGTTACAGTCACTGCAGCTTGCGAATTTATAACTAAATCCTGGCTGGTTAATTTCACTAAAGACAACTCTTATTGCAGCCTGTTCGTTTTTAAAGAAAATCCTGTCTGCAAAGTGTAATTTATTGAAGCAGACGCTGCAGCGCACTCAGACCTGCTGCTTGCTTGATTTGATTTTTTGATTTTTCCATCAGTGAGGATTTACTCCTTAGTGCAGTACTACGGTTAAAGTGTAAATTATAGTCTGCTCCTTTCCTAGCCTGATTCTCTTGTGGCTCCCAGCATCTGGAACTCTCTCCCCCCCCGAACATTAAACTCTTTAAATCCCACCTAGCCTTTAAACTGGGTCTCTGCTCCCACCTGACTGAGTCTGATGGCTGCTCCTGTGCTGTAACTTGAGACTGACTCCCAGTAGCATTCTTTACCTACATGGCACTTACTGTTTCCCTCCATTGTATAAAATCTGCATGTTCCCACTCCCTCCACAAAATCGTTAGTTAAAACTGTTATTTATTATTTAGCAGTTGTAGTATGTCCTTAATTATTATTGTTGTATCATCCAGTGCAAGTAGCTAATGTAAGGATATTTGTTTACTCTCAGTTTCCACAGAAATATGTCTTGCTTTTGTCAGCAATCTGCGAATTTGTTTTGTTCCCACTTCATGCTGCACCATGAACAATTGTCACTGATGTTTGTACCTTCTTTGTACCTTGCTCTCTCCTGATTGTACTCTCCCGGGTGGTGCCTGAATATAGGCAATACTCTTGTCTAGTGTACCTACCCGGTAAACAAAAAAACCCAAATAAATATATAAATAAATAATTGCACAGATAAAGATCAAAGCAGGCACACACACAGAAGTGCTACTGCTGTTAAAGCGCTAATAAGTCATGACTGGCAAGTGCAATTATCAATTGAGTGCTTTCTCTGAGTGTGAAAAACATATCTCAGACAGCCCTGAGTACAATGAAGTATTACAGAAAAGTGTGACTAGAACTGATCTTGCTGTTCTTATAAACTGGCTTTGCTCCCATTGAAAACAATGGAGCAAGATCAGCACATGGGCAAAATATGATTCTACGTGGGATGTTCTTATATCTGATTCTCTTACTAGTGGGCTTCACTGTATTGGAAAAACTCTCACTCCTTGCCTTGGCTTATTTCTTTACTTTTGCTCCCTTTATGGGTAACATGCCACTCAGAGCAGGGCTGTATTTTTTTACATGCTGGAGGGACGGCTTATTTGTAAGTCTGCTTGCAGCGCAGCTCAGCCCTGGATGGCCTCCTGTCATTTTCTGGGAGTTCCATGGGAGTTCTGTGACTGGCCCTGACATCTGTGGGTGAGACACAATTCCACAGGTGAGGCATAATTCTGTGATTTTCCGTGGTTAGTTCTACGGCTGTGGAACCACAGAAAACACAGGTCCATGGCTACATCTGCTGTTTTCACACAAACACATCATTCTTTTTAGTTATTTCATTTTGTTCCCTTTGCTAACTGCAAAACAAGATGGTTGCAGCATGAAAAAGGATTTCCTATTTGTGAGAAAGGATTACCCATTTGCAGTAAAGTATTACCCATTTGCGATAAAGGATCCATTTTCACTTGAAACATCTAACTGCTCCCATTGAAAATAATGGGACAATTTAAAATTTAATAACTTTTGAACCTGATTAATATTTTTTCACCAAAACATCAAAAGGCACATCTGTGACCCAAGGCCTGATTACCTTGAAAATTTCAAACCACAGATGCACACCATTTCTACACAGCGGCATGACAAAGAATTTGACAAAGCATGTTTTTTTCACATTTTATGACACTCTGTATCTCTGCACCCACACATTTGACCAGAACAAAGCTTGCCACATCAAGAGATCCTTGTTCCCTGATTGCACATTCAAAATGTCATGCAACTCAGTTGAATAGCTGTGAAGTCATTAAAGTGCAAAGTTTTGAGTTTAATATAGAAGTGGCCATTGAACCCTAACTATAGGGGCGAGACTGTGCCCCTATATGTATATTCATTGAAAAAAACTATGGTAATGCAGATGTTAGGGTTGTAGAATGCAAAGCACACAAAGAAGGGAAATAAAAAACATTTGGGAATTTAGGTCTCTGGAGTATTGGCGAGTTAGTGGTAGGGTCTTACATGGGGGTTGTCAACCCTAATGCACCCCCCTCCCCCTAGCCCATAGCCTCCTGTTTGAAGCACAAGATTCAGCTCCAACCTAGTACCTCATAGTGATACAGTATGGCCAAAGTAATCTGCAGGAGCTTTCTTCATGCCGAGCCCTATGGCCTGTGTGTGAAAACATCACATTTGACCTCGTCTGATCAGGGGAGGTGGTGGGCATTAAGGATGACAACACCAAGTAAGACCCAACCACTGATACACCAATACACTGAAGACCTAAATCCCCACTATTTTTCATTTCCCTTCTTTGTGTGCCTTACGTTCTGCAACCCTAATGTCTGTATTAACACAGTTTGTTTGCAATGAATTCCCCTTCTTTTTCTGATAGTGAAATTGTATGAGACCAGCAGGTCCTGGCTCACATGTCGATACCTTGTGGGTGAGGTTCCCTGACCCATCACAGGGTGTGTTGTCTTGGCCAAAACACTGCTCTGTCCCTGCCCAGGACAGTGTTGGTGCTGCATGCTGCAGCATCTTCTCCATCAGCCTTGTCCTATTAAACTGGCTCAGAGTCACACCTGAACTCAGCTCACTGGCACAGTAAGGCACCGTGTTCCCTAGTAGTGCAACAGACATCCCTGAAAACAACGTTACTTAATAAATTCTTTGTTTTTTAATATTTTGACCCAAAGCTTTCAACATAGTCTTCTTATGACCCCACCTCATTAACCCCATGGATGAACATTTTGAAATCCTTGCTGAAACCCCATTTTGCACCTCATGTGTGAAAACATGTTTCAGACAGGATGTGAAAAATGACAGCTGTACTGTTCATGAGGTGGCATGAAAAAATGGCTTTGTTGAAAATCTGGAGGCAAAATATTGAAAATTAGCAAAGTTACAGTATGCGCTTTTGTAGAAACAGTTCAACAAATGCTCGTAACTTGTACATTTTTAGGAATTTTTTCACCAGATTTTCAACATATCCTTTTTGGGACCCCATCTCATGAACACTTATGGTGAAATGTCATTATTTGGTCCAGAAAGGTAATTTCACACAGCGCACACAAAATCACCTTCCAGGCCAGATTAACGAAATGACAGAGACAATATTCATGAGGTGTGGTCCCAAAAAGGTTATGTTGAAAACTTGGTGAATAAATTCTAAAAAATGGCAAAGTTATTAACACAAATTCAAAATGCTATTGAAAGGCGGTACATATATGGCACTTACCTTGTTTCCTCAGTTCGTGGTTCAGCTTTGAAGAGTGCAGACATGTCTCGATCCACAGAGAATAGCAGCATAAAACCTCAGCAGGTAAGTATAGAGTAAGGGGTGGGTGGTGGGTGCACAGTGGGAGAGTCTGGATGGGGGATGGAGATGGCACTGATGATGAGGGACAGTTTTCTTTATTTCAGGTTAAAAAAAGACATCAGGTGACTTTTTTTTATTCAGGAGCCTGGAAAATAAGAAAAATATTTTGGGAAACTGAGGGTGAGCTCCCCTGTGTCCCAAACTACAGTGGGGGTGCTTGCAAATGCCTGACCCAGGGATTGGGCCCCCTGATGTCAGCAAGTATAACTAAAATAAAATGACAGGCTGCATGGAGGAGGGGGCATCCGTCACTGGGGGTGGGCATCCGGGTGTTGGTTTATACAAAAAAATAAATATACTGTGACTGGGGATGGGGGCCCTGTTGTGCAGATAAGGCAATGGAAGAAAGACCATCCAACATCAGGAGTCAGCATCCTGGTGTTGAATCATACACATAAATGAATGAATAAATAAATACACTGCCACTGGTGATTGGGGCCCTCAGTGTGCAGATACAGTTTAAGGAATGGCTCAGTCAGGATGGTGGGGCTACAATGACAGTAGCCCCATCCCTGACATACAAGTCACAACACAGCAGGGGCTGCTATACAACACAGCTGTTGTTTTTTAGTAAACAACAGCTGTGTCATATAGTGCAACCAGCTGTTGCCAAATTCAGCTATCCATACAACATTAATTTTAGATGTAGGTGGGGGAAGTAACACCAGAAAAAGCTTCACTAATCCATTAAAAAATATTTTGATTTTCCTGTTATGTGTATTGCATCATATACTGTGGTATTGTGCTATATGACACACCACAATATATGATATGACCCACATATGACTACAGGACATCACGCTTTCACACAGAAAAAATGGTTATCTGTAGAATGTTGATTTTTTGAACTGTGCATACTCACAAATAAAACTTTTTTCTTAAATAATTAAAAAACTATTGAACTGTGACAGGTAATAACCACAAAAGCATATACAGGACTTTGGGCCAAACTCTATCAAACCTGAAAGTTTCAGGTTTCAGATCCTCATATTTTTTCAGTTATAGGAGAGCAAATAAAAGTCTTAAAAATACTTGTTTTTTTTTTACACCTCTGTAACTTTGCCCCCACTAAACCGATCTACATGAAATTTTCAGGATCAAGACATCCTTGCACAAAGGCTGTGCTTTCCAAATCTCATGTAAATCATTTGAACAGAAGCAAAGTTATTAAGGTGCAAAAATGTAGATTTAACATTAAAGTGCTTCCTCAACCCTAACATACAGGCACAACCACACCTGCATAATAGGAAAGAATAGAAGAATAATATATATATATATATATATATATATATATATATAGATATTTATATATATTCATTGCAAAATTCTCTGTTAATGCATCAGTTAGGGTTGATAGCACAGTGATAAATGTCTGGAAATGTGATGTTAGGGTTAAACCCCTACCAACCCCCACCCTCCACATGTCAACAGACATTCGGGTGTGGTCTAACTCTTACCCTATTCCTTGTGTAAACAAACTGAGGTGGTGCCGAATAGGAGAATAGGGTGAGAGTTAGGCCCGAAGACCCCAATGCACACCCCTATGCCTGTTGGTGTGCAGAGAATGGGAGGGTGGGGGTTGGGTGGTAGGGATGTAACCCTAACATTACATTTCCAAACTTTTGTCACTGTGCTTTCAACCCTAACTGATGCATTAACAGAGTTTTTTGCAATGAATTTCCATTCTTTTTGAGAAAGTATAATGTAACTGGTAACTGATATGTGTTAGTGGGAGTGTGGTCCCTCTGTGCCCTGCGCTACCTTCATTTTAGTGTAATAGTATGTGTATGTGGGAGCACAGGGCCCTCTGGGTCCTGTGCTCCCACTTACACATTAGTAGAGAGCCATACAGCAGTGCCATAGTACTCCAAAGGAACCCTTTTAACACATTTTTGCCAATATTTCCATAACCGTAGCAAGTAGGAAAAAACTTCCATTGCAGGTGTAATCTATGATTCCCAAGGCTTAGTTCACTTAAAGGTGATGTAAGCTGTTGGTAGCAAGAAATCTGTATATTGCTTCGTTTTCGAGATACAGACGCCAAAAGGCTTCATGGGCATGGAACTGTTATCCTACGTGAAATTTCTCAACTTCTGAGTGCTGTAACTTTGTGCCCTGGAATGTTTTAGTACCAAACCACCAAAAGGCACATCTGTCCCCACCAACAGGCATTGGGGTGTGCGTTGGGGTCATCGGCCCTAACTCTTGCCCCATTCTCCTACATTGCACCATCTCAGCTTGTTTACACATGGGATGGGATGAGAGTTAGGACCGATGACCCCAACGCACACCATGATGCCTGTTGGTGGGGGCAGGGTGGGGTGGGGTGGAAAGGGTGGAAACCCTGAAATCGAATTTCCTCGCTTTTTTCTCTGTAGAAGAACCCTAACTGATGCATTAACAAAGTTTTTTGCATAGATTATATAGATAGATAGATAGATAGACAGATAGATAGATAGATAGATAGATAGATAGATAGATAGATAGATAGAAATAGATAGAGGCCCAGATATTCAAAAGGGTTGCGCATGGCGCAACGGTGTTGCACCATGCACAACCCACTGATGCGCCCCGGTGTGATATTTTAAAAGGAAAATGCCTCAAATCCGATCATGCGGGCACATCAGAAATGTGTCTGAGCACAGGTGGGGCGTGCCTCGCTAAACTGCACAGCCGATATTCAGCCCGGGCCATGCAGAGTTATGCAGGTGCAACCCCTACCTGTGCCTGTACAAAGTTATGCCTAAAAAAAAAGGAACAAGTCGAAGGCCACCCACAGGTGAGCTGCTGCATTGCAGGGCGCAACACAGTAGCTGCCACCTGTGGGTGGCCATCACCTGTTCCCACCACACCTGGCGGCACCTCCCCAAGCCCCGATCGTGGGCATCAGTATCCCCCCCAAGTCCAATATCCCTAGTGGTCCAGTGGACCATGATTAGCCCTGATCAGCGGGCTGACTGAATTCCCCAGTAGCCCAATCGCAGGCATAACTGTATCCCCCATTAGCCCGATGGTGGGCATCAGTACCCAAAGTCCAATATCTCTGGTGGTCCAGTGGACGAATGAAGCCAGATCACGGGCAGCATTCCTCACCCCCAGGCGAAATCCCAGGTGATCTAGTGTACCCCACCCACCCGCCCATGGAACCCCACCACCCCCTCCCCCATCAGCAGGGATGGCAGCACCACCGGCTTGGCCCCACGCCCGCCGACTGACAGCTTGGATGGCTGGCTGTGCCCATTGGTTCCAGAGCATGAGCCAATGGGCGTGCAGCTCCCATACATCCAGTCCAGTGATATGTGAATGAATGAATTCACATATCTGGACTGACTATATATGGGCTGCACACCCATCTGAACCAATGGGCATGCAGCCATACTGAGCTGTCAGTTGGCGTCTTGACAAGCGGCAGAGAGGTAAGTGCTACCACCACCACGGGAGGCAGAGTGGTGAGGTTCCAAGTGAGTGGGGTGAAGTCCTAGATCACCCAGGATTCGGACTTGAGGAGTGAGAATACCGCACATGTCGAGGCTCCATTCGGTCCACTGAACAATCGAGATATAGGACTTGGGAGAGACACTGATGCCCGCGATAGGGCTAATGAGGATACATTATGCCAGCGATCGAGCTACTCGGGGGATGTTGCAGTTATGCCCATGATTGGGCTACTGGGGGGAATACAGTTATGCCTGTGATCTGGCTAATCACTGTCCACTGGACCATCTGGGATAGGAGACATTCATTGTCCCTTATGGGACGTCCCGCGATCGAGCTGCAGGGGGCATGGGTCCCCAGTGGCTGCTGCCTGGCAGGGCTACAGGCACAAGTCATCGGGGATCAGCGCATCTGCATGCTAATGGCATTCAAATGGGGCCATAATCAGATGCAAATGGCCCCCTGTGCGTCTTGCATAAATTATGGCCCCATTTGCATGTCACCCTTTGAATATCGCAGGTGCTGTGCATGGCGCAATGGAACTTGCACCACCGCATCTCAATGCTCCACTCTGACCACTTGCACTGGCGCAGTTCCACTGCGCCATGCACAGTGGGGGTGGCCAGGGGGTGATATTCAAAGCAGTTGCGCCATAGCGCAACTCCGTTTAATATCACCCTGGCCACACCCCTGCACAACTATTTTGAGTAGTGCACAGGCTTGCACCACAAACTGGTGCAGTTTGAATATCTGGGCCAGAATGTCAAAAAAATTTGAAAATTACCATTTTTATGTAAATTCTTTGTCACATCATTTCTCAGAAATGGCTTGGTTGTTTGCTCTTAAATGTGTAGGGTATATCAGGCTTGGGTCACAAATGAG
This sequence comes from Neoceratodus forsteri, assembly GCA_016271365.2. Lineage (NCBI taxonomy): Eukaryota > Metazoa > Chordata > Ceratodontiformes > Ceratodontidae > Neoceratodus > Neoceratodus forsteri. The sequence continues at coordinate 1,038,862,945 of CM057453.1, forward strand.
CTTTTGAAGGTTTTGTGAAAAAATATCCATCCATTCAAAAATTATTAAATTTTAAAGTTTCCCATTATTTCCTATGGGAAAAGTTAGATGTCCGAGTGAAAGTGTCGCAAAAGTGCCACTCTCTTTCGTAAGAGAGAAATGTTCCTTCAAGCTTCTGCCATCATGTTTTCAGTTAGCGAGGTAGTAAAAGACAAATACCGTATTTCACCATTTTGAAGCTGCCCTCAATTAGTAGCAGTTTCTGTTTAGAAGCTGCATGCAAAAAAAAAATTGTTAATAAAAGCTGCCCCCATTTTGAAGCTGTGGCTTCAAAATCATGAAATCGGTAGATTATACCCTACAGGAACTAAAGGCAGAGATATCCTGCAAACCTGGTGACATCACTCAAAAGAATCACCAACCCTGAGCACAGAGATGCAGATATCACCACCCTAGAACACACAGTGGGACAGCTGGTATATGCAGAAAATCAAGAAAGCTGAGCCAGGATAATTAATCTCTGCATTTCTGGGTTACCAGAGGGGATCTAAAGATCAACAGATTATTCCATTTCTCCAGAAATTTCGCTAAACTGCTCTCGCTCTCACATCAGACATAAAGCTTGATGGTCATAAAGCACATCGAATTCTTGTCCAGAAACCAATGGACTCAGCAGTGAGACTGCCTTCAATAATCTTGTGTTTTTTTAGCTGCACAGTGAAACAGTAATAAGAGGCAAGTGTACATTTGAACACCAGTAGTAAGGCTAAAAAAATAAGTATGTCGGATGTCGGCTTATAAATTAAAGCTGCCCCAGTTAGAAGCTGCCCCTATTTAGAAGCTGCAGCTTAAACTAAAAAAAATGTAATAGAAGTCACAGCTTCTAAATGGTGAAATATGGTATCTAAAAAAATACTGGTAGTTTGTAAACATCAACAGTTGTGTTTACCTAATTGGGGCCCAAGACATCAGATTCTGGGGTCAGTTTGCCCCAAAAATGCCCAGAAATATATTACGTTTGTCTCTGGATATATTTCTGCCTCAAATTGCAGAAGTTGTTTCGTGAAACAAGGGGAGTTTGTGCTGCAAATTACGGCACAATCCCACTGTTTCACAAATCAAGGAAGGGTGTCTTGTGAAAGAGCTGCCACAATTTGTGGCCAAATACATCTGTGGACAAAAGTAACGTATTTGTGGGCATTTTCAGGGAAAACTCACTACAGAATCTGATCCCCCCCCCACCAATGATTAGGTACACACCTATTAATGTTTATCTAAATCTAGTATTGTTTTACATTTTAAAACATCCAAGGGGAAGGAGGCCAAGGCTTGAAAAGAACATATATATAAAATGCTGCTTCAAATTCAGATCATTGGCTTCCACATTAAAGCAGCAGTGCATCTTAGAGATGAAAAATGCAACATTAAAATGATGAATACTGGTACTAAATCACATGGTCCTTATCTGTTACTGTGTGTCTTTCTTGTATTATTATGTGTACTTGTTACAATATTTTGAAAACTTTAGAATAAAACACGTGTCTTTTTTCTCTCTTAGAACCGTTGTCAGCCAGCATGACTTACAGAATGTTGCTGTGCAAGCAGTAAGGTGTGCACACATAGAGGGGAACTTACCTCGCTCATCAATGTGCAATCTGATGGTCACCATCACGGACAAGTACAGAACAAGACTACAGTATGCTACAGTGTGACAGCTGTCAGTTCGAATGATGTGAAATTTTGAGTGAGAGTTTGTTTTTGCTATGGCTATTAGTTACTTTCTGCTAGTTTATAATGCAGCTGACTGACAGCAACAGTCGAACATGCACTGTATCAAGTGCTGGAAGAATTGGTCAGCACTGAGTACCTGTGCTCACTCTGAGTGTCCCTCTCTGATCGGGCACTCGCATGTAAGTTGCTATGCCAGCAGGGGATTCACACAATGACTAGTTGCGACGGTGAAAGACACAGTATGCTTTTCATGCACATGACTTTGAAGCATCGTCTACCGCAGAATTCAAATATAGTGATCCTGACTGAGGGTCATGCAGTTTAGGGATGAATCATGCTAAGATACAGCTCCAAACTTGACAGTATGCAAATAAAGCAAATGGATTTTAGGTAGCACAATGAACTCCATCAAAAAGTTGCATATAAAATCAAAATGCCGTATCATGCACTGCTGCTTTAAGTGTTTATTTAGATTTAACATATTTTTACTACCTGGTGGTCCAGTGGCTTTCCCTCCCTGATCCCTGATGACAACCCGTCATCTTTCCCTGGTGTCTAGTGGCACCCCCCTCCCATTCTCATCCCCCTCCCAGCAGTACGGGACACTGGGGAGCCCATGTCCAGTGTCCAGAAATATTTATTTTATTTTTTAGCTGTAAAGAAGAAAACTGTCCCTGGCATCTTTTTTCCCCTGAAAACAAGAAAATGAACCCTCATCATCCCTGACATTCCCAGCCCCCATCCCGACCTTCCCACTGAGCACCCACCACTCCACACCCCCTTACCCTATACGGTACATCCAAAGGGCATAATGTATCATCTACTGTGGACCGAGAAATGTCTGCACTCTTCAAAGCCAAACTGTGAATTGATGAATCAAGGTAAGTGCCATATAATGTATTTTAATGGCATTTTGAACTTATGTTCATAACTTTGCCAGTTTTTATGTTTTTTCCACCAAATTTTCAACATGGCCTTTTTGGGACCACACGTCATGAACCCTGTCACTGTCATTTCTTTAATTGGGCCTGGAAGATAATTTTGCATTCACTATGCAAAATCACCTTTCTGGACCAATTAATTAAATTTCATTACGAGTGTTCATAAGGTTGTGTCCCTAAAAGGCCATGCTGAACATTTGGAGAAAAAGTTCCTAAAAATGGCCGAGTTATGTGCATTTGTTGAAATGTTTTTACACACGCACATAACTTTTTTTTATTTTGAGTCCGAATTTTCAACATAGCCATTTTTTCACACCACATCATGAACAGTACAGCTTTCATTTTTCACATCCTGCCCTAAATGTGTTTTTGCACCAGTGGTACAGAATGGCATTTTGACACTGATTTGAAATGTTTCACCTATGGGATTTGTGAGGTGGAGTCATAAGATGAATATGTTCAAAATTTATGGTCAGAATATGAAAAAATGCCAAAGTTATGACCATCTGTTGCAATTTTGCTCTATAATCTTTGGGCTATTGTAATCATATCCCTATTTCCCTCTGGGCCCTGCTCTCCCATCAGTCATTAATGGTATCCATATGCCCCCATCCATACATATTTTTTGAGACAGTGTAATGCTACCCTTCTTTGCCAGAGGGCTCTGTAGTCCCATTCCATAGTGTGCAGACCCAAAGAAACACCTAACATTGCAATATGATCCTATAGAAAACACAGGGAAATTTGAAACCTGTGTAACCTGACATACAATTAATATATTTTCACACAACTAGCAAAGGTACATCAGTGGGGCAAGCCCTTTGTACCCTGAACAGTTCAGAACAAAACTGCAAACCATTTCTTCACAGAAAAGTGACAAAGAAACAACTGGGTACACCTCAAATTACAATGTTATCCTATGGAAAACTAAACAAAATTTAACCCTGCAGAACTCCAAAGCCAAATAATATATTTTCACCAAACCAGCAAAAGGTGCATCTCTGGGGCAAGGCCTTTATACCCTGAAAATGTAATAGACCAAAATAACGAACCATTTTGAAACTATGCAGTGACAAAGAAACAGCTGTCTTAAAAATCCTTTTTCGCAAATTGTGAAAAAAGAATCTTTTTCCGCAGTTCCTTTTTCTGCAGTTTGCAATAAAAGAAAATCCTTTTCACAAACTGTGAAAAAGAACGCTTTTTTGCTATTCTTTTTTCGCAGTTTGCAGCAAAAGAAAATTCTATCTCAAATTGCTGAAAAAAATCCTTTTTCATTGCATTTGTTTTCCGAGATCTACAGAACAGGGTTTCCTTGGCTAAAGAAAAGCACATTTATGAGTAAGTAATCAAAACTACTAACCCCAGAATTGAATTTTCAGACCACAATTAAGTAAAAAAAACTGTTTGTGTTTCCTAAAGCTCTCAATTTATTCAGTAATTTAATATTGATGTTACCGCTAACTCAAACCAAGATAGCGGCAGCACAAATAAAGATTCTGCATTTGCGGCAAAAGACCACACATTTGCAAAAAAAGATTCTGCATTTGTGATAAAGAATCCTTTTCGAGGTGAACATTAACTTTTCCCATAGGAAATAATGGGAAATTTTAAAATTTATTAACTTTGGAACAGATTAATATTTTTTCACCAAATCTTAAAAAGGCACCACTGTGACCAAAGATCTATGTACCCTAAAAATGTCAGACAAAAATTCCACACTGTTTTTGCACAGTAGCGTGACAAAAAAGTTGACAAAAAATAGTAATTTATGCATTTTTGACACTCTGTATCTCCGCATCCACACAACTGAATGGAACAAAACTTGCCACATCAAGAGATCATTGGTTCCTGATGGTGCATGCAACATGTCATGCAAATCACTTGAAAGGTTGCTAAGTTATCAAAGTGCAAAATGTTCAATTTAACATACAAGTGCAGATTGAATGCTAATATAAGGGTGCTCCCCACACCCATATAGCTATACACATATTATAGTGGCACGGTAGTGCCACTATAGTTAGAGCTGAGTACCCCATTTAATTTTAAAGCTCAAATTTTGCACCTTAATAACTATGCAACCATACAATGGATTTGCCTGAAATTTGGAATGCATGATCTGATGTCATAGGTCGGTGGATCAGGCAAGTTGCGTTATGATCAGATGTACAGTTGCGGAGCTACAGCATGCCACAAAATGCATAAATTATGTATTTTTGTGCATTTCTTTGCTCATGCCTACAGCCCGCACAGTTCGTGTGATCGGTCTGAAACTTCAGGGAACATGCAGCCGGGGTCTCCAAAGTGCCTTTTGAAGATTTTGTGAAAAAATATTAAACAGTTCAAACGTTATTGAAACAACACTGAATCCCATTATAGTCAATGGGAAAAGTTAACAAACTATGCAACAGTGTTGCAAATGCAGTTTTTACTGTCGCAGATGACCCTTTTATTTTCTCGATTCAGACTTTTTTTTTTCAGTTGGTGGTCAGAAAAATGCTTGGCATTTAAATTTGGGACATTCTGGTGATACAATTCTTGTGTTCACCTAGTTGAGTCCTGAGGATGCTAGCCATGTCTTTTTTGGGGGGTAAAACAACTCAGAAATATGTGTTTTTCTTATTTTTTAAAAAAGTAGTGTCACAAACTACTTCTGCAAATGCAAAAATTTAGTGATTATTTTTGAGAAAGTGTCGTGATTTGCGAAAGTAATTTGTGACAGTATGACCAAAACAATAGAAAAACTTTGTCACCCTGCTGCAAAACAACAGTTTGGTCTTTTGGGCTGAGATTTTCAGGGAAGAAAGCCAACATCCCCCAGATGTATGTGTTCGTGGTTTGGTGCCAAAATATTACTGGGCTGCAAAGTTATGGCACTCTGAATTTGACAATTTTTCCCATAGGATAACATTAGGTATCCACCGCGCCTTTCAGGTCCTGTATCTCAAAAACAGTTCAAGATATAGACTTTTTGTCACAAAAATGCATAGACCCTCATTGGGGGGCTAAGTGTAAAACTAGCCAGGAAAGTCACAAATAATATAAGATTTTAATGTTTTTTCTACGTTATACAGTTCCTGAGATATAAGCAATTTAATATTCCAAGTGCTCATTTTCTGGTCCAGGGGCCACTATTATGCCTACATTCTTTGTATTCACTGTGCTTGTGGATGCACCTGTTTGGCACAGAAAGTGTGTGCGTTTGTGTTACTGTTACCGTTAGCATTTGTGTTTACATTTACTTTTCCACTTGCGCTTCCATTAACGTTTGTGTTAGCATTTCTGTTTGCATCACTGTGCACGTTACTATTTGCATCTCTGTTTGTGTTTGCATTTACGTTACTGTTAAATTTTTCATCACCGTTGGCGTTACCGTTTGTACTTGCGTTTGCATTACCATTTGTGTTTCCATTACCATTTTTGTTAGCTTTTCTGTTTGTATCATCATGTGCATTACTGTTTGCATTTGTGTTTGTGTTTGCATTACTATTTCCTTTTGCGTTTCTGTTTGTGTTAACGTTACTATTTTCCTTTTCATTACCATTTGCATTTCCCTTACCATTATAGTTTGCATTTGCATTTCCATTATAGTTTGCAGTAAAATTTCCTTTTGCATTACCATTACCATTTGCGTTTGCATATAAGTTTGCATTTGCATTACCATTTTATTAATGTTTATATTTGCGTCACCGTTACCACTTCGCTTTGCATTTCCATCACCATTAGCTTTGTGGTTAGCGTTACCATTTGCGTTAACCTTTGCGCTTGCATTTCCATTAACGTTTCCGTTACTGGTTCCATTTGCGTCACTGTTACTGTTTGTGTTTGCACTTATGTTTGTGTTACCATTTGCATTTTCATTTCTGTTTCTGTCACTGTTACGATTACCGCTTTGCATTTCTGTCAATGTTAATGTTACGGTTACCATTTGCATTTACGTTTCTACTTGCGCTTCTGTTACTTTTTGCATTAGCATTTCCCCTATTGCGTCACCTTTACCATTACTGTTTGAATTTCCATTTATGTGCATAATGTTTGCGTTTACGTTTACATTTGCATCACCGCTAGCATTACCATTACTGCTTCACTTTGCGTTTCCATCAACATTAGCGTTATGGTTACCATTACCATTACTGTTTGTGTTTACATTTGTGTTTGCATTTCCATTACCATTAGGTTAGCATTTCCATTTGCATCACCATTACCACTTCCATTTGCATTTGCGTTTCCACTTGTGTTTGTGCTACCGTTTGCTTTTGCGCTTATGTTTGTGTCAATGTTAGCTTTATCGTTACCGTTTTGCTTTGTGTTTCCATTACCGTTAGCACTTACGTTACCGATACCAGTTCTGTTTGCGCTGGCTTTGCATTACCATTTATGTTTGCGTTTCCATCACCATTTGCATTAAGGTGTGTGTTTGCACTTGCATTTCCGTTACCATTTGCTTTTCCATTTATGTTAGCATCACTGTTACTGCTAGTGTTTGCAGTGATGTTACAGTTACCATTACCATTTCCTTTTGTGTTTGCGTTTGCATCACCGTTACCGTTACTGTTTGCATTTGCATTTACATCACCATAACAGCTACAATCTGCATTTGCGTTCATGTTTCTGTTGGTGTTACAGATACCATTAGCATTTGCATTTCACTTACTGTTACCATTACTGTATGTGTTAGCGTTACTGTTATGGTTATTATGCAGACATGGGCAGCATGTTGGGAGTGTGGGACCCACCACCACATTCCATTCACTATTTATATTGCACATTCTTAAAAAGAAGGGAAATTCATGGCAAAAAAACTATGTTTAATACATCAGTTAGGGTTGTTCCACAGTGACAAAAGTGAAGAAATTCAGTGTTAGAGTTACCACCCCTTCACCCCACATCCACCCCGTTCCCACCAACAGGCATCGGGTGTGTGTTGGGGTCATCAGGCCTAACTCTCACCCCATTCTTCTATACTGCACCACCTCAGCTTACTTACCCACAGAATGGGGTGAGAGTTAGGCCCAATGACCCCAACACACACACCCCAAATGCCTGTTGGTGGGGGTGGGGAGAGTGTGGGCTAAACACCAAATTTCCTCACTTTTGTCGCTGTGGAACAACCCTAACTGATGCATTAAATGGAGTTTTTTACCATGAATATATATTATACAGGCATGGAACTGCCTGTATTTTATGGTTGATGAGAGTGGTTGATGTTATTAATGTTAAAGTGCAATCTTTGGACCTTAATAACTTAGTAATAGTTGAAGTGATTTCTATAAAATTTGGCATGCATACTTGACCTGGGCAGGTGTTTGTATGCTGGAAATGTCATCTCAATAGCCTTAGCCATTTCTGAGATACAGAGTGTAAAAAATATAGAAGGTTTGGGGGGTCTGGCACCTTTTTTGCCCACCTGTATCTCGGAAACAGTTTTAGCTTCTGGGCTGAAATCTTCAGGGTAGAAAGCCTTGGCCTTGGAGATGTGACTTTGAAGGTTTGGTAAAAAACTATTAATCCATTTCAAAGTTATTAAATCTTGAATTTCCAATTATTTCCTATGGGAGAAAATAGATGTAAAAGTGAAAGTGATTTTCACACACTGTCATCCAGTTTTTCATACTTTGCACCAGAATTACTTTGAAAGTCTCCAATGGATTTAAAGGAAATTTGACAAGCATCAACCCAGGTCACAGGACTCTTTATTTGACAAATATGGTTTGAATCACTTGTTTGATTTCTAAGATACACAGTGCTGAAAAAAACAGATTTTTGAGTTTTTTGCTGTTTTGTGTGTTTAATGTTAAAGGGCAATATTTGAATCTTTATAACTTTATTATGGTTACAATGTTTTCTATGAAATCTGGCATGCATAATTACCATGGGTAAGTGTTTAAAAGTGATACATTTTGTCTCGATAGCTTTAGCCATTTCCGAGATACAGACTGTTAAAATAAAGGTTTGGGGGTTTGAGCACTGTTTTGTCCACCTGTATCTCTGAAACGGCTTTAGCTTCTGAGCTGAAATTTTCAGGGTAGAAAGCATTGGCCTCAGAGATGTGCCCTTTGAAGTTTGGTGAAAAAATCTTAATCCATTCTAAAGTGATTAAATCTTGAATTTCCCATTATTTCCTATGGGGAAAAAATAGATATAAAAGTGAGATTTTCACACAGTGTCATCCAGTTTTGCATAATGTGCACCTTAATAACTCTGCAACCCTTGAACAGATTTGCAGAAGATTTGGTGTGCATCAACCTAGAGTACAGGTCTCTCGATGTCACTAATCTGGTATGAATCCCTAGTGTAGTTTCTAAGATACACAGTGTTGAATAGAAAACAGGTTTTTGGGGTTGTTGCAGTTTTTCTGTGTTCACTTGTATCTCAGAAATGGCTTTAGCTTCTTGGCTGAAATGTTTGGGGTAGAAAGCCTTGACCTCACAGTTATGCCCTTTGGAATTGATTAATATTTTTCACCAACCCTTCAAAATTATTTAGTTTTGCATTTCCCATTATTCTCTATGGGAAAAAAAAGATATTTAGCATGACGAGGATCCCATGTTGCAGGAGCAGCTGTGATGTGGGATTTTAGGTCAGACATAATATGCTACCAGCCTATGTTGTTTCTCCAGTTAGCAAGAGAAACAAATGAAGTATACTTTTTACAAGGGGTATAATTATTGACCCTCCACTACTGTAGCACACTGGAAAGCCCACCCTCAGTGCACCAAAAGCATTAACTATTTTAAATGTTGTTTCCAACACCAGGATGCCCACCCCTGGTGTCACATGCCCCCCCCAGCACATTCTAATATTAGTTGTGTTTGCCAACATCGGGGTGCCCAGTCCCAGTGTTAGCATTTCAAGCTTCCCCCCAATCACTATGGGACACTCGGGAGCCCACTCTGTGTCACCAAACATATGTTTTATATATTTGCTGACAGGTGGGTGCCCTATCTTCTTGTCAGCATTAGGAAACCATGCACCTCACCCCCAGCCAGTGTAGATACACTGGGAAGCCCACTCCACGTGTCTTGATATGTCTTCTCCTGAAAGCCATGCCCCCCTGCCAGTGCAAGTTTAGGGACACTGGTGAGCCCAGCCCCAGTGTCCCAATATGTCTCCCGCTGAATGCTATGCTCCCTCTGCCAGTGCCAGTCTAGGGACACTGGGGAGCCCACTCCAAGTGTCCTGATATGTCTTCCCCACTGAAAGTTGCCCCCCACCAGTGCCAGTGTAGGCACACTTGGAAGCCAACTCCCAGTGTCCCCAAAATTCATTTAATATTGCCCTGTAAAGAAGAAAACCATCCCCTGACATCTTTTTGTTTTTTTATACCTGAAAAAAAGAAAACTGTTCACCATCATCCCAGTAGTCTCCATCCCCCATCCCCACCCTTCCACTGAGCACCCACCTCCTCATACCCCACCTCACCCTATACTTACCCCCAAAGGTCAATACTGTCATCTTTTGTGGACTGGGCCACATCTGCTCTCTTCAAAGCCAAACCATGAACTGAGGAATCAAGGTAAGTGCCGTATAATGGCAGTCAATGGCATTTTGAATTTATGTTGATAGCTAAGCCATTTTTAGGTACTTTTGCACCAAATTTTCAACATGGTCTTTTTGGAATTCCGACCTCATGAACACTGGCACGGTTATTTCATTACTCAGCCATAAGGGGTGATTTCATGTTCAGTGTGCCGAATCACCTTTTGGTACTGATCGACAAAATGACAGTGCCAGTGTTCATGACGTAGGGTCCCAAAAAGACCATGTTGAAAATCTGGTGAAAAAATTCTGAAAAATTACTGCATTATGAGCATGCTTTGCACAGTTTCTATGCAGGTGCATAACATTAGTTGACTCCAAATTTTCAACATTGACATTTCTTTACACCACATGATGAATAGTACAGATGTCATTTTTCACATCCTGTTCAAAAGGTGGTTTCACATCTGTGGTGCAGATTGGTACGGTTGCTCTGTGAAATCACTTTTTGGGACCAATAAAAGAAATGGCAATGGCAGTGTTCATGAGGCTGGGTCCCAAAAAGACCACGTTAAGAATCTGGTGAAAAAATTTCTATCAATGGCTGAGTTTATCTGAAAAAATAAGGAAATTAATTGTAAAAAACTTTGTTTAATGCACCATTAGGGTTGAACAGTTAAAAGCAGGGAAATGCAAACTTAAGGTTTCCAAGCACAGGGCCCAATTTCCACTCCCACTGCATGTGCATGAGCAGGCATGAGGAGAACTTAGGCTTCCCAACACCCCACCCACACCCACTGTAATAGTCATTCCCACAAAGTTTTGAAAGACTATTACAGTTCACATTGCAAGCCCATCAGTTGACAGTGTAGACCAATGAGTCTGGTGTTATTGTAAGCTGTCATTCAGTGGGCAGTCACAGAAGTGAGAGAGTGGGCTTGCTGCCCACCGATGACCTGGGTGGGGGAGTGGGGTGGTATGGGGGTCCTGTTTGGGAGGTGGGTACCACTAGACCACCATGGATGGGGATTTGTCTCAATGTCACTATGATCAGGGTTTTGTGCAGATTATTAAAATACATATTTCATGGGGGTTGGGGTTTTGTGTGGGGGGGGGAACCACTAGATTACCTGGGATATTATAATATTTATTTTATTGAGATCAGGGTATGGAATGGGGAGGGGGTACCACTAGACTACCAGGGCTCTTTATGTTACACTATATGAGGATCAGACTTGGTGCTTGGAGGGTTAACCACCCAGGGGCTGGTGGCTGCTATGTTGTGCCTTGCAGTACAGCAGCCCACCTGTGGGTGGCTACCAGTTAGGCCTATTTTGTACAAATGTAACTTTGTGCTCATGTATGTGGCACATCTCAGAGATGTGCTGGAAGATGCACCGCACATCTCAGCTGAATATCGAGATGTGTCACATATACATGGGCATGTCCCCTGGAGATGTGCCACATTCATTATCTTTGCACAGCAGTGCATCTGGAATTGCACAGTGCATTTCCCCCTTTTGAATATAATCCTGTGTGCGTTTCTGAAGTTGTGCCAGTGTAGCTCCTTTGAATATCTAGCTCATTGGGTACTAGTCTATAAACTGTATAGGATAACATACAAAAAGTGGCTATGATGTGGTAAAGAATATCTTTCTTCAGAATAAACTGCTGATTAATGCTACCAAACCAAAGACTATGATTTTCTCATTGCAACAACATTTGGCCTTTCTGCCTGCTTCGTTACCCGCTTTGATTACAACAACATCTGTTCAATTGGTCAGTGATTATAAATATTTTAGACTCTGGTATGTTGCCCAACTAAAATGGTCCAACTATATTGAGAGATTAGTAGGTAAACTAGGCCCAGAAACAGGATATCTGTTTAAGCATAAGAATTGTCTGACTTGCAATACAGCATTAACATCTCAAAAGTAATGATACTACCCCATACTGATTACAGTGGCTGCTCTCTGATAATGACCGCCAGTACCAAAAGAAAAAAAAACTGATGTAATTTACAATTGCATGGCATACTTTATCTTGGAAGCTCCACATGGCACTCACCACATTTGTCTGTAATGTAACCCAGAAGGTCTGCACATCACTGAATGCAGAAGGCTGTGTCTCCTGCATTTTCTGCACAAATGTTCTTTCTGTGGTGCCCTACATATATGACTGATAATTTATACACCCACACAACTATACCTAGTCTGTACGCAGACATGAGCCAAGCATAGTTTCCCAACATACCATATTAAAGATGTCACTGACTTGCAGCACTCCATTCCACTAGGTTTTTTTTTTCATAGTAAATACATACAGTGAAATTTCAGACTTGGTTCTGAGTATAGAAATATATAGATTAACAAAATCAAATAACTTGGATTACATAAACAATAAGACATGAAAGAGTGTGTCTGGAACAGATTTAACCACATAGCCAGGGGTGTAGTAAGGCATGAGGCCACAACCTGAGTGTCTTCAGCCTCTGGCCGTGCGATAAAATCTTTTCCATGCACACCCTGGAGAGTCTTATTGCACTTATAAAATGGGTAACTTTTAAAAAATGTTTTCTTTACCCTAACAAAACTGTATTTATACATATAAAACCATAAATTATTATGGTACTTCGAGGTAAAATAGTCCTTCCACCTGCTACTGATGATGTCATTGTGTTCTGTAATAGAACAGTTGTCCTATTGTGGCATCCTTATTTGTGATACTAAGTTCACTCACCCCCCAGCATTTGTAGCTGGCAGGCAAGTACAACGAGTAATACAGTTAGTTTGTGGAGGGCTGTGTATTTTTTTTTTTTAACATTTTTTCCCCCTATGGCTGTTTGCAAGGTCATCCAATGTATTTTGTGGCATGCATGTCCTGATCCACGTTCAAGAGAGTGAACGAGTCAAGCCGTGTCATACAGGTCGGGTCTCTGTCATTTATAAATATTAATTTAAAAAACAACGGCAGTACAGAATTTGTGTTTCTGTGGCAAAATGGTCAGAAGAATGGCAACTGGGGTTTAATGCAAAGAAGTGCAAGATCATGCACATAGGGAAGAGAAACCCTGAAGCCACCTATAGGTTGGAAGGGGAGTTGCTGGCAGTCACAAGGCAAGAAAGAGACTTGGGCATCATCATCACAGATGACCTGAAATCATCCAAGTAGACCACTAAAGTAGTAGGTAAGGCTAGGGGGATGTTGGAGTGTATTAGCAGGGGTGTCACAAGTCGTAAGAGGGAGGTAATGACCCCTTAACAAGGCACTGGTAAGGCCCCATCTGGAGTACTGTGTGCAGTACTGGAGGTCACACCTTCACAAGGACATTAACAAAATGGAGGCAGTCCAGAGAAGGGCAACCAAAATGGTGTAGGGACTGCATCAGAAAACATATGAAGACAGATTAACCAAGCTTAATATGTATACCCAAGAGTAAAGGAGGGTGAGAGGGGTGATATGATTGAAACATTCAAACACCTTAAGGGCATTAACAAGTTAAAGAGTCTAACATGTTTCAATATAAGAAAAATAGCAGGACAAGAGGACACAGCATGAGATTAGTGGGAAGTCAATTAAGGGGTAATGTGAGGAAGTTCTTTTTCACAGAAAGGGTGGTGGATGCATGGAACGGCCTACCTCTGGAAGTGATGTATATGAATACAATGCAGGGCTTCAAACATGCATGGGATAGGCATAAGGGAGCAATACAGATGAGTATGAATAGATAGGCCGTTGACAAAGTAAGGGCCTACGGCACATTCATAAGGTAGAAAAATAAATGGGCAGACTGGATGGGCCTTGAGGTCCTTATCTGACATCAATTTCTATGTTTCTATGAACTTGCCAGAGCAGCCAAAGACAGACAGAATCAATGGAAGCCGGCGGGGACTACAGCAGTTGCATGCAGAACTATGAGCAGCTGCAGCATGGTGAAAGCAGAATCATTTTTCTCCTGTGGTGTTTCAGAAAAGAAAAGATTGAGGGGTTATTTCGTTATGGTTACAGAAATCTACAGAGGTGGGAACAATTGGCTAGTGTCCATTAATAACAAAAAGTGCAGCTTTAATGACCCTGGTTTCCTCACTAAAATACCAGAAAAAATGTCAATGTTCTAATGGTACTCTGATTTTTGGGGAGCAATGCAGTCCTGCTTCTGAGTACTAGTTATTAACTGTGCATAGAATGAATTTCATGCACAGGTAATAACCAATCAGAAGGCAGTATTTTCTCTTCCCTCTTTATAAAATCTTTTCATCCATTGTTACATAAATTGAGGATGCACATCCTAAGATTAAGAAATAAAGCAAATAATACCTGATAGACACCATGCAGCAAGAAACATTTATTTATTTATTAGAAAATTCGGAATTACAACTATTTGAGTCAAAGACTTATTTCAAAAGGCTCCACGTCCACAAGAAAAAAATTATTGATAACAACAGAAACAGATTAGAAGCATTACATGACAGTAGTACAGAGATGCAGCCTATACACTTGTTAGCTAAGCTGTTCCTTGAAACATAGGGAACAGTTTTTGTCAAAGATAAATAGAGAGCAGTCAAGGCATAATAGACTTTGTCAAGCATATAAACAGTTAGGCCAGGAAGCTACAGGTTACAATTTATATACAGTTATAAATGCAGTAACTAGCTGCTACACTGGTAGTGTCGCGAGGACAGAATATGCTCTTTGAAGGCAAGCTTGAAGGATCCGATTTTGGAGAGGGGGGTAACGGCAGGTGGGAGTTCATTGTGCCATATTGGGGCTTGGTAGGGGAAGGACCTTTGACCTAGGGAGGTCCTGGCTCTTGAGAGGGCCCACACCTGTTTGTTGGCAATTTGGGTGTTCACTGAGGTATGGGAAGAGATGAGAGAGGTAGAGACCCCCATGGGGGTTACCCCCAGGTGGATTTTTTTGGTGAAGAGGCACATTTGATACAGTATCCTTTCATCCAACATGAGGACATTTGTTAAGGCGTACAGGGTACAGGTATTGGTACACTTGTCCACCCCAGAGAGGAGCCTGCATGCTTTGTTTATTGCCAGATGAACTTTGTTAAGGGCTGTGCGATCAGTGACTGAATAGATGATGAGACCATAGTCTACAAGTGAGAGTATTGATGAGGTGACAGCCAGGTTCAGGGCTTCTGGGGGGGGAAGCAGTCTCTGTGGTGATAGAGTAGGCCTATGCAGGCATTTATGGCTGAAGATAGGTTGTCAATGTGGGAGTGGAAGGGGAGGCTGGGGTCTAAGGTAAGGCCCATATATTTATAAATATGTACCTGTTCAAGTGGGAGGAGAGAGTGGGAAAGGATGTTTAGTTGTCCTTCCCTGGTCTTGTTCTGTCGATGGGCAAAGAGCATGGTTTTTGTCTTTTTTACATTAATCACTAGCATTCAATCAATGAACCAGTTTTCAATATGGTTGTAAGCATGTTGGAGTGAGGATTGTAGGCTTTTGAGGTCCGGGTGAGTGGTGAAAAGAACCACATCATCTGTGTAGAGCAGTAGGTTGCCCTAGTAAGATTTGGGCAAGGCATTTAGGTAGATGCTGAATAGAAGAAGGCCCAGAATGGAGCCCTGGGGGACAACGGAGTGGACAGGTAGGGTGATAGAGAGGGTGTTGCTTATCTTGACACATTGGGATCTGGCAGTGAGATAACTGGTGAACCAGGAAATGGGGCCTTGTGACAGACCAATGTGGCAGCATGTACTTAGAAGCAGAGGGTGGGAGACTGTGTCAAAGGCCTTTGGCACGTCATTGAAGACAGCTCTGATAAGGTGTTTTCCATTCAGGGCAGAGTGTATAAAGTTTGAGAACTCAGTTAGGGCAGTAGTTGTACTGTGTCCAGATCTGAAGCCATGTTGCTCCCTGCATAGCAGGTTGTGTACAAGCAAATATTTGGTGAGCTGGGCGACAATAATTTTTTCAAGGGCCTCTGAGAGTGGAGGGAGGACGGAGATGAGCCGATAGTTATGGAGGAGGTGTTATCTCCACATTTCAAAATTGGGGTGATAGTGGCCATCTTCCAGGCAGTCAGAAATGGCCCCAGACATAGGAAGCGGTTAAGGAGGTCCATCAAGGAGGAAGGGGGGATGCTGAGTGTCAGGCTCGGAGGTAGCAGGAGTTGGGTTGAAGAAGTTGTTGGGTAGAACTGTGCTCAGGTCGGAGAAAGTTGAGTTAAGACAGTTGGCGATGGGCTTTGTGTCAGAGATGGGTACATTGTTGATAGTTAATTGGCGGGGGGGGACTGGGTTTTACCGTTGAGTTCCTTAATGTTGTCCCAAAACAATGGAGCATTCCCCCAGGATGAGGCAAGGGTAGTTTTAGAATAGATTTATAACAGTCTGATTTGGCTTGCCATATAGTCCATGTGAACCTATTGCATGCCACCTTGTAGGCCTGCCTATCTGTGCTTCAGCTGTTGCAGCAGCGCTGGCATGACACAGGGGGGCATTACGTTTTTTAGATTGCACTTTTGAGAGGGGGGGCATAGATATTGCAGGCGCTATTAAATGAGTGGGTGAAATAATTAAGGGCTTCATCTATGGTAGGGGCCTAAGATATAGGGGACCAATCCCAATGTGACAGGTATTTCTTTAGCTTAGTGAGACCCCCAGGTCAGAGTCAATGATGAGTTGCATTGTTGGGTTGAGGTTATTGCTGGTGACATGACCAGAGAAAAAGGATGGGAGAGTGATTGCTTAGTGAGTTGGGAGGGACCACTAGGTTCAAGATTCTGTGGGGACGATTGGTAAGTAGCAGGTCAAGCAGGGTGCTAGAACCATTAGTTGGATTCACCCTGGTTGGTTGGAAAACCAGCTGAATCAGGTCCAAGGCAGCAAAAGTGTCCTTGACAGGGGAGGCCGACTTGGCAAGCCAGTTCACATTGAAGTCCCCAACTATGATGTGTTCGGTTTTGGGGGGGAAGCTGGAGATATAGTCAGCAATGGTTTGTGCAGCAAGAGCTTGGTTTCGAGGAGGCACATATGGAACAGTAATAGTTACAGGGGCTCTAGAAGGGTCCGAGGTTAGCTGTATTGATAAGCTTTGGCCCCATGGTCTAGGGGAGGCACCAGAAGGGCTTGGCAGAGCATGGAGTCCCAGACATAGATAGCACACCCCGCCTCATTTGCCCACTCTATCAGACCTATGTAGGGAGAGGCCTGGGAAGGTGACAAATAAGTCAGTTTTTTTTTTTGGAGATCCAGGATTCTGTGAGGGCCAGAACATCTGGCTTATGTTGGGAGATCCAGAATTAAAGAGACGCCGTCTTATTGGGCAGGTTACGGATGTTTATGGAATCTTTTTTGAGCCCATGGAGTGAGAAACTCGGGTCACGAGTGAATATATGATGGACATATGATACAGAAAGTAAATCTGAATCTTGAGTCTCTGTGCATCATACTGCACATAAGAGCACTGCAAAATGCAGTGTTTTGGTCCATGCAACTCGATAATTGTTTTTGCTTTTACAAATTACCAATAATCCCAGTAGATGCTCTCTTGAGAGCTCCCCACCTTGCTTTCCTCCAGACATATCGGAACAGGACCTGTAGACTACTACAGACCACATAAAAGCACCTATTAAGACATACTGTAGACAGAATCAAACAATTTATAAACATTCAAAAATCTACAATGGCAACTAGTACTAGATAAGTGATCTGAACATATTAATAAAGGTTCAGACAAGAAATAAGACATATGAACAGAGTGACCACTAAATGAGGAGTTGCTACCATGCAATCATATAGCTTGCTCACTTCATAGACAGCAATTTGTAGATTCCAACAACTCAGTAATTTCAAAATTGCCATCCCAAGGTATGCCAATTAAGATTTTTATTAAAGTTGATGGCCACAAGCCCCCATCAAAAGGGCTAAAAACAGCAGAAGGTACCCTATAGTGCTGCAGACCCCAAAAACTGTGACATTAAGTTGAACCAACAATTAGAGGGCTAGATAACATAAAACTTAGATTTGAAAGTTCAGAACTTCAATCCCCCTCAGGTAGGTACCGGATTCTTGCAGTGCAGTCTTTCTGTATAATAGCTAGCTACTTTCCAGACTTAGCAGGATTGGAGTATAGAAAGATTTTGCATGCATATGAAATCCAGAGCCTGGCTAGGATCTGTAATCAATGAGTCACCCCAAGAGCATGCTACCAGATCAGACAGCATCAAATGCTTTATGGCATTGATGAGTGGAATAGCTAAGGTCCGGAAAACAATGGATCTGCTCTCTATTCTCCAAAGTAACCTTTTCCTCTGGCTGCAGCCATGACTTTGTCCTTGATGTGCAACCCGCTGGTGAGCAGAGGACTCCTGATGCTACCAGACAAATCCTCTTATTTGTGTATATTCGATCACTTAAGTGGTTCAGTAGATAGCACACTCACCTCTGAGGCCGGGAGATCAGATGGCTGTGGGTTCAGTTCCCACATCTGGTACTTGGGATAATATCCCAATACTGACACTGTAGTGCAGCATGAGAGAGGTGCTGCACTTTTGAGGTGCTGTCTTTCGGATGAGACGTTAAACCAAGGTCCCATCTGCCTGGATTGGTGGTAGTTCAGGTGGGTGTTAAAGGTCCCATGCCACTTATCAAAAAGAGTAAGGGAATTTCCCTGGTGTCCTGGCCAAATTTCACTCATTCACTTAAAATACTACCAACAGCTTAATCTGGTTCTATTTCAGTTGCTTACCATCTGTATTCCCCCACTGGTCGCCCTTAAAAAGGGACTTCTAGGCCTAGTGGGCTTACGGGTCAACAAAATTCAACAAACAAACAAACTTAAGGCATTAACTTTTTTTTATTACATACTGTATACTTTGTTAAGTTTTTAAAACTACACTACCAAGCAACCATACATTTAGAACACAAGCAAATCCATCAAATACAAGGAAAAACAAATAGAAAAAAAAAAAGAAAAAGAACCCCCACCCTAAATCAGAATTATGTCACAAAAACTATGAGTGGAATCAAACTATTACCCCTACTGTACCTCCCCAAATGTATTGCCTGATGGTCAATCCCTGAAACAGCACTATACACAATAGATCCAACAACCTTCCCTCCCTCCTCCCCCCCACAAAAGAAAAACACCATTGTCTCACACCTCCCTCCCTGACAGGCGTCATCATTCTCAGAGCAAATAAGAAATCTTATTAAACAGAGACACCAAAAAGGTATAATAGCATCAGAAATCATAGAAGTAGTACACAATAGAATAACAGAATAAAAACTTAGAATAAGGCACTAACTTTTAACACCACCTGACTTGGCTTGAGAAGAGAAGCAGTTTGACATTTTCTTTGCCTTATTTCACTATGGGAAATCCCTCCCAAAAAAGGCTCTCCCAAATGGCAGTGGTCCGAAGCAGGGTAAGCAGCCTGAGCAGGGAGGAGTGGTGACTTCTATCCATGTGGCAGAGGGGACAATGAAGCTGACAAATGGTGCACTTCTACAGGCCATCAGAGCCCTTGACAATAAAGTAGATAATCTTATGGACCATCTTGCTACCATGAACACCAAAATCACCAAAGCAATGTGATGGCAGATTCTACAGCAGAAATGGCAAATAATACTGCAACCGTGGTGATGGGAGTTTTGGCAGAAAATAAGTTGCTGTGGCTCTGTATGAGCAATGAAAAAATAATGTACGTTCAGTAAATCTGTGGATCCTGGGTATCCCAGAACAATCTGAAGGACAGGACATTGTGGCGCTCCTAAAAAATGAGTTTAAAAAGATTTGGGACTCTGATGTCACTGGGAGTATTGTGAACGCCTACTAGATTTTATTAATTTATTTAGTTTTTGTTGACCAG
The DNA here is from genome assembly GCA_016271365.2 of Neoceratodus forsteri. NCBI lineage: Eukaryota > Metazoa > Chordata > Ceratodontiformes > Ceratodontidae > Neoceratodus > Neoceratodus forsteri. The sequence goes on from CM057453.1 coordinate 1,038,882,903, forward strand.
GTAAGTGCACTAGACAAATTCTGCCTATTTTCTGGCATGACCTGGGGGAGGGGGATACAGATGAATGCCAGTTGACATTGAACCAGATTAAGCTGTTGGTGCTATTTTGAGTGAATGGGGGAAATTTGGCCAGGGCACTTACCTACGTAAGGGCATAGACAGGGTAGAGAAGATTCAGAGGAGGGCAACAAAGATGGTGCATGGATTGCATCACAAGTCCTATGAGGACAGGTTGAAGGAACTGAAAATGTGCTCCCTGGAGGAGAGGAAGGAGAGAGAGGGGATATGATAGAGACATACAAGTATCTTACAGGGAGGAACAGGGTGCAGGAATACACTATTTTTAAGTGAAAAAAATGTTCCAAGACTAGAGGGCATGGGATGAAGTTGGAGGGAGGATGATTCAGAGGAAATGTGAAGAAGAATTTCTTCACAGAACGGGTGGTGGACAAGTGGAACACCCTGCCAGAGGAAGTGGTGGGGGCTGAAACAATCACGGGATTTAAGAATGCATGGGATAGACATAAAGGAATTCTGGAGGTCAGGGGTAAGGGGCAACAGACTTCTTGGAAAACATAAACTGAACTTACAAGCTCAAATGGGCAGACTGGGTGGGCCATAGGCCCTTATCTGCCGACACTGTCTACGTATCTATGTATCTCTGCCAACAGGTGGTACTGTTCTGCAGAAACACGAGGATTCCCAGTGGCATGGAGGAAGACAGTGGAGGTGGACATGCTGCTGGAAGCCAGCATGTTGTTCTTGGTGAGGGGGCTGGTACAGCTGGGAGGCACCAAGTCGGTGGTCAGCATTTCGTACCTCATCCCTTGCAGCCTGGGGCGGAAACTGACAGTGATGTTGACACCAATATGGGTGGAATTCCTGAGAACCTCACCATGCCTGTGAGTAATCTGGTTTACTCATCAGATGATGAGTCGAACACAGGACTGAAAGATGCGGTGGATTTACTTTTACTGAGTAAGAGACAACAACGAGCTGCTGAGCATGAAGAGAGGGTACACGCTTGTTCGGAGCGTTGCGAAATTGGAACTAAGAAAACTCGAGTTTTTCTGTTTGTATTTGATGTTCCTTAGTGGAAATTGCTTTCATAACTGATACGTTTTTAGTATGCTTAATGGATAAATTTGTTTCCTCCAAAATAGCCAGAAGAGGAACTCCAGTGCAAGGGCCTGAAAGCTGTCTTGCCATGGCTGGAACAGGAACCCCACTCAGGATGCAGACACACTCAGACCTGGGCACCACACCTAAAACACAAGGAAAACCTACTTTGGCCTCCATCCAGTACTTCTTTGCTGAGTTTCAGGCAGAAGTCTGTCAATCGACTGCCAGGATCGAGACCTCACTTGCAGAAATTTTTTCTCGCTGTGCTGATATCGAGAAGAAGGTAGAGAACACTGAGCAGTCAATTAAAATTAATGAAAATGAGCTTAAGTCATTATCAGGCAGACCTCTGACTTTGGAGAGTGCGGTTAATGGCCCACTCCATGATCAGCTGGTGCAAGCATCAAGATTAGAGCATTTGGAGAATAATGCTCTGAGAAGAAATCTTAGGTTAATTTGTTTCTCAGGAACCGTTTCCAATTTAGAGCTGAAAACCACTGTGGAAAATATACTTATTTTGATGTTCTCCTTGGAGCCCTCTCTCATGCTGGAGAATCTGTATAGACCTCCTAATAGGGCGAAGGACTCTCAGAAGGCAAGCTTTATTATTTTAACCTTTCATAGTCTGATAGAGCACACTAAACTTCTCCAGCTAGCTGGAACAACTAAGCAATATTTTTATGAAGGACACTGCTTCCATTGATACCCAGACTTTTACTTGCAAACCCAACAAAGATGGAAACACTTTCTACCAATAATGTCAGAGTTCAAGTAAGCTGGGCTAGTGGTTAGTCTGCTAGCCCAAGTGAATTTCAGGGTACAGTTTCAGGGAAAAATTTTCTTTTTTGAGGACATTGATTCTGCAAGAGCATTCTTTGAAACAAATGTCAAACTTCCCGAGAATATAGGCTCAGATCTTGAAGATGGCAAGGCTGAACTTAGAGAATGCCATCCTGCTAATATTTAAAGTATTTTGTTTGGACTGTCAATGATTCTCTAGACCCACTTAGGATATATGAATGGACTCTTTTTTTTATAGGGGCTTCGTGCCAGACCCCGGGGGTGGGAAGATATGGACTTAATAGGTTTATGTAGCCTTTGATTAATTTTAAAGCCGGTAAGTAAATGCTTGGAGACCATTCAAAGATGATTATAAAAATAGATATTGTAGTAAGCTTGAAGCTGTAGATAAATGTTGTATTATTTTGTTATGTCCCCCCTTAAAAATATAAAAAACTATTCCTTCATACTTTATTCCACTTATTGTTAACATGAAAATTCTTTCTTAATGTTTTTTGAACGATTGAATATTGTAAAGCTTCATTTTTTTTCTTAAGGAATAAAAAAAAATAAAGTATAGAAACAAAAGAGAGACAACAACTTCAGGCAGAGGAGGAATATCGTGCTGCAAAGTATCTGGTGGATGAAGAAAATAGAGGAAAAGAACTGAGAGAGGAACACCAGAACCACTCTTGAGATGCCACCAAAAGTCTTTATTTTCTCTACTGGATCAGATGCAGGTTCCCTACCTCCTGTACTGGAAACTGCACAGTGTCAGACTACAGATGTGGAGCCGACTTGGTCCCCAGAGTGTGCTCTTGTAAATGAGGGATGGACCCAGTTGGACTATGGACAATGGATAGCTCACCCTGTGATTATGCATCTGGGTTCATTGAGTCTTGAACAAAATATTACTGCAAGTGCTGCAGAGACCTCAAGACTGGTTGTTAATCAACGGGGACTCCTATTTCTGGCATGGCTGAACATGCATTGCTTGACATGGAGACTCCATCTGCCTTGACTCCCGCTTGGCAGTCTGCCACAACCTTACCAAAGGAACTGGAAACACAGAACCTGCTAGATCAGTCAAATATGATTTCTTTTTCACACCCAGAGGTACGTTCTCAAGAGGAGTTTTTCGATGCTCCTAATGACAATGGTGACAACCAGGCCCCTTGCTTAGATATTTCTGAGGCTCCTACCTCCCCTACAGGGGAAGATGTTAGACCCCTACAAGGGACTGTATCTACATTCATAAGTCTTTTCCAAAAAAACTGTCTACCTGGCTAAATGCCGAAATGCAGTTCGACTGTGATTTTTAGGTCACATTGATAACATGCTTGATCATTTCTATGTAGGGAAGGTACTCCTGAAGGAGATGTTGGGTTTCTCCCCAGCTGCGGTGTATGCTCTGATACATATTCCAGGGGAGAACTCCTATGATATCAGTTTTTGTACTCCTAATATCCTTAATAGATTCTGGTTGAAGTATGCATTGTTGAAAACGAACCCTGCATGCTCTCATTTCCAGGCCATACCCCTTACTAAACAATCATTTAAAGTTATAACAGTTCTCTTTCAGAATGAAGGAGAGAATTTGGTGGATATCTCCTATTGGCTAGAAAAAAAATGCATGATACAGGGTAATCCTGAACCTATGTTGGATTCAGAAGGGTTCTGGAATGGGGGCTCATGCTACAAGATAAATTTAACCCAAAATGATGATGGTCTTCAACATCTCCCCAGTTCCTTTTATTTGAGCCTTGACAAATGGCTTATTTTTTTAACCACGGCAACCACTCCACTGCTACAAATGTGGCTCAAATAGACATCTTAGCAGAACTTGCAATACATTAAAATGTTGAGAATGTGGAGAAGTGGGACATATAATGGCTGATTGTCATCACCCTGCTAAATGCAGTTTGTGTGAGGAAGGACACTCCTTTTTGGACTGTCCAAGGGTAGCACACAACACTACAAATGGGGATTTCTGTATTCAGGACTTTTATATTAATACTGCTGTGAAAGCTGCACAGAGAGAACATGCCCCCCTCGTGAGAGAAAACCTTGCTGTTCCATCAGTAAACACTGCTATTATACCCACTGAACAACCACAACCACTCCAGTCTGAGAGTGGTCCATCCAACACTCCCCCCCCCCACTCTAGTGGTGGAGGAGACTATGGGCAGGATTCACAATGTGGTTTGGGACTAAGTTCCACTCCGCAACCCCAGTGGCGCTCCGAAATTGCCACAGTTGCGGAGCACCTGATCCACAGCCATGGCAGTTGTGGAGGGTGTTACGACGGGTCCCACTGTCTGTAGCACCCTACTGCAGCTGTGGTGCTGTCCCTGGCAACAGCACCCGAATGCTGCTGTAATCAGTGGAGCCAGTCATAATCCGGCTCCACCTTTGTGAATACCCGCCACTGCGGGTAACTTGCGGAGTTGCTAGTGGCAACCCTCTTGTGCCAAGGTTTTCCCACAGCTGCAGGACCTTCCCCGAGGTTTGTGAATCCTGCCCTATACCTCTTGATACAACAAACATGCCTCCTCCTCCTCCTCCTCTTCCACCAGAAGATGCATTCACCATCGTTAATAATTTGAGGTGTAGTTTATGAAAAAGAAGTACTACCCATTCCACTATGAGTACTTATCAACTCCCTACACAAAATGCATTTACAGCATTACAAGAGGAAGATATGGTTGAACAGACTGAGTCAGACTCTACTTCTGTACAATTCTCCAGTACAGAACAACCTTGAATCAAATCCCCCAAAAAACTGGAAAGGGATCCTGTAAATGGGTTAAGAAGAAATAATACATTGCATTACTTTGGCTGGTTTTGGTTTTCCCCCATTAGGTACCTTCTGGCTTTAACATATGATGAGTGGTTCATATAATATTATGGTAGCATCCTGGAATTCAAATAGTATTCAGTCAGACAGGAAACAGCTAGTGAGTTACACTTTGTTTAATTCTGCTTTACAAGATGTAGTATTCCTACAAGATACCAGGCCACATACTTGTCAAGATATGAAACATGCCACTCTGGGCTGGAAATGGGGGATGACTTATTGGTCTATTGGGAAGGAATTGTGTAGGGGGATTGGTTTTTGTGTTAATAATCCTACTGCTAAAATTATACAGATACTGGATATTCTCCCAGGGTGAGCTCTTACGCTAGATCTAACTCTCTATAACTTACAGCGTAGATTTATCAATGTTTATGCCCCACAATTCAAAGCCACTAGAACAGATAATTTTCAGGCTATACAATCATATCTTTTTTATGGGTAAATATGTTTTCTTGGGTGGGGACTTCAATTGTAGTCATTACCTTAAGGATAGAGGACTGAGGACAGACAAAATATTTTGTGATGCAAATTGTTTGAATGCCTTTATTTCACTAACAGGATTAATAGATGCTGCTAAAACATTTTTTGTGGCACTTTTGCCACTAGAGTAGACTTTTGGTTTATTTCCTCTTCATTAGAGATCAAACATGTCAAAATTCAGCTGGCAGCCTCCTCAGATCATGCCATTTTAGAATTAACAGTGTTTGATTATGATGATATGCACCAAGGCCCGGGGTACTGGAGATTGAACCTTGAACTGTTATCTCTCCCATTAATAAAATGTTTTGTTTTTTTTATCCCTTGTTAGAAGCTAGGAAATCAATAAAGCTTATATATACCTCCCAAGAGTGGTGGGAGGATACTAAACGGGATATCAGGAGTTATTTCCAACTACATTGGTAGGCTAAATGGGAAATACAAGACTGATTTATACCAGGTCTACAGGAATAAATTCCAAGAACTTTTATCTCAAGCATCCCATGAAAATGGTACGGTTCTTATGGAATTAGCAGAATTTAGACAAAAATTGAATGATATATAATATAATAGACTCAAATCCTTAGACCAGGAATGTAGATTTGGGACTTATGGAAAACAAGATATTGTGAACCCCTATCAAGTCTGCTCAATGCAACAACAAAAATGTATGTCACTATTGAAAGATTCCCATGGCATAGTTCTAACTACTAAAACAGATATCCTAAAGGAAGTGGACACTCATATTAAATCCCTTTTTTGTACATAAACACCACCAAACACTACCCATAATACATGGCTAGCTGGCTTTAAGTTGCCACAGGCTTTACCAACGAATGCCACAACACTCATTTCCCCAGTTACACAGCAGGAATTGCATACCACCTTATCCCAAGTTAAGGATGGCTCTGCTCCTGGGAAAGATGGAATTCGCTGTGAGCTATATAAAATCATTTTTTCAGTATTGATACAGGAAATTTTAGAATTATTTAATGATATTTCGGCATCAGGAAATTTACCAGAAAGCATGAGAGGGAGACTGGTAATATTTCTGTTTAAAACAGGAGATAGAGCTCAGTTACAAAACTGACATCCTATTACATTATTAAATACCAATTTTAAACTTCTTACTAAGCTCCTAAGCAACAGATTACTATGTTGTTCTACTACTGTCATTCATCCATGTCAAATATGTACTATTCCTGAATGGAAAATAATGGGCAGTCTCCTTTTATTGAGGGAAATAATGCATAGAGGTCACATGGGAGTACTAACAGGCTTTGTACTGAGTCTAGACCAGGCCTAGGCCTTTGATGAAAGAAATTATGAATATCTTTGGGAATGTTTGAGACAGTATAGGATTCCGACTACCTTCATTCATTGGATACAGACTTGTTACGTTACTGCAACAGCACAAGCATACTGTAATGGGTGGATAGGTCAGAAATATATTATTAAGGGAGGAATCAGACATGGCTGCTCACTTAGCCCTCTGCTTTATATTTTTACATTGGACCCCTTGGTCAGATGGGTGAATGACTCAGTTCACATACATGGGGTGTCCTTTTCTAGTACAGACACAGAAATTAAGAGCATAGCATATGCAGATGACATATGCTTTACTGTTGTAGGCTAAGGGCAGGATTCACAAAGAAAGCCAAAAATCCCGCAGCTGTGGGAAAAAGGCCTGTAGCACTGTAGAAATGTAGTTGCATGATATTCATAAAGTAATTTTGAGCAGGTGTGGAATTCTGTAACATCCCCTCAGCTGCAGAAATTCAGCAAGTGCTGAAAATCCACAACTGCAGATTCGCAGCTACAGAAATAGCTTAGGAGACACAGCAACAGTGAACCTAATTAGCTGGAGCAGCAGACTTTAACAGTGCTGCCAGAGCATGAATTGAAAGCACCCACACAGGGACCAGCAACCAGTCCCTCAACTGGGACCACTGCAGCACCACAGGTACCAGCAATACCATGGCACCACAGTGGCTGACTGTCACCGCTGGTCCTCCCTCCCTGAGGTGTTCCTGTTGCCTACAGGGATAGCATTCACTGCAGGCTGGTCAGGCTCCACTGCCTGTGGGGCTCAGTCATGAGCTGCACTGGGTCTAGTGGTTGTAGTCTGTTGCCGTATCATGGCAATGTGTGCTCTTGTTGCTGTAACATCAGCCACTGCTATACTCACTGAGATACTATTACCTATGCCTCACCTCCACCTTAATTGATTCCAGTTGTTGGGGCACTACTGCAGTTTGCTGAGGGAGAGTTACTCCTCATTCCACTGTGTGTAACATTTTTTCCGCAACTGTGGAAAAAAACTGGTTGTGAATAGCCTATCAGGAGATGTGCCTTACTTATCTCATACCTTTTTTGCTTATGGCCTTCTACAGCTTCACTTTTTTCCACATTTTCTGCAGCAGCGGAGGGTTTTGTGAATAGCACTCAGTGCAAATTCCAATTTTGTTTCCATAGCTACGGCAGTTTTGGGGAATTAGGGAAGGTTTTGCACCTTCAGAAAGCTTTGTGAATCCAGCCCTAAGTTTCTGCAAGACAAGTAACATCAGCCACTGCTATAAGTGTAACTGTGGATAAGTGATTACAGCATCTTGTTGTTAACTTAAAGTGGGCCAAACGCTATGGTGCCCCAGCCCCCCCACAGCCTTTTGTTGTGTTAATCTAAGTCTGATTGCCCAGCAGAAATGCTTGTTCCTGCTAAAATATTAACTTCTGTGCCATCCTCTGTCTCTTCCCAGTCGAAGCTCCCTGTTGGAAGCCCTCGTTTGAGAGCCGGGGCTACACTCCGCCAGCAGGCAGTCTGCAACCACCTAGCTGCCTCCAGGGACCAGAAAACTGGGAGGGACAGCCAGGGAAGGTACGGGAAAGCCGTGACCAATCGGAAGGCGAGCACTCTCGTGGCCTCACAGCCGATTGGTCCCCTTGCTCCATTCACTTGCATTGCTTGATTTTCACTGCAAAAGCTGTTTTTTTTTTTGGGTTATGATCAAGTTGTTAAATTCTGCTAAAAAGAGCTGTATTCATGAACTTGTGAAATCCTTGGGGCTTTTGTAAAGTGTAACTGTGGATAAGTGATTACAGCCTCTTGTTGTTAACTTAAAGTGGACCAGACGCTATGGCGCCCCAGCCCCCCCACAGCCTTTTGTTGTGTTAATCTAAGTCTGATTGCCCAGCAGAAATGCTTGTTCCTGCTAAAATATTAACTTCTGTGCCATCCTCTGTCTCTTCCCAGTTGAAGCTCCCTGTTGGATGCCCTCATTTGAGAGCCGGGGCTACGCTCCGCCAGCTGGCAGTCGGCAACCGCCTAGCCACCTCCAGGGACCAGAAAACCGGGAGGGACAGCCAGGGATGGTACGGGAAAGCTGCGACCAATCGGAAGGCAAGCGCTCTCATGGCCTCACAGCCGATTGGTCCCCTTGCTCCATTCACTTGCATTGCTTGATTTTCACTGCAAAAGCTGTTTTTTTTTTTGGGTTATGATCAAGTTGTTAAATTCTGCTAAAAAGATCTGTATTCATGAACTTGTGAAATCCTTGGGGCTTTTGTAAAGTGTAACTGTGGATAAGTGATTACAGCCTCTTGTTGTTAACTTAAAGTGGGCCAGATGCTATGGCATCCCAGCCCCCCCACAGCCTTTTGTTGTGTTAATCTAAGTCTGATTGCCCAGCAGAAATGCTTGTTCCTGCTAAAATATTAACTTCTGTGCCATCCTCTGTCTCTTCCCAGTTGAAGCTCCCTGTTGGAAGCCCCTCGTTTGAGAGCCGGGGCTACGCTCCACCAGCGGGTGGTCGGCAACCCCCTAGCTGCCTCAGGGACCAGAAAACCGGAGGGACAGCCAGGAAAATCGGAAAGTCACAAAATTTATGCCCTCCCACCCTTCCCTCCTTGGATGTTATATTTATAGGCATCTTCCTGCCAAATTACAATTCCCGCCCCCAGCGCCGCACTATCCAGTAATCTGTCTCATTGCCATTGCTGTATTGCCAAATCAGCAGCCCTTCCTTACTGTTCTCTCTATTACTACACTGTCAATTCCTAGCTCGATTTAATCATCAACCTTGCTTTCATAATGGGGGGATCCCTTTGGATACTCCTGGCTCTGTTTTTCATGGTGTTCAGGGAGAAAGATATCCTCCCTGTCACTGTCACATTGAAAAGTGTGACCCACCTTCCTAGTCTCTCTATTTCACCATTATTAAAGAAGGACCGGATCCTTATCTATACCCTACCTATGCCACAATACAACCAGTGGGGCAACCTCCATGTAGGGACGCAAATTGTTCTATCAACATATCGCTAGGTGCTCCATTATTGGGTATACAGTTTCCCATTACGCCTGACCATCAGATTGCTATTTAGTGAGTTGGCACAAACCCATAACCCTCACTGGCATATCTTAAAACAGAGGCCCCTGAATAGAAAACGGAGGACCAAAGATAGTCTCCTCATTTTATCTCTTGAAGCCCTTATGAAACTCTTAATTTTTTTCTTGATCTGCGTTGGAAATGTGGAAATTAACCCAGGACCTCCAGAGTGCATTACCTCACCAGCAGATTTAGCCTCAACCAAAGGACTAAGCTTTCTACATATCAATGCCTGCAGCCTGCTAAAAAAGCTCACGATGATACAATCCTGGGTTGCCCATACTTTGCCAGACTTTCTTGTGGTGTCGGAGGCATGGCTCAGACCCGCCACAGCAAACAGAGACATAAACTTACCCAATTATCAAGTATTCAGAGCGGATCACCAGACAAGGGGCGGGGGAGTTGCTATATATGTAAAATCCAATATATCTGTAACTTGCTTAGATGCAACATCTATGCCCAAAGAATTGATGTCTATCCTCAAAGTGGCTCTCTCCAACACTGCAGCATTTCAGCTAGTTGGCTGCTACAGGCCCCCTTCAGTGGATCATAAGCTTCTAACCCACCTTGGGAATCTAATCAAGATGGGTACCTAAGAGACCATAATCCTAGGTGATCTAAACCTAAATTGGCTATCCAAGGCAGCGGCACCTTTAGTATCATTTTGTGATACATATGGGTTTTCACAACTTATAAATGAACCAACGAGAATCAACAAAAAGAATCTGAGCAACAGCACATTACTTGACATCATGCTGGTGAATAAACCCCACCTCTTCACGCACGCTGGAGTGCTTTTCAGTGATATAAGTGACCACTGCCTTATTGCTGGAATAAGATCATCTGGTAAACTAACACCCCCAGCTAAATTCCTACTGAGGAGATCCAAGAAAAATTTCAATACTGAGGCATATCTTCATGATCTAAATCACTTTACAAGATGGCAAGAGTTCTACCTAGCAGACTCTGTGGAAAAAGCACATCAGGTGTTAAATAGCATAATACTAGGTGCCCTTAACACTCATGCACCAATTACTAGAGTTCGAATTAAAAACAAAACTTGTCGTTAGTTTTCATCTGATCTTAAATCAGCCCTGCTTGAGAGAGATAAGCTTTGGAAAAAGGCAAGGAAGACTAAGAACCCAAATGACTGGATGATATTTAAGAAAGCCAGAAATAGCTGTACCAGGAAAGTACGGGATGCAAAGGCTGCCTACTACGTGGCTGAACTCTACTCCTCCTACCACAATCCTGCCAGGTTCTGGAGCACCATTAAGGGCATAACAGGACAAGATCCTAGCACTACACTACCAGCTCAAATGCACCACAACAAGGTAACAATTTCAGACAGAATGGAAATACTGGATGCATTCAATAATCATTTTACAACTGCTGGCCTTGCATTTGATACCTCTCCAGCCAATCTGCTACGTGCTCAGTTAAGCTCCCAGTACACAGGAACTTGGTTAACTGAATCCTCCTTCTCCTTCAAACCGATTTTGTTGAAACAATTGGAGGATCTAATCTCGCAGATGGATATCAAAAAAAGTGCAGGTGCAGACTCCCTTGACCCCTACTTTCTAAAGATTGCAATGCATGCACTCGCAGTTCCTTTAACACACCTTTTTAACCTGTCTTTAATATCTGGTTCTATTTCTACAACTTGGAAAACAGCCCAAGTTTTCTCTCTACTGAAATCAGGGGACCCCATGGACCTTGACAACTATAGGCCAATCTCTATCCTTGCTGTGCTATCTAAGCTGCTAGAAAAACTAGTGAGCATCCAATAAGAGAATATCTTGAAGAATCTAATCTCTTAAATCCAGCACAATCCGGGTTTAGATCTAAGCATAGTACTATTTCTGCACTGTCTAAAGTTACAAACGATTGGCAAACCGAACTGGATAAAAAGAATAGTATTTGTGCTGTATTCCTTGATCTAAGCAAGGCATTTGATATGGTGGACCATGAACTGCTACTCTCTTCCTTGCATTCCATAGGTTTGGATCCATCCTCCCTTACATGGTTCAGGTGTTACCTTACGGGAAGGACACAGCAAGTGAAAGCTGAAGGAGACCTATCTCCATTGAAACCACTTCTAAGAGGAGTTCCACAAGGATCTATTCTGGGCCCTATCCTTTTTGCAATTTATATCAATAATATTGATTCAAATCTTACCAAAGCCACTATACACTTGTTTGCTGATGACACTGTTTTATATGTCAGCAAACCATCGCCTGCTACAGCTTATGAAGTTCTACAAGTGGAATTCTTTATACCACAACATCAACTATTGGAAAAAAAGCTTCTTTTAAATGCAAAGAAAACAAAAGCAATGTTTTTCTCCACCCAAAGCCATACAAGTCCCTCATCGCTAAACAATCTCCCCCAGCTATCCACTATCCTTGGTGAAAGCCTTGATTATGTAGAAAAATTCAAGTATTTGGGGGTGTGGGTAGATAGCAGACTTGACTACACAGTTCACATTGAAGAACTTCTAAAAAAGGTTCGCCAGAGGCTTGGTCTATTTTTCAGAATAAGGCACTTTCTAAACAGAGACTCCGAGATGAGGTTGGTCCAGGCCACATTTGTCTCAGTAATTGACTATGCAGATTTCCTTTATAGTCACTGCCCTATCTCCTACCTAAGCAAATTGGATACACTATACCACAGAGCTCTGAGGTTCATAACAGATCTACCATTTAACACTCACCATTGCTCTCTCTATGCTGCAGTCAGATGGACATCTCTACATCTCAGAAGAAACTGAAATGCTGCAGTATGGACATACAGAGTTTTGACTAAGATGCTTCCAAACTATATATAAGGCTGCTTCGCACAGGCCACAGCTAGTACCTATGTCCTAAGAAGCCACAACTTCATCATGCTCAAAGTGCCTAAAGTCAACACCCGGCATAGGACATCTGCTATCAGCTATACTCTAGCTATATCATGGAACACGATTCAGAAGACCCTGAAGCTGATCAACCTTGTATCATTAGCATCCTTCAAGCATCTATATCTAAGTTTCTTCCCAGAAAAATGCAATTGCTTCCACAAGTTCTAGTTTATTCGTAGTCCTATCCTTCCCCCTCTCAGGCAGCCATCATAACATGGCAATTCACTTCCCTATAACTTATCTCCACAGATACCTCACCCCCTGGCTATAATCTTCTCCCATTAATTCCAGGCTCTTACCTTAGCCCTTATCACTGCCATACACCTCTCAGTACTAGCCCCAGCCCCTGTTCTAGTTACCCGTACCCTTTCCTACCATGTCACTTATCACAGTCTATGACCACCATCTTTCAGTCATCCAATCACTGTTTCTCTTTGTCCACATTGACTTCCCTTGGATTATTGGAATCTTGGGTACCTCATGTTGAATGTATGTCATGTTTACTGCCAGTGTTGATATGTATATACTGGATTACCTAGTGTGCATTTCATATGTTCCTACCATATCCTGTTATGTTTTAAACAACTTCTGTCCTTGATTACTGTATACAAGTGTTTTAAATATTCCTGTACATGTACCAATTATTGAACCTTGACCTTATCAGGTCCATCTTGCAAATGAGCTGTGCTCAATGATGTTCACCTGAATAAATAAAGATTTGATTGATTGATTGATTGATTGATAGAAGTAGGACAGGTCTTGCATGACTTTATGAGCATGACATGAACCCAGTTGAACTTTAAGAAGAGTAAATGTCTCCCTTTAGGAAACACAAGATTTATAGAGCCTAAGATTATTGATATATCGATAGTGCATGAGTCCTGTACTATCTTAGGTTTACAATTCAGTTCAGGAGATCTAGCTTTTCAAAATTAGAATTGTAAACTTCAACTGGCACAAGAAAAAGTAGCTTTGTGGAATAAATGGAGACTGTCCAGACTAAAGTGGATTTTTATGGTTAAAACCTTTTTTTTGCCTCTATTCCTCTATTTGAGTGCAGTCTTTAGCTTGCCCCCACAATTGGAAACTAAACTATATTGTTGTTTGTTCTCTTGCGTGTGGGGTAGCAGACTAAATTGTATTAAGAGGAGCCTATTATTTCATGAAAAAAAACATGGAGGGATAAAATGGTGAATCCTACTGTGTTTTTTTTTTTCTATATTTAATACAAATATTAGACCAATTTTGTTCTGCCACAGTAAGGACTGGATACCATGGGTGGTAGATTCTTTAGCAAAAATTTTACCAGTATGGCCTCTGCACACTAATATCACAAGACAAAGATCTATAAAAATCTCACAGACACCTTTACAGTATGTTTTGGGAAAATTAAAATCTGGGGCTTAGCAAAAGAACAAATTAGTTGGCTTAGTAGGAAAGATCTTTATATCTACATTTTACATCAATTTTTTTCTCAGGATGTATCACACTTTGATTCAAAGACAACACTAGAAAGAAATGTAATAGGTAAGATGTTGGTATCTCCACACATACCAGCATACATGAGGAATGTCATGTGGCTCTTCCTTCATGGAAAAGTGAATTTAAACGGGAACCTAAAACACAAGAGTACTGAGGAAAGATATTGCCCTAGAAGCACATGCCATGGAACAATAGAAACTATGGAACATTTGTTTCTGGAATGCCCCTTTGTACAGAAATTTTGACATATTTTACAGAACAAATGGCCTACATTTTTTAATTTAACCCTAGAAATACTGTGTCTCGGAATTCTACAATTTCTTTGGACTAAACACGATAAAACAACACTTTGGTACTTCTTGGTCTGTTTTAAGTTTCATATATGGTATGTACACTGTAGGTTCACAATCCAACAACTACATTTTACAAAAGAACAATTGTTTTATATGGTTCAGAATGCTGTTTGAAAACATATCTTTCATAAGCATACTTTGGGTCCCCCTAGGGTGTTTTATGATTGGTGGCATAGTATAGACTGGATAACATGAATCTACAAGATATGTCAGGAGAGAGGTATGCTTTTCTACTACTGTTTGTGTTATGAACACAGTGTAAAATATTAGTATCTCAGGATTCATGGGAATGTTACGATAATGTCCTGTTTCTAAGAGTGATGCTCTTGACTATTTCTTCAGGGTTTTTCACCATTGTTTTGTTTTCTGTTATGCTTCTTGTCGGAGCCTAATGCACTTTATATTATAAATGGGTATGTTGTGCCTTAATATAAGAGTCATACATCCTCCCACTCCTAGGGTTGGGGGGGATGCGTCATGCTTTACAGAACATGATACTCAAATGTTGATGATGACATATTTTTCATTACATATGTAGTTTGTCTATGTGAAGCAATTTTTTATATAATAATAATTTTAATTATATAGAGCTTTTCATTTTTCAAAGTGCTGTACAGCATAAAACAATACAAAATCAAATATCAGACACAGATAAAAACAAAAATAAAACCATCAAATTCAGGACATTCAAATTTCTAAAAAGGCCATTTGCCAAAGATGGGTTTTCACACCCCCTCTTAAATTCCTCCACGGAAGTGCACTCCCGTCACTGTATGATGTAACACTATTTGTTTGCAATGTTGTTATAATAAAACTTCCCCTACTTCTTTAGTGTGTATGTGTGTGTGTGGGGGGGATCTCCTTTCTAATTTATATATATTTTTTTTGAAATTATGTTTTATTAACTTTTTCATTACATTACATTAAACATACAAACTCATATACAGACAAACAAACAAATAAATAATATTGGTGCAATTAATAATCTTCAGTTCATATACAACTTACTTATTCATTTAGACCCAATTCTAGCATTACAAGACAAGGAAGTGCATTCATACCTAAGGGGCTATATAGACAATAAAACCTTATTTATTTAAGGTATATGGCCAGACCGAGGCTCCCATTTTGCTTCAGTCATTACTCCAACCATATTGAGGAATGTAAGTTAGACATATTCCTAATTTATTGGCTGTAATTGTATTTGTATTTGTGGCTCACTATATTCCCTCCTTCTCAATTGATTCCCTTCTGCCTATAACTGCACACCTGAATAAGTGTTACCATTTACAAAATGCAACCCCCAACCCCACTATGTATACTCTCTCTCCCCACACTTTCCTACCCTGGAGCCATTATTCTTGTTCGGCCATAATCTCCAATACATTTCTTTGATTCCTCTCAGCCAAATAATGAAAACAACAGCACCTTCTAGCCATATGTCTTTCCTTCTGGAGCCTCAGTTTTGCTGTTAGATGCTCCATCTCCTTCAGGCCTTTTTATCTGGAATCTGTGAGGTCAACCACCTTTCAGTTTTCACTTTCAGTGCGGCCTCCACTAGGATATTAAACAGATATATAATTGCTTTGGATTTCAGGCCTACTGGTGGTAACCCCAGTACAAAAGTGAAAGGTGTAAATGGTAGCACCGTATTTAAAATCAGACCACTCTCTTTAGCAATCTCCACCCAGTATGACTGCAGTTTAGGACATGACCAGAAAATATGCGTATGATCGCCCAACCCTTCACATCCTCACCAACACAGATTTGATAAATGTGCCTTAAAGTGTTGGGTTATGACTGGGGTTCTAAAATGACGTTGCACCACTCTCCACCTAAAATCCCTCCAAGATGGGGATGCTGTGGTCATAAAGATCCCCCTTCAAATCCGACCCCATTTGTCTTCAGATACTTCTATTCTGGTTTCTTCAAACCATTTTGTTTTGACCACGTTCAGAGGTTCTGCTTGCAAGCTCGAGATTAAACGTACAATCTGGGCTACTCTCCCTTTAGACTGTGTGGAGTTTGCCAAAGTAACAAATATCTGTTACAGCTGATTGTCATTTGGTTGCAAATGAAGTTTACCAGCTTCACTAGTGAGATAATGTCTAAATTGTAGAAGTCTAAAATACTCCCTTTGAGGCAACTTAAACTCCTAGGCTAGGTCTTGGAATGATTTTAATGATCCCTCCAGAAAAAAAATTGTCCTGTTCTAGTTAAACCTAACATCTCCCATAGTCTTAGCCCCCCTTCCACTTTGAATGCAAACAGTCTAAACATGCTCTTAAAAGGGTGTCAAAAGATTGTTTCATCAGAGGTTTATACCTTTTGCAGATCTCTGTCCAGGTGTGAATAAGATTATGGGCCCACACGTTGCTATAGTGAAATTTTTGAATATTTTGGTAGTCCATCATCAATATGTCTTCCATGAGAGGTAAATCTCCCCCCCCCCCACTCTCCACATCTATCCAAGATGGGGTTTCTACTTTATTTATATAAGAAATGAAGTTTTGTAGTTGGGCTGCCCAAAAATACCTTTTGAAATCAGGTAGTGCTAAACCACCTTTTTCTTTCGAAGCCCCTAAGATTGACCATTTGATCCTCAGTCGTCTACCTTTCCAAATGAATTTAGATAACACATTATGTAATAGTTTCCAAAATTCTTCTGGAGGCCTTACTGGGAGGGCTGTAAATAAAAATAAGAATTTCGGTAATAGATTCATGCGAATAGTTTCAATTTTGCCCACCAAAGTCAAAGACAGCTCCTTCCATCTCTTACAATCTTTTTGTGCCTCTAAAAATAATCTATAATAGTTTTTTTTATGTATAGCGAGTCTAAATTTTGAGGTATCCATGCACCCAAATAGCGCAGTCCATTTGTGGCCCATTTCAAGCCATTTGGAAGTGATGGGAGGGGATCTCCATTCTTACCAATAGGCAATAATTACATCTTTAATTCATTTATCTTATAACCAGAAAAGGATCCAAACATTTTGAGTGTATTTATTATCCCCTGGACTTCTTTTACTTGATCATTTATGTATATTAGGATATCGTCCTCATATAATGATATGTGAATGTCTTCCCCACCCATTCTATTCCCAGGAAAATCTGGGGTTTGCCTAAAGTATGCCTCAAGGGGTTCTATACTTAATGCAAATAGTAAGGGTGATAAGAGGCACCCTTGTCATGTGCCTCTACCTATCTCAAAAGAGCCCAAAACCATGCCATTCACCTTAATCTGTGCAATAGGGTTCTCATATAAGTTAGCTATCCAAGCTCTAAAACGGGGTCCAAAACCTACCAATACTCTTTGCAAGTATGCCCAGTCTAATCCATCAAATGCCTTTTTGGCATCGACAGACATCGCTGCTTGTAGTGTCTTTTTTGGAAGTTTCTCAGCCTCAGCCATTATATTTAAAAGTAGATGTATATTATCATGTATATGCCGCCCTGGCATAAACCCTGTTGGATCCAGGTATATCAAATCACAAATTATGGACTGTAACCTTGCACTCATGGCCTTAGTAAAAATCTTTGCATCTACATTAAGCAGTGATATCGGACGATAATTTGAGTGTATGGCTAGGTCTCTGTCTTGTTTGGGGAGAACTGTTATCAGGGCCCTGTGCCATGACTCAGGCATTTGTCCCTTCTCGTGGGCTACATTGCATACCCTAGTCAGAACTGGGGTAAGTTCCTTGGCAAAAGTTTTAAAGAACTCAGCCAAGAGACTATCTGGCCCCGGTGTCTTAAGACTTTTGAATGATTTTAAAGCAGAATTTATTTGTGTAGTTGAAAAAGGGGCTTCAAGCGGTTTACTAATATCTGTTGACACTGATAGAAGTTTCAGCATCTTGAAGAAAGTCTCCATTGACTCTGTTTGATCTTGAGTGTTTTCCTCCCTATATAACTCAGCATAATATTTGGTAAATTCTTGCAGAATTTCTTCTGGAAGAACTATTGGATTCATCGGGTTGGAGCCTTTATTTGTTTTAGTTATATGCCTTTCTGCTTCCTGTTTCTTAAGACGCATAGCTAAAAGAGGACTCGCCTTGTCTCCCCGTAGTATTTTTTCAGAGTAAATCGAAAAGTATTCTCTACCTGCCGTAACGACAAGGTATTTATCTGCTCTCTAGCTTGTTTTATTTTAGGTTGTAAATCTACTCTTCTGGTAGCTTTATGCTCCATCTCTAGTTGTCGTAAAGTGTCCTCCACCTTACGATATGCCTCCCTGTGCTGCTTTTTTTTGTATTGTGCATAAGATATTGAGTGGCCCCAATGACTGCTTTAAGACAGTCCCATATATATTGTAACTGCATTTCTGGCTTGTCATTGTCTTGTAAAAACTTCTTAACGACCTCTTTAGTTTTATTAACAAATTCTTTATCGTTTAATAAGCTAACATTAAACCTCCATATCCCTTTTGTATTGGGGTTGCTCCACTGCAGATGATATACCACCAGTGAGTGATCCGAAAGGGCTATAGGATAAAAGCTGATATCCTTAACTACTGTATGTATGCCCGCTTCTTCTGTAAGTAAAGTTTATCTAGCCTAGAATATGAATTATTGGCAGGTGAGAAAAATGTGTATTCTTTACCAGAGGTGTTAAGCAATCTCTATGACTCTATCAACCCAGCTTCTTTGCATAATGTAGATAACAATTTAGAGCATGTCTCATGACCTCTCTTTCGTGGCGGCGCATAGTCTAAAAGTCCATCCTCTGTGCAGTTCCAGTCCCCTTTGCATATTATCTGCCCCTCTAATAAATTAGCTATTATTTGAAATACCCTTCTTATAAATTCTCCTGTAGGAGGTGTCAGAGCATAAATCAATAGAATATGCAATGTCCTGCCCTGGAATTGGCCCTTAATCGGTACCAATCTTCCAGAAGCCTCACAGAGAGTATTAATAATTGAAAAAGGAATTCCCTTTCTGATTAGTATAGCAACCCCATCTTTTTTAGCTTTCAGATTAGAATCCCCAACTTCCTGACCCACCCAAGAGAGTTTCAATTTCATATGTTCAATGGGAGAAAATCTGGTTTCCTGAAGGTATACTATATCACATTTAGCTTTATGAATTTCTTGTAACACCCTGGCCCTTTTGATTACATTATTTATGCCTTTCACATTCCACGTTCCTATTTTCAGACTATCCATTTTCTTTCAGCTGCAGTTTCCTCCACCTTTTTCCTATATCCTTGATTCGCAGTATCACCTCTTTTTTTGTATATATTTGCACCATTTAACAAAAAAACAGTACATTAACAAACTGTCCATAACACTGAACTTCAAAATACAAACTTTCCTTGTAGTATTCAAGCACTCTGCCCCTCTCAACCAACCTGAGGGTAGATCATAGTCAATAAGTTTTCTAACAATAGTTAAAAGGAACTTAACAAGGTAGAAGACAAAGGTCTTCTGACTGAGCAGAGTCTGTAACTCTGCCAGTGCAGTTGAGGGTACACCCATACCAAGATAAGGAATGCTCATCCAATGGACTTGCTTCTCCTCCCTCAACTAGATGCGGGTCCCCGGGATTTTAGCTGTTCTCCTCCCCAGTGATCTATCCAAGATAGAAAAGATATAAAAAAATATCTACCTGTATAATATTTAGCTACTGGTCTTGAAAGAAAACCACCCTCCTTTGTAGTGCTTCCCTTTTTCTGCTTTTAAGTACAATTTCTCTCCCTTTCACTTTATCCTGCACACTTGCACATTCCCCCAAAGATCTACCTGCAGAATTTAAACCTTATCACCATCCATTAATGCAGAAAATTCACGTTTCTATTTTCATATTTAATTTCCAAATTTCCTGGTTATTATTCCCCTTGATTACCCCTTTACTACCCCTTCTCCCCCTCCACATAGCAATTATATCCTGTCCACTACTGTATCACATATAATTATAAGTTTTGGATGATATCTATTTAAACCTGCCACATAAATAATTTCACAGGTGTGAGATCATCTTGCCTCCATCATCCCCTGACATTTTTTGTTAGCACACTTCGATAATTTGGGAAGGGGGTACCTGCTTTCCAGAAGGATTGAGAAGGAGAAACCCTTTTCTTTATCTGAATTTCAATGTGGCTTGGCTGATTCCTCACGCATTCAAATTGGCCATGTACAGGAACCAAAATATCGCCAGACCAGTGTTACTTCCTTTCCCTTCCCTGGAATCTGAACTCCAATCTCTAGGTTCCCCCCATATTTACAGACACTTTTCGAGAATTCTACCATACAACTATCATGTATCAGCTACCTTTTGTTGGTTCATATTCAAAATACTTTAAAGTCCACCTATTCCTAGTCTCTCCAGGGGTAGCTCAATTCCATCACATCCAGCCCTACCTCCCAGAGAAAGTCAGGCAGTTGGTTCTGTTGTCTTCAGCCATTTAGAGAGCTCTGCATGAAAGGAGATCAAGTCCTTGGGCTTACGCTTACCCCCTGTTGTAGAAGAAGGGACCACCCTCTACAAAAGACCTTCAATTTGTGCTTCTTTCTCTTCTTCTCTCATGTCCAGCACTGGTAAATCCATTGATTTCAGAAATGGAACTGCCACAAGAAGATTATCGAACATTTTAATATCATCTTTCATTTGGATCCAGAGACGTGTTGGATATTCAATCTGCACCTTGAAACATTTATCTTTCAGTAATTTCACTATTTGTAGCACTTTTTTCCTTTTGGCTAAAAGCATCAGTGGGTAGTCCTGGTCCACATAAATTCGGTGGCCATCCAAATTCAGATTTATTTTTTGCACACGCCATTCTGTGCACTCTATCTTCTACTGCATAGCTCAGGAATTTAATAATTATTGACCTCGGAGGTGCTTCGGGTGGAGGTTTTGGGACTAGGGCCCGATGCGCCCTCTCTATCCCAAGTTCAGAGTCTGCACACAAGTCTAGTTCTTTTTGCAGCCAAACTGACATAAAGGCTACAGTATCGGCCTGTTCAGAGCCCTCCGGGACCCCTAACACTCAGATGTTGTTTCTTATTGATCTTGCCTCTGCATCTTCTGCCTTATTAGTAAGGTCTCTCTCCCTCCTGTACAGATAAATCAAGGAGTACCCAAATGCCATATGCTCCATTTGCAAATTCTCCAGATGCCCTTTGTTGTCTATGGTATGTTGTTCCAGTCTCTGGAGGTCTTGTTTTATGCCAGTTACTTTGGTGTCTATCCTGCACAGCTTGTGCATTATTGTTCATGAATCAGCTCTTCCCAATTGTTGCTGCTCCCTCTCTAAACTGTATTCCTCCTCTTCACCCCCAGAGCCCGCCATCTGCACTGACGCAATTGAGCTAGCTGGACTGTGGTCTCTAGGCCTCGGGGTGTGTTACTTTTATTCTTCTTGGAGGAATCATTTTTTGCCGACATTTTAACATTTGCCATTACTCGAGTACTGACTAAATATATAGGCACCCTGGGAGGAGAGGTTATATGAGCAGATGTGGCTGATTATCACCGATTAGATCGCCAGGGATTGAGTGCAGCAAAATCAGGGTTTCATGCCGATGCTGATGTCACCGGCTCTAGTTTATGTAATTTTTTGTTTGCGATTTTCTTTGTCATGGCTTCTTTAATCTAAATCAATGTATGACTGTACCACTCATTTGCTTTCATGTATATATTGTGATTTCTTGTATTATTGATTTGTGTGATTTAACATTATTTGTAAACAGTTCATTTTGAAGCTATAATTAAAATTCCCCTACTCATTTAGTGCGTGGGGGGGGGGTCTGCTTTCAACATTGCTAACTATGTTTTGGGGTTCTATAAATGATATTTTGCACTGGTGTATGTTGAAATACTTATTTTTTGTTTACTTTTTTGTGTATTATGATTTTGTGTGAAGTAACACTATTATGTATGTATTTTGCTTATGAGTTATAATTTAGAGAATAATGAATAGGCAAGTGTGTGTCATGAATATTTTTTTCACACCTGAGGTGTGCGATGACCCATAAACCTCGAGAGTGAAGCTCAAGAGGTTTTTATAGTTATCACACACCAAGGGTGTGAGGAAAATATTCATAGGCACACACTTGCCTATCTTTTATTTTTCATTATTATTGGGGCAATATTTTATCCAATGTTTTTCTAATAGTGAAAAAAAAAAAAAGATACCAGTAGTTCAAATGTCAGTGAGAAGTTCAGTGGAGTACATCGTAGACATCCGCTGGTGATCACAGTTAAATGGCTGGCAGTGTAGCCTAGAGGTTAGAGGAACAAGGTGTGAACAAGCTTGATACATCCAGCAGACCAGACCTGAGTTTTATTCTCACAATCACCACTTGCATACTGTGTGATTCTGAGCAAGTCAATTAACCACCCAGTGCTCCCTAGTTGCCCCCCAAAAACAGGCACTTGTGCCTAGTGGGCCTTATTCAGTTACCAAAGACTAAAAAAAAAAAATGGTGGATGAGTGAGAGACGAATTAAAATTTAAGAGACTGTTTTAGAATGCAGGAAATTTCAAATGCGAAGCTTTTTTTAAATGGTGCTGTCTGCAGCGCGCCAAGCGTGCAGTGTTGTGGTGGCCATGAAGATCTTCCGGTTGCTGTGATAACCTATGAGAGACACAAAAAACAAACAGAGGGCTGGATTCACAAAGCTTTCTGAAGGTGCAACACTTTCCCTAAGTCCCCAAAACTGCCGTAGCTATGGAAAGAAAGGGGAATTTGCATTGACTGCTATTCACAAAACCCTCCACAGCTGCGGAGAAAAACACTACGGAATGTGGAAAAAAGTGCAGCTGCAGAAGTCCCTGAGGGAGAAAAAGGTATGAGATAAGTAAGGCACATCCCCTGAAAAGGCTATTCACAACCAGTTTTTTTCTGCAGTTGCAGAAAATTGTTACACACAGTGGAATGAGGTGTAACTCTCTCTCAGCAAACTCAGTAGTGCCCCACAATTGGAATCAATTAAGGTAGAGGTGAGGCATAGGTAATAGCATCCCAGTGAGTATAGCAGTGGCTGATGTTACAGCAACAAGAGCACACATTGCCATGATATGGCAACAAGCAACAACCACCAGACCCAGTGCAGCCCATGACGCAGCCCCACAGGCAGTAGAGCCTGACCAGCCTGCAGCGAGTGCTACCCCTACAGGCAACAGGAACACCTCACAGAGGGAGGACCAGCAGTGGCAGTCAGCCACTGTGGTGCCATGGTATTGCTGGTACCTGTGGTGCTGCAGTGGTCCCAGTTGAGGGACTGGTTGCTGGTCTCTGTGTGGGTGCTTTCAGCTTCATGCTGTGGCAGCAATGTTAAAGTCTGTTGCTCTAGCTAATTAGGTTCACTGTTGCTGTGCCTTCTAAGCTATTTCTGCAGCTGTGGATCCGCAGTTGCGGATTTTCAGCACTTGCTCAATTTCTGCAACTGCTGAATTTCCACAGCTGAAGGAATTTTATGGAATTCCACACCTGCTCAAAATTTCTTTATTAATAGCATGCAACTGTGTTTCCACAGTACTGCAGGCCTTTTTCCCGCAGCTGAGGGATTTTTGGCTTTCTTTGTGAATCCTGTCCCGAATATCTTGAAATTGCGGTATTTTGTTTTACAGCTTTTTTTTTTAAAAAAAAAGAAGAGCGAGGGAATTTTAAGTAATGGCTCGAACAGAGGCAGTTGCTAAGCAGAAGACTTTAGCTGGGGAAAATCTGAATTAGTGCCCAAGCTGTCTCGAGTGCAGTGTACCACTCAAGAGTGACTCTGAGATTGTAAAAAGCCATAATAACTCAATTTCAGGTTATTATAGTGTTTTCACAGTGTCTGAATTAAGGTTGTTATGGGGTTCACCAGTAGTTATAAAAATTCCATTACTCTTTTCGAGAAGTGCCATGGGATCTTTAACATTTTTTATTTTACCAGGAGAGACACACTAAGCTGAAAGCTTGTTTACAGGTGTGACCTGGGAGCACAAGGAAGTTAAGTGACTTGTTCAGGGTCACATATTATGCAAGTGGGGGCTGTGGGATTCAAACCCAAGTCACCAGGGTTGCAGCTAAGATCCTTAAACTACTGTGCTATACTGCTTCCTTAACTACCACCAGAACAGGCAGATGGGACCTCAGTTTACTGTCTCATCTGAAAGATGGCACCTCCGGGTTCAACACCCCCCTCATGCTGCACTATAGTGTCAGTATTGGGATTTAACCCAAGTGCCTGGTGTGGGGATAGAACTCACAACCTTCTGATCTCCTGGCCTCCGAGGCAAGTGTGCTACCTGCTGAGCTACTGACAAGAACTACACCTTGTTGCTGTTCAACCTTGGAAGGTGCTCACCCTCACCTTTCATTATGTTTGAAAACATGACCTGCATTTAGATGTTTATATCCTTCTGTATTTCCTTGTAGGCCTCCAGTTAGTTGCTCTGCTGAATTATTGTCCACTTAACCAGGGAACTGCACAATACACTCTTTTCAGAATCACTTGCTATACTACCAACATTAATTATAAAAACAACTGTGGCAGTGGTAGAAGACATTGGGCTCGATTCTCAAAAGGATACGCCATACGTAAACTGAAATATGCCAGATGAAATGGCGTAAATAGCAAGATACGCCAGCAGCTGTGACATGCGGTATTCTATAACATGCAAGTATGACATAATGGAACCCCTTATGTTAAAAGCAACCTACACTGCAATTGCAACAGATCCCTAGATATGCATATGAGTAGTGCGAGACGCACCAAACAAAGCAGGTGATAGTGCCAGAATGCGATTCTAGAAGCTAGGAAAGGACATGATAGACCAATAGAAATTGGCGGAAGTCACACCAGGTGTGAGCAGGTGTAACTCAGCAGAATATAAAAAGCACCCAAGGAGATCCACTGTTGAGCAAGCAGTGGAAACAGAGTGAGCTAGAAAGGAATGGCAGCCCAAATAGCCCTACTGGGCATACTCCTGGCAGCAGAGAGGTGGCATGGGAAGCACAGGATGCCTGATGGCAGGAATCAGGGGAACAAGCAACAGCAACAGCAGCCAAGAAGGGCCAGACAGAATGCACCACGTGTATATAGGCCCAGAAAGTCTTATCTAGACCGTGAAGTGGAGCAGTGTATTGCACGCTACCACCTGCCAAGTGCAATCAGGGCAGAGCTGTGTGATGACCTCATGGAAGAGCTCTAGAGTGCCACACTTAGGAGGCACCCAACCCCCATGGAGGCAAAGGTCTTTGCAGTACTGTGCTGCCTAGCCACAGGGACCTTCCAAACCTTCATGGTGACACAGTGGGCATCTCGCAGCCTGTCATATCACGATGCATCAGGCAGTTTGTGGATGCACTGCTGCATCGTGTGGACACGTGCATCCAGTTCCCAAGGGAAGAACAGCAGGAGCAGGTTGTCAAGCAGGCGTTCTATGATGTGGCACAGTTCCTGCAGGTGTAAGGTGTAATCAACTGCATACATGTGGCCATCAAGGCACCACCAGGTGAGGCAGAGGTCTACGTGAACAGAAAGGGGTACCACTCAATGAACATGCAGGTCATGTGTGATGCCCAGTACTGGATCCTTGATGTTGTGGCACAGTAGCCTGGTTCCTGCCATGACTTGTACATACTACAGAACTTGGGGCTGCATGAGGCATGGGAGTCTGGACACATCAACGGTGGCTGGCTCATTGGTAGGTACAAGTGGCACATTGGGATACACGACCACCAAGGCATGTCAGCAACCCACAGCAGTGCAGTGACAATGTACCATCATTCCCAACAGGTGATAGTGGATATCCATAGCTGCCATGGGTCATGACACCCCCCCCTGTCCCCAGCACATAGCCGCAGAGCACAAGTACAATGACACACACAGTGACAAGGGTGGTGATAGAACACACCTTTAGGATCCTGAAGGCCCGGTTCAAGTGCCTGGACCAGTCGGGGAGGTGCCCTCCTGTGCAGCCCTGACAGTATGTAAGATGTTCCTCATATGCTGCATCCTGCACAACCTTGCACTGAGGAGCAATGTACCAGTACCAGACCTGGATGACGTGGACCATGATGGGGATGGACACAAGCAAGATAGGCCCATGAGACAGCCACAGGCCCAAGCCACAATGTGCTGTGCAGGACAACATGAACGACGTGAATTGATTGACTGTCACTTTGCATAAGGTCAGTAACAGCTGGCAAAGTGCTCTGGCAGCAATAGGGTGGCAGAACAGTGACAGCGAACAACAGTCAGATATGCTGCCCGGTGCTGAGAATATAAGAGGGTAACACCGTACACACCCGCCAGTTCCCCCTACCATGTGCCCAGCAGCTGGTGGACAGACCACCCATCCAGGAATGGTGAACATTGCAGCAAGGCCCATCCACAGCCAACATGCCAAACACCCTGTAAAACAGATGGGCCACAACACA
This sequence comes from Neoceratodus forsteri, assembly GCA_016271365.2. NCBI lineage: Eukaryota > Metazoa > Chordata > Ceratodontiformes > Ceratodontidae > Neoceratodus > Neoceratodus forsteri. Next base: position 1,038,909,624 of record CM057453.1, read on the forward strand.
GCAGTGTAGTGCACATATGTTGCACACCCCACAGCATCACATACTCTGCCACCTCTGTATACATGACATGCACACTCCAATATAGCCCACATGAGGGCACACAGGCGAGGACACAGGGCAGCAGGAGGACATCCAGATCATGGCCGGCCACATGGGCACCAACAGGGATGGCACAGACACCACCACCAAGGTAAGTGTTGGTCAGTCACCTCTGGAAATGTGTGCAGCATACCACATGTACACTGTGCTAGCAGATGCACCATCACAGAGAGACCGCTGACAGGTGAGACTAACATGTGTCATGTTCTCCTGACACAGGAGAACACCTGGCAGTACCTGCCCAATACAGGGTCCTACTGAGAGCCATGGTGAGCCAAAAGCACCAGGATGCCATAGCATATGAGCAGAGAACTCAGCTGATGGATAGGAAGGCCTGCCCGCTACCACTGGAAACATTTGAAGAAGACGATGATGATGGGCAGGTGGTGGTGAATCACTGTGCATGTGCACAGGCTGGGCCATGGTATCCCTGACTTCAGTGACAAAGGATGCTCCCAAAGTGGGGCTGGATGTGATGTGGACATGGGTGGCCCAGACAATGGTGGGGCATCCATGGAGGCAGGCATCTGTGACACTGAAGGCCAAGAGGGCACCAGTCTGCAAGACAATGCTCTGAGGATGGATCTAGATTTGCTGACGCACAGCCAGGGGCAGGAGGAGGCCGCAGAGGTGTGCAACGAACATCTGCATGAGGCAGGACCTGTTGATGTGGACATGCCTCACAGCGGTGCAGCTGTGGATGTGGTGGTGGATGCAGCAGTGGATGATGTGGGGCAGCATGCCCAGGTACAGCAGCCCACAAACTGGGACAGGTGACTGGTGGACCTTGTTGGGGCCATCATGGCTGATGTCTCCAGGCTGCATGGCTCACTCAGGGGTCTATGTGATAATAGCGAATGCCTAAAGGCGATCACCGTTATCACTCAGAGTGGCAAATACATTTTTGGCACTCTGACAACCCCGGCGCACTAGAACAATGGCACCAGGAGAAGTTTTTACTGCTTTCTGTGGAGAGGCTGTGCCCACCCACACCCCTTCCCTCACAGGGGGCTTTGCCCCCCTGCATCCTCCTACTTAAAGATTCACAACTTCAGGGTGGTGCATGTCGGGTGGGGTGAAAGCAGTAAAAATAAAAAGGTTCGGGCCGGGTGCAATAAAAAATCGTACCAGCACCCAGACCTGAACCCAATACCTCAGCCACCCCAGCCAGTAGCCAATCCCGATGCCACGACACAGCTCAACCAGCAACCGCAGCACCACCCCTATGACACCTCTTCACCCCTCAGCCCACTCTTGCGTGTCCTCCCACCCCCACCACGTCGCGTATGTATGGCAACATCCTGTCACCTAGTTCGCCCACCCCCTCATCTGGTCACCCTACCTTTCCATCACCATGAGTGGATTGCGCCAGGATGGAGTCACTGTAATGGACGGCGCCCTTCCTCATGCACCCACTTCATGGGTTACCCTCACTCAGTGCCCTTCTCACTGCACTCCAGGAACAGTAGTAGTCAGTGTAGTGTGAGAAGCAACTACACACAGTGCAGGACAGTTGTCCGTATGGAGTGGTGCATGTGGGGGACCATGTATAGCTCACACAGTTATAAAAACTCCAGCGTAGGGTGGTGTTGAATGTTGTTGCCTTGTACCTTGTTGTTGTGGCTGGGCAGACTAGCATATTTGGAATGTTAGCAGTTTGGAGGGGTATTCTGTTTGTTAGTGGGACCTTATTTGTTACTGTACATAGTTATACTATAGGGGGTTGGGGCGTTACATATGTTCATATTGTTGCAGCAGTTTGTTATTAAACATTTCAACACTTCATGGATCCACTGTGTCCATGTGTGTTGTTTGACAGGCCATACCATCTGTCCTTCATGTGTGTCTGCCAGTGTACACATGTGGGCACATGCATGCACACTACAGTGCTGTTGGATGTGTTGCTACAACCCATGTATGGCACATGTGTGCCTGCTGTACACTACACAGCTGTAGGCACGTCACGATTGTACATTGCAGCACTCCACAGTGCACTGCCAGCAGTGCACTGTGGTGTGCTATGTACCCATGCTCTGTGAATGTGTGGATGGTACACTGCTACCCATGGGTCTGCATGGCACCACAACACCTGCCTGTGCCCATTGACCAGTAAGTGGCACCGCTAGCACCGTGTCGTGGGGTTGCTCACCACAGACCATCCACAGAGGTGTGCCTCCCAGTGCTACATACCTGTCATGGTACCACTGTGAACATAATCCAGTGGCCATGGCCAGTGTGTGGTGCCCAGTGGCTACAACATCATGGTAAATTGGTACCATGGCATGCATTCTATATAGTGGCACATGTGTTCAGCCTGCTACCCATCAGCCACGGGCTACATGCACAACAGTGTCCAAGCCCAGGCCGGTACTAACTCTGATTGCGGGTGTGGTGAGACATTACCATGTGTTCATGCTTTAGCACACCTAAACGTGTACCAGAAACCTGTGTTACAGAATTGCAGCACCCCCTCCAGTGGACAGACACTCCACTCACATGTGTAGTACCATGACTGGCTGGCACAGTGACATGCCTACCCAACAGTCACAGTAGCCTGCCTGGCCATGGTAATGTGCTGTGCTGCACACAGTCACCCGCCTGTGTGACCATGGCACTGCTACCGGTGCAGCTCCACATTGCACTGCAAATTGGCTGGCATGTGGTCACCCTGCCGTGTGTGGTTCAAGCCATATATGTGCACATGGTGCCCACCACGTCATTGGCTATGTTCTGTTGCTATGCTCAGCATGCCATACACTTCACAGACACAAGTATGGCATGCACATGCACAGGCCCCACTCAGCCCAGTTGTCACATTGTCCACTGCCATGCATTGCGGCAGGTTCAGCTCTGCACACACACCAGCCATGCACTGCTCCTCACCATTGTAGGTGTTGTCCACCATCTGCCAGTGGCTCACATGCACAGGCGCACGTCATTCACAGCACACACTGAGACAGAAAAGTTTGGTTTGTGTTAATGCTTTACTTGTGCACTCTGCTGGTTTCATTACATATGTACACCCCCCACCACCACCAGTGTCAGGTGCAGTATGTGCATATGAGTATGTCAGCTTACATCCCATCGTGCCCACAACCCCCATACAGTAATGTGCCAGTGCACCTGGTTGCAGTCCCATGTCTGTGGCCACTGTGTGGCATTCAGGACCGCAGGTGTGCACCCCTGCACTCAGTCAACAGTCCATCAGAGAGCATCACTGGAACATGGTGAGTGGCATTGGTTGCTGCATCACTGATGTGGCCATGCTGTTCTCAGTGTTGGTTGTCCTGCTCTGTTTGTTGCCACTACTGTCGGGTGTTGCAGATGGCAGTTGTGACTGCTGTACTCTGGTGCTTCAACTGGGTCCCATAGCCAACACCTCCTGTGGCACACCATGTTGTACCCCTGCACTGGTGGCACCACCAGTTGTGCACCTTGACCTCCTGCCATGCTTCCTGGTCTGATTCACGGTCCCCGGGGGTTTGCTGCTCTGACTCTTGGGGGTTGGCATACTGGTCAGTTGTGCTACGCAGTGTGGTGGTTGTTGCAGCACTAGCTGTGGTGGGTGCACTGGTAATCTGCTGCTGTTCCCCAGTGTGTTACTGTGGACCTGCAATGTGTCCCCCTTAGGCATCTTTGGCCTCCATTTACATGTGGTGCCCTTGTTGGCTGCTGCCCTGCTGTAGGTCCATGGGTGATGTCTTTGTTACTTTTGCCACGGTGCTGCAGGATGGGTGGTCTTGTGGCTGAGTTGGGTGATGCACACACGCCATGGGCAGTGAGGGTGTTGCAGCCTGTTGCTATCTAGCTAGCAGTGCATTTGGTATGGTGAGCAGGGATGTTGTCATGGCCTCTGTGTGTTGTTGTTGCTGCACTATGTAGTGCTCTACCATGGCAGTGCACCGCAGTAGTGCGTCTGTCTGCAGCTGTGACTAGTGCACTTGGTCATGCAGGGCCAATGCAATGTCTGCCATGCTGTGGTGCTGTTATGTGTCCCTGCCTGTATGGCACTGCGGATCTCAGACAACTGCCCCTCTACCCAGTTGTAGAGCATCTCCATGCTGTTCTACAGGTTGGTTAGTTCCCCTGTCAGCTCAGCCTGCTTCACTACGACAGTCTCGCAGTACTCACCAAGATATCGTGGTGTGCTGCTGTCCTGCGGTTGTGTCCTTCTGCTCTCCTCAGGTTGGTCCTCTAGGTCATCCACTGGTGGGGGGCTATACTGGTCGGTGCAGTGCTCGTGATGGCTTGGAGTGTGCACCATGTCCCTAGCACCATGTCTCACACATTCCCTGTCCACCATGGAGTCCAGTGTGCTGCTGTCACTTGTGGTCCCTTATGTGGGCACCTGTGTGTTCTCGTGCTCCTCCCCAGCCTCTACCACCTCACTTGGCATATTACTGTCCTGTTCCTCCACACCACCCACACTGGCATCCATGGCTGCAGCTGCTACCTTGTCAGTGGCATTGTAGTCCTCCTGGCCAGCAGGGGTTGAAGAACTGCTGGTGTCACTGCCTCTGTCCTCCAGGTCTGCACCTTCCTCATGGGGTCCCTGTTGTGTGCTTGTTGCCGCCTGGCCTGTGGTACCACTGGGAGGAGTGCAGAATGGTCAATAGCTGTGTTGTGGGTGGTCCCTGCATTGGTCACACACATACACGTATGCGTGTCCTTATTCACAGACGTGTGATATTGCCCCCCTCCACTTACCTCTGGCATGCTGCATCCTGTAGGTATCGAGGTTGGCATCCCCGCTAATGCTGTGGTAATTCAGGAGTGTGGACACCATCTGCTTCATGGCTGTCAGGGTCTGTATCTGTGTTAGTCCACCTCCAGTGCCCAGGGCACAGCACGATTGTGGGCGAGCTTCTGCTTCGCCACCCGCTTCATGTCACTATATTTCTTTTGGAGGTTATGGACTGTGCACCTCTGTGTGGCCCTGGTGTTCTCCTTTATAGCCAGCTTTTCCAAGACACACTTTCTTTAGTCCCTTATTATCTTTTCTCCATCTCTGCTGAGCAGTAGGGATGCCTTAGCATGCACCTCTTCAATGAGGATGTTGGTTTCCTCATGGGAAAAGTTTTTTTTCTGTTTCTGAGTCCGTGCAGCTGATATGCACTGTTTCCTGACTCCCTCTCCACAGTGCTTGTTCCACAGTGGTGTTCGCCTTGTTCTGGCCATTGTTTCATTGTCATGCACTCCTTTTTATGATGCATGTGGTAGGTGTGACCTTGCAACATCAGCCATATCGCAACTGGTGTGTTTTCTAGAATGTGAAAGCTTGTCAGTGCGTGCTGGCTGTGATGGAGTATGTTAGCATCTGCTTGTATTCTGCTATGTTGCAACTTTGCGTTATAGAATCAGGCCCATTGTGTTTCCTATTACAGGATCAGTCTGAACTTTGTTCAAGCTGATGGTGGACATCACAGATCAGTGTAATTTCTGGAAGAGGGAGGACTGCCACACAACTTGTGCTGCTTGCCAGTTATGAAGTGGACTGACCATAGGGTGATTATGCATTTTTTTTTTAGCCATAAATGGTCTGGGTCCCATCTAGTGCACCACTGAGCTGTTTATTCCCCCACCAACCAGAAAACAGCCTTCATTCTAGAGAGGTAGAAGCATAAAAACATAAAATTTGTCAGCAGAAAAGGGCCAGCAGGCCCATCTAGTCCACCTTATTTCTCTGCCTATTGCTACATCCTGGACCCTATTTGGTCTCAAGTATCCCTTTGTCCTCCCTTTCATCTACTTCTTATGCCCATGTGTCTATCCCACACATGCTTGAAACTCACCACTGCCTTCACCCTTACAACCTCATTTGAGAGGCTGGTCCAGGTGTCCACCACCCTTTCTGTGAAAAAGTATTCCCTAACATCCCTTTTAAACTCCCCCCCCCAGTTTTGTTGCATGCCTCCATGTTCTGGTGCTCCTCCTTATCTTAAAGATACTCCCCTCCTGCACCCTGTTAACCCCCATGAGGTACTTACAGGTTTCAGTCATGTCCCTATAATTCTCCTCTCCTTCAGGGAGTATAAGCTGTCATAGCCTATCCTCATACAGTTTGATAGCCCACCTCTGTATTGCTTCCACCCTGTCAACATCCTTGTGGAGGTGCGGCCTCCAGAATTGGACCTAGTACTCTAGGTGGGGTCCCACTAATGAGTGCTACAGTAGCAATACCACCTTCCTTCTCCTGATAGAAATCTCAGTCCCTATGTACCCCATCATCTCACTAGCCTTGCCTACTGCCTTGTCTCTCTGCCCTGCCACCTTGGGATCATCCGATATGATTACTCTAAGGTCCCTGTCTTGCTTGGTGACTGCACACAATCCCCCCTCCCAACCTCAGTCTTATACACAGCCCCCTAGGCTTCCCTGCACCAGGTACATGACTGTACTTTTTAGCATTGAAATCCAGATGCCACACTGTAGACCACTCTTCTAGTTTCCCCAGATTCCTTTGCACCCTCTCCATTCCTTCATGGGTGTCCACCCTGTTGCATGCTTTAGTGTAATTTGCAGGGAGACGTGCTTTCCCTTCCAGTTGCTCTGCAATGCCACTTAAAAAGTCATCAAAGAGGACAGGACCCAGTACTGATACCTGTGACACTCCACTGTTCACTCTTCGATTCCCTGAGTGACTTCTATTTATCACCACACTGTGTCTCCTATCTTTCAATCAGTTAGATACCTAACTTACCACTTTCTCCCCAACCCCCAGATTGCTAAGTTTCCTTATTAACCTCCTGGGTGGCACAGTGTCAGAAGTCTTTCTGATGTCTAGATAGGCCACATCCATTGACTTCCCCGATCCACCTCCCTAGTCAGCCAGTCAAAGAACTCTATGAGATTTGCTTGACATGACCTCCCCCTTGTGAAACTGTGCTGCTGGTGGTCCTGTAGCCCATTTGCCTCCAGGTACTCCATCAGCCTCTTTTTCAGCAGTTTCTCCACTAATTTTCCCATCACTGATGTGAAACTAACTGACCTGTTGTTGCTAGCCTCCTCCTTAATGTCGCTGTTGGGCAGAGTGAACATATTACCCCTCCTCCAGTCCTCTGGAACTAAACCCCATATCCAATGAGGTGCCGAACGGTGTTGCCAGAGGGGTGGCAAGCACCATGCTCAGTTTTTTTAGTACCCTTGGGTGAATCCCATCTGGTTCCATCGCCTTGTTTTCCCTTAGGGCTTCTAATCCCATTCAGACTCTCTACTGTGAGAATGAACTCGTGTCCTCTCCCCACGGTGTCTGCTGATACATGTTGGACCATCCTCTCCACTATGACTACAGAACAGAAGTAGTATTATAAAATGTCAGCTCTTTCTTTATCTTCTTCTGCACAGCTCCCTCACCCTGCTCTCCTGATCTTTACTATCCCACCCCTTGCTTTCCAATTTTCACTCACTTATCTGAAGGAAGTTGTGTCCCACTTTTGACCTCCTTGGTGATCTTCTATGTTTTTGTCTTGGCTGCCCTTACCCTCCTTCCTGTCTCCCTGTGTTTATCTAGAATTACTCACTGTTCCCCCTTATCTGGGTCTTCTTGTACTTCCTAAAAGCTATTTTTATTCTCCCGTACCACCTTATCCACACTCTTCAAGAATCACAGAGGCCTCTTTCTCCTTCTATACTGGACCCTGTAGCTGGGCATCACACAACTGGACACCAAAGGGTGTTCAGGCCTAAATGCCAGAAAAGGAGTTTAGGTGTAGCTGGTGTAACAGGCATAGCAGGCAGTGTTGCAGGTATGTTTCGGATGAGACTGTCAATTTGGAACTGAGCTGATTTGGCCCATATTAAAAGACATACCAAAATTTTCAACTCCAAATTTGCCAGTGATGTGATTGAGCCCATGCTACACTGCACTGAGGGTATTTCTCAAGATGAAAGATTCATGGTGTATAACGTGCATGATATTGCACTTTTATTTGATGAGACCAAAAACAAACTCAATGAATTGATTTTCCTAAACAATAAAAACATTAAAGAGCAACACACAGGCAGGGAAATCATTTGTTCAGCATAAGGATGTTTTGCTATTAACACTATCACAGTCTCTTCCGGTATCTGGAAGGATCCCAGATTTGATCCACGATATATGTATGGCCAAATGGTACTGCCCCCATTGTAAAACCTATCGTGTACTACCAAGTACTTGGATAGGAATGTGTCCTTTTCTATGGCCATTGCACAGAACTTGGATTATGTGACCCCACACCCTAATCAAGGACCCTCCTACACTACAAGCCAATGTAGTATTTGAGACACTATGTATGTTACAGTAACTGTATCTCTTCTAGTTTTCAACAAAGATTCTTCAGTCTTTGACAAGCTTGTAACCATCCACTCCATGGGACATCTAGAGGGCAGTATCTACCGAGAATGGATCAACTTGCCTCCTTTGCATGTGTTAAATCCTCAACTCAATGCCTGCGTGGCTCTGCATACTGACTTTTGTGCCAAATGGGGCTACTACTATTTGTGCAGATGTGATGTTTTTGATATAACTGCACCAGTTTGTGGTTACACACCAAATTCTATGGACTGGTCATTAACATTTGATAATGACCTATTTGCTAATGAGACTGTTAATATCACTGTTCATTTTGAAAAGTCAAATATCAATGCCTCCAGAGATGCCTCCCAAGAAGATGTATGATCACTCACCAGCAAGATGATGAATGCTACCATTTCCTGCCCAGTCCATCTCATGAAGTGGCGACTTCCTCAAGTTTGTGTGACCTACAATTCTGATGGACAATACTGTGTTGTAACCAACTACCAGATCTTCACCTATAGACCTTTGATGTGTGACGTCACTATGCCCAACTTCTGTTTTGCACCTCATGAATGCTCTGTCATTAGCCATAAGGTTATCACCTGTTTCCATCCCAGAACATGATTACAATTGTAGTGACCCTGACTATCTGAATGCTATTGCACAGTATTTAACAGTTTTTAATGTGCATATCGACCCACTCACCCTGAATCTTAAATTTTTGTTAGAAAGAAAGGATACACACCTTATTCATATTAATAATAATATTACTAAGGTAGGTGATTCTCTAAATGCACTATTCCTTGACAGTGATTTAAGCACTACATTATTCAATACCTGGTTGGAACTTACATTCAAAGGTTTTGTGGCTATTCAAGTTTTCTTAATTGTTTTTCTAGGTATGCCAATCAAACAGTGACAATTTTATAGTGAATGACATTACAGCGGCAAGTTGATGTTGCCACTGTAATGTACCCTCAGGACCCTGGCACTGCTTTTCCCAGGTATTGCACCTCTCCCCAAATCAATTCCAACTCAAAGTTGATATTCCTAAAGTACATGGGTGTTGTGGAGCAGGGGCCCCTGCATCAGGGGTTCAGGGGGCAAAGCCTCCTGAAAAAAACAGACAGTTTGCCTGACAGATTTATGCCAACTGCAACTTGTGGTCAACATCAATCTGTTGCTGTAACATCGGTTCACAAAGTTTTTGTCAAACCGGTGTTGTAGACCAGTTTTACTAACTGTTACCTTGTACTGTTTGCAACTCACACTCAAACAACTTTGTGTGCAATTAAAATTTCTGTATGAAACTCACTCAGACTGTATGTAACCTGCCATACTTACCCTATTAGTGGTGCCTCTTTATTCGGGAAACAAGGAGGGGGATATGTAGACCTGACAGACATGCCATCCCTAATGTGTACCATTATTTTCTATCATACAGCATAGGGTATAGCAGTATTCAATAATGTTTGCTATGATTTACTGACAAACTGCTATCCAGCAGAGATGTATTTGTGGTCTTAGCATGCCACCTACTGATACAAGCTATAATTGTAATGATTAGTATCACTAATTATAGTGATATTTGTGGTCTTACAGTGCCACCTGCAGCCATTAGTCATGATGCCATGATCAGCACATATTATTAATTGTTCTATTGTAATACGTAGTAGCTGTAGTCAGCACAATACTTATCATTGTGCAAGTGCAACATATAATGGCCTTGGGTGCGAGTTGCCCACCATGCACACCAGTATAAATATTTTACCTTGCATATCTGCTATGCACATGAACCCATTATCAGGTAATGGGACCCCTTATCTCTAGTATATAATTTGTGTAAGAGTATTCCTCTTTGAGTTCATTTTTCTACTGTGCATCTAGTGTTCAGATGTTCTGGACTTCCAGTAGGTATTGTTTTGCTTTGTTGTCCTCTTTACATGTTTATGGAGAATAAACCTTTATTCTGTATACCTGTCTCCTACATTGTTTTTTTGGTATGAGGTATAGATCCTGCCAAAATCCAACAATTATCAGTGAAATAAAGCTATCCACGTGATATTTGTGTAACATAACATCATTTTAAAGTTTTCTTTTTGGAGGTCAAGGCAGGAAGTACAGTAGCAGTAATTGGCAAGTCACTTTCAAGCAATGTGATTCTCTGTAAAAATGTAGCAAAATGTGCATGTTACAACAATGCCATTACCTGAAGATGTGGTGGGTGACAGATTAATAACTGCATCCCAATTGAGTAGTATAAAGAAAAAAGGTAGAATTTGCATTTCTGTAGATTTAGCCCTGCCAATCCCCCAAAACTTTATAGAGAGCTCCAGAGTGATAGTGTCTAATATATTTGTTTGGCCTTTGGGAAGCAAATACAACAAGATTAATTAGTGATAAACGAACATGCGAAAAGAGCCAGACGAAGAAGGTCTATAGGTCTATTGTGTCTGCCCAGTAGTTGATGCAGGATTCTTAGTTTAGGCAAATGTCCCTGCCCCCATCCCTCGTCACCCCCTCCCACCTTTCTATACCTTCTAGGTTCCATGAGTTCCCAATGTGTTTGTCCCAGGCCTTTCTAAAGGCCTGCATCATCTTTACTGAGACCACCTCTTCTGGCAGAGCATTCCATGAGGCTACCACCCTCTTCACAAAGAAATGCTTCCTAACATCCCTCCTAAACCTCCCCCCATCAACTTAAACTATGCCCCTTGTGGTTCTGTTGCCACTCATTTTAAAGAGACAATCTCTTTCCACTTTGTTAATCCCCCTTAAGTATTTTAAAACCTCTATCATGTCACCCCTCCTTCCACTCTCCTCTCTTCCGGGGAGTACATCCTTAGGGCTCCCAACCTCTCCTCATAGAACCTATTCTGTTGACCCTGGATCATCTTGGTTGCTCTCCTTTGGACCCTCTCCAGCATTTTGATGTCTTTCTTAAGGTATGGATGCAAATACCTCACCCCATATTCCAAATGTGGTCTTACCAATAACCTGTACAATGGCAAAATGACCTTGCTCCTATTATTGCTGAATTCTCTAGCTATACACCCAAGCATTCTGTTAGCCTTTGCCACTGCCTTTTTGCATTGTGTGGTGTGTTTTAGGTCTGTAGTAATCACCACCCCCAGATCCTTTTCTTTCTCTGAAACAGCTACCCAAACTCCCCCCCCACTAATACTTCATCCTCGGATTCCTGGCCCTGATGTGCATCACTTTGCACTTTTTGGCATTGAAGCCAAGTTGCCAGATACATGACCATCTCTCAAGTCTACTGATGTCCTCCTGCAGGTCCTATATCCCTTCCTTTGTGTCCACTGTTTCACAGAGTTTGGTATCTTCTGCAAATAGGCACAACTTGCCTTTATTTCTTTCCTCAATGTTACATTGAACAACACTGACCCCAGCACCTAGCCCTGTGGGACCCCACTTGTGACCTCCATTGTGCTGGATAACTCTTCCTCCACCACTACTCTCTGGGTTCTTCCCCTTAGTTAGTTGTCTACCAACATTACCAGTTTCTCCGCAGTACTGTTATTTCATTGAAAACTTTTTGCTGAGGTACATTACAATAACAACATCGACAGATCACTGTAATATACCTGCGGGACCCTGGCCCTTCTCCAGGTCTTGCATCCTGTCCCAAAATCAGCTCAGACTCAGATTCAGAGTTGAATATAATAAAATATGGGGTGTGTGAGGGCAGAACCCCCCATATGGGGGGTGCAGGGTGCAGAGCCCCCTGCTATAAATAACATTTTCATCTGATAGCTTTATGCCTAACACAATTGCGGTTGGCATAAACCCATCGATGTAACGTGGGTTGGCAAATTTTTTGTTGGACCACTATCGTGGAACTGTTTCTCTGTTACCCCTAGATCCATCAGTTTCCTGATCAGCCTTCAGTGTGGCACAGAATCAAAGGTCTTGCTGAAGTTCAGGTATATGACGTCCACCGCCTGGCCACTGTGCACCATCCTTGTGACCATATCAATGAATTTGATCAGGTTTGTTTGACATAATCTGCTTTCCATGAACCTGTTGCATCTCTCATCCTGTAGACCATTTTCTTCAATATATCTCACCAGCCTTTCCTTAAGAACGGTCTCCTTATGTTTCCACACTGTCAAGGTCAAATCGACCAACCTATAATTCCTTGGGTTGTCCCTGGGTCTGCTCTTGAGGAGGGGCACCACATGTGCTGATCTACAGTCCAGTGGCACCTCACCCAACTCCAGGGATCTATTGAAGAGGATAGTAAGTGGTCCCGCCAGCTTCTCTGCTAGATGTTTCAGCACCCTCAGGTGTATGCCAACTAACCCTAGGAATTTGTCCACCTTAGGTGCCTGCAACTCCTCCCTCACTCTTTCAGTCTCTATTGCTGCTTCTAACCCCACATCACCTCACTCTTTCTCCCCCCATGTGGCACTGGCCTGTCCTTTTCCCTAGTAAAGACAGAGCAGAAGTGTTTATTTAATACTTAAACTTTGCTCAGTTTTTCATCTACCCATCCATCCCCCTTCTTTAGTCTAACTATTCCGTCCTTTTTGTTCCTCTTTTCACTTATGTAGCAAAAGAAGGCCTTTTCCCACCTCTTTATCCCTTAAGCTATTTGGAGCTCTTTCTGGGCCTCAGCATGCTGCACCTCCTTTCTTGCCACTCTAGCCAACCTCAAATGTCCCTGCTCATCTTCATCCCTTGCAGTTCTCCTGAATCTTCTGTAGGCTGCCCTCTCTTCTCTCACAGCTCTGGCTATCTCATCATTAAACCAGATGGGTAATCTGGCCACCAGTTTCTTCCCTCTGCACTTGATGCAATCTGATATGCCTGCCAGAATCATCTCTTTGATGATGGCTCATGTTTGGTCCACTCCATGTCCTCTCCAATGCCCACTATATGTTCCCTTAGCACCTCTTCCATCTTCTTAAAATTTGCCCTCCTGAAATCCAGCATTTTGGTCTTGGTCGGGATGTAATTCTGCCCATGTCCAAACTGAATCACACTGTACTGTGGTCGCTACCACCCAGAGGTTCCCTGACCTCTACCTCCTGCACGTGCTCACCATTGGTGAGCAGTGGGTCAAGGATTGCCCCCTCCCTGGTGGGATCAGTAACACCCTTGGTCATGAATCCTCCCTGTATCACATTTAGGATCTCTTGATTTCTGACACATGATGTGGCCGGTATAGCCCAGTCCACCTAGGGCAGATTAAAGTCCCTCACCACCACCACCACCTCCCCTTTTCCTGCTGCTTTTAGCATCTGTATACATAGCTCTGTCCTTTTCTTCATCCTGGTTCTGCAGTCTGTAGGCCTCCTCCATACTGATCTTCCTCCCCCTGTTAGACTGTTGTTGGAGCCACAGTGTTTCTACCTTCCCCTGTGCATTCTCTTCCCTCATACATATTATTCCTTCCCTGATGTATGCTGCCACACTTCCCCCCTCTGCCTGCCTCTCTGTCCCTTCTGTAGAGTTTGTATCCTGGGATAGAGAGATCCTGGTCATGGTGTGCTGTAACCCAGATCTTGGTAACTGCCACTATGTCTACCTGACCTTCCACTAAGAGGACCTGCAAATCTTCTATCTTGTTGCAGAGACTGTGGGCATTAAGCAGCACCACCTTCCACTTTGACCCTGTACCACCTTGCCTCTTCTGTTTATTAGCTTTGTCCTGCCCATCCCCCATACTCTCCTCTTCACCCCCTATCCTTTGTTGCCCCCTCTCCCTCCTCCCCCTCCTACCTGATTGCCACTGTCTATGTGGGAGGGGAGGTCCACTGACCTCTTCATCTTGAAGTGTTGTGGTTCTCTGCCCTCCCCCCTTAGCAGTTTAAACCTAGATTTTTTTCTAATATATTCTCCTAGCTTACCCTTTAGTATTTTTGATCCCTCCCAATTAATGTGCAATCTATCTGGGCAATATAGCCACTTGTCTGATCATTTATCTCCTCAACCTCTAATATGATTGTGCCCTTCCACCTTGAATCAGTTCTTCAGCCAATCATTACATTCTGCCATTCTCTTTTTCCTGGCTGTGCTGGCCCTGAGGACTGTAATTACCTCTGAAAAGGCTATCAGGCTCAAAGATTCCTTGTACAATCTCATTAACTCCCTGCATTTGTTTTGCACCACTTCCACTACTTAATGGATAAGTTGCAGATCCTAGTTAACCAACAGCCTACTTCCTCCTACCCCCCACTAGAATTGCCTTATGTCTGTCCCATGCATTCTTGAATTCCCCCACTGTTTTTGACTCTATGACCTCCTCAGGAAGGCGGTTCCATGTATCCACAACCCTCTCTGTGAAGAAATACTTCCTCACATTACCTCTGAGCCGTCCCCCCTCTATCTTCAAATTGTGCCCCCTTGTTTTTGCACATCTCATTTTCTGAAAGATGCTACCTTCTTGGACTTTGTTGATTCCCTTGAGGTATTTGAAAATTTCTATAATGTCCCCCCTCTCCCTCCTTTCTTCCAGGCTATACATCTTTAGTTCCTTTAGTCTTTCTTCATATGTCTTCTGATGCAGACCCTGCATCATTTTGGCTGCCCTCCTCTGGACAGCCTCTACCCTGTCTATGTCTTTGAGGAGATGGGGTCTCCAGAACTGTACACAGTACTCCAGATGTGGTCTTACCAACTGTCTATACAGAGGCCAACAACTTCCTGTTTTCTTTTTTTTTCCATTCAAATTTTATTAAAGTTTTCCACTACAGAGAATACATCCAAGCCATAAGAATACATAACAGCATTTACATTAGTACATGGAACATACATTGCAAGGATCTATTCTCCCCCTACCAAACCCCCACCCCAACCCCACCTCCCTAATCCTTCTCCACCCAATGTTCCCAGCACAGCAACTCATTTCCTCAACCTGTACTATTGAGATAGGGAAGAATCACTCCTTAGACTGTAAAGAATACAATGTACTGTATATAGGGGACCCCAAATCTGATTAAACTTTGGTAGCTTGTTCTGGAGACTAGCAATAACTCTCTCCGTTCTAAGATTAGCAAGTAGCTCCTGTAACCACTCACCGTAGGTAATTTCAGAAGTATCCTTCCAGTGCCTCAGGACCACTTTCTTAACTGAGGCGGAGATCAAACTCATATGATATTTCCTATTCTGCACAGGAATAGCAGAAAGATCCCCTAACAAACATACCTCCACAGTAAATAGCTCATTCAGACTCAGTAAAGGATCTACTTTTTGTTTAATCGTAGTCCAGAGTGGAGCTACCTTGGAACATTTCCAGAAAATGTGAAGAAGATCCCCTCTATCTTGCTGACATCTATAACATGTAGATGAGGACACAATAGCTAACTTTGCCAACTTTAGAGGGGAATAATAAATATTATGCTATAGCTTAAATTGCATCAGTCTAAGCCTGTCTTGCGACATGTATTTATAGCAACTACGTCAAAGTAGTGTCCAGTTGAACACCTTATCAGGAAAAAGTGAGGACCAATAGGTAACCGGTGCAAAATTTTGAGAATGGGCCCAGCTATAGAGAGCACTATATATTCTGGAAACAGCAAGAGCCATTCCTGCTAATGGCCCTAACTCTGCCTGGAAGCCCAATGTTGAAACAGTCGGGGAGATTATGCCCAACACTTTTACCAAAAGATGTCGAAGTTTGAAAACTTTAAATATATCAGTGTGCGGAATTTGAAATTTGTTCAAGATTTCAACTGAAGAGAGCCATTGCCCTTCCGCCGTAGCTACTTCAACAACTTGGCAGTCATCCAGTTGTGGAAGCCAACTACTCTTGAGGGGTTTACCATCCAATTGCAGATTGGGATTGCCCTTTAAAGGTTGGGATAGGTCTTTAGTGTGGCTATATTTCAAAAAGGCACATAATTGCGAGTGGGCTCTAATAGAAGTCTCAATAGGAGAATTCCGGAGAGCCACAGGTAGGGAGCTCGGATTACTGTGTAACATAGCCTTAGGGGATAGGCCTTGCTCTGTTATATGTGATATCTCCACCTTTAGCCAAAATTGGACATATATACCTTGATCCGGGGGGTCTACTACCGTCATCCATCTGAGGTACTTATTCGCATGACTAGCCCAATAATACAACCCAATATGAAGCAGTCTTAGCCCACCAACCAATTTAGGAGCAGCTAGTTTATGATAAGCCATTCTGGACTTCTTATAATTCCAAATAAAACTGGTGATTATGCCATGAATTTTCTTAAACCACGTTAATGGAAGCCAAACATTTAACATGTTTAATGGGTAAAACAAATGGGGAATGACGTTCATTTTAACTAAATTCATTTTCCACCACGTTGAGAGTGGAAGCAAGGCCCATCTTTTTAAATCTATTTCAATAGTATGAACCAGAGATTCTAGATTTAACTGTTGTGTATGGGCCAGAGACCTTGTAAGGGTAAGCCCTAAGTATTTTATCGCATCTGCATTCCAAGCTAACCCTAAAGCGGCAATTTCTTGTTTAAAAGTTTTATGATTCAGGGGGAATACAAGTGTTTTGCCAATATTGAGCTTATAATTGGCAACTTCACTAAAACCCTGTATAATTTCTAATAAGGCAGGTATGGATGAAGCTGGATACGATATTTGGAGGAAAAGGTCATCTACATACGCAGATACTTTAGTAGTATGCCCATACAACCGAATACCCTGAACCTCCTGGGCTTGCATAATCTGCCTGATAAGAGGCTCTAAATATAAATTAAAAAGGAGTGGGGACAGTGGAAAACCTCGCCTAGTACCCACAAACAACTTAAAGGGGTCGGAGATAACTCCATTACAGGCAATTCTAGCAGAAGGTAATTTATAAATGGAGCCATTCCACAGCTGGAATTCCAGAGGGAAACCAAATGTTTCCAGTGTGGCTAGAAGATACATCCAGTGGACCCTATCAAATGCCTTCTCGGCATCCAGGGAAATCAAAGCCATAGGATGGTCAGTTTCCCTAGAAACCGAGAAAACATGCTCGGGAATCCGCAAGTGGTCCACCAAAGATCTCCCCCTCATGAAACCAACCTGCTCTGTACCAATTATCTCGGGAAGAACTTCACTTACTCGATCTGCCAATAATTTCGTAAGTATTTTAATATCGTGATTGAGAAGCGAAATGGGTCTATAGCTTGACACAGAGTCAGGAGGTTTATCTGGTTTGGGTAATAGTACAATTAGCGCCTCAAACATTGAGACATCCTTTGCCTGCCTGCTAAGAATATATTGAAACAGTATCAACAGTATTGGGATTAATTCTCTGGAGTAAACGTTATAGAAATTAGAGGAAAACCCATCTGGGCCCGGAGTTTTATCGGAAGGGAGGGACCTAATAACGCACCCTATTTCCTCTTGTGTTATGGTGGATGTAAGCCTGGCTTGATAATACTCCGAAAGACAGGGCAGGTGCAACTCTCCTAAATAAAGGCGTAATTTCTCCTCGGATAGGGGGGTCATTCATTGCACCATAAAGTTGCTCAAAGTATTTCTTGAACTCTCCCGTAATTTCCTTTGGTGATGTTCTAATAGAGCAGTTTTCTATAGAGTGAACAGCTGCAGTTAATCTAGTGGATTCCAACTGTTTTACCAGTCTAGCCAGCATCCGACCTGCCTTCTCACCCTGGTCAAAATACACCGCCCTTGTTTTAATAATTGCCAACTCAGCCTGCTCCTCTAGTAAACTTAAATATGAGTCCCGCAATTTAATTAACTCCTGTCTATACTCCTCAGATGAGAAAGAAGAGAGCCTAGCCTCCTTTTCTTGAATCTGAGAGAGTAGTTCGCAAATACGCTTCTCTCTTTCCTTTTTTCTCCGAGAGGCCAGTCCTATAAGGATCCCTCTCAATTATGCCTTGAGTGCTCCCCACTCCATATCTGGCCGTCTGGTGGAATTGTGGTTGATAGATATAAACTCCGATATTTGGAAGGAGATAAATTTAACTACTTCCGGGTCTTTTAGCAACTGATTATTAAGTTTCCATATACCCCCTTTTTTAGGGAGAGATGGAAAAGATATTAAGTATGTAACTACCAAATGGTCGGAGGGTCATCCTGCAGCTATGCTCGAATCCAGTACGCCTGAAATGAGAGTATTTGAAATCAGGACATAATCAATCCGGGACGCTGTGCCGTGCAACTTCCTGTTTTCTACTGGTGATGCCTCTCCCTATGCATCCCAGTATCCCCTCAGCCCACCTTACTGCCTTCTCACATTGCTGGCCCACCTTTAGGTCATCTAATATGACTACCCCCAGGACCCTTTCCATTTTTGTTGTTGTCAGTATCTCGCCCTCCATTGTGTACTCTTCCCCTTTGGTTTTTGTTTCCCAGCTGCATTACTTTGCACTTCTTTGCATTGAAGCTAAGCTGCCATACATTTGACCATTCCTCAAACTTCACTTGAAAAGTCACTTTTCATCCTTTCCACCCTACCTTGTGTATCAACCCTGTTGCAGATCTTTGTGTCATCTGCAAAGATACATACTTTCCCTTCCAGTCCCTCTACAATGTCACTTATAAAGACATTAAAAAGGACCGGCCCCAGTACTGAACCCTGCAGTACTCCACTAGTAACCCTCCTTTCTTCACTGTGGACTCCATTTACTATTACCCGCTGTGTCCTGTTGTCCAACCAGTGTTTTACCCAGGCTACCACCCTAGGACCCACTCCCAGGCTGGCTAATTTGTTTATTAATCTTTTGTGCAGGACTGTGTCAAATGCCTTGCTAAAGTCTAGGTAGGCCATGTCCACAGCCCCTCCCTGGTCTACTGCTTTGGTCACCCAGTCAAAGAAATCAATTAGATTTGTCTGACATGACCTTCCCACTGTGAATCCATGCTGCCTTGGGTCCTGTGCCCCACTGGCCTCTAGGTAATCAACAATTCTTTCCTTCAGAAGTGAGTCCATCATTTTCCCTACCACTGAGGTCAAACTGACAGGTCTGAAGTTTCCTGCCTCTGTCTTGCTCCCACTTTTGTGAAGGGGAATCACATCCACCCCCCTCCCGTCCTCAGGTACCACCCCATCCTCCCATGATTTATTAAAAAGGGTAGTCAGTGGTGTTCCTAGTTCTTCCCTTAGTTCTTTTAAAATCCTGGGGTGAATCTCATCAGGCTCCATTGCTTTACCCACCTTCAGTTTTAAGAGTTCTTTCAGAACCCTTTCTACTGTGAAAGGACTAATACCAACCCCCCCTATCCAGAGTGCTTCTATTGACTGGATTAGGTATTACCCCCTGCTTTTCCATTGTGAATACTGAGCAGAAGTATTCATTCAGTATCCCTGCTTTTTCACTGTCCCCCTCTGCCCAACCACCTTCCTCTTTTTTCAGCCTCAGTATCCCTGCCTTTGTCTTTCTTTGCTCCCTAATGTACCTATAAAAGGTTTTATCCCCCTTCTTAACTGAGTTGACTATTTTTTCCGTGGTTTGGGCCTTTGCTATTCTGACTGCCTTACCTGCTTCCTTCTGCTTTAACTGGTACAGTTCTCTGTCCTGCTCTTTCTGTGTTTCCTTATACTTCCTGAATGCTATCTTTTTTCCCTTACCTTCCCTGCCACTTCTTTTGAGAACTATAGTGTTTTTTTCTTTCGTTTTGATTTAATTTGCTTCACACAAAGACTTGTTGCCTCTGTGATGGCAGTTTTGATGTTTACCCTTTGTTGCTCCACCCCACCTTCTTGCCTGTTTGCTAGTGCTTTTCTGAGGCATTCTCCCATTTTGACAAAATCAGCCTTCCTAAAGTTCAGTACCTTCACTTTTGTGTGGCTTGACTCTACAGCTAAGTTTATCGTGAACCACTCTGTTTGGTGGTCACTTGTTCCCAGATGGCTACCCACTTTAAGATCAGAGATCCTCTCTCCATCCCCATTTGAGAGTACCAGATCTAAGATTGCTTTCTCCTGAGTGGGTTCCAAAACTAGCTGTCTGAGGCATGCCCCCTGTAGGGCATCGAGAATGGCCCTGCTCTTGGATGTGGCTGCAGCAAAGGTGCTCCAGTCAACATCTGGCATATTCAGGTCCCCCATCAGCAATATCTCCCCTTTCTCTGCTATCCCAAGGATGCCTTCTATTATTTCCTTGTCCATTTCCTCCCCCTGAGATGGGGGTCTGTGTACAACCCCTGTGTGGATTGTGGAGCCATTTCCAGTCTCCAGGGTGACCCACAGTGCCTCCTCTTCTCCCTGTTTACCCTTTAGTTCTGTTATTTTGATCCCTTCACTTACATGGAGAGCTACTCCTCCTCCTCCTCTTCTTCCCTCCCTGTCCTTCCTGTAGATTGTGTGCCCTGGAATGTTGACATCCCAGTCATGGTTCTCTGTGTACCATGTTTCTGTGACTGCCACAATATCCAGGCATCCCTCTTCCATCAAGGCCACCATTTCAGGGAGCTTTTTACCTAGACAACGGGCATTGGTACTCATTACCCTCCATTTTTTTATGGCTTTATTTCTTTTTGCCCCATCCCTGTCCCTTCCATATTTGTCTTTTTCTCTATTTACCCCTGCTCTTCTCCCAATTGACTACTCTATTTTGGTGTTTACCTCACTAATTACCCTGATTTTTTGGGGGGGCTAGGATTTCCCTTCTCCTCTTCAGTGCCTCCCCTCTTGGCTAGTTTAAATGCTTGCCACTGAAGCATTTAAACCTATCATCTAGGATCCTGGTTCCCTTTCAGGATAGATGCAGACCATCATGCCTGTATAGGCCTGCATCCCTCCAGGTGGAGCCGCAGTCCCCAATGAAGCCAAATCCCTGAGCTCTGCACCAGCTTTTCAACCAGTCATTGAATCCCATGGTGCAGAGTGCCCTAGCCTCATCCATGTCATAGACAGGTAGCACTTCTGAGAAAGTTACCATGTGTGCTACTTGTCTAAGGCCCCTCAACAACTCCACAAACTCCTGTTGCACTGCTCTGATCCCATTCTCAGCCAGGTCATTCATCCCTAAGTGAATAATGACATCTAGCTCCCTCCCCCTTGCTGCTGCTCCCATGATCCTGAGGATTCATTTCCTGTCTCTCCAAGCCTTGGCACTGGGCAGGCACCTTACCTCCCTTTCCCTCCCTTCCCCAGTTCTACCCCCCTAACAACTGAATCCCCCGGCCAGGAGTTGTTTCTTCCCTGTGGGGTCCTGGGCCACCCTCCTGTGGGTCCTCCATTGTGGGGGTTCCAGCTTCTCCTTGGTCTCCACTGCAGGTGCCTCCAGAGGAACCATGCTTCGCCAGAGTGGCAATGAATTGTGGAGAGGTATAACTGGAGGGATGCACCTCTGTTCCACCACCCTCACCCTCCTGAGCCCACCATGGTCCAACCACTCCTCTTTCTTGGCAACCTCTGAGGTAGTGGTGGTGGCCTGGGTGGTCCCTGGGTGGGGGAGCAGGTTGGATGACCAAGTTAGACTTTCCTTCCATTTCCCTTACCATTTCCTTGATCTTATCTGCTGCTGTCCCTGCCTCCATTCCTGGCATACAAGCCTCCACCCTACTATTCCTTGGGTCCCCCTTTCTCCCTCGATGTATACCTTTTGGTACTGAATCCCCAACAATAATCACCTACCTGTCCCCCGCAGACCTGTTCCCTGCCTCCCCGTTGTTTCCCAATAAGCTATCCTGCCCTCTCCTCAATCACTCCCTGTCTTTTTCAGGAGCCCTCCTATCTCTGCCAGCATCTCCTCCTATTCCTGCTTCTCCACTCATCCTTGATCCTCCTCCCTCCTCCCTGGTTAAACTTTTTTGCTACTTGTGTGTACCTACTCTGTTTCCTCCTGTAACTCTAACTCCCCATTCTTCCTCTGTTCCCCTATTGTTTCTATTCTTATTTTGCCTCTCTGAGCTACTCCCCTCTCTAGCCCCCTTGCCTCCAACCTTTGTCCTTGTGCTTTCTTGATCCATTCTCCTCCAGTATTCTTACATTCCCCTACACTGGTCAGTACAGCATATCTGTTTGGTGTAGACATCTCATTGTGAGAACCTTCCTGCATTCCCCTGCTCCTCTCCCCCTTGCCCTTTGTGTGGATCCTCTTACCCCCTGACCCTGTGCCTTACCACTTGCCATTCCTTCACCCTGGTTATGCAGGGACCTTGGGGAGGGTATGTCCCTGGACCCTGTGGTATCCTCTCAGCTTCTGTCCTATGTCTGCTATCAACATACCCCAAGGTAACCCATAACTGCCCTTTCAGCCACTGTTCATCCTCCCTGCCTCTCTCCCCCTTCTTTCCAGCTCCCATGCAAGTCACTATATCCCCTTATCTGCTCCAGGCTCCTGCATGCTGGGCAGTCCCCTATTCTCCACACCGTCCCCATGAAGACTGTGGTCCCACATCCATTGTGGCTTACAGTCCTGCCCTCACTGACCTGACTACTTTGTCTTCCTGCATCTCCCCACCTTCTACCCTCCCATCTGTTCCACTGCCTGTAACAACTCCTAGCCCCCCACATCCTCCCGAGGTAGCCTAACCCAACCCAGATGCATGTCTCTTTTTCTCAATTAGTATTTCAAAACTAGGGGGACCTAGACACAAAGTTATGATTAGTGAGAAAATGATAGTAAGAATTCAAATGCTTGGGTCATTTCATGGCCAAACATGGACACATGAATGACTGCAAATTCAGACTCACAGCCAGACTAACATGCACACTTGCCTGCTAACTCAGGTTCATACTTACAAACAGATATAAAGTGGAGACAGCTACGGTGCAATGTAGCACCTTGCAGTAAATGGCAGGTCACAAAATACTGTATGACCAAAGAGCTTACGTACCATGAATTGCACTGTTCCCTGCAGCATACGGCAGTACTCTGCAAAAATACTACAAGGTATTGCATTCAATCCTGGCTGGCTCCACTGTATGAATCACTCACTGTATCACTTTGAAATACTCTGACTGATAGGGAGAGGGGTGTCTGTCACCTCATACAGTATATTGATCTGTTAATGCATCCTACGGCAGACACCACAAGGGAGCTATATTTGATATTAGTAAAACTTTTACACTCTAAATCAAGCTACATCAGCCTAGTGGTGGAGGGGGCTGAGACACTTCAAAGCATCTTACCTCCTGTCATGCTGGCAACCCAAGTTCTGAAATGGACTTCGGTAATCAGGGGTTGACTGGGGAAGGATGGGGTGAGCATCCAAAGGACTGCTCTCCTCTCCTAGGGATGGTTGACTTGTTGTCCTGCCCTTGGCTGCCCCAGGTGGAGGCCTTCAGGTAGAGCAGGTCAGGAAGGCAAAAAGTAAGGAGGAGTACTGTGGGGGAACATGGGATAGGTGCACCTCCACACATGAGTTTTATGCTCCGCAGGAGGGGTGGGACAGAAAAGCAGAAAAAGGGACATTGGGGGGGCTACATGAAGCCTGGCCCAGCCATCTCTGTGTCTGTGCCACTGCTTGGTGAGTGACCTGGTCTGTCTCACACTTGGTGTACTGGGGGGGGCAAGATGGCCCCCCCCTCCCTGGCCCTGCCATTAGACAGGAACTCATCGGGAGACTTCTGACCAGGTGCTTAACGGAAGAGATGGAGAGATAAAATCTACATGAAAAAAGATGCTAAATGAGGCTATAGCATGCCAATAAATGTAGCTTATTACTGTAAGTTTTCAACATGACCTTACGTTTCACAGAAGAATTAACAGGGGTCCGATTTTCAATGTGCCTGGCATGGCCCAAGGACTAAGTCACTGTGCGCAGCTTGCTGGTGTGGGGAAACATCCCTGCACTTGCAAAAATGCTAGATTTCTGTTGCCTGACAACACAATGTGCATTCAAATTCCTTTTCTGTGTAATACCAGGCAAAGCATTTTGGCACAATTGCAGAAAGAAATCTGGCCAGCAAAATTTCCTGAAGTGCAAGGGAACCCTCCATTGTATACCAGTTTGTTTGCCAAGCGTGTGCAGTTTTTCTAATACTGAAAACCTGGCCTCAGGAGTTTGATGAGGAGAGGATCAGAAAATATAAGTACTGAACAAACAGATGTGAATTTACTGCACCTACAGTAAGATCCAGTGGATTCTGTGCTAAACCTTATTCAAAGTGGCTGCTGTGAAATTAATTAGTTAATGGAAGAGGCAACTCCTAGTCATGTGATGAATATTTTTACTTAGGTAACAAATGACCACTCTATGTAACAAAAACAATGGATTTTTCCCCCTCCTCAGCCCTCCACTCGCCCATTCTTCGAGAGCTGACCCATGGCCTGTTATGCCCTTGCTCACCTGTCCACCTTCCGGTGCAGTCCACCCCCCATGGAGCCATGGTTATGCCCTCCAGGTGGGTACAGAGTGAGGGCCCTTTCATCCCGACATGTCTTTTTACTTCATTGGGATGCTGTCTCCGGAGGTGGCAGGGGCATTGAGAATCGGGACCTTGGCGCTCTGTCTACTGGGAGGTGGTGGGTGATTTTTCAGCTGTTCTGGGCATGCCATGTGCCCCTGACATCAAGGTGTTATGAGCCTCAGGTCTGCTGTACCTTGAGTCTCCACTCAGCATCACCCAGGCACTGGGTCCAGTACCACCCTCCCCAGAGAAGGTGGGTCGCCTATAGAATGCTCAAACCTCCTCCCCCGGACATCCTTCCAGCTTCTGGGCTCATTCCCGAACCCGGGTCACTGGAGTCACAAGAGGAAATCCAACCACTGTGCTGGTGGGCTGGCTAAAAACAAGAGTTTTTTGATGCATCAAGTCAAAGCTCAACTGATGAAAAGAAAATTGTACTCTGCATGATAAACAAGTAACCTTACATGGATGGCAAAAGGAGCTAATAAATGTGAATGAGTAAAAAAGATATGCAAAATAAATGTGTCTTTCTTTGTTGCAGTGTCAAAACTCATATTAATGTTATGCAGAGTACTTACTTGTTATTACCCACAGCAGAAGTGCTCAGTACCTCTGATTTCACTTCTTCCACTCATTTGTCTTTAAAGAGACAAATTCTGATCACAGCTAAAAAAGCTGCAAATGCTTTATACTGGGAAAGCATTAAGACACAGTGCGGTGTGGATTGTTGCCTGACAAGAGCACGCCCCAGATGCATAGTGAAGCAAAAGGCACTTGCACCAAGTGTCTACAGCAGCTGGGAAGTGCTCTTATCAGGCAACAATCCACATCCCCAAAGTGTCTGATAGCTTTTGCAAAATGAGTCTGTCTGAAACAAATAAAAAAAAGATAAAAGAAACAGAATAGTAGTTCCTCTCTATACTGGTTTTGTGATGGAGATGGTGTTAAAGACCACTAGAGGGCAGTCCTCTGTGTGTTATGACTTCTGAAGTCATCTGTTACTCCTGCATCAGGTTTCTGCCCACAGTCTGTGCCTTATATCCCCCCCCCCATCGTGCATTCAGTTACTGGTTCTGTATTGTTTTTCACTGGTTACAAGTTATGCTACATCATTGGTTTCAAGTGTGCTGAAGATGGGGGACTGATGAAGTTTTCACATTAGGACTGTGCAACTAATGTCTGCCTCATATCCCCCATGAATTCAGTTATTGGTTACTTCTCTCCACAACAGTTGGAACAGGAAGGACACTGGAAATTACAGGCCAGTCAACCTGACCTCGGTGGTGGGGAAAGTAATATAATCACTACTGAAAGAAAGGCTGTTGATATATCTAGAATACAGCGGAGCACAGGACCCAAGACAGCATGGATTCACATGGGAAGATCTTGTCAAATAAATCTTATAGATTTCTTTGACTGGATGTCTAGTGAGGTGGATCAGGAAGGGGTGATGGACATGGCCTACCAAGATTTCAGTAAGGCTTTCAACACTGTCCTACATAGGAGGCTTATAAACAGGCTGGGCAGCCTGGGAGTGGGTCCAAGGGTGGTAAACTGGGTCAAAGTTTGGCTGAGCAATAGGAGACAGAGGGTGGTGGTAAATGGAGTTCAATCCAAAGTGAGGCAGGTGACCAGTGGTGTCCCACAGGGATCAATGCTTGAACCAGTCCTCTTTAATGTATTCATAAGTGACATTGAAGAAGGGTTGAAAGGGGAAGAAATGTCTCTTTGCAGACTACAAGAAGATCTGCAACAGTGTTGACACTCCAGGAAGGGTTGAGAAAATGAAAAGGGACCAGAGCAAGCTTGAGGAGTGGTCTAGGGTGTGGCAGCTAATATTCAATGCAAAGAAGTGCAAGTTCATGCACTTGGGGCACAGAAATTCATGGGAGGAGTACATCATGGGGGGGGAGGTGGGGACTGACAGCCACCAAACAGGAAAGAGACCTGGGAGTGGTCATATCCGAAGACCTAAAGGTTGCCAAACAATGTGAGAAGGCCATGAGGAGAGCCAGTGGAATGCTAGGGTGCATAGGGAGAGGTATCTCCAGCAGAAGGAAGAAAGTGGTGATGCCATGGTACAGAACACTGGTGAGACCTCATCTAGAGTACTGTGTCCAGTTCTGGAGGTCACATCTCTGGGAAGATATTGACAGATTAGAGGTGCTTCAGAAGAGGTTGACAAAAATGGTGCAGGGGCTGCACTAGAAGTCATATGAGAGGAGACTAGAGGAGCTTAATATGTATTCCCTGGAAGAAAGGAGGAAGAGGAGGGATATAATAGAAACCTTTAAATATCTCAGTGGTCAAATAAGGTACAAGAGGTAGCATCTTTCATTAAAAAAAAAGGTGTTCACGAACTAGGGTTCATGATATGAGAATAGAAGGGGGTAGACTCAGGGATAACATGAGAAAGTATTTTTTCATGGAAAGGGTGGTGGATGCATGGAAGAGCCTCCCTGCAGAGGTTGTGGAGGTGAAAACGGTAGGGGAATTTAAAAGTGCATGGCACAGATATAAAGGAGCCCTAGCAATAGGAACAAATTCTGGTTAGATTCACCACGGCTGCATAATGAAGTTAGTGGAGTTGTGTGGAATTGTAAAGGAGGTACACAGAAACAACACAATGCTTTGTAAGTAGTAAGATCTGTTTTAGTTTCTGTTTTAAGGAAATCATACACATTATAAACATAAACATATACGGAGGTGTACATTTTAATGGAAGGAATAGGAAGCAATATACGTTTACAAAAGAACCCCAGAGCAAATGCCACTGAGGTATGTGTTATCCCGGATGATATTGGTCAGACAGCCACATTTTAAAGAAAACACAGTTACACATACCCCAATAATGCAAAGCATCATGGGAAACATATGCAAATCTCCATGATGGTACAGAAGGTGGCAGTACATGAAAAAGTAATGGCTGGCATATGTTCAGCCTTCGGATTATTTACAGTTTTTTTTTTTTCAGAGAAATAGGGTTTGTGTCCATGAGGTGATGTAAGTTATATTTAAGCAATGCGTTGATGTCAGGAAGTCAGGTGTAATGATGGACTGTTAGCAAAGAAAACGTGATAGTAACTTTCAGAGGGGGTTACTTTTGATAAGGGTAAGGTAGTTATGCTTATGATAATGGGAATATTAGGAAAGTATGAGGTCTATGCAGAAGTGGAGTACAAATATGCACAGTTTCATAAGTATGTGCTCAGAGTGCAGGCAAATGTGATATGCAAGTTTGTTTTTAGAAATAGGTAAAAATAGTGATACATGCAATTGATAGAAAGATAGATAATTACATAGACATATATATATATATATATATATATAGAGAGAGAGAGAGAGAGACACACACACAGACAGACAGGCAGAATAGGAATGGTAGTGAAGTACTGAAGTGATGCAACCCCACCCCACCCTTCAGAGATGGACAGGCATTGGGGTGTACCTTTGGGTCATTGCTCATAATGCTCACACCATTTCACCTCACCCTACCCTGCAGACACAGACAAGTGTCAAGGTGTGCCTTGGGGTGTTCAAGCTTTATACTCACCCCATTCCATAAGGAAATATGCTGAAATGGGTACAGTATAAGAGAATGGTGTGAACTTTGGGGCTGAAGAATGAAAGGCACGCCTTGATACCTGTCACTGGCTGCAGGGTGGGGATGGGGTGGAATGGCGTGAGCATTAATGTTGACAGCCCCAAGTAACACCTCTGATGCCTGTCAGTCCCTATAGGGCAGAGTGTTATGGTCAGAAACCCTAATGCTCTGGGTGTTTCTTGGTATTTTCACTCCAAGTTTTCAACATGGGCTTTTTGTGACCCCACCACAAGAACAATGACACTATCAATTAATTAGCTGAAAGATGATTTTGCATAGCCACTGTGCCATTTGGTGCCACAGGTGCAAAAACACATTTTGAAGCAATACAATGAATTTCAATTATCAATGTATGTTTCTTAGTGAAAATAAACAAATTACATGTTAGACGTGCATGTCTCGACAGACCCCAGATGGCCCAATCCATCTCAACTGGTACTGCGCTGCCTTTGCCTGCTGCCCTCTATGATAATATGATAATATTTATTTTAAATTTGCTTCCCCTAACTTGGGAGCCAAATGTGATAAAAAACTTAATGCAAACATGCAACAGTGCTAATCAAGAACTTTAAACTGTATAAAAATATTCCTGTTTAGAAGTGTGAGAATGTTGTAACATTGCAATGTTTGTTACCATAGAATTCAATATTGAATCATATCTGCATCTTATATGCGTGGTAGTCCCAACAGTAAGAACATGAATAATTCATGTCAAGCCAGTATCATCATTTGTTAAAATGGTGAGCAGTTTCTAACATGAGCAAAAATTTGCTTAGTTGTGTACAGATCAGAAAAAATACATACACATACACTCTGATTTGATTTGGACAATTAATTGATTGTCATTAGTGTCCCGGATTGCAATGCCAAAAACATATCTGTTCTAAAAAAAGGGCTGTACCAGTCAGTGATAAGCATGGGTAAAACACAGTGATCTACCTTATATGCATTGGACAGGAGGCATCTGAGTAAGGAGGGCTCAAGGGTCCTGAAAGATGTACTGTATTGATAAGCTATATTTAAACTGACAAAGGGGGGCAGTAGAGGGTACAGCACTCGGCAGCAGGGAAAGGGGGCTATGGGGCCCTGCCCCAGGAGGCAACCTAAAGGAGGGGAGAGGGCAAGGGGAAGGGATAGCATACATAAAGGGGAAGGGAGTCAGAAGGTGAATAAGGTAAATGTGGGGCATGCGTTGAGATGGAAAGTGGTCTCCTTGAATGCCAGGAGTCTGGCAAACAAGACAGCAGACCTACAGGTGCTGATGGCAGAAGGGGAGGCAGACATACAGGTAGCTGCCATCACAGAGACATGGGCAACCCAGTACCATGACTGGGACCTTGAGATCCCAGGGTACCAACTACATAGAAAGTATAGAGAGAAGGAGAGGGGGGAGGAGTAGCACTGTTCACAAGGGATGGGATAATGTGCAACAGGGAGGAGGGGAAGGAGGGAGCAACCAAACCCCCATGGGTAGTGCTACAGAAAGTGATTCTGATCTGATGTTTCAGTAAAGTGATTTCCTCCATGTGTGGCACTGTTTAAAGACTGTTCTAAGTTTTTTGGGGGTATAGCCACATTCTGCGAAGCACTGACAAAGAAATGTTGCTTGTACAGAGCAGCTGTTCTGCTGGGGGTGCCAGGATGGAGCAGGACATAGTGCCACCAAGTGGCTCTGTTGGGGGGGGGGTAGACAAATACTAAAATGATAGAAAGCTGAGCTGCCCAAAAAGATAAAAGGGGAAAATGAAAGTACAGGATGTACACATACAGTACATAAACTAGTGGCATACTCCCACGTTACCAGTTTAACTTTGGGATGGAATCCATGTATTACTTTCACTTTCTCTGTCATCCAGTTTATTTTATTCCTTCATATGGTAAAGAGACAAGGGCCATGAGGCTAAAGTGTCTGATTTCTGGAGTGCTGGGGTGGTGACATGATTTTCTATGAGTCACATAGTGCAGCAAATTGTGGTAGTGCTATTCACACACATGCCTGCTGTGAGTCTCAAGTTCATGCAGTGCTAATTTCTGTAACCTTTAGGCCATGCTGACAGGCCTAGGTGTCAAAGCACTGGTCATCTGAGAAAGCAATATTATATAGTGGCACAGAAACATGTAATTGTATACCTAATGTCATCAAGGGCTTCTTCACTGATGTTACCCTGTACCAATATTATGCTCCTGTCTAAAACTACAGTTGTGGTCAGGATGATGAAATACATATACAATTGTGTTGCAAGCTGTGGCTATTAATGACAGAGGCATTGTACACCATATGAGGAAGTATATATTCTTGGTAATCTGCTGATATTGACTTTGTGGAACACAGGATAATTCAAAAATATCGACACCATGATTGCATCACCTGTCACCACAGTCATCAATTGAGCATTTTGCAACAGCAAAACACATGGAAGTACTGTAGTACACGTGTATTCCTAACAAAGCTGCTGCTCCGTGCATCACAGGACAGTAAGGGATACAGTGCAGAATGTGAAGTATGACGTGCATAATTTCCAAGCACTGCATTTGAAAAAATAAATAAATAAATGAGAAATAAAAACATTTAAGTGAAAAAAAAGAAATCCTACTGAGACCCCATGGTCTTTTCTAGACTGAGTTATGGCATAGCTGCAGAAAAACATTAGTTGAGTGAGGAGCATTTGCATGGAATGTAATACATGATGGTCAATGGTTTTATTGCACCAACAACTGAACACATACAGTTAGTTACTTACAATTCTAGTCCCTGGCATGAGTAACAGAGACTAAAACTCTGAAGGTAATAAGGGTGACACTGTGCTAGCTGCCTGATACAGATTAAATCGATGCACCACTGTGCAAAAGAAATGGGTACCCAAATATAATTAAGGTGAGAGACTGTGTGACGGCGGAGGGGGTTGTACTGATTAACAATATGGAGAACCAAATTCAGCAACTACATCCCTCATGAGTGCAGTTACTTCCTTGAATGGTGGTATTAGGATGCAAGTATTTGTTTCAGGAAGTCCTGGCTCACATCCTAAAAACATAAGCTCTTACAAAACTGTAAGATGCAAAAAACACATTTATTTATGTAAAAAAATAGCAGCATAAGTGGCTAACATAACTCAGTGTTCACACTTACCACGTGATTTTTCAGGAATGAAAAAGCATGTGGTTAGTGGGAAACAGTCATGTTAGCCACTGATGCTGCTACATTTTAAAGAAATAAATATGTTTCTTGCATCTCACAATTTTGTAAGAGCTTATTTTTCAGGGATGTGAGCTAGGGTTTCCTACTATGAATACTTGTATAATTTGCCCATGTGGTGTTGTACCTTTCTGGAGCAGCCTCTCTGATTTTTTACGCTGCATAGGGATGCAAACCTGAGTGTCCAGTTTAACAGCTCAGCACTGTAACCACTAGCCCAAATATCTACCTCTTTCTACTATTTACAACCCCCAGGGTCACAAAGTAAGTAAGTGATGGGATGCAAACATTTAGTCCCATAACACAAGAGTGTTTGTGTCTCACAGGCTACTTAGCCTGCCTGCAGTTCCAAGCTTGGATGGCATACTGTACATGAGTGGACCTGCATTTGCTTTCTGCTGAAATATGTACATGTTAGGGCTTTGGCTACCACATCACACCCAGGTAGTATATTGGAAACCATTTTGGACTGATCACGGTTGTGATGCTCAGTTTCCAGTATACACTCATTAGTGAATTGTTCAAGATACTGTTGGCACACTACACTTACCACAGTAGTTTGTACGATGTTCCATTTCTAGTATGCTGCTACCTGTTCTGTAAACAAAGGGGTAGCAGGCTTTTCCCTGTGACTGTGCATTCATGTTGCTAAAAGGTTAAAAGAAGGGTGAAGCAAGGTAAAGAGAGTGGTGGCATGTAAATGAGCCACTAATAATGCACAGCTTTTCATCCGCATGCTCATCCTCAGTAGAACTCAAAGTAAGTACACTCAGAAAAACGTGCTTCAGGTGGAGAAACAAACCCTTGCTTTGATTAGCTAATGTGATGGTAATGAGGGGCCATAGCCCCTCAGCTACCTCCATAACCGGAACCAAAGAGAATCCACTACAACACATTTCAACCAGTTGTATTGCACATAGTCTTTAGTGAAAGATATAGTTTTTCTGAGTCATAAAAGCATCTTGATCCTCCAATTAATAATGGATTAGTGGGAGCGTGGCCTGACCAGGCAGACGATGGCAGTATAGTTCAGAATCTCTGCAGGAATGACTGCAATCTAACCTCATCCAGCCTTCACCAGACCTTTCTTTAGTACCAACTCCTCTGACCATCCTGTAATCTTACTGCCTGACACAGTTTGTAAGTCATTTTTGATTCATCATCTACTTATATTCAATTATTCTACACTGTACTGCAGCATGCTAGGCCTCATCCTTCAGCATTATGGCAGATCTCCAAGTACAGCAAAGCTCACTTGCTAGAGTGGAAGTAATGTTTTCTAAACTGATGGCTGAGATTAATGGTCTAAAAACCTCCACTCAACAGAACGCGACCGTTCTTGAAATGTTTAGACAGAAAATTGCATTTAATGAGAAAGCAATGGCCTGTAACACCACTACTATTCATGACCTCCAGACTACTGTCCGCAATCAAGATCGAACTATAAAATCACTACAAGCCAAAATTGATGATATTGAAAATCATAATCGTCGCAACAATTTACATTTTTTTGGCTACCCTGAAGGTGTAGAATTAGGAGACACTACTGCACTTTTATTACATGTGCTGCCTGCAATGCTTAAACTGCCTCCTGACCTAATGTTAATCATTGAACGGTCTCACCACACTCAGGGTTTCAGGCCAACATCAGACCAGTGACCAAGGCCTATCATTGCTCGCTTCTTGATCTGTTCCCACACAGAATTAATACTGAAACAAGCCAGAGAAATGGGGAAACTTCAGTGGCAAGAGTTTAATATTTCCATCTACAGAGACTTTTCAAAAGATTTAGCCATCAGAAGGAAAGCCTACAATCCACTTAAACAAATCCTCCACCAAAGACACATTAAATTTGCTCTACGTTACTCCACGACACTACGCCTTTTCTCAGGCTCTTCCTTCAAGGATTTTGAAACCCCCTGGCACTTTAGCCAACTATCTGGAGGTCTCTCTGCAATCTTACCCTGGGAGGTTCAGCAGCAATTGGCAACCCGAACACAACTTTGATATCCGCATGGAGGGTGGACAACAAGGTACAGGAATGTGGGGAAATTGTTGCAGAACTCGCAGCCCCAAGCAGCGACGCCGCAACTGATTTGACCCCAAGGAAATCAACACAGCTGCAAGAGAAACTTCTGTCAGGGCATTATTCTTCAAGACTTTCATTCTGTTCTAGCAAGGTTTCACCCCAAACACCCCAAGCTGCAGCCTCTCACCTTCAAATCAACCCCTCTATTCCCTTGAGCAATAAGTTTGCTGTCTTGGAGGATGACATGCACTCTTCGCAGGAGGATCTTTCCCACCAAATTTCAGACAAACATCCCTCTAATTTGGGCCCTGTGCCTCAGGGATGTATTTCTGCCAATACTTCATGGGCAGAAGTTGTTGCAAGTTCCCCACTCAAATCTTTAGAGCTGCCCAAAAAGAAACATTGGGCAAAGACCAAAAGCAAGAACATCAATAGTCACAATCCTGCTAATAAATTTAAGGTGTCATGAGCTTATATGGTCAGTAATATGGTCGCAGTTGCTATATCTTAGTAGGTTTTGCTTCCAGGATACTTAAAGGGAGTGCCAGTACACTTTTTCTGCCTAGCCACCCTCTCTAGAGTCTATGCTACCTGGTTGCTTTTGCTCCCAGCGAGTGTAGAAAGCAAAGAATGTACATCATGGCACAATCAATTTACTTTTTGTTGTAGTGTTTAAATGAGCATCTTAAAGGTCTTCAAGGGAACTTTGGTATATCAGTGATGCTTTTCTAACCCATTATTTTAGTGTTAGATCTTATACATTACCTCACTAAACAGGCTGTCTGTATCTAGCCTTTTACTCTCCAATTTAGCAGTGCATTAGGTTCATAGTCTTTTGGCTGTTCAGTTGCATATCTTCAATCGGTATGCATCCTGACTAATGCTTTTTCCTTTTTCATATGTGAATTATTATATATTACAAGGCAACTTACCCTTTCCCTCTCCTGGTGACAGGTTCTTAAGTATTATTGGCAACTACATTTAATCTGTCTCCTTTCCTACACTCCATTATTCTTACTACCTCCTGTTTACAATATGGAACTATCATTAGCACTCAAAGAGGTGGGCTATGTTTGTTCTGTTGCAAAGGATTGTCAATCTATATCTTCCTTATCCTCCTTATTTTGCTCAAAGCCTACAGATGTTATAGAAATCCACTGCTGTGTGGTCTCTCCTGTTTTGGGGCTCACTGGGCCTAGTCTTCTAGACCTAGTCACCCCATATAACACCTATTTAGGTGATTTTTGAGTAATCGGAGCTGATCTTTACTATGACTATCTCTTCTGTCTACAGTTATCACCGAACTCTATACCTCTCCACATAATCCCAATTTGTATTTGGCTCAGGGAGTAAGGGCTTAAATTGACCTCCCAATTTCTTCTTTCTAACTCAATATTGTACTTATTGTGTTGCACTGCAAAGTATACTCAGAGTCACTCTAATGTGATAATGATCTACTTTTCCTTTCATATTTGTTCATTTGCATTCCACCTGGCTCCCCTGAATTCCTTGCTGTATGTCTAGGCTGTACTGGCATCTCGTATATGGTTCTTTAATTTACTGTTATTTTGAGTTGGTATATCTTGTACTATTACTACTAATGTTTATAAATAAGTTCTGGTGTTTAGCTTTATCCTTATACCTTGTCCTGTTAGCTTAGAATTAAGCTGAGGTTATTACAGTCCCCTGCCTTTCTTGGTATTATTCCCTTTCAGTTTAGCTTATCAGGAATACTTACTTTATTATAATACTGGGATCAGACTTAGGTTTGGGCTGATATTTATAACCAGTCCTCCCTAGTCTCCTTCCTACATCGACACCCCAGAGTGTGGTGAGAGAGTCTGTTAGCCAGTTGGCTGACTCATATCTCCTCACACCCATAAAATGTTTTCTTTGTTATTTAGCTTACTAGTATTGTTGTTGTTGTTAATGATTTTTCTCCTTCCTCATCTCTATTCTAAATTTAATAAGATATCTGTGCTAATCATGTATCATACATCTCACTTTTTTTGGCTCGAATGTTCCTGCCACTCTCTGCATATATGTAAGCTCTCTATATTGTATTCTAAATATCCTCTGCCTCATTTATTTATCCCATCACACTCCAGTGATTATTCTCTTTCTTTAACACTAACAATATGAGTGACATACTTTTATATACATGGAATGTGAAGGGACTTAATTCCCCTTGTAGGCGGCAGCAAATTCTTTCACATCTCAAAAAACATGAAACACAAATTGCTTTCCTTCAAGAACAAAATTATTAGCAGAGGATGTTCATAGACTTGAAAAAGATCATGGTCAGATCTACGAATCATCCTATACCTCAAAAAAAAGAGTAATTGCTATTCTTATTCATAAGAGTCTCAAATGGTTCCTTGTAAACTCCATTTCTGATACTGACAGCAGATGGGTGATGGTCAAACTGGATACCAACTCTGGTCCTCTTCTGCTTGTTAATGTCTATGCACCCAACTCCGATTCCCTGGATTTTTTTCATAATTTAGCTCAACAGATTCTATCCTTTAACACTGATAACACACCAGTTATTCTTGGAGGGGATCTTAACTTAGCTTTAGAAGCAGCACTGACCGAAGTAGCCCCACTACAGAGGCCCACCCTAGAAGTATTAAAGCCCTCTCATTACTAATGCAAGATGTTGGATTAGCTGATGTATGGCACCTCCTTCACCCCGTGATCAAGAATTTACTTTTTACTCCTCTCTACATAAGACATACAGTAGAATTGATTATTGGTTAGCCTCTCCTGTTATAATGGAAAAAAACATTGATTCATCCATCACTCCCATCATAATCTCGGACCATTCCCCTGTCAAATTGCAACTTTTGTGGGGCCCATTAGCACCTAAATCTTCTTATTGGTGGCTGGACCCTCTCCTTCTCAAGGATCCCAATGTCTTACCCATGATCAAAGCACAAATTCAGGACTTCCTCTTTCACAATACTCCAACTGAATCTTCTATGTCATCTGTATGGGAAGCTCTTAAAGCTACAATTCTAGGGAAAATTATCAGTTATGCTTTACATAGGAAAAGAGTAAGGGAACAACAGCTGGCTGACTTGGAAACATCTCTTAAGGCTAAAGAGAATATATTCTTTTTTTCTAATAAGTACTGTCATGATTCTCAACTTCATCTTGAAGTTCTTCGACTTAGAGTTAAAATTATCAAATTAATTTCTCGTAAAACTGAACTGACCTTGTTTAAACTTAAATATAAGTTTTGGGAACACGGCGATACAAATGGGAAACTCCTCTCTTACCAGCTCAAAGCATAACAAATGGAACGGCACATCCTAAGCCTAAAAGATGATTAGGGTGCGATTCCCTCCGACAACCCCTCTATAAATCGTATCATGAAAACCTTTTATCAAAAACTATAACACAAATCCTCCATCTACTTTACAAATTCAACAGTTCCTTAAATGGTTACATCTTCCTCATCTTTCTACTCTTGAAACAAATTCTTTTGATGAGCCCTTCTCACTTCAGGAAATCCAGAAAGCTTTGTCTTCCTTGAAATCTGGCAAATCCCCTTTGGGTGACGGATTCCCTGTTGATTTCTATAAAATGTTTTCTGACACCTTATGTCCCCTTCTTCTTAATGTTTATCAAGAAGCTTCCAATACTGGCAAGCTTCCCCCATCTTGCACTGAAGCAATCATGACCCTAATCCCTAAGAAAGAAAAAGACCCTATTCACCCCGCAAGTTACAGGCCCATCTCTTTATTAAACACGGATGGGAAGATATTTGCTAAACTACTTACTTCTCAACTTGAATCCTTGATTCCCAAGCTAACTCATCGTTCGCAAGCAGGTTTTATTAAACATAGATCTGGTTCTGATCACCTACATTCCTCATTTAATTTAATTCACAAAGCCAAATCCCTCAAGACACCAGCTGCAACCATAGCTATTGATTTCTAGAAGGCCTTTGACTCCTTAAACTGGACTATCTTCATCAAGTTTTATCTTATTTCAGTCTTTCTCATACCATTTGCTCCTGGATCAAGCTATTATATAACTCCCCTGTTGCTAAAGTACTTACTAATTCCACCCTTTCCTCTTACTTTCATCTAGCAAGGGGAACTAGACATGGCTGTCCCCTGTCACCTTCCCTGTTTATTTTAGCCATGGAACCTCTGACTGCTTGTTTACATCAATCTTCTGGCATTATAGGCATACCTGTGAGCAATTCAAGATACAGTATGTTCCTCTCCTACGGGGATGACCGCTTAGTCTTACTCAAAAATCTGAATGAGGCTGGGCCCCTGTTGGTTGGTTTGCTTAATAATTTTACTAAAATTTCTGACCTTGCTTTAAATTATGGCAAATCACAAACTATGCCCCTTATCAACCACTGTAAAGCCTTTATGAACATGCCTCTTGGATTCTGCTAGTCACCACAGGGTATCATATCTAGGAATCAAAATTACTAGTAAATTAGGGAAGATATGGGACATTAACTTTAACCCCTTATTTGATAACATCAAAACAATTCTGGACAGATGGAAGTTTCTTAATCTCTCTTTCATGGGGAATTGCAGTCATTAAGATATCCATTTCTCCCAAGATTCTTTACCTCTTTGCCAATATTCTTTTAGTCTTACCATCCTCCTTTTTTGCTAAAATTGATAAATTAATAGGTAACTTTATCTGGGATGGGAAACCACCGAGATTTAACCACAACAAACTTCGATCACATTGGAAAAAAGGGGGATTCGGACTCCCCTGGTTCAAATGCTACCTCTGGTCTTTCTGAATGGCCCAAACCATTAAATGGTTTCAGAAACCCTTCCCTCACTCACCACTATGGGTTGCAATGGAATCCACATTGTGCCCGGGAGGAGTTCCCACATCTTTCATTTTTAATCCCATTTCCTGTAAACTAAAATCTTACCCGACTATATCATCTTCTGTTCTTTATTGGAAACTAACCCACAAATTCCTGAAATCCAGTTCCACACCCTGGTTTTATGCCCCCTTATGGGGCAATCTACTGCTCACTCTAGAAGATCACCCAATTTTCTGTTGTACATGGAGGAACAAATGCATGTTCTTTCTCAGAGATATCTTGGACTAGAATTCACTCACTCTTAGATCATTCTCAGACTTACAGTTCACATGGAAACTTCCTAAACAGGACTTCTGGAAGTTTTTACAAATTCGGGCAGCTTATAACTCTCTCTCTCTAGTTTAGTGTATAGGCATATTCTTCTAAACCCATACATCTCACACTGGACTAATTTATCAGTAAAATTAAATAGCTCCATTTACAAAGACATTATTGATAATCTACCTGATCAGTCTATACAGGTAAAAAATAAATGGAATACTCTTCTTAGCTACAATATTTCAGACGCACAATGGAGTAATTGTTGGCGTAGTGCACATAATACCTTTAAAGATGCCCGTAGTTCTTTAATACAAACTAAAATCCTACATCTTTGGTATAGAACTCCCTCTGTGCTTCAATGAATAGGCCTACTAAACAATAATAATTGCTGGCGCTGCAATTTGGCCAACAAGGATCTACTTCGTATCTTGTGGTCTTTCGCTCCCATTAATAAGCTCCGGCATAAAGTCTGTTTACTTGCCTCCAGAGTAACAGGATAAAAACTACCTTTTGACCTCAAGCTATTCTTTCTAGGCATCCTTATCCCCAATAGCTCTCTCCTCTCACATGCACATTTTAGATGGCTAAACATACTTTCTTTTCTGGTCAAACATCTGATTCTTATGAAATGGAAATCAACTCTGGTGCCTTCTCTTTCAGATGTTCTTCAAAGTCTCTCTCAATATGCCTTCCTAGACCGATTATCTCATGTTACTTATAACCGACTCACTGTATATGACAGATGTTGGCAGGATTACTTCAAGTACATCGAATCCAGTTCTTCTAGACCCTAATTCTTAGGGATATTTAGCCCTCCTTCTTATTTTGCTCTCAGATTAGGTTTTCTCGAAACTTTTGTGCACAGATTTCTCCTTTTTTCCCTTCTTCCCTGTTTTCTCCCTCTCTCCTTCCCTTCTTCCTT
The DNA here is from genome assembly GCA_016271365.2 of Neoceratodus forsteri. Classification (NCBI taxonomy): domain Eukaryota; kingdom Metazoa; phylum Chordata; order Ceratodontiformes; family Ceratodontidae; genus Neoceratodus; species Neoceratodus forsteri. The sequence goes on from CM057453.1 coordinate 1,038,949,153, forward strand.
GCTTTTTTCTCTCTTCTTTCTTTCCTTGCACACTTTTCTCTTATCTTCACCTCTCCATTAATGAACATTGCTCATATTACCACATTTATCACTTTTTGCAATTTACTGAATGCCTTACCATAGCCTGACCTAGCATATATTTCGTACATGGTTGCTATTTCTGATCCTATAATACCGTATTGATTGTAACCCTTCTGCTCTCAACTTACATCCTGTCTAGGTTTGTGTTTTATTATCAATACATGTATATAAGGCTTCTCCAATATGTTTACCCTAAATACTGTGTTTTGTTAAGTGATAATTTATACCTTACATGGAGGATAGTCTTCTATTGTATTAGATGTGTGCTTTCTTACATACTCGAATTTCAATAAAAAGATAAAGTGAAAAAAGTAATGAATTAGTGATTGTCACATGTCATACACATTTCATATCAGCAAGAAAATAATAATATTTGAATTGACTGTACATATCATGATATGTGACCTTGTGTTGATAGTAGTGTCTAAGACTTTATGTATCCTGTTTAGAAAAAAATGTTTGTGTTTAGTCAAAATGAATAGAAACATATCTTTAGCTTACAATTTGCTTTGGAATGCAACTAAGATTTTAAAATAAAACTTGCACAAGCATTTTTTTAATGTAGATGAGGAGATGATGCCCTTCCAAAAATTTGCTTAGCAAGTTGCAGCCAATGGGTTCTATCAAGAAATGCCTTACTGTGCAGGGACCTGCTAATCAAGTGGCTGTCACTGATCAGGTGGCAGTCAAGGAATACCCTACTGTGTAGAGACCATGGATCAGACAGCAGTTGAAAAATGCCCTGTTGTGCAGGTATCCATCAACCAGGTGGCAATCAAGGATCACCCTGCTGTTTAGGGCCCATCAATCAGGTAGCAATCAAGGACTGTCCTGCTTTTTAGAGAAATGCTGATTGAGCAGCAATAGAGAAATGCCATACTATGCAAGGAGACACTGATTGTTGACTAACAATGCAGGAATGCTGTGTGCAGGGACTCAGGGGCAGTGACAGAGGAGTACCACGTTATATAAGAACCCACCAATTACACTGCAATCAAGGGATGCCCTGCTGTGCAGGGAACCACTGACTGAGTGCAACAGAGAAATGCACTGCAGTTCCGAGAGTCACCAATTTGGTATTACTGAGAAATGCCTTACTGTGCAGGTAGCAAAAAACTGGATAGCAATCAAAAAATGCCTTGTACCCTGCTCTGCAGTAAGCTATCAATCAAGCAGAAATTTAAGAAGGCTGTGCTGTGCAGGGACCACCAGTCAGGTGACACTCAGAGAATGCTCCTACTGTGTGGGAAGATGCCAACTCAGCAGAAAAGGTGAAATGCCATGCTCTACAGAGACCCGTCAATTGGGTGGCAGTTAAGGAATTCTTTGCTTTGCAGAAACTCACCATTTGGGCAGCAGTTGAGGTATGCCCTGCAGGTCATTGAACTACTCATTAAGCAGAACCGAGGAATGCCCTACTGTGCAGGGATCACCAGTTAGCCAACCATCAAGGAATGCCTTGATGTTCAATGAGATGCTTATTGTGCAGCAGTAGAAAAATGTTCTGCTGTAAAGGAACCCAACAATCAGATGGCAGTTAGTGAATGCATTGCTTTGCAGTATTTCACCAATACATCAGCTGTTGTGGAATGTCCTACTATGAATGGAGCCACTGACCTAAAGGCAATGAAATAAAAATCCTACTGTTCAAGGACCCACTCATTGGTTAGTGATGGAGAAATGCTCTACTGTGCAGGGACCCACTAATGAGGGCGTGGGAGAGTAAATGTAGATAATTGACAGAAAAACAAACAATATAATTGGTGAACAAAAATGTGGTAATACAGTATAAACATTTTGCTTGTAAAGAATTTTTTTTTTTTATATTTGTCTCCTTTGGTTCTTTTATTTCTTTTTTTTATGTCCTTCCCTTCAGGCACTTTAACTTCACTTTTCTTTCCCTTTTTTTCCTGCACTCACCACCCTCCTGAAGCTTTTCTTTCTAGTTCCCTCACTTGTCTTAGTAGTATTTTTCATAAAATATATCTTCTTTGTAAAGTAATATTTTTAATTTATTAATTACTTTACTTATGTATTTAGTCTCTGGTAACCAACTAAGTGCACTGATCCTGGGGACTATTTGCAGACATGACCTGGGCCAACAAGTGGCACAACATAGATACTGTACACGCAGGTGTGACAAATAGCAGAAAAGTACAAGTGAAAAAACAAACAGGAATGTTAAGCTTACAAAATTTGACAGAATACAGATTTACAATAAATATACAAACAACAATTTTCATAAAATATACATACAGAAGGGCAAGAATAAGAATTTATACACGAGCATGAGATACTGTAAGCTAACAAATTTTCATTAGGGAAGGTGGAGAAGGTAAAGTAGAAAAAGTATTTATAAGTGTAATAACAACAAATTTACAGCTGAAAAGCTGGTTTATATATATGAAAGTAAGCTAAGAGAGACCACTAGATAGAAAAAACACAGAACATCAGGAGAAGGTTAACAAAGAGAGGTAGTAGCCAACAGGGGCAGTGCGGGTGGGCAAAGCAAGTTAGCAGAATGGGATCCTACAGACAGGCAGGGTGGAGAGATGTTAGTGAGAGGGACAGTTATAGCTATCTTTGTCTAGGAGCCAGGATTTGAGATTATGTTTAAAGACTGGATGAGATTTGGAAGATTGAAGGGGGGGTGGGTAGTCCATTCCATAAGGAGGGGGCAGCAACTGACAGAGATTTCCCACCCATATTGGTGATGGATTTAGATACCTCAATGGAGGGAACAGCTAAGGAGTGTAGATTCCTAACAGGGATTCTGAAATTGAAGGGGGTAAAGAGAGGAGAAGCATTGACACATCTAAGGATGGTATCCACAAAACAGCCTAGGGTAAAGTCAAAGTGCCCTTGCAAAAAGAGCCAACCAAGTGAGATGTACAGGCCACAGTGGTGTGTAGAATAAGGAGCCAACAGAGCAAAGTGGCAAGCATTGTTGTAAGCTACCGAGAGTCTAGTCCGAAGGGTGGTAGATGTTCTACAGTAGACTGAGGAGCAACAGTCAAAGATAGGGAGCAGATTGCCCATGACTCTAGCTAGGTGAGTCTTCTTGGTGAGGTAGGGCTTTAAGCGATTGGTAGCACCCAACTTCTGATTTACCCTACAAATTATATGGTTTATGTGGTCATTGAAGGAGAGAGAGGGGTGAAGCAGTACACCCAGATACTTGAAGGAAGGGATGTTTTCAAGGGCTGGGCAATCAGGGTGGTATATGAGGAGGGCAGAGTTGGTGTTGAGGGTCTTGGCTAGGTATGGTTTAGACCTAAACAAGATGGCCTCATATTTTTAGTGTTGACCAACAGTAGGTTGGATGAGAACCAGCTGAAAGCAGCACAGTAGTTCTTGGATAGGATGAAGGATATGCAATGTAGGTATTTATCACTATGGAAAATGACAAGGTCATCTGCATAGAGTAGAGAGCTGCAGGTGAGGCTATCAGTGGGGGAAGGAGTTGATGAATATAGAGAAGAGCAGGGGGTCCAGGATGAAGCCCTGGGGGACTCCCATGGTGACCAGTAGAGGAGGGTAGGTAATGGTACCAATATACACAGATTGGGAGCATCCAGAGATGTAGCTCCAAAACCAGGCAGTAGTCTCAATGGAGTAACTGAGTGAGGATAATTTAGAGGGGAGAAGGGAGTGATTCACCAGACTGAAGGCTTTAGATAGGTCAACAAAGATGGTATCAGTGGCATGTCCATGGTCCATGTTGGAGAGAATGTGGTCAGTAAAAAGAGCCAGGGCAGTAGATATGCTGTGATGCTTGCAGAACCATGCTGTTGGCTGCATAAGAGACTGTGTTTGGTGAGGTAATCAGATAGTTGATGTATGACCCTTTCCAGGGTGGTGGAGAATACAAATGGCCTATAGCTGTCAGAGGAGTGGGGGCCCCCAATTTAAAGATAGGAACCACTCTAGTAGTCTTCCAGGAGTCAGGCATGCTGGAGGTAGACAGGGCAAGTTTAAAGACAAAGGTGAGTGACTTAGATATCACAGAGGACACAAGTTTCAAGAAGATGGGAGAGAGGTTGTTGGAACTAGGGCTGCCTTGATTTGGTAAACTCTTTAGGAGTTTGTAGGTAACATTTGGGGATATGGCCTTAAAGTAAAAAGGGGGTGAGGGGGGGGAGTCTTGGGGGAGGGAGTTAGAGGGCAAGGTAGAGGTGCAAGTTTCTAGGGTGGAAGGCACACAAGTGGGAGTGGAGGAGGTGCAAGGAGTGGAGGGAGAGGATGAAGGTATTTTGCAGGTGTCCTGGGGCTTAGGATGGCTGGATGGGAGTTTGCAAAGGAGGGCCAATAGGCCAGAGAACTTGTTGTTAAGTGCTTTGGCTACCACTGAGGGGTCCATCATAAGGCCAGAAGGGGAGCTTAGGTGAATGTTTGGGCTTTGTGTGTGGGGATTTAAAAGTGAACCAGTGGAGTCCCAGAATTTTCTAGGATTACTCAGATTTCCTCTCTGGCGTCTGTGGAAGTAATCTCATTTTAAGGATCTGGTCATGTGCTTACATTTATTACGCAGGTGTCTGTACTCATTCCACAGGGCATGGGAGGAGGCAGATCACTTATTGTCCCTCAACTTTATGATGGTCAAGAGTTCTTTGGTTAACCATATGCACCCCCCTCTGACATGTCGAGTGTTGTTAGGAAAGTGGTGGTCCTGGATGGCCAGGAGAGCTTTGGTGAAGTGAGTGGTAGCTGAAGACACATCGATGAGGGTGTAGAGGTCCTGCCAGTTGATGGCCCTAATGTTCTCAAAGAGGCAGGAGGTGTCCTGGGAATTAAAGTTGTGAAAGGATAGGTACTTGGGTGGAGGGTGGGAGGCCTTAGAGGACCAGATGATGTAGGCAGGGGAGTGATCACTTAGGGAATCAGACAGCATACCAGCTTGGGCTACTCTATCTCTGCTATTGGTGATCACCCAGTCAAGCAGTGTATGGTTGGAGATGCAGTGGTTGAAGTGGGGTGAGGAGAGTGATGATTTACACCAGAGTGTGCTGTTTTAGAAGGTTTGCATAATCAGGATCATGAGCACTAAGCCACTTGAGGTTGTAATCACCAGGAAGGAGGGATTCTCTGTGAGGAGAGAGCATTACATAGCCAGTAAGGAGGCTGTGAATGCCCTCTACACCCCCATTAGGGGGATTGTAGCAGCAGCCCAAGAATATTTTTTTTGCCAAGCCATAGGTATCTTTAGTGATAAGCTAGGGAAGACATTGTCAGAATATAGGGTGATCATGGCAGTGAGGGATTCATGGACAAATATGGCAGTGCCACCACCCTTTCTTTTACCAGGTTGTTTTTAGTGCAGCAGGGAGTAACCAACTAGCTGGAACATGGTGTCAGGATGCTGTGGCATGAGCCAGGTTTTGGTGAGTCATAGGATGGTGGGATTGTAGAGGGAAACACAGTTTTCAATGTCAGGGTATTTAGCAGGGAGACTACAGGTGTTCATACGAATAATTTTTAACCCAGTGGGGCTTAACCCATGTGGCATCTATGGAGGCGAGCGTGGATTGCACTGGGCCTGGGTTGGACTCAATGTCCCCTGCCAGTAAGAGCAAGGAGAGTAGGATGTGATAGGTGCACAGCGGGTGGGAAAGAGGGAGGGAAAAAAGAGGGTGAGAGTAATAAGGAAGCTAGCAGGTGATGCTCAAGGTTAAAGAAAAAGGCAGGTGTGAGGGTGCAAAAGGGGGTTAGTGCCCACCTAGCTGGATGGGGGGGCAGGGAGGGAGGGAGGCTGGCCTCAGTGAAGTGAAAAAGATCCATCTGGTTGAGGGATAGTATAGAGGCAGAGAGGTCAACTAGTAGATGGGTGCCTGCTAGTGAGACTGCCAATAGGGGGAGGAATAAAGAATTCATGGTGATGGGTGTGGTGGGTATAAGTGCATAGTAAAAAAGGTGCCTACCCAAGTGGAGGAATGGATATGGACACAAAGTCTAATGGTAGGAGGCTGCTTTGACAGAAGGAGATGCTAGGGAAATATCAGAGAGTTGTGGAGAGGAGAAGAGGAAGGGGGAAAAGAGCAGCAGGATGGTTGAGCAAGTAAGCTGGGGGGGCAAGGATGAGAAAGAAGACTGGAGTGGCTAGGGGAGCGATGCGAAAAATAAAATGTTTTAGTAGGGGGTGGCTCTTTAAGAGGGAGGGTTGTTGGAAATATGTAGCCAGTGGGAGGGAAGGTAGAGTGAAGAGGTGGATCAAAGTGTATGTAAAAAGTGGTGGGGTGGGGGTGGTGGATGGATAAAATACAATCTAAGATTAGGCAGGAGAAACAGGAGCAGCGAGCCATAGCAGTCCAGACTTCAGAGCTACAGTCAGTTCCAGGAACCAACCAATGGGAGCATGATTGTCCAATCAGGATGAGGAGAGGCTGGCTGGAGGATTCTGTGGGCTATACCTGGATGTTTCAGTGGGGAAAGGAGAGTGCAGGCAGTGGTCTACTGTGCACTACCTAGACAATGTAAGGGTCAGTGGGACTGGGAGCGCCCTTGTCAGGGGCCTTCATCTGGATGTTTCAGTGTGGAAAGGACAGCACAGGCAGTGGCTTGCTGGGCACTGCCGAGATGGAGCAAGGGGTTGGAGGGTCTGGGAACTCCCTTGTCAAGGGTCTCCAACTAAACTCTTTCTTCCTTGGTTTGTTTTGCATTTGGAATAGTGTACATCATGTTCTCTCTCTCTTTCTTTCTCACAGTGCCATTCACTGAGTGAAGAAATCAGCTGCGTGTGAGCAGGAAATACCATGTAAGCATTGGTTCTCCCAGTATTTCCTGCACACAAAACCCAAAACATGGGTTTTGTTTGTCAGTAACTACACTGCAGTGATTCTGTCAGTAATCTGAGCCAAACCAAGCTTTTCATGGTCAGCTCATTTCCACTTGGATTTGTCAAGCTGCTGAATGTTTGGAGTGGCTTGGATTGTGGCAAATACAGCCCTAGCTTTCTGGAATGACCACAAAAACTCCCCCGTTGGGAGAAGGATTTGGAAAAAACACATGCCATCTTCAAGAGATGGGATGAAAAAACTGACTCGATTTTCAAAGCCCCATAAATGCCACAAGCCCCTGATGTATTGATAGTTTGGCACATGGGGTTTGCAGTATTCTCCCCGGAGAGTGATTGGGATTTTACATCCTGAGTGCCAAATGGCACAAGCTACACCAACTTTTACCTGGTCTAACTTCTGCCATTTGGAGGACCTTTATTATGGGGCTTGTGCCAAATCTTTGGCACAAACTGCTGTAAATTGAGGAAACTTACACAACTGTGCCTGATGTACTAAAATTGGGTGCAGTTGTGTCAATGGGGTTTGGCACAGCTGTGCCAAAAAATGGATGTAATACAGGGCTTGATGCAAGCCGTGCATCACGCTTTGAAATTCTTGCCCAATGACTTGTTAAAAATGTGGGTTCAAATTCAAAATATAAACAAATGGCCAAGTTATTAGCAAATGTTGAAATTTTGCAATGTTTGTTTGTAACTTTGTTTTTTAAGTTGTTGACCCCAAAACATTTAACATAGTCTTTTCATGACACCACCATATGAACATGACAGGTGTGACTTATGAAATCCTTGCCAAAATATTACATTGTGGAATAAGCATGAAAAGACATTTTGACAGGATGTTAAAAAGTACACATTTCATATACATGAGGTGGGTTAAAAATGGGCTAAACTGAAAATATGGTTTAAAACTCTGGTTAGATATCAAAGTTATGAGTGAACATTGAAACATTTCAATGTTTTCTTTGTAAAATTGTTTATTGACATTTTAATCCAAACATTTCAACTAGAAATGAGAGAACTCTGTAAAGTTTTGACCCTTATTAAGCAAAAACCAGAACACGGTGAAGTCCTGATTTATCCTGACTAGTTCTGATTAGTTCTGATTTATTGACCAATATTTGAAAAAATGAAAAAATGAATAAAAGTGGCCAAAATTGATCACATTTGACACAGAGGTCCAAAGGAAATAAAGTAATGGATTATTTGTATAAAAAATAAAGTAAAACTGCTAAATAAAAAAAGCTATCTGTCACTACTAGCCCCTTCATGACTGGCCTATAATGGTGGCATATCATGCTTGGTCTGTGACATTGACTGTGCTGGGAAAGACAGAGAGAGAGAGAGAGAAAGAAAGACAGACAGACAGATGCAAATACTTACAATATATCAGCACCACCAAGCACTGCAGGCACTGCTAGGCAGCTAAGATTTCCTTTTTAGGGCTATGGGCAGAGCCTACAGCCATTTTGGGAGAGCTCTGTAGCTCAGAAAATGGCCAATCTCAGAACCCCTTTCGCTGGATTTTTGGAAGTATCCTTCTGAAAGCCCAACAGAGCTTAAAGCCCTCCACCATGATCGGCCTACAGAACAACAGCCACACTATTTTGGCTGTTACTTCCACATTCCTATGTGTGAACTGTGCATGCACACCACTCGTGCGCATGTGCAGTTCCACAGGTGCCACCATGTTCTGAATGACAAAATGCCAGTTAGTATTTGCTGTGCCCACCTCCCTAGTCATGTCAGCATCTTGTAGCACACTGGGAGCTCACCCCAGTGTGCAGATTTTTGTTTTGTTCTGTAAATTAGAAAATGGTCCCTCATTGCATTTTTGTTTCCCGGTGCCCCCCTGTCCAACTCAAGCCCGACATCGAGGTGCCCAATCACCATATTGCCATTCCATGTGGCACACTGGGAGTCCACCCCAGTGTACTGAAATTTTTGTTTGTTCTGTTTTTTTTGCTGAAAATTAGAAAACAGTCCCTAGTTGTCTGGTTCTTTTCCCTGTGAAACTAAAACTGTCCCTCGTCATCGCTGCCATCTCTCCTCCCCCACCCTCCCACTGAGCACCCACCTACCCCACACACTCCTCACCATACTTACCTACAGAGGTCAGTACTGTCATTTTCTCTGGACCAGGACACATCTGCACTCTTCAAAGCCCAACCGCGAACTGAAGAATTAAAGTAAGCATGCTATACAGCCATTCAATGGGATTTTCAACTTATGCTCATATCTCAGCCATTTTATGGAATTTTTGCCCCAAATATTCAACATGGGGTTCTTGGGACCCCTCCTCATGAAAACTGTCACTGTAATTTGTTACTCACCCCCGAAAGGTGATTTCACAGTCACTGTGCAGAATCACCTTTCAGGACTGATTCATGAAATGACAGTGCCATTGTTCATGAGGTTTGGTCCCAAAATGACGATGTTGCAAATTTGGTGAAAAAGTCAAAAAAATGACTGCGTTACGAACATACATTGCACAGTTTCTACACACGTTCCTAACATCATTAATTTTTAATATTTTCATTCTACATTTTTAACATTGTTATTTTTGCACACCTCCTTTACAACAGTATAGCTGTCATTTTCCACAACCTGCCTGAAACTTGTTTTCACACCTGTGGTGCAGAATAGCATGTTTGTTTTGCGCAATCACCTTTTGGGACAATTGAACAAAATTACACTGCCACTGTTCATGAGGTCGGGTCCAGAAAAGGCTATGTTGAAAATTTGGTGAAAAAATTCCCCAAAATGACAGTGTTACCAGCGTGCATTGCGCACTTTATACGCACGCTCCTAACCTCGCTACTTTTTAATATTTGTGCTTCATAATTTTAACATTGCCATTTTTGTACACCTCCTTCACAACAGTGTAGCTGTCATTTTCCACAACCTGTCCAAAATGTGTTTTCACTCCTGTGGCATAGAATAGTACATTTGGGCTGCACAATCACCTTTCGAGACAATTGAACAAAATGATACTGGCACTGTTCATGAGGAGGGGTCCAAAAAAGGCCATGTTGGAAATTTGGTGCAACACCTTCAGTGTATGGCTAAGTTATACCTGGGCACTGAATAACTTCTATGCATATCTGTAACTTTCGTCACTTGGTAGAGCTTCACAGCCCTATTGGCTCTGGCCAGAGTTTATTTATTAATGGTGCTGTGTGGTTATTATTTTGATGCATGTTCCAACCCGAGTTGAGCAAGCCAAAGACATGGATATGAGTGATCAAATAAATGAGCAGCACTAAGAGAACCTACCCATGTGAATGATACAGCTGCTTTGCATGCCCCAGTTTATTGTGGTATATGGTACACTACCTGGTCCAAGAGGTGGTAATGTTTTCTAGTACTATGACTACTTCTACTGAATCTGATCAACATGCTGAGGATGCTGAATCCTTAAAGAAGAAAAATGAAAGACATAGTGATCACCACCCAGCAGGCAGCCAGTCACACATCGCATTGATCAAGTGCAGAGCAGTCATAAAAAAGTTTGTCACTGCCACTTGATGAATACCTGATGACACACAACACAATGACATCCTTTCTAGTTCCACAATTGCTTGCTGCCAGCCACTGCCAAGTAATTTAAGTATCATAAAATAAAATATAGTAATATAATAATCTCAGCCCAGTTATTGTAAGTGAGATGTAACCAGGGTAGCATGCCACACACACAGAAACAATAAAGCAATTATATGAATTTTCAATTTAGTAGCATTTTCTTTCTGTGAAGTATTTGTAGCCAAATATTGGGGATGTGAGAAATATACAAAGATTAATCAGTTTCTGAAAGTCCAGGCATCTGCTAAGCCATGATTGTACAAAAATTAAAACAGTACTGTCAAGTCTCAGGATCAGTTGCTGACAGGCAAAAAAAAGTGACAAGTAGTAGTTGTATGGAGCAGGACTGGAGTAAGGACAAAAAGTGATAAATAAGTAGTAGTCTTGACTTGTGAGGGTAAAACCTGATATTAATAGTAGTAGTAGTAATAGTAGAAGTAGTAGACAGCAGTACCCTAGTTCCAGATCTGATAGTGGTACCAGGTACCACCAAGTAAGTTTGTGACATGAAATGCAGTTGCTTGCTGTATTTGGACTCTGAACCCACTGATATTATTTTTTTTTTATATTCTGTCTTGCTCATGTGGTCATAATGGCCTGGTCTAGTCCATCCTGACCTGACTTGTTGCAATTAATTGCTGCCTCATGTAGTAGACCCTATTCATAAAAGATTTTCACCACAGGCACAAATTTTTGAAAGTGTGTTGTACATTGGGCCTGCTCGGAGCAGTCAGTACATGTTTTATTCAGGTATCATATTTGAAATAAAAGTGATCAATGTTGACTTTGAGAACATGAGGTGCTCAGCATTTTCTGGTATTAAACGGGATTGTGTGTCAGTAATGATGTTATCAGCTGAACTAAACAATCGTTCTGAACAAACGTTAGTCAGAGGGCAATTCATGTACTTCATTGCAATGTTTACTCAAGCAGGCCACATATTTTGTGTGGATTTCCAGTATTTCAAAGGATCAGCATTCCAGCTGATATTGGGCTCTGTCAGGTACATTTCAACAGTGGTCTGTTCTGAGGCTGTGTTACAAGAGGTAGATGAAGACGTTACAATGACATCTTCTAAGTGACTCCAGAGACATGAAGCTGAACCAAGTGACTGTGGGACAGTGTCATCATGCTTGGCTGGTGGTGACAAAAAGGATTTGGCTGCAGTAGCTGAGGAGGAAGAGGGAGAAAATGACTCAAAAGTAGAGTATGGGCCACCTGATGCTGTGCTGCTGTGTTGTGAAGAAGATTCTGAATGTGGTGCTGCCGTTGTACTCTGTTCCATGACAGCATGCACCTTGTCAATATTTCTTGTTTTTTTTTTCTCTTGAAACAAGTGCCATCATCATCACTCAATAGTTGCTTCGATTTGTATCGTGGGTCCAAGATTGTTGCTTTAATGTAGTAATCAGAATGAAGCATTTTACATAGCTTGTCAACCTCTTCAACTTTTTGGATCATATGTCACTGACAGCCTGTGTGATCATGGAACTTTCTTGCTTCTCTAACTTTTCCCTAATCAGATTCAATCTGAATTTTTTAAATTTTTATTAGGGGTATCACCTGGCTCAGAGTTGCTGTGCTTGCACTAACTTCCCTGGTGATTTCTTCAAATGACTGGAGCAGTATAATGAGAAACTCCAGCATGACCCCCTGTGGTGGAGTGATATAAATGTCTGCATCACCAATTTTATTATCTAAGGTGTACTGTATGACAGAGATGCAGACATATCTGGTGCATTAGCCACATGCAGCACAGTCCCACAGTGGTTAAGGCTTATATGTAATGTAAGTTTGCAATGTGATATACTATGAAACTAATGAAAATAAGGAATAATGGGGAATGAGTGATGAAGATGATACTTATGTGTAATACTTGTGCTTTACTTGTGTTGTACTGTAAACACTCAGCCTGTTACAACTACAGTCAGATTATCCCCGGTCTACCCACAGCCAGTAGCACAGGACAGGCACATTAACGTGTATGTTGTTTGAACAGCATTTTTTTTAATACATGAAATTGTGATTGAACGTAAGTGATGATGATCATTATTCATTATTCATGATTGGATTGTACACACAGCTGCACTGAAGCCAGGAAAAAATAAATTATTTGGGATTTCTGGGATGTCACATTTATTGTGGGCCACCCTGCAGTCTCTTTCCCTCTCCTCTCTTTACATCACAAAGATTTATTTTGCCACCCTACTGCTCTTGCTGTATACACACACAACCACACTGAAGCCACAAAAAAAAGTATTTTGGATTTCTGGGATGTCACATTTATTGTGGGCCACCATGCAGTCTCTTTCCTCTCCCCTCTTTACATCATGAAGATTTATTTTGCCACTCTATCGCCAAGAAAAAATACTTTAATTTGGGATTTTCTGTAACTGTAATCTCTGGGCCACCAGTATTCTCTCTTCTGGATCTGGAATGACACAAGACAGACTTTGCCAGCCTGCACTTTTTGTACACACAGCTACACTGTCTGAGGTCAAGAAAAACAAACTTTCATTTGAGATTTTCTGTAACTGTAATCTCTGGGCCACTAGTATTCTCTCCTCTGGATCTGCAATGGCACAAGTCAAAATTTGCCAGCCTGCACTTTTTGTACACACAGCTAATGTCTGAGGCTGAGAAAAAGTTTAATTTGGGATTTTCTGTAACTGTAATTCTTTGGACACTCCACCCCCTAGTACTCTTGATCTGGAGTGGCACAAAGTCAGATTTTGCCAGCGGCCAACCTGCCCTTTTGTACACACAGTTACTAATGTCTGAGGATGAAAAAAAGTTTCATTTGTGATTTTCTGTAATCATTCATGGGCACCCTGTAATCCTGATGCTCCCTCCTGTCATCAACTGACAGACTTCACCCACCCTACATCCTCCATGTTCGGAAATCTCTCCCCCTCCCTCCCCTAACTGTAGTGCTTTCGCATTTTGACACTTCACCTCTCTCTCTCCAGTCTCTCTTCCTTCTGTTGTGATCCTAGTCTTTCTGGGCCACGTGGCACACTCACCAGCCTTATATACCCATGAGTGCATCACGTGGCCTTCTGTTGCCTGATTGGATGCTACCAGCTGCGTGTACAGCCCACCGGCATCCCGCAGGCAACAGACAACAAAATCGCAGAAATGGCATCTCCATGGACTCGGAACTGGACTTCTATGGTGAAGTCCATATTTATCTGGGTCTGTGAATTGTGGGTTCAATCCGGGGGTCCAGATCTCCTGTGGAACAGTCCACCTGCCCCTAATTTCAACATAGTCTTTTTGTGACCCTCCCCTATGATGAAGATACTGTAGGTGGAATTTTTTTAAATACTGTCTGAAAAGTGATTTTGCAGATAGACTGGAAAAACATGTTTTGCAGGGGATTTGAAAAATGAGACCAGCCTTGAACACAAGGTGTGGTGAAAAAGACAATGTTAAAAAATGTGGGTCAAAAATGCTACAGGTGGCAAAGATAGGAGTAAATGTTTAAAACGTTAAAAAAGCCATTAACCAGACTTACTATATGTTCAGTCAGTTTGTGGTTAGGCACCGTAGAGACAGAAGCTTTGCTGGTCAAAAATGGATTATTCTGTGGAACCCTTCAAATGTAAGTGAGGTGGGTGTAGGTAGGTGGCATGAGGGGGGTCTGGACAAGGTTGCAGGGGGGAGTTAATGACATCAATGGCCATTTTTTTCCTTTTATAAGTAAAAAAAAAACAGTGAAGGGCAGTTTTCTTCATTACAGGTTCTGACTTTAGGGATTGGGAACTCCAGTGTCAGAGGGTTATTTGATAGCACTGGGAGTGAGCACCATGCTGTCACATACAGTGATGGAGGAGTGTTAGTCAGCTCCAGATGTTGGGCACCTGCATATCAGAAGTGTGTTGTTGTAAGGGGGTTGTTTGTGTGTTTTGGGGGATTGTTGTTTTCCAGATCCAGAAGTGGACACCTCGGTATTGAATGGTGCAGCACTGGATGGAACATAAGGAGGGAGTGCTAGTGGTAGGACTGAGTACCAGCCACCATTTTTATTAATAAAGGTGGTGAGGTGGAAGAAGGTAATTTTTGTGAGGGGGCTTAAGTACCTGCCACCAGTTTTAATGAACAGCTGAATGAGGCAAAGACAGGGAATATCAGTGGCATCATTGAGCACCCACCACTGGTTGTGTGCATTGTCTGGGTTAGGCAGGGGGATGGGGGTACCAGCACAGTGATGAGCACCTATTGCTGACTTTGTGTAGTGGCTGGATGGGTGGGATGTACCAGTGTTAGGACTGAGCATCGGCCACTAGTTTTGTTGAAGGGACTGTGGATGTTGACATGGTGACTGAAGACAGAAAAAGCTGTGGCCATTGAGCATCTTACTTAATAGCAGCACATGTGAAATACATAAACAGTAACACATATTCAGAATGAAAAAGAGGGCAAACGTTTCAAGCAGGAATTAAGAGTTGCACAACAAATTTATATCCACCTTACATTTTCCATCCCTGTGACTTGGCATAGACTTTAAAGAAAAAAAAAAGAAAGGTGGAGAGTGGGCAGCACTAGGGAGGACATTCAATATTCCAAAGCTGTGATATGTGGAGGAGGTGTGTACCCATAAAAGCCCTCTCAGAACTCAAACTAATCCCAATATGTTTGTACAGTATGCTTTGCAAGAAAATCTAAAAGATAGCTGTGCAAAAAAGGTAACAGAGCTAAAATAACTCCATCATCCTCTCACAAGCTGTGCCTGTAGGTAGCTGCCTCAGTTGCTTACCCAAAAGAATGCCCCAGTGCACAAATAAAGATTAGCAATACTTGCAATATATACTATATATACATTGTTTCTCAGTTTGTTGCTTTTAAATTGCCTTGTTTACCATTCATACTGTAACATACAAATCACGTCTCCAACAGATGTCCTCTAATGTAAAGAACCCCCTTTGTTGACAGGATATTATTTTTGCATTGGTAAATACTGTACCTGCCATTACCTGTTCATCTACTGAGATATTCATTAATTATGCTCTAACTGTATTGCACTTGTGAGCTATGCTGCACTGTTCATTGTGCACTTTATTGTAATGTGATTTTCACCACATTGTAACACGATTCTCCTTATGTACTGCTGTATTAATGTTTTTACTTATTCATTTATTTATTGGATTTTGTTCACCTGGTTGGCTCACTGAGACATGGATCCCATTTTCAGTAGCGACCTGGATTATTTATATACAGTACAGAATAAACATAGCAACAAGGTTCAATTGTCAACACTGTTATTCCCTATTCTTCCCGAAAGAATGCATCTGAAAAAGAACTGTTACCAGGTCAATAAGCACTCCCTGGTAACACTTTTAAAATAAATAAAACACTCTTAAAATGAGTGTGTCACTTAAAAGCACATTAAAAGCATATTTGGATATAATTCAGCGTATGCGGTATTTAAATATTGTTTGCGTTATACTGCCTTTTGTTCCATGTTACTAAGTTACTTTGTAATAAAACTTATCTCTTATCCTCTAGGGAACACCTACTTCTGCTGACTGATCATTTGTGGAAGTAGTAATCTGCTGTTTGCCTCACCACAGTTTGTTGCTGTTGAAATGGTTAAAAAGTCACAAACAGAGAACTCTGCCTCCAACCAAAGATTAAACAGCCGGAGTTGATCCACTATGGGGGGCAGCGATTCTGTTCAATGTAAATGAGCTGAACAATGATGAATTATTTGCAAAAAACAGCAGTTTTTCCGGCCCACATAGGTCCCCTTTTCAGGTGAATAGCAAAACTGAGCAACATAAGCAGTATTTATTTCCACTGTGGAGCAATTAAAAATCAGGAAGTGAAGTAGGAAGGTGATAAAGGGGACTAGAGAGAAGGTCTAAGATACAAAATAAAAACATGAGAAGAAATGGGGAGGGGGGTTAAGTAGGAACATGTCAGTAGGAGACAAAAGGAAGCTGAAATGAAGACAAAAGCTGAAGAAGTGACCTGTGTGGCCCTGAAAGCTTGTGCATAATTCCATCTTTGTACAAGACACTTGTTGGTCCAATAAAAGGTATCAAATCTTCCATCTTCTCCTGTTTTGCAAGGACTAATATGGCTGGAATCTCTTTTTTTACAAAAGAAGCATTAATTCACCATTTATGATTGAGACTACATTGGCAAAAAGATGGAAATGTGCTTTTAGGGTTTTTAACCCTACCCCCCAACACACACACCTCTGAAGCAAATCAGGGGTGGAGTCTTCCTTGGGGTTGTCAACCCTAAAGCTTGCCTTATTGTATACACTCCTGAAACATGCCCACCTGTGTCCATCACATCTGTACTGTCTTGCTACTGTAGTGGGGTGAGCTTTAGAGTTGACAACTCTAAGGAAGATTCCACCCCTGATTTGCTTCAGGTGGGAGAGTTAGGGTTGGAAACCCTAAAACTACATTTCCCTACTTTTGTTGCTGAAGTCTTAACCCTAAATTGTGCATTACTGCAGTTTTGTTTTTTTTACAAAGAATTTCCTTATTTTTTGAGATAGTATAATATTACTCTCATTTGCCTGTGGGAGTGCAGGGCCTTCTGGGCCCTACACTCCCATCCCTCGATAAATGCGGACATGTATGTTGCTGTGAAAGTGCAAGGTTCTCCAGGTCTTGTGTTTACATTTGTAGCAAAACAGTAACCAAACTGTCAGCATAGTCTTCTTATTACCCCACCTCATGAACCCAATACTGACAATGTTCACATCCCCACCAAAATATTATTCCACACCACCAGAACATCATTTCACACCACAGGTGTGAAAACTTAGTTTGGCTTGGATTTGAAAAATGACAGCTATGTTCATGAGTGGGTGTAAAAAAATGGCTATGTTGTAAATTTGGGGTAAAAATATTTAAAATGACCAAAGTTTATAAGCAACTGATGCAGAAGTTTAATGCATGTGCATAACTTTGCCATTTTTACATATTTTGACCCCACATTTTGACCATAGCTTTCTTTTGGGCCCACCTCATGAACAAGGATGATGAAAATGTTAAAAACTGCCTGAAACATGATTTTGCCACGCGATCATGAAATTGCTTTCCAGGTCACATTAGAGTAATTCTGCCACACTTATTCATCAGGTGAGGTCCCAAAAAAGCCATGTTGAAAATTTGGTGTCAAAATATGCAAAAATGGCAAAGTTATGCATCAAAGTTGAAAACCACTTTGAAATACATTGAACCCACTTACGAACATACAAACATATGAAATTTGCCAGCAGATAAAGGCCTAGAGGTCTATCAAGTCTGCTCGAATGTGCAGCTAGCACCCCTTATTCTGCAGCTGTCCCTCCCTTCCACCCTTCCCCTTCATTAACCCTCCCCCTTGTCCTGTCCCATCCTCATTTGAAGCAGTCCACTGTCCTACTGCACACCACTTCAGCAGGTAATGCATTCCACCCAGCCACCACCCTCTCTGTAGAAAAGTGTCTCCTCATCTCCCTCCTGAACCTTCCTCGCTCCAGTCTCATATCATGGCCCCTGGTGGCCCTCCCCTCCCTTACTTTGAACAGCCCCTCTGTACCCATCTTGTTTATTCCTTTCATGTATTTAAAGGTTTCAATCATGTCACCCCTGTCTCTCCTCTCCTCCAGTGAGTACATGTTCAACTCCTTCAACCTCCTCTCATATGATAAGTCCCCAGCCCCTTGATCATCTTTGTGCGTCTGCCTTGCACCCCTCCAGTAACTTAATGTCCATCTTCAGATACGGATGCCAGTACTGCATGCAGTACTCCAGGTGTGGTCTAACTAATGACCTATACAGTGGCAGAATCACCTCCTCCCTCCTCGAGGATATACCCCTTGCAATATAACCCAGCATTTTGTTGGCCTTTGCAGCTGCCTTCCTCCATTGTGCCGAGTTGTTCATTGACCCTGTAATGAGCACACCCAGATCCTTCTCCTCCTCTGTCTGGGCTAGCTGCACTCCCAGCTGGTAACTCCTCCTTGGGTTCTTCATCCCAAAATGCAGCACCTTGCACTTTTTGGCATTAAAGCCCAGTTGCCAGGTGTCTGACCAGGTTTCAAGCTTTGCCAGATCATCCTGCAACCCCTGCCATCCCCCAGGTCATCCACCACCGCGCCTACCTTGGTATCATCAGCAAACAGACTGATCTTAATCTTGATGTCCCATGATATGTCTGCAATGAATATCCCAAACAACACTGGTCCCAACACTGAGCCCTGTGGAACACTGCTTGTCACTGCCCTTAGGTGTGAGAGCTCCCCACCCACCACCACCCTCTGTTGCCTTCCCTGCAGCCAGTTTCCTACCCATCTCACCAGCTTTGCACCCGCCCCTGTGCCTACTAACTTCCTTCCCAGCCTTCCATGTGGCACTGAGTCAAATGCCTTACTGAAGTCCAGATACAGGACATCCACTGCATGGCCCCTGTCCAGTTGCCTAGTTGCCCAGTCATAGAACTCCACCAGGTTGGTTTGGCAGGATCTGCCATGTATGAAGCCATGCTGTCTGCTGTCCTGTAGTCCTTTGGCCTCTAGAAGGGCCACCAGCCTCTCCTTCAGGATAGTCTCCATTAGCTTACCCATGATGGATGTGAGGCTCACTGGTCTGTAGTTCTCGGTTCATCCTTGGGCCACTCTTTGGAGGGCACCACATGAGCCATCCTCCAGTCCTGAGGTACACACCCCAAATGTAGTGAGGCATTAAATAGATCTGCCAAAGGTCCTGCAAGGACCTCTGCCAGCTCCTTCAGTACCCTGGGGTGGATGCCATCTGAGCCTGGCGCCTTGTCCACCCTCAGTGCCTTCAAACCCTCTCGAACTCTGCTCTCCATGATTTCCCATCTGTCACCACTTCCCCCCTTCCGCCATTTCTCCCACCTTTGGTGTCACCCCTCTTCTTTTAGTAAATACTGAGCAGAAGTACTCATTTAGTGCTTCTGCCTTATTGCACCCTGCTTCCACCCAACCCCTCCTTCCTAATCCTTACTATGTGGTCCTTACAGCTCCTTTTCTTCCTGATGTACTTAAAGAAGTCCTTCTCCCCTTCTTAGTGCCTTGTGCCAGCCTGAGTTCCATAGATGCTTTGCTCCCTTACTGCCCTTGTCACCTCCTTCGATTCTGTCATACCTCCCTGTCCTCCCCTCCCTGTTTTCTTGTACTTCCTAAAGGCAGCTCTTTTCCTCCTTACCTTTTCCATGACCTCCTTGTTCAACCAGATCTGTTTCTTAGCCCTAGCCTTCTTGCTCTGGGCTTTGCAGCAGGTTTTGGTTGCCTCCACTATCCCCAGCTTTATGAGCTCCCACCTCTGGTTAGTGTCCATACTAGATTGAATTCTGGCCAGGTACCCTTTTTCCACTTCCCCCATCCTCCCAAAGTTGGCCTTCCTGAAGTCCAGCACTATTGTGCCAGATTCCACTCCTTCCTTGCCCATATCCAATGTGAGCCATACTGAGCGGTGGTCACTCTCTGACAGCTGTTCCTCCACCATAAGTTCTCTCACAAAGTCCCCATTTGCCAGCACAAGGTCAAGG
The DNA here is from genome assembly GCA_016271365.2 of Neoceratodus forsteri. NCBI lineage: Eukaryota > Metazoa > Chordata > Ceratodontiformes > Ceratodontidae > Neoceratodus > Neoceratodus forsteri. Next base: position 1,038,969,125 of record CM057453.1, read on the forward strand.
GTATTTCCTAACCTGGTTGGTTCAATGACCATTTGCAGCAGGAAGCTGTCCTGGAAGGCATCCAGCAGTACCTGCTCCCTTCTGTTCCTGGTTGTTGGGGTGCTCCAGTCCACTCCTGGCATGTTGAAGTCCCCCACAATCACCACACTACCCTTCTCGCAGGTCCTCCTGATCTGTCCTGCTAGTTCCCTGTCTAACTCCTCTGTCTGAGATGGTGGCCTGTACACCACTCCCATTCTAAGAATCCTATTCTTGGAATCCTGGATTTGCATCCGAAGTGACTCCATACTACCCTCCTTCCCTTCCTCCCTTACACACTTCAGTCCTTCCTTCACATATAGTGCCACCCCCCCTTCTTTCCCAATCACCTTGTCCCTACGAAATAACCTGTACCCTGGTACAGACAGGTCCCAGTCATTGTATTGGGTGGCCCACTTAACTTGGTTTCTCATATTGCAATCAGCAATTCCAGCAGCAGGACATGTCTTTGATCAGAGAATGGATCTTGACCCTGGGACTTATTCAGGTGAGTGAGGGGATGTGGGGCGGTGGGTGCTCAATGAGAGGTCGGGGTGGGGGGTTGAATCAGCGAGGGACTTACAGGTTTAAAAACAACATTAAGGGACAGTTTTCTTTATTACAGGGTACTGAAATACAGGGACAGAAATTGGGGAGTTCCACTAGACTAGACACCAGGGAAATGGAAAAAAATATAGGGATGGTAACCGGTATCATGTCGCAACAGTGATGGGAATGCAGCGAACACCATCACAGTGACATTTTCCGCAGTTTGCTGTGATGGTTCACTAGATTCCAAATGCTGCTGCCTCCGGGGTGTTCACCCTTCCCCTGAACTAACTCCAACTCGGAGTTGGTAATCTTAAGTGCAGGGGGTGTGGGGGTGAAGCCCTCCACAGAAAACACGTTTCTCTAGCAGTGGCGCAACACCAATTGGTAGTATTGTGCCAACACTGTTCTGATGGTCGGTGAATTCTGGGTTGCCACCACATGGTAGAACCAGGGTAATCAGAGGGGTGAGGGGGTATCACTAGACACCAGGGAAAGATGCAAACAAATGCAGGGATGACAACTGGACAGTAGGTGTGCCACTAGACACCAGTGAAATATGAAAAAAAAACACATGGACAGGAATTGGAGGGTGTGAGTTCCACTAGACACCAGGGAAAAAGTGTAAACTATAGGGGCAGTTATCAGAGGGGTGGGACTGTCACTAGACACCTGGGAAAGATGGCAGACATATGGGGACAGCAATCAGAGTGAGAGGATGCTATTAGATACCAGAGAAACAATATAAAATATGGAGACGGCAATCAGAGGGTTGGAGTACAACTGGACGCCAGGGGAAAAATATAAAATATGGAGGTTGCAATTGGAGGGATGGGAGTGCCATTAGACACTAGGGGAAAATTAAAAAACATATGAGAATGGCAATTGAGTGCAGGGAATGCCACTAGACACCACAGAAACAACAACAAACATGGGGAGGGCAATCAGAGGGTAGGGGGCCACTAGACAACAGAGAAGTGTGGTCTGAGGGCCCTTTTTCATATCAACCAAAAAGGCCATTTGAAAAAAGCAAATGTGAGTCATGAAAAAGGATTACAAATGTGCCAGCCTGCCCGCACAGTGGCAAGGTATCCTCTTGTGGCACCAACATCCCAAGTCTGGAAATGGACTTGGGATTTAAAGGGTCAGCAGGGGGAGACAGATTGAGCATCCCAGGGACTTCTTTCCTTCTCCGGGGGAGGGGGTAAGAGTATCCTGTGCTCTGCAGATCTCAAGCGGAGGCTGGGGGTACCATTGTTGCAGGCACCTCACATCAGGGGTGTGGGGCAGATGCTGGCAGTCATTGCACATCCCCACACCCAGGGATCTCTACCAACTTACAAAAATCTGGCCCCACTCATGATGCCCCCATCTCCGTCGCCGCTCATGCTTCGACCTATATATGCTGAAGGAGTCCCGCTCCCATGGCCCTGCCCTGCGATGTAAGCCAGGACAAGAAACTGTTTACCTTGTGTATGGGGTGCCTGCCCAGGGGGGATAAGCCTGGGCATGGGAAGTGGGGCAGTGAGCTGAAGCCTCTGCCCAGTATGGCAAGGAGTGAGGGAACCGGGCCTCACCTCAAAAAAGATCACAAATGTAAAAAAACATATTTGGGGGTCATTTCTTCTCACAGAATCCCCCTAATAGGGTCCCAATGAGCCAGACAAATGTGTTGGTCTCTTTGCAGGATGGAATCTTTGTGGTTTTCAATTTTGTTTTTTTACAAAAATGGGAACAAGATGGTGGTAAAAGAAAAATGATTTAATTTTTTTCATGAAAAAGGATTGGCTCGATACAAAAAGGGCTTCTTTTTTCGTTTTTATACAGTTGTCTTGAAGTGCTTACTGAGCATGCTCAGAACCCCAAATTAAAAAAAATTAATAACTCTCTAATGAATTCTTATTGTTTCACCACACCAGTGAAGGCACGATTGTAGGCCAAGTGCTTTCTTCCCTTAAAATTTCAGACCAAAATTACAAACTGTGTGGGCGATAGGGGCTGTCAAAAAACTGCAAAAAAAAAACCAACATTTTTTTTTTGCTCTTCTAATCTCAGAATCCACACATTCGACTGGAATGAAACTTGGAACATCAAGAGATCTACCCCTCACAAGACCACACAAACAAAATGTTGTTCAAATCCCATGTACAGTTGCAAAGTTATTAAAGTGCAAACATTTCGGTTTAACATTAAACTGCCAACTCAACCCTAAGTACAATACTGAACATTTATAAAACATAAGTTAAACTGTGGCTAAACATTCTGTTTTTAAAATTTCCAAAAGTGACAAACACGCTTGAAGTAGGAACCACTGTAATTCTAAGTGACTGGTTTCAAGGGCAGCTTCACTGTAACATATGTTTTTTTTTACTATAATGTTTGAACTTTTACCATTTTGTAGAGAATACATTTCATTTAAGTTTCCTTTTTTTCTAAGTTTACAGGACATCTTGATAGTCTATCCAAAAATCTTGATCAAAGGCATGTACAGTAACTGTCTCTATTTGAGCTTATAGTGTGTTTGCATATGCCAACACGGGCTCAACATGATAGTAGACTATGACACCACAAACATATTCTCTACATGCAAGTCATCTATTCACTGACCTCCCATTATGTCAGCACTACAGACCACTGTGTCTGCTCTGAACACCTGGAACAGACAGGTTGACAGTCTACCAATTTATACATCTGTCACTCTTTTTTAGTGAAACATGTACTGTATAATCTGAAATAGTATAGTTTGTAGACAAAGAAAAGGGGTCACTAAAAAATTGTGGTGATGGATAAGCTGTGGTGGTTTATATCCCCATGGTTTAGGGTGACTCCGGATGAATCTGGAAGGAAAGGCTGGAGGTGTTCTCTAGAGCCAAGATGCAAGTTTTATTACAACTAATTGGAGCACACAGCAAAAGGACTTAGTTTTCACTATCGCTACCACTATTACACAAGAGAAAGAATGAACAAGATTACTGGGACCACAGTCCAGCCCCACTAATGTCATGCAGAAGTCTGGGCAATTCAAGCCCTGGATGATTCTTGCTGAAGCACAAGTGAGTACATCGCAATGCAATGAACAAAGCTTGGGTCTTCTAATATTTTGGCCTGCTGACTGTTGGGCATGAACCCAAGGAAGCAGTTTCTATACGGGCCATAAAATCAGGCATCCCACAATGAACCAGAAACAGAGGAAAGTGCTGTAGGCCTCCTGGCACCAGGAAGAAGGTGAATCCTGGTATCACTGAGGTGATGTTGAAGGTGAAGCACCTGATCGAGGATGGGTGTTGAAGCCTGGTTGTGGGTGAAGAGAATCCTTTCGTGGAGTCCTCAGCTGTGATGACCTTGGGCTGGAGGGCAGGTGAAGATCCAGTTGAGGAAAGGATGCTGGGTGTGATGATCCACTGGATGACCTCTGAGTAGGTCCCTGGAACCCTAACCACCTCACTGCTGCATCTTCAGAACCTGGTAATTTTCATTGTGACCTCTGTCTGGGCCACTGGAACACAAGCCACCTATGGATGGTACAATCAAGAGTGTGGTTACTCACAGTATAGCCTCTTTCATGGGCCACCAGTATTTATGCCACCTCAGGGAATGGGACACAGAGCCTGGCAATCCTCAGTGAGGCCTCAGTATAGGCCACTGACACTATTGCCACCTCTAGGAAAGAGCGAAGAGCCTGGCAATCCTTGGTGAGGCTTCTGTATGGCCAACCAGTACTATTGCCATCGTGATACAATGCCTATGCTGGAGACTGAGCAACGTGACTCTGAGTTTGCTGGATGACTGGAGCCTCTCAAGCTAGACCTCGGGTGGCTTCTAACCTGACTCACTTTGGTAGGCCCTAGTTAACAGCTGACTACCACTTATGACTAGCAACTGAAACCTGGGGCATAGTGGTGAAGGTTTGGAGTTGAATGAAGTCATTGTAGGTGGGTGCAGGTGATGCTGGGGTCTCCAGGGGATCCTCTCTGGGTCAAAGAGGAGGCACTGGAGAAGCCCTCAGTGGTGTGTGTGCAGGAACCCTGAAAAAGAAGAAAAATAAAAAACCTGAAAGGCAATCCCCCTCTTTTTTTTTGCAACCAAGAGCCCTACCACTTGGGCTAGGGTGGTCCCTACACTGACTAACTTTGGGAGGCCCACACTGGCAGCTGACTCACACTATGACCAGTCCAAACTGTTTTCAGGGGAAGAAGCAGCAGGATGAAGTCTGCTTGAACCAGAGGATGGTTGAGACAGCTTCTGGAACTGGAACGCTGGTGTGGAGTTCTTACTCCCTTGTGGTTCCCCAATGGCACATTAACAATGGTTGCTTTTGGGTTCCGGTGATGTTACTTTTATGACCAAGACAGACAAACTATTGGGGTCACAGAACAAAGCTAAGCAGCTTGGAGGCTAGGCACTTAAAGCAATTAATGCCTTAGGCAGTGCAGTCACATAAGCCAGTTGAGTAAATAATGCAGTTCAGTCACAATAAGCAGTTAAGTAGATCAGGCAGTCCAGTCATAGTAAGACAGAAATAAGGTAGTTCAGTCACTTTAAGCTCTTTAGTTGAATACAGCCATTCAGTCACAAGAAACAGTGGGTGAAAGCAATAGGAGATGAGGCCAGACACACTAAGATGGATTCAAGGCTAGGCAGATGAAGCAGTGATTGGGGCCCCACCATACAATTCACTCAAAGAGAACTGAAACAGTCTGGCGATCCACCCCTTTGTTAATATTGATCTGCTCTGGGTGCCTTTTGAATTTTAAGGAGGCCTATGGCCGATTCCCTTTGTCCCAGCAATGGGTTACCCCACCTGTCTCCTAAATATGAATAAGGGACCCAGTTCCCCCTCCTCCTCAGCAAAAGGAGCACAGAACCACCACGGCTCAGATTACAACTGCATTCGGTGAGAGTAATGCCCTTAGCCTCTGCCTTTGCAGGACAAGAATAACCTGCAACAGTCAAGCAATAGAAACTTCAGTATGAAGGTTTCCTTTCCCACCAACAGGACTCTGAGCTGGCTTTGCAACCCCCTGAGCTCTGGGCTGTGAGAATGAGTGCCCAAGTCTCTATGTTTTGAGCACAGACTGCCTGGCATAAGTTAGCAGTAACCCTGTCTCTTTGTGGCTCGATTAGCATAATAGAGCTCCCTCCATGAGTAGGGTTCACAAGCACCTTTACTTTTGTTTCAAAAGTTGTTTGGTCTCACCCCTCTCAGCTTCTGCCTCCTTGATTCTTTTACTCTCCTCTCTCTCTCCTCGCCTCTCTCTCTCTTCTCTCCTCTCCTCCTCTCTCTCTCTCTCTCCTCCTCCTCTCTTCTCTCCCTCCTCCTCTCTCTCTCTCTCTCTCGCCCCCTGTCTCTCTATACAACTGGATAAAGTAAGAAACTCTCCTCCCTCAACTTTGCTTAGGGGGCTAGTTAAACAAACAATTCTTCCCCTGGCTGGAGCAGGTCTGGCTAACTATAAAAGAAAAAGCAGTGAGGAGAGAGCACTGAGCCACTATGGATGGTGCTGTATATATGGCAAAATGGACAGTCAGTTACATTTAAGCACCCATCTTCATGGACAAAAACAGACACTTTGTATATGTGTCAATAAATATTTATTATGCACCGTGGCTAACACCACTTGGTTAAGTTAAAATGCCAGTGTGACCCATGGAAAAAAACTTACGTTTCACCCAGCTAACTGCTGGGCATCATCAGAGTTGATTCATTGTTCCCAAACCAGTAATTATTTACTTGTAGGCTGGTAATTAATTAGCTAAAGATTGGCCAGTGCTTAAGTATCAAAACATTCCTTACTTTTAAAAGCACAATTATGTCAATTGCCTGATCATTCTTAACATACAAAAGCCCAAGTAAGTCAATTATCTGTTAAGCCTGCCATGTCTAATACAAAAAAGTACCTAGCCTACTTAACAACAACCAATTAATGGAAGAATATTCAAATTATATTTTAAAAACCATTATCAAATGTGAAAATTACATGCACATTATACATAATACTCCCATACATAAAAATAATAATAATGAATCAGTAAATCAATGTGGTAAACACTACTGGAGACTAAAAAACTGGCAGAAACATAAAAGTCTATGTTTATTTATTTATTTTTTATTTATTTTATTTAGTTTTTGTTGACCGGGTAAGTGCACTAGACAAATCATGCCTATTTTCAGGCAAGACCCCGGGGGAGGGGGATACAGATGAATGCCAACTGACCTTGAACCAGATTAAGCTGTTGGTGGTATTTTTAGTGAATGAGGGAAATTTGGCCAGGACACCAGGGAAATTCCCCTACTGCGTGGCCAGTAGGGAACTTGCTGTTGCTGGACACAGGCCCATTTGGTGGTCTGCACTGGAGGAGGACGGACGTCGCAGAGCAGAACAAGCAGCCGAGAGCTGCACTGCATGTAGTTGGAGCAACGGAGATTGAGGGGCACCTTACAGTGGTTAAGGATATGGAGGAAAATGAATTATTTGTTTCAAATGAAGATCTTGTGAACTTAGGTGTTGTAGAACCCTCAATATCTGTTATACAGGTGTCTCCTAATGTGGAACAATTGCAAAACAAGTTGGAAAACTTATGGAAGGAACAAGAGAGAGTTACACGGCAGTTATCGGATTTAGGTGCAGGTGAGGCAGAATGCCTGTCGACGGTGAGTCAGTTCTTCCTTGCGATGTGGAAATCCAGGTGGATAATTCGACCAACAGCAGTGATAGGACTTTCAGCAACGATCATGACGCTGAGAAGGAAATGGCTGGCAGTAGTGAATTGGACTTAATTCAGTGCCAAAAGCCACTTGCAACTATGGAGAAGACGGATTGTGTACCATCGGTTGCCAGGTTACACTAGGAAGTTACGGAGGAGGTGGAAGTGGAGTGGGAGCGTTTAGTCTCTGCTACACAACGGGCTACTCTAACTAAAACAGCAGGGTTTGTTTTTTGGGGCCAAATCAGTAATCCAGTTTCTGGGTCCAGGTTGGAAACGCCTTGTGTTTTTCAAACGGAACCGATGAATCAAACTGGGGTGTCGGAGTTTTCCTTTATGAAACAGCATCAGGACAAGGTAGGAGAAGAGGGGAAAGACAAAAGAGCAGCGGTAACCTTTGCCAAAAGGAATTTGGAAATGCCTGTGGTGGGGTTGGCTGGGAGCCTACATAGTAAAGGAGGGACTGGTGGGATTACTTCATTTTCTAACCCTTTGGAAGAGCCTTTGACGGCTGAAAACTGGTCCCCTCAAAGAGTGCTAAGTGAAGCTGGCTGGACTTTAGAGAGAGGGTCTTGGAAACCCACACCAGATTGGGACCCGAAATTAAATTTTTTACAAAATGAACCGACATGGCAACCGAAGTTGCCTAGAAAACTGAACACTGGTGGGGATTCTGTGAAGGTTGGAGGGGGGATGAGCCTTCTACTGTGATAGTGTCAACAGAAATTCCAGTAGTTGCCATGCCAGTGGCTCTTGAGCAGGAGGGGTTACAGTACAGGAGTCTCCTGTTGTGGACAAACCCTTATTGTCTGACTTGTTTTCAAAAATAAAAAAAGATGCAGCACCACGTAAGAATGCGGTGCGACTTCGTTATAAAGGGGGTCTAGAAGTTAGGCCAGATAGACAGTATGTGGGTAAATGTTTATTGAAAGAATCCTTGCATTTTTCTCCGAGGGAAGTGTTTGCGTCTATTAACATTTCGGGAGAAGACAATTTCGATGTAAGTTTTCGTTCTGCTTATGCCCTGGACCTTTTTTGGGAAAGGTATAACCAAGTGAAATTCTCCCCCATATGGACGCCTTTTTATGTGATACCCTTAACTAAACCATTGATAAATATGTGACTATCATGTTTAGAAATGAAGGCATCCATGTGGATGATATTTCATATTGGTTGGACCAGAAATGTGAGATTTTGAGTTCCCCTGAAGCAATCTTGGATTCAGAGCAATTCTGGACAGGGGGTTGGCATTTCAAAGTTAAACTCTGACAATCGGACACAGGAATTGAATATATTCCGAATTCTTTCCTGTTAGGAAGGGATAGGGGTGTCTGTTTTTATGCAGGGCAACCTCGAGCATGTTATAAATGTGGGGCTAGAACACATTTATCGAGTTCCTGTGATAAGCCGAGATGTGACAATTGTGGGGAAATTGGACATATAGCGTTTCAATGTTCTAATTTTACAAAATGTGATCTTTGTGAGGATACAGGACATGTTTTTTCGGAATGTGTCTGGGCAGCCAAGAATAAAGCATCTTGTGGTAGCCCTGATTTACTGATACAAAAAGCCCAGGATTTGGTTACAGGAGAAGTTCAGACTGGCCCAATGAAGATTATAGAGGAATTGCCTTCTGTTCCTGTTGTGGGGGAGGACTATGGGGAGGTGGACACCCTAGTAATCACTGACCAATGACCTTTGACCCTGGTTCCAGTGGGTTATATGGAACAAGAGGATATCAGACCACAGGAGCCCTTTTGGGCACCTTTGGTGACAACAGTAAGAAGGTCTTCCAGAAACCTTAGAACCCCCCAACCTCAGTCCGCTACTGAGGTAGAAACTAGTAATTCTTTTGCAATGTTAACTGGTCAGTAGGGAGAGTCAGATATGGATTGTCAGGATAATGATTCTCGGCAGACACAAGACAGTTCACCTTCCCCCTTGCAGGTTCAGGATAGGTATAAAGGTAAAAAGAAGAAAAGGAAAAAAGATAGATAACAATTTGGCTTTGAATGTTACAGTTCAGATTGGGTTCCTTAAATGTTCATAGCCTATTGAATTATAGGAGATGGCAGGTGATTTATGATTTTATTCATTACAATACTATAGATGTTTGTTTGCTACAAGAAACTTGGATGTATACTATGGAACAGGCCAGGTTTTTTCAAAGAGAATGGTGCTGGGGACCGTCTTATTGGTCTTTCGGACAACAATCGGCAGATGGTACAGGGTTTTTGTTTCATTCTTATGATTTTTCATTAATTAAATTAATGGACCTTATTCCCGGATGGTTAATGGTATTAGATGGGGTTTGGAACTCCAGGTTATGTCATTTCATCAATGTATATGGTTCACAGGTTAAGGCAGAAAGGGTAGCACTCTTTCAGATGTTGCAACCTTTTTTGATAACCTCTTCTGATGTTTTTTTGTGTGGGGATTTTAATTGGGTGTAGGAAATCAACCCGTAGGGGTTGGAAAGAAAATTTACTGTGACTCTAATGCCTTGGAAAAAATTATACAATCATCTGGATTAATAAATGGGAGTAGTCAGCAACATAGTGGGTTAAAATTTACTTATAAAAGAAAACTTTATACCTCTACTATTGATTATATTTTTCTTTCTGAAAGGATTCCTTTCAAATTCGAAACATGTCCGGTTTCTTTTTCTGATCATTTGCTTCTACTTTGTACTCTTTCTCCACATTCCGGACCATTGAGACAGAAGGCACGGTGGAAGCTGAATCCGCTATTATTGAACTCCCTGGTGGTGTTGGGAAAAATTAGAGCATTATTGACTGCAAGATTTTCGGTAGCCTTTTTATATGAAGATGTGGGTGAATGGTGGAAAGATTCTAAAGAAGATTTTTGCCAATTATTAAAACAGCAAGGGAAGGCTAGGGCTACTAGCAATTTTTTGCATTATCTAAAGTTGAGGCAGCAATTATATTATTTATTTTCAGTAGCAAATACATCTAAGTTGGATTTTAGTTCTCAAATTTTAACTCTGAAAGGACAAATTAATGAAGTCCAATATAATACGGCTAAGACATTAAATGCACTTTTTCAATATGGGGTAAAAAAACAGCCAGTGGGGGATCCATATGAAGCCTTCAAAAAATATAAACATACTACACATTTAGACATACTCCTCAATAAGGATGGGTACTTAGTGAGGGAACAGAAACTTCTTCAAGACATAGTTAAACAGTTTTTACTGGCACATATGCCAGAAAAACCTCCCAGTGAAAATTCCATAAAGGAGTTTTTGGATCAGATTAGGGTACCAATAAACAGCTTTGACACATCAGTATTAATTCAGCCTATTACAAAAACAGAAATAATAACTGCCATTAAAACCAAAAAAATTGGGACCTCACCAGGGATTGATGGTTTGACGGCAGAGTTATATAGGGCTTTTCCAGCTGAATTTTCGGAGTGTTTAGTGTTGGTGTTTAATTCTTTTCTCACTGACCCAGTCATTCCGAGTTGGTTTTCCAAAGGATTGTTAATTTTCTTATATAAATCAGGGGACAAAAATAGATTAGACAACTGGAGACCCATTACACTACTGAATTCTGACTATAAGCTTTTTACGGGAATTATGAATACCAGATTGAAACAGTTTGCTTCTACGGTTCTTTCCCCATATCAATTTTGTGGAATACCTGGAAAAAAAAATTCATCAGGCTCATATGGTCATCAGAGATATAATAGAGTTTTCAAATTTGAAAAGGCTTTCAGGTTGTATTATCTCAGTGGACCAAATGAAAGCCTTTGATAGGGTTTATCACCCTTTTCTATTTTTAACTTTACAACACTATGGAGTACCAAAAGGTTTTTTACAAGTGGTGAAATATATTTATCATACTGCTATTACTCACCAGGTAATTCAGCTGGAAATATGAGAGGGGTTCCATATTCCTACAGGGGTCCGTCAAGGATGCCCACTGAGTCCCTTGCTATATGCCTTCACAATTGATACTTTAATTCAGTCATTATCACAGATTCCGTGTTGGGAAGGGATAGGCTGGTCTCCCAGCTTGGATGATTTATATGTACAGGCATATGCCGATGATTTATGTTTTTTTTTTTTCTAAAAGTGAACAGGTAGTATATTTTTTAGAATTTATGGACTCATGCTTTAATATCAAATTCTAAATTGAATAAAATTAAGAGTCAAGGTTTGTTTATTGGGATGGGTAGTCAGACTGAGCTCATCTTGCAGGGATTATGAATTTCAGCTGAGCCGATAAAAATTTTGGGATTATTCTATGGGCCAAAGAATGTGCCGGGAGATCAATTGGGAAACAGCCTTAGCTTCTATGAAGGGAAAATACATATTTGGAAATGATCTAAATTGAAAAGGGTATTGGTCATCAAACAATTTATTATTCTGAAGTTATTATATACAGCGCTGATTTGTTTGTTACAACTTAAACTGGAAATAAAGTTATACAGTTTATTTTTCCAGATGTTATGGGGTAGTAGACTCAATCCTATTAAAAGACAATATACATACTGAGATAAAACAAAGGAAGGTTTAGGGATGATAGATCCGATAATTTTTTTTTTAAAACTTTATTTATATCTACTAATGTTAAGGTAGGCTGGGGGACTTCAACAGGAGGCTATGAGATACTCCTGAGACAAGTGCTGGGGCGGTATTACTCTAGTTGGATTACGAGGCCTCTGAAACTGATTCCCACATTGTTTATTCCTACTTACTTTGTGCCTATTGCAAAAAAAGTATTTAAATGGGGGTTGTTGGCACATGCTGTGAGTGATAATACTGGATCTCAGTTGTATACCACAGTGATGCAACAATTATATCCAAGGGAACCTGTTTTTAAGAACTGTCCTTCAAGGTGTTTGGAGGTAGTCCTAAAAAAGATTAAACAATCCAAGATTACCTAATTATATGTGGGAAATGTTATGGCTTATGGTTTATGGCAGGATTGGAGTTCGAGGGAATGCAAAACATAAAGCCTTACAGGAAAGAACTTGTCCGTTTTCGGAATGTGTGGCACAGGAGGAAACGGTAGAACATTTCTTTTTTTCTTGTACTTATGTCAAGTCTCTTTGGAAATTCCTGGCCAGGAAATGGAATATGAAATGGTTAGTATATATGGATTATGACACATTGGTGCTTGGCCATTCTCCTCAGTTTAGGTCCAAGTATAATTTAGAGACATTGCAAATTTTTTGTAGTACCTTAATATATTATCTATGGCAGGTTAGGTGCCAATGGGTTTTATATCAAAAATTAATGCCCTATGATACTGTACAGATGTTGATTCAAGGGGCCATGAATAGGGTTTATATTCATGATTCAGAATTTTCATCCCCTAGGAAGGTGATGGAGTGGTGGAAAGGGTTTACAAAGTTTATTAAATACAAATAAGGGAAGAGGGGGTATAAATCTTGGGCAAAGTATGAGTACGGAATACTAGCAGGAGATGGTGGGAGAATGGGACAGTAGATATTGAAAGGTTGTAGCATGATTTATCATTCAGGTATTAAGATTAGGCCGATAAGCATGGATTCTTTCTGTATGGCATTACTTGTTGGCATGATCGCTTAATATGATTTAACACTGTTATTACTTATTTTAAAAAAAAAAAAGGAGCTAAGACCACTAAGTTTAGTGGGGGGGGGTTCTTTTCTTTGTTTTTTTGATTATTCATTACGCTGATTTAATTTGATGAGGGACTTAGAATCAGGAAGTTGGTTAGCTATATTCAGATTGTATAATTCGTTTGTTTTGATTTTTCTCTCTGGCCTGTTTTATTTTTGTATGTTTTCGCATTGTTTTGGAATTATTTTTCTTGTACTGCATGATTGGTTTATGGTTCTATATGATTTAACATTATGTTCCATTATTTGTTTCTGATGTTATTATAAAAAAAAAATTCCCCTACTCTTTTCGATAAGTGCCATGGGATCTTTAACATCCACCTGAACTACCACCAATCCAGGCAGATGGGACCTCGGTTTAACGTCTCATCCAAAAGACAGCACCTCAGAAGTGCAGCACCCTTCTCATGCTGCATTACAGTGTCAGTACTGGGATATTAACCCAAATGCCAGATGTGGGAACTGAACCCACAGCCCTCTGATCTCCCGGCCTCAGAGGCAAGTGTGCTACCTACTGAGCCACTGCCACTGACAAGTTTACAAGTTTCTACCATAGAAGGTGTCTCGGGAATCCAATACAGGACAGTTCCCATCTTCAAATCAGGGAACAAGATGCAGTCAGCATCACAAGAAAACCCACATCCAATTTCAGTAGTATCAATGAGAAGGAAGAGGCGGGAGGGTGGCGTGGAAGCACTGTGCCCCAAAAAAAAAAGGAAACGAGCAGACAAGTTGTGATTGGGACAGTTTGTGAAGGCTCTGGCCAGCTTCTAACAGGAGATAGACAATCTGCAATAATTTAAAAAACAATCAGAAAGAGCCTGTGTGAAGGTCTATCACAGAAGCCATTCGGAGCTGTGTTCAATGGGCTAGAACTATGCTGCCTTTCAGAGACAATACTTTCTCTCCAAGTACAAGGCTATATGGATTTTTTGTCTGTATGGACATTTTGAGAAACTGTGGAATGCAGGGAATATATGGTCAATTTTAGTCCATTTTAGACCAAAGGTTTTATGTATATCAAAGTGGTTTAGTGTTTTTATGATGCCACTCTTTTAAAATTCTATTCAGCATTAGTGGTTGGGTGCTCTTACTAACCCTAGTATTATATCTATGTTTATACACACTGTCATTGTTCGTTCTTAATTTAGTGATATTAGTTGAAGGGATTTAAAATATTTATTTTAGTCTGTAGCTTTAAGCTTGCCAATTTCAATTAGTGGGAAAACCTGTGGGAGTAACAGAGCAATTACAAAAAGGCACATAGTGTGTGGTGCTGGTTTAATTAAATTTGCACCATATGGGAGTCACGTGATGGCCCTGTAGAGGAGACAGCACTGCTGATTGTCTCCCTCCCTGAACGACGACTTTTTATTAAAAACCAGAGGTACTTCTCCAGAACAAGTTAAAATCAGAGTCCACAGTCATTTTACAGCCTTACTCTTATTCCGGTGGGGGAATCTCTTAAAATCGGTCACACTTAAACCAATACCCGAAGAGTGGAATCCGGGCCTATTGATGACATGGAGGCCGAAATGAGACAGGCGCCCCCAACCCATACCCTGCCACTAATGCCAGAAAAAGGGCTGAAAAGACTGAAAGCCCAATCCGGTGCTTCAGCCAAGTCCTCTGCGTCCATAACTACAGCTCAATTAAATGCTCTGCTTTCTGAAAAAAAATTTATGGAAGAGCTTTTACCATTCAAATCCACCTTACAAGAGCTGACCTCTGAATTAAAAATCTCTTAGAGGAGACCTGGCTGAAACTAATAGAGCTATCTCTGACACCTCTGCAAGAGTTACTTCATTGGAAAACTGGAAGCAATCTGCAGATGCTGAGATGACAGCTCTAAGACACAGGCAGCAATAGACGGAGTCCAAATTAGAGGATTTAGAAGGTTGAAGTAGACGAAATAACATACTTATATTTGGTCTCCCTGAAGATGCTGAAGGCTCGATGCCAATTACTTTCCTGCAAAAGCTACTTGCTAAAATAGCGGGATCATCGCCTAATAATATTACATACATCATTGAAAGAGCGCACCACTCTCTATGCCCGAAGCCTGGAGCTGGGAAGTTACCTCACCCTCTTATTGTGAAATTCCTGAATTATCAGGACAAAATCCATGTGCTGGGTCAAGTAAGAGATGCACGCCAGGTTTTATGGGAGGGCCAGCAGCTCCAATTTACTCAAGACCTGCCTGCCTCTATTAGACAGTGGCATGCTGAATATCATCCTATGGTGACAAAGTTAATAGCTGCAGGGATAAGATATAGGGTTCAGTACCCTTCGCACTTTGTGGTTCTTATCACTGGATCTTGGCATAATTTTGAGTCAGCTCAGCAAGCGCTCCCAGCCCTTCAATCTTTACTTGCAGACCCGTTTGCAGCTCGTTGAGGGCTCACCATGGTTAAGAAGGCCTTTCTGATTTTTGTTTTGGAAAATGCAGCACGAATGTGCGCTAGATGGCTTACGGTGCTCGGACAATACCCTGAGGGGTCACAAGAGGGTGAAAAAGCCTGATGGAAAGCTGTTTTCTTTAGTTGGACAGTTATAGTTGAAGGGATGATGTCAGATCTCTTATATACAGAGAATTGCCAGTTTCTTAGCACAATAGTTTCCAATGTTATGTTTGGTTAACTTGGTTTCAAGTAAAAGGGGTGCTATTCATGTGGTTTTAAGAGATATCTGGCTGACCAAGCAGGAAACTACACTGTTCTTTTTCCAGGAATTGTTTTTCTTTTTTCTTCTTCTCGGTTTGGCAATTCTATAACATATAATTTTTCAATATGAAAGAGTTGGTTGTTCAGGTGGGGGAATTTAGCAGTGAGAATAACTAACAGGGTGTTATGTGCCATAGAGATGGATGGGGGTAACCACAGCTGCACACATCCATTATTTGCTGATAGCCTTGATAGCAACACTCATGGTTATATGTTGATGTTATGTATTTACTACTTTTAAGAGGTTTAGAATTACAAGGGCTGTGGTAGGTGGGATAGGTACTTACTTAGAGAAAAATGTATATATAACCACATCTTAAGGGATACTAAGTTGTTTCTAGAGTTAATTTATATAGGGTTGGGTTATTATGGTTATTGGGAGATTGTGGGAATGGGGAGGAGGGGTTGGGGATCAGGGGTATAGGGTTGTCTGCCACCAAGAAAATAAGAATTAAACAGTATATGGACATCTGTTCATGGTTGCACATCTACAGTGGTTATATCTTTCTATTACATTTCATTATTGTCCATGATGGGGCTTAAATATTGTTCCTGGAACATAAAAGGGGTGCAAACCCCAGCTAAACAGGCCAAAATTTAAATTCATCTCAAAACTCTGAAAATTGATGTAGCCTTTTTTACAGGAGACACACCTTAAGTCTACATGTACTCATTATTTCCATAGAAATTGGGTGGGTCAGGTATATGGGGCCGGTAAGGACTCCAAGAGAAGAAGAGTAGCTATTTTAATTGACTGCAAAGTTCCCTTCTGGCTTTCACAAATAATTGCAGATTAAGAAGCTAGATTTATTATTATAAGAGGTCTGTTGGTTCATATGGAGGCCATTCTGGGGTCAATTTAAGGACCTAACTCAGATGACCCTGAATTCTTCGCCTCTCTAATGTCAACACTTGCTCCCTGGTCTAAATTGCCAATATTGCTTGGTGGAGACTGGAATATTGTGCTTTTAAATGCATTGGATAGATCTGGCTGAGCCAGATTAAGGTCCTCACCTGGCCAAAAAGCCATACATGAGCTAATGTCTTTCTTGGGTCTTGTGGATCCTTGGAGGCTTTTACATCCTGAAGATAGGGAATATTCATTTCATTCTCTTCTGCATAATACTTTTTCCCGCATAGATTTTTTTCTTTTGTCAGTAGATCATATTCCAGAGGTCTCCATAGTTCATTATTCATCTAAGGCATCTCGGATCATCGGATGGACAATCTCCAATTAAATCTTTCACCAAATGTGCACAGAGACAGAATTTGGAAGCTTAATAATCAGCTTCTAAATTCAGAGGAATATGTTCATTTAATGCAAGATTTCATTAAGATATACATGGAGCACAATGCCTCATCGATGTCCAAAAAAGACTTCCTATGGGGATCCCTGAAATGTGCACTAAGGGGAGAACTAGTTCGTTTGGCAACCATACGTAAGAAACAAAAAAACACCAATCTCTCCTTAAAATTAAATCAAATAGCAGAGTTAGAGAAATCCCTCTCCCCTTCCTCTTCAGTGGAGGACTGGACTAAATTGGAATCTCTCCGGGGTCAGTATAATAAATTACTAGCTGAAAAAGCAGAATTTATGTTACTCTGTTTCAAAATTTCCTATTTCGACCAAGGCGAGAGGGCTGGAAAGTTACTAGCCTTGCAACTGCGTACTCAATTAGCTGAGAGAATAATTCCATCTGTTTATTCTTCCTCAGGTGAACTTCTTAGCTCCCCCCAGATATTGCGAATGCCTTTTGTGAGTATTATCAACAATTATACTCTGCCCCGGCAAATCATCAGCTTCTCCAATAATTGGAACTGTTTCTCCAAGACATCAATCAATCAATCAATCAATCAAATCTTTATTTATTCAGGCGAACATCGTTGAGCACAGCTCATTTGCAAGATGGACCTGATAAGGTCATGGTTCAATAACTGGTACATATACAGATATATTTAAAACACTTATATATACAGTACACAAAGGAAGAAGTCGATTAAAACATAACAGGACAAGGTAGGACATATGAAAAGCACACTAGACAATCCAATATATACATATCAACAATGGAGGTATCATGACATACATTCAACATGTGGCACCCAAAACTTCCAAGGTTCCTGGAAAAGCCAATGTAGACAAGGAGACACAGTGTTTGAGTGACTGAAAAATGGTGATCATAGCCTCTGATAAGTTACAAGGTAAGAAGGGGTATGAGGGACTAGAACAGGGGCTGGGGCTAGTACAAGAGGTGTATGGGAGTGATAAGGACTAAGGTAAAGGCCAGGAATTAGTGGGCGAAGATCATAGCCAGGAGTTGAGAGATCTGTGGAGATAAAATTATAGGGAACTGAATTGCCATAATATGAAGGCTGCCTGAGAGGGAGATCTGTGGAGATAAGTTATAGGGAAGTGAATTGCCAAATTATGATGACTGTCTGAGAGGGGGAGGGTTAGGAATGCGAATAAATTAGAACTTGTGGAAGCAGTTGCATTTATCTGGGAAGAGACTTAGATAAAGATGTTTGAAGGATGCTAATGATATAAGGTTGAACAGTTTCAGGGTCTTCTGTATAGTATTCCATGATATAGCTAGAGTATAGCTGATAGGAGGTCTCCCATGCCGGGTGTTGACTTTAGACACCCTTGAGCATGATGAAGTTGTGGCTTCTAGGGCATAGGGTACTAGCTGTGGCTTGTGTGAAGCAGTCTAATATATAGTTTGAAGCTTCTTAGTCAATGCTCTGTAAATCCATAATGCAGCATTTCAGTTTCTTCTGAGGTGTAGGGGCTTCCAACCGACTGCAGCATAGAGAGAGCAGTGATGAGTGTTAAATGGAAGATCTGTTATGAACCTTAGTGCTCTGTGGTATAGTGTATCCAATTTGCTTAGATAGGAGATGGGGCAGAGACGGTAAAGGAAATCTGCATAGTCAAGCACTGAGAGAAATGTGGCCTGGACCAATCTCATCTTGGAGTCTCTGGTTAGGAAGTGCCTTATTCTGAAGAACAGACCAAGCCTCTGGCGAAGCTTTTTTAGAAGTTCTTCAATGTGATCTACGTAGTCAAGCCTGCTATCTATCCACACACCCAAGTACTTGAATTTTTCTACATAATCAATGCTTTCTCCAAGGATAGTGGATAGCTGGGGGAGATTGTTTAGTGAGGAGGGACTTGTACGGCTTTGGTTGGAGAAAAACATTGCTTTTGTTTTCTTTGCATTTAAAAGAAGCTTTTTTTCCAATAGCTGATGTTGTAATAAGAAGAATTCTGCTTGTAGAATTTCACAAGCTGTAGCAGGCGATGGGTTGCTGACATATAAAACAGTGTCATCTGCAAACAGGTGAACAGTAGCTTTGGTAAGATTTGAATCAATATTATTAATATAAATGGCAAAAAGGATAGGGCCCAGAATAGATCCTTGTGGAACTCCTCTTAGAAGTGGTTTTAGTGGAGATAGATCACCTTCAGCTTTCACTTGTTGTGTCCTTCCGTGAGGTAACACCTGAACCATGTAAGGGAGGATGGATCCAGACCTATGGAATGCAAGGAATAGAGTAGCAGTTCATGGTCCACTGTGTCAAATGCCTTGCTTAGATCTAGAAATACAGCACAAACACTATTCTTTTTATCCAATTCGGTTTGCCAGTCATTCGTAACTTTAGCCAGTGCAGAAATAGTACTATGCCTAGTTCTAAACCCAGATTGTGCTGGATTTAAGAGATTAGTTTCTTCAAGGTATTCTCTTAGCTGGATGCTCACTAATTTTTCTAGCAGCTTGGATAGTACTGGAAGGATAGATATTGGCCTATAATTGTTGAGGTCCATGGGGTCCCCTGATTTCAGTAGGGGGAAAACTTGGGCTATTTTCCACATTGCAGGAATAGAACCAGATATTAGTGACAGATTAAAAAGATGTGTTAAAGGAACTGCAAGTGCATGTATTGCAATCTTTAGAAAGTAGGGGTCAAGGGAGTCTGCCCCTGCACTTTTTTTGATATCCATCTGCAAAATGAGATCCTCCACTTGTTTCAACAGAACCAGTTTGAAGGAGAAGGAGGAATCAGTTCTCCGAGTCCCTGTGTACTGGAAGCTTAATTGTGCACATAGCAGATTAGCTGGAGAGGTATCAAATGCAAGGCCAGCAGTTGTAAAATTATTATTGAAATGCAGCTCCCAGTACTGGCTGAACACCAGACTGATAAACTAAAAAGCCCCATTACTTTATCAGAGATTCTTGAAGCTATTGACTCTCTCTCTCTCTGTGGATAAGTCCCCCTGGCCCGATGGTTTCACAACTAATTTTTACAAAGTGCTAAAGGAAACCATAGCCCCTATACCACTGGAAACATTTCATTACCTGTTTGAGAATGGTCTATCAGATACTTCTCTGTCTTTTGCCACCATTGTGGTACTCCCAAAGCCTAATAAAGACCCTCTACGAATAAGCAACTATAGGCCCATCTCCCTCATTAATGTAGATTTCAATATCCTTGCTAAAGTTCTTTCCTCCAGACTTAGTCAGTTATGGGAGCATCTTATTAGTACAGAACAAGTTGGATTTATCAAAAACAGACTTTCTTCTGATCATTTCAGGAAACTAGCCTTTCTTTTTTCTGCATCCAGGGACTCAGACATACCTGCTGCTCTTGTGTCCCTGGATGCAGAAAAAGCTTTTGATAGGGTGTCATGGGAATATCTTTTTTTATTACTTTCTAAATATCACATACGCCAGGAATTTATACAATGGGTCAAAATATTATACACAGCACTGTCTGCCCAAATGCAATGCAATGGCATTTTATCTACTCCTTTTACCCCATCATGAGGTACGTGTCAGGTATGTCCTCTTCCCCCTACCTTTTTAATCTTTATCTAGAACCCCTTATTAGGAAAATTAATCACTCCCCACTCATAAAAGGCATACAAATAGGACACCCGGAATATAAGATATCTGCGTATGCAGATGATTTACTGCTTCATATTGCTAATCCTGCTCAATCCCTTCCAAAGGTATTCCAAATTATAGCACAATTTGAGTCTTTTTAAAATTATAAGTTAAACCTGACGAAAACAGAAATTTTTCTCCTTAATAAATATACTACGAAAGTTGATGTTGCTCATATGGGTATACAATGGAATTCTGAGAAACGGAAGTATCTTGGGATTTATCTCCACCCTTCTTCAAGAGTCATGAGACAACTCAATCTAGAAGATCTCATCAACACCTTAATAGAAGATTTTAAGCGTTGGTCAAAACTACCTCTAACTTTATGGGGGCATATGAGTATCATCAAAATGAACGTGCTGCCACGCTTGCTATACCCACTGCAAATGCTCAACCAGGCTCTCCCGCACTCATGGTTTTCTTGAGCACATGGCATTCTCAGTAAATTTATATGGCAAAGCAAAAAAGTCAGAAGAAGTTATTTAAAATTAACTAGACGGAAATTAGATGGTGGTCTCCAAGCCCCAAACTTTTATATATATTATTTAGCAATCCACCTGACTAGAATTCGTTATTGGTTACAGCCTAAATAATGTGCTGGTTATTTGCCTCCTTGGGTTAGGATTGAGCAGGATCTCTTTGATGACTTCGGCCTAGACCCGAAGACTTTACCTTTTATCTCACTTAAAAAGCTTTCAAAACCCCTACACATTACTCCTTTAAATTCTTTAATTCAGGCTCAACAGCAGTTAAGTGTTCTCAAGAAAGACAGGTTCAGGGACATAGCACAACCTCTGTTTTGTAATCCTAATTTGTTAATTGCCAGCAAGCCAATAAAATCCCAGCTCTTCTGGCCTCAAATAGGTATAGAGAGGGTGGATCAATTAGTGAGGGATCAAACAATGATTTCTTTTAAGGAAGGTTGTTCCCTTTTTAATTGGGAAAAAACTTCAATTTTCAAATATTTTCAGCTATCTCACATGCTGATGCAGCATTTTGGGACAGGAACTTGGCTTAGTCCTCTTTTCAGCGTACTACTCCCATACCTGGAGGTTATACCATCTTCTCATTTAATATCTTATTCTTGTAATTTTATTCTCATGACTGTGACCCTTTCAGATAATCAAAGATTTTACCAATGGGATAGGGTCACTCAGGTACTCTCTAATTCTAGAGATTGGTCCTTAATTTGGGCACATCTTACATTAAATGGGACAAGTATAGGTACATGCAGTTCTGTATAATACACAATCTATATTATATTCCCTCCAAATTACGTTGATTAGGTTTCGTATCCACTAGCCAATGCTCTAAATGTCATCAAGCTGCTGCAGATCTAAGTCACATGTTATGGTCCTGTGAAAAGATTGCTACCTTCTGGCATAGTATTGAAAATAGGCTAAATCCATTATTAGCTTTGTCAGGTAGTTTTAATATAGAAACCTGTCGTATAGGTGACTACACTTCAATACCAGGGGGCAACCAGAGACCTCACATGGCACTAATTTCAGCATGTGCAAAAAAAGTTATACCAAGACATTGGTTGGACTTAACTGCCCCAAATTATCTGGAATGGTTTAATGAAATGCTGTTCACTTTGCAGGCTGAATTCACAATAGCAAAGCTGTCAAATGGTATGAATAAAAACAGGAAAAGATGGGAACCTCTTTATACTCTTCTCACAACCAATTAATCTTGCTTTTTTCATTTAATTTATTTCTTCTATCATTTACTTCTTATGAGGCGTTTTCTGGGTTACTGACCCTATATGAAAACCAAATTTATTTGCTATCGCTGTTCTACTCTGTAACCTTTCCATTTGTGTTTCTGTTAGGCAGTGATTGTATGTAAGCAAACCATAGCTTGGGTCATATGTGATTGGTGGCAGACATGGGTGGGTGGGGCTGTGGGTGATGGGTGGGGAGGGGATTAAGTAAGCAACAAACAGTTGCAGTTTTTCTCCTTGTTGTAAATGTCTTTTACATTTTTCACTTTGATGTCTTGGTTGTTACTGCCTGCTTACTAAAAAATCAATAAAGTATATTAAATCATAAAATAAATTTGCACCGTATGTAAATTAACCTGCTGTAGAAGATTAAAGGGTGGATGTGTATTGCATTTTGATGATTGGAGCAGAACACAGTGGAGCACAGCAAAAGGCATGTAGTAAGCTGCGAGTAGGCATTTAGACAGGTGCTGAAGAGCGGGTAGAAAAGTCAGTACTACACTGCCAAGCATCAGAACTTTGGCAAGATTTTTGGTGATACAACTGAGACATTTTGTCTGCGTCTGCAACAAGAAACTAACAAGGCTGAAAGTGACATAGATTTGGAAAAAAAGCCATGCTGTGAAGACTCAAAGTGATTTGCTGTGGCAGCTGAATCTGAACTGCATAGTGAATAAAATTCCCACAGTGCAAGTAAGTGTTGTGGGTTTTATTATTTGTTTCATGTATGCTGAGAAGTTCTTGTTGCTGCAACTTTTTTTTATGGTGGTATTGTTTTGTCCTTGTATTGAAATTGCTGCATGGTATTGAAATTTGATTCTATTTCTCCCTTTTTGCTTCTTCTTGTGTAGTGGAGATAAAGAAAGATTTGTTGTTGCTTGACCCATTTGAATTTGGGAAATATAAACAAGAATGCACACTACGGCAGGACCCAAAGGGACATTACAGTTCAAGATTGATTTAAGGGGCTTATTGCAAGAGGCTATCTTTTAGCGGCAGTGGAGATTGGATTTGCACAAGTTTTGATGCAACTCCTCTTAGAAAGAAGCATGTGTTAAATTCTTCTGGACTTAAGAAATTGGACATTTTAGTGGGCCTAAAGTCTATGTAGTTTTCAATAATGTTTATTGGATAACTGTGTATTACTGAGAGCAGGAAGAATTTAAGCTATCTTTTGACTGGTGTTAATCAAGAAATAGAACTGTATAATTTAGACAAATCAAAATTACTAGCTTTTTAGAAATCTGAAGGCAGTTGTAATTAAGGTTTAGTGCAGGTTTTTATCTGCAGCCTGAGCAGCAAGTGGTGGGTGAGTGCTGCAGAATGCTGCAGAAAAGGCTAGTAGGCATTTAAAGGATAAATGTTGTGGAACAAAAAAGCAGAAAAAGGATAAAAAGAAAAGCAAAGGCAAAAAGAAAGAGTTAAGGCAAAAGGCTAAGAAAAAGGGTGATTCTAATAAAATTACGCAGTTTTTAAATCGACAAGAAGAACATATGGAGCTAAGAGGGAACAAGAGGATAGTAAGAAAGAAGTATGATTCCAAAATGTTGTCATCTCCAATAAGAACACAAAATGAGGTTGGATACTCATGTACTCATCTACTAATGAATTTCATTAGGAATATGGAAGAAGAACCAGAAAAGGTGGAAGTAGCTAAGGGGGATAATAAAACATGTGTGACTGGGCCAGAGTTACATATTTCTGACTTGGATAGCATGGATTGGAATATAGTGAAAGATTATGTTAATGTTAATGTTAATTTAGTGACTAATGATAGTTTGTTAGTTAACAAAGGAAAACCAATTCCAGGAAAAAATAAACTGTCTAATGAGCCAATTGGTTTAGTAAGCCCAATTAACAGAATGGAAAATCAGAGTGGCAAGAGAGGTACTTACCTAGAAAAATATGAATCTTTTTTGACACCCTATATTAAATATTATAATATTCATGCCTTAATAATTCATGAAACAGGTAAGAGAATTCCATCCTTATGGGAAAAAGAGACACGGGATAAGGCTGCTTTATCAGCTGATAAAATTATTAATGATGAAGAATATGGTAGCCCTAGCCATATTTGTAATAATAGGCTGGAAGGTAGTGAATGGAATGAATCAATATTTAGAATTATTTTGGATTTTAAAAAAGAACAACACTTTAGGAATGTCCAACTCCTGGAATTGGTTACAATTTTTCGTGTTTATTTTGGACCTCTATGTAAACAATAAAAATAAATATGAACATGGGGGGAAAAGGTAAAACACAAATAAATGATGACATCTGTTTAACTCAAGAACAGGATGATGTAAGTAAAAGCCTTAATCGGTCTAGGGAGTTAAGTAAAGAGGTAACTATAGTAAGTGGAAGTGATAAAAAGACAACAAAGACAATAACTAAGGAAATTGCTGAAAATGAAATAAAAGAAATACATCTCTTAGTTAAAGATCTAAATCAAAGAAAAAACAGATTAAGGAAAGTAATGGACTACAGAAAGGAAAAGAGGAAGATAGGGTAAGATCTATGATGAACAGTAAAGTACAGACAAAGGGGAAACTAGAAAGGCAGGATGAAGTGAGTGGTAAAAAAAAGGATGATAAGAAACAAGTGGCAATGGAAAAGAAGATAGAATCATTAGCAAAGAAAAAAGTAAGATTCAGTGCAAGGACCAAAAAAGGAAGAAGTTAAAAGTGATGTGTCGATAAAAGAACAGAAGAATGATCGAATAGCTAAAGGAGATGTACTGCCTACAATATATGTGAATGGGTTGCCGAAATCAGAAATGAAAATAATTACATGTTGAAGCTAGCAGTTTATAATGTGCTTAAAGGCATATTGGGTCATAAAGTGAAATAGCATGATCTAAAGTCTACCTATCTATATAAAGCCATCCCAGCAAAAGATTGGATTTGTGTAGTACTTAAAGATGGGAACAAAAGAAGAAAAATACTGGCAAATAAAGAAAGACTTGCAGAAATAGGGGTTTTACTCACCGTTACTGTAAGAGAAAGTCAAAAATTACAGATAAAACAGGATAGTAAGATTATTAATGGGATAGCATGTGAGGACATAGGAAAAGATAAGGACTTAAATGGTTATAAACAACCAAGGACAACGGCATATATGACACAAATTGAGATAGTGCACAACATAGGAAGTGATGAAAAAGAAGTACTTAATAAAAGAGATAGGAGACAACTGGGGAGCAGGATTAATAGCTTGGACATATTAGAGCTAGATGAGAAAACATAGGAGAGTGATGTATTGGAAAATGTATATACAGTGAGCTCTGTTAGTGGCAAAAGTATGTTAAGCTTACAGGAAGTGTCTAATTGACCAGAGTTGGACAATAAAGGGAAAGATCTTACAAAGCTGCTTAGTTGGAATGTGGCAGGGTTGAAAGAGAAATGAATAGATAAAGATTGCCTTGCATGGATGAAAAAATTCTCAATATTATTACAAGACCCTTGGTTGAAAAAAAGGACGAATTACATTATTGAAGGGCTTTACCTCATGGTCAGTAGCAGCCACATGGTTGAAAAGATTTGGACATCCAAAAGGTGGCCTAATGATCTTGGTAGCTATATCATTAAAATGTTGAGCTATAGAGGTTAGTGCTGCTTCTGAGTATTTCATGTATGGTGTTATAATAAATGAGGAACACATGTGGGCACTCTATAATATCTATATACCCCCCAAATTAAAGTTACAAGAATATAAGTCTGTATTGAATTTTATAGGAAATAATCTAGAGTCAGTTAAAGGAAAATTTATAGGCATTAAGATAATAAAAGCAGGGGACTTTAATGTACATGTGGGGAATATGATAGAAGAACAGACACATGATTGGTGTCTTGATGATGCCATGAATATTTCAGTAAGAAACTCTAAAGATAAGGTCATATCTAACAGAGGCAAGTGTGTTATACAATTTTGCGAGAGATTCGGCTTTAGACTGTTAAATTGTAGAACTAATGGTGACTGGATGGGAGAATTCTCATTTCTGACAATAAATGGAGGGAGTGTGTAAGATCTATGTATGGTCAAAGCTGCTGATTATAATTCAGTTGAGATGTTTAAGATAATGAAACTTTGGGATAGCGATCATTTCCCTCTTATATGCAATTTAAATATAAATATAGGATTGAGAAAAAAATATGTAAGTGTAGAAAACCAGGTAGATGGGCATATGTGTATCATGTATGGCAAAAGGATTAAATGGAATGGATATGCAAAGCAGACAATGGACAATTTGTTTAGTAATAGGCAATTAGAAAGTGTAGTAAAAAACACAGCTGATAACTTAAGGATAGGGGAATGTAGGATTGAGATGTATGATGAGTTAGTAATTAACATTGTTGAAGCCCTAAGAGACCAGAAAAGATCAAAAAATTATTATATATAGGAGCAGAACATCCATGGTATGACAAGGACTGTCATATATTAAGGAATGAACTAAAAAAGTGGGGAAAATAAGAATAAAACAACCATCAGTAGTTGTTATGAAGGCTTTCAAGATGCTGAAAGCAGAATATAGATACATAATAAGGGAAAAAAAGGCAAATTATAAAAAAAGACCATAGGAAGAACTCCAAGTAAGTATAGTTAATAGAGACATGAAGTCATTTTGGACTTTGATTGCCTTTGGGTGTAATAAGGACAAGGTGCAATATAACATTGTGGGTATGATTCCTGAAGATCAATGGATTAAACACTTTACTAATATTTATGAATTTGTGAACAAAGATTGTAAAGAGGACAAATTGGATAAAGAAAGTTTAAAGATTATGGCCAATAATAATATTTCTGTCTTTGGGTTTGAGGAAGTTAAAAATGCAATTAATGCACAAAGAAAGAATAAGGTTGCTGAGGGAGATGGTGTCCCAGTAGAATTATTACAAAATCATTTAGACTTATAAGCTAATAGTCTTACACCAGTCTTTAATGATATAAATACCTCTCTTTTGTTACCTCAAACTTGGAATAAGGGAATAATTGTATGCCTTTTTTAAAAAAGGAGATAAACAGGACCCAAAATGTTATCGTCCTATATATTTGTTGCCAGTAACACAGAAAATATATTCCAGATTGATTCTAGAAAAGTTGCTCAATTAGGTAGAGGAAAATGAGTGTATATCAAAATTCCAGTGTGAATTTAGGAGACAGTGTGGAACTATGGATTTGGTGTTCACATTCAATTACCTTATTGATAATTTTGTGAGGAACAAAAAAGAGCTTTGTATGTTGGCTTCATTGATATTAAATCAGCAATTGATCAAGTAAATAGATATAAATTGTGGGATATTCTGGATAGTTTGAAAATAATTGATCAACATTTGCTGGCTATCTTAAAAATGTTGCATATAAATACTACAACAAATATTAGGTATGGTTGAGATGGGGTGCTGTCTAAAGAAATTTAAATCTCTTGAGGTGTGAAACAAGGATGCCTATTGGCACCGCTTCTTTTTAATTTATATATAGAAACATTGATCAATACTATTAAGCTGACCGATTCCTTTG
The DNA here is from genome assembly GCA_016271365.2 of Neoceratodus forsteri. NCBI lineage: Eukaryota > Metazoa > Chordata > Ceratodontiformes > Ceratodontidae > Neoceratodus > Neoceratodus forsteri. Next base: position 1,038,996,946 of record CM057453.1, read on the forward strand.
CTCCTAAGATAAATAATGTGTTAATTCAAATACTCTTATATGCAGATGATGCAATAGTGATTTCACAAATGCCTATAGGACTACAAAGAACAATATTAAATATTATGGAGTCATTGAAGTCTTTAGATTTGGAACTGAATGTGAGTAAATCAAAAATCATGGTGATTGGACAAAAGAATGGGAATGGCGGTAAAAACTGGGTAATAGGAAATAGTAAAATTGAGGAAGTTGCAGAGTATAGATACTTGGGGTATTTTTTGATAAGAAAGCATCCTGGATGCAGCATTTAAGTGAGGTTATGTCCAAAGCATATAAAACATCTGGTGCAATTAGAAGTTTTGCTAATAAATTTGTAAATAATTAATTTGCCGCTTCAAAGAAAACATTTGATACCAAGTATATATGTCAGCTGCTATATGGGAGTGAAAGATGGGGGCTTTATTTGGATAAACAGAATGTAGAGGTGATACATAACTCATTTGTGAGAACAACTCTGAATTTACCTAGAGATTGTTCTGTTAGTTTTGTAAGAGCAGTAACTGGGACACTACCTATAAAAACCAAAATTGTGATCCATGCCACAGAATGGTTGGGTTAAATCCTAAAACTGAAGGATGATAGGCTTCCAAAGTTGTGCTGGAATGATTTTAAAAATAAACAAACAAATGGAGTAAATACTGGTTGGTCTGTGAAATCAAACGAGGTGTTGTCAAAGGCTGGCTTTGGGGAAATCTGGAATGGGAATATGGCTAATAACATTGACTCATTTGTGAGTGAGGTAACTGTAAGGTTAAAAGATATTGCAATGCAAGAAGATATGTGTAGAATCCATGTGATTGATATGCATAGGCTATGCTCTAGTATTAAAATAAATTGGGGTATTGAGAAGTACTTAATAAAATGCGAAAAATGTAAGCATAGGAATTTGTTGTGTACGATAAGACTGGCCAACTTGGACAACACATTCTTCAACTTACATAATAAACTTTATGGTATGAGTATAGAAAAGAGTAAATGTGCTACTAAAAAGGATCTAGAAATTGAGCATGTACTAACTGAATGTATATTATGGCAAGAAAAAAGAAAGAACTGTCTTAATCCATTAATTGATTGACAGGGAGATTATTTTATAAAGATGCTGTAAATTTTGAATGATATTAAGTATATGTATGGGTTAGCAAGATTCTTTGTCACTAAAACTTAAACTAGTTGGGATGAGACACATTTTATGGTGTATTGTTTGATATATAAGAAGTGTCCATGTTTATTTATATTGTGATTTTATGGATGTTACAAATGCATGTTTTATACATTTTTTCTATTCTATGAAAGAATCTAATCTAATCAATTTAGTTTAAATAATTAACAATGATACCATACTTTGTACAAACAGTCTAAGGAATGTGGAAATGTTTTGTTATATACATCAAGTTATGTAAGTCCCCTCTCCGTATGCAAATATTTTATTAGAGGGAAACTATGCAAGCTCATGTAGCAGTAAACACAAACATTTGTCAATACCGAATGTTTGCTTGCTGGCATTAGCAGTGGAAGTGCAGGAGTTAGACATATGCAGTATAGAAATGGCAGTAAAGTATTGAACTGACACCAACTCCACCCCCACCCTGCAGAGATGGACAGGCATTGGGGTGTGCCTTTGGCTTGTCACCCATGACGGTCATGACATTTCTCCTCACCCTATCCTGCAGACACTGAAAAGTGTTGAGGTGTGCCTTGGGTGTTTGGACTTTACATTCACCTCATTCCATAAGGAAATATGATGACATGGGTGCAGTATAGGAGAATGGGGTGAACTCTGGGGCCAAAGGGACCAAGGTGCACCTCGATGCCTGTCACTGGCTGCAGGGTGGGTGTGGGAGTGGAATGGCATGAGCATTACTGTCGGAAATCTCAAGTCACACCCCTGATGCCTGTCAGTCCCTACAGAGTAGGGCATTATGGTCAAAAACCCTAATGCCCTGGACATTTCTTGGTATTTTTACTCCAAGTTTTTAACATGGGCTTTTTGTGACCCCACCACATGAACAGTGACACTATCAGTTTGTTAGCTGAAAGATGATTTTTGCACAGCAACTGTGCCATTCAGTGCCACAGGTGCAAGAACTCATTTTGAACAGGATAGGAAAAGTGACAGCTGTACTGTTCACGAGGAGGTGTAAAAAATGGCAATGTTGAAAATCTGGAGTAGACATATAAAAAAACTGGTGAAGCCACAAGTGTGCGTAAGGAATTTTTACAGCAGATTTTCAACATAGGTATTTTGGGACTCTGCTCATGAACAGTGTCATTGTGATTTTCTTAATCTGTCCCAAACACTGATTTCCAACAGCGACCGCGCTGTTCTTCACTGGAAGTACGAAAACACATTTTGGCCAGGGTGTGAAAAATAACAGCTGTACTGTTCATAAGGAGGTGTGGAAAAATGGCAATGTTACAAATCTGGACTGAAAATAAATTCGTAAACGTACAAGTGAGCATGGAAACTGCACAATGCACTCTCGTAACACAGTCATTTTATGGACTTTTGTCACCAGATTTTCAACATAGCCATTTTAAGACCTCTGCTCATGAACAGTGTCACTGTGATTTTCTTAATCTGTCTCAAACATTCATTCCACACACCGACTGTGCCAGTGGGTGCTACATGTGTGAAAACACATTTTGGTCAAGATGTGAAAAATGACAGCTATACTCTTCATAAGGACGTGTGGTAATATGGCAATGTTGAAAATCTGGAGAGAAAATATTAAAAATTCTCCAAGTTATGAGAGTTCGTAGGAACTGGGCAATTCATGCTCATGAAACAGTCATTTTGGGGAATTTTTTCACCAGATTTTTAACATAGGGTTTTTGGGGGCCTACCTCATCAGCTGTGACACTGTTGTTTCATTAATCAGTCCTGAAAGGTGGTTCCATGCAACGACCGCAAAGTCACCTTTTGGGACTAAATAACAAAATGACAGTGGCTGAGTTTATGAGGTGGGATCCCAAGAACCCCATGTTGAAAATTTGGGGAAAAAATTCCCAGAAATGGTCAAGATATGCAGCAAAGTTGAAAATCCCCCATTAATGTCATTATACAGCTTACCAGCATTTCTTCAGTTCTCAGTTGGCATTGAAGAGTGCAGCCATGTTCCCGGTCAACCAAAGATCATCATGCCAGCCTCCAGAGGTAAGTATGGGGTGGGGGTGTGGGGAGGTGGGGTGCACAAAGGTGGGCATGGGTTAGGGAGGGGCAAGAAAGTCAGGAGGGACCGTTTTCTTTGTTATAGGTGTTTTTTTAAAAGACAAGGCAGGACTTTGACATGTTGGGTGGGTGCCCACCGTGGCACCTGGAAGTTTGTTTGGGGGGGCACTGCAGCCAATGAGGGATTGGGCACCCTTGTGGGCCATACAGATTTTTGCCACATTGGAGTGGGCTCCCAGCGTGGTACCTGGAAGTTTGTTTGGGGAAGCACTGGAGCCGACAGGTGATTGGGTACCCCCATCAGCCATACAGTGTGCAGGGGTGGAGGGGAGTGCATGAGCATGCTGGGGTCAGCTCCCAGTGTGCTACCTGGGTGTTTGTTTGGGGGGCACTGGAACCAACTGGGACTGGGCTGTTCCATCAGAAAAAAATGAGCTGTCTATGACAGCAGTTCAGATGCAGTGCTGACGTGTGGGCAATCTGCATACAGCTGATGGCAGTATGCAAATTGCCTACCGAGCTGACAGCAGTATGAAAAATGCCTACATGTTACCACCACTGATTGTAGTGGTAGTTTTCTCTGAACTGTATGCTACTGCATCTGAATGGCTGTCATAGACAGCTTGAACATTCATTGGTGTGGTGCAGCCACACCTGCAAAAAGGAGCAGGGCATTGGAAGCAGGGGTGACACACCTATGAAAACTCATATGGTGGCACTATTTTTTTTTTTTACCTGCTTCTTTCCGCCAAGCTATCCACCCAGATCACAGCCCCCTCCGCTCCCAGTCCCACATGTAGCCACAACTCCCAGATACTCCCTGGATTACCCCACAAGGCAGGGTTGCAGCACCGGCCCAAATGCCGCAGACAATGGGATAGGTCTGGGAGCTGGCCTGGGAGCTCACTAGAGTGGAGGGGAAGGCATCATCCTGGTGGCCAGCTGCATGATTTTTTCTCCTTTTAGGTGGGGGCCGGGACGTGCAATGACTACCTGCATCTGCCCCACCCCCGAACTTGCTTACGCATTGGCGCTTGTGGTGCACCCCAGCCTCCGCTGGGTTTTCCCACAGTGCCGATCATTCCAGAACCCTTCCCCAGAGAAGGAGAGCAGTCATGGGATGCTCAGTCCTTCTCCTCTGGCCAGCCTTCCAATGACCCAAGTCAGTTTCTGAACCCGGGTTACCAGCAGTGGTGGCACTATGTTTCTTGCACATGCGTGCAAGCAAGCATAGTAAATGGAGGATTTTGGAAATACTGTATCTACTTTCACAGCAGCAAGTTGCAGATGAAAATCTCTTGAACAAAGTATCTTTCTCTAGGCATAAAACTCAGTAAACAAAAAAGAAAAGTCACGAATACCATTCAAACTATTCAAAAATGTAAACAGAATGTCAAGGAATTTACTGTAAAAGAAAATAAGCAACACAAGACCAACAAACATGTATCAGAATTATTTTGGCATTGGTCAGTTTCTATTATTGTATCATCTTATTAATTTGGTAGTAATATCTGCAGTAGTTACTGAGTAGGACATAATTGGGTAGATCCTTAACCTACTAATGAGCTCATACATTTATGGATATATATATATATATATATATATATGTATTCTATGCAAAAAACTGCATTAATGCATCATTTAGGGTTAAAACACAAAAGATAAGGAAATGAAACGTTTAGGGTTGACCCCTCACCCCAGACCTTCCCATTATACCGAGCTTGACAGCTGACGGGATGTGTCCTTGAGGTTGTGAGGCCTACATCTCACCCCATTCCATGTGTAATCATATTCACAAGCCACAAAACAGAAGAATGGGATGAGATTTAGGCCTCACAACCCCAAGGTCAGCTGTCAATCTCGGGATGATGGGCAGGTCTGGGGGAGGGGTCAACCCTAAACATTTCATTTCCTTACTTTTTGTGTTTTAACCCTAAGTGATGCATTAAAGCAGTTTTTTTGCATAGAACTTCCTTACTTTTTGAGAAAGAATATAAAAGTAAAAAGAAGCAGAAGTTGGTAGGAGCGCGGGCCCTTCAAGACCCGCACTCCCACTAACTTGTAAATCTCTGCATAAGATAGGACTACAAGTACTGAATATCATATGTATTGCTGGGGGCTCAAATGAGTGGGAGCATGGGGCCTGAAAGCTCCCACCACACTGAAAGAAAGGAAAGTGTCAGTCATCAGAGTGACATAATTCAACACCTGTTTACATCTCAGACAAATAACCAGTGGAAATTACCTCCATGGCAGTAATGCTAAGCATCCTATAAATGTGAAGCCAGTACCCAAAGTGTGTCATGCAATATGTTCACAGAAAATGTAATTTCCAACAGCTAAACACCATAATTGATGTGTACAGGACATCTGCTGAAGATCCTCTAAATTTCAGTGTAAAAGACAAAACCGTTTCTGAGATACAACATGTGAAAGTTTGGGATTTTCATTCATCAGAGTGCAGAGTTCTGCACCTGTTCAGATTTTAGACACCTAACGACTGAAAAGTACATCCATGGCAGGAAGGCTAGCTACCATATACATTTCAAGCAACTCCGAGAATGGAAAACGCTGTCTGCCAAATGTAAATTGTGCCATGCAGTATCTCTGCAGAAAATGTGTTGTCCAACGCATAAGCACCATAATTCACATCTACAGCACATGCCGTCAACGCCCTTCAAATTTCAATTAAAAAGACCAAACCATTTCCAAGATATTTAAAGTTAAAGATTGTCAAAATTGGACTATCTGTTGCAATTCAATGTGGCCATCTAGTCCCTTCCTCGTGATCAAAGATCATGATCAAAGAATCTCACGGTCAAAGAATTTGCAGGCTCATGATCAAAGAATAAAAAATAGTAAAACTAAATCTTTAGGCACAAATACATGAAACCACCACCATGCCTCAATAGAACAAAGCCCACTGAGCAAAACTCACCCTCATTTGTGTTTATAGCCCACCCCTGAGCTGAGAAAAATGATTTTTTCAACTGCCCATCTAGTCCCACCCTCACAACCAAAGATCGCAGTCAAAGAATCTCATGATCAAAGAATTTGCAGGCTCGTGATCAATGAATTTGCAGGCTCATGGTCAAAGAATAAAAAATGGTGAAACTTGAGTTTTAGACAAAAATACATGAAACCACCACCATGCCTCAATAGAATGAGGCCCCCCGAGCAAACACCACCCTCATTTGTGTTTATAACCCACTCCTGAGCTGGGAAAAAATATTTTTTATAACTACCCATCTTGTTCTGCCCTCATGGTCAAAGATCACGGTCAAAGAATCTCACGATCAAAGAATTTGCAGGCTTGTGGTCAAAGAATAAAAAATTATGAAACTTGAATTTTAGGCAGAAATACATGAAACCACTGACATGCCTCGATAGAACAAAGCCTCCTGAGCAAAACCCATCCTCATTTGTGTTTGAAACCCACCACTGAGCAGAGTAAAATGAGTTTTTCTAGTCTCAGCCTCACAATCAAAGATCACAGTCAAATAATCTCGCGATCAAGAATTTGCAAGCTCACGATCAAATATTGTTAGCGTGTTGCAATCAAAGAATTAAAATTTAAAAACTCTATTATTTGACCAGTTTGAAGGAAACCATGGCCATGGGTCGATAGAATGAAGCCCCCTGAGTAAAACCCATCCAAGATTTACTTCAGGAGTGACCCCTGAGCCGAGATATTTGAATTTGTCTGACGGCAAAATTAAAACAAGATGGCGGCCATCACGATCAAAGAATTCTGGCGATCAAAGATTCTTTGACTGTGGGGCTGCAAATTCTTTGATTGTGCGGAAGGACCAGATGGTCAAAACCCCATTCTTTGTTCGCAAAATAACCATATAAATTTTCCCTTTGACTTATAATGGGAACTTACTACTTTAATAACTTTTGAATGGATTCATATTTTTTCACTAAACAAAAAGTGGCATGTTTGTTCACTGAAGCTCTTTCAGACAAGCCAACTCACAGAGCAGCACACCACATGATGGCTGTGCAGTGCCACGCACAAAATTCCCCAAACTGCTCACATAACTGGTGAAAAGTACATTTTTCAGCATTTTGGTGCACAAAGACCATAAGTCCGACCAAAACAATATTTGGCAGATCAAAAGATCTATCATGCCCCACCATGCATACCAGATTTCATACAAATCTGTTGAACAGGTCCAAAGTTATTAACATGCAAAAGCTTGAGTTTAACATAGAAGTGGCTTCATAATTTTTTATTTTTATTTATTTTTATTTATTTTGTTCTTGGATTACAAATACTTTTGAGCCAAGGCACTTTTACAAAGGTTCCACATCAATTGAAGCACAGTACAAAAGATACAATAGAAGCAATAACATTGTGGGTGATACAGAACAATTGGAGCAGTAATTATAAAAAAAAAGCACACATTTAGAGAGCGTTGTCCAAAGTTTGGCACAGAGCAGCAATAACTAGGAGAGGGGTACATAAACAGTGGGGAGAGGCAGGAGGCAGGGTGGGCACAGTAGCTGCCGGAGGCAATTGTCAGACATACAGGAGAAGTGCTGGCAAGATGGGGGGGTAGGGAAAGAGAGAGTAGAGAAAAAAAGGTGTGTGGGAGTTGGGAAAAAAGAAAAGAGGGGGAGGCGGACAGATAGGCAGATTGGAGATAGAGCAGGTAGGAGATAAGTGTAATGAAGGGGCACAGTAAGGCTGTTGGAGGTGGCAGGCTAGTCTGATTTAGGTGAGGCAATCACAGGAGTCGGAGGCAGTGAGATAACCTTAAATATAGGGGCGCAACTGCCCCCATATAATACATATGTATATTCTATGCAAAAAAATGCGTTAATGCATTATTTAGGATTAAAACACAAAAAGTAAGGAAATGAAACATTTAGGGTTGACCCCTCCCCCCAGACCTGCCCATCATCCCGAGATTGACAGCTGACAGTGTGTGTCCTTGGGGTTGTGAGGCCTAAATCTCACCCCATTCCATGTGTGATCATATTCACAAGCCACAGAAAAGAAGAATGGGATGAGATTTAGGCATCACAACCCCAAGGACTTATCCCATCAGTACTTAATCTCGGGATGATGGGCAGGTCCTGGGGGGAGGAGTCAACCCTAAACATTTCATTTCTTTACTTTTTGTGTTTTAACCCTAAATGATACATTAGCCCAGTTTTTTTGCATAAAATTTCCTTACTTTTTGAGAAAGAATATAAAAGTACAAGGTTGCGGAAGCTGGAGGAAGCACGGGGTCTTCTGGCCCCGAGCTCCCACCAACTTGTAAATCTCTGTGTAAGATAAGACTACAAGTACTGAATATTATATGTATTGCTTGGAGTGCATATGAGTGGGAGCATGGGGGCTGAAAGCTCCCACCACATTGAAAGAAAGGAAAGTGTCAGTCATCAGAGTGACATAATTCAACACCTGTTTACATCTCAGACACATAACCAGTGGAAATTACATCCATGGCAGTAACACTAGGCACCCTATAAATATGAAGCCAGTACCCAAAGTGTGTCACACAATATGTCCACAGAAAATGAATTTTCCAACAGCTAAACACCATAATTTGGCCAGCCCAGTGGCGCTGAGGGCTGAAGTGCTGGACGCCATACCTCGTGCCATGCCGGCAGCCTGGGTTTCAGAGCGAGCACGGGTTGCCGAGGGCTGGCAGGGGAGGAGAGGGATTGAGCAGCCAATCGACTTCTTTTCTTCTCTGGGGAGGAGGGGTCCACAATGGTCAATGTCTGACTGCTCCCTGGCAGAGGCTGGGGGTCAGGAACACACGTCTCACACTGGGGAGGAGTTGAGGGCAGAAGCCTGGCTGAGGACACGTATGGACGCATGCATGCTCATGACCGCTGGCACCATTGCATGCCCTCCAACTCAAGGAATTTGGAACAGAGAAAATGGCACTGGTCACAGCAGCTTGATGGCCGTTAGGTGGGTAGCCCGGCTCCAAGAGCTCACTGCAGTGACTGGATCCTGTGTCAGTGGAGACAGGGGGTCTCTCCACTACCCCACCACAGGAGTCAAGCTGTGGGGGCATGCAGTGAGCTCCAGGTGGGAGCTGGAGTGATCTGGGCGGTGGCTGGAAGGAGGAGGATGCCTGGACATGGATGGAAGACCAGAGACCAGGTAAGAAAAATGACCAACTAAAAAAAAAAATAAACACCATAATTCACATGTACAGGACATCTCCTGAAGACCCTCCAAATTTCAAAGTAAAAGACAAAACCATTTCCAAGATACAACATGTGAAAGTTTGAGAGTTTTCATTCATGGAGTGGAAGAGTTCTGCACCTGTTCAGATTTTAGACACCAAATGACTAAAAAGTACATCCATGGCAGTCAGACTAGCTACCGTAGACATTTCAAGCCAGTTCAAGAATGGAAAACACTATCCGCCAAGCGTAAACTGCACCACACAATATTTCTGCAGAAAATGTAATGTCCGACATATAAACAGTGTAATTCACATCTACAGCACATGACGTCAACACCCTCCAAATTTCAACTAAAAAGACCACATCGTTTCCGAGATGTTTGAAGTTAAAGATTGTCAAAATTGGCCTATCTGTTGCATTAAAATCAGGCCATCTAGTCCCTCCCTCATGATCAAAGATCATGATCAAAGAATCTCGCAGTCAAAGAATTTGCAGGCTTATGATCAAAGAATTTGCAGGCTCATGGTCAAAGAATAAAAAATGGTGAAACTCAAGTTTTAGGCAGAAATACATGAAACCACCACCATACCTCAATAGAACAAAGCCCCTTGAGCAAAACCCACCCTCATTTGTGTTTATAACCCACCCCTGAGCTGAGAAAAATGAGTTCTTCTAGTCTCAGCCTCATGATCAAAGATCGTGGTCAAACAATCTAGCGATCAAAGAATTTTCAGGCTCGCGATCAAAGATCGTTAGCGAACCACAATCAAAGAATTAAAATGTTATAAACTCTAATTTTTGGCCAGTTTGAAGGAAACCACAGCCATGGGTTGATTGAATGAAGCCCTTGTGTATAACCCATCCAAGATTTACTTCAGGAGTGACCCCTGAGCCGATATATTTGAATTTTTACGATGGCAAAATTAAAACAAGATGGCGGCCGTTGGGATCAAAGAATTCTGGCGATCAAAAATTCTCTGACTGTGAGGCTGCAGATTCTTTGATCGTGAGGAGGGACCAGATGACCAAAACCCCATTCTTTGTTCGCAAAATAACCATATAAATTTTCCCATGGACTTACTGTATAATGGGAACTTAAAACTTTAATAACTTTTGAATGGATTAATATTTTTCACTAAATGAAAAGCGGCATGTTCATTCACCGAAGCTCTTTCAGACAAACCAACTCAAAGAGCAGCATGCCACATGACGGCCGAGCAGCGCCACACACAAAATCACCCAAGCTGCCCACATAACTGGCGAAAAGTGCATTTTTCAGTGTTTTGGTGAGCAAAGACCATAAGTTCAACCAAAATGAAATTTGGCAGATCAAGACATCTACCATGCCCCACCACACATAGCAAATTTCATGCAAATCTGTTCAATGGATCCAAAGTTATTAACAGGCAAAATTTTGAGTTTAACATAGAAGTGGCTGTATAACCCTAAATATAGGTGCGACTGCACCCCTATAATAAATATTTATATATATATATATATATATATATATATATATATATATATATATATATATTATGGTAGCACGGTAGTGCTACCATAGTTAGGTTGAGGGGCCATTTCTATGTTAAACCCAAAATTTTGCACCTTAATAACTTTGCAAACTGCTTGACGTAATTTGGTTGAAATTTGAATACCTGATCAAGAACCATAGGCCTTGAATCTGTCAAGTTTTGTACCAGTCAGGTACACACAACTGCGAGGAGTTATTAAGCGTGATCTGTGCTCGCGTTTCGCGGCACCTGGAATTCTACGGTGGCGTGTACAGGTCGCACAGTTTGCGTGACCGGCCCAAAATCTTCAGGGAACATGCAGCTGGGGTCCCCAATGTGCCTTTCAAAGATTTGGTGAAAAAATATTAAACGGTTCAAAAGTTATTCAAAAAACAATTTCCCATTATAAGTCAATGGGAAAAGTTAACAAAAAGTTCGACAGTGTCGCAAATGCATTTTTACTTTTGCAAATGGGCCTGTTACTTTCACAAATCCACCATTTTGTTTTCAGTCGGTGATCATAAAAATGCTTGGCATTTAAATTTGGGACCCTCTAGCAACCTAATTCTTTTTGTATTCACCTAGTTGGACCCTGAGGATGCTAGCCATGTCTTTTTTTGGGGGTAAAACACCCCAGAAATATGTTTTTCAAATTTCTGAAAAGTACTGCAGTACTTTTGCTCATGAAAGTGTAGCAATTTTAGAAAACTTTCAAATTGTGACAGTAGTTTTCAGTCTGTGGAAAATGACAGCAATTCTTTGGCACTGCGCTGCAAAAGAACGGTTTGGAGTTTTGGGCTGAAATTCGGAGAGAACGCAGCCAACATCTCACAGATGTGCCTTTCAGTGTTGTGTTGAAAAAATATTACATGGCAGCAAAGTTACGGCACTCCAAAGTTGACATTTTTTCCCATAGGATAACATTATGGCGCCCGACGCCGTACAGGAATCCTTTGGCACCCTGCTGCAAAATAACGGTTTGGTCTTTTTTCCTGAAATATGGAGAGAAGACAGCCAACAGCCCACAGATGTGCCTTTCAGTGGTTTGGTGAAACAATATTACAGGGAGGCAAAGTTATGGTGCTCCGAACTTCTCTTTTTTTCCCATAGGATAACATTATGGCGTTTGCCGCACCTTTCAGGGCCCGTATATCGGAAACGGTGTGAGATACGGACTTTTCGTCAGAAAAGTACTTAGCCCCCTAATGGGGGCTAAGTACAAAACTAGTCAGGACAGTTGTAAATCATATGACTTTTTAATTTTTTTTCTATGTCATACGGTTCCTGAGATATAACCTATTTAGTATTCCAAGTCCTCATTTTCTGCTCCGATACCCATTATTAACATACATTCTTTGTACTCACTGCCTTTCTCTATGCAGGTTTTGGGGAAAACCAGCTTGTGCACTTACATTACTGTTAACATTGCCCTTTCTGCTTGCGGTTCCGTACCTGTTTCACTTACCGTTGACCTCTACGCCACCATGTGCGTTATCCTTTGCGTTTTTATTTGCAATTGCGTTTCTGTTATTTTTTGCCATTTGTGTCTACAGTACTGTTTCTCTTTCTGTTTCGCTTTGCGTCACTATGCCCATTGACATTTCCATTTGCAGGCACCATGTTACTATGTGACAACACATCACGTGGCAGACCGTTCCCGTCTACGCCACTGTGTGCGTTACCCTTTCTGTTCTCATTCACGCTTGCATTACCATGTGCGCCACTGTTAGCCCTTCTGTTTGCATTGCTGTTCCTGTTACTATGCCACAAGATGCCCTGCGCTCCTGCCGCTGCATTACATTGACTATTTCTAGTTATCATTCTCAAAAGAAGGGAATTAGAGGCAAAATCTATTTAATGATAGTGTGTTCACAGCGACAAAGTGAGGACTGTTAGGTTGAAAGCCCTGACCTCAGCCCACCCCTCACCGCATTGGTGCATTGGGTTGCTGGTCCCAACTCTCACCCCATTCTCCTATACTTCTGCTGCTTACTACATGTGATGGGGTGAGTTAGGGCTGATGACCCCAATGCACACCCCAATGCCAGTTGGGGGTGGGGCAGGGGGTCCAAGGGGTTTTCAACCCAACACTGAATTCTCACTTTGTCGCTGTGAACAACCCTAACTAATGCATTAAATGGAGTTTTTTGCCTCTAATATATATATATATATATATATATATATATATATTATATATATACACACACACATATATATATATATATATATATAGTATATATATTCTATGCAAATAACTTTGTTAATGAATCAGTTAGGTTCTTCACAGCTAAAAGTGAGAAATTCAATTTTAGGTTCTCACCCATGCACCCCACTCCCACCCTGCCCCACCAACAGGCATTGGGTGTGTTGGGTTGTCGGCCCTAACTCTGATCCCATCCCTATGTAAACAAGCTGAGGTGGTGCAGTGTAGGAGAATGGGGTGAAAGTTAGCTAATGACCAACACACACCCTGATGCCTGTTGGTGGGGTAGGTGGTGGGTGCAAGGGGTGGGAATCATAAAATTGAATTTCCTCACTTTTGTCACTGTAGAAGAACCCAACTGATGCATTAACGCTTTTTGCATAGAATTTCCTTACTTTTTAAAAAAGAATAGAAAGTAGAAAGTTGTGCAAGTTGGTGGGAGTGCGGGGCCCCCACCAACATGTAAGTGTCGGGCCACATTACACATCCAATAACTAAAAAGTAAATTGACAACCGCAAGGCCAGCCACCAAACAAATGTTAATCTAGAAGAACAATAGAAAATGATGTCCACAAAATGTAAACTGCGCCACACAATATCTCCGAAAAAAATATATTGTCGCTGCTAATACACACAGTCGGCAGCTGGCCATGGAGGTGAGAGGTGGGCTGTGGCAGTTGCTGGCTGAAGATGGGTAGGGGGTACTTGGTGGACTCGCACGGCTGGGTGGGGGGCCACTAGATTACCAGGGAATTGGTGATCGTAATGTATTTTATGATGATGGGGGGGCTGTTAGACTACCAGGGATATGGACAACAATATAAATTTTATACAGATTGGGGGGGGAATGCTAGACTTCCAGGGATATGAAGAACATTTTTTTTTTTTTTACAGATCGGGGGGACCTCTAGACTACCAAGGACATACAAAACAATATTTATTAAATACACATTGGGGGGACCGCTAGACTACCAGGGATATGAAAACATTATTTATTTTATTCAGATCAGGCAGAACAAAGCCCCCTGAGCAAAACCCACCCTCATTTAACTTCCTAGGGCACCACTTGGCTGAGAAAATAGATTTTTAAATCTGACTATCTCGTCCCTCACTCGCGATGCACGATTGCGATCAAACAATCTCGCAATCCTTGCAGGCTCGCGATCAAAGATCGCTAGCGAGCTGTGAATTAAGATTTTAAAAGCTTATAACTCTATTTTTTGATTGACTTGGATGAAACCAAAAGCATGGCTCAATAGATTGGAGTCCCATGAGTAAAACCCATCCAAGTTTTAATTCAGAAATTACCCCTGAGCCGAGATATTTGTGTTTTTCTGATCGGAAATTTAAAAAACAAAATGGAGGGCCTCACGATCAAAGAATTTTTTAAATTCTCAGGGATAAAGATTCTAGAACCAAGTGGCTGCAAATTCTTTGATTGCCAGGCAGGGCGAGATGGCCAGAACCCCATTCTTTGTTCACAAAACATACATATAAATTTTCCCATTGACTTGTAATGGGAACTTAAAAGTGGCAGAACTTTTGAATGCCTTAATATTTTTTCACCAAACAAAAAGCAGCATGTTCAGCCACCAAAGCTCTTTCAAGAAAGCCAACTCACAGAGTGGCACACCACACAATGGCCATGCAGGACCACATCCAAAATCCCAAAAGCTGCCTCCAAAAATGGATAATTTTGCATTTTTCAGTGTTTTCAATATGCAAAGACCATAAGTCTGACTGAATTGCAATTTGGCAAATCAAGAGATCTACCATGATCCACCATGCATACCAAATTTCAGCAAGTCTGTTGAATGGGTCCAAAGTTATTAATGCACAAAATGTTGAGTTTAACATAGTGACATCTGAACCCTAAATATAGTGGAGCGACTTGCCACTATAATATATATATATATGTGTGTGCGTGTATATATATATATAGTTGCTTGTCAATAGCCTTGACATCTTTTTTATGGTGGGGGGATCAGAAAAATGTTATTCTGGAATATATGTAATGTAATAAATATAATACGTTAATCTACTGTACAAAACAAATATAGAAACATAGAATGTCATGGCAGATAAGGACCGCTTGGCCCACCTAGTCTGCTCATTTCCCTACCTAACAGATAAGCTGCAGA
The DNA here is from genome assembly GCA_016271365.2 of Neoceratodus forsteri. Taxonomy (NCBI): domain Eukaryota; kingdom Metazoa; phylum Chordata; order Ceratodontiformes; family Ceratodontidae; genus Neoceratodus; species Neoceratodus forsteri. The sequence goes on from CM057453.1 coordinate 1,039,012,168, forward strand.
TCCTAGTTAAACAACAGCCTACTTCCTCCTACCAAACACAGTCAAGCACCACCATCTGTGGTATGCATTAAGAAAAGAATGGAGATTTTTGTCAGCCAATCAGCTGCTGGTGCAACAAAAAGGCAACCTTAATTTTTTTTAGCTTATGAGGCTATTAATTTAAGCAGACACTATGGCAATGTAAGCATTTCTAAGAAGAATAAAATGTCATGTAACTTTTTCTGTCTTGTGAAATAATTACTGAAAACAGGACAAACACAGACATGAGGGAGAAAAGACTAGAAAACTTACCAAACATCTCTAATAAATAATGACGTGGGCATTCTATTTATTTATTCTTTTGGTAACCAGGCAAAGCCCACTAGGTACAACTGCTTGTTTTCAGGGGCAACCCAGGAGCACTGAAGTGATTCAGTGACTTATTCAAAGTTACATAGTATGTTTAATTTATTTATTTAGTTTTTGTTGACTAGGTAAGTACACTAGACAAGACATTTGCCTATTTTCAGGTACAATCCGGCAGAGTACAATGAAATACAAGTTCATACAAAGGAGAACTTGATACAAGTCAAGCATTACAAAGAAGCAGGTAGAACTAGATGAACATAACACAAGCCATCAGTAAACACAGTTAGAACAGGAACAAAGAATACATACACAGAGTCACCACGGCTATGAACCGTGTATTATACAATTCTATAGGTACACAGAAAATACAGTAAGCAAATACTTGGTGGTAATGCAAAAATATCCACTACAGCACTTCAAATATGCAAAAATATGACAATGTTTTATTTCACAATTAGACATTTGCAGTAAAGTGCTCTTATAAAAATATGTGCTTGTTGTCTCCAACATTAAAGACATTACAGGCAAGATAAAGTGGATTTTATCAAATGTATTCTAGCAACTCTCAAACCACTCCTGAGGTCCTACTACTCTGTTGCTTGTAATTGCTACCCGATGATCTAACTGCCAAATAATTTTTGCCTCTGAACCGCTGTCTATTGTCTTCCCACGCTGTGCACTTTAACTATGACTATGACTACTGTTAGCTACTCTAGACCTATGTAACACTGATGTACTGTGTTTTACTGTTTTACTGTATCTGTTGTACTGTGTTTTACTGTTTACTGTATCTGTTGTCTGACCTATGTAACCCCCAGGTCGCATCTGCTTTACTGTTTACTGTATCTGTTGCCTGACCTATGTAACCCCCAGGTCGCATCTGGAAACGAGCGGTCCCCGCTCAGAATGCTTATCTGGTAAATCTCTTAGATAAATAAATAAAACCTACCCCAGTTCAATGTGCCAGCCACCAATAAACCCCTGCACTTCTCCAGAATGGCTTCCTTAGGGGGTGCGGTCTCAGAGCCCCTTACATCTATAAATACCCAAAGTGCATGTGCTACTAATTTACAACTAATTAAAGATACCATCAGCTTTCCTTAATCAAAAGTATCTAAGTTAACATTACCCGTATAAATTTATCATTGCATATTGTGTAATTTGCTATTATACATACATTATGTCAACACATTCATAATTTAAACACCTAAAGACTATCTTACTTTAGAAAAATCTCTTTAGCATTCCCAAAGAATCTTTTAACTCTAATTTTATACATACAGTTAACCAAAACACAATTTGCAAATAATTGTGTGTTGATGACCACCAGATACACGAAGCCACTTAATTTTAAAGTTTACATTCTACCTCCCAATGCAAATCACTGTAATACCCAAAACTCAGTTTCTATAAATAATAAATAATCTATCTGGTGGACATCAAGACACAACCAATAAAATAAATATAATATATACTTCACATGAATGCATGGAAACTGATTTCAGAGATAGCAATTGTTATTCACTTTAGTAAACAGGAGGTATATAAATGTGCAACTTTTTTTGTTGACATAAAATTATTTTTAGCATTTCTAAATTCTATTCAAAAATCTTACTTGTTTCCTTTTGCACAAATTTAATATCTACTTACATGTATAACTAAAGGAATATCTAAATTTACAGTAACATTATTCATATGCAAAAAACATCAAAGGTAATACATACTAGCATATCCATTTCCCGAGGAATGTTTATATTTTATATTATACAATTCTATATAATTCTATATAGATCAGAGCCCCAAAAGCAGAGCCGCAGTCAAAGTGGAGATTGTGGGAATCAAACCCAGGTCTGCTGAATGTAACAAGCTCATTCATGGCTCATTACTCTGACCTTTCAGCTATACTTCCAGCCGTTATAAATGCCTAAAACATTTGATAACAAATTCTGTGAAACATATTTACAAAAAGAGTAGATAGTGATAATCATTTTTGATACATTCCACTAACAAATTAATGAAATCAACTAGTATTGTATCAAAAACTGAAATAAATAATGCTTTTATGTGTGTGTGAAACTTGACAAGATGATTTTTACTTCACCACATTCAAAGAGTGGGAATAAGAAGCACTGGTACACTTCTATCCATTTGGGCCAGTTAAAAAAGAAGAAAGTCCAGAATGAGTTGCAATATGCCTACGTCTCTCTCCTCTGTTGGAACAGTGGTGCAAGGAATAATAGATACAGTATATTGCAGTTGTAAAAATATGTACATCTTGAATAATTTGAAAAATATTAATTTTATAATTTAAATGTGCATAATATCAAGAACTAAACATACTGAAACAATAAAAGTATCTGCAACAAAAGCAAGCTGAATCCAAACAGTAAAAATGTGTTCACCTACCAAATGTTGAACAGTTTCTCGTAGTTTTAAAGGTTATTTCTTGCCTTCTATATTTTTATTGCAAAAACAATTCCCACATCACACCTTGTAAATGACCTGTCTCTCTCTCTCTCTCTCTCTCTCTCAGAGAAAGGATGTGCTCTAGATAGTTTCTACACCTGTTCTGTTTGCGTATTTGTTTGACAGTCTTTCCTGGGATGGCCACTCCCTTTTGTGTTTGGTTACTTTTCTCTGCTGCATACAGATCCTGTATCCTGCTTTTAGTGTTCCAGCCAGCAGACACACCTTGTGCCTCACTCAGCCCTCTAAGTTTCTGTCAGCAAAACTCCTACTTGGTACTGGTGAATGCAAAGTGTGTAATTACTTTGCATTCCCTACACTACAGATGAAATAAAAAATGTAGCTCTCTGGACATACAGAGCTATCACTGGCAGACTTCCGCAGTACATTGTTGATTGCCTGACTCTCAATATGCCTGGAACCTATGCCCTAGGAAGCTGTTCACTGATTTCTCTGAAAGTGCCCAAAGCCCTAATGCATTTTGGGAGAGTTGCCATAGGATTCGTTCTACCGTCACTCTGGAATGTGCTACAGAAATCATTGAAACTGAGGCTCCTGTTAGTATTACTATGTTTAAGTCCTTATACTCAAAATACATTACAGAAGCCTGCAACTGCTTCCAATGATCCTAGCTTACTTACTCCCCCCTTTCACATCCTCCCTGCTTTTCTCATCCTCCTTCCTTCTTGTATGAGTGCATAACTTGTCCCTGAGCCACCTACTTACCTACCGCCCCTAAATCTCACCCTCCCTCATCCACCTATTCCTTGTATACCAACAGCATCTCATTCCTTCGCTCCTAGTATTATCCCAGTTCCAGACCCCCCCCAACTGGCTGCTCACTGCTCCCGATACATGTTCCCCCTTGATATGAATGGGTCTTTTTAAACTGACTATGTATGTCTCTTCGCTTGTAGCAACCACTGTAACTAATCTCTTCGCTGGACTATAATGCCTTTATCTTACAGGAATACTAAACCATGTATGTTGTATCTGGTATACATTTTTACTGACTTGCTACCCTATTGTTATGTATACCCTTACTGATTGTCTTTTACCTGAACCCAAATGCATTTTTACTTATCCTGTCTATTGCATATTTACCTGTACTGTTGTACTCTTGCATCTACTGTCTATTTGTCTGTATATAAATGCATTGTTACTTGACTTGCGTAATGCAGGTCCACCTTGTAAATGAGCTTGCTCAATGGTGTTCGCCTGGATAAATAAAGAATTTGATTGATTGATTGATTGATTCACCAGTGTACAGTACAGTATCTTATTTTGGTTTATTAAAGATCAAATGCAACTTTATACAATGAATGTGAGAATACACATTTGCAAATAAATGCATTTATTTTCATGTGTGGCAGGCCTGAAGTGGGAATAAATAATTAATTTCACTCTCAGGTGAATCTTAAGCATTTATTTCCACTTTAGGCTAGTCACAAAGGAGATTTTAGCCAATGGTAGAACAGCTTGCACAATGCCTGATGATACCACAATGGAATCTGCTGCAGTTAAAAATAGGGCTACAAGTTTGGTTTGACCATAACCCAAAAAGGTCAAACCCCAGGTGTTTTCATGGGTAACAGCAGCTATGAACATTCTCATTTTATTTGAGAACTTTGTTTCACCCAGTTTACTGTATGTGGCATGAACTTCAATGCTCAAGCTCATAGGAACGCCGGTCTATGGACCTTTAACAGCTGGGAGAAGAGAGAAGAAGAGACAAGAAGAACTCCAGTTTGGACATGAGGCTGGGATGTCACGTGATGTGCATGACTATGATTTCAGTTGTTTGCAGCTTTACAAGTAGGCACCAAAGCAGGTAAACGTCATTGTCCAATGAAGTCTCTCAGTGGCTCAACACCACAGTTTCTCTGTTTCTGCTCCAGTCTCCGAAGGTATCAGTCTCGGTCCAGCTATGGTTTGGTATGTAAGCTCACTTGTTTTCAGCTGGCTTTTCTGATCCAGGCACAGTAGTAAACAACATTGCAGTCTACAGATTTATGTGTCATCCTGCCCTGTGTGTGCCCACTCACTGCCCGCCACTACTGCTTTGGCCTTGCACTGTGGGTGAAGATAAGGTAGGGCCCCTAACTTAGGGCAGGTCACTAGTGAAAAACATGTAGAGTCTAAAGTTCAGAACATTGTGGGAATTTTGTTTTTTAGCAGCATGTGCTTTAGCATCATTGAGAGGTATTATGTATGAATGCATGCTTACAGTATAGCCAGGCTCAGTGTCTACTCAAAAAATTTAAAACAATCTGGCTTCAAAAAAAGATGGGGGGGGGGTTGTTAGCACTGCCATGTCAGACTAACATTTTGCACCAAAATATCACATTGCTTTGTCAGAGCTCTGTTACTGATGTGAAATATTAATCTGGCAAGGTGGTAGTGACAGGACCTTCTTAGAGGGTCTTTTGGTAAACAACCTCCATTGTGCTCTGTTTTTTTTTTCTCATGCTTGTTTATAGAGGAGTACCACCAGTGCCAAAGAGACACAGAGGGAGAGAGGTGGATGAAGATGTTGGGGCCAAGCAATGCTGCAGTGCCTTCAAAGACTTCACATTTTCTGGTAAGGGCCAGGGAATTGAAGGGGCAAGGGTGTGTGTGTGTGGGAGGGGGGGGGTTACTAAAAGGGAAGAAAGGAAGTTTGTATGTTGTACTGTGTGGTTTGAACCAAGTAGAACCTGGTTCTAACTGGTGGAACCAGGTAGAACTTGGTAGAACATTTGTGTTTTGTACTCTGTTGCTTGAACCAGGTAGAACTTAGTAGAACTTTCCCAGGTTCAACCCAAAAGTTGGCAAGGTAGAACCGTTAGGAAGTTCCACAGCCTAGTTAAAAACAGAGCAGTGGAATCAAACAGAAAGAGTACACTCTTCATTGAAAGAACTAATCTTGCCAGAGAGGCACTGTCATTATATAAATAACATATGCCATGGGATGACTAAAAATAGCAATTTTTTTTTTTTAATATGTGAGGTTTGACCTCTTCAAATCTCACCCATGGCTCTGCAACTCATGAGGTCACAGAGGTGATAATCCGCAGATAAAATAAATAAATGTGATATTTTTAGTCAGCCCATGGCATATTCCAAATATATTTTTAAAATGAAACCTTTTTCCTGATACAGGGACAACCAGGGCATATATAGTAAACAAATTCTGGTCAGAGCCAGTACAGCTACAAAATCTTATTTTAGAGGGATTAGGACTAGAGCAATGACAGGAAAGATGCAGTGAAAGCCTTTGTCCCAGGTAAAATGGCCACCGGACCTGGAGAATTGTGGAAACTGTGGTAATGGCATGTGTTATCCCAAGGTCCTACAGTAGCAAGATAGCAGCCAGAAGTGATGCAAAGCAGACCACTTGTGGTGGCTAGAGACCAGTATAATGGTCGCCTGTAGTGGGAGAGTGTGAGCTGTTGAAAATGTAATGGAGTGCCCATATCTAGTGATTGTGTCGCCATAGTGAATAGGCCATTAAGAGTAGTACTGAGTGTGTTTGAGCTGCTTTCAAGTCTGTCCCCATTGGCTACCTTCAGTAATATTGATGGCCTGTGTGCCATGCATAAGATGGCCACCTATACCTACTTGTCCATGCACGAGTGACTGCATGTGCACAAATGCCGTTCCTTTAGACACCTGGTCCAAGTCACAATGTGCACTCGAAGGGGGATTATATATATGGGTAATTGGATCTAATTACTAGTATGGAGGCTAGTGACCAGGGGTAATCATGGGAAGAAGAAGAAGAAGGGAAGAGGTAGGTGTACCGGTGGGATAGCCATTTTTGTGCCATCATTTTGGGTATGGCTTCTGTTACTGCACAGAGAAAGTGGACTCTTCTTTTATGTACAGTGATAATGTGCTTTGCGTTTGCCAATTAGAATATAAACGTGGCCCTGGTGTGAACAAAGTAAAGAGTATGGCGAGCATGGAGCCCTCCTAATTAATTGTGAAAATATAAGCATTTAAGGCCATCCCAGTGGCACTGAAGGTTAAGGAGCTGGATGCCATACCTCACACCATGCCAGTGCCCTGGGCTCAAGAGCGAGCTTGGGTTGCTGTGGGTCAGCAGGGGAGGGAGAGGATTGAGTGTCCGATGATAACTCTCCTTTCTCAGGGATGGGGGGGTGTCTTACTCCTTGGCTGCCTCCTGGTGGAGGTGGGGCGGCAACATGGAGCCAGGGAGGCAAGAACATGGCTACGTGACATGAACGCACATTCATGGCTATGAGGTGGAGGGATGGAAAAGCAAGAAAAATGTTGTTGACTATAGGCTCCATTAAGCCCTGCCAGCTGACCAGCATCTCACTCCACCCAGACTGCCTGTAATTTCCCCAATCTGGATTGTGTCCTGGGTGGGGGGGGATCCGTGGAGGAATGGGGCTCAGGGGTACCATGGGGGTGGATGGTACTAGGTGGCTGGCAGAGTAGAATGCCTGCCTGCCTGCAGTCACCTGTGGGTAAAATAGAAGATGGAAAAAAAATAAGGGTTTAAAATTAACCTGATCCAGGACCCAGAACTGAACTGGAAGTAAGCGCAGAGCAACACAACTGTGAACTGGGTGTGTAGAAACAAAGAAACAGCTGTATAGGACTGCATGTGCTTAAACTCCACTGGTAGAAGAACACAGTGCAGGTATCCAGCAATGTGCTTCAAGTGCCACCTTTCTGTACTACCTCAAAGCAGCACGTCAGCATAACTCTGGCTATGCAGTCATAAAAAAGGTTAACATTAATCCATAAACATAAAGTGTTTCTAGTACCAACTCTGTCTCCTGGTCAAGAAAGCCACCCTTGGTCTGACCCCTCCTGGAGTCCAGTCTATGCTACGCCAGTCGGCCCCTACCAGGCTGACCAGAGGATCTCACAATACTCAATACAAAGTCCTCTCCTGCTGCACTACCCAAGCGCAATTGCCCTTTGGATATTGTATACCAAGGTGGCTAAATTCACTACCAGGTGACCTCCTAGCCAAACCTAAGTTAGTACCATTCAAACTAAAACTCTGTTTCTACCTCACCTGCCAAATGAATTGCTCATGCTCCCAATAACAAAACTTATTGGTCAAGGCTGATGCACCTACTTCACCAGCACTTCATACCTATGGCCAGTCTACTGAGCTCGCCCCTTCCTTTATTACCTAACTTGCTCCCTACTTTTCACCCTCTAACTCTGTCCCTCCCTTGAGCTCCCCTGCCACCTCTCCCATCACCCTGTCTCCCACCCTCTCTATACTACCTCTCCCCATGTTCCCACTTCCTATTCTTCAACATCACCTCTCCTTCCTCCCCCTCTCAGACCCTACCCTTCATCATCTACATCGGCTAAACTCTCTATCCCCCTTCCCCTCTCCTTTCAACCTCCTGCCTGACAAAGGGAATCTTGATTTCTCTTGTTCTCTGATTTGAATCTCTCCATTCACCTTTCTCACTGACAGAGGGAATCTTGGTTTCTTCTGTTCTTTGCCTTGAATCCTACCTCTGTTTTTCCACACTCTTCTCTATATCTAGCACCATGTTTTCCAGCCTATCCTGAATATACTTCAGCTTTACATAGCTGAATTACCCTATAGAAACATAGAAACATAGACTTTGATGGCAGATAAGGACCGCTTGGCCCACCTAGTCTGCCCATTTCCCTACCTACAGGATAGGCCGCAGATCCTAGTTAACCAACAGCCTATTTCTTCCTACCACCCACAAGAACTGCCTTATGTCTGTCCCATGCATTCTTGAATTCTCCTACAGTTTTAGACCCCATAACCTCCTCAGGAAGGCTGTTCCATGCATCCACTACCCTCTCTGTGAAAAAATACTTCCTCACATTGCCCTGGAACCGCCCCCTCTCTACCTTTAAATTGTGTCCCCTTGTTCTTGCATGTCTCTTTTTCTGAAATATGCTACCCCCTTGGACTTTGTTGATTCCACTTAGGTACTTATAAGTTTCTATCATGTCCCCACCTCCCTTCTTTCCTCAAGGGTATACATATTAAGCTCCTTTAGTTTCTCCTCATACGGCTTCTCTTGCAGACCCTACACCATTTAGTTGCCCTCCTCTGGACTGCCTCTATCTTGTCTACATCCTTGTGGAGATGGGGTCTCCAGAACTGGACACAGTACTCAGATGGGGTCTCACCAACTGTCTGTACAGAGGGATAACAACTTCCTGTTTTCTGCTGGTGATGCCTCTCCCATGCATCCCAGCTTACCCCAGCCTCCCTACTGCCTTCTCACATTGCTTACTAACCTTAAGGTCATCTGATATTTATTTATTTTATTTATTTAGCTTTTGTTGACCGGGTAAGTGCACTAGACAAATCCTGCCTATTTTCAGGCACTACCTGGGAGAGGATACAGATGAATGCCAACTGATCTTGAACCAGATTAAGCTGTTGGTGGTATTTTTAGTGAATGAGGAAATTTGGCAGGACACCGGGAAATTCCCTACTCTTTTCGATAAGTGCCATGGGATCTTTAACATCCACCTGAACTACCACCAATCCAGGCAGATGGGACCTGGTTTAATGTCTCATCCGGAGCGGCACCTCAGAAATGCTCACCCTCTCATGCTGCATTACAGTGTCAGTACTGGGATATTAACCAGTGCCAGATGTGGGAACTGAACCCACAGCCCTCTGATCTCCCGGCCTCAGAGGCGAGTGTGCTACCTACTGAGCCACTGACACTGATAAATATGATTAGTCCCAGGTCCCTTTCTTTTTGTTTTTGTTACTACCTCCCCCCTCATTGTGTAATCTTCCCCTGGGTTCTTGTTTCCCAGGTGCATTAGTTTGCACTTCTTTGCATTGACTCCTAGCTACCATACTTCCAACCATTCCTCCAACCTTGCCAAGTCCCTTCTCACCCTTTCCACGCCTCCTTGTGTATCAACCCTGTTGCAGATCTTTGTGTCATCTGCAAAGAGGCATACTTTTCCTTCCAGTCCCTCTGCAATGTCACTTATAAAGACATTAAAAAGGACTGGACCCAGTACTGAACCCTGCGGTACCCCACTAGTAACCCCTCTTTCTTCAGAGTGGACTCCATTTACAATTAACTTCAATGTCCTATTGTCCAGCCAATGTTTTACCCAGGCTACCACCCTGGGATCCACTCCCGGCTGCTTAATTTGACTATTAATCTTTTGTGTGGGACTGTGTCAAATGCCTTGCTAAAGTCTAGGTAGGCCATATCCACAGCCTCTCCCTGGTCTACTACTTTGGTCACCCAGTTAAAGAAATCTATTAGATTCATCTGACATGACCTTCCCGCTGTGAACCCATGCTGCCTTGGGTCCTGTGCCCCACTGGCCTAAAGGTACTCAACAATTCTTTCCTTCAGAAGTGACTCTATCACTTTCCCTACCACAGAGGTCAAACTGACTGATCTGTAATTTCCTGCCTCTGTCTTGGTCCCACTTTTGTGAAGGGGAATCACATCCGCCTTCCTCCAGTCCTTGGGTACCACACCATCCTCCCATGATTTATTAAAAAGAGTAGTCAGTGGTTTCACTAGTTCCCCCTTAATTATTTTAGAATTCTGGGATGAATTCCATCAGGCCCCATTGCTTTGTCCACCTTCAGTTTTAGGAGTTCTTGCAGAATCCTTTCTTCTGTGAAAGGGTGGGGATCGACCCCCCTATCAAGAGTACTTCTGTTAATTGGATTAGGCACCTCTCCCTCCTCTTTTGTGAATACTGAGCAGAAATATGCGTTCAGTATCCCTGCTTTTTCACTGTCCCCCTCTGCCCACCCACCATTCATTCTATTCAGCCTCACTATCCCTCCCTTTGTCTTTCTACACTCTCTGATGTACCTATAACAGGTTTTATCCCCCATCTTAACCGAGTTGGCTATATGTTCCTCAGTTTGGGCCTTTGCTATTCTGACTTCCCTCCCTGCTTCCTTCTGCCTTAACTGGTACAGCTCTCTGTCCTGCTCCTTCTGTGTTTCCTTATACTTCCTGAATGCTATCTTTTTCTCCCCGACTTTCCCAGCCACCTCTTTTGAGAACCATAGTGGCTTTTTCTTTCATTTTGATTTGTTTATTTGCTTCACACAAAGGCTTGTTGTCTCTGTGATGGCAGTTTTGATGATTCCCCATTGTTGCTCCACCTCTCCTTCTAGCCTGTTTGCTAGTGCTTTTCTGAGGCACTTTCCCATCTTGCCAAAGTCAGCCCTCCTGAAGTCCAGTACCCTCACTTTTGTATGACTTGACTCTGTAGCTAAGTTTAATGTGAACCACACTGTTTGATGGTCACTTGTTCCCTGATGGCAACCCACTTCTAGATCTGAGATCCTCTCACTGCCCCCATTTGATAGTATGAGGTCTAAGATTGCTTCCTCAAGAGTGGGTTCCGAAACTAGCTGTCTGAGGCCTGCCACCTGTAGGGCATTGAGAATGGCCCTGCTCATGGATGTGGCTGCAGAAAATGTGCTCCAGTTAACGTCTGGCATATTCAGGTCTCCCATCAACAGTATCTCCCCTTTCTCTGCCATCCTAAGAATGCCTTCTATCATATCCTTGTCCATTCCCTTCCCCTGACATGGGGGTCTGTACACAACCCTGTGCGGATTGTGGTGCCCTTTCCAGTCTCCAAGGTGACCCACAGTGCCTCCTCTCCTCCCTGTTTACTCTTTTGTTCAGTTGCTTTTATCCCTTCCTTTACATAGAGAGCTACTCCTCCCCCTCTTCTCTCCTGCCTGTCTCTCCTGTAGGTTATGTAGCCTGGTATGTTAACATCCCAGTTATGGTTCTCTGTGTACCATGTTTCTATGACTGCTTCGATATCCAGGCATCCCTCTTCCATCAAGGCCACCAGCTCAGGGAGCTTGTTGCCCAGACTATGGGCATTGATACTCATTACTCTCCATTTCCTGATGGCCTTACTCCTTTTTGCCCCATCCCTGTCCTTCTTGCCTTGTCACTTTCCCCATTTACCCCTGCCCTTCTCCCTATCACCACCTCTATGTTGTTGTTTTCCATACTTGCTACCACAATTTTTTTGTGGGGGGCTAGGATTTCCCTGCTTCTTTCCAGTGTCTCCCCCCTTGGCTAGTTTAAATGCTTGCCAATGAAGCATTTAAACCTATCACCTAGGATCCTGGTTCCCCTCCTGGACAGATGCAGCCCATCATGCCAGTATAGGCTTGTATCACTCCAAGTGGACCCCCAGTCCCCAATGAAGCCAAATCCATGAGCTCTGCACCAGTTTTTCAACCACTGATTAAATCCCATGGTGCGAACACCCTAGCCTCTCCTATGCCATAGATGGGCAGCACCTCCGAGAAGGTTACCATGCGTGCTACTTGATCTAAGGCCCTCCCCAATTCTGAAAACTCTTCCTGCACTACTCTAATCCCTTTCTTAGCCAGGACATTTGTCCCTAGGTGGATAATGACATCCAGCTCCCTCCCCTGTGCAGCTGCTCTGGCAATCCTGAGGATTCGCTCCCTGTCCCTCCAAGCCATGGTGCCAGGCAGGCAACTAACCTCCCTCTCCCCTTCCTCCCCCAGTTCTACCTTCCTAACAATGGAGTCCCCTACCAGGAGTTGTTTCCTTCCCCTGTGGGGTCCCATGCCACCCTCCTGTGGGTCTCCTTTGTGGAGGTTCCCAGCATCCTCCTTGGTCTCCACTGCAGGTGCCTCCATAGAGGAACCACACTTTGCCAGAATGGCATAGAATTGTGGATGGACGAGGAGGTCCCACAAATCCTGGCCAACTCAGCCTGGAGATGAGCAACCTCCTCCCTCAGCCCAGAGAGGTGCCTGCAGATGGGACAACACCGCATCCTCCAGAACATCTCCAGGAAGACCTGCTCCACAGCCACTGCAGTGCACCACTCCCATCATGTCTTATTTCTGGCCCCTTAACTGTTGTTTGGAATCCTTATTCTTTCCTGGTTTTCTTTTTTCTCTCTTCTCTCTTCTCTCTCTACTTACTTTCTGTCTCTATGCCCTTTAAGCTCCTGATTGTCCTGTTCTGTGACAAGAATATACGATATTTCTCAGTAGATCCTTTACTTGCTCAGAGGCAGGCCTCCAGCAGCTACAGGGGGCCAGAGAGCTACTCTTGCCCTTCTAGGATGGTGGGTCTTTGGTGGCTCTGTGATCACTCACTTTCTGCTCCCAAACAGGAAGTTCCTGTTGTCAGTCAAATCCTGTGCCTATAAAAGTAGAACTAGCTTTGGGAGGGAGCGAAGGAGGGCAATATAGTCCCAGTAGAGAAGTCCAGTCACACAGCACTCCTTCCTCCTGGTGTCTTCTGCCAAGCTACTAATAGAATCTTTGTAAGGCAGTCTTTAAATTTAGCTTCCTTCTAGCTAAGCCACTCCCCCTACTTACTGGATCTTTCTACAAGTAATTTAAACTGCACAGCTATCACGCCCTTTCAATCACCTGATATTTACACCTAGATAACTGTTCAGATAACCATTCAGTTCAGTTAACTCAGACAAACACACTATTTTTTTTTGTTTTGTTTGTTAGTTTATTTTTACCCTAAATTAAAGGTCCAAGTACAAGAGTTCTGCTTCTTTAGTCCCAGTAGAGAAGTCCAGTCACACAGCACTCCTTCCTCCTGGTGTCCTGCCAACCCTTGTTCTATTGTTATCGATATAATTACCCTAGACCTTTGTCAGCCTGTTGCTGCTTATTACTGGATTGTATAATCGTTGCTGTTTCTATTTATGGTTTAACCTATGTACCGTTTCCTTGACTCTGTGTATCTTTAAAGTGTATTTTATCCTTCCCGACATGGAATCTTTGCAAATGAGCTGCTAGCTCAAAGGTTATAATCTGAGACTTGAATAAATCAATAAATAAATAAAAATACAACTCTTCAAATCACCATGGAACAGAAGCATAGAGGAGCTTCAGAATAAGTTAATGATTAATTGGGTAGCAATTAAGGTGTCTACCTCTACATTAACCAGGCTATTGATTCCTTTCATATGGAAGGCCATATATAGAGGGCATACAAAAAACATTTAAAAATGGATAGCCATTATAACAAATGTACTATGTTAAAGTCTTAATTTTCAAAACAGAATCCAAAAAGTAGTCCAATTTTTTTATTTATATATATATTTCACAATTAAAATGTCATAAATGACAAATATATTGAGTGTTCAAAGCAATAAGTTACAGTAAGAGGAAATTAAAAATAGCATTAATCCTTAAATGTTTCCCGTTTTATAACACAGAACAGTATCCACTCATTTTTTACCATTAAATATACTTTATTGGAATTTTTGGATACAACAAAACTTCAATTTCAAATAAATTATTTACACTATAACTCAATACAACACATGTACACACCCTTCCTACCCCCCAAAAAAGGCAACATACCCCACTTCCATCCCCTCCCACCCAGTAGTTGGTGAACAAGGCAACCAAAATTGGGCACCTACAAAAACAGTGACTCAATTATTTATTTATTTATTTGTGCAATTTCGGATTACAACCTTTGAGCCAGAGGCTCTTTTACAAAGGTACCTCATCATAGAGAGGACAGACAGAGTTACAAGTTTACAGAGTTCATGACTGTAGTAGACAAACGTTACACAAATGGTTTCATACAGTGAACAATTTTAAACATTCACTTATTACAAGGTTCATCAGATGCAGGTAATAGAAGAGAGCAGGGAACCAGGGGTGGCGTGGGGGGTGGGTGGTAGGGATGCAGTCCAGTGGGCATTGTCTGGTGCTATGTGGTAGTAGTGCAGTGCCAATTAGTGACAGGAGCAGCTGCGGGTATTAACTAGTTGGTTACGAAGGATTGTTTTGAATGTGGCAATTTTGGGGGAGTTGGATATGGTTGCTGGGAGGGAGTTAAACCAGGTTGGGGCTATGTAGCGGAAAGACCTCTGAGCATGGGTGGTCCTAGTTCTGGGGACCAGTAGAGTAGTCTTGTTAGTGGTTCGGGTTGCGACATTGGAACAGTGGAATTATGGCACCTGTGTTCATGGCTACCAAGGGAGGAGAGCTACTGGATACTGGTGCTGGCAAAAACTGTGATGGTAAGTGGTGGGTAATACACATGCACTTACCCACGGGGGGGAGAGCCAGGGGAGGGGTGGTATGTGGGAGAGGGTGTGGCGAGCAGCGGCTGAGCTGGACTGCTAGTGTCATGGGGAGGGTGGTTGGCTGGGAGGCACAGGGTACAGGATTCTGGTCTGGCACAGTGCAGGTTTTTTTTTTTTTGCCACTAGGTGGCATGTATTTTTATTTACAACCTTTGAGCCAGAGGCTCGTTTACAAAGGTACCTCATCACAGAGAGGACAGACAGAGTTACAAGTTTACAGAGTTCATGACAGTAGTAGACAAACGTTACACAAATGGTTTCATGCAGTGAACAATTTTAAACATTCAGTTATTACAAGGTTCATCAGATGCAGGCAATAGCAGAGGGCAGGAAACCAGGGGTGGCGTGTGGGGGAGGTGTGGTATATATGCAGTCCTGTGGGCATTGTCTGGTGCTATGTGGTAGTAGTGCAGTGCCAATTAGTGACAGGAGCAGCTGCGGGTATTAACTAGTTGGTTACAAAGGGTTGTTTTGAATGTGGCAATTTTGGGGGAGTTGGATATGGTTGCTGGGAGGGAGTTAAACCAGGTTGGGGCTCTGTAGTTGAAGGACCTCTGAGCATGGCTGGTCCTAGTTCTGTGAACCTGTAGAGTGGTCTTGTTAGTGGTTTGGGTTGCGACATTGGAACAGTGGAATTATAGCACCTGTGTTCATGGTGACCAAGGGAGGAGGGCAACTGGATACTGGGGTTGGCAAAAACTGTGACGGTAAGTGGTGGGTAATACACATGCACTTACCCACGGGGGGGAAAGCCAGGGGAGGGGTTGTATGTGGGATGGGGTGTGGCGAGCAGCGGCTGAGCTGGACTGCTGGTGTCATGGGGAGGGTGGTTGGCTGGCAGGCACAGGGTACAGGGTTCTGGTCTGGCACAGTGCAGGGTTTTTTTTTTGCCACCAGGTGGCATGTATTTTTATTACATTTTTCACCCCCCCAACATGTACCCCCGTAGCTGAGAATCTATAAATAGGGGGTGTGGCGGGCACAGACCCCTGCATTCAGAATGAGATTTGCTGGTCTCAGGGGCCTTTTATTTTTCTGTGCTGCGAGTATGCATCCCCGAAATTGATCTTCAGTGATGTACACTTTCCATAATAGCAATCGCATTTTTGTGATCACTATTATTTATTTATTTACATTTGGTAACTGGGTTAGTGCACTAGGCATAGGGATGCCTATTTTCAGGCATGACCCAGAAGAATACAAGTCAAATACATAAGCAACAACAATGTGATGCAGCACATAAGATCATACAAAGCACAGGTGGACAGAAATCAGACAAATTAGAAAACAGCACGAATACAGAGTTATACAAAGTCCAGAGTATAATCGAAATACAGTAGGAGATATTTATGTGAGAACAGAAAGTAGACAAGTGCAAGACAGGTACAGAACTGACCAGATCAGGTGTAATATCCAAAATGCAATATTCAGTATACAGTAAGTGCAGTTTACAAGGCCAAAATAAACAATGTAAGAACTGCTGGGAGGAGGCACAGAGAAGTAAGCAGAAGTAGGGGGTGGAGGGAGGGAAGATGTGATTAAGGTGGATGGAAGCATGTGCAGGGATTCAATGCAAGTAGGTGTTCACAGTGAAGTTTTGTGAAGCCAGCATGTGTAGGGGCAAGGCAAATAGCTTGAGGGATAGAATTCCAATACTTAGGAGCAGCATATGAGAAGGCCCTTGCATCCATGATGGTTTAAATCTAGCGCTGTAGAGAGGGGCTTGGTCACTTGATCTGAGCCCATAAGAGGATGCTTGGGAGTAAAGCAAACAGGCAAGGGACTGGGAGAGGCCTGATCTTGTTACACTATCAAGCAGGGAGCCATAGGATGGTAGGACTGGGCCATCTTAGGTCAGTATAGAGCTGACAATAGTGCTTGTACCAAGAGGAAGTGGAGGCAAACCAGCAAATGTTATTATAGGTGGTGTCCCATTTATGGAGGGTGGTCTTAGTGGCACCTAAGTAGGTGACTGAGCTATAAGCTATTGCCAGGAGAAGGAGCCCTTGTGCCACAACTAGCCTTGCTGATGGAGTGAAGGCATAACTAGTATGACAGGCTCCCCCAATTTTTGTATTAACAGATTTACAGGTAGCAGTGATGCGGAGACCAAACTCCAGTGATCCATCAAGAAGAACACCTTTTTTAACAATAGAAGTAATTATAGCTGTCTTCTATAAGTCGGGAACTGCACCATGGCACAGCAAGAGGTTAAAGATTTTGGTTAGTGGGGAGGCTATGAGTGGGGCAGCAGCTTTCAGGAGCCTAGGCTCCAGACCGTCAGTGCCAGAGCTGGTGGTGTCAGAGATTGAGAGTAAAAGCTTTAGGACTTCAGTTCTAGTGATAGGGAGGGTCATGACAGGTGCAGTTCAAAGACAGATAATTATGTAAGGCAGAGCAGAGGGAGTAAGAAGAGGACGAGTGGTGGATTTGAGGAGGGAGGAAGTCCCAGATTTTGGGTAAGAGGTATGAGAAGCCAGATTAGCCAATTTGGGTGAAGTGCCTGGGGATTACCAAGGTGCGTGAGTCAGCAAATCTAAGGGAATGAGTGGGAGACAGAGGTGTTGTAAAACAGTAAGAGAGGTAGTTAGGGAGAGACCCTAACCAGTGTTTAGCAGTGAGCTAAGTGCAGTGGGATAGGTGTCTATTTATGAGAGAGCAGAGGGATAGTGCACTGTAGAGATTGCAGTGGTGTGTGCAAGAGGGGGCATCAAGGGCAAAGTGACAGAAAGAATGAAATAGTGTGTCCAGTCTGGTAAGGGATGTTTTTGGGAGAAGCATCATAAACTACATCACAGTAGTCAAAAATGGGGAGGATCATCTTCTGGACAATCTGGTGCCTAGCTGTAAGAGGGATGCAGCTATGGTTCCTGAAGAAGGTGCAAAGTTTGGGGTGCAGCATTTTCAGGATGGAGTCAATATGTCCAGAGAAGCTGTGGTGTTGGTCCAGCCAGACTCCAAGATATCTGAAGGAAAAAAATGTCCTAAAGAATAGTCCCATCTAGGTTGCGGAAGAAGGAGAGGTTAGTAAGCCTAAATAGTCTCTGTCTAGTGCCGAAGGTCA
Organism: Neoceratodus forsteri; assembly: GCA_016271365.2. NCBI lineage: Eukaryota > Metazoa > Chordata > Ceratodontiformes > Ceratodontidae > Neoceratodus > Neoceratodus forsteri. The sequence continues at coordinate 1,039,030,148 of CM057453.1, forward strand.
CTGATACTGTCTTCTTCGTATTGAGGAAGAGGTGATGGTTAGCAAACCAGAGCTGAACATTATTGAAATCATGCTGCAGACTGATTGTAACCTATGCAGGACTTGAGCCAGATGCATACAAAACCATATCATCAGCATACATGTAGATGGAGGAGGAAGGGGAGCAGACATAGGGCAGTTAATTTAGGAAGACTGAGAATAAGAAGGGATCAAGAACCTAGCCCTGTGGGACTCCTGCATTGATTGGGGGGGTGGACACCAGAGATCCAAAGTGATTGAGTTCTACCATTTAGGTAGGCACTAAACCAGTTTGTGGCTGAGGGAGAGAGGCCTGCTGTTGAAAAAGAGTCCAGGAGTAGGGAGTGGGAGACTGTGTCAAATGCTTTGGCAAGGTCAACAAAAATGACTGAAGTGATAAGGCCATTTTCCATTCCAGTTTGGATGGAGTCAATAAGCCTGAGCAGGGAAGTGGTGGTGGTGGAGTGGTGTTTCCTGAAACCAGATTGGAATGGGGTGAAAAAGGAGGATTCAGAGAGGTAGGAGTCAAGCTGGGAGAGACCGAGGTATTCTTGTAAACAAGGCAATGTCATCTCTCCACATGTGGGATTTTTGAAGCATGGCCACACTCACCAGTCACTTTTGGAGATGCTTTAGGACCATATATCATTTTTGATTGCTCTGTGCCCCCAAATGTTTCTTGAAATAAAGTTATACACCCCCTTATTTATCATTTACTAAGATCACAGTGAACCGACAGACACCTCGGAAACTATAGCCCGCTCCCATTCCCCTTGTCCCCTAACAACCCGCTAAAATCCTCCATCACAAAAAGAAACCCTCAATAAACTATTTACAGCCTTATCTCCCGGTCCTAATGCCAACCCTCCACGAATGCTCCCATCTGAGATACAATGTTATGTGCCCTTCCGGTCAACCCCCCGCCCCGCCAGAGAAATAAGTAAATAGCAAAGCATCAAGTGCAATCAGAACAGCAATATTTTCCCAAACTACCAATGCCCCTTACTATAAGAACCCACAACTAATTATACTAGCCAGCTAGATCCCTCCAGTAAAAATCTACTGACAACTCTCATAAATGTCAGTTGCAACTGTAATGAAGGTAATAATCCAATAATAACAGCAACTAGTGCACCAGGACAGTAGGGCATAATAAAAGAATCACCCCGCCTAAAACACATGGGGGTCCAAGTATCAGAGAAGGGGCCACCAGCCCAATAATCCAACTGAGCACAGCTGCTACCATAGTCAAACAGAAAGTACAATCAAAGCATATGTCAGATATACAGTGTTGCTAAAAAGGAAAAAAACAGTTTTGTCATGAAATTGTCCATAAGTGCAAAACTAGGAGTCCCATGGTCTGCTGCGGATTATACTCTGCTGATCTGTGTTTTAGAAGGCCCACTGAAATATTGTGTTTATTCAGACCCCCCGAGGAAGACACCAGCAAAGCATCTGTCCCTCCTAAAGTTTGATGTTCCAAAAGCAGTCATTGAGCTGAAAAGATAGGAGGGGGCTTGGAAAAAATCCACTACAGAATGCCCACGAGACATGGAGGAAAAACCTGTAGTTTAATATTTCGAAGGAGCCTTAGAAAAGCCACCGAAGGTTCAGCAAAGGCCACTCTTTATTGTAATGCATTCTCAGGCAACTCTGCCCACTAACCAGAACCACAACAGCAGAAGTATGTTATATGACACAGTACAGGTTAATAAATTAGGGGGACTGATGGTAAGTAGGCGGCAAGGAGCACTGGGTGATCACATGCCCTACTTTCGGGAGAGCAGCCCTTTCTCCACCTTACCACTAGCACTAGTCACTCCTGCATAGTCCCAACTCAAAACCAGGATATCGGTTTCTCTCCTTCTCAAATGGAATGTGCCCAGATTGAAAACATGCTACCCATCATGAAAAAAGTCCTCTACTAGGCCGAGTCACTTCCCTTTACTTCTGTCTCTCCAATAGCTGTATGTCCTGGATCCCCCACAGTCCAGAAATAAGAAAACACTATTCAAAGTAGCAAAACAGTCATTATCCAGTTGGTTAACAGCCCCAGAAAACAAATGAAACAGCAAGGTGCTCAAACTTAAAATTCAGTCTCCACCCAAAAATTACCAGATATAGGCCGAGATGCTCAAGTGTCATCGCCGGAAATCCACCAAATCAAACTGGCTTAAATAAGTCTGGGTATAATGCTTTTAGCTCCACGTAGGCTTGATTAAGGGGTTCAAAGCTACACCATTCCCCATTGTGCTGTATCTTCAAAGTCACCAGGTACCGAACCTGAAAGTTCATTCTGGCCGCTATCAGTTTGGACACCACTGGATGGAGCTCCTTTCTCCTTTGTCACACTATGAAAGTAAGATCTTGTACAATGTGAATGTGATGGCCCTCCCAAAGCACGGTTTTAAAATAAATTGCTTGTCCAAATAGTTTAAGCATTTAAACAGCAGTAGCCTTGGTGATGCACCTTCAGGCGGCATCGAGTGCAAGAAACAGTGTGCCCGTCCAATAACATAGGCAGGCCCATAAGGTGAGGGCCTCACCACTTTCTCACAGAGTTTCTGAACAAATAGTAAGACATTGGGGCCCTCCACCTTCTCGTGTAAGCCCGACACCACAACACTGTTTCTCCTGCTTCATGCCTTAAGGTCTACTAATCACTCCTCTATTCTATAGCATTACTGCTAATGGGAGATCAGCTCTGGGTCCACCTTATTGCTCCAGTCCTCTAAAGAGGAAGTTCATACCTCATTGTCTCCCACATGGTGTGCCAGGGAGTCCACCAACGAGCACATTTGTTGGATTGTATTTGTTAATATGTGTGGAAATGGTCTATTATGTGATTTGTGTAGGTGTCTATGTTTTTTTTTTGTTTATATGGTCTTTATTATTTTTTTATTGTAGAAATTGTGATTGTGATTCCATATTGTGATTGTTTGTCTTAAAAGTTTGTAATTGGATGTTTGGATTGGACTGCCTTACAAATGAGTTTCTAACTCAGTGGAGTTTATCCTTTATTCCTGTTCATTATATTATGATATGAATAACATTTTACAAACAAACAAACAATATCTACATTGCCATTTTTAAGGGACCCAACTCCTCTAGAAACATTTCCTCCATGAGAGCCCATTGTGATGCAGGATCTTTAGATGTATTTCCAGCCTGGGATTTCATGCATTTAGAGGCCTTGTCTGGAGTGGAGGGTGGCATGTGCTGAGGTAAGGGATTCTTCATCTCCGAATTCATAATCTCCAAAATATCACCACAAAAAAACTCTTCAATATTAGAAGGAACGCTCTAACATTGAGCAAGGAACTAGTTTTGTCAGTTTACTTATTTAAAATAGTAAATATTAGTGGAGGGTCGGGAGAGAGTAGAAAGCACGGCCAGTCAGGCAGCCATCACATTGCCTCCTGTATCCAATCTTAATAATATAGAAGCTTGTAAAAAATTAAGTATGGGAAGTCATGGGGGAGGTGATGTTAAGCATATTTTCAAAGAACAAACATATTTAATATTAGAAGTCCAAAATCAAATTATTATTATTTTTTTCAATAAAGCTTTATATTTTCTTTGCAGTTGTGCAGGTGACTCTGAGTCCTATCACTGCAGTCATAGAATGGTCATCCACCTCCCCAGACCCTTCCACAATGACTTATGGATTGCTGCCCGGCATCCAGATGGCAGGGTTTAGGTGATGGTGCAGGCCAGAGACAGGCAGGTGTGGCGTCAGTAAGTCTGTACCTATTGCTGTTTCTGTTTGCTCCCTCCAACTACCCTGAATTCATTGCAGCCCCTGCTGGTCTTGCCACTGCACTAGTATTGCTGTGGAAGAAAAAGTTCCCTGGCCCACCACATGTGTAGCCAGTGTGACAGTATCTGACACCATCTCTTCTCAGGCTGAGAGCACTGCCAAGGGTCAGCACTTTCTCAGCATCAGGGCCACCAAGCCAGCTTCCCAAGCTTATGCATGCACTCAGGTCACCTGCATGGAAGCATAAAGTGCTACCCATTGGGCTATTTGGCAGACAAAATGATTACATTATTGGAGCACTATTTTAAACTGCTTCAGTAGCTATCCTCTCATTGATTGCAGTACCCGCTGCTGGTAAGTCCACTTTAGAGTTCAAGGATTAGGGAATAAATAAATAGCATCCTGTATGCCTTATGTGTATGAATTCAGCTGGCTGGTCTGGATAAAAATAAATATAATTGGTGCCATGATAAGATATTTTGACCTTAGATGGAGATTGCAGTAAGAAGGTGGAAACAAAGTGAGCTTTTACCCCTGTAAAGTACATTCAAATCCTATGATGCACACTCTGGAGGTCCTTATTATCCTTAAAGGGGTGAACCTAGCCTGGCTCCCAAGTCCACTTAAGACTCTCGTAATGCTACCTTCTCTGGTAGACTTGCACTATCTCTGCATTCTGCATTTATTTTTCTCTGTATTTGTCTTTTCCTAGCCCCCTTAAAATTATTGCGCTTCTTTATTCTCTGTCCATCCTGTGATCATCATCTGAACTCTTTTACCATTTTGTACTGTATTATATCGCTACCCTTGTGAACTGATTTTTTGTATCTGCTGTACTTTGTTATTTTTATTTTTACCTTCTTATTGTATTCCTACCCTGGGCATTTGTGAAAACGAGTATTTTTGCTCAAATACTTTCCAGTATACAAATAAACTGATTGCTTGATTGACTGATTAACTGAAATGACTCTAAGTAGATTTGTGGGGTGTCCCAGTGGCTGTTCTGCCATAAAGGACCCTTGCAAGTCTGTTGCAACAGCATTTCTCTTTTCCTTACTATGGTATCCATTTTTATTTTGCAGGCTGGTTACCTGCAAGAATCTCTCCTTCTAATCTCTCTGTTTTTCCAAGGTCGCCTCCGTATTAACATGCCTCACTTGCCCAACCCCCCTGTTTTGGCGTATCAGCCTAGTTAAAGAAATAAAGGTAAAATACACCTCTGTGTGCTTTGGGAGTACTATACTGTGAAATAAACCTTATAAATATTGTTGTAATGAAAAGGAAAGTTTGTGACAGGACAGGTGAGGTTATTCCACTTGCTTCACGATTCTCCACACATCTGCACTGCCCCTCCTCATGTCTTTATATCCAGAGAGCCAGTAATGATGTTGACAAACCTTGAAAAAGCCCTAGTCTCTGCTTTATAAAAATGTATTTTTAAAGACTTTACTGTGTTTGGCCCATTTGTGGTAGCTGAGGAGCTATATGGTGCAGTAAAAAACAGTGCAGGGTCGTTTGGTCTGACCACTTGTTCCACAAAACTATGCTCCCAAAATGCTTGCTATTGGTAAAATAAAGAAAGAAAAGGAAAAAGCAGGCAATTTAATCTATCTCTGGGACCACATTCCCCGAGATAGTACACAGTGGTCTTGACTGCCTGAATATAAAAAGCTGAACAAGACATAAACAAATGCCTACACAAACAATGGGTAGTTGCATTGTATATGTAAGCAATAATACACGACAGAGTGGGCATTATTGGCAAATACCAGACCACCCTGGCATAATGAGGCCCAACACAGCAGGCAGAGGGCCTTATAGCCCTGGAAAGTCCTGTATTTCCCAATAATTCCCACCCTGGAGGGTATTATTTCACTTAGAAAATGGGTTGTGTTAAAAAAAAAAGTTGCAAAAAAAGTGTTGATAGAAAATGAATTTAAAGTTAAGTTTTGTGATAAAATAGTTCCTAAGCCTTCATTATTATGAACAATGTAGCTTAATAAAAAGCCAATTGTATGCACTTACTGCCCCTGCCCCTCTCTCCCGTTTAGTTTTGCAGCACTTTTTTTTTACTGTTTAGTTTCTTTTTTTATTTTCCCTTTATGTATCTCTCTCACAACTAAGTGGACCATGACACAGCTCAGCTCAGGACTGCTTATGATTTTTCACCATACGGTAATTAACTTGCTTTTATTTGGGCTGGCAGTATAGCCTAGAGGTTAGAGTAATGAGCTGTGAACAAGCTTGGTACATCCAGCAGACCAGACCTTGGCTTGATTCTCACAACCTCCACTTGCATACTGTGTGAATCTGAGCAAGTCATTTAACCGCCCAGGTCACTCCTGAAAACAGGCACTTGTGCCTAGTGGGCCTTACCCTGTTACCAAAGACTAAAATAAATTATGTGGGTTTATTTGTATTTTGTTTTACTGTCCATTAAAACTAGTAGCTTGAGAAATGCCTTCTGATTTTGAAAATGTTCACTGTGGTGAAGAGCAGAGACTGCAGTATCTCCAGCACTGCTACTGTGCATTGAGTGTTTCCTTCATTTTTCGTACCATAGCTGGACGTCCATGTGCGGTATGGAAAGTCAAGGAAATACCGCTGCTCTTGTGCTCAGTCGCTGTTTCAGTGATAGCGCCCTCTCTGTCTGACTAGAGTCAGCACTTTTATAATTAGAGTGGAGTGTTTACTACCCCATGTTATTTAATGGCAAAAGTTTTTTTTTTGTTCTTTGAGTCATGGGAGGAAAGTGGCCAAACCACTATTGTTTGCATGGTTATTAGCGAACAGAGAGAAATGGTGGCTTACCGAGCTGAACATTCAGAGTGCCCAAGAATTCATACAGTAATGGGGCATCCCGATGAGGATCTAGTTACACAGTGGACTCTATTGAAAAATACCCACCAACTGATATCAATACCCTAGCCAATCAGAAAGCTAGGATTCTTGGACCCATTTTCTAAATCATAGCAATACTGTTAGGGGGAAAATAAAACCCTGTGGGGAAAAAGTATTTTATATAACTGTATGAAAAGAAAGAATGTGGCTAAACCGATGTTACCTTGTACTGCAGGTTTCTGCTGTTGATAAGATCTCACCTAGTGCCCTTCAATGTCTCTCTATGAGCCGGACAACCCTGTCATCTGTCTTAGTATGCACTGGACAGCCTTCTGGGAGGAGCTTGAGTCTCGCACCTGTAAAATCTTTGTATATATTGGATACTTTTAGAATGTACACACCCCAAATAGTTAGTGCTAGAAAATAAATGTGATTATATGTGTACAGATGTAAAAATAATGCTGTTTGATAGAGAAATCATGTTCTGTTCAAAAAGGACTGGAGCTAGATGTGATCACCTGGTTAGTAGCAGGTATACAAGCAGTCCAACCTGGTAAACAGATTCAGATTCTTTGGAGGGTCATTGGTGTACTGACCTCAGTTTGAGTAAGGTTTGCTTACATTTCAAACCTGTCGTATTGGGTTTGAGATAGTCATCCAGCCTGAAAAGTATTAGCAGGAGTGCTAGAGGATTGAAACAGTGCTGTTAACTATTTTATGATTTTTTTTTTTATTTTGACAAACAAGTTTGCTTGTATTTTCTGTTTTGTATATAATAAACCTACACTTGGTGTATTTTATTTGCATCCTGAAATGTTGCCTGTGTCCATCTATTCCCACTAACCTCACACTTGGTGTAAGAAGTGGGATTCAAACCCACACCTCCACTGGAGAAAGGGTCACTTCAGTGGATATTGGCTGATATCCAGGTGGACAATTGATCATGCAAGTGAGACCAGAAGACCCAAAGTAAGCCAGAGGTGTCTTAACAAGGGCCATGGCAGACAAGCTTGGTGAAAAGCTACTTTCTGGCCTGGAGGATGTTCAGAGGAACACCACCAAAATGGAACTGGATGCCAGTATCCATGAAATGGTTGAGGACATTTCTGATGAACCTCCAGAAAGCATTAATGAACTTTAAGGTGGCTGTGTGTGAAGCAACTGGAAATGGACAAGCAGAGGGAAATAGACCACCAACGGAATAAAGGAACGTGGCCAGATATCCTAAGGGCCGTTCAAACTCTGGGGACTGCCCAGACACCAAGAATACCAGCTGCACCTAAGGGCATTAAAATTATAAAATTAAGTGAGTCTGATGATACAGAGATGTATTTATCTACCTTTGAGAGGGTGGCACGGGCATATAGCTGGCCAAGGGAACAATAAATGATTCGGTTGCTGCCATATCTGACCAGGAAAGCTCAATTGGCCTACAGCCACATGGACAGTCACCAGGCTGAGAATTATAATGCAGTTTGCCAAAAGATCCTCAGGAGGTATGACATCAACCCTGAGACTTATCGTCAGAGATTTAGGACTTTAAAACTCCTGTCCACTAATGTTCGCAGGGAAGCTCAAGTGTGCCTACAGGAATTATGTCACAAGTGGCTTCAACCTGATTTGAAAACTAAGGAATAAATGTTAGAGACCTATCATCCTGGAGCAGTTTATGAAAATCCTTCCCCAGGATGTTCAAGTGTGGGTCCAAGAGCATCATCCTGAGACTTCCAAAAAGGCCATTACATTGGCAGAGGACTACCTCATTGCAAGACTAAATCAGTAGAAGGGACATTCAGGACCTAATAGCATTGCCAACCAACCCTCAGTAAGAAATCTCTCTTTTTCTCAAGCTGCAGGGGGTTATAAGAACTTTAAAACAGGAAAGACGTATTCTCCAGATATTATCGACAAGAATGTCAGGGCAAGGGACACATAGCCAGATATTGCCCTAAATAAAAGACTGAGTCCACACACCTGGGATTGGCAAACTGGGGACACTATACTGTATCTGTTAAGACTGGGGAACAAGAGGTAACTAGGCTAGTAGACTCTGAAAGCCAGCAAACATTGATCTGTACTAACTTAATAGAAATGGGTGGTAACAACAAAGGCCCAAAAACCGGGGCAATCTGCATCCGTGGGGATATTCAACATTACCCTACAGCCATGGTGAACTTGCAGATCCAGAAGACTGCCCATAACATGAGAGTAGCACTAGTACCCCACCTACCAGTACCAGTCATTACTGGGCATGTTCATCAGGACTTTGAGACATTCCTAGCAAGCACCACTAATGTGAGTGCAGTAACCACCGGAGCCCAAGCCAAGAAAGAGGGACAGTTACCACAATTATTTCCCTTTGAAGAGGATGTTTTTCAGACCCAAGGAAAAAACTGAAAATCTATGAAGTTCAAGAGACTGGCGAAACAGTAGTGGACTAAAACTAATGTGGCACCTGAAACTGAACTTCTAGAGACTGTTAAGAATTGTGATGTAGGGAGTGAACAGCAAAGTAATATGACACTAAAACCTTTTTTTTACAGGTGAATCAAAACCCAAAATAAAAAGGGCCTAAATATGTCAGGAAGGGGGTTTGTTATATAGAGAATGTGGGAATCCTACTGCTGGGGAGGTGGTGAAACAGTTATTAGACCCTGAAAAGCATAGGGCACAACTGTTACATTTAGCATATGATATTCCCCTTGCAGGCCACTTAGGGAGGGACCACACCCTGAGCAGACTCCTCAACGCATTTTACTGCCCTGGTATTCATAAAAAGGTGGCAGAATACTGTCACAGTTGTGGCAGAATACTGTCACAGTTGTGAGGATTGCCAGAAAGTGGCCACTATTTGGGAAAAAGGCAAAGGTTCCCTAACAGCCTCTTCCTTTGATTACCACACCCTTCGAACGTATAGCCATGGACATTGTGGGTCACTTGTAAAAGAGCTCTAGATGGAACAGGTTTGTGTTGGTCATCTGTGATTATACCAGCAAGTATTCAGAGGCCATCCCTTTATGTACCATTACAGCGAAAAAAAATAGCTGAGCTTTTTAGTAGGGTTGACATACCTAGGGGGACTTTAACTGATCGAGGTGCCAACTTTTGCTCAAAACTTCTGAAAGAGTTATATCAGACCCTAGACATAGTGACCATATGTACCTCCCTAAACCACCCCAAAATGGATGGTTTAGTAGAGCGCTTCAACCAACCAAGAAAAAGATGCTGGGGAAGTTTGTACAGGATGAGGGGAAGGCCTGGGATCAGTATCTACCCTTTCTGATGTTTGCATACCGGGAGGTACCACAGGCATCCACATAGTTCTTGCCATTTGAGCTGTTGTGCAGCAGGAACCCTTGAGGCCCTTTGGATGTTGTGAAGGAATATTGGGATGATGGGAAAAATATAGGCCCTACAGATGTCCTGGATTACATGACTCAGTTAAGGCAGAAGATGATTAAGTATATAATGGTTACCCATCAACAGAATGCACAAAAACAGGTTACCCAAATAGTGCATTATGCCCAGGGAGTAGGGAACAAATCCTTTAAAACAGGGATAAGGTATTGTTACTACTCCCATCCACAGAAAACAAGTTAACCTTGAAGTGGCAAGGCCCACATACATTTAACATACAAATGTGACCAGTCAATTATGAAATCAATCTGCTAGGTAGCAGACATAAGAGGAGGATATAACATACTAACCTCTTGAAACTATGGCATGAGAGACCTGTCCCTGTGATGTATGTGTACCCTGGCCAAACTGATAGCGAGCTAGAAGTAGCTTATCAAAAATAGGAAAGGCATGGGGAGATGAGAGATTTGATTGACAATCAACCCTGCCTTAGATTGTCAGCAATAACTGGAGGTAGAAAGAGTGTTGGTGCAGTTTCAGCAAACCTTTACCAGTATACCAGGGAAGGCACGTGGTATAGAACACTATACAGAGGTCATCAAAAACACCCAATCAGGCAAAAACCCTGCAGAGCCGAGAAGGTACTGGGAGAGGTTGCACAAAAAGTAAGGAAAATGAAACAACTTGGGGTGATTGCACCATCTAACAGTGAATGGGCCTTTCCTATACTAGTGGTAGAAAAAAAAAAGGGAGACATCAGACTCTGTTTAGATTTTAGAAAGTTGAATGCCATTCCTAAATCTGATGGATATCCAATACCTTGCATTGATGATATTGTGGATAGACTGGTGAATGCGCAGTACATCATCATCTTGGACCTTACAAAAGGCTTCAGGCAAATTCTCTTAGATAAAACATCCCAGGACTAGACTGTCTTTAGCACCCCAGTGGGGCTGTACCATTTTGTAACTATGTCTTTCAACTTACACACAGCTCCTACCACGTTCCAGCACTATATGGATCAGACCCTTAAACATCACACAGCATACTGTGCTGCTTATATTGACGATGTTGTGGTCTATAGCCCTTGCTGGAATGAACACTTTAATCAGCTTACCACTGTGCTGCAAGCTGTAACAGAGGCGGGTTTAGCAATAAACCCAGCAAAATGATCTGTGGCTGAGCAGGAAACAAAGTGCCTGGGATTTATTTTGGGGAATAGTCATGTCAAGCCAGACTTTGGCAAGGTAGATGCAGTAGCCAAAATTTCCATCCCATTACTAAGAAACATGTGAGATCATTCCTAGGATTGGCTAAGTATTGCAGATATTTTGAGTCAAAGTTTGCCATCTTAGCCAGTCCTTTGACAACTCTTACAAAGAAAAGGAACCTGACTAAAGTAAAATGGACCCCAGTTTGTGAGGTAGCATTCTGTACCATCAAATCAATTCTCTGCTCCTTCCCTGTACTGAGGAGTGCAGACATTTCTTTGCCATTTGTGGTACAGACAGGCACTTCAGATGTTGGCATTGGGGCAGTATTGTCTCATACAATCGAAGGGGAAGAACATCCCATTACCTTTATTAGCCGCAAACGACATCAAAGAGAGACCACATACTCCATAATTGAGAAAGAGTGTCTTGCAGTAAAGTGGGCAACTGAAGTTTTGAAATTTTATTTGTGGGGTTCTGAATTCCAGCTTATTACAGATCATAACCCACTTTGTTGGTTGCAGATCATGAAAGAAAAGAATCCCCATATCATGAGAAGGTACTTAGCGTGAGAATAGGAATGCATAATCATACCCTGGGGTATTGAGTTGTGTTTAAAGTTAAGAGGGAAACCTCGTTTTTGTAATTTATTTATTTGGGGACCCTAAGGTGGAGTTTTTGGAGTGGGTGGGTGGGTGAAAGCTCCATCTTTCCCTGTGAAAGATCTGATTTCACTATGCTTTATTGCAGTGTCACTATGATTGTACAATCTGGAAAATTGGACTGTAAACAATAGAGATAACAGGAAAAATCCCCAGGTTTCATCTTAAGTGGGGAGGTGTGTCACAGTGGGCTGTTCTGCCATAAAGGACCCGTACAAGTCTGTTGCAACAGCATGCCTCTTTTCCTTGCTGTTTTATCCCTTTTCCTTTTGCAGGCTGGCCACCTGCAAAAATCTTGCCTTCTACTGTCTCTGTTTTTCCAAGGTCCCCTCTGGTATGAACATGCCTCATTTGTATCAGCCTAGTTAAATTAGTAAAGGTAAAATACACCTCTGTGTGTTCTGGGAGCACTATACTGTAAAATAAACCTGGTAAACATTGCTGTAATAAAAAGGTAAGTCTGTGGCAGGACAATTGTATTTTTTCCCCTTGCTTTGTGATCCTCCACACGACTGCACTGTCCCATTTCGTGTCCTTATATCCAGAGAGCCAGGAATAATATTGAAAAACCTTAAAAAAGCCCTAGTCTCAGCTTTATAAACACATATTTGTAGAGACTTTAGTGTGTTTGACCCATTTTTGGTAGCTAAGGAGCTATATGGTGCAGTAAAAAACAAGACCGGGTCATTAGGTCTGACCGCTTGTTCCACAAATCCATGCTCCCAAAATGTTTGCTATTGGTAAAATAAAGTAAGAAAAGAAAAAGGAAGGCAATTTAATCTATCTCTGGGACTGCATTCCCTAAGATAGTACACAGTGCTCTTGACTGCCTGAAAATAAAAATCTGAAGAATACATAAAAATATGCCTACAAAAATAATGGGTAGTTGCATTGTATGCCGTAAACAGTAGGGATTAAAGGATGCCCGCTCTCCTCTTTGGCTCACAAGGCTGATTGGAGCCCATTGGGCTGGTACTGTGGACACGGTCCTCAGCACAAGCAACCAGCCTGCTCAGGACAGGGCAAGAAGACACCTGCTAACCACTTTCCTCCTTGGCTTAAAAGGCTGATCAGAGCCCACTGGCCTGGTACCACAGACACAGTCCCCTCCACAAGCAACCCACCTGCCCAGGACAAGGTGAGAAGGCGCCTGCTTCTCACTCTCCTCCTTGGCTCACAAAACTGATCAGAGCCCACCAGGCTGGTACTGCAGATGCGGTCCCCTCCATAAGCAACCCACGTGCCCAGGTCAGGGCAAGAAGGCGACTGCTGCCCGACTCCGGCATCAAATGATCAGGTCAGATACACGCCCCCATTTAACACCATTTGTTTTAGCTCCCTGTTGCAATTTTCTGCTGGCACCTTTCCAGAGTGTGTAACAGAGCCCCCCCCCCTTCATCCCAATCCTTTTCAACTGTTAATTTTTTTCACCCCTCCCTACTCTGAAACCTCCCCCTGACCGACACTGAGGCTTATAACTGCCCTCTTTTCTGGTCCTCTCTCTCTCAGACTGATTCTAGCCCACCAGGCTGGTTCCTCAAGGCAGTCCCCTTCACAAGCAACCCGCCCGCCAAGGACAGGGAGAGAAGGCACTTGCTGCCTGCTCTTCTCCTTGGCTCGCAAGGTAATGGTTGGTCCCTGACCCAGGACAAGGGAAAAGGGGATTCTGGAGCCTTCCTCCCTTCTCAAATTGAATACCTGGCACCCACCATTGTAGGACCTGAATGGTTCCAGATGGCACTGGAGCACTAACATTGGTTTGCTGCCCAGCACTGCAACCAGTGCTGAAATCATTGGACTAGGGCATACAACTGCAGAGAAACACTGACCTGAACTGGATTCTTAGTGAGTATTCAGCCCCCCCCCCCACTTTTTTCATTTATTAAATACACTACCAGAGCTGAGAGACCCGTCCACCTCCTAGTTGGTTACATGTCACTTTCCCTCTTAAAGGGGCAGCAACTAAGAACTACATCAAAGCACTTAAAGAGGTAATATAAAGATCCACAATACCAGGATTTCTTTGCCTCCCTTCAGACACAATTACTACAATTATTGTTTCAGTGCTGTATATGTAGTGTTAAATTCTTGAATTAATCTCTGTAAATTGCTGAAACTGAATCATAGTGCTGCACAAACTGCACTCTGCTCACAGCTCCCTCATAATCTTGGTTTGGCTACTTCCCTGCCTGTTTCTATCCAGTTCCCCTTACATTCTCCAAATTAACTGCATACAACATTTCTAATGATGATACACCCACTCTGCTTATTAACTTGGCAACTTCTTCTCCTATCACTACTTCTAAGTCTTGAGTTCATTTGTACCAAATGCCTGCCACAGACCCAGCAATGTAAAATTGTTCGGAACCTACATTATGACCACGGATTCATCTCTGGGAATTTCTTTCATATGAAAAAAGGTACATGATCACCACTCTAGCTTCCACCATGACAATTTGAGAGGGCAGGCACTGCAGATCACTCCAACCATGCCAACTCTGCTACCCCAACTGGATACCCACTCCTGATTATTGATAAAAGGGTGAAATGGGCAAAAAAGTGCTCTTTAAAACTGCTTAATAGACTCAAGCAAAGACACCTACTCTAGCTCATCCTATTACTTCTACTTCTTTCCAGCAATGTCCACCCTAACCCTGGCCCCTCCAAAAACAAACACACCATCACCCAGAGAAAGCAGGGGACTATCTCTATGGCATCAGTAAATATATACAGCCTTCTCCCGAAAATGGACAGCCTGCTTGCCTGGATAACGCAGTATAAACCTGATGTACTCTCTGTTGTAGAGATCTGGCTATCCCCTTCAGTTCCTGACTCAGCCATAACCCTGCCGGGCTACAACATCTTCAGGCTGGACAGGCAATCTACATGTGGCAGAGGGTGCATTATCCACCTGAAAGACATGCTCTTGGAACATGTTCTTCCTGTGCCAAACCTTGATTGCCTATCTCAGGTGCCTGCTGTTAAAATACTTCTCAGGGCCCATAGCAAAGCACTGACAGTGTATTCAATATACATGCCACCAAAAAATCCTGAAGCTGGCCTACACAGCCTCCTGGAGTACATCCAAAGTAACCCACTCACATCTGAGATCACATTTCTGGGAGATTTTAATCTAAACTAGCTTTCAGCCACCAATGGCTCAGTCAAAGACTCTCTAGCTACTCTACATCTATCACAATTTGTTAAATCACATACTTGGTGCAACTATAGAATGGGGACTTGCACCCTGCTTGACTGGATCCTCACCAACCATCCTGATCACATTTCAAATGTTGTTGTACACCCTGACTCTCTAAGTGACCACTCCCCTGTCTCTTGCTCCTAGACAAATAAATTCACTAAAGCGCCCCCTCAAACAGTTTACAGCTGAGTTTTCAAATGTCGGCACGTTGAACCTCTAAAACTACAACGGAGCAACACCTACTGGTCTGAGCTTGACTCCATCACTGATGTTTACACAGTGCTTGACTTTTTCATCTCTCGCTTCAATGCCGCATATGACATCCATGCTCCATTGAGGGCAAGGAAAGTCTGTGGTACGGTTAACTCCTGGATCACATCCGATCTATTAGCCAAGATGAAACTAAGGGACAACCTCTGGCACTGGACAAAAACCACTGGGAAACCTGCCGATATTCAATCCTACAAAGTCACTAGGAATCTTTGCACTCAGATCATCTGGCAGGAGAAAAGCAACTACTATAGAGAAATGCCTGCCAGCTCCTGGGGCAATGGTAGAAATTTTTGTTCCAACATTAAGGATGTCACAGGCAAGGTCCCAAAGGTGGCACCATCAATGCTCAACATTGATGGAGTACCAACTATGGACCCTCTTAATATTGCAAATATCTTCAACAATGCTTTTTCTGATCTGAGTAGTGTCCTGCCCCTGGACTTCTTTGATGAATCATACTCCTCTGCATCAACAGTGCAGCAAGAAGACTCACTTCATGTGCCTCCCAGTAGCTGCAACACTAACCCTCCCTTCCACTTTAAGAAAGTATCAGTTTCCTTGGTTAAAAGGCACCTACACAAGGTCCTGGGTAAGTCATGGCACAGTAGTGACTCCTCTGACCTAAAGTTAATTGCACTTACCCTTGATGAAGGATTAGCTCCTATCACTAAGATTTGTAACCTATCACTAAGCCAATCTCAATTCCCTCTTAGATGGAAAACTGCTCTGATAACACCAGCACACAAATCAGGGGACTGTACCCTACACACCAGTTACAGACCAATCTCAATCCTCCCCCCTCTGTTGAAAGTCCTGGAGCATATAGTTGCAGACCAATTAATTGTCCACCTTAAAAATACTCCATCCAGTGCTCACAGCAGCATGACTTCAGGAAAGGGCACAGCTTGACAACTGCCCTCCTGGAATTCACTGGGTTCAATCATCAACCACTTGACCAAGGGAATCTTGTTGGTACAGCCTTCATAAATTTAATGAAGACATTTGATGCGGTGAACCATGCATTGCTGCTTTTAACAATTAACCTCAGCAGGGCTCTCAATTTACTCTATGCACTGGTTTAAAAGCTATCTGGAGGATTGCTATCAAATGGTAAAAATCTCCAATGTCACCTCCTACTGGAGGAATGTACACTCAGGTGTGCCTCAAGGATCCATCCTTGGCCATCTCCTCTTCAGTATTTTCATAAATAACCTGCCACACTGTTGCCATCAATGAATAATTGTGTATGCAGATGATGCTGTCATATTCTCAAGCTAACCTAATCTGGCTCTTCTCGAATATCACCTTCAACTTGGTTTTGAGGAAGTTGAAAAATGGTTCTGTGACCAGAAACTGGTATTAAACTACAAAAAAAATTAAGGTTATGATGTTCAGTACCTTGCAGTAAGTTTAAAGCACATGACCTCAATATTAAAAACCAGCTTGGTGTTCCACTTGATCTGGTGGAACATTTCGAATATCTGGGGCTACCTTGGATAGCCACCTCACCTTTGCCCAGCACATTGAGAATGTAGCTAAGGCTGTAAATATAAAAATTGGACTCCCCTATCAGCATAAGTGTAATATAACTCCTGAAGCCCCCAGACTGGCAATTCATAGCTCCATTCTCTCTGTCATAGAATATGGCCTCATTATTTATGGCTCTGTACCCCCCCACTTTGAACATAGAAACAGAATTAGATGGCAGATAAGGACCGCTGGGCCCACCCAGTCTGCCCATTTCCCTACCTAATGGATAAGCTGCAGATCCTAGTTAACTGGCAGCCTATTTCTTTCTACCCCACCCCCTAGAATTGCCTTATGACTGTCCCACGCATGCTTGAATTCAACCACTGTTTTTGACTCCACAACCTCCTCCGGAAGGCAGTTCCATGCATCCACAACCGTCTCTGTGAAAAAATACTTCCTTACATTACCTCTGAGCCCCCCCCCATCTTCAAATTGTGCCCCCTTGTTCTTGCACACCTCTTTTTTTGAAAGATGCTACCCTCTTGGACTTTGTTGATTCCCTTGAGGTACTTGAAAGTTTCTATCATGTCCCCCCTCTCCCTCCTTTCCTCAAGGCTATACATATTAAGCTCTTTTAGTCTCTCTTCATATGTCTGCTGGTGCAGACCCTGCACTATTTTAGTTGTCCTCCTCTGGACAGCTTCCATCTTGTCTATGTCCTTGCAGAGATTGGGTCTCCAGAACTGCACACAGTACTCCAGATGGGGTCTCACCAGCTGTCTGTACAGCGGGATAACAACTTCCTGTTTTCTACTGGTGATGCCTCTCCCTATGCATCTCAGTATCCACCTAGCCCTCCTTACTGCCCTCTCACATTGCTTGCCTACCTTTAAGTCATCTGATATGACTACCCCCATGTCCCTTTCCATTTTTGTTGTTGTTAGTATCTCACCCCCATCGTGTACTTTTCCCCTGGGTTTTTGTTTCCCAGGTGCATTACCTTGCACTTCTTAGCACTGAATCTAAGCTGCCATACATTTGACCATTCCTCTAACCTTGCCAAGTCCCTTCTTATCCTTTCCACCCCACCCTGAGCATCAGCTCTGTTGCAGATCTTTGTGTCCTCTGCAAAGAGAAATACTTTTCCTTCCAGTCCCTCTGCAATGTTGCTTATAAAGACATTGAAGAGGACTGGTCCTAATATTGTACCCTGTGGTACCCCACTAGTAACTCCCCTTTCCTCAGAGTGGACTCTATTTACTATTACCCTCTGTGTCCTATTCTCCAGCCAATTCCTTACCCAGGCCATCATCTTGGGACCCACTCCCAGGCTGGTTAACTTGTATATTAATCTTTTGTGTGAGACTGAGTCAAATGCCTTGCTAAAGTCTAGGTAGGCCATATCCACAGCCGCCCCCAATCTACTACTTTAGTCACCCAGTCAAAGAAATCAATTAGATTCGTCTGGCATGACCTTCCCGCTGTGAATCCATGCTGCCTTGGGTCCTGTGCCTCTCTGGCCTCTGGGTACTCGACAATTCTTTCCTTCAGAAGTGATTCCATCATTTTCCCTATCACTGAGGTTAAACTAACAGGTCTGTAGTTTCCTGCTTCTGCCCTGCTCCCACTTTTGTGAAGGGGAGTCACATCTGCCCTCCTCCAGTCCTCAGGTACCACCCCATCCTCCCATGATTTGTTAAAGAGGGTAGTCAGTGGTGTCACTAGTTCTACCCTTAGTTGAAGGATAACTGTGGCACTTAATAAGGCATGCAGGCTTCTTACAGGCTCCGACCACCTGATGCATTCCTGTGAACTATACTCACAGGCTGGCTGGCTACAGCTTAGTAGTAGGATTAAATATCAGATCTGCTTATTTGCCAAAAAAGCCCTCCTTGGCCTACTTCCTCCTGGGTCTGCTGCACTACTGACATCTTCATGTAGTTCCAAACACACTCGTTCATCTGTCAACCAACTTCCCCATGTCCCCAGATGCTGGACTACCCAAGGTCAGCAATTCTTCTCCTACAGAGCTCCCCTTTGCCTCAGTTCCTTGCATTTTGGTGGCTCTTCTTCACCTAAACTTGGCCAATTCAAGCACCTACTAAACCAGTACATAGTATCTAACAGTTCCTGTGACTGCTTCCTCCAGTGGCTCCCTGTATCATGCATATGTCACTGCCTTTGTTGTCAAAATCTTACCTGTGACTGGGTAACAGAATCACCTTTCTCAGGTTCTTGTTGGAATGGCACAAAACAAGAGACAACAGTCAAGTGGTGCATGAGTAATAAATGTAATTTATTACTGGTAAATAATAATAATAATACAGGTATACTACTAACAGTGAATACACTGGGAGAGCTTCCAGTTTCCCTCACCTATTTAGGCACAGTCTCTAGTTTCAGAGAAGCTATGTGCTGCAAGGGGTCTTATACCCTGATAATTACCATGACAACTATAAAAGAAGATATCTGAAAAGTACACTATTGGACAGTAGCAGGTGGCATCAGTAACCATCCTAAGAGGCATAGAAACATAGAAACATAGAATCTGATGGCAGATAAGGACAGCTTGGCCCACCTAGTCTGCCCATTTCCCTACCTAATGGATAAGCTGCAGATCCTAGTTAACCAACAGCCTACATCCTCCTACCCCCCCTGGCTAGAATTGCCTTATGTCTGTCCCATGCATTCTTGAATTCCCCCACTGTTTTTGACTCTATGACCTCCTCAGGAAGGCTATTCCATGCATCTACAACCCTCTCTGTGAAGAAATACTTCCTCACATTACCTCTGATCTGTCCCCCCTCAAACTTCAAATTGTGCCCCCTTGTTCTTGCACATCTCTTTTTCTGAAAGAAGCTACCCTCTTGGACTTTGTTGATTCCCTGGAGGTATTTGAACATTTCTATCTTGTCCCCCCCCTCCTTTCCTCAAGGCTATACATCTTAAGCTCCTTTAGTCTTTCTTCATATGTCTTCTGATGCAGACCCTGCATCATTTTGGTTGCCCTCCTCTGGACAGCATCTACCCTGTCTATGTCTTTGCAGAGATGGTGTCTCCAGAACTGTACACAGTATTCCAGATGTGGTCTTACCAACTGTCTGTACAGAGGGACAACAACTTCTTGTTTTCTATTGGTGATGCCTCTCCCTAGGCATCCCAGTATCCCCCCAGCCCTCCTTACTGCCTTCCCACATTGCTTGCCCACCTTTAGGTCATCTGATATGGCTACCCCCAGGTCCCTTTCCATTTTTGTTGTTGTCAGCATCTTACCCCCATTGTGTACTCTTCCCCTGGGTTTTTGTTACCCAGGCGCATTACTTTGCACTCCTTTGCATTGAATCTAAGCTGCCATACATTTGACCATTCCTCCAACCTTGCCATGTCCCTTTTTATCCTTTCCACCCCACCTTGCATATCAACCCTGTTTCAGATCTTTGTGTCATCTGCAGAGACACATACTTTTCCCCCAGTCCTTCTGCAATGCCACTTATAAAGACATTAAAAAGGACTGACCCCAGTACTGAACCCTGCGGTACCCCACTAGTATCCCCCTTTCTTCACTGAGGACTCCATTTACTATCACCCTCTGTGTCCTGTTGTCCAGCCAATATTTTACCAGACTACCACCCTGGTACCCACTCCCAGGCTGGCTAATTTGTTTATTGATCTTTTGTATGGGACTGTGTCAAATGCCTTGCTAAAGTCTAGGTAGGCCATCTCCACAGCCCCTCCCTGGTCTACTACTCTGGTCACCCAGTCAAAGAAATCAATTAGATTCGTCTGGCATGACCTTCCCGCTTTGAATCCATGCTGCCTTGGGTCCCGTGTCCCTCTGGCCTCTGGGTACTCTACAATTCTTTCCTTCAGAAGTGATTCCATCATTTTCCCTATCACTGAGGTTAAACTAACAGGTCTGTAGTTTCCTGTTTCTGCCCTGCTCCCACTTTTGTGAATGGGAATCACATCTGCCCTCCTCCAGTCCTCAGGTACCACCCCATCCTCCCATGATTTGTTAAAGAGGGTATTCAGTGGTGTCACTAGTTCTACCCTTAGTTGAAGGATAACTGTGGCACTTAATAAGGCATGCAGGCTTCTTACAGGCTCCGACCACCTGATGCATTCCTGTGAACTTTACTCACAGGCTGGCTGGCTACAGCTTAGTAGTAGGATTAAATATCAGATCTGCTTACTTGCCAAAAAAGCCCTCCTTGGCCTACTTCCTTCTGGGTCTGCTGCACTACTGACATCTTCATGTAGTTCCAAGCACACTCGTTCATCTGTCAACCAACTTCCCCATGTCCCCAGATGCTGGACTACCCAAGGTCAGCAATTCTTCTCCTACAGAGCTCCCCTTTGCCTCAGTTCCTTGCATTTTGGTGGCTCTTCTTCACCTTAACATGGCCAATTCAAGCACCTACTAAACCAGTACATAGTATCTAACAGTTCCTGTGACTGCTTCCTCCAGTGGCTCTATGTATCATGCATATGTCACTGCCTCTGTTGTCAAAATCTTACCTGTGACTGGGTAACAGAATTACCTTTCTCAGGTTCTTGTTGGAATGGCACAAAACAAGAGACAACAGTCAAGTGGTGCATGAGTAATAAATGTAATTTATTACTGGTAAATAATAATAATAATACAGGTATACTACTAACAGTGAATACACTGGGAGAGCTTCCAGTTTCCCTTACCTATTTAGGCACAGTCTCTAGTTTCAGAGAAGCTATGTGCTGCAAGGGGTCTTACACCCTGATAATTACCATGACAACTATAAAAGAAGATATCTAAAAATTACATTATTGGACAGTAGCAGGTGGCACGAGTAACCATCCTAAGTGGCATAGAAACATAGAAACATAAAATCTGATGGCAGATAAGGACCATTTGGCCCACCTAGTCTGCCCATTTCCCTACCTAATGGATAAGCTGCAGATCCTAGTTAACCAACAGCCTACATCCTCCTACCCCCCTGGCTAGAATTGCCTTATGTCTGTCCCATGCATTCTTGAATTCCCCCACTGTTTTTGACTCTATGACCCCCTCAGGAAGGCTGTTCCATGCATCTACAACCCTCTCTGTGAAGAAATACTTCCTCACATTACCTCTGATCTGTCCCCTCCAAACTTCAAATTGTGCCCCCTTGTTCTTGCACATCTCTTTTTCTGAAAGAAGCTACCCTCTTGGACTTTGTTGATTCCTGGAGGTATTTGAACATTTCTATCATGTCCCCCCCTCCTTTCCTCAAGGCTATACATCTTAAGCTCCTTTAGTCTTTCTTCATATGTCTTCTGATGCAGACCCTGCATCATTTTGGTTGCCCTCCTCTGGACAGCATCCACCCTGTCTATGTCTTTGCGGAGATGGTGTCTCCAGAACTGTACACAGTATTCCAGATGTGGTCTTACCAACTGTCTGTACAGAGGGACAACAACTTCTAGTTTTCTATTGGTGATGCCTCTCCCTAGGCATCCCAGTATCCCCCCAGCCCTCCTTACTGCCTTCCCACATTGCTTGCCCACCTTTAGGTCATCTGATATGGCTACCCCCAGGTCCCTTTCCATCTTTGTTGTTGTCAGTATCTTACCCCCCATTGTGTACTCTTCCCCTGGGTTTTTGTTTCCCAGGTGCGTTACTTTGCACTCCTTTGCATTGAATCTAAGCTGCCATACATTTGACCATTCCTCCAACCTTGCCAAGTCCTTTTCATCCTTTCCACCCCACTTCGCATATCAACCCTGTTGCAGATCTTTGTGTCATCTGCAGAGGCACATACTTTCCCCCAGTCCCTCTGCAATGCCACTTATAAAGACATTAAAAAGGACTGACCCCAGTACTGAACCCTGTGGTACCCCACTAGTATCCCCCCTTTCTTCACTGAGGACTCCATTTACTATTACCCTCTGTATCCTGTTGTCCAGCCAATATTTTACCAGACTACCACCCTGGTACCCACTCCCAGGCTGGCTAATTTTTTTATTGATCTTTTGTATGGGACTGTGTCAAATGCCTTGCTAAAGTCTAGGTAGGCCATCTCCACAGCCCCTCCCTGGTCTACTACTCTGGTCACCCAGTCAAAGAAATCAGTTAGATTTGTCTGACAAGACCTGCCTGCTGTGAATCCATGCTGCCGTGGGTCCTGTGCCCCACTGGCCTCTAGGTGGTCAATAATTCTTTGCTTCAGAAGTGATTCCATCATTTTCCCTACCACTGAGTCAAACTGACAAGTCTATAGTTTCCTGCCTTTGACTTGCTGCCACTTTTATGAAGGGGAATCACATCTACCCTCCTCCAGTCCTCAGGTACCACACCATCCTCCCATGATTTATTAAAAAGGGTAGTCAGTGGTGTTACTAGTTCTTCCCTTATTTTTTTTAGAATTCTGGAGTGAATCCCATCAGGCCCCATTGCTTTATCCACCTTCAGTTTTAGGTGATCTTTCAGAACCCTTTCTTCTGTGAATGACTAATATCAACCCCCTATCCAGAGTGCTTCTATTGACTGGATTAGGTATCTCCCCCTGCTTTTCCATTGTGAGTACTGAGCAGAAGTATCCATTCAGTATCCCTGCTTTTTCACTGTCACTTTCTGCCCAACCACCTTCCTCTTTATTCAGCCTCAGTATCCCTGCCTTAATCTTTCTTTGCTCCCTAATGAACCTATAAAAGGTTTTATCCCTCTTCTTAACTGAGTTGGCTATCTTTTCCTCAGTTTGGGTCTTTGTTATTCTGACTGCCTTCCTCACTTCCTTCTGCTTTAACTGGTACAGTTCTGTGTCCCGTTGTTTTTCTGTTTCCTTATACTTACTGAATACTATCTTTTTCTCTATAACCTTTCCCACCACTTCTTTTGGGAACCATAGTGTTTTTTTCCTTTCATTTTGATTTGTTTATTTGCTTCACAAAAAGGCTTGTTGCCTCTGTGATGGTGGTTTTTATGCTTCCCCATTGTTGCTCCACCCCACGTTCTTGCCTGTTTGCTAGTGCTTTTCTGAGGCACTCTCCCATTTTGACAAAATCAGCCCACCTGAAGTCCAGTACCTTCACTTTTGTATGGCTTGACTCTACAGCTAAGTTTATCGTGAACCACACTGTTTGGTGGTCACTTGTTCCCAGATGGCTATCCACCTCTAGATCTCAGATCCTCTCTCTGTCCCCATTTGAGAGTACCAGATCTAAGATTGCTCCCTCCTGAGTGGGTTCCAAAACTAGCTGTCTGAGGCATGCCCACTGTAGAGCATCGAGAATGGCCCTGCTCTTGGATGTGGCTGCAGCAAAGGTGCTCCAGTTAATATCTGGCATATTCAGGTCCCCCATCAGCAATATCTCCCCTTTCTCTGCCATCCTAAGGATGCCTTCTATCATTTCCTTGTCCATTTCCTTCCCCTGAGATGGGGGTCTGTATACAACCCCTGTGCAGATTGTGGTGTCATTTCCAGTCTCCAGGGTGACCCACAGTGCCTCCCCTCCTCCCTGTTTACCCTTTAGTTCTGTTGCTTTGATCCCTTTCCTTACATAGAGAGCTACTCCTCCTCCTCCTCCTCTACTATCCCTATCCCTCCTGTAGATTGTGTACTCTGATGTGTTGACATCCCAGTCATGGTTCTCCGTGTACCATATTTCTGTGACTGCCATGATATCCAGGCATCCCTCTTCCATCAAGGCCACCATTTCGGGGAGCTTTTTACCTCAACTATGGGCATTGGTACTCATTACCCTTCATTTTTTATGGCCTTATTTCTTTTTGCCCCATCCCTGTCCTTATTGCCTTTGTCTTTTTTTTCCATTTACCCTTGCCCTTCTTCCTATTGACTGCTCTATATTGGTGTTTACCTCACTAACTACCTGATTTTTTGGGGGGCAGGATTTCCCTTCTCCTTTTCAGTGCCTCCCCCCTTGGCTGGTTTAAACCCTTGCCAATGAAGCATTTAAACTTATCACCTAGGATCCTGGTTCATCTCCTGGATAAATGCTGACCATCATGCCAGTAAAGGCTTGCTTCCCTCTGGGTGGAGCCCCAGTTCTCAATGAACCCAAATTCCTGAGCTATGCACCATTTTTTCAACCAGTCATTGAATCCCATGGTGTGGAGTACCCTAGCCTCATCCATGCCATAGACAGGTAGCACTTCGGAGAAAGTTACCTTGTGTACTACTTATCTAAGGCCCCTCCCCAACTCCACAAACTCCTGTTGCACTGATCTGATCCCATTCTCAGCCAGGTCATTTTTCCCTAGGTGGATAATGACATCCAGCTCCGTCCCCCTTGCAGCTGCTCCCATGATCATGAGAATTAATTTCCTGTCCCTCCAAGCCATGGCACTGGGCAGGCACCTTACCTCCCTTTCCCCTCCCTCCCCAGTTCTGCCCCCTAACAATTGAGTCCACCACCAGGAGTTGTTTTCTTCCCCTGTGGGGTCCTGTGCCACCCTCCTGTGGGTCTCCATTGTGGAGGTTCCCAATGTCCTCCTTGGTCTCCACTGCAGGTGCCTCCATAGAGGAACCATGCTCTTCCAGAGTGGTGAATGAATTGTGGAGGGGCACACCTGGAGGAATGTGCCTCTGTTCCACCATCCTCACCCCCCCTGAGCCCACTGTGGTCCAACCACTCCTCTTTCTTGGCAATCTCTGAGGTAGTGGCAGTGGCCTGGGTGGTCCCTGGGTGGGGTAGCAGGTTTCCAGAATCCTTGCCAGGTCATCAATGAGATGAGCAACCTCCTCCCTCAGACCAGAGAGGTGCCTGCAAATAGGGCAGCAATGCAGTCTCCAGAATGTCTCCCAGAAGACTGCTGCTCCACAGCCAGTGCATTGCACCACTCCATAAATGTCTGTCTCCCTTCCTGTTTTAGAAGTTTTTCTTTTTTTGTTCTTGTTTTAGTGTGTACAAGCTTGTGAGTGTCTCTAGCCCTTATTCAGTGTGCTGTGATTTAAGGATATGAACAGCTGTATGCTGTTAGCAATTTTGGGGAAGTGATGGCAGAACCCCTGATATAAAGGAAGTTATGTGCTTGGGGTGGGTAGGATTAAATCTGTGCCCTTCAAAAACAATCAACTACAATTCCTACCCTCTGACCCGGAGAGTTCCTTCCTTCCTTTCAGGCACCTATTTCACCAAGGTTAAGTAACAGATCTATTCCCAAATGACTACAAATATCACCAGCTAGAGTTCCTCCCTGGCAAATAAAAGTTAAACTGAGAAAAATCAACCCCAAAAACAGAGACTCAAAACTACTTACTTACACAGGCCCAACAAGTAATAATTCAGTTCAGTGTAGTCTATTAAATTACTCCTTGATTTAAGGAAGCTGGTGGCTGCTTTCTCTCACTTTCTCTCTCTCTCTCTTAGCATCATAAGAAGTTGCTTAGCTTTCACAAATAGCATAATCAATGGGATTTCTATAAGCCCAAGGTCAGTTACAATTACAGTGATGCACAAGCACTAAAGGTGGCACTGTTGCCTAACTTATGATTATACAATAAAAATATAATGAAAAGCATCTCCCAGTACCAGAATACATTGGAAGACATAATGAAGCATAATATGCATTAATAAGATACAGTAGAACACAGATCCTGATGCTTATGCTTGTACAGTAAGTGTCTCTTCCCTAAAGTTAGTACATATACCTACATATGTGTTGCTGTCCATGAGGTGGAAGTACAAATCAGGGGTGCTGGACCATGGGTAACACCCCCCCTTGTTGTCTCAGAAGGGGAAACAACCATAGGAAAGTAGTGTGACGGAGCTAAAGTGTTGTCTTAGAGTACGTCATAGATAGCAAAGTTTTAGTATGAGAAAAACATTCAAAAATGCTTGAATAATAACAAAAACTTTAAAAGTCAGTTCTAACCAAGTGCTGAATAGAGCAGTACTTAAATCACCATCATGAATAAGATCATTAAGAGCATCACCAGCCTTAGAAATATTATTGCTAATATAAATCAATGTGAATCTTTCCTAGCTAAAAGAGATTTCAAGGAAAGAGTCAATATGCATGATTGGTGGAACATCTGGTTGTCAATGGACAACAGGACCCAAGGCAGCATGGTTTCACCAGGGGGAGATCATGTCAGACCAACCTCATTGAATTTTTTGACTGGGTGACTAGGGAGGTGGATCAGGGAGGGCAGTGGACATGGCCTATCTGGACTTCAGCAAGGCCTTGACACTGTGCCACTAGAAGACTATTACACAAACTGGGGAATATGGGTGTGGGCAGGACAGTAGTGTGGTGGGTAGGTAACTGGCTGGGTGGCAGGACACAGAGGGTGGTGGTAAATGGCTGTCACTCCACAGAGGGAAGAGTGACCAGTGGGGTACCACAGGGATCAGTGCTGGGACCGGTCCTATTCAACATCTTCATCAGTGACATTGCACAGGATATAGAAGGCAGAATTTCACTGTTAGCTGATGACACAAAGCTCTGTAACAGAGTAGGCACACCAGAGGGTGTAGACAGAATGAGAAGGACCTGCAGAAACTTGAAGAATGGTCAAGGTTTGGCAGTTGAAATTCAATGCAAAGAAGTGCAAGATAATGCATATGGGGCACAAAAACCCTGGCACAATATATCAGTTGGGGGGTGAGGATATAGCATGCACCAAGCAGGAAAGGGATCTTGGGGTTGTCATCTCTGATGACCTCAAGGTAGGAAACAGTGTGACAAGGCATCAGGTAAAGCAAATAGGTTGCTGGGATGTATAGGCAGGGGCATCACCAGCAGGAAAGGGAGGTCATAATTCCGCTATACAAGACACTGAGTGAGGCCCCACCTGGAGTACAGTGTACAGTTCTGGAGACCATACCTCACGTAAGGACATAGACAGGGTAGAAAGGTTCAGAGAAGGGCAACAAAGATGGTCATGGATTGCATCACAAGTCCTATGAAGACAGGTTGAAGGAACTGAACATGTACTCCCTGGAGGAGAGAGGAGAGAGGGATATGATAGAGACATACAAGTATCTTACAGGGAGGAACAGGGTGCAGGAAAACACTATTTTAAGCGAAAAAGATGTTTCAGGACTAGAGGGCATGGGATGAAGTTGGAGGGAGGACGATTCAGAGGAAACATGAGAAAGAATTTCTTCACAGAACGGGTGGTGGACAAGTGGAACACCCTGCCAGAGGAAGTGGTGGGGACTGAAACAATCACGGGATTTAAGAATGCATGGGATAGACATAAAGGAATTCTAGAGGTCAGGGGTAAGGGGAAATAGACTTCTAGGAAAACAAACTGAACTTACAAGCTCAAATGGGCAGACTAGGTGGGCCATAGGCCCTTATCTGCCGACACTGTCTATGTATGTATCTATGTATCTATGTAACATGGACAAATACTGAGACAAGGCAAGCAAGTATTGCGGATCGGTATCATCAGTTCACAGGCAATATATTGCTTGTCTGCCTCCTTGTTATTATGAAAAATCAGTTCATTAATCTTATTTTTAGTATCATTGAACCCTTTGGCAATTTCCTGTATGTTGTATACTGTAAAACATTCTTCCTTACTTAAACCATCTACACCATGAAACAGTGGGAGTATGATATAATTCTTAACAGCTTGCTGAAAATTAAGTGTTTGTGCTTTAATAGCAGCTATATCTGTTCTATTCCAGATAGACATGCCTGAGCCAAAAAAGGCCAGAAACGGTGCCTGCTGCACCAGTAATATCTGCAGTATCATTCCTAGTGTGTGGTCTAGCTTTAGAATGAGGTCAGGGTCTAAGGACTCCTACATGATCAGTAGTATGAGGGCCACTAACTGGATCATTAGTGTGTGTTTGGTAAGCAGCTACAATGTCTATAAACATCATACTGAAAAATTTAGAAGTGTTGGTCATGTGACAGAGATCAATCTCAGCCATATTCCAATGCATAAAATTGAAAATAAATGAGACATGCATAAATTGTACATTATTAATCACAGCTCCTAGAAGAAAAGTGGTGGTCAAACCACAAGGAGGGCCATCCTCCTGAGGAGGGCAATCAGTCATTTCTTCTTCAGTGGGTGGGACTACAGAAAGGAACAGAGCTTCAGTAGCAACATAGTTGAGAAGACAGAAAGCATGTTTCTCCTCAGAGGTGAGGCACTCACACTTAGCAGGATCTATGAGAGCAGTCAAGTTGTAATGACCTGTATGTCTGGGAGAAGTCTGTCGAATGGAGAGTGTACCATTTTGTGAGATGTCTGTGTTAGGCCATCCATGGAATGTACCTTTGGTTAGGTGAGCTACAGGGAGTGTGTAGCCATTAAGATCAGTTTCCCATTGAACAGAAAGTGAGGACTCGTCTGGAGCTACTGCCATAGCATTAAGATAGGCGTCTGAGCCTTCCTTAACAGTAATCATTTTGTTGTACACATTAATATAAACTCCCATTGGGACTGAGTGTTCAAGTTTGCTTAGAAAATGTTCTATATGTTGTTTGTGTGCAGTTGATATGGGTTTGTTCTGAGAGTCGATCAGGGGAAGTAGTAGTAGTAGTCCCACCAGGATGAGGATGTGCAAGATTGCCATCTTGCTAATGTACCTGAAAGAAAGCAGGAAATGTTTAAGTGTGGGGTGCTATTCTGCCCCAAGTGGGTTAGGAAAAATAAGTTTAGTCACCTTCGCACAGCTTGAGCTGATTAGCATGGAATCACTTGTCGGTGGTCTGTTTTTGCTGTTTAACTCAGACCTGATAGACGGCAGGACTGAGTTTGTTAGCAATTGGATATGGGCCTTCTAATTTGCTGGCAAATGAATGAGTTGGTTGTCGGTATTGAAGAAACATTACTTGGTCTCCAACTTGCCAGTCGACTTCTTTGACATGCTTATCAAAATGAGCTTTAGCTTGTTGTTTAGCTTTACCCATTTGATTGGCAGCAAACAGGTGTGTTTTCATGATGTCATGATGAAGCTTTTCAACATACTTGTCTACAGATACTCTGCAGTAGGGGTGTGGAGATCAGTCAACAGGTGCTCAGGTAATCTCATGGCTCTACCAGTCATAACCTCATAGGGTGTGCACTGGGTAGTTGCTGGAGGAGTGTTCCTGATTGCAATCAGTAGTAGTGGCAAGACAGAATCCCAATCCTTGGGCTTGTCATTGATGAATTTGCATAACATCTGTTTGATTCTTCTGTTTGCTCTTTCTACCTGGCCTGAGGATTGAAGATGGAAAGGGATATGGAATTTCTGATCCAATCCAAGCATTTGGAGTGTCTGCTTCATCAGCTCAGCTGTAAAACTGTTTCCCTGATCCGATTCTACCTTTATGAGTAGGCCCCACCTGGAGAACAATTGATCCACCAGGATCTTGGCAGTTGATTTTGTCATGTTATTCTTAGTGAGAAATGCTTCTACCCACTTAGAAAGAAAATCTGTGACAGCAAGTGCGTACTTTTTGTTCTTGGTGGAGTTGGTCAAGGGGCCAATGAAATCAATTTGTATTGCATTCCATGGTCCAGTTTGCCTTTGGGGCAACAATTTGGCATTTTTTTTTCACCAAAATTGGATTGTTCTGGGCACACACTATGCAGTTGTCCACATAGTGCTTTACATCTTTGGCCATGCCGGGCCACCAGATGGCAGTTTTGAGTTTCTGGAGGGTGTTGTCTGTCCCTTGGTATCCACCAGTGGGGGTATCATGAACCATATGGATGAATTCAGTTAGCAAAAATGGTGGTGCAACCCACAGCATGTCACCTGTATCCTCTTTTCAGTACCAGATGAGCTTCTGATCACTAGACAGGTGTATGTTGTCAGAGTGTCTCATGCATGGACTACCAACAGGTAGTGATTGTTCAATTCACTTGTCCAGGAATTTGAACACATATTTTAGTTCTGAGTCTGATTTCTGTGCAGCAGAAACATCCGGTGGGGGTTCTGGCACTGGTTTCTGCATAGTGTTGGCGGCTAAGAAAACAGCTGCCACAGCTACTGGGTGAGTCATTGTCCATGTCTCCCCTCCTTGAGTGCCTGCTTTACCAAGTGAGTCCACTCGATCATTGAATTCATGGTAAGGGTCAGATCTGCAGTAAGCCTTTACCTTGTGAATATACAGTTTGTGAGTAAACTGTTATGTCAGGGTGTGTATATACACAAACAGATCCTTGTATTAGACAGGTGTGCCATCAGAAGAAGTAAAGTTATTTTTCTCCCAGAATGGTAGCAACTCAGTAAGGGAAGAGCAGACCCAATTTGAGTCTGCAAAGATGATGGCATCCTTTCACCATGGGACATGACCTCTAAAGCACAGGCCACAGCTGCCAATTTGGCATACTGTGAGGAGATAACAGTGCACTTTCTGGAAATGCACCTGAAATCGCCATCTTGTTCCAATATGAACACACCAAATCCTGCTACCTGTTCTCCATCCACATAGGAGGAGGAGCTGTCTGTAAAGACATGATACATGCTGGTATCCTGTAAAAATATTTGGTGTAGCCAGTAGGAATGGTCCTGGCTCAGGTAAGTCAGGAGGTTGGAGTGAACAGTCATAGAGATTCCCTGTGTAGAGTAGGCCGTGGGCCAGGATGGACAGCATTTTTGCAGGTAGTACTTTGATGTTCTTGTCCTGCAAAAACAAAGACTAGTGAGTGAGTCTGGTGTTGGAAACTGAACCATCTTTTACTTTGTCTGAAAGCAGAAAGTGGTTGGGTGTGGCAGGTATGCAAGATAATAGGTGCATACCCAATGATGTACATAAAATGTTTGACAGCCCAGTAGGTTGCCAAAAGTGTTCTTTCACAGAGACTATACTTTTTCTCTACTGGTAATAGCATCTGAGATGCATAAGAAATGGGCCTGAAGTACCCATTGTACTTTTGTGCCAGCACTGCAGACATGGCCACATTAGAAGTGGCAGTTTCCAAATGGAATGGGAGATTTGGCTTAGGATTGATCAGTGCTGTGGCTGAGGCTAAGGCCTGCTTGAGCTTTTGTACAGCTTCAGTGTGAGTGGGGCCCCATGTCCATGTGACATCCTTTTTTAGAAGTTCATACAAGGGAGCAGCCTTCAAGGCAAAGTGAGGGATAAAATCCCTGGAGTAGGTTACCTTTCCTAAGAAGCGTCTGAGTGTTGCCACGCTAGTACAGTAGGAAGTGACTGATCTTGCAAGCCCTAGATCTTTTTGGTAGATGGGCTTCTGCCTTGGTCTGTGATTCATAGACCAAGAAAGATTACCTATTTTTCACACAGTTGTATATTTGAGAGGTTGCACTTGAGGCCTGCTCTCTTGAGGAAAGACAAAAGTTCATCTAGAAGGGCCAAATGATTTTCTTTCATGGTGATTGCTAGACACAAGTCATCCATGTACTGCAGGAGGCACTGGGGAGTGGAGAACCCCTGCAGGGCATCTATCATGTGGAGATGGAAGAGGGAAGGGCTGTTGAGGTAGCCCTAGGGAAGACAGGTCCAGGTGTACTGGCATCCATCAAAGGTGAAAACAAATTTGTATTGCCTTTCCTTTGCTAATGGAAGTGACCAAACCGCATTAGAGATGTCAAGAGCTGGGAATCACTTTTTGTCAGATGTCAACAGCTTGAGCACATCAAGTGCTGATGCTACTGTTGGGACACAGCAGGGGGTAACTTGATTAAGTTTCCTGTAATCAATTGTGAGTCTTCAAGCTCCATTTGGCTTTTTCACAGGCCAAACAAGTGAAATGATGGTGGAGAAACAGGTCCTAGTCACTTCTTGCTGAAGCAGTGATTGGATGGTCGCCCTCAGAGACGGCAAGTCTTCAGCAGGAAATGGATACTGCTTCTGCCTCACAGGGCCAGGTCCTGTGATTTCAGTGGTAGTATGCATCCTACCACAGTCATGCTTGTTGGTGGCTAACACATCAAGGTGTTTTTTGCAGCAAAGGTGCAAGTTCAGAAAACAGGTCATGACTTTTGAATAAAGCCATGACTTCATACTCCTTGTTGTTATGGAAGATGGCTGCCACCATGTGTGAGTCTGGAATGATGACAGCAAGACATTATCCTTTGATCTGGAGAAGTAGCCTGTTGGCTAGGTCCACTACACAGCAGTGCAGTGCTAAGAGGTCAATTCCCAATATGCTGGGGTGATGACATAATACCATGAGGTCAATGACAAAATCAGTTCTGAGGTGGCCTACTACCATAGGTAGAGGAAAAGATCAGTAGGTGTGTAGCTGGGTACCATCTACACCCTGGGCACTGGTCTTCCAGCTGGTAGACCAGTCAGATGAGACTGGGTCCTCATCATGGAGGACCGACATGGCAGCTCCGGTATCCTGAAGCATATTACGTTGGTGACCCCTGACCATGGCCTTTACACAAGGCTATCTGTTTGTGTCAACAATCAAGTCACTCACAGTCTGGACTGGGCCTGTATTTATCATTCTGCATTTTCAGAATTGTAATCATCATCCTGTTCCTGAAACCTGTGGTCTGTAGGATCTTTCAAGACCTCTTGGATACCTTGCACAGGACACAGACGTACCTGTGACATCACAGGTGCGACAGTGGCCTGCTCAGATGGTTCCTCCTTGGTCATCACATTGGTCTGACAAGTAGCCAATGACAGGAAAATATTCTTCCCTTGGTTATTTGTTTGTTCAGCAGCTGAAGACAGGAAAGGATTCCCCTGACTGCATGGTTGTCCAGTGGCTGGAGCGAGGGCTGCTATGGTACATGTAGGCTTAGCTGCTTTTTTAGCATGGATCTCCTCCAACAATTTGTGGAGGGTCTTATATTCATGTGTGAGACTTCGATAGCTAGAGCCATTGCGGTTCCAGACATCAAATTGGGCGTTTGGATTTTTCAATTGCTCCTATCTCTGTTTCTGTTGTTTTTATAGTTCTGGTTGCCCCCACCCCCTTTTGCAACTGCTTGTCATCAGAAGGGGTGTCAGATTTTTGGTTATTGCCCTGTATAGTGTTGTGGGTTGGGATCTCGGCAGTGGGCTGTACTGCAGCCACCTATGTTGCCAGAACTTGTATCGCAGCAGCCTTGTTGGTGTCACCAGAAGCATGGTTACAGAGGTAGACCTGATAGGCACACTACATTTTGGTGAGAATTGCAGCAAAGGTATCGGTGCTCAGGTAAACATTAAGCTCAACCTTTTCCCATAAGGCTGGAGTCATGTTCCGGATGTATAAATACTTGTACTCAGTATGGTCTTGGTCTGCAAGTTCCCCTGCTAGGCCTTTGCCAGTGTAGTACGCAATTCATAACCACTGGTGGTAGGCCGGGGGCCTTTACATTCTAGTTAAC
This sequence comes from Neoceratodus forsteri, assembly GCA_016271365.2. Classification (NCBI taxonomy): domain Eukaryota; kingdom Metazoa; phylum Chordata; order Ceratodontiformes; family Ceratodontidae; genus Neoceratodus; species Neoceratodus forsteri. The sequence goes on from CM057453.1 coordinate 1,039,064,168, forward strand.
CTTGTAGGCCAAGCGGGCTCCTATGACACCCAGGGAGTTGGCGGCAATGAGGGCCACAGCAATGTCATTGTAGACAAGGGTCTCTCAGTTTCATATTGCCTCTGGAAGCTAGGACCAGAGGGTCAGGTCAATCATCTGCAGAAAGACTTGAACCTTGTACTCAGGTTGGAGAGAAAACGTCTCACAGAGGGAGAGTACCTTCTCCAACTGGCAACTGAGATTGTCAGTTTGGCCCATCTGTCTGATATTTTGGGCAATTTGCTGGACAGAGTGAACAACTTGTAGGGGATTGGAAGTATGTGTAGTCACATTCAGCTTGATGCATTCCATGGCACTGTGAAGGGCAGCTTCCACTGCCATGTCGGTGACTGCCTTTTACGTATGATCCTGATCAATAGTTTCCTTGAACATTTTGTCAATTTGTTCCCAGATGGCTTTCCTTCATTCCTCCAGTACTGTGAGGTTACTGAGGGCTTCTTGAATTAGGCCCAACTTCTGCAGTGTCTCCCCTGTTAAGACGAGCAAAGGGAAGTGCATTACGGAATACAGGCCCTCCGCCTGTGTCATGGGGACCGCCATTTTGGTGGTGTATCTGACTTCCACCATGATTGTATAGAGATGGTGATGAAGAGTCCATGCCAATGTCGGTGCCATCATGGGAATGGCTGGCAGAAGTTGCTCCACCATGGGGGTTGGACTTGATTGTGATGTTGCATGCCTTGTCATCAAAGCCAGGGTCATCATCTCCGAATGATGCAATCTCAATGGGCATTTACTGAAACCACTTCATGGCCTTAATATGGCCGGCAGGAATCTCCCATTGATGGTGCAACTTCGTCATCTTTTCTCTACACGTCTTGTGACAAACTCTTACAGTGCCCTGCTCAATACCTTTTTCAACCTCATGCTGCAACACTCTGTAGGCGGCGCCCAGTTCAACGTTTTCCCTAAGTTCTTTATCTAACTCACGATTCACTCTCTGATATTCCTCTTTCAGCTCAGCATTCTCCTCTCTCAAACCCTCATTTGTATCATGTGGAATATCATTCAAGTATGCTAACTGTTTCTTATCACATTTCAGCCTTTCACAATCATCTCTTAACATGCAAATTTCACACTCAGTGCTTTAGCAGTATAGTGCATTAGTCTGTTATTGGCATCACGAAGTGACTGTGTCTCCTCTGCTAGTTTCTGTTCCTTTTTTTGTAACTCTGATGCCTGTAGGCCCATCTCTTTTTTTAGAAATGCATTTTGCAGTTCAAGTGAGGTAGGCCTCGGTGTGGCACCCTCAACAGCGGTACATAGAGCCACAACCAAAAGACCTTTAAGGCAGTATTTCTTGGTTGTGTTTTTGGACTCTAAGTAGTGGTCTGATATTAGCAGCAATGGATTGTTTGCAGGTTTTGCTTCTAGCGTGAAATCTGTCCATCCACCATGGGATGCGAGGTAGTTTGAGATGTCCAGTATCAGTTCAGTGCAAAGTTCAGGCATGACAAGGGTAGACAAAGAAACAAAGAAGCAGTTGGAAAACTGGACAAAATCCCTGGTGCCATCACCCAACCACTTTCCAGTCCCCAGTGGATAAACAGTGATGCCAAGGCAGCATGCTGGCACTTGCAAAGGGAGTGTAAAGAGGTCCAGTGAGGGTCTTCTATGTCTGAGACCAAACAGAATGTGTCTGCCATAGTCGCTACCACTGTAAGCATGGGTAGGTCCAAGCAGGTAAAAGTCAAACTACACTACTCGACATTCCAAAAAAATTGAATGGGATCTTCTTTTGCATCTTCCAACCTGAACTCAGTTGCCAAAATGTAGCTGGGTAATAAAATTACTTTTCTCAGGTTCTTGTTGGAATGGCATAAGGGAAAAGACAACAGACAAGTGGTGCATGAGTAATAAATGTCATTTGTTACTTGTAAATAATAATAATACAGGCTTACTACCAACAGTGAATACACTGGGATAGCTTCCAGTTTTCCTTACCTATGTAGGTGCAGTCTCTAGTTTCAGAGAAGCTATGTGCTGCAAAAGGTCTTATACCCTGATAATTATCATGACAACTATGAAAGAAGATACCTAAAATGTACATTATTGGACAGTAGCAGGTAACCATCCTAACTGGCATAAGAAGCTGCTCAGTTTGTAGAGATAGCATAAACAAAGGGATCTCTATAAGGTCAAGGTCAGTTACAATTATAGTGATGCACAAACACTAAAGGTGGCACTGTTGCTTAACTTATGATTATATAATAAAAATATAATAGAAAGTATCTTCCAGTACCAGAATACATTGGAAGACATAATGACGCATAATATGCATTAGTAAGATACAGTAGAACACAGATCCTAACATTTACGCTTGTATGATAACTGTCTCTGCCCTAAGGTTAATACATATACTTACATATGTGTTGCTGTCTGGGAGGTGGGAGTACAGTCAAGGGTGCTGGACCATGGATAACATACCCTTTGTCAAATGCCTCCCCTAGACTCACACCTTCCTCCCCTCCTCTCTGTTTTCTATCCTGCCTCAACCTCTCTTCCTCTACTTCCTCTTCCTCTGCCTCCTCCCACACCCCCTTCCCAACTTTTTCCTGTGCCCCATTTCAGCTCCTCCTTTGGTCTACCTTTTCCACTCCCCCCTTTTGCCTGTTGCTTAGCTTCACAAGGCCGAGGGCTGCTACTCCAACCCCCCCATAACTGCTCTTTACCTCACCTCTCTTAAATTGCTGGTATAATTACAGTGCTTACCTATTATTTTTCTTGATTTGAGTTCTTATTTTGTCATTTAGACTGCCAGTTAGTCCTTCTGGATTTTAACTGTTCATTTGTCATTTTAAATTACCTCTGTTTAGTATTCCTTTGTATGTTTGTTACCCTCACCTGTTGACACAGAACGGTTGTAAAAGAGTGCCTTACATTCAAAGGTATTATAATCTTAGATGGAAATAGATAAATAAAAATATACTGTTGTGGCTGAGTAAAACCTTGTAAGAAAAGTATTTTATATAACTGCATGAAAAGAAATAATGTGGCTAAACCAATGATACCTTATACTGCAGATTTCTGCTGTTGATAAGGTCTCACCTAATGCCCTTCAGTGCCTGTATGGGAGTCGGCCAGCCCTGTCATCTGCCTTATTATTTATTTCATTTATTTATTAGCTTTTGACAACTGAGTAAGTGCACTAGGCAAAAACTCCTGCCTATTTTCAGGCACAACCCTGCCAGCCTTCTGGGAGGAGCCTGAGTCTAGCACCTGTAAAATCTATGTATATTTTGGATACATTTAGAATGTACAGACCCCAAACAGTTCATGCTAGAAAATAAATGTGATTATAAGTGTATAGATATAAAAATAATGCTGTTTGATAGAGAAATCATGTTCTGTCCAAAAAGGAGTGGAGCTAGATGTGATCACATGCTTATTAGCAGTTATAAAAGCAGTCCAACCTGGTGAACAGATTCAGATTCATTGGAAGGTCAGTGGTGTACTGACCTCAGTTTAAGTAAGGTTTGCTTACATTTCAAACCTGCTGTAATGGGCTTGGGATAGTCATCCAGCCTGAAGAGTATTATCAGGAGTGCTAGAGGATTGAAACAGTGCAGTTAACTGTTTTATGATTTTTTTTTTATTTTGACAAACAAGTTTGCTTGCATTTTCTATTTTGTATATAATAAATCTTCACTTGGTGTATTTTATTTGCATTCTACAACATCTGTGTCCACCTATTCCCACCAACCTCACATGGGGGGAGGAAAAATTGTATTTGGCACCTGACTCTGCATTTATGGAGATTTAATGCACAGTCTGGTGACATCTTTCAACCAATGTCATTTCTAGATTTTATCTTGCCATTTTATAAATTATTTCATTTATCTTACTCTTAATTTCCCAGGGGAGAGAGGAAATACCTTGTCTGAGTTCATTCCAGGTGTTTATGACCTTGTTCTGGAAGTTCTCCTAGGGCACAGACCTCTTTATCACTCATCTAAACTACCATGAGATGAATTCTCTCCAACCTACAACACAGTTACACTTTGACTAAAAATAATAACCCTTACGTAAAGCTAACAATAGGCACAGTATGTTCAACATGTAGCTGCAAAAAGAAACTCTGATCTCTTCTCTGAACTTTGCATAATAATGTTGCGTGGTGTAGGACTGGCTCTCCCACACACCCACTAAAGGACCAGATAAAATACAGGTAGTGTATATCTTAATTAAGGCTCTAAAATGTCTGTTCTCCAGTATTTACATGTATAAATAGGAACCTTCATGAGCAGACCCAAAATGCTAGGGTAAGAAACTAGGTACACGTGCTTCTCTTTTCAGTTCACTTCTGTCTGTACATAGTGCATTATACAGCACCTCTTTTTCTCTTTTTTTGGGCTGCAGATGGGTGGAGCCCTGCAGTCCTTACAAGATCACTAAAAGGGCTCCTTTCTGAACTAAAAACATGTTGGATTATGTCACAGTTGCCTCAGCATCTGTGAAATAGTCTGTTCATGTTGTCCCTACCAACCGGATCACTGCACTATTTCACAAGGCGGGCTATGCCTCCTTTAGTGCTGTGCATGTGTCAGGCTGTGCTCCACCCCCTTCACATCTCATTAGTCCCTTGCTGGTGTGTTTTTTAGGGCTACAGTGGGCATAGCCCTGCAGTTCTTTTACGATGAGTGATTAAAGGGATTCTGGATTCCTTCCCAAGATTTAAAGAACCTGGACTAAATTTCACACTGAATCCCTAAAAACAAACCCTCTTTGTGTTGTACCACCCCATTCCTCCAGTCCCAATTCATGTCCAAATGCTCTCTCAATTGCCCACTGTGGCTGCACTGCCTCCACACCTCTGGTCCCATTTCATATCTAAACCCTCCTGCAACAACCCACTTTACACTGTACTGCCCCAACCGTCCAGTCCCAATTCATGTCGAAACCCTCCAGCAACTGCCCACTGTGTGCTGTATGGCCCCCCCAAGTCCCAATTCATGTCCAAGCCATCCCACAACTGCCCACTGTGCACTACACCACCCCATCCCTCCAATCCCAATTCATGTTCAAACTCTCCTGCAACTGCCCACTGTGCACTGTACCACCCCCATCCTTTTGGTCCCAATTCATGTCCCTGACTAGTTTCTTCCACAGCATTCTACATTTGTCATTTACCTACCATTCACAAGCTGTGGTGTGGCTTTCCAGTATGCGGCACCCTCCGCTATCTGCTACCTCCTCACTCTCTGAATACCTCCCCTGGCTTTTACTTTTGCCATGGTGCAGCTTCCAGTTCTGGCGGCTCCTGCCACCAGGCACACTCCTCCTCTCACATATGCCCCTGGAGCAAAGTCACATAAAGGCAGCTCCTTTGCTGCTTCTTGTCCTCCTGGCTGCCTTCTTTAGCCCTGTAGGACATAAATTAAATTGAAATCCAGCCACCAGAGTGGTGATCAGGAAGGTGGGGGAGGCACATTCACAATATGCCTCCTCCACCTCCCACTGGCTTCTTTTGCTAGAAAAGAGACCATAGGGCAAACTAACTGCTGAATTAGCAATTGGAAAGGTGGGAGGAGGTGGTTCCTTTATATGTCTCCTACACCTCCCTCTGGATTCATCTGCTCCCCCGTCTCCCACCCATGTGAAATAGGCTGCAACCTAAGCTATATGCAGGCTGGGAGTTTGAAAGCACCCACCTCTCTCTCTCTCTCTCTCTCTCTCTCTCTCTCTCTCTCTCAGCATGATTGTACCATCAGCAGGTTGTCTTGCAGCCTTACTTGCTCTTCTTGCTACTGCCACCATAAACATTGACCACAGCAATAAAAGGGATCAGGGAAGCCCCCATTTGCCCCCAGGAAGGGTTTAAAATTTATTTAAAATAATGTTGGCCCAAGAACATAGGGGCTAGCCCACTAGACAACCAAGATTACTTTATTTTAAACAAAAGGCTACTAGCACCCCAGCCTTCATTAGCCACACTAGCCCACTTTGGCTACTATCTAAATTACTGGCCACTAGGCCATCACTTGGTGCAAGGGATCCCAGCTGAGCCCCACTTCCCCAAACCTCACTCCCTTTCCTCTGCTTTTGCTCTTTTATTGTTTTTTTTTCTTTCTAATAACCTGTTGTCTCTTTCATTTCTACAGGTCTGACAGGATGAGGGCTTTTACCATCATCAGATAAGTGTAATTATATTTCTATTTCTATCCTGTAGCTTCTGACCTTCTGGATCCCCTAAGTGCAGCAGATCCTTTGTGACCCCTTTTTGTTTTATTTTACAGGTACACTGGCATCACGCCTTCGGACTCCACTCTGGCACCCTGTGGCAGGTACATTCCTCTGTTTTACCTTATTTTTGGTGGGTTGACTGTAACAGGTGGCCATACCCATTGCAAGTAGTCATTGATCAAAGAGGCAGAAAGGACTGCCAAGCCATCATCTACCTGAAAGAAAAGCACCTCGTGTCCAATTGGGGAACCCTGATGATAAGTATGGCAAAAAGGAAAATGCAGATGCTCTGTTGAAATCAACACCATCTCAGAAAAAATTTAAATAAAAGCTTCTGACTGCACCTCCCCCTTAAAAGGACAAGAAGCCAGCTGTATAACAGATAGATATCTTTAGCAGACAGGTCAATTGCCAGAATATTTCTGGGGAAGGAGGTTGGTTCTTTCAAGGAGTGGTAGAGGTATGCTGTGTGCATAACACAAATAAGGTTTTTAAAAAGCTGGAGGGCTGGGGGCATCTAGGCCCTCAGAAGTTGTTGGGTTTTAGGGGCTCTCTGGTTCATTTTTAGACTTACACTGAAGACAAAACAAAGTTTGGTTAGGTCTGTGAATTGGTTACTTATTTACTTGGGTTACTAACCCTATTGGCCATGTGACCAGTCCACATTGCATTTAGTTAGATTAAACTATAAGGTTAACACTGCCTGGGGCATGCTACAGGGTGTCCACATGCTTCTCTCCCTCCCACAGACTGTCCAGCTACAGTACACCCCTAACTGGCCAGGATCCTGAACCCATAAGTATCGCATTACCAAGGCAGTATACACTCCATTCAGCCTTCACCAGAGTTCCTGACAGACTACAGATGGGAAACAGATCCTCCCTGCCCCTGCAGTACTGTTTCCAATGAATGAGTAATGACCCAAGCCAAGCTTGCTTGTATACCAGATCCCCCTCTGTCTACTAGATTAAGAAGACATTACTGCCCTAGGGAGGGCTCATTTTACCAAAAATGGAATTTAGACATAGATCTGACTACTGCATATCATCTTTATGTTCATGCCCATTAAACACCCTAATCAAATTAATACATTAGTAGCCATTAGTGGTTCTGACCGGAGTTTGTTTTCTTCTACTGTGTATCTGTTTCAGTCCCAGATCTCTGCCATTATCATGCTCACTGCCAATTCCATTCTGAAACACTCTCTTCTTTACATGCAGATATTTACCAAGTACCCTTGACAGTTGTGTGTTAATATTTGACAAGGCTTAACGGGCAAGCTGTGCTTGTTCATATTTTGCACAAGTGAGCTTTAAAAATTTGGAAAACACATATAGCTCATGACTATTATAAGATTAATATGAGGAAAATAAGTACAGTATTTATCTGGCAATCTAATATGGGTCTAGTACATTTTCCTGACTAGCAGTCACCGGACATGCTTTTACCTCTCACTGATTTCTTGATTTGTGGCTTGCCGTTGAGGCATTTATACCGCATTACAAAATCCTGACATGAACTTACCAGTCATGCACAATTTAATTTGTGGTTCCCAAGAGCTCATGTTCCTGTAAGCCCCCTCTATATCTTAACCTTACTGCATTTTTCCTGGGGGCTTGATCCAACTTATTTTTGAACAAATCTGAAAAGGTATTGTCCCTAGTGTTTCCAGATGTCCCACGATTATTCTGACTTCTAGTGTCAGAAGAAGTATCATTTTCAGTGCTACTAATATTAGGTCCTGTGCCTCCTCCATTTGTGACATTAGCCCAGCCATTGTAAACACTGTTCCTCAACATTGTTCCATCCATTTGTGAGGCCCCAGTGATACCATCAGTACCTTTATACTTTTCTGTTGTGAACATTCAATACCAGGTGGCACTGCTCCCAAGTCATCCATGGGTGTGTCCATTGCAGGTGAAAAAGAAGAATTGTCCCACATTGGACCCGAGACCCATTTCCCTGAATTGTCTCTCATCCATCCAGCATTGCAGAGCACCTCCTTCTGGCCATGTTTCTCCTTTGATGGTAATGGGAACTGCTCCAGAACTTGACAGATATTGTGTCAGGTTTCACCTTGCTTGCTGTCTGCTCTCCAGTCAGCTGTGCATCAATTACAGCCATCTCTTGTGTAAGCTCCGGGTCAACCGGGGTGGATTTTATTAACACAGACTCAGAAAAACAAGGTTCTGGTTCCGTGGCTGAATTTAATTCACTTGCCGACTCACACATACCTTGCTGACTATGTGAGTCTTTGTCCAGGTATACCCCTTTCTCCATGGGTAATCCTGTTTTAACCATTGTAATAGGTGCTGTTCCTTCTTTCTGCATAACGTTTGTAACAGAACTCAAGGGGGGGAGCTATCATGGGTGAGGAGATGTGGGGGTGCTCTCATGGTTGAGGAGATACGGAGATGCTGAGTAATACTTGTTGTGAACTCTGTTGGAAGCTTTGTTTGAAATTCCATAATTGGCATTGTTGGGCAAATGACTATTGGTATTTTTTTTGACAGTAGTTTAACCTTGGCGGTCAATTGGTGGAGGGGAAAGATTTGTCAGTTGAGTGTATGTTGGGAAAATGTACAGATTCCTATGATCTTGATAGCCTTCCAACAACATAAACTGTGTAATGTAAAGAAATATCATTATTTTATTGATATTGCTGTAAATACTGTATATGCAGCAGTTAACACTGATAGCCTTCCTACAAAATGAAATGAGTAATTTAAAGAAGTATCTATATTTTACTGATATTGCTGTGAATATATAGAAACATAGAAACACAGAAGTTGACAGCAGATAAGGACCACAAGGCCCATCCAGTTTGGCTCTTTTTTCTACCTTACGAATTTGCCATAGGCCTTACTTTGTCAATGGCCTATCTAGTCATACTCATCTGTATTACTCCCTTATGCCTGTCCCATGCCTATTTGAAGCTCTGCACTGTATTGATATCCACCACTTCCTGAGGTAAGCCATTCCATGCATCCACCACCCTTTCTGTGAAAAAGAACTTCCTCACATTACCACTTAATTGACCTCCCTCTAATCTCATGCTGTGTCCTCTTGTCTTGCTATTTTTCTTATATTGAAACATGTTAGACTCTTTCACCTTGTTAATGCCCTTAAGATGTTTGAATGTTTAGATCATATGGCTTCTCTTCTTCCTTTGCTCTAGAGTATACTTATTGAGTTCTGATAATTTGTCCTTTTTTATTTCTGATGCAGTCCCTGAAACATTTTGCTTGCCCTTCTCTGGACTGCTTCCATTTTGTTAATGTTGTGCAGGTGTGGCCTTCGGTACTGCATACAGTACTCCAGATGGGGCCTAACCAGTGCCTTCTAAAGAGAGATTGTTAACTCCCTCTAATGACTTGTGATACCCCTACTAATATACCCTAACATTCCTCTACCTTTACCTACTGCTTTAGTGATCTGCTTGGATGATTTCAGAGCATCTGTGATGATTATGCCTCTCTTTCTTCCCTTGTGATTGCCAGCAACTCCCCTCCCAACCTATAGGTAGCTTCAGGGTGTCTATTCCCTATGTGCATCATCTTGCACTCCTTTGCAATAAACCCCATGTTGCCGCACTTCTGACCATTTTGCCAGTTTATCCAGATCTCTTCTCATTCTGCCCACCCCATCTGGATCATCTACTCTGTTGCAGATCTTGGTGTCATCTGCAAACAGCAAACCTTACCCTCTAGTCCATCTGCAATGTCACTGATGAAGATATCGAAGAAGACTGGCTCCAGAACTGATCCCTGAGCACCACGCTTGTGACTTGCATCTCTTCTGACTGTATACTGTTTACCACCACTCTTTCTTTTCTGCCCACCAACCAGTTTACCACCCAGTTGACCAACCTCTGACCCACCCCTAGACTACCCAGTTTATTAATCAATCTTCTATGTGGAACAGTATCAAAAACCTTGCTGAAGTCAAGGTAGGTGACATAAAATGCACCCCTTGATCCACCACTCTAATTACCCAGTTGAAGAAATCTATGAGATTAGTTTGACATGACCTTCCTGTTGTAAACCCATGCTGTTTTGGATCCTGTGCTCCTATGGAGTCCAGGTGTTGCACTATCCTTTCCTTAAGGAGTGCTTCCATAAACTTGCCCACTGCTGAGGTAAGACTGACTTGTCTGTAGTTCCTTGCCTCCTCCCTGCTACAACTCTTGTGGAGTGGGATTATATGAGCCCTTCTCCAGTCTTCTGGGACCTCTCCTGTGCTCAAAGACTCACAAAACAGTTCTGCTAATGGCTCTGCTAGTTCCATCCTTAGCTCCTTTAGTACCTTGGGGTGTATGTCATCAGGTCCCATTGCCTTGTCCACCCTTAATTTAGTGAGCTCTTGTAGGACCCTTTCTTTTGTGAAAAGACTTGTGCACACCTCCCTCCCTCTTGTGTCCATGGTGCTGAGCTGTGAGCCCTGTTCTACCTTCTGCTCAGTAAATACTGAGAAGAAGTATCTATTTAGGCTAGATGCTTTTCCTTGGTCCTCCTCCACACACTTCCCCTTATCCCCTTTGATCTTAGCAATATCCCCTCTGGACTTCTCCTTTTAATAATGTATCTATAGAAAGTCTTATCCCTTCCTGTTACTGTTCATGCTAGTGTTTCCTTGATTTGGGCCTTTGACTGCCTTACTGCCTTCCCTGCTTGCCTTAGGGAAGTTTGGTATGCCTCAACGTCTTCATCCCGCTGTGTTCCCTTATTTCCTAAAGGCCAACCTTTTGGCTCTGATCTTTTCTGCTACTGTTTTTGAGAAACAAAGTAGTTTTCTCCTTCTTTTCTCTCTAACATAATGGGATGTTGCTTCAAGTTTTGCATCCTTAATGTTTGCCCACTTTGCCTGTAACCCCTCACCTGTATTTCTTCTTGCCAGGGCTAGCTTAATTCTGTTGGCCATCTTATCAAAGTCAACTCTTCTGAAGTCCCATATTTTTGCCTTGGAATGGAATGATTTAGTTCTAGTGGCCAAATTGAACCATACCGTGTGACAGTCATTGGCTCCCAGGTGACTTTCAATTTGTAGATCTGTGATCCTTTCCATCTTAGTCAGTACTAGATCCAGGATAGCTCTGTCTCTTGTAGGTTGTTGTACCAATTGTTTGAGGCCCTCCCCCTGCAGGGAATCCACTGTGTCTAGTTCTGATGGATGTTCCCGCTGGTATTGATTAATCTGTATTTGGTATTTTGAAGTCTCCCATTAGCAGAACCTCCTCTTTAGGTGTCATGTTTTGTATATCTTCTAACTATAATGTGTATGTGTCCTTCCTCTGGTCTGGAGGCCTGTAGACAACCTCAGTTTGAAGGATTGTCCCATTTCCTGTTTCCAGGGTGACCCACAGTTCTTCTGGATCTTTATGTATATTCTGAATTTCTGTAGCTTTGATATTTTCATTGACATAAACAAGGACTCCACCCCCCCCTTTTGCACCTTGTTCTCTTCTGAACAGTACACAGCTGGGTACTGACGTCTCCCAAGTGTAGTTACTAGAGAACCATGTCTCACTAATGGCTACTATGTCCAGTTTAGCCTCCATCATTGTTGCCTCCAGGTCTGGGATCTTGTTTCCCAGACTGTGGGCATTTGTGTACATGATTTTCCATTCTCCAGATTTTGATGTGTTAGTTGTTGGGCGAGGTCTGGCATTTCCCTTGTGCATTGTATGAGGAGCCAGACCATTTTCCTTACCTGGTGATGCAAATGAACTACAAACATGCTGTGAACTCCTGTTTGATCACTAGCTGAGGGGGGAGGAGTGTTCTTCCCATTTGATGTATCAGGTGCAGCACCCCTCTCCTCATTTGCTAGTTTAAATATTCTGCAAAGACATCAAACGTCTGCCCCAATGCACTGACTCCATCCTTAGTCAGATACAGTCCATCAAATTTAAAGAACTTTTGCTGCCAAAACTGTTGCCAACTACTACCTACAAATTTGTGTCCTTTTTCCTTGTATCAGCCCTTGAACCACATGTTTAGCTCCCCTATCTCCCCTTCTCTGACCTTCTGTACATCTGCCCCCTCTCCCAAACTAGCAGGATTTCAGAACAGGAGATGCTGGATGAAATGGATGACATTTTGTCTCCCAGCCTGATCAGGTGATCCTTGGTCTCCACAACTGACCAGCTGGTGAGATCGTAGTCTCTATGTGTACCAAGACATCAATGTTTTCTCCTGCTACAGGCATAATTTTAGGAATGCGGTCAGTGTCTCTCCATGCTAATGTACCTTGTAGACATCTGACCATTACCCCCGGCCGAAGGTAGGTAGGTATCAACTCCCTGAATCAAGGAGTTGACTATGATTAGAAGTGTTCTGGATTTCCTTGTTGCTTTTTTGTTTTGGTCCCTGTTTTGGGTGAGTTTTGTAGTGCTAGCTCCTGTGCTGCAGTCTTCTGCTCTGCAGTGTCCTCTGCCCCTTTGTTTGATTTTGGAGATAGAGGCAGATACCTGTTTGTGGTTTTTATATGATTTGTGGAGGTGATATGATGGTGAGCATTGAGTGATGGGGCCTATTATTTGCTCCTCCTAACCACCTGCCAACCTCCCAGACCAACTACCGTCTGTGGTTGAGGTGCTTCTGTTGGATGTTGGGGCAATGGCCGGTGGTTTTTGTAATATATTTTCTTCTGAATTTATGATTTGAGACATGCAATCTCTGACCATGCTGACCAGAGCTAAACCCTTAGATCTCTGATGGTCCATGTATGACAGCATCCTAAATCCTGTGTAACTGCCCTATTGAAAAGTGTCCTGCAGCACCTGCAGTTAATAATATCCATTCCAGTTGAGTTGCAAGTTTATAACCTGGTCTGAGTAATTAGAAGGAAAATGAAAGCAAAAGATATATATATATATATATATATATATATATATATATATATATGCAGTATATATATATAGTTTGTTTTGTCTGTTTGTTTTTGTATAACTTTTTTCTAACAAGTTAACTTAATTGTTCCCCTGTAAGTGAGGTCACTGTGTGGATACCCCTCTGATCCTCCCGTTCCTGCTTTGCTATAGGCAAGGATCCTGGAATTCTGCGATTCTGCAGTTGCAGAATTTTCCACAAAATTTGCATCATGCCGCAGAATTTATATAGTGCCACAGAATTCATTGTTTTTAGTAAATTTTCATTCAAATATCCAGTTTTTCTGTAATGCCAGGCTCCCACACCCATCTTGTTTATCCTGAAGCTCCTCCTCTACACTTGGTAGGTGTTGTCATCAATGACATCACTTCATATTTTAGCCAATGTCAGGGCTGCATTCTGCCACAGAAATGTATAAATCATGCTGCAGAAATCAGAAAATGCTGCCGCAGAAGCCTAGGAGCCCTGCTGCAGAAATCAGAAAATTCTGCAGCAGAGCACTAGGGTCCCTGGCTATAGGAAATGTCAAGACTGTACTACTCTAGAAAAGGAGTGTAGCATGGGGTGGTTGGGGATGGTGGTGGGTGGTTGGGCCCTTCCCCTGCTGAAAAAGAAGAACCATGGATGAAAGAAACAAGGGGGTAAGAGCAGAAACAATCAACCTACAACAAATGCAGTTGCTATCCCTCAGTCTGTATCTTGTATGTGCTCCTGTAATTAGCCCTGAAATCTCAGCCCACTGATAGATAAAAAAGTAAAAAAAAACTATAAGCTCCATCTGTAACAATTTCACTGAAAATATACCTTGCAAAAAATACTTCGCTACAGAGAAAAAATAAAGTAGTAAAAAAGTAACAACACCTGTAAGTACAACCTGCAGAACAATTTAACAGAAGATATACCTTGCAGAAAACAAGTTGAATCAGGGAAGATTAAAGCAGTAATCTGTAAGCACAAAACAGTAACAAACCTGTACTCACACCCTGTATTAATGCAGCATAAAGTATACCCTGCAACAGCAATGTGAATCAGAGAACAATAAAACAGTAAAATGTAAGCAAAAAACAGTAACAAAACCTGCGAGCACAAAAGAAAATAATAACACACAGTAAACTTGCCTAGCCAAAAGAAGCCTTAATCTTTTTCCCTGCTCTAATAAAGTTGTTCCTTGCTCTATCCTTACAAGCAAACCTAAAAGGAAAGTGCTCGGGTGAAGCTAGGTGCCTTTGCCAGCAAACCTAGTCTTCCACTAGGTATGCAGCAGTTAAACAGTCCTCCAATCAGGGAAAAATAACAGGATGCAGTGAATCAGATTTATCAGCTTGTGACACTGACACAGATTATGAAATTACAGCAAAATACTTTTTTTTAATTTGTCTATCTCCTTTGCATGCTCTGATTGGCCCTCATCTTGAACTGTCCTCCAGCCCTGTCACTCAGCTTCTCTGGGGCCTGTCTTTCTCTAGGTTTCCTCCACCATAGGACTTACCCAAGCAGCCTAGTCCTTAGCGTGGGGCCTTTGAGGGACCGGGCCATTACTGCACTGAAGCCAGAAAATTTTCTGTACACTTTCACCCCTGGGCCCACACACGTGCACTGGTGGGATGTGTGTGATTCATCTCTGGGGAGACAGGCCAGGTACCTGGGAATGGTGTCCCATTCCGTTGTTGTGGTTCCATGGCAGTGCCACCTGGAGTTGTCCAGATAGCTGTAGATCCCCAGGACAAGCACCCCCCTCCACAAAAGGAGGAGAGATGTCCTTGGTTTGCTCAGTCCTCGATCCACTGGCCAACCCCCTATTGACCTAAGACTGTTTGTGAACCCGAGTCTCTGGTGTAGCAGACAGTGAGGCAACCAGTGCCTCAACATGCTGTGCAGGTTGGCTGGCTCACAGAAGGATATTTTTTATATAAAATTGATTCTATGGGTTTTATTCATCCCATAATGGTTAAGTACATTTGCTCCTTAAGTAAACACCTTGAAATATAAAAAAATGTAAAACAATTCAAACTCGTCACTATCCAAGGAGATTTGTGGAGCTGGATGAGACAATACAATAGAAAGAGATTTAAAATAAGACCTATAAATTCAGATGGAACAGGTGTTTTTTGATTTGGAACCACTTTGCATTAGTGGTGGGTGAAGTAATGAAATTCACCGCAGAGTAACCGGTATCCATGAAGTACCTGTAACGAGAAGCAGAGTACTTCACATCATATCGGGGAATGCAAAGTCCATTTTAAACAATGACTTTGCATTATTTCACCTTCCCCAAACCACTTCCTCAATTTTAAGGTGAAGTGCATTGAAATCAGTGTACGTCACCTCACTTCACCTTGTTTTTGAGCTCCAAAGGCAAATTTTGCAATGCTTCATGGGATTGCAGGCCACATGGGCTCTAGATTGTTCTGCATGGCCTCAGTTCTGTGTAGTGTGTGTGTAGTGGAAGATGGGGACAGTTTCCTCTCATAGCTCTGCGATTCAAATCCTCTAAAAGCTGTGAAAAAAGCATTTTTGAGCTATTTTTTTTCCTCACAATTTAGTACATTGATTGTAGGAATTTGTCCTGTGCTCATATCATTAAGTGTTTATTGTTTGTGTGTGGATTTAGAATGTTAATTTAGAACAGTCAGTCTGTGTACTGTGAAGTGTTCTTTGGGGGAGGGACATATCTGTGGTGTAGTAGATAAACTGGGAGAAAAAGGCAGTCTTTCTATTTTAGTTATATTTTTCTTGTATAATTGTGTTAATGTACACACAGTAATATTTTCAGTAATTCTTGACATTTGTTTGCTGATTGTTGCGGTGCAGCAGCATATAATTTCAGTTTGTTTAGAACATTTTGTTATATTACTAAAGGTTTTCAATTTGCTATGCATTACTTGTAGTGTGTGTGAGTGTGTGTGTGATGCATGCCATTAAATCAGACACCTTTTATTGTGCCACAGAGTAATTGCAGCAGTGTGACCCTGCTATCCACTGCACCTGCATTAATTTTTTTATACTGCTTCATGGTATCTTTACTGATAGTGGACTATTACTGCTGTGCACTACTCCCCCCAACCGGCAAAAGGTACTTTTTTCCAGATTTGGATTTGTGACTTGTGAGCACTGGATAGGTGTTGTTGTGCCTTTGTGTCTGCATCTCTTGAGTGCATAGCACAATCTTAATCTCTCTGTGCTTTTGCAGTACACCATTAATTCTGGGAGACTTTGCATTTCTTGTTACACTCCCATTTCACTTCATCAGCACTGAGGAATTTTCTGGACACAAGAAAGTAGCATTTGGGGGATGCACATTAATTCTGGTGACTGTGTGTGACCACTGCACGCATGACGGAGTGCATCATTAATTCTGGGAGAATTTGCATTTTTTGTTACCCTATCACTTTACTTCATCAGCACTGGGGAATTTTCTGGACACAATACAGTAGCATTTTGGGGATGCACATTAATTCTGGTGACTGTATGTGACCACTGCATGCATGATGGAGTGCACCATTAATTCTGGGAGGCTTTGCATTTCTTGTTACGATCTCATTTCATTTTGTCAGCACTGGGGAGTTTTCTGGACACAAGACATGAGCATTTTGGGGATGCACATTAATTCTGGTGACTGTGTGTGTGTGTGAAGAGCTGCCAATATTGTTGTCACTTTGCCTTACTTCACATTAAGGTGGAATGACAATGCAAAGTAATAATTACAAGGCGAAGTGAGCCTTTTGCATTGGCCACTCTACATAGCGGGTTGACAATGCCAAGTGCCCACTTCATGGGCACGTCACCGGAAAAAATTAAATTTGCTGCATCTCTACTTTGCATGTTATATATGTTTGAAGAAACATGTAAATAAAAAGCATTAATGGAAATTAAATAGTAATGCAACCCCATCCTAGCCAGGCCTGACAAAGTCCCAGTCATCTGAGAGTTTATCAGCACTCACAAATCCCCTTATGAAATGTGTTTGCAAGGATGCAGAAAGCTGATTTTATTGGAAACTACAATCTGTGCCAAAGGCAAACCTTTTGAACACCCTAGGCACAAAACCAAACCATGCATTATTCTTTAAGGAATTGACAGGCAAGACATACTTTGGACATCTGTGTAATGGTGGAGAACTTAATACTGCCTTTCATTAGTCTGGTTTTGCTATCTGACTCTATACTGCAGCAATCCCACTGTGTCCCGAGTACTGAAAGTATGACGTCAGCTGCAGTGGTACTGTATGATTTTTAAAACTCCTTTTTTGTATTTTTCAGAAAAGCACTTTTATGTTTAGCAGATACTGACCAAATATAGATGCCAGTTCACCAGAGATTAGCTAGAAAATGCTGATCACCATCTCTTCCATGTAACTTCATTTATGTAGTCTACAGAGAGCTAATTAGGGCACCCTTTGCCAAATAAAACAGCGTCAGAAACATTGCATTGAATGTCTAACTTCTGCCACTTAAACAGTGGTCAGACGCAACATACTAAATAAAATAAAAATGTTATATATAAAAACTAAGTTTTCCACAATGTGCTTAGTGGATAGAGCTATGACAGCACACTATAATTGCAGACCAGCAAACATTGCTTATTTTCCATCCCTGTGCTCTGAGTGATCTAATGTTCATCCTATTGCATTTCCTTTCAAACTCTGGAATGTCTGACATCACCAGCTGCTTAATGTGATTTGATGTGAAGTTTAAATATCTCTTTGTAATGATTACATTAATTATCTAAAAGTACACACTGTTATACTGTTGCAGTCTGTAATAAAACAAAAATAAACAAGTATTTGTCAATGCTGAATGTTGGCTTGCTGGCATTGGCATTAATAGTGCAGGAGTTTGAGAGATGCACAATAGGATTGTCAGTGAAGTAGTGAACTGATGCCGACACCAGCCCTACCGTGTAGAGAGTGACAGGCATTGGGGTGTGCCTTTGGGTCAGCAGCCATAACACTCATGCCATTTCACCTCACTCTACCCCGCAGACACAGACAAGTGCCACGGTGTGCCTTGGGGTCTTCAGGCCTTATCCTCACCCCATTCCATAAGGAAATATGCTGAGATGGGTGCAGGATAGGAGAATGGGATGAACTTTGGGGCTGAAGAGTCCAATGCACACCTTGATGCCTGTCACTGGCTGTAGGGTGGGGGTGGAATTGCGTCAGTATTACAGCCAACTATACTAAGTCACACCCCTGATGCCTGTCAGTCTCTACAGGGTGGGGTATTATGGTTGGAAACCCTAATGCCCCAGGTGTTTGTTGGTATTTTCGCTCCAAATTTCCATCATGGGCTGCTTGTGACCCCACCTCATGAACAGTGGCACTATGAGTTCATTAGCCGAAAGGCAATTTTGCAGAGGGACTGCACCATTTGGTGCCACAGGTGTGAAAACACAGTTCAGCCAGGATGTGAAAAATGACAGCTACACTGTTCATGAGGAAGTGTAAAAAAATGGCATTGTTGAAAATCTGGAGTGAAAATATGAAAAATTGTTGAAGTCATGAGAGTGCGAAGGAACTGAACAATGCACACCCATAATGCAATTTTTTTTTTTTTTTAACCAAATATTTAACACAGGCATTTTGAGAACTCTGGTCATGAACTGTGTCACTGTGATTTTTGTTAGTATGTCCCGAACATTGATTTCCCACAGCAACTGTGCCATTGTGTGTCACATGTGTGAAAACACATTTCAGGCAGGATGTGAAAAATTACAGCTGTACTGTTCATAAGGAGATGCACATAAATGGCAATGTTGTAAATCTGGAGTGAAAATATGAAAAATAGGTGAAGTGACGAGTATGCATAGAAACTGCGCAAACACATGCCCATAATGCAATTATTTTTTTTATTTTTTTTTAAACCAAATTTTCAACATAGGCATTTTGGGACCCCCGCTCATGAACAGTGTGCTGTGATTTTGTTAATGTGTCCTGAACATTGATTTTGCACAACAACCACGCTATTGTGCATCACATGTGCGAAAACACATTTCAGGCAGGATGTGAAAAATTACAGCTTTACTGTTCATAAGGAGGTATGAAAAAATGGCAATGTTGAAAATCTGGAGTGAAAATATGAAAAATTGTTGAAGTTACAAGCATGCATTGAAACTGTGCAAAGCACGCTCTAAACACTGTCATTTTTGGGGAATTTTTCCACCAGATTTGCAAGATAGGGTTTTTGGGACACCACCTAATGAACAGTGACATTGTTGTTTCATTAATCGTTCCCAAAAGGTGATTCGGCACAGTGACCAAAAAATTAACTTTTCTGGACAGAGTAATGTGATGACAGTGCATGTGTTCATGAGGTGGGGTCCCAAGCACCCCATGATGAAAACTTGGAGTCAAAATAAAAATAAAATGGCTGAGATATCCAACTAAGTTTAACCCCCCCCCACAAAATGTATGCCATTATACAGTATTTCTTCAGTTTGTGGTCGGCTTTGAAGAGTGCAGATGTATTCCTGCTCCCCGAAGATTGTGGCGACGAATCTCCAGAGGTAAGTATGGGATGAGGGGGGTGTGAGGAGGTGGGGTGGAGTGAGCAGAGGGTGGGTGCAGGTTGCTGGAGGGGGCACCGCAGCACACTGGGGTGGGCTCCCAGTGTGCCCCATGACTTATTGACTTTGAGTGGGTGATGTTGGCCACACTGGGATTGGCTCCCAGTGTAACACACAATGGAGGTGGGGCGGGGGCAGAAACATGCGACGGCAATGTAAGGCACACTGGGTGGTCTCTCAGTGTGCCACAGAATCTTGGGGGTATTAAACATGCCAACAGGGGAATTGGGCACCCCCAAAGTCGGCTTTCTGGGCATTGTGTGTGGCAGGCAGTGGCAGCCATCTGCCACCATGTTTATTGAAATGTTCCACCAACACGGCTAACTAGTAGCCAAATCATGCGTAGATCTAGTTAGCAAAATCTTCTCTTCAGTTCTGAAGCCACAACTCACACACCTTGTCCACCATCAGTGGCCAGAACTCTCCCCCAGGACTACTGAATGCCATTGTGTCCCATTATCCTGATGCTGTTGAGATGTAATGGCCTACTTGGTGAAATGCCAGCCTGAATAGAGGATACCCTGTAAGAAAGGAACTAGGGCAAACTTCTCACACTTTGTGGATGAAACTGTCTTGATGGCTTCCAGACAGGCTGGATGAAGAATCCTGTCTACAGTCCAGAAACGCTGAGCTGGTCGGTTTCTACCAGCAGCAATTGTCCTAGACATAAATCTTGCCTTCTTGCAGGTGATTACTCTTTGATACTCACCGTAATGAGTAATCAAAGCCAGACTGTCCTTCTGGACCATGGACCTCCTCCAATAATCAATCAATCAAAATCTTTATTTTGCCAGGTGGAATATCACTGAGACAAGCTCATTTACAAGATGAACCTGGGGCAAAATAATTGCCAACAGGGTTTAGGCAGCACAGGTTGAGTGACTGTACATAACAATTACATAGTAACAATAACAACATAAATAACACATAACCATTGCATGTGACAAGATACTTGCACCAGAACATAGCAATAGGTTCAACAGGAGGTTGTGCCATTTAAATACAATTGCATGGATACAGATATATGGACATAAGGTAATGAGCTAAAGTTTATGTAGTAGACATCATTGGAGGTGTCATAGTGAGCAGGAGTGGCAGTTCCTCTAGTGTCAATGTGCAAAGAAGATTGATATGTTAGAGTCCTCTGATAAGTACTGTAGGCATGGCCTGGCAAGTGGGGTGGGAAGGGGAAGGGGTAAAGGGAGTGAGGAGGGAAGGTCAGCCGGGATAGGAGAGGGTTGGACACGATGGCCTAGGGAGGAAGGACTGTTCGAAGGGAGAACACAACAGATGCTACAGGCAATGATTGGGGTTTAAGTCCAATATTTGAAGCAAAGACAGATCTTGATGTTGGGACCTTGATTTGGACAATGACAAAAGGGAGGACTCAAATGATACCTCCAGCAATGGTTGAGGTTTAAATCCAGAATTTAAAGCAGTAACAGTCCAGAAAAGCTGAGCTGATCCAGTCGCTGCCTCTTTTTTTTCAACTCCTTCAACTTGTCATACCACTGTAAGCCAAGATGAGAAGCCAGTAGGCATATGTGAACTAGTGTCACAAGGTCAAAGGCAGCCCTGATGGCTCTATTATAGGCCATCACAGCTTCCTCTGAACCTGTGTTGCATGCTGCCAACACGTCCGAAATGTCCAGCACTGCCAGAACTCCCTCTGGCTGAAGCCTTTGCAAAGGGTGGAACTGGGCAACATCCACGGGGTATCCAGTGAACACAGTGACCACGATTGAGCGCTTTCAAAAATGGTGATTCAAGCATGGCGGCTATGTTCTGGGCTACCTGGCAGAGTAGCAACTGGATGCAAGGGTTGACGAGTACAGCGACAGGATGTCGCTATATATATGTGGGGGGGAGGATATGTGAGGTGTAGTGCAACAGTTAGCTGCCAAGCTGGCCATGTAGTGTAGTGGGAAGGTGGCAGGCTGGGGTTGGGGTTGGGAGGGTGCCAGGTTCTGTACTTTGCACAATCCTTTTTTTCATTGGGTCAGGGTTTTCATTTTTTTTAGGTTTTATATCCCCCTGACATGCACCCCTGGAGTTGAGAATTTTAACTGGGGGTACAGGGGGTGACGCCCCTCGCATATCATAGAAAACCAGTCACTGGTTTTATAGTAACCTCCCATATCTCACCTAAGAGGAAGATTCCCAGTTTCACACCTCTCTACCCACTGCCACTTGGTAGGACATGAGGTAACAATCATGAAGCTTGCAAACACCAGCAGAACAACTAGTGCTTTTGAACAGATAATGAAGCGAGCATGGCAGAGTCCATTATTTAGATGAAATTACTCAGTTCACATCACATATCTCTCACACTGCTCCAGGTAGGTACAACTCTTACAGAAATGTGAGTGTGCTGTGTACATGTAGAAGTCATGCCACACGCTTAATTGCACAATATTTGCATGCAGTTCTCATACACAAAAGGAATCTAAGCTAACCAGGTCTAAAAAGTGAATCAGGTTCGCATACTGCAAGCTTGACAAGTGTGCAGCAGGTAAGCTGGTGAGAACAATTTCTAAAAATCACATCAGATTCACATGTTGCATGCTTGATGTGCGCAGCAACTAAGCTGGTGCAAATCTAATCTAAAAAACACATCCGTTTCCTATTTCTCATACTACTGCTAGCAATTAGAGTCATTAAAATAAATTGTTCATGGATTTACCATTAAAATGAGATAAACTTATTAATTTTCACCCTTTTGCAAGATGTTTAATGGCTTTTAATTTTTGTCATTAAATTGCCATTAATTGCTAGCCGGTTGGCCCTGAGGGTTGAGGTACTGGACATCACACCTTGCTTCACACTAGCAACCTGGGTTTGGGAGTGGACTCAGGTCACCAGGGATCATCTATAGAGTAGAGGATTGAGTGTCTGGAGGATTGCTTTCCTCTCCTAGGGAGGGAGGATTGTGCACTCCACAGCTCCGGTGGCTCCTTGTGGAGACTGGGGGTATCGCTGCAGTGCAGGCACTTACAAGAGGTAGGGGGGCATCAGCGGACATCCTGCACATGGGTGAGGGGGCATGCCTGTCATGCGCTGAACATGTCTGCACCCCTGGGGTGAAACAGGGAAGGAAAAACTCTGGCTGCCAGGGAGGTGACAGTGAGATTCTGGTGGCTGAACCCACACACCCAGTGCCGTCCCTGACCATGACTTGCCTCTTCGTGGTCCCAGCCTTTTCCCATATGGCCCTGGTGGGAGTTGGGGGACCTGGCACCTGATTCCTCAGCAAGGAGAGGGGTTCATGTAGGAGGTGGAAGCAAGGTCAAGAGGGTCTGCGCCCGAGAGATGCCCCAGAAGCAAGGTGACCAGGAGGGAAAAATAATGTACAAAAAAATTGGCATTAATTTGCAAAGTATTGTTTGCTTACTGCATTAAATGCCTAGGATATAGTCAGCCAATATCCCCGATTCCAGCTGTGTGAAGAGGGACCTCTGTTTTGTGAAGCCTGACCTTTTTTTTTTTTTTTATATTTCACCCCTCTTTTTGTCCTCCCTGCCTTCCATCAGGAATCTGCCCTGGTCATGGTGTCCTGAGGCTTCCACCACCTGATAAGCCACTCACTCCCCCGGTTACTCCTGGCTTTCCCCCAGGAGGCAGGGTGGGGCAGGACAGGGCGCTTCGGTGGGTACTGGCGCCATGTATCAGCAACTGGTTGGGAGAGCCCTTGGCCAAGCGGCTAATTAAAGCCCGGGGGCAGGGCGTCATAAAGACATCCAGCAAGGAGGGGATTTTTTGGCCCTGAAAGCTGGGGCAGAGACGTGCAATGACGCCTGCATCTGTCTCGCCCCAGTACGCCTCGACCGTGCATCGGTTCTCGGGGAGATACACCTGGCTTCCACTAGGTGTCACTCCTGCACTCCTGAAAACAAAGACCCCCCCCCATCCCCGGAGAAGGAGAGCAGTCCTTAGGATGCTCAATCCTTCTCCCCCCTGGCTGGTCCTCCAACGCCCGGGCTCACTCCAGAACCCGGTTCGCCGGCGTCGCAAGTGGAAATCCAACCACTGTGCAGGCGGGCCTGCTGAAGCCTGACCTTTTTGTTTTGGGCCATGCAAATCCCCTTATGCATATTTAGTGCTATAAATGTGTTTCTTCATGACTGTTTTTCTCACTTACTTTCCTTTTGTTATTCTGTCTGGAGCATATACACTATGGCCATGTTCAGCACTCTTTGTGCTAGTAGGGTCTTGGAAGCATGCACCATATCTCACATTTTGTCACTAAAATGATTGACATGGACACTCAAAATGAGGGACAATGAGGGACACTAACCCTCACAATGATCAGGACACCTCCTGAAACATGGTGATATGTACCACAGACCACAGTGTGAACCATTGTATCTACTTTTACTTGAGAATGGATTTCTACCATAAAGTAAGAGCACCATTTAGGTAGGGCAGAGGGTGGCAGTTTCCCCCAACCCCGCATTTGTGTCTGGGTTGCTCTTATGGTGTGGCAATAATGGCTTTAAATTTGGATTTAATCTTTTACACAATAATTGTCCCCCTGGCCTGTGTGTGCTCATGCTGCAGGTGTACTCCTGACTCGACTGTATCTGTATTGTGTTGTCCATTTTCTCCACCTATTAGCAGTGGCACTATCACCTGTGACATGGAGGAGCTCCAGCCAAGCAAGAGCACATGAGTCATGCAAGTGTAATGCTGTATTTCTTGCCACAGAGTAGACAGGCTGCACACTACATCTTGGAGGAGTTGGTGAGAACTGAACTCTCAATAGCAGTGTTGTGACAGCATATTTTTGATGTTTGACTCTTAGTAAGTCTCCAGCTCCCCTGGTGGCTGATGGAGCAGAGGGTGAGCTAGAAGCTAACTCAAGACTAGGCTACCTACTTACTCTACTAGACTCCCCTCACACTAAAAGAACAGAAAAGGTCCCCCACGGCAGCAAGCTAGGCCTAGCAGCAATGGTGACAGCAGTGTGACTGGCCTTTATAGGACTTGCTCAATGCAGTGGGGCAGCAGCCACAGCAGCAGCCAAGCAAGAATCAAGGAATAGAGGTTGGGGGTTTAGTTGGTCAAGTGACTTGGTTGAAGACCACGTTGTGGACCTAGGATGATTGGTTCTAGAAGCCAGCTTCTGACAGAAAGATGGAGGAGGAGTGGACTGAAAACTGAGCTGATGGAACACTGGGCCAGGCCAGAGGTTCTGGCTAGATGGCCAGGTAAGTAAAAGTAAATTATTTGTTTTACAGTGGGATTGGGGAAGGAGGAAGGACTGAAATATTGATGTGTTTTTTTGTGTTTCTGAGACTTTGGGCAACTTCACGACCCACATGGGATAGGTATTGAATGGAATTGAGTCAGAGAGAGAAATCAGGACAAAGTTTTTTTGGGGGGAGGGTTCAGAACTTCAGCCAGGGAAAAAATTGGTTAGTAACTGGGTGGGTTAAAGCTCAAAGCTGTGCTCCAGGGTCTAAACAGATGACTCTTATTGATTAGAATTGTTCCTGATTTGCATATCACTTTTCTGTCACAACAAATAAGTTTTACTTTTTAGAGATATTACAGACATTCTAAAGCTTGCCACCTAGGAGATAACTAACACCTGGCCTCCACTGGTTGTTGTCTCCTCCCTGCTGAAATCTGAAATGGTGCCACTGCCATAAAGTCTAAATTTACAGGACATCCTCTGTGTGAGCAGCATGTTTTCCATGATGGATGGATGAGGAGCAGACCAGTTTTCAGTCTTAAAATGATGGTTGTCCTGTGCATTCAGGTACAGCTGAGTGTATGGTGTGCACAGATTATTGGAATCCCACTCTAGTCAGGCTTATGCTACCCCCCCCAGTGAAGCTTACCTCCTTATCCCCATGCTGAGGCACATTATGTCATAGGGCAAGGGAGACTGCAGGGGTGTGCACCATGGAAATGAACGGGGGTATTTTTTTATTACTATTATATACATTATTGATGGAGAGCTGGAGATTAATGAAGGCCACCCTTGACTAACAAGGGTCTTGTTAGTAAAACAATGGCCTTCATTATTCTGCAGTTCACCATCATAATGTATAAAATAGTAATGAAAAATAACTGTATTCATTTCAAGGGGGTATGCCCCAGCACTCTGACCTTGGATATCATCTCTTAAAGACTCCTGCATCTGGCTCCTTAGTACTCAGGAAAAAGACTCTCAACTCATATCTATACTTGGTGGGTTGCCTGCAGCAGCAAGGCCACACCCACTACAGTGAGTGTGTGTGTGTGTGTGTGTGTGTGATTGTGTGTGTGTATGTGTGTGTGTGTGCATGGGGGGGACTTGCCATGTGGGTGGGTGTCGAGTTATTGCTACTTTTGTGTTTGCCCCTTGAAGTCTGTTTGTGTGGAACCATTCGAAACTATGAAGAGAAAATAGTAGGTGTACAAACCAGACAATAGTAATTAAGTAGTTTTATGGATGAATGTGTATTGGGGGTGGGATGTGTGCTACAGTTCAACTGTGCAGCTGAGATGGGGGGACAAGAAAACTAAAATGTATAACAGTGGCTATAAGTATGGTGCATGCGTGCAGATGTATGCAGATTTGTGTTGAAGTAAAAGTGAGCTATATGTGTGCAGGCAGTATAGCTTAATGGTTAAGGCACTGAACTGCAAACAAGGAGACTTGGAGATCTGAAGAACCTGGGTGTGAATATCATCAACCCCCGCTTGCATATGATGTGATCCTGAGCAAGTCACTTAACTTTAATGCGTGCAGTTATTAGTGACCACTTGCATTTAGCACGCATGACACATGAATGCAATCTATTCCAGTTTAACATAAACAGCATGCTTTTCACTCTTGCTTGCTGCACGCATGCCACATGCATGCAATCAGTTCCAATTTAACATTTAAACTATGCTTACAGCACACATACCACATGGGTAGTTTTATGTGTGCAGTATGAAAGCATAAAATTATTTCTGTAAGGGAAGGTGGCCTTTTCTCAGGTGTGCTTATATGCTTCCCCAGGCCTCTCCCACCAGCTTCTGGTCCATTGTCCTAGTTACAGCTGTGTCCTGATTCCAGCAACAGTACCTCCACTCCTTTCACAAAACACAGGTAACTAAACCCCTCTACCACCGGCGTTCTCACCAAGCTATTAACCAACCTGAACCCTGATACTTTCCTCTCATCTCCAGACATGGCTTTGGACCCCCATAGAACACACCAACCTTGTGAGAGATTCTTCATTTCTCAAGCACTTCTAGTCTAAAAAGGGGGAAAGAAGCAGCTGCACAAAAATAACCACAGCTGCTCAACAGTTCAGGAAAGCTGCAGACTTGTGACTACTACTGTTTAGAATATGATGGCATTTGGATCAGAAATTCACAGCACAAGATCTGTTGCTATAGCCCCTTCTCACACCACACTATAAACAGTCCCTTCTCTAGAAAATAAAACTAAGACTGCCACTATCTCACTAAAATGCTAACTATGTGCGGATACCCTACCATTAAACTAACTAAAATTACATTAAAATGCAATAAGATTGCAGAACACCTTCTTAACGATGTTAGGTCTATTTTAGGAACTCTAGAAAATGAAGCTTACATAGGCCAGCCCAGCCTTTCGGTCTTCTTTGACCAGTGGCTCCATCAGCTTCTCTACAACAGAGGTAACACTGACAGGTCTGTAGTTCCTTGCTTGTTCCTTGCCCCTCCCCCCCCATGCAGCAGGACTACATCCACCACCCTCCATTCATTCAGAACTACTCAGATCTGTAATGAGGAATTGAATAGCCCCAGGAGTGAAGCAAGTTCTGCTGCCAGTTCCCTCAGCACTGTCAGATGCATCCTATCCACTCCTGGGGCCTTATTTATCTTTAAGGCTGCTAGCCCTCTTCAGACCCTTTTGCTTACAAATAGTGGTTGCCTTATCTCTGGTACCCCCTTTGTGGCCACTTTGATGCCACTCGCTAGCAAGGGCCAGCAATTCGCCCTAGCAAAGACAGAGTAAAAGTAATTATTTGATGCAGCAGCCTTTTGCACATCCACCGCTATCACACTACCACCTCACATAGCCTAACAAATTATTTTTCCTTCTTTCTTTTTTTGACATAGAATATTTTATTGATATTTTGTGAAAGAGTAATCACGTACTGTACATATGAGGTCGTACATAACAATACTAAAGCATCAATGTTATCTTCACTATCAGTAAAACAAATATGACATCCAATAATGATGCCTGTAACAGAATTGTACAAGGATGTGAAGTAAAGGCTATATCAAATCCCTTTGTCTAACAATTAAACTATAACCAACTGCATCACTACAGTAGGTCATAATCACTCTATACATTACATGAATGAACATCTGCTATAGCTGAACTATGATAAACTCACTGACCAACACATTTCCCTTTAATGTGACTACCCAGAAAGGTATTTCAGGGTGAACTCAAAAGTGTCCTTTATTCACAAAACAGGAGGGTTGCCAGATGCTGGAAATGGCACTGAGCATAGGTGGGAATGGAGATAAACATCCCACTTTTTGTAATACTTTTCTGTCTAGCCTAGACTGGTGAAGGATAGAAGGTAGAACACTGCCAACTTTGCAACTGCTGAGTGCCAGGTACAGAGAGGCAGAGGTGCAAGCTGCCTCAGTTTCATCAGGAGTTCCCCTTTCACCTCCATATACACTGTCAGCAACCATGCGTTCATTGATGTGGAGCAACTGGCCAGTTATGAGGTATTCCCCCGCAGGATTAACACTGGGGTGTAAGGGATTTGGCATTTCAGTAATTTGGAGCAATCCTCCAGGCCCCCCAGTCCAGAAGGATTCTACCTTCGGACACTCCCACAGGATATGCAACAGGCTGACTCCAAGTGCTTGGTATCTCCAACACTTAGAATGGGGGAAGAGGTCCATACCCTGCAAGGATTCTGGGGTAAGATACCATCTCAACAATAGTTTCAACTGGATGAGATGGCCTCTGGCATCTCTGTATACCGGATGGGTCCCTTTTAGGCATTGCTTGCATGAATCCTCAGGGATTTCTGTTTGCAGATCCTGAGCCCATCTTAACCTGCATTTATCTGTAGGGTTGGGTTTGGCTTCTCTGAGCAAGTAGTAAATCTGTCCTGCAGCCCCCTTGAATTTGCATGATTTATGCAGCCACTTAAGCCATTCCATTTTCAGATCCCTGTTTACATGTGCAAATGGTTTCCCAGATCTGGAGGTACCTCCAAAAATCCATCCTGGGAAGCTGGTACTGTGTCTGAAGCTGTTGAAAAGTCATCAGGTCTTCAGAGTTCAGTATCATTAGATCAGTAACAGCACATATGCCCTTCATGAGTCATAACTGCCACCTGCTATTACTACCTCCCACCTGTAGGTTAGGATTGTCGCACAGAGGGGTGTATCTCACCGGTGGGATCCTCAGAGACTGGGGAGGTTGCATCAGCTTCTTGCATTTCTGCCACTTTTTCCAGGTTTCCCCGATTGTAGGTGAATTTAGCAGTGCTGGGGAGTGGTTGTCTCCTAATACATCCCCTGAACATGAGGTACCTACCAAATCTGCCATAATCCTAATCCACACTAGGGCTCATTCTGTGATGGGAGGGATCCTCCTGGTGGCTTGTGCTGCCCTGTAGGCTAGTAAGTAGCACTGGAACCATGGAAGCCCCAGGCCTCCTGCACCCAGTGAGCTCTCAACTTGCCCTTACTAAATCAGGAGGCTCTCCCTTCCCACAGAAATGCTGCTACCATTTTGTCCAAGTACTACAGTGTCTATGGGGGTGTTTCCACTGTGAGGTTACAGAATAAGTAAGCCACTATAGGTAGGGAAAACATGAAAATTATTTCAAATTGGCCCTTCAAGGAGAGGCATAGTTTTTGCCATTGTTGCATCTCTGCTCCCAGTGTGGTAAGTAAGGGAGTGTAATTGGCATCTATCATCTTCTGCCAACTATTCATAATATAATAAGTTAGGGAAACCCCCTGCAGGGCCCATATAAAGGGGGCATCCTTTGTGCAGCTGTTGTTACATACGAAGTTTAATGGGGATTTGGTCATTTTTCTTTCATTCACCATGAGGACAGTAATGGCCACATATTCCTGTAGGATATGTGTGATGGGTGTCAGCAACTGGGCTGGGTTTAAGATAGCAGTAGGTCATCTGTGTAGATGTTGACCAGGTACTGCCTCACCTTGACCTCTATACCCTGAACTGTCTGTGTAGCCAACAGCCTTTTGGTAAGTGGATTCACAGCCATCAGGAACAGTAGAGGGAAAAGGGGACATCTTTGACACATACTGTGCCTCTACCCACTGTAAAGGGCTGAGAGGTGTTGCAGTTTGTAAGAACGGAGGCTGTAGGTGAGCTATAAAGGGTGGTTATCCAACTCCAAAACTGGAGGATGAAGCCATATGCTCTCAGAGTGGAGTGTAGATACTCAGTCTCCACCAAGTTGAAGGCCTTGCAAAAGTCTACAGTGAGTGCAACCATGGAGATGAGGGATTCCATAACTACCCATTTAAGGTTTAGGACTGTGCGAATATTGTCTGGTCCTGTTCTACCTTTACAAAACCTTGCCTGAGATGGATGTGGCAGGGACTGCAGCACCAGCTCTAATCTGTTGGCTAGCATACTTTTCAGCTTTCTTGGTATCCACTGATATCAAGGAGATAGGGCGGTTGTTGGAATAATCCAGAGGGTCTTTCGATTTCTTAGGTAGGAGGGTGGTAATGGCCTCTCTCTCTTCATAGGAGGAAGGATCCCAAGGGCTTTCACCTCCTGCAGGGCTTCCAGCAATGGATGAACTATCTCATCCCTTAGAAGCTGATATATCTCCACTGACATGCCATCCGCACCTGGTGCTTTCCCCTTTGATAGTTGCCCAAGTGCCGCTTGCACCTCTTCCTTGGAGAAGGGATTGTCCAATTCCTGAGCTTCTTCAGGGCTTAATCTGGGGATTGGGAGGTCACCTAGGACCTTTGAAATTATGGATTTGAGGGGTGTTACCCCAATGGGACCCTAGGAGGTATACAACATCTGGTAGAATCAATCAATGCATTTCCCCATTTATTTCCAGGGGTCATGTTGTAGTTTCCCCATTTGGGGCTCTCAATGCAGTATTTTGGGAGTTGGTCTTCTGATTCCTTAGGTGATATGCTAGAAGTTCCCCCCCTTATTCCCAGATTCCCAGAATCTGTGTTTCACCCTGATCATTTGCCATTCTGCCTTGCACTACAGAATGACATTGATCCTATACTTTAACCCTGTAATTGAGGAAATGAGATTGGGGGGTTGTTTTAAACTGGGCCTCCAGGACCAATAGCTCTTGCTTGAACTGATCCACCTCCATCCACCTCTTTCTAGTCTGGGATGCCATGTACAAAATTGTTTGGCCCCTAAGGTAGGCCTTGAAGGCTATTGATACTGTCCCCAGTCTTACTTCCCTGTTTGAGTTAAGTGTAAAGTAGGTTTATATTTTAACTCTGATCCAAGTGCAGAATTCTCAATCTTGCATCAGCATGGGGTTACACCTCCATCTTGTGAAGTTGGGTTGTGTACTGGGAGGAAGGAATGGCAATCTGATTGGTGCATGGTAAAAGATGACTATTGGCTGAATGCTAGTGTTGTAAATTCCCTGTGCATTTTTTCCATCCACCAGACAAATGTCAATGTGGCTATGCGACCTATGCGCTGTGGAGTAGAAGGTGAAATTTCTACCTGTATTGTTATCTCTGTGCCATGGATCAGTTAGTCCCCATTCTTCCATCATTCTGGAAAGGGCCTCCCTGACTTTTGGATGAGAATCTGGGGTAGGCTGGGATTTAGCTAGAAACACAACTGGGACCATGTTGAAGTCCCCTCTGAGTATCAGCGGAATTGCTTCATTCTCTCTCTCTCTGTCTGCCTTAGAGATGGCCTGACTGATCTGGGGGAGAAATTCCTTATCATACTGATTTGGGGCATATAGGTTTGCCAGAATGACATTACCTCTAGGGTAGGAGAGTCTCACAACTACCCACCAACCCCGGCTGTCA
Source organism: Neoceratodus forsteri (assembly GCA_016271365.2). Taxonomy (NCBI): domain Eukaryota; kingdom Metazoa; phylum Chordata; order Ceratodontiformes; family Ceratodontidae; genus Neoceratodus; species Neoceratodus forsteri. The sequence goes on from CM057453.1 coordinate 1,039,095,862, forward strand.
GTTTTGACGCACTCCTCAATCCATGAGCAGGTTGTGCACCAATATGGCCACCCCTCTAGATTTGGATGCTATGGAGAACCTTCCAGACCCAGTGTTTCCTATGCCATTGTACCTTCCTGGCTATAAGGTGTGTCTCCTGGAGCATGGCAATGTCGGCCTTCAAAGATGTTAGGTGTTGCAACACCTTTGTGTGTTTGACAAGGGAGCTAAGTCCCTTCATGTTCCAGGAGACACAGTTCACCCTGCAATTTGTGCTATTGGCCATGTTGTCCAATAGTCAGCACCTGAGTTACACCTACCTCTGGTTATTCTAGTAAGTACCTGTGCCTCATGTTCAGTTGCAGTTCATCAAGAAAGACAGGCCTGGTTGAGAAGACAGTTGTCGTCCTGCTTTGTGATGTCTCACCTCTTCCTAGATCCGGATATACTGTGAGACAAAGAAATAAAATAGCATACATACACTTTACTATTATTAAAATGTCTTGAACAGTAAGGAAAGCTGCAGAATAAATCACTGCCAATAACAAGTTAACTCATTACCTCCTGGGTGGCCATTTTGTGTCAGGTAAACAATGGATAGCTCGGATTTCATATGGAGCTACTGGAGGTAATGAGATAAAGTCAAAAGGTTGTTTAAAACTATGAAAGTGGATGCCCTTACCATTCCAAATTTTTTAACACTTTATACAACAAATGAACAATATTATAATTGAGACAGAGAAAAATTAGTAAGCGCACTAAAGTACCTAATGGGAAGTGCAAAAGGAGAGAGAGGTACAACCCAGACTACCCCAGTTTCACCTCCCTGGAACCAGTTGGGGAGGTTATCTATCTATAAGGGACACACCCAATCAACCCTGGACATATTGGAAGGGTATCTGGGTGGCATTTTCAGTTTGTGGCCTATTAGCCTTTGTACCACATCATGTTAACGTGGGTAAATAAGTTATTGAGGGTTTTCCCCTATGAGGGAAGTGGGTGTCAGGCCCCTTTTTGGGGGGTTCCCTGAAGTTAAAGATCTACTTCTATGTTAGTCTATTGTTCTGAGGAGTGAGCACTTGTATTTGGCCCCTGCCCTGTGTCTGTTACAGTTCACCTTGTTTACCCTGGGAACTGTGAGGTCTGTGCTCACTTGTGGGGGTAGGCCCTGGATTGGACATCTAATGGGGTTAATGATATGTGCCCCAACTGTCTTCATTGTCTAGATGTGTACAATCCTGACATGCCCATGCAAAGATGTCTTTCCCCCTCCTTCTTCCCCTTCCTTCGGTAGGGTTGGGTTCGGTGACCTCCGATAGCTCTCCTCATATGGGTGTGGTGTATCAAGCAGGGATTTCACTGCATCTGTCTGCCAAGTTGTTAATTAGCATGATATTCATTGCGTCCATATCCTTGGTGACTGTGAGGGGGCAGGGTGGGGAGGCACATAGCTCTCAATATTTAAAATCCAGTTCCAACACATAAGTAGCTGATGTAAGGGGGGGTCTACATGTGTGGGGTACTTACCCACATGTTTCCCCATCCCAGCCCTGCTACAAGTCTGTTTCCCCCTGTTTGTGCTGATCTTATTGAGTGTACCCTCAGGTGCAAGATTCCAAACAACCTAAGTGTCATGGGGGAATGGACGGTTGTGGCTTCATTAAAGTGATGAGTGGAGTGCCCCCAATGGGGTATTCCCTAGATCCTGAGGGATTACACGCTCTAACATTTCAGCCACCGGCCCCACATGCATCATCAGTATCCACTCTGTTATAAGGAGGTTCTCTCCCCTTATAGCAGAGAAAAAAACATTTTAGTAGGACTGGCTCTCTTTACCTTCCCCCTCCTCTGTATAATGAAGTACCAAAACATATAAAAAAATGTAATTAGTTGTAAGTAAACATATACCCAAAATGAACATGCTACATAGCCTGTTGTTCTTAACTTCTGGATTGACATAGAGGGCTCACAGGAGGAAAACATTATAAAAAGATAGAATGAGAATAATTCAGCCTTTGTCAGCTGCGGGCACTTCAGCAAAAGTTCTGGGCACTGGTTGAATTGCTGTGGCATATGTTTATAAATCATCCATGGCCTCCTCTCTGAAATCCTCTGCTGTGTCAGTCTGTGGGAGACTGTACCCTCGAATGCTGGTTGCAATTGTCCTCTTTGCGGCCATTTTGTTGATCACTGATTGTTTTTCTCAGTCCAGGGGTAATCCTACCCACCCACCTCAGGGCTTGTCCTCCTTTTACAGGGCGTGGGTCTGATGTAGAGTACATCTTCATACCTCCTACCAGGAAGTACTAATCCAAAGAAGGGGGGGAGGAGGAGGAGGAGGGGAAGAGAAAGCGAAAGAGGAAGAGAAAAGACAAAACAACAAAAGCTTAAGCAAATCAAACTGAATGGCTAACAATAGCAGCAGGAGGGTTTAGATAGTATTAAAGGAGGGAATACAGACAGATTAAAAGAAGATGATGCAGGGAGTGGTGCAGTGCACTGGGTGTGGAGCAGCAGTCTTCAAGAGGACATTCTGCGTGCTGCGGTGCTACGCCATATGCAGGCACCTCTCTGGGAAGAGGGCAGAGGTAGCCAGTCTTAAGGCCAAGCTGGCAGGAGTATGGTTGGCTATCATCCCCACCCAGAAGCCACATGTCACCAACCATTGCCACAACAGCTGCCCAGGCAGATGGCAGGAAGGACTTTGGTGGGCTCAGGGAGGTTCAGGGAAGGGGCCAGAGACACATCCCTCATCTGGTTTAGCTTAAGAACACCTACACTGTCTTGAAGAAGCAGGAGAGTCCTGCATGGGAACCTGAGTCTATGACCAGAGAGGATGTGAGGTCCTCCAGAAGGGAGACCTAGTGGTGCGGGAGGAAGAGGACACTGTGGGAAGAAATTACTCCTGATGGGGGACTTAATCATCCAGGAAATGGATCTGGCAAAGACAGAAGGGAGGAAAGGGAGGTGAAGTGCCTCCCAGGAGTCACAGCTCAGGGGGAGGTGGAGCGGATCCAGAAAATTGCTAAGGCAGTGGCAGATAGGGAGGGGCATGGAGGTCATTGTCCACCTTGGAACAAATGACCTATCCAAGGACAGGACAAGTGCAGAGCAGGTGCAGGAGAATTTCAATGGGTTGGGAGGTCAGCTGGGGAAGGTATCAAGCTACATGACATTTTTGGAGGTGCTGGATAGCAGGTGGGAAGATGGCAAGCTCTATATTGGAAGCTTCAACACATGGTTGAAGAGCTGATGCAGCAAGAACAGGTATGACTTCACTGGGGGCAGGGGAACCACCTGGAAAGATGTGGCCCTGTACTCAAGTGATTGGCTGCATCTGTCCAGGAAGGCAAAAGCAGTTCTAAATGAACGGTTTAATTGCTTCCTTGACAAATGTTTAAACTAACCAAGGGGGTGGGGCAATGGGAACAGGAACACTCTAGCAGCCTACCTCCACAAGAAAGAGAAGTCAGAAAAGAGGAGCAGGAAAGCAAAATGCAGACAGTATCACCTAACTCAGACAAAGTGGGAAAGGCAGAGTTAGGAAGGCAGCACAAAAAGGTAAAATGGGGGGATGGATGAAAGCAGCAGAGCAAAGGTGTGAGTAAAGAGTAGATAGGCAGAAAAACATGGAGGGCCATGGTTACAAATGCTTGCAGCCTGGGGAATAAAATCCCAGACCTGGAAGCATTATTAGTAGAGGCAGACCTGGACATAACAGCGATAACAGAGACCTAGTACACCACAAATCATGACTGGGATGTTAATGTACCAGGGTATGCTCTGTTCAGGAGGGACGGGGGGTAGAAAAGGGGGACGGGTGGCCATGTACTGTACATTAGGGAAGGTATAAAGGCAATGGAGATACTGGGTAGACAGGAGGCTGAGGTACTGTGGGTCACCCTTGAGCCACGCAATGGCACAACAATTCAAGCTGAGGTGATCTACAGGCCTCCGGCACAGGGGGAGGAGTTGGATAGGGATCTAGCAGATCAAATTCATGCAATGGCAGCAAAAGGTGAAGTATTACTGCTGGGTAATTTCAATATCCCAGACATGGACTGGGCCTACCCAACAGCTGCTTCAACCAGGAGCAGCAACATCCTCGATTCCCTACAGGGGACAGCCCTAAGAAAGCTAGTGACTGATCCCACCAGAGAAGGGATAATTCTGGACCTAGTACTGACCTATGGGGACAGAATCACAGATGTCCAGATGGAAGGTCAACTGGGATCCAGTGACCATCACATAGTGTGATTTAGCATAGGGACCGAGACACAGTCTAGTCACACGAAGGCAAAGGTCTTAGATTTTAGGAGAGTGGATTTTGATAAAATGGAAGAGGCATTGGTAAGAAGGGAGACAGGAATGGGAGTTGAGGAGCAGTGAGAACAATTAAAGAGAGCCCTAGAGGAGGTGAAGAGCCAATGCATCAAGCTGGTAAATAGGGGCGAGAGAAGAAGGAAATTACTGTGGTTTTTGACAGACGTGGCAGACAAGGTAAGGGCCAAAAGGGCAGGTATCAGGAAATATGAGGAGTCTCAAAAGGAGGAGGACAGGGAGGTGTACCTAAGGAATCCAAGGGAAGCAGGGAAGGCTATTAGGAGAGTAAAGCTGCAGACTAAAGAAGGCTTAGCACAGACAGTGAAGAAAGGAGGCAAGGCATTCTATAGGTACATTAGCGAAAGAAGGAAGACTAGAAGGGGATTGTAAGGCTCAGAGGGGATACAGGGAAGTGTAAGGAGGGAGACATGAAAAAGGCAGAAATACTGAACAAGTACTTCTGTTCAGTATTCAGCAAACAGGGGGAGGGTCAAGAACCACAGCTGGGTTACAGACACGAAGGGTGGGGAAGAGGTAAACACAAGTCTATTCCTAGTGGAGAGTCCTGGTTGAGCTCACAAAACTGAAGCTGGACAAAGCAATGGGGCCTGCTTGCTTACACCTGAGGATATTAAGAGACCTGCAAAAAGAGCTAGCGGCACCACTGGCAGCACTGTTCACAGAGTTACTCAACACAAGAGTGGTTCCAGAGGACTAGAAGAGGGCACCTGTAGTCCCTCTACACAAAAATGGTAGTAGGGAGGAGGCAGGGAACTACAGGCTGGTCAGCCTCACCTCAGTAGTGAGTAAGATCATGGAGGCACTGCTTAAAGAAAGAATAGTGGCACACTTGGAATCCAGCAGTGCCAGGTATCTGAGGCAACATGGATTCACAGGAGGAAAGAAGTGTCAGACGAAGCTGATAGATTTTGTTGACTGGGTGACAAGGGAAATAAATCTTGGGGGGCCGGGGTCAAGCAGTAGATGTTGCCTACTTGGATTTCAGCAAAGCCTTCAACACCAGCCCACATAAAAGGCTGGTCAACAAAATGAGTAGTCTGGGTATAGGACACAAGGTGGTAAACAAGATTGAGAACTTGCTAATGGACAGGAAGCAGAGGGTAGTGGTATATGGGATCTAATCAGGGGACAGAAGGGTGACCAGCAGGGTACCTTAGGGATGGATCCATGATTTTTGGTTGGCAGATGTGTTGTCGATCGACTGTACAGCATAAAGGCAGTCACTTCGGACTGTGTTTTGTTTGGGAGCATTGTCCCTGAACCACCCATGCAAGGGGCTTTGCCCCCTGCACCCTTCCATGACTATAATAATCAACTCTGAGTCAGAGTTGATTCAGAGAAGGGGTGCAAGACCCCCAGAAATCAGCACCAGGGTCCCTTTGACATTACAGTGACCTGGCACTGTTGCCCCAGTTTTGTCGGTCATGGTAAGACTGTTGCTGTAGCAACGGCATACCCCTCAGAAATCATTCCTTGGGCCAGTCCTGTTTAATGTCTTCATTAGTGACATTGTGGTAGGACTGGAGGGAAAGGTCTGCCTGTTTGCTGATGACCCCAAGATCTGCAATAGGGTGGATACTCCTGACGGGGTGGAGAGAATGAGGAGAGACCTGGAGAAGTTTGAAAAATGGTCTGAAGTTTGGCAACTAAGGTTCAGTTCCAAGAAGGGCAAAATAATGCACCTGGGAAGAGTGAACCCGGGGCAAGCTATAGGATGGGGGGGGAGTTACTATCACCAAGGAAGAAAGGAACCTGGGGATTATCATTTCTGATTACCTAAAAGTGTCTAAGCAGAGTACAAAGGCTACAGGGAGGACCACTAGCATGCTGGGATGCATAGACAGAGGTATCACTAGCAGAAGGCTGGAGATGGTGATGCCATTGTGTACAAAATGTTAGCGAGGCCTCACCTAGAGTACTGTGTGCAATTCTGGAGGCTGCAGAAGGAGGACTTTAACAGAATGGAGACGGTACAGAGAAGGGCGACTAAGATGGTACAGGGCTTGCACCAGAAAACATATCAAGATAGACTAAATGACCTCAATATGCACTCGCTGGAGGAGAAGAGGGATCAGGGGGACATGATAGAAATATTCAAGTACCTTACGGGCATAACAAGGTGCAGGGGATGACATCTTCCAATATAACAGATGTACAAGAATGAGGGGCCATGATATAAAATTGTAAAGTGGCAGGCTGAGGGGAAATGTGAGGAAGGTTCTCTTCATAGAAAGGGTGGTTTTAAACACTCATGGGACAGGCATAAGGGTAACTTAGAGGTGGGAAGGAGGGTTGAAGAGCCATTTATCCAGGTAGGTCAGAGGCCCCAAGCTAGTGTGGGGTTTTCAGGCGGACTGGATGGGCCTGGATGTCCTTATCTGCCAACAATTTCTGTTTCAATATTTCTATGCTGCCTTAGAAATCTTGCTGGGACAGTTTTACTGGTGGAGATGCAGGCTGATTAAATGTACTTTTCTCCCAGTCTGCTCTGCTCTTCGATTATTGTTTGAGTCTTTGGGGCCATGGGCTCCTGGGACTGCCTGCCTCTCTGCATTCTCCAGTCTCAGGACCCTCAATGTGAATCGGTGCATTTTCTTGTGTTGCATTAGTTGGATAAAAGTGGGTTAGCTGTCAGGGATGCCATTTTGTGAACAGGTGAGTCACCTTGTTTACATTCCCCCCGATTCCCTCTGTTGGTCAAATATGTTCCTATGTATTCCCTGGTGGTTGTCTGGCTCCCACTGTTGTCTGGGAGATGTAGTTCCCAACCTGATGTTCGGCCATTGCTTACAGATCCAGGTGGAGATCTCTTGTGGTGAGGATACAATGAGCTACCTGCCATTCTTAAAAGTGAGTAGATTGACCAGACCTGTAAACCTGTACTTGAAGCCAAAGTCTCTAAGTGCAGCTTTTATGAGGGTAAATACCTTTTGCTTCATTGCCACCTCATAGGAGAAGTCTCTGTAGAAGGATAGTCAAGCCCCCTGACAGCACAGGTCCCCTACATCATTGGCCACTTTCAGCAGTCTTTCTTTCACAGAGTAATAGAGAATGTATGCAATGATCAGTCTGGGGGAGGCTCCAGATGCTGCCTGGGGGCCTCTGGTTCTGTAAGCTGTCTCAATATTGATGGCCCCTCGCCACCTTGTACCCAAAATCCATGGCAGGAATTCGTTCAGGACACCCTCCATATTCAAGCCCTCCATTCCCGAGGTGACGCCGAGGATTCGTATATTGTTACGGAGTCCTCTATTGTCTTGATATTCGGCTCTTTCCCATACTTTTTGGATGTGCTGTTTGCAATCTTCTAGCTTGTTTAGTATGATGTGCTGTTTCTTTTCCACCTCTTCCATGCACTGTTCTGCCACATCAATTCATTTTTTCAAACTTTATTTATTATAGTTTGACACACTGGACTACCTCAGAAAGGTAGGGAAAAACAAACTTACATTCATGTCTTATATATCTCCCCAACTAGTATATATTTGTACATTATAGAATAGACAGACACCTCTCTAGCAATTCTATTAGCCCTAGCATCTGGACTTTAAATATGTACTATGATCCAAAGTCATTAAATACACACATAATCATAATGATCATTGTCACTAGGGATCTCCAGGTCGTTGTTCATTCAGAGTCCTGAGGTGTCTCTGGAGAAAAGTGCTGTAAAAGAAAGCTGCCAAAGGTACCCGGAATGTGCGTGTTTGAGACTCAGCCATTGTCCCTTACTATGACTAAAAACTGGCCTATACCTAGGTCCAGAAAAGGGACAGGGGAATAAGATCAAGAGGAAGGAAATGAAGATACTAAGAGGTCCGGGAGAGCCCCCGAAAGTCCTTATCCATACCTCCTTTTAATGCAGGGAACCATTCCTGGGAAATAGCTTGTTCAAGGGGTTCCCATATCTTATTACATTTTTTCTCTCTCCCTGTTGCCCTGAGCTGGATATGCTCAAGTTTTGTGCATTGAAGAAGGCTTTGTGCCCATTCCATCACTGTTGGAGCCTTATCTTGGCCCCATTGGAGGGCAACCATCTGCTTTCCTACCACCATACCCAAGGCCCATAAAGGATGGTCAAGACCCTTACCCCTTGAAGATGCTCCTGAGAGGCCTAAAATAACCTCTCAACTCCCCAGTGATTGTGAGTCATGTTAAGTATTTTGCATAATAGATACAATTTCTCCCCAGTACTGTTGCATGGCAGGGCAGTCCCATAACAAGTGAATAAAACTACCTTGTCCCACCTGACATTTGGGGCATTTGTCTGAGTGATCAGGATCGATTTTATTAGCTATTACTGGAGTGAAATATACATTATGAAGTATATTATAATCGGTAGCTCTTATTTTATTATTTGTAGAACAACTCATACCCCTTCTCAGGACCATCTGACAATCTCCCAGCATCAGGATCTCATCCCCCAAATCTCTATCCCATCTTTGTTTCAAACTCTGATCCAAATCTGAGAGGGCATTTAGAAGGGATTTATAAGCTACTGTCATGGCCCTTAGTTTGGTAGTGGATGTTGCCTGACATAAAAGTTCCTTGAGGGGGGAACGGAGCAGAACTCTACTCGGGTCCCAGGCCTGTAGTCGGGAGCAGATCTGAAGGTATGTAAAAAAACTTTGAGGGGGTAAATTATATCTTCTCACCAGCACTGGAGAAGGGATTATCGAGCCTCCCTCATATATTTATGCCAGATGCAGTAGGTCTTTCCCTTCCCATCTATCTAAGGACCACCTCTCTGGGGCCCTAATCCTCTCCTCCCCCAAACAGCCCCTAATACTGGAATCCAGGGATAGAGCAGGAGTGTAGCTCATGATCTCATGGGCCTTCAGCCAAATCCTAATCGAGGTTCTAGAGAAAGGATTTTTAATTTTTTGCAAAGATCTGCCATTCAGTAAAGAAGCAAAGGTGGAAGGAGTCAAGCTTAGAGAATTACCCTCATTTTCCACCATCAACTAGGACCACACTTCCCTTTCTTGCATGTAAACATCTTGAAGGGCAGAGATTTGAGTGGCTAGATAATATGTCAAATTAGGAAGCCCCAAACCTCATTCTGGCACTGACTTCAATAAGAAATCCTTACGAATCCAAGGTCTCCTTGAACCCCAGAGGAGAGTCTCTAATGCTCCCTTCAAAGATTTAAAGTAGTATTTAGGTATCCACACTGGGAGAGACTGAAAAAGGTAGAGGCACTGGGTAAAATAAACATCTTAGCAAGGTTTACCTTGCCTATAAGAGTCAGCAGAAATCCTTTCTATCTTTCACATTGGTCCTTAATCTTGTTTAGTAGAGGTATATAATTTAGATGGAAAAGAGAGGTTAGCTTGTTAGGGATAGCTACTCCGAGATATTTTATATAAAGGGCAGGGTTAATCCTATACTGCTGTAACTGTATACTGATTTTTGTTTCTCCCAGCGGAAGCCATTCACACTTTATTTTGTGTCCTGATAGAGGGCCACATTCTGCAAACAAATTGGTCAGTGCCGGGAGCACTATTTCCGGGTCCTTGATAAATAACAAGACATCATCGTCAAATAGGGAAATTCTTTGATCTCTCCCTCCGATCTCACAGCCTTGAATTCTATGGTCTTGCCTTATGGCGGAAGCCAACCCCTCCATAGTTAACACATATAATAGAGGGGGATAAAGGGCACCACTGCCTTGTACCTCTAGTGAGTAAGAAAGGTGGAAATATAATATCATTAGTGAATATTTGAGCTCTGGGGTAGAGTACAGCAATTTTATCCAGTTCGTAATAAGTGGGCCAAGACGATATTTGTGCAGCGTGGCGAAGACAAAGTCCCACTTCACCCTATCAAAGGCCTTCTCAGCATCAAGTGCCAGAAGGCCTCTATATGGATCTCCTTCCTAACCCGACCAATTGTGAATTATATTGAGAGTCCGCCTCAAATTGTGCTTGGCTTGTCACCCCCTCACAAACCCACACTGGTCCTGAAATATCAAAGAGGGCAACACATCCTACAGACGTTTAGCAATAATTTTTGCTATTATTTTGTAATCAGCATTTAGTAATGAAATGGGTCTATAAGAGCCACATTTTACAGGATCCTTACCCGGCTTTGGGAGTACAATAATGGTGGCCAGTTGGAAGGAAGGAGGTAATACCCTCGATATCATGGTTTCTTTAATCATCTCGCAGAGCAGCCAATGAAGGTTGTTCCAAAATATTTTATAGAATTTCATTGACACCCCGTCTGGCTCAGGAACCTTCCCTAAATTCGAGTCCCAGATGGCATCCTTTATTTAATTAATAGAGAGGGGTCTATTAATATGCTCCCTTTCTGCATCATCAACCGAGGTTAGATGAATATTATTTATAAATGCACTAGGGTCAGCATTATCCAGAGCTTCAGTTTTATAGAGGTCCTGATAAAAGGACCGAAATTCCTCATTAATCTGTTTTGACTCTGAGGTGAGTGTACCATCACCAGTTTCGAGTGAAACAATAACCCTTTCTGCTTGCTTTGAACTGACCCTCCAGGCCAACCACTTTCCTGCTGAGTCCTCTTCAAAATAGGTTCTAGCCCCTGTCTTCAATATATACCTTTCTATTCGTTTATTCGCTAGCATCGCCCATTGCTCCTTTAGAAAATTAAGTTCAGGTACTCTATGCAAGGCATTAGTCTGCATTATTGCACCTTGCAACTGCAAAACACATTCCTCTAGCTCTCTCTCCTGCTTCAAAACCTCTCCGCTCAGGCTGCAATTGATATTGTTTCCCCCCTAAATACTGCCTTAAGGGCTTCCCAAGTTGTAGCTGCTGATGTGTCACTAATCTTATTATGGAGCCTAAAGTCCAGTATCATCTCCTGAATATGGGCCTTATAGGTTGGGGAGTTTAGCAGTACAGGGTCCAGCCTCCATTGCCTAAATGGGAGGGATCCCCCCGCCCTGGTCAATTCATAGAACAAGGGTGCATGGTCGGATACATAAATTGGACCATAATGTAGAGATTTCAAGCTTCTCACAACATTTGGCAAGACCAAAAAATAATCTGGTCTTGTAAAAATTCTATGTGCAGCCGAATAATAGGAGTATTCTCTCTTACCCTGATGAAAACGCCTCTAGATTTCAGTTAAAACCCTATCCCTCACCATATCCCTTAACGCTAAAGAGCTTCTAGGTGGATGTCTTTAGCAAGTATGCTAGGTGTCAAAAGATTGATCCCAATACATATTAAAGTCCCCCCCCTCAAAAATTAAATTGTCCAGGTAAGGAGTCAAGTAATTGCTAAGTGATTAAACAAGCCCAGATCATCAGTATTTGGCCCATATATTGACATCATGGTGTATCTGGAACCCTCTACTGTAACATCTGCTAATATGTATCTTCCCTGGGGGGTCCGATATTGACTTATGTAGCTCTACCCTTAAATGTGGGTGAAACCATATCGCCAACCCACGGGCCTTGGAGGTGAAAGGTACAACCAATAGCAGCCCCCCCATGCCTTCTCCAGCTTCTGAGCCTCAGCCTTGTTTAAATGTATTTCCTGCATAAACAAGACATCTCCCTGTTGTTTTTAAAAGTAGGACCATATCCATTTCCTCTAGACCACTGTCTTAATACCCCACACATTCCATGTCATACATTTTAAGAAAGACATTTTATAAAAGTAAAAAATATAATGCAAAAACATTCAACCCCACTCTCATGAGCCAGTGCATCAAACAAACTTTTCACTTTTTCTGAGTAACAAAAACCAAAACATCCCTGAAGTCCCAACCCCCCCTCCATTGTAGTAAACCCACCTAACAAACAAGAACTTCCCCCTAATATCGACCCCCCTCCCATGGTAATCAACAGCTTACACCTTCCAAACACTAAATCTCGCTACTTTTTGTGTATGTACCGGGGTGGGACCACCCAACCAACCCTGCACAATGTAAATTAAAGAATATCCTTTATAACCTATGTCATGGATCAGGGGACAGAGGAAAACCTCCTCCACAGAGGCAGGGAAATTCCATCACCTAAAGTACGTTTTAAACCTGATAACATCAGTTTATACAAATTTAAAAATAAAAGTTTAAGTGCCAGAACCATTGGAGGAGGGTTCGAGAGGTGCAGCCCCCCCCCCCCAGATCGGGGATCCAACTGTCTCTCTCGACTTGCCCTTTTATGCTGTCACAGATTAAACCCTATATCATGTCCTTCCTCAAAAATTCAAGGGTCCCATCATTTAAGTCAACTATTTCTACCCATTACAGTCACAGAACTGTTAGTTTCGATCATTAAAACCAGCCTCTTATTCCCCGTCCAGACACCTCCATTACCAGATGTATTGTTTACTCATTGCAAGGGCTAACCCCGTGAAACATGGTATATAACTACCAGTTATCCCTTAACCAAGGAGTACAGAGTCAAAATAATCAGCTTAACAGTGATCGTAGTCATCCACTGCCCTCTTCTGGTTAAATCCCACATAGTTGCAGGGGTGAAAATTATAATTTCAGGGCAAGGATTTCAAAAAGCGGTCAGATCGCTCCTCAAACTATGCGGACCGAAGACTCCGAGGCCCAGCCCTTATAGGCTGGAGACATCTCCGTTATGGGCCTCTCCTTCCATTCTCTCCTCCCAGTGAGGAGCTCACCGCTTCTGTTCAATAAGCACCTCATAGCCCTGCTGTACCTCCAAATCGTATAAATTGAAATCAATAAAAATAAAATAGACACATACTAAATAAAGACATGATAACATTAAAATAGTTACCCCCCCTTGCGACCATGTTATAAAACAAATATCTACCAAAGCATAGAGTGTATGACCAGAGTAAAATAGCCACCATATCCCACATAGTCGTAAGGGTGAAAATTGTAATTTCAGGGTGAGGATTACAAAAGGCAGTCAGATCGCTCCTCAAACTATCAGGACCAAAGATTCAGAGGCCCAGTCCTTACAGGCTGAAGATAACTCCATTACGGGCCTCTCCTTCTGTTCACTCCTCCCAGTGAGGAGCTCACCACTCCTATCCATTAAGCACCTCGTAGCCCTGCTGTACCTCCAAATCGTATGCATTGCAATCACTAAAATAAAATATACTTTTACTAAATAAAGATGTAGTATCAATAAGATAGTTACCCCCATGCGACCATGTCAAACAATTAGCTACCAAAGCATAGAGTGTATGATCAGAGTAAGTTAACTGCAAAGAAAGTACTTCAAGTCCCATAAATCAGAGCTTCGTCTTTCTGCTCCTTGAACTCCTACTGATTTTCCCTGCCATGGCATCAACTCCTGTTCCACATAGCTCAAAGCTGCCTTGGGGTCCATAAAGGATCTGCTTTCTCTGTTGTGTGGGTGAATCACCATACGAGCTGGGTAAAGCAGTGAAAATTGACAGTTAAGTTCATGTAATTTTCAGTGAACCAGTGTAAAGGCCTGTCGCTCTCCCTGTAGACGCCTTGAGAAGTCCAGGAAGATGCTCATCACCTGGCCCTGCTCCTGTATACAGACCACCTCCCTGGCCATCTCCAGCGCTCGCTGCCTATCCGAGAATCTGAGAAACTTTACAATTAAGTGTAGAGGATGCTCGATAGGACCTGGTCTACAGCCTGGGTATCGTGCGCTCACTGGATCTCTAGTGATGTGTCATCTGGTAGGTGCAACTTTTTTTTCAACCAGGTTTTGATGAAAGTCACACAGTCCTTCTCCTCAGATCCCTCTGGCATCCCCATGATGCGTACATTGCAATGTCTCGCTCTATTTTCATGGTCATCCAAACTGGCCTTTAGGTATTCTATCTCCCTCAGTGCTTGGTTCAGGCTGTGCTCCGCTCTTTGATGGGCATCCTCCCAGTCACTCACCCTTTGCTCCAACTCATTCAACCGGGTTGTGTGCATTTCAGCTGTGTCACTGAGGCCATTCACAGTTTGATGGAGGTGTGTTAGTTGTGAGCTTATGGTCTCGAAACCTGCACGCATTTGGCTGGTAATATCAAACTTTAGGTTATTTAGGAGAGCTGCCATGGATCCGGGCGATTGTTGTTCAAGCGATTCTGCTGTGTCAGGGTTGGCCTGTTCAGGGCCAGCTTTTAAGGTAGACGCCATGTTCGAAATGGGACCCTGGGTTGGGCTGGCTGTTTGCTTCGATTTAGCCATCAGAAATTGTAGTTGAGCTTGCTTTCTAGCCAATTGTTTAACAGATGCCACATGGCTGAACAGAGTTCTATCAGGGTTTAACCCTGCAGACGAGGTATAAAGCATCAAATATGCTCGTTATGGGCTGGACTGCATTAGAGCCACTGAACTATGCAGCCATCTCTCTCCTCGGTCAGGCCACGCCCCCGGCCACATCAATTCTGTCTTGAAGATTTGTTTTCCTAATATACCAGAAGAAATATTTTTTCTGCCCTTGATCCCCTCTGCAATATGCAGCTCTGTGTCTGATTTTGCTACCCTAACTGTCCTCTTGGCCTCCTTATTTCTCAGTAAGGAGTCTCCCCACTCTTCCTTCCTGTGCTTTTCTTAGTACTTGGAAGGGGCCTTTTCTTGTCCCACACCAGTTCCCTGACCCTTATCAAGAACAATAATGGTCACTTGAACTTGTTCCTTTTGGTTACCATTCTCATGCACCTCAAGAATGGCTGCTTTCATTGCCCGGCATCCCTCTTCCATACCCTCTATGCTTTCCACCCCAGTTAACTTGTCCTGGACCAATTCTCTCAGCCTGTGAAAGTCCACCCTTCTGAAATCAAGGGCCTCAGCTCTCAGTTAAGGTTTTCCAGTCCCAAGAGCCAGCTTGAACCAAATGGAGTTGTGGTCACTGTTCCCTACTGGCTATCATACTCTCACAGCTCCTACCACCTCTGAGTTGGTGACCACCACATCGAGAATGGCCTCCTGCCTTTTGGTTTCTTTAACTAGCTGTACCAGTAGACAGTCCTGGAATGTATCTAGCAAGGCTTACCTTCTGGTGGTCCTGGCCACTGGAAAATTCCAATAGATGTTCAGCAGGTTCTGAGCACCCACCACCACTACTTTACCATTTGCCACCCCCTTTCTAGTTCTTCCCTGAGCTCTCTGTCCTTCTCTTCCTCTTGCCCTGGTGATCTATGGATAACCCCCAAGTGTAGTTTCTTGTATGAGGTCACCCTGAGTTGCACCCACAGTGACTTTGTCTCCTCATTACTATACCTGATGCACCCATCTTCCACAACCTCAATGCCAACCTTGACATATAGAGCAATGCTCCCCCCACCCAGATTTTCCTCTATCACTACTGAACATTGAATACCCAAGGACTGTCAAGCCCCAGTCATTATTTTCTGAGGCCCACATTTCTGTCGTGGCCACAAGGTCCAACTCAGTATCTGCCATCATTGTTTGGAGCACATTAATTGTATTACCCAGGCTCCTGGCATTAAGACAGACTCCTTTCCTACCAACTACTGAACCCTTTGTGCTATTTATCTGTCTTTCTCCCTTGTTCTTTCCCGGTCCTCTTAGCTTCTTGTTTTCCACGGTGTTTGCACACTTTGTGTTCCTTCCCCCTAGTGTCCCTACTTCTATCCGAGTTTGAACCTGTACTCTATTTCTATCCAGTGTGCTGCAACTATACCCCAGATATGGGGAAGTTGTAGCTTGGTTTCCCCATCCTCTCATCAAACACCATGGTTCTTCTAATCCCAATCTCCCCTGCAGCCAGTTTAACTGTCCAATATAGACATCAAACATCTTCCCCAGTGCACTGGTCCATTCTCTTTTCAGGTGAAGTCCATCACACTTGAGGAGCCTCATGTACTAGAAGTCTTCCAGTCCCTCACAAAGTGGTATCCTTTCTCCTGAAATTATCCCATATGCCACAAATTAAACTCCTCTGTCTCATTTCTCCTTAAACTCCCACACAAATTACTCTTCTGCATGTCTCTTCCTCACTTTAATAGACTCTACAAGGAAATCTTTTTTCCTCCTCCTACTTGCAGGTATCAGTAATTTGCAATACCTCTACTGTCTTCTCATTTTTTTCCCTTCTCCCTCACCCTGCTCTCCCCAGTTCATATTCTCTTCTGTTACACTGTAGGCTGAGTTCCAACCTATTATTCTTTAGGAGGAGACTGAAACTCCCCAACCAGTATGAATTTGATGTTTGATTTAATATTTTGTCTGCACTTTGTCTATTGTCCACTGTTTATTTGCACGTTTTGTTAATTGCTTTATACTCTAATGCTGAAGAAGTGTCTGCGTACACTCCCCTTGTACTTGTTCTTGTTACTTGTCTGTGTACACTTCCTTTTGCTCTAATTGTTACCCCTCCCCCAGGTTGCCATGAAAAAAGAACCTTGTCTCAGTGGGCCCACCAGGTTACCAAAATTCAAATGAAAATAATAACGTAATAAATAATCTACCCTTCTTACCCTTCCTGCCCCACACAAGGAGGAACTCAGAAAATGCCAGGGAGGCTGAGTGTGCTGCCAAGCTGTCCCCCAATCTATACAAGTTCTGCTTCACCATCTCCACTGTCTGGTTTGCCAGATCATTGGTACCCAGGTGTACCAGCACCCCATGCTGTCATCTGGGCCATCTTGTGGTAGTTACATGATTGGTAGATACTTGTGAAGACAAACTGAAAAACCACTGAGAAAATGCTTGTAATTCTTTATGTGATCATTTCTAAATGATTAAGTTCACCTGAGGGTTCCTGTTTTTTTTTAAACATAATTTTTATTTATTTCAATTATATATTTCCACATTGAAAATATACATATTATTACATTTGGGCATATAATTAAATGTAAGATACAAATTTATTAAAAATAATACCTCATATTAATATCCATAAATCCTTCACAATATATCCCCCCTCCCCACCCACCATGGATTAGTTTACCCATAAGAGAATGTAATTATTTCCTATATTATTACTTGAGAGATCATCTACAACATCAATTTCTGATATCTCTTTCCATAAATTTTCAAATAACAGTGCTTCTTGACATGGCATCACCATTTGTCCTTACTTAATTGACCCATATCCAGTAAGTTCCAATTTTCTAGGATATGCCTTTTGGTGCGCATAGTATCTATACATAAAATTCTGAATTCAACAATAAAGAAAGAGCACCAGGATGTGTGCGGTGCTATTGCATTTAAAATAACAAAAGCGAAATGAACATAAGCACCCACACAGCACATTCAAAAGGATCTTGTAGATAAAAAATCAAGATTTATTACAGACCAGGACGCACACTACACAGACTGACGTTTCACTTGGCCGACTGCCAAGTTTCTTCAGAGTAAAAAACACCATCCAGGTGCTTTACTTAAATATTTTGTTCACCATATCATGTGATTTCCATTGCACCAATACACATACAACACCATTTGTGCACTAATTACTTATACAACACTTTTTAAAGGAACACCGTATATATCCATTGTTCCCATATTAATACTAAGGATCACCCCAAACTTATAAAACTATACTTAACAATCTCAAATACAATATTTTATGAATATTTACATAAGATTTATATGAGATGAGATAATCATACTCAATTATTTAATAAAAAACTTTTCTATGTACTTATTCAAATACAAAAATGTGAAAAGTGCATGTATCAGAGGGAACAAGACACACCAATTAAATCTTACTTTTTTATATATAAATCTTAAATACACACCTCATCTACAAGATGCTTTTGAATGTGCTGTGCGGGTGCTTATGTTCATTTCGCTTTTGTTATTTTAAATGCAATAGCACCGCACATATCCTGGTGCTCTTTCTTTATTGTTGAATTCAGTTTACGTTTTGGAGCACGGGTTGGCTACCTTTAGGAGGTAAGCCGTAAAAGCCGTTTAGCGTCGGATATATATGCAGCATTGGACTGAGAGCGTGAGATCGCTGAGACCAGAGTAGTGCCACCTAAATACCAAGTTAATTTTATATCGACTGTGAAGATTAAGCAATATATACTTTCAACACTTTAAATGCACTATCAGAGTGCGGCACTGTCGAGAAGGGTATAAGACTCT
The DNA here is from genome assembly GCA_016271365.2 of Neoceratodus forsteri. Classification (NCBI taxonomy): domain Eukaryota; kingdom Metazoa; phylum Chordata; order Ceratodontiformes; family Ceratodontidae; genus Neoceratodus; species Neoceratodus forsteri. The sequence goes on from CM057453.1 coordinate 1,039,114,186, forward strand.
GGAGGAGATATCTGGAAGCTACACCACACTCCGTGATGTCACAAAACCAAGAAGAGATCCGACAAGTGCAACATGCCTCTGCAAATGGTGAATGTGGTGACGCACACTCTATGAGTTTTGCCAATTATGTATTTCGGGCACAAGAGGGAGACAACCTATTATTGGGAACTGGCGAGGGTTCTACGAGCACCAGTGGTGAGTTGAGCCAAAAAAATTTGTTTCGTAAGTTTGAAAAACTAGTCTTGAAGGGCAGGAGAATGTTCTGGCGTAAGACTACTCTAGAAGCATATCTCCAGGTGAACCGAGTCCCGCGGTGGGGCTCCGTATCACACAGAAACCAGCTTATGGAACTGACAATTTGGAGTTTATGACTCAATGGCATAATAACATGCACAATGTATCTATTAAAAATATTGAGTTGATTTTACAATTTGCTAAACCCATTAGAGATTGTTTGTCTAAAGAAATCAACAATGTAGAAAATCATTTAAAGGAATCGGTGGATACAATTGAATGGGAAAGATTAAACCAAATGCTGTAAGAAAAAGTGACAAGATATGATGTAACCATTAAAAAACCAAAACAGAGGAAATTCACACATGATGAAAATGATTATTTACATAATAGGGTCTATAACTGGAGTGAGTTTAAAGAATCAACACCAAGGTCAATTTTGAAGAAGAATATTGTTACTGTGGCAACAAATAAGACTGTTTTAGACTATACAACTGGTCCTTTGGACACTGATGACTCTGACACACATCTAGAAGGTCTCATGGGGGAATCCCCACCTGGACAGTCCCCCCCCAATATCAGGGGGCACGACGCAGTCAAAGACAGCGTCATACACGCACCCAAAATGTACATTTCCAACAAAGAGGACGAGGAGGGGGGGCACAGCGTGGAAGAAAAAACAGGACAAATTACTGATTGAAGGTTGTTTATATAATACTTGTGGAAAAAGCAATTTTGACTTTGAACAACATGTTTTAGTAGATGAAATGTGCAATTGTCAGAAATGTTCTACATTGTCGACTGATTATACTGATTTAAATAATGTCAATCAGGATAATATAAACATTAATGACATCAATAATGGGTTATCATTAATTAGTCCTAATGTCGAGATTAATGTCATTACTCAGTCTCAGGGACAAATGGCACCAAATAATGCTCCTGTTTGTGTAGATAATGCTTTAAACATGTGTTCTTCAGATGGGTTGGCACCAGTCATTAATCTATCTAATTACCCATTAAACCAGCATGAGCTTGCAATTTTAAGTAAAGGTTTATCCTTTTGTTCTGGAAAGGGAATTGATTTTTTCAACACTTTTGTAGATTTACACAAATTTGGTAGAAATTTAACTTTAAAATGCATTTACAATCAAGATGACATTGGGGGTAACTTCAATAATTTAAGACTACAACCAAGATCAGAATATTGTCCACCAGTAAATTCCACTGTTGCAGTGTTCATTAAAAGGTGTGAATTAGATTTAAAATCTTTACAAGAAAAAACTGGAAAACCTAATTTAAATTGTAGTAAGAGTGAAATGGAAGCTTTAAAAGATCTGAAAGCCAGTAAAGCCATTACAATTAAACCGGCAGATAAGGGTGGGGCTATTGTGGTGCTCAACACCTCGGACTATATTGGAGAGGTTGCAAGACTTATTAAAGATGAAATCTTTTATGTTAAAATCACCCATCAAACTATAGATGTGTTTAAACAAAGAATAGATAAATGTTTGAATAGGGGTTTTCTAAAGGGTTATATCTCAGAGATGGAATACAAAACATTAACAGTGACATATCCTGTTATTCCTGTTATTTATGTACTTCCTAAAATCCATAAAAGTTTAGAACATCCTCCAGGGAGACCAATTGTTTCGGGGAAGGGGTGGCTGACAGAACCCATTTCCATGTATTTGGACGGCTTTTTACAGCCGTTAGTACAGAGCTTGAGATCTTACCTAAAAGATTCTACTCAAGTAGTACAAATTGTTGAGGATTTATATATAGAAAAAACATGGTATTTTTTGGTGGTGGATGTCAATTCGCTATACACAGTAATACCTCATGATGAAGGCCTAGAAGCCTTAAGTTATTTTTTGAATACTAGAATGGAAGAAAGTTTAGTTAAAACCCCTATACATTTTCTGCTACAATTGGCGGAATTGATTCTCACTATGAATATTTTTATGTTTGAAGGGATGTTATACCATCAAGTCTGGGGTATAGCTACGGGCACCACAATGGCCCCTAGTTATGCTAATTTGTTTGTGGGCAAATGGGAGATTGATTTTCTATATGAGCCAACTACTAATCCATTTATTGATAAAGTGGACTTATGGCATTGCTTTATTGACGATATATTGATAGTGTGGAAGGGTTCTGTAGAAGAATTTGGGTTCTTTGTTAAGTGGATGGAATCAACTAGTAGTTGTTTGACATATAAATATGATATTAATCAAACAAACATTACTTTTTTGGATTTAAAAATCTATAAAGACCATAATGAAGGAGCATGTACCACTTTATTTCAGAAAAACACAGACAGAAATACTATACTAAGATTTGACAGTTGTCATCCCTTCCATACAAAATTCAATATACCAAAAAGTCAATTAGTAAGAACATTTCAAAACTGTTCTGAATTCTCTAAATTTGAAATGAAACAAAGTCAGCAGATACAACGTTTTAAGAATAGTGGGTACAGTAATAGCAGTATAGCATCAGCCATTAGAAAGGTAAATGAATTAGACAGGGGAGAGGTCTTAATGTATAAACGAGACCCTAAACCTAAAATTGATTGTCCCTTCACTACTAGTTTTTCAAATCGAGCACATGAAATAAAACAGGTCTTAACCAACAATTGGTCCATTTTAAAATTGGAACCAAAATTGAAAGAAATAACAGAAGGTGGTCCCAATGTAGTGTATAGGAAGTGCAAAAGTATTAAGGACTATGTAGTATCCAACATAGTAGGCTTCAATGCAAAAGATAGGCAAACATTGCTGACATCAAAACCGAAAGGAACATATAAATGTGGGAATTGTGCTTATTGTAAATACATTAACTGCTGTAAAACTTTCATACATCCGGTTACTGGGAATAACATGGAGTTATGTGACTTCATTACATGCAATAGTACAGGTGTAATATACCTGCTAATATGTGAGTGTGGTGCCTACTATGTTGGATGGACTGTACATAAATTCAAAGTGAGAATTGGTGAACATGTTAGAGCAGTAGAAAGGAGTAATGACTCATATGCCATAGCCAAACACATTCTGAAGTATGGTCAAACAAACCATAAGTTTAGTTTTTTGGGTTTACAGCTTGTTACATTGGGACCAAGAGGTGGAGATCTGAATAAGAAAATAGGCCAAAGAGAAAGTTTTTGGATCTATACTTTAGGAGCATGTACAAACAAGGGTCTCAATGATAACATTGAACTGGCTGCATTTTTAAAAAAAGTATAAATAATCCATAGGTTCTATCTACTATGGATTTTGAGAAAATGTTTGAAATGGAAAGTATTCTAAACAAAGTAAACCCAGCCATATGTACCAAAATAACATAAATAAATGAATAGATAATTAACACAACCATAAAATGGGGTGTGTATTTAAGATTTATATATAAAAAAGTAAGATTTAATTGGTGTGTCTTGTTCCCTCTGATACATGCACTTTTCACATTTTTGTATTTGAATAAGTACATAGAAATGTTTTTTATTAAATAATTGAGTACGATTATCTCATCTCATATAAATCTTATGTAAATATTCATAAAATGTTGTATTTGAGATTGTTAAGTATAGTTTTATAAGTTTGGGGTGATCCTTAGTATTAATATGGGAACAATGGATATATACGGTGTTCCTTTAAAAAGTGTTGTATAAGTAATTAGTGCACAAATGGTGTTGTATGTGTATTGGTGCAATGGAAATCACATGATATGGAGAACAAAATATTTAAGTAAAGCACCTGGATGGTGTTTTTTACTCTGAAAAAACTTGGCAGTCGGCCAAGTGAAACGTCAGTCTGTGTAGTGTGCGTCCTGGTCTGTAATAAATCTTGATTTTTTATCTGCAAGATGCTTTTGAATGTGCTGTGCGGGTGCTTATGTTCATTTCGCTTTTTTTATACATAAAATTCTAGCTTGCTCACTATTAAGGTCCATACCTTCCGTACCATGTCAAATCATAGTAGTGAAATTATTTGAGATCTCATGATCAATTAACTGTGAGATCCATTCAGTCGTGTTCTCCCCAAATATTTTTAACTTCTGGCATACCTTTATACAGTGGTACAAATCCCATTTTTGCTGGTAATTATGTCAACATTCTTTTGTGCTACCTTTTATGAAATTTCCCAGAACCTCTGAAGTATAATATGCTCCGTCCACACTTTTCTTTTGTATGATTCTGTTTGTGGAGTACTGTGGTAGCATGAAAGCCTCCTACTGTGTTTTTGTTTAATGAAAATACTGCCTGTACATAACTGGCAATAAAACACCTCAGGGTGTTTTGCACCATATTTTATTATTCCTGCTGTCTTCTGTAACTGAACCTAATGATGAATACATATAGCCCCAGATATTCAGACTGTGCCTGGCGGTGGTGCAAGCACGGGCGCAGCACTTCTGGGATGCACAAGGGCCAGGACCAGATGATATTCAATGGTGATGCACCATGGCGCAGCACCATTGAGTATTGCACAGGCAGCACACAGTGCAGGGGCACTGCACCAGTGCAATCCACAGATAGGGAGCACGAGGCTGTGCCAGTGCAAATGCAGTTGCACTGGGTACAACACCTGTGATATTCACAGAGGGCATGCAAATGAGGCCATAATATATGCAAGGCACAAATCAGGCCATTTGCATGTCATTATGGCCACATTTGCATGCCTTGCACAGGGCAGCAGGCCCAGTGAATTGCATCTTGTGCCCTGAACAGCATGACATGTGCACAGTGGGGGTCCCGGGGCATCCCCACCCCATAGCCACAATCATGATAAATCTCCATACAATAATTCCCTGGTAGTCTAGTGGTGCCCCCTCCCTCCCATTACCCTGATCACTGGTAGCAGTAGTTGTAAGCATTCTCTGGTAGTCTAGTGGTACACCCCTCCCTCCTGTGTCCCTGATTGTGGCGTCCCTGGTAGTCAAGTGGTACCCCCCACCCATGCTGCTATTGCAGTAAATCTCTGTAAAATAAGTCCCTGGTGATCCAGTGGCACCCTCCAGCCCTCTCACCCTCACAGATCCCCTTGCCCAACCCACTCCCCCCCATCATTGGCATTAGCCAGCATCCCACCTGCATACTGCCCATCTGCCCACGGAATGACAGGTACAGTATGAGCTTGCTGGGCATACTGTACTAGACAGTCCCAAATACGTGAGATTTACCACGATCACAGCAATGGGCAGGGGGGTACCCCATACTACCAGAGACTGATGTACAGTACATTAATGGTGATCGGGGACACAGGATGGAGGGGGGTACCACTAGACTACCAGGGTGCTATGTGTGTTTATGGACAGTGTTCTGGGTGGGCGGGTGGCTGTGTTGCGCCCTGTAATATAGCAGCCAAACTGTGGGTGGCCAGGATTTGTTCCCACTATTCATGGCCTCAACTTTGAGCCCCTCTATGTGGTGTAATGCAGGGTTGCACCAGCATATGCACTGCACATCCCTGGCTGAATATTGGAATGTGCTGCATATGCATGGACATGCCCCCTGCATCTGTGCTGCATACATTTTCATTGTGCCCCGGTGCATCAAGATTTGCGCTGCACCTGGTAGCCTGTTCAATATCCCACTGAGGCATAGTGCGGGGATGTGCTGGAGCAACTCTGTTGCACCATGCACAAGCCCTTTGAATATACAGGCCATAGTCTTTATTTAATTCAATTCTTATATTTTTCCACTGTTGATCTGTTAATCCCACATTAGTGTCTTTCTCCCATTTTAAGTTTGTTTTCTTCCAAGGATCAATGGATTTAGTAGAAGTTCTAATATAGATATTTTGCAATAATTTTTTCCTCCATGATTCCACTAATTTTAATTGTTCTTCATGTACTGTAACTAAATTTTGATTCAGTTCCCCCATATTCATTTATGGAACGCTATGAACTTGCGCTTAATCTTAAAACAATGGAAAAAATGTATTCTGGATATGATTTGGGAAATTTCTTTAAACTTTTCATAGGTTATAAATACACCCTCCTTATTTATTAATTGGCACCATCTTTGCAAGGGAGAGTTATGAAATCACTTTATCATTTTCATATCTTCCTTATGCCATAAACTTTTCAAATTCCAAGTCTTCAATAACAGCCAAAGAAAGCATTTTTGATCTCTTAATCTTTTCATTTCTGCCTTTAACCTATTACCAATGGCATGGAAGATCTGTGGGACTCTTATATTCACATTAGCTTCTCATATTAAAGCTTCAGATTCCACTTTATTTTCCATACTTCAAAAAAATATCTCATCTAAACTCTGCTCAGCATTCAAAAATGCATTTTTATTTGATCGGCAATTTCATAATTTTCTGGATCAGGGCAACTATAAACCCTACCCTTTTTGGGAGAACCAAGTTAATTCCATGAGATCCTTGGTCCCCCTCCCCATAGGAACTTCTTGGAATTTTTTTCTTACTGTATCATATCATATTTTTGCAGGACAACCAACTATGGCATGTATCACATATAACTGGTGAGGCATAGCCATCATCTTTATTGTTTCAATATGACCTGCAAGTAATAAGGATAATTTTCCCAGTTATCCAGTTGTTTTTGTACCTTATCTTTCAAACTTTTGTAATTAGCATTTCTTATTCTTCCTATTTATTAGAAATAATAATGCCAAGATATCTAAAACTATTACTAATAATGAATTTCTCTTTAATAACAGGAAGCAATGAGGAGTTTGACATATTGGCTGCAATAATAATTGATTTGGATTGATTTAAACTATATCCAGAAACTGACATATATGATTTTACTTCTTCCAAAATGGCTGGCATATAGTCATTAATGTGTTTAATGAACATTAAGATATAGTCAGCAAATACATTTAATTTTTTATGCTGTTTTTGAATTTGGATTCCTTCAGTTCTCTCATTCATTCTTATATGATTGAGAAAGGGTTCCAGTGACAAAATGTAAATAATACAGGGGAGATGTGCACCCCTGTCTTACACCATTTGTCATGTCCATAGCAGATGTTACATACTGTAGGAGTTTATCAAAAATCTTAACAGATGTTTTATTATATATTTTCCCTATTAATGTAAGAATATACTGTGGTATTCCCCATTGATTAAGACATTCCATCATAACATTTCTGTCCAATATGTCAAATACTTTGATAGCATCAATGGCAATAACAAGGCTTGGCCCCTAAAAGGACAAAGCGCCTTTGTTATAGGCCTGAAAGCCCAGAAGGAAGGGCAGAGAAGGAGGGTGAAGGGGGGAGGGTAACAAGCAAGGAAGTGGCAGGGTTTTTAGGAATAGTCATAAATGAAGGGCCATTTGAGAAAAATGGGGCACAGCTTCAGAGGAGATGACCTCACTAAAAGGGATGGGGGCTCTTTGAAAAGGAAACAGATGATAGGTGAAAGTAGGATAGAGAGAGAGATAGAGAGAGAGAGAGGAGAAGAGAGCAAGGGGGTTGGGCCAAAAAGAGAACATAGGGAGCTGTACAGAGGAGCTCCCCCTCACTTTTGTTAGACAGAATTCGAATTTGTTTAGCACTTCAGTCGGTTGGAGTTCTTGAAGTTACAGAGTTGTTTGGGTAAGGTCTGTAGGATCAATTTAGGAGTCTTTTTGTTTAAAAAAAGGGGGGTATGTTTATCAGAACATTGTATTATTTAGTTAGAGTTGATTTTACCAAGTTCCTAGCAGCATGCTAGGGGAGATGATTACATGCCAGGATAGAGATTATCAGGGCAGGTAAGGGAAACCTTGGTTAAGCAATTTGGTATAATGAGAATACAGGTTTGGGTAAGCTGGGGTGAAAAAGTTTAATCTTAGTTCAGCATACAAATCGAGCATGTATTCAGCACTACGGGAAAAAGCAGAGTTAAGATTTAATATAGTTCTGCATGCAATCGAACATTTATTCAGAGCTGGAGGGAAAAGCAGAGTTGCAGTGAGACAGGAGCTAGAGTGCGATGGCACAGCGATCATCAGAGGGCCAGCGGTTTGCTTCTGGGACAAGTTTTTAAAGTATCTGGATGGCAGCCTGAAAATGCAGACACAAGAGATGGACCACAATAGTTGTGCGGCCTTCAGAGAGAGTAACTAAAGAAAAAATTGGCAGATTTAAGCAAGCGCTAGAGTGCAATAATACGGCGGTCCACAGAGAGTCTACCTCGAGAAAGCCGGGAACCCCAGGAGGTGGCGGGACACATGATTAGCTATTTTTAGAGGAGGAAGCAACAAGTACAGGTGGGGAGAAACAGGAGTTTGGGGCACAGAATGAGGGGGCAAGAACATTAAAGGAGTGAAAAAGGGATGTTTTCTTGCATTTTTTCCTTAAATCCATGAGTTGTTGGCTGGTTTGTGTTAAAGAAAGGCTGGGGGGGATGGACCAGAAGAACAGGGCCAGTGTCCCGAATGGAGTTAAAAAACATGACCGCATGGTGGCCACCAGCGGGCAGTGGGAAAACAGCAGTGCATTTTTTATGGGGAGAAGGTAGCACATGTGTGGGGCAGCAACCAGTGGGTATAAAAAAAAGTGCAGAATAGAATGCATGGGGCCAGTTAGTTTTTCTCTTTGAATTACTAATAATAGAGCACCAACCCCTTTTATTCAGTTTGGCTTTTTTTTGTTTGCCCATGCAGCCAGTTTAAAAAGTCAAAATGTCTTTGTGTTTGAGCAGCAGAAGCTTGTGGAACAACAGCAGCTCGTTTGATGGAGAACAGGTTAAAAAAAAAGGGACAGAATTAAATGCATGGGACCAGTGTATTATTTCTTTTATTTTATAAGTACTATTAATAGAACACCAGCCTTTTTTTTACTTAGTGCAGTTTTTCTTTGTTTGGCCAGGGGGCTAATTTAAAAAGTCCAATTGTCTTTGTTGTTGGAGCTGCAGAAGCTCGGTTATTGCGCAGGCAGCGGGAAGGCAGAAAAAAGCTGCCGGTGGCCCAAAAAAGGGAGAAATGGTTGCATTCTCTCAGTTCTTTAAGAGTCATGGGTAACAATCAATTGAAGAGAACCAAGCGACCGTGTGTTGGGCTGCCAGGTTGGTTTTGGAGCTTCAGACGCTAGTGTTGTTGGCACAGGAATGCAGGACCATTTGGAAGTGGCAAGAACAAGCGCAGGACTCTGGACAATGAAAAATGGCCTGGGGAGGAGCAGCCACATGATGGGGGGGGATGGAGGCCACAATTGACTACGAGGGGCACCTGGAGTGCAAAGGAAGCACAGCAGAGTAGGAGGCCCCACAAGGGGATCTGGAGGTGGGTTGAGTTGTTTCCAGCTGTCTTAGCAAGCCAGCCACCTGTGTCTTGGGTACAAGGAAGTGACAGTAGGTATGGTACAGAGGAGGTGGCAAGACACGGAAGAAAAAAAAAGTTGAGAAAGGTTTTACAAGGCAGACCGGAAGCCTAAAAGGGAGAAAAGTGTGGCATGTGACTTCCAGTTGTTTGTGGAACAAGCTTTGGCTCATTTTTGCGGGGCAACAAAGACACAAAAACAGAAAAAATTGTAAAAAATGTATTTCAAAGGACGGTGTGAGTGGTCATGGGGTGGCTGCCATTTTGATTCAGGCCACATTGGGGGGGCCGACATTTTGTTCAGACCACATGGCAGTCACCATGTTTGGGTTGAAAGAGAGGGTTAATCACCCATGGCGCACTCTGAAAAATGGTTTGATGAGAGACTAGGACTGCACTTAATTAATGACCCTACAATGAGAGCCTCTCTCGATGCCACATCTGGAGGAGAAGCAGTAGTACAAAATACAGCAGTGTAATAGTAGGTATAGTTTCTACAGCAGGGTAACACAAAACTGAATCCACAAGGAAGAATTACAGGGGTGGGGGTGAGTGGCAACGTTAGGTTGGATATTGACCTACAAGCAGCACTTTATGACTGCTTCCAGAGCTGAAATATGCAATTTCCAGCCATTGCAAAGAGAAAATGAATAAATACCCACAAAAAATGAGTGGGGAATACAACAATTATTAGTGAAACTAGTTCATCGATGAAACTACCAGATGATATTTTGTTGTAGAAGTTTGAAAAAGGAGTGATCACCAATATAAACAAAAAAAAGACAGTAGGGTGAGTTTTTTCTGTGAAGTGTGTGAGTGCTCAAACAGAAGACAAGGAATCAGGCCCACTTGAAAGCAAGGGTTAACTTGGATGCATCCAAAACTTAGATTTGCTCAAGTTGAGACAACTGTCTCAGAAACAGTGGCGAAAGGATAGGTTATTGGAAAATGTCTTATAAAACAAAAATAAGGGGTAAGAAGAGAAAGATGCAAAATGTGGGAAAAAACAGATTCAAAAGGGGGTAACCGTGGCAGATACACAAGGGAAAATTTTCACAGATAGGATGCAGTGTAAGATTCATGTATCGCATAACAGGAGACATGGTAAATAATAGGTATATCAAGCAAGTGTGGTGAGAAGTTTTTGAACTGGAGCAGACCAGAAGCTCGGGGTAAAACACAGGTGGTGTTGCAAGGATGAGGGGAAAAAGAACTTGGCTCAGTTGAGACAGTGAACTGGAATTAAAGGTGGGGCACAGATGATGTGTACTCTAGGCGTTTAAAAAAAAAAAAAAAACCTTGGCAACAGATAAAATAACCAGTCCATGGAAAGATCTTTTAATTATCCCTATGTCAAAAACTGTGGTGTCAAGTCAAGGGAAGACAGCACTACAGGAAGGCCAATGATTAGGGACCCTTAAGGGTGCTCATTGCCAGTGGATAGTAAATGGTTTGGGGATCAGGCTAATATGCCTTTGTTATGAGCTGACCTCAAAAAATTGAGGGTGCTTATGTCAACTTTGTGGGGACTTGAGTACTCCAGCATCCATGGAGTCAGTGAACATGCAGTGTTAATGGCTATCTATAATCAGTAAAAAACAGATATAAACAGTTATTATAACTATAGATAACCAGCCAGGGGGTGCCTAGTAGGGTGCAGGTTGGGATTTGAGAGGGTCCACTTCTGGCATAATGGAAACAGACGGTGTTTTGGTAACCAGAATTTGTGATATAAATGGGGACAAGGGGCTATCAATGGAGGGATGTCTTCGGGCCACAATTTAGATAGGGGGTTAAAAAAATAAAACAAAACATAAAACAAACAAACAAAGAGAAACACAAATAAGGAACAGATGGGAACGACAGAAATCCTGATAGGTGCACAGTAAGATAAGGAGTCTACTTCAATTAAAACAAGGGAGAACAATGGTTACCAAGCAACACAGAACCAGTAGATACAGCAGGGCATGTGGGGCTGCAACAAGGCAGGGACCCTGGAGGACAGTGATATGGAAGGGACAGCTTGACTTGCACATGTGGCTTTCTTGTACTGCAGAATTCTACAAAAATGGCATAAGTCAAGGGCCGCCACCAGTACCAGGGCCATTGCAGTGCAAGGGAGCAATGTGCTGTGCTGCAGCCAGGTTCTCTGCTGGTATGCCAACAGGACAGATGGCAGGAAGCATGGGAGGTGTGGCTTGACTGGATCAGAAATGTTTTTAGTGCATTGAAGGGTAGTTCAATTTAGGGGGGGACCAGTTACCTGGCTCTGGGACAGTATCCGGAATTTATCCTCAGCACTGAAGCTGGCATTCAAGGGGATAACTACTGAAGAGGCTGTCTGTGAGTCTGCTGGCAGTTGGACCACTGGGTGACACCACCGCACAGCAAGCACATTATAGCCACCAGGAGGAGCAGGTTTCATAGATGGGCCATTAGCACAATCAACAGTTTTGAAGGGCTCAGTTAGTAGTATCAGGGCCAACTGCTGCTATGGTGGGGACACCGTTTCTTCACCTGAGCTAATTTGTTAGGTGCCCAGATAGTTGGTGGTACGAACCTAAAAGGGGCTACCTTCATCCTGTTTTTTTCCGTAATTCCTGAGGGGAAGCCGTTACTGCTGGGGGGGCAGAATTTTACATTATGAAGGGGAAAAGAAAGAAGACAGAACCCATTCCAAAAAAAAAAAAAAAAAGGCATGTGGAGATAAAAAGAGTTAAATAAGGTACAGCGGAAAAAGGGGCATGTGACTGGCCCATATAAGAGCACCCTTGACAACACCTTATGGTGATGGGTGTAAACAATGTAAGGTCAGTGCAACTGTGGCTAAGGCAAGCACCCAGGTTGGCAGGGCAGGGGCAACTGTGCAAAGTTTAGTACTGAGCTACAAGGAAGGGTTTTTACTGGGGGGAGAAATGGAAGAACAAAGTCACAAGTTACAATGTGGGGGGAAAGGAGATGCGGTGGGGCTGTTCATGCAGATCCCATGTCCTTTGATGGGAAGGGAACAACTTGAGGGGAATTTGGGGGGACTCAAAAAGAGGGGCATCGGAAGGTGCAACAGGTGTTAGGCCAGTGCAAGGGGCTGACAGAGTCCTCAGGCCAGGTGGTACAGTTACACGTAGCTTGGCCAGGAGTCAAGCAGGACCAGGGAGGTGGCACCACATGGAGCTTGACATAGCATGAAGAACAGTAACGGACCTTTGGGTGCCACAAGCTTGGGTGGATAGGATGGAAAAAGCAGGATGGACCAGGCCATCATTGAGTTTCACCTGGCAACATCAGAATGGAGATCAATAAGTAAGTGTCCTTTCTCCATCCACAGAAAAGGGTACCAAGCAAGGGAGGGGGCAGTAAAAAAACAAGAGAGGGAGATGGTGGCTCTCTATTAATAGCTTATATGGTATAGAGAACCAGCCGCAGGGGAAGAGGTATGGATGGTGAGTTGTTGCTACACATAATGGGCCAAGAGACAGGACGAACAGATGCCAAGTAAAATGGCCATGTTTTTGTTCATGGGAAGGTACTGATACAGCAGAAGGGATTACAGAGGGTGGGTCAGGGCCAATGTAGGCCACTAGAGGATGAGGCCTCTGGGACCAATCCAAAACTGGAGTTTCAATGTTGTACATCCAAGGAGAATTAGGGGGGGGGCACGTCTTGGCTTTTTTTCTTGGGGTACTTAATCAGGACCTGGGTATGATGGAGGGTTGGGGCCTTTAGCTCACAAGGCCATATGAGGGGATGGTGGCAAATGAGTCTGGACAGATACATAGAAACACAAAGCCATTGATGGGGTCCGACAGCAGGTAGTCAGAAGAAAGGAGGAAGATAAAACACGAATAAATAAATTAGTTTGGGGGAGAGCTATGGCAACATGATGGAAGAGGTGGACACTTAGGTGGTTTGTGTAGAGATTGATAAGGCACATGTAGCAGAGATGGGTTGCCCCATTTTCATCCCAAAGGATGGAAAAGGATAGAAATGCATGGGGGAGGACTGAATTGGAAGGAAAAGGTTTGGGGTGGGGGGAATCCTGACTTCCATCACATGGCTGGAGATGGGCTAGTGGGAAAAAAAGAAAGAAAATACTTTCTGGAGGGGAGGGGGGAGAAATTCTGGAGTTACACCAATGTGGGGTGTAAAAGAAATGGGTGTGGACACCCAGGAATAGAAAATGAGAGGGGCAGGAATTGGACCTGGCCCAGAAAGGGAGGAAAGGGTATGGACACCCAGGAATGGAAAATGGAAGCCTGGAACTGGACATGGCCCAAAACATGAAGAGATAACCCCCTCAGGTTGACATCTGGGGGTGAAAGAAGAAAGCAAACAAGAAGGAAAGACCCCTGTGGATTTACATCCGGGGTGAGGAAAATGGGATATAAAATGGCTTATATAACGTGATGTAAGTTATGATGTTACAAATAAAGTGTACAGAAATATAGAAATGTTTTTACCAGTGATGTATAAAGGAACTCAGTATTGTTGGATGGAAATTTGACTGACAAAGTTAATAAATGGCATGCCGACTGAGCAGCTAAAGCAATACTGGGTGTGCGTGTCCTTCTTTGGCGAAAGGCTTTAAGAACAAAGATGTATTGTTCTTTTTCTTTTCTAATTTGCTGGATCATTGTTTGTACCACGCCAGTGGCCTGGAAAATAGTCTTCCCTTTAACAAAGCCATTCTAGTTTCTTTTTAGTACTAATGGGATATTATTTTTCAGTCTGTTTACTATTAATTTTGTTGATATTTTGTAATCAGTATTTAATAGAAGTGTAGTTTTAAATTCTTCCATTGACTTTGGAATTTGAGTAGATCCAGCTCTTAATTCTTCAAAAATCTTAAGCAGACATGATGCCAAAGTTTGGCTAAATATCTGAAAAAAACTCAGTTGTTAGCCCATCTAACCCTGGACTTTTATTTCTGGGGAGTAATTTAATGGTGTCCAGTATTTCTTGTAAAGTGAAAGGCTCTTCCTGGCATGGTAGCTTACTAAGCTTAGCTTTAATTAAGTATTCTTTAAGTTCCTTATCATCTACATTTAATTTCCTTTGGTATACATTATTGTATTCCTTAATTATTAACTCCTCCATTTCCTCATCCTTATAATAGTGTTCCCATCATCATCTTCTGGTACTGTCACTAGATTAATTTCCCTTTGCTTTTTTGGTTGTAAAGTCAGTATCTTACCCATTTTCTCTCCTTCAATGTATCTTTTTTTCGATTTCTTAATACTTTCAAGACTTTCCTTATAATTGATTTCTATTTTATGCAGTTTTAACTTATGATATTTATCATGGTCCATAACCATTTTCTTATTTAAGATTTTTAATTTACTATTCAATTCCCTTTCTTGCATGTTATTTTTTTTTTCATTCTAATTTTAGAGGCTTGATATGAAATAATTATGTCGTAATGACTTCCATAAGAGGATCCCAAAGTGCACTAACTGATTCCTTCCCAGTGTAAATAAAAGCCAATATTCTATTATACCACTAATCACCTTGTCCAGTAGTTTCTTGTCCTTTATGAGGTCATTGTTAAGTCTCCAATGTTTCACTTTTTGTCTATTTATATCAGGAAAATTAATATCTGCCTGGATTAAAGCAGGATCTGATAATATTATTGTTTTGTTCTTAATTCCTTCTATACCTTTTATTAATGACTTTGAAATGATTATATAGTCTATCATCATGAAGCATTTGTTTTTCTTGTCATCATGGGAATATTCTTTCATATAAGGATATAATATTTTCCAGGTATCTACTATAAATCATATTGTGTAAGAAATTATGAAATACTGTAACTTGGAATTATTTTTATTAAAAAAAGTGATATGAAGTTCTATCATTATCAGGGTACAAAAGGGCATTATAATCTCCCATTAAAATGAATTTATCAGCTTGTAGTTTTACCATCCCAGCTGTTAATTCTGCTAAAAAAATTATATAGAGAATAATATATGGGGTAGCCTGGGTAACGAGATTTTACACACACCTGAGTTGTGGGATGCTACATAAACCCCGAGGGTGAAGCCCGAGGGGTTTATGAAGAGCATCCCACAACGAGGGTGTGTGTAAAATCGAGCTTTACACAAGCCGCCCCATATTTTATTTTTTATAATTGCTGGCATGCACTTTTTTGCCTCAGCAATTATAGAAAATAAAACCAAGAAAATGCGGAAAGCAAATTCAGCAGCCATGGAGCAGTCCGGTTTCTGTGCAGTCCCCAAGTTACAGTACATTTATTCGAGGGATAAAGAAATGGACTTTCATTTATAATTTTGATTAGATGCATTTTGTATGTTAAAATCAAAACTGACTGCCCAGCAGCAGTCGTGGTGAGCTGGTGTATGATTGCTGAGATGGCTCTCCAGCACGTGCCAAGTTTCCATTTTTTTTTTGTTTTGTTTTGTTTTGTTTTATTGCAGGGTCAGAGGGAGAGGTTTTTTGTTTTTTTCACAAAAAGCAACTTACTGCCAAGATCGAGGGGCGAAGTCTGTGGGGACACCCGGAACTGTGAGAGCATGAGTCACTCAGTTGTTTTCTTCACTCTGCAGTTGTTTGTGTCTTGCGCTGTGCTCTAGAGCACAGTGGTGCGTGTTTGCCGTTATAACTGGCTGAGGTAGTTATAACGGCAAATTATACCTCGATTTTTGTATGAAAAAAAATTGTGGCCAGTAATTATAGTCTGTTACTAGGGCACAAACTGAAGCTATTGCTATAGTCTGATTTCAAATTTTTATTTTAACCATTATTATTCTTCCAATTTATCTGAATAACTATCCAATATCCTAATCCCTGGGACATTCCTCAATATTAGCATTACCCCTGCTTTCTTTCTTGTTCTTGTTCAATAAAAAATATGAGACATCTATTTTCTCTTTATATTTAATACTTTCTTGTTATCTGAATTAGTTTCTTGAAGGGCTATAGAAATAGCTTTAGTCTTGTTTATGTAATTTAGTATCCAAGATTGTGGAATATGCATTCCATTTTCAATCATGGTGGCACAAGTAAATCTGTACTGATTCATCATAATATGTACAAATAATTATTCTTATAGAGCACCATCCTTAAATTAAACCAAGTAATCCCCTGTAATTTTTTTACCCTTCCACGGTGGGACACTTATCTTTTATTCCCTCATATATAAACATAAAGCTTGCTATAGGTATGATCAATACTGTATTCCCCATCGCCCTTCCTCTAATGATCAAAGATTAAGTTACTATTCTACATCCCTGCTAATCACTAGATTGGCTCATCTCCAGATTATATGCTCCCCATTTCCTCTCATTGCCATCATACTGCCTTTTTATAGTTTAACAACTTCTCTCTATAGTACATTAGTATAACAAATAAGTAACCTGTAGGGGTTGTAGAAGAAAAAGAAAAAAACATTTGTAATTGTTTCAATTGTATGATTGCCCTTTCTTTTCTTAATGATGCATCTCCAATCATAACATACAAGAGAAAAAGGATGAAGACCATTTATGCTCCCTATTAAACAGTTTTGATATTACAGATCTGTATAATGTCAAATACCACTATGAAGAACTGCACTGCATTCTTAAGCAAGACAGATCTATTAGTTAGAAGATACAGTCCTAAGGGCTGTTTTTGTTTGAATCCAAACTACTATACTTAAATATATATATATATACATATATATGTATATATACATACACACACATATATATATTAATAAAATTACCCCTACAGTCTATATATCACACAAACACTTCATTCAATGTTCATAATTGTATTTCATTTAGAATAGTTTATAAAAAGTTTTCTATTTTACTCTTTAAGTCCTTTATTGACACTTCTGGGGTGTCATAGACATGTCTGATACCATTTATGATCACCTTCAACTTGACTGGATGCAAGAATGTAGATGTTATACCCAGTGCCCAGTTTTCTTCTAATCTTCTCATACTTCCTCCTCTCTTGTAACAATTTGGGTAGCAAATCATTACAAATGGCAATATTAGCCTCCATAAGTGAGATCCTCTTTTCTTAATAGACAACATTCATTAATGCTTCTTTCTCATCTGATTTAAAGAAAATTACTTATAGATCTAGGTGGGCCATGAGAATCCAAATTCAGCCTGAACACTCTGTGAACTCTATCAAAATCACAAGTAACATTTGCAGCATCTGAATCCATGTATGCTACCATTATTTTTCATACTATGGTGCTTAAATTCTCTTGTTAGTCCCACACTTCAGCAACCCCCACAACCTTGATATTTTTGCATTTGCCACTAGATTCAGTCTATGAGTTTTGTTGAAAAAGCCAGTGTATCTTCCATCCATTTTAACCTTTTAGGGGCACCATCTCATCTTCTAGATTGGAGATTTAGTTTGAGCTTCTATTAACTCATTTTTAAGCTGTTGATTCTCCTGCAGTAAAAAGTTAAAAGTGATATCATGTTTACAATCTTCATATGTGTTTTTCCATTTGCTTTATTAATTTTTTTTCTCAACTTTGTATAGCTGTTTTATTATTAATTCAGCCCGGGGAAGGGGGAGAAGACTGGCGTTCACCTTCCCCCATCTTCTTTGTCTAATATAGAGCCTTGTTCACAGTTCTCATCATAATCCGTTTTGGACTGAGACCTAGAGTCAGAGTCAAGTTGTAGTAGTCTCATTTATAATCAGGTATTCTTTTAATTCTATTTGATCTTCTACAAAAGTTGTGTTCATTGCATGCATTTCAGATGGTATAAGCACTCATGTATCACTTTCAATTAAAACAGACACTTCAGCTCTCACTTTACTCTTAGAAGTGCCACTAACAATATTCTCTGATTTTAAAATACTTGAAAGGGTATCAGTCACTTTTTTAGTCAGCAAACATCATAAGGTTCATTAATACATTCGTGCTCCCCTGATTTTCATACATGTTCACATTCCCTGCTTTCCCCTTAGTCGGTATATTATTAACAGATTTTTCTGAACATACCTCAGGGAGTTGAGACAACATTGTAGTACCACTTACAGTCGACAATATTGACCATTCTGTATTCTGCTTCATTGTTACAACAACTGGAATTGTTTGCTCAGTTTTGGCCTCTTCACTCGTTATATTCCCTTGTATGGCAGTGTCAGGCTTGGCATTGGCCTTCTGTTTGGAGGTTTGGTCTTCCACTGCATTCAGCAAAACATCATCATCTCTCTTGTTATTCAATTCCTGGACCACCTGAGCAAATTGTACTTTATCTTGGTCTTTTTCAAGTAGGAGTTTACTTAATTTAAAAAAAAAGTGTTTTTTATTGTTAGCTTCATCATGCAATGTATCAATCTCTATGTTAGTACCATCAAGGTCCCCTTAACTTTTATTAAGGCAGGTTTTTTAATGTTTAGCAAAGTCTTTTTGCAAGAAAATAGACACAGTCACCTGTTGATGTTTATTGTTTTCACCATTTTCTGCTTCATTTTTTTGGCAAGATGGAGAGTAAATATTGTAGATCTCATTGATGTTACCTACTCCATTTGTTTAGTAGTATTTTTTATTTTCCCCACCAAACCTTAATTTAGTTTGTATTTGCAGTTGTTTTTTAGATTTTGTGTAGGTCTTTATTGTATTCTCCTCTTTTTGTTTAGAAGACATTGCATCTCCATGGCACCCAAAGTGATCTCCACACTGTTTTCTCCTATAACTCTGCAGTGGTCTCCAGTGTAAAAAGTAGGTTGAACGATTCACTGAGTTACTTAAAGACAGACATGGTACTTCAGAAAACAGCAGCAGTATGGCTAGGTACACTCTTGCACACCCTGAGGAGCATTCTCAGGGAGCTTGCCTGGCACAGGCATGTTTGCACCTTCTTGAAATGATGTTCTGACCTCTCCTGAGGGTTCCTGTTTAAAGGAAATGGGGAGAAATGGGGGAGGGACTCTTGGTTAATTGCCAAAAGACAAAAAACTAGTTACTTTCATGTTGTGAGGATCATGTCATGGATGAAGGCATAACTGTATGCAATGGCACTGAGGAGACATCATTGGATCTGATGTTGTCATCTGGGGGGTCTGGTGGTAGTCATGTGGAAGTAGTTACCTTTTAAAGACAAAATGTGTAAAATCATAAGAAAATGTTTTTCATTTTATCAGCGATTAATTTGTTCTGGTGACTGATATCACATGAGGCTGACAAAAACTTCATATTCAAAAGGAAGGGGATCAAAACTCTGAGATGACATGAAAAAGGAAAAAATTATTATATTCATTTTACTACAACAGGAGATTGGGCACTCCCGTTGGTGACAACATCTGTTGCCATGCTGGGGTGGGCATAATGCGTGCTCGCCCCCGTGCACTGTATAGCCGACTGGGGTGCCCAATCCCCCATTGGCTGTGCCCTCCCAAACAGAGTTGTATATGCCACACTGGGTGCCCACCCCAGCGTGTCTACACATGTATAGCCGACGGGGGTGGCCATTCCCCTGTCGACTCCACTCTCCCCCCAGAGTACAGGGTGCCATGCTGGGAGCCACCTCAGCATGGCAACAGATGTTGTCAACAACAGGGTGCTCAATCTCTGTTGGCTCCACACACCCCAAGCCGTCCTTGTGCCATGCGAGGAGCCCACACCAGCGTGGCAAATGGCCCACGTCGTCTCCTCCTTTGTTAAAAAAAAAACCTGCAACACAAAAACGGTCCCTCGCTGTCTCTGCCCCCACCCACATCCACGCACTGCACACCCTGCCTCCTCACACCCCCACACCCCATACTTACCTCCAGACCTCGGCACGACGATCTTTGGTGGACCGGGAACACGTCTGCACTCTTCAAAGCCGACCGTGAGCTGAGGAAATGCCGGTAAGCTGTATAATGTAATGAATAGGGTTTTTTCAACTTTACTGCATATGTCAGGCATTTTTTAGAATTTTTGCCCAAATTTTCAACATGGGCTTTTAGGACCCCTCCTCATGAATTCTGTCACTGTCATAGCGTTAATCGGGCCTAAAGGATGATTTCACAGTCAATGCACAAAATCACCTTTTGGGACTGATTAACAAAATGACAGTGCCAGTGTTCATAAGGTGGGCTCTCAAAAAGCCTATGTTGAAAATTTGGTGAAAGAATTCCTAAAAATGACTGTTTTACGAGCGTGCGTTGCGTTGTTCCTACTCACTCTCATAGGTTCGCAAATTTTCAATATTTTCACTCTGGATTTTCAACATTGCCATTTGACCACACTTTCTTATGAGTAGTACAGCTGTCATTTTTTTACATCTCACCCAAAATGAGTTTCCGAAAATGTAGCGCACAATGGCGCAGTCGGTGTTGGAAATCAATGTTCGGGACACATTAAGAAAATCACAGTGACACTGTTCATGAGCAGAGGTGTTAAAATGGCTATGTTAAAAATTTAGTGAAAAAGTTCCCAAAAATGACTATTTTACAAGCATGCGTTGCACTGTTTCTATGCACACTCGTAAGTTTGCGAATGCTCAATATTTTCTCTCCAGATTTACAACATTGCCATTTTACCACACCTCCTTATGAGAAGTACAGCTGTCATTTCTCACTTCTCACCCACACATGTAGCGCACAAATGCACAGTCAGTGTGGGAACTCAATGTATGGGACACATTATGAAAATCACAGTCACACTGTTCATGAGCAGAAGTGTTAAAATGGCTATGTTAAAAATTTGGTGAAAAAATTCCCAAAAATGACTGTTTTATGAGTGTTTGTTGCACTGATCCTACGCACGCTCATAAGTTCACAAATTTTCAATATTTTCTCTCCAGATTTTCAACATTGCCATTTTACCACACCTCCTTATGAGCAGTATAGCTGTCATTTTTCACATCTCACCCAAAACATGTTTCCGCCCATGTAGCGCACAAAGGCGCAGTCGGTGTGCGAAATCAATGTATGGGACACATTAAGAAAATCACAGTGACACTGTTCATGAGTAGAGGTCTTAAAATGGCTATTTTGAAAATTTGGTGAAAAAATTCAAAATGATTGTGTTATTGAGTGAGCATTGCGCAGTTTCCACGCACCCTCGTAAGTTCATGAATCTGTAATATTTTCAGTCCATATTTCACCCAGTGGCATTTTCCACACTTCCTTATGAACAGTACAGCTGTCATTTTCTCAACATAGGTGAAATGTGTTTCACACTTTCAGCACAGAAATCTGTGTGCTGTGGGAAATCATTGTTGGACAGATAAAGAAAATCACAGTGACACTGTTCATGACCGGAGGTCCCAAAATGCCTGTGTTGACAATCTGATGTAAACAATTCCCAAACTAATTACATTACGGGTGCAAGTTGCACAGTTTCTATGCACATTGGTGACCACCAGTTTTTTTAAAATTTTCACTGCAGATTTTCAACATTGCCATTTTTTACTCCTCCCCATGAACAGTACAACTGTCATTTTTCACATCCTGTTCAGAATGTGTTTTTGCACCTGTGGTGACAATGCCGTAGTCACTGTGCAAAAGCAGCTTTCGGCTAACAAGCTGATATTGCCACTGTTCATGAGGTGGGGGTCACAAAAAACCCATGTTGAAATTTGGAGTAGAAATAGCAACGAATGCCTAAGGCATTAGGGTTTCTGATAATAACACCCCATTCTGTAGAGAATGACAGGCATCAGGGCTGTGACTTGGGATTGTCACCTGCAATGCTCATACCATTCCACCCCCACCCACACCCACACCCTGCAGCCACTGAGAGGCATCGAGGTGTGCCTTGGACTCTTCGGCCCCCAAAGTTCACCCCATTCTCCTATACCACACCCATCTCACAATATTTCATGATGGAATGGGGTGCGCATAAGGGCCAAAGACCCCAAGGCACACCGTGACACTTGTCGGTGTCTGCAAGGTAGGGTGTGGTGAAATGGCGTGACCGTTATGCCTGATGACCAAAAGGCACACCCCAATGCCTGTCACTATCTGCAGGGTGGTGATGGGGTTGGCTTCAGTTCAATACTTCACTGCCATTCCTATTATGCAGCTCTGTAACTCCTACACTACCAATGCCAATGCCAGCAAGCAAACATTCGGCATTGACAAATGCTTGATTTCTTTCCACAGATATGTAATTTTTATTTCATAAACCAACATTTAAGGACTCTGGCTGATCTCTTCTTTAGGGTTAGTGGCTATAAAATTAATATAAATCAGATACCATATGTACATTTTACTCTTCTTCAATTTAGTTTCATACATTTTACATATAGTGTACATATTGCAAAAATACCGCATTAATGCTTGGTTAGGATCAAAGCCACAAAAGTAGAGAAATGCGGCATTAGGGTTTCCACCACTAACACCCCATCCCCACCCCCACCCTGCACACACCAACATGCTTTGGTGGTATGCCTTAGGGTCATCAGCCCTAACACCCACCCCATTCCATAAGTAAATAAGCTGAGATGGTTACAGTATAGGGAAATGGGGTAAGCATTAGGCTGATAATCCCAAGGCACACCTCCAGCACTTGTTTGGTGTGTGCAGGGTGGGTGTGGGGTGTTAGGAATGGAAGCCCTAATGCCACATATGGCTACTTATGTGGCTTTGACCTTAATTAAAGCATTAACACATTTTTTTGCAATTATTTCCTTACCTTTTTGAGGTAGTATAATAGTAACTTTATTTTACTGTGGGAGCACAGGGTTCTTCAGACCCTATGCTTCCATCCTTCTGTATATGTGTATATGTACAGTATATAGCTGTAGGAACACAGGGCTCTTTGGGACCTGCACTTCCATTTACTGGACAACAGTGACCAAATTGTCAGCATAGCCACTATTTAACCCTACCTCATCTACCCAGTACAGAAAATTTTTGAAACATCATCAAAATGTAATTCTGTGGCACTTTAACTCCATTCCACACCACATGTGTGGTAATACATTTTGGCAAGGATGTGAAAAATGACAGCTGTGACATACATGAGGTGGGGTAATAAGATGGCTATGCTGTAGTTCTGGGGTCAAAATATTTAGCATTTCAAAGTTACACACGGTCTTATGGAAATTCAATGAATGGCCATAACTTTGGCATTTGTTCATATTTTGACCCCAAATTTTCAACATAGTCTTCTTATGACCCCCACCTCATAAACCTCATAGGTGAAAATGTTCCAATCTATGCCAAAATTTTATTCTATGCCACAGGAGTGAAAACACATTTTGGACAGGATATGAAACATTACAGCTGTACTGGTCATGAGGTGGTGTGAAAAAATGGTTATGTTAAAAATGTGGAGTCAGAATATTGAACATTACCAAAGCTATGAACGTGCATAAAGAAATTTCAAAAAAATTCATAAATTTGCCATTTTTTTAATTTTTCACCAAATTTTCAACATTGCCTTTTCGGGACCCCACCTCATGAACTCAGGTAGTGAAATTGTATTATTTTGTCCCAAAAAGTGACTTCAAACAGCAACCATGAACTCACCTTCCGGGCCCGATTAATGAAACAACAATGACAGTGTTCATGAGGTGGAGTCCCAAAAAGGCCATGTTGAAAATTTGGTGAGAAAAAAATGCCAAAGATATCAATATAAGTTCAAAATGCCACTTAAATACATTACATATGACTTACCTTTATTCCTCAGTTCACTGTTCAGCTTTGAAACATGCAGACATGTCCTGGTCCACAGAAGATGACATCTTACGACCTCCGGTGGTAAGTATAGGGTAAGGAGGGGGTGTGGGGTGATGGATGCACAGTGTGAGGGTCAGGATGGGGGAGGGGGATGACGGGGACAATAAGGCACTGTTTTCATTTTTTTAGGCAAACAACCAAAACAATAGATGCTGGGGGACTGTTTTTTTTTTCACAGAATAATAGTTAAAATAAATATTTTGGGACACTGGGGCACGCCGGTGTCCCACACTGCTGGGGGAGTGCTTGTAATGTTAACAGGGGGATTGGGCACCCCGATGTCAGCAGTATAAAATAAACAAGGGTAACTCTGCCTTATTTTATGGGGTCAGATGGGATACACCCAAGAATATTTAAAGAACTAGGGAGGGAACTGGCAGCCCCCTTAGCAGTGCTCTTCAACAAATCATTAAGGAGCAGGGAGGTGCCAGAGGACTGAAAGAGTATAACAGTAGTACCACTCCACAAGAGTGGAAGCAAGGAAATGCCAGGAACAACTATCTGGTTAGTCTAATGTTAGTCATGGGAAAACTGATGGAGTCCCTGCTGAAGGAAAGAATCACAGCTTTTTTCAAGTAAACTGATCAGCTTGACAAAAATCAACATGGTTTCACAGCAGGGAGATCCTGGCAAACAAACCTGGTTGATTTTTTTCAATTGGGTCACCAAAACAGTGGATCAGGATGTGGCAGTGGATGTGGTTTACCTGGACTTCAGCAAAGCTTTTGACTATGTTCCACACAGAAGACTAGTAAAAAAACTGGAGAACATGGGAATTGGGCCTGAGGTTACAAACTGGGTTAGAAACTGGTTACAAGGGAGAACTCAAAGAGTATTAGTAAATGGCACTCTGTCTGTGAGGGAAGGGTGACTAGCAGTGTCCCGCAAGGCTCATTTCTGGAGCTGAGCCTCTTCAACATATTCACCAGTGACATCGTGAATGAACTGGAGGGAAAGGTATGCCTGTTAGCAGATGACACCAAAATCAACAACAGGGTAGACACAACAGAGGGACAGCAAAGCATGGAAGCTGATCACTGAAAACTGGAGGAATGGTCCAAGACCTCACAATTGAAATTCAATGTCAAAAAATGCAAGGTCATGCACCTGGGAAAGCGTAACCCCAGAAAACTGTACCCAATGGGAGGGGAGCAGCTGGTGGCTATCAGGCAGGAGTGAGACTTAGGGGTGATCATATCAGATGACTTCAAGGTCAGTAGACAATGTGAGAAGGTAGCACTAAAGGCTAGTGGAATCCTGGGCTGCATAGGGAGGGGCATCATGAGCAGAAGGCATGAAGCAATCATGTCTCTGTATCAGTCCCTGATCAAGCCTCTCCTGGAGTACTGTGTCCAGTTCTGGAAGCCACACCTCAGGAACAACATAGATAGGCTGGAGATGGTACAAAGAAGACCAATAAAGATGGTGCAGGGCTCACATCAGAAACCATAAAAGGCAAGACTGAATAACCTCAAATTATACTCCATAGAACAATACTGGAATCATGGGGACATGATAGAAACATTCAAATACCTTAATGGAAACAACTGGGGGGGGGACAGGCAGAACCTTTTTCAGGTAAAGGACTACAGCAGGACAAGAGGACACAATCTTCGACTTAAGGGAGGAAAGTTCAGAAGCAATATGAGGAAATTCTTCACAGAGTGTGTTGTGGAACCATGAAATAGCCTGCTGGAGGGGGTGGTGGGAGCCAAGACAGTGGAGGAATTCAAGTGAGAATGGGACAGACATGTGGGATACACAAGCAGGCAGCTAAGTATGGGGGTAGGAAGCCAAAGGCAGACTTGCTGTTTTGTACAGTCCCCAGCTGCCAACAACTTCTATGTTTCTATGTTTCTGCTGGGTGAGCTGGTGGAAGATGAAGGATGAAGATTGGAGTGTAGGGGTACCACAATGCACCAGAGACAGTGATTGGAGGGTGGGGGTGGTGCCATAATACACCAGGGACAGCAATTGGGGGGTGAACGGATGCCATTAAACACCAGGGACTGCGATCAGAGCGTGGGGTGGTGGCACTAGACAACAGGAAAAAGGGTGTCTCAATGCTGAATCTGCAGCCAGCAGCACAACTGCAGCTGTGCCTGCAGAAGTCAAGAAAATCTCACTGTTCTAATATATAGAACATGGGGGAGCACTCCTCTCACTAAGCTGGATACCTGGGATTTTGGGTACCCAGAAAACATACTTGTGGCTGTAATGTAATAAACAAACATCAGAATATAGCTAAGCAGGCCCCATTTAGCTAAGTTCTGATGTCTGTTTTTAAAAATCCCAGCATTATTAAGTATTTTCCAGACTTGCTATTTCATGAAAAAAATCAACAAGATGGCGATTGGCATGGCACCAAAAATGTTTGCCGCCCTGTCAGATCAGTGGCATTTTCAACCAGGCATTTGAGATATGAAAAAAGTTATCTCATAACCCATACTGTGCATGCACAAATCAGAAAACACTAAAATTGAAAGTTTTATAACTCTGGAACTGATTTATATACAGTATTTTTCACCATACCTATCAAAGGCACAACCTTGTGAAATGTTACATGTCCCCTGTACGTCTAGGGCAAAAATTCCTTTCCATGTAGGCTGAAGATGATAGCAAAAAAAAAAAAAAACTATGTCAAGTATAGGAAAAAAGTTGTTTTTTCAAGAAATAACAAAGCTGTGTCTCAAAAATTACACAAGCTGCCATCACAAAAATCACCACACAGCAAGAGCTTGCCTCCTATAACACACATAGAGAGTGTCAGCTCATTTTGTCAAACAGGTCCAAAGTTATTAAAGTGCAATATTTTAGGTTTAGATTTTAACATTAAACAGGATACACAACCCTAACTATAGTGGTGCTATCGCACCACCATAATATGAGCTAGTATTATGAAGTGAATACTTGACAAAGTCTTTCAGTGAGGCAAAACCATTAATTTTTTCTTTCTAAAAATTAAACCATACAGTAGATAATAAATATCATGATATTAATCCTCATCCATATATATATTCATGGCATGAGAGTTAGGACCAATGACCCCAACGCACACCCTGATGCCTGTTGGTGGGGGTGGGGTGGAGGTGGGGTGCAATGGGGGTAGAAACCCTAACATAGAATTTCCTCACCTTTTCACTGTGGAACAACCCTAACTGATGCATTAAATGGATTTTTTTTGCCATGAATTTCCCTTCTTTTTGAGAAAGTGCACTATAAATAGTGAAGTAACGGCAACGCAAGCGCAAACGCTAACACACATGGTGATGCAAACGTAAATGATAATGCAATTGGTAATAGAAATGCAAGTGCAAATGTTAATGAAAACAGAAACCCAAGCACATACAGAAATGCAAACTGTAACGTGCACGGTCACGGTAATGGAATTGGAAATGCAGACACTTACGGTAACAGCAATGATGACGCCAAAGGAAACACAAACAGAAATGGAAAGGCAAATGGAAATGCACATGGTGACACAAAAGGAAACACAAACAAAAACAGTAATAGAAATGCAAATGCTAACAGTAGCGCAAACGCAAGTGCAAATGACAAAGCAAACGGTAACACACACGGTGACATAGACGGGAACGCTAATGCAAACGGTAATGGAAATGCAAGTGGAAACACTAACTGTAACAGTAACAAAAATGCACAGCCTTTTTTCCCCAAAAGCTGCATAGAGAAACACAGTGAATACAAAGAATGTATTCATAATAATGGGCCTCGGAGCAGAAAATGAACACTTGGAATTCTAAATTGCTTATATCTCAGGAACCGTGCGACGTAGAAAAAAAATTAAAAAAAATTATATAATTTATGACTTTCCTGGCTAGTTTTGCACTTAGCCCCATAGTGGGGGGGCTAAGCATTTTTCTGACAAAAAGTCTGTATCTCGAAGAGTTTCTGAGATACGGGCCCCGAAAGGCGCGGCGGATGCCATAATGTTATCCTATGGAAAAAATCGTCAACTTTGGAGTACTGTAGCTTTGCAGCCCTGTAATATTTTGTGACTAAATCAAGGAAAGGCACATCTGTGGGATCCTGGCTGTCTTCCCTCCAAATTTCAGCCCAAAAGATGAAACTGTTCTTTTGCAGCAAGGTGGCAAGGATTTCCTATTCTTTTGGGAATAGTGTCGTAAAGTAGTGTTGCAAATCATAACACTTTCACAAAACAAATTATGAATGTGTCGCAAGTGCAATACTACCTTGCAACACTACAGTTTGCAAAAAGTTTAAAAACATATTTCTGGGGTGTTCAACTCCCCCTTAAAAAGACATGGCTAGCATCGTCAGGGCTCGACTAGGTGAACACAAAAAGAATTGTGTCCCTAGAGAGTCCCAGTTTTAAATGCCAAGCATTTCTGTGACCAGCAACTGAAAACAAAATGATGGATTTGCGACACTACAGGGGTCATTTGCGACACTAAAAACCGCATTTGCGACACTGTCAAACTTTTTGTTAACTTTTCCCATTGACTATAATGGGAAACTTGTTTTTTGAATAACTTTTGAACTGTTTAATATTTTTTCATGAAATCTTTGAAAGGCACATTGGGGACCCTGGCTGCATGTTCCCTTAAGTTTTTGGACCAGTCGCACAAACCATGCGACCTGTAGGAACGAGCAAAGAATGTGCACAAAGCGTAAATATGACTTTCTATTGCACTTTACAGCTCCTCGACCATATATCTGTCCATTACAAACATGGCAGATCCAGAGAGCTATCATTCCACCTCACGCCTGCCAAATGTCAGGCAAATCCGTCATATGGTGGCAAAGTTATTATGCTGCACAATTTCACACTTTAACCTTAAATGGGTTACTCAAACCTAACTATACTGGCACTACCATGCCACTATAACATATATATATGTGTATATATATATATATATATATATATATATATATATATATATATATATATATATATACTATATATATATATATATATATATATATATATATATATATATATATATATATGTGTGTGTTATTTTCAAAATAAGGTTACCTTCTTATATACTTCTTGTTTCTTCTTTTTCCACAATAAATGCCCAAGGGTATGTATTACATCACATGTCCTCAGATGTGGCATCAGGCGGCTGAGCTGGCTGTCAGTCAAAATTGGGAGCTCTAACACTATTTTTTGCATTTGGTGGGTATATGCTGATTATTTCTTTTGGTAGTGGATCAGGGACTAGGTGAGTCAAGGGAATTTTGGGCTTGATTTTATTCTGAGTGTATCTGCTTGAATTTTACTGTTTTATTTGCTGTGTTTGCTTAGATTTACTTGTTTGTTTGTTTGCTGCATTTGCCTGACTTAAGTATTTGTTGTTTGGGGAAAAATTTAAGTAGACATAATTGCTTTGTTCATTTGGGGGAAATAAAGTGCCAAGTTAAGAGGTTATAAAAAGCTTAGCATTGCAATCCACACTCAGTTCTCCACAGACACAGCATCAGGAGGCTAAGCTGACTGTCACTGAAATGGTGAGCTCTAACACTGTATTTTGCTTTAGCTGGGTATAAGCTGATTGTTTCTTTGGTGGTGGATTAGGGACCAGGTGAGACATTCCCACCCACCCAGGCTTGTCTATCCCTGTATAGGGACACAGGAGAAAGACAGCCACAACTTCACCTGTCATGTCATAAAAGAAATTATTACTTGGGCATGGGGAAAGGGACTCTGCAGCTGCAGAAGATGGAAGGGATTGTACTAAGGTATCGAAATCAAAAAATAACAAACAAACACAAAAAACATACAAGGAAAATGGTAGGACTAAACAAGTTAATAGAAAGGTTAAACATAAGTAAGGTGATAGCTATGTATGGAATGGTGCAATGCAGTGTTTGTGGGGCGGCCATCTTCAGACAAACCTTTTGGAGACTGAGGTGCTATCCCATCTGCATACACCTCTCTGGCTTAAGGGATGAGGTTAACAGACTCAGGACCAAGGTGTCTTGGATCAGAAGGACCTTCATCCCCATCCAGAGACCACCCAGTCTAACCCTGTTGTCACAAAGGATGCCAGGAAAGAGGAACATATGGACAACAGTGGACTCAGGGAGGGTAGGGTAGGTGGAGCAGAGGCACAACCATCAACCCATACCAGTACATAAATCCTGTACCACACTGACAGGTTGGGACTGCCACCCAGAGGCACCCAGGGTAGTTGATGAGATGGATGTGTAGGTCCTTCATGATGGAGACCACAAGGGGGGGGACAAGAGACCCCAGAGGAGGAGGAGGAGGAGGAAGTGAATCCTAGTGAGTAACTCAATTGTGAGGGGAATTCACCAAGGGACAGGAATGGAGGAGAAGAGGTAGGTGGGGTACCTTGCCATTGCCATGGCTAAGAGAGATGGAAGGTGGATCCCTACAGAAAAGGCAGGAAGGGAGGGGAAGTTGGATATCATTGTCCATTTAGGGACAAATGACCTGGCCAAGGACAAGACAAAACTGTCAAGGAAGAATTCAGAAGGCTGGGGAGGAGTCTGAGGCAGATGACAAAATGTGTTACAGTCTTGGGGGTGCTACCTCTCCGAGACAAGGGAGAGGACAAGGACATCCATGCTAGGAACCTCAACACATAGCTAAAGAAATGGTACAACAAGGAGGATATGGATTCATTGGGGATTGGGGATCCACCTGGATGGATGGAGGCCTATTCAAAGGTGATGGCTTATATCCATCAGGAAGGGGAACTGAGCTCCTCAGTGAAAGGTTTAAATACTACATTGTTAGATATTTAAACTAGCCTACAGAGGCAGACTATAGCACAAGGGCAGTGATTGTCCACCCTCACATGCTAATAGGAAGAGTATAAGAATCCCAGGGAAGAGAAACCACAAGAAAATTAGGTCAAGCAATACACAATGAAGGGAATGAAGGAAGAAAGCTGAAGGGTGCAAGGGACACAACAGAAGGGTTAGGCATGGGAAGATGAACAAAAACAGGGGAGGGGCACAAACATCTGAAAATCCATATCTGCAAATTCTCAGAGTCTAGGAAACAAGGAGGCAAATCTGGAACCACCATCACAGAAGAGGACCCAGACATAGTGGCAATCATGGAGACCTGGATCAGTGCAAGCAAAAGCTGAGAAGCAGCCATACCATGGTATGCGGAGGAACAGCATAGGCAGAAAATGGGCTGGCTCTGTATGTAAAGGGCACTATAAAAGCCACAGAAATACAAAGGGAGAAAGGAGAATCTGAGATACTTTGGATGGCACTAGAGTCGGGGAAGGAGGCTGTGATTCGAAGTGGGGTCATCTATAGACCTCCTGTACAAAAATAAAATATAGACAAAGAAATGATGGAAGAAATTAGGGTAATGCCCAACAAAAGGGAAATATTACTGTCAGGTGATTTCAATAGGCCAGATGCTGACAGGAGCATCCCAGCTGCAGCATCAAGAAAATGCAGGGAAGTCCTAGGCACCCTGCAGGGGGCATTCCTTATATAGCTTGTCAGGGAACCCACAAGAGAGAAGGTCATACTTGACCTGGTACTGTCAAATGGAGACAGTATTACTAACATCACAGTGGATAATCACCTGGGGACAAGTGATCGCCGCACAGTGCACTTCAAGGTAAGAATTGAGAAGGAAACATTCCATACTAAAACAAGGGTGCCAGATTTCAGGATGGCTGATTTAGGGAAGATGGGAGAGTGCATTGAGGACCACTGGCACAGAAAGGGAACCTGGATAGGGCAGAGGAAAAGTGGGCAGAAATAAAGGCCATTGAGAAGGTGAAGAACCTACAGTATGCATGAGGCGGTTTACAAAGAACAGGAGAAAGAAAATAACACTATAGTTCTCCAAAGAAGTAGCAGCAATAGTTAAAACAAAGAGGTTGGCCTTCTAAAGGTACAAGACAACACAGAAGGCAGAGGACAGGGATAGATATCAGGAGAAACTTAGGGAGGAAGCAAAAGCTATTAGGAGAGCTAAAGCACAAACAGAAGAGAACATAGCCAGAAGACTGAAGTTGGGGAATAGACTTTCTTTAGATATATAAGCAAAAAAAGGAAAAAACAAGGCAGGAATACTCAGATTAAAGGGGGAAGGGTGAGAGTGTGGAAGAGGACAAAAATAAGGCAGACATAGTTAACTAATATTTTTGTTCAGGATTTAAAAAAAAGGGATGGATGAAGGGCCACAGTTAAAGAGTAAAGGAGTTACTGAAAGGGAAGTAGATTCAAGCCTTTTTCCAGAGGAGAGAATACTCAAAGAATTTGAAAGATTAAAAGTAAGCAAGAGAATAGGGCCATACGGGTTGCACCCAAGGTTACTGAGGGAATTGAGGGTGGTGCTGTCAGCTTCCCTGCCAGTCCTGTTCAACCAATCACTAGAGATGGGGAGGTACCAGAGGACTGGAGGAGAGCAGATGTAGTACCAATTCACAAGAGTGGTAATAAAGAAAAGACAGGAAACTATAGACTGGTAAGCCTGACATTAGTGGTGGAAACATTAATAAATAAACTCTGGTCAGAACCATTTCGGCTGCTAATGCATTAACTCGATGAGGGTGTTTTATGGCCTTAAACATAAAGATGAATTGCCATAGTCATCTCTGTGTGTAAATATAATTTTTGGTAAAGGTAGATCATTTATCTGGTTGATCCTGTATTTCCCATGTGTTTAGAATGCAAGTGGCGAGTGTATGTTGTACATATGTGGAAGGAAAGAAAGCTCTGCTCCAAGGCCTTCAAGTAAAGGTAGAAGGATTAGTGCAGGAAGGGGAAGTATGTCTACACTGGGGACTGTGGGCCAACCTGGAAGGATAAGAATATATACTGAGGTGATAGCCTGCTTTCATCTAGAAGGCAACCACAGTCCTCAGTGGATGATTCAAATGTTATATCTTTGGACATTTAATTTACCCGAGGAGGGTGATGGAAGAAATATGTGAGGCAGAAAGTGGGCCACCACAAACTGAGATAGACAGTAGGGAGATCCTAAGTGGAGAGAGTTCCACCAGGATGCAAGTTATTCAAGGAAGCAGAGAGTTAGCAAAGGAAGAAGGCAGAAAGGAGCAGTCAAATGAGGAAGGTGTGGAAGGGAGAACATTTGGAGACAGCAGCAAGAAGAGAGGTTAGGGCAGTCAAAATGGTGCAAGGTCCGCATCAGAAAACCTATGAGGACAGCCTGAAAGAGTTCAATATGTACACACTGGAGGAGAGGAAGGAGAGTGGAGTTATTATGGAGACTTGAAAAATAAGGAACAAGAGGGAGATATGTTTCAGAGAAAAAGGTGCTGTAGAACAAGCAAGCAATAATACCCAACAGGGTGGGTGGTACTGGGTAATACCAGAATGCCCAGGGGTGTAGTGAGGCCCAACGCCACAGTCGAAGGACCTTATAGGCCCTGAAAGGTCTGGTTGCTGCATACTTCCTACCATGGAAGGTATTATTGTGCTTAGAAAATGGGCTTTGAGTGAAATTTATGAAAAAATATATAAAAATACAAAAATATATATATAACATAAATAAAATTCAACTAAAATTAACTTTATAGCAAAATAGTCGCTGCATTGGTATAACTACCACCAGATGGCACTGCTGTTTTTTTTGTGAATTGTTTCTTTCCTGTCAGCATCTCCTCCAGCACGTTGTCTCACCTCCCATACACACATATACACACGCACAGACGGAACACAGTACACTACTGTTTCTTTTATGAGTTGGAGCAAGGAAAAGTAGCATGCTGAACTTCATTTGAAGAGAGGTAACTTTCTTTTCTTTTTATATATTTGGTTTTGAATGTGTCACAAGTCTCCATCGCATTTCAAAGTGCACAAGTCAGTCGAGAAGGTAGTCTGCAGCTCAGGAGAGTGATATTGTAAAAAGAAAATTGAACACAAACTGAGAAGATTTGGACGCAGAGCACTCTGGAGGGTAAAGAAACCCAGAAGATTTGGAGGTACAGCACTCGGGAGGGATGGCAGCATTACAATTTGTGTTTTGTAGGTGCTTTACTCATGAGGGATGGCAGAGTGCAGTCGAAGTTTCAGTATTGTACCCACTTGCCAACTGAAAAAAAAACTGATAATGCAATCTGCGCCTCTCTCCCATGTAATTTTTTTTATTATGTGAACTCTTGTGTAGAACTGGTTGGAGCAGAGAGTTGTGTTGCTGATATATGGGGAAGAACTAGTAATCCTTTCTGTGATGAAGGGAAGTGCAGTGATTGGGGGTGAGCGGGGAAGCTGCTTCTTGTGACTGGCTTTTTAATGTGAAACTGTTTTAATTTAAAACTACAGAGACTGGCAGTGTGGGGGAAAGGTGGAGAGCCTCTGTCAGTGTCTAGAAATGGTGCTTAATTAAAAAAATGAGCATTATGCCAGGTGGGGATCTCTAGCTCTTGTAAGCAAGAAAAGAAAATGGCAGTGATTTCAAATTCAGTAGGGTGGTTTTGGCCAATGAGCAAGCAGGGTGGGTATAAGAATACCTAAGTGTGTGATGGGGCACTTCAGCTAGTACTTTTTAATTTCCTGGGCATCTATTGAAAGTTAATGTATCCCCTTGGAAAGTGTAACAGATGTCAAGAAATAAAACGCCCATTTTCTAAGGGGTCTTGACTGAAGCTGAAAGGAGGTATATTCAGACAAGATGTGAGGATATACTTCTTTACAGAAAGGGTGGTGGATTCCTGGAGCAGCCTTACATGGGAGGCAATGGTGATGAAACCAGTGTTGGTTTCAAAATCGCCTGGGACAGGTACAAAAGGTAGCACCCTATATGAGTGACTATTATTGAGTGACTCAATATGAGTGACTCAACAATAGCGCTTCTAAGGACAGCGACTGGTGAATAACATCATTATATCCTGCACAGCGAGTGTAGCAGGGAGCCTCACTCACTAATGCAGGATGTGGGATGATGTTTGACCTAGGTCTGCTGAGTTGGCCATGTAGAGTAGTGGTTTATGCTACTACCACTGGAGCCAGTGACCTGGTTTCAGGTCCAGTGTCATACCCACAACATTTTTTCTTCTTCTTTTGCATTATTTCTAAG
The DNA here is from genome assembly GCA_016271365.2 of Neoceratodus forsteri. Lineage (NCBI taxonomy): Eukaryota > Metazoa > Chordata > Ceratodontiformes > Ceratodontidae > Neoceratodus > Neoceratodus forsteri. Next base: position 1,039,149,371 of record CM057453.1, read on the forward strand.
TCCACACTCCCCGTGGAGTTGATTATATTTATTTATTTTGGGGAGGTGGGAGACTTGCCCCTAGCAGAGTGGGGTGCAGTGGGCATAGCACCCCACATAAAAATAGATATGGATTTTTTTTCACCTGCAGTAAGCGGCCATCTCTTTTTGCTACAGTCATCCTGGGGTCTGTCACCCTGCTTGTGTCAGATGGTTTTCATCTCCCTCTATGTGATTGGCACTCTTTAGGAGTCACCTTTATCACATAAAACTGGCACAAAAGAATCCTAAGAGGAAGGAGTTGGGTGGAAGACACAGTGCTGTAGGGCAAGTTGGGTCTCCAGCAAAAGTGATCATAAATGGGTAGATTAGTTGGGCCCAGCAGTCATTATCTGCTGTCAGTTTCTATGTTTCTGTAACCCCTTCCCCCTTTGGAAGATTAGTAGTTCAATTTGGCCCACCCTGAATTTTTGTGGCATAATTCGGTACAATAGAAAAAAAGGGTTAATTCTTCTCAGCACTTACATGGAGCCTCCCATGGGTCAAGAGGTCACCATGGGTGTGGGGGGATATAGCTCTGTAGTTTAGGCAGGAGGGGGAATTCCAGTTGGATGAGAGAGTAGTGAGGGACTAAGTCAGGGCTTGGCAGGGTCAATTGCCTGCTTCAGCCCCCTACCAGTGGCACTTGGGGGAACACAGAGGAAGAAGTTGGAGCCAGTAGCTATAAGTCAGACAGTATTTTGGAGGGCAGATAAAGTCAAGAGGGGAGCCAGCAGCTACAAGTCATCGAGTACCCTAGCAGCCTGCGCCAATTCATGTAGGGATCCTGTGGACAAGAATGCAGCAGGGAATGTAGTGTTCAGACAGATAGTTGATTTGGAGCTCTACGGGATGTCTCTCCCATCTCAATTCAGGGACACTTGCTGAAAGCCCTTGCAAAGAATGCATGAGTCATGAGGGAACCAACAAATCCCCAGCCTATGAGGATTGCATGTTCCGAGAGGGACCTGTTGAATCAGTATGAAGAGAGAGAGAGAGAGAGATGGGTATCATTCAGAGTTTGGGTGCCTCTGAAGAATAATGAACTTTTTGGCACTGTGAACTGTTCTGGGACTTGTGAGATGTGGAGTTCCAGTCAGATGAGTAAGTGGCACGGGAATGAGAGTGAGTCAGGGATGGGAGGAGTCGATTGCCACTCCGGACCCCAGCTGGTGGCACTTGGGGGCACACAGAGGAAGAAGCTGAAGCCAGTAGCAATAAGCTGCTCAGTATCTTGGAGGGAAGCTAAAGTCGAGAGAGTAGCCAACAGCCACAAGTTGCAGAGTGCCCTGGCAGCCTGCGTCGATTCATGTAGGGATCCTGTGGACAAGAATGTGACTGGGAGTGTAGTGTCCAGACAGCGAGTTAATTTGGAGTTCTGTGGGACATGTCCCCCTTCTCAGTTCAGTCAGAGTTGCTGCCGGCCTGGAAAAGGATGCAGGGATCATGAGAGAACCCACAAATCCACAAGCCATGAGGACAGCATGTTCCGAGGGGCACCAGTTCAGTCAGTATGAAAAGAAAGAGGGAGGGAGGGAGAGAGAGAGAGAGATGGGGATTGTTGAGAGTTTGGGTGTCTGTGAAGAATAATGGGTTGCTAGGCACAGTGAACTGTCCTGGGACTTGAGTTGCCTTCAAGTTTTTGTGACCATAGCTGTCGTGAGTTAATGCTGCCTTAAAGACTGTGTGCCCTCCTCAGTCCAGATAAAAACTGCTATTATGGCCATACTGGCCATGTGAAAGCTGAATGTGTTTCCTACGAATTAACTGATGCTCCCCAGAGCGTTGTGTGATAGGTTTAATGAATTTGGGATCCCTGGTGTTTCTTAAAGTTCTGTGTGGACATCCCGTTATTGAAAGAAACTGTTTAATATGCATAAACCTGTTGTTTTCATCCAGCACCAGCAAGGAAAAGGGACCCTGTGTGTGACATATGGGCCTGGGTAATGTGGCCACTGGAAGTGTTTCTGCTGCTGCGGGTGCTCCCTTCCCAGGGACATATTCCATTCATACTCCTAGACATGGAGATGGAGAGCTGCATTTCTATGTATGACAGGTTATGTGATTCAAATGGATAAGACACACAGCTATCCAGTTTTCCACTCACGCTGTTGGCTTACAGAGCAGGTTTAGATATAAATGTGTGTGGTGGTTGTTGGGGGAGGGCTAAGGAGGTACAGACTTGAGGATTAAATTAAACAAAAAGCCCAAAACAATTTAAGTACCTGTGCCATATAGTACTATTCACTCAATCAAGCTCAGCATTGATGAACTTTACATACATATTCGGTGGGTTACAATCGGTGATTTCAGAAATACATATTTTTTATCCGAGTCACCAGCCTCCATTCAATTCACATAGTGAGCTTTATTTGTAAAATGTTGGGAATTATTTAAAAGTTTAAGATGACAAAAAAGTCAAGTAAATTATCACATTTGGTCAGCTTCACTTTTCAGCATTTCCTGTATAAGTCTGGTTCTGAGAGAGAGAGAGAGAGAGAGAGAGAGAGAGAGAGAGAGAGAGAGAGAGAAAGCAAGGCTGCCCATCCAGTATTCTTTATTTACAGTGCCAGACACCCACACAATTGGGAGACTGAGAGAGAGAAGAGTAATTTGAATCTCTGCTGAACCAATGCAGTCTCATTACAAACTCAGTTTTTGACGAACGGGCTGTGGCGTAGTGCTAAATTTAGAAGTGTGGGATCTTCAAGAAGTATGATATCCCCAACCTTATAACCTTATAGGCTGGAGGTCTGGGACTGCCGAGACCCCCAGAAACTATTGGGTTTTAGATGCATTCTGTTGTATTTTGAGGGTAATTTTTGACACTATTTAGCTTATTTTAAAGCATTCTATGACTTGTTACAACCAACCAATATCACTGTCAAACTTACTACTTTTTATCTTCCTTAAAAAAAATTAAAAACTAAAGTAAAAAATCCCACTCCAGTCACCCTTCAAACATCTGACTATACACCACTTCTCTTGAGTACAGGCAGCTATCACAGCAGACATTGCACTTGTTACCTTGTTACCTGAACAGCAGACTCTGCCCCCCAACAGTGCACCACGAAGTCAGACATACCTGTACAAGGCAGTGAGAAGGGCACACAAAACACCAGCCTGGATGTGCATGTATCTGTCACACAGCAGACACTTGCATAGACCATCCAAGCCAGAGAATGGCACTGATACACAGGACCCACTGGAGGGTTCCTCAAGGCCCAACATTGACACAGGCTGTATAGCAGGTCATGATTGCTTTATCTGCATGTACCCTGAACTGAGACAGTTGAAGCAGGGAAGGTGAGGCTCAGCAGGGACAGCTGCATGAAATGCAGGGCAAATACAGTGACATCACAGTCCACAGTCTTGACATACATCAAGGATTCTGTAACCATAGTGAGACCTCAGACAATGGCATGACCATAACTGTCACTGTTCTACAGCAGGATGATGTTTCCCATTCACATCTGGTACATGGCAGCCAACCACTAAATCCCCATATGTCATACACTGTAATCACAACACCATCAAGCACTCTGGCACAACCCACACATGACAACCAACCCATAGGGGTGCATAACCAACTGTAACTGATGATGACCTTATGCCAAATAATATCTTTATTTTGCTGTGGGAACACAGGCTCCTTCGGAACCTATGCTTGCATCCCTCCATAGATGTGTACATGTACAGTATGTAGCTGTGGGAGCACAGGACCCTTTGGGGCCTGCGCTTCCATTTATAGGACAACAGTGACCAAATTGTCAGCATAGCCACCTTATAACCCTACCTCATGTACCCAGTACAGAACATTTTTGAAACATCACCAAAACATCATTCCGTGCAACGTTAATGCCATTGCATGCCAGATATGCGGAAACACATTTTGGCCAGGATTTGAAAAAATGACAGCTGTGACATACATGAGGTAGGGTAATAAGACTGATATGTTGTAATTCTGGAGGTCCCACACTATACCTGATGAAAAATATGCTTGTCTGGGGGAGTTTTGGAGACCAGAGTATTGTTATGCGCATCTGCATTTGTTGAATAAACACAGATAGCAGGATTACATTGCCTTTTTTAATTTTTTAAATGTAAGCCATCAGTGCCTTCAAGAATGTAAACTTTCCAGACCAACTTATTGCATTCTTTGTGTTGTATGGTGTGCCTTTTTCATTGTTTTTGTTTCCTGCAGGAAAGAATCAGTGGGTCGATGGAACGCTGAATGCTGAATATACTGAGCATGGACAAGAGGCCAGTCGGACAGCAATAAAATGAAGATTTTGCAGCAACACCGTAAACAGATTGGTGCAGCTCCCAGACCACAAAGGGATATATATTCTGATCTATTTTGACTTTAGCTATTGATTTTATTTATATACAAAAAAAAATCCTATTTCTATCAAAGCATACATGTTTTAGGCTGCTGATTCATTGACACTATACAAGCTGACTGAGCATTTGCCTTAGCGAGATAAACTAACAGGACAATTCATTATAAACAGCCACAATTGTAATGTTATAGTTTCTTTTTCCTTTTATCTTGTATTATTTAGTTTAACATAGTTAGTTTTAAAATGTTTTGAAATTTAAAATTTGTGACTGCGTCTACTCTGCAGTCACATGACCTAAAGGGATATATTGTGCCTGTCCCTATCCTGGAGTTGATTCATACTGAAACACCAACTCAAAAGGAAGAACGAGCCACTGCAAGCACTATCGCAGAAGACAATTTTTCTTAAGCACTAAATTTCTAATTTCTGGCTTTTTAATAAGCCATTGTCATATTTAATTTGGCTGCCTTAGTAAAAACGGCACCTCCTGCCAAAAAGAAAACTTGTTACTGACTATATCCATATTGTCATTTGGGATTTATATATTGCCTGCTAAGATACATGGTGACTTTTTTTAACTTGCCTGTTTTTGCTTTTTTGGCGATGGACCATACCTGATTATTCAGAAAGCAAGAGTAAGTGAGCCTCATCAGTTTTTATGTGTCAGTTCTTATGCGAGCAATTTTTAAAACATTCTTTTTTTATGGCATGATAGTTAATTTTATTAGAGAATAGGGAAATATTTTCTCTGTTTTATAACTGACGTTAATAGCTCTCTAGTTTCATTTTGAGTGTATAACTTACACTCAGTTCTGCATGTATTAACCACAATAGTTTTTTCTCTCAATTTAGTGATATCTCTGATAGAAAGCATTCTGTTTGTGACCACTCCATTACTGCAGTCCTGGAGAATGGACTTGGACTTGGATAAGAGGGGATTAGTCTACCAAAGACCCAGGACTTTAATGGCAACAGAAAGTACTCACACTGTTATTCGGCCTGAACAGACTGATTGAACTGAACCTGGATAAGTACTTTTTTATTCAGCAGGCTATTTTCATGATGTATCATAGAGCTAAAAGTACTGTTCATAGCATAGTTAACAGTGGGGTAGCAGGCTGAGGTGCTGGCGCCATACCTTGTGCTACGCCAGCAACCAGGGTTTGGGAGCGACCTCAGGTCACTGGAGAGCTAGCTGGGGGGTGGTCTGCAGTGGGATTGAGCATGCTTTCCCCTCCAAGGGGTGGCTGCCCACTTGTCCATAGTCCTACTCCCATCAAGTGGAGGTCTGGTGGGCATGTAGGCAGCACAGAGCGGTGATGCAAGTCAGGGGAAGGACAGAAAGGGCCACTGGATTCTGGTATGTGTGTATGCCTCCATGCGTGCACATGCATGTGTACACCATGGTCTCGGGGGGGAAGGGAGAAAAAGTTAAAAAAAGTAATAAAGTACATATGAAAAAAAGTACTGTGCATTTCTTCCTTGCTTTTGACTTTTTATGACCTATTGGGAAGAAGCAGACTTATACATAAACTTTCACATCATTATTTTCCATGCAGGTTTAAAGTTGTCTGTGCATTATCTTGGGCGGACTAAAACTGTGTTTTTATAAAAAATATCCAATCTATACATAGGTTGCTTATTTAAGCTGTTTATATTTGTGTTGGTTTGTTGATATTCACAACAGTGCACTATTTCTAGATTATATAGCTTAACTGACAAAAAAGTTAGATTATTTCAAGTTTTTAAATTCAGCTACACATTTAAGCACATCTGTTTTATAAGTGCAATATGGTTCTAGCAAGAAGTCAAGTTATAGATTTAGATAATAGTACAACACAACATATGGATACTGAACAAAGAACCCCAGTTAAAAGGGCAAAAGGGCAGAATCCATGAGGATGGATACACAATAAACTTGAATTAGATTAAGTTATTAACAAGAAGAAATCAAAGAAAAATGCAATTACTAAGAAAATAACCAAATGTCCCATTAGTCATCTAGGTACTAAAAAGAAGACAGGTAAAAAAATCATTGAAGCAGACCAAAATTAAGGACCATTTTGAGCCCATAGCTGTACATGATGCCAATAAGGAAATTATAGAGATAATTGAAACACAAAAAGAGAATATTAATAATGGAAAAGACCCAGTTGAAACTAATGAAAGTGTTAGATTGTCAATTACACCAAATATATTTAAAGCCAGTTGTACCTCGACTCCTAATTGTTTCAATGCTCATGTTAGGCCTGAAGGTGCAGCTAAGGGATCCATTTTTATAAACAACAGTGAAACTCCTGCTAAAATATTAGCTGATTCATCTACTGAATGTTCTATTTCTCTCAATTTTTTTCCTGGCTATTTTAGTGAGTCAAATCAGAACCAGACATGACACTCAGATCTCAGAAGTATAGCTAATGATCTGCAAAATACAGTTAATGCATTAAAACAAATTAATGTTCCATCAAGGATTACTGGGGGTACTGACAGGGAATAGGATCAGCTTAACGTGCAGTATCATAGTGAAACTGACTCTATTACCACATATCCATTTGGTTTAAGTAAAGTTAAAAAAAATTCACGTGCAACCTGTATATAGCTCATTTAATGATAATGGAGCAGTTAATTAATTTCAAACATGAGATGGATTCTCTGAAAGAGAATATAGCACTAAATGGGTTCAGATTGGATGATACTTTGCTTAAAATAGGAAAACATTTTCCACAGGAGGGCTGTCTTTCCATACCACTTGATGTTACTTTAATCATCTAGGTTTTTCTACTGTGTCATTTGCTGTCTCTGCTGAAAATAGCATGACTGAATGTAAACAAAAAATTAAGCATAAGAAAAATAAAAATAAAAAAGAATGATAACTGGGCAAAGGAACTAAAGAAAACACAGTTACCTAAGGATAAGATTACAGGGGACGAAATTAAACATTTAGCATTTTTAAACCATAATGCTCAGCAATTGTCTTTGGAGCAAATGGACAGTATACTGCCACAGCTTTCCCTGCTAGAAACTCCCTCAAACAACATTAAAAATGAACAGATCATGCCCATGTTACCTCACCTAGAAATAATTTCAGAGTAGCTTAATAACTTTAATATAGAACTGAAAACTTTTAGGGAAGAATGGATAGCCAGGAACAAAAACAGTCAAGCTATACAGGATAGCTTACAAATTAAAATTCCTAACAAGACCAAGGAACCTATGATTCTGCAACCTGAGCCTGTTACATTCAATTTACTTAACTGTGGCATATTGTGCTTATATGGGTATCACATAACAGAGCAAACAATCCCAGCCCCCAAAGGGGACAAGATTATGAACCTCTTGAGGGCAGCAACTGGGTCTGACATGAAAGTGAGAGGTGTAGTACCAATGTGGAAAAACAAATATTTTAATGGTGCTGAGTGTATATGTATTTTCTGTTCTGAGCCACGGATTGCAAATCAGATATGGATCAATAATGATGCCTAAAAAAAAATTATGGATGCTCAATAGGTTTCATTAACAGTGATATCATAAATGGTATAAGAGGCATTATAATGCAGTGGTTTAAGGCTCTGATCTGCAAACCTGGAGATCTGGGTTTGAATCCCACAGCCCCTGCTTGCATACTGTGTGACCCTGAACAAGTCACTTAACTTCCCTGTGCTCCCAGGTTGCACCTGTAAACAAGCTTTCAGCTTAGTGTGCCTCTCCTAGTTTAAACACACACACACACACACACACACACACACTTATCTATCTATCTATATTATGGTAGCACAGTAGTGCTACCATAGTTAGGGTTGAGGAGCCATTTCTATGTTAAACCCCAAAACTTTGCACCTTAATAACTTTGCAACCGTTTGACAGATTTGCCTGAAATTTGGAATACATGATCAAGATCATGGGCCTTGGTATCTGCTAAGTTTTGTACCAGTCAGATACACGGCTCGTAGTTAATAAGTGTGACCTAACTTATTGTATATTCGCTTTTTCTGGAATTCTCACATGGCACGTACAGGTCGCACGTGTTTGTGTGACTAGCCAAAATCTTCAGGAATGTGTAGCTGTGGCCCCCGGATGTGACTTTTGAAGATTTCGTGAAAAAATATTAAACGGTTCAAAAGTTATTCAAAAAACAATTTCCCATTATAAGTCAATGGGAAAAGTTAATAAAAAGTTCGACAGTGTCGCAAATGCATTTTTACTTTCGCAAATGGGCACGTTACTTTCGCAAATCAGCCATTTTGTTTTCAGTTGGTGATCAGAAAAATGGTTGGCATTTAAATTTGGGACTCTCTAGCAACCTAATTCTTTTTGTATTCACCTAGTCGGACCCTGAGTATGCTTGTCATATCTTTATTTTGTGGTAAAACACCCCAGAAATATGTTTTTCAAATTTCTGGAAAAAGTACTTTCGCAAATTACTTTCGTGCTCACGAAAGTGTCAAACTTTTTTGCGAAAGCTTTCGCAAATTGCGACAGCAGTTTTCTATCTGTGGGAAAGTGACAGCGATTCTTTGGCACTGCGCTGCAAAAGAACGGTTGGGAGTTTTGGACTGAAATTTGGAAGGAACGCAGCTGGCATCTCACAGATGTGCCTTTCAGTGTTGTATTGAAAAAATATTACACTATGGAAAAGTTACAGCACTCCAGAGTTGACAGTTTTTTCCATAGGATAACATTATGGCACCCGACGCATTACAGGAATCCTTTGGATCCCTGTTGCAAAATAACGGTTTGGACTTTTTTCCTGAAATTTGGAGGGAAGACAGCCAACAGCCCACAGATGTGCCTTTCGGTGGTTTGGTGAAAAAATATTACAGGGAGGCAAAGTTATGGTGCTCTAACGTCTCTTTTTTTCCCGTAGGATAACATTACGGCGTTCGCCGTGCCTTTCAGGGCCCGTATCTCGGGAATGGTGTGAGATACGGACTTTTCGTCGAAAAACACTTAATGGGGCTAAGTACAAAACTAGCCAGGACAGTCGTAAATCATATGACTTTTAAATTTTTTTTCTACGTCATACAGCTCCTGAGATATAACCTATTTAGTATTCCAAGTCCTCATTTTCTGCTCTGATACCCATTATTATACATACATTCTTTGTACTCACTCTCTTTCTCTATGTAGCTTTTGAGTAAAACCAGCCTGTGTGCTTACATTAGTGTTACCATTGCCCTTTCCGCTTGTGGTTCCATACCTGTTCCACTTACCATTGACGTCTACGCCACCATATGTGTTATCGTTTGCGTTTTTATTTGCACTTGCGTTTCTGTTATTTTTTTCCATTTGTATCTACAGTACTGTTTCTCTTTCTGTTTCACTTTGCGTCACTATGGCCATTGCCATTTCCATTTGCAGCCAGCATGTTACTATGTGACAACACATCACGTGGCAGACCATTGCTGTCTGTGCCACCGTGTGCGTTCCCCTTTCTGTTCTCATTTGCGCTTGCGTTATCATGTGCGCCACTGTTAGCACTCATGTTTGCATTGCTGTTGCTGTTACTATGACGCAAGACATCACCAGCAGGGTCAGGTAGGCAGTGGAGAACCCAATGGCAGATAAAATGAGGTAGTACATTGTAACTGTAGATGCAGATGACAATTCAGATGGATTTGTAAACTGAAGCATAATGTATACCCTCAGCTTGTATATGTACCATTGTATTCTATTCCATCTACTGTTTGCTTCCTGGGTCACCCCTGAAAAAGGGACGTCCGGGGCCCTGTGGGCCTACCCGCTTATCAAAATTCAATTAAGCAATAACGCATGATGCAGGGTTATGTAAATGGTCTGTTAATCATCTTCAAGTGGTGTAGTGTGGTACGAGGTGTAGCCGAGTGCCATATGCCCCATCGGGTGATTGACTGACCATTAACATTACCATTGGTAATGCCTCATTGCTAATATAATAAAAATGTTTTTTAACTGTGTTAAAGCTTGTTCAGGAAATGTTTAACCTCTTCCTGTATGTCAATAAAAGATTTACATAAGGCTGTTAGAATGTTTGCAGCCGATCAGAAACCTCAATTTCTGAGACCCTTTTTATAATTAAGTAATAAGGCATGAGAAGGGGTTATGTTAATGGTCTGTTAATCACATTCTAGGGTTGCTACTGTGGCACGAGGTGTGGCTGAGTACCACATGTCCCTACAGGGTGATTAACTGACCATTAATATAATTCTTGGGAGTGACATCATAGGTACCAAACAAATTGATGGAGATATAGTTGTTGCACTATTATTTAACATTGGCTTGCATGCTTAAGTAAGACACACTTATTTTTTATGTTGTAATGCTATTTTAAGTAAAGAGTCGATACAGGTGGTAATGGTTTAAAAACATTTATTGCCAATTTGTCAAATGTAGAAAAGGGCAATCAAGACTGAAATTTAGTTAACAGAAGCAGTTTCACAATACAATCTTTGTATCTGTGTAATCATTGCTCATCATATATGTAAATGTGTAAGAATAATAACAACTGTATAATATGGATTGGAGTAAGTATGTGATATTATACGAAACTAATCAGGTGTTGTGTGTTTCTAGTGATGTTTCACTACTCACTACTCTTTATGTGAGGAAGTACTTTCTGACATTCGACATGGAATTCTAATAGTCAAGCTGAAGCTGTGGCACTTCATTATATATTTACTATTGAATGTGAAGAGAGTTTGTTAAAAAATGTAATGTTTTTTTTTAAATGGTTGTATGTCATAATTATGTGGAGTGCATTACTTGTGTGGTATGTTAATAAGGCAATGTCAGTAGGTTGTAAAGTGTGATTACACACATGATACACAAGTGTTTTGTTGTTTTTGTTTGACTGCTAATGTGGATGTTCCTGGCTTGGGCAAAACACCATATGCTGACTGTCTAAGTAATACAATATAAAAAAATGTTAGTTCTGTGACATTTGATTGGGGTTATTTAATTATATGTCACTGAATAGGCGCAAATGGAAAATTCCCAACCGACCCCTCAATTGAGGCGATCATAGATATTGTCAGGAACAGGTATGCAGTGTGTTGTGATCAGTAACAGTGTCTGATTTACAATTGTCAATATTGTTTACATACGTTAGAATTACTTATGTGACAAGTTGAGAAAATAGAATATTCTTACATGAACAAATGACATTGTTTCAATTCTTACATTAGCTTCTATGTAAATTCTTAACTTGTAAATACTAAGACTTTGCATGGTATGCATTTTTTAACAAACTTATGGTTAATTAGATGTAGTTAGTATAGTGATGAATAATATGTTAAACATTCAGTTGTACTTTAGTGTTAGACTAGTACTTTTAGCACAAGTATTAAAGTAGTTATTAACAATGTACACCTGAATATAAATCTTTATATTATGTACAAGTAATTACTAACACACGTAAAAGTCAGTAAATAATATTCTGCAATTGGTTAGTATTTACAGTTGCGTAATTGAGCTTCTTGCATTATCAATAAAGGTAGTTATTTTTACATATGTACAGTACCAGTATTACGCATGAAGGCAGGATAGTTCTACACTGGTGCATGGTGAGCGAATTATGTTGTTGTCTATGTGTCAAGAGTTAATAGACAAATGGAAGTGTTGATAGACAAGTTGTGACAGGGTGGAATGTTTGGTGAATGGTAGAAGTGTTGCTCAGTTATTTACGATGATAACTGAGAACTTCTCTTTGTTTGCAAAGAGTAACACTTTATAACTCATATAAATTTGTTGTTATGTATGAGTTGATACATGAATAATTAAAGATATGTACAGAGGAGGACAGCAGTAAGGCCTCAGTTTTTAGATGTACAATCTTTGATAAACATGTAATCATGGTTTCTCTAGTGACTGTGAATATTGTTGGTGCCAATTGAAGCCACTACAACAATTTTCATGTAGTCACTGATCCACACAAGATCTTACATGTTACAGTGTATGGAATGTCTCAGTCAGAATAGCATTTTGTTGAAATGTTATGTTTTATTCAGAGTCGTACATTATACAACATTGTAATGAGGTATGAATGTTTCTGGGACAAAGTAGTCATATTCAAAATGCAACATGTTTTGTCCTATTCTTCTGAAATATGAAGGTTATCATAATTCTTCAATATTAGAAGATATGCATTTTTTAAGTGTCGTGGCAGTCTCTGTTTAAAACTGCTTGTAGAGTCATCACACTCTACCCATCCACTTCTGCACCTTAGTAAGGAGGTGTAATGCCCAGAATGCATGGATTGGCTATGGTGATAGATTATAATGTGAGTGTCAAGCACTGATTGGTTAAAGACTATTCTACCAGCTGTGTAATCTGTGTTAGGAGTATCAAGTCTGAGCCCATTGGAGTCAAATCTGTGCAACATAAGCAACAGATATTGAGATGAACTCCTGAGACGTATGGACTGAGTGCATCTGCCTCCACACCTTCCACAGGCATGACTACATTCAGCATTGGTGAATAGCTGTCAAAATTTGACACTTTTGGTTTGAAGGACAAAGACAGTAATCCACAGCATGTCTTCTGTGGTTTCACACTGTGAATGGCGACATGTAACACATACATATTTTGTTACATATGTCTCTGTGAAGCAGTGCCGCATTGAGGTGCCATCTTCATCCAGGTTATTTATGACAGCCATCATGAACTCAGTAGTATCTTGTTGTATGTCTGCAGCAAATGTACTACATCCAGCATATGTAGCTAACACCTGTAGTAGTTTTGTTAGTGACTGTACATTGTTAGACTGGTCAGAAGTCATGTTGATAATCTGCTTCAAAGCGTTTGATAGGGGATTGTCTTGTGAAGCAGATATTGCCTGCACAAAGTGTGGCATGTGTAGAAAAACTTGTATAGCTGAGTTAGCATAGCAGTTTACTCTAGTGCTGTTGTCAAAGACTGATACAACAGCTACACCAACTGATTTCTGATGAATTGCTGGCTGTCAATATTTACTTGAAGTTGTGACCTTTGTTGAACTCTTTTTTGTTGAATCACTTCTGGAAGCTTTTCGCTGTTTGTTGATGCCTGTAGCTGTGACTAAATTGTGTGAGACAGATAGATATTTAGGCAGTGGTATTAAAGACATTTGTGGCTGATGTAGAGTACATAACCTGTTGTACTCAAGAATACATCACTTGTCAGCTCGTATTTTCTGAGGTGCTATAGTAATAATGTGCAACCCAGAAAGGCTGCGTACACGTGAAAGTGCCACGTAGCTCATGCCATCCTTGAAAATGTCTGTACCTATGTCTACCATTGCTGAATCCAAACTCAATCCCTGAGATTTGTGAATGGAGACAGCATATGCAACACATAATGGAAACTGTTTCCTGTTTACAAAGACATCCTTAAAAACCTGGAATTTTATGCAAGTTCGGTCTATGTGTACAGAGTGTTCCATGTTGTCAAAGTGAACTACAAGCATCTCTATATATGTCTTCTGGACATTGTAGACAAAGTCAGTGATGTTTCCCATGGCACCGTTTACCATGCCTCGTTCTACATCTAGATTGCGTCACAGCATGATACATGCATTCTTACAAACTGTGAGAACAGCATCTAGGCCAGCTGTGCGTGAAACATCTGACTTCAGTTCACTTCCTCGTTCAGTCATCTTTGCTACTAGTTTTCAACTAAGAATAATGCCATCAACTGTGTCAACCACATGCAGAGTTACAATCTCTTGGTTTTCTCTCTCTGCAGCTTTAGATAGTTGAATTCAGTGCATTTCTTTAGTCGTGGCATAAGACGCACTATGTGTCTGCCAGTAGAGTATATATCGCTGAAGACATGACATGCTGTTTCTATGCATGCAGTATCTACTGTGATTCTCTGATCATTTAACATACAAACATGTTCTGGTGATAGAGAACCTGTACGAGCTTTATCTAAAAGTGATTTGTAAGCTAGATCACCACTTTGGTGCATGTTCTCACACAACTCAACATAGGCAAATAATTCCCATATGTTGTAGTCTGCAATGCAACCGATGATATTCTTAGCTTGTTTGGCAGTTAGAGTTGTAAACACACACTCTGCATTGACTGGTGCAAGCTGTAAAAGGTCTCCCAACACAAGTATACTTTTGCCACCAAATGGCACTCCATCGTCAGTACCTAAAATCTGCTGTAGATGTAGATGAATACAGGCAAGCATGACATTGGAGACTATGCTGATTTTGTCAATGATGTCATCTTTGTGAACATGGAACGGAGCTGAGATGCAACCTTGAATGACAGTTTACGATACTCTCCAGTTCTCACATGTTCCACTGGCAACATAAATATACGGTGTAATGTAACTCCACCAATGTTGTATGCTGCTAGTCCTGTGGGAGCTGTTACAGCAACAGACATTGAAGAGCCTGTCACGCTGCATACTTCTGCAGTGATGGCTTCAATGAGGAAACTTTTTCCTCTGCCAGCTGAACCACTAACAAACATTAGTAGTGGTGTGTAGTCAGTACAGTGACATTGTTTTGTTTCATGTAGTATCCCAGGTTGGACAGCTTCAACTACTTGAGAGTGAACTGTATGCTGCAGCTGATTTAGTCTTTCTCTTAAGTCAGCTGGGTTGACCATGGAGTGTTTGCCATATTCCATGGCTGTCTCAATTTCTGACATTAACACTTCTGGGGCATTTAAGGGCAGAGGGTCACCTAGAACACCTTGTCCTTCTGGATCAAGGTTGTCTTGTGAACTAATTGGAGTGTCTTCCTGAAGCTGCTTCTCTGCCTTCTAAAGCTGTTCTTTCTCAGCTTCTAGTCTCTGTATATACGTCTGTGAGTATCCAGTTTGGAAAGTCTCATAAGTGAGATTGAACTGTTCTTTGAATGTGTCACAGTCACCTTTTATTTCAGACTCACTCCTCCAGGGTCTAAATAGGAATAGGAGAGCAAAGTAGTAATGTTCTCTGCTCTCTGATGTACCTAGATGCAGTTTACAGTGGTCTATGAGCCATGGCTTGTGTCTCTTTACAAGACAGCCATCTACTCCACTGAGCTTGTAAATCTGGCATGTTGAGTCAGGTGCTACATCTGTCTTGTAGTCATACCACTTAGCCACCTGAAAGAGACACATATCATTCATGTCATTGTGTCTACGTGGGTAGTATGTGTCTATCAGGTTATTCTTCAAGATATGTTTTGAAGAAGGTGTATTGGCAGCGAGCTCCTCAATTTTCAGCATGAGGAATCAGTACACGTTTCCGTTTCTCTTTGTAGTTTACACTGAGAAAACGTACAGCGCCAGACTTCCCTGCCATGGATGTGTACCCATTAACCGGTCACTGGCTTCGTAAGCTCCACATTCTCTATGTGAAAGAGTCTTCAAACCCAATGACCAGAGCTGAGATGTCAGGCTTTTGCTTGAACTGGCAATATCTTCCCAAAGATCTTGCAAGCTAGTCTGTTCATGTTTGGTTATATGCGAAGTGATGTACCGAACTAGGGCCAGTGAGTTATCAGCTACAAACTGAACATCTATGTTTGCTTGCCACAGTAGGAGAAGAGTTGGGTTGTAGTCATTGATGTACACCTCTTTTTCATCTCTGGGTAACTCGCATACCCTCTTGGTTGATTTTGCCTTCAAGTGGTGTCACATTGCTGAGAATAGGTCATTCATGGCACCATCCTGACAAACTCATCTAGGAAATCCAAAACGACATCATGTGTACCAATTAGATTTGTTCTTTACACCTCACCGGCAATATTTTGTTCAAATATGTCGCTGGAACTTTTGCACCAACTTCCATAGTGTAGGACTGTCATACTTGTCTGGAATGTGACAAGTGACATATTTTTTGATGAATGCTAGCACTTCTGCTTCTTCATGTTCATCAATGCACGGAGCATCCTTGATCCACAATAACCTATGGATATGAGGGGCATCTCGTGCTTGATATTCTGTCCTCCAAAAGTAATGTTCCACAATACCTAGAGGAGGATCGTCCTTTTACAAAATGAAAGTCAGAATGTCCTAATGGATCTCTGCCATGTAGTGGGTGAATTGTGTACTGTTCATACACATTGTCAGTTGTCTGTACACTGACCTTCTCAATGATTGGTTTACTTTTTTCTAATAGATCATTTTGCACAGAGAGACTGGCCATCTGATCTATGTCAAGGTCTGTATAAAAGGGATTGTTACTCTTTAAATAAGTAAGAGCAAGCTTTACCTTTTGCACATTGACAACATCTTGCCAGATGACCTTGGCCTTTGTTGGCACACCATTTACAAGAATCACCAAGCTATTTTCAGTTGAGATTGCTTGAACATTTCCTGTAGAGGAAGTGGTAGATACATCACGGAACCCTTTAGAGATCTAACAAGCTCTTTCTGTGGAATGTTCCGTGTCTTTGTGTTCAGACATAGAATCGTTTGGAATGGTTTCATTGTCTGAATTAGAATGCATTCAAACATATTTAATGTTGAAATCTCAATTGGTGTAACATCTGTTTCCATGTTATTCAGCATTGACCTTGCTGGCAAAGTGTTAGACTTCAGTTTGGAAAAAACAGTGTTTGCATTGCACAATGGTGTCTTGTAAGTGAAAGTCAGGTTTCAGCAGCAAGAATGCTGCCAGAAGGAACCACATGTCATTGTATGGTGACAAGGTTTCTAGGTTGACTGTGACTGTTTGTTTTGTGTAGCACAAACGGTTACATGACACACATACAAAGTCAAACTTCTGAGACTTTGCAACCTCAAACTTAGCAATTTCTTTGCTGTACTGTCTCAGAATGTCAGTTTCTAACACTGAAACAGATTTTTCTGCAGAAGTGTTACACTGAAAAAATTGTTGTTTCTGGTACAGAAGTAATGTGTTGCAGTTTTTTTAGGAATGTGATGGCACCCTGCATGTCACCTGATTGCAATAAGTCTTTTAAACAAGTGTACTGATGTACAGCTCGTTGTATTTCATATACTCTGTAGACAAAGTTTCGCATGCCTGTTTGATGCACTGCAAGCATCCGCATGTTGTGAAAATACTATCACAAATATCACTATGGAGACATGCAAGTGAGTGGACCCATGAGTCCAGTATGTGGCCGGATTTCACAATGATCAATTTTTGTAAACAGTTTATGTCTGTCTTTGCGATCTGTTATTACAAATAGGTTGACAAACTGTTCTACTTTTTCAAATGATGATTGCCTACAGTTGCAGGTATCATCACATGACCATGCCAGACAGTGCCATTTATTGAAGACTGTGGTTGGATCACAGTCATAATCAGTATCCAATTGATTGTCATCAGAGATACTGAGGACATTTACTAGTTTGCCGTACTCATCAATGGTGAACTTGTGTTCTTTTTGTTAGGGAATGATAAGACTCTTCCCAAAAATATGCCTCTGAGTGCTGTGTGTGCATCCACTGTCCTGTGAAAACATGACAGAAGTTGTCAACAGTCAAACAAGGATACTGTTGAAGCCTTTTTTTATGGCATATACAACTTTCCTGAATTGTTCAAGCACATGACACATATTACGCCACAAGCGCTGCAGTACAAACACTGCATTGTTGATGAAAGTTCACACTTTGAGATGTAACTTAATCAGAGACAGGTGACTCTTACTCTTTTTGTGGGTGCGTCTTAGCACAGCAGCGATAAGTCTTTCAATCTTAGCTTTACTTGCTAATGATCGGAAATACTTTCTCTCTTTCTGAGCTGTAAATCAGCAGTTGTGAGTTTACGGTGTTGTTTTGAATGTTTCTTGATGGTTACACTCAAAATAGTTGTGTTTCGTCTCAGAGATCTACACAACATTTGTGACGGTATACCTTTCTTCTTTTCTGTTAAAGAATTTCGTTTGGGTGTGCAGTTACTTGCTGTAGGGGTCACTGTTGCAGTAAAGGTCTGTCCATGTTCATTTTGCAGTGTGACTTTACTGTTTTGTTTGTTGCCCTTATACAACAGTGTAGTACTATTATACCTCTCTCATTTTGAAACACATCTACATCTGTATTTAGTTGACATGTTTTGCTATTATGGTTCACAGTGGCAGTAAGCAATCTTAGAGAAGTATCAGGCACCTGTATGAGAGACAGAGAAAAAAAAACAGTGTTAGAATATGCTTCAGTAAATTTCTTATAACAGTGTGGATTGAGACAATTGTAACTTAAGTATGTTTACAATTTTGTAAATAAATAACTAAACAGTAGTTTTTATGAATATGCATTGCGTATTTGCTATGTAATATCAGAAGTTTGTGCATTCTCAATATTTCTAGTCCACATTTTAAAGATTTTTTTTACCATATCTAGTTATGATTAGTATAGGTGTAATTTTTTACATCTACACGAAAATGTGCTTTCGAGCATGTTGTGCGTCACGGTGCAGTCAGTATGTGAATTCACTATATGGTAGACAAAAAACTTGAGAGTGATACTGTTCATCACCAAATCTGTTACAATTACTATGTTTACAATTAGATGGAAAACATGGTACTATTACTGTTGTGTGAGTGTGTGTAGCGCAGCTGCTATGTATGCTTGTATGTCCCTCAAACCAAAAGTGTCAAATTTTGACAGCTATTCACCAATGCTGAATACAGTCATGCCTGTGGAAGGTGTGGAGGCAGATGCACTCAGTCCATACGTCTCAGGAGTTCATCTCAATATCTGTTGCTTATGTTGCCACAGATTTGACTCAGTGTTTGACACTCACAGTATAATTTATCACCATGGTCAATCCATGCATTCTGGGCATTACACCTCCTTACTAAGGTGCAGAACTGGATGGTTAGAGTGTGACGACTCTACAAGCAGTTTTAAACAGAGACTGCCACAACACTTAAAAAATGCATATCTTCTAATATTGAAGAATTATGATGACCTTCATATTTCAGAAGAATAGGACAAAACATGTTGCATTTTTAAAATGACTACTTTGTCCCAGAAACATTCATACCTCATTACAATGTTGTATAATGTATTACTCTGAATAAAACATAGCATTTTAACAAAATGTTTTTCTGACAGAGACATTCCATACACTGTAACATGTAAGATCTTGAGTGGATCAGTGACTACATGAAAATTGTTGTAGTGGCTTCAATCGGCGCCAACAATATTCACAGTCACTAGAGAAACCATGATTACATGTCTATCAAAGATTGTACATCTAAAAAATGAGGCCTTACTGCTGTCCTCCTCTGTACATATCTTTAATTATTCATGTATCAATTCATAAGTAACAACAAATTGATATGAGTTATAAAGTGTTACTCTTTGAAAACAAAGAGAAGTTCTCAGTTATCATCATAAATAACTGAGCAACACTTCTACCATTTACCAAACATTCCACCCTGTCACAACTTGTCTATCAACACTTCCATTTGTCTATTAACTCTTGACATATAGACAACAACATCATTTGCTCACCATGCAACAGTGTAGAACTATCCTGCCTTCATGCGTAATACTGGTACTGTACATATGTAAAAATAACTACCTTTATTGATAATACAAGAAGCTCAATTACGCAACTGTAAATACTAACCAATTGCAGAATATTATTTACTGACTTTTACATGTGTTAGTAATTACTTGTACATAATATAAAGATTTATAATCAGGTGTACATTGTTAATAACTACTTTAATACTTGTACTAAAAGTACTAGTCTAACACTAAAAGTACAACTGAATGTTTAACATATTATTCATCACTATACTAACTACATCTAATTAACCATAAGTTTGTTAAAAAATGCATACCATACAAAGTCTTAGTATTTACAAGTTAAGAATTTACATAGAAGCTAATGTAAGAATTGAAACAATGTCATTTGTTCATGTAAGAATATTCTATTTTCTCAACTTGTCACATAAGTAATTCTAACGTATGTAAAAAATATTAACAATTGTAAATCAGACACTGTTACTGATCACAACACACTGCATACCTGTTCCTGACACTATTTATGATCGCCTCAATTGAGGGAATGGGGTGGGAATTTTCCATTTGCGCCTATTCAGTGATATATAATTAAATAACACCAATCAAATGTCACAGAACTGACATGTTTTTTATATTGTATTACTTAGACAGTCAGCATATGGTTTTTCACCCACCCCAGGAACATCCACATTAGCAGTCACACAATAACAACAAAACACTTGTGTATCATGTGTGTAATCACACTTTACAACCTACTGACATTGCCTTATTAACATACCACACAAGTAATGCACTACACATAATTATGACATACAACCATTTAAAAAAACATTACATCTAATTGGTACACATGATGTGTAAGGCAGAATGACAAACTTACATTTTTTAACAAACTCTCTTCACGTTCAATAGTAAATATATAATAAAGTGCCGCAGCTTCAACTTGACTATCAGAATTCCAGGTCGAATGTCAGAAAGTACTTCCTCACATAAAGAGTAGTGAGTAGTGAAACATCACTAGAAACACACAACACCTGATTAGTTTCCTATAATATCACATACTTACTCCAATCCATATTATACAGTTATTATTCTTACACATTTACCTATTTGATGAGCAATGATTACACACATACAAAGATTGTATTGTGAGACTGCTTCTGTTAACTAAATTTCAGTCTTGATTGGTCCTTTTCTACATTTGACAAATTGGCAATAAATGTTTTTAAACCATAACCACCTGTGTCGACCCTTTACTTAAAATAGCATTACGACATAAAAAATAAGTGAGTCTTACTTAAGCATGCAAACCAATGTTAACTAATAGTGCAACAACTATATCTCCATCATTTTGTTTGGTACATATAATGTCACTCCCAAGAATTATGTTAATGGTCAGTTAATCACCCTGTAGGGACATGTGGTACTCAGCCACACCTCGTGCCACAGTAGCACCCCTAGAACGTGATTAACAGAACATTAACATAACCTCTTCTCATGCCTTATTACTTAATTATAAAAAGGGTCTCAGAAATTGAGGTTTCTGATTGGCTGCAAACATTCTAACAGCCTTATGTAAATATTTTATTAACATACAAGAAGAGGTTAAACATTTCCTGAACAAGCTTTAACACAGTTAAAAAACATTTTTATTATAATAGCAATAAGGCATTACCAACGGTAATGTTAATGGTCAGTCAATCACCCGATGGGGCATATGGCACTCAGCTACACCTCATACCACACTACACCCCTTGAAGGTGATTAACAGACCATTTACATAACCCTGCATCATGCATTATTGCTTAATTGAATTTTGATAAGCGGGTAGGTCCACAGGGCCCCGGATGTCCCTTTTTCAGGGGTGACCCGGGAAGCAAACAGTAGATGGAATAGAACACAATGGTACATATACAAGTTGAGGGTATACATTATGCTTCAGTTTACAAATCCATCTGAATTGTCATCTGCATCTACAGTTACAATGTACTACCTAATTTTGTCTGCCATTGGGTGCTCCACTGCCTACCTGACCCTGCTGGTGATGTCTTGTGTCATAGTAACAGCAACAGCAACACAAACAGGAGTGCTAACAGTGGTGCACATGGTAATGCAAGTGCAAATGAGAACAGAAAGGGTAACGCACACGGTGGCGCAGACAGCAATGGTCTGCCACGTGATGTGTTGTCACATAGTAACATGCTGGCTGCAAATGGAAATGGCAATGGCCATGGTGACGCAAAGTGAAACAGAAAGAGAAACAGTACCGTAGACACAAATGGAAAAAAATAACAGAAACGCAAGCACAAATGAAAACGCAAACGATAACGCACATGGTGGCATAGACGTCAATGGTAAGTGAAACAGGTACGGAACTGAAGGCGGAAAGGGCAACGGTAACACTAATGTAAGCACACAGGCTGGTTTTCCCCAAAAGCTACATAGAGAAAGAGAGTGAGTACAAAGAATGTATGCATAATAATGGGTATCAGAGCAGAAAATGAGGACTTGGAATACTAAATAGGTTATATCTCAGGAGCCGTACGACGTAGAAAAAAATTTAAAAGTCATATGATTTACGACTGTCCTGGCTAGTTTTGTACTTAGCCCCATTAAGTGTTTTTCGATGAAAAGTCCGTATCTAGCACCGTTTCCGCGATACGGGCCCTGAAAGGCACGGCGAGCGCCGTAATGTTATCCTATGGGAAAAAAAGAGAAGTTCGGAGTGCCATAACTTTGCCTCCCTGTAATATTTTTTCACCAAACCACCGAAAGGCACATCTGTGGGCTGTTGGCTGTCTTCTCTCCAAATTTCAGGAAAAAAGACCAAACCGTTATTTTGCAGCAGGGATCCAAAGGAATCCTGTAATGCGTCGGGCGTCATAATGTTATCCTATGGGAAAAACCGTCAACTTTGGAGTGCCGTAATTTTGCCGCCATGTAATATTTTTTCAATACAACACTGAAAGGCATATCTGTGAGATGTCAGCTGATTTGCGAAAGTAACAGGCCCATTTGAGAAAGTAAAAATGCATTTGCGACACTGTCGAACTTTTTGTTAACTTTTCCCTTTGACTCATAATGGGAAATTGTTTTTTGAATAACTTTTGAACCATTTAATATTTTTTCATGAAATCTTCAAAAGGCACATCAGGGGCCACAGCTGCACATTCCCTGAAGATTTTGGGCTGGTCAGGCAAACCGTGCGACTTGTACGCACGACTGTAGAATTCCAGAAAAAGCGTAAACGTGCGCGCAAATCATGCTTAATAACTCCGCAGCTGTGTATCTGACTGGTACAAAACTTGGCAGATACCAAGGCCTATGAATCTTGATCATGTATTCCAAATTTCAGGCAAATCCATCAAACAGTTGCAAAGTTATTAAGGTGCAAAGTTTTGGGGTTTAACATAGAAATGGCTTTGTAGCTCTCTGTACAGTTCTGAGTGTTAAAACTTAGAATGGCAGAAAATAGCAAAAGGACTTTGTGGATAGTTGGAAGCAGTTTCATAAGACGAGCAGCTGAGTTTGCAGTTCATAGTAATTTTGATAGGGACCTGCAGCTCCCCGATTGCTATGTAAGATGGTTTGGTCGTGGTGGCATGAGATGGGAACATCTTATGCCAACCATGCACAGACTTTTGAGAACTCACTCTCCTCCTGACATACTGCTAATACATCTTGGAGGCAATGATTTGGGCTCAAAACGCTGGGTAGATTTAGTTACAGAGGCAAAATTGGACCTTGCTTCTATCATGTCTATGTTGCCTGCCTGTATTATCATGTTTTCAGATATTACAGAGCGTAGGGTCTGGCAAGCAGAACATCATATATATCTGATTGACAGAGCTCGCAGAAAAGTTAATGTACAGATAACTGATTTTCTACGCATGCATGGAATGTATCCTATACATCACCCAGAAATAAAGTACTGTAATGATTGGCTATTCCTACCAGACGGCGTACATTTCTTGCATACTGGCAATTGTCATTTTCTGGGAGACCTTTGAGATGGAATCCTCAAAGTCCTTTAAGATTGTCAGACTGTTTGAGCAAATATTACAGTATACACAAAGGTTCTTCTCAAAACCATATAAATGTGGTCAAAAAATAGATCAACTGCATGCATCACTTAAACACATGGCACATATTTTGGTTTGTAATATTAATATTGTGAGATGGTATGTTAGAATAGTGGGGAGACAGCAGTACCAATGTACCCTGTTGCTGTTAGTTCACAATTGTATGATGTTGTTATGTGTAAACATTTTTATATAGTTTGAGCATGTTAAGTGAATGTAGGATTCACTGTGGTCTTACAGTATTGTAGTTGTAATAGTATGGTATGTGTGCAACAACAGTGAAACACAGTGGTGCTGTTTAATGTATAGGTTTCTTTAGTGGTATGTCTGGAAATTGAGTTATTTTGAATGTAACACATATGTGTAGTAATTTGTATGTATCCTAGCATGAATGCACAATACAATTAGGATATCATTTAATTTTGATCAGGTTTATTAGCCGTCTTCACATTTATTAAGTGCATTTGTAGGTGTGTGTACAGTTCTGCAATGTGTGGTTCATCTGTGTTTTACATCAGCTTACAATGCTGTGGTGTATGGTTGAAGGGTGTAGTTATGGTGTTATGGACAGTAGTAGGATATTACATGTTCAAGTCTGGTACTTACCTGCACACAGACACATAGATGCATAGTATGTGATGCAGTCTGTTATACACAGTTTAGGTGAGGATGGTGTGCAACAGCTCAATAGCTGTGGTGCAAGATTGTAAAAGAGAGTTGTACAGCTCATGCTGTGTGAACACATCAGTGTAGTAGACATGCATAGGTGATGGTGTGGGCAATCTGATGTTCGATGCAGTAGCGCCCCCCCCGAGAGTACTGGGTGGCATGCTGGTGGGACACCACAGCATGGCAGCAGCTGTTGTTAGTGCTGAGGTTGCCGAATCCCTTCTTGGGGCTGCATAATGCTAGTGAGATGTCTTTCTGCCATGTTGAAGGAGATGTGGTCTTTAATTGAATAAGTATTACATGGAATTAGTTTAACAAATGATTTATATTGTTAGATGATACTAATGTGGATGCTTTTTTCTGTTTGTATTTCAGAACTAAATAATTAAAAAAAAGAAAATGAGGCAGTGGACCTTGAGAGAGGTGTGTGCACTGCTTGAGGCAGTCCAGGCCAGAGGAAATGCTAGAGTTCTGATGAGGAGTACTAATAGGAAACTGGATTCGATGTGGAGGTGCATAAACTGCTTCCTGCACATTGTTTTAAAAGTTAAAAACAAAACAATTGTGTAGCTGAAGCGGAAGTGGAAGCTGTTGCGCCAGCATTTTTACATTTTAAAACAGCGTGAGGGGATACCGGACAATGATACATGCTGGTACTACCTCGCGTATGAGTTATGGGAAGCCAGCTGCTAGGGAGCGCCTTACTCACCGTAAGTAAATCAGCAGAACTTTTAATAATGGATGTGCATGTATTCAGAATTTGTAACAATTATTGCAGACAGCATAATTAAGCAATAAGACATGAGCAGGGGTAACGTCAATGGTCTGTTAATCACCCTCTACTGGTGTAATGTGGCATGAGGCACAGCCGAGTGCTATATGCCCCTAGAGGATGATTAAGTGACCATTAATATAAACCCTGAGACTGCCTTATTGGTATTATTGTAAAAATGTTTTTTAAATAGTGTTCAACCTTGTTTAGCATCTGATTAGTCTCTACATGTATATTAATCAAAGATTAACATACGGCTAATAGAATGTTTGCAACCAATCAGAAAGCTCTATTTCTCACACCCTTTTTATAATACTTAATACTATATGTAAGGATGTACCATGAAAACATGTAGATTAATTGTTGTATTTATTTACTGTGCTGTTGTTCAGTGACAAGTCACACCTTAGTGACATAGCCATACCAGAAATAGTACATCCATACATATACGCACTTCCTATTATGGTATATTGGTAGAGAACAATATGTAACTGTTTATTCACTGTAATGTAGTGGTATGAAACTTGTAACTGTAATACTGTGTATGTATTACAAGTTAATTTGCACACGTGCAACAAACATAGTGGCATCATATGACACTTCATAGTTGTTCCATACCTTTTCCAATTTAGGTACTGTATTTGCAGGGGTGTTTGCAGTTTTCTATGTGTGCTGCAGCTGTCTATTACAAGTCCAAAATGCATTGGTGTACAGTTAAAAGGGGGAAGTATTTTCAGTGAGCAGTAATACAATATTGACTGGTGGTGTGTCCTGTGTGCTACACACACACACAGACAGACACGTAGACATGTACATATCAATAGTGTGTGGTGCCCCACCAATCACAGACTATGTAGACAATGGTGTGATGGCCCCCCCACACAAAAATCCACATGCTACAGTGGGTGCTTACATCAGCATGACAAGTTATCATATAGCTGGTGGGAGGTGGTCAATGCACTGTTGATTCCACTGTCTTATGTGCCCTCAGCCACACACAGTACAGATTGGGTATTTATATATTATCATAACAAGGTCCCATTGAAAATAGGTCAGGTTCGAGGTGGCCTCACGCTCTATAATTCAGAGACTGCGGTTTGGTCTACCTGTGCTCCAAGGGTGTTCACAAAATGACTGGTAGTAGTAGTACTTCCTTCCCTAACAGTGGAAACAATTGCCATCTTCCCATACCTAGGTCAGTGGGTCATACATTCTCATTATTGCAGACTGGGAGAGAAATCACTGGTACCCTCTCCTGTTGTCCTTAGCAGTCCACCTTACCTTTTGTATTCCCAGGAATTAGCCCTCTCATGCCATAGTTACATCTGAATTTCAGCATGATTATGTTTGCTGGAACAGAAACACGTTTGCTCTTTTGAAAAGTAACCATGAACTGAGAAAATGTTGATTATCTGTATAATATGATAGATACTTACTTTTTGTAGTTTTCTGCATATCTCTTATGACTGAACATTGTGGACTTTCTACGTATGGTTCGAAGTTCAGCACTTTATTATGTTTTCAGTACAGATTAGCACTACTAAATGTTTTCACAGTTCTTTATGAACAGTATAGCTGTCATTGTTCAGAACTTGGGTAGAATGTGTTGTTACAGTTTCACTGCAAAATACATGCTCGATGTGTAAAAGTATTGTTGGGGACAGATAAATAACAGTTACATGGTTGTGTATAAACTAACAATCTTCATTTAGAGCACTGCTGTAGTGGCCTTCAAAAAAATATTTTAGATCAATTGTAATTGTTATTGTAATATGTGGCCACAATGCTTGTGCTTTGTATAATCAGAAGCAATGTTATCTATGTGGTGCCTGATTTACTGTCGTTGCAAGTATTTGAAAAATGTAATGTTATTCACATCAACCACTTACATATTTTTTTTTTCTGTTTCATACCAGAACACCGGAGGTCTCCCCCAGCTTCTCGTGAGGTAGTACCAGCACAGCATGAAGCTGTGGAGGGTGGTCAGTCGGACACAGAAAGTGTCATTGTTATTGAGTCCAATGGTAAGAGTGTGATATAAATAATTGTACTATTTCATTGGTCTGTGTTAGGAAATAATGTTTTGTGTTAGCTGCAGAAGTTAAGGCTGTATTTTTTTAAAAAGGTCTTTACTTATTAAGTATTATTTGAATCATGTATTCTTTTTAGCTGTTGAGTGGGTTGAAAGCATTTTTTTAATCATTCTGTACAAGGAAGAAAGAGGCAGTCTCTCATCTGGCAACAGACAACACTTAAAGGTGAACTGTCAGCTTTGGCCCTCGGTTCCTGCTAAATTTCCATCTGACATTGTACAACTACAAAATTGTAAAGAGGTGACTGTAGAATGCCTCTGAATAAAAGAAAAAATGATCAGGTTACCAAATTTCATAATTAACAAACTATTCCCATTACTGGTGTACCGCCTTAAAATCTCCATGCTCTGTAAGCATTTCCATACTAAGCAGACGCATTTACGGGGAGTGCTATTCTGAACCACACATTTTTAACACTGGCATTGTCAAGAACTGTTAATGCATAAGAGAATGGTATTCCAAATCTTTTATGGTGTTTACAAATAAGAAACAAAGGGTTCTTCTGACGCAAAATACTTTTAAAAGGTGGTAAGCAACTTTAGTGAATGTGCAGTGGCAGAATGGAACAAGATCCCGCACCAGCATGAGAAAGTGCTGTTACTATATATGTGAGTGGGATACTATTTTTCATGTATGTGACAATGGATGTATGTGCATGGGGGTACTTGTCAGTCCATGTGGTGTTCTGGGGAGGGATCTCTTGCCCTCTGCTACTTTTGGTGTTGGAGTTTCATGTACAATGAGTAATTGATTACCAATTGTAATGTTGATGGTGTCTCACTGGTATTCACTAGTGTGTTGTATAATTATCTGTTGATGATTACCACATGCTCCTAGATGCTTATTAACTTATTATTTCTATATCTGCTGGCAATGATTCATTTCTATTATTAAAGTATTTGTAAATGGACAGTATGGAGACTGTCTACATGTTTGTTAATGTGTGTTAATAGCCCTGTAGGGGTAATATGTTTAATAACACATAAACAACTACGATATTCAGGTAGAGGGTGATTAAGTGAAGAGTAACATGATACGTATGTTTGCGTTCTTGCTATTATAATAACACATTTTGTCAAACTGTTTAATAAACAGGTCATCATATGGTTATGTCTACATGTATGTAAATTAACCCTTAGCCTGTCACCAACATAATATCTTGTCCTAAAAACCTATGCGTTCTAAATCTTCCGACAGCCTAAGGGTTAAAGATACACATAAGGTTGTTAGGATGTTTAACAGAAAGAAATATGCATTATCACAATGTTTTGACTATTGCCATCAATGGGTAGGCACTGCTTGTTCTGCACTGTATACTATTAATAATAGATTTCTGTGTTTTCTTTCTGTGACAGTGTAATTGGACAAACATTGTTAGGGAAGCACCAGAAATATCTGGATTTCTTATATTAAGTCTGTTCAGGATTGGATGGACATTTGTCTTGGAAGAACACAGAGACATGGTTTCATTATTTCAACTCTGTGTGCCTTTCTGGAGATGAGAAGAGTTGTTGTATGCATGGAATACTGAGTTAAGAACATACATCTAGCTGAACAGACAGCTGTTTTAGTAAAGAGACATGTGTTCATATGATAGTTGTACACAATGATGCAGTATTAGAAATTGATGTTTTAAAGAAAAAGACTTTTAGCTTAATATTTCATCTATTAATGTGATCATTTTTTCACTTGTTTGCTTTTATAGAGCCCGGGGAAGCTGACGATGTAGAACCAGTGGAGGTGAAGCAGGAGGCCGGCGCCAGCTCACCACGTAAGTGAAATCTGAAAATGTTTCCAAGCAAGATGCAGTCCCACAGTACTGTGAACTTAGAATGTATGTTATTATTATTGTGTCTAAGTTGACCAGTTGTGTAAGATATCATGTGATTTTACAGTAGTCTAAACTTTTTTTTTATATTGGCTTGCTGCAGCTGCACAGCAACATGTTAGGAGTGTGCTGATTTGGGGCTGTAATGCTCTTGGGTGAATGCAGGTTACACATCAGTAGCTGCGTACCGGATTACGAAATAACCCTGCATTTGTAAGTGAAGCTCTACTTCAATTTCAGCAAAGCTTATGATACTCAGCACAACATTTGTTTATGTGCTTGCTGCTATTATCTGCATGCTTGGCAAATAGCCTACGGTTGTCAACATTGGTGGTGCTCAATCCTCCTGTTGATAACTACACCTTGCTGTTTTAGTGTGATGACAGGGGGAGCCCACTGTCTGTTGGCATACTCACTCCAAATGTTGAATTGTAAGGGGTGTGTGCAATACCCCTTGGGTAGCGACCCACTACCACTATCTTTGTTTGCTGGGGGGGAGCCCAATCCCTGTTGATATTATTGACTTTATTTGTGCTGTCAGCTTACAAGGGTGGCAATGCATTGATCACTACAGATACCTAAGCCCCAAAAACAGACACCATGCTGGGAGGATGTCCTAGTGAGCTAAATGATCTGCAACACAAAAAGTGTCCAATGATGCTTTTAGTTTTTTTCCCAATGTAAAAGTTCAAAATGTGCCGTGTAGTCTTGATGACCCCTCTTCCCAGTTGAACCCAATTGCTGTGCAGTGTGTCTCTGTTCACCCTTCCCAACCTCATACTTACCTCTACAGTGCAGTGTGATGATCTTCAGTACACTGTGACATGTGTGGATTTTTCAAAGGTGATAATGAAGTGATGGAATGTTCATAAAATGTATAATGGAGTGAATTATGGGACTGTTTGCATGTCACACTATGAATATCGTACATTTGTACACGGCACTATGGAAGTTGTCTCACCACATGTTAACTGCAGTAGTCTGACCACTTGCAGTGGTGCAACTTCCAGTACATCATACACTGGCTGTGAGTGGGTGGGGTGCTATTAAAACGAGTTGTTGAGTAGTGAAACTCTGTTAAATATTGGGCCAGACACATCACATTGCCAAATTTTTCAACACTGCACGGCCTTGTGCCACACCGTGGTACACTTTTAATGTTCACCCATACTGTCCAAACTGTGTTTTCGCACTTTCACTATATGATGGCGTGGGTGCTGTGTGAAATCACTTCTTGGTACAGTGTCAGGGAATAACAGTGAGACTGTATGTGAGCAAAGGCGCTAATATGGGTATTTTAAACATTTGTCGTCAGATGAGCATTACATTCTATCATTGCAATCATGTATTCGATATTTCCCATGCACTGTGGTAGGTTTGAAAATGTTGTGCATTTATATACCAAATTTTGAACACTGTAATTTGTTTTTCACCTCCTAATGTACTGTACAGCTGTTTTTTGTTACAGCATGACCAACATGATTTCCTGCCCTGCAAAATCTAACAGCCAGAGGGACACGCTAATGCCTGTCATCCTCTGCAGGGTGCGGGTGGGTTGGCATCAGTTACAAACTTTATGACTATTACACTATCAATGCCAATGATAGAAAAGCAACAATTGGCATTGATAATTGTTTATTTCATAATGTCAGATAGTACATTTAAGAAGCTTATTACTGCTGCGCCACATTGTCTTGAACACTTTTAGCCTGTGTCCGTGCAACAGCACAGTGATCTGCACATTATGGGCATCCAACACTGCACTAATGAATTAAATCTCCTTATTTTGGTTAGATTTTCCCATACTCTAGTTTAAGTTTTAGGTTAATTGTCTGAATTTCTTGTAGTTACGCTACGTAAAAATCTGTTATTTATGTTCTTTATGTACTTGAAGATCTGTGGCATGTTTGTGGAGTGCATTTTTTGATGTTGATATGTAAATATGTAGGTTATTGAGTGGACATATAGGGTGTGTTCTGGAAGACATAATTATTAATATTTTCCTGTTGTAGACAATTCCCACAATTTAAGTCTATGATTATTCTACATAACAGCTTGTTAATGGTGTTTTGCTGAATGAATGTAATATCAGTAACTTAATTATTTAAAACATTTTGTGTGTTGAGGGCCTGAAATATGGCTTGAAAGCTCTTTCTTTTCAAACAATCATGAAAGTGACCATGATTATGTACACATTTAAAGTATTTTGTGATAGTGTTCATGTAAAAGTAGTTGCGTTTTTTATTGCACAGATGACTAGACGTTATAGGCAGACAAGGTGAAGTAACAATTCTCACACTTGATGAGGATCTATTTCAGCTGTTTGGTACTATACTGTTGATTATGCAAAAGTATGTACATCGTGAATATTTATGTCTAGTCAATAAAATAGAAGAATAGGATTGGAAATGACATGTTACTATAAGTTTTTTGATGCTGTCAGCTCATTAGATTATATAGTTAATAAAGTATTATACAGACACAAATAACATAACAAAATAGTTTAGCATCAGACTTCAAAATATTATCATAAGTGCCAAATTAATGCATTTATGATATTACAGTACCTAGGAAATTTTTGAAGTTAAATAATTGAAAGTCATAACTGTTTTCTTTGTCTTGTGTATTGATTATTTTTTTTTTTGGAATCTTTGTAGGACACCGGCGATTGAGAAGATGTACTGGCCACTACCACTGCTATAGACAGCTCGTGCACAAGGTTGCCAGTCTGCGAAAAGACAATGTTGCGTTCCTTGAAGGGCAGCGTAAAATGCTGTTCTTCTTAGAGGCGCAACAGCAGACTGTCAACCTCGTGCTCGAGCCTATTGTAGCAGTGGCTGATGGCACTGTGGCCAGTACCAGTGCTTTGCCTCCACCAGCACCAGCAGTCCCCGCAGCTTCCCTGGGCAAAACTGACCACCCTTCCCAGTAGTCCGGTATCTCCTCTGGAGGGTGCAACAGCTTCCACTTCTTTTGCGCCTCCATATTGAATCCAGTTTCCACCTTGGATTGCCTCAAGCAGTGCATACACCTCTTGCAAGTCTTGGCCAAAGACTTGCATTTTGTTAACCAAGGACTTTAGAATTCATTTATTTTTCTTATCTATATAAAAAAAAACTTTATTTTTATAACATATTTATTTGTGTATGAAAGCAATACACACTTTTATAAGTATTTTTTCATTTGTTTTTATATAATATTTGTAAATATATATTTTTCTATGGTTTTATAAAAAAATATTTTTTTGTTTGCATTTCATTTTAAACAACAAAAATATTTTTATAGTAAAAAATAGTTAATTCATACTCTCTTGTGTTTGGTGTGTTATTGTGTACTGGGGATGTTTATTTACAATACTTGAAAACAACATTTACACAACTGTTATTTTCTCATTTGCTGAAAGATCATACCACACTGTTGTGGTATTACAGTTGTGATTCTCCATAGAAGTAACTGAGATGTGTGACAATCCTACCTTGCAGTATTTGTGGCACACTGTTGTTGTTTCATAGACATAGTGCTACAGTGTGTGTGTATGTGGATCATGATGAAGATGAGTATGTCCCCGCTAGTACAACAGTGACATTTCTGTGTTGGTGTATGACAACAATTACTGTGTGATTGTATTGATTAGTATTTAAATGAATGCTGTTACATCGTGGTGTTTTTGTGTACTCACAGGAACGTTATCTATTCAGTACCAGCAAGCCTCTTCCACCTTTCTTCACATGATTGGTGCCACCTCCTTAGTTGGTTGTAAACCCAATGTCTATAAAATAACAAGTTACTACGGTAACATATCCATTTGTTCACTAGATGAACTAATGGTATCCATCTCATGTCATATACTCTTTTACTTATGTACATCTTTTTCTTTACATATGTGCTCACAAAGAGAAAGAGTAAGACACTGTTACATAAAAAATACTAAAAGGAATAACAATGAAAAATTACAATGAATAGAGTTATATAAAAACAATATGATTCACAGTGAAGTACTGTTACTGTAAATAACAGTAAATACTACTACAAGACTTGAAGTATTCCTGATCTTGGAACATTTTGGTATGTATGTGTAGTATTCTTACAACTATAAATCATGTACTATAGTGAGTAATACTTCTGAAAAAGACAGGATATTCATGGCAAAAAACTCCGTTTAATGCATCAGCTAGGGTTGTTCCACAGCGATAAAAGTGAGGAAATTCGATGTTAGGGTTCAAACCCCTAACTCCGAATTCACCCCCTGCAGCACCACACACACGCAGAGACACACACACACACATGCAAGTATGGGGGAGGACCAAGTCAACACAGCCAATGACAGACATCCAGCAGCAGGTGATAGAAATAACAAACAATTGTCTAAATGTACTACGAGACATCCCCACCCACCTCACCAGGTACTGCATGCTCAGTAGAGATCAACAGCAAAACTGAGGCCATGCACACCAAATGTACACATCCCTGATTGCAGCTGCACACAACGTACCACACTTAGTAGTTGCATGGCCTTACCTACCGATGC
This sequence comes from Neoceratodus forsteri, assembly GCA_016271365.2. Taxonomy (NCBI): domain Eukaryota; kingdom Metazoa; phylum Chordata; order Ceratodontiformes; family Ceratodontidae; genus Neoceratodus; species Neoceratodus forsteri. The sequence continues at coordinate 1,039,183,102 of CM057453.1, forward strand.
CCCACAGCACACCACAACTGGTACTGTGCCATTAGTCAATATAAATGCTTAAGGAGCAAGATTACACTTGTAGAAAGGTTTTTACACTAGTGAGTATATATTAATTAAGAGAAGTACATAAATTAACTACAACACACTAGCATGCTCAAGATAAAAGTTGTGTTACATTTAGTATGTAATTTTCATAGTAGTACATTTACTGCAACTGATTACTGAAGATAGAGATGCTGATGTAAATGTATGGAAAAGTGTAGCCTGTTCAATGCTGTGACATTTGTACTGCCAGTATCAGATGCACTGTGATGATGAAGCTGTACTGCTAATGAACATACATACAACTTCAGTGTGTTTCAATACAAAAGATGGAGTAAGTATTCTTTATCAGAAACAGTGTAATTCCATGAATCAGGCCAAGCAACTTCTAAATATCATAAGACTACTGAGCTAAGAATTACATGCCTGTATCAGAGATGTCTATACGATAGCTTTTTCTGTAGCCACTTACTCAGTATGTTTTACCTGATAAAGACAATCTCATTGCATCTGTGATGACGGACTTATTCAAATAGTGATACACTTACTATTGTTACAATGAGTGATCTATGCTACTTATGTACACAGCATAATTTTTTTAACAGTTGTCTGATACTCAGGCTGTATATCTAGTGTTTGGGTTTGAGACAGTTCTGTCAGTGATGCTATCAAAGTGATAACTATGTTATTTGTGGAACAACAGGAATCAAGTAGGCATAGTGTCGATATAAACACAATGTATTCTAAGCGATAAGGCGCACCCAGGGGTTATGTAAGGGTCTGTTAATCACCTTCTAGGGTCTGATGTGGCACAAGGTGTAGCTGAGTGCTACATGCCCCTGGAGGGTGATTAACTTACCATTAACATAACACCTGGGAGTGCCTTATTGCTATTATAATAAAAATTGTTTTTAAATTGTACTAAACCTTGCTCATCATATGATTAAGCTGTACATGTATGTTTATGAAAGATTTACATACGGCTGATAGAATGTTTACAACCAATCAGAATACTTTGTTTCTCACACCCTTTTTATAATTAGTATTGATTTAACTGACAATGGGATAACTGTACTAGGACGTCAAGGGTTATTGTCTATCATTGAGTCCGTCAGTTATAATCACACTAAGCTTTGATGACTGTACAGAGAGCTACAAAGAATCCGCCATCTTGTTTTCAGTTAGTGACCTGAAAAATTCTTGCCATTTAAAATTGAGACCCTCTAGCAACCTAATTCTTTTTGTATTCACCTAGTCAGGCCCTGAGGATGCTAGCCATGCTTTATTTTGGGGTAAAACACCCCAGAAATATGTTTTTTTAAATTTCTGGAAAAAGTACTTTCACAAAGTAGTGTAGCACTCCACGAAAGATGTATAATTTTTGCGACTACTTTATAAATATCGACACTACTTTAACACTCATGCCCAAATAACAGTAATTCTTCACACCTGCAAAAGAACGCTAGAGTTTTGGGCTGAAATTTGGAGGGAACGCAGATGACATCTCACAGATTTGCCTTTCAGTGTTGTATTGAAAAAATATTACACAGCGGCAAAGTTACGGCATTATACCCAATATAGACACATTAGTATATGTTGGCCTTAAGGCCTTTCCTAGAGAAACAAATGGCAAGATCAAAAATGTTTTACATAATCTTTTTACTCGTGTACTTAAATTATCCACAACCGAATTAGTAATTAAGAAAGTATTTTGTTGTAAAAAGGATACCAACACTTGTCGTGTGAGTGTTGTGATCCTGGGAAATGAGATGGCAGATATGATTTTAAAGAAAGCCCCTCTATTAGACAAAGCAGGTGTGTATATAGTTGATAATACCGTTGTTGATAAACCTAGGGAAATTCTCAAAAATGGGGTTTTGGAAGCCATCAAGGACGGATAATTAAATACATTTTTTATCTACAGTCTAAAAAGAACCCCAAATGAGAGCAACCACAAATTAAAAATAATTTTACAAGACCTCTTTGAACAGCTTCATAATATTTCTGTTGAACGTCAAGAAGCAATGTCTGTGCACAGTCTGGGACAAGTTCAAGACTGCGACCAAATACAGGTTACCATAACTTATCAGAGCCAGTAAACTAAAATTATGGAAAATACATAAATTATGGATGCAATAGGAGTATACATAGTCCCAATCTCCTTAGACTTTAAAGAGAAGATAGATGAAAGCTGTAATTCATAAAAAACAAATAGCAAGGGGAATCTGGTTGCTGACCACATATCTGATAATGTCTACAATATTCCTGCTTCAAATAAATATGAAGCTCTAATGAAGCACAACAATTGACTACCTGTCCAACAAACTGAAGCCACAGAATGAAGAAATTTATAATTCTTGACATGGAATATAGCAGGATTACAAATGGAATTTGCTGCTAGAGAATGGTTAGAATTTATAAAGACGTATACTATTATATCTTTGCAAGAAACAGGGCATACTACTGAAAATGACATCACTAAATGGCTATATTAGTTATCATATTCCAGGCAAAAGAGTGGCCAACATGGGCAGAAATGTAGGGGGCTTGATTGTTTGGGTGAAAATTAATCAGAATATTAAAGCCGATTTATTGATTCATAATACCAATTTCATCTCTTTAATGCTCAAGATATATAATGTTAAACTCAGTCTAATTAATGCATATATACCACATTCCTACGCCAAGCATTATTCTGAGAGTATCTGGGAAATATTAGAAGACTTGATACATAAAACTTGAGCGGTATCAGCCTGCAACCACATTTTTCTTTGTGGTGGCTTTACTGCCTGGCAAGGTGATTTTGATGGCCACATGGATAGTTCATTTCATAATTGGTGCCATATTGATGCATACAAATGGATGAGATGAACAAAAGATAAGGGACAGGATTTACAAAGAAGTTGCGCTGTGCGCTTCTCAAATGTGCCGGTGCAAAGTAGATGTGTTGGGCACAGACAGAGCAATTCACAGAAGCATGCACAATGGGATGCGCCGAGTGCAGCCCCTCTGTGAATCACCCAGAAACAGAACAGCACAATTGGAGATGTGCCAGTGCAACTGGAGATGCACCAGGGCACCCTGGATGCCCTGAGTCACACAGGGGATATTCAGAGCAAGTAGAGCAAGCCAGCAGGGCAAGAGGGAGCAACCACGAAGCTGGAACAATGAAACCCACAGACACAAGTGCTGAGAGCAACATGTTTATAAAAGTCAAATATCAGATAAAAAACCATACAACACAAAAGTAGAACAACAAACAACCAGAACAACACCAAACAGAGAAAGGGAAAGGCAGGGATGGGAAGCAGGGCAGGAAGGGGACAGTAACAGGGGGTTATGTACGGTAACTATATACATGGACCAACTCCAATAAGAGGCAGGGAGCCACTACTGATGCCGTGGCCTTCCATGCCACACCCTGGTATGGCCACATAATGGGAGTCACATCAAGACACCCTGCAGGGCAGCCGACAGGTGCTGTACAGTCCTTGACATTGGTCTCAGAGCCGCATGGATGGACACATGGATCTTTTGGTCCAAGTCCAAAGGTGCACCTCCCCCAGCCACAGCATGGTGATCCTGGAAACCTACAGCAGTGACAAAGAGAACACACACTGAGGGCCTGAACGTAGACAACACACCCACCCAGCAGTAACCCGCAGCAGCTGAAATGCAGCAATAGCAGAATGCACTGCTCACCTGCCCCTGCGAGGGCACCAGGCCTGGCACCCATGATCCTCCTCCTCCTTACCTCAATGGTGTCTGCAGCCCTCTGCCTGGTGTCTGGTCCTGCAAAACACAACAGACAGCACCATGAGTCAACACAGCGGTGCTGGAAACACACCACAACACCAACATGCACAGGCAATGTAGGGACAGCCAGACACTGCCACTATGCAGGATGCACTGCCACAGTGCCCCCCCTCACTGGTCTGTGTCCATGCAGCATACAGTGGTAGCCAGCTGTGCAGCCCCCAGCTGCCTGCATGCAGACACAGCACTACCCAGTGCCCCCCCATGGCACACATGATATGGCTGCACTGGACAGGTGCAGCCACTGCAATGTATGCAGGATGCCTGTGACCCATGTGGGTGCCACATGAGAGCCTCAACACACACTCCCAGTACGCACCACAAAAGGAACCAGATGAGCAACACCTACCTGGCCTTGGCAGTGCACCCCTGTGTGCACGGTGATGCAGCTGCACAAGTCTCTCTGTTTCCCACTTCTGGAGGTCACCAAACTGATGCCTGCACTGCTCCCCAGTGTGTGGCATCCCTTCAGGCAATGGAGGCCCACATCTCAGCCCTGGGCACATGGAGGTCATCCTGCCCAAACAGCTGCCCCTCAACAGACAGGACAAGAGCCACCAGATGCAGCAGCTCCACCTGGGACCAGTTCATGGCCCTAGGTGTCTGTCTCCCTGCCCTAGGCATACTGTAAATCCAAGTAACAGTGTAAAGGAGCAACACGGCAATGCACAGCCGAGTATTCAATATGTACCATGTGGAACACCGAGGCACATACAGTACAGCACGCACTGTGCATGAAGCATGATAGATCAAAGGCAACATGCCCACGCATGTGCAATGCAGACTGCAAAGGTGTGGCAAGGCCATGGCCAGGTTTCACATGCATGACGCATATGCTGAAGCCATGTTGTGCATGGCATGTGCTACTGTACGTACACCTACTATGCACAGCGCATGACCCATGAGCACTACAAACACAGTGCAGCACGTACCACGCATGTGGGATCACACTGTGTAATAGAGTGCACAGCGTAATGGACAGCATCCCTGCAGCAGCACATCAGGCAAGCAGTGTAGCGGCGCATCATGGAAGATGCGCCATTGAACATGGTGACTGTGCATGTGCAACAGATGTGCCGTGTAGACTGCCCTGGATACAGGAACGTGTTCCCAATGCTACGTACATGCACCACAGATGCGCTGTACTGGCATTGACACAAATCTGAGATGCCCCTTGTAAAGTGAGATAAGCTGGGGACAATCGTGCAATTCACAGATGATGTGCCCAAAACAGCCTCATTCCATATGCATGGGCATCTCAGTTGATTAGCATCTCATTACCAGTGGTCCAGACCTCATTTGCATGCCCTGAGTCATAAATGCTCCCAATTCAGCAGGCCGAGACCAGGTGACTGAGAGGAGACAGAGCCTTGAAGGTGAGTACACAGCTATATTCACAAGGTCTACAGAACATACTGGGGGGATTGAACATGTGCATGAAAACCTCTCAATGATTATGTCCCCCATATGTGGAACATTGCCTCCCAATATGTGGAACAAATGGTCATAATGTGGAACACTCTTTCAGAGCAGTACATAAGTAGCACAGATCACCGATAGACTGTTTCCTGTCATGTCCAGAAAGGCTGTTAGTGAACCATTTTTTTATTTTTTTTATTTTATTTATTTGTTCAAGGATTACAAATACCTTTGAGCTGAGGCTCTTTTACAAAGGTTCCACATCATTGGTACAATTGAGACAAACATAAGAAAAGATAACAGTTTATAAAATTTAAAAAAAATCAGTCTTGTTGAGGAAAAAGAACAATAAGGTGAAACTTTGGGGAAGGGAAAGGGAAAGGGAAAGGAGGAGGGTGAAATCAGGGAGACTAAGTGGATGGGAGAAAAGGGGAGGTAGGTGGGGGACAGAGAGAGGAGAGGTGGAAGGCGGGTAACAATAGAGGTAGTACAGCCAGGTGGCATTTGTCATGGGCCAGCAGGGGAGGTGAAGATAGGAGGGGGGTGCTGGCAAAGTGCAGGAGCAGATGTGGATCCAAAAGGGCATCTTCAGCTATGGAACGAAAAGACATATTTAGCCACAACAGTCACAGAGGTTGGAGGCAGTGAGTGTTAGGCAGAGCCGAGTCCTAGAAGTGCTGTGCGATAGTGAGGATGAGATGTCGCTGGGAAGACCTTTGTATCAACTAGCGGCCCGGTAAGCAAAGGATCTTTGGCCTTGTGTTGTTTGGCAATGCGGGATTTGCAGAAGCTGAGGTTTCAATCCCCTGGTATGGCGGGTGAGGATTCTCGGTTGTATGAGGGCACAGACTCCAGGGGGGCAAGGCCCAGCAAGATTTTCTTAGTAGTAATACAAGTTTGGTGTTTTATTCGATTGGCAAGACTCAACCATCCAGTTTGAGAATAGAGGTCACAGGTGTGAGTTAGGCATTGGGAGCCAGTGACAAGTCGACAGGCCTTGTTGAGGGTGGTGGATACACGTTTGAGTGCAGTGGTTGTAGCAGAGTCATAAATGATAATGCCATAATCAATGATGGATATGATGGAGCTCTGGACAGCGACAGCGAGGGCTTCGGGTGTCAGGTGTTTCCTATGTAGGAATAGCAGGCCTAGCCAGGAGTTAGTGGCTTTGGCAACGTGGTCGATGTGGGCAGTGTAGGAGAGGTGAGGGTCAAGGGTGATCCCAATGTATTTAAAGTTTTTGACCTGTTCCAGTGCGGCACTTTGTCTGGTGATAACAGAGAATTGGAAGAGCTTATGTTTATTATGGGAGCTGCTGAAGATCATGGCCTTGGTTTTTTTTTTTTTTGATTAAGGATCAGTTTGTGCTTTGTGAACCAATTCTCAACTGAGGAGAAGCAGAGTTGGAGATTTTCTTGCAATTTCTTTGGGTCCTGGTGTGTGGCAAGGATTACAGCATTATCAGCATACAGGGTGATATGTTCATTGCAGGAGTCAGGGAAGGGTGTTAAGGAACAGGCTGAAGAGTAGGTGGTCCAGTATTGAACCCTAGGGGACTCCAGAGATGACAGGTTTGGAATCAGAGTGCGCATCCCTGATTGTTATATGCTGGGAGCAGTTTTCAAGATAGCTTTTGAACCAAGAGATTGAATCATTGGAGAGACTAGCATTTCTCAGTTGGATCAGCAGGAGGGAGTGGTGGATAGTATTGAAGGCTTTGGTCAGGTCGATGAAAATAGTACCAGTTAGTTGTCCATTGTCGAAGGAGCTGTGAATGGAGCCGGTGAATTCGAGTAAGGTAGAGGATGTACTATGACCTTTTCTAAAGCCATGTTGCTGTTCACAGAGAATATTATAATTGTCCAGATGCTCGGTAAGTTGGTCTGCTATTATATGTTCCAGTGCCTTTGGTAGAGGAGGCAGAATGGAGATAGTGCGGAAGTTCAGATGGTCGCATGGTTCGCATGAACCATGATGAAAACATGTCAGCATGTATGATACAGTACTGCTGAATGATGATATGGTTATAAGTGGGACAAGGCATTGCAATGTGGAACAGGGAGGTAATGCAACGTAAACAGAGGAACTGTTCCCTGTATGGTGGGACACTTGAGAGGTATGTGTGACTGGGTGTCACTGGCCATGTGTGGTGGATGCAGCGATGTGCTACAGATCTGTCAGAGGCACACAGCAGCACCTGTGCAGGCACAGTGGCTAGTGTTGCCATGCCGCACACTGCAGCCAGCTGTACCATGGCTGTAGCCACATGTCCTGTGCCCCCACCCCACAGGCATAGCAAGGGTGGCACCTGGGATGGATGTGGTACCACGGCAGCTACACACATGCTGCTGAGGTACCAGGTCATGTCCATAGCAGACTGCACCCTGTTGCCCCCGCCATGGATCGGTGGCCTTACATGGCAAGTGCACCTTCCCCAGTGGACCATGTACCATAGAGCATGGCCCCCTGTGCCAGGACAACCACCTGCAGACCTCCACCCAGAACACCAGTGGCATGGAACCTGGGGAGGGCAACTGACAGAGGCAGATGGGTCCGGGAACATGTGTTCCCACAGGCGCGACTAACACCTGGATGCTTCTCCCCACAGTAACCAGTATGTCAGAGGATGCAGATGCCATCACCAAGTGGTGACCAGACTTCACCACGGATGAGGAGAGGGTGCTCATAGAGGCCTGTCACCTACCCCTGGACTTCCTCACCAGCAGGGGAGGCAGCTGGATGGTGAGGGCAGCCAGCTGGGAGGAGGTGATCCGGCAGGTGAATGCCATGGCACTTTAAAATGGTATGATCCTACAATTCCATAAGCACTGGAATGATGGGTGCAGGAGGGTCAAGGAGAAGGTGGGCAACATCCAGACCTCCCACTGGCAGACAGGGGGTGGCCCAAGCACAGCAGAACAGCTCAGCCCAAATAAGGCCCTCCTGGCCACCAGTGTGTTCCGGACAGCAATGCAGGGTGTCCCCAGTGGTGGATTCAAGACTGCTGGTAACCCATGGCAGCATGATGAGTAGCTGTGAGTTCTAGACAGGTCTGCCCACCAGTGTGCCACAGTCACCGCACCTGTCCCTATGTGGCGTGCACTGTCACTGTATACCCAGGCACAGCTTCCTGGGGACTGTCAACCCTGGCCTGATGCAAAATGCCCTGTGGTACTGCAGGTGCCATACCACTGCACCAGGGGGCACATGTCCTCTGTGCATCCATGTGGCATGTGCCACCACTGCCTCGCAGTGTGCACAATGGGACTGTGACAGGCATGACCATTCCATGGCCTGCATAGCGCTATCATGCCATGCCCTTGGGTGGTCAGACCTGTGACCTTGGCGCTGTGTAGACAGCCGTGTTCTGTTGTGCATTACCAATGTGATGTATATGTACTGTGCATTAACCATGTTCTCCCTTCCTCTCTCCACAGCACCATCACACCTTCAGGGTGCGGCCATGGCCATGGCTGCACATGATGCCCTCTCAGGTGATGATGCCTGCCCATCAAATGGGGCCAATGACACCACCGTGGATGACTCTGCCCTAGCACCATCCACATCCTGAGCAACACCGGTCATGGCCCCAGTGCAAGCAGTGGCGGTGGTGGCTGCCTCCACAACATGCCGTGGACATCGTGTGCCCAGTCGGATGCCCAGGAGCATGTCCCGCACACCTCAGCAGTGGAGCCAGATGAACCCCCTGCTGCTGACTTCATCGCCACTTGCCTCCATCCCCACCATCCTTGGCTCAGCCAGTGGCTGTGAGATGGCCACTTCTCTGGGCACCTGTTCACAGTCTCAGTGCAGCTTGTGAGTACCAGACACCCTGCAGGTGGTGCCGGTGGCTGTGTGCATAGTGGTCACCTGCCCCACAGCCATCCTGGCACCACTCTGTGCAACCTGTGCAGGATGTCCTGCATGTCTGTGTGCACCACTGTTGTGCCATGTGTCATGGGATTAATGAGTACTTTCTGGTGTCTGCTGTGCCCATGTGCAGGCTGCTGTGCACACTGATCTGTGACATCTGCAACATGGCCTGGGTGGTGCATGGTTGTTTCATGCTGGTGTGTGTGCGCATCTGTGTGTCTCCCACCATGTGTGTGCACCAGTGTGTGTGCGCCACTGTATGGTGTCCGGTGTCCACTGTGCCCATGACATGCTACACCTTGGTGCACACACCTGCATGCATACATACCTGCATACTCACCTGCATGGCCCAAAGTGTTCCTCAATCACATGCCTATGGTAGTCCCTTCCTCTGTCCACCAGCCTTGAGTCCCTCTGGCCCTGCCTGACTTTGCCTCCCTGGCCTTCAAGGGGTGCTCTGTCTACCCCCTCCCCCACCCCCTCCTCCTTCTCCTCCTCCTCTCTGGAACTGTCACCCTCACTGGCCTCGACAGGTATCCCATGGTCTAGGGCCATGTTGTGTAGGATACAACAGGCTAGGAATATGCCACAGGCCTTCTCAGGGCTATACTGACCGACACAAGCACCAGAATCGCATCTTCAACATGCCGAAGATATGCTCCATGATGGTGCATGTCACGATGTGTGCCTCATTGTAGTGCTCCTCTGCCACTGTTGCAGGTTGTCGGAAGGGGATTAGGAGCCAGGGCCTCACTGGATATGCAGCATGTCCTGTGGGGGTAGACGTGTGTCCATTAGTACATTGGGTTCCACTGTGGCATGTGCCCTGACCTCAACCCTGGCCTCAGTGGTGTGTGCACCTGTCCTGCTCTACCGCCCATGCATCCCCATTACTGGCGGTCCTGCATCCCTACCCCAGCTGCACCTGCATTCTCCCATCTGTTGTGCAGTGCATGGTACTTGCATGCTACCCTGTGTCTGACTGTGTACCCTTGCACATCCCTGCTGTCCCAGGGCCCATGCACCTGCTTCACACTGCACGTGTTGCCCATGGCCCACCCCATGTGTCCTGGCCTTGGTGCCCTCCTGTGCTGTTGGAGCACTGTCACATGTACCTACCAGATGACCACTTGGTATGTCCCCATCCTCGAACCTCATGCATAGTGCCAACTGGTGCCATATCAGTACATCATGTGCACTCCCAGGGTGTGTGTCATAGACATTGGTGATGTGCCCTATGCCATCGCACACCACCTGGCAATTCATGGAATGGTACCTCTTCCAGTTGATGTATGTGATGACATCCTCACCAGGTGGTGCGCAGATTGCCACATGGGTGCAGTCAATAGCCCCTATGACACCTGGCATGTGTACCATGTTGTATAACCCCTGCATGACTTCTGTTCACTCTGCCTGCATGCTGGGGAAATGGATATATTCCGAAGCATGTGGTAGCAGTGCAGTGAGGAACTGTGTGAGAAGGTGGGATTTAGAGGCTTGTGATATGCCAGTGATGTCCCCAGTAGGCCTCTGGAAGGTTCCTATGGTGAGCAAGCACATGACTGTTGTCACCTTGGTCTCCACCGAGATGGCATGACCTCATGCAGCGGGTGCCTGCGTTGCATCATGGCACAGCTCACAGAACTGCCTCAGCATGGCCCTGTTCAGGTGGTATTGCTCTACTGTCTCCACCTCAGTGAGCTGCTTGAAGGACAGCCTGGCATGATACCGCCATGGGGCAGGCCACCTACAGTGCTGTTCAGCCTCCTTCTCCTCATTAGTGCACCTGCTATGGCGACTGCTGCTGGGTTCATTTGGCTGTGGGGTTCTCTGTGTGGCCCTCTGCCTCAGTGTGCTGGCTGGCTGTCTCTGTCTGTCTCTCTCTCTCTCTTTGTCTTCCTCCCCCCCCGGCTATGGCAGTGGGCTGCTGCAGCAATTCAGTTAACAACCTACAGGTGGGCTAGACTTAAGTCTCCTTTTTTATTCTTATCTTTCTATGGCACATCTTGACTTTGCACTGGAGATGCCCCATAGATGCACCGTGGATATGCACTGTGAATCAGGTTGCGCTGTGTATGCATGGGTACGCCCCCTGTATGCACGCTGCATGTCATTACATTGCACCTATGGTGCATGTCATTCAGTGCAGGGCATCTCCGTTGTGCTGGCGCATTCCCCCTGTTTATGATTCATTTAACAGCACATTTATGGCTTACGCTGGCGTATCTGAGTTGCGCTGGGTGCATCTCTTTTGTGAATCCTGCCCAAGAAGTTCAATAAAATGGGTGCAAGACTTATTGATATACTCAAGACACATCATCTTGCCCCTATAAATGGCTGAACTGATGGAGATAAACTTGGTAATTATGCCCATTATGGACCATGTGACCCAACAGTTATAGATGTTGTATTCTGGAACAGAAACATGGACTTATGTGATGAGTGCTATATAGATAATAGGGCAGATACTGATCACTTTCCAGTAGCAGTTAATATAACTCTTATTTGGGAGTGTTAGCAGATATGCACAAATATTACCACAAATGGAGATGAAGAACAAGAACACCATCATCAGACATGTGTTGCATCAAAATTCTTCACTGCAAGTTACTGACACTCTGATTACCTCCTCAGAACAACTGATTAATAGAAATTCATGGATTAAAGATAAATTACAGGAATGTACAGTACAAGTCACATTGAACTATTCCACCAATGAATTGGTTTAGCATTATTTTTCACAGTTGGCAATGCATTGTCAACTCATATTGCATTGCTTTTCAATGTTTAACCAGCTCAAGAGCAGTATTTATAAAACATTTTTGCCACTCATTTGGAAGGCATCAGCAGTCCAGTCACAATGCAATGCAAAACTGAGTTTTAAATCTAAAGAAACAGTTTGTGCAGGGCTTTGTGCTGGATCCTGCAACACTTATACAGCTCAAGTCTGAAATGCTAAAACAACTCATTGGAGGAACAGTTTAATGTGACCTGTAGTGTATTCTAAAACTAATATCCATTCTAATATCTACTTCAAACAACAAAAATATTTAAAGAATAAATGAAACTTGGTTCAATAAAGACTTGTAAAGCTAAGAAAGAACTATATAAATTGATCAGGTCCTATAGATATAATAAAGCAGTAGTTCTCAGACTTTGACACAGTGAGCCTCCCCAAATCCATGGAAAAGATTTTGAGCCTCCCCCAAAAACTGAAATAATCTTGGGCCTCCCCAAAGAAAAACAACATACCATACTTTGCGCAGTACACCATGAATAAATTGAAAACCCTTTGAGTACTTGGCTTATATTCAGATTTTGTCTTATACTGACGTGGAACTTTTGTCTAAGTTATCATGCATCAAATTTTGCAGTCATCTGCATATTTGCCTATCCAGACACCTCTATTTGTCTTCATGCTTGAAATGAGAATGTTGAACAATAATGGGCCTAGCACTGAGCCCTGAGGCATCCCACTGGTACTGATGTCCACTCAGATTTATGCCCCCTAGTAACTACTCTCTGGTATCTATTTCTCAGCCAAGAAACAATCCATTTTATGATTTTAGTGTCATGATTTATACTAACTAGTTGTTCTATAAGTACTCTATGAGACACTGTATCAAAAGCATTAGCATAATCAAGGAAAACTACTTCCACGGGAAGTCCCTGTTCCAGTGTTTCACTAACTGGATTGAAAAAGTTTATTAAGTTAGTTAGACATGACCTGCCAGATGTAAATCCATGTTGGGATATGTCAACACAGCCATTATTATGAATATGCACTAGTATAATATCTTGTATCAGTCTTGCTATGATTTTACTGATGTTGGATGTGAGACTGATTGGTCCATAATTACTTGAAATTTGTTTATTCCCCCTTTGAATATTGGTGTTATATTTGCTTTCCTCCATAACTCCAGAGTTTTACCTTCTGTAATGGAAATATTAAACATAACTGTTAATGGTCCCTGTAGTTCTTTGCTGACCTGTTTTAGAAAGTATGGACTTACATCATCTGGTCCTGGTGATGATTCATTTTTTAACTGCCTGATTGCATCTGACACCTGTTGTTCTGAAAAAGTGATTGTAGGACCCACTGTTTTCAGAGTGGACAGGTCAAAACTACTGTCTACTTTAAGTACTCTACCAAAATATTCATTGAGTTCTTGTGCTGTTTCAGTCTCGTCTACCAGCAGTACAGTATTTGAAATAAGTGGTCCAATAACATTTTGTGTTCCTTTTAATGACCCTATATAATTATAAAAATGTTTTTTGTTATCTCTCGTTGTGTTTATCAAGTTTAGTTCTAACTTTTGTTTTGCCAAACAAATTTGTTTTTTAGTTTTTTGGCTAATTCTCTAAATTTTTGGAGACCATCATCCTTGTTGGTCTGTTTATATTTGAAATATGCTCTTTTCTTTTTATTAATTAATATCCTAATTTTACCATTCCACCATGGTGGGACTCTATGATTATTATCATTGAATTTAGTTCTAAGTGGTAACCATGTTGTAATACAGTAGTCAATTTCTCTTTTTATGTTCATCCATGCTTGGTCAAGACTACAGTTGTTTAAACTCTCTCTCTCTCTCTCTCTCCAGTTCCATTTTTGAAGATAATTTCTGATTTTAGCATAGTCTGCTTTTACATAATTTCTGAATTCAGAAATTCTGTTAGCTCTATCAATGGTTTTGATTAAATTAATCTTCACCATGTTGTGATCACTGTCACTTGGTGAAGGTAACATTTTTAATGTTGAACATTGATTTTTAATATTGGTTAAAACCAAATCTAATATGTTATTATTCCTTGTTGGGAGATCAACTAGTTGTTCTAAATTATGTAAAAGAGTGATTTCCATAAATCTTTTTAAAAGTTGTCCATTGGTATTATTACTTACCCAGTTAATATTTGGGAAATTAAAATCACCCATCAGTAAAAAATAATTTTTAATTTACATATTGTCTAGTTCATTGAGGAACAGTTGATTTTCTGCTGATTCCAATTTGGGGGAATGCTAGGCAAGTCCAATTGTCGTGATATTATTATTTGGTTGTATTTTTACCCATATCATTTCTGTGTTGGATTGATATGGAAAAAATTGACATCCCTTAAGATAATCTGCTACGTATAATGCAACCCCGCCACCTTTCTTATTTTTCCTATTCTTTAGAAAGGTTGAAAAACCTGGAATATCGATGTTCCATTCATTATCCATAAACCAGGTTTCTGTTACTCCACAAATGTCAATTTCTTTAGTGGTATGGGTGTATTTTAATTCATCAGTTTTATTTGGGAGGCTTCTTGCATTTAGTAGTAAGATTTTCAGTTCTTTTTTATTTAGTGTTTCATTTAAGTTTTGATTATGTCTATTTTTATGTGTTCTCATATTAGTTTTACTATTAGGTGCTTGGATGCACTTAGATACTGGATAAACTTGTTTAAAGAAGTCATGCTGGTATAATATTTTAGATGTAGCATGTTTAGACTTCACCCCCCCATACCTAGTTTAAATGCCTCGAGATGGATTTGTCTAAAATCTCTCCTAGGACCTGTCTTCCATATGTATTTAAGTGAAGCCCACCTCTACTATAAAGTAATTTTTTGTCATAGAATTCCTCCCAGTGAGTTACGCACTCAATAGATTGCTTTGTACATCACTGTCTTAACCAATTATTTATGCATTTTATTTTGCATGTCTGTTTATATGTTGCCCTTGGAATAGGTAACATTTCTGAAATAATCAGTTCACAGTCCAGGTCCATCATTTTATTGGTTAAATTAACAAATTCTTGTGTAACCTCCTTTGCTCCAGTGTGAACTATTACTAGTATTTTCTCACTAATTGTGTGCAGTATATTTTTTGCCATTTGTGTGATATGTGTTATTTTTGCTCCTCTGAAACATGACAAGGTTCGGTTATGTTTGTCTGGGTCACAAATTACTATCTAATCCTTTAATGATCGAGTCCCCCAATACATAGAGTTATTTAACCTTGCCATTTAGTTTATTATTTTCCATATTTTGTTCAGACTTATTTTGATCTTCCATTTTATTAGGGTTTATATCATTAAGGGGTATACTAGTTTGTTCAAAATAAATTACATTCCCATTTGTCGTGCTAACTGGTATATTACCTATTTTATTACTTAATATCATATTTTCAGTGCAATTTTCATCAGTATGTTCTATTCCTGGGTCTACTATAGATTCTATAATCTGCATCTCTTTATCAACTAATGGATCAAATCTATTCTGTATTGATATATGATATTGAGCTCCCTTTCTTCCCCTTTTTTATTTTGAGGATTTAGGCAACATATACCCTGCATCATAGGGTTAAGGAGAAACAGAACACAATTTTTTTGTCAGGTAGTCTGTCCCAGGATTAAGTGCAGTGTGAGTAAACACACTGGAGGACCAGGAGGGACCACAGAAGGTTTCAGTTTGGAGGCAGCGAGTGGGGTAGGGGGTGGAGGTAGGTGCGACTAGGAGCAGTCACAGGATGTGAACTTAAAGAGCTGATTTTTCAGATTGATTTTGAAGGAACCTAACTTGGGTTCAAGTGAGATGGAGGTGGGATGCTCACTGAGCCATTTAGGGCCTGATAAAGAATAGCCCTTTGGCCCTGGGAGGTTCAATAGTGGGGGACAGCTATGAGGAACTTAGCAGTACTTCTGATGGGCCTGTTTGCAGGGGCCAGTTGGATAAGTGGGTGAAGCCCTGGGAGGGCAAGGTTGAGTAGGATTTTCCTGGCCAGGAGACAGGTGTGATATTTAAGTCTCCTGTTGAAGTTTAGCCACTGAGTAAGCCTATATAAGTCTGAAGTATGGGTGTATCTATTACAGCCCATCATCAGATGGCATGCTTTGTTTAGGGTGATTTTGATGTGGCTTAGGGCAGTCAGGTCTACGGAGCTGTATATCACAATGCCATAGTCCATTAAGGAAAGTACTGAGGAGGACTCTGCTAGGCAGATGGCTTCCTAGGGGAGGCAGAGTTTGAGGTGGTAGAGGAGACCCAGCCAGGTGTTGAGAGAGGTGGATAGGAGTTGAATATGTGTGTGGCAGTAGAGGGATGTGTCTAGGGTTATGCCCAGGTATTTAAATGAGTCTAAAACACAAGTAATGGTTTGTTGTCAACATGATAGGAAAAAGGTTTGGCATATTGGTGTTAAAAATTGAAAATGGTTCAAAATTACACCTAACTAAGATTCCTAGGGCCTGATTCCAAGCTACGTTATGCATGGCACAATGTGATTTATGCCCAACCCCATGGTGTAAATAGCAACTTGCACCATGTGTTATGCAAGCATTGATTCCAAGTCATTACCTGCATCATGTTGTATGCAGATTACATCAAACATGGGTTATGCCACCCATTACACTGGCAACCCACAGCGGCATGGCACAAGGGTGGGTTACAGCAGCAACTGTGCCCTATTCCAAAAGGGTGGCTGCTGCGACCCACTTACGCTATTCCAAAAGCCACAATGGCATAGCAGAGTTAGACCAGCAGGGAGATGGTCTAAGTGGCATCCATCTGTGCCAACTGATGGATGCCCACTCCACAGCACCATGGCGCACACATTGCAGACTCCCCATACTCCCCAACACAGACATGCCCCACACCCCCTGAATATGTTGGGGATCCCGGGGTCCATTGCACAAAGTGCCTCCAAATGCTAATGCCATCTGGCAAGCTCCCCAATCCACCCTGAAGCTTGCAGTGGTGTTCCAAGGTGGGGAGAGGCTTCGGGGACAGTTCTTAGTGGGCTTTTTTTGCGGCACCCAGGCCATTACTGTGGCACTAGCCTGTGGCTGCTGCAAGTCACAGGACGTAGGTGCTGGGGACCCTGCCTGTCTTGGAATACAGCACAGCATCCCTGGTGTAGCGTCACATGGCAGAACTCACATACACCTGTGAGTTGTTCCATACATTCTGGAATTGGGTCCCTATTTTCTAGTAATGGTAGTTGGAACCAGTACTGTTTAAAATCTAAATTAAAGGAGACAGCCCCGTTATCAGTAGCATTTAAAAGTATGTTCAGAGCCAACACACTTAAACCCCTTATCAGAGTTGTAACAGTTAAATATTTTACTCAAACCTTATATGGCACTGAAATTTGGGAGATTAAGGTTTTGATGCCCTTGAAATACAGCTTAATAAACGTTATAAAACAAGTTTGGGCTTAAGTTATTCTGCACCCATAACACTGATCAAAGCTGAACTTGGGTTCCCTAGATTGAAAACACTTTATTTAGCAAGGAAAATCAATTATTGGATCAAAGTGTTGCTTTTGAATACTGAAAGATTACCCCCTTCTTTGCTTAAAGAAAAAATATAAATGGCTTAATACTGAGACAATCAAATCTTGCTGGCTAAAAACAATTCAAAGATCTCTAAGTGAAACACATTTATTATTATTGAAAAACCCATATAATAAAGGTATAGGTCTTAGGGGAGGTGGTTCATTCCACTGGGGAGTCAAACAGACAAGGCATACTGATGAGTCCTGGTAGGATGAAACACGTGTCTCTGTCATCTGTTAGCACCCTTTGCAAACTGTGTGAGAGGCCTTTCAGCACCATGCAATTCTGCTTAAAGTTGAACCAGCATAACATTCTGTGGTGATTTGCATATGCAGCCCATGATGCTTTGCATTGTGTGGGCATGTGTGTTTTTGTATTTTCTTGAAACTTGGCTTCCCAGCCAAATGCCCTTTGAGGTAACCCTTTCCTCAGTGTTTGTGCACAGAGGTTCTTTGTCTTTTAAATATTTTTTTATTTTAATGGGTTCACCACAACATAACCCAGACAGACCATCTTAGGGTAGCTGGTTCATTCCCTGGGGAGTCAAACAGATGAGGCATACTGATGAGTCCTGGTAGGATGAAACACGTGTCTATGTCATCTGTTAGCACCCTTTGCAAACTGTGTGAGAGGCCTTTCAGCACCATGCAATTCTGCTTAAAGTTGAACCAGCATAACATTCTGTGGTGATTTGCATATGCAGCCCATGATGCTTTGCATTGTGTGGGCATGTGTGATTTTGCATTTTTTTTTAATAAAGGTATAACTGTTAGCTTAAAATATCATAGATTTGTCACACAGTGACTAATATAATTTTATGCAGCACAGGATTTAAATGCTATAACAAGGTTGAATGTTGCCCCATGGTTATGTCAAAGTGATACTGCATATTTCTATAGGC
Source organism: Neoceratodus forsteri (assembly GCA_016271365.2). Lineage (NCBI taxonomy): Eukaryota > Metazoa > Chordata > Ceratodontiformes > Ceratodontidae > Neoceratodus > Neoceratodus forsteri. Next base: position 1,039,201,459 of record CM057453.1, read on the forward strand.
CTTATTTAGATATTCTGACAGAATATGAACCAGGGGAAACTTGATACTAACTATAGGTTAGAGTTATTTCTGAGCAAAATCCTATATGCCAGATATAACAATGATCATACCTTACAATCTAGGCTTTGTGCTTGTAACTATTAATTTGAAGAAAACCTGCAGCATGTTATATTTGATTGTACATGGTATCACATTCCTAGAAGAACATGATTAGAACCACTCTGGAAAACTATTCAAACAACAGATCAGTATTGTCTTTTAAAAATAGCTTTCACTACAAATGACGAGTTTATAATAAAGCAAATGGCTGGTTATTTATCTGCTATTACAAGAATAAAAATTAAATATAGTAAACAGAAATAGGATTAATGAATAACTGTTGCTAAATAACTTACATATGATCTTTTGGTTTTTAATGTTGCTTATCTTAATTTATGTATATATATACATTTCTCTAATGTTATTTAAAACTATTTATTGACCTTGTGACTTATTATATCACTTTAATATTATGCTATTGTGCTTGAAGTGTAATTGTCTCTGACCAATAAATAAAGATTTATGCTCCATATTTAACACTTCAAAGTTACGAGTGGGTATAGCGAAACTGCAACAAATGGCCTTAATTTTGGTATTTGTTCATATTTTGACCCCAGATCTTCAACATAGTCTTCTTATGATCCTACCTCATAAACCCCATAGGAGAAACTATTCCAATCTTTGCCAAAATCACATTCCATGCCACAGGTGTGAAAACACATTTCAGACAGGATGTGAAAAATTACAGCTATATTTTTCATGAGGTGATGTGAAAAAAATTGCTACGTTGAAATTTTGGGGTCAAAATATTGAAAATTACCAAAGTTATGCAGGTGCATAGAAATATTTCAACAAACATTCATAACTTGGCCATTTTTTATTTATTTTTTTTCACCACATTTTTAACACAGTCTTTTTGGACCCCACCTCATGAATACTGATGGTGAAATTTTGTTATTTATTCCCAAAAGGTGATTTAGGCCAGTGACTGCAAAATGCACTTCCAGGCCTGATTAATGAAATGACAGTGACAATGTTCATGAGGTAGGATCCCAAAAATGCCATTTTGAAAATATGGTGAAACAAATCCAATTATATCAATATAAGTTCAAAACACCATTGAAATACATTATACGAGACTTACCTTTATTCCTGAGGTTGCTGTTCAGTTTTGAAGAAGGCAGACATGTTTTGGTCCACAGACAATGACATCCTATGATCTCCAGTGGTAAGTATAGTGTAAGGAGGGGTGTGAGGTGGTGGGTGCTCACTGGGAGGGCTGGGATGCAGAGGGAGGATGGCGGGGATGATGAGGGACTTTTTTTTTTAGTTAAACAAAGAAAAAAGACACAGGAGGACTGTTTAATTTTTTTTACAGGATAATAGTTAAAATATATATTTTGGGACACTGGGGGTGGGCTCCCCAGTGTCTCACACTCTTGTGGGGGCTTGTCAAGCTGACACAGGGATTGGGCACCCCGATGTTGGCAGTATAACATAAACAACAGTATGCTGGATGGGGGCAGTGGTGGATGAGGTACGGTGATTGTAGGATGAGGTGCCACAATATACAAGAGACAACAATTAGAGAGTAAGGGGTGCCACAGTTTATTTATTTATTTAGTTTTTGTTGACTGGGTAAGTGCACTAGAAAAATCCTGCCTATTTTCAGACATGACCCGGGGGAAGGGGATACAGATGAATGCCAACTGACCTTGAACCAGATTAAGCTGTTGGTGGTATTTTTTTAGTGAATGAGGAGAAATTTGGCCAGGGCACTGGGGAAACTCCCCTGCTCTTTTCGAGAAGTGCCATGGAATCTTTAACATCCACGTGAACTACCACCAGAACAGGCAGATGGGACCTCGGTTTAATGTCTCATCTGAAAGACGGCACCTCAAGAGTGCAGCACACCTCTCATGCTGCACTACAGTGTCAGTATTGGGATATTAACCCAAGTGCCTGGTGTGGGGATAGAACCCACAACCTACTGATTTCCTGGCCTCAGAAGTGAGTGTGCTACCTGCTGAGCCACTGACACTTTGTGGTGGTGTATTGTTCGTGACCACTTTGTCATTGGTCACTGACAATACACCATGGACAGTGACTGTAGGGTGGGGGTGCTATGAGACACCAAGGATGGCAATCAGAGGGTGTAGGTGCCACTATTCACCAGGGGAAAGGGCGGCTCAATGCTGAATCTGCAGCCAGCAGCATGACTTCAGCTGTAGCTACAGAAGTCAAGAAAAGCCCACTGTTCTCATACAGAGAACATGGGGAAGCACTCCTCTCATTAAGCTGGGTGCCCGAGATTTTGGGTGCCCATAAAACATACTCGTGGCCTTAACATAATAAACAAACATCAGAATCTAGCTAAACAGATCTGGTATAGCTAGGTTCTGGTGCTTGTTTTTAAGAAACCCAGCATTATTCAGTATTTTCCAGGCTTGCTAGTTCATGAAAAAAAATCAACAACATGGTGGTTGGCATGGCACCAAAAATGTTTGGTGTCATGTCAGATCAGTGGCATAAAAGCAAAAAACAGGCATTTGCAACTGGGACATTTGTGACATAAAAAAACAAAAAACCAAAATGTTATCTCAAAACCCCGACTGCACATGCACAAGTTGGAGAACAGTAACATTTAAAGCTTTATAACTCTGGAACTGATTTATATTTTTTCACCAGTCCTGTCAAAGGCATTCCATTGGGACATGACACATGTCCCCTGAAAGCCTTGGGCAAAAATTCCATTCCATGTAGGCTGTACATGAAAGCAATGACAAACAATGTTAAGTGTAGGAAAAATGGAAGGGTTTTTTTCTAGAAATAACACAACTGTACAGGTATCTGAGAAACCACATAAGATGCCATCAACATAATTACCAGCCAGCAAGACCTTGCCTTCTATACCACACATAGAAAATTTCAGTTCCTTTCATCAAACATGGCTAAAGTTATTAAAGTGTAATATTTTAAGTTTAACATTAAACAGGCTACTCAACCCTAACTATAGTGGTGCTATTGCGCCACTAGAATATAAGCTGGTATTATGAGGTGAACCAATACTTCATAAATATCTGACAAAGTCTTCCAAAAGGGGCAAAACCATCCATCAGTGTTGCTCAACTGCTATTAATTTGTTCTTTCTAAAAATTAAATCATACAGTAAATAATAAATATCATTATATCAATCCTCTTACTTATATTTTTTTTGTTATTTTCAACATACGGTTACCTCCTTATATACTACTTGTTTTTTTTCTTTTTCCACAATAAATGCACCAGGGTATGTATTACATTATACCTCCTCAAACATGGCATCAGAAGACTGAGTGGACTTTCAGCAGAAATGTGGAGATCTAACACTGCTTTTTGCTTTGGCTGGGTGTATACCGATTGTTTCTTTTGGTAGTGGACAAGGGACCAGATGAGACAAGGGAATTTCTTGCTTGATTTTTTTCTAAGTGTATCTGTTTAAATTTAACTGTCTTATTTGCTGCATTTGCCTGATTTAAATGTTTGTTCAATTGGAGAAAATCTTAAGTGGACTTAATTGTTTTGTTGGTTTGAGGAAAAAAGCACACCAAGCCTAGGGGTTATAAAAGGCTTGGCATTCCAGTCTGCACACAGTTCTCCTGAGATGCAGCATCGGGAGGCTAAGATGACTGTCAGCCCAAATGGGGAGCTCTAACAATGTATTTTGCTTTGGCTGGGTGTAAGCTGATTGTTTGTTTGGTGGTGGATCATGGACCGGGTAAGACAGTCCCTCCCACCGGGCTCATCTATCCCTTTATAGGGACAAAGCAGGAAGACAGCCACAACTTCCTTTGTCATGTCATAAAGGGAATTACTGTGGCATGGGGAAAGAGGCTTTGCAGCCGCAGAAGAGGGAAGGGATTGTACTAAGGCATCTAAAACAAAGAAAAAAAAGGAAAACAAAAGAACAAACATAAAAATGGTAGGAGTAAACAAGTTAATAGAAAGGTTAGAGTTAAGTAAGGTGATAGCTATGTGTGGAGTGATGCAGTGCAGTGGTTGCAGGGTGGCCATATTCAGACAAACCTTTTGGATACTGAGGTGCTGTCCCATCTGCACAAATATATCTAGCTTGAGGAATGAGGTTAACAGACTTGGGGCTGAGGTGTCTTGGGTAGGAGGACCTTCACCAGAATCCAGAGACCACCCAGTCTAATCCTGTTGCCTAAAAGGGTGCCAGGAAAGAGGAACTGATGGGCAACAGTGGGTGTAAAGGAGGTGAAGCAGAGCCACATTCCTCAACTCATACCACTACATAACTCCTATGTCACACTGGCAGGTAGGAATTGCCACCCAGAGGCAACCAGAGCAGTGGAAGAGATGGATGTGTAGGTCCTCCATGATGGAGACCTCAAGGGGGGAGCAAGAGACTCCAGAGGAAGAGGATGCAAATCTTAGTGGAGGACTCAATTGTGAGGGGAATTCAGCTAGAGACAGGAAAGGAGGAGGAGAGGAGGGTGAGTTGCCTTCCAGGTCCCACAGCTAGTAGGGATGGAAGGAGGATCCTAGAGATCACTGGGAAGTCAGAAAGGGAGAGTGAGCTGGATGTCATTGTCCATTTAGGGACAAATGACCTGGCCAAGAATGAGACTGAAACAGTCCAGGAAGAGTTCAGGAGGCCTGGGAGTGGTCTGAGGCAGGTGGCATAATCAGTTACCTTCTTGGAGCTGCTACCTGTCCAAGACAAGGAAGAGGACAGGGACAACCATACCAGGAACTTCAACACATGGTTAAAGAAATGGTGTGACACAGAAGGATATGAATTCATTGGGGATTGGGGATCCACCTGGATGGATGGAAGCCTATTCAAAGGTGATGGCCTGCATCCGTTTAGGAGGTTACTGAGCTCCTCAGTGAAAAGTTTAAATACTACATTGTTAGACATATAAACTGGCCAAAGGGGGACAGACTAGAGTGCAAGGGCAATGACTGTCCAGCACCACATGCTATCAGGAAGAGTATTAGAATACCCAGGGAAGAGAAACCACAAGACAAGGTCAAGGAATACAGAATGAAGGGTGCAAGGGACACAAAGGAAGGGTTAGGAATGGAAAGATGAACACAAACAGGAGGAATAGCAAAATCTGAAAAGTCATGTCTGCAAATGCTCAGAATCTGTGCAAAAGCTCGAAGTCTGAGCAACAAGGCTGCAGATCTGGAGGACACCATTACAGAAGACATAGTGGCAATCACAGAGACCTGGTTCAGTGAAAACCAAGGCTGGGAAGCAGCAATACAATGGTATGCACATTTCAGGAGGGACAGAGTAGGCAAGAAAGGGGGTGGCTCAGTATGTAAAGGACAGTATAATAGTCACAAAGATACAAAGGGAGAAGCTGAGCTACTGTGGGTGGCACTAGAGACAAGAAAGAGGGCTGTGATTTGAACTTGGATAATCTACAGACCTCCAGTACAAAAAGAGGATGTAGACAAAGAACTAATGGAGGAAATTAGGGGAATGGCCAACAAAGGGGAAATATTACTGCTGGGTGATTTCAGTATGCCAGATGTGGACATGTGCATCCCAGCTGCAGCATCAAGTAGAAGCACAGAAGTCCTAGACACACTGCAGGGGGCATTTCTTAAGTAGCTTTTAGGGAACCCACAAGAGAGAAGGCCATACTTGACCTGGTACTCTCAAATGGAGACAGTATCATTGACATCGCAGTAAGAAGTCACCTGGGGACAAGAGATCACTGTACAGTGTGCTTCAGGGTTAAAACTGTGAAGCAAATATTCCATACTAAAATGAGGATCCTGTATATCTGGAGGGCAGATTGTGGGAAGATAGGAGAGTGCATCGAGGAAGCACTGGCACAGATAGGGGACTTGGACGGGTTAGAGGAAATGTGGGTAGAAATGGAGAAGGCCAAAAAGAAGGCGATGAACCTATGCATCAGACAGTTTACAAAGAACAAGAGAAGGAAAATAACACTATGGTTCTCCAAAGAAGTAGCAGCAATAATTAAAGCAAGTAGGTTGACATTTGAGAGCTACAGGATAACATAGAAGACAGAGGACAATGATAAATTTCAAGAGAAACTCAGGGAGGCAGCAATAGCTATTAGGATGGCTAAAGCACAAACAGAAGAGAACATAGACAGGACAGTGAAGCTGGGGGATAAGACTTTCTTTAGATATATAATTGAAAAGAGAAAGAACAAGGCAGGAATAGTTAGTCTAAAGGGGTAAGGTGGGAGAGTGTGGAAGAGGACAAAAAGAAGGCAGACATAATGAACAAATATTGTTGCTTTGTATTTACAAAAGAAGGGATGGGTGAAGGGCTACAGATAAAGGGCAAAGGAGTTACTGGAAAGAAGGTAGACTCAAGCCCCTTTCCAGAGGAGAGAATACTCAAAGAATTTGAAAGATTAAAAGTAGACAAGGCAATGGGTTCATACGGGGTATACCTGAGGACACTGGGGGAACTGATGGTGGTGCTATACACTCCCCTGTCAGCCCTGTTTAACCAATCACTGGAGACGGGGGAGGTACCAGAGGACTGGAAGAGGGTGGATGTAGTACTAATTCACAAGAGTGGCAATAAAGAAGAGGCAGAGAACTATAGACCTGTAAACCAGATATCAGTGGTGGCAAATAATTATGGAAAATTAATAAACAAACTCTGGTCAGAGCCACTATGGCTGCTAATACATTAACTTGATCAGGTTGCTACATGGCCTTAAACACAAAGATGAATTTCAGTAGTCATTTCCATGTGTTAATATAATTTTTGGTAACGGTAGATCATTTATCTGGTTGATCTTGTTTCCCATGTGTCTAAATGTGAGTGGCAAGTGCGTGTTGTACTATATGTGGAAGGAGAAGGAGCTCCGCACCAAGGCCTTCAAGTATCAGTAGAAGGAATGGTGCAGGAGGAGAGGTATGTCTACTCTTGGGACTGTGGACCAACTTGGAGGGATAAGAACCTATACTGAGGTGATGGTCTGCTTTTATCCAGGGGGCAACCACAGTCCGAAGTGTATGATTCAAATGTTACGCCAATCCACATTTACTGTAACTGGGGGTGACAGAAGAAATATGGAAGGCAGAAAGTGAGCCATCACAAGCTGAGATAGAGAGTGGAGAGATCCCAAGGGGAGAGATTCCCATCAGGATGCAAGTTATTCAAGGAATCAGGGGGTTAGCAAAAGAAGAAGGGAGATGGGAGTAGTCAAAGGAGAAAAGTGTGAATGGGAGAACAGTTGGAAAAAGGAGAATGCAGCAAGAAGAGAGGTGACGGCTAGTGCAAGCTCTACATCAGAAACTCTATGAGGAGAGACTGAAAGAGTTACATATGTACACACTGGAGTAGAGGAGGTAGAGTGGGATTATTATGGAGACCTTCAAAATACCTCTTGGGGGTTAATAATGTACAGGAGGGAGATATGTTTTAGAGAAAAAGGTGTTGTGGAACAAAGGGTCTTGATATGAAGTTGGAAGGAGATAGATTCAGGAGAAATGTGAGGAAGTACTTCTTCACAGAAAGGGTGGTGGATTTCTGAAACAGCCTTCCATGGGAGGCAGTAGTGGTGAAACCAGTGTTGGTTTCAGAAATGCCTGGGACAGGTACAAAAGAATCCTTGGAGGAAGGAGTTGAGTGGAAGAGAATGTGCTATAGGGCAAGTTGGGTTTGCAGCAAAAGTGATCATAATTAAAAATGGGCAAACTAGTTGGGCCTAGCAGTCATTACCTGCTGTAAGTTTCTATGTTTATGCAAACCCCTCCCCATTTGGGAGATTATTAGTTCTGTTTGGCCCTCCCTGGGTTTTTGTGGCCTAATTCAACCCATTAGAAAAAAGGGTTAATTCTTATTCACACTCGGGTGTAGCCTCCCAGTGGTCAGGAGGTCACCATGAGTGCATGGGGGAAATAGCCCAGCAGTTTAGGCAAGAGTGGGATTTCCAGTTCAATAAGAAAGTGTCGAGGGATTGAGAGTGAGTCAGTGCTTGGAGGGGTCGATTGCCCGCACCAGCCCCCAGCCGGTGGCACTTGAGGGAACACAGAGGAAGAAGTTGAAGTCAGTAGCCATGAGTTGCACATTATTTTGGAAGGAAACTAAGGTTGAGAGGGGAGTCAGCAGCTGCAAGTCGCAGAGTGCCCTGGCAGCATGCGTCGATTCATGTAGAGACCCTGTGGACAAGGATGCAGCAGGGAGTGTAGTGTCCAGACAGCAAGCTGATTTGGAGCTCTTCAGGATGTCTCCCTCTTTTCAATTCAGGGACACTTGCTGCTAGTCCATGGAAAGAATGCATGGGTCATGAGGGAGCCCACAAATCCCCAAGCCACGAGGATTGTATGTTCTGATGGGGACCTGCTGAGTCAGTACAAAGGAAGAGAAAGATATGGGGATCATTGAGAGTTTGAGTGCCTATGAAGAATAATGGTATTTTTGGCACTGTGAACTGTCCTGGGACTTGTGTTGTCTTCAAACATTTGTGACCATAGTGGTCCCGAGTTATTGCTGCCATAAAGACCGTGCGACCTCCTTGGTCCAGGTAAAAACTGCTAGTATGGCCGTACCAGCCATGTGAAAGCTGAATGTGTTTTCTACTAATTCACTGATGCTCCCCAGAGCATTGTGTGAATAGGTTTAATGAATTTGGGATCCCTGTTGTTTCTTAAAGTATTATGTGGATATTCCATTATTTAAAGGAACTGTTTAATATACATTAACCTGTGGTTTTCATCCAGCAACAGTGAGGAAAAGGGACTCTGTGTGTGACATCTGGGCCTGGGTAAGGTGGCCACTGGAAGTTGTTTCTGCTGCTGTGGGTGCCCCCTTCCCACAGACATATTCCATCCATACCCCTAGACACAGAGAAGGAAGGCTACATTTCTATGTGTGACAGGTTATGTGATTCAAATAGTTAAGGCACACAGCTGTTCCAGTTTTGCATTCACACTGTTGGTTTACAGAGCAAGTTTAGATACAAATATGTGTGGTGATTATTGGGGGGAGAGGTAAGGAGATGCAGGCTTGATGAACAAACAAAACAAAAGAACGAAACAAATTAAATACCTGTGCCATATAATACTATGCACTCCATGAAGCTCAGCAGTGATGAACATTACATACATATTCTGTAGGTTACAGCCAGTGATTTCAATAATACACAGTTGTTATCCAAGCCATCGGCATCCAGTCAGTGCACATAGTAAGATTTATTTGTAAAAGTTTGGGAAATAATTTAAAGGTTTAAGTTGACAAGAGTCAAGAAAGTTATCACATTTGGTCAGCTTCACTTTTCAGCATTTCCCTGAATGTCAGATTACTAGAGAGAGAGAAAAAAAGAGAGAGAAGAAGAATGGTAAAGCATGGTTTTCCATCCAGTATCCTCTATGTACAGAGACACACACACACAAACACACAGAAGAGTAATCTGAATCTCAGCTGGAACAATGCACTCTCTTTACGAACTCACATAACAGTCCAGAAAACACACTGCACTTCGAGATGCAAGACAGAGGCTGAGTTCAATTCAAGTTATAATCCCAGAAGATTTATTGGTATAGCATCATACAAATTCAAATCACCTCACTTGTGGAGTAGGCAAACTCCCTAACAGACTGTCCCCAGTACTTCGACCAGGGCGTGGTCTTCCTCAAGGGGTGGGTTCTGCTTTGAGTGCCCTCCCTTTTATGGCCCACATTTCATTACCCAGGGGGGCCCCCTAAAGTTAGATATAATTAATGCATACATTTAAGTTGCTCTGGGAGGGTTTGAACATTTGACCTTAGAAATTTGACTTTTTAAATAACATTTCAAAAATAAAGTGTAGTACACAACTTTGGCAACACTGACGAAGGAGATAAAAAAAATTATTTCATATGCGACAATAGTAATAATTTTTATAACTAACATGTTGTTTTAGGTGTACACCTTACATATACTGTAATATTATAACACCTAAATTGATGGACCATCTCACTGGTCTTACATATAATGTAACAATCATAACAACATACTCATTATTTCATATTGAACCCAAAGCTGATAAGTCAGTTTATACAGTAATATTTCATCATACAATTCACTTGTCACAAACTTGGATTAAACAAGCCCAGGTAATCATCAAACACTCAAAAGAAACCAATCTGTTCAATATTTATAAATCTTTATTCTATGTTACAATTAAATAATTATAAACCAAACAATAAATTTGACATTACTTCATGTTTCATTTAAAAAAAAATGCATTTATAGAGACAGCAACTTTCTGTCCTATTACGAGATGTGTGGTCCATTATACTTCATTTTGACAGCTGGCCAGTACAGTGATCACTCCCATTTCAAATTCACCCCACTCCTTAAGGAAGATCACACCCTGGTCAAAATGCTGGGGACAGTCTGCTAGGAGTTTGCCTTCTCCACATGTGAGGTGATTTGAATTTGTTTGAATCTGTACTGATAAATCTTTTGGGATTATAACTTGAATTCAGCCTCTGTCTTGCATCTTGGAGTGCAGTGTGTTTTCTGGACTGTTATGTGAGGATTGGGACTAGCAATCCCTTCACTGCACCCAACTTCATTCAGCTGAGCATACAGAGGAATAGTAGTGGACTCATTACAAACTCAGGTTTTGATGAACAGGCTGTTGTGTAGTGCTGCTCGGCCATCTCTATGGCCGCTGCCTGCCTGAAGCTGAAAGCCCAGCCACCCTCCTGGTCCTCTCCCTTGAATACTCATCAAAGGTACTGCCGCTATCCTACCTTGTGGGGCCCTTCTAGCTTGGCGGCATCCAATTGGAGCAGCATTTCTTAGGCTGACTCTGATTGGTCTGCCTGCTTTCTCTACTCAATACTGATTGGTGTGCCTTTTCCATTACAGTTACATTGTTCTTTGTCTCTAGTTTAATCTCTTCTTCCCACTAAATCTCTCAGGTTGTGTGATAATTGCATTCATATGTTAAATGTACCTAAACGATGCTGTAAAACTGCTTACATTCCTGATGGAATTACACTGTCTAGCCTACTGCTTGAGTAGCCTGCACTTTCAGTGTTTTTGTTTAGAAGCATAGACTGCCTGTATTGTTTGATATGGATCTATCTTAAACCCTAATAGTACCACTAGAAATTTGCTTTAACTTGTTGCTCTGAAATCTAAGTCTAATTTTGCTCTCTGTTTCTGACCTCTGTTTCTCTCCCTGCTAATTCTCTGCACTTTGCACTTTTCCTCTCCCAACCCCCTCCCTTAGCTCTCTCATATAGCTTTCCCTCTTACTTAATTTAATTTTTGCTCTCTGACCTGAAACCCTACCCCCTCACTGCTTCCTCTCCCCTTTCTGGCATCTTCCCTCTCTCAGTCTATTGTCTCGCTCTAACCCCTCCCTGGCCATGCTGAGCACAGGCTTTTGTATAATCCCTTTCACCCCCACCCACCACTGACCATCTGCTGCCTGCTGCCCACCCCTTTGTCTACCAACTTGTATATTCATCTGGCCTTTCCTCGCCCTCTCTCCCCCCAGGGACAAGTGCCTGCATCCGGCCTTTCCTCGCCCTCTCTCCCCCCAGGGACAAGTGCCTGAGCAGCACCACAGGATCCATTGGCAGTGTGCTCGGCCATCTCTACAGCTGCCATCCACCTGAAGCTGAAAACCCAGCCACCCTTCTGGTCCTCTCCCTTGGATGCTCATCCAAGGTACTGTTGCTATCCTAACTTTTGGAGCCATTCTAGCTTGGTGGCATCTGATTGGAGTGGTGTTTCCTAGGTTATTCTGATTGGTCTGCCTGCTTTCTCTACCCAGTACTGATTTGTGCGCCTTTTCCATTATAGTTACACTGCCGTTTGTCTCTGTTTTACCCTCTTCTACCCACAAAATCTCTCAGGTTTTTCTCCCGCCCCCTCCCCCTCTCAGGCCTCCTTTAAGTACCCTATTGCTCCGCTCCCTTGTTTTATTTCCCCCCTGATTAGCTCTTTGATTCCCCTGCTCTCCACCTATTCTTGGCCAAGTCTGCAGAATCACCTACATATCATTGCCTGGTATACTTACAGACTATATCTCCTGATTATTGTTTCTCTCAATCACATACTGCGCACTCTTGGGTGTTCCCTCTAGCTCCATTCACTTTATTCTGATCACCCCCTTTCCCTAGTTCTTCCAAGGTGTTTCTACCATTTGTTTCAGTCTCTGGTACAGTCCTGGTTTATGCCCTTATTTCTAGATCTCACATCCTAATCCTAGGCTTATTTAAGCTAGAAGAAGGTATTAAGCCTGCTCCAGTTGTGGTTTGAGCTCTCATTTCTCTTCCTCCTGATGTCCACTAGATTTTTTTTTCACACATACTGTCATCCAAATCCCCAATTCCGTCCATAATGAAACTATACTTGCTACTGTTTTTTCTGGTGTTCATACTTGCATTGATCCACCTATCTATGCTTATAGTACCATGAGCCTCCTCGGCTATCGCAGATTTCCAGACCCATGACTTCTTATACTCGAACCTTCTGCTGATGCCCTCTCTCAAATGTGACCCTTCACTAATGCTATTACATAAGTTCTGGATCCAAATGATTGCCTATGCCCTAAAAAACTGTCACCTGCATATTCGTACCATATTGCCCTTCCTGCAATGCAAACTATGATATCTCCTCCTGCTCTCCCTGTTGCTTTCAGGTGATGTTCACTCTAACCCAGGGCCAGACAACATCTTGCCTACACCCTTTACCAATGCCAAAGGTTTTACTGTTGTGCACCATGATATTAGGAGCCTTGTGCACAACTTTGCTGAACTAGAATCCTGGGCATCTCCTTACAATCCTGACATCATCTGTCTCACTGAAACCTGGCTCAGATCTTCCACCCCTGACTCACAATGCTCCCTTTCTTCATACAACCTATTAAGATTTGACAGATCTGCCCCTAAAAGAGGGGGTGGTATGGCTATCTACTTCAAAGACCACCTCCATCTCTCCGCCATCTGCTCATGTCTGTTTACCCACTGTGAAGCACTACATGTTCTTCTCTTGCTCTGCTACAAAAAAATTACATATTGTATGTGCCTGCTTGCAACCCCCCCCCCACACACACACACGCACTAGAGGCCATACAGGACTTAATGAGCTGCTGGAACAAACCTTCTTCTTTCTGCCAGAAATGAGGTTCTAATACTTGGGGACCTTAACATTTACTGGCTGGGAACCTCTCAACTCTCATCTCTGACCAGCCTTCAAAGTTTCAATCTGCACCAGCTGATTGGTGACCATACCAGAACCACCCTAACCTTTAACTCTAGCACTCTGCTCGACTGGATAATGACTAACCACCCTGAAAATATAATCTCCTGGGGTATACTAGCTGATATCATCACTGACCACTCTTCTGCCTTTTGCATGTGACTTAGGCCACCTCCGTCCAAGCCGCATTTTATTATTTTCTAAAACTACTCTCACCTCGACCCACAAGCTTTCCTAATTTGATGTTGGTGCTATTGACTGGACTCCCCTTTTTAAATCTAGAGATGCACAGACTGCTCTAAATCACTTTCTTACTCACTTTCTTGCAGTACAGGACAAACACTGCCCTTTTGGACACCGTAGGGTAAAAAATCGGCCCACCCACTGGCTAAAATCTGACCTACTCTCCAAACTCCAGCAGAGGGACAAAGGATGGCTCCATAACAAAAGCTCTGGGTTACCACCTGACCTAAATACCTATAGATTCCTGGGAAATTCCTGTAAGAAGAAAATTAAAAGGGCCAAAAGGGCCTACTGTAAGGAGCTATTAACTAACTCCTATGGTGACTCTAAAAGATTCTGGTCCCACATAAAGTTCTTCCTTGGTTCCAACCCGGGCCCCTACCCCCAATGATATGACACTCAATGGCATGCACTGTAATAATTCCAGAACCATTACAAACTTTTTCAATACTCAGTTCTCTAACCTTACTAATTACACCTCCTCCTTCCCTGTCTAATCAAACCTAATCCCACCACCTGATGCATCGGGGCCAAAATTCTTTTTCAAGTCAGTCTCAAATCACGATGTGTTAAGATTGCTCAATGACATCTCAGACTTTGCTGCAGCTGGGTCTGACAGTCTCGAACCTAAGCTCCTAAAACTTGCTGCTTCCTTGATAGCTGCACCTCTTGCCAAGATTTTCACACTCTCCCTGTGCCAGAGTCTCATCCCTGACATTTGGGAGACTGCTAAGATTACCCCGGTTTTCAAAAAAAGGTGACTGTAAAGATCCCTCTAACTATAGCCCCATAGCCATCTTGTCAGTTCTTAGTAAAATTCTTGACAAACTTGTAGTCACTAAAACTATTGCCTTTCTTCAGCAATTCAACCTTTTAACTGCTGCCCAGCATGATTTCTGTAAGGGTCATAGTACCACTACTGCCCTACTCAAGTTTACATCCGATGCCCCACTGGCCATGGACTCTGGCTTCCTCTCTGGGGCCATTTTCATTGACATGATTAAGGTGTTGACTTAGCTGACCACCCCATTCTCCTAACAACTCTTAAATCACTAGGCTTTTCACCTAATGTTGTTAGGTGGTATGGCAGCTACCTAGCTGGACAGGACTCAGACAGTAAAATGTAGCTCTACCTTCTCAGACAAAGCTTCCATAAATATTGGAGTGCCGTAAGAGTCCCTCTTAGGTCCCCTGCTTTTTTCCATGTTTATAAACAATATCACCTCTAACCTCTTTCACACTGACTCCCTGTTAAATGCGGATGACATTGTTCTGTACACAAGTGTGGTGAATATAGAAGACATAAACCTACGTCTCTCCCTGGACTTTCTACTCATTCAACAAAGGCTGCTGAGTCATAAGCTTGTCTTAAATGAAGCAAGCCATGCTATTTGGTAACAGTACAAAATTAAAACACTCCCAGCCTAATTTCAAAGTTTCCTCCACAAACTGTGCATCTGTTTGGGTGGTGAACTCATTTAAATACTTGGGTATCACCCTTGATCCAACTTTAAATGTCAATCTCCATATTCAGCAGACTTGCAAACTGGCAAACATGGAACTTGGTATTGCTTACCATACTAGCTATGTGCTCACCCCACCTGCAAGGCTTGCCACAGCTCATGGCATACTCCTTCCATCGCTCACCTATGGTGTTGCAACCTATACCTCTGCTGGTAAATCAATCTTTCAGAGATGGGATGTTACCTATCCTCCTCTCCTAGGCTGAAACACCACTGCCTCCTCTACTCTGATCTGGGTTGGCTTTCTCCTTCTGCATTGAGAGCTTATGCTTATGGCTTGATCATAGGCAACATCATCAGATCCATAAAACCCAAGCTTCTAGCGGGTCTATTTCTAACCCAGTCATCCAGCTATGGTCTTAGTTCTGCCAAAAATGCTCCAGTCCATATCCCCAGGCACCTTACTTCCAAAGGTGCTAGTGCTTTTGCCTGTCATGCCCCCCGATTCTGGAACTCTCTCCCTCTAAGCACATGCTTAGCATCATCTCATGCCTCTTTTAAAAAAATGTAACATACATATTTTGTAGATTCCTGCTTATGCTCCTGTTTCAAACCACCCTAGCCCTCTTGTCCTCTCTCTAACCACTGCACCTCCAGAATTTTTTTGTTTTGACACGCATCAATGTTTAGCTTTTTCTTCCTTCTACCTGTTTCCTACTTACTTTTACTGATGAACCTTATCTCTTCCAGACCCCTATGTTCCAATGCTATCCAACTTTTCCTCTCTCATTTAATCCCCTATCCCTATCCTTGCTAACTTTCTTATATCCATCTTGTATTGACTGCTATATTCCTACTGTTCATCTATGTATAATCCTCCCAGATTTTATGGAATGTGCACTTATGACCTAAGTAAATGTATTTCACTTTCTGGTAATTTTATTTTTTATTTTATTTTAATTTTTATCTTAATTTTTATTTTAATTAAAATTTTATTTTTGACATTGTTATGCATTTTGCCTTGCCAGTTGTGTAACCTCCAGCCTGTACTGCATTCCTATGTTTGAAAATTGTCAACTTATGTTTTGTAATTGTTATCCTAATGTTTCTGTTGTGTACCCTCCCAGGTCGGGCCTGAAAATAGTCATTGCTATGATTAGTGCACCTACCCAGTCATCAAAAACTAAGTAAATACATTTAGAAGTGTGGGGTCTTCAAGAACTACAATTTTCCCAACCCCCACAGGCTGGATATCTGGGGGCCACCTAGGCCCACAGAAGTTATCAGGTTTTACATGCATTTGGGTGTATTTTGAGGGTCATTTTTGATGCTATTTGGCTTCTTTTAAATCATTATTTGACTTGTTACAACCAACCAATATCACTATCAAGCTTACTACTTTTTATTTCCTTTAAAAAAAATTGTCAAAACTAAAGTAAAAAAAAATCCCATTCCAGCCACCCTTTAAACACCTGACTATATATTACTTTTTTTGAGTACAGGCAGCTATTACTGCAGTAGGCATTGCACTTATTACCTTGCAACCTGAACAGCAGACTTTACCACCCCCAACAGTGCACCACACAGTCAGACATACCTGTACAAGACAGTGAGAAAGGTGCACAAAACACTAGCCTGGATGTGCATGTATCTGTCACACAGCAGACACTTACACAGACCATCCATGCCAGAGAATAGAAATGATACACAGGACCCACTGAAGGGTCCCTCAAGGCCCAACATTGACAAAGGCTGTATACCAGGTCATGATTGCTTTATCTGCATGTACCCTGAACTGGGACAGTTGGAGCAGGGAAGGTAAGGCTCAGCAGGGACAGCTGCATGAAATACAGGGCATATAGAATGACATCACAGCCCACAGCCTTACATACAGCAAGGGTTCTGCAACCAGTGTGAGACCTCGGACAATGGCATGACCATAACTGTCACTGTTCTACAGCAGGATGATGTTTCCCATTCATATCAAGTACATGGCAGCCAACCACCATATCCCCATATGTCATACAGCGGAACCACAACACCATCAAGAACTCTGGCACAACCCACACATGACAGCCAACCTGCAGGGATGCACATCCAGCTGTAATAGATGATAACCTAATGCCAAGTAGTATCTTTATTTTACTTGGTTTCTTAGTTTATTTTACTGCTGGAGTGCAGGGTCCTTTGGACCCTATGCTCCCATCCCTCCATAGATATGTATATGTACAGTATGTAGCTGTGGAAGCACATGGCCCTTCAGGGCCTGTGCTTCCATTTACAGGACAACAGTGACCAAATTTTCAGTATAGCCACCTTATAACCCAATCTCATGTACCCGGTACAGACAATTTTTGAAACATCACCAAAATGTAATTCTGCACAACTTTAATGCCATTTAGCACCATAAGTGCAGAAACACATTTTGGCCAGGATTTGAAACATGTCAGTGGTGACATACATGAGGTGGGGTAATAAGAAGGCTATGTTGTAATTCTGGGGTCAAAATATTTAATATTTTAAAGCTACGAGCGGGTGTAGCAAAACTGCAACGATTGGCCATAACTTTGGTATTTGTTCATATTTTGACCCCACATTTTCAATATAGTCTTCTTATGACCCCACCTCATAAACTCCATAGGTGAAAATGTTCAAATCCATGCCAAAATGCCATTATGTGCCACAGGTGTGAAAATACATTTCAGACAGGTAACGAAAAATGACAGCTGTACTGATCATGAGGTGGTGTGAAAAAATGACTACAGTATATTGAACATTTGGGGGCAGATATTCAGCACTTAGCCCTGGGACAAAATTATCACTGTACAGCATGCAGAATTAGCCCAGAACCATTTGCATGCTATATTCAGAGGAATAGCCCTGTGGCTAAATTAGTTGAATGTAGCATGCAAATGAAGCTGTGCAAATAAGGCTGAGAATGCATTGCAAAAAATAACCAGGCAAATAAGACAGCTCTGAATATAGTAGCCAGGAAGGCCAAACTGCAGCAGCAGCCCAGTGCACACAGAGATGGAATAAGGCAGAGCTGGGTAGGTAGCCAATATGGGTGATTGCAATGATGTGCACAACAGCTGCAAACAACATTGCAGGCCAAACATAGCAGAGCTGTGCTATGGCTTTGACAGGTTTGCCAGGGGATAACTCATTTGCCTGGCACTAACACAGCTGCGTGGCATTAACACATTGACCCGGCGTTAAATCTTGCTATATTCAAAGCTCCTATGCAAGTGAGCCTACTTGGGCAATCCGTGGACAAACAGTCACATTAGCATTTCATCCTCACCTGCTTTTCTAGAAGGGGACAGGATCAGATCTCTTACAGTACAGTAGCTTCTTCTTGTTTCTACATTATTTCTTGTGGATTCTACTTGGTAGAAGGTTATTTCTTTTCTTTCTTACTACTTCTAAGGGGCTAGCAGGGTATTGTTTAGGGCTGTTGGAATTTTGAAACCTGTTTTGGTAGCTATAAGTGGGCTCATTTGTTTGATGTTTCACTGTGTAGTAGGCTGCATTTGTAGATGCCTATTTCTTCTGATTTAAAACCTATTTGGTGTGATTTAACTGGGGCTGTTCCTTTGAATTGGAGACCTATATCTTCTAATTTCAAGCCTATTTTGATGTGTTGTTGGTGAAGCTGTTTGAATTAGAGTAGTGTTTCTTTTGGTAGCAACCCTATTTTGGGGGCTTTAAGTAGAATTGTGATTCATTTTTGCTGGCTTCACTAGCTGCAAAGTTTAGTGCAGAGTGGTGGTAGGGTGCTAATGGTCTGACCAGGGGACTCAGCTACCTGATTGTTTCTGGAAGACTTGGGCTGGTCCCACTCACCCCACCCACCCCTGGTCCATTATTTCCTTTATACCAGGGGTTCTGACATCACTTCCTCAAATGGGCAAAGGATATGCACCTGTCATAGCAGAAGCAGACATCCTGGAAAGGAGCAGCAGCAAGTGAAGAGGTGACTTCTATCTCAGTGGAAGGGAAGTAACTGCAAATCTAGGAGCTTTCATTGTTACTTCTTTGCATTGCTATTGCATTGGGGAAAGGAGGAGTAGGAATTTGAAGAAGGTTGTTCAATAGCTACTTAAAGTCTCTTTTTGAGTGTGGATAGAAAGGATAGGAATATAAAAAGCAGTTGCTCAATCTATCTAAATATGTACAACAAAGGGGGTAAGGGAAATTAAGAAAATAATGTTTTGCACTGATAGAGGGAGAGAGGGGAGACTTGGGGGAGTGTTTGGTATCCTGCATCTGGAAAGGTGGGGGGTCGCTGGTGGGCAATGCCAGCAATGGGTAGAGTGGTAGGCTGCAACAACTGCGGTGCACCAATCTTTCTAAAAATTGCCTGGAGTGTGGGAGGATGTTTAGTACACTACCACATAGAGAAACTTAGAAAGGAGATCAAGGGTCTACAGGAGGAACTAAGACAGGCAAGGCAGATTGGGGGTGGGTTTAGCCCAATACTGGAGGGAGGAAGAAGAGGAGATGAGGGAGGGCGATTTAAGCCAACAGTGGTGAGGAGAGGGTCAGAAGAAGGGAAGCAGAGACAAAGGGGCCCAGGCCAGGAAGAATGACTGCTGGAGAAACCAGGTCAGGAGACAAAAGACAAATGGAAGGAGGACATAGGGACTTGTGAGGGGAGGCGAAGAAATGGAAAAAGTCATGGAGTGGAAAAGAGAGAACAGGTTACTATGAAGAGAGAGGTAGCGGGCATTTGTGAAGGGTCTTTAGAAAATAGTTTTGCACTGCTAGAGAGGAAGAAGGTGGAGGAGGGAAATTATGAAATTAGAGGAGTAATTGATAAATGCCAGGACCAAACTGGAGCGGGGGGCGGGGAGTTCTGCTGGGAGAATTGCAACGGGGCAAAAGGGGGAAATAATGTGCAGGAGGAAGAAGAGGAGGAGCTGGAAATGAGAGAAGGAGATGAATGCAAGCAAGCAGGGAGTAAGAGTGGTGGAATCTTAGTGCTGGGGGACTCAATACTAAGAGGAGTCAGGTGGGGTAGCAAGGGGGAGAGACATAGTCACATTTGGGTGGAGGCCATGCCAGGAATGACAGCGGAAAGGGTGGGACAATCTGTTCTGAAATATGCTAGAAGCGGTAGGGACAAGCTTCATTTAATTAAACATCTTGGGATGAACAACCTGGCTGACAAGACAGTAGATATAGTACAGAGGAGGTTTGAGGAACTAGTACAATTATGTGAGGGGCAGGAAGATCAGTAACTTTTTCAGAGATACTTCCAGTGCCCAAGGCAAGCACAACAAGAAAGCTGAGAATAGAGGAATTTAATGGATGGCTAAGAAGCTGGTGTTGTGCTAAAGGGTATGGGCTGTTGGGGGGGTTGGGAGAGACCTGGGAGGACAGTAGTCTCTATGCCAAGGACAGACAACACTTGAGTGAGGAGGGAAAGAAAGTGTTAAAACAGAGGATGGAGGAGTACAAAGAGGAAGTTGGGAATTTAAACAGGAGTGGCTGTGGCAATTGGCCAAGAGATATGCAGAGACCACAGGTTGGGAAACCATATGAGCTTACATCCCATAACAATGACAAAGAACAAATGGCAAGTACTACTGGTGATGCTAGTAAAGGAGGGCAGGATGGGAGGGGGGAAGGGTGGAAGGTGGTTACCCTTATTGCTGGAAGCCTTGGGAGGAAAACTGCAGAGTTACAGGTGCTCATGACAGAGGGAGAGGTGGACATTGCAGCCATCACAGAAACGTGGGCCACCCAATACAATGACTGGGACCTGTCTGTACCAGGGCACAGGTTATTTCATAGGGACAGGGTGATTGGGAAAAGAGGGGGTCTGGCCTATATGTGAAGGAAGGACTGAAGTGTGTCAGGGAGGAAGGGGAGGAGGGTAGTACGGAGTCACTTTGGATGCAAATCCAGGATTCCCAGAATAGGATTCTTAGAATGGGACTGGAGTACAGGCCACCATCTCAGATGGAGGAGTTAGACAGGGAACTAGTGGGACATATCAGGAGGATTTGCGAGAAGGGTAGTGTGGTGATTGTGGGGGACTTCAACATGCCAGGAATGGACTGGAGTACCCCAACAAGCAGGAACAGAAGGGAGCAAGTACTGCTGGATGCCTTCCAGGACAACTTCCTGCTGCAAATGGTCAGTGAACCAACCAGGTTAGAGAATACCCTTGACCTTGTGCTGACAAATGGGGACTTTGTGAGAGAACTTACAGTGGAGGAACCGCTGTCAGGGAGTGACCACCACTCAGTATGGCTCACATTGGATATGGGCAAGGAAGGAGTGGAATCTGGCACAAGAGTGCTGGACTTCAGGAGGGCTGACTTTGGGAGGATGGGGAAAGTGATAAAAGGGTACCTGGCCAGAATTCAATCTAGTATCGACACTAACCAGAGGTGGGAGCTCATAAAGCTGGGGATAGTGGAGGCAACCAAAACCTGCTGCAAGGCCCAGAGCAAGAAGGCTAGGGCTAAGAAACCAAGCTGGTTGAGCAAGAAGGTCATGGAAAAGGTAAGTAGGAAAACAGCTACCTTTAGGAAGTACAAAAAAAACAGGGAGGGGGGACAGGGAGGAGTACTTGACGGAATCGAAGGAGGTGACAAGGGCAGTAAGGGGAGCCAAAGCATCTACAGAACTCAGGCTGGCACAAGGCATTAAGAAGGGGAAGAAGGACTTCTTTAGGTACATCAGGGAGAAAAGGAGCTGTTAGGACCATATAGTAAGGATTAGGAAGGAGGGGGGTTGGGTGGAAGCAGGGTGCGATAAGGCAGAAGCACTAAATGAGTACTTCTGCTCAGTATTTACTAAAGAGAAGAGGGGGTGACACCCAAGGGGGGAGAAATGGTAGAAATGGGGGGAAGGGGTGACAGATGGGGAAATCATGGAGGGCAGAGTTTGGGAGGGTTTGAAGGCACTGAGGGTGCACAAGGCTCCAGGCCCAGATGGCATCCACCCCAGGGTACTTGCAGAACCTTTGGCAGACCTATTTAATGCCTCACTACATTCAGGGTGTGTACCTCAGGACTAGAGGATGGCTCATGTGGTGCCACATGGAAGGCTGGGAAGTAAGTTAGTAGGCACAGGGGCAGGTGAAAAGCTGGTGAGATGGGGTAGGAAACTGGCTTCAGGGAAGGCAACAGAGGGTGGTGGTGGGTGGGGAGCTCTCACACCCAAGGGTAGTGATGAGCGGTGTTCCACAGGGCTCAGTGTTGGACCAGTATTGTTTGGGATATTCATTGCAGACATATCAAGGGACATCAAGAGCAAGATCAGTCTGTTTGCTGATGATACCAAGGTAGGAGCGGTGGTGGATGACCTAGGGGGATGGCAGGGGTTGCAGGATGATCTGGCAAAGCTTGAAACCTGGTCAGACACCTGGCAACTGGGGTTTAATGCCAAAAAGTGCAAGGTGCTGCATTTTGGGATGAAGAACCCAAAGAGGAGTTACCAACTGGGAGAGTGCAGCTAGCCCAGACAGAGGAGGAGGAGGAGGAGGAGGAGGAGGAGAAGGATCTGGGGGTGCTTATTAAAGGGTCAATGAACAACTCAGCACAATGTAGGAAGGCAGCTGCAAAGGCCAACAAAATGCTGGGTTGTACTGCAAGGGGTATATCCTCGAGGAGGGAGGAGGTGATTCTGCCACTGTATAGGTCATTAGTTAGACTGCACCTGGAGTACTGCATGCAGTACTGGTGCCGTATCTGAAGAGGGACATTAAGTTACTGGAGGGGGTGCAGCGCAGGCGACAAAGATGATCAAGGGGCTGGGGTACTTACCATACGAGAGGTGGCTGAGGGAGTTGAACATGTACTCACTGGAGGAGAGGAGGGACAGGGGGACATGATTGAAACCTTTAAGTACATGAAAGAAATAAACAAGACAGGTACAGAGGGGTTGTTCAAAGTAAGGGAGGGGAGGGACACCAAGGACCATGATATGAGACTGGAGGGAGGAAGGTTCAGGAGAGAGATGAGGAGACACTTTTTTACAGAGAGGGTGGTGGCTGGGTGGAATGTGTTACCAGCAGAAGTGGTATCCAGTAGAACCATGGACAGCTTCAAAAGGGGATGGGACAGGTCAAGGGGGAGGGTTAATGAAGGCGAATGGTGAAAGGGAGGTGCAGCTGCAGAATAAGAGGTGCTACCTGCACATTCGAGCAGACCTGATAGACCTCTAGGCCTTTATCTGCTGGCAAATTTTGTATGTTCGTATGTTTGTATTACTATGTAGATTGCCTGGCACTACTGCATGGTGCACACAGATCCACCTGTATGTTTGACTGGAACTACAGGTCTGTAGCTGCAGGCTGGGTGTACTTACAGCTCCACCTGTATGTCAGACATGATAAACAGTTCAGTAGCTGCAAGCTGGGCTTGGACACAGATGCACAGACTATTGTGGCTAAGGGGACTGGCACCACAGGAACAGGTGGTCGTGCTGCATGCCATAGGTATATTGTTATTCATGCTACAGTGTATATGGCACAGTACAGAACCATAGTAGCTGGTATTGTGAGGGACACAGCAATGCCTACAGTGTGTCAGGCAACAATACCTGCTGCTACTCACACAGTGATATGCATAGCTGGTATGTGTGTGTTCTGACAGTTGACACCACAGTAATACTGTCCTGTGACCTATATACACTGTGCCAGTGGTGTGGGATTCCCACACTAACATACACATGTCTGGCCATGTGTGACAGGGAGCCTGGACAGGTGTGCTGTATATACCCTGGGGGGGGCAGACACATACTATCATACAGGTACACTGATGTGAGGGGCATTCCTGTCACTGGCACATGTGCACTGTGTGGACAGCCCCAGCCAGATTGCAGCACCTACTACGTGGTGCAGCTTGGCCACCTGTACACCCTCCCATCAGCATCCTCCATTCCACCAATGCTGCATGTGTATGCTGGATTGTGGTGGTGTACCACTATGTGGGGACTAGACATGTGTGCGCAGCATGCCTCTTCCATGACATATAGAGTGGCCCAGGGTGTCCATCTGCCTCTCTGTCTCCTCATTGGCTGCAGTCATCGGGTGTACCATGATGCTGTTGTTGCTTATGGCCATGTTGCCTGTTGCTGCTGTGTCCACACTTCCATCCTTGTTTTGCCCAGAGTTAAGACTACCTTTTTCTGGGTGGTAATATGCACAATGCAAAATGTCACACAAAGTCTCACAAACACACTTTGCGCAGCGCTAAAACACTGAATATAGCAAAACGCCTATATTCATGTACATGCCTCTTCTCTTTACACTGTGCATACATTATAATTTTGTCCAGTGCTAATGCAGTTTGCCAGTGCTATTTGGTATTTTAAATAAGGCCAGATAATAATTATAAAATAAGAAAGAAAGACCTAGGGGTCATGGTGGATGCATGTACGAATAACTCTGAGCATTGCGGGAGAGCAGCTAGCAAAGTAAACAAGATGTTGGGATGCATCATAAGGGGGGGTCACCTCTAGGAGCAGGGAAGTGATACTGCCGCTGTACAATGGACTGGTTAGACCACACCTTGAGTACTGTGTACAATACTGGAGACCACACTTGAAGAGGGCCATACAGCTCCTGGACAGGGTACAGAAGAGGGTTACCAAGATGATACGAGGACTGGGGGATTTGACATATGAGGACAGACTTGAGGAGCTTGGCCTGTTTTCATTTGAGAAGAGGAGAGACGAGGGGGACATGATTGAGGTCTTTAAGTACCTCAAGGGAATAAGTCGGTAAACAGGGAAGACATCTTCAAACTAAAGGAGGGAGGTATCACCAGAGGACATGGTTTGAAATTGGAAGGTGGAAGGATGGGGGGGAAGAGGAGGAGGAGGTTTTTCGCTGAGAGGGTGGTGGTTCCATGGAATGCACTTCCTGGAGAGCTGGTTCAGATTTCCACAGTTGAGGGCTTCAAAAGAGGGTGGGACAGAAACAGAAAGGGGATGTATCAGATGAGGGCCTGGCCCAGAGGGTGAGGAGGGATGACAGGGGTTTCTGGTACACAAGGGGTGGGGAGGGCCCTGGTTCCCAACATGGGATCTGAGGTTCGAGCAGACTCAATAGACCATAAGGCCTATTCTGCTGACAATTAGTATGTTAGTACATGACTGGGACCTGAACCTGGAGGGTTACACTATGTTCAGGAAGGACAGGGGGGGAGGGAAGGGGAGGAGGGGTAGCAATGATAGTCAGAAACTGCATCAGCATAGGGGGAGTAGAGGAGGCGGAGGGAACCGTGGAAGCGATTTGGGTCACCTTGATAACAAGAGGGGGCAAGAGAGTAAAAATAGGAGTGGTGTATAGACCCCCTGCCCTGGTGGAGGAGCTGGAGGAGAGTCTGGTGGCAGATGTTGGGAGACACTGCAGACTGGGCAGAGGAACGGTGGTGGTGTTGGGGGACTTAAACATGCCAGGAACAGACTGGGAGACTATGACATCTTCTGTGACCAGGGAACAGAGGTTGTTGGGTGTCTTTCAAGATGCGTTCCTAACTCAGCAGGTGGGGGAACTGACCAGGGAGGCGCGGGTACTGGATGTGGTCCTGGCAGACAGTGACCAGATTAGGGGCCTGGAGGTAAGAGACCCATTGGCAGGGAGTGACCATGCCACAGTCTGGTTCTGCCTGGACCTAGGAGGGCTAGAAGGCTGCACAAAGACGGAGGTAACTGACTTCAGGGGAACGGATTTTAAGGAAATGGGAAGGATCCTTAAGGAGCATTTGGATGTGATTGGGTCAGACATGGACACTGATAGTAGGTGAGAAATCATCAGGAGAGGGGTGCAAGATGCTACCAGCACCTGTGCAAGAGTAAGACAAAAATGCGGTAGGGCCCGAAAACCCTGCTGGTGGACCAGGGAGGTCCAGGAGGTGGTGCTGGGAAAGAAGGCAGCCTATAGGCAATTCAAGTGCTCAAGGAGTGAAAGGGACTAGGGAGGTGAGCTGATGGCTAGAAGGGCCACTAGGGTGGTGAGAGGGCGGCTAAGGCAAGGAAGGAGCAGAACCTGGCCATGGAAATTAGGGAGAGGAACAAGGGTTCTTTAGATACATTGAGGAAAAATGAAGAGGTGAAGTGGCAGATTAGCAGGATTAAATCAGGAGAAAGAAGGAGCTACCAGGGCCGGGGAGCAGGCTGAGGTACTAAATGAGTACTTCACCTCAGTTTTCACCAAGGAAAATGGGGTGCTGCATCAACATGGGAGGAGACAGAGATACTGAGGAGGGGACCACTGATCGGGCGGGTCTGGGGAGGGGAGGCATCACTGGCAGGAGGGAGGGCTAAGCAGGGAGAGAGGAACTGGAAGTGGAAATCACAGCAGAGAGAGTGAGGGAAGCCCTCAGCTCCCTTAAGACGGAGAAAGCACCAGGGCCAGATAAATTACATCCCAGAGTGCTGAAGGAACTTGCGGATGTCCTGGCGAATCCCCTGGCCAAGCTTTTCACCATCTCTCTGAGGACAGGGTGGGTGCCCCAGGACTGGAAGGTGGCACATATAGTGCCTATCCACAAGGGGGGGATCAAGGGAGGTGGCAGGAAACTACAGGCCTGTCAGCCTGACATCGGTGGTGGGCAAGGTGATGGAGGGCATTGTCAAGGAGAGGCTGGGGGGGGAACTGGAAAAGTCAGGGTGCCTGGACGATAGACAGCATGGATTCAGACAAACCTTGTGGAGTTCTATGACTGGGTGACGAGTGCCTTGGACCTGGGTAGACCAGTGGACGTCCTCTTTCTAGACTTCAGCAAGGCATTTGACTGTCCCT
The DNA here is from genome assembly GCA_016271365.2 of Neoceratodus forsteri. NCBI lineage: Eukaryota > Metazoa > Chordata > Ceratodontiformes > Ceratodontidae > Neoceratodus > Neoceratodus forsteri. Next base: position 1,039,228,187 of record CM057453.1, read on the forward strand.
CATGTGGGCCTGTTGGATAAGCTGGGAGAAATGGGGGTGGGGAACCAGATGATCAGATGGATAGGCAATTGACTCCAGGATTAGACCCAGAGGGTCATAGTTGGCAGAATAGTCTCATCCCCAAAGAGGGTCATTAGTGGGGTCCCACAGGGATCAGTCCTTGGGCCCCTCCTGTTCAATGCCTATGTCTCTGACATAAGGACAGGAATCAGGAGTGAGATGAGTCTCTTTGCGGATGACTCAAAACTGGGGGCGGTGGTGGATGGGGAGATGGGGAGGGTGGCCCTACAGGGTGATCTGGAGGCTCTGGAAAGATGGTCTAGAAAGTGGAAGCTAAGGTTCAATGCAGGGAAATGCAAGGTACTCCACCTGGGGGCCAGAAACCCGGGCCAAGTGTACACCCTGGGGGGGGGAATGCTATAAGTCTCGATGGCTGAGAGGGACCTGGGGGTGGTGATGGATGTCAAGATGAACAACTCGGAGACTTGTAGAAGGGCAGCAGCCAAGGCCAACAGGATGCTGGGATGTATCGCTAGGGGAATCACCTCCAGAAGGAGGGAAGTGATACTCCCTCTGTATAACTGCTTGGAGAGGCCACACCTTGAGTACTGCATGCAGTTTTGGAGGCCACACTTAAAGAGGGACATTAAACTCCTGGAGAGGGTCCAGAGGAGGGCAACCAAAATGATTTGGGGATTGGGGGACAGGACCTATGAGGAGAGGCTCGAAGAGCTAAATATGTACACATTGGAAGAGAGAAGGGACCGGGGGGACATGATAGAGGTCTTCAAGTACGTGAAGAGGGTAAATAGGGGAGGAACAGTCAGGGTGCTTCGAAGGAAGGAGGAGGGGACCACTAGAGGGCATGGGTGGAAGCTGGAGGGGGGAAGATTCAGGGGAGAAATGAGGAGGTGCTACTTCACTGAGAGGGTGGTGGAGCCATGGAATGCACTGCCTAGGAGGCTAGTGGAGGCAGAGACTTTGGAGGGGTTCAAGAGGGGGTGGGACAGGTACAGGGGAAGGGTTCTGGAAGCAAAATCCAATGTAGCAAGAATATCCGGAACTGGGAAGGGAGAAGCCAGAGAAGGCGAGGGGGGGCAGCAAGGTCAGCACCCAGGGTGGGGGCTGACCAATCGAGCAGACTCGAAAGACCATTAGGCCTATTCTGCTGGCATTTTAGTATGTAGTATGACTACAGGGGACCCACGCAAACCTGGTGCAAATGTGGTGAAAATGGTTTGCATCTGGTACAATGTTTAGAATATCTAGCCCTTGGAGTCAAAATATTGAAAATTACCAAAGTTATGCAAGTGCACAGATTAATTTCAACAATCACTCATAAGTTGGTCATTTTTTTTTAATTTTTACTAACATTTTCAACATGGCCTTTTTGGGACCCCACCTCATGAACACTGGTGGTGAAATTTAATTATTCGGTCCCCAAAGGGTGACTTCGTGCAATGACCATGAAATCACATTCTGGGCCTGATTAACAAAACAACAGTGACAGTGTTCATGAGGTAGGGTCCCAAAAAGGCCATGCTGAAAATGTGGTGAAAAAATTCAAAAAAGTGCCAAAGATTGCAATAGGAGTTCAAAAAGTCATTGAAATACATTAGACAGGACTTACCTTTATTCCTCAGTTTGCTGTTCAACTTTGTGCAGACTTGTCTCGGTCCACAGAAGATGACATCCTATGACCTCCAGCGGTAAGTACAGGCTAAGGGTGGGGTGGGTGGTGGATGCTAAATGGGAGGGTTGGGATGGGGAAGGAAATGGCGGGGATGAATAGGGGCATTTTTGTTTCAGGAAAACAAGAAAAAAAAATTTGTCAGGGGACTGTTTTCCTTTTTCACAGGACAATAGTTAAAAAAATATTTTGGGACACTGGGGGCCCAGTGTCCCACACTACTGGGGGGCATATAAAGTCAACACAGGGATTGGGCACCTCTATGTCAGCAGTATAAAATAAACATTGGGCTCCTGGGTGGGAGGTGGAGGATGAGGGATGGCGATTGGAGGCTGGGGGTGCCACAATACACTAAGGACAGCGATCATAGGGTGAGGAGTACCACAACAAACCAGGAACAGCAATTTGAGAGTGAGGGGAGCCACTAGACACTAACAAAAAGGGCAGCTCAGTGCAGAATCTGCAACTGCAGAAGTCAAGAAGATCCCTCTTTTCTCATACTGTACAGAAAAAAGGGGGGGAAGCACTCATCTCACTAAGCTGGGTACCTGGGATTTTGGGTACCCAGAAAACATACTTGTGGCTATAATGTAATAAACAAACATCAGAATCTAGCTAAACGGATCCTCTTCAGCTAGGTTCTAATGTTTGTTTTTAAAAATCCCAGAATTATTAACTATTTTCCAGGCTTGCTAGTTCATGAAAAAAATCAACAAGATGGTGGTTGGCATGGCACCAAAAATGTTTGGCGCCCTGTCAAATCAGTGGTGTGAAAGCAAAAACCAGGCATTTGCAACCAGGAATTTGTGACATAAAAAGAGAAAAACATTTTTTTTAAAAACCCCTACTGCCCATGCGCATGATGGAAAACACTACTAACATATGAACATATGAAATTTGCCAACAGATAAAGGCCTAGAGGTCCATCAGGTCTCCTCAAATGTGCAGCTAGCACCCTTTATTCTGCAGCTGCGCCTCCCTTCCACCCTTCCCCTCCATTGACACTTCCCCTTGCCCTGTCCCAGCCCCTTGTGAAGCAGTCCACTGTTCTACTGGATACCACTTTTGCTGGTAACGCATTCCACCCAGCTACCACCCTCTCTGTAAGAAAGTGTCTCTTCATCTCCCTCCAGAACCTTTCTCCCTCCAGTCTCATATCATGGCCTTGGGTGTCCCTCCCCTTCCTTATTTTGAACAGCCCTGCTGTACATGTCTTGTTTATTCCTTTCATGTAATTAAAGGTTTCAATCATGTCTCCCCATCCCTGCTGTCCTCTAGCGAGTACATATTCAACTCCCCCAGCCTTCTCTCATACGATAAGTCCCCCAGCCCCTTGATCATCTTTGTCACCCTGCGCTGCACACCCTCCAGTAACTTAATGTCCTTCTTCAGATACGGGCACCAGTACTGCATGCAGTACTCCAGGTGCAGTCTAACTAATGACCTATACAGTGGCACAATCAGCTCCTCCCTCCTCGAGGATATACCCCTTGCAATGCAACCCAGCATTTTGCTGGCCTTTACTGCTGCCTTCCTACATTGTGCTGAATTGTTCATTGACCCTGTAATGAGCACCCCCAGACCCTTCTCCTCCTCTGGGCTACCTGCATTCCCCCCAGCTGGTAACTCCTCTTTGGGTTCATCTCCCCAAAATGCAGTGCCTTGCACTTTTTCACATTAAACCCCAGTTGCCAGGTGTCTGACCAGGTTTACAGCTTTGCCAGACCATCCTACAACTCCTGCCATCCCCCTAGGTTGTCCACCACTGCTCCCATCTTGGTATCATCAGCAAACAGTCTGATCTTGCTCATGACATCCAAAGATATGTCTGCAATGAATATCCCAAACAACATTGGTCCCAACACTGAGCCCTGTGGAACACCACTCATCACTACCCTAGGGGATGAGAGCTCCCCACTCACCACCACCCTTTGTTGCCTTTCCTGAAGCCAGTTCCCTACCCATCTCACCAGCTTTGCACCTGCTCTGTGCCTTCTAACTTACTTCTCAGCCTCCCATGTGGAACTGAGTTGAATGCCTTACTGAAGTCCAGATACAGGACATCCACTGCATTGCCCCTGTCCAATTGCCTTGTTACCCAGTCATAAAACTCCACCAGGTTGGATTGGCAGGATCTGCCATGTATGAAGCTATGCTGCCTGCTGTCCTGTAGTCCTTTGGCCTCCAGAAGGATCACCAGCCTCTCCTTCAGAATAGTCTCCATCAGCTTACCCATGATGGATGTGAGACTCTCCAGTCTGTAGTTCCCCAGTTCATCCTTGGGGGCCACTCTTATGGAAGGACACCACACGAGCCATCCTACCAAAAAAGTGTGGGTTGCTAGTCTGATTGATGGTAATATGATAAAGGAATGTAGATAACTGTATGAAGTATGGTGACATCCAAGGGCTGGAGAACAGTGGCTTGGAGAGAGTAACTTTAGTAAGGCATCTAGTCACCAGCTATCCAATGATGGAAGTTCTGGGAAGGTAGCTGGGAAGGTCTTAGAACATCCAATGGCTATTGATAAAGTAAAAGTTGAGTAACATGATCAAACAGAGTCAGTGCTCATTGGAGAAAGCCACGAAAAGGTAAAATGGATGATGCCAGTACTGCTACGAGGTATGTTGTGGTTCCCATTATCCGTAGCAGTGATGATGATTACAGAGTTGGTGCATCATGGAAAGAATTAGGTCACTTTTCCAGGTAAAAAGATAGGAGTGGAGAAGGCTCCACTAAATCTTAGATCCTATGAGACATGAAGAAGAAAAATCAGAAGAATCAGCATTTATATGGGAGGTAGGGATGCCATACAGCTTGAATTGATAGGATGCGTAGGGAGCATCCTGTAGAGTTGATTGAGGAATGAGATCTTTCTACAGTCCAGTAGAATGGGATTCCAGAACTGGTCCTGGGGAGATGATTGGGAAGTATTAATAACTCTATGGTGATATAAGAGTCTATAAGGCATGTTGTTCAAGGGATGTTGCTAGAAGACATTTTCTTCAGGTGAAATGAACAAGTGCTCCGTAGAGTGAATCAATCAATCAATGAATCATCTTTATTTTACCAGGTGAGACACTGTTGAGGCAAGCTCATTTACAAGGTGAACCTGGGAAGGTCAACAGTATCAAAGTATATAATTATACCTTAATAAAGTACAAACACAGGTGATAACAATGGAACAGGTAAAAGACATAGCAACATGCAGTCAATACATAAAAATGTTTACATGACAATATATGCAGGGACAGGAAACCTGTCAAGAGTAAATAAGAAAAACAAAAATAAATGTAATAACTTATAGTGACAGTGCACATAAAGAAGGGTAGGGAGTCAATTCTAGGCAGGGGTAGATGTAATCACCATGAAACACACTGGAGGCCATGTGCAGATGAAGGTAAGAAGTGCAGGGAATATGGTATTTGAAATGCTGGGAAATAGACCTGAAGTGCCATTTCAAGGGGTAGGGGTAGATGGTTTCATGGCCAAGGGGTATAATAGGCCAAGGAGAGGAGCAATAAGGGGAGGTTAGAGGACTGAATGAAGTGCGGGGGGCAACAGGTGGACTCTCATACTTCAGCTTCATAGCACTTGGTACCTGTAGTGGATGGGAGCTGTTAAGATGGCCAAGGTAGGAGCACATAGAAACATAGAAACCTAGACTTCAACGGCAGATAAGGACCACCTGGCCCATCCAGTCTGCCCGTTTCCCCTACCTACTGAATAAGCTGCAGATTCTAGTTAACCAACAGCCTACTTCCTGCCACCCCCCCACTACAATTGCCTTATGTCTGTCCCATGCATGTTTGAATTCCCCCACTGTTTTAGACCCAACAACCTCCCCAGGAAGGAGGTTCCATGCATCCACCACTCTGTCCATGAAAAAAATTCCTCACATTACCCCTGAGCCGTCCCCCTCTATCTTTAAATTGTGCCCCCTTGTTCTTACACATCTCTTTTTCTGAAAGATGCTACCCTCCTGGACTTTGTTGATTCCCTTCAGGTACTTGAACATCTCTATCATGCCCCCCGTCCCTCCTTTCATCAAGGGTATACATATTAAGCTCTTTCAGTCTCTCTTCATATGGTTTCTGATGCAGACCCTGCACCATTTTAGTTGCCCTCCTCTGGACTGCTTCCATCCTGTCTATGTCCTTGCATAGATGAGGTCTCCAAAACTGCACACAGTACTGCAGATGGGGTCTAACCAACTGTCTGTACAGAGGGATAACCACTTCCCTTTTCCTACTTGTGATGCCCCTTCCTAGGCATCCCAGTATCCCCCTGGCTCTCCTTACTGACTTCTCACATTGCTTACCCACCTTTAGATCATCTGATATGACTATCCCCAGGTCCCTTTCAATTTTTGTTGTTGTTAGTACCTCCTCTGCTATTGTGTACTCTTCTCCTGGGTTTTTGTTTCCCAGGTGCATTACTTTGCACTTCTTTGCATTGAATCTAAGTTGCCATATGTCTGACCATTCCTCCAACCTTGCCAAGTCCCTTCTCATCCTTTCTACCCCCCCTTGTGTATCAACTCTGTTACAGATCTTTGTGTCATCTTCAAAGAGGCATACCTTTCCCTCCAGACCCTCTGCAGTGACACCTATAATGATGTTAAAGAGGACTGGACCCAGTACTGAGCCCTGAGATACTCCACTAGTGACCCCCCTTTCTTCGGAATGTGTTCCATTCACTATTACCTTTTGTGTTCTGTTTTGCAGCCAGTTTGCTACCCAGGCTACCACCATGGGACCCACTCCCAGGCTGGCTAACTTGATTATTAATCTTTTGTGTGGGACTGTGTCAAATGCCTTGCTAAATTCTAGGTAGGCCATATCCACAGCCCCTCCCTGGTCTATTACTTTGACCACCCAGTCAAAGAAATCTATTAGATTCTTCTGACATGACCTTCCTGCTGTAAATCCATGCTGCTTTGGGTCCTGTGCCCCGCTGGCCTCTAGATACTCAACAATTCTTTCTTTCAGAAGTGATTCCATCATTTTCCCTACCACTGAGGTCAAACTTACAGGTCTTTATTATTACACATAATAGATAAACGGTAGGAGTTGTTGACTGGGCAGGAATACTGGCTGGTGATAGGTGTAAAAATGTCAAAAAAGAGCCACAGCAAACAAGAAGGAGCCCCAAGCCACAAGGGTGGCGAGCAGAAGGAAGCTGTCCACGAACTGGAGGAAGGAGTCTGAAAAGAAGACAGCACAGACCAAGCCATACTGACAGCGGCAGGTGCAAAAAGGAACACAACTGGGGTCAGCACCACAGCAAACTGAATCAGAATCTAGGAAAGCTGCTGCAGGCCACAAGTGGTGGATCCATGTAAGGCCAAGAAGAGAATCCAGGTACCAAGTGCTATGAAACTGAGGTATGAGAGTCCTACATCTGAAGAGATGGTGAACAGCAGGTGCAGAGAACAGAATTTTGTGGCAGCAATGTGGCATGAGGTTTCCACCTCCTCAGGAGAAGGTGAACTCGCTTGGCTGTCAGGAATAGGTAACTAGCAGCAAGGAACTCCAGGAGGCAGTCGAACTGAATGGAGGTAGAGACTGAACAAGCTGGTGGACTCCAAATCCTGAGCGTGAGGAGGCCAAGGTGGGGATGAGTATGATGAGTCCATGGAAGTGCAGAATATAGAGTGGTGAGGTAGGATGTTGAAGGCAAATGGGGTACAGTGGTCCCAGTCCTGAAGGTAACACAGCAACCATGTAACAAGTAGAGAAGGCATAGGTGGAAACAGTGGATTGAGACATGGCTCTCAACCATGGTAGTCAGGTGAGACAATCTTCACTCGATGCCGCCAGGTAGAATTAGGGATAGAGGATGCCAGGGTTGTAAGTAGATGGTAGTAATTATAACAGAATCCCATCCCCGGTAGACAGGGCAAGCCTACCTTTGCTCAGTGCCTTAGAAGGTATGAGCTAGGGATGGAGTCTGGAAAAACTGCTGGTATAGGCTGAGCAAGGAAAGGGTAGCTAGTTGCAAAGTATAGGAGGTAAACAGTTAGGTAGTATAAAGGGGAAGGCAGCAATTTAGAGTGGGAGAAAGTGAGGAGGAAGTCATCAGGAATGCCAGTAAGGGGGAGTTAGAGTAATCCAGGAGGGAGCATGCTGCTAGCAATGGAGTGCAACAAATGACTGAAGGCTGAGTAGGCCACAAGGGTAATGATCCATGCAATGGTAGCAGAAGACATGTAGGCAGGACGGCAGGGTAGATCATATGGCTGGCATGAGCAGGCTCCCACTGATCTGAGCTACAATGCCCCACCACGACGCCACAGAACCCTACCATGGGAAAAATAGGGGAGCCACAAGCAGAGCATCTTTGAGACCAAACAGGGTAACTGGCAAGCAGAACTGTGAGGAGCACCAGGAGTAGAACAAGGAAACACAAATCCTGAAGCTGGCAAAGGACTAAATAGGGCTGTATCCCAAGGCAAATATAGATGGATCGAGAAAGGTTCAGGAGAAATGGGAAAGTATATAGACATTTATGACAAGATTATTATAGGAGAGGGAAACTGGAGAGTTGCAGAGTTCCTGTGGTAGACAAATAAGCTGCAAACAGCAGGAAAACCATTTAAAGTGCAAAAGAATGGGAAGCTGAAAGAGTTTGATGTGGAAGTGCAGGATGAAATGAAAAACCTACTGAGCATGACAAAATGAGTGCATAAGCACCCATGAGGTGCATCCACAGCTCACTAAAACTGGGTAAATGGTGGCCTGCAAAAAGGTACAGCACTCACTGAATACATGGCACAACTCAGATAGGTAAAATGGGAATGATCTGTGGTTGTTAAGTGCTGCTGATGGGGGAAAGAAGTTCAGTCAAAGCTACCAACAGTCCTTATTTTCCCAGGACAGTCCCTATTTTAGGCAGAATGTTCCAGTGTCCCCCCAAGTTTTGCAGAATGTCACTTTTGTCCTGGTTTTTGATTACTTGTCCCAGTTTTGTCCCTTTTTTTGCTAATTGCTAATCCGTGAATGACAGTTGTTTCGGCACCCCTGTGGAGCTGCTTGGGCTGGACAGCAGTTTGAAACTTCAACCCCTGCGCCTGTGTTGCACCACAAGCATGTCAGTGGGAGCACAGTAAAACATGTTCCTTCCTGTTAGATTAGACTGGGTAGTAGTGCAAACAAGCACATGTGGACATTTGCCTGCCAGGCAGCTGAGTGGTACTCCAGACAGAGAAGAGACCGGCAGCAGTGAATAAGGTACCTGAACCTGATCAGCTGTACGGAAGTGTATGAAAACAATCTGTTGTGGTGGTGGGAGTCACTGAAGTTAAATTTGCTCAATAAATGAGGCGAGTGTAAACAGGTTGGATGGGACTGACAGGAGGAGCAATACATGCAGCTTGAATGTCTGATCACAATTTAACGCAGGTTTGCTTCTAATGAACTTTCTGTGCATCATGATTTGGAACTTGCTGCAACAGAATGATGTATTGTTTTAATCTGGATGTTTGCTACTAGTGTTACTGTCAGGAGGCATGGCCAGAGCAAGAGGCAAAATTTAATTGATTGTGTGCATCATTGTCTGCAATGGTGCCCGTGGGAGTGACACAGTGGGGGGGCATGGTCAAGATAGACTGTCCCAGTTTTAGGCCTCAGAAAGTTGGTAGCTTTAGTCAAAGTTTGAATGCTCAGCACAGGGTCAGAAAATGGGGAGTGGCGGGAGGGCTTATGGCTATGGTACAGACCAGTCCAGTCCATTAATGGGTGGTCAGTGTGAGACACTGAAACACTTACCGGTGGATATACATGCTCAGCAGTGTCGCTGTCTCATTCCTACACTCCCAAGAACAGGCTCTCACAACGGGAAAGCCAAGCAGGTAGAGGGGGATGATGCCGCACCTGGAAGAGCAGAAAACATGGATAGGCAGCCCAGACGGAGTAGCGCCAAAAATGGAGGAAACACCCAAGTATCCACTGCAAGGAGGGAGAGATGCATGGGAAAGGGAGGAGGCAAATGGGCAAAAACCAACACTAAATTGATGGAGGGAGAGAAAGGGGTACAAATCTTGCAAGCGAGGGACAAAGAGTATGGGGGAACAAGATACAGAGGAAAGCAGAGGAAGGAAAGGAACGAGAGGGAGCTTAGGGCAAGAGAAAAAGGAACAGGGAGCAGAAAGGGGAGGAGGCTCAGCCCACGAGCCACACAGGAGCCCAGGAGTCAATGTTTCACAACGTGCTAAGCAGGGAACTGCTGTAAGAGGCTAGTCTTTAAAGGGAATGTGGGAGGCCCTATTCCCTTACATTTAACCTCGGGCTTTAGCCCTCCCAATACTTTCCTTACAAAACGTGTACATAATGAATAAATGTCATATTTGTGACCAATATCGAAAGCTATGACACATCATTCCACAGGTTATACTAAAAAGGTAGACAGGGTAGATGAAGCAAGGGTGCATAAGGGTACTTAAGTGCTTTGAGATGGTATTAGGTTAGAAGAGAAGATGTCGATGAGTAAGCAATATAGCTGTAAGAGAACATGAGGGGAGAAAAAGGAAAAGGGAAATATTAATTGGGTAGGCATGGGGATGGGGGAAGGAGGCCAAGTAAGGATAATGAATGATGGAAAGGGTAAAAGATGAAAAGAAGAGAGTTAGTAACATAGTACAGGGAATGGGGAGGGAGGTGGGAAGGTGGGAAGTTAGAGGGACCAGGGCGGGAGGAATTAAAGGTGTTAGCAAGAACTAGTGGCATTGAGGGTTGCGGAAATGGGGGAGAAGAGAGAGTGCTAGGTGTTGGGGTACAAGGCAGGTTACCTGTTGTTATTGTATCAAGGCTGTCAGTCTGGTTAGCGATGACAGGTGCAAGCTTCCTTCAGGGTGCAATATAGCAAGGCTTTAAAGATGGACAGAGTAGGTATTTGAGTAAGTATTAGAGTCTTATAAAGGGCATTCCACAATATAGGGAAGGCAAATCTTACAACTACGGCACCATGATGTGTTCTGACCTTAGGGATACTAAATATTACAAGGGGAGTAATGCCTCAGAGAGTAGAATCCCTGTGTACATGAAAAGAGCTCATGTATATATGGGGAGAGTTTATTAGTAATAGCTCTGAAGATCCAAAGTGAGGCATTCTTCATCCTTTTGGCACTGAGTGAAGACCAGTCTAGCAATTCATATAATGAGCAGTGGTGAGTATTAAAAGAAGCGTTTGTAATGAATCTCAGTGCACGATGGTACAATGTGTCAGGTTTGCTTAGGGTGGTTTTAGGAAAGTGACTGTAAGGAGGAAAGGGAAATTGTTTAACCAGGAGAGGCACACTAAGCCAAAGCTTGTTTCCAGGTGCAACCTGGGAGCACAAGGAATTTAAGTGACTTGCTCAGGGTCTCATAGTATGCAAGTGGGGGGCTGTGGGATTCAAACCCAAGTCTCCAGGTTTGCAGCTCAGAGCCTTAAACCACTGCACTATACTGCCTCCTGTAAAGGATGTCAGCATAGTCAATCAATGAGAGAGAAGTAGTTTGCACACATTTAATTTTAGCCTGGTAGTTGAGGAGGTGTCTGATGCGATAAAAAAATACCCAACATCTGCCATAATGTTTTGGCTACTTCATTAAGGTGAGACAAGAAGGAGAGCTTGCTGTCAAGCCAAAAGCCCAAGTATTTGAACTTGTCTACCAATTCCAGCTGCTTTCCAAGTAAGGTTTGAATCTGCAATTTGGGGTTCCATATGTTAGAATTTGTTGATTGTACAGAGGTGGAGATAAACATGGATTTCAACTTTTTGGCATTTAGCAATAGTTTTAACTGCATGATATTGTGTTGTAGGACATCAAATTCTCACTATAATTCTGAACAAACAAGCTCAGGGGTGGGGCTGGTGGTACAGAATATGGCGTCATCAGCAAAAAGATGCACATTTGCTTAGCTGATTTTTGGTGTTTATGTTATTTATGTAAATCACAAAGAGAAGTAGCCCCATGATTGACGCTTGTGGCACCGCTCTTAGGAGAATTTTAAGTGGGGAGAAGTCCCTGTGTGCTTTCACTTGCTGCTTTCTATTAATAAGATAGCAGTTGAACCACTTCATAGCAATGTCATCTAAGCAAAGACAGCGTAACATGGGCAGATCATGGTTGACAGTGTCAAAGGCCTTGCTTAATTTAGGAATAGTGCACAGATGTGCTTCTTCGAATTGAGGGCATTTTGCCAGGCTTTGATAAGCTTGATGAGGGTGGAGACTGTACTATCTTTAGGCCTAAAACCAGACTGGATGGGGTTTAGGAGGTTTTTAGACTCTCAGCATTCTCTCAGTTGGTGTGGTGGTTGACTAATTTCTCAAGCAATTTTGACAGGATAGGTAGCAGAGAAATGGGCTGGTGGTTGTTGAGATCACAGGTATCACCATACTTGAAGAGAAGAATGATATGTCCTATTTTCCAGTTAGCCGGAAGGTCCCGTAGGGATAGAGATAGATTGAAGAGGTGCATGATGGGGGCGGTCAGATAGTAGTACCCTTTTTTCAGGAAAAAGAGGTTCTAGGAAATCAGCACTGGTGCTTTCCCTGATGTCCAGGGAACCTAGAAGGTCCTCGACTGACCGAAGGAGAAACTGGAGGGCTGTCTGTCATTTATAGGCTCAGGGCAAGAAGGGTCCATATTTCAGGAGTGGGAAAGGAGCTTACTTGCTGGAGAGGCAGCAAAGGCTAAGCCTGCCATGGTGGAGTGGTTGTTAAGTTGATCAAAAATACTGGCCTTGTCGGTGTAGGTGTGGTTTCCTGAGATAATTTTGGAGGGTAACAGTGATGCTGGTGTAACCCCTCTCCCCTGCCTTTCTAGAAAAATGACAGGTGGCATGCTGTTGAAGCTGACAGCAGTACCTGGTGGGGACTGGGTTCAGGGAGGATGAGGTTACTCGGCACAGGGGGACCTAGGTTTGGCTACTCTGTACAGGGGCACCCAAGTAAATCTGAACACAGGAAGCAGTAACTGTAATGTCCAGAACCAGGAATGGGATTCTTCAGTGTGGCTTTTATTCACTTCCAAGCTAAACAAACAAAGCATAGACGGACCCCCATGGGGCTACATTTCCTGGTAATGCAGATTAGAGACAACAGAACACTTTATCACTATTTCCAGCCCTCAGGCTCTAAACCCACCAGGCACACAGCCCGGACTTGCACGCAGCTTTGGGTACACAGCCCGACTTGTACACTCTTGGGTTTTCCCCACTGGCCCGGCTCCCCCAACGGCCACTTGATCCGTGGTCCATTGGAAGAATGAACCAATTATCCCATTCATGGTCCATTGGAAGAATTAACCAACTATTCCATTCACGGCCCATTGGAAGAATGAGCCAATTATCCTGTCGTGGCTCCCCAAACCACACTAGAGTCTGCGACTCCTAGAGAGAATTTTCCTGACAATCCCACATCTGGGTACTTCCCCCATCACTGGCCAAGTGCCTGAGGCAAAGTAGAAATTCACAGAAGAAATCCGTAGAGGGGACCTGGTCACTAAAGATGGGGGCCACTCACCTCCAGCTCCCACAGCCCATACCTGGCCATTTCTCTGGAAACTGAACAATTCCTTTACTGAACTTTCAAATGTAGATTATGGTTAGACATCTGTTACATCACCTCTACATATTATTTGCATCCCAACAAACTCTGGAACTGAAACTACTTTTAGCTTGCTTAGCCCATTACTCTAGGCTTCCCAATATTTAATAGTTTAATTCCCACATTGTCACACAAGTCCCAGGGTGAAAAACATAGGCCCTTTTAGCAAGAGCAGGCACTCACCCTCATGTTGCAGGTGCCCCACAGGAGACTGACAAATCTTTTCTCCAAAATAAATACTGGAATAAACAGGCAGCTTTTCCTCTGCAAGCAGAACTAGGGGGTTGCCCCAGGAATCTGCAGGGAAACCTTCCCCCCCCCCGGGAGGGAGAGGGCACTGAGACCCGAAAACAGCAGTCTCCACCACTTCAGTAATCTTCTGTGTCTTTCTTTAAGGAGGAGACACACACCCTATTACTTAAAAGTAGCCCTCTGTCAGGGCTGAGGCTCCTAGAGCCTTCACTGAGCTGCTTTACCAGCAAGCTCCCAACTTCTCACACACTCACTGAAAACTGACTTTAGACACCGACTTCAAAACTCCCAACGTTCTAACTAACTCCCTCTGATGCAGATTCCAATGTGGCTCATGCAACTGCAAAAGTTCTATTGGTGATACCATCCGCCAGTCTCAACTGAGACTGAGAACAGAGTGAGACAGTGTGAAACCCATTTAACTGGAGTTTCACAAGCTGCCTTCCCTGCCTACCACTAGGTCTTACTGGAATTCTAGTAACCCCAGGTAACAAGGGTGTTACACTCACCCTTGACCAGGAAAATGACTGTCTGCAGTCATTATTTACCCAGCCTTAGGCCATCCCACCCTATGTGCTACCTGCAGAGGGGGGTGATCAGGCCCCCTCCTACCATGTGCAAGCACAGGCAGGCAACACTAAAGGCCTAGAGGCCTTTAGCTGACATGTCAACCTCTACTCTATCCACTTACTATGGATGCCTAATGGATCTGGTAGAACTATCCATAGCATAGCCCTGATAGATCAGCACTGCGGTCCCAATGGCCATTCAGAACCACAGCCTGTCTATCCCCCCTAACCCTCTAGGGAAAACCTATCTGCTTCTAACCTAATACCCCCAACACAAAAACAATCCGGGGACCTCCCCAACCTTGGGCAACCTGCAACCACACACCATTAGAATACCAATTTACTGTCTCCTCCCTACCCCCACAACCACACCTGTGGAAGGAAAGGGTTTATACAGTAATAACAACAATAACACCACAGTACTTTAAATTTCTAACATACTAAAGCACTGATGAGGAACTCCGATGAACCCCTCCTCCTCCTCTTCTTGTCTTCTCTTCTGTCTTCCCAGGAACACCTGTAAGAAAAAGAAAGACAACACACACTTTCCTAATCTGCATACACAGTCTACCTAAAACCCCTACCATCAAAACACTAAAGAATCCCAAAAATATTTTCTTAGAAAAAAGGTTAGAAAAACAGCATTTACATTACAAAACAATATTATTTACAATACACATTTTGGGGGGATGGAGTGCCCTTAAAGTCCCAACTAGTGACCACAATGCCCGAAGGCTAGCAGTGCACTTGCCCACTTACCCATCTGCTACTCCGCACTGTGCCCTGGCTCCCCTCCCTCCCCTTGCTTCTGAACCTGCTCTCCTGCCCCTTGGAACCTCTGTGTGTCTCGGTCATCCCTGCCCTTCCCCTAGCTTCCTCCTCACCTCAGGCACATCTGGGTGTCTTCTTATTCTTGCCTTCCCTTCCTGTACCACCCTGCCCACCCCCTGCTCCCTTAGCCTCCCTCCCCTCTCATGTCAATCAGTAGGAAAACCTCTCACCATCTCCCAGCCAGGGTGTTAGTCATGCTACTACTCCTGCCAGGGAACATTCATCCAAACCCTGGCCCGGTTCCCAGGAGCTCCCCGACTAGCACCACAGGCCTATGCCTGGTCTCCATGAATATCTGTAGCCTCCTAAAAAAGTTTGACTCACTACAATGCCTGGTCACATCAATTAACCCTGATGTCATCACTCTGGTTGAGACTTGGCTGTCGAAATCCTCCCCTGACTCCCTAGTCTCCCTTCCTGGTTTCACCCTCTTCCGGTCTGACCGTGTTGGGAGACGGGGTGGCGGCTGCACTATTTATGTCAAGGAATCTCTCCCCATACTAGCCCTGCCTGCTCCCATCCTTGACTCCAGGGCCCAGGCACTTACACTGAAACTAACCCCTGACCCTTTAAAGGGACCCCTTATCTGACTACTGCATACTGCCACTCTGAGGACCAAGCGCAGGCCATTGCCCTCTTACAGAATACCTTTCTCACTACCTCCTTCCGCTGATCAAATTCTGGTGGGTGACTTAAATGTCAACTGGCTCAGCCCTCCTCCTCCTCCCCGAGACTCCTTTCTGCAATAGACCTAACTCAACTAGTTACCCACCCTACCAGGACTAACCCCAAGAGAGGCTCCAGTACCTGCTTGATGTGGTACTCACCAACCCCCAATCGGATCCCCAATGTACAAGTCCTCCCAGACTCTTTCAGTGATCACTCCCCCATTCTATTCCACTGGTCATCCTCAGTCCCCAAACCCATAGCACAGTCCAGATGCTGGTGGCGTCTAATACCTGGTGGACTGATAAAACTTAAGGAACTTCTGTCCCAAATTGACTGGTCTCCTATGCAGGCAACCCCTGACATCAACATAGCTCTCTCCTTCTTTACCCGAACTTTTAATAATGCCTGTGATATCTTTGCCCCAATGTTGACCCTCCGTTCTAAAAGGCAGAATGCCCCCTTGGTAACCCCAGCTTTGAGCCACCAACTCAAACATAGGGACAACCTATGGCACCGTGCCATTGAGACTGGCCGGCCCAGTGACAGGCAGTTATATGCTGCGCCCAAACAAGTGCACTCGGGCCATCAGAAAGGCCAAGTCTGAGCACTATCAGTCCTCACTCATTGCCTCATGGGGGAACCCCAGAACCTTCTGGATAACATTAAACAGTTAAATGAGGCACACTTCACCCCCACCCAGATAAACATTAATGGAGTGATCTCCTCAGACCCAGCCCTCATAGCCAACCACCTCAACACCTCATTCACTGACCTTAGCCCTATCCTCCCTCCAAATTCTTTTGACCCTCCTCCCCCAGCACCTGCAAATAAATCTTTCTCACCCTTATTTTCTCCTCCATGTGCTGCTGCCCAAGAACTTAGAGCCCTTGTCACTGCCCTCAAGAGTAATGGTACAGGTAGTGACACCCTGGATCCGTATCCTCTACGGCTGGTCTTTAGACACAGTCCTTACCCCAATCACGTGCCTCATCAACCACTCTCTTTGCCTGGGGAAGGTTCCAACTGCCTGGAAAGTCGCCACTGTCACCCCTATCTTTAAAGGTGGTGATAGGACTGTGGCTGGAAACTCTCGGCCAATCTCCATTCTCTCTCCTCTCTCCAAGGCCTTGGAAAAAGTGGTGGCCTCTCAAATCTCTGACTACCTCTCCACCTACAATGTCCTATGTCCTGAGCAGCATGGCTTCTGAGTGGGCCACAGTACCAACACAGCCCTCCTAGAGTTCTCCAACTTTCTCCACCTCCTCCAGACACTGGTTCGCTGACTGGTGCGTCTCTCATTGACCTCTCTAAAGCTTTCAACACTGTCTCCCACCCTCCTTCTTGATGCCCTTAGTCTCTCTGGTTTTGCTGCTGGGCCTATCTCCTGGTGCACCAGTTATCTGTCTGACCGCTCACAGCATGTAAAAATTAATGGGACCTACTCAGACATCTGTCCCATCTTTTCTGGGGTTCCCCAGGGCTCCATTCTGGGGCCCCTTACTATTCTCCCTTTACCTTAACACCCTTCCACGCTCTTGCTCGGGAAACATTCTATTGTACGCTGATGATGCAGTCATCTTTGCCTCAAGTCGTAACCCTATTGCCCTCCAGGACTTACTGCAGAAGTCCTTCGCTGAAGCCGAGGGCTGGTTCAAGGAACATAGATTGGTGATAAATCTTAAAAACAAAACCATGTTCTTCCTCATCCTCAAAACAAGTTCTGCAACTTCAAACTCCTCATTCACTCTAGGTCCTCTTTCCCTCGAACAAGTTTGCTCTATAAATACCTAGGGATCCATTTTGACCCTCCTCTCCTTCCATGGACACATCGCTGCCCCTAGCCACTGCCACTAATATCCGATTGGGCATCTTACATCGTATAAACACTGCCTCCCCGGAGGCTCTTCGACTCACAGTCACCTCCTCTATCCTGTCCCTAGTGGACTATGCGATGCCGGTGTATGGTGCTGCTGATCAGACCGCACTCCATAAAATTCGCACTACTCTCAATAAGGCCTGCAGGTTAATTACTGGGGCACCTAGGCTGACACACACCTGTTCACTGTGCGTAAAGCACTGGTACTTGATCTTGACGGCGCCTCAAATATCTGACCTGTACCCTTACAAAAACACCTCCTTGGGCTATCCTCGCCAGGATTGACCACCACCATATGCCGCTCTGTCCCACTAGTTCATACTGGACCTCTGGAAAACTCTCTTGTTATCCCTAGAGCTAGGACCTCTCACGCCAAAGAGCCTTCAGCTTTAGGGCCCCCTCCTGGTTCAACACACTGCCCCCCTCCATCTCCAAAGCTCCAACTATATCGTGCTTCAAAACTTCCTTAAGTAACCACCTTATTAACACCTGAAGCTGTAATTGCCACTAGTCAAAGCCGTACTCAATACTTATGACAAAGATTACTGCTAAGCTGCTAAGGACAACATAACTCTGGTATTGTTTGCATCAATCCTACCTGTACCAGCTTGTTTGTATCTATGTCTTAAGTTACTATTATACTGTGTTGTACTGTTATACTGTGTATTTTCGTTTGTCTTACTGTGACAAGGTACCTTTGTAAATGAGCCTATGGCTCAAAGGTTTTCCAAACTGCTGTTTAAATAAATAAATAAATAAAGAGTGTCTCCTGGGCCAGAACCCAGTGAAGCACAGTTCTAACAGGCCAAAGTCCTGAAGGGGAGAGTCTTTGAGGACAGTTCACACATTTTGAAGTCAGCTAGTGTAGGGTGAGTACTGCAATGTCATAAAGATAAAAAAGTTCAGACTTACCAGCCAGTTGTAGAATGGAAATTTTGGGACCGACCTGCACCTCTGACGAAGACTCTCCCTGGCAGCATTTCTTCCGATACAGCTGGGCGGACATCTTCCAGGAACTACAGGAGGGCACATCTGGGAACAGCTGGGATGATGTCATCTCTGGAGATGGAACCTTAAAACAGGAACAAAAAGAAAACAGATGGTCCGATGTCATCCAATTACCAGGTGATGAACAGGATACAGCTGGGCTGGTGTCCTCTCTGGATCTGAAGTCATGTGGTGGGCCAGTCGATGGTTTCTGGAAAGGCCAGTACACTGTAGACTGATGAATGTGGGGCACCTGAGTCCTGGATGTCCATATTGGCGGATCAATAAAGGCACTTCACAGTCTAGTGTGGCAGTATTGACTACCACTGCTTGGCCTTCCATTTTGTAGGCACGGGCACCTTTGCTGAGAGGTCCTTACACTGAGGCCAGTAGTACCGGGGGTCAGGAGCTTGAATTATTACCCCATCTGGGCGCACATAATTCACACAGTGGGAGATTTCACGTCCCTCTCCGTCCACTATTCTCACTCTGTCTATAAACAGTGTCCTGCCTCTCTTCCACTGGGTATACTTTTCATGGAACAGTCTATTCTTTCACATGCTTGTTAGCCCTAAGGATGCACACTTTTCATGGCTTCATCCCAGATACAGAATTTCCTGCAGTTCTCAATCTCCTCCCAGACTTTCCGAGGAAAGGTAGGAAAGGTCATACCATAGATCTCATTTGCCTTCCTACGAACCAGTCTCTCCTCTTTACTTGCTTTGGTCAATCTGAGGCCACTTGCCTGGCTTGGGGGTGGCCAGTCCTGGTTCTGCCAGCTTTGCATCCTTAAAGAAATTAGAAATGGATCCCTGACTTCTTCCTCTTGCAAAGCCAGGGCAGTGGCATCACCACTTTCTTCCATACATTCCTCCGAGGCAAGATCTTGAGGCTGTGTACCCGTTCCTTTTTCACAAGACCACATAGGTTCCCCCTCATCTTCCTCTTCACTGAGGATCTGAGCCCAGGAGTGAGCAGTCGCTTCACTCCTGAGACTATCCACTCATCACTAGAAGCGGTCGACACCTCCCACTCAAAGGCCTCCCGCATCTCATCTTCACCTAAGAGACTTGGGCTAGCCCCCCCCCCAGGGGTCTATTGATGCTTTATCCGAACTTTCCTTCTGGGATCCAGCATCCGAAACTTCAACTTCTGGTTCTGTCTCTAACTTTGCACCCTCTAGCTTTGTGCCACACTCCCCCGAGGGGCCTTCCTCCACAGGCTCCACCTGGTGCTGTGTGCTGCCAACTGCAGATTCCTGAAACTTTGTCCATGTGGGAGTCAACTGAATTTGAGGCGCTTCATACAAGCCATATTTTTCAAGGCATCCAGCACAGTGAGGAATCATGAAGACGTCCCTTCCAGCTCTCAAGCATATTTGACATACATGCACTGGAAAACCAGGAATCGCCACATGAGGGGGCAGCTGTCCTCCATAGCACCACTTTTCAATGTCCCTCAGTCTATTTACTGCTGCTGTTACTGCAACCCGGGCATGATCCGGGTAACGAGCTGGTCCTGAGGCCATAACTACAGAAAAACCAAAGTTCACTGTAACTGAAAGTCCCACTTTACTGAACACACTCTTTAGTTGTAAAATGGCTCCTCTTCTGCTGTGTTTACTTTACTACCCCACCCTGTAATGGCGGCAGCAGCACTCCTGTGCATCAACATTCAGAATCTGGGTCACTGCGCCCAATTTACACAAACTACTGATAACTTTTGCTCAAACTGCACAACTTGCTCTGTTCTTGCTTTAAACACATTTACAGGATTTTCCACGGACTTTTTACATGCTGTAAACATTTCTTTGATTACCAGTCCCTTAAAGCTTCAGGTTTTTTAGCACAGGATTGCCTGTATAACTAGTGCTGCACATTGGCTACAACCTACAGTCTCTCTCTGGCTTCAAACTTTAAAATGAGGCTGAATTCATTTCTATGCACACAGTCAATGGCTTAACAGACTTGCACTTGCTGGCAGGATTTGACACAGTCGTTACTTGCAAAGCGACTACACTGCTGCACACACATTTACATGGCATAGGGCAGAAAATCACTATTTGAGCAGTTTCTAGGTTGTTACTTACTGTTATCAGTAGCAGTTTGCTGCTATGGGAGAAAACGGCCTGCAGCCAGTTCTTTGAGGCCTCAGAACAGAAACGGGTGGGCAGTCCTACTGATCGTCTTTTCGACACCACTTCAGCAATTTCAATGATCGATTAGCAGGTTGAGCCCAATTTTAAACAAGAAAGTCTAATTTTAACAAGTTTACAGCTATTTTAACACTCCGCGACGCTCCTCCACTGCCAGTACACACACTCCACTCACACTCCCTCTCTAATGCTGGGGCAGTCACTGTAGAGCTGGCTGAGGGGCGGGACTGATTGCAGCCTGACCAATCACATGACGCCATGCAAATGAGCCTCTTCTTCCTGCGAGGGCTCTTCTCCTCATGGCGATCGTCAAGCAGGCAAATTTAAACTGCAGAATGCAACTTTTTTTCTTCACCAACTGACTCCACGGCGGGAGCCCATTTCAGCCATTTAACATAGCCATTACACCTGCAAGTCTCTTAATTCATTCAAAAAGCATTTCCAATGTCCAGGGCACAATTTTCCTGTTGCTACACCTAGTCTTCCACACTTTTCTTTACAACAGTTCATTTTAAAAGCAGGCAAAAACGTTGTAAACTATTTTGATGCAGGACAAGGGCACACTCTTTGGCTTTACTGCTCCTTGGTAAACAGTTGGCATTTTAAACAGCAGCACAAGATCCACAGCACACAGCAACACACACTAGGGAAATTGCTTCAGCTTTTTGGGCTACCCACTGCCAGATAGCCAAAATGCTAGCCCCCTTGCCCAAGCACCTTCCTTCCCAGAACAAAATCCAAAGTGGCGCCTCCATTTTTGTAACCCCTCACCCCAGCCTTTCTAGCAAAACGACAGGTGGCATGCTGTTGAAGCTGACAGCAGTACCTGGTGGGGACTGGGTTCGGGGAGGATGAGGTTACTCGGCACAGGGGGACCTAGGTTTGGCTACTCTGCACAGGGCATCCAAGTAAATCTGAACACAGGAAGCAGTAACTGTAATGTCCAGAACCAGGAATGGGATTTTTCAGTATGGCTTTTATTCACTTCCAAGCTGAACAAACAAAGCATAGATGGACCCCCATGGGGCTACATTTCCTGGTAATGCAGATTAGAGACAACAGAACACTTTATCACTATTTCCAGTCCTCAGGATCTAAACCCACCAGGCACACAACCCGGACTTGCACGCAGCTTTGGGTACACAGCCTGACTTGTACACTCTTGGGTTTTCCCCACTAGCGTGGCTCCCCCGCCGGCCACTTGATCCGCGGTCCATTGGAAGAATGAACCAATTATCCCATTCACAGTCCATTGGAAGAATGAACCAATTATTCCATTCACGGTCCATTGGAATAATGAACCAATTAACCTGTCATGGCTCCCCCAAACCACACTAGAGTCTGCCACTCCTAGAGAGAATTTTCCTTACAATCCCATGTCTGGGTACTTCCCCATCACTGGCCAAGTGCCTGAGGCAAAGTAGAAATCCACAGAAGAAATCCGTAGAGGTGGACCTGGTCACTAAAGATGGGGGGCCACCCACCTTCAGCTCCCACAGCCCATACCCAGCCATTTCTCTGGAAACTGAACAATTCCTTTACTGAACTTTCAAATGTAGATTATGGGTAGACATCTGTCACATCACCTCTACACATTATTTGCATCCCAACAAACTCTGGAACTGAAACTACTTACAGCTTGCTTAGCCCATTACTCTAGGCTTCCCAATATTTAGTAGTTTAATTCCCACATTGTCACACAAGTCCCAGGGTGAAAAACATAGGCCCTTTTAGCAAGAGCAGACACTCACCCTTACATTGCAGGTGCCCTACAGGCGACTCACAAATCTTCTTTTCTCCCAAGTAAATACTGGAATAAACAGGCAGCTTTTCCTCCACAAGCAGAACTAGGGGGTTGTCCCAGGAATCTGCAGGGAAACCTTCCCCCCTGGAGGGAGAGGGCACTGAGACCCGAAAACAGCGGTCTCCACCACTTCAGTAATCTTCTGTGTCTCTCTTTAAGGTGGAGACACACACCATATTACTTAAAAGCAGCCCTCTGTCAGGGCTAAGGCTCCTAGAGCCTTCACTGAGCTGCTTTACCAGCAAGCTCCCAACTTCTCACACACTCACTGAAGACTGACTTAAGACACCGACTTCAAAACTCCCAACATTCTAACTAACTCCCTCTGCTGCAGATTCCAATGTGGCTCATGCAGTTGCGAAAGTTCTGTTGGTGATATCAACCCTCAGTCTCAGCTGAAACTGAGAACAGAGTGAGACAGTGTGAAACCCATTTAACTGGAGTTTCACAAGCTGCCTTCCCTGCCTACCACTAGGTCTTACTGGGATTCTAGTAACCCCAGGTAACTAGGGGGTTACACTGGCATGTAAACTTCAATTTCCTTGAGAATGTGCCAGATCTTGGCAGTATCATTTTGTGCTGCTTTGAGGGAAGTTTGGAAATATTTAGCTTTCTCAGCTCCTATGAGTTTGGTGCTGAGATTTCTGGAGGCTATGAAAGCCACCCAGTCTGTGTTTGATTTAGTTTTATGAGTATGTTTCCATAACCTGTCTCAGGCCCTTAGTGTAGATTCTACTGCAGACGTGAACCAAGGGTATGATCTTTTTCTAGTCTTGGTTTTTATGAGGGAGCCATGTTTATCAACCACCCTCAGAACAAGATTCTGAAAGATGTTATAAGCCTCAGAGACTAAGGATGCCAAATAAAAATCCTGCCACTTGATCTGACTTAAGTCTGCCAGGAATGCTGATTGGCTAAACATTTTGTAATTTATCTATTCACCTTCCATTCATGGTTTGTCTAGTGCTCGCTGTTTGGATTTGGAAGAACAGGAAATCACTGGGCAGCGGATGAGTGTTCTGCACTAATTAACCCATCTTTAGTGATGCCAGTCAGTGTGGAAGGCTGCATCCCCCTCCCCAGTGGCAGCACTTTAGCCCAGAGTGCCATTCAGTTGTTGGAGAGCCCTTGATCTGTTCATTTGTTGTCTTCCTGTCTGAAGGCTAAGAAGCTGAGGCTTGTTGCTGGTCTGGGTGGCCCTTCAACTCGGACTCCCTCCTGATCCCCATACCAAGTGGAGACCTGATTTTGTGATGGTAGCCTGGCACCTTTGGGTCTACAATGAGCACTTTTCTTTGACATTTCATTGTATGCCCACCACCCCACATTATTACAACTCAGTATTGTACACTTTATTATACACTTTATCAAGAAAGGAGCTGTAAGGTGAAAAGGAGTTTAGTCGGATGGGGAGTGAGAGCAGGAAAGAAATGTTTTTGGGTTCTTGGCACTGGTCATAAAGGAGGAGGGTATAGAAAGAGGACTGGGTAGGTGGAGATGGGGGATGGGGAGCACAGGGGCCAGAGTTACCAGTGCCAAATTACTTATAGTTTTGCTGAAATAATGTTTAGGGTTCATGTCTAAAAACAAACCATTTAACTTGTGTTAGAGAGTCCTGTCCTGCAAACTGCAGACGTAATAAAAAGAGACAGCCAACATTCACATGGAAATCTTCAAGTATCTTCATACCCTTGCAGGGATGGGCTTTGTAGGGTTCTCCAGATCCTACTGTGCTCTGTTTGGCCCAATTCAGTGTCTGTGCCATCCAGTAATACCTGACTCACTGCATCTGCCCAGGACTCCAGGATGTCTTTCTGTAGGGCCCCTTTATCCACCACTCCCTGTGGGATAGTGTCCATTTCTTCCTCTGGCTGGCACAACTCAGGGTTTGGGGTCAGTTCATGTCCTTACCTTTTTGGTGCTGGTTCACCCAGTGATTCGTATCTGTCGAGGATGAGGCTTTGCTATGATGTCTGGATGCCATTCCAGTCTCTTTTGGAGACACTGCCTGCTTGCTTTTACCCCACTGTTTCTTTTTTCATTTAGATGCTTGCCATTCCATATTAGTGCCTGGATCAACCTCAGCCAGAACTGAAATTCTGTTTGGTGGTCCTTGGGGGTGCCGGTCCTGTGATTTCTGTTGTTCCTGTGGCAATTCTGCTCCAGGTGGCATTCTATGCAGTGAGACTTTGTTCAGCCAATGTCTAGTTATATATTCCATTACTTCCTCGGGGGTCTCAAAAGTATAGTACATCCCATGTCTCAGGATCTGCAGTTTAGCTGAATACATGAGGTGATACTGGACCTGCACCTCCTGGAGAATTTTCCTCACCTCCATATAGGTTTTCCCATTTTTGTGCTAGCTCAGTTGAATAATCATTGAAAATGTTTATTCAGTGCCCCTGCCACATCAGTTGCCCCCATTCTCTGGTGAGGTTCAGGATCCCTTTTTTGTCGAGGTATCGCATCAGTTTGGCAATAATGGTCCTGAGCCTGCCACCCTCCTTAAGTGGTGGTGCCAGTGTTCAGTGTGCCAGCTCCACCTCTAGGGCCAGTCTCCACTCATACTTTAGCAGCTGGGGCAATCTGACCTGAAGAAATTTTGCAGGGTCCTGCCTCTCAGCTCCCTCTGGAAATCCCAGAAATCAGAGGTTGTTCCTCCAGCTCCAGTTTTCTGCATCTTTAGAGCAGCACCAGAGGAGCAGTGCTATTCTCTCTAACTCTTGAATTCGGGTTTCATGGTCCTAGTCTTTTTCATCAGTATAGGAGAGGTATGTTTCAGCATCCAGGGTGCGGTGATGTATTGCCTGGACCTTATCCTTCAGTATAGCCACTAAAGTTTTAAATGTTTTAATGTCTGTGAGCACCTACAGCACCATTGTTTCAAGTTCAATGTATTCTGATGTATCTGTGGTGCCATCTTGACTGCTCATTGAAGCACCAGCCATTTCGGAAGGGTGTGTGGCAGCGGGATTTGCTGTTTACTTTCTCTTTCCATTTTTAGCCCCTTGAAGTACAGACCCCAACTTTGGTCATTCATTAGATCTTTTTTTTATTTTTTTTACATTACTTTTTTCCCCCTGGGGTCCTAGTCAGCCTTAGTGTCACTGCATCCTTCCAAGCTGGCCGCTGTGTGACCTGCACCATTCTCCTAGTAAGGGCAACCACCTGATTACCCCATGGCTTGCTCCCCTTGGCAGGGTGACGGGGGTCAACCAACTCCCCCAACGAACCAGATCCGCTCTTGGCGGTCCCCTTGGAGCTGACATAGGACATCTCAGATGGCCATCAAGCTGCAATGACTAGGCACTCCCTTGTCCTTGCTCTGCTGGAGGCAGGGCGTGCAATGCCGACAAGGGGCATACCGTGCATACGTCCACACACAGCACGCCCACCAGCTGCCCCGCCTACCACCCCATTCTACCAAGCAAGATGTGCCAACACCCAGCCTCCACTAGATGTCAGGCTACACCCGTCACTGTGCCCGGCCCACCCTGGGAGAGGAAAGCAGTCCATTGGATGCTCTATCCAGTCCCTCCCCTGCAGACCCCCAGCAACCCGAGCTCACTCCCAAACCTGGGTCGCTGGCATAGTGCGAGGTGCAGAGACCAGCACCTCAGCCCTCAGAGCCACCGGGTTGGCTAATCATTTATTAGATCTAGTGTTCCAGTAACAAAAAAGTTTGAAAACATAAACGTGATGTTACTGAAAACATTTTTTTCTTAGAGAAATAGATGGTGGGTAGGACAAAGCTACTGATTCAAGCTTCCATCCACTTTCCCAGTTGGTGCATTCCCCTGGGTTGATTTTTCTTTAAGACTGCAAGAGGCAGTATACATTACACAGCAGTGAGTAAATAGAGAGAAGGCTCGCACTCCTAGCCTACGTTAAAAAGATATTATCAGAAGCAAAATGTGCCAAAGTACAAAGTGCTTTAATATAACTTACACATAAATATTACAAAGCAAAATAGAAGGTGTCCTTCAGCCTGAAAATCCTTATGCTATATATTTAATGAGTGCCTGTGATTTGTTAAATTGCACCTTTATGTGTTGTAATAGGGTTTGCACTATAATATGTATCAGCTGTTATGATGTCATTTTAGGTATTTAAGTAGCATGATTTGTAATAGAATTTACCCTTCACAATGTGCTATTGTAGGGCACAAAGGGTTTTCAGGCTGTGGGACACATTATATTTTGCCTTGTAATATTTATGTATAAGTAGTATTAAAGCACATTTTACTTTTGCACATTATGCTTGTGATGGTACTGTATATTTGTAATGTAGGCTAGGAGTGTGAGCCTTCTCTCTTTTTGCTCGCTGGTA
Source organism: Neoceratodus forsteri (assembly GCA_016271365.2). Classification (NCBI taxonomy): domain Eukaryota; kingdom Metazoa; phylum Chordata; order Ceratodontiformes; family Ceratodontidae; genus Neoceratodus; species Neoceratodus forsteri. The sequence goes on from CM057453.1 coordinate 1,039,254,945, forward strand.
ACATTTTTGGCTTACACACTCTTGATCCCTAGTCGACCCCCCCCCCCCGCTCTGATTACACAGCAGTGCCTTTTCTAATTCTTCAGCAACTCATAGATACATAGATGTTGTTAGCAGATAAGGGCCTTGTGGCCCATCTAGTCTGCCCTATCCCTCTTTCAAATGCTTAATGTACCCTAGATGCTATGACAAGTTTTCCCCTTTCACCCTAGTGTGACACCTTACATTTTGCCTTGTAATAACACCCAACAATAAGAAAACAGGGAAAACTGCCAGGTCCTGCATGGTTAGGTCTGTTGTTTGGAGATGTCTCCAAAGTATGTCAAAGGGGCAACAGGAAGAATAAAAGAGTAAGGGCAAGGATGAGATCCAGACTGCTGGACCTGATCAGATGGTAAAAGCTGGATGGGCCACAACTTGTGCAGGCTGGGTTTCACTATTTTGGTCCATTCATTCTGGCTGGTCCAGATTTAGCCTGCCAGATCTAGACTGGACCAAACAGGCCAACCAGAATAAATGGACCAAAACAGTAAAAACTGGACTGACTGGTCCAGCTAGAACAGCTGGACAGCTTAAGTTGCACCCTGTCTGGTTGGACCAGCTGATGTAAGTTTACCATTTTTGTGTAATACAGGTATGGCAGTTTGTATTTTACTAAATCCCAAGAAAAAGACAGAAGAGGACAGCAGAAAGAAAGGAGGCGAAGAAGACTGAACGTATGTATAGGGTATTTCAGTGGAGCAAGGGGGAGACCAAGAGAGACCAGCTTCCATGGTAGGTATTTCATAGGTATTTCCAACCTGGTACAGAGATGGAAGCATGTCCATTTCTGCAATAGGTTGCATGGCACTTTACTCACACATATTTGCACATTTATTCATTTTTGAAGTAATAAAACAATGTTGCAATGACTCTTGAGTGCAGGCTTTTTGTGCTTTACATTGTTGTTGTTGAGCACTGCCCCTTCTGCATTTCAGTGTGCTGTTGTGCCATGAATATTTTTTTTAATTTTTCATTGTAGTGTTACTCCCTTTGTGCAAAGGAATGTCACAAGCAATCGTCCCAGTCTGGGAACTGTGAAAGAGGATGAGGAGGTTTCAGAAGAAAGAGACAGAGTGGCAAAAGTTGTTGCCGACAAAAAATAAAGGGTGTCTGTTTAAGGCTATCAGGGATGCTATATTTGCAATTTCATCTCATTTTCCTTTTTTCCATTCACAGTCCTCTGTGACATCATAAAGATTTCCACAACAGCATACTGTGATGTCACAAATTGAAGATTTCAGTATGAGGGTAAAGTAGGAGGATAAAGAGAAGCCTGACATATACAGTACTGCTTACATGTAAAAGCCCTCAGACATAAGGACTGTGAGACGTAAACGCAGATAATATGAAGTACAATCTGATATTGAATTGTGTCTGAATATTATATTTTAAAATGTTTTCTTACATATTAGAAAATCATTTTAATGAGCAAGGGCTGATTTTTAAAATGATTTGCCCAAGATGCATCTGCTGCTATTTTCAAAGCAGAAATGTGTCCAAACCTGTTTGGCCATTTATTAGAAGATTGTATCCAAAAACAGATGCTATTGCATCCACACTGGATGAAATTCACAGTCATGTCTGTTTTTTGTCCCAAATTGTGACTTTGTGTCATAAATGAACCAAATTTATGCAAATAAGTCAAGATGTAGACTGGGATGTGCCAGTAGCAAAGACATCTAGAAGCCAAGCCATGGTGAATGTTTTTTAGGACTGCCTGCTGGTTAGGGATGGGTGGACCCGAAAAGGTCCTGACCCTTATTATCAGGATCAGGATCCAGACCAAAGTCCTGATTAGTTCTGATTTAAATCAGAACCTTTTGTAAAATGTGAGGAAAACTGAAAATTTGTCATAAAACTGCATAAAACAGCACTGAGATTCATGACACACACATGGATTAATAAACTCTCTTTGCTATCAGCTTCTTTGTTGATGAACCAACTGTCTGCTGCTGCTGGCAGTTCAGAGGAAGAGAACAGCTACAGATTAATCTGAATGCACCAACAACATCTTATTGCATTGCAGGACAGGTACACAGGACCATTGGAAAATTGCCCTCTTTTCAGGTTCAATCAGAGATAAGATAACTAGCAATGGCATTATAAAACAAATCAGAAAGACCCCCCCCCGCAAATGAGCAGGCCCATCCTGACTGAGATGATAGCTTGACACAAAACACCATGGCTCACAGGCTCAAGTTTGCCTTTTGTTTCTTAATAAATGTAACCCCCAGGGGCGCTATCCTAAGGGCTACCACCCCTGCCTGTCTCAGCTGCGACAGGGTAAGGGGCCCAGATCCATTGACGGGTGCCTCCACCCAGAGGTCGGGGTTAAGACAGTCAAGGTTGACTTGGTCACAGCCCTCTGGGTTACTGTAACCCCCCTACCTCCCACTAGTGGCTCACACGGATTAATTACAATGCTCTCCCCCTGAACACTTACCCCCCAGCTCGAACCACTCAGATCACTCCGGGGAACCCCTGGAAAGTAAGGTACAGTTATCAAATATTCACTGTGCAGTATATCCCCATTAAGACACAAGCCAGCCAGGGTACAGTTGCAAAACAAACAATCTGATTTATTTGAGGGGAGATAACAAGGACCGGGGGAAATCAGGGTGATTGACTTACCACTATAAAATATATTTAACTACCTAGAGCTCTGTGCACAGGCCTAAACCTATCAGTTACTGTCTATGGGTAGCCAAGCCCTAATGGCTAATTCCTCGATGCAGCTGGTTGGGGCCCTGACACAAAAGAGCCTTCAATTCCTATGAAGCTTAGATGAAGCCAGGAAGCTCAATTAGCACAGTCTGCAATACAACAAAACGACTGTGTCTTGGTTTATAACCTTTAGCAGGAGCTACCTGATTTAGTACTCACAACTCCAACAGAGAACCACTCTTTCACCCTTTGCAGGGCTCAGCCTGAGCTTCAATGGCTTCCTCACACATTTATATGGAAAACAACAGAGGGTACCATACCAGGCAGCTGCTCCTGAACTGACCGAACTCACAGCTACGCGGCGTTTCACTGCAGCTTCAACTTTCCTGACAGACCGAGCGTGATTCAGCAGATTCTCCAGTCCTCTACAGGTTGAGCCTGGTAGGTAGCTGTGTTTATACACAGCCTCCTCTGACCACACGCCGGCAGATTTAGTCCGAAGCTTTCTGCCTATGGGAAATGGCCGCCTAGGCCTCTCATGCGCTTCCCGCGTGGACATTCAATGGTGCAGAAGCTCAGAGCTCCCTTCATCTCCACAGTCACAACGTCTCTGCCTCTCAGGCAGTGGGGGACAACCTTCTCACTCGCGCACCACCCATTCCCATAGGTGGGCTGCAGACACCAGGCTATGATACCTGTCCCGATTGGCGCAAAAAAGGCGCCCTTGGTCAGACTTTACGTCCCAGGATTACTAGCTAAGTACTTATTGGTCAGCCGGCTCGATCTAGGGTGCCGATGTACTGATTGGTCCAATTCGGCAGTTCGGGACCAAAATGGAGGAGATAATCAGAACAGTCTTTGCTGCAAAGAAGGCAGGTTAGAACAACTACATTATCATTATTATTCTAAGTTATTTCCAGCAAATAGTTACATCCTTCAGCAGACCTCCCTCTGCATACTTAGCGATGGCAGAAAGGAGCTATTTCCAGCATCCCAGGTGGGACTCGAGCATAGAAACACTTGAACCCCCCCTTAGGAGTAATTATGACTGCACTTAGGCAGCTCTTAAAGAGACAGTACTGGAGGCTGTAAAAGCACTCGCCATGCCCGCATTCAACGGCCTTACTCCGAACAGCAACCAGGCATAAAGCATCTAGGCAAGCTCCGGGAAAGCTTCTGGAAACCCCCATTTGTAGGGGGTTACATAAAAAAAAACAAAAATAAACTTATTTTTACCAATGGGGCTGGGTTTGGTTGGTTGCTTGGGCAACATTTTTTTAGAGATCTCATATATGGATATAAATATATATAGGATACCCAACAACCCAGGTCCAGCTGAGCCAGGCCAGCATTCACCACCCCCACCCCAATCAACATCAAACAAATAATTAAGTAACCATCCAAAAACCAAACAATGATGTGAATTTGTGAACTGATATTAATCCCCACCATATCCAGCACCTAAATAGTCATCAGCATTCACTATATGAAATGTGATCTGATCATGTAGAGTTGGCAGTATTGCCTAGAGGTTAGAGCAGTGATGTGTGAATGAGACTGGTACATCCAACAGACCTGGGTTTGATTCTGATAACGTACACTTGCTTACTGTGTGACTCTGAGCAAGTCCCTTAACCATCTCAGTGATCCTGGGTTGCCCCTGAAAACAGGCACTTGTACCTAGTGGGCCTTACCCAGTTACCACAACAATAAAAAAATAACAATCAGCAGTCAGAAGTGCCAACACCCAGCATGCAAACACAGTCACTAACTTTTCTCCATTTTCTCACAATCAGTGAACACCACACACACACACACACACACACACACACACACACATATATACGCACACACACTTCATAGTGAGCGGAAGTCGGTCAAACAATTATTTTTTACACGGGTCTCTGGTCTGGCAAGAAGTAGTGGCTATTCTGACTGGCAAAAAGTAGAAAATTTGACAGAAACTTAGGAACACTCACCCCGTCCCCCTGGCCCATGGACACTCCCTGCGCCAAGCCACCAACTTAACTCATTGGTGGGCTACAAGACTTCTGGGCCTGGCTGGAGTGGTGCCTTTCAGAACCCTGCATTGTCTCAATCAGTCAGTCATGATGGATGGAATGCTGCCACCATGAGTACAAGCTGGCCTGAGCGAGATGGTTCACCATGCTCATGGAGCGAGGGAGCCAAACAAAAGCAAACCAACATGACCCAACCCTTGCCAGCAGCTCTGCTCATGCAACATCTTCTCATTGTGTGGTAGGATGGGAAGGAGACTGTGTCATGCAACTTGCATGGTCTTGAACCCCACTGACACATGATGGTGACATGCAGTCCTCCTCCTCCTCTGAGCCTTTCGTCTTGCCCACAGCCCGGCTTCTGCACCATCTCTCAGTCGCAGCCTGCCTGCTTTCAGTCTCGGTCTCGCAGCACAGTCCGTGTCTACAGAGAGGAGGAGATTTACTGTTATTGACGGGGGTACTGTAGCAGACTTCCCATACATTGTAGTTTGTTTCCTTGCCCCTCTTTCAATTCTGTTGGCAGCCATCAGCAACACTCATCTTCCACAAAACTGTGCTATTGGATTCAACAAAATGAGTCTTAAACCAAAAGGCAGACATTCACAAAATGAAAGGGGGATGATGTACAAAAAGCTGCCTCTCATACTAACGTTTTAACAATACTGCTTAGTACTACTAGCAGGGGCATACTCTACTAACAATCTACTAGTGGAAGGACTATTTAATCCGAAACGTTTTTTTTTTTCCAGACATTTCACTTTTTTTTTTTTATTAAATATTTTCACATACTAAACAAAAACAATAATTAGAATCAGGGGAATCACACTAATGAAATAGTTTAAACATTTTCTTCTATATTATCCACAACACAATAGGTTAGGGTAATCGTGGCAACTCTTCCACTTTATGCTTTGTTTAAGGAGCCCTTTACCTAGGTATAGTGAACACTGGCTTGGTGCACACCTAACAGAGTGCTAAACAGTCAAAATAAATTATACTCTAGCAGAAGTTAACAAAAATCATTCCTTTAAAAAAAATGCATGAGAACTGGAGCATGCGTTTCTCTGGAGCTCTGGTTCTGCTGTAATCATCTTCTATGACCTTCAGAACCAGGCAAAAGCTCTCTATACTTCCAGCCCTCCCCTCATTCCACACCCAAGATGGGTCTGTCCTTGAAGACATCCCTTCCTTCAAGTACCTAGTGATGTGGCTTGACAGGAACCTAGATTTCTCTGTTCATGTGGACTCTGTCCCTAAAAATCTCCACCGAAAACTAGTTGCCTTGTACCGGAACAGAGGGTGTAGCCCCCTACCAGCGTGCAGAGCCATTTTACAGAGAATGATTTTCCCCCATATTTGAATATGGAGAAACCATCTATAGTAGTGCTCCAAAGTCCACCCTAGCCAGAATGGACCGCATCTATCACTCCTTCTGCTGGTTTACTCTTGACTGCACTCTTCTGACACACCTCTACTCCCTTCACACCTCACTCAATCTTCCCTCTCTTAAAGCCAGATGACTTGTACATGCCTCCATCCTTACTGCCAAGTACTGGCTGAGCTCACTCCCCTACTACCTCACATCGCTAATCTCCGCTCCCACTCACTCTTCCTATTCCCTTCATACTGCTGGCTATCAGACCCTAGCACTCCCACCTAGGGCATCCTCTTTCAGCCAAGCTGTGTTCTCCTTCCACCTCCCTAAACTCTCGAACACCCTCCACCTCCCCATCCACACTGCCACCTCCTTCAGCTCCCTCTCTTGTCTCCTCCAAGACTTCACCCCTCCTTCCTGCAACTGCCCTGAGCTCTCCACCCCTATTACACTACTCTGTCTACATCCCTCCTTCTTCCCCTCCCTCCTTTTCTTCCATTACCTCCTGGTCTCCTCCTGTAAACCCCACCTCAATGGCTACCTACTATATAGTGTATGTTGGAATATTGTTATGGATGGAAATCCATCATTACTAAGATGTTGTTATGATGTACTAGCTATGTCAGCTGGTTTGTTATACTGTACTAGCTACATAGCTAGTGCAGCATAACAGCTTAGAAAGTGATCTCACATGCACGGTGCATGATCTTCCCCCCTACTCAGCAGTGGCTGCTGTGACAAAAGCAAGCCCACTGGAGAGGAAAAAAAAGCCAAAGTAAGTGAAAATCATTTTACCACGGCTCTTTTCTTACTTAATTTTTGCAACATACACTATAAAAAACAGAGGATGACTAACAATCGGTAACAAGCTACATTAGTACATCTTAAGGTTTCCATGGTGATCAAACCTCTCAAGCTGTGCTCTTGAGATTCAAACGGTCGCCATAGGAACCTTTTGATGAACTAACTGGCTTGTTACTGATAGTTAGTCATCCATTATTCTCTATATTACTCTCCCTTCCTCACTGCGTGTCTTGACATTGTCTTCACCTTTTGGCTGGCCACATTGTGTGTTGTATATGCTGAGCCTTGGTATGCATACTACAATACTGCTGCTGCTTAGCTCTGCCCACTATGCACAGCAAATGCTCTATGTCAATATATTCATTGTACAATCTATCAGACTATGCACTATAAATACCATGTTTATTTCATTGTACAGCGTATCCTGTTATATCTTGTAAATACTATGTATATGTAAATAATACTATTTATATGTATATTTCTCCCATAACCCCTCCTCTCAGAACACATCTGGAAATGAGCTGTTGCTCATCTCAGTATGTCTTTCTAGGTAAAACTTTCTAAATAAATAAATATTAAGTAGGTCAAAATACAGTTAATGTACAATTATGTGAACAACTCCAATAACAGGCATACATTTGACTCCTTTGTCCAGAAATATGTTTCCAGATAATTACAAATTACACCAAATAACATTTTATGTTTTACATCACTACTTTAAACCAAACATGCAGACCTGTATTTTGAAATTAATCTTGTATTGTGTGGAACATTTTTCAAAATTATTGTACATTTTGAAGTATACAGATAATTGTGACGTAGAGATGTACTGTCATCTAAAGACAAGCACATACTCATTATGTTATCTTTAGAAATATGTATTATAGAAATATCTGTAAAGATAAATGACTGCTTGAAATGGTAATAAAAAGGAAACAGGATGTGTCATTATCTCACAAAATATACTTTACACAAATAACATTTTGTGATCCTGCATAATCAGGTTACAAAATGTCAATATCAAATAATTACTTGTAACGGTTAAGGGATGAATTCTCATACTTGTTTACAGAAACTACTAAAATATTTTGTTATCACTATTGTTGTCTCTGTAGCATGATCCTGCACAAGCACACAGATCAGTACTGGAGATGCAGCGAATTTAAAATTTGCCGGCAAAGTTGCAGTGAAGTGGCTGATTTCACCATGTGGAGCAATCCATGAATTTCTCCTGTTTTAGCCTGATTTGGCCAAGGTGAAATTTTGCCTGTGGAAGGAAAAATTTCTCCTTGGAAGGTGAAATTTAATCTGTAGAAAAGTAAAATTCCACCTCTAAAAGCCGAATTTCACCTTGGAAGGAGAAATTTCACTTTCTAAGGTGAAATTTTGCCTTTACGCAGGTGAAATTTTGTGGCAAAATTTCGCATTTTGCTACATGAACCAGGCACATTTTTGTCACTTAACCCACCTCTAATCAGTACATGGAAATAAGGCATTGAAACATTTGCATGGTGGTCTGCCCGCCTTTTTGCAACCACATTTGATCAACTCTTTGCTTGATTTAGCTGCCTCTGGAAGGACTGTCTAAATGGGGATCCAGTCTTTCTCACTGTCTAGTTTCCAACCTCAGCTAGCTGGGTTTGGCAGATCTCGTTGTGCCACTAGTGATTTACCTCAGCAATGACCTCCCAGATATGCAGCTCCTTTTGTGTGCTCCACTAAGGCAGCCTGAGCTGGAGGGATGTGTTCTAGCTGTCTTCCTTTTGCAAACATCTGCTTCCCTGTCTGGTTTACATGTTGGCCCTCACTGATTCTTTCACAGATGGGTACAACAAACCTCACAAGCCCTTTCATTGTCTCCTCAGAAAGAGACATGGGTGCATGGGACAGGTTGAGAAAAAACGTCTGTACACAAGGAAAAGCTCCCATATTTCCCAAGCTGTCTTCTTATCTATACCACTAAATGTTAACACTGCATCACACTCTGCAAATGCATGGAAGAATGGTAAAGCCTTTAATTTCTGATCTCTGATATTTTCTTCAGTTCCATGAGCCGATATACAGTATACCTGTAGTGCTGTTCTACTCCAAAGGCTATCCATAATTCATCAGAATCATGAGAGCACGCAATCTTGACAATCTCACCAATGTCTGCTTTAAACATCAATACTACTGTACATCTCTTCCCTGAGTGTGTGCTCTTAAATCTGTAATTATCCCTAACAATCTCTCTTTCAGTCTTGTCATATTGACTTTTCCAGAGAAACTTGGATCTAACTCCTGGGGTTCAATTTTCAATAAGCCCTTAGAGCAATATAGGTCACATCACTCTAAAACTACAATGAACTTTGGGTGAATCAGGGGCCCTGCACATAATTTTATAAAGGGGGGTCCCTGTGCCAAAAATCCAGGAGTTGCCACAGCCACAGACTAGCACCAAACATATTGTGCACCTGTGGGTCCCATGCAGGGACGTTGAAATCATAATGTGATTCCCCCCCACCAGAGGCACAGCAGGTGGTGATGACCACCACATGCCAGTCATCCACAACAGACTGTGGGCACTACTGTGGGCATTCTGAGGATTTTCTGCATTTTGTCTATGGTCTCCATGGTGATGGGACTTGCCATGCTCATGCCCTCATTGTGCTCACCTGCTCTTGTTGCATGTATTGGCTTTGTCCAAAAGCCAGAGGGTGCCCTGTTTGGTTGGCAGTGTAATTGTGGATTCACCCTGTCTGGTTTTGCAACTTCGCCGGCTCTGTTATGCTGGCAGCAAAATGACAGTGCCCTGATTGGTGTCAGTACTGTATCAGTGTTGTGAGATTAATCACACACACTCTTAAAAAACAATGCTAAATTGGTAGTTTGCAGTCATGCATCTCTCACTACCAGTGATTCACAGATTCTTCTCATGGCAATTAAATGTGAAGTATTTCTGCCTGTCTAACTTGCCCTGCACACAGAATAGGATACTGATCATGGAACAAATGGAAAATGTCACTGGATGCTGCCAATGCTGCGGTGGTGTCAGGCATGACTAAAAGACTATGTGAGCACAAGTGACAAACTGCAGGGTTTGTTTTTTGGAGGGGAGGATGATGTGAAGGGTGAGAGAGATGCAGTTAGTAAATCTTTGTATATTACAATTATTATTCCGTGTCATTCACAGACAGCAACTTTTAGTCAGTGCCTGAGACCACCATGGCATCTGCAGTATCCTGTTGCAAGGCAAGTTAGACAGTAATAGTTCACATTTAATTGCCCTGAGAAGAATCAGTGAATTATTGGTAGTGAGAAAAGCATAACTGCAAACTACCAATTTGGCATTTCTTTTAAGAGTTTGTGTGATTAACCTCTTAAGAAATGCTGAACAATATCCTCTCAAGTGGGGAGACTTACAGCTACTGGACTGGTAGACACTGACAGGCAGAAATTTCTCCAGTACAATGAGATATAAACAAAGAGAAGCTCGGGATAATCCTAGGGACACTAGCCTGATTAAGACACAAATGTATCAGAAGCTTACTAATGCTGAGCATGACCCCCTTTCAGTGTATGAGAAGTATGCCCTAGAAAGACCCATAAAAATGCAGACATCAGAATTACCTTTTATATTTAGACCCAAACATCAACCACAAATCCGATCTGTCACTGTGGTATAAGACCATGGCTGTCAATGAAAAGAAAATCAGGGGAATGTTATAAATAATTAAATATCAGCAGGATTGCCACAGGCGAAACATATTACCAGTCACCTGACTAGGCAGATGTCAATCCAGCATCCAGTCCATTCAGACCTACCCCCAAATTAAGTTCAACAGGTTTGGGGGCCCCACATGGATCAATAAACAATTACAGTTCTCTTGTCAGACAAGAAGCAAAAAAGACACTGTGCGATTTTTGCTGGTGTCAGTGAAGCTTCTGAAAGAACAGAAAAAACACTCCCAGTGCAACATCAGAATTCGAAGTAGTGGTCTTCAACAAATCAGTACTGAGCAACAAGAAAACCATGCTAAAAAAGTGCTACAAACAAAAAGTTGCTGAACAGAACTGACTGTTTATTTTAACCTGATGGCACAGAAAGATGAATGTCAACCAAACCCCACCACTTTGAACAGGACCAGTTCTTCCTCCAGTGGCAGAGCAGTGTACACCAGGCACCTTTTAGATACTAGGTGCTTAAAGTTACAGTGGCATGATACAAATTACAGCACCAATCAGACTAACAGATAATAAGTAAGTCAGTGTTTGAAAACAATTCATTCATGCCCCAAGCGCAAAAGTACAAAATGAAAAAAAAAGTTTATACTGCAGAGTGATACAGATCAAGGAAAATAGGCTGGGAAAAAGGACAGTGGGAAGAAAGGGTTAACAGGGAAGGAACTAAAAGGGAAGTATGGAGCAAGTATTAACAGTGAAAGTGTGGGGGGAATGGGGAGGGAAGTAAAATAGAATGACAGGGTTGGAGGTTAAAACTGTACAATTTTTGCTGGTGTTAGTGAAGCTTCTGAAAGAACAGAATAAACACTCCCAGTTCAACATCACAAGCCAAAACAGCGGTTTTAAATAAATCAGTACTACAAGCAACAAGAAAACCATGCTAAAAAAGTGGTACAGACAAAATGTTGCTGTGGAGCAGTGGCTATTTATTTAAACCTGGTGACACAGAAAGATGAATGGCAACCAAACCCCGGCACTTTGAACAGGACCGGTTCTTCCTCCAGTGGCCAGAGCCTAGTAGGCCAGGCACCTCTTACATAGTAAATGCTTAAAGTTACAGGAGCATGATACAAATTATAGCACCAATTAGACTAACAGGTGTATTTAGAAATGCAGTGCTTGAAACCAAGACATCCGGTGCCCCAGAGAGCCGATCTCCAGGCAGGAAGCTTTCTCCACAAGCTCTACACTTCGGCTCCTAAACTTTACTTAAAATATTATTTTATATGGTTGGAACTCTTAAAGAACAGGTAGATTTGATTTCCTGAACTCTCTAGCCTGAGACTGATACCAAACATCGAAAGATTAGATGCAGGAATCTTAACTTAGCAGCTTGTAATCTCGACACTACAAACACCAGCAAGGCCGTAAAGTCTATACTCAGGGCACCTACATTCAAGATGACCTCTGTGCAGCACTCTTTATGGAAACAACTACTGGCATTACTAAATTGTATGGACTCTACGTTGGAGAATACCCTGATCAAACTGGGGATGTCCACTGAAGCACCTATGGCTCCAAGTGAAGCGGTGCGACACTATGACATGCAATCCTCTGTAGTTACTCCAGAGACTGCTGTGGGACCATGTTCTGAGGAGACACAGACATGGGGCCATCACACACCCCTGCCGACATGGGACTAGCACTGGGATCCTATTCCATAGACGAATCTGACTGAGCGGTGTACTAGACTTGGAGTTTTTCCCTCCTGCTCTGGATAAAAAGTGATTTAACCTGCATTTGGATGGTTACCTCTTTTGGTCCTGAAATCCATTGTTCTGCAGTCAGACTGTGTAACTTTTGAGCAATGATGGCAGATGATAAGGAGAATCTCCTTCTGCATGGGAAGGACTGAAAGTATATTGGGCAAGTTTGTCAGCATATTGGTGCATAAAATCGTTGGAATAGCTATGGGGGCTCCTTGAAATACCCCTTGAGGACTATTTTGACTGGGACTCATGGCTGTTGGGTTTGTTGGGAAGACTACTATGAAATATTTTGGGATGGGAGTCTGATGCAGGTCATTGTATACCCAATGGTGGAGTATTCCACCCTCTGCACTTCTTTTTGTCTTCCCAGGCCCATTTCAGCTATGTAGACATCAGTTTTTCCACTTTGTGAATAGGAAGCTCTATGTGATTAAAATGCTGCATTCCTTTATTCCTGTTTAGGCATCAAGTTAATGTTATTGAATCTAGACCTTTGAAAGCTGACAGTGTACTAATTTTTCATCTGAATGTAGAGCTGTGTGAGAAATAGCACATATTTTCTTTTTTTTTAACTGTTTCATGTTACCTGGATTAACAGCAGTCATGTAGACTGCATCTAAATACCTGTGTAAGTTCTACCTTTTATGGACACTTCATGGCCACTGAGATGGCTGGCATTTCTGGGACATTTTGTTAAGACCAATGTTGGATACCCCCTCCTATTGTAACAGCTTTCAGGGGGTTGTTTTATGATTATCACTTATATCTAGTACTCTACTACCCTGTATAAGGTATTTGTGTGTATGCATATACATGAAAACAGTAAAAAAAAGTAAAAAAAAAAGAGAAAACAAGACATTCATGCCCCAAGTACAATCGTGCAAAATAAAATAAATAAAAAAACAGTTTGTAGTGTAGAGTGATACAGATCAAAGAAAACAGGATGGGAAAAAGGACAGTAGGAAGAAAGGGTTAAAATGGGAGGGAACTAAAAGGGAAGGAATGGAGCAAGTATGAACAGTGAAAGTGCTGTGGGGGGTTATGTATTTCAGCGGTCATGAACTGCCCCCCCCAAAAAAAATAGTGCTAGCGCATAGTGTTCCAGAGATACAGTGGTGACTTTTGTCACCTCAACATGTTGTTCATTCACAAGGAATGCGGCAGTGCTTTTCTTGTCACTAGAGGTCTGCAGGGCTCCGCCAACTGCAGCCATAATAATGAGAGTGTGCCTTACCCATTTTAAATAATTCAACGGGTGTAATAAACATTATGTAACAACTGAAACTACATATAGCAATACCTGTCCCACTGAAGAAATGTATACATATCCCTCCAAATACAAGGACAGTCATATGTTCCAACAGAAGTGGGAACTGCCCAGCCCCAGTAACTCACTGCTCTCACCTCTTTAGTAGGAAATTAATCATAAAACTAAGAATAAAAAAAAAATAGCACGAGGAGAAAGTGCTCTAGGGGCCAAAGTGAGTAATTTCTGACCATGAACATTAGACCATAGCCCAGACCCAAATGACAATATAAAGAATGGGAAAGTTGTAAATATTTAAAACAATCCTTAGTGAGCACTAGATATATATGTTAAAAATCCAAAAATTGCAAAAGAACCCCATTATGTGTAAGTTGCTCAACAGATTTAATCTCAGGATATGGCCAAAAAGCTGAAGTGGTGACCTGACCAGCTATCTTTAAGTTTGGTTTACCCAATATAGGCTGACAAATGTCTTTAATGGGATCAAGATGAAGCAATGAACTAAGTTGTATGTGAACTCGCACCAAGGTAGCTAAAGGCATAGCGTGGAGGGCACGAGGAAGACTATTAGAAGGTACATGTAGAAGGGTGGTAATATTAAGTTTCAGTTGGCTACACTGAAAAAACTTAAATTTCCAACTACTGGGGTATATATGAAAAAATATAGTCCTGTGGGAGGTCTCAATACCACTGAAAATACTGACTACTATGCATCACCAAATAATATAAATAAAGATTTGGGAGACTGAGACTACCCCCTTCCCTTGGAACAGTAAGTTTAATAAACGCCCTTCTAGGTGGTTTCCCTTACCAAATAAAATGTGTTAGGACTCTCTGTAACCCAGTGAACCATGTATGAGGGATACCCTGATTCAGTATGGAGAGGGGGTAGAGAACTCGGGAAAGGGCATTCATTTTAACAACATTGACACCCCCCCATAGGGAGAGAGGTAGATGGTCCCAATGATGCTGGTCACATTTAACTTTGTCAAGCAACAAATCCAAATTATAATATTTCATTTTCCTGGGGGACATACTTACAGTAAGTAAATGCCCAAACATTTAAGTTTATGGGGTACCCACACCAGCCCAAGATGAGCTATATTATACTAGGATACCCACACATTAAGGGGTATAACATCAGTCTTGTCCAAATTAGGCTGATAGTTAGGACTCCAAAATGCTTAATAACAGACAGGCATGTAGAGGGATGTGTTAAATGTAAAAGAATATCATCCACATAAATGGACAACTTATATTGCTGTGACCCAATGGGGATACTGTGAAACTGAAGGGGGTTAATATTAATCTTCCAAATTAAGGGCTCTAAAAAAGGTTAAACAGAAAGGGAAAGAGGGGGCATCCCAATCTGGTGCCCCACCTAAGGATAATCACCTCTGAACAAACCCCATTACACAAAAACATGAACCGAAGGGTTGGTATAAAGTACCCAGATCCACTTAATGAATTCCAAAGGGATACTGAACTTGGGCAAGACCATAAAAATATAGTCCCAAGAAACATGATGAAAAGCTTTCTCCACATCCAGGAAAGCCAAAACCACTGGAGTAGAGGATTCACTGGATGCGGAGAAAAGACAGGACAACTTCTGGAGATGATCTGAAAAATGTCACCCAGGAACAAAACCAACTTAGTTCCTGCTAATCAGGGAACTACACACCTTATTTAACCGAGAAGCCAAAACCTTAGATCCAATTTTATAATCTAAATTGATTAATGAAATAGTCCTATAACTACTAACTTTCAAAGGGTCTTTATCCAGCTGTAAAAGAACCTCTATAAGGGCTTCCATCAAAGAAGAGTCTGAAGTACCATAAGAATATATATATATATATATATATATATATATATATATGTATATATATGTAGATAGATAGATAGATTCTATGCAAAAAAAATAATTAATGAATCAGTTAGGGTTCTTCTACAGTGACAAAAGTGAGGAAATTCGCCATTAGGGTTCATACCCATTGAACCCCAACCCTCCCCCACCAACAGACATTGGGGTGTGCACTGGGGACATTGGCATTAACTCTCACCCTATCCCATGTGTAAACAAGCTGAGGCGGTGCAGTGTAGAAGAATGGGGTGAGAGCTTGGGCCAATGATCCCAGCGCATACTCCGATGCCTGTTGGTGGGGGTGGGGTTGGGTTCAACAGGTGAGAACCCTAATGGCAAATTTCCTCACTTTTGTCACTGTAGAAAAACCTTAACCGATGCATTAACAAAGTTTTTTGCATAGAATTTCCTTACTTTTTAAGAAAGAATAGAAAAGTAGAAAGTTGTGCACGTTGGTGGGATGCGCTTCCACCAACTTGTGTCGGGCCCCTTTACACACCCAATGACTAAAAAGTACATTGACAACAGCAAGGCCACCCACCAAACAAATGTAAATCTAGTAGAGCAATAGAAAATGCTTGCCACAAAATGTAAACTGCACCACACAATATCTCAGCAAAAAATATATTGTCTGACACATAAACACAGCTATTGACATCTACAGGACATGCTGTCAACACCCTCCAAATTTCAAGTAAAAAAGACCAAGCCATGTCCGTGATATAACATGTCAAAATTTGGAAATTTTCATTCATCAGTGGCACAGTTCCGCACCTGTTGACATTTAACACACATAACAACTGAAAACTACATCCACGACACTAAGGCTAGGCACCCTATCAATTTCAAGCCACCAGCACAATCCAAAACACTGTCCACAACACGTAAAGTGTGTCATGCAATATCTCTGCAAAAACATCTTTCTCTGATACGTAAACATGATAATTACCATCTACAGGACATGCAGTAAATAACCTCAAAATTTCAAGTAAAAAGACCAAACCGTTTCCAAGATATTCAGTCTTAAATATTGGTAAAATTTCCATATCTATTCCATTATAAAAATCTGGCCATCTTGTCCCCCCCTCGTGATCAAGATGGTGCTCAAAGAATCTCATTATCAAAGAATTTGCAGGCTCATGATCAAAGAATTTGCAAGGTCATGACCAAAGAATATAAACTGTTCTAATTTAAAAAAATTAAAGAATTGCAGTAAACCACCACCATGGTTTGTCAGAACGAAGCCCCCTGAGTAACATCCACCCTCATTTGTCTTCCTAGGACACCCCTAGGTTGAGAAAATAGATTTTTTAATCTGGCCATCTTGTCCCTTGCTCACGATGCACGATTGCGATCAAAGAATTTGCAGGCTTGCGATCAAAGAAATTGCTCGCTCGTGAACAAAGAGCGAGGGACAAGATGGCCAGATTTAAGAATAGATTTTCTCAGCCCAGGGGTGCCCTAGAAAGTTAAATGATGGTGGGTTTTGTTCAAGGGGCTTCGTACTGTCCCATCTGATTAAAAAAAATTATGTTTTCAATATCCCTGTTAGTATAGCGGCCCCCCCATCATGATAAAATAGATAATGATCTCTGTATCCCTGGTAGTCTAGTGGCCACCCCAATGTGTACTTTATTAACACTGCTTTTTTTATATCCCTGATAGACTTGTGGCCCCCCTGATCTGTATTAAATTATTATTATTGCTGATATCCCTGGTAGTCCAGCGCCCCCCCATCATGATAAAATAGATTACAATGTCTGTATCCCTGGTAGTCTAGTGGCCCCCCAATGTGTTTTTCATTCATAATTCTGTTTTATATCCCCTGGTAGTCTAGTGCCCCCCCGATCTGTAAAAAATTATTATTATTCTTCATATCCCTGGTAGTCTTGTGGCCCAGAGTGCCTCTTTGCATTAGCGCTCATAATACATACAGTCAGCAGCTGGCCATGGAGGTGAGAGGTGGGCTGTGCCAGTCGCCATCTGGGGAAGGGTGGGGGGTGCTTGGTGGGCTGGCATAGCTGGGTGTAGGAGTGGGGGCCACTAGACTATCAGGAAATTGCAGATGCTCATCAATTTTTTTATGATGGAGGGGACACTAGACCACCATGGAGATGAAGAATAATAATAATTTAATACAGATCGGGGGGCCACTAGACTACCAGAGATATAAAATAGAAATATGAATGAAATACACATTGGGGGGTCCACTAGACTACCAGGGATACATACATCATAATCTATTTTATCATGATTGGGGGGGCCGCTAGAATACCAGGGATATAAAAAAAACAATATTAATAAAATACACATTGAGAGGGCCATTAGACTACCAGGGATATAGAGATTGTTATCTATTTTATCATGATGGGGGGCCGCTAGACTACCAGGGATATTGAAAACATAATTTTTTTATTCAGATGGGGCAGAACAAAGTCCCCTGAGCAAAACCCACCCTCATTTAACTTTCTAGGGCACCCCTGGACTGAGAAAATCTATTTTGAAATCTGGCCATCATGTCCCTCACTCGCGATGCACGATCATGATCAAAGAATCTCGCAATCAAAGAATTTGCAGGCTCGCAATCAAAGATTGTTAGCGAGCCACGAATTAAGATTTTAAGAGCTCAGAACTCTATTTGTGGACTGATTTGGATGAAACCAAAGGCATGGCTCAATAGATCGGAGTCACCTGAGTAAAATCCATCCAAGTTTTACTTCAGAAGTGACCCTGAGCCGAGATATTTGTGTTTTTCCGATTGAAAATTGAAAACAAGATGGCAGACCTAGCGATCAAATATTTTTTAAAATGCTGGAGGATAAAGATTCTTGAACCACGAGGCTGCAAATTCTTTGCTCACCAGGTGGGACCAGATAGCCAGAACCCCATTCTTTGTTCGCAAAACATACATATAACTTTTCCCATTGACTTATAATGAGAACTTAAAAGTGGCATAACTTTTGAATGCCTTAATATTTTTTCACCAAACAAAAAGTGGCATATTCAGCCACCAAAGTTCTTTCAATTGAGCCATCTCACAGAGTGGCACAGTACATAACAGCTGTGCAAAGCCACCTCCAAAATCACAAAAATTGCCTCCAAAAATGGATAACTGTGCATTTTTCAGCATTTTCGTACGCAAAGACTGTAAGTCCGACCAAAACAAAATTTGGCAAATCAAGAGGCCTACCATCCCCCACCATGCAAACCAAATTTCAGGCAAATCCGTTGAATGGGTCCAAAGTTATTAACACCCAAACTGTTGACTTTAGTATGTAAGTGACTACTGAACCCTAACTATAGTGGCGCAACCGTGCCGTTAATATATATATATATATATATATAATTAAAGTTATCCAATAACATGGGAGCTAACAGATTGTTAAATTTCCTATAAAAATTCCGGGTGTATCCATCAGGCCCCAGTGCCTTGTTCAAGGTTAAAGAATCAATAGCATCTAAAATGTCTTGTAGCAAAAGAGGGGGTTTCAAATATGCAGAGTGAGATTCAAGAAGTTGGGGGAGGTCAATATCCTGGAAAAATTCATCAATCTGTGATCCTTGAGGGGCTGCCAAGTCTGGGGTATATACAGAATGATAATAAACATGAAATTGAGCAACTATATCCCGAGGAGTTTAGTTTAGTTTATTGTTCTAGGAATTATTACCTTTGTGCCAATGGCTCTTTCACAAAGGTTCCATGTCAACAATGTACAAACAAACAAGACATGTTACATAGAATGGTCAACAAATTATAAAGTGGCAATAAGCCAGTGTAATACAATACATTAATGTCAGAACTTCAGACAAAAAGAGGGGAAAGAGGAAAAAAAAAAATATTTAGCATACACAGAACAAGCTGTATCGCGGAAAAAAACATTGGAGAAATGGTCAAAGTGGAAAGGGTAGGAGGAGATGGGGGGAGCAGACATAGAGAGATTAGAGATACTCAGATGCCTTTGTCAAGAAAGGAGCAGAGGAGGAGGAGGAGGAGGAGGATGAAAACAGTAAAAACAGCCATGAGGGAGAATCTTTAATCCAGGCAGTCACAGGAGCTAGAGGCTGAGAGGTGAGAGTAAAGCGTAGATTTGAAAGCTCCTAGGGAGGTGGAGGATGTAATGAGCATGCTGAGGGCATTGTACCAGCTGGGGGCCCGATAGGCAAAGGATCTTTGGCCCTGTGTGGTCCGGCATCGGGGGACCTGGAGACGCTGGTGTTCCGATCTTCTGGTGAGATGGATGCTGGTATTCAGGCATAGTAGGTCTTGGATACTCAGTGGAGTGAGGCCTATGGTAGATTTTTTTGCTATCAAGCATGTGAGGTACTTTATGCAATCATTAGGGGGGTAGAAATGGGGGAGGAAGGGGAGAGGGAGGTAAGGTGCCTGCCTGGCGCCACGGCTTGGAGGGACAGGAAGCGAATCCTCAGGATCGTGGGAGCAGCTGCACGAGGGAGGGAGCTGGATGTCATTGTTCACCTAGGGACAAATGACTTGGCTAGGAATGGGATCAGAGCAGTGCAAGAGGAGTCTGTAGAGTTGGGAGGGGCCTTAGACAAGTAAGCGCATACAGTAACCTTCTGAGGTGCTGCTGTCTATAGCAAAGTGTGATGCTAGGGTACTCCTCACAGGAATTCAATGAATGGTTGAAAAACTGGTGTGGAGCTCAGGGTTTTAGCTTCATTGGGGACTGGGGAGCCACCTGGAGGATGCAGACCTATACTGGTGCGATGGTCTGCATCTGTCCGAGGGGACCAGGATCCTAGTGAGAGGTTTAAATGCTTCATTGGCAAGCATTTAAACTAGCCAAGGGGGGCACTGAAAAGGAGCAGGAAATCCCAGTCTCCCCACAAACAACAGTAATTAGTGAGGTAAACACCAAGCTAGAGAAGTCATTAGAGTAGGACAGAAGTAATGTAAAAAAGAGCAAAGACAGTAAGGACAGAAATGGGGCTAAAAGGGTAAGGCCATCAAAAGTGGAGGTGATGAGTACCAATGCCAGTAGTCTGTGTAACAAGCTCCCTGAACTAGTGGCCTTGATGGAAGAGGGTTGCCTGGATATTGTGGCAGTCACAGAAACATGGTACACAGAGAACCATGACTGGACATTCAACATACCAGGGTACACAATCTACAGGAGGGACAGGGAGGGTAAAAGGAGGAGGAGTAGCTCTTTATGTAAAGGAAGGGATCAAAGCAACAGAACTAAAGAGTAAACAGGGAGCAGATGAGACACTCTGGGTCACCCTGGAGACAGGAAATGGCACCACAATCTGCATGAGGTTGTATACAGACCCCCATCCCGGGGGAGAGAATGGACAAGGAAATGATAGAAGGCTTCCTTAGAATGGCAGAAAAATGGGAGATATTGTTGATGGGGGACCTGAATATGCTAGTTGTTAACTGGAGCACCTTTGCTGCAGGCACATCCAAGAGCAGGGTCATTCTTGATGCCCTATAGGGGGCATGCCTCAGAAAGCTAGTATTGGAACCCACTTGGGAGGGGGCAATCTTAGACCTGGTACTCTCAAATGGGGACAGAGAAAGAATCTCAGATTTAGAAGTGGGTAGCCATCTGGGAACAAGCGACTACCAAACAGTGTGGTTCACAATAAACACAGCCATACAATCAAGCCATACAAAAGCAAAAGTATTGGATTTTAGGAGGGTTGACTTTGGGAAAATGAGAGACTGCCTCAGAAAAGCACTAGCAAATAGGCAAGAAGGAGGGGTGGAGGAACAATGGGGAGTAATCAAAACAGCCATCACAGAGGCAACAAGCCTTTGTGTAAAGCAAATCAACAAAACACCACAAAGGAAAAAACTGCTATGGTTCTCAAAAGAGGTGGCAGGGAAGGTTAAGGAGAAAAGGATAGCATTCAGGAAATACAAGGAAACACAGAAGGAGAAGGACAGAGAACTTTATCAGTTAAAGCAGAAAGAGGCTGGGAAGGCAGTCAGAATAGCAAAGGTGCAAACCGAGGAAAGGATAGTCAACTCTGTTAAGAAGGGGGATAAGACCTTTTATAGGTACATTAGGGAGTGAAGAAAGACCAAAGAAGGGATACTGAGGCTTAATAAAGGGGAAGGAATGTGGGTAGAGGGTGACAATGAAAAAGCAGGGATACTGAACGAATATTTCTGCTCAGTATTCACAAAGGAAGAGGAGGGGGAGGTACCTAAACCAAACAAGAGAAACACTCTGAAGGCAGGGGTCGATACCAGTCCATTTACAGAAGAAATGGTTCTGAAAGAACTAATAAAATTGAAGATGGACAAAGCAATGGGTCCTGATGGGATTCACCCAAGAATTCTAAAAGAACTAAGAGTAGAACTAATGACACCGTTGACTACTCTCTTTAACAAATCATGGGAGGATGGGGTGGTACCTGAGGACTGGAGGAGGGCAGATGTCATTCCTCTTCACAAAAGTGGGAGCAGGACAGAGGCAGGAAACTACAAACCAGTTAGTTTGACCTCAGTGGTAGGGAAAATGATGGAATCACTTCTGAAGGAAAGAATTGTTGAGTACCTAGAGGCAAGTGGGGCACAGGACCCAAGGCAGCATGGATTCACGATGGGAAGGTCATGTCAGATGAATCTAATACATTTCTTTGACTGGGTGACCAAAGTAGTAGACCAGAGAGTGGCTGTGGACATGCCTTACCTGGAGTTTAGCAAGGCATTTGATACAGTCCCACACAAAAGATTAATACACAAGTTAGCTAGCCTTGGAGTGGGTCCCAAGGTGGTAGCCTGGATAAAAAATTGGCTAGACAACAGGACGCAAAGGGTAGTAGTAAATGGCATCCACAGTGAAGAAAGGAGGGTTACTAGCGGGGTACCGCAGGGTTCAGTACTGGGAACGGTCCTTTTTAATGTCTTTATAAGTGACATTGCAGAGGAACTGGAAGGAAAAGTATGTCTCTTTGCAGATGACACAAAGATCTGCAACAGGGTTGATACACCAGATGGAGTGGAAAGGATGAGAAGGGACTTGGCAAGGTTGGAGGAATGGTCAAATGTATGGCAGCTCAGATTCAATGCAAAGAAGTGCAAGGTAATGCACCTGGGAAACAAAAACCCAGGGCAAGAGTACACAATGGGGGTGAGATACTGACAACAGTAAAAATGGAAAAGGACCTGGGGGTAATTATATCAGATGACCTAAAGTTAGGCAAGCAATGTGAGAAGGCAGTAGGGAAGGCTTGGTGGATAATGGGATGCATAGGGAGAGGCATCAATAGTAGAAAACAGGAAGTTGTTATCCCTCTGCACAGACAGTTGGTGAGACCCCATCTGGAGTACTGTGTGCAGTTCTGGAGACCCCATCTCCACAAAGACATAGACAGAGTGGAGGCTGTCAGAGGAGAGCAGCAAAATGTTGCAGGTCTGCACCAGAAGACATCTGAAGAAAGACTAAAGGAGCTTAATATGTATACCCTTGAGGAAAGAAGGAGAGAGGGGACATGATAGAAACTTTCAAGTACCTCAAGGGAATTAACAAAGTCCAAGAGGATTGCATCTTTCAGAAAAAGAGATGTGCAAGAACAAGGGGGCACAATTTAAAGATAGAGGGGGGATGGCTCAGAGGTAATGTGAGGAAGTGTTTTTTCACAGAGAGGGTTGTGGATGCATGGAACAGCCTCCCTGAGGAGGTCGTGGAGTCAAGAACAGTGGGGGAATTCAAGAATGCATGGGACAGATATAAGGCAGTCCTAGTGGGGGGTAGGAGGAAGTAAGCTGTTGGTTAATTAGGATCTGCAGCTTATTTGTTAGGTAGGAAAATGGGCAGACTAGGTGGGCAAAGTGGTCATTATCTACCGTCAAATTCTATGTTTCTATGTTTCTATGCGATTTGAGAGTTGCAACCATCCTGTTTCAGTGTAGAGCTCACATGTATGAGTACGTCTTCACGCTCCAGTGAGCAGCCCACAGGCCTTGTTTAGGGAGGTTGTGATGCGCCTAAGTGCGGTGGTTGAGGCAGAGCCATAGATAATTAAGCCATAGTCTATGATTGAGATGACAGAGCTTTGGATAGCAATCCTCAGCGCAGCTTGGGTAAAGAACTGCCAGTTTCAAACCGGATACCAATGTGCTGGTTCACCGTTTTCGCTGTGTGATCAATGTGGGTCACAAATGTTAGTCCTTGATCAAAGGTGATTCCAAGATATTTAAATGTTGACACTTGTTCAAGGGCATTTCCTTGGTACATTTTGATAGTGAGTGGAATTTGCCTTTTCTTGTTATGTGGACTGGAGAAGAGCATGGATTTTGTTTTTTTGTGATTTAGGACCAGCTTGTGATCTAGGAACCACTTTTCAACTTTGGAGAAAGCAAGTTGCAGGCTATGGAGTAAGGGTTTCGGGTCCTTATGAGAGGAAAGAATCACGGCATCATCAGCATAAAGGATTATTTGTTCTGGGCAGGTTTTGGGGAGAGAGTTTAGGAAAAGGCTGAAAAGGAGGGGGCCTAAGATTGACCCCTGTGGGACACCTGAGAGGACTGGATTTGAGTCTGAGAGAACTCCTGAGATTTTTACTGATTGAGAGCACTGGGCAAGGTAACCTTTAACCCAGGCACCTGGTCCTTGCGAGAGCCCAAGATTGTGTAGTTGTGTGATAAGTAAGCCATGGTGAACAGTATCAAACACCTTTGTTAGGTCAATGAAAACAGCTCCAGTTTGATATCCTTTGTCCAAGGTATTGTGAATTTCTCCTGAAAATTCCAGTAGGGCGATCAACGTACTGTGTCCTTTCCTGAAGCCGTGTTGCTGCACGCAGAGGATGTTATACTTGTGCAGGTAGTCTGAGAGTTGGTCAGCCACAATACATTCGAGGGCCTTGGAGAGGGGTGGAAGTATTGATATGAGTTGATAGTTCCCAGGTAGGGACTTGTCACCACCTTTGAACACTGGGGTGACTATAGCAGACTTCCATTTGCTGAGAAATTGACTAAGGCAGAGGGAGAGATTGAAAATTTTGGTGAGTGGGTGCAGCACCTCTTCCAGGGTAAGGAACAGAATTTTAAGATCAATAGTATCACTGCTTGCTCTGGATTTAGAGATAGCCTTTTTTACATATTTGTAGACTTCATGTGCCTTGACTATTTTGAAGTGGAAAAGCGGTTGGTTTGGTGAGGCAGTAGGAGATGTTGGTTTTGGTGGGTCCGTATCAGAGAAGAAGTCCAGCGGGAGGACCCCACTGAGGTCTGTGAAAGTTTTATTTAAGGCCTTTGCCATGACCACTGGGTCTAGGGTAGTGGTGCCATCTACAGTCATTATAATGGGAGAGGACTTGGACTGCTTACCTGTGATATTTCTGATGTTGTCCCAGAAGGATCTCCCATCACCCCAGGAGATGGCGAGGGCATTTTTGAAATAGGAGCTCTTCTTCAGTCAGATTTGTTTAGTACAGTGGTTTCATGCCTGTTTATACTTTTGGGTATCCGCCAGGAAGCCTGTGGCTCTGGCTATGGCCCAGAGGTGGTCCCTAGCTTTGAGTTGGGCCAGTAGTTTGGCCGTGAGCCAGGGATTTGAGAGCGCTTTGATTTTACGCTTTTTTAGTGGTGCGTAGGTGTCGCAGACAGTGTTGAATGTAGTGATAAAATAATCTAGGGCTACATCAACATCTAGAATATTGTATATTAGGGACCAGTCTTGCTGTATAAGACAGGTCTTGAGCTTAGTAAGGTTGCCATGAGGTAGGACTCTGCTTGAGATGGTTTTTGGAGGTGTTTTTTGGAACTTATTTGTCCAGGTACAGATCACAGGGGAGTGGTCACTGAGAGAGTCCGGGAGAACAACTGTGTTATTTATGTGGGCTGGGTGGCTAGCAAGGATCCAGTCTATGAGATTGCTAGTTCCAGTTTTGTAGTTTTTTTCTAGTAGGGGAGCTCATGATCTGTGTTAGATTAGCTGCTAGGATAGCATCCTTGAGGGACCCAACGTCTGATGTGAGCCAATTAATATTAAAATCACCAAGGAGAAGGAGCTCAATGTCAGGTGGTTGCGATCTTATGAATTCAAGTACGGTCTGGAGGCTGGACCCTGGATCTTTAGGAGGGATCTAGACAGCGGGCCACAGTGAGCACTTTATTTTGGGCACCAAGTAGTAGCTTGACAGGGAGAAATTGCACTGAGGAGTTTGTGGTGGAAAAGCAGACAGGGTGGCTAGAAAGATTGTCCTTAATGTAAATAGCACAACCCCCCCCCCCCTTTTATTAATCCTATCCAGTCTGAAAATACTGTAGCCTTGTAGCGAGATGGCATGGTCCGGAGTGCTTAGTGTCAGCCAGGTTTCAACAATGGCTAGGATGTCGGGGTTGTGTTGATTGGCAAAGTTTTGAAGGGATGCCAGTTTTGGGAGGAGGCTACAGATATTTAAGGTGGCGATGGTGAGACCCCCCCCGCCATTGTTGCAAGATTTGTTGCCTTGATGGAACCAGGGCCAGAGTTTGGATGGACACTTCCTGACATCAGAAGGAGGAGGAGCAGGTGGTAGCCAACTGACCAGAATCCAGGCAAATGTAAGGCACAATTCTATTGGCTGCCAGAGTACATAAACTAAGAACAAGCAACTTCCCTGCCTTTGAACCCTGATCAAAAAAATATTTTATTCTAGTTCTCTGAAGAAGATGTTCCATCTGATCTCACATGAGCTCATTAAACCTAGCCCTCAGGGACTCTAATTACTCCCAAACATCTGCTGAGGAAGATGGAGAGAGTTGGTGCTCCAATGCTCAAATCTGTTCTAGTAAAATAGATGCCTCATGTGCCCTTTGCTTTTTTACATTTAGAGGCAAGGCAAATTAATTCCCCCTGTAGGCCACACTTAAGGTCCCCCCCCAAAGAAGGTCCAAACATGGCATACAGGGGGAATTAATCTCCAGAAAAGATATGATAAATGTTTGAAATTTCAAAAATTGATTATTTAGGTGCCAAGACTTAGTCAAATCATAACTCAGTGAGAAGCCTAACTGTAAAATAATGGGGCGATGATCTGACAAGACCTTGGCACCATAGTGACATAATCAAGTTCCATGAAGATGCTCAAACCCCTGCAGAAAAAAAGTCAATTCAATAGCATGAGTTATGGAATAGTGAATGGAAAGAATACTCTCATTGCAGAGGATTCAAGACTGTCCAAGGATCCACAAGCCCAACAGAATCCATCAGATCCCTTAAAATTTGCTGCACTGGTGTCAGACCCTGCCTTCTCACCTCTGATTGATCCAGTTAATTACAAAAAGCAATATTCCAATCTCTCACTGAAAGAATTGGAAGTCACCCAGGAAGAGAGACTTTTCATGAGTGTAACAAAAAAACTAGGGTCATCAACTGAAGGCCCAGATATAGATCCCAAAATATCCTCCCAATGGCCAACGAAGCACTAAGAATGATATATCTACCCTGAGGGTCTGACACTTCCTGCAGAAAGCAAAAAAGGATCCAGCATGCTACCAAAATAGTCACACCCTGCTTACGAGTATCCTTCCCCACCCCAAAAACCTGCCCTACCCCAAATCTACGAAGTAATGGGAGCTGGGCAGTAGGTAAATAGATTTCTTGTAACACAACAATATCAGCTTGCAATGTGTTAAGATGGAGCAAGAGCTTAGAACATTTATGGGGATTGAGCACCTTTAACATTCCACAAACAAAACTTATATACCTGAGACATTTTAAAATGAGGTATCACCGTAAAGAGACCCAAAGCCCCCCCACCCCAGGCATATAGAGTAAAATGAAACCCAAGAAAAAAGTTCCCGCTCTGGAGTAACAAACCACCCCACCTGCCCACCCAAACAAATACAAACAACAAGTACTGTATAACAAGAACAACAAAGAACAAGCCACCCCACCTGCCCACCCAAACAAATACAACCAACAAGTACTGTATAACAAGAACAACAAAGAACAAGCCACCCCGAAGCCATCTCCTCCCCACAAAACCCAAGACAGGCCCCCCCAAAACACGCTGAGGTGCATGATGCACAACACCAGCATACACAACCACCCCAAGTCCCAATCCTCCAGGACCAACAAAGAAACCCCATATAAAGCATAAAATCACCATGGAAATACCAAAAACCACCAAGAGAACAGAGGAGGCCAGAGGTATGACACAATACCACAAACATACATAAAAAGAGAAATGCAATAAAAAGGAAAAACCCAGAGAATACTGTACCACTGAAAAGTACCTTAAAAGGAAAATACTACACTATGCAAGTAGATCAACAACCAGCTGTTACTCCCTTTTGTGGTGGTTCACACTATAATGTAATGAAAAAATAAAGAAAAATGAAAAGAATGCCTGTACTGGTAAGGAACAGTCAGGGTGTGTGTGTGTGTGTGTGTGTGTGTGTGTGTGTGTGTGTGTGTGTGTGTGTGCATGCGTGCGTATGTACATGCGTGTGTGTGTGTGTGACAGCATATCCACTAACTTTGGCTTCACTCAAGTGTGAAGAAAAACAAAACTCCCTGCACCAGCAATCATAAAATATAATGGCTATGCAGCTATGTTCTTATGAATTATTTTACACACCCTTGGTATATGATGACCTCATAAACCACTCAAGCTTTGCTCTCGAGGTTTATGGGTCATCACACACCTCAGGTGCATAAACTAAATCCATAACACACAGTTGCATAGCTATTATTCTCTCTATATAAAAATGATGAACCAACATAGCAGAAAGACATCAAACAACATGAAGCTAACGAGCCAAAAATAAGCAGGTTCTTTCGGGGGGGGGGCATTGAAAAAAATATATAAAAACTAAGTCAGTGACAAAAGCTGAACTCTAGTATACAAAACAAGCATTTGTCAATGCCGAATGTTTGCTTGCTGGTATTAAAATTGGAAGTGCAGGAGTTACACAGATGCAGAATAGGAATGGCAGTGAAGTATTGAACAATTGGACAGGCATTGTGGTATGCCTTTGGGTCTTCGCGCATAACACTCATGCCATTTCACCTCACCCAGTACTGCAGACACCAACAAGTGTTGAGGTGCGCCTTGGGATGTTTGGCTTTACAGTCACCCCATTCCATAAGGACATTTGCTGAAATGGGTAGAGTATAGGAGAATGGGGTGAACTCTGGGGCCGAAGAGTCCAAGGCACACTTTGATGCCTGTCACTGGCTGCAAGATGGGGTTGCAATGGCATGAGCATTACAGCCAGCAATCCAAAGGCACACCCCTGACACCTGTCAGACTGTACAGGGTGGGATGTTATGGTTAGAAATGCCTTTTTTGTAACACCCACCTCATGAAAGCATTTGGTACCTCTGTTCATGAACAGTGGCACTGTAATTTTGTTAATCTGTCTTGAACGTTGATTTACTACAGCAGCCGCATCATTCTGCATCAGATGTGCAAAAACACAGTTTGGGCAGGATGTGGAAAAATTACAGCTGTCCTGTTCAAAGGAGGTGTGAAAAAATGCCAATGTTGAAAATCTGGAGTGAAAATATTAAAAATTCTCGAAGTTACGAGCATGTGTGGAAACAGCACAGTGTACACTTGTAATACAGTCATTTTGAGAAATGATCTCACCAAATTTTCAACATAGGCATTTTGGGACCTCCACTCACGAACAGTGTCAGTGTGATTTTGTTAATCTGACCTGATCACTGATTTGCCACAGCGACCGTGCCATTGTGAACCACATGTGTGAAACCACATTGCAGGCAGGATGTGAAAAATGACAGCTGTACTGCTCATAAGGAGGTGTGAAAAAATGGCAATGCTGAAAATCTGGAGTGAAAATATTAAAAATTCTTGGAGTTACAAGCATGCATAGAAACTGTGCAATGCATGCTTGCAACACAGTCATTTTTTGGAATTTTTTCATCAGATTTGCAACATAGGCTTTTTGGGAGCCCTCCTCATGAACAGTAACGCTGTCATTTAATTACTTGGTCCCAAAAGGTGATTCTGTGTAGTGACCACAAAATCACCTTCTGGGACTGAATAACGATATGACAGGGATTGAATTCATGAGGTGGGGTCCCAAGAACCCCATGTTGAAAATTTGGTGGCAAACTTCACAAAAATGGCCGAGATATCCACCTAAGTTGGAAAAAAAACATTTATGCCATTATACAGCTTACCAGCATTTCTTCAGTTCGCTGTCAAGTTCTGAAGAGTGCAGATGTGTTCTCGGTCCACTGAAGATCGTTGTGCTGGCTCTGGAGGTAAGTATAGGGTGGGGGTGCAGGGATGTAGGGTACACAGAGGGTGGGTGCGGGTTTGGGGAGAGGGCACCGGACACAACAAGGGACCGTTTTCTACTTTTCAGGTTAAAAAAATAATTAAAACCATCGTAGGCAGGTTTTTCTTTTTTGCAGGTAGATTTGGTACACTGGGGTGGGCTCCCAGCATGCCACCTGCATGTTTTGAGGGTTGGGGACTGGAGCTGATGGGGATTTAGGCCCCCCATCAGCAAAGGAAAAAGGATCTGTGCTTGGGAGAGGGGAGACATGATGCCAAGGGGGATTGGGCATCGCCCTCAGCAAACAAAATATATAGGGGATATTATGCCGACAGGGAGTGGGCTTCCCCATCAGTAAATGATCTGGGGAGAGGGCATGCCAACAGGTGGATTGGGCACACCTGTCAGCTTTCATCGGGACTCTGAGACAGATGGTGACAGCCACCGCCATGTTAATTGCAATGTTATACCAGGCAAGGTACCACCCTGCAATGACGGGTCGCTCCCTCCTTGCAGCAGTGAATTCATTTCAAGTTGGTGGCACACTTGCTGAAATAGTGTCAGCAGCAGCTTGCCACTGCATTGGGGAAAGACAGCCATGCCTCAAAATACAGTGGGTCATTGGCCACCACAGTGCCGCACCTCCAAATCCCCACTTCTCTCCTAAGCTGTCACATAATGTTTCTTGTGCGTGCACACAAGCAAACATGAAAAGGAATAAAGTTCAAAATTCCTCAGTCATTCTCAAAAAGACTGATGGCAGTGCAGCAGAATGAAATGAGAGGAGGCACTTATAATCCAAACACTCTGAGAACTATTAAGAAGAAATACCAAAACCGTCATGAGCAAACCAAGAGCCTTTCTGCTGAGGGAAGAGATCAAGAAAAATTGCAGGTAAACCTGCCCACGCCTCCTTCGCCAACTCAGACTGCTTGATACCACTCTTGGTGGTAATCAATAATTTAGCTGGCTAAAGGAGACGATAATTGATGCCAGCTACTATGAGTTTAAAGAAAGTGACCTGATATTTCCCACAAAGTTGTTGAATATGAGGGGTGTAATCATTGAAAATACAAGATCGATGAGAGTTCCAATGCAGTTTCCTTTTCTCCCGTTCTCCCGAGCCTTCTGCTGAATGTAAACTTTGTCCCTGAAGTTTAACAGTTTTTGGATTATATTTCATGGTCACTCAGAAGGGCCGGGAATGGGTCTTAAGTCACGGTGGTCTCTTTCCACAACATACAGTAGGAAGAACTGTGAGGGGAAGGATCTGCAACCATCTGCAAGACATTTTGCACAGAAATGAGTATATCCGAGCCCTCTGTATGTGCTGCAATGCCCACCAAAACCAGAATTTTGTGACAATATCTCCCTTCTTTGTCCTCCACACAAGACTCTAACTTGGCTACTTTTTGTCATAGGGCAACAAGATACTTCTCATCCTGAACATGGTGGTCCTGCAATGAGCTAATGCAGAACTTAGCATCCAGGACCCAGCGAGTTAGAGCTTCAAGGGCCGGGTGGAAAGATTTCATGTCCTCTGCTAATTACAACACTACCACCTTAATAGTGATGAGATTCACACAAAAACTGACAAAACAGTGATTTGAGTCCTCCTAGACTGGTGTAGGGAAAGGTGAATTTGCTGCTTTAAGTCGTTTCGACTCTCATGGCTTCTCCGGGGTTTCGGGATGGGTAGGCTGCCTAGAAACTTCTAGAATGGCTGTTTCATTCATTGGATACACAGCAGGAGACAATTAGAAAAGTCACTTCCCAATTAAATGCCACAGAATTGTTGAAGGAGCAATGTAGGAGCCAAAACAAACCATTGCATCTCCTCCGTGGATCTGAAAAAATAATTTATTCCTGGAGTCAGGAAGGAGCATTCAAAAGTATGTCTAGCCAGTAAGCTGCATTATGTGACTCTCCCTTGTTTGCTTTTTTATGTATTTTATTATTATCTCTCATGTCTTATTAGTGTACTACATAGTACTGTACCCATTATTTGTACAATAAAGACAAAAAAGACATGCCCAAATCATCCAAGGAAGGGCAAGAGATATTCCTGAAGAATACTTCATCAAATTGTAATGGAACTCAGCAGACCTCAAAACTTGTACATTATACAGACTGTTACAGTCATCTACTATATACTTATTATTGGGGATTCTGTTTGCATATCCTCACTGCTGACACAATGGGACTGCTATGGGGGGGGATCCAGGGACAGAAAAAGTGACATGGCAGCAGATGGGCATGGGGCAGCTGTCAGGGCCATGCCCACCTGGTGCCATGTCACTTTCTGTCCCTGGAACTCCCCCCATGGTGGTCCCATCCGATCAGCAGTGAGAAAATGCTGACGGCACCCCCAGTAATAGTATATAATAGATGATTGTAATGATCAGTATAAAGTACAAGTTTTGAGGTCTGCTGAGTTCCATTAATGTATGATGAAGTGTTATTCAGGAATATCACTTGCCCCTACTTGGATGAGTTGGACGTGTCTTTTTCCTGTCTTTAGTGTGTATATAATAGGTACAGTACTGTGTAGTACACTAATAAGTCATGAGAGACATTAATAAAATATGTAAAAAAGCAAACGCATCCCACTGGGTGCCACCTCACTCCCACTCCTACCCAGCTGTCTCACCAACTCCCCCATGCCACCTTTTATGCCCTGTCTGCCCCCAGAAAACTCAGTTTCAGATCCCATTCCCCTTCACTACAGTAGGTGTGGCACTGGTGCATGTCCCTTAGGCCACCTCCTAGCTGGTCTGAGTGGAGCCCCTTGCTAAGTCCATGGAAGGGCTTGCAAAATCACAAAAAAAGGGAATGTTGCAGCTGTACCATGACACAAGTGCCCTTGCGAACTGTTGCACCCCCATTTTGGTCACAAGGCTGGTTCAGTGCCACTTTAGTGCAACAGTTCCCCTTTTTGGCACAGACCACATTTGAAAGTTGGGCATGACACATCTTTCGATGCAGACCATGTTTGAAAATTGGGAATCCCACGTCTTTTGATCAAGGTGCCACTTGCGTCATGTATGATTCACGCTAGCACCTTGCATTATTCCCCAGGCTTTGAAAATCAAGCCCCTGAAGTCTGCACTGATACAACTTCCCTAAATCTGACAGTTTAAACACAGAGAGTATCTCATCATCTCTGTGCTCTTTTAATTATGACACTAGCTCACCTAAAACTATTTCATCTAATGTACTGTATTTTCTGTTCCTTGCCACATTCCTCCAGCCTTGTGTTGTCTAACATGATTGTGGACAGCAGTCAAACATTTGAGGTGATATCTGGCAACCAACGCATACATATCTCTTTCAGACAACTTTCCTAATAAGTTCCTGTCTTGCAAAATGTGTGCATATTCCCAGACTCAATGATCTATTGCTACTGTACAGGCATTGTGCAGCCATTCACTACTTTCATCATTGCCACAGAAAAAAAAAAACACTTGTTTGATCTTAACAAAGGCTCCTAACCTGCACTCATTCTTCTTTTGACTGCATTGTGTTTAGATTCTCTGTCAGCATTTGCTTTCCTTTTCTGATCATGTTGGAGCTTTCATCTGTCTAACCTATTTCTGCAGCTTTTATGCCACACTGCCTTATTTACTTGGAATGTCATTTCTACACCGTTGCCAGCATCAAGTCTTCGTGTGTCAGTGTCCAGTGGTACACAGCCTAGCTTTTTAGACTGAAGGATGTTTTCTGCAATTACTTTGTAACCAGACTCTTTCCACTGCTCCTGAATTTTGCTTTTCCTGGGTACGCACATTTTTCTATCTATGTGACATAAAGCACACGGGCACAAATCCAGTCCAGGCTTTGTTCACTCATTCTGCATTTACGAAGTTTCCACATCCATATTAGTAGACTACAGCACCAGCACTGTGTCACTGAAGCCACTACTCCACAGCGTTTCATCAGATGATTTTTCTTCTACCTTCTTTAGTTTCCCTGCAAGTAAATACATGAATATTACTAAACAAGATAATTACAAGTGGGTTGCTAAACAAGATAATTACAAGAAAATGCTGACATTCATAGCATTGATATCAAATCTCTAACATGAAGAGTATATCATATATAAATCTATCTGCTGGTCAAACGTGCCTTTGGCACTAAACGGCTACAGCTGGGGTATGCTTAAATAAAAAAACCCATTTGCAACCCTTACACATTGCTGGATCACTTGTGTCCTGCTCTTTTATGAATGAGCATGTAAAAATCTACCTATAGGCAAATTGGCATGTTTTTGTCAAATTTTATTTTATTTTATTTATTTAGCTTTTGTTGACCGGGTAAGTGCACTAGACAAATCCTGCCTATTTTCAGGCACGACCCGGGGGAGGGGGATACAGATGAATGCCAACTGACCTTGAACCAGATTAAGCTGTTGGTGGTATTTATAGTGAATGAGGGAAATTTGGCCAGGACACCGGGGAAATTCCCCTACTCTGATGGGTGGGGGACCCTTCCCATGAGGCATCTGACTCCACCTCAGTATGTCTCAGCCGTTGGAGGAGGACGGAGGTGTGGAGTGCTGGACTGCAGGACCACAGCAAGATTGCAGAGATATCCCTACCAGTCACTAGCGTTTCAGAATGTACTGAAAATGACATACCTGTGAAGGAGATGTCTTCAGTGGAGAACACCGACGCCCAGGAAGAACCAGATGGTGACCAAATTCTTATACCAGAATAGGAGAAAAAAAGGAAACGACCAGAGAATGGTCAAACAGCTTCTAAGAGTACAGTAAAAGGAGCAGCGTTCATGCAATTACAGCCCCTATGAAACAGATGCGACGACCAGTACACGGTGAGGACCTATTTCCTTTTTGGCTCATCTTTCCACATGGTCCCCTGAGAACGCTAGAAAGCAGGCTGGATTAGGACTCCGACTGCATGGATACCAGATCCTAATTTTCCCTTGCCTGGGAATGGATTGGTGAACCAGATGGACCGTTTGGATGCAGTGAGTGCAGCAGGAGAACACTTTTCAGTGACGGACCAAACTGCTGCATCACTTCCGCTATTAGTTCCTGATTCTCAGCATGGAATTTGCGAAACCGACGGAGGAATCAAATTCTACATTTCAAACCCCTGCAGACATGGATATCGTTTCATCGCTGAAACAGAACATTGAGCTACCACCACAGTCGGAAGGTCAGTACTTTCAAGCAGACATGAGCGTTGTTACTGCTTTGCAGAACTCAGTTGTTGCTCCTTCTGCTGTTAAGCCTACTAGTAAACCAGCCAGCTACGCTTCTTTTTAAACAGTCAGAGGTCCCACTGGGGAAAAGATTTGTAGCCCATTATACATTACAAGGGGATATGGACCTTCCTCCAGGCCGGGACTTTGTAGGAAAGACTTTAATAATACAATCTTTAAAGATTAAACCCTCAGATGTGTATGCTCTAATACACTCTTCAGGAGACTCTAATTTTGATGTTTCTTTCCGTACTGCTGCATTTGCTAGATAAATTCTGGTCTGCTTACTATAATGCTCATGTGCAGACCCTGTCTGAAGCATTTTGTGATTATTCCATTACTAGGCCTACCGCAAAAGTCATTACTGTCCTTTTTAGGAATGAAGGAGTAAATGTTTTAGATATATTGTATTGGTTGGAACAGCGTTGCACAGTTACTGCACACCACATGCTTTAATTGATGTAAATGGTTTTGGAGGGAGGGTGAAATTTACTGTGCAACTTAAAATTAATGAGTTTGGTATTCAGCATCTGCCTAATTGTTTTTCTAGAGTCGAGACCGTGGTATATTGTTTTACCCAGGGCAGCGAGATCATGCTATAGATGTGGCTCATTGTCCCATCTGAGCTCTGATTGTGATAAACTGAAATGTACTTCATGCGGTATGATAGGTCATACTGTGTTGGCTTATACAGTTCCTCCCACTTATAATTTATGCAGTGATACTTCACAAGTATTTTCAGCCTGCCCATGGGCGCACATAACACTGCAGGCTATGCAGAACATGATGCTTATATTGCTAAATCCTCTGTTATAGGGACCCCCCCCAGGTTTACTTCCACCTGTTACAAATAATGGAAAAATTCCTTCTTTCACTACCTCCATTGTAAATGCCCCTGTTTTGCCTGAACCTCCTGCAACTTCTGAATCTCCTAACCTTCCTGAACCCTCTGCATCCCTTATTTCCCATGACCCCACTGATATTTCGGGAATTATAGACCAATCCTCTGTAGAAGAATTAGCGGGTGTTTCTAGTACTCCAAAAGATGATGAAGAGCATGGAGAAACTTCTTCCCCCACCAGTGGCTCGGAGACTTCACTCTGCCAAACAGGTAGACGCTGTATCCATCCCACTATCTAACCCGTATGAACCCCTACAAAGTTGGGGTGAGGCCATGGAGGAAGAAGATGGAGACGTTGAGAATTTATCTCTTCCTATTCTTTCCATGTCGGCCTCCGCATCATTACCTTTGACTGAAAGTTCTGGGGCTATTCGAAAAGAAGTCTGCTAGAGTGAGAAAAAAGAAATGAGAGGGTTATTTCTACAGAGCTTTCTTCCTTTTTTCGTGGTTTTTCTCATGTCAGCCATACGTCTTGCAAGTTTGAATGTAAATAGTATTCGTTCCAACTATAAACGAATGGCAACTTTTTCGGCACTACGTAGTCTGGCCTATGATGTTTATTTTTTACAAGATATTCGGTTGTATACCACAGAAGACATCACAATAGCTTCCAGGGAATGGGGTTTAGGACCGTCATATTGGTCATTAGGACAAGACCTCTGTTCTGGTGTTGGTTTTTGTTTTACTACTTCTAACTTCATTTTACAAAAGAGTGTGGATTTAGTACCGGCAGAGTTTTTTACTAGATCTTATATGGCAGGGTTTCCTTATAGGCTCATAAATATTTATGCACCACAGCAGAAAGCAGTTAAGATTCAGCTTTTACGCCAAATTAAACCTTTTCTGTGCACAAATCGCATAATTCTATGGGTGGAGATTTTAATACTAGTTTAGAAATCCCTTCCAGTAGGAAAACTTATTGTGACACCATGCTTTACATAATCTTATTACAGAATTAAAATTAGTGGATGTCTTCGCCCAGTCCCCGAGGCCTACCTTTAGGAAAGGGACCTTGCACTCACGGATTGATTATTGGTTAGTTTCGCAAATCACTGGCATAGTCAAAGGTTTTACAATACCTATGGCAACTTCTGACCATCTTTTGATAGGAATACAAATCCAGTTGGAAGATGCGTTATCACAGGGCCCTGGGGTGTGGAGAGTTAACTCATCTTTATTGTTACTTCCTGTTTTTATTCAAGGTTTTACGGAGTTAATCACGGACCGTACTACAGTAATTTCTATCTATGATTCCATTATTGATTGGTGGACTGATACTAAATTATATGTGATCTCATATTTTAAATCATATGCCGGTCCTTAGCTGATGAAAGACATCATACCTCCAAAGCTCTCGAGCGGAATTATTGACATTATTTACTGCTCTCATTTATATGGTTTGGATCATTCTGCCCGTATACAGAAGTCAAAACCGCATTGGCTAAAGTGCAGTATGATAGGCAAAAATCCATACTTTTGAACAAAATTCAAAACGACTGGAACTCAGAGTCAATTTAACCCCTTGAAGTCGATGCTGGAAAGCTGGTGGTAAACAAATACATCAATTATTGGATGAACAAGGCCAAGTTGTCAAGGGCAAGAAGAACTTATGGCATGTCACAAAATTTATACAGCGTACATTTGACACCCCAGAGGTTGTTACCACAGATATGACAATGATATTACAAATATTAAATATGCCTACATTACATCACAACAAGAAGGACTTATAAAGCCTTTCTCTTGTGAAGAAGTGAAAGATGTTATTTTAGGTCTTGGGATAAAGTAGCCCCTGGTTCTGATGGTTTGTCAGCAGAGATTTATAAGTTTTATGGAGACTCATACCATGTCAGTTGGTAGCTGTCTTTAATGGTTTTTACAGGAGGATCGACTGACAGATCAGATGTACTGAAGGTTTAATGCTTTTTATATAAAAAGGAGATAGACAGGATTTGAGAATTGGAGGCCTATTACATTGTTAAATACAGACTACAAAATTTTCGCCAAGTTGTTAGGGAATAGGATTTCTAAATATTTGCCTTCTCTGCTTTCCCCATTTCAGTATTGTTCAATCTCTGGTAGATCCATTCATGATGCTTTAATACTGATCAGAGAACTATTTTCTCAGGGTTGTCATGGTTCCTTAAAAGGATATTTATTTAATTTTGATCTGTCAAAAGCTTTTGATAGCATTTTTCAGGAATTTATTTGGTTAACCCTTAAATGTTTTGGTTTCCGCTAATTTTATAAATTGGATTGTTTTATGTTATTCTTTGGCCTATGTTAAGCCGTATATTAATGGGAGACTAGGACCCCGTGTTATATCAGAGAGGAGTGCGAAGGATGCCCTCTGAGTCCTTTATTATTTGTGATAGCTTTGGACCCTATTATTCGACTACTTCATCAATCTCCAAGATTTTCAGGTCTTTCAGGCATTCATTCTAAAATAATTTGTTATGCAGATGATCTTTGTGTTTTAGTACCTAACATTGCAGAAGGTCATTTGTTAACTGATGTATTACCAGTTTTTTATCAGTTATTGGGTCCAGTTTGAATTTGCAGAAAGTGTGTGTTTTGACCTAACCCTTTCTACTGATCGGTGGTTTCTATTCAAGGAATCAAGGTAGTAGATTCCCCACATAAGTTATTAGGAGTGTATTTTGGAGTTCCAGATGCAGCTAAATATAATTGGGAAATTGCTCTGAATACCGGTAGAAAAAGTTAGTAAATGGCATAGATGGTCTTTGGGGAAAAAGCGTATTTTTTGATTAAAACTTGTTTATTACCCTATTTTTGCATATAAGCATATTTTTCCAATACCTAAATGTCATTTTGTACCTCTTTTGGCTCTCTTTTTTCATGCTTCTGGGAAGCTGCCTTAATCCTATTCAACGGAATGTTCTATTACAACCCTATCGAAAAGGAGGGTCTCTATGATTCATCCGGTTGTATTTTTATACAATTTTTTCACAACCAACTTAAAACCATTGGTCCAAGACTCTATTCAAACTTGGCTTCCTTTCAGATATATGTCTATTAAAGATATTTTCCTGAATGGAACAGTGGGAAATTTTACACAAAATAAAAGGAAATATGTCCTGTCGATGAGACTGGGGAATGGTATTTGATATGCTAAAAATATGGAACATTTCGACCTTATGATTAAAAATTGTCTCGAAACAACTGTATTTAGAGATAGTAGAATCCCATTTTAATGTGAATATATTTCCCAGCTTTACACCTGTAGAGCAACTACAGATTGGTAACGCCTTATGGATCCCCGTATCCCAGTATCAATGTGGATATTACATGGTTAAGTGCACATGGTAAAATCAATGTACGGGGAACCAAAACATAAACAACTAGTGGATAGAAATTGTTTCCGGAATCATGTGTGGAAATCAGGAAACAATGACTCATTATATTTTTCTTGCCCTTTATTTTTGCATTTTGGTTTTATGGAAACATCCATTTTGGGATAAGGTCTGGTGTCAATGGGATCAAAGAGCCTTATTCTTTGGTTTATTTCAGAATCCTGGTCAGATGTAATTCCAGTACCTTGAATATTATAGCAGTTGTGATTCTATATTGGGTATGGCAGGTCAGATGTGGTTTTGTTTCAGCAGCTGACGTTTCACTTCTGAAGACTTATTCAAAAGGATTCTACTGTATCTGGAACGCTTGAAAGGAGAAAGGAAAATATTGAAGAGAATATATGGGAGCGATATTGGGACTTTTTTATTCACCTCTATTGTATTTAGTTTTTTTTCAGACCTGCTTATGTTTTCAGTTTTTATGATGTATGCATCTATGTAATTTTTTTTCCTTGATTATTGTATATTTGATTTTGCTTTTAATAAACATACCCCTACTCTTTTCGATAAGTGCCATGGGATCTTTAACATCCACCTGAACTACCACCAATCCAGGCAGATGGGACCTCGGTTTAACGTCTCATCCTGATTCTTTCACTATTTTGACCTGTCCTACTAGACTACCACAAAACTGTAGTGTTTCATGTGAAGAGTAGCACTGTCCCCTTTAGATTTTGAAAAAAAAGCAGACCAATAAGGCTTACCTTACTGGTAAAGTGTTTCTATTATTTGTAGATAAAGTGAAAGTGCTGTAAATATTCAATTTGGTGCAAAGTGCAAATAGCTGGCAGCAGAACTCAGGCAGACCACCACAAAAAAAGTTATGCTGGCACTCCATTGAGTGTAAAATTCTATTGCTGTCACCAGGTGGCCTGCAGACAGCATTCATGCACATGTGGGTACATGCACAATATGCTAACATTTTGGTTAGAACACCTTTCTCAGAGCTAATTGGTTGTACTCCCTATTATGTCAATAAATACCTATACATGTATATACATGGGGGGAGTGGAGCTACAGGTGGACAGTGGTCACTTTGATAGCCACAAGATCAAGTGCAATGTGAAAATGTACTGTGAAAAGAAAAATATCAATTAAAAGCAGGATAAAACACTTTAAGAAGACATATAAATGTACACAAGAGGAATACGCAAGAGGGGAATGGAAGTAGGGAAGGGGTTGGGAGGGGTTTATAAACACTGGGACACAGACACACACCTGGGAGACATATGCAAAAATTGCATAACATAAAGCAGTTCAAACACTGGACAGGGCTAAGATTAAAAGGTCCACGATACATCTAATAAAGTTCTACTGTAATCAGTTATCACAGGAAACACTGCAGTGGCAATTCTTGATTTAATCCACCAGGTGATAGTGTCTGCAAAGTGTAGATCCAGAAACATTCCCTTTGTGATAACTTATTGGCCAGTTCTCCCCCACTCAGTCCTGCTGTTACCCTTTCTATTCAATAGAATCTGAGGCTTGCTGGTGAGTCATAGTTCATGTCTTAATATGTCTAGTAGTAGTAGATAAACCATTTATTTTTATACAGGAGAAAGAAGCACATGGCATAAGGGTTAGTTTCCCTGTTTTCAAGGCAGTCCTGTTTAGATGTTACTTCCATACACATATCAATTACTATGGACATCTACAAATACATGTCATTGCTACACATAACATTATCGCTCATATACATCATATCAAATACGTAGCAAAAATACATACATACAGATATCAACAATGACATGCAGTAGCAAAAATAGGTTTCAAGTTTCTGTCAAATTCCTCATAAGATATTAAAATATGCATAAAATGGGGTAGTCTATTCCATCTTTCACAAGCTTGATATTTCAAAGTTTTTACCATAAATGTTGTTCTTTGTCTTGGGATTTCTATCTTATTTTCATGCATCGATCTAGTTAATACTCTTTCAGAACGGGGACAGGACATTATGTTTATAGAAATATAGTGTGCTGGATATTTTATAGTATACTTGTGAATCAGCTTAGGCCATACCATGTCATTTCTTGCTTCTAAGGTGTACCAATTTAAATCTCTCAGTAATTTACAATGATGCATATGGAAGCTGCTTCCCAACACAAACCTTGCTAATCTGTAATAGAGCTTGTCCAATTTAAGTAACATAGTTTTATTTGTCACCCTGTAAATAATGTTACCATATAATGAAGCTGGCATAATCTGCTGTTCAACCAGAGTCTTATGGGTCTTAAGATCCAAACAACCTGATATACGTCTTAGGGCCCCCAGTTTTTTGTTTGTTGTTTTTAACAAATTTGAAACATGCTGTATAAATTTCAATTCAGCATCGAACACTATACTCAGGTATCAATATTCCTTTACTTGTTCCAAGTATGTACCTTTCAATGTAATCATATTTAATAATATTTTTTTCCCCCAAAATAGAGAACCTTAGACTTTTTAGTATTCATTTGTAACCTCGGCCTGGTGAACCACTCTTCAATAGCTTTAAATTCAGTCTGCAACTTCTGTGCAAGTTCTAGCTTGCATTTCCCAGTGGCTATCAATGCCATATCATCTGCATACAATCTTAGGGTAGTATGTTGTACCACTTTAGAAAGATCATTCACAAACATCAAAAAGAGCACGGGACCCAATATGGACCCCTGGGGTACCCCTCTCTTTATTTCCCTACTCTGTGATAGGGTCTGAGGCACTGTAACCCTCTGTGTCCTTCCTTCCAGATAGGAATTTACCCACTGCACAGGTCCATCGGTAATACCCATGTTATTTATCTGCCTCAATAACAAGGAGTGGTCCACCAGGTCAAAGGCCTTTGGCAGGTCTACAAATATCACAATAGTCTCTAATCCAGCACCTAAAGAAGTAGATACTAAATCAATGAATTCAGCCAGTGCTGATAGTGTAGAATGTTCTGTTCTAAATCCTGATTGTAGGGGCTCTATATATTATATTTTTCCATATATTCCATAATTTGCAGGTGAACCTACCTTTCCAGACACTTGGACAAAATATGTGTCAAAGCAATAGGCCAATAATTTCCTGGATCATCTGATCCCCCTCCCCCTTTGAAAATGAGAATGATTTTACTTTGTTTCCATGCTGTAGGAAAACTACTAGTACACGAACTCCAACTGAAAATATATGTTAGGATGAGTGCAACATATTCCTCTGCTACTTTCAAGAACCTTCTCTTGAGGTTGTCTAATCCGAGTGCTTTATATGTGTTAATACTTCTTAATCCCTTCCTAATGTGGCTGACAGTCAATTTTTTAAACCTGAAAGGAGGAGTGTTTTCCCTACCTGCAAACACATATTTCTTAAGTACATCTTTACATCCATCTACCATCATGCCTGGGAGATCAATGAAGTAAGTATTTAATAAATCTGATATTTCTAAGGGATCTTACACTAGTTTATCCCCCCATTTCATCTGTTGAATTATTTGGTGGGTATTTTTCCCAGATTGGTTATACTGTTTATAGTCTAGCCATTGTACTTCACATACAATGATTCCTTATAGCTGATTTATGCTCATCAATTCTTTCCTTAAGTTTGTGTTTTGTCTGGCCCACATTACCCAGGCCACACGGATATATAAGCATATACGTCACAGATGTAGTGCTGCAGTTTATGAAGGAACTGATTTTGAACTGTTTGCCGGACAAAGAATGCTTGACATAGGGCTGTCCTTGGCATTGCTACAACAGACACAACATCTGCATCTGTGGTTCCCATTATGTTTTGCTGGTAGCCATGTATTTTTGGTAGATGGATGTTGGCAAAAGCTGTGGACCACTTTGTCCTTAATATTTGTTCATCCCCAGTAAGAAATCCTCAGAAGTGATTAGTGGAAAGCAGGGTCTCTTCTCAATACTGCAACTGTTTTTTTAACAATCACTGCTATTTGACTTGCTTGGCAACAGTAAGTTGTACCAAATGTTACAGGTCGCTGGTCTTGATTCTTGGTTTTCTGCATCAATAAATCTGTATTGTTTGCATTCTTTGCTCTCTCCATTCCATTTAAAATTTTCTCTGGACCATAGCTTCTCTCAGGAAACCTCTATGCCATGAAGTTGATCTGTTTGCTTAACTCTTCCTATGTACTACATATTCCTTTTGCTCTTAGCATCTGACCAACTGGAATATTGTTTACTTGGGATCACTGATGGCTATTCCTAAAGTGCAACAAATTGTTTAAAGTGTGGGCCACATTTAGGAACATACATTGGAGCAAAGTGCATCCAAAACCTTCTACTGGTCTAGGAAGGATGGACAGCTGCTAGACAGGTATAGGCAGGCCTCCAGTCACTGAAGAAAATGAGCATTTAAGCATTTGCACAGGGCAAAGCTGTTTGCTTCCGAAACACACAACCCCAAGATAAAACCATGAAATACAAAATACCACTTTCCTTATGGATGTGGCAAAGAGAACATTTGCATTCCATTGTAACCTCATTATAGCATGAGTAGTAAACATTTGCTCCTCCTGACCAGTGCCCAGTGCTCCACACTTCCGCCTAGGATTAAAACTGGTACTAATCAAACAAAGGACGCAGCACACAGCATGCTACCTCTCAACAGTAGCTCATTATGAGGGATGTTGCTCACTCTCTCCCATACAAGAGCTCAATCCCACATCTGCCCCACACAGAAAAGGTGCTACCCAAACACAGCAGGTGCTGTCAATGCAGACATGTACTC
Source organism: Neoceratodus forsteri (assembly GCA_016271365.2). Lineage (NCBI taxonomy): Eukaryota > Metazoa > Chordata > Ceratodontiformes > Ceratodontidae > Neoceratodus > Neoceratodus forsteri. The sequence continues at coordinate 1,039,298,834 of CM057453.1, forward strand.
TATAGTAAAACATCATAAAATGGCAATATGCCAAAGCAAAACAAACTGAACAAGGTAGGTGTGACAGGTAGAGATAGGCAAAGTTGCAGAAATTTGCTTCAGGAAGTAATTCGTGGAGTTTGCAAAATTCTCAAAGAGCAAATTCGAGATGTACGCACTTTGTAAAATACAGATTATAAGCAACGTGGATTAAATTTGCCTGCAAAGTGGCTGAAATTCAATCACTTTGTAGTGAGACTTCATAAATTTCTGCAATGTCAAAGTTGCTGAGGGTGCCTTGCTAACCTGTTTGGATTCCAGCCCCTCTACTTGACTACCTATCTTCCTCTCACTCCCTAGAATTCTCTCTCTAACATCTCTCCTTACATTACTTTCACCGTCCACTCCAGTTTATTAGGAGGGCCCAGCTCAGCCTCCTTTTGAAATTCAATTGTGTTTTAATGCTTGTTTTGTGTAATTTAAGTGACTTTACCTGTACTCCATCTGTGTCCTACTTATCTGATGTTATATGCTTATGTACCTGCTACCCTATTCTCTATATACCACATCTGATTGTTTTGTAATGTCACTTGCTGTCTCCTTATGACTTTCATGTTGTAACCTCCTGGGTCATACCTGAAAATAGTCACATCCGTGTCTAGTGCTCCTACCCAGTAAACAAAAGCCAAATAAATAAATAATGGAAACTTTGTGAAGCTTAACAAAGGTGAATTTTGACCACTTTGTAGCAATTTCTTTTTTAAAATGCACCTTAATTAAGTAACATGGGTACACAAAACTTTACACAATGTAGTACACAGAAATAAACAAGGCTCAACAATTTCAAGAAAACAAAAGCAAATACCATATTTCAAATATCAATTTTGATATTAGCATGAAGGGCATTGCAACCATAAAACAAGTGTATAGGAGCCAGCATCATTGATATAGTTCATCCACCTAACTCCTGTCCCATTTGAGTGGGGAAGGCAATGCAAGGAAAAGATCCCCATGGGACTATTAATAATGTGTCAAGACTAAGTCTAGGGCAGGTCCTGGGAGTTATCACAAAGTAACCAGATCATCCACCTTGGAGTGAAAGTGGAGGTTTGAAGGTTCACTTCATATATTAATTGTTCCATATTCGGAATGTCCTGTATTACAGAGAGCCAGGAATGAACTGTCAGCAGGTCCACTGGAAGCCATTGCTGGGCGATAGCTTTGTGTGCTGCAGCCAGTAGTATATTCTGTAAGTACATCAAGTCCTGTCCCACAAGCCAGATGGAGGAAGACCAAGGTTGACATTTTCAAATGAGCGTGGGGCCTCAATGACAAACAGTGCAGTTAACTGAGTTGTAATCTTTTGCTAGAAGGCAGCCAATATTGGACATGCCCAGAAAATGTGTGTGTGGTTTGCCTGGGTCTTCACTCTCCCCACAGCCCTTCCAGCAAGCCAAAGGAAAGCGGGCACCCCATTTTCCTTGTATGGTACGTGTGCAGAAAAAGCAGATCCTGACCTTCCAAGCAAACTCCTGCCACAAAAGTGAGCAGGTAGTTCTCAGGCTTAACTGGAAAATCTTTGACCAGTCAGTCTCTGCAAGTGCTATGTTAGTTTCTTGTTGCCACTTTTGTTTAATGTTATGAACCTGATCATCCACCTAGAAAGATATTTTATGCTACAGTCCACCTATATCTATGCCCTCTATTTTAGGGTTATCCCTAATAGTCTTCACCTACAACTCACTATAGAGGGCAAATAGGAGAGGTGAAAGAGGGCAACTCTGCTGTCTCCCCATACAGAGATTGAATCTGGTGGATATACCTCCACTGGTGTAAATGTATGCCTGAGAAAAGGTGTAGAGGGCCTGAATACTATCTATAAATTCCTGTGGGAAACACAAAGTCTTAAGAACATACAAAATTTACCAGCAGATAAAGGCCTAATGGTCTATCAAGTCTATTAGAGTGTGCAGCTAGCACCCCTTATTCTGCAGCTGCCACTCCCTTCCAACCTTCCCCTCCCTTAACCCTCCCCCTTGCCCTGTCCCAGCCCCTTTTGAAGCAGTCCACTGTTCTACTGGATACCACTTTTGCTGGCAATGCATTCCACCCAGCTACCACCCTCTCCAAAAACAGTGTCTCCTCATTTCCCTCCTGAACCTTCCTCCCTCCAGTCTCACATCATGGTCCTGGGTGTCCCTCCCCTCCTACTTTGAACAGCCCCTTATTCCTGCCATATACTTGAAGGTTTCAGTTATATCCCCCCTGTCCCTCTTCTCCTCCAGCGAGTACACGTTAAACTCCCTCAGCCTCCTCTCATATGCTAAGTCCCCCAGTCCCTTGATCCTCTTTGTCACCCTGTGCTGTAACTCCTCCAGTAACTTAATGTCCCTCTTCAGATACGGGCTCCAGTACTGTACGCAGTACTCCAGGTGTGGTCTAACTAATGATCTATACAGTGGCCTCCCCCCTCCTCAAGGATATACCCCTTGCAATGCAACCCAGCATTTTGCTGGCCTTTGCAGCTGCCTTCCTACAATGTGCTGAGTTGTTCATTGACCCCAGAATGATCACCCCCAGATCTTTCTCCTACTCTGTCTTGGCTAGCTGCACTCCCCCCAGCTGGTAACTCCTCCTTGTTTTTTTTACCCCAAAATGCAGCACCTTCCACTTTTTGGCATTAAACCCCAGTTGCCAGGTGTCCAACCAGGTTTCCAGCTTTGCCAGATCATTCTGCAACCCCTGCCATCCCCCTAGGTCTTCCACCACTGCTTCCATCTTGGTGTCTTCAGCAAACAGACTGATCTTGCTCTTGATGCCCAATGATATGTCTGCAATGAATATCCCAAACAACACTGATCCCAACACTGAGCCCTGTGGAACACCGCTCATCACTATCCTGGGAAATGAGAGCTCCCCACCCACCACCACCCTCTGTTGCATTCCCTGAAGCCAGTTCCCTACCCATCTCACCAGCTTTGCACCCACCCCTATACTTTCTAACTTACTTCCCAGCTTCCCATGCAGCACTGAGTTGAATGCCTTACTGAAGTCCAGGTACAGGACATCCACTGCATGGCCCCTGTCCAGTTGCCTAGTTACCCAGTGACAGAACTCCACTAGGTTGGTTTGGCAGGATCTGCCACTTATGAAGCCATGCTGTCTGCTGTCCTGCAGCCCTTTGGCCTCCAGGAAGGCCACCAGCCTCTTCTTCAGGATAGTCTCCATCAGCTTACCCATGATGGATGTGAGACTCACCAGTCTGTAGTTCCCTGGTTCATCTTTGGGGCCACTCTTGTCGAGGGGCAACACATGAGCCATCCTCCAATCCTTAGCTACACACCTTGAGTGTAGTAAGGTATCAAATAGGTCTGCCAAAGGTCCCACCAGGACCTCTACCAGCTCCTTCAGTACCCTGGGGCAGATGCCATCTAAGTCTGGCACCTTGTCCACGCTCAGTGCCCTCAAACCCTCCAGAACCCTGCCTTCCATGATTCCATCATCTGTCACCCCCTCCCCTATGATTTGCCCTCCCTCCCCCCTTGGGTATCACCCCCTCTTCTCCTTAGTAAATACCAAGCAGAAGCAATCATTTAGTGCTTCTACCTTATCACCCCCTGCTTCCACCCAACCTCCCTTGTTCCTAATCCTTACTATATGGTCCTTATAGTTCCTTTTCTCCCTGATGTACCTGAAGAAGGCTTTTCCCCCCCTTCTTAATGCCCTGCACCAGCCTGAGCTCTGTAGATGCCTTGGCTGCCCTTTACTGCCCTTGTTACCTCCTTTGATTCCTTCAGGTACTACTTCCTGTCCTCCCCCTCCCTGTTTCTTTGTACTTCCTAAAGACAGCTCTTTTCCTCCTTACCTTTTCCATTACCTCCTTGTTCACCCAGCTAGGTTTCTTTGCCCTAGCTTTTTTGCTCTTGGCCTTGCTGCAGGTTCTGGTTGCTTCCACTATCCCCAGCTTTATGAGCTCCCACCTCTGGTTAGTGCCCATACTAGGTTGAATTCTGTACAGGTACCCTTTTACCACTTCCCCATCCTCCTGAAGATCAGCATCTTTGTGCCAGATTCCATTCCTTCCTTACCCATATTCAATGTGAACCATACTGAGTGGTGGTCACTCCCCGCCAGTGCTGCTTCCACCCTAAGTTCCCTCACAAACTCCCCATTTGCCAGCACGAGGTCAAGGGTATTCCCTAACCTGGTTGGTTTGCTGACCATTTGCATCAGGAAGCTGTCCTGGAAGGCATCCAGCAGTACCTGCTTCCTTCTATTCCTGGTTGTTGGGTACTCCGATCCACCCCTGGTATTTTGAAGTCCCCCAAAATCACCACATTACCCTTCTCGAAGGTCCTCCTGATCTGTCCCACTAGTTCCCTGTCTAACATCTATGTCTGAGAGGGCAGCCTGTAGATCATTCCCATCCTGAGAGTTCTATTCTTGGAATCCTGGATTTGCATTCATAGTGGCTCCATATTACCCTCCTCTTCTTCTTCCTCCTGAATGCACCTTGTCCTTGGTATTGACAGGTCCCAGTCATTGTATAGGGTGGCCTATGTTTCAGTGATGCCTGCAATGTCCACCTCCCCCTCTGCCATGAGATTCTGTAGCTCTGCAGTTTTCTTCTCAAGGCTCCTAACATTTAGGGTAAGCACCTTCCACCCCTTCCTCTTCTGCCCTCCTTTACTAATATAATCACTAGTACTTGCCTTTTGTCCTTTGTCACTGTTATGGGGGAGTAAGCTCATATGACTTCCCAACATGTGGTCTCTGCATGACCCTTGCCCACTTGCCATCCCCCACTCCTAGTTTAAATTCCCAAATTCCCCTATGTACTCCTCCATCCAAGGGCGTAGCTACTGATACGCCAGACACACCATGGCGTGTAGCAGTAAAGCCGGGGGGTAGCAGAAGCCAGATGTCCTACCCGCATTCTTTTGTTTCTGTTTTTTTTTTTGTGGGCTTTTCCCAGCACTCATAGGCTTTTATGATGTTTGGGAGGGGCAGGGTCCTGTGACTCATCGGCCCTGAAAGTGGAATATGTTGCCCACCTCAATCAGGTCCGCATACAGAATGGAGGCATGGCACAAGGATAGAAAGGGGCGGAGCGGGGTTGAGCGGGCTGCTTTAATTCCAAGCAGAAATCTGTGCACAGTCACTGCAGCAGTCACTTTGGAACTTGGCATGGCATTGCTAACTTGGCTGCCACTGAAGGCTGTAACAGTAACTTGCTTAGTTGCTTGCTGCTGGCTGTGCTACAGACGTGTCGCAGCTGTCATGGTCTCAGGTGGAGTTCGGTCCGGTGATTGTTGGACTGTGGGAGAGTTGGAGGAGAAACTTCGTGTCTCGGGAGTGCCAGAGCGAGCGGAGCCTGTCTCGAGTGGAGGATTAGTGCAGCAGTGCTGTTCTGTGCTGCAGCTTTGTCTAGGACTCAGAGCTGGTTGATAATCATATCGCTTAGACTTGGTCGCCACCGAGCCAAGCCTGCCATAGTCGGAGAGAAGAGTGCTGCACTGCAGTGTGGCATGGCATGTGCACAGTGCAAGATCTGGTGAGCTGGAGAGCGAGTGGCAGTGAGAGCAAGGGTACTGAGGCTGAGCAGAGCTGCTGCGCTGCCTGTTGCTTGCTGGAGTTGCTGCTGTTGCTTGCTTCTGCTCACTGTAGTCCTCTTACTTTTCCTAATTGATCATGACTGCTACTGCCAGAAGCCCAGGCTAGAAAGAAGAGTTTGCTGCCTTGCTCTGCTCTCATCAAATTGAGTAAGTAATTTACCTGCTGTCTTTTGAATGTGTTATGTACATACATGTACACTACATAGTAGTATTCAGATCCTTGGCTTACCTTGAACTCCACAGTGGGGCTTGATTTGGTGGGGGAAACAAATTGACCAAGTCACACTGCCAAGAAAACAGGGAACCTGCCTCTGTCCTGTCTGATCAGCAAAAAGAGGAGTTGGAGCAACAGTGTGTGTTCACTTAAACTGGTGAAAGGCTGGTGATTTCCTTTAGCTACACTTACTACATGTCTACCACTGGTTAGTGGCCCTGCTTGTTCAATGTTAGCTTTTCCTCCAAAGTCAAACAGACTTATTCATGCCAGCAAGTCTTGATCTAAGGCAGTTTCCAACTGTGGCCAAGGTGGGCCTATCTGAATGGCCCATATTCGTTTTAGCAAAAAAAAAATATATCTTTGTGCCACTAATATGTAAAAGGTATTGTCAGAGTGAACTGTTAGTGAGTGATTGTAGTACAGAATCACCCTGTGTTTTCTTTTTGTTTGTTTTTAACACAAATTAATTTAGTTCAGTCATCGGTGTCCATTTTTTCCCAGTCCAGCCTGGTAGATTTACCTGCAGAGTCGGACACAAGAACAAAAGTGATATTGTGTAACGCTTGTATATAGTTAAGTATTACATGTGCTACTTATGGTTAGGGTACCTGTACGGTTGTTAAATGAATTTACTGTGTGACAAGTACACAGCAGTCAAGTGTGCAACTATGTATGGTGTTTTGTGGTAGGGAACTAGTTTACTTAAATTATTGTTGTTTTTAGTGTACAGAATATTGTATACCATCCATAACATTGTTATACTACTACCACTGATGGACGGCATGCTGTAAAGAAAATTCTTGGTTATACTATTTTATAGCGGAATGGTTATTTTTTTTAAACTTAGACAAAAAGAAAAAATAATTTTTGTGAGAAGGTGCTGTTGACGGAGCCTGGGGGGTGTTTGTCTGTCCATAGTCCATTAATCAATCTTCCTATGTCTATTCCTTATTTGTCTATGTTGTTGAGCTGCGGCCAGTGGCACAGAGTATGTGAAGCAAGTAAATAAAACAGTGAATACACTGGTAACATGCCTATCAGATATGTACTGTTGTTGGAGTATGTATTGAGAATTTAGTGAGATTATATGTGGGAAGTGGAATTTTCTGTGTTTATTGACAGAGTACAGTTAAACTCAGTATTTGTATGCAGTAATTATATTTGTGACAACCTAACACAAAGGTGGATTAAAGCTCTGATAGGATTGGGTCTCTCTCATCTGCTCTTTGGTCAGAAGGGCCCTGCATTTGTGACTGTAAAACTTGCTGGTTTAATTGTTGTGCCATGTGATATGCATCCATCCACTATTACAGAGATGATAGAAATCATATGTTGGTTGCATGACCCCATATGTGTGTGTGTGTGTGTGTGTGTGCGTGTGTGTGTGTGTGTGTGTGTGTGTGTGGCCTAAGGTTGATGTGCATAGGGGGCCCATGACCATGTAAATCCAGCCCTGGTTGTACCTGGAATATGATGTCCAGTTCTGGAGGCCCCATCCCAGGAAAGACACAAACCAGCTGGAAGCAGCACAGAGAAGAACAACCAAAATGGTGCAGGTCTCCACCTGTGGCCTTTTGAGGAAAGACTCGAGTTAAATAAGTACTCTCTAGAGGAAATGAGGGAGATGGGTGACATGATAGCAACACTGAAGTACCTCAAACTTAAAGGTAACAATAGGGTACACAAAGATGGCTACTGCATAGAAAGAGATGCTCAAGAACAAGGGGTCATGATATGAAGCTGGAAGGGGGAGACTTGGAGGGGATGTGAGGATTTACTACTTTACAGAACGAGTGGTGGATGTCTGGAACCACCTCCCAGTCGAGGTGGTTGGTACTGAAATGGTAACAGGATTCAAACATGCATGGGATAGACACAAGGGAACATTGGTAACAGGGCAGGGGGAGGGGTAAGGTCAGAGATCAATTATGGTCTGTGGCAGCACAGTAGGTTGGGACCTTAGGTCAGACTTGGTGGGTCAGGAGGTCCTTTTCTGACAACATTTATGTTTCTATCCTCTGAGGACATGACAATAAAATCTGTTGCTTGCAAATTTATTTATTTTATCCCTACCTATCTTGCAAGTTAAGTTTTGTTTTCTGAACAAGATTTGGTGGGGACAGCCACAAAGTGTGTGGCTTGCCCCAGGTGCAGAAATGCCTTGCTATGGTGCTGACACCTACCTCTAAAGGTGCTCACACTGATGTACAAAAGTTCGGGGGGGGGGAAGTGGAGTCCACACACCATAGAATTTCACATTAACTTACCTTTTATTGCTGAACCAAAAGTGTCACTTGCAGGTTGCAGTGCTGAACACCCCTGCGTATCACCCTGCTTACAGAGCATCTTGTTTATGGAGAGAAAGGGCTCACAAAAGAACTGCCTAGATGGGCTGGTTGCCTTAGAAAAAGTTTAATCAAAATCTGTTTCATTAAACATCTCTGAAGTGCCCCCTGGCACATAACATAAGGTGGTACTACTGGGTGAGTTTGGTTTGCTGCCTTACATATGACAACTCACTATGTTGGCATTTTAAAATGAAAGCATTTTTTCCTAAGGCAACCAGCTCATCTCATCAGTTCCTTTGTGTACACTTCTCTTTGAGAATACCCATCCACAGAAGCTGTGTATTATCAATACTGTGTGAAACTGCTTTAGGATGCTGAGACCTCATAGATTCTAGTGTGCATGTATCCAGCTCTGCCAACGAGCTGCATGAGTGCGGTGAGTGTAATTACTTTTTTGTGTTGCATTCTTTGGATCATGGTTTGCTTGTTCTAAACTGAGAAGTGAGTATTCTGCATGTTTTTGGATGTTTACTTGTTTCTCCACCAAAAACAGTCTGACTAGGGGCCAATAGTTGAACTTCTTTGGCTTCTTAGTGGACAAATGCATGCACAGGTGATCTTTAGATAAAGGAATGGCTGCTGACCCTATACCTCCAGGGAAATAACATTCTGAAATAAAAGTAAAATATCGTGTACATAAAACATCTAATTTTGGGTAAAGAAGGAAAGGCCAGGTATGCATTTTAGTCTTTTTTTTTTGGTTTGTTTTTATTCTTTTGGTAAGCAGGTTAGGCCTACTAAGCACAAAGTGCCTGTTTTAAGGGGCAACCTGGGAGCACTGGCAAGGTTAAGTGGCTTGCTTATAGCAGGTGGTGTACAGATACAGTGCTGTGCTTGTGTGTGCCTACCCGAGCCCTTAGCCTGATACAGGTAAGGGTAGCTGTTATGAGCTATATTGATGCATATTTCTTTCATATGTTAACATATATACCGGCTTACTGTACATTACTGATTGTCTCTAGCAGTCCATTCTTGCATAAGTAAAATGGTACAGTAAAGCCTTATGATAACGGTGATTGCATCCCACAAAAGAAAATATAGTTTTGCACATCTAGTACAGCGGCATGTGGAATCCCATGCAATGTTTGTGGTGAAAGGCTGCTCTGTTTTTTTCTCTATCAACCACCTGGAACACTGCTTGGAGATCTGTGTTCTGTAACCATGGCATGACTGCAGTAACCTCTAGGTAAATTTGTTTAAAATGATGGTAGTCATTAAGGCAGGTCAGCAGTGTTATGCACTGCAGCTTAGTGTTGCTTAATTATGGTCAGGTCAGCAGTTTGATTCTATGGTGGCAGGTCAGGATGTAACTTAAGTGCTGATGCCTGAGGGTAGTATGTTTAACAATATTTATAAAGGCAGGTCATTAGTTTAATGCACTGCAGGTTCCGTGGAGTCCCAGTAGTTGGCTTGGTGAAATGTAATGTATTTTTCTCTGCATTAACTCCTGCTCTGCTGCTGGTGGTTGTGCCACAGAGGTGATTGGGGTGCGGGGAGCGGTGTAAAGATCCCCAAGTCTGTTGCAGAAGTGTGCATTTTCCCCAGATTATTCTGGGGAAGGGACTTGGTTGCTGTCCAGGTGATGAAAAGAACATCTACCCTGTATACTCCTGCTGACAGGTGACATAGAACAGCTGGACTGTATGCATGCCCTTTATTTCGAGGCAAGGAGTATGATGCTTGGCCAGCTGGTTATGATTATTGTATGATATTGGTATTATGAATCAATGATCAATGTATGAAATGTCAGTCTGTGAGATTTGGCTTTGAATTACAAGGTCAGCAGCTGAAACCACAGGATGTAATTAAACTGACAAGGGGAACAAGTTAATTAACTTCCTGCCAGTGGACATATTACTTGTTATGACAAGCTAAGTCATTTGAAGTTGAAACAAAATCTAATGTTTATATCAGGAAAGAAAGAGTACTCTGGATGTTCTATCACGTTTAACACCTAAATAACAAATGCCGGGATTGCTAAGCTCAAAGGAAAAATGGTTGAGTCATTTAGGAAATATATTTTTTGGCACATTATTTAAAGGAGAAGACTCCTGTATATGTATGATTTGGATATACTGTATCTGATGTATTTATTATACATTACATCAAGTACTGTACACATGTCAATAAGAGATCAGCCATTTCTTCTGTTGCAACACATATCTAGAGTTTGAGGCTCTGACACAAGGTAGCAAAATGTCAAGCAAGCCTCCATTTACATGCAAATGAGTTACTTGTAATACAGCCCCTCCCATTCCTTGATGTCACTGCAGCAACAGTGCAGAACAAAACATAAGGGTATCAATGCTGTCTAGCCTGATTTTAGTTTAAGTTTGCAATGGCTTAAGGTAGTTCTGTCATGCAACTCACACAAGGAGTAGTACTTTTAGCCTTAATACTGTATGTGTAGAGCAAATAATACATCCAATAGTATTTCATTCACAGGAAACAAAAGCTGTTTCTCTGTACTGCTTATTTCTCTCTGTGAGACAGTTGTAGCATGTTGTGGAAAGCAATAGACTGAATCAGTCAATCAACCAATCAATCAATCAATAGTTCAGTCAGTCAGTCACTCTGCATTGAACCAGGTGAGCACCCTTAAGATGTGTTACAAGATAAGCCTGGGCAGTTTACCAAAGAATCACACAAGACTGACTTATACACTTCCCCTTTCAGCAGCCTGAAAGTGGAGAGCTAGATCATTTACTTTATAAAGTGTATTGTTTTACATTTCAAATGCTCCTTAAATCTGAGTTTCTGACTGGAAATACCAAGACACAGAATGCATATGACATGGGAGGAGTGAGCTAAGCAAATACAGAGCACTACAAACAGACTGATTAGTTTCTTTATCTACAACAGCTGAGGTGTAGCATCTGATTTGTGAGGGACATCCTACTTCAAATGCTGGCATTACAAAGTGGGGGGGTGGCTGCCAAAGGTTATCCTTAGTACCTTGAAAGTGAAGTGCTGTAGCTCTCATACCACTGCTAATGATTTATAATGGGAATTGGGGCACTTTTAAAGTCATGGATCTGAGGGGCCATCACAGTTTCTAAGGAGGTTAGGGGAACTTCTTAAGGGTTAGAGAGTAAGGGACTCTAGTAGGATTTGAACCAGAGAACTCCAGTGCTTGTGCCTGTGCTTTCCTGGTAACCTATTCCTTGCCATAGCTGAATTCGTTATTGCCTTACAGCAGCCATCCAATCACTGACTGCCTAGTTACAAAGGGAAAGGGGCCTATTTGCAAGATTGTTTCTCACTGCTGGTGCCAATGAAAACAGAGAATGTTAACACACACACACACACACACACACACACACACCTTAATACAACAGCTGCATAATACCACTTAAAAACTCTTGTTGTACCCAAAGCCATTTATTGGGTAAACTGTTTTTGCTAACAGAAACAGTAACACAACACATACAAGCACTTCCTTATGTGAATACTATATATACCTCAAATCAGTGCTGCATCACACTCACATGGTCCTAGTGTCTATTAGACCTGCACTTCAGGATGTGCACAACACTTAAAGGGTTCCTCCATTACTCAAGTGGGGAACCAAACATTGTGGGTTTGGTCTACTGGTGGAACTGCATTTAGTGCAGCACCATTATCTGTTGCTCTGATGACATCATCCTCCAGCAACATTGATGGTAAAATGGAGGACAAACACATTGATAACTTCTGGGGGGGCTGTATATTTTTATTTATAATCTAGATTTGGACAGCAATAGGACTGCTGGCAACTGGAGGAGGCACACAACAGTTACACATAAGGAGTTGGGGAAAATATTGGTGTGGAGCTATGGGAGACTTCTCCTTTAACATGTCTCCTGGTAAGGCATGTTTATAATCCTATATTCTAAAAGGAGTAGCTAGATGACTCAAGCGGCTGTGGTTTTGAGCATTGCCAGTGTGAGATGTTTCTCTGCTGACTCATTTTTGAGCACCCAGGCTAGTAATAAAGGTTATGTCAGTGCTATTGAGGTTCTTAATTTTACGGAACCTGCAGAGGCCAGCAGGCCATCTTGTGAATTGCACCTGCTCATATTGCATGGGACACAGCTTGAGCAACTGTTAATGGCCCAAACCTCAAATCCTCCCTAAACACAATCATTGCCTTCCCCATCCCTGTCCCCAGCCTCTCCCACAGCTAAAGCTGACCACTGCCTTCAACAGGATTATCTCTCCTGTTCTGGTTGAGCTTTCGAAGTGTCCACCACCCACTCTGAAGTGCTTCCGAACTTCTCTCTGACTTAAGCCTCCAGTCCATCTGCTTAAGACTGCACCCTTGTGTTATGGTTGCCAATCATGCAGCATAAAGACTCCTCGTCCACCTTATTTATCCCTCTCAAGTACCTGAGGTCAAATCATGTCCTCTTTCTCATCGCTATTGCATGTCTTTAGGGAGTACATGTTCAGTGCCCTTATCCTGACTGGGAAATAGACCAGCCCCCACACTTTTGCACTAGCTGACCAGTTGTACTTGAAATTTTACCTTTTTCAGGAGACCAGCACAAGCCTGAAGTGCTGCTAGATAATGCAAAGGAAGAGTTTGCATAATGCATTGCATCTGCCATTGTTCACTTACTTTTGTTCCCAAAGGCCAGAATGGTTTCCATTAACCTTACCTAAGCAATAGTAGTTGATGGCAGATAAGGACCGCAAGGCCCATCCAGTCTGCCCATTTATTTTTCTACCTTATAAATGTGCCATCAGCCTTTGCTCTGTCAGTGGCCTATCTATTCATTCTCATCTGTATTGCTCCCTTATGCCTATCCCATGCCTGTTTGAAGCCCTGCACTGTATTCATAGCCACCACTTCCTGAGGTAGGCCGTTCCATGCATCCACCACCCTTTCTGTGAAAAAGAACTTCCTCTCATTCCCCCTTAATCGGCCTCCCTCTAATCTCATGCTATGTCCTCTTGTCCTGCTATTTTTCTTATATTTAAACATGTTAGACTCTTTCACCTTGTTAATGCCCTTAAGGTGTTTGAATATCTCGATCATATCAACTCTCTCCCTCCTTTGCTCAAGGGTATACATATTGAGCTCCGTTAATCTGTCCTCATATGTCTTCTGATGCAGTTCCTGCACCATTTTGGTTGCCCTTCTCTCGACTTCCTCAATTTGGTTAATGTTCTTGTGAAGGTGTGGCCTCCAGTACTGCATGCAGTACTCCAGATGGGGCCTAACCAGTGTCTTGTAAAGAGGGATTATTACCTCACTCTTACGACTTGTGCATTCTCTTAGTTACAGTGCCTGCTTCTGCTATGCTGTTAACCATTACTTACTGTTGTCATGGAACCTCGGTCATTTTATTGTAAAATAAGTTGCGCAGGGCCCAGGCAGTTGAATACTGAAACACAAGAGTGCGTCAATGTTTATTCTGTCATGGGCTAATACTATAAACAAATATTCAGTCTTTAATGCAATGGGAACTTTCATAGCATTACAACAGTCACACAAACATCATCCTGCGATGATAACAATTGTAAATGCAACATATTAAGCAGTCTGGTGCTGGCTGGTTATGGGTTGACTGGTAGAAGTTCCACAGGCAACAGCACTGCACAGGCATCCATAGATTTCAGTTGGCACAGGCATGTCCAGCAGATAGCAGCCATTGTAGACACTGTAAGAGAAAACTCATTTCAGTCATACAGAACTGTTCATTTCGTGTACTCATTGGAGGAGTCTCTAGGGACTTGTGAAAAGCGTTCTCAGAAAAATGGGTCAAAATAGTTTTTTAACCACTAGCAAACAGGGCTACTGACTGGGGAAAACCCAGTAGCCCCATAGACATTTCCATCAGCCAAGCTGGTGTATTTACTGAAATGTGTTCTGCAGTACAAAGTGCACAAGGCTAACAAACTTATTAGCCTGATGCAGAATACACCAGCATTTTGACCTCTGGAAAAGGAATCCTGATTGTACTGATTTGTTATGCCATTGACATTCAAGAAGCATTAAAAACCAACGTCATCATATTGTATAACATTGTAAAACTTTGGAATGCAGTTGGTAATAAGGGCTCCCTGTACCACCTGTGTATTATAAACTCACAATTAGTCACTGTGTTGCCACCATCATTTCAAAAACATGCTGATTAACTGGGGTACGGTACCCCCTTTGGATTAATCTACATTACAGTGGTTACCTAAAATTGGAATTGACTAGCTACCATTACTCACAGCGGCGCCTGCCGATCGGCTTGATCCCACTACATCTGGTTCACCTTTTCGCATCTCTTGTCAGACATTCTTGATTTGTAGTAGTCAGGCTATTAATTAGTTTTTTGTTTTGCCTTATTAAAAGCAGGGGTCAGCTGTGGTTACACAGGAGAATCTTTGAATACACATCGGTCAGAAGCTCCACATCAGTGAACAATTTGTCCACTATATCAAGGTACAGTACAGTCCTTCAATCTCCCTTTCAAGCATCTGCTGTATTTACATGTCTCTCCAACAGTCCTATTCTTGCATTTCTAAGGTTAATCTCTTCATTGACAAGATGGAGGCTGGAAAATGCAAGCAGCCATCTGGAGCACATGTCCAAAAGGCAAAATGTGCCAGAATGGAGGAAATTGCAAAGATGTGTAGGGTGATGCAGTCCTTCCTCACTCGACGTTCATCAACCTCTGGGTAAGAAATGCATACTTGACAATGCATTGTGTTATAAAGAGCACTGGCAGTTGTTTGGCACAGTGCATTTAAAGTTGGAGCATTTGTGTGTTTCAGGGTTGGAACATGGAGCCACAGTCCAGAACTGCCACAGAGAATGCATTGGATAACTGTGCACCACTCATGAGAGATGACAGAGAAGTTGAAGTTTCAATGTTGCATGCCATTATTGAGGAAGCTAATGTCACCTGTCATTTATTGGACACCTCCAAAGAACTTGCCCTTGACAGCTGTTCCCTGGATGAATCTACCTTGATGGAAGCTGTCCAGAATCGGAGCAGTTCCCAGGAAGAACACACCATCGAAGCTTTCCAGACAACCAGCTGTCCACTGGAAGTAGTGGTCACTGCGGACACTCTAACTAAGAGCATCCCCCAGGAACTGGATCAGAATCCCTGTAGTGCTGCAGACCTTGGCTGTTTTAATTGGGCATATCTTACAGATGCTGAAAAGAAGCAAATTATGGAAACACAGTGGCTACCACCACCAGGCTTTCACTTTCCAGGGTGTCTGATGGGTCCTGAAGGCCCAAGCAAGCATTTCAGGCATTTTAATGCACAGCTGTTGAATGATTACAGATTTGCAAAGTATTCAAAGACATTGGATGGTGTATTCTTCCCCCCATGCTTTGTATTCAGTTCCAGTTGCATGATTCTGGTATCTACACTAATGAGGGATTGATCCGATGGTAAGAAGACTCTGGAAAGGCACAGCAAAGCAAAGGACCATGGGAATGCTGTTGCTGGAGCAGATGCATTTCTTTCAGTTTGTGCTGGGAAGTTAAGAACAGCAAGTCAATCTCTTCTGGAGTGCGCCAACAAAATGACAGAGAAGACCATGCATGTCCTACGTCGCGTGGTGTGATTATTCTCTTTTGTGGAAGGCAAAACATTATCCTAAGAGGAAAATCTAGTGTGTCTGGCAACTTTAGTGCTATGGTACAGTACACTGCAGCAATGGATCCAGAGCTACAAGAACACATCACAGCAGCTCCAAGGAATGCCACATACATGTCACCACAAATTCAAAATGAATTGATAAGGGTAATGGGACAACAGGTGCAGAGACAAATATAGTGCAATGCAAAGGAAGCAAAGTGGTACAGCTTCATAGCAGATGGTACTACGGACATTTCCACAAAGGAACAGATATCTTTATCTGTGCGCTATGTGCATTGTGATGCTTCTGGGAACGTTGAAATCTGTGAAGATTTTGTGGAATTCACGGAAGGATTTGACAGCACCGGCCAGGGTCTCGCAGAACTGTTTCTATGGCGGTTAACAGCTTGGGGCATAGATCCAACACTGATGAGAGGACAAGGAAATGACAAAGGCAGCAACATGAGTGGTAGATTCAATGGCGTGCAAGCAAAGATCAAGGCAGTGACCCCAGAAGCAATGTACACTATTTGCAAGGCTCACAGCCTGAACACTGCAATTGTCCACTCGTGTTCCACAAGGCATATAGCAAATATGCTTGATACTACTAAGAATATAATCTCGACACTGAAATCATCATATAAGTGCCATATTGTCTTTCTGTCAGAGCTCACAGAATTCCGCAATCTCCCATCTTACTGTGATGATGAGCCAGCAGACCATATATCATCAATTCCTGCAGCTGGAAACACCGGATGGATGAGCCAAACTGATTCTCTGCCAAGATTCAAAGACAAGTTTTTGGTAATAGCCAGCACTCTAGAAAAGATAGCTGAATATGACAGTGAAAGGGACAGACTGTTGACTGCAATACTGAGATTTGATTTCCTTGTGACATTGTGTAGTGTGGATTTCGTTTTGAGCAGAACAAAACCACTCAATCTTTACCTGCAATGGGTCAGCATTGATCTAATTCAGGCCTCTGAAGAAACCTCCACAGTTATTGAAAGACAGAAGGACATGAGGGACAGTTCAGAGAAGACGTTTCAGGAGCTGTATCGCAAGATCATGGCTTTGGCAGATGCTGCATGTATCGAAGAGTCGGTTCCCCCGGACATGAGGAAGGCAAATGCAACACAATAATATCAATGCTGCCACTGCTGAAGAATTCTACAGGTGTAATATATTTATTCTGTTTTTAGACCATGTGATTTTTGAACTGCAGGAGCAGCTAATCGACTGCCACCCTCATTTCCTTGCCCAGTACCTTGTGTCAAAAAAACTTGGGTTTCTGCAGGAGGCACAGATGGCAGACTTGTTTGCTGCCTACCAAACAGACCTTAGTAGCTTGGAGGACCTTGAAGTGGAGTTGGAACTATGGAACACAAAGTGGTGTGGTGTGGTGTACCTTTGGCAGATAGACCAGATTCGATTCTGACGACCTTGCAACAACTAAATCCAGATATTTATCCGAACATAAATGCTGCCTTATCAGTCTTGGCCACCATGCCAGTCAGTGTGGCGAGTGCAGAATGATCATTCAGTGCCTTGCGGAGGATCAAGACCTGGCTCAGAAGCAGCATGAGCGAAGAACGCCTTACAGGACTTGGTCTTCTGCATATACATCAGGATATTGACGTTGATGTAGATCGTGTGCTCAAAGACTTTGATCAGTGCAAAGACAGAAGATTTTCAAGCACATAATGGAATTCAGCAATTGAGCTGTGCCACGGTAACAACTGGCAATCTTGCATGGGGATCAATAACTAGGGTAACATCTGGAGTGGTGTGGTGTGGATCAAGAACTGAACATCTGGTGTGGTGTCTGGAAGGCTGAAGGGAAAGAAGAGTGGGAAGAAGTATCCCATACAAGCATTGTGGATTTACGTTGCAATGCACAAGAGGCAGCATTCTAGGTATGTGACCGGAAGAAAAACCCGAGCACCACTGAGGTTACCCTATCCCTCTTTTACTGTAATCTACTGCCTGGTATGTTTGAGTTGCTGACTTGGCTGTGGCTACTCCTGAGCTGCAGCAGTACAAGACTACATTTTGATTGGATTGGGAGCTTGGCTCTCTGGTGTGTGTGTGTGTGTGTGTGTGTGTGTGCCTGCTTAAGTGGTTTTCAGTGAAGTAGTGAACATGCTATGCTTTTGTGGTACAGGGCTCTTTGGGGCGTAGCAGTTTAAAATTGGTCCAGAACCAAACCCAGAGGTATGGGCTGTCTGGTGTGAATGGTTTAGCTGATGGTTACAGTACCGGAAGCAAAACCTGAGCACCACTGATGTTACCCTATCCCTCTTTTAGTGTGTGTGTGTGTGTGTGTGTGGACCTCTGTGGGACTGGCTACCTTGTTGTAGTACAGAGGCTTGTCACAATGCAATATTGTAGCCAAAAGCCAGTCTGTGTGTCTGAAACCTGTTGGTGTGGTATGTCTGCCGTGGTGGGAATGGACCTCTGTGGGACTGGCTACCTTGATGTGGTACAGAGACTTGTCACAATGCAATATTGTAACCAAAAGCCAGTCTGTGTCTGGAACCTGTTGGTGTGGTATGTCTGGTGTGGTTGGAATGGACCTCTGTGGGACTGGCTACCTTGATGTGGTACAGAGGCTTGTCACAATGCAATATTGTAACCAAAAGACAGTCTGTGTGTCTGAAACCTGTTGTGGTATGTCTGGCATGGTGGGAATGGACCTCTGTTGGACTGGCTACCTTGATGTGGTACAGAGGCTTGCCACAGTGCAATATTGTAACCAAAAACCAGTCTGTTACACCTTTTTGGTGGTGTGGCTAATGGTGTGCTGGCATATAATAAAGAAAATAACGCATTGGGTGAGGGGGTATGGATGGGGGAGGGGTAGCTCACCCTAAGGGGGGGTAGCAGTGACTCCACACTTGGTGTGCAGCTCAGAAATTCCTGGCTACACCCCTGCCTCCATCCTCTGTTTCAACACTTTCTTTCCTTCTCACTCAAGTGTAGTGTATCCTTGGCATAGAGACTACTGTCCTCCCAGGTCCCTCCCCACCCACCCCCATCAGCCCATACCCTTTAGAATGACACCAGGTTTTTAGCCATTCATTAAACTCCTTTATTCTCAGCTTTCTTGCTATGCTTGTCCTGGGCGCTGGAAGTATCTCTGAGAAAGTTGCTGATCTTCCTGTCCCTTCACATAATTGTCCTAGTTCCTCAGACCTCCTCTGGACTATATCTACCATCCTGTAAGCCAGGTCTTTTGTCCCAAAATGTATAATTAAATGAGGCTTCTCTCTACCCCTTCTAGCATATTTTAGAACAGATTGTCACACCCTTTTCGCAGTCATTCCTGGCATGGCCTCCACCCAAATGCAACAATGCTTCTCGCCTTTGCTACCACACCCAACTCCTCTTAGTATTGAGTCCTTCAGCACGAAGATTCCACCCCTCTTACTAACTGATTGCTTCATTTCCTCCCCACCTCTTGCTCTAGGCTCCTTCTCTTCCTTCTGCACAGTAGTTCCCCCTTTTGCCCCATTGTTATTCCCCCAGCAGAATTTTCCCTCACTCCAGTTTTGACTGGACTTCTATCAGTTACTCCTTCAGTTTCATCACCTCCCTCTAGTATTGCAAAACAATTTGCTGAACACCTTTCTCCAATGTCCACTATTTTGCCCAGGTTTGGAGCTGTTTCATGGGCATGGCTTTTTAAGCTTTCTCCATGTACATGCAAATCAGCTTCCTGACTTTCATGACCTTTGGGAGAAGCAAACATAGCCAGTAATTGACTTATACTGGGATACATTCTCACTGGTGTCACTAAACACAGGGCTTGTAATTCATGATGTTCTGAGTCAATACTCTCCCCTGATTAGATGTTGTCACGACCCTGTTTACTGATTAGAGGTATTTTATTTTTGTGTGAGTAAACACTGTATTCATCAAAATCTCCCTGGTTTTGGTGCCTGTGGGTAAAGGGAGAAGGACAAAAGTTTGTTTCCCAATTGGGCAAAGATTCTGACTAATACACAGTCTAAACCTAAATTACCATGTCTAGGGCAATTATAAATTTTACATAGCTCAGCATCTTCTAACCCAGAATTTAGTTACGCCAACCCACTGTTTTGTGAAATGGGACAGGACACTCAGGATCTGTACAAATCAATAAATGTTTATAAGCCTCTATGGTTAACTTTAGTGACCCCAAGTGGCCAATTTAACAGTTGTTATAGAAAACTCAGGGCCAGATATTCAAAACATTGTGCCGGGCAAAAACCATTTGCACAGGTTTAGCGAGGGATTAGTGCGGGTCTGCTATATTCAAAAGGCCAAATAGCGTGGGCAAACTGCATTAGTGCAGGGCAAAATCATAATGAATGCAGGGAGCAAACTGACATGAATACAGGCGCAGTGCTATACTATATTCAGCGACTAGTGCTGCGCTAAGTGGTTTTGCATGACTTTGCGCGACACTTAGTGCAGTGCACACTACCGCCCAGGAAAAGCTTGTCTTAACCCAGGGAAATCAGCTTTGAGCAGAGTTTGCGTGGCTTTTGCGTGGCTTTGTGCGACCCTAACAAATAAATATGACACACAGACAAAGCCAAACATAGAGGAATCATGCTGATAACTGATGGCATCACAATGATGCCATCATCTGCCACCAGTCCCAGCCATGCCAGGCAGTAAGTGGTGATCCTGCCGCCAGTGGACAGCATGGCAGTGTGGCCATACAGCACACACCTGTGGGCCACTCTTCTGTGGACACCAACAGATGCCAACACACACATGCAGCACTGTGGGCATGGAGGATGTTGAGGGGAGAGTGTATGGGTGGCCAGGCTGTGCCACAGACCAGGTGTGGCCACAAGGCTGGGACACATCATGCAGTGCACATGGGCCAATATTGGGAATACCCCAACATCAGTGTGCCTTTCTGATCATATATGCCCCCCCGGCCACAAACTGCACAACTGTACAACTGCCACAGCACACAAAGCCGGACATGTATATGTCACTGTGAGCATCCCATGCCAGAGGTGAAGCATCTGTGGGTCACACAACAGTGTAACAGTAATGTCCACTGTCAGTAAACACCTGCAGGTTGGGCCTATCACTATGTATAGTGCAGTCATCATCACTGCCCTACACACCATAGGCATTGCTGTGTCCACACACTACTGGCCCCCTTGCTACTGTAGTGTCTGCTGTGCACTGTAGCATGACCTACAGTGTGACAGTTGCATGCAGCACCACCACCACCACCACCTATGCCATGTTGTCCCAGTACAGCTGCAGGCAGCAGTGCATGTGAAAGTACAGTGTTAAAAATTGTAAAATATTCCACAAACTGTTTGTGCAGTGCTAACACGTTTGCGCGGGTTTAGCGCAGGGCTAAACCAGTAGCCCAGTGCAAACTACATGCAAATCAGGGCATAATGTGATGCTAATTTGGAAGTTTGCCCAGAGATTACCTAAGTAGGCTCATTTGCATGTCACTTTTGAATATGGTAAAGTTTAGCGCCGGGCAAACGTGTTTGCACTTGGCTAACGTTTTGCCCTGCGCTAAACCCGGCAACGTGTTATAAGGCGTAAACAGTTCGGGGAATATTTTACAGTTTTGCACACTGTACTTTCACATACGCTGCTGTCTGCAGCTGTACTGGGTCCACACATTTGCTAGCACACACATTGGCCACATAGTTCTCCTCTACCTACCTTCACATCACTGTGCACTGTGTTGCTGTTGTGGTTTGCACTTCCTGGTTGCCATATTCAGAGCTGTCTTATTCCAGGGCTAAAACTGCACTCCACTGCCAGCCCAGTTTGACTGGCCTCATTCCCATGCTATATTCAGAAGCTGTTTGTCCTGGGCTATTCCTTTTGAATACGGCAAAATTTGGGTAAAATGTTTTCATTTCAGATGAAATTGTCCATTTTGCTGTGAAATTCAGCGTTCCATGGGCTGAATTTCTCAACTTCACACCCGGCACAAAAATTTGTGAGCAGCAGAATTTTGTGAAATGTTTCACATGCCAAAATTGCTAGTTTCACTGCAATTTTGCTGGCAAAAATTTAATTTTGCAACATCTCTACTACTAAACCTTCAGTGATGTGGTGCCTTCACCTGGGGACTCAAGCAAAATAACCAGTGACCTTCCCCCATTCCCCAGAAACAATTTTTATACCTCCTGAGCCCCTCCAGACAATTCTCAACAATATACAGCACCCAGAAACAGTCGTGGAGACAGCAATTACCATAAGCGTAACAAATATTTATTATTGGAGGGAGTAGAACTGCCAACTTTGGCTGCAAGAAAATAAGGTTAGGTTAGGCACTTATACAACACTTTCCAACACCAGTAACTATACCAGTAATAAAATCAATAACACCCAATGCAACTTCCCCTTGGCTCCCACCCATCTGTTATCAGACCTATCCCAATGTCTTTTAGGGTACCCCACTATGATGGCAGGCCTGTGATGCCACGGGGTGGCCAGTGTGGGGGCCCTAGATGAAGAAATAACACAAGGCAAAGCAGCTTGCAACAATAGCAACCATTTGAAATCTCCCTGGTGGCAAAATGTTACCTAGCTGACACAATGCAGGTGAAAAGGATGTCCTTGGCTTCTGATCACTCTAGTGAAACCCTCTGGACCACTTGGTAGGTAGCAGCTAGGGCAGGAGCTTCTCAGTTAAAGACAAACTGCAGCTCCATCATTGTGGCATTAATAGTTCAATGCAGACCCCGATCACAGGCTGGGGTGTCAGGCAGAACACTCTGAGGTACAATTTCCTTGAACAGCAATTAGACAAGAGTCTTTTGTAAATCCAAAAGTGAGGTCCTCCGAGCTAAAGATGAGCTCCAGACTCTCAAATGTCATAGCAGGAATCTTCACCAACCTCCGGTGGACATAACCAGCTTTTGTAGCAAAGAGTTTGGAAAACACAGACCAAATTAGCAGCAGTCTAGTTGGACTCTTTTGCAAACAGTTCCAGTTTCTCTTTTGATTCTTCAGTCCCAGCACTGTAGTTTAGTGCCTGCAAGAATCTAGAACAGCCATCACAGCTTCGGGCTCCAGCCCTTGATGCAGTATCTCCTGGCATCTCTTCTCCTTAGGGACTAGATTTTTAGTGGGTTCCTGGGGCTATTTATAGCCTCCTCCATGCTCCCTGCTGATTGGCCCAGCTCTTCCCAGTCAAAAAACAGTATTGCCTGTTTTTTTCTCTTCTTCCTTCCTTCCTCCCTGCAGCAACAGCTATGTCTGCCTTTATTTATACTCCCCCTGTACCCCCCACCAGAATTAACAGGGCTGGGGTAAGCCTTTTTAGCTGGACCAGTCCTTTTAAAGCCACACAGGGTTGGTACCACAAAATCTTGGTCTTGAGAATCTTCATATTCATCCTCTGGTTCCTCTGACAATTGTGGAGTATGCTGGATTTGGTTACCCACTTGGGTGCTGCTCCTAGTTTTGGGGACCCTTGGGGTAAAAGGCTCATTCTTGTTGATGACTGGCTCTAGGAGTTCTATTGGCTATAGATGGTTTTGGTGAATGGTTTTGATGCTGTTAGGCCCCTTCTCTTGCCCGATTTTATAAACAGGTAAGTTATCCAGTTTCTCCATGATGACATATGGTTCAAATGCCCATCTGTCTGCCAACTTGTGCTTTCCTCAGACTCTAAAGTTCCATAGCAGTACTCTACTTCCCTCAGTGAGTAGTTGGGGACTTAGTCTCTGGTCATATCTGGCCTTGTTTCCAGCATTTGCCTTCCCAGCACATTCTGCTGCTGGCTTGTATGCCTCTCATAGCTGGCTCTTGAGGCACTTGGTATACTGTAGATATGACTCTTTGCTGGTTCCCTCAGGTGATAGACCAGAAACCAGGTCAATAGGCAGCTGAGCCTCTCTTCCTAACATCAGTAGGTAGGGGAGAGGTGTCTGTGGCACTATTCTTGGTACAATTGTAAGCATGCACCACTTGTGGTACATTCTGAGTCCAGGTCTTCTTCTGCTTATGGTTCAGAGTGCCCAGCATGTCCATGAGTGTCCAATTAAATCTTTCAGGTTGCGTGTCCCCTTGGGGTGATAAGGGGTAGTTTTTGATTGTTGAATCCCATGTGCTGTCAGAAATTCCTTAGCCAGTTTGCTTTGGAGGTCAGAACCTTGATTGGAAAGAATGTGCTGTGATATGCTGTAATAGATGATAAATTCAGACACCTTTTTTACAACTGTACTGGCTTTCGAGTCCTTGGTGGGATAGGCCTGAGCATATCGGGTACAATAGATGGTAATAACTAATATGCTGTTGAAACCTTTGCTGTTAGGCTCCAAAGATAAAAAAAATCCATGCAGACTAGCTCCAGGGGGTCAGTGGTTTTTATGTATACCAATGGAGCAATTATTTATGGAAGGATCTTTGGACACATCTTGCACATTTGTTACAGTAGGCTTCGATGTCCCTCACCATTCTTGGCCAGTAAAATCTGTCTCTTAACAGGCTCAAAGTCTGCTCAAATCCTAACTGGCCCATGTCATCGTGTAACAACCTCAATGCCACCCGGTGGTACTTCCATGTGGTGGTACACTAATTGTCTGAAGGTTTTTTGGGTCTTTGGGTTTCTGACAATCCGGTACAACAAGTCATTCTGTAGTTCCAGTTTATTACACTCTTGCAGTAATATAGACATGTCGGGATAGGTTTCTGACACTTAGTCTGGTCTGTCCCCCTTCTCTAATGCAGCTATTACCCCCTTAAGACTGTTGTCCTGCCTCTGCAAATACTTTTGTTTTCTCTTATTTGGCTGTAGCAAATGCTTAAAATCAATGCCAGTATGGTTGTAATAAGCATCTGGTATAGCATCTGGAGGGGTCCCCAAGGTATCAATGACTCTGCAGGGTAACACAACTATCTCTGGGTTCCCAAGCAAAAACTTAGCACACACTGCTTGCACCATCTCTGGTAGCAGTTTTTCATACCAGTGAGGATCTCCAGATGTGGTCTGTGGGACAATGCATCAGCATCAGTGTTGCTCAATCCTAGTCTGTATTCCAGTTTATAATTGAATGTGGAGAGGTCAGAGAGCCATCGATGCCAACCCACATCCAGGTTTGCCGTGGTGTTGATGTAAGTGAAGTGACTGTTATCTGTACCTATGGTGAATTTTGCCCCATATACTGTAGATGGTCATGAAACTGGTCTACTACAGCCCACTTAAGGGCCAGAAACACGAGTTTGCATACAGGGTAGTTTCTTTCAGCTGCAGTGAGGGTCCAACTGGTGAAGACCACAGGACACAGACCCCACGGTGTTCTTGATACAGTACTGCCCTAGTCCACCCATGCTGGCATCAGTGTGCAGAAAATGGGGTTGGATGGGAATGGGATCCACAAAAGCCAGTACCGGTGCTTCTGTAAGGTGGTGGATGATCTCTTTGAAAGTCTCTTCACACTCTGGTGACCACCTGGCTCTGAAGGGTTCATTCATTTTGTAGTAAGACTTGGGAGCCAATTCTTGGTTCTTATGTTTCTGCTTGTAGTTCGTGGAAGGGTAGCCCTGCAGGAGGTTAGTCAATGGGTGAACAACCTTAGAAAAGTCATGAATAAACCTTTGATAGTAACCACAGAACCTTAGGAAGGATTGGAGAGTCTTTAAGTTGTGCGGCCTCTGCCAGGTTATCAGGGCTTGCACCTTAGCTGGATCTGTGCTCACTCCCTCTGCCAATATGATATGTCCCACGTATTTAACAGATGGTTGGCAGAACTGACATTTGTCCATTGACACTTTCAGCCAAGCTTCCTCTAGTCAGTCTAGAACCTTCATTAGCCTCTCTCCATGCTCTTTGATGGTGCGGCCAAACACTATAAGGATCTTCAAGGTAAACCAATACTTGCAGAAGGTTAATATCTCTGACTACCAGCTCCATTAAACCTAGAAAGGTGACAGGAGCCTCTGTGACTCCCTGGGGCATCCTCTTGAACTGATAGAACCCCAGTGGGCAGACAAAAGCAGTTTTTTCTTGTCTGTCTCTGCCATCGGTATTTGATAATACCCACTTCAGAGATCCAGGACTGAGAACCATCTGCTCCATGTTATGCAAGCCAGGGTGTCTTCTACATGTGGCACAGTGTATTGATCTACTACTGTTCTCTTGTTGAGTGTCCAGTAGTCAATTCACAGCCTCACCACCCCATTCTTCTTCTTTACCACCACAATGGGTGAGGAGTATGGACAGGGACACTAGTTTACCGGATATGCGGTGATGCGGTTGGAAAAGCTGAATTCTGATTGGCTAGTGGGAAAACAGCGCCAAAACGGAAACAGCATTAGTTCTCATTGTCTCCATGAGCACAGTGCTTTAAATAGCTGGGTAGCGAGTGTGCCATTCATCTTTGCCTTCTAGCTGGGTAGCAAGTGTTTGTTCATCATCATCTTTGCAGAAACGGTGCTGAAACTTATCCACTTTGGACCCATTCCTGCTGAAAACTATGGTAAGTTTGCACTTCTATGGAATTCTGCTCTCCATGCCACCCATGCTCATTTTTTAACTGTTAGGTAGGTAAGGTGGGGGCCTGTGAATGGATGCTGTGCATTGTCTCTCTGCTTCCCCCCATGTGGTCCCTAAGCTTTCCCGCCTGTGCTTGCTGGTCCCTGGACATTCTGTGGAGTCCCTTCCTCTTAAAGGCTCTGCTCCTCTGGCTCCTTGGTGCTGAGTGATGACCCTCCCTCCCGTTGACCCTGCAGTCATGCTCACCTGCTGAGGAGGCCTGGCTATGCCGCCTCCAGTCCAGCCCACTTCGCTGTCACTGCATTCTGCAAGGAACTTATGCATTATGCTGGTGGAATATGAGCAGCTTCTGTGTGTAGGAGGGAACAGCTCAAGGGCAGCAAACCCTCCAACTGTACCATTTTTGCAGGTACACTACCACATTTTAAGCACTGGTACCAGCTCCTGCCAACTTTGTGCCATGTACCGAATTTCAGATGCCTTCCTGCTTTTAATAATTTTACCCCCCCAAATGTGGACTATCTTCTACAGTCTGGTTGCCATGTGTGCTGGCACACTTAGGCCAGAGAGCATCTGTGGTCCCCATGGTAACCACCAACTGGTTACTGTTCTGGTGGTTGTATTGATTTGTGGTGCCACTGGCAAGGGGCAGGGCTCGACATGCTGAATTGTACGTTACCAATACCCCCGGAAGCACTAGCAGCTCTGAGCATGTAGCAGCTATTGGTGGGAGTGAACATCCTGTGCAGAGTCTTGATCAATGCCCAATTTCAGCAGTGTGGCATCTTCTTGCACTCCATGTCCAGCAGCGCCATCTCACCTAACCGTGAAGAACTGTCAAATTTGTGGCACTTAATTTTGGTGCAAGCACTGACTGTCTGGATGGTCGGGTCTGCATCTCATCTGAAATGTCAGTGAGAGTGCTCAGACTGAGTCGTCCTGCATGGCTGCCTGGCCCTCAGATGGGACCCAACATCCTCCCCAGCCTTTCCGTCATTTGTTCACCTGTGTCGGTCAGAACTACTGGTCACTGTTGCAGCAGCAGGTCCCGGATGCGTTGTGGTGCCAGATTGACCCGCTGGGAGTGTCTGTCACTGTGACAGACTGCAGAACTGAAGTACTACCACCATGGGGGCTTTTTCAGCCAGGAGCCATACAAATGGTGAGTTACAGATCAACAGATCATTTGGCATACTCAAGTTTGTTTAAACTATACTAAAGCTCTGCCAAGGTGGGCCGGGTTTTCCTTGATCTGACTTCATATTACAGTGCAGTGCAAGTCAGTTATGGACATGGTCTCCAGACACTAGTGAAAATGTGTGCTGCTAGGCTAAGGCTGGTCATTGTGGTGAGACAGTGGGAACCATGGAGAGAGTGGAAAGTAGTGTGCTATGTGCAGGTGGGTGCCTGCAAATAAAATAAACAGAGGGAAAAGTGGGAATCAGAGGGAAAGGTGATAAACAGAAGTATGCACAGACAGAGTACTGGCAAAGCAGTTAAAGATTCTAGATGTTGAAAGGGGTAACTTGAGCGCATGACTTCAGAGTCGATACTGAAACTGAAATAAATCAGACAGTCTTCACTGGGGTACCTGATCACAGCTGCAGCATAGCATGTGAGGATATTGATGTTCTTGATGATGTATATAGCCAACATTCTTCTTTGACTTGCATATTTAGAGGCAATGAATTATGTCCCACATCTGAATGAGTCTAAAAATAAGTTTCTTTCTTGCTCCCGGGACCCTAGCAAATAGTGGGGCTGCCCCCCCCGCTCAGTGCAATGCCCCACCAACCCCCCCCCACTCACTGCAAGGCCCCCCCAAACAACAGACATGTACCTATTTTCATCTGTCAAATGTTGGAGGGTCTGGGGCAGGCTGCATCTCTAGTTGCAAGTGAGAAAAGTTGCCTTTGGTTCAGTCTGGGTCCCATTTTCTGCTCTGCTGTTTGGATTCATTTGGTGCATATTCCTATTATGATTTGTCTTAGCTGAAAGCAGCACTATTTGCCAGGTGGCAGAAAATGTCATCATATCATATCATTTTTTTTTTACACAAATGTATTTCTGACCTCCTAGGATTCATAATCAGTATACTGTATTTCAAAGTCCATCAGATATCTGAAAGAAATGATGCTTATAACTTTTTATAATTGACTCATTAATTATGGCTGCAACTTACTTAAAAATCTCTTCCACTGAGACTACCTTTCAATTTTAGATGCTGCATTTATATTGTGAGTATATTATAATGGTGCAAGCACATGTTTCTGATGGTAGATTACCCCTCTGCACCACATCAAATGTTTACTTGTTTTTTGCTGGCATTGCAAGGGTGAAATAACTTTTCAGAACTTCAGTATCATATATCTCAGGTCAAGAATGAATAGAAACAGAATTTCATGGCTTGCCTTTTTTCTTGATTAACCTTTGACTTTTGCTGCAGACTCCACTTGATCTATGGCACAGTCCCCCCCAGGCATTTTTTTGATTACACCACTGTTTTTGCCCCCACTATCTCTGCTGGAGGGCTGTTCTAGGTATCCACCACCCTTTCTGTGAAGAACTTCCTTACATCCTTCATGAATTTAGCCCACTTCAGCTTCATGGCATGTCCCCTTGTTATAGAGCACCTTTATTCTCTGAAAAATACATTCCTCCTTTATCTTATTTGCCCCTCTGAGGTATTTAAAGGTCTCTATCTTACCCATTCTCTCCCTTCTTTCTTCTAAGGTGTACATATTTAGCTCCTATAGCCTTTCATCACAGGACTTTTGATGTAGACCCTGCACCATTTTGGCAACCCTCCTCTGGATCACCTTCACTCTGTCTATGTCCTTCTGGAGATGTGGTATCCAGAACTGGACACAGTACTCAAGGTGGGGTCTTACAGAGGCAGCACCCCCTCCATCTCCCTCCTGGTAATACCCCTACCTATGTACCCCAGCATCCCACTAGCCTTCCCCACTGCCTTGTCACACTGCCTAGCCATCTTCCGGTCAGCTGATATGATTAAACCCAGGTCTTTTTTCTGCTTGGTCTTTTTCAGTAGCACTCCACCCATTTTGTACTCTGCTCCTGGGTTTCCATGGTCCATGTGCATTATGTTGCACTTTTTTTGCATTAAACCCCAGCTGTCATACCTTTGACTACTCTGTTAGTCTTTTCAGATCCTTCCTGTCTTTTCCACCCCCTTCCCCAGAGTGTCCACTCTGTTGCCAACTTCCTTTGACTACCAACCTGAGGTTTACACAGTTTACCTTAATTTTAACAATACTATAAAGCATTTCTTATGCAAGGCCTACTTATAACTTTGCTCTCTCTTTCTATCTTATGCATGGGATCTCTTTCAAGTAAGGCTCTCTTTCAAGCCATTCCATTGTGGTAGCAGATCCTTATGGATCCCAGAGATCTCTCTTGTGAAGTGGCCACCAAAACTCCCTAAGATACCATGCTGGTCATGATCTCTTTGGTTCTTAAGATGAGTTGGCTGTTGTCTGCTTCCTTCCAGCTAGAGACGTAGGGGTGTCCTGCCCTCCAGAATCCCGATGGGTTCTGAACCTCTGGAGACCTTGCTAGAGGGGCCCAATGTCTCCTGGACCTAGGAACCCAGCCTCCAACTTGGGGTCCACAGGCCCTTTCAGTTCAGTCACAGCTGTGGTGCTGGACTCTGCTGATGGTCCATTCTATGCTTTCAGCCCCTTCTGAACTCACTCCCACAGCTTCCCTTCCCCTCTTATAATCTTTCTGGGAAAGGCAGGGCCATAAATATTCATGGTGGGCTTTCCCACTTCTAGTTGAGTCAGGCCACTCACAGCACAAACATCCAGGCATCTTGTCTTCCAGAAGAATTGCCCCGGGCTAGAGAACAACCTGCCTTGCCACCTGCTGCCATAGGACTACTGCCTTTCTATGTGCCTGCCATAGTCTGGTAAGTCATTTGTTTGTAACACTACAAATGAATAATGGTTTTGAAATGACACAGATGCTGGGAAAAATGGTTCTGGCCTCGAGGGAGGGGTGGACTGGCAGAGTGGCACAGAACCATTTTTTCCAGCATGTACTCCAGTCTGCTGGGTCTGTGCCACGCTCCAATGGTCTGTTGTTTGATGGCTGGCAGATGGGCAGTCTGGGTGGACTGATTCACATGCTGGGGAAAAATAGTTCTGGTCTCGAGGGGGGGTGGACTGGCAGAGTGGCACAGAACCATTTTTTCCAGCATGTACACCAGTCTGCTGGGTCCGTGCTATGCTCTAGTGGTTTGTTGTTTGATGGTCAGCAGATGGGCAGGCTGGGTGGACTGGTTCACATGCTAGGGAAAAATGGTTCTGGCCTCGAGGGAGGGGTGGACTAGCAGAGTGGCACAGAACCATTTTTTCCAGCATGCATGCCAGTCTGCTGGATCTGTGCCATGCTCCAGTGGTTTGTTGGTGTGTGTGTGTGTGTGTGTGTGTGTGTGTGTGTGCCTCTGTCTGTGAGCATGTAGCATGAATAATAATGATAATAAAAAAGAGACACAGTCAGACAAAATAACTTTATTAAGCCACATCAAACTGAATAAACCTTGTCGAAACCACTGTCGAAATTTCAGATTTTCCTCCTTGGTTTACCTAGGGGGTAAACAAAGAAAAATCAATTTAAACTGTCTAACTGCATGTTAATAATAATCTTACCACCTTTCATTTTTGCTTTTGAGGGAATGTCTATTGGAATATTGTTGGAAGTGTTGGGGAATTACAGAGAATTGATAAGTTCTTAAAGGTGAATTACCGGCAGAGGTGAGCCCTGACCACTGTGCAGATTGGGGCTTCACCTCTCTGCCCCTCCCCCCCCACAGGCACTATATTAAAAAATAGTCTTTGCACCTGAGTGATCACTCAAATTGGTGATTGAGTGCAAAGATAGATTTATTTCTGTTGACTGCAGGGGGTATAGGAGAGATGAAGCTACGAGCTGCACAGTGGTTATGGCTTTACCTCTGCTGGTAGAACACCTTTCATCAGCTGAGCTCTGACTTGAAAACTAAGAGGCTCCATTTTCATGAAGACCAAGTTAGAAAGTGCCCAGTTTACTGTTGGTGCAATTCCTGATTGGTTTATTCTTCAGTACAGATTGCTGATCTCTCTCCATTAGCATCCTCAATCCCAATCCTCATTAATCATTGTGGAATTTTATTTTAATTGGATGCACTTTGTTTACATATAAATAAACCAATCCAGGTAGCTAGATGTTAGGGACTGAACCGACGGAGTCCACCTTGGTGTCTGGTGGTTCAGCTTAATTCATGTCTGAGCTCTGTCAAGCTTTGGTAAGTGGCATTGGATGAGTACTGTCATTCTACCTCTGCTGCCATCACTCCTGAGGGGTTGGGGCTGCAATGCTGCACATGTTGCCGTCACACCTGAGGGGTGGGGGCTGCACATGCTGCCATCACTCCTGAGGGGTGGGGGCTGCACATGCTGCTGTCACACCTGCGGGGTTGGGGCTGCACATGCTGCTGTCACACCTGAAGGGTGGGGGCAGCACATGCTGCCGTCACTCCTGAGGGGTGGGGGCTGCACATGCTGCTGTCACTCCTGAGGGGTGGGGGCTGCAGTGCTGCACATGTTGCCGTCACACCTGAGGGGTGGGGACTGCACATGCTGCCATCACTCCTGAGGGGTGGGGGCTGCACATGCTGCCGTCACACCTGTGGGGTGGGGGCTGCACATGCTGCCGTCACTCCTGAGGGGTGGGGACTGCACATGCTGCCGTCACACCTGAGGGGTGGGGGCTGCACATGCTGCCATCACTCCTGAGGGGTGGGGGCTGCACATGCTGCAGTCACACCTGTGGGGTGGGGGCTGCACTTGCTGCCGTCACTCCTGAGGGGTGGGGGCAGCACATGCTGCCATCACTCCTGAGGGGTGGGGGCTGCACATGCTGCTGTCACTCCTGAGGGGTTGGGGCTGCATATGCTGCCGTCACTCCTGAGGAGTGGGGGCTGCACATGCTGCCATCACACCTGTGGGGTGGGGGCTACACATGCTGCCGTCACTCCTGAGGGGTGGGGGCTGCAGTGCTGCACATGTTGCCGTCACACCTGAGGGGTGGGGACTGCACATGCTGCCATCATTTCTGAGGGGTTGGGGCTGCACATGCTGCCGTCACTCCTGAGGGGTGGGGGCTGCACATGCTGCCGTCACACCTGCATGGTGGGGGCTGCACATGCTGCCATCACACCTGAAGGGTTGGGGCAGCACATGCTGCTGTCACTCCTGAGGGGTGGGGGCTGCACATGCTGCCGTCACTCCTGAGGGGTTGGGGCTGCACATGCTGCCGTCACACCTGAGGGATGGGGGCTGCACTTGCTGCCGTCACTCCGCAGGGGTGGTGGCTGCTCTTACTGCTGCTGCCTATCCTGGAGAATCGATGAACCTGCTGTTGCCACTGATCTTGCTGGGAGTCAAAAGGTGAAGTCTTCATGAACATCATGCCTGTGTGCTGCTGCAGATTCCTTCTGATGTGGAACCACCTGCCAGCACTGCTACCAGCGCCTCATGCTTGTCCCTTTGCACCTCTCTTCAAGCAAGTAGGTGTGGGTGTTGGTGGCAAGCCGTAATTGGGGAATGCATTGATGAGGATGAGGACATGGATGATGATGATGATGAACTTTTTAACAGTTATGTTTACATTTTTCTGTGGGCCACATGTAAACATTTCAGTTATGATTTCAGGCCTTGAAGTGCTATCAGACGTGATCTGCTGCAGGTCTACTATCCTCCATTGTAAAAGGTACAGTTTGCTTTCTTTTTGCCCACTGTTGGGTCTTCCATGCTAAAAATGTGAATGCTTTGTTGGTGTTGCAGAGTTAGGACTTACTGTGTGTTTTTTTTTTTTTATTATGTCAGACTGTAAAAGTGCTGTTGGTGGTCTGCTGCTGTGAGTCCTTGCCCTTCTGAAAAGGTATTATAATTCTTTGTACTCACAAACAGTAACTCAAAGTCTAGATTGTATGTTTCTGACATCACAGTGGTTTCTGTTTGGTACCCTTCTCCACATAGCCTCACATTAGCAGTGAGATTTGGCAGAGATATGTACTGTAAGTAACTCTGAAACGGTAGCCAGGAATTGGCTGAGAATGGGATAGATATAGATAAATAGCGATATTGTAGTCTGGAATTTAAGTGGCTGAGGTCAGCGTAAAATCTGTAGCTGCTCCTCCCCACTCTCATAGACATGGTCTTACATTAGCGGAGAGATTTGGATGCTTGTTTCTTACTATAGATATTTCTAGTCTGGACTGCTAACTTCAGAGGGCAGTTTGATTTCTGTAGCTATTCCTCCTCACTCTCAAACCTGGACAAGAATTATTAGCTGAGATATATTTCAAATGCCAATCTTGTACTCTTGCTATTGTAGTGTGACATTCTGAGGTCAGCGTGATGATTTTGTCAGCTACTCCTAACTCTGAAATGGTGGCCAGGAATTGGCTAAGAATGTGATCAATATAGATAAATAGAGATATTGTATTCTGGAATTTAAGTGGCTGAGGTCAGCGTAAAATCTGTAGCTGCTCCTCCCCACTCTCGTAGACATGGTCTTACATTAGCGGGAAGATTTGGATGCTTGTGTCTTACTATAGATATTTCTAGTCTGGACTGAAACTTTCAAAGGGCAGCATGATTTCTGTAGCTGTTCCTCCTGACCATCATCCTTCATCCTCATCTACAGCCATGAATGACCAGTGAGATTCTAATGCTGATGTAGTATCTTATTTCTGTCTTGATTTGAGAGATTGAGTAATTAGTTGTGAAATTTTAATAGTTGTGCTGCACAATTGTAAATATATTTTCTATATCTCCCAACTGTTTCAATTTTAGTTTGTTGGGAGTCATCCACACTACACGTGTAGCAATGGCAACACCACCACCAAGCAAAATGCTCAAAAATCTCATCTGTTACCACTAAAGACCATGCATTGCAATTCAAGTCCTATGGCATGCATGAAGATGGAGGGAAGATGTTCTGTCGCTTCTGTGATCACCCTGTTGACCACATCAGGAAGGACACAGTGGTGGATCACTGTAAAAGCAAAAACCACCCCAAGAACACAAGCCAGAAGAGGAACAGCAGACAGGTGACCCTGCACACCAGTTTTAATGCCACAACAGCTGCAGCTGCTGGAAGGGAGGAAACCATTTTGGATACTTTGAGGGCTTGGTGTGGTGCCAATATACCAATTGAAAAGCTGGATCAGCC
The DNA here is from genome assembly GCA_016271365.2 of Neoceratodus forsteri. Lineage (NCBI taxonomy): Eukaryota > Metazoa > Chordata > Ceratodontiformes > Ceratodontidae > Neoceratodus > Neoceratodus forsteri. Next base: position 1,039,333,288 of record CM057453.1, read on the forward strand.
CTGCTTGAGAGACTGGATGGGGGAAGTATATCAAAGGAATTGGAGTGCTTCCAAAGGCAGACACTTTACGACAGAATTACTTGCCCCAACTAAATAGGGAAATGGAGGAGGGAATTAGCCAGCTGGTAAGAGGCAAGACACTCACATCATGTGCGATGAAACAACTGATGCAGACTCCCGCTGTGTAATGAACATTATTTTTGTAATGGAGGGTGCAAAATCTATAATAGCAGACACCATAGAGCTAACAGAGGTAAGCCACTCCACTGTTGCCCAAAGTGTTTTAAAGACCTTGCATAAATATAGTGTGGAGATGGGACAAGTGGTAGCATTTGTTAGTGACAATGCACGTTACATGACAAAGTGCTTTAATGATGTATTACGTGGCCTAATTGGTGACCATGTAGTCCATGTGGATTGTTGGGCACACGTTTTATCATTGGTGGGTGATACCTGGATTGACCACTTTGAGCAGGTGAATAAGCTTGTGGCACTTATAAAATATGCCTTTCAACAATCACTAAAACGTAAGCGAGAGTACATTGCATTCCTGGAGGAGAGGGGTGCGGAAAAAAAAATATTGCCTCCTGTTCCTGTCTTGACCTGTTGGAACACCTGGTTCAAAGCAGTAAACTACCACTTTGCATATCTGTAACACCTGCAAGAGTTCTTCAAGGATGAAACCAGTGATGCCAACTCCATGAGGTCCTTAAAAAAACTATTTGAAGAATGGTTCACAGAGCTGCAGGTTCAGACTGCATTCATTGCTGAAAACTGTACTGACCTTATTGGTGCAATCGAGCTTTTGCAAAGCAAGGAAAAGCCCTCAGCTGTTTTGCTGTATGACACTATTAGCAAAATCAAAAAGCAGTTTAAAGCAGGAGTGTTGAAAACAGAACGATTTGGTGACAGAACTGATGGGTACTTGCAGTCTATGAGGCCACGGGTCATGCAGGAAAATGTTGCTCTTTTCCAAGAAGCATTTGGTGTTGCTTTAAACAAGCTTAATAAGCATAAGGACACAAACCCATCAGTTGAATTCTTTAAAGCTTGCCGTATTTTGGACCCCAGAAATTTACCAAAACTGAGTAGGGATTTGACACGGCATGCCAGTGACATTCCTCTGTTAGCACTGCACAACCAAACAGAACTGCAAAATGACTGGGATGTACTGTATATGTTAGGGAGGATATAAGGGAACTTCCAAGCATATTGGAGTTGGATGTTGGGCAGTACTGGCTTTCAAGTCAGTCACAACTAACTGTACTCTCCAGAGCTGCTCTACAAGCTATCTGGATGCCCGTGTCAAGTGCAGATGTGGAGAGATCCATCTCTGTATATGGACAGATCCACACAGATCAAAGGAGAAACCTGCTGGTAGAAAATCTGAAACTGCTATCCCAGCTCATGTACAACAAGTAGCTGGATTATATATTTTTGCATGGTTTCCTCAACATGTTTGATGCCCATTTTTATACTTCTGTAACCCCTAGATGGCGCTATCCCAGGGGCTACTACCCCTGCCTGATTTGCCACTAACAGGTTGAGTGGCCTGGATCCAATGGCGGGTGCCTCCACCCAGAGGTCAGGGTTTGCAATAGTTAAACTAACTTGGTCACAGCCCTCTGGGACACTGCAACCCCCCTTTCTTCCCATTAGTGGCCCACACAATATATCAGAATTACCTTCACAGTATACACTTTACCCCCAGGACTGGTTCTGGCACTGGGACCTCCTGTGAAATGAGATACAGTGCAACAATCACAGTACAGTACTTTAACATAGACAAATACCTCAGGCAGTATAACTTTGCTGAAACAAGCAGCTCTGATTTATTTAGGGGATATAACAAGGACAGGGGAAATCAGGTTAATTAGCTTATCACTCTAATAATTACTCTATGGCTCTGTGCACAGGCCTATCCCTATCAGTTACTGTCCTTGGGTACCCAAGCCCTAGTGGCTAGTCCAAACTGTGGCAGCTGGTAGGGGCCCTTTCACACAGAGAAAGGAAAATTAAACAGTCAGCAGTACAGTAATTCCATTTGGATTTAATGTGGCAATTCAACAGGGAGCTATCCCTGAATTAGTACTCACGACCTCCAAATAAGATAGGGTCCTTCAATATCAGCAGGGCTACTCTTGAGCTCCAAGAGACTCTTCACACATTTATATGGTAAAAAAGAGAGTACTATACCAGGCAGGCTGCTTCTCTATCCCGATCGCAATTACTGCACACATACCGAGAACACACAGCAGATTCAGTTCTGACAGACCGAGTGCAATTCAATAATTTCTCCAGTCTTCTACAGGGTGAGCCTGGTTTCTACTCTTCAGAGATCCTTTGATTCTTTTCACAGGACGGATTCAGTCCTAACAAGCAGTTACACAAGCTGCAGACGGAACTCTGGGCCTTACACGTTTTTGACTAAAACTGCACACTGAAAAAGCACAGGGCTCCTTCCTTCTTCACTGCCAAAGCTCAACTGAAACTCCAACCGACAAAACTGGCACTTCCTTTGAGTTCCTCCCAGTTCTTGACTGGATTGGCTGTCACTCACAATAGACTGCTGCTGTTGGTCCAAAAAGGCACTGAAGTCTAAACTACATCTCCCAGAGTCACTGCCCATACAATCATCTTGTGGCTGGCTCAGATTATGAGTCCAAGTTCTGATTCGTCCAAGGCACCATTTTAGAGCTAGCTTACCCCACACTGATTGGTCCAGTTCAGCAGTTCAAAACCAGAATGGGGAACTAGGCAGACACTGTTCTGACTGCAAAAGAAAGCAGGTTAGACAAACTGTAATTTCATTATCACTCTAAATGGTTTCTGGCAAACAGTTACATCTTTCAGATAGGTTCCCTTGCACTCTAGTGACTGCAAAAATGGAGTGAATTACAGCAGCTTGAGTGGTACTCAATCAAAGAAACACACAGTCCCCCATACAAACTAATTATGTCTGCAAGCAGACAGCTCTTAAAGAGACAGTACCAGAGGTTCTAAAAACACTCACTGATAAATGGCTTAAACGCCAAACACCATTCAGGCTTGGAGCATTCAAGCAAGCTCCTGGAAGTCTTTTGGGAACCCCCATTTGCAGGGGGGTTACACTTCTATTAGCGTATTCAAGCCAGTCGCCAGTGCCACCCTCGCCATGAAATAATGGGCTGGCTTATCCCTCTAACTTCAGACTGTTGCTCTATTGTCCTTCCCTCTTTTTGGCCTCTTAGGTACTTGAAGGTCTCACTCATGTCCCGTTCCTTTCTATCTTCTAGGTTGTATGTGTTGAGCTCCCTCTCCCTCTCTCTCCTCATGTGCCCTGTCTGTCACCCCTCCCCAGGATAATTTGTCACCCAAAGTTGGACCCCTGTCCCCCACCATCACTGGTAAACACTAAACAGCAGTACTTGTTTAGTACTTGCACCTGCTCTGACCTTTGCTGTACCCACCCTCCTTCTTAACAGTCTTCCTTTCCCCTCCCCTTCTTTGCCAAACAGAGATTTGATTGCTCCCTCCTTCTGCCTGTCTTTTGGGGGGGGTTGGAGACTGATGGACTCCTTTGCATGGTGGCGCAGTTTACTGCCCACACCCACACAATCACCTGCCTGCTTTAAGTTATACTTTTCCATAATAAACTATCACAGATTTTTCTTTAGAATCCCTGAGCATTACAAACTCTGGTGCAGCCTATCCTGTGCATACCTGTCTTGGTTCTCCAGGACACCATATGCTACCCCATTAATATGCATGATGTGAGGAACACCTTTTATACTATTGCACAGTTTTCCACATTTCATATATGCCTTTACACATTTAATGTATTTATAGTTGGTTAGATACCATATGTTTATATACTGTAGGTTTTAGTTCACTTGCTTTTTCACTGTAGTTATATAGTCAGGTTTTACACATTTTCTTTGATAGAGCTTTAGTTTAATTGCTGTATTTATATGTTCCACATTTTGCATATTTTACCTTATATGGGTTTCCATTCAAATGTCTGTTCTCCACTGTTTCTACACTTTCAGTGTACCGTTTTATAACAATTTTGTATAGATTGTATAGAATTTGGTTTCTCGTATTACACCTGTACCTTCTTATGCTTTTTTTTAATACTTTTGCATATTTTTACTATATGGATGTTTTTGTATTTCTATTTACTTCTTTCTGCACGTTTTTTATAAATGCTATTTTATTGAATGCAGCTGTTCTCTGTATTTCATTTTATTAGTTTCTGAATTAGTGATATGATAAGACATGCAGAGCAAAGGTTCCTTGACGTTTGGCATAGACCAAAGTACAAAGTCATGGTACCAATGTCATAGAGGGGCATAAATCTGGTTGGGGGGATTTGGGAAAATATCCCTACCTAACAGGGAATTACCATGGCATTGCTCAGTAGACAACCTACTGAAAATGGGTGACTGGGCCGGGGAAATTCATTAAACCATGGATTTGGTTGCATGAGTGGCTATCCTGTATGTTCAGGGCTGTCTGTGTTGGTGCTTGGAGGAGAGCTGACTGCATGCAATTTTTGGTGACTGGATTGGCTGTATTTGTGCACACTGTTGCATCTTGGGGGGGCACCGTGGGGAGAAGCTGTGTTGGCACCTGGAAGAGTTGGCTGTGTTGGTGTCACCATGACATCTGAGGGATGAGGTCATGCTGCAGTCAAACCTGAGTAATAGGGACATAGTGCTGTTGCTGCTGCTGTAACACCTGAGGAATTGGAGCCGTAGCCCTTCTGCAGACCATGCAATAGAGGGTGGGAGCTACAGTGCAGTATCTGAGGGATAGAGCGAGGCCATAGTGCTGTTGACACTGCCATCGCACTTGAGGGTTGGGTGCGACTGTGCTGCTGCTGCCATCACATCTTGTACCTATCAAAATAACAAAATTGGTGCAAGGATGGATGTACGTACAATAGGGGATGTCAAAATTGCTAATATGCATGGTAGCAGAGCAAGAATTTGTTAAATAAAGTACCCAAAACAAAACGCCGGTAAAAACAGATTTTGGATTTTTGATTGGCAGACACCGGTGACAATACTGGTTTTTCCAATGTGCAAAATGGAATTTGCTCTTTCTCAATTATGGTAAACCAATGTCCCTGAGTATGGACTCTTGGACTTGGAGATAATGCCAGCAGCAAACAACTCTTGCAGATGATTTCGTACATCTTCTATGTCAGAGGGTGCCAAGCATCTCAATCTTTCTTGGAAGGGCCTCTCATCCATCATCCTTATGTGATGCTCAGTCCCCCTTCACACACACCACATCAAGTTCACTTAGGGAGAAAACCTTTGTGCGTTATACCAGCTTCTGATGTAGTTGTTGTTGGTACTCCTCGGGTGGTGGGGAATCACCAAATTGGAACACACCAGAGTCTAGTTGGGTGGTAGGCAGGCTTCTGGAGGACAAGCTTTGGATCATCTCTGTAGTGTACACTTGGGCCAAGGTTCTCCCTTTTCTGATCACCAATCATTTGTTACTCTCATTCTTTACCAGTTCTGTAATCTTTCGAGCCTTCACTGAAGCACTCTGGGTGGGGACACGGGGTCATGTTGTTGCATACAAAAACAGCGTAGCACTATGCCGTGCTGACAAAACAGCAACGAAAAATGAATACTGTAAAATACTTGTATTCTGCACCCCCTAAACCCCACTCTATTACAGTAACCTCTTCCGGGGGGGCACAACTCAGGGACTCGTACTGTTACTGTTGAGTGGTTTTGCCCTGTGGCATTGTTTCTATGTCATATTGACCAGGTATGCTGGGTGGGGATCACCACTGCCTGGATCAGTAAGGGGTCACAGTTCATTGCTCCAAGGACTATCAATCAGCAAGGATGGGCTCTCTGGGGTTCTGTGTAGCTCTAAGACTCCAATGACAGTGACCTCAGCTCCCTGGGGCACTGTAAGGGGCATCACCTCTGCATGTTTAATAATGCCGACCAGATCTTCTTCCACCATGGGGGCAGAGTGGACAGTTTCTATAAGTAGGCTGTTTTAATCATGGGTGCATTGGAATCTTGTCAGTGCATTGAGGACCCCCCAACTCTTGACATAGTTCAGCTAATCTTTGAAGCATAGGTATTCGTGCCCACCACCACCGGGGTCTCCTCTTCCATTCCTGTATGTATTTGTACTACTACATACCCTAAATAAGGATATGGCTGATTACTCACCCCCACAGAGCCAGCCCTTCAAGTGGGCTCACAGGGAGAAGTCTGAGGTGTTGCCTGTACCAAGACTCAAATATCACAGTCACTTTGGAGCCACTGTCAAGCAACACCTCACAGGCCGCCCCCTCAACTTTGGCCCAGACCTTCGATGAGGGGCCAACTAGGCCGGGGGAATCTCAGGGGACACATAGGCAAATGCATTTGTAGACTCTGTGGAGCATTCTTGTTTTGGGGGCCCAGACTACTCCTTCACTGGATCCCACTAGTGTTTCCCAATACACTTTGTCTTTTCATAAGTTTCTGTAACACCAGGGGAGAGGTTCCCAGGGGCTCTGAAGTATCTCTTTATGTGTCCTTCCTCACCACAGTGGTGACATAAGAAATTAACTCTGGCCTCAGTTTGAACAGGGGTATTGTCTCTCTGCATGTGGGGTGCCTGCACTTGTTAAGGCCCACTAGCTTGAGAGGTCTGAAATTTAAACACCTGTTCACTCATATCTGCACATGCTGGCACAACAACTCAATCTCATTTGGTTCTTGGTCCCCATGGGGGCAGGCTATGGCAGTCACTATCATGCAAGTTGGGGCAACTGTTCGAGTGGGTTTGGGAGCCCAGTCCTCCTTTTCTCAGACCTCCAATATCAGGTCTTTATAGGATGGAGGGGTTTGGGGTCTCTCCTCCAATCTTAGCTTCAATAGTAACATTTCAGACTGACCTGTCCCCTACAGGATCTGCTCAGTTTGAACCCTATTCATATCTCTGGCTAAAATAGTCCCTTTCCTATACGCTTTTTGAATTAGCTGCTACAGCCTCATTAAATACTCAGATAGTTTCCCTCCCTTATTCTGTGTAGTGGTTTGTAATTTTCTCATTACTCTAGCCCCACTATCAGTAATTCCAAACACCCCTTCCAAGGTGCTCAGGTACATTTGGGCATCAGCCTCTGGGTAGGTGGGCCTGCAAAGCAGCAATGCTGTCCATAGCAGGACCTCTCAGATTTTCCCATACCCTTCTCTTCTTTTCAGCCTCAGGGAAGTCAGGGTCCTGGACACAGAAACATAGAAACATAGAAGTTATAAGGTAGAAAAAGAAATGGGCAGACTGGATGGGCCTTGTGGTCCTTATCTGCCGTCAACTTCTATGTTTCTATGTTTCTATGTTTCTATGTTAAGTTGATGGCAGATAAGGACCGCAAGGCCCATCCAGTCTGCCCATTTCTTTTTCTACCTTATAAATGTGCCATCAGCCTTTGCTCTGTCAATGTCCTATCTATTCATACTCATCTGTATTTCTCCCTTATGCCTATCTGATGCCTGTTTGAAGCCCTGCACTGTATTCATATCCACCACTTCCTGAGGTAGGCCGTTCCATGCATCCACAACCCTCTCTGTGAAAAAGAACTTCTTCTCATTACCCCTTAATCGACCACCCTCTAATCTCATGCTGTGTCCTCTTGTCCTGCTATTTTTCTTATATTGAAACATGTTAGACTCTTTCACCTTGTTAATGCCTTTAAGGTGTTTGAATGTTTAGATCATATCACCTCTCTCCCTCCATTGCTCTAGGGTATACATATTGAGCTCTGTTGGAGGTCGCTAGATCTACCCACATCTTAAACTCATCCTCCCCCTGGGGGCACAGGTTTTGGCCCCAAAAATGGTTTCAGTCAGGGATAGGATCCCTTCCCACAGCTCAGACGTCCATGCAGTGACCTAAGCAGGGGTCTTTTCCTTTAACTCTACACTGTTAGCTTCATATATGTTTTTCAAGTCACTTAAAGTTTTACCTTCAGATTGTAACTATAAATCCACTTTAGTCCTAAAATTTCTAGTGTCTACACCTGGTCCCAATGGCGCTAGGACACTCGCATGCATGACCACTGTCCATGGGACCTGGGAATGAAGATTGTGGGCACCTTGGGCAAAATCAGTCGCAGACCTGGTCTTTACCAGGGCACTCAGACTATCACTAGAGCAGTCATACCTCCAACCTTGTATTTTTAAATTGTTGCAACATTCCCATTTATATAACATATCAATCACATTTGCTTTGTCAAAACTTTCTGGTATTCCCTTTAATAAAAATCACTTTTTCCAATCTAACCCTTCTCCCCGGCACCAATCCTTCATTTCTTGGAGTACTATTTTTGCTTGTAGACTGGTTTGGGTCTGCCCCAACACCACTTCCTTACTCCACGCAGAACATGTGATTATTTTTTGGGGCATGGGAGGATCCCATCGGTAAGTGCAGTGGTTTAAGGCTCTGAGCTGCAAATCTGGTGACAGCCAGCAGACCATACCTGGGTTTGAATCCCACAGCTTCCACTTGCATACTGTGTGACCCTGTGCAAGTCACTTAACTTCCCTGTGCTCCCAGGTTGTACCTGCAAAAAAACTTTCAGCTTAGTGTGCTACTCCTGGTTAAACAACTAAAAAAAAAGCCCCCATTATGTAGGGTGGGTTGTAGGCCAGTCCTCTCATGACAGCTCAAGGGGGCTGGCCTGGGTCCTTGTGAGACAGGATCATAACTACTAAACCTTCGGTGGTGTGGTGCCTCCACCTGGGGACTCAGGCAAAATTACCGGTGACCTTCCCCCATTCCCCAGGAACAATATTTCCAATTCCCAAGCCTCTCCAGATAATTCCCAACAATATACAGTACCCCAAAACAGTCATGGAGACAGCAATTACCATAAGCAGAGCAAGTATTTATTATTGGAGGGAGTAGAACTGCCAATTTTGACTGCAAGAAAATAAGGTTAGGCTAGGCTCTTATACAGCACTTTCCAACACCAGTAACTATACAGTAATACAACCAATAACACTCAATGCAACTTCCCCCATGCTCCCAACCATCTGGTACCAGACCTGTCCCAATGTCTTTTGGGCTACCCCACTATGGTTGCAGGCCAGCAATGCTGCAGAGTGGCCAGTGTTGGAGCCCTAGATGAAGAAATAGCACAAGACAAAGCAGCTTAGAACAACAGCAATCATTTGAAATCCCCCAGTGGCAAAATTTTACTTAACTGACACAATGCAGGTTAGAAGCATGTCCTTGGCTTCTGATCATTCTGGTGAAATCCTCTGGACTGCTTGGTAGGCAACAGCTAGGGCAGGAGCTTCTCAGCTAAAGAAGAACTGCGCTCCATCATTCTGGCAGGAACAGTTCAATGCAGACCTCAATCCCAGGCTGGGGTCTCAGGCAGAACACCCTGAGGTACAATTTCCTTGAACAGCAATTAGGCAAGAGTCTTTTGTAATTCAAAAATGAGGTCATCTGAGCTAAAGACAAGCTCCAGACTCTCCAAAGTCTTAGTAGGAATCTTCATCACCCTCTGGTGGATTTAAGCAGCTTTTATAGCAAAGAGTTTGGAAAACACAGCCTAAATCAGCAACAAAACACTTGAGCTCTTTTGCAAACAGTTCTGGTTTCTCTTTTGATTCTTCTGTCCCAGCACTGTAGCTTAGTACGTGTAGGAGTCTAGACCAGCCATCACAGCTTGGGGCTCCAGCCCTTGATGCAGTCTCTCCTGATCTCTCTTCTCCTTGGGGACTGGCTGTTTGGCAGGCTCCTGGGGACATGTATAGCCTCCCCAGGCTCCCTGCTGATTGACTCAGCTCTTCCAGGGCAAAAAACAGTCTTGCCTGTTTTTTTTTCTCTTCTTACTTCCTGCTGCAGCAGCTATGTCTGCCTTTGTTTATGCTCCCCCCAAACCCACCACCAATATTAAAAGGGCTGGGGGCAAAGCCTTTATTAGCTGAACCAGTCCTCTTAACGCCACACAGGGGGTGGAGGCTCACATATGTACATTCACTAAGCATAGATAAGATCGAAGTTGGAAAAATTCAGTTTGAAACAAACTATTGTCAACCCTGTGCAAACAGTCAATACATTCACAAAGAACCAGACACACAATCAATAACATTTAAATTTCCATAGAAACTGTATGCATTTACAAAGGGATGTGAGTGATAAATGACCTAATAGTTTTTGCTTAAAAACTTGGGTGGATGGAGTTAGTCTGATCTCCATTGGTAACTGGTTAAATTTTTTTGCTGCATAGTAGGAGAAGGCTTTTTGGCCCATAGCTGTTCTACATAAAGACAGTTCTAGCCAAGCCTGTTCAACTGATCTAAGGCCTCTGTTTGTTCTATTGGTAGTTAAAAAGTCTGATGAGGGATTTCTTTCACCCTAATTTATATTTTTATAAATAAATTTCATTAAAATGAACGGCATTAACTGAAAAGTATATTTCTGTGTTAAAGGTAACCATTTGATTTCTTCATACAATTTACAATACTGCTCTCTAAATGAACAGTCAGTAGAAAAGCGACAGTTCACATTATAAAGAACCTTGTGTTTGTTCATAATCCCAACAGAGGCTGACCCCCAGACAACACTTCCATATTCTAAAGAAGGAAGCAAACAGTTCCTAGCTATTGCAGTTTTTGTTTCAGTAGTGAGTACATGTTTTATTCTATATAGAGAACCTAGTTTACTATGTAAAGTATCTGTTATATTAGCCATGTGTCTGCCATAGTTTAAGCCAGAGTTCAGCATGATTCCCAGGTATTTGAAATGTTCCACTTGTTTCAGAGTAGTTTGATCTGACATTGTTATGCAGAAATGTGTGATAGCTTTTGCATAACTTTGTGGTGTGCAATAAAGAATGGCCTTTGTCTTTTTCTTGTACAGAAAATCTATTTGATTTAAACCAGTCCTGCAGTTTTAGGAACAGCAGTAATAATTTTTCATTTAATAATGTCATTTTGGGGTCAGCCATATAAATGACTGTGTGATCCACGTACAGAATTATATTTGAGTTGGAGAATACATTTGGCATAAAATTAACAAAGATAGTAAAGAGTATGAGTCCTAGTACTGAACCCTGTGGAACAGCATGTTTTACTGGTTCTATGTGATAATGGCGACTGACGAACATTGAGCAGCGTTATTGCGATATCAGAGTGGCAAAAAACATTTTTGCCAAACTGACATCCTCGGTGCATGGGAGAATGGTGCCAGGGAGTTAATTTTTTTGCCCTCTGTGGTGGGGCTACGCACCCCCTAACCCCCCCATGTGGGGGGCTTCGCCCCTCACACCACCCTACTAAAGGATTCCCAACTCCAGGAAGGTGCATGTCAGGGGGGGCAAAAGCAAAATAAAGCAAGTTTCAGGCCAGGCACAACAAAATTACACTAGTGCCTGGACCCAGACCCAAACCCAATACCTCCTGCACCACAAGCGGAGGCCAACCCTTGATGCCATGGTGCAGCTCAGCAGCTGACTGTGGCACCACCCCCTACATCCTCTTCGCCCCCTCTCAGCCCACACTCACCGTGCTCGCTTCTCGCCCATGCGTATGTACATATAGCAACATCCTGTCACTGCAGTCACCCACCCCACTACATCCGGTTGCCCTACCCCTCCATCACCATTCAGGCTTTCGCTCTCACAATGCATCGCCATTTCAGATGCCACCTTACTTCAGGTGCCAACATCAAAGGCTACCTATTTTATTGGGCATGGAAAGGACAACAGACCGTCAAGCCTCACATGCTGATTGCAATCTGTCAAGTAATTATAGAATTATTTTGTGCTGATTCTCCAACTCCCATGCTATCCAGCTTGTCCTCCAGAATGGAGTGGTCCATCAGGTTGAATGCCTTGGTCAGGTCTGTGAAGACCACACCTGTAAAACAACCCCTCTCCATATTCAGGTGCAAGTCATTTGTGAAGCTAACCAAGGTACTCACAAACTGTCCATGTAGGTCGGCACCTCGTAGCCATCCACTGTCAGATATAAATTCCACAAATGATGTGTCAGGATAAAAGCCTTTATTCCAAAATAGGCAGATCGGTCAGCAAACATACGAGATATAGGCTCAATACACCTAGCCCCTCCCCACGGAACCAAATGTTTTCGCATCACAATTACGCTTTCTCAAGGCTATGGCAATTGGGGATAATACACCTTATATACCTTTTTTAAAGGTGAAGTTTAAAGGCAATGTTTACTCCTATAAATAAATCCCCATATTAAATTTCTATTACCATAAGGAACAGGTATAAACAATATTATCCAGTACTATTAACATAAATATAACCACACCATAATAAAGACATTCATATCAAAATATGTATAAATATCTATAAAAAATTTCTCTGATCTTGTGGAATATTTTCAATATCGGAAACAATTGGAAGAAACAATTAAAAAACAAGATATTAGAATTGAGAAAGTGAAAATCAGCAAGTTTGAAAGAGATAAGAGAGATTATGAAATTGGGAGAGTATTTGCATGGAATAAGATGACTAAGCCGATGAAGTCCATATTAAAAAAGCAAAGTATATTTGCAAATGACAAATCATCACATTCGGATTTATATATGCAGACCCTGCACCATTTTAGTTGCCCTCCTCTGGACAGCTTCCATCCTGTCTATGTCTTTGTGGAGATTGGGTCTCCAGAACTGCACACAGTACTCCAGATGGGGTCTCACCAGCTGTCTGTACAGAGGGATAATAACTTCCTGTTTTCTACTGGTGATGCCTCTCCCTATGCATCCCAGTATCCCCCCAGTCCTCCTTGCTGCCCTCTCACATTGCTTGCCCATCTTTAGGTCATCTGATATGACTACCCCAGGTCCCTTTCCATTTTGTTGTTAGTATCTCACCCCTATTGTGTACTCTTCCCTGGGTTTTTGTTTCCCAGGTGCATTACCTTGCACTTTAGCATTGAATCTAAGCTGCCATACATTTGACCATTCCTCTAACCTTGCCAAATCCTTCTCATCCTTTCCACCCCACCCTGTGCATCAACTCTGTTGCAGATCTTAGTGTCATCTGCAAAGAGACATACTTTTCCTTCCAGTCCTTCTGCAATGTCGCTTATAAAGACATTGAAGAGGACCGTCCTAATACTGAACCCTCGTGACCCCACTAGTAACCCTCCTTTCTTCTGAGTGGACTCCATTTACTATTACTCTCTGTGTCCTATTCTCCAGCCAGTTCTTACCCAGGCTGTCATCTTGGGACCCACTCCCAGGCTGGCTAACTTGTATATTAATCTTTGTGTGGACTGTGTCAAATGCCTTGCTAAAGTCTAGGTAGGCCATGTCCACAGCCCCTCCCTGATCTACTACTTTGGTCACCCAGTCAAAGAAATCTATCAGATTCATCTGGCATGACCTTCCCGCTGTGAATCCATGCTGCCTAGGGTCCTGTGCCCCTCTGGCCTCTAGATACTGACAATTCTCTCCTTTAGAAGTGATTCCATCATTTTCCCTATCACTGAGGTTAAACTAACAGGTCTATAGTTTCCTGCTTCTGCCTTGCTCCCACTTTTGTGAAGGGGAATCACATCTGCCCTCCTCCAGTCCTCGGGTACCACCCCATCCTCCCATGATTTGTTAAAGGGTAGTCAGTGGTGTCACTAGTTCTACCCTTAGTTCTTTTAGAATTCTGGGATGAATCCCATCAGGCCCCATTGCTTTGTCCACCTTCAGTTTTAAGAGTTCTTTCAGAACCCTTTGTTCTGTAAATGGGCGGTATCAACTTCTGTATCCAGAGTGTTACTACTGTTTGTTTTATGTACCTCCCCCTCTTCCTTTGTAAATACTGAGCAAAAATATTTGTTTAGTATCTCTGCCTTTTCACAGTCTCCCTCTGCCCACCCTCCCTCCCCTTTATTAAGCCTCACTATCCCTCCCTTGGTCTTCCTTCGCTCCCTGATGTACCTATAAAAGGTTTTATCCCCCTTCTTAACTGAGTTGGCTATCTTTTCCTCGGTTTGGGCCTTTGCTGTTCGGACTGCCTTCCCAGCCTCCTTTTGCTTTAACTGATACAGTTCTCTGTCCTGCTCCTTCTGAGATTCCTTGTACTTCCTGAATGCTTTCTTTTTCTCTTGAACCTTCACTGCCACTTCCTTTGAGAACCATAGTGGTTTCTTACATCGTCTTGTTTGTTTATTTGCTTCACACAAAGGCTCGTTACCTCTGTGATGGCAGTTTTATTATTCCCCATTGTTCTTCCACCCTCCTTCCTGCCCATTTGCTAGTGTGTTCCTTAGGCACTCACCCATTTTGCAAAGTCAGCCCTCCTAAAGTCCAGTACTTTAGTCTTTGTATGGCTTGACTCTATTGCTGTGTTTATTGTGAACCATACTGTTCGATGGTCGCTAGTTCCCAGATGGCTACCCACTTCTACATCTGTAATCCTCTCACCATCTCCATTTGAGAGAATCAAGTCTAATATTGCTCCCTCTCGAGTGGGCTCCAGTCTAGGAAGTAAGCTGGAAGGCACAGGGCATGGGCCAAAGATGGTGGAATGGGTAGGAAACTGGCTGCAAGAGAGACAGCAGAGGGTTGTGGTGGGTGATGAACTCTTATCTCCAAGGACAGTGACAAGCAGGGTACCACAGGGCTCTGTGTTGGGCCTGATGTTGTTTGGGATATTCATAGTAGACATCTCGTTAGGCATCAAGAGCAAGATCAGTTTGTTTGCAGACAACACCAAGATGGGAGCAGTAGTAGATGACTTAGGAGGGTGGCAGGGGTTACTAGATGATCTGCAAAACTGGAGACCTGGTCGGACACTTGGCAAATGGGGTTCAATGCCAAAAAGTGCAGGTTGCTAAATTTTGGTGCAAAAAAAAACAAACGAGCTACAAATTGGAGGGGGTTCAGCTAGCTATGACAGAGGATGAGAAGGATCTGGGGGTGATCACAATGAGCTTAATGAATAATTCAGCACAATGCAGGGAAGTCAGCTGCAAAGGTCAACAGGATGCTGGGTTGTATTTCCAGGGGTACATCCTCGAGGAGGGGTGAGGTGATCCTGCCACTGTATATGTCACTGGTTAGGCCACACCTGGAGTACTACATGCAGTACTGGTGCCGATACCTGAAAAATGACATTAGGTTAGTGGAGGGGTGCAGGGCAGGGCAACAAAGATGATACATGTTCTAGGGGACATACCCTATGAGAGCAGGCTGAAGGAATTGAACATGTACTCCCTGGAGGATAGGAGAGACTGGGGAGATATAATTGAAACCTTCAAGTACATGAAAGGAATAAACAAGACAGGCATAGAGAGGCTTTTCAAGTTAAGGTGGAGGGCACTCAAGGCCATAATCTGAGATTGGAGGTGGGAAGGTTCAGAAGGGACATGAGGAGGCACTTTTTTACTGAGAGGGTAGTGTCTGGGTGGAACGCATTGCATGTGGAACTGATAGACTGTATAATGGTGGGCTGTTTCAAAAGGGGATGGAACAGAGCAGGGGGAGAGTCACAGGAGGTGGGAGGAGGAGGAGGCAGCTGCAGTATAAAGGCTGGTAGCTGTGCAATTGAGCAGACTTGATAGATCACAGGGCCTTTATCTGCTGGCAATTTCATATGTTGGTATGTTTGTACTGAACCCCATACCTGTTTCCTCAGTTCGTGTTCTGGCTTTGGAGAGTGAAGATATGTCTGCAGTCCACATAAGTTTATGACTCTGGACCCTCGGTGGGTAAGTGAGGACTTGGGATGGTGTGGGTGGTGGGTGCTGAGTGGAAGGGTTGGGTGGGGGCAGTGGTTAAATTGGAAATGTTTAGGAGGTGGAACTGTAATCTCTACATTTGTTGGAGGTGGAACTCTCATCAGTAGGAGGTGGAACTCTGATAATATTCAATGGAGAAAGGTGTTAGGGGAGGCGGAACTGAGTTCCTGCCCAATTTAACCCCTGGGTGGGGGTACAGTAAGGGCTGCAACAAACAACAGTGGATGGATTCCTTCTACAGGCTTTATCAGAGAAACAAAAACTAGAAGCGAAGGTTTTCTTTATTTCAGGTTGTGACACCATGGGATTGGGCACCCATAGTGTCAGTGTTATGTTTTGCGGGGGGTGCTGATTAGGAGGGTTTAGTGGATGGAACAGTTTCAAGGGTGACAACAGAGAGGGAATGGAATTGGGGGGGAGTGACAGAGATCCTTTTTAACTGGGAAGCTAGGGTTGGGTGGGAAAGGGGATATTTGCAGCACCGTTGGTGAAACCTGGGTCAGGGGAGGAGATGGCTGCCTTGCTCTGCAGAGCTGAAAGTTAAAAAAAGTATGTGCGAGCATGGAGTGTTCTGATGCCAAAACCTTGTCTCAGAAGTTTTAATTAATTCAGCTCTGGTTGCCTGCAGTTAGTGGAATTTTAAACATAAATGTGTGCTACTTTATCACTATGTTTATCCATCTTTATTTACATGTCTTCAGATTGCACCACAATGTGTCTTCAGATTGCACCACAGTGTGCCTTCAGATTGCACTAGAATGTGTTTTCAGATTGCACCACAGTGTGATTTCCGATTGCACCACAGTATGTCTTCAGATTGCACCAGTGTGTCTTCAGATTGCACCACAGTGAGTCTTCAGATTGCACCACAGTGTGTCTTCAGATTGCATCACAGTGTGTCTTCAGATTGCATCACAGTGTATAGTACATTTCTCCACGAAAGATGCAATGACATAAAATCATAACACAACAGCATAAATCCTACTAGTTAGAATGAAACTTTTGAGAGCATTTTAAATAACATCAAAATCCTCTATCTGGAAGTTGGGAAGAGCTTGTTTCACACCACCATACTGAAAGTGTTTCGAGAAGAGGGGAATGCTTAATGGTTCCACCATTTGATATCGTCAGGGATGTGCTCAACATCCCTGACAGTGATGGGAACAATGCAGACTGTTGGCATTGCTCCCATTGAGAAACAGTCTTTTTCTGCAGGGGGCTCTGCCCCCACACACCACCCCCAATCTCTAAATATGCAACTGCAAGTCAGAGATGTACTGGGGATGAGGGCAAAACAGCTTGAGTCATGGCGTTGTTCCAAAGCGGTCCACCACAGCGCACCACATCAACCTGGTGAGATCTGTCACTGTGGTGGACTTCGCTGTTGGAATGTCACAGTGATGGGGTGATACCAGGCTTATGTGATCGCTCACATAGGCATTGTGATTACAAATTCTGCAACTGGTCGGGGCTGAAAAACTATTACTTTGTAGTACAATGTCCTCATGAACTTAGTGAAGTCTCACAGTTTTCTACATTTGTTTTTAATAGCTGAACTGAAGAGCTTCCACTTCAATCATAAGCAGCTTCCGAAATGTACAGTCAGTAATCTGCTGGAACATGATATCATACAATACTGAAAGAACTCCTTTCCATTTTAGAACATTGTTAGCCAGCATGAAACGAAACAGAGCCTGAGAACCCACCACCACTGGCATCTGCATTCTCGATCCAGCACCAGCAAGGGGAATTGAGTGGTGGTGGTGGTGGTGGTGGATTGAGCAAAGAGAACATTGTCAAGGAGAGGGGGAGCGGGAGGCAGTGGGAATGGACTTGGGGGAAGGCGAAGCGATGGGAATGGAGTCAGGGGAAGGGAAGTGATGGGAACAGAGTTGAGTGGAAGGAAACGCATCTAATTTTTTTTTCTAAATATGTTATGGGCACACAGCCTGAGTGAATTCCTCCCTCAGCAGGGAATGGATTGGGGGGATAACACAGATCTTTTTTAACTGAGTACCTAGGGTTTGGTGGAAGAGGTGGTATTGGCAGCACTGCCAGTGAAACCTGGGTCAAGGGAGGGCTGCCTTGCTCTGGAGAACCGAAAGTAAAAAAAAAAAAAGATTGCACTAGCATGGAGTGTTCTGACACCAAAACTTTGTCTCAGAAGTTCTAATTTTCTGTCCAAAAGATGGAATCAAACACCCAGTGCGTGTCACCTTTGTGGTGATGCCGGGAAAAAAAATGAGCAGTACATATTTTCACTCAAATACCTTCCATTTGTTGTCACACCATCATGTAGCCCATAGCAGCTTATAACCCTTCATAATATACACTTGCATTGCATGTGAAGATGCCAGCAGATTGGAAGAGCACTTCCAAGCACAATATTTAAGACAGACACAGTCAGAGCTGTTAGAAGTCCACGAAAATAGCCTGTTATATTTATTTCAGAACACAGACCTATTATTTTAGTTTGCAAAAGGTTTTCAAATAATTAGCTCATAGAAATATAGAAACATAGAAACTTGGAAATTGTTGGCAGGTAAGGACTGCTAGGCCCATCCAGTCTGCCCGTAGGCCCTATACATTGTATGCAACCACTGACCCTATTTGATCAATGGCTTTTCATCACTCCCTCCCCTCTCATTCTTCCCTTGTGCCTCTCCACTGTGCTTGCCCCCACTACCTCCTGTGGCAGACTATTCCAAGTGTCAACTACCCTTTCTGTGTAGAAAAATGTCCTCACATTACCTCTTAATCTACCCCCTTCCAATTTCATACTGTGCCCCCTTGTTCCAGTACTTTTTCTACATTAGAAAAGGCCCGCCACCTGCACCTTGTTTATGCTCTTGAGGTACTTGAAAGTTTCAATCATGTCCTCCCGCTGTCTCCTCTCCTCTCCTCCAGTGAGTACATGTTAAGGTCCCTTAGTCTCTCCTCATATGTTTTGTGGTGCAAGCCCTGCGCCATCTTTGTTGCCCTTCTCCAGATAGTCTCCACCTTATCTATGTGTCTTGTGCAGGTGTGGCCTCCAGAACTGCATGCAGTACTCCAGGTAAGGCCTTACTAATGATTTATACAATGGCATCTTCAACTCCCACCTCCTGCTAGTGATACCCATGCCTATGCACCCCAGCATGCCACTGGCCTTCCCTGCCACCTTTGTGCACTGCTTTGATACGTTAAGGTTATCAGAGATGATAACCCCTAGGTTCCTTTCCTCTTTGGTGACAGTCAGCTCCTCCCACCCCAACCTGTAGCTCTCTCCAGAGTTCCCTCTACCCAGGTGCATTATTTTGCATTGAACCTCAGTTGTCACATACATCTCCAACCATCTTTCAAGCTTCTTCAGTTCCCTCTTCATTTTCTGCACCCCTTCTGGAGTATCTACCCTGTTGCAGATCTTGGTGTCATATGCAAACAGGCAGACCTTTCTTTCCAGCCCCTCTGCAATGTCACTAATGAAGACATTGAAGAGGACTGGTCCTAGTGCTGATCCCTGTGGTACCCCACTGGTCACCCCCTCTCCCCAGATTGTACCCTATTTATCACCACCCTCAGTGTCCTATCTGTTAACCAGTTCTTAACCCAGTTCACCACCTTGTCTCCCATGCCCAGACTACCCATCTTGTTAATCAGCCTTCTGTGTGGGATGATGTCGAAGGCTTTGCTGAAATCTAGGTATGTGATGTCTACTGCCCCTCCATGATTTATTTCCCTAGTCACCCAATCAAAAAAATCTATGAGATTCATTTGACATGTCATTCCTGCTGTGAATCTGTGTTGCCTCAGATCCTGAGCACCACTGGATTCCATATGTGTCACCTTTTTTTCCTTTAGCAGTGTCTCCATGATCTTTCACACCACTGGGGTGAGGCTGACTGGCCTGTAGTTCCCCACCTCCTCCCTACTGCAGCTTTTGCATAGTGGGACTACATGTGCCCTCCTCAAGTCCTCTGGAACAACACCCGTGTTGAGTGACTTTGTGAGCTGGGCCATCAGAGGTGCTGCTAGTTCCCTTTGCAGCACCTTTAATATCCTTGGGTTGATGCCGTCTGTTCCCATAGCCTTATCCACCTTCAGCTTTGTGAGTTCTTCCAGCACTTTCTCCACTGTGAATGGACTGGTGTCCACTTCTCCCCCCACATTGCCTCTGCAACCCAACTGTGGCCCTTGACCCTCTCCCTCCTTAGTGAATACTGAATAGAAGTATTTGTTTAGTATTTCTGCCTTGTCGAAATCCCAGTCCTTACACTCTCCCTTCTCCCCTTTGAGCCTCACAGTCCCCCCCCCCCAGTTTTTCTTCTTTCACTGAGGTACTTATAAAATGCCTTATCCCCTTTGTTTACAGACCGTGCTAAGCCCTCTTCTGTCTGCACTTTCGCCCTCTTTACAGCCTTCCCTGCTTCCCTTAAACATTCAAGGTAACCCTCCCTGTCCTCCTCCCTTTGCCTCCCCTTATATTTCCTGAAACTCAGCCTTTTAGCCCTGACTTTATCCCCCACCTCTTTGGAGAACCATAGTGGTTTCCTTCTTCTTTTCCCATTTGCCACTATCCTAATGCATTGGTTTGTTATATCCACTATGTCTCCTTTCAGGTTCTCTCATTGCTCTTCCACCCACTCTATTACCTCTCCCTTCCCTCCCTTCCCCAGGACTGCTTGTATACATCTTTCCATTTCAGTGAAATACGCCCTCCTGAAATCTAATACTCTTTTCCTTGTGTGGCTTAATTGAGTCCATATCTCCATGCTGAATCACACCATGTGGTAGTCACTGGACCCCAGCTGCCCTTCCACCTATATTTCTTTAATTATGTTCTCATTTGTCCATACCAGGTCCAGAATTGACTTGTTCCTGGTTGGCTCATGTACCAGCTGCCTGGGTCCAACCCCTGCAGGGATTCCAGGATGGCTCTGCTTCTGGCTGAAGCAGCCACCTAGGGGGGCCAAATCCAAGTCCGGCATATTGAAATCCCCCAGTAGCAGGATTTCACCTTTAGCTGCATGTCGTGTATGTTCTCCACTAGTTCCCTGTCTACTTCCTCCCTTTGTGCCGGAGATCTGTAGATCACACCTGTGCATATTGTCATTCCATTCCCTGGCTCCAGGGTGACCCACATTACCTCAGCCTCCCCCCTTCCTCCCTGAACTTCTGTAGCCTTCATACCACCTCTGATGTACAGGGTCACTCCCCCACCCTTTTTACCCTACCTGTCCCTTCTGAACAGTGTATAGCCTGGTACCTTGACTTCCCAGCAATGATTAGCAGAGCACCACGTGTCTGTTATTGCTGCTATGTCAAGGCCACCATCTGCCAACAAGGCCTCCAGGTCTGGAACCTTATTTTCTAGGCTACAGGCATTTGTTAGCGTGACCTTCCATGTTTTATAGTCTGCCCTCCCTCTGCTCTTGTTCTCCCTCTCCATCGTCTTCCCCACCCCGGTTTCCATTCCTATGTGCTCTTGCCCCCCCACCTCATAGCACTCGTTATACATTCTTCACCTACCTGCTCCTCCCTGCCTACTTTAGCTTTTCCTGTAGTCAACTTATGTTTCTGCATGTTCCCATGGGGGGGGTGTTCCTAAGCCTCCTGATCCTCCTGGCTCTCCCACCTTGGCCAGTTTAAATGCTCACAGCTGAAACATTTAAACATCTCACAAAGGACCAAGGTCCCCTTCTCAGACAGATGCACTCAGTCCTCCTTATATAAGCTAACATCTGCCCATGTCAGGACCAGTCCCCTATGAAGCCAAAACCCTCCTTCCACACCAATCCTGCAACCATGAGTTGCAGGTATGGATGTGGAGTGCCCTAGCTTCCCCTGTTCCCTGGACAGGTAGCACCTCCAAGAATGACATGGAGCATGCTATCTTTTTCTGGTTTCCCCCTAGCTTTCTGAAATCCTCCTGGACTCTGACTACCTCCACCCTTCTCCTGGCCAGGTCATTGGTTCCCAGGTGGACAATGACATCCAGCTGCTCCTTCCTAGCTATTGCCATCCCACCCCTCCATGCAGCACTTCCTGGGAGGCATTTGACCTCCCTCTCTCAACAGCTAGATGTCCCTAACTTCACACCCTGGACAATAGAGTCCCCCACTAGGAGACGTTTCCCCCTGCTCCAGGGTCCCTGACTTCCCTTCCCTGGGGCTCCATCTTGGAGGACTCTCCCATCCTCCCTGGTCCCAGCCTCTGGTTCCTGAGTGGGGCTTTCCAATTCCTCCAAAACAGTGTAGGAGTTACTAAGTGGGACCAGTTTGGGGATGTGCTTTCAGCCCCCCTCCCTCACCCTCCCTGATCCCACCATAGTCCAATCACTCCTCCTCCCTGGTATCCTTTGAGGTACAGGTTGCAGACCCGGTGGTCTCTGGGGGTGGATGCCATCTTCAGCTTGGCCAACTCTGCTCAGAGACAGGCAACCTCCTCCCTCAGCTCAGAGGGGTGCCTGCAGATAGAACAGTATCACAGTCTTCAGCATGTCTCCCTGAAGACAGCTGTTCCACAGCCATTGCACTGCACCACTTCCATCATGTCTCTTTCCCTCCTCAATCAACCTGTTTAAGACTGCTATTTGTTATCTCCCAAATATTTGTTTTTTTCCTTTTTTTTTTGTTATGCTTTCTCTCTTTGCTACTTCCTGTATGGATGCGGGATGTTGCAAGACCCTATGGGGCCCACCCTATAAATGTAGGGCAAGCCCTGGGGTGGGTGGGTTGTGGAGTGGGAGGTGGGACTACACCACAGGCTGTGTCCAAAAACAATCAAAAACAATCAGCCAAGGAGTCCTCTGGCAGTGGCTTCTCATTACACTCACCGTGGTCCAGACACAGCCAATTACAAACATACAGTCACAAACTTATCAGCTAGAATCTCTCAATCCTGCCCAAACTAAATGGAAAAGCACACAGAAATGGCAGTTAAGAAAATACCTCAAATTCCATTACAAACACACAGTCACAAACTCACCAGCTAGAGTCCTTCAGTCCTGCCCCAACTAAATAAAGAGTCAAACGAAATGGCAGTTAAGACCTCACATTCAAACTACACTAATCCCTGTAATATGATACCTGCACTTAAAGTTCAGACATAGCCAATTACAAACACACAGGCTCAGGCAATTTGGATGTGGTAATGACAAAGTGACAAGCCAGTGACTTTAAATATAGAATTAAATACATACAAACATATGAATACACATCTAAAACCATTGTAGACAAACAATAATGTAATCCAAAGGATTTTTAATGTTCAATGAACAAATAACAGCCTCTGCAGTAGCTTAACACTTGTCACCACCACAGGGGAGATGTCATACCCGGTGCAGACCCCAAATCTGTAAATGTAAAATAAGGTATTTTAAGTTTAAAAATTCTAAACACTCAATTAATAACTTGATCCTCTTAACAGAGAACAACACACTTACTTAGTAGTGGAACTTTATCTGAGAACTGTCAACTGTGAATAGATGTGTTTCATTTAGTTTTTCAAAAGTTGGAGGTCTGATAATCTATAAATAGGGGTAATCAAGTTGGAAAGTTTGTTGAAAAATAAGAATGCATTGGATTGCATTTATTGTATGTCTACAATGTTTCAGATGTGTCACAAATCCGACGCACCCAACCAAAATGGGTAGGTTGGCACAAAATGAATATACTGAGGATAAAAAAATATCGCTATAAATGCTTTTATTGTCAACAGTTGAATTGCAGACTGTAACAAGCAGCACAAATACTGAATGCATGAAGTACAGTTAGTGCAAGAGAAAAGGTACAGCTCGATCTCATTCAAAAAAACAGCCAGTTCTGAAAACAGGCGTATATACAAGTCACTCATTTTAGAAACTCTGTGTAGCAACAGTGGTCAAAAGGCATATATTAACTTACTGCAAAGTCAGACAGCAACGTGGCAGTGTGGAAGCCCCCTTGACTTTCTCCTTGTGGTTTTTAGATATGTATTAATATATTTGTATGTATTTCATTATATGTTTCAAATCACTGGCCAATCACTTTGTCAGTTTATTGATATTGCTTATTTAAGATTTAAAGATCATACATGGAATGGGCAGTTCACTGTCATATGTACTTACTTGGTAAATAAAAGCTACAGTAAATAAATAAAATGTGTCTGTGTTTTTTAAGCGTCTCTTTTTTCTTAAAGCTCAGGAATGGGATAGATTAATAGTTAACATGGGGGTACTTTAGTGCAGGGTAAACTGTCTTTTGTCCTGGGTCTCAATGCGGTGAAGGGGTTTTGGGCATCTATTAGTTCCCATTAACTGATGGAGCTTGCAGTGACGGATATTCAGCCATGCTCTCCTGCAGTTAGTTGATGGAATTTTAAACATAAATGTGTGCTGCTTACCACTATTTTTATCCATCTTTATTTATGTGTCTTCAGATTGCACCACAGTGTGTCTTCAGATTGCACCACAGTGTGATTTCAGATTGCACTACAGTGTGTCTTCAGATTACACCAGTGTGTCTTCAGATTGCACCACAGTGTATAGTACATTTCTCCATGAAAGATGCGATGACATAAAATCATAACACAACAGCATAAATCCTACTAGTTAGAATGAAACTTTTGAGAGCATTTTAAATAACATCAAAATCCTCTATATGGAAGTTGGGAAGAGCTTGTTTTACACCACCATACTGAAAGTGTTTCGAGAGGAGGGGAAGGGAGGCTTATGTAATCTCTCACATAGGCATTGTGATTGCAAATTCTGCAGCTGGTCAGGGCTGAAAAACTATTACTTTGTAGTACCATGTCCTCATCTACTTAGTGAAGTCTCCCAGTTTTCTACATTTTTTTTAAAAGTTGAACAGCAGAGCTTCCACTCCAATCATAAGCAGCTTCAGAAAAGTACAGTCCTTAATCTGCTGGACAATGATATCATACAATACTGAAAGAACTCCTTTCCATTTTAAAACAAGCATGAAACGAAACAGAGCCTGAGCCCCCGCCACCACTGGCATCTGCATTATTGCTTCAGTACCAGCAAAGGGAACTGAGTGGTGGTGGTGGTGGTGGAGTGAGCAAAGAGAACATTCACAAGGAGAGGGGAGCTGAGAGAATGGTCTTAGGCAAAGTGATGGGAATGGAACAAGGGGAAGGAAAATGATGGGAACAGAGTCAAGTGGAGGGAAACTGTTCATTTTTATGTTGGCTTGTGCGCATGAGCAAGAAACATCTTGCGAGAGTGCGGGTCTTGGGGGCGCAGCTGCTGTTGGGCGAATGCAGGGCATGCATCAGTAGGTGCGTCCCTCATTCCCCAATCAGCCTGCATGCCACTGCCACACACCATGCATTCACAATGAGGTGAGCACATCAAAGCAAAGGTCCGCTGCAATCCGAGCAAAGCTCGTCATATGCAGCGGCCCTTTGCTTGCCGTGCTCACCGCCATTATGACCGTGGTTGGCGAGCGGGCGGCCGCCTCACGCTTGCTGACATCAGGGGTGCCCAATCCCCCTGTCAGCAACCCGGCATTGACAAATGCTTGTTTAATATAAATATGTTATGTGCATATAGCCCGAGTGAATCTTTCCATTGGCAGGGGAATGGAATTGGGGAGGGGGTAATAGAGATCTTTTTTTAACTTGGAAATTAGAGTTGGGTGGGACAGGGGATAAAAAAAATAATGTATTGACATTGCTTAGTTAAGATTTAATGATCATGCCTGTAAATAGGCAGTTCATTGTCAAATGTACTTACTCGCTAAATAAATAAAACGTGCTTTACAGTTTTTAAAGAATTTCTTTGTTTTCTTAAAGCTCAGGAATGGGATAGTTTAGTAGTAAATACCTGGGTTCTTTAGTGTGAGGAAAGTCCTCTTTTGTCCTGGGTCTTGATGCAGTGCAGGGGTTTCAGGCATTGCACACTCAACCTGTGCCCCGGACTTTTCACACAATTGGATGCATAACTGTAACACTGTATTTTCCTGAAAAGGCATTAGTAAAACTTATATAAATATTATTATTATAATTAAGCAGTGCTTTAATTTCAGAATAGTTACTTACTAAATGCACAAATGTGCACTTTGTATTTTTATTTGAGCATGTGACATAACCCATAATGAAATGAAGAAGCAACTTTGCTCAAATATGTTATGAGATTTGAGTACAGCTGCAAAGTAAATTTTCTTTTTGGGGGGCAGTTTTTTTATTCAGTGTGTATGTGTGAGTGTGTATTGCCTGTGTGGTGACACCTGGAAAGAATGAGCAGTACATATTTTTACTCAAATGCCTTCCATTTATTGTCACACCATGTAGCCCATAGCAGCTTATAACCCTTCATAATATACACATGCATGTGAGGATGCCAGCAGATTGGAACAGCACTTCCAAAAACAGTATTTAGGATAGACACAATTAGAGATGTTAGAAGTCCACAAAAATAGCTGGTTATCTTTATTTCAGAACACAGATCTATCATTTTAGTTTGCAAAAGGTTTTCAAATAAATGAGCAGCACCAGTTCAAAAGAGTAATTGGAAGGACACTCACAAATTATTCTGATAGGCACATTGCAGTCACTTTATAAAGGAAACACATCCAGTCATTTTATTTTACAGTCTCATGTTCAGACTCACAACTCAATCATTATATGTGCAGTGAAATCATGTAAAAATGAACGTTAAAAAGTTCTGTACCTTATTAAAAACTGTAAAATGACTGACTGTACTCATAATATAGTTCATAAAAATGAACGTGTTTGATATCATGGGTTATATATAATTATATGGCAAAGGGGACATGACCCCATTGTGCTGGCTGGGCTCATAGCTTTGGTTTTGGTGACTCTGGGAGGGATCGACTGACTGGAGGGAGGGAGACAGGGACATCAAAGAAATGAGCAGCACCAGTTCAGAACGTTAATTGCAGGGACACTTCTCTATTTTCCTATGTTCTAGCCTACATGAACAGTAACTTGTTAACAAACCTACAGTTTAAAGCATTTGTTGTGACCAACAATAATAAGTGGAAGTCTAATGTTCAAGTGCCCTCAGGCACTGTCATGAGGGGGAAGGAAGGCAGCTCTTTTTCTGTGGCTGGAATCTAGTGAGTCAGTCCTTCTTTGATACTGTAGCAAGAATTCACTCCACCTGCAGAACTCAAACTTTAGTTTGGAAACCTTTGATAAATGTAAGGTCAAACTAGATAAGTTTTCCCTGGGCAATAGGGCTTAATTTCCCCCACAGGTGCAAGTAAGGCAGTCTGGATGGCTGAGAGCCAAGCAGCATAAATACTGAATTCATGAAGTGCAGTTAGTGCAAGAGAAAAGGTAAAGCTCAAACTCATTCAAAAACCCGGGCAGTTCTGAAAACAGGCACATATACAAGTCACTCTTTTTAGAAACTCTGTAGCAACAGTGATCACAAGGCATATATTAACTTACTGAAAAGCCGGACAGCGCCATGACAGTGTGGGCACCCCCTTTGACTTTCTCCTTGTGGTTTTTAGATGTGTATTAATATGGGGGGGGGGTTGTGTTTCATTATATGTTTCAAGTCAGCTCATAATGGGATGGTTCCAATGCTGTGCTGATTGGGTTAAATATATTACTTATATTTATTCAGTTTGCGGTAAAAACAAAAATAACTTCAGTAAACATTTTAAAACACAGGAACAGGGATCCGATTTTCTTGGAGAGATGCCTTCTAAAAGTGTCGACAGATACTTACAGTCTTTTTGTATTCCTGGAGATGCCCTTTGACATCAGTTTGAGCCCCAGCCCACAACAATCCACATTGGGACTAGAGCAATAAGCAGCCAACTCCTGTGCAGTAAGAGTTTTTTTTTTTAAAGAAAGCACAACCAGGAACTTCCAGAATAGATGGGTTATGGGTACTACATATTTTAGATGTAGTAGTAGGACTAGCCGATTTTCCAGTAAACAGAACAGTAGTGCCAGCGCAAAAGTAAAAAAAGGAAAAGTAACAGCACATGCGCATGCTTGGCAGCTGATGGAGGGGGTCAACGAATTCATCATTGGGACACTGAGGGATCAGCACCCACAGTGTCACTATTGAGTTTCTTTAGGTGGTGTAGTTGGTGCTGAGGGAAGGGTCAGATGTGGGGTTTGTATGGGTTTTCTACAAAAGAAATCAGCAGTCAGGGCAGACTGCTGAAAATTAAAAAAAAAAGTACAGTGCAGAGTGCTTCTGGTTCTCAGGCTCGGAGACCACTATTGACACCTTATCAAGTTGTACAGTCGCAAGGAATGACGTAGTCATTTTCTCAGTGCAATAGGTCTGCAGGGCTACACCCACTGCAGCCCTAAAAAGGACAAGTTTATGATTTTCATTATGGAATGAAAAAGTTCATTTGCCCCTCACTTTATAAATTTTGCTTCAATCCCATCCACCCCGGTCCTTTCATCACATCATTTTTGGCATTTGAATAATTCATTTCTAGTGACAACCCTTAAGTGGAACCTGCCTCTGTTTATTTCCTGTTTTGATTCCCTTAGTCATCACATAGTTATCTAGATTTGTAAAATATTGATTGAATTTGTTAGCAATTTCCTTTTAGTCACCCAATTCCTTTTCCCCATCAGCTATTCTATTGATTTGCATTTTTGTGCCTGGGTTGATTAATATGGGCACATGGTAGGGTGTCTTGACATTGGCTTGTACTGTACCTCAAAGGCCATACTGTGTCATGAAGAGCAGCTACAGGGCCAGTGGTATTGTTTTTGAATAAGCATTCCCCAGCTACACTAGTTAATTTTAGCACATCTGTAGTTTAATGATTGTATCTATTGATTGTAGTTTATTTGTGGTATTAGTCTTGTTTGTTGTACTTTTTCATTTGTATTGGATGTACAGTGCCCTGAGCCTCTGGGATGTACAATTTGGAGAGATCATCTTAATTTCTGTGAGGATTTCGTTGTACTTTCTTGTAGCCATTTCAGGGGTGAGCAGCATTGTCAGCCCTACCAGAAGGGGGCAGTGTCAGTGTCACTGCCTTTGGCACAGAGCCAAGTGCAATTTGCAGAAGTGATGAGGCTAAATGCTGGTCAGTGAAAAACGCATGGACCCCCACCATGCTGATGAATATGGTACAGCATGGTATATTGTGGATCCATCTGTGGGGAGTTCTTCAGCAGCCAGGAGACCTTGGCTGAGTCTGTACTGTTACTAGTGGTAACTCATACTATCCATGCAGCTGCCTGTATGTGTCTGTTGGGAATGCAGACATTGTGGCCAGGGAGCTGACAGGTCAGGTGACATATGTTTGGAGGCATAGTTGACGGGGCAGTGCCACAGCATTCTTTCCGCGTGTGCCTTGTGTATGCCCCTTCTTGTTTTGCCAGTGTCACCTAGACCTCTGTGATTCTTTGCACTCCATAGGGACAGTCTGATGGAGGTGGATGGTGATCTAATTCTGCTATGACATCCATTGGTAGTAGGAGAGAAGATACCTTTACCTTTGTTTTATGCAGTTATTGTCATGCAGCGGTCCCAGATGTAGTGGGGTACTTGCACTTTCATACACTGGAACGAAACTGTATGGAAATCAGATTCATGTTTATTCTTGTAATGCACTTTAAATTAGACCATGTTTGCACAGATGCTTCCACTCCTAATGAATCCCTGTATGTAGGGCTACACATAGGAGAGATAGTACTACATCTTTCTTCAGCTGTTAATAAAAGATTAATACAAAGAGCTCAATTTTCAAAGCCCCACTTTTGATGCAAGATGCCTGTATCAAATAGAATAGACACAAAAGGCACCTTGCATCAGAAGTTGCAGCAGTCCTGATTTCTGAATACAAACTGTGTTGAAAATAGAAGGTTGTGCCACAAACCAGCCCTGCACCAGCCCTGCGCCCAAAGTGGCAGTATGCTAAGGTGAAAGCAGGCATGGTGCCATGGTGAGGCTGCAACATCCCCTAATATGGGATTTTAAAAGCCACATCATGGCTGAAAGTTACAGCTGTGGCTAGAACAGCCATGAACTGGTCTAACTGCCCTGACACCACAGGTCAGAACAGTGCCAGGTGGGGAGGGAGGAACTCTGCAACCCACCTCGTACAGTGACAATGGTGTTTTGGGATGCTCTATTGGGTGGTGTGTCACAGGTTATGGTGTGGCAGAACAGAATGGTGGCACATGGCAGGTGTGCCCTCAACAGTCCCACAGACCCACAGATGGGGTACTTTCTAGCGTGCAGGCACTGACCCTGCCCTGGATCCCTGGTGTTATCAGCCCTGCTGGCTGTCCCATAGCTTTCAAACTCCCCAAGAAGTATGGACTGTCCCTGGCTGCACATTATGAGGTGCAGTTTTGTGTCAGACACATACCCACTGGCAGCTCGATATGCCCCTGCTGCACAGCCCTCCGTGTGATGGCATACTGCATCAACAGGTGCCATGGTAGCAACTGCAGCTTGTTGGGCACCCTATAAGCTGGTGCCAAACATGAGTCTGGGTGAAGGAATGAAAATAGAACTGCAAGCACAGATACGGGAGAGGGGAAGCTCATCCCTGCCACTGTACCCTACCATGTTGGAACAGTGTCAGTGACAAGTCGGGTGAGCGCATAGTGTACAACACCCAGGTATCTAACAATGACATATCCTGACAATCTTGTAAGGTGTCCAAGGCAGATCCATGCAGATGCCTTATGAGACTGTCAGGGACTGTCATAGTTAGATACCTGGGTGTTGTACATTATGCACCCACCCACCGACTTGTCACTGACACAACATGGTATGATACAGTGACAGGGACGGAGCTTCCCCGATTTTATATCTGTGCTTGCAGTTCTGTTGTCATTCCTTTACCCTGACTCATGCATGACACCTGCTTATAGGGGTGCCTGACAATCTGCCATTACTACTATGGTCCGTGTAGATACCTATGCCAACATGCAGAGGGCTATGAAGCAGGGGCATGTTGAGCTGCCAGTGGTACGTACCTGACACAAAACTGCACCACATACCATGCCATCAGGGACAGTCCACACCTGTCAGGGAATTTGACAGGTATGGGACAGCTGGTAGGGCTGATAACATCTGGGTGTCTGGGACAGGGTCAGTGCTTGCATGCTATGAAGTACCCTGTCTGCGGTTCTGTGGGACTGTTGAGGGAACACCTGCTTAATGCCACCATTCTACCCTGCCACACCATGCTATGTCTCACACTACTCAATAAGACACTCCTAAAGGACCGTTGTCATTGTAGCAGGTGGAATTTGATGACCCCCCCCTCCACATCACTGTTCACAGGTTGACTTTGTGCCAGGAAGGGGGGATGATGGTATCCTCCATCAAACCCCTTCTGTGCACCACTTGTTTGACACAACACTGCACCTGTGCCAAATCTTGGGACTGTGGCGCAGGGACCCCTGTTGTACTAAAATCCAGCACAGGGTCCCTGGTGCACCCATGCTTGCCACAGGCGGGCATAGGTGCAATGTGCACTAATCTAGATGCCCTTTGAAAATCAAGCCTAAAGTCTCTAATAAGAGTGTCAATTTTTTTTGGTTTTTTTTTGCTTAGGATTGTTAAGCAGCAACACATTGAATGTGTAGTGTGCTCATTTCCCTTTTTCTGCTTGTCTTAAATAATATTCAGCCAAGCCTGTCCTACTGTTTCAAACAGAGCATCTTGTTGACTGATGAGAGTAAGTCTCCTTGTTCACAAACTAACAAAGACCCCACCCAGTAACATTTTTTAGGCAATTAATTCAACCTGTGAGAAGGAAGATTCTGTCAGAGACAGACAGCAGCATTGAAACAGAATCACCTTGTAAAAGGTGGCAAGCCGAGGCAGTGCACACAAACTGAGAGAAAAAATGCCCACTACCTGCAGCAGCTCAAATACAGCACCAGGTGAGCCATTTTGTTTCAAGGATGCAGCAGAAAGTGCTTGTAGACAAGGATTGCTGACAAACTTATTTCGTAATATCAAAACAACTAGCGCTTCAGCCAGTCAGATTAAGGAACTATTGCATAAGATTTAAGAGGCATCTACCCAGGAGTTTGGTTTATTTATTTATTTTATTTATTCATTTATTTATTTATTCGAAAAATACCTTTGAGCACCAGTGCTCATTTACAAAGGTTCCACGTCAAGGATACAAGAAGAGGCAACACATAATAAACAATATGAATACATAAAACTGCTACTCCATATAAAGTGTAGTCTGTGGCAAAAAAAATATAATAAATATAGTGTAGGCATTGGACTATAGATTCAAAAATATATTCATTTCATCAACAATAAAGGATATACATTGTGTGATAGGTGTTCATCTTATCTAAAACATGAGCATTTGGAACTTTCTGTGATTTATGCCTCAGTACATACTTAAAACAGGCAATTTTAGAGAGACTTAAAAGAGGTTCCAGTAATTCATTGAGCCACACAGGTGCCCTTACTGTGAAGGACCGCTTGCCCAAGTTCATTCTATGGAAAGGTATTTCTAGTGCATTCCTAGTCATACTCTGGGTGGAGTATTGTTTAGTAACAGGGGAAAACGTTTTGGATAGCCAAGGAGTAAGATCCATTAAAGCTTTTTTGCAAGTAGGCAGGTCTTCTATTTTAGTCTCCCGTGGAGGTGAAGCCAGTTGTTAAAGGTATAGTGGGAGCTACTGTGGACAAGGATGCCAGCCCCTAATGCAAATCTGCAGGCCTTGTTGCTTGAACACCAATCTAACTCTGTTAGATACAGAGTCACTTACTGCTTCATAAATTGTGCGGCCATTATCAGGGCATGGATACTGCAAGATGCCTAGCTTCAGTGGTGCTGATTCATGTGGTTCCTGTACAGCGCTCCTAATTTTCTGTTGGCAATGCTGATAATGTAATCAACATGAGGAGAGAAAGATAAAGTGTCACCTTGGATGACACCTAAATACTTAAATAACTCAACCTGCTATAGGTTGATATCCTTATCATTGTTGATGACTAGGGAGAGGGACTTTTTTTGTCTCTGTTGGCCTGTGAACAACATGTATCTTTTGTGTTTTTTTTTGTAGTTTAGGACCAGTTTGTTCTATGTGAACCATTTATCCAAGGCCTTCAAGTCATTGTGAAGGTCAGCATGGATTTTGTCATGGTTTTCACTATTGGTGTACAGTATATGATGGCATTGTCAGCATACAGCAGCACCTTAGATGCCTGGCAAGCATCCGGGAGGCTATTTGTGAACAACCCAAACAGGACAGAGCTGAGTGCTGAGCCCTATGCCACACCCAGAGAGACATTCCTGGCATCTGAGAGAGAGTCATCAATTTTTACCCACTGATTACGGTCAGTGAGGTAGTTTAGGAACCAGCCTACCATGCCTTGAGAGAGGCCAAGAGAAAGGAGTCTTCCAAGCAGCAACTTATGGTTGACAAGGTCAAAAGCTTTTGACAGCTTAATGTAGTTGGCTCCCACAATGAGACCACCATTGAGGGCCTCATGCAGGTAGTTGGTGTACTCTATAAGGTCAGTGCTGGTCCTATGGAGCTTCCTAAATCCAATGGGGGCAAAGAACTCAAGGAATTGTTATCAGCTGGGGAGGGGGTTGCAGATAGCCCCTACAGAGGAAGAGAAGGATCTCGGGATGATAATAACAGGGCAAATTAACATCTCAGCACAGTGCAGGAAAGCAGCAGCTAAAGCTAATAAGATGTTGGGGTGTATTGCCAGAGGAATCACATCCAGGAGAGGGGAGGTAGTCCTGCCACTGTACAGATCATTGGTGAGGCCTCACCTGGAGTACTGTGTGCAGTTCAGGCACCCTTATCTAAGGAAAGATGTTAAATTGCTGGAGGGGTACAACGTAGAGTGACCAAGATGATCTTGGGACTGGGTGACAAACCCTATGAGGAAAGGCTGAGGGATCTTAACATGTACTCCCTGGAGGAGAGCAGAGACAGGGGGGATATGATCGAGACCTTTAAAAACAGCTAATCTGGTTCAAAGTCAGTTTCCATTCATCTGTATCCCCTTCCCCCGGGTTGTGCCTGAAAATAGGGAGAATTTGTCTAGTGCAGTTACCAGGTCAACAAAAAATAACTAAATAAATAAATGTAAGGCCCTCACCCCTGCCTTTTTGCAAAACGACAGGTGGTATGCTGTTGAAGCTGACAGCAGTACCTGGTGGGGACTAGTTTCGGGGAGGACTAAGTTACTCGGCACTGGGGGCCTAGGTTTGGCTACTCTGCACAGGGGCACCCAAGTAAATCCGAACACATGAAGCAATAACTGTAATGTCCAATACCAGGAAATGGGATTCTAAAGTGTGGCTTTTATTCACATCCAAACTGAACAAACAAAGTGTAGACAGACCCCCACGGGGCTACATTCCTGGTAATGCAGATTAGAGTAACAGAACACTTCTTCACATTTCAGCCCTCAGGCTCTGAACCCACCAGGCACACAGCCCAGACTTGCACGCAGCTTTGGGTACATAGCCCGACTTGTACACTACTTGGGTTTTTCCCCTGGCCTAGCTCCCCCGACGGCCACTTTATCACGGTCCATATGGCAGTGAACCAATTTCCTGTTGGTGGCTCCCCAAACCACCTTAGAGCCTTCGACTCCTTAAGGGAAATTTTCCATCCCACGTCTGGGTACTTCCCTCGACACTGGCCAAGTGCATGTGGCAAAGTAGAAATTCACAGAGCAAATCCATAGAGGTGGACCTGGTTACTAAAGATAGCGGGGGGGTCTCCCACCTCCAGGTCCCACAATCCATACCCGCCCATTTCTCTGGACACTAAACAACTCTTTTTGAAAGCTTGGCAATGTAGATTACAAGGTATACGTCTATCACATCTCATCTACATGTCTTGACTTTCCCCTTGTGCTGGACTTGAACATACTTTTACTTTTTGCTAAGCCTATTACTCTAGGCCTCCAACTACTTCAGCAGTCCAATCCCCACAGAGCAGAACTCACCCTTTGGTTGCAGGTGCCCCACAGGCGAATCTTGAAATCTTCTTGTACCCCACACACTTGGGGGAAAAAATAAGGCAGCTTCTTCTCTAGCAGTAGCCAGTGGGTTGCCCCTGGAATAGAAGGCAAACTTTCCACCCCCATCCCCTCAGGGATGGGGCACAGAGACCAGTATTAGCGATCTCCACCACTTAAAGAACAGCTTACTGTGTCCCTCTCTAGGCGGAAACACACACCTTTCACTAAAAGTAGCTCTATTTCAGAGCTGAGGCTCCAAGAGCCTGTGCACAGAACTGCTGTGCTCCTCTCCAACCACAGACTACTCACTCACTGTTCAAAACTCCCAACATTCTAATCTAACTCCCTTTTGTAGATTCCAATGTGGCTCATGCAGTTGCGATAGTTCTATGGTGATGTCATCCCTCAGTCTCAGCTGAGGCTGAAAACAGAGTGAGACAGTGTGAAATCCATTTAACTGGAGTTTCACAAGCTGCCTTCCCTGCCTACCACTAGGTCTTACTGGGATTCTAGTAACCCCAGGTAACAGGGGAGTGACATAAATAAAAATATATGAAAAGACTAAATAAGACTGATACAGAGGGAATTTTTAATTTAAGGGGAGAGAGGGACACTGGGGGCATTGCCTGAGATTGGAGGAAAAGATTCAGTGGGGAAATGAGGATGCACTATTTTACAGAAAAAGTGGTGACAGAGTGGAACATGCTGCCTGAAGAAATGGTATACTGTAAATCAGTGGGCAGTTTTAAGAGGGGATGGGACAAAGTGAGGGGGAAGGTCACGGTTAAGCAGGTAGGGGTGGGAGGGGCAGCTGCAGTGTAAGGGACTGCTAGCTGTGCATTCGAGCAGACTTGATGGACTGTATGGCTTGTTTCTGCTGGCAGCTTCATATGTTCATGTGGAGCTTCCTAAAACCATATTGTTCCACACTTTGGGTGGGATATTCAGAATGCACCAGGCAGGGGTGGAAGCCTGGGCTCAACACAACTGGGATGCGCCAGGGCATTGTATGGGTGATATTCAATGGTGCTGCCCCACTGAATATGGCACTGTGGCCGCCCGCATTGTGCAGGGCGTAGTGGCACTGCAGCAGCACAAGTGTCAAGTGAGGAGCAGGGGGATGAGGCCAGCACAAGTGCGTGTGTGCTAGGTGCAAGAACTGCGATATTCAGCGCTGGGTATGCAAATGGAGCCATTATGCATGTAAGGAGCAAATGGGGCCATTTGCATGTCATTATGGCCCCATTTGCATGCAGGTGCACCAATCCCCGGGGACTTGCACCAGGAGTGCTATCAGGCTGCAGCTCATGGGGACTGACGCCCCCTGCTCCTCGGCAGCAATGCGCCCCCCCCATGCTGGACAGTGGGCCTTGTAAAAGTAAACCATCCCTGGTGGTCCAGTGGACCCACTCCCCGGCCTGATTGCAGGCTTAAATAAATATAACTAATCCCTGGTGGTCCAGTGGACCTGCTCCCAAGCCCAATTGCAGGTTTTGTAAGACTTGAACACTCCCTGGTGGTCCAGTGGACCTGCACCCAAGCCCGATCATGTGCTGTGTAACCATAATTACTCCCTGGTGGTCCAGCGGTACCCCTTTCTTTACACGCCTGCTCAGACCCATCACCCCACTCCCCCCAGTCAGCGGCAGGCAGCAGCTCCCCACCCACAAGCTGCCTGGCCGCCCGCCGACTGACAGTGTAAAATATGGCTGTACAGCCATTGATCCACTGCGTCGGCCAATGGGCATGCAGACCACACTGTACTACACAATCCCGAAATGTGAATGTGAGGAGGGAGGGAGGGTACCACTGGACCACCAGGGAGTAATTATTGTTACACAGCCCGTGATCAGGCTTGGGGGCAGGTCCAGTAGACCACCTGGGAGTGTTTCAATCTACATCAACCCATGACTGGGCAGTGCGGTAGGGTCCACTGGACCACCAGGGATTAGATATGTTTATTTAAGCCCACAATAGGGCAGGGAAGTGTGTCCACTGGACCACCCAAGATAATATATATATCTGACCGCGATCGAGCGAGGGGTGACGCCCAGCCTGTGTCTGGGGAGTGTCGGGTATACCTGAGCAGCAGCGGCCGCCATGTTGCACTTAACAATACAGCCTGACCAGCCTGTGGGTGTCCCCTGACTTGTTCCTTTTTTGGGCGGCACATCATTGCCCCCATGTGGCACACAAGGTGGTTTGTGCTTGCATATGCACCAATATCCCGGGGTGAATATGATGTGCCAAGATATGCATGGGATTTGGGAAAATCGATTTGGCGCCTGCACAACCTTTTCCCTTTGTATATCGCAGCTAGTGCACATCAGTGGGTTGTGCAACCCCTTTGAATATCCCGGCCCTTGTATTTTATATTTACACAAATAAGTGACAAGTTGGTCCAATACGATTCACTCCAAGACCTTGGATGAGGGGGGGAGTAGATATAGGCCTATAGTTTGGTAGGTAGGAGCAGTTGCTACTTTTAAGGACTGGAGTGATCAGTGCAGTTTTCCAGATTGCAGGGAACTGGGAGCACTGCAGAGAAAAGTTGAATGAGTTAATTATGGGGAGGACAAGTTCCTCTAGGGTGTGGGCCAGCAGCTTCATATCTACCATGTCACCTACCACCCTACTTTTACCTAGGACCTTTTTAACATAATGGACAGTATCTTTAAATTAAACTGTCTTAAGATAGGATTAAGGGTATCCCTGGTCATGGTCAGGTTTATCAACTAGTCCAATGTCTTCACTGCCAGAGGTCCCTGGTGCAGTACTGGGAGGAGGATGGAACTGAGGTCCATAAAGGACAAACTGAACTGAATGGCCAAATTGAATCTCTGTTGGGTCCATGATAACAGCCCATCAATTTCTGAGCATTTGGGGGGGGGGGGTTACCCTTACCTAGAGTTCAGATGTATCCTTCTAATTTTTTTTCCCATTATAACAGGTCCTTTTTTGCTGTTCTTTGCAGTAAGTCGAGTTTGCCTGCCTTATGCTACTGGTACACCTATCATGAGATTCCTTGTACCTACTGTATGTACATCAGTAAGTGAGCCTGTTTATCTCACCCTGTGCCACAGTTTACCCCCTTTATGCATTTTGTTTACCCACCCTGAAGCATTCCCTAGAACCTTGCATTTTTTTAAGAGGGAAAAAATTGTTGCAAGCAGAATTGAATTTGTTTACAAAGTAATCATGGGTGGAGTCAATGTCAGGGGAGACATCAAAGTAACTCCAGTCTAATTGAGCCACATATGTCTTGACGTCTATGATTATGTTTTTTCTTAGAACCTTGTTATGGGTAAATTTTGTGGGATACTTAGGAAGTTTAGCAGTCTAAGTGCATTGTACTGGGGAGTGGTCACCGGTGTTGCCCAGCAATACACAAACATCTGTTATCCTATCTGGGTAAGTAGCCAGGATCCAGTCAATTAAGGTTTTGGATCCTGTTTTGTAATTAGCCCTTGAGCATTTGGTAACTACTTGAGTGAGAAACAAGTTGACTACTAAAGCCGTGTTTACACGGCAGCATTTGCACCACAGCAGACCAAGCACTTAGATTGCTGCAGTGAAAATGCCACCATGTGGACACTTACTGAATCATGGTAAGCTGCTCCCTGCACTGCTTGGCAGTCCCAGAAAGTCTGGGGATGTGTTCAGGAGTGAGCAGTTTAAGCGGATGTGTGGACAGGCTGCACTGCTCACTCCCACTTGTGGGCACTTCCATCTGCTGACTGCCCTGACTCCCAGCCCCTCTCCAGCGTGTCTTACACCGGCACTGAGGGGGGCTGTGCAGATGCATTAGACAAGTGTCTATTAGGTCGGGGCAGCTCTGCAATGCTCCAAAGAAGGAGCGAGTTCAGCCGTATAAACATGGCTTAAGTCCCTATGGTTAACACTTGATTTGGCTGCTCAATTAATTTTTAAAATCTTATGTAACTATTGCTTCCCAGTTTTGACTACTTTGTTTAAAGTACAGTATCTAGCAAATGATTTGAGGCCAGACTGGTGTTTTCCCAGAGTCATGTAGGTTGTCATGATAATGAGAGATTTGTGATGCTACCCTAGAAGGAGTTTGACTGCTAGGCATTCGCAGTCTCTAGTGCAGCTGTCATTGTCTAGTTTGTACCCCTGAATCTCAGTCCTTAGAAAAAAATAATCATCCCCCCCCTTTGCCCTAGCATTCTTCTTTGAACAGATTGAAGCCAGCCAAGGTGAGGACCACATTAACATAGAAACATAGAAACATAGATTTTGACGGCAGATAAGGACCGCTTGGCCCACCCAGTCTGCCCATTTCCCTACCTACTGGATAAGCTGCAGATCCTAGTTAACCAGCAGCCTACTTCTTCCTACCCCCACCCCTAGAATTGCCTTATGACTGTCCCATGCATGCTTGAATTCCACCACTGTTTTTGACTCCACAACCTCCTCTGGAAGTCCGTTCCATGCATCCACAACCCTCTCTGTGAAAAAATACTTCCTTAAATTACCTCTGAGCTGCCCCTTCTATCTTCAAATTGTGCCCCCTTGTTCTTGCACACCTCTTTTTTTGAAAGATGCTACCCTTTTGGACTTTGTTGATTCCCTTGAGATACTTGAAAGTTTCTATCATGTCCCCCCTCTCACTCCTTTCCTCGAGGCTATACATATTCAGCTCCTTAAGTCTCTCTTCATATGTCTTCCGGTGAAGACCCTGCACCATTTTAGTTGCCCTCCTCTGGACAGCCTCCATCCTGTCATTGAGGATTTTAGGGTGCATCAGGTTTCTGTCAGGGTAATTATATCGGGTTGAATGAGTGCCACCCATACTTCAAACAGAGCAAACATAGGAAGTAGGCTACTAATGTTAAGGGAGACAATATTTAGCTTCCCTTTGTGGTTCATGGCTGATCCAAAATTTCCTAATATACCAGGACTGGGGTGAATATTTCCAGACAGAGGCAGTAGAACACGTATACATTTTTTAAGATCCCTTTATCCTGTGGTTGGCTGCAAAGATTTTTTTAGCAGCAGTGGTACTTATGGTTGACCTTATAGTCAAAGGTTAACCATGGTTTTACCGAGTAACAGTCAAGCAGTATCTGGAGCTAGACAATGTTACCCGCAGTTTACTTTTAAATAAAATTTGAACTGAAAAAATGAAGAAAATTTGTTTGAAGATGTCCTCAGTTTCAAACCACACATCAGCTGGAAACTATTGTACTAGACTCAAAGGGATAAACTGCCTCCATCAGTTACTGTTACAAGTATTATGGGGGGGGGGGCTTTGAGAAATAAAAATATAGGGACCTTTAAAGAAACAGTGATGACAGCAGCTTTGTAATATGTATATTTTGCTGTGAACATTTGTATTGATGATTGATTGATTGACCGACTGATTTTGATTGGTTTATTGATTGATTTGTGATTGCCAGAGGTGAACTAAGTTAAGATCATCTCAGTTTTAACCACACCTGGGAACAAATTTATTTTTTAGATTATTTAATATAGGTAGGTAAATAGTTTATTGTTCCACATTCAGTCTTTACAATATTTAAAACAGTCCATATATATTACACACACAAAAAAATACAATTTATATTGTACATCTCTATATCATGGCCAAACTATACCCAGTAATAAAATCATTTTACACTTTTAGCAATTAAAATCTTCTAACATTGTCAGGTATTCACAATAATTTCTATCTTGTGCTAGCCCCATCTTATAATATTCAGTAGCACAAGCTTATTAATTTAGGCTCACAACCTGATAGAAAGTAAAAATGTATACACCATGGTAAGTATGTGCACATCACTTGAAGTAAAGAAAAAGTATTATCTCTTCAGAGGGGAGACCAAAGGTAGCCAATATAGGGCCCAACAATCTTTTCCTTTTTGTTTTGTACAATGGACAATGTTATTAAATATAGAGGAGTCATGACAAGACACATGGTAAATATTAAACAGTGTAGACAAGCATCATGTCAGATAGCAGACACAGTACTAGCACTCCTAATTCGCCTACTCAGATACATTAGTAGATCATTGATACTGCAGCAGTGGCATGAAGGAGGTGTTTGCAACAGAGGAAGGGACTACTGGTGCATGATGATTTTCAAGTAGAGTTTTGTTCCCCATGATTGTTCCTTCACCTTTTTTTCCAGCTGTCTTTGATTCATACTGTAAGCCACTCCTTGTGTGTCACATTTACCAGTGCAGATAATTCCTCTCAAATGTGGCTGCATGACACTGAGAATAATGAAGAGGCAGCTGTGACTTACAAGGCTGTAATCCTATCCAAGAGTTTAAATGTCACCATAAACCCTGAGAGCCAAGCTTAATTGGTTTACAATGTCACTTGGACTCAGAGATGGGATTATCAGCCTTGGGCACAGTTGTCCTACATTTCAGAGATCAAAAATACTACAATGGAAACAAAAATAATTAGAATATATAAAATGCAGAAGTGTAATAACTTCAACTGTCAAACACTTCTAAACACTTTTTAACATAGTACAACATTATAGGCATTTTTAAAATCAGTTTGGACTTTTGCTCCAAATATCACTGTTTGTTTCTTAAACACTGCTGCATTCCATAATGCCTGTTAGAGTCATATGTCTCAGTGCTGAAATTAAACTTGTGAATTATGAATTTTACAGTATGTTTTCCATGAACTTTGAAGGTATTCAGTGTATTACAAATACAGTTCAGACTTGCAGCACCTTCAGTTCTGCCAGGGTTATGCTGTAGGGGTGTCTGGAGCTGTTTTCAGAGCAGACCTTTTTCCAAACAGTATGAACATTGCTGCTGAACCACGTGTTATTTTGTAGCATATGAGAAGGTGCTATGAGTCTGAACTGTACATTCAACACACTTTTTTCTGCACTTGTGGTGTAGGAATCCTTCATTAATTATTTATCTGTTCAGAAGCATTACTTTAAGTGATGGTAAATCAACTGTAATTAAATAAAAACCACTTCTCAGCGACTAACATGAAGTATTGCTGATAAACTTTAATGAGGATATTGGAAGGCATTTTGCAAAGGCTAGCAGTGTTAGTGTTTCACTTATATGGTTAAGCGCCCCAACAGCTTAGGAGTCAGTAAGTGTACCATATTGATTTAGTGAACTTCCTGAGTGAAGGTTCGAGTGTGTGTCGGAACATAACATTGGAGTAATCTTGAGATATAGCTCTTTATTAGGGATTGGAGGGGAGGCCTTGATCCCTAGGGTGGACTGTTCGAGGTGTGCGGCTGTGCGGGGGTCCTGATCTTTTCCCACCAAAAAGTTAGTGGTAGAGTTCAGTTACCCTAGGATTTCTCCCCGGGGATCGCTGGAGAGTGTTCCCAGGGGGGGAACCGTTAACAAGAGCCGAATTGGTCTGCCTAGCGGGATTTACCGAGGCTTTCTCCTGGCCCTGACAGCAACTGGACTACTGAGTTGGACTCCCTTTGTCTGGACTGTTCCTCATAAACCATGGTCAGACGTTACTTACTTTTCATTTAAACTGTAGCACTTAGAGTGCTTTACTAGGTTGTGCACAGTGAGAGTGTGCTTTGCACCTTAAATTTGACTATATATTAATTTTCTTATTGAAGTAGATTTTTATTTGGTTCTTTTTTGTTATTTTCGAAATCTGTAAGGCAGTGAGAGTGCCTCTCTAGGTCTGGGCACAGTGATAGTGTGCCTAGTACCTTGAGCCTGGTCATTTATCATTTTAATATTTCTTTATAAAAAATTGTCATGTTTACAAGTTGTTAAGTGTTTTTCCCTGTCACGTGAGAGGTGGGAGAGGGGTTGTTTTTAGGGTTTATTTCTTTTATTTTTCCTTTTGGTTTAATTTAATTTAAAATAGTACTGCTGTTTTTTAAACTTTGGATAGTGTGTTTTGGGACCGAGTCTCTGTGGACTGGTGCAACTCCCCCTCTAGGCTGAGGGACCTGCGCCCCTTTGACTGCCCCCCATTGAAACCCGAGGTATATACTCACTGTTGTGCCTTGTGAATTGCACGTGGGGGAGGAGAAGGAGGGCAGTTCCTTGCCTGGGGGAGGTGGAGTGGAGTGGACGAATAAGGGTGGTGAAGTCTAGGAGACACCCTGGGGCAAAATGGGTCCAGGATGGGGGTTTACAATGCCTGGTTCCCATACCCAAGGGTTCCACTGATATTGGGCAAGTGGCCCATTCCTCCACAGCCTCTCATCCAACCCTGGCGGTGTTATGCAATGCCAGGTCTATAAAAAACAAGACAGCAATTATTGCTGATCTTGTTGAATCATCTGACCTGGCTTGCATCATTGAGACCTGGCTGGATGGAAATGCTGATCCCATATTGGAGTCAGCTATTCCAGCCGGGTACTCAGTGATACATGGCCCGAGATTGGATCGGGGGGGGATGCTATTTGTTTTAAATCATAGTTGGGTCTTGTGGAAGTTTCAGTGGTCACCCCCAGATCCTTTGAGTGTATCATGGGTGCAGGTGTGGGCAGCAGAATTGTCCTCATTTGCCATCCACCCGGTGATGAGAAAGCTTTTCTGCAGTAAGTTGCAGACTTCTTTGTTGACCTGGTGTTGGAGCCCTCCAGGTGGTTGGTCCCGGGGGTCTTCAATGCCTGGGTCGATGATGAACTCTCGCTTTTTGGCCAAAACTTCCTCCAACTGATGATTTTGTTGGGCTTCACACAGGTTGTTACCACCGCTACCCATATTCAGATTCACTCCTTGGATCTGGTGTTCACCCTGGGGATGGAGATCTCTGGA
This sequence comes from Neoceratodus forsteri, assembly GCA_016271365.2. Classification (NCBI taxonomy): domain Eukaryota; kingdom Metazoa; phylum Chordata; order Ceratodontiformes; family Ceratodontidae; genus Neoceratodus; species Neoceratodus forsteri. The sequence continues at coordinate 1,039,376,679 of CM057453.1, forward strand.
CTGGTGGTGGAACCAGTTGGGTGGTCTGACCATCACTCCATAAGGTTCAATTTTGTGGCCCCCCCTTTGAGAACAACCCCTTTGGAGATGGTCCAGTACCGTCCTTTGAGGGGAGTTAGCCCTGTGGGTCTGATGATGGTGCTGGACCTATCAAGTCGGCCTGTGGAGTGCATGGATCCAGATGTCTTAGTCGTACACTATAATAATATGGTGTTGAGGGCTCTGGATTCCATAGCTCCTGTCGGTGTTCACCCCCTCTCCCTCTGCCCTTGGTCCCCTTGGTTTGATGGGATGTTGATGGGGTTGAGGAGAGTGGGGTGAAGATTGGAACGCTGCTGGTGGAAATTGGGTCTGGAAGATGACAGACTTAGATTGATGGCCCATTACATGGACTATCAATCACTAATCTCCCGTAAGAAGACAGAGTTCCTGTCCAGGAAGATAGCTGCATCAAGGAATTGACCAGCTCAGCTCTTCCAGATCAAGAACAGATTGTGCAATCCAACCTGTCTGCAGGGTCGGTGAGCCTTTTCACAAAGTGTGATGAGTTTGCTCGGTTCTTTGATGATAAGGTGTCATTGATCAGGTCAGAGATCCGCAGTTTGCATTCAAATGAGCATGACGGTGGTCGATGCGAGGATACAGGCCCTCGATCTATCTGGATGGATTTTGACTAGGCAGCGATCCTGGATATCATGAAGATTGTCCAGGGCTTGCGACCGACTTACTGTAGTATGGATCCTGGTCCTACACGCCTCCTTGTGGGGTGTATGGATGTGATCAGACCAATCCTTGCTGAGATAGTCTGGTGCTCTTTGGACCAAGGGGTGTTTCCAGAGTCTCTAAAAGAGGCTACTGTGATACCCCTTTTGAAGAAACCTTCCCTTGACCCAGACTGTCTCACTAACTACAGACCGATCTCTAACCTGCCCTTTTTGGGCAAGGTTATTGAGAAAGTAGTCGCGTTGCAGCTCGAGGACTTTCTTACCACCCATGAAATCTATGATACTCTCCAGTCCAGTTTCAGGAACAGGCATAGTACAGAGACGGCGTTGGTCCAGGTACTTAATGATCTAATAGCGAGAGATCAGAGGAGCCGTTCAATCTTGGTTCTCCTCAATCTCTCTACAGCATTTGATACCATGGGATGTTGCTAGAATGCCTTCGGCTGTTCTGTGGACTGTTAGGGCCAGTCCTCAGATGGTTCCAATCTTTCCTCATGGGCAGAACTCAGAGGGTAGTATGAGGAATTTTTCCTCAGCTCCCTTTGCTCTGTCCTGTGGGGTGCCGCAGGGTTCTGTGCTTCCCCCATGTTGTTCACAGTGTATATGCTGCCATTGGGGGACATTATAAGGTGTTATGGGCAGAGTTTTCACTGCTATGCAGATGATACTCAGCTCTATATGTTCTTTGTACCCGAACAAAATGACAATTTACCGGTCTTTAACAACTGCCTCGCTGAGATTCAGGGCTGGATGAGTGCTAACTGGTTAAGATTGAATCCAGATAAGACCGAGGTGTTGGTGGTGGACTTAAGTCACCGTGCAGAGAAGTTGTCTCCTGGACTTTCCTCCGGCCTTGTGTTGGGGGATAAACAGTTGAGACCTTCTGAACAGGTGCGAAATCTGGGCATAATTTTTCATGGCGAGTTGACACTGAAGGCAGAGGTGTCGGGCGTTGTCAAGTCTTCCTTTTACCATCTGAAGAATATTGCCCGGATAGAACACCTTGTTCCACACGATGACCTTCCTGTATTAGTCCACGCCTTCGTTTCCTTATATCTTGATTACTGCAATGTTCTATATCTAGGGTTGCCGGGGGTGGATCTCCATCGCCTGCAGCTGGTGCAGAATGCTGTGGCCAGGTTGTTGATGGGGCTGCCAAGAACTTGCCATATCACACCTGTGCTGTGCGAACTGAACTGGCTGCCAGTGCAATGGAGAATGACCTTCAAGGTCACGTTGCTGACCTATAAGACCCTACACGGTCTGGGATTGGACTACTTGCAAGCTCTCCTACGGCCTTACTGCCCTCTTTGCTCACTCCACTTTGCCAATGAGGAATTGCTAGAGGTTCCCAGGGTTCGTCTTCAATCATCTGGGGCCAGAGCTTTTTCTTTTATGGCCCCAACCCTGTGGAATTCTGTACCTCGTCGAATTTGAGAGTGCCAGTCCACAGAGCAGTTCAAGGCTTCTTTAAAAATGTATTTATTTGAGAAAGCCTTTGATTAGGCCAACCCATTGTCTTTTAATTGTTTTTAAATGTATATTTATTTGTTGGTTGTTTATTTGTATTGTATCTGCAGTTTGATACTTTTGAAAAGTGCTTTATAAATAAAATTTTATTTGATTTGATATTGAAAGGCACAGTTAGTGAGGCACTCAACTGTAAGTGATCAGTGCGGAAGTATGCCAGCGCACATAGGCATATCGCCTCACTGCACTTGCATACACGGGTGCTGGCAAACCCAAAGGTTTGTGGAGGTGCTAAGCAACCATTACAGACATGCTTTAATGACTCCACAAACCTTATCTTAAAGATGTGGCGTTGTGCCCACCCCCCCCCCACAGTTGTCATTCCAATAGTTGTGTAACATTCCTCCTGGTTGTCAAGTGGTCCCCAACCCTTTAACCAATCTGAGTATACTGAAGCACATTCCTGGTAGTCCATTGGTCTCCCCTACCTCCAATTACTTGTCTGAGTATTCTGAAGCTTTTACATGATAGTCTAGTAGTCCCCCTACCTCTAATTGCCAATCAAGTAGTCTAAAGCTCTTCTTTGGTAGTCTAATTGCATCCCCACCCCCTGGACACCATACCAATAGTGATAAAACACAGCATGGGTAGTCCAACAGCCCCCCACACCCTGATCACCATACTGGCAGTACTAAAACCTGGTATTTATTTTATTTTTTTTTATTTAAAAGTTGGTAGCTGGGAAATGCACACTGAGCTGAAGCTCATTTCTAAGTGCGACCTATTGTGACGGTATTGGTAGTCCAACACCCTGCCATCCACAATCACCATGTCAGCAGTGCTAAAATCAAGCATAGGTAGTCAAGCAGCCCTGCAACACTAATTGCCATAGTGACAGCACTAAAACCCAGCACTGGTAATCCAGCAGCCTCCATCCCCTGATCAATATACCAACATCACTAAAACCAGCACTGGTAGTCCAGCAGCCCCCCATCCCTATTTACCAATTACCTTACTAACAGTACTAAAACCAATCACTGATAATCCAGCAACCCCCACATCCTGATAACCATACCTACAGTACTAAAATCCAGCATTGGTAATCCAGCAACCCCCCACACCCTGATAACCATATCAACAGTACTAAAATACAGCATTGGTAATCCAGCAACCCCCACACCCTGATAACCATACCTACAGTACTAAAATCCAGCATTGGTAATCCAGCAACCCCCACATCCTGATAACCATACCAACAGTACTAAAATCCAGCATTGGTAATCCAGCAACCCCCCACACCCTGATAACCATACCTACAGTACTAAAATCCAGCATTGGTAATCCAGCAACCCCCATGCCCTGATAACCATACCAACAGTACTAAAATACAGCATTAGAAGTATAGCACCCCCAACCCAAATTGCAGTACTGACAGTACTAAAACCAAGCACTGGTAGTCCAGAAGCCCACCACCCTCAATGGCTATACTGACAGTACTTAAAACCTAGCATAGGTAATCCAGCAGCTCCCGACTCCTGATCACCATACTGACAGTGGTAAAACCCAGTATTGCAAGTCCAGCAGCTCCCACTTCCAGTCACCATATCGACAATTGCAATACTGTAGGAAATGCGCACAGGAGACCTCCGATGCTGAAGAGAAGGGGCTGCCAGTCCCAAGAATACAAATTGTAGACAAGTTCTTAGCACAAAAAGTGAACAATTTATTAGTGGTAAGGAAGCCCAAAAAGCGCCCTACATCCTCAGCACTTCAGCCCAACACAGGGCCTTCCTCAGGGGAACAGGTCTGAGGAGGTACATGACAGAATCTACTATAAGGCTTATGTTTAAAGACACACTCACCCAAAAGTGTTACAATATATTACAAACACTTACTTTTAACAACGAGCACCATCTATCAGTCTCATACACCATTAATTTACATACAAATCACCAAAAAGGAACTTCTTACTGACATTACTCATTTCTTGTTAGTAAGGTATTCTTTCATTTTATACAGTACATGTATCTATTCCATATACTTGTCATTAACATCTAAATAATGCAGAAGGTTTCACTTTCAAATGATGTAGTCATTTTAAATACAAACAAGAATCATAAAAAGAGAAGAAGAATGAAGGAGAGCATATCCAAACTCCTGCCGTTAGTGCTAAAAATATTATAATTCATTGTTTTAATAATGCGAAACCACAGGTCTGGGATGGATAGTGGGATGTAATCAATATAAAAAGTTAAATGTAAGGGGCAGGTAGCTTGCTAGTCACAAATGTGCACAGGGACAAAAAATGCTAGCAAGAATCAAGAGGGAACTATACAGAGATATAAATTCAAAAAGGTCAAAAGAAAGTTTTACAAAATATTCACACAGAGTTTTCGAAATAAGTTGGAAATCATTCTCTCTCTCTCAACAGATATGGGGACTTCTTTAAGCTGTGTCTTTACACAAATAAATTGGGTTCAACCTTAGGGGTAATACAAATTCTAGAAATACCTGGAGGTCTTAAGGTTGTATGTGTATAAGAGGGAGGCCAGTTTAGCTGCTAAAGGTCATCAGTATCGGGGTTTATGTTATTCTATATTTTAAGTTGGAAAGACATTTTTTTTTCTTTTTTCCTCCCATTATTTGCTACAACAAAAATGATCCCTCTTAAAGTTAATCAGCTTTCAAAGTAGTTAAATGTAAATCTTTCAAGACAGAGAACAGTTAGTGAAAGACAGTTAATCTGGTAATAATATCCCATCCATTAGTATGGGCATAATCTGAGAGCAAATGGGTATGTCCAATTTGTCATACACTCAATTTATTTGAACAGATGTGAGGGTACCAGGCTGAATTCCAAAAAGGGTTCCTGTGGAAAAGAAAAAAAAGACTTGATATTAGTATTTTTAATTTTATTTTTTAGTTGTTTGTTTACAGATAAGGATAAAAGTCTACCTTTTCATTTAACCCCAGTGGTACTGCTGTTTTGAAATTCAGTATCCATTTGGTTTCTCTCTGGGACAGAATTTGGGTTCTATTCCCACATCTTGAATTACATTTGACATGATCTAACACAATGAATTTTAGGCAATCTGGTTTCTTGGCATGCAATTCAGTGAAATGTCATGCCAACAATACTGAAATCAAACATTGGTAGTCCAGCAGCTCTCTAACCCTCAATTGCTAAACTGACAGTACTAAAACCCACCATTAGTAGTCCAGCAGTCTCCATCCTCATATTAACAGTGCTGCTATAAACCCCAGTATTGATAGGCCAGCAGCCCTCCCATGCCTGATTACCATTCTAACCCCCCCCAGCATCATGATGGTGGCCGGCACTCATCTACCACTCACTGCCACCACCAACCACCATCTACTACACACAGTCACTGCAAAATTGACTAAGACCAAAAATATAGCTACTGTGCATGCTCATGGATTTATGTCAAATAAATTTCATTGATTCTGGGCTGCATGCAACATTTATGGCACCATACAGGAGCATGTCACCAAATCTGTGAAGTATACTAGAACCCTTCACTGTCATGGACCATGAGGTGAAGTGGAATCTAGGATATCCCCAGGATTGGTGGAATGCACCATACAGTGCCATAGATATGGTTTGATCACGAAAATCAAAGAAATCTGTCTGAATTCCATTAGCATGCATGTTAACAATAGTGTTCTTCTGGACTTTATCGGTTATGCGGTGGCTGCTTGCTGCAGACAGCAGCTGGCAGTGGTAGTAGGCGGTGGCTGGGTGAGTATCAGCCACTGTCATGGTAGGGGAAGGCTGGCATGGCATTTGGCTTGTGGGGTAGCTGAACTACCAATGCTGGGTTTTAAGCACTATTGCTATAATGATTAGGGTGTGGGATTGTGTCTGGGCTATCTATGCTGGGTTTTAGCTCTGTCCATATGGCGATCAGGGGAGGGACCACTAGCCTACAAGTTAAGTGCTTTAGAATATTTGAGCTGGTGATCAGGGGGACCACTGAACTATGAAGGCAGTGCCTTAGACAACCTGGACAGGCAATCAGAGGGTGGGGCAGCTAGACATCCAGAGATGCGCTTAAGGCCCTGTACACACTGGAGATCTTAAAATGGTTTAAGTGACTTAAAACATTTTAAATCCCTCTAGCACTGTCTTCATCCAGACTACAAGCCCCCAATATTTTAACAAAAATGTTTTTAAACCCTGCTAGGTACCTAGTCTTAAAACCATTTTTGAAAACATTTTAGAGCTAGCATGGTTTTACTCACATGTCTCGACAGGAGTAAAAACATTTTAAGCTGTAATGGTTTAACTAAAACAGTTCTAATCGCAGTGTCTACAGGCAAACACAGTTCAGTGTGTTGGAATTAACACAAAATAGTTACATGGAGAACAAATTTAACACCAGCAGTGAGGACACACTAAACCATTATCAAACATGGTTACTGAATAGTGTGTATGCACTGAAATGGTTTTGCTAAACTGGTTTAAAAAAATGGTTTTCAAAAACAGTTCTGTAGTGTGTTCAGAGCCTTAGACTACTTGGACTGGCAAGCAGGGGTGAGCACTAGACTACCAGGGAAGTGCTTTAGACTACTCAAACTGGCAATTGAGAGGATGGGGGGAACCCTTGACAACCAGGGAAAATCGATGATCAGTGGAATGGGGGGGTTAATTAGACAATCGTGGAAGTGCTGTAACCTACTTAGACTGGTAATCAGGGGTTGGAGGAACCACTAGGCTACCAGAGAAATGTAAACAAGACAGTATGATATCAGATGGGGAGTTGGTTGTTGTAATGAGGCCATAATGAGATTCAAAGAAGCCCATAGTGCTGTGTCTATGTTATGTGGTCATTTGTATGGGGACAATTGAATGGGGCAGATTACTCCACAGGAGCAATCCCCATTTGCAAGCCCAAAATCATCCTTATAGCTAACTATTGTCCACATACCTCATGCAACCGGTGTGGTTAGTGCCTGCTTCCTTCAGCTGCAATATTGGAACATGCTTTTAGCACTCACAATGCCATTCAAGCATCTTTCAATACACCTAGTGTTTGCTTTAGGCACTAATGCACTCCTTGAGCAGACTTTAAATGAGCCCAAATACAGGGCTTTGAATATCCCAGCCTTCTTGTACTTCTAATTTCTTAATCAGGAAATGTAATGATTTTGCTTTTAACATTTTAATAGGAAAGACATGCTGACCTGTGACAACTCATTTCCATTCCATCCAGGGGGTGAGGGGTGACATGAACCAATTTTGTTGATAGGGATAACATTGGCAAGGGCACAAAGAAAACTCCCCATCTCTTTTTATAAAAGCCATGAGATCTTTAACTTTCACCTGGGCAACCACCATAGATGGGCAAAATGGATTTTAGACCAGTATCTCATCTAATGGATGGCACCTCAACATAACCTCTCCCCCCAAGTGCTGCACTAGAGTGTCACTACTGGATATTAGCACAAGTTCCTGGTGAATCTAATGATAATTATTGTTTCATAGTGTTAGTGGCTCAGTGGGTTGTAAACACCCCTGTATGGCAAGTAGATCAGAAAGTCATTAGGCCTAGTCTCCCACCACACAATTGGGATAATACCCAGTACTGAAACTCTAGTGCAGCCCTTGTGGATGTTGCACTATCGAAGTGCCATCCTTAGGTTGAAACATTAAAGTGAGGTCCACTATATCTGCCTCTTGTGGCTGTAGAGGTGGAATTTAAAGATTTCATGACACTTATCAGATGAGAAGGAGGATTTTCCTAAATTCCTTGGTGTCTTGATCAACATTCCCATTGTCAGTAAAGTAAATAAAGGTAACCAGAGACACATAAAGCCTATGGGGGGCCTGTGCCACTCAAACTCCCGGGGGCCCCCGTGTAAGTCAACAACCAACATTTTAGACAAGCAACGCTTATTATTTTGGCTTGAAATTTTTTTTTTTGTTCTTGCAACTAAATAGGCAGATTCAAGCAACAAGAACTGTAACAAATCTTGATGTGCTCTAAACAGTGAGTATTAAAGACCATGTACATTTAAAAAACTCTAAAAGGATATCTAATATTAAACATCACACAGACAGTCAATCGATGTGCCTAACAGCATTGCTGTAGCTACTATAAAAGACCTTGAGGGCTCCAGGGGTCTTGCTCATCTTAAACTACTTGTATAAATGCCTTCTATTACCTCAATATGTTGGAATACTAAATGTTAAGCAACTGTCCTGACCAGAAATGTTACACTGTTAAAAGATGCTGCTGCACAGCTTGTGCTCCCCAGTGACCCCGACTGTCTACTTAGTGTATTTTCACCAAAATAAAATTACAATTTATTCAGTGTAAACATGACTTTTGCATTACTTAGCAGTTGCACATGTATCAATAAGCTTATCAAAGCTGGTTTGTCAACGTATATCACTTTCAATAATTAGACAAGTGAGTGCACTCAAGCGCTCATCTCACATCGTAGATCGCAGTTTATTTTTGATGAGATCCATCTTGCTGAATGAGCATTCACCTGAGCAGTTAGTCACCATCAGTGACAGGTACATGTGAAGAGGGACAGAAACATTTGGAAAGGTCTGTTGGAGTGCTTCATTATGCAGTAGTGATGATCGAGATAGTGGCAAATCACAGCCTCTTGCCTTTGTAAAGCTGATGAATTGTGTCATTTCAACAGGGAAGACCTCCACAGACAAGTCTGATGGGTATTATTGAGCTAATTTCTGAGCCTCAAGATATAGTTCCTCATCAGTTAAGACATTAGCGTCTACTATGACTTTAAAGCAATCATAGACTGTTTTGGTAGGATAAAATCCTCTTGTTCAAGGCCATGATGAGATCAATTATAATTAAGTAAGTCTTAGTCTAGAATTTCTCTTAGCCAGTGAGAATAACTCCCTCAGATAGCACATTGTCATGCCACATGTTTCTTTTCCTCTTCTTTGAGTGATCAGTTCTGTAATTAAAGGCACCGGATTTTTCTTTCATTCACATTCCACATGTATCAAAATGATCATGCAATGTGCTGACAAAGCTTCCAAGAGAAGTCAGTAGTTCAACAGCTGATTTAAGATCAGTTTTGCTATGTTGCAAAGGTTTGCTCATTGCATTGAATCTGATGAGAATGGTATTCCACAGATCACAACAAAATGCTGTTTCAAGTAACTCCATAGTTTGAGAAAAGGAGTTTGCCTCTTTGTTGTAGTGCCATTTTGCAATCCATCATCAGCAATTTCCTCCAGAGCAGCTTTGAGTTTGGTGTAGCCATCAAAGAGTGCCTTGGTTTCATCAGCACCTGCAGATTAACGCATGTCAGAGAGTGACTTCAGTGTCAGTTCTCCATCTTTTTCCTTCAAGTGTTTCATCAACACTGACCAATGGTGAGTAGATGCAGAGAAGAAAGTGTAAAGTTTCTGTAGAAAGCCAAAGAAGCTGACTGCCTTGGTGCAGCAATCAATGGCATTAGAGTCAACTAGGTTCAGTGAATGCACAGGGCAAGGCACAAATATAGCGAGAATGTTCACTTACCTGAGTAGCACTTACATGCCAGAGTACCATCCAGCCATGTTGCTAGCATTGTCATAAGACTGGCCACAGCAATCCATAAAGTTAATCCATTCACCTTTCAAGTACTCTAACAGAGTATTTGCAAGTTCTTCAGCCATATGACTGCCAATTTGCAAGAAAGTCAAGAACCGCTCAACTGGAGGTGTATGGCCAGCAGCTAAGGTGAATGGATGCCTGAATCTATAGCTCCCGGTACCCTCTCATAAACCCAGAAATTGCTCCATCTATTCTGCAGTGTGAAAAAGGTCATACTACCAGCACTTATAAAACTTGAAATTACCTTTTGATCAACTCTTCTCTTGAGCTCCGGGCTGCTGGCATTCTGAAGTTTCTACCAAGTCTCTGCTAGTTCCCATAAGTCGCCTGCATACACAAGGAGATCCCAGAGATGGATTCTGTGGCTCCACCACTGCTGGAGGTAAATCTCCAAGAAATCATGCAGATGTTTTCAGAGATTCTGCATAAGATGGATAATATGGACTTAACCACCAAACAGAACTCTGCAAACATTATTGTACTATTGCAAAAAGCCTGTGTCACGGAACATAGGCTGGTTGAGATGGAGGATCATTAACAGAGAATAGACACAAGGCTGAAAGAACACAGCCACATAATTTAATTTCTCGGTCCAGGGTTGAAGAGCTGGAAAATCATAGCTGTTGGAATAACCTCCGTTTCATGGGTTTTCCGGAAGGCTGTGAGGGAAAGGACACTGCTTTAGTTCTACAATTAGAGCTGCCTTCACTTCTGTGGTGGCCCATGAGGGAAACCTCTCGAGACATATTGAGCACACAGGATTCTTGCTCCACAGCCTGCCCCTGAGGGGCCACCTGTGCATTATGCTTGCCTGGTTCCTCCAGTCCCAAGACTTGGAAATGATTACTCAGTTAGCCAGACAATGGAAAGAAATGAGCTGGAGGGGTCAAAAGATAGAGATTTTAGCTGACTTCTCACAGGAGGTGCCCATGCAGTGAAGGGCCTTCACATTAGCTAGAAGGACACGTGTAGAAATTGGGATGGAGTACTTCCTGCGGTATCATTCCAGACTGCGCATTATGATCAACAGGGCGCCCAAGCTCTTCAAAACTTCTAAGGCTGCCAAACACTTCCTTGCAGCCTATGCCCCTGGACTTAACTGGGAGAGGCTCAGAGACTCAGGATTGCCACCAAGATCCTGTACAAACCCTACTCCCATGGACTACAAGCCAGTGGAGCAAATCCAGAGGCAAGTGATCCCAGTTCCTCCATGTAGCCATCAGACCAAGCAAGACCCCCCCTTTGGCTCACCAAAAGGTAAGCAGTGCAACAGAAGAATGCCAAGGGAGGAAGGGGCTCATATTGACAAAACCCCTCGACTTCATTCCAAAAGTCACAGTAATAGCCCTGACTTGGATGCCTCCTTGGGCTCAACTAACCCACATATTGGGAATAACAGATTTGTGGATCTCATGGACTTACCCTCAGATGGCTCATCGCACTGCCCACCTCTGCCCCAGACACTCTGCATTTCTTATGGCAGAGGCTACAAAGGAATGGGCTCATTCTTGGGCAGATGAGACAAAAAGTGCTGTGCCATAGGGCCTACTTCAGGCCAAAAATGAGGAGGTGCCGCCAATACCACTGGGGACCTTCCCCTACTTCCACCTGACATTGCACAGGAGGGTTGATGCTGCCTGACTCCAGTGCAGGCTGTAGTTTTTTTCCCTGGTTTTAACCAGGCAACACCCTTCTGCAGAGGACTTATGTGAGTCTTTCTCTGTTATCACTGTCAAGATTGGGAGAGGGGTGATTCACCCCTTGCGCTGACTGCCGGAGCAAGTAAGTTTAACCTCCCCAGAGGGTAGGACTGTTACCTGTTTTAAAATTCAACCTCTCCTTTAACCCTGTGAATACTCACCATGTTTTTGGCCACATAAAGTTGTGATCAGTTAAGGCTCCCTCAGGGGTCAACGCCTTTCTAATGGCCTCACTCAGGTAGACATGGCTGAAGAGGGCAGCATTGTATATTTACAGGATGTTGAATCTGGGCTCCCATATGCAGGTTGGAGCTATGTGAGCCCTACAGTTACCAAATTTCCAGGTACTGAGGCATGTTTGATATCCCCTGTGGCTAGGTATCTAAGCTACAGATTAGACCCTCCCCCCCAAGGAGGGTCATCCTTGAGCACCTTAGATAAAGGGCCCATTGTATGATTTCAGTTAGTGGAGATTAACTTTCACCTTTAGTTCATGTGCTCTGTTTGGCCAAGGTGCAGAATTATGGTACATGTCTCTTTTGGTGTCTCCAAATGTTTAAACTGTTCTGCCAAACACACCTTAGTGAGGGAAAGGAGGAATTAACTGCTTTAGCAGGGGTCTTGGTTTAGTGGGATCCCGAAGGGGGCTGAAGGTCAGTCCTACTTCCCCATGCTCACCAGGACTGAGAGGATTCTTACAGAAGAGGAACTAGAAAAGAACCACTGGGACTTGTCCCAGAGAAGCTACACATGGGCTGCATCCTGATTCATACTAGAAAAACTGCAGAATGGATCTTGGCACTTCAGGGTAGGATATGCGAAAGTAGGTTGTCAAAGGAAAGGGGCTTTCATGTTCAAACCAGGAAGTGCACCCCACCAACCTACACAGCTCTCTGGACTGCTGGTCAGCTGATAATGGTTGTGTACGATGGTCAAATGGAGGGATACTGGTGGAGGAAGAGAGGGTTGGGGTGGTATGGTTTTCTTGATATTGATGTTGTTGTTTTGGTCGCAGGTTCTGTCTGCTCCTTGTTTTGCAGAGTTCAAGATTTGTGCTGGCTGGAGTCCGAACCTGAACCCCAGTTTGACTTCTGGGTTCACTCCATGTACATGGGAATGCCTTTCGACCTCACCATGACTGGTGGGAGTGGACATCCCCTCTATCAACATTGATAGGCTAGGATGAAGTCTAGCAGGAGGGCGTTATTGTCATGGCTGGATGTTCTATGGGGCTATTGGGGCCTTGAATCCAACCCACATGTACTACAAATCCATCTATCTGATGGGCCAGAACTATATTGTTCCCAAGGGCAAATATATCATACTCTCCATAATTGCCCTCATGCTCATGGGCATGTATTTCTGGTATATTGCAATGGGACTGGCAGAGGTAATCAAACATTTTAACTACTAAACAGTTCATAGTTTTACCATGATGCCTGAGAAAATCCATTATTCTACACTGGTCATCCTTGGAAGGGTCATAGTGACATCTACCAAGGTATTTGTGTCATAATATATTACAGTGTGGGTCTTCACATTGTAAAATATGCTGAAAGCCATCTATTGTGATTTTTAAAGTACCAGCATGAGGGATATAACAACAGGCATGTTAATTTACCTTTTCTTACATTATCTATGCCTCTGTAGGTAATAAGACCCTGTACTCTAAGAGTTATGCCAGGGAGGGTTATGTTAATTTAATAATGTTTCAGTTTCCTAAACTACTAGGATTTGAATGTGATTGGGACAACTTCACTACTGAATGTTAATATTCGTAAGTTATTCCATGTCACTTAATTAGAATGATTTTTCATTTTCCTGTTCTCAGTTAGAATTAGTTATGTTCCATTATAAACCTTGATTACTATTTCTTAGTTACCATCTATATACTAGCCAAACATGTCTACCTTTCTAGAAATTGTATACATTTAAACAAAAAAAATCCTTATGTGTTCAATATTTAAAGAAGTACCAATGAATACCAAGTCCACTCAATATTCTTTTACTTAAAAAGATTTCAGAAAATACAACAATAACTGATCAGCAGTAGCAAGCAAAATATGTATAATTCCTGTTGCAAGGGGCAGCCCCTATTCATTAGAATACAAACTTTTACCAAATAATAAAAAATATAAAAATTAAATTTATGCCAAGCACTTCATTATTTATTCTGTTTATTAACTGACAGAATGCTGACTTTCTCTTACCACTGTTCCAGTACACAGATGTTCAGTTTGAGGCTGTAGGCAAGGCGATGAATGTTTTCTGGTTCCCACTTCATCTGCATCACTTACCTTGACTCAAACAGGGTTTATATTTATATGTTTTGGATGGAAGGGACCTGATGCATCTCATGTTGCATTTCTTGCAGAAGTGTTCCAAATTATGCAGGGTCTGATGGACCTCATGATACATTTCTTATAGACATGTTCCAAATTATACAAGGTCTGATGGACCACGTGACACATTTCTTGTAGACGTGCTATGTATTTATCCTGCTATGTTGCCATTCCAAATTATACAAGGTCTGATGGACCTCGCAATACACTTCTTGTAGACATGCTATGTATTTATCCTGCTATGTTGTCATTCCAAATTATACAAGGTCTGATGGACCTCGTGTTACATTTCTTGTATAAATGAGTAAAGTTAAATTATGCAAGGTGGCAAAAAATGTCTTATTTTAGAAGTGAAATGTCATCTCAGATTCTTACTTTATTGTAAAATTATTTTGTAAACACTAAAACTCTTTTTACTGTACAGGAAGTACCTTGTAGTTTAGCCTGCACGCTGTCAAACAAGAAGCTTTCTTGAAATGTGTTCTTTTTCACTTTCTCAAGTAAAATTTCCCCATTCTGCAGTTAGTTCCAAACAAGATATATATATATAAACTGTTAATATCACAAAAAAGCTGTAATCATTCTTGTTTTAAATGTATCTTTAAACTGTTTACAAGTAAGGCACACTTAATTTATTATTGGCTAAAAAGCAGCTTAAGTCTAAATTATGCCTGCAACTCAAAAATGCTAATGATACAACTGATTTGCTATAGAGGAAGCACCCTGTGGTTTAGCCTGCACTCTGTCAAACAAGAAGCTTTCTTGAAATGTGTTCTTTTTCACTTCCTCAAATAAAATTTCCTCATTCTACAATTAGTTCCAAACAACATACATCTATATAAAACTCTAAACTGTTAATATTGCAAAAAAGCTATGATCATTCTTGTTTTAAATGTATCTTTAAACTGTTTATGAGTAAGGCACACTCAATTTATCATTGGTTAAACAGCAACTTAAGTCTAAATTATGCTTAGCAATAAGGTTTTATTAATTTTTTTCAGAAAAAGCAGAAGCAAAACATTTTTAAATTGTCATTTTTTTAATTCAGAGAAGAAGCTAAAAGCCAAATCTATTTGTTGATTTATCTCTGGGAAATAGTCAGAGGGTTCTTGCTCCATCATGCCCTCTATTTCTAGGAAAGACTGCTTCTCTTGAATAATTGGATCAAGTAGTCCAAATAAGGACTCGAGTGGATTGCAGACTCTGCAATTTCCACTCTTGTCACAAAAATATATTGGAAAATAAAAATCTGGATCTGCTGGTTGATGCAGAGCATAGGATTTGATAATATTAACCATAAGACAAGTCTGTCCATTACATTGGAGTGATAAGCAGTGGTTATATTCAGGTTGTTGTTGGAGCATATGAGCTTTGATGCTGTCACTAAGTTGATATCTGGGATGCAACCGAAAGATGTCAGCACACAGGACACATCAGACATGAGTGCTGGTAAATGGTTGAAGAAACAGAACAGGTGCTGAGATCATCCATTTACATTTCTCAAAATCACGCTCAAAGGTGACGTGATGGTATCTGAGGCAGGTTATTGCCAAAGAAAAATAGTGGTGATACTTCAGCATTCTAAAATGAGAACAAAACAGGTGACAGTAATGATGCAAGAGAGGTTTTGTCTGTGACAACAGCAACACAGCAGGACAACAGCAAAGATTCCCAATACCACCAGAATTTGGTTAACAGGTGAGAGAAGCCAATCCAATAACCTCTGAATCCATTTTTGGGGATTTAACCAACTTAAGGTTCATTCATTAGTTCCTCCAAAAAACAATTGTATTACATGATTAAATTTGTGCTTCCAATTTGGAAATTCCAATTCTGATCATACCAATTCAAGTTTTACCACTTGCTCTTGCAAATGTATCATTGCATTCTGCATGTCATTCATTTTAGCCTTATTTTCATGGATGTCTCCCTTTACTAAGTGTATATCATGTTTAGCTTTGTGTAGTTCATTTTGAAACTGTGTATATGTATGACTTAGTACAAATCTAAGGAAGAACATTGTACTTAGGACAGTTTTGAGTTTAACAAGTGCATGTTGAATTATGTCCTGCTGAGAAACAGTAAATGCATGTGACTGTAGAATGAGTGGGATAGCTAACTGTTCAACAGTGCAGTTATAATACGTTATGCAAAAGTCTGTGATATTCTTCCATATATAACTTAAATTAAGAACAGGAGTGTCAAGATTTCCTTTAGCCCTACTGCTTGTAATGTGTTATTGGGCAGCATGTTGTAGGGGTATTACTCAACAACCACTCAACAGTTCATCATTTCCTCTGGATGAAATTTAACCATCAGCATTTTTCCTTTGCCATCTCCTTCTGGTGTGCTTGTTAGACCACCCAAGTGCAGCCACCTCAGCTCTACCATGGATTACTCTGGCAATGTACACCCAAATTCTGGACCAGCTGGGGTCGCATTGTCAAGTAACAATTATAAGAAAGGAACAATTACACTCACCAACATAAATATCTGCAGTCTACTCAAAAAGATAGACTGCTTGCAAGTCTGGACATTACAACAGAACCCTGACGTACTCACAGTCATTGAGATGTGGCTCACTCCAAAAACACTGGATTCCGCTGTCTCGATACCTGGTTACACACTATTCAGGAATAACAGGATCTCAAAGAGAGGAAGGGGCTGTGTGTTATACATTAAAGACTCAATAAAGGGGTTTGTTCTTCCTTTACCCCACCTTACCAGTACTGCACAAATTCTCCCCATAAAAATTCTGTTGGGGACACACAATGAAGCACTATCCACACTTACTGTATACATCCCTCCTGAAGTGAAATTTCCAGGATTTGAAGAACTCATGGATGTTATCAGATGTCAGTGCCTCGACTCTGAATCTATCATTCTAGGGGACTTCAATATCAATTGGTTGGCACCACTGAATGGCACATATAAGGACACTATAGCTACACTGCATCTTACACAACTCGTTGACTCACCCACCAGAACAAATTACAAAACTGGATCTAGCACACTACTTGACTGGATCCTCACAAACTGCTCGGATCATATCTACAACATGATAGTCCACCCAGACTCATTGAGTGACCACTCTCCAGTAACCTGCAGCTGGACCAACAAATTCAATGCAACCCCCCCCAAATAATCTCTAATCGAAAACTAAAAAGGGGTCACCTGGAGTACCTTAAGAAGCAGATACACAACACTGACTGGAGCCCCCTTGACACAGTAGAGGATATGGACACTGCATTTGAGTATTTCATCAAACAATTCAATGCTGCTTGTGACTGCCATGCCCCAGTGCAGAGGACAAAGATCTGTGGAAGATACAGTCCCTGGATCACACCAGACTTAATAGGCTGCATAAAAAACAGGGACAACTGGTGGCATAGGGCACAGAACTCTGGCAAACAATCAGACTTCCAGGAATATAGAAGACTATGGAATGACTGCACCCGGACCATCCACTCTGTCAAAAATAAACATTTTAGGGAAGCGTTACAAACATCATGGGGGAAACAGCAAGTCTTTTTGGATAACCTAAAAGATGTAACAGGGAAAGTCAAGAAAGAGGCTCCACAAATGCACAACATTGATGGTGCCCCTACCCTTGACTACCTGACTATTGCCAACACATTTAACAAAGCATTTACTTACCTTAACAGTGTACTTCCGGCAACTTTTTTTGAAGAAACCAACCCAAGCTCAAGCCAAAGCCTAGGGCCCACTCAAACTTTCCCCCTTCCTTCTATTTCAAATCTGTCAACTACAACCAAGCAAGAAATTACATTTTACTTGGAAAATCCAGGAAAAGCAGTGACACACTCGACCTCAAAATTATTTCCTTTACACTTGATGAAATTCTAGCTCCCATTACTAAACTGCTGAACTTATCCCTGCAGCTGGCTCAATTCCCCCAAGCTTGGAAGTCATCCCTGGTAACTCCAGTGCACAAGAGTGGCGCACTGCATGCCAATTACAGACCTATTTCTATCCTACCACCACTGTCAAAAGTGCTGGAGCATATAGTCTCAAACCAGCTGGTTGAATACCTTAATATATACAACATTCAGTGTCTGGAACAACATGGATTTCAGAAAGGGCACAGTACCTTCACAGCTGTTCTGGAGTTCACCAGCTGCATGCACAGTTCACTGGACCAGGGTAACCTTGTTGGCATGACCATTATTGATCTAACAAAGGCCTTTGACATGGTCAGTCACTCCTTACTGCTTCAACAACTCACCTCGATAGGCCTCTCTAACCCCACTACTAACTGGTTCAAAAGCTATCTAGCCGATTGTTACCAACAGGTAAAGATTGGAAACATCACATCTGGGCCCCTACCAGTTCATTGTGGGGTCCCCCAAGGGTCAATCCTAGGACCCCTCCTTTTCAGCATCTTTCAAAATAGTCTACCTCAATTGAGTGACCAACAGATACTTCTCTATGCAGATGATGCTGTTATTTTTACTTCTCAACATGACCCTCACACCTTAAACTATCTGCTACAACATGCTTTTAAACAAACTGAACATTGGTTCAGAGCCCACAAGATGGTTCTGAAATATAAAAAGACAAAAGTAATGCTTTTTTGCAGTGCTAGAAGCAAACACAAAGCAGCATCCCTTAACATAACTAACTACGCAGGGATTTCACTTGAGCAAGTGGAGCAATTCAAATACCTGGGGGTTACGCTTGACTGTTCCCGCTTCTATGCAGAACACAATGAGAATGTGGCCAAAACAGCCAACATAAGAACTGGGCTCCTGCACAGGCAAAAGAAATGCCTAACACCTGAAGCACTCCAAACCATAATCCATAGCACAGTTGTCTCCATCATCGACTATGGATTGGTCATATATAACTCAGCCACTCTCACCTCGCTATGTAGGATAGCAGTAGTCCTAAACAAAACCTGCAGACTGCTCACCAATTCCCCCTGACTAACCCACACATGTGACCTTTATGAGCAAGCCATGTGGCTTCAACTTGAAAACAGGATACAATACCAAACCTGCCTCTTAGCTAAAAAATCACCACTCAGATTTCAGTCTCCTGGAGTCACAAGCCTATTAAGCTTATTCACAGGCCCACACCCCAGCAGGAACTCAGACCATCAGGTTCTCACCATCCCTCACTGCAGAACCTTCCAAGGGCAGAGGTCATATGCCTACCGGGTCCCACTTTGGCTCAATAACCTCGGCACTGAACATAAAGCCACGCAGTGATTGGGGCTTTTCAAGACCAAGCTAAGACAACACCTACTGAAGAAAAGCTCCTGTGACTGTACTTTCTAATTACTCCACACACACACCCACTTCTGACCCTGGTCTTATTCACCTTTCAATTATTACCATCTCCTCGTTACTCCTACTTTGTCCTTCTACCCTGAATTGTCCCCATTTTTGCCCTGCAATACCCTGCACTCTCCTCTCCCACCTCCCAATAAATAGTCATCATGCCCCCCCACTCAGTGCCCCCTACTTTCCTTTCTGGATAGCTGCTTACTGTCTTTTACCTGACAATGTCACCTTGGCTGCTACTGTTACCTGAATTATCCTAGTGTTAAAACCATCTCTGTTTCCTATTTACAACGGATTTTTGTCTATGTTTACTCACCTAGCTAGATACTCCTAAACCCACAATGTATGTATACCCACCCTTTACGAAGTGGAACGTTTGTAAAAGAGCGGTCTCCCACTCAAAGGTATTGTAATCCAAGATTGAATAAATAAAAAAAAATAATATGTAGAGTCAAAACTTACAAAAGGCCAACACCATTTAAACAGTGAAGTGTTATTATAATGCTCTACACAAATAGCAGGATGTGTTAATAAGAATAGCTGCGACTGCAATACTATATGGGGAACTATGTGCAGAGTTCCTATATAAACAAACTGAATGACTTAACTTTGTTACTTGAATGTGATACAGGGTCAAAGCAGAATTCTGTTTTGCATGCTTGTTCAAAATTGGGACAATCTCCTCATAGGTGGGCATTTAAATGCATATCTGTTACTTATTTAATATCTTCTGCCATGTTCAACTGATTTACCAGCTGGATATGTTGATTGTGAAGATGAGTTATTAAATTTTGTACATTTTTTTCCAGATGCTTCAAGGCTTGCTGATATTCCCAATTAGTGTTGGCAATGTGTTGATAAGCAATGGTCAAAGTTTGTTTATGATGCTATAATTGAGGCTGATGTAATTTGTAACAGTTTTTGATTTTATAGCCTGATTCATATTCATAGATATTAGCATGGCATGGTGGAGTACTGTCTTTACCACAAAGGAAATTACTAGTGAGGCGCAGGGACTTTCTTTCTGGAAGGATGCCAGGTCTTCCCACATTTTTGAATGTCCTTTAGTTCATTATACCTCTTCACGGCAGGCATCTGTATATTGATCATTGTTGTAGGGCAGTCAGTATTGTTACAGTATTGTTACAGTTCATTGTGGTGCATGTTGCAGGCTGTGAAGGTCTTTTGGTTTCTTCATTAAAGTGGCGCTGCTGGCAGGATGCAACTTTTCTGCAAGATATGTATTTCAGCTATGGTATGTCTGAATATATTTTGTGCAATGGAAGGGTTGGTAATCCAGCATAATCAACTATGCAGTATGTTTCATTTTGAAAGTCAGTGTGACATGTTGTAGTATTGACATATTGGTCAGAAATACTTCCATGGAGCTCTTTACACTAACAGTGTTGTCCCACTGCAGCCTCACCTCCTGAATTTGGCAGTAGAGTTGTTGCTGAATTTTTGCAGAGGGAGATAATTTGCTGGTCAAGATAATACATAGGTATTATCACATTTGGCACTGGTTGGTATTTGTGCATGAGTCTATAATATTCCCCTCCTTTCTTGACTATATGTCCCACATCTCCTATTCCAAGTTCCTAGGAATAATAAAGATAGTTCTCTGGAGAATATTGGTGCTTTAAGGGGTCTTCTGACACATTCTTGTGGTCTGAGCAAAGTAATGGATTCCAGAATAGTCTCTATGCCAATCAGAAGTGTCATTTTTGGCAGATGAACACCAGTGGGCCGTGAAATTGATGAAGACTATATTTTGATCAATATTCTGTTCTGAACATGAACTGCAGTGTACCTTCACCTTTTTCCAAAATGCTTGCAGTTTCTTAAGTAGAGGCAAGTGCTACCATGGGGAAAATAATCTATATATGTTCTGATGTCCAAGCTGAGATTATACAGGTATAGGCATGGTTCAACTGCCAGTGATATGCACCTAAGTAATTGTCTGTGTGCATTAGTGAGATTCTGCTTTGAATTACCTGTTAGTTTTGTCTGAGACATTTGTATAAGGGGGTTTGATATAAATGTTAATAATGTTCTATTTCTAAAATTAACTTGGTATGCTGCCTTAGGTAATGAGTGAATTTGATCAGGCCTATGAGACTATGGTGATGGTAAGAAGTCTTGGGATGACAAGACTTCAGCTTTATCATTACGTGACAAATAAAAGACATAAATCAGGAAAGTTAGCACAGCAATAAAAAGGGTGGCAGTGAGTGCCCTTTGCAACAGTTCTCATGCTGAGCAATGTAATGGCTTATTCTTAAGCTTACGTGATGCTGCATGAGCCTTCACAAGCTCATCTGGCAAGGTGTAAGGGACATGTGTTTTCTTCATGAATGATTTAGTTGTGGACTTGTACCCACTGCGTCATACCATGCTGCAATGTTGTAAATATAATGAAACAATAGTACTGTAAATTTGAATATGTATAACAATAGCACAAAGGCTATTGTTGACAGGAGCCCACAGAGATTCCAGCCAAAAGGTTGCCTCCAATTAGGCGCTAATGTCCGTTGAGGAATTCTGCCTGTTTTGTAATAGATTTTGGACCTTTTAAGTATTTAGGCGCAACACCTTAAAACCATAAAATTATAAGCAAATACCATTTAAAGTGTGCTTAAAAAAGAGAGGGGGAGAAAACAGGAGAAGAGAAAGAGGAAACAAAATAGTAAAATGTACTGTTATGTATCATAAACTATGCAGTTTAGGCTATATATATATATATATATATATATATATATGTGTATATATATATATATATATATATATATATATATAATAGTGGCACGATAGTGCCACTATAGTTAGGGTTGAGGAGACATTTACATGTTAAACCCAAAATTTAGCACCTTAATAACTTTGCAACCATTTGACGGATTTGCCTGAAATTTGGCATACTTAATCAAGACCCATACACATTGGGATCTGTCAAGTTTCACAGTGGTTGCATATATGGCTGTGGAGTTATTAAGCATGATCTGCGCACATTTACACTTTTCTGGAATTTTACTATCATCTCTACAGGTCGCACGGTTTGCACGACCAGTCCGAAATATGAAACGGTTCAAAAGTTATTCAAAAAACAAGTTCCCATTATAAGTCAATGGAAAAAGTTAACAAAAAGCTCAACAGTGTCGCAAATGCAGTTTTTACTTTCGCAAATGGCCCTTTTACTGTTGCAAATCCACCACTGTGTTTTCAGTTAGCGATCAGAAAAATGCTTGGCATTTAAAATTGGGACCCTCTAGCAACCTAATTCTTTTTGTATTCACCTAGTCGGACCCCAAGGATGCTAGCCATGTCTTTATTTTGGGGTAAAATACCCCAGAAATATGTTTTTCAAATTTCTGAAAAAAGTACTTTCGCAAAGTACTGTCGCACTTGCAAAACTGTTGAATGAATTTGCAAAAGCTTTTGCAAACTTCAACAGTACTTTTCTATGCTGTAGGAAAATGACAGCAATACTTTGGAACCCTGCTGAAAAGAACAGTTTGGTGTTTTGGCCTGACATTTGGAGGGAACGCAACTGACATCTCACAGATGTGCTTTTCAGAGTTTTGTTAAAAAAATATTACATGGTGGCAAAGTTACAGCACTCCAAAGTTGATGCTTTTTCCCATAGGATAACATTATGGCATCCGACGCATTACCAGAATCCTTTGGTGCCCTGCGGCAAAATAACGGTTTGGTCTTTCAGGATGAAATTTGGAGGGAACATAGCCAACATCTCACAAATGTGCCTTTTGTGGTTTGGTGAAAAAATATTACAGGGAGCCAATGTTATGGCACTCTGAACTTCTCTTTTTTTCCCATAGAATAACATTACGGTGTTCGCAGCGCCTTTCAGGGCCCGTATCTCGGAAATGGTGGGAGACACGGACTTTTCATCAGGAAAACACTTAGCCCCCTACCAGGGGCTAAGTACAAAACTAGCCAGGAAAGTCATCAATCATATGACTTTTAAATTTTTTTTCTACGTCGTACGGTTCCTGTGATATAAGCAATTTAGTATTCCAACTCCTCATTTTCTGCTCCGAGAACCATTATTATGCATACATTCTTTGTACTCACTGTCTTTCTTTATGCAGCTTTTGTGGAAAACCAGCCTGTGTGCTTACATTACTATTGCCATTACTGTTTTCAATTGCAGTTCCGTTCCTGTTTCACTTACCGTTCACGTCTACGCCACCATGTGCGTTACCCTTTGCGTTTTCATTTGCTCTTGCTTTTGCATTGTTTTTAACATTTCTGTCTACACTACTGTTTCTCTTTCTGTTTTGCATTGCATCACCATGCGCATTACTATTTGAATTTGCGGGCACAGTGTTACTATGTCGGGCCCCGTGCTCCCGCCACTATTTCTCGTTATCATTCTCAAAAAGAAGGGAAATTAAAGGCAAAAAACTCTGTTTAATACATTAGTTAGGGTTGTTCCACACCGACAAAATTGAGGAAATTCGGTGTTAGGGTTGAAAGCCCCCCTTGGCCCCCCTGCCCACACCCCCAAATGGCATCGGGGTGCACATTAGGGTTGTCGGTTCTAACTCTCACCCCATTCTCCTACACCTCTACCTCTTTACACATGTGATGGGGTGAGAGTTATGGCTGACAACTGTAATGCGCACCCGGATGCTGGTTTGGGGTGTGGACGAGGGGGCCAAGGGGGGCTTTCAACCCTAACGCAATTTCTTACTTTTATCCGTGTGGAAAAACCCTAACTAATCCATTAAATGGAGTTTTTGCTTCTAATTATATATATATATATATATATATATTAGAGGCAAAAACTCCATTTAATGCATTAGTTAGGGTTGTTCCATAGCGACAAAGTGAGGAAATTGCTGTTAGAGGAGTTGAAAACCCTAACTCCGAATTCACCCCCCCTAGCACCACACACACAGACACACACACACATGCAAGTATGGGGGAGGAGCAAGTCAACACAACCAATGACAGACATCCAGCAGCAGGTGACAGAAATAACAAACAATTGTCTAAATGTACTACGAGACATCCCCACCCACCTGACCAGGTACTGCATGCTCAATGGAGATCAACAGCAAAACTGAGGCCATGTACACCAAACGTACACATCCCTGATTGCAGCTGCACTTAACGTACCACACTTAGTAGTTGCAGGGCCTTACCTACCGATGCCCCACACCAGACGACACCACATGTGATGGGCCACCTGAGCAATAGAGTTGAGCAAAACCAAGGAATTGTACAGGTATAATATCTCTGATTATAACAAGGGTTTGAGAAATGCAGCTTTCTAATTGACTGTAAACATTGTAACAGCCTTATGTTTAGTTTTTATTAACATACATGTAGAGCCTAACCATATGATGAACATGCTTTAATGTTGTTTAAAAAAACAGTTTTATTATGATAGCAATAAGCCACGCCCAGGTATTATGTTAATGGTCAGTTTATCACTGTCTAGCGACATGTGGCACTCGGCTATGCCTCATTCAACATTAAACCCCTACATGGTGATTAACAGACCATTTAACATAACCGTTGGTCATGCCTTATTGCTTAATTGTCTTTATGACTAGATACTATCCCTCTGCTAGGCACTGCAGGAGTTTTGCAACACAGTGTCACACCCATTTACACCATACTCTGTCTACTTACTGGAGAATGGCTGTGAATATGAACTCATGAAGATGAACAGTGTAACTTGATCATTACAGTCATCGAAACCTTAGTGTGATTATAACTGACAGAGTCAGTGATAGAGAATAACCCTTGCCGTCCTAGTACACTTATCCCATTGTGAGTTAAATCAATACTAAAAGACATTCTGTTTATATCTACACTATACCTACTTGATTGCTGTTGTACCACAATTGACATAGTTATCACTTTGATAGCATCAGTGACAGAAGTGTGGCAAACCCAAACACTACGTATACAGCCTGAGTATGAAACAACTGTTAAAAAAATTACGCTGTGTCCATAAGTAGCATAGATCACTCATTGCAACAATAATAAATGTATCACTATTTGAATAAGTTAGTCATCACAGATGCAATGAGATTGTCTTTATCAGGTACTACATACTGAGTAAGTGCCTACAGGAAAATCTATCCTATAGACATCTCCGATACAAGTACGTCATTGTTGGCTCAGTAGTCCTATGATATTTAGAAGTTGCTTGGCCTGATCCATGCAATTACACTGTTTCTTACACAAAGAATACTTACTGCATCTTTAGTATTGAAACACACTGAAAGTCTTTGTATGTACATTAGCAGTACAGCTTCATCAGTAAGAATGCATCTGATATTGGCAGTACGAAATTCACAGCATTGAACAGGCAATGCTTTTCCATACGTTTACATCAGCCTCTCTATCTTCAGTAAACAGTTGCAGTAAATGTACTACTATGAAAATCACATACTAAATGTAACACTACTTTTATCTTGAGCATGCTAGTGTCTTGTAGTTAATTTATGTACTTCTCTTAATTAATGTATACTCACTAGTGTTAAAACCTTTCTGCAACTGTGATCATGTACCTTTAGCATTTATATTGACTAACGGCACAGTACCAGTTGTGGTGTGGTGTGGGGCATCGTTAGGTAAGGCCATGCAACTACTAAGTGTGGTACGTTGTGTGCAGCTGCAATCAGGGATGTGTACATTTGGTGTACATGGCCTCAGTTTTGCTGTTGATCTCCACTGAGCATGCAGTACCTGGTCAGGTGGGTGGAGATGTCTCATAGTACATTTAGACAATTGTTTATTTCTGTCACCTGCTGCTGGATGTCTGTCATTGGTAGTGTTGACTTGGTCCTCCCCCATACTTGCATGTTTGTGCATGTGTCTGTGTGTGTGTGTGGTGCTGGGGGGGGTGAATTCGGAGTTAGGGTTTTCAACCCTAACAGCAAATTTCCTCACTTTTGTCGCTGTGGAACAACCCTAACTAATGCATTAAATGGATTTTTTTGCCTCTAATTTCCCTTCTTTTTGAGAATGATAATGAGAAATAGTGAATGTAATGCAGCGGTGGGAGCGCAGGGCCGCCTACATGATGTCTTGTGGCATAGTAACAGGAACAGCAATGCAAACAGAAGCACTAACAGTGGTGCACATGGTAACATGAGCGCAAATGACAACAGAAAGGGCAATGCACACGGTGGCATAGACGGGAACAGTCTGCCACATGATGTGTTGTCACATAGTAACATGGTGCCTGCAAACGGAAATGTCAATGGGCATGGTGATGCAAAGTGAAACAGAAAGAGAAACTGTACTGTAGACACAAATGGCAAAAAAAACCAGAAACACAAGCGCAAATGAAAATGCAAAGGATAATGCACATGGTGGCGCAGACGTCAACGGTAAGTGAAACGGGTACGGAACCACAAGTGTAAAGGGCAACAGTAACAGTAATGTAAGCTGGTTTTCCCCAAAACCTGCATAGAGAAAGACAGTGAGTACAAATAATGTATGCATAATAATGAGTATCGGAGCAGAAAATGAGAACTTGGAATACTAAATAGGTTATATCTCAGGAACGTACGACGTAGAAAAAAAATTTAAAAGTCGTATGATTTACAATTGTCCTGACTAATTTTGTACTTAGCCCTGATTGGGGGGGGCTAAGCATTTTTCCAATGAAAAGTCCGTATTTTGCACCGTTTCCGAGATACGGGCCCTGAAAGGCGCGGTGAATGCCATAATGTTATCCTATGGGAAAAAAAGAGAAGTTCGGAGTACCATAACTTTGCCTCCTTGTAATATTTTTTCATCAAACCACTGAAAGACACATCTGTGGGCTGTTGGCTGTGTTCCCTTCAAATTTCAGGAAAAAAGACTAAATCGTTATTTTGCAGCAGGGTGTCAAAGGATTCCTGTAATGCGTTGGACGCCGTAATGTTATCCTATGGGAAAACCAGTCAATTTTGGAGTGCCGTAACTTTGCCGCTGTGTAATATTTTTTCAATACAACACTGAAAGGCACATCTGTGAGATGTCATCTGCGTTTCCTCCAAATTTCAGCCCAAAACTCCCAACTGTTCTTTTGCAGTGGAGTGCAAAAGAATTACTGTTATTTTGGGCATAGTGTCGCTGAGTAGTGTCGCAATTTGAGAAAGTGTCGCTAAAAAATTTGCAACACTTTCATGAGTGCGACACTACTTTGTGAAAGTACTTTTTCCAGAAATTTGAAAAACATATTTCTGGGGTGTTTTACCCCAAAATAAAGACATGGCTAGCATCCTCAGGGCCCGACTAGGTGAATACAAAAAGAATTAGGTTGCTAGAGGGTCTCAATTTTAAATGCCAAGCATTTTTCTGATCACTAACTGAAAACAAGATGGCAGATTTGCGACAGTAACAGGGCCATTTGCGACAGTAAAAAGTGCATTTGTGACACTGTCGAACTTTTTGTTATCTTTTCCCATTGACTTATAATGGGAAATTGTTTTTTGAATAACCGTTTAATATTTTTTCATGAAATCTTCAAAAGGCACATTGGGGACCCCGGCCACACATTCCCTGAAGATTTCGGGCCGGTCAGCATAAACCGTATGACCTGTAGGCGTGACGTAGAATTCAGAAAAGCGTAATGCGCAACGAGATCACGCTTAATAACTCCGAGCTGTATATCCAACCAGTATAAAACTTGGCAGATCCCAAGGCCTATGGTTCTTGATCATGTATTCCAAATTTCAGGCAAATCCATCAAACAGTTGCAAAGTTATTAAGGTGCAAAGATTTGAGGGTTTAACATAGAAATGGCTCCTCAACCCTAACTATGGTAGCACTACGGTGCTACCATAATATAATCGATATTAGGGTTGAAACCCCTTTAACGCCTCCAGCCCACCCCTCAACTGGAATGAGTGCGCATTGGGTCATCGGCCCTAAGTGTCACCCCATCACATGTGGAAAGAAGCTGAGGAATAGGAGAATGGGGTGACAGTTAGGACCGATGACCCCAATGACACCCTGATTCCAGTTGGGGGTGGGCTGGAGAAATGCAAAGAATTTCAACCTAACATCGAAATTCACTTTGTCTCTGATGGAACAACCTAACTGATGCATTAAACAGAGTTTTTGCCTCCTAATTTGTCTTCTTTTCAGAATGATAATGAGAATAGTGAATGTAATGCAGCGAAGGAACAAGGGGTGATGTCTTGTCACATTGTAACATTGTGACTAAGCACAAATTATAATGCGTATGATGACGCGAAGCCCAAACAGAAAGAGGAACAGTACTGTAGACATAAATGTTAAAACAATGGAAGCATGACACATAGAAAGCATAAAGGGTAACACACATGGTGGCGTGAACGTGAATGGTAAGTGAAGCGATATACGGAACCACAAGCAGAAAGCGGTAATGGTAAGAGTAATGTAAGCGCACAGGCTGGTTTTCCCCAAAAGCTGTATAGAGAAAGACAGTGAGTAGAAAGAATGCATGCAAAATAATGACTCTCGGAATACAAAAATCAGTAGTTGTAATAGTAAATTACTTATATCTCAGTAACCGTACGACATAGAAAAAAAATGTAAAAGTCATATGTATTATCACTTTCCTGGCTAGTTATATACGTGGGGGCTAAAACTTTTTGACATAAACTCCGTATCTCACACAGTTTTCGAGATACAGGCCCTCAAAGGCGCGGCAAACGCCGTAATGTTATCCTATGGGAAAAAAAAACAGAAGTTCGGACTGCCATAACTTTTCAACAGTTTAATATTTGTTAACGAAATCTTTGAAAGGTACTTTGGGAGCCACAGCTGCACGTTCCCTGAAGATTTCGGGCCAGTCGCGCAAACCGTGCGACCTGTAGGCGTGACCGTAGAATTCCAGAAAAAAGCGTAAGCGTGCGCGCCAGATCATGTTAATAACCGCAGCTCTGACCATCCGACTGGTACAGAACTTGGAAGATCCCAAGGCCTATGATTCGTGATCATGTATTCCAAATTTCAGCCAAATCAAATCAAACAGTTGCAAAGTTATTAAGGTGCAAAATTTTGGGTTTAACATGTAAATGGCTCCTCAACCTAACTATAGGTAGCACTACCGTGCTACCATAATATCTATATTACAGTATATATATATATATATATATATATATAACTATATAGGCTTTAATACAGTACTGGAGACACTCCATACCTATAGTTTGACGCCTTGTAACTTTTTAAAAGTAAAAAATTTTTCTTTCATGTCTATTCTGTAGCTGTCTAATAAAATATTTGGTATAAATAACTTCATTGTTTTTGGTCTGTGTATATTCTTTTAGTGGATCTTCAAGTACCTTCTGTCCACCTCCTAAACAGGGCTTAATTTTGTGACATAAAATGTTAGAGTAACAAGAGCTTTTAATATTGTATCCACACAGAGCCCCTACATCAGCAGCTATAGTGCCTTTACCTCTTAAGCATTCTAAATATGCTCTCTGACAAACTTGTTTTATTTTGACCAATTTATATATTTCATTTATTAGCATTTATATTGCCCCCTTATGTTTCCTACATGTGGTGTCCCATTTTGTACTGCTTTAATACAGTGATTTCTCATGTTTGAAGAACAATGGAAGGTTAATGCAGACCCTTGTAAGGATACATGACCTAGTATCCCAGATGTATCACCCCTTAGTTCATTTATATTATTTTTCTATTGTGCAAACTCCTTCATTTGTTTTCCTCTGTCTCCTTTGAGTCCTAAATTTGTGAACGTAAGGTTGCTGTTCTGCCAGCAGTCCCGATATCCCCGAAACGGAAGTGCACATGAGCACCCGATTCGGTCACTGTCTGAGGGTATAAATTTGTTGGACTGTAGGTTTAGAGCCCTTGTTCATTACCTGTGCCACTTTAAAGCTGTGTCTTCCTCAAGAGTCGCCATGTAGCAAACAGAGATCAGGATGAGCCAGCAATTGCACACCTGACTGAAAGCCAACCTGCTATTCCAAGGAGCGCCCATCGTCGGAATACTTTAAACATTCAGGTACAGTGCTGCAATGTGCAAATATGTGTAGAAAGGTGGATAGTGCTTTTAGTTTTGGGAAATTACTAAGCTACACAGAATGTGTTGGGGGAGATGTTGCTGGGAAAAAGTGCAGCAAGATTAAGCAAAAGGAGAAACAACTACTTTCCCTAAAGGGTATCTTACAATTAAAATGTGGCTAGGAAGGCATGACCTACAGAATCATGAGGTGGTAAGGTTGTAGCTGTAGGTGCTTGAGTAAAGAAATATGGACACAGGTGGAGCTCTAAGCGAAAGAGGAAGTTAACAGCCACCAGTGGACCACCGCTGCAACTTGTTGATGTTAGCAGGGCTGGAGCTCCACTGCTCGACAGCTACATTGAGGTGAGAGTACAGCAGGTGGCTTCTCTCTCCCCTTCTCTCGCTTAGTCCGAATGGCCACCACCTCCCTCCCTCACTCGGGCTGTAGGTCAGAGCATCAGAACCACCTCCCTCAGGGGTCTCCCCTCCCTCACCCCTCCTTCCCTTGAGTCCTGCGGGGACTGTGGAAAAACAGGGCACCTGTCCGCATCCCCAAGTTTGTCTCTACTCCTCCCCTCACCAGGGTGTCCTCTTAGTGAGGGGCAGGAAGGCACTGCTGAGCCGGGAACTGGTGTCCATTGGACTACTACTCACTCCACCAGAGGCAGAATATGTGCATTTGGGGCCATCGGAAGGGGTATTTAATGAGTGTGGGTGGCTGAGGAGGCGGGGAGCAAACCAAGGCACTAGTGACCCGTAACATGGAGGGTACAAGACTTGGCGATTTGTTACGGGGCCATGTGGCAGTTATTGACCCTGGCCAGTCGAGGAGGGAAGAACCTCTCCGGCACGCAGGGCAGTGCGCTTGGAGAGTCAGGCATTGCAGCGTTGCCAGGTGGGGGTTCTGAGCAGTCGGCCCTCCATCCTCCTCAATGAGGTCACCCCTGCCTCCAACCTGCAGCTGGCCCCTCAAATCCATCCTCCTGATATCCTCCTGATGTTTGCACGTGATGGGCTGATTATCATTGGGCCCTTCTCTGTAAAATGACTAGATGGGCTGGTTTGCGATGTCTCTACGCTGCACCCCACTATAAAGCCGAGATTGCATGTATCCCTTATGTTTAACAAACCAAAGTGGTTGTGGTGAAGTGGTTCGTGGGCTTCTATCTCAGCTCACCAGCAGAGTGCTAGTCTTGACAGCGAAACAGTAAAACTACATTCTGGGAAAATGGCCAGGAGCTTTTCCTGCCTTGTTAGCCTGAAAGAAGTTTTACAAATCTGTGACCATTTCTTGTAGTACGGTTTGATGTCTGTGTGTGTTTAAAGCATTTTAAACTTAGTATTTAGTGCTTATGGTGCACTTACTTGTCTGTCATGTAATTGTTTTGCAATATTTGGTTAACTTGAATGCAGGTAGGGTTCTTGTAAACATTTAGGCAGTACAGAATGGCCACTTTATCTGCTAGGAGTGGAGCTCATATGCACGGAAATTCTGGGTAGAATGTCCAGTTGAGGGCATTAGAGAGTAGACAAAACATTTTGTTCACTTTGTGCTGGAGAAGAGGTGGTTAGAAACATCCTGACAAGCCCAGTGATAAGAATAAGGAAAGAGTGTCGGCAGATGCAGACATGTCTGTCCATCTAGTCTGCCCAAGGTGGCTACTCCCATTATATTTTTTCCTGAGTTGCCCATATTGCTCTGTACCAAGGGAGTTTGAATTCATTTACTGTCTTTGATGCCACCACCACTTCTAGGTAGCAGTGATCACTAAAGCAAGGGCCAACAATAATAAAATCTAATTTACCAGCCCACCTGGACTGACCTGTCATCCTGAATGCCCCACCCCTCAAGTTTCTGAGTTAAGTGCCTGGATGTTTGGGCAGAAACAAAGTGGCAGCTGACTAAAGAGTTAAGTTCCTATATAAAGGTTCAGATGACAATATAGTTAATATTATCATCCTTGCTGACAGCCAGCAGATTGCTTGCATGTCTATGGAGGTCTTGGCATTCAGAGAGATAGATGTACCTTGAACTGAACTACAGGTAATACAGAAATGCATTTGAGCTATTTTCCTAAAGGTATTTACTTTCTTTTGTTCACCTGCTCAAGCTTGTTAAGCAAAGAGATGTAAATAAGGTTTTACTGCAGGGCCAGCTCTGGCCGTAACTGGTTTATAATTACCTTCAATGCTAGTGTTTTTCTCATTTTGCCAGGCTTTCCTGCAACATTTGGGCAAGTCAGTTGTTTACCTTGATATTCAGAACAGGAAACTAACATGGCTGGTTACTTTATTCTGAGCGTAAACTTGGGCAGTCTCACAGCTTTAAATACTAAATTTACATCTCTTTTCCCAGATGCCTGCATAGTTCCTATCAGTTTGCCTGTAAGCACCTTTGTATTGCAAAGTTTGATTTTTTAATGCATTCACAGCACATTCTGGTACTTTTGAAGTTATTGTTTGAGTGTACCATGTGTGCTGAAAATGAGAACTCCCATGCATTTTCTGGAGAAAAGAGATGTAAAATAAGGTTTTGCTGAGGGGCCAGCTCTGACCTGTAACTGGTTCCATGATACCTTGATGCTAGTCTTTTTCTCACATTTTGTAGGCTTTTTCTGTAACATTTGGGCAGTCTGATTGTTTCATGATGTTCAGAACAGGGAAACTAAAATAGCTGGTTTCTTTGTTCTGAGCGTAAACAGGCAAATCTCACAGCTGAAATGCTAAGATTTACATCTCTTTTCCCCAGATGACCTGCATAGTCCCTACTAGTTTGCCTAAGCAATAACTTTGTATTTTGAAAAGTTTGTTTTTCTTAATTTCAGAACAAAAAGGATGATTAAGCTAAGTAATGTGGTGTTGTGTGCCCATGTGCACACATAAGTCACCAACATAGCTTTCTGTTTGGGAGTGGGCGGGCAGTATGCCTGAGGTTCAAGCAAGCTGTGCCATGAGCTCGAAATGACATCAGCAGACCAAACATGGGTTTGAGTCTCACAACCTCCATATATGCATACTGTGTGACTGTAGAGCAAGTCCTTAACTGCCTAGCGATGCCTAGATCACCCCTGAAACCAGTCCACATGTGCCTATTGGGCCTTACCCTGTACCAAATAAATAAATAAATTATAAAATAATTGTTTGGAACCTGATCCAAGAATATCTTTTTATGCATGTAAGCAAATTGTGGCAGACCATTAAAAATGTATCACTGTCACTAACACCCCCAAACACATTTCATGACACCTCTCAGCTGTTATGAATTCTGCATAGTGCTTTGATGTTCACATTCAAATTTACCCATGCTCATCACATGTTAACCGATGTTCCTCATAATGTTAGAGCTATTTCTGGACACACAAACTATAAATCATTGAACCAAGGTTCATAAAAATATTCCTAATCACTAGTTGGGGCTCACTATCTGTAGATATAATATTCTTTAAAATAAGACTGTGCTACACATTCTGGCCCTGTGCTGTGATTTTAGAAGGCCAGTGCTATGATTTTTAATGCTGAGAGCTTGAGAGATATGTTTTCGTATGTAATTTGAAGAGTCATACAAACTCACCCAACCTTTGAATCAAATTCCATTTATTTATTATTTGGTAACTGGATAAAGCCACTAGGCACGCAACTGCCTGTTTTCATGTGTGACCTGGGAGCATTGGGATGGTTAAGTGGCTTGCTCACAGACTCCAAAGCAATGCAAGAAGTGGAAGCTATGGGAATAAAACACAAGTCTGCATGGATGTAGTAAGCACTATTCAAAACTCATTACTCTAAATTCTATACAATATTTCCAGCCCCATTCAGACTGAAAGTATTTCTTGACAGAAACTAGGTGTGCTATTCAAAAGCATGCTTTGCAGTTAATTGTCCATTTAGCTAAATGATACAAGTCACACTTTTCTCACACCTATTGTTTTCAGGCTCAGGGCAGAAAAAATGTTTCTGATAGTCTACCAATACAGTTCAAGGACTTAAAGCAGCAGTAAGTCTTAACAATAATTTAAATAATTTGTTGAGCAGTTAGGAGAAGCCAAAACATCAAGGTACAGGACTTTGTTTTTGCTTTATTTCACTCTTAAGGCAAGAAAAATTATTTTTAGGTTCTTAAAAGTTGATGATCTTTTGCCATGTCAGCAATCATGGATGTAAGCAAATCAGGGTGATGTGCTGCTAGTTCGCAGAAAGATGTGCAGGCAACACTGTGACATATTTGCATTTTAAATGGGAGTACAAGGAAGTTAAGTGACTTGCTCATGGTCACACAAAATGCAAGCATGGGCTGATAGGATTCAAACCAAGGTGTCCAGGTTAAAAACATAGAAACTGATGGCAGATAAGGACCACCAGGCCCATCCAGTCTGCCTGTGTACCCTATACTTAATTAGCTGCCACTGACCCTTTTGGTCTACTGCTGCTGCCTCTCCTTCCCCACTCTTGGGATCCCTCATAGCCATCCCATGCCTTGTTATATCCCCCAATTGTGTTTTCCCCAGCACACCTGGGTCAGGTCATTCTAACATCCACCACCCTTTCCATGAAAAAGTACCTTCATATTCCTCAGTCTACCCTTCCATCTCTCATGTCATCATCCCTCCTGATTTTTGAACAACTTCAGTTCTGAAAGATGTTGCTCTCCTGCACCTTTATTATTTATCTTGAGGTACTTGAAGGTCTCTGTCTTGTCTCCCCCTGTCCTTCCTCTCCTCCAGGTGTACATACTGAGTTTGTGTAGTCTCTCCTCATATGACATGTCCCATTTTGTTGCCCATCTCTGGACTGTATCCACCCTGTCTATGTCCTTCCTGAGATGAGGCCTCCAGAACTGGATGCAGCACTTCAGATAAGGTTTCAGTAATAACCTGTATAGTGTCATTATGCCTTCCTTTTTTTCTGTTTCTGTTTGTGATACATTTCCCTATGTAGTCCATAATCCCACTGTCTCTCACCACTGCCTTAGCTCATTGATTGGCCAACTTTAGTTCATCAGATATGATGACCCAAGATCTCTTTCCTGTTTTGTGTCTGCTAATATCTACCACTTCATCATGTAGTCCTCCCCAGGGTTCCTGCACCCCGAGTGCATTTGAACATACAAAATCTGTGAGCAGATAAAGGCCTAGTAGTCCATCAAGTCTGCTCAAATGTATAGCCTAGCACCCAATTCTACCTTCCCCCCACTCCCCCCTCCTTGACCCTCCCTCCCTCCTGCCTGTCCCAGGCCCTTTGAAGCAGCCCACTCTTCTACGGATGCCACTTCTGCTGTAAATACATTCCACCAGCTACCACCAACTCTCTGTAAAGGTCTCCTCATCTCTCTGAACGACCTTCTCCTCCAGTCT
Source organism: Neoceratodus forsteri (assembly GCA_016271365.2). Taxonomy (NCBI): domain Eukaryota; kingdom Metazoa; phylum Chordata; order Ceratodontiformes; family Ceratodontidae; genus Neoceratodus; species Neoceratodus forsteri. The sequence goes on from CM057453.1 coordinate 1,039,412,167, forward strand.
CATAGCATGGCCTATAGAGTCTCTCCCCTCCTCTACTTTAAACAGCCCCTCCATACCTCTATTGTTTATTCCTTTCATGTACTTGAGGTTACAATCATATCCTCCCGTCCTCCTCTCTCTCTGGTGAGTATATGTTCAGCTCCTCACCCTACTCACCTGGTAAGTCCCCAGCCATTGGATCATCTTTGTCACCCTGCACCACCTCAGTAATTTAATGTCCCTCTTCATATACTGATGCCAGTACTGCAAGCAGTATTCTGGGTGCAATCTAAACAGTGATCTATACAATGGCAGAATCATCTCACCCCTCCTAGAGGATATACCCCTAACAATTCAACCCAACATTTTGTTGGCCTTTGCAGCTGCCTTCCTACATTGTGCATAATTGTTCATTGATCCTGTAATGAGTACCCTCAGATCCTTTTTCTCTGTCTCTGCTAGCTGCACTCCCCCCAACCTGGTAACTCCTTGGATTTTTCACCCCAAAATGCAGCACCTTGCACTTTTTAGAATTGAACCCCAGTTGACAGGTGTCTGGCCAAGTTTTCAGCATTTTCAGGTCATCCTGCAATCCCTGCTATCCCACTAGGTCATCCACCACTGCTCCCATCTTGGTGTTGTCAGGAAACAGGCAGATCTTGCTCTTGATGCCCAATGATATATCTGCAATGAATATCCCAAACAACACAGGTCCCATTACAGAGCCATTGCAGAACACCACTCATCACTGCCATTAGGGATAAGAGCTTCCCACCCACCACCACCCTCTGTTGACTTTCCTGAAGCCAGTTCACTACCCATCTTACCAGCCTTGCACCCACCCCTGTGCCTTTTAATCTTTCTCCCAGCCTCCCATGCGGCATTGAGTTGAATGCCTTGCTGATGTCTAGGTACAGGACATCCACCACATGGCCCCATCCAATTGTCTATTTTCCCAGTCATAGTTCTCCACCAGGTTAGTTTGTCAGGATCTGCCATTTACGAAGCCATGCTGTCTGCTGTCCTGTAGCCCTTTGGCATCCAGGAAGGATACAAGCTTCTCCTTCAGGATAGTCTCCATCAGTTTGCCCATGATGGATGTGAGGCTCACTAGTCTGCAGTTCCCCAATTCATCCTTGGGGCCACTCTTGTGGAGGTGCAACATGTGAGCCATCCTCCAGTCCTGAGGTACACACTCTGAGTTAAGTGAAGCATTGAATCGGTCAGCCAAAGGTCCCACCAGGACCTCAGATAGCTCCTTTAGTACCCTGGGTGGATGCCATCTGGCCTTGTTGCCATGCCCACCCCCTGTGTCCTTAAACCCTCCATAACCCTGCCCTCCATTATTTTCCCATTGGTCACCCCCTCCCATTCTCTCCTTTGCTCAAGGGTATACATATTGAGCTCCATTAATCTGTCCTCATATGTTTTCTAATGTAGTCCCTGCACCATTTTGGTTGCCCTTCTCTGGACTGCCTCAATTTGATTAATGTCCTTGTGAAGGTGTGGCCTCCAGTACTGCACTCAGTACTCCAGATGGGGCCTAACCAGTGTCTTGTAAGGAGGGATTATTACCTCCCTCTTCTGACTTGTGATACCCTACTTTTTTTCTGCTGACAGAGCTGGACTGATTATGCAGGCAGTCTACTTTGGCAATTGTGTCTTGCTGCTCTGATACTGTCTTGTGGTCATAGAAAGGTCTATGGACTAATAGAACTACTTGCAACTTGAGTACCATGCACAGGTTGGAAGCCCATATATGAAAAAAGACAGAGAAACACTGACATCTTTATGGAGATTGGAAACACAAGTAAATATTTAAATTCGTGATGAGTATTAGAGTGGGAAAATAATAATTTTTTTATAGTTGTAGTCTGGAATCTAGATCAAGCCAGGCATTTAGCCAACTAGATGGGCCTGGAGTCTAGTTCTTTCCATTACATTTTTTTCATTTAGTGCTCCCTTGATTATGTCAACATACTTGACATGTTGGACAATTCTGTTTCCAAAAAAAGTACAACCTGTAAATCCTTCTTCTGGATCTTGTGTTTCTGCAAATTTTAGATGGAATTCCTGAGAAACAACCTGAGACAGCGTCAACCACGGCATGATGTTGTAGCATTCACATCTTGCTGCGGCGGTGGTGGTGAGACTGCTTGCTTGAATTCAGTGAATACAACAGGTGGTCAAAAGACACAACCAAGATTGCATTAAAGAGTACATGAGAGAGTACCATGCAAGAATGAAAAATTATCCTGAAAAATACAAAGCGTATCATGAGAAAGAAAGGGAGAGGGTGAAAGAGTATAAAATGTCAATGCCTGTAGAGACCAAAGTACAGTACAGTGAAAAAGATAGGCTTCGGATGCAAAGGTAGAGAGAAAATAAAAAGGCAAGTCAAGTACCTGATGGCACAGAAAAGAAGAAATGTACAAGAGCAGAAGCAGAGAATATGAGAGCTTTATGGCAGGAAAATAAAAAGAATCAGAGAGCAAAAATGACAGCTCAAAAAAGAAGGTGGATTAATGACGCAGACGGTTTCTGTATACTCAGAAGAAATGTGTCAGACTGCAAACTATCACTGTGGAATTAAATGCACACAACTTGGATGCAGCTGAAATGCAGTATAACATCATGGCCTCAGACGCTTCCCCTTTGGCTAATCCACAAATAGACAGCCCACAAGCAAGGATACCACAGACTCCATTTAGCAGTGATGCTGTGAAAAGAAAAGCCATCTCACGATCACTAAAAGCAATGCCGAAAAGCCCAAATAAATTTGCTGAAGGTTTATCTGCAATGCTACTTAAGTCAAAGCCATGAAAGCGCAAAGCTATTGAGTCAAAATCTATATTAACGTCATCCAAAAAGAAATGGTTGGATTTTCTTAAGGAAACAAGCTTGAAAGCCACACTGGAAACAATTAAACACTCAAGACAAAAATATTATATTTGAATCCGTCGACTGCTGCACAAGTCACTGGTGGTAAAGAAAAAGTTCAGAAAATTATACTTACACAGAGAACTGGGATTTAGCTGGAAATTTTTGTGTGCGTACTCTGTATATCACGATGACTACAACGAGAGGCGTAAGAAGAGGAATGATGCTTTGCCAGAAGTAATAATTCAGAAGATACAGGACTTCTACCAATGTGGGGATATCTCTTGAGAACTTCACATTGTGAAACTAATTGGGAAAAAACAACTTTTACCAAAGAAGGCACTGGAATCATCGGTCCTAACTACATATGAACAGTTCAAGGAAGAAAACCCAGATGTACAAATTAGTTATAGTAAATTTGTAAAACTTCACCCTAAAAATGTTTGTGTCATGTCCAGACATAAGCTTTTGCAGTGCCTATGCGAGTACTGCCTGAACATAGACCTTAAACTAAATAGCATTGTTTTATGATGCACACAGTTAAAAATACCAGACAGTGCCATAAAGCACAAGTATGAGGATTTGACCCTTACAATGTGCTGCAGAGTTGTTGAATTTCACAATAAAAGATGCATCGACAGGGAATGCTTGCAGTGTGGCACCAAAGGCATAAAGACGAAATGATGCCACTTTTAAATGAACATGTGACCTCTGCAGTCACCTGGAGAAAATTGCAAAATGAGGATGTCAGCATGAGAAAGGAGGGGAAAGTGACACATTCTAAGCAAATGAGAATGTGAAACAAGACTGGAGTCTTCTGAGACCTAATAAAAGAACTGCAAGAAGAGCTGGAGCCACATGGTAAGCACTTAGCAAATGCAAAGTGGCAGTCATAACAGTTTGATGTGCTTAGAAAAAATGTACCAAATAATTGGGTAGTTTTCTGTCTGGACTTTGGAGAAAACTGCAATTGTCACTACCAAGACAAAGCTCAGAGTGCACACTGGGCATACAACCAAGCTACAATTCACCCAGTTGTGGCCTATTAAAGATGCTCTAAACCAAACTGTGGCATAAACATGCATAGCACATTTATTTTTATTACTGATGACAGAAAGCATGACTTCCATGCTGTTCACCACTTCACAAATATGGCAATGAAATATCTTAAAGAACAGGGGGTTGCCACAGTTAAGTAAATTAATTTTTTTGATGGGGCACCAACACAGTACAAGAGCAAGGGCAACTTTGTTGATGAATCATTTGGTGTGGTGGATTGTGGTGTCTCCATTGAAAAACACTTCTTTGGCAGTTGGCATGGCAAAGGACCGTGTGATGGAGAAGTGGGCGTCTTGAAAGAGAGTGCATTACTGGCATTAAAATCACAAAAAGCCATTATTGACAGTGCCTTTGAATTATACCAATGTGGCAAAAAATACCTTACATGTCCCAGAAATGAGGAGGATCATGTGCATGTGTCTCGCAGTTTCTTTTTCATCAAGGAGGGCAAAATAAACAGGCGAAGACTTACTAGAACAAATGTGAAAACATTGCCAAACACATGATTGGTACACTGTGTGAAAGGAATAGATCCACATATCATATCTGCTAAAGAGAGAAGCTGCTTCTGCCGACCATGTGTTACAGATGAAGGACAGTGCCCTAATGTATTATTCACAGGAGACTGGAGAACCTTTTCTTTGAAATATGGGACAGAGGTGACTCCACCACCTTTGACACAGTCTCCACTGCCAACATCAGCAGCACTGCAGTTAACATTGCCATCAATGACAACATGGTTTCCAGCTCCACCACAGTCAAGGTCTCCATCTCAACCACCACCATCACCAGCTTCAATGAATGAAAGGTCTCCTTCTACACCACTACCAGCATCAGTGCAGGACAGGTCTCATTCTCCACCACCAGCATCAGTGCAGGAAAGGTCTCCTTTTATACCACCAGGAACACCACAGGAATGGTCTACTTCTCCACCACAACTAGATTCACTGCTAGAAAGGTCTACTTTTCCACCACCTCCAGCAGCATCAACAGAGGCAAGGTCTCCATCTCCACCACCACCCGAATCATCACCTCAGGCAATGTCTCTATCTCCACCACCACCACCACCACCAGTGCTGCAGGCAAGGTCTCCATCTCAGCCACCATCATTTCCATCAGCAAGTTCTCAACTATCAAAGGACTCATCACCCTCAGTGTAAGTACCCATGTGATTAACATTTTGTTGAAACCAGCTACTGGCCTCATCACCTTATCCATACAGTTTCTGGTGTGCAAGACAGCACACAATGCTAAAGGAATAATGTGACTTACTGGAGGAGATGGGTGTTTTAATCCCTGGATACGTGTTCATGCATGCATTCATGTGTATGCTACTGCATGTACACAATGAGAATAAAACCTCCTTCATGCCAAATACCTGAACATATCACCCATATTCACTATGGTGGCAGTTAATTTGGGAGTCACTTACAAGCCATTTGAATGTCCTTGTGTCTTGCCATTGGATGAATTCTAGCTATTTAGATTATGGAACAGGGTATACCATTCCCCATTATTTGCCCCCCCCCCCAAAGATGTCAGGTGTCTTGACAATCAAAATGCTTAAGTGGATGATTTATTCAGTTTATACTTTTTGCAGTGCTCTCCAGGAAGGTGATCTTGTGGCTGTCCTGTTCCAGACTGGGTGATAGAATATGGCCTACATATACTTGGCAGAGGTTGTTTCATCCATGGATGAGGAAGTAACTGTAAAATATTTGGTCAGGAACAGAAACTGTATTTACCAGTGTCCAGATGAAGACATGGCTGAATACTCTACCCAGCTAATCACAGACATTGTTTTCAAATTTACTGAACCTTCTCAGACAAAGTACAGTAAAGAATTGCACTTTGCTCCAGATGGATTTGACAAAATAAGAAATGCCTTTGTTGGCCTTCAAGTACTTTTTAAATGATTTTCCCCAAACCCTTAGCAGTGACTTGTGCCTAAAACCTGACAGTCATTTTATCACAGCAATATTCTCATGGTTATGGTTATTCATTTAGTACATTGGATTCCATCACTCTTTTTCTGGGTTTGGGACCAGCTGGTATGGGAACGGATGAGACATACCAGGCACGATTAAATACCTTGTACATAGTGTAATCAATTATAAATATTTTTTTTTTATAAGTAGCTTAATTGTCTGTGTGTGTCAGTATGACATTGTTTTATGAAGAAGTACTAGTTAGCAGTAATGTGTATGGTGAGACAGTATCACTGTGATATTGTGGTGTCCCTGTAACATACGTTAACTCTGGAAAAAACTGTTAAAAATAAAATTTATTTTTTTAACTACGAGATGCAGAGTTGGCTGGCTTAAATAGTAACATGTAGAAAACTGCATAGCATGGTTGCTCAGGGCTATCAGAAATATTCAGGTCACAACTAAACTGTTACATTATGAAGTTTAGCATACAATGATGTCCTATGATAGATGGTTGTGTAAGACCACTCCCAGACTGAATAACAAAGAAACAATGAAAGATCCATTCTACAGCCCATAAATAGAAGCAGCAGTCATGGAATTATAAAAAGAAAATTACTTATGTAACCATAAATTAAACAAGCAGGACGCCTATGTTACGAACGTAAGAGTTTTCATATTCAGACTTTCAATACATTTTTCAATAACTTATACTTCATGAACTATCTTTATATTTGGGATAGCAACAGTAGTATATGTATGTATCACAACAGAGACATAGTTACGAAAACCAAACAGACTTTTTTTTGAGCCTAAATAGTCACACTGGGTCTCTCAAGTAGCAGATTTGTGCCTATATATATATATATATACTATGCAGATACAGACAGAGACAGAAATTATTGTCACAGAAAATAAAAAGTAAAGTATAAACTCAAATATTAAAAAGTGTTCAGTAAATCAATAGACAGTAGTTAATAGCATATTTTTGCAATCCTTGGTATTAGCTTCTACCCTGGGATGTTTTACACCCATGTGATATACTATAAACCTTTCCAGAGACTTTAAAGACTATTTTTGCTAAAATAAGCCCAGTAGTAATGTAAAAAGAAATGAAAATTATGGGCATGATACATAATTTTTGTTACTTCCTGTGAAAGGTTCTGAATTACCTGATCTTGACCTCTCTTTATAAGAATTTGTTAGAGCCTTTGTTTAACTTAAGTACTGATTTAAAACCAGAATAATTACTAAAAGGGGCTAAAGATTTACCCACAATATATCCAAAAATCATGCAAAGAAAAGCAAAAGCTATGATTATAAAGCAAGCTGTAACTGGAGAAATTTCAGTTTGTTTCATCCTACAATATGGGTTTCCAGCAGCCCTGTCTCCATATACAATTCTTCGGCGTGCCCAGTAAACTACTCATTTTTCTTGACACTGTTCTAAAGGTCTTCAGCACTCCTCAAAGTTAAGGGAATCTTCTATTTCTCTGATTTCCCATAAATTTGATCTAGTCCCTTCCAGTGATCTGGCCCAGTTATGTCTGATGTGCACTTGGTTCTGTCTTCTGTTCCCTGCAACTCCATCCTGAGCATTAGCAATTGGGTGATGGATCTGAATATAAGTGTTATTATCAGCCATCTGAAATACAGCATTTCTTTAATTGTGAAATATGGACCCATTTAGATTTGTGTTTTACCTCCAAAAGTATTTGAAATGTGTTTAGTTTGCATGGGCTTAGTATATTTAGGACGCAATGGTGTAGTTAGAATTTTTTTCCAGCAAACCCAACTCCAATTCCATAAGGGTTTACCGATGGCTGTACTTTTTGTCTTAATTCAGTGGGGTCTTGTCTGGAATTAGTATCTAAGACAGTCCATGTTTGCATTGGAGTTACTATAAGAAGCTAATAAGGTGACAGGCCATGTTTTACTAGTGGCTTGTTTCTAAGGTGCATGAGTGCCATTAGTAGGCTCCTAGCCCAAAATTTATTTTGTCCCATTCTCAAGGCCTGTTTGAGATGCTTATTGACATTTTCAACCAGACCCTGAGACTGACGGTGATATGGAGTACCATAGTGCCAACTGATGCCATGTTCCTCTATTAACTTTGAAACATGAACATTTTTAAAATGGGAACCCTGGTCTGAATGTCTGTGAGAGGAGAGTCCCCAAATTTCCTTGGTCAGTGTGTCCACAACAAATTTAGCAGTAGCTGCCAAGGCAGGGAGTGCCTCCACATATTGTGTAAAATGATCAATAGAAAACAAGAGATATTTCTTGTTTTCACTTTATGGTAATGGACTGACAAAATCTATGTACATTCTCTCCCATGGCTTAGATGAATGAACCTGCAGATTGGGAGTAGTAAATGGCTGATATTGCTTAAACTGTTGACAAGACATGCAGTTATTAATATAGGTGGTAGTGTCTGTCATAATGGAAGGCCAAATAAATGTATGCCTTAATATTCTATAAGTTGTCCTTATACCTGGATGAACGTGTCCAGTACCCATCCCTTACAGAAATAATTATATGAAATGTTTTCATGCTGTGCACATAAAACTACCCAAGTGATATGTGTGCTGCAAGTATGATTTAAATGTTAAAATGGAACCGATTGAATGCATATGGCATGCTTGCAGCAAGCAAGTGTGGAAACCATGATTGTTATGTTAAATTGGAAAAGACATGTGGCATGCATGCAAAAAAGCAAGTGGTCACTGATAACTGCACACGTAAAAGTTAAGTGACTTACTCAGAATCACACCATACACAAGTGGGGGTTGATGAGATTCAAACCCAGGCCTTCATGCCTCCAAGCCTCCAAGTCACCTGGCTTGCAGTTCAGTGCCTTTAACCACTAAGCCATACTGTCTGCACACATATGGCTCACTTGTACTTTAAAACATACTGTATCTGAACACATCATGCTGCATGCTTGTAGCCACTGTTATGCTTTTCAGTATTCTTCTCTCCCTCATCTCATTTTCACAGTTGAACTGTACCACACATGCCAATGGAAAGACATATGTTTTTTGCTACCTAAATACACAAACGTACCCACAAAATCACTTAATTACTTCTGTCTGGCCTGTACTCCTACTATTTTCTCTCCATAGTTTTGAATGCTTCCACACAAACAGACTTTAAGGTGCAAACACAAAGGTGGCAATAACTTGTCTCACACACACACACACACACACACACACACACACACACACACACACACACACACACACACACGGCCAGTCCCCCCCATGCACACACACTGTAGTGGGTACAGCCATGCTGCTACAGACAACCCACCAATGATAGATATAAGTAAAATGTCTCTTACATACTAGGGAGCCAAAGGCAGGAATCTTTAAAAGATGATGTCCATGGGTCAGAGTGCTGAGATGTACCCCCTTGAAATGAATAGAGTTATTGTCTATTGCTATTTTATACATTGTGATGGTGAGTTGAAGAATAATGAAGGCCACTGTTCTACTAACAAGGCCCTTGTTAGTTGAGTGGTGGACTTCATTAATCTTCAACTCTCCATCAGTAAAATAAAATAGTAACAAAACAATACCGCCATTCATTTCAATAGTGCACAGCCCTGCAGTCTCCTTTGCCCTTTGTCACAATGTGCCTGAGAGTGAGGCTGTGGAGGTCAGCTTCACTGGACGGGGGCATAAACCTGACTATAGCGGGACTCCAATAGTCTGCGCATACCATACTACTCAACTGTTCATGAATGCAAGGGACAGCTCTAGAATGTCTGTAACATCTCTAAAAGGTACAACTTATTTGGTTTGACTGAAAAGTGATATGCAAATCAGGAAAAATTCAAATGTATAAGATTCACCTGTATATACCCCGGTGCAGGGCATCAGATTTGGGCTTAAACCCATCCATTTACTAACCAATTTTTTTCCTGGCTAACGTTCTGTCCCCCCCCCCGAAAAATAACTTTGTTCCAATTTTTCTCCCCGACTCCATTCCATTCCATACCCATCCCCTATGGGTCATGAAGCCACCCAAATGTGAAGAAACTTGAAAAACACATAAATATTTCAGTTCTTCCTCCTTCCCTAATCCCCATGTAAAAAAAATATTTACTTTTACTTACCCCACCATATGACCAGAACCTGCAGCCTGGCATAGTGTGCCATCAGCCTAGCTTTCAGTCCATTCCCCCTCTTTCATTCCACCAGAAGCTGGATGCTAGAACCAACCATCTCAGGTCCTCAGTGTGGTCTGTGACCAAGTCACCTCACCATCTGAACCCAACCAACCTGGGTTGCTTGCTTCTTTCTTGGTTGCTACTGTGGCTGCTACCACACTGCACTGATCAATACCTATGAATGCCACACACACCACTGTCACCACTGCTGCTAAGCCTAGCTTGCTGCCGTGGGGATCTGTGCTGTTTTTCTTTGCAAGGTAAGCCTAGTAGAGTAAACAGATAGCCTAGTATTGAGTTAACTTCTAGCTCACCCTCTGCCCCTTCAGTCACCAGGGGAGACAAAGATTCACTAAGAGCAGAACAACAAAAATATGCTGCCACAACACTGCTATTGAGAGTTCAGTTCTCACTGACTCCTCCAAGCTGTAGTGTGCAGTCTGTCTACTCTGTGATAGGAAAGACAGTGTTGCACTTGCAAGGCTCATGCACTCATTCTTGGCTAGAGCTTATCCACATTGTATGTGATTGTGCAACTGCTAATAGGTGGAGAGAGTGGACAACACAGTACAGACACAGTTGAGTCTCAAGATTACCTGCAGCATGAGCACACACAGGCCAAGTAGGCACTTATTGTGCAATGGATTAAATCCAAATTTAAAACCATTATTGCCTCACCATCATAATAACCTAGGCACAAATGCAGGTGTGGGAGGCAACTGACCCCCTCTGCCCTACCTAAATGACACCCTTCTTAATGGTAGAAATTAATTCTCAGGTGCTAATGCAATGGTTTCCATTGTGTTCTGAGGTTCTGTATCTCCATGTTTCATCATGTGTCCTGATCATCATGTGGGTTAGTATCCCTCATTGTTCCTCATTTTGAGTGTCCATGTCCATCATTTCAGTAACAAAATGTGAGGTATCTGGAACCATATTTATTGACCTGTCCAAAGCCTTCAACCTTGTCGATCACGCGTTGCTTTGTTTACAGTTGTGGTCACTTGGCCTCTCCCCCCCCCGCTATGAAATGGCTTACAGGCTACCTGCATGGAAGAACACAGTGGACCTGCTTCAACAAAGTCATCTCCGAGCCCTTACTGGTGTCCTCAGGCATCCCCCAGGGTTCAGTACTGGGCCCCCTCCTCTTCTCCCTCTTTATTAATCAACTACCAGCAGTGGCAACCAACTGCAGTGCCACCCTATATGCAGATGATCTGGTTATAATGGCCCACTCCCAGGACATCGCTACTCTTAACCAGCGCATGTCCGAGGACTTTAACAATGTCCTGGCCTGGGTTACTAAACATAAACTGGTCTTGAACCTGAAAACAACACAGGCTATGCTATTCGGCTCAGCAGCCAAAATCAAAGACTCACCAGCCCCACTGGGTATTACCAGTCTGGATGGATCCTCCCTCCCAGTAGCGAACTCTTTCAAATACCTTGGGGTTACACTTGACCCTCAACTTGACATGGGGAGTCACATTTTAAAAGCCTGCAGGGCAGTGAACTGCAAACTGGGCCTGGCCTACAGGGCCAAATATAACCTCACACCTGCAGCTTGACTTGCCCTTGTGAGAGGTGTACTTCTTCCCTCCCTTAGCTATGGTCTGCACCAATTTGCTCGCTCCTCCAAAACTCACCTCACTCAGTGGCACACGATGTATAACAACATCTGCCATTTTGCCCTGGCTGCCCCCCGTCTCACCCATCACTGTGAGCTATACGATAAACTCTGCTGGCTCTCTCCAGCCAGGTACCTGGACTTTGGGGTAGGATGCCTCATGGGCAAAGTGATTAGAACTGGCACTCCCCCGGGGCTGGCCCAGCTTCTACCGCCAGCTGACCGCTCTCCCTACCATCTTAGGTCCCAGGCTCTGGGGACAGTAAAAGTCCCCTCCACCCGAACCCTCATGGGAGATAGGGACTTTGCCGTGTGTGCTCCCAGACTCTGGAACTCCTTTCCTGAGTATGTTTGCTCGGCCCCCTCCCATCAGAGCTTTCACAAATCCCTATGGGGCTTCTTGAAACAAGCCTCAGCATGTGACTGCCCCAAGCCTCCTTAGTGCAACGTCACCTGTCAACCTGACCCAAGTTGCCTCTCCCAGGACCTGCCTGAAATACTTTGCTTGTTTCCTTGATTCTATCACATACCTGGGCACTTGACTGAGGGTATAATTGTCTGCGATCACATACCGTGGTCGTGCCTTAATTTATATATAATGTATGGTAGAACGTTGTTATGCATAAAAATCCATACCAGCTAAAATGTTGTTATGCTGCAGTAGCTTGTTGTTATGCTGCACTAGGTACGTAGCTACTGCAGCGTAACAGCTTAGAACCTTGTATAAAGTACTATAAGCGTGAGCCGCATGGTCATCCATCAACTGACATTACCGTTTTCAGTTAAGTGAGACTGCAACTGTTGACATTATGAAATTTAACTTACAGATCATAGTTATAGAAAAAAATGAAGCTCCTATGACTCCAAATATTTTCAGCTAACTGTCTGTGATCTATGACTCGACAAAATCCCTTTTTGTTTTCCTTTACAGGTCACGCTGTGGCTTCCGGGAGTTCAAATGTCAACGTGACTGTGGAGCTTCAGTTTCTTCTATAACAATGGATCCTAGTTAAACTGTAGTTCTAAGATAGCCCTCTGTATGTAGCAGTAGTGTAATCGGGTAATCATTTTACTTTTCATGATTTGGTGTATGAATGTTTTCCAACTGCCACAGTCGATGCTGCCGTCCGAAGGAAGCCTCATGATCCATAAGTAAAATTTCATAATGTCAACAGCTGCTGTTTCTGCATTTCTTTCAGACTATGGGGGCCACAGTAAGTAGATGTACAGTTTAAGTCTACACTCATTTGTCAGTTGTCAACATAGATGGGAGACCATACACTATAAAAGAAAATGTATAGTCCTCTCTCTGTAACAAGTTTGAAAATTCTTCTCGAGGTTGTCATGGTGACAGAACCTCTTGAGCTTCACTCTCGAGGTTCCAAACATCACCATGACAACCTCTCGAAGAATTTACAAACTTGTTACAGATAGAGGACTATACATTATCCTCTATGTTATAATGTGTTTATGACTTGTTATAATTGTCTGCGACCAATTACCTTGGTTGTGCCTTAACTAATATAAGTTGTACTATGACTTGCTACTCCTTTGTATAATGTTACCCACTGTACTCCAATATGTTGTTGTGCTGTCATGATATACATGTATTTTCTCTGTACCACTCTGTATCCCTATGTTGTATTCTTTTGTGTCGTTCCTGAAAATAGGCATAATACTTGTCTAGTGTACTTACCCGGTCAACAAACGCTAAATAAATAAATAAATAAATAAGTATGGTGTATGTTTCCAAGACCCTACTCAGCACAAAGAGTGCTGATCATGGCCATAGTGTATATGCTCAATACAGAATGACAAAAGGAATGTAAGTGAGATGAAACAGTCATGGAGAAACATTTGTAGCACTAAATATGCATAAGGGATTTGCATGGTCCAAAACAAAAAGGATAGGCTTCACAACACAGAGGTCCCTCTTCATACATTTGGAATGGGGGATGTTGACTTGCTATATCCTAGGTATTTAATACAGTAAGCAAACAGTACTTTACAAATTAGTGGCGATTTAATGACAAAAATTAAAAGCCATTAAACAACTTGCAAAAGGATCTGAATTAATTAGTTTACCTACTTTTTTATGGAAATTCAAATAAAAATGTATGACTCCAATTGCTAGCAGTAGTACATGAAATAGAAACTGATGTGTTTTTAGATGAGATTTGCACTTGCTTAGCTGCCGCACTCATGGAAAGCATGCAGCAGGTGAACCTGATGTGATGTTTAAATTATGTTCACACCAGCTTAACTGCTTCACTCATGTCAAGCATGCAACACACAAACCTGATGTAATTTTTAGATGTTCACAACAGCTTACCTGCTGCACACATGCAAAAGTTTGCAGCATGCAAACCTGATTTGCTTTTTAGACCTGGTTTGCTAAGGATCACTTAGTGCATGTGAACCACATGCAAACGTTCCACCATTAAGCATGTGGCATGCATTCTGCATGTACAGAGCACATCTATATTTCTGTAAGGGATATGGGCCAATGTAATTAATTCCTGTCAGCAGGAATCATCATTTAACAGGTAGGTATTCCTTGTTGTTTTATCTATGAAGCCTTCTGACTCCAATTTCTGCAATTTCAGAGATACCTGACTGTCCAGAGAGTGGGCAGCCCTCTGGTCAGCCAGGTGAGCCTCCATCATGGTGTAACTGGCTAAGTGGTGCAGCAGAATGGCACATGAGAGTTTCGCTATTTTATTCGCTGAAGAGTTGCCAGGATAGTGCTTGGAATCAATGCCATCTTGTCCATACCCTCTAACATGAGATACTTTGGGTCATGGACTAGAGAGGCTGCTTGCTTGCTTGCCAAATTCCATCCCAGTCTGATGGGAATGTCTAGGACTGTTTTGGACGCATATTATACATATGTACTACATAACTGCTGTCAGTAAAAATAAATTGTGGTTTGTGTTTCAATGCTTCTTTGAGTGCCAATACTTTGGCATGCTGAGCAGACTTGGCTGTCATTGGCATTGCCATCTGTTTAGTAATAGAAAAATTCCCTTGTAATGTTTTGATGCCTAGAATAATACCAATACCTGATTTTTCTTTGCCCTTGATATATTGTGCACTTCCATCTGCATATACTATGATGTTATCACTTGATATATCTGCACAGGAGATATACTTTAAATGTGGTGGGCTACCTTTAGTATCTGAGTGATGAGTGTAATGTTCCTTATTTACTACAAAAGTTATTTTTTCAGCATTTAGTAATGCATTAAGGTGCAGGGTTCAAACCTTGTTTGGAGCTAATCAAGGATTTTTTACCAGAGCTAGAGTTGCAGGATGCTTAAGATGTACCATCACCTTTGGTGCTTGCCACAGGTGTGGTGTTCGCTTAAGTAGTTGGTAAAATACCAATAATGATTTGATTGGCTCAAAAAAATTGACTTTGGATTGCGAAAATGATCCAGTATAATAAGCAATTAAATTACTTTGTTGTTGCAGGGCAACAGAGTAACTATCAGGACTAGTGTAAATGAATATGTCAATTGGCGAGGACAGATTAATTGGTGTTAACTTGTGATGCTGTAAAACGGCTTGTAGAAGTTGGTACAGAGTTTTTTCTTTTTCTTTGTGTCAAGTAAAATGTGTCAGTGACTGATTCGTTTACTTATAGAGGCATAGTTAGGTACATGACTTCTTGCAAAATTGCACACGTCAAGTATCCTTTGTAATTGCTTTTTTACTTGAGGCACAGTAATATTTTTTACTTTATTAAGGTAATCAGCTGCAAGGCATATTTTTTAATGTATTAGTTTACCCAAATATTTAACTATGTGCAATCCAATTTGACTTTTTTCCCAATGAACTTTGTAACCTTTATCATATAGTCTATTTGCCATCCTTTTTAGTGTTGCAAAGTGTTCCTCAGGGGAGTCATGGTTAAAGTAGATGTCATCTACGTAATCCCTTATATTGGGAATATCTTCTAAATCCTTCATTATAGTAAATTGAAACAGATTAGATGCATTCTTATATCCCTGAGGAAGTTATTGAAAACAAAATTGTTGGTAATTAACCATAAATGCCATTTTAAATTGATCTTTAGGATGTAATGGTATTATTTTATCTTTTAAAAGTATTTGGATGGTTTCCATTAACTTGGATTTATACTGTGATTTATTAGGATACTGTTTCTGTCTAGGATGTGTATTACCATATATTCTGACAGGTGGTACATTAATAAGTCCTCAATACTCATACCTTGCAGTTGATTGAATTAATTGTTGAATTAAGTTTTTATGATTTAGTGGCATATCTGTTTTTGAGGAAAATATGTCTGTGATAGAATTTAATAAGGCTACATGTTTGGCATCTCCTACCCCCAGTATGCCCTGTGTTGGACTATTTGCTAAAACTGTGGTTGTGGGGTAATTATTAATTTTAACAGGTACCTCATAGCCTAGCACTGTGGGCTGACCCATGATGGAATATAAGGTTTTTTTTGTTTGTATTTTGATAAATCAATAGGATAATGCCTTTGGGGCAATATTGTATGGGTACTTCCCAAGTCAATAAGCAAAGTTTCCTCTGCCTCTGCCTCTGGAATGTCCCCAATAAGGTTGTCCTCAGCCTATATTGATATCTTCACGGGGGTGTAGAGCGTATCCATAGGGCCTTGGATTTTGGGAATGTTGTCCCTGTGAAGGATGTTAAGGCTGTGATTGGGAAGTGTTGTTCAGTAGGGACTGTGGCAAGGGGTTTGTAACCTGAAAGGGCTGCTGCTGATGCTGCTGCTATATGCCCTGAAATGATTGGTGCTGGGTAGTGATGGACGAAGTGGCCCCAATTTGCTCCGCGAAGTGATTCGCGGAGTGAAGGTGAATTTGCGGAGTGCTCCACAATGCAAAGTGGAGTACTTTGCGTTATAATGGGTAATGCGAAGTCCATTGAAAACAATGACTTCGCATTACTCTGCTTTCTACTTCACCTCACTTCACCTTGTTTTTAAGCTCCAAAGGCAAATTTTGCAGTGATTCATGGGATTTCAGGTCACATGGGCTCTAGATAATTCTGCACAGCCTCAGTTTGGGGTTGTGTGTGTAGGAAGCTGCAGGAGACAATCTGATCTGAGAGCTCTCTGTGATTCAAACCTTCAAAAAGCTGTTAAAAGAGCCTTTTTGAGTCATTTGTTTTGCTGAAACTTTAGTTCATCGATTATAGGAAACCCTCCTTTGCTCATATCATAGTGCATTTGTTATTTGTGTATGGATTTTGAATGTTAATGTACAACATTCAGTCTGTGTACTGAGAGACAATTGAAGAGTGCTTTGGGGGAGGGGCGTATCTGTAGTGTAGGTAGATTAACTTGGAGAAAAAGACAGTGTTTTCTGTTTTGGTGATATTTTTCTTGTATAATTGTGTTAATGTACACACAGTGATATTTTCAATATTTCTTGCCATTTTTTTGATGATTGTTGTGGTGTAGCAGTGCATAATTTTAGTTTGTTTAAAATATGTGGTTATATTACTGAAGTTTTCAATTTGCTATGCATTACTTAGTGTGTGTGAGAATATGTGTGATCGTGTCATCAAATCAGACACCTTTTATTGTGCCATAATAATTTCAGCAGTGTGAATCTGCTATCCACTGCAGCTGTGTGATTTTTGTACTTCTTTGTGGTATCTTTACTGGTACTAGTACTGGTGACTGTTACTGCAGCAGTACAGTACCTGCCCCGCTAGTATGCCCCAACTGGCAAAGGTATTCTTTTCCAGATTTGAATTTCTGATGGTGAGAACTAGTTAGGTGTTGTGCCTTCGTGTCTGCATCTCTTCAGTGCACAGCGCAATCTTAAATTATCTGTGCATTTGCATCTCCTTAGGGCCCAGTCTCCATCTGTAACTTAAGTCACAGTTGTTTTGTTGGCTTCCCTTCAGAGTACTGGACAGGTGTGGTGCTTAATTCTGCATGAACATTGTACTCATTAATATGCGTTTTTAAGTCAGGACCATCATCATGAGTCACTTGTGATACAAATCACGTTCTTCATCATCACGGTCACAAATGCAGTCACAAATCACGATTCACGATAATTGACGTTACTAATCACAACATTCATTTTTTTTCTAGTTACCTGGATGTATTGTAAGCCTGTTTTGTAGTATCTCTCCAGGCTTCACCACCCCACCAATGTACTCATTGATATGTGTTTTTAAGTCTGGGAGTTTTAAGCTATAGCTCATTGGGGAAGTACAGCCTTAGGAGGTAGGCATTCATGTTTCTTCATCATCACGGTCACAAATGCAGTCACAAATCACAATTCACGATCATTCAAGTTACGAATCACAACACTAACTTTTTTACTAGTTACTGGGATGTATTGTAAGCCTGTTTTTTAGTATGTCTCCAGGTTTCACCACCCCACCATTGTACTCATTGATACGTGTTTTTAAGTCTGGGAGTTTTACGCTACAACTCATCAGGGTCTGGGGAAGTACAGACGTAGGCATTCATGTTTCTTCATCATCATGGTCACAAATTCAGTCACAAATCACAATTTACGCTCACGTCACGAGTCA
The DNA here is from genome assembly GCA_016271365.2 of Neoceratodus forsteri. Taxonomy (NCBI): domain Eukaryota; kingdom Metazoa; phylum Chordata; order Ceratodontiformes; family Ceratodontidae; genus Neoceratodus; species Neoceratodus forsteri. The sequence continues at coordinate 1,039,430,366 of CM057453.1, forward strand.
CAACATTAATTTTTTTTACTAGTTACTTGGATGTATTGTAAGCCGGTTTTGTAGTATCTCTCTATGCTTCACCAACCCACCATTGTACTCAGTAATGTTTGTTTTTAAGTCAGGGAGTTGGACAGTGTCTGCAGTACATACACAGACTGGAAAGAAGACTGACTGCATACATGCAGTTTAGCTCAGTATACTTGCACTGCTCAGAATACAAAGTGTCACGCATATAGAAGACAACAAAAAAAGGGCATAATTACATACAAGGATCAGGGATGGTGGAGGAATACATTTTATAACACAGCAAGGAAGGTGTCAGAGGCACATGGTGTAAGGAAAAAAAAATAATGTGGGATCCCATGGTGATCCAGCAGCAGTTCCAGCATGGACATAATTTGCAACTGATGTCCCTCTATGTGATCCAGCCACTGCTCCACAGCACTCACCCTCTCATTGTTCTCTTCAACAGCACTCCAGAGAATTGCCAAGTTAGCCTATGTTACACACAGTTCTCTGGGGTCCACATGTTCTACAGGCTGACCTGTTTGTGGTGGTGATGGAGGTCGGGGTGCTGGTGGAGCAGCAGGTGCTGCTGTGGCCCTCCTCTTCTTAGGGATGCCACAATGCACAGCTGCACCCTCTGCCACAGAATGGCCAGCAGGTGCAGGCATGGTCGGTTCTGTGGCAGCCTGCCACTCCAACTGCTGGTGATTGAGCATATGGGTGTGCTGGCCTCCAGTCCCCAGGTGAGTCCCCCAGGGGCCACGGTGCACCTCCACCTCACATAGGTAGCACTTGACCACACTGCTGTCCCCCCCGACACAGTCAAAAAACTGCCAAACAATAGAGGTGCAGGGAGAACCAGGCACAGGCAGGGGATGGCCAGATGAACTGGCAGCCAGTTGGTCACAGTGATGAACAGGGATGGGATCCACACCTGGGCCCAGGGGAACAGGCACATCCTGCTCCAGAGGACCTGGTGCTGGACTTGGTGGTGGTTGTGGGTCAACTGCCTCAGAGTCTGGACAGGAGGTGGTGATGGTCCTGCTTCTTGGGTGGGCACTCACAAGTTTTGAGTGGTCCAACAGGAATGGGCACCCATGCCCTCCACACATGCATGTGGTATGATGCTTACCACTACTGCACTGTCCCAGAGCTGCCCCCACCCCAGACATTCAAGTACCCTGGTCCATCTCTCCTACTAAGCTCCCTCAGTCCAAGCAATCATTACTCACACTGTCACACAACACACACACACAGTCACACAGACACAGACAAACAACTACATATAAAGGTAAGAAAAATAAAATTTACAGAAATAACAAAGTAAGTAAAAAAGAGTACAGAAAAAGCAAAAAAAAATTAGCTTTTAAAAAAGCTGTTGGGTCTAAATCAAAGTTTGAATCTCCTCCTCGCTCTGATCTAAAAGTATCAGCAGTCACAAAACACACTACTCTGTCTCCGTCTGCACAGGAGAAAGTAAAAGTGTCTGCTTGTATGACTCACTTTCTTCCTGCCTAGCTAAAGAGCATGTGACTTACAGTACTGTAAGCCATGTGATGTGTGGGGGGGGCTGCCAAATCTGAAACACCAAGTGGATCACTTAGAATCATAATGAGGAACACGAAGTCCATTAAAAACAATGACTTTTCCTTACTTCACATTGCCATTCCGCCTTAACGGGAAGTGGTAATGACAAGGTGGAGTGAGCACTTTGCATTGCCCACTCTGCATAGCAGAGAGGCAACAAGAAGTGCCCACTTCGCATTCATTTTGCCAGTGGAATTTAAATTTGCCGCATCTCTATTGCTGGGAAGCATTTTGTTTTCTGTGTTCAGTTTCCTTATGAAAGGGCTGGTTATCATGTTTATCTATTTTTTGGGCTTGTTGCAGTAAGTTAAGTTTTTGAACTGCTTCCTCCCATGGTAAATGTTTAATTCCAAGGAGGTCATATTGAGTTTGAAAGTGTGGATTCAAGTAAGTTCTTAAATCCTCAGCATCCAAAGTCTTGAACTCACATCTTAAATTGTAAAGCCGAGAATGGAAATTACTTGGTGTGAGGGCCAATCTGTTGGCCATTTGTAGAAGTCCTTCAACCTGCAACCCATAGGTGTGGCACAGGCAAATTATAACATTATAAATTATAACACTTTGCTACAGAGAAAAAAATCATGTACACAAATGCTCACAGCCTGGGAAATAAGATCCCAGACCTGCAGGCAATAATGTCAGAGGCTAAACTGGACATAGTAGCAATTAGTGAGACATGGTTTACCAGTAACCACACTTGGGAGACTTTAGTACCTGGCTATGTATTGTTCAGAAGAGACTGAGGTGCAAAAAGGGGGTGAGGAGTGGCCCTGTATGTCAATGAAAATATCAAAGCTACAGAAATTCAGAATACACATAAGGAGCCAGAAGAACTGTGGGTCACCCTGGAAACAGGAAATGGGACAGCCATAAGAACTGGGGTTGTCTACAGGACCCCAGACCAGGGTGAGGACATAGACACATTACTGTTAGAAGATATACAAAACATGACAGCTAAAGGGGAGGTTCTGATAATGGGAGACTTCAAAATGCCGGAAACAGATTGGTCAGTACCAGCAGGAACATCTGCCAGAACTAGACACATAGTGGATTCCCTGCAGGGGGAGGGCCTCAAACAACTGGTACAGCAACCCACAAGAGACAGGGCTATCCTAGATCTAGTACTGACTAACAAGGAAGGGATCACAGATCTCCAGGTAGAAGGTCACCTGGGGGCCAGTGACCATCACATGGTATGGTTCAATTTGGCTTCTACATCTAAATCATCCCATTCCAAGGCAAAAATATGGGACTTCAGAGGAGCTGACTTTGATAAGATGGCCAACAGAGTTAAGCTAGCCCTGGCAAAAAAACACAGGTGAGGGGTACAGGCAAGTGGGCAAGCATTAAGGATGCAATACTTGAAGCAACATCCCATTGTGTTAGACAGAAAAGGAAGTGCAAAAGAAGAAGGAACCACTTTGGTTCTCAAATACAGTAACAGAAAAGGTTAGAGCCAAAAGACTGGCCTTCAGGAAATATAAGGAACACAGCGGGATGAAGATAGGAGGCATACTAAACTGCCCTAAGAGAGCAGGAAGGCAGTAAGGCAGGCAAAGTCCCAAACTGAGGAAACACTAGCACGAACAGAAAAAGAAGGTGACAAGACTTTCTATAGATACATTAGTGAAAGGAGAAAGTCCAGAGGGGGTATTGCTAAGCTTAATGGAGAAAATAGAGCATGTGAGGAGGAGGACCCTGTAAAGGCATCTATCCTAAATAGATATTTTTGCTCAGTATTTACTGAAGAGAAGGTAGGGCAGGGACCACAGCTCAGCATCATGGACACAGAGGGGAGAGAGGTGAGCACTACTCCCTTCACAAAAGAAAGGGTACTACAAGAGCTTGCTAAGCTCAGGGTGGATAAGGCAATGGGACCTGATGGCATACATTCCAGGGTACTTAAGGAGGCTAAAGGTGGAACTAGCAGAGCCATTAGCAGAACTGTTTAGTGAGTCTCTGAGCACAGGAGAGGTCCCAGAAGACTGGAGAAGGGCTCATGTGATCCTGCTCCACAAGAGTGGTAGCAGGGAGGAGGCAGGGAACTACAGACCAGTCAGTCTTACCTCAGTAGTGGGCAAGATTATGGAGGCACTCCTTAAGGAAAGGATAGTGCAACACCTGGAATCCATAGGGGCACAGGATCCAAGACAGCATGGGTTTACAAAAGGAAGGTCTGTCAAACTAATCTCATAAATTTCTTTGACTGGGTAACCAGAGTGGTGGACCAAGGGGGAGCAGTTGATGTCGCCTACCTTGACTTCAGCAAAGCTTTTGACACTGTTCCACATAGAAGATTGATAAATAAGCTGGGTAGGCTCGGGTGGTTCAGAAGTTGGTCAACTGGGTGGCAAACTGGTTGACGGGCAGAAAACAGAGAGTGGTGGTAAATGGTATACAGTCAGAAGAGATGCAAGTCACAAGTGGGGTACCTCAGGGATCAGTCCTGGGGCCAGTCCTCTTCAACATCTTCATTAGTGACCTTGCAGATGGACTAGAAGGTAAGGCTTGTCTATTTGCAGATGACACCAAGATCTGCAACAGAGTAGACGATCCAGATGGGGTGGGCAGAATGAGAAGAGATCTGGATAAACTAGCAAAATGGTTAGAAGAGTGGCAACTGGGATTTAATGCAAAGAAGTGCAAAATCATGCACATAGGGAAGAGAAACCCTGAAGCCACCTATAGGCTGGGAGGGGAGTTGCTAGCAGTCACAAAGGAAGAAAGAGACTTGGGCATCATCATCACTGATGACCTGAAATCATCCAAGCAGACCTCTAAAGCAGTAGGTAAGGCTAGGGGGTGTTAGGGTGTATTAGTAGGGGTATCACAAGTCGTAAGAGGGAGGTAATAATCCCTCTTTACAAGACACTGGTTAGGCCCCATCTGGAGTACTGCGTGCAGTATTGGAGGCCACACCTTCACAAGGACATTAACCAAATTGAGGCAGTCCATAGAAGGGCAACCAAAATGGTGCAGGGACTGCATCAGAAGACATATGAGGACAGATTAACAGAGCTCAATATGTATTCCCTTGAGCAAAGGAGGGAGAGAGGAGATATGATCGAGACATTCAAACACCTTAAGGGCATAAACAAGGTGAAGAGTCTAACATGTTTAAATATAAGAAAAATAGATGGCAGGACAAGAGGACACAGCATGAGATTAGAGGGGGGCCGATTAAGGGGGAATGTGAGGAAATTCTTTTTCACAGAAAGGGTGGTGGATGCATGGAATGGCTTACCACAAGAAGTGGTGGCTATGAATACAGTGCAGGGCTTCAAACAGGCATGGGATAGGCATAAGGGAGCAATACAAATAACTATGAATAGATAGGCCACTGACAGAGCAAAGGCCGATGGCACATTTATAAGGTAGAAAAAGAAATGGGCAGACTGGATGGGCCTTGCGGTCCTTATCTGCCGTCAACTTCTATGTTTCTATGTTTCTATGTTTCTATAACAGATTTGTTAGTATTAAAGTGATCTTTAAATATATTATATTTAACAGGGTCCATTATTTGCTGCAAGGGTTCCAGTAAAATATCCTCACCATAAATTTCAAGAAAATGTTCAAGTTGTGCTGCATAGGTATGTGTATTACTATTTGTAATATCTGTGTGTGGAGTGATGCGGGGTTTAAGTAAATTAACAAATTTTAACTTGCCTACTGTGTAGCTTGGAAAAAAGGCTGCATAGGAATTGAAGATTGTGGTGGAAAGGATGGTTGTGTGAGTATAATGGGGGTGCTAAACTAGATTGTGGATTAAGAATTTGTACTTATTTGTATTTATTTATTTGATATTCAGAAATAACCTTTGAGCCATGGCTCTTTTACAAAGGTTCCATGTCATGTGAACAGAGTACAGACATTCAATCAAGAAGGTTACAGAATTTTTGGACATTTGAGACACTATACAACACAACAATCAGGAAAGGTTATATAGTTTCTTAGACATTTGAAACACTATGCAGCACATGGACATTATCATGAGCTGATATAAGTACTGGTAAAGTGCAGAAGTACTAGAGCTTAGGCAGAGGGTCAGTCAGGACTGGATTAGGGTAGGGGGCCTCTAGTAAAGTGGGCATGGAGGCAGGAGCTGAGGCCAGGCAGGTGAAGTCCCATCCTAGTGTGGAGGGGGAGGGGGGAGAAAAGGGGGTGAGGGGAACAGGAGCAGCCCCTTAAAGTGATTCAGAGGCATTGTCAAGGCACATGTGGCAGGTGGGCTTCTGTTTTGTGCTGAGAATAGTTGCTGCCAGCAGAGCCAGACCTGGACATACAGAGTCTAGATCAGCCATTGGGGAAGCAGGTGCACACAGAGCTGGAGGTCAGACAATGCTTAAGGTCTGATTTGAAGCTGCACAGGCTAGTGGAGTTAGGAATGGTTTTGGGTACCTCATTAAGCCAAACTGGGGCTCTATAGGAGAAGGTGCACTGTCTGAGAGCTGTGCATCAGAATGGCACCACGAGAGCCCCCTGTGTTCTACTTCTGGTTTTCTACTCTGAGTCTGGAAGAGAGAAGATGCCAGCTATGCACGGGGGGGGGGGTCTTTCTCCAGCAATGCTTTTTCTCCTAGGAGGCATGTGAGGAATTTAATCCTGCACCCAAGAGACAGCAGGCGTGTCTGTTCGTAGAGGAATAGATGTGGGTCATTCAATCACCATTTAGGATGAGCCTGCAGGCCTTGTTGAGAGCTAAGTGCACCCTCTTGAGCATGGAGTCTGATGCTGCATCGTAGACAACCAGGCCATAGTCGATAGTGGAGAGGATGGAGCTCATGACTGATAGGCGGATGGCTGCCATGGTAAGGTGTTTTCTGTGCCTGTATAGCACACCTAGCTTGGTGTTTACAGCCTTGACCACGAGGTCCACATGTTGAGCATAGGATAAGGTGTCATCCAAGGTGACCCCAATGTATTTGAAGGAGTTTGCCTGTTCCAAGGGAGTAAGGACATTGTTGGTGATGTCTATGGTGGGGAACCTTTTCTTGAGCTGGGATCTGGATAGGAGTATGGTCTTGTTTTTTTTCATAATTGAGCAGAAGCTTGTGCTTGCAGACCCAGTCTTCTATTTTACTGAAAGGGTGCTGAAGTGCTGCTTGGAGCAGCTCAATTCAAGAGTTGCTGTTGAGGATGACAGCATCATCTCCATATAGGATTATCTTGGAGTCACAGGCTTGAAGAAGATCATTTAGGAACAGTCTGAAGAGCGGGGTCCCAAGATGGATCACTGGGGGAACCCAAGTGTGACTTCCCTGGGGCCAGACACTGTTTGTCCTACTTTTACCCATGATCTGAGGGACAGGTAGTCTTGGAACCAGAGTGTTGTATTGGCAGCCACCCCCAGCCTTTGTAGCTGGGCCAGTAAGCGGGTATGGTTGATGGTGTTGAAGGCTTTTGTTAAGTCTATGAACATTGACCCTACTAGTTTGCCTTCATCCATAGCTTTGTGAGCTTAGTCAGTGAACTTTACTAGGGCATTCGTAGTACTGTGCCCCTGCCTGAACCCGTGCTGGTTGGGGTATTGCAGCTGGTATTTGCTGATGTAGTCTTTCAGTCAGGTACGCAGGCTTTCCCCGACCAGCATTACCAAACTTTTCTATATGAGTGGCCAGAAATGGATCAAACTGAGCTATCAATTCCTTTGTGACCAAAGAAGTTGCCATTATATTTCGATCCAATTATCTCATCATCTCCTCAGATGGCCAGGCCACTCTCAGCCAGGAGAGTCACAACAGTCACTTCCCAATGTAGTACCTCACGCCAGTATTGCTTTCTCTCCTGACACTGCATCTCCAAATTGTGGTCCACATGGAGGTATTCTTCATGATGGTTGCAGACAGTGAGAATGCAATCTCTGTGGGCTTCACTTTCTTTGTGGGTGAGGATTCTCTCATCTGCTTTTTTTCCAGCCAAGAAAACCCTCGACTTGCGAAAATTGGTCTTTAGAACTCATCATCAGCATGCAGAAGAAACAGCACAGAGACCCTTTTGAAGGGCTATATAGCTTCCACTTCTGCAGAAGCATCTCACCATTTTGCTGCCAGTAGTGCTGGGTGAAATTTGCTAATTCTGCCTGCGCAGAACTTCTGCAAAAGAGGAAAACATCCATGGAATTTTTTGCTCTTTTACCTTGAGCAAAATTCTGAACTTCCACCAATTATCTGTGGATTTTCACCCTATATTGTGTTATTTAGTAACAAAGTGCAGATTTTTGTCACTAGATGTTGAAATAAATTACCCTGTGAGTTTTTCTGCAGTATAGTGTAATGTTCCACATTTTTCAAGGCATTACTGCAGATTTCTTTTTCTGCCATCAATATATTGCCATATTTGATTCTGTAGATGTTGTATTGTAAATCTTAAGGTACAAAACTGAATGTAAGCACCCAAAAAGAGTAGATCCACTTACTGTAGCTGTGGTGACAGAGATTAACATTAATGTTTTTTTAATATTTTTCCTTTTTTCCTCCTGTCCTTGCTGTATTGTGGGTTTCTTATTTTTAATTCCACAAAACCTGCTGAGTTACGTGTTTTTGTTTTCACGGCATTGTTCGTTAAATTCTGCAGTGTAGAATAGTAATTCTGCCATTAGTTCTCATTAACCAGCAGTTTGCTCAAATCACGTTATTTTCGAGTCTGCATCCATGTAGCTAGAGTTGTTTCATCCGCAGTTTTCAATACATTCCTCATAATCTCCAATAATGCGGAATACTGTATTAAGTTCAGCGACAGTGTGAATTTTCAGCAGTTATGCATGGAAAATCCATGGAAATCTCAAATTACGACACAGTTATTACTAATTGAATTTTGATTGGTTGCAGCTCTTCAGAGATCACATGGTGTGCTCAGGGCTTCGGCATGTAAGTCTCTCTCCCTCAGTTTCACTTTTGAAGTGATTTCTGACAAGGAAAGAGCTCTCTGCAGTCTGATGATCCCATTTTGAGTGTTTACACTTAAAAAAATGTATTGGCAAAAGTTACATACATGTACTTTTCCTGACACTATAATAATGTTGTTGTACTTTCCCTGCTGAAATAATCAGATTGTTTTGAGTTTTGTTTAGTGATACTTCTGAGAGACTGTGCTTCTCACAGTTTCTCATTTTTTTCTGTGAGATTTTTGACAGAAAATTCAGTTTGGTGTTTGTTGAACTGTTATTTTTCTTGAGAGGGTGACTGAGATTACTAAAGCAATCTGTTAAGTTCTGTTGACAGGAATTAGTGCAGTAGTTATATTGATTCATAGACAGTTTTTCACATCTTATTGTTTTCATTGTGTTACTTTATAATTTTTGTTGCAGGGTAATTACTAAAAGGAGAAGAACATGTATTCTGAAAGTGTGCTGCAGTCTCTAGGAAGAAAACAGTTGCCATTTCAACATGTAAAACTGTCTCTACTGGAGGTGCAGAGCGTATAGAGGAGTGTGGCAGAGGTCTTAGAAGCAGCATAGTTACTGGTAGTGCAACTGCAGGAGTTGGCCATAATGTGCCAATTTCAGCAGCAGGAGTTGGCATTGCAGCTACCAGTATTTTGGGATTGAGTAGGTGTAGTGGTCAAAGCTCAGCAGCTGTGGCTGTATCCCATATAAGATCAGCAAGAAAAACTGCTGTAGATGTTGTAGCACTCCTATACCAGCAACAGGAGTCTCACGAGGAGGAGGAGGAACTGCCACATGATGATTCTGAGGAATTTTCTGAGGAGCTGAAAGGGGGGAGGAGTAGTACACTGGCAGTGGGTTATAGCACCATTAGGCCTGATGTTAGGTGTAGTCCCCAACAATTAAGTTTCCTTGCTGAGAAGAGGGAGCTTGAGCAAGTGGTGGAGAGAGAGACAGAGGAGGAAGAATTTCTTCCGCATGAACCTGACCAACCTTCTTGGGCTAATGTGGAGGGCAATGTGCAGGGTGCAGATGAAGATGACTTGGTGAAAATACCTGAATTAGTGAATGAAATGCCTGAGTCAATCATTACTGATGGGGGGGGGGTGGATGATGATTCAGTAACTGACACTATTTGGAAACCTCCCCAAAAACAACTGAAAAACTGAAGTGATGGGTAAAGACATGAAAGGGAAAGGAACATTTGCTGAACCATTGCAGCATAGGGAGCAAGTGGATGTTAGAAGCAGGGTACTACTGCCTGATATGGAGAAGCAGAAGAAAAAGCAGCAGCAGGCAATAGTGTTGCCCACCACAAACCTCCAAGCCCCATCCCCTGTACCTGCAGCACGTAAAATCCAATCCGATGTGTGTGGTGGCAAGTCACTGATGTGGGATTTTTTTTCTGTGTGTGAGAGTGATAATAACACAGCCATATGTAACATATGTAAATCAAAAATCAGTTGTGGCAAGTTGGGATCACATTATGGAACCACTGGAATGCATAGCTATATGCAAACAAAACATCCTGTTCGTTGGTCACAGCAGAAATGAATGGCAGCAATGCCAACTTCAGAATCTGCTTGTGATGAGCAATGTGAAGCATCGCTAGTTTCCCCATTTGATCCTGTACTTAGTTGAACCATTACTGATTCTACAGATATCAGTGGTAGCACTACTCAGTATGAACTTCATGCCTCTCCTGCCTCTGTTGAAAGTAGGCATGTAAGCAATAATACCCAACAGGGTGGGCAGTATTGGGCTATACTGGACTGCCCAGGTATGTAATGAGGCCTGACACTGCAGGCGGAGGGCCTTATAGCACCTGAAAGGTCTGGTATAGCCCTTACTGCCCACCCTGAAGGGTATTACTGTGCTTTGAAAATGGACCACTGCATAATATATGTTTAAAAAAAGAACAAAATTTGTTTAAATGCTAAAACTCATTTATTTTGTAATAAAGTAGTTCCTCCGCCAGCATTAGAATGCTATTTTTTTTAACTAGGAAGTTTTGAGTAGTGGGGAGCTGATTGCCATGGTTACCCCCATACACAGACACACACAATGTAGCTGCTTACCTGCATGAGCGGCATAAAATTTGTTGGGATTTTTAAAATTACAGCCTCCCTTGAAGTGCAGACTGTGCAGTTCTTTGCTGCTGAGTGCTGGTGTTTGAGTGAGTGAGACAGAGAGAGTGAGAGAGAGATGGAAAAGGAGGCAAGTGATTTTTCACCTGTTTTACAAAAACAGCATGACATGGAAACAAAGACTTTGCTGGCAGATAAGGACTGTATGGCCCACCTAGTCTGCCCATTTCCCTACCTAGAGGATAAGCTGCAGATCCTATTTAACCAACAGCCTATTTCTTCCTTCCCCCCACAAAAATTGCCTTATATCTGTCCCATGCATTCTTGAATTCTCCTGCAGTTTTAGACCCCACAACCTCCTCAGAAAGGCTGTTCCATGCGTCCACCACCCTCTTTGTGAAAAAATACTTCCTCACATTGCCCTAGACGTGACCCCCCATCTTCAAATTGTGTCCCGTTGTTCTTGCACATCGCTTTTCTGAAAGATGCTACCCTCTTGGACTTTGTTGATGCCACTGAGGTACTTAAATGTTTCTATCATGTCCCCCAACCCCCTTTCCTCAAGGGTATACATATTAAGCTCCTTTAGCCTCTCCTCATATGGCTTCTCTTGCAGACCCTGCACCATTTTAGTTGCCCTCCTCTGAACTGCCTCCATCCTGTTTATGTCCTTGTGGAGATGGGGTCTCCAGAACTGGACACAGTACTCCAGATGGGGTCTCACCAACTGTCTGTACAGGGGATAACACTTCCTGTTTTCTACTGGTGATGCCTCTCCCTATATGTCCCAGTATCCCCAGCCCTCCCTCCCGCCTTCTCCCATTTGCTTGCCAACCTTAAGGTCATCTGATATGATTACTCAAGGCCCCTTTCCATTTTGTTGTTCTTACTAACCCCACCCCACTGAGTAATCTTCTCCTGGGTTTTTGTTTCCCAGGTGCATTACTTTGCACTTCTTTGCATTGAATCCAAGCTGCCATACTTCTGACCATTCCTCCAACCTTGCCAAGTCCCTTTTTATCCTTTCCATGCCTCCTTGTGCATCAACCCTGTTGCAGATCTTTGTGCCATCTGCAAAGAGGCATACTTTCCTTCCAGTCCCTCTGCAATGTCACTTATAAAGACACTAAAAAGGACTGGACCCAGTACTGAACCCTGCGGTACCCCACTAGTAACACCTCTTTCTTCAGAGTGGACTCCATTTACAATTACCTTCTGTGTCCTGTTGTTCAACCAATGTTTTACCCAGGCTACCACCCTGGGACCCACTCCAAGGCTGGTTAATTTGACTACTAATCTTTTGTGTGGGACTGTGTTAAATGCCTTGCTAAAGTCTAGGTAGGCCATGTCCACAGCCCCTCCCTGGTCTACTCCTTTGATCACCCAGTCAAAGAAATCAATTAGATTCATCTTACATGACCTTCCCGCTGTGAACCCATGCTGCCTTGGGTCCTGTACCCCACTGGCCTCTAGGTACTCAACAATTCTTTCCTTCAGAAGTGATTCCATCACTTTCCCTACCACAGAGGTCAAACTGACAGGTCTGTAGTTTCCTGCCTCTGTCTTGCTCCCACTTTTGTGAAGGGGAATCACATCAGCCTTCTTTCAGTCCTCAGGTACCACACCATCCTCCCATGATCTGTTATGAAGGGTAGTCAGTGGTGTCACTAGTTCTTTGCTTAATTCTTTTAGCTCTGTGATCTCATAATAGACTATGGTCTCATCATTTATGGCTAGGCCACAACCACAACCCTTAGATGCCTCTTAACTGCCTTAAATAAAGCATGTCGGCTCATCACTGGTGCTTACCGTCTCACCCACACATGTGATCTGTGCACTCAGACCGGCTGGTTCCAACTATCAAGCCGCATAAAGTTTCTCACCTGCTCCATGTTCAAAAAAATCTATCTTGGCCTTGCACCTTCTGGGGTCTCAGCTCTGTTACAACACCGAATTAACAAATGGTGCCTTAGGAGATCCACACTACAGCTACTGAAAGTCCCCCACTGTCACACTTCACAGGGATAACACTCTTTTGCTTATTGAGCACCACTCTGGTTCAATGGCCTCAGCCCAACCATCTCCTCTGCCCCAACTATTTGTATGTTTAAAACTAGGCTCCGGAATTATTTCACTACCAACAGCTCCTGTGACTGCCCAACTTAACCTTGTTTTTCCACTTCCCTTTCTGCTCTAGTTGTCCCCCCCTCTCCTCCTTACTGGATTCTACCCTCATATTTTGGTATACCCAATGCTGCACTTTTCACCGTCTCACCACCCTTCCTACATTCCTTCTCCCCCCCCCACCCTCTTCCCTCTCCCTATGACTCTGGCATTTCTTATCTGTTGTCTATTTTCTCTGACAAATGCCACTGGCTGCCTTGTTACAATGCTACCCTTGAACTGTATTAATCTGTACTCTGTTTGCAATGTCCACATTGTTGTAATGACTGTCTTAATGTTCCCCATAATTTGTATTTCTCTGACGTGGAACCTTTGTAAAAGAGCCATGGCTGAAAGGTATTTATAATCCTAGACTTGATAAAAAAATAAAATAAAAAAGAATTCTGGGGTGAATTCCATCTGGCCCCATTGCTTTGTCCACCTTCAGTTTTAGGAGTTCTTTCAGAACCCTTTCTTCTGTGAAAGGACTGGGATCAACCCCTCTCTCCAGAGTGCTTCTGTTAATTGGATTAGGCACCTCCCCCACTTCCTCTTTTGTGTATACTGAACAGAAGTATTCATTCAGTATCCCTGCTTTTTCACTGTCGCTCTCTGCCTACTCACCATCCATTCTATTCAGCCTAACTATCCCTCCCTTTGTCTTTCTACACTCCCTGATATACCTATAAAAGGTTTTATCCCCCTTCTTAACCGAGTTGGCTATCTTTTCCTCAGTTTGTGTCTTTGCTATTCTGACTATCCTCCCTGCTTCCTTCTGCCTTAACTGGTACAGTTCTCTGTCCTGCTCCTTCTGTGTTTCCTTATACTTCCTAAATGCTATCTTTTTCTCCATAACCTTCACCGCCACCTCTTTTGAGAACCGTAGTGGCTTTTTCTTTCATTCTGATTTTTTTTTGCTTTACCCACAGGCTTGTTGCCTCTGTGATGGCAGTTTTGATATTCCCCATTGTTGGTCCACCACTCCTTCTAGCTTGTTTGCTAGTGCTTTTCTAAAGCACTCTCCCATCTTGCCAAAGTCAGCCCTCCTGAAGTCCAGAACCCTCACTTTTGTATGGCTTGACTCTGTAGCTGAGTTTATCATGAACCACACTGTTTAGTGGTTACTTGTTCCCAAAAGGCTACCCACGTCTAGATCTGAGATCCTCTCACTGTCCCCATTTGAGAGTATGAGGTCTAAGATTGCTCCCTCATGAGTAGATTCCAAAACTAGCTGTCTGAGGCATGTCACCTGAAGGGCATCATGAATGGCCCTGCTTTTGGATGTGGCTGCAGCAAAGGCGCTGCAGTTAACATCTGGCATATGAAGGTGCTCCATCAACGGTATCTCCCCTTTCTCTGCCATCCTAAGTATGCCTTCTATCATATCCTTGTCCAGTCCCTCCCCCCTGACATGGGGGGTCTGTATACAATCCTGTGTGGATTGTGGTGCCATTTTCAGTCTCTAAGGTAACCCACAGTGCCTCCTCTCCTCCCTGTTTACTCTTTTGTTCAGTTGCTTTTATTCCTTCCCTTACATAGAGAGCTACTCCCCCCCCCTTCTGCCCTCCCTGTCTCTCCTGTAGGTTGTGTACCCTGGTATGTTAATATCCCAGTCATGGTTCTCTGTGTACTATGTTTCTGTGACTGCTACAATATCCAGGCATCCCTCTTCCATCAAGGCCACCAGTTCAGGGAGCTTGTTGCCCAGACTACAGGCGTTAGTACTCATTACCCTCCATTTCTTAATGGCCTTACCCCTTTTTGCCCCACCCCTGTCCTTATTGTGTTTGTCACTTTCTCCATTTACCCCTGAGCTGCTCCCTATTGACATCTGTATGTTGGTGTCTACCTCACTTAGTACCTCGATTTTTTTGGGGGGCTAGGGTTTTCCTGCTCCTTTCCAGTGCCTCCCCACTTGGCTAGTTTAAATGCTCACCAATGAAGTATTTAAACCTATCACATAGAATCCTGGTTCCCCTCCTGGACAGATGCAGATCATCATGCCAGTATAGGCCTGCATCCGTCCAGGTGGGCCCCAGTCCCAAATGAAGCCAAATCCCTGAGCACTGCACCAGTTTTTCAACCACTGATTGAATCCCATGGTGGGGAGCACCCTAGCTTCATCCATGCCATAGACAGGCAGCACCTCCGAGAAGGTTACCATGTGTGCTATTTGTCTAAGGCCCCTTCCCATCTCCACAAATGTTTCTTGCACTGCTCTGATCCCTTTCTTAGCCAGGTCATTTGTCCCTAGGTGGACAATGACATCCAGCTCCCTTCCCTGTGCAGCTGCTCCTGTGATCCTGAGGATTCACCCCTGACCCTCCAAGCCATGGCATCAGGTAGGCACCTTACCTCCCTCTCCCCTTCCTCCCCCAGTTCTACCTTTCTAACAATGGAGTCCCCCACCGAGAGTTGTTCCTTCCCCCATGGGGTCCCATGCCACCATCCCGTGGGTCTCCTTGTGGAGGTTCCCAGCATCCTCCTTGGTCTCCACTGTGGGTGCCTCCATAGAGGAACCACACTTTTCCAGAATGGCATATAAACTGTAGAGAGGTACAACTGGAGGGATGCGCCTCTGTTCCACCACCCTCACCCTTCCTGAGCCCACTGTGGTCCAACCGCTCCTCTTTCTTGGCAAACTCTGAGGCAACGGCAGTGACTCTGGTGGTCCCTAGGTGGGAGAGGAGGTCCCACAAATCCTGGCCAACTCACCCTGGAGATGAGCAACCTCCTCCCTCTGCCCAGAGAGGTGCCTGCAAATGGGACAACACTGCATCCTCCAGAACGTCTTCCAGAAGACTGCTGCTCTACAGCCACTGCACTGCACCACTCCCATCATGTCTTTTTTCTGGCCCCCTAATTGTTGTTTGGAATACTTACTCTTTCCTCTGTTTGTTTATTTTCTTTTTTTTCCTTTTTTCTTCCCCTACTTACTTACTGCCTCTGTGCCCTTTTAGCTCCTAATCTTCCTGTTCTAAGACAAGAAGTTCCTATATTTCTCAGTAGTCTCCTTACTTGCTCAAAGTCAGACCTCCAGCAGCTGGGGAGGATGGAGAGCTACTCTTGCCCTTCTAGGATGGTGAGTCTTCGGTGGCTCTATGATCACTCATTTCCTGCTCCCAAACAGGAAGTTCCTGTTGTCAGTTAAATCCTGTGCCTATAAAAGTAGAACTGGTTTAGGGTGGGGGGAAGGAGGGCAATATAGTCCCAGTAAAGAAGTTTTAGTTATACCAGTAGCTCCTTCCTCCTGGTGTTCTGTCTGTTCCCTGGCAGAAGCTATCTAGGGAAGTGCTTAAATCTGGTTTTAACCTGGCTCCTTTTAGCTAAGCCACTCCCCCTACTTTGCAAATCTTTTTACACTTAGTTAATTTCACAGATAACAATTCCCTTCTGACACCTGTGACAAGCACCTAGATAAGTACACAGATAACACAGATAACAATTTACTTCAACTACCTCTGACAAACATAATAAAACTCTTTTTTTTACCCTAAATTGAAGGTCCCAGTACAAGATTTCTAGTTCTTAGTCCCAGTAGAGAAGTTTTAGTTATACCAGTAGCTCCTTCCTTCTGGTGTTCTGTCTGTTCTCTGGCAGAAGCTATCATGACAGCAGCATGACAGATACAGAGAAACCCCTTGATTCTGCAAAGCATTTCCAGTGCACCTCTTTCCCTCTCAGACAACAGTATGAAAGAGTCAGGGAAACCCCTTGAGTCAGCCTAGCATTTCCAGCCAGGCAAATGGAAAAGCAGCAGCAGATAGGACAAAACTAGAAGTAATGGTGAACTCTTTCTTGTGCACCTCTCCCCTTCTCAGGTGTCTGGTGCCACCTTCTGCCTATCATGATCTGGAGAGGATGAATGATTTGGGAGAGTTGGGGAGAGGATCTGTGGTAGTCTGCAGGCTGTGCTTTTCTGTGTCCCCCAGCCCTATGATCTCATTTTTTTTTCATTTGTGAGACTGGCAGCTGACAGGGTGATCAGGGAAATGAAACTGAAGTAAGTTTACCTGTCAGGATGAGAGCTACAAGTCCGGCGTGATTGGGAATGCCAGGGGCAGAGTGTGTGCTCAGTCCAAGAGTGCAGGACAAAACTTAAGTGGAGCTGTCATTTAAAAAAAAAAAATAAGACATTTGTACTTCTGCCAAAGTGGACTTAGAGCAGGTTGGGCGCATTGTGGAGGAAGTGTTTTATAGCAGTAGCTTTGAGCACACAACAAGGTGCTAGAGCTCATTTTGTTTTTGAGTGTGTGGCAAAACTCTTGATTGATTTTTTTAATAATAGCTATGTCTAGTGGAGGGGGTGTCAGACATGGGTTTGTGTGAGTGGCGATGGCACTGGGACTTCAGTAGTGAGCAGGGTTGTACTGTATTTGTGTTGCAACTGAGTGAGTCGGTGCTTTGTCCTACTTACTGAGTGGGGAAAAAATGGCAGTTACTCTGGCACAGGGATATGGCATATAGGGATAAGAAAAATAAAATGATGTTGGGTTGTGGCAGTAGGCTACATGGGCAGGGAGATGGTTAGAGGATCAGGCTGGGTGTCAGCGCTTGCTGTTACACCTGGGTTATGCCCCCTATCATCCCACATACACCTCACACTGCATTCCTGGTCTATTGTACTGTGATACTGCTAGTTTGCACTAACATTGTAGATTTTGGCACCCATCATATAAGCATGAGTGCTAGGAATGTGCTTTCCTGCTAATATATGCTAATATTTATCATGCATGGTTAATTATACCTCACTATAATACATTTATCTAGATTAGGTTTGTCTTTCATATATATTCTATATATAATCTACCTAATTACTGATAAGATGACTCAGAGGGATCCTCAGTGATTATTGTATACTTATATTCTCATATAATTATATATAATATGTGTTTCACACTCAGGCAGATATGACACATGTAATAGAACCCTGTCAGCAGTTCTCTGTCTAAGCAAGCAGACACAGAGAGAAAGCCTTTGTTATGTCTTTGTCTTATATTATATGTAAGCAAGAAATGCCACATGTAGTTTGAACCAGTCAGCATTTCTTTTGTCCAAGCTATAATGCTAATGGAAGCATATTCTGTCTCATGTGACACTCATTAGTAATTCTGTCTCCTAAATCATCATCCAATGGAGAATGACTTAGGGCCGATACATATTATTTCTCACATCTGTAACTATGAGGTAATCTCTGTTGCTGTGCTGTTATCTGTAGTATTTAGCTGTCTTCAAACCTACTGAAGGCTCTAGAAACAAGGTCTCTAGGAAGGCAGAGAACTGAAGCACAAGAAGAGAACACAAGATCTTAGAGAACCTAAGATCTGCAGTCCTGGAGATTATGTACATTCTTCAGGAGAGTTGTGAGAAACCCATCTCCCTTGTGATTTTCTTTGTCACATGTTTGGCGTAAGTAGTATAATAAACTTTATTAGCACTCCTTCCTTGTTCACGAATGTTTCTTGGCAGACTCCAAGACACAAGAATCTGTATTATTATTATTTACCCTACACACCAAGAGTGTTTAGGGAACATCGACAAGCAAGAGAAAAAAAATGGTGGGTATTTTAAACTGAACATTCCGTAGGCGCAGTTATACTGGTGGTGAACAGGTTGGTTGGAGCTGGTACTTTTAATACCTGGGCTCTGTTGTCTGATAGATGCCCACCTTGACAAGGCTGTCAGCCAATCAGAGCCTGAGATTTTTGAAGCCCATTTTCTAAGGCCATACTGTTACCCAGGGCAGTCAAATCAGTAGGCAATCTCGTAAACACAGTACATCCACCTTCCCACCAGTCACACAAAAGCTGAAGAAGCCAGATATTAGATCAGCCCTAACAAAACACATTAAGTACCACCATGACCACCCAGTTGCAGAAGAGCTGAATACAGTCATTGCTCTTATGCTTGCCACAGACCTGCTGCCTTACTCTTTTGTGGAGAAACCTGGCTTTATTCACTTGATTGAAAAAGTGGAACCAAAATATAAAGTTCCCAGCTTCACATTCTTTTCCACAAAGGCTGCCCCTGCTCTTTATAGTGATCTTTCCTGCATTGTTTCCCATGCAGTGTCCCAGTCAGCAATACCCACAATCCACCTTACCACTGATATACGGACAAGTAGGCCATCCTCCGGGATATGTTTTATGTGTATTACTGCACACTGGGCAAATTTACCCAGTGTTTCTGCCTTTCACCCATGTACATCTTCAGGTTACCCACTGTCAAGCGGTAGTAGTCCTGTTGGTCCTCGTCAGCATTCCACCCTAAGCATGCAGAGCATGCATGGCTCTGTTACAGCTGAAAGGATATTGGAATAAATTAACTAGTCCATCACAAGGTGGTTTAAGCTGCATAGTTTCTCTGTGGCCTTTATTGCTTTTGACAATGGTCGTAATGCTGTGAAAGCAATCCATGATGGCTCATTTTTTCATGTCCCATGCTTTTCCCATGTTCTGAATTTGATTGTTAAGGCATTTTTGGAGCATGAGTCAGTGACCAGTATGCTGAATGTGAGCCATAAAATTTGCAACCATTTTTCTCGCTCTGCACTTGCAAGGTCAGAGCTGACCACTCTTCAGAAGGCAAATGGGGTGCTGTACCATCAATTAAAACTGGATGTTGTCACATGCTGGAAATCAGCACTGTACATGCTTGAGCGACTATTTGAGCAGTACGAACTGATAAATGACTATGTCATGCAGCTGCGTGACTGTGACATGCAGACACCCATGTCATTCAGTCCAGCTCAGTGGATGTTGATGGACAGTGTAATTCAAATACTCCATCCTTTTGAAAATGCCACACAAGTGGTCAACTCTGACAATGCATGCTTGACCCATGTAATACCACTGATGCGAGTACTGCGTCAGGCACTGATAAACATCAGGGAGTAGTTTCAAGTGGCAGTTAAGTCAGCAGGTGTAGAACTGGCTAACATGATTCTGCAGTTGTTTGACGATGACCTGAGAGTGATTTACATCAACACCTCAGAGTCATATGTCCTTTCCACATTGCTGGATCCAAAGTACAAACATGGCATTACCGCTCTACTTCTCAATGTGAAGACTGAGGTTGATCACCATATCCTTATCCTTTGTGGGAAGGTAGAAAATTGCATGGCAAGGGACCAAGCTGAGAAACGGTCACCATTTGGATCCCATCCCTTGGACAAACCTGACAGTGGAAAGGGTAGTACCACAATTTCCTCCTCGTCCTCTTCCATACATAATGTGCCTGTTATAGTGGCCTCCTCCTCATCAAGCAGCTCAATAAACCCTCTGTGGTCCATGCTGCAGCAGGCTGGCATTTCTGTACAGCAGCCAAGTCATGGTAAAAGTCAACTGCAATTATCAGCCAGCCATATGGTGCAGTCCTACTTGGATGACCCACAGCAGCTGAACATTGATGAAGAGCCACTGTTATACTGGCAAAGCAAGCTAGAAGTGTGGCCTGCCCTGGCATCTCTGGCTGTCGAGTATCTGACTTGTCCCTGTGCAAGTGTCAGCTCAGAGTGGGTTTTCAGTGCATCCGGTGCAATAGTCAGTGATCGGTGCAGTTGCCTGTCTGACAGAAACATAAAGTACCTGACATTTATAAAAATGAATTTTAATTTCCTCCCATCACAGTATACACTGTCATCGGTGTTGAGATATAATGCTGGTGAAGAAGGTGATGTCGAGACAGAAACTGAAGCTGAAGAAGACGGTGTGATTCTCCCATCTGAGGGGTAGGACACATCTGAGAGGTTTGAGTTTTCCTAATCGTGCATTTCAAAAACATGGATGTGCGCTGAGGTAGTCATCACCCCATTACACATGGCATAGTATTATACTAATGATTCATGTGCATTAAATAAATGTATATATAAAGTGCATAAGATTGTAATGGTATTTGTTATTGTCCAAGTTGGCCAACATTCATGGTCTTCCCCTTTCACCCCCCAAAAAATTTGAATGAACACATGTTGGATTGTCCATAAGTTACTGCTTATAATGCATATCGTAATGTGTTGTATGCCACTTGCTGTGTAAAACACTCAGCCACCTGTTAATGTCCAAGTTGGCCGATATTCCAGGCCCTCTACCCCCCTCCCCCAAAGAAAATATAAATACCAAAAAAATTTAACAAACACATGTTAGCTTGTATGACTGTTACTGTTTCTTTATAAGTACTGATAGTGTTTAGTAAACTGTGACACCTTCAGCACCTTTCCAAGTTTTACAACATTTGTGTGCATGTTGCATCTCAAGCAAACCAATAAACAAATATAATTATCTGAAACAATGCTTTGAACAGTGTCAGAAATTATAATCCTTATCTGCATACTAGTGATGTTAATTTGTATCCGTTCCTCTTGAAAATGTCAGCAGTACATTCCCAAATAATTATAAGAATATAAGAAAATAGACAGCAGAAGGAGACCTGACAGTCTTTCGTGTCTGCTGGAGATACTAGTGATTGAGTTCTGCCCCAAGTTTACACCTTTGATCTCGACACCCCCTCTCCCACCCTGATATTTGTTCTTTCCCTTGCACTTCTACATGACATGCCTTTGTGCTTATCCCATGTCCTTTTGAAGGCACCCACTAACTTTGTCTACACCACCTCCATTGGCAGCTCGTTCCATCCTGACACCACTCTCTCCATAAAGAAGTGCTTCCTCACTTCCCTCTTGAACCTCCCCCCATCATTTTTAGGTTGTGCCCTCTAATGGTGGTGTTGGTCCTTCTGTTGAATAGGCCCTCATTTTCTACCATTATTGTTCCTTTAAAGTATTTGAATGTCTATCATTCACCCTATCTGCCTCCTCTCTGTCAGCGTGTACATCCCCAGGTTCCTCAACCTCTCCTCATATGATCTATCCTGCTGTCCCTCTATCATTCTAGTCACTCACTCTCCTCTGAACTCTCTCCAGCAATTGCATGTCCTTCTTCAGGTGTGGATGCCAATATCTTACTCCGTATTCTAAATGTGGTCTTACCAAAGACCTGTACAGTGGCAGAATAACATCACTGTTTCTACTGCTGAACCCCCCTTGCAATAAATCCTAGCACCCTATTTACCTTTGCAACTGCCTTTTTACATTGAATTGAATGTTTCAAGTCTCTCATAATGATGACTTCCAGAGATCTTTTTCTTCCTTCCATGATGTGACCTGAACCTTTCCTATGTACTTTCCTATGTAGTACTCTGTTCTTGGGTTCTTCACCTCATGTGCATCACCTCGCATTTCTAAGCATTAAACCCGAGTGCCATATCCCTGAGTATCTCTCCAGTCTGGCTATGTCCACCCTCAGTTATCTTATGCCCTCCTGGCCTGGGTGTCCACCCTCCCACATAGCTTGGTGTCATCTGTGAACATGCACATTTTCCACCCAAATGCCTTCCCCTTTGTCAGTGATAAAGATATTAAACAGCACTGGTCCTAACACTGACCCCTGTGAAACCCTGTTTGTGATCTCCCTTGTACTGGAGAACTCCCCCCCCCAACCACCCTCTGTGCCTTGCCGCTCAGCCAGTTTGCAACCCCTCTAACCAACCTTTCACATAACCCAAGGTCCTAGTTATAATTTCCTGGACCAGATTCAAGTCCCACAGGACTGGTGTATCTGAAAAACTGGGCTAACACTAAATATCTGTGCCTCACTGTCACTGCTACACATGCATACTGCAGTAAAACAAACAGAGTAACGACTGCAGCTGCTACTGAGACATGCACCAAATCAGAAACCACTGCCGATCCTGCTGTCTCATATCACAACACCCATAGGTAGCAGTAGTATGCTACATTAATTTTGCAGATGATGCCACCCCCAGCCATTTCCTGAAGATGAAGAAACCATCCTATACCCAGTTGATCCAGCTGCACCGAACAATAATAGCCAATGTAGCCAAAGTCAGTACCATGCCCCACAGAATCCTAAAGATGATGACTGATTTACTGAGCCCATCACCTCTCCACTGCAAGCAAACTGTGGGTTATGATGCTGCAGAGAACAGCAGAAACAGCAAATTTTATCCCGATACATGACTCTGCTTCAAGTGACACATTCAGCAAATGTACCACCAGTGTTGAATTTATTGATCTTGTTCATGCATGCCATGACAAAGAAAACATGAACAGGAAGAATGATGCCCAGTAAAGCTGCTGAATCTGGATGCGACTGCTGATTCTGAATCAACAACCATACCACAGGTCGGTAGACCTCTTTAAGTTCATTATTGTCACATCATGTAATGTAGTACTTGAGTAATTGTTATAATGAGTACCCTATTTTGAACGTTAAAGACTATTGCATTACTGTTACTCATGTAAGAGGCTATCCTAAATAAAATAGCATTGCTTGTGTATTGCGTGGTGTGTGTGTGTGTGTGTCAACAGCTGAACACAGGGAGGGAGTGTGGCAGTTCTTGGGTACTTTGTTTCGGTATACATGGTAGTCCATAACAGTTTCTTTGAAGTGACATGTTACTAGCCCTTACATACTGTTTTAACTGCTGTTAACCAGTCCTACATTTCTAGCAATGTGCATAAAGCCTTATGATGACAGTGCTGTCTCTTGAAAAGCAAAATTGCTGTTGTTTCTGGATGGTACCTGTCTCATTCTGACTCATTCTCCTTCCAGGACTGTCACACGCTGCCACTGCTGCTGCTGTCATTTGGTCGATACCCATATCATGAGTCAGACCAACCCCACACCACCATCCCTGCTGCTTCATGGTGTGCCCATCTAAACTCACCAGGTAAGATATATAGGGAAACCTCTCTATTTAATATCCTTGCCTCGATCTTCTTCTCTCAATGTCTGCCTGTCAAACAGGTAAATATTGTAATGGTATTCCTACTTTCATTCCTCAAGATGTAGAGTGTGTTTAATGGTTAGGTAGTGAGTTATTGTTTGGGGAGTGGGAGGGCACACAAAAGGTGGAGGTTGTAGGATTATTTAGGATAGTCAGTGGAGTAGGTAGTCACTGTTGGCAGACAAAGATAGTACAGAATATAAGAAACTGTTCTGAAAACCTAATATAACATGTCACTGTGTTTGCTAGCCAAACCTCATTTGCTTCTATAACTATCTCACAATGACCTATTTCCTTTCCAGGCCTTTCATACTCTGACGCTGCTGCTGTTGCTGCTGCCAGGATCCCATCTGATGTGCTCTTGACTGTTTTTTTATGATGTGTCCATCACAACTGACTAGGTAAGGCTTTTTTTTGGATACCTTTCTATTTAATACCCTTGATCTTTTCCTCTCAATGTCAGCCAGTCAAACAGGTAAGTATTGTACTGGTATTCCTACTTTCACTCTCCAGTATGTAGAGTGTGTTTTATGGGAAGCGAGTGGTTGTTTGGGGGGATTTAAACAGGAAAATGACTGTGTGTGGCACTTCGGCATGCACGCCATCAATTGACGTCAGCTTATCTGAACCTTGACATAAACTGTGTCAATAACCAGTACCCCAGCCCAAGACAAGGATGACTAGAGTGGTATGAAAGCATAGATTTACTGCATACATTTTGGAAAAGGAAAACAGAGCAAGATACAAGTTTAGAAAAACTCACAATGAACACTCAGTAACTTATATAACTATACTAACCATCAATTATAAAAAAAAAAAGTTCAACAGTAACTATAATCCTGGTTAAGAAATGAGAAAAAATAGCGAGAACAACAAACGACACCACCAATTTAACAACATTTACATTTTTAAACTTTTTACAGGACGTCAATGTCACAATAGTACTGTCACCTCACCTCACATTTAACGTTTTTTTGCTGTAGACTGCTGCTGTCAGAGTTCGCCCTCGGACTCCAAACACTGCAATCATCCTCCTTAGCTTCCTTAGCATTTTCGTAAGTTTTTATTGATTCCCCTTGACTTCAACAATGTGAGTCTCCTTTGTGCCAACTTTATTATTTTCTTGTCGCTCCTCTTACTTCCGCCCAGCTCTGACTGACATGTATCCAGTGCAGGAGCTTGCGCATTGGCGCCGTCAGCATTTGTAGCTGTCCCTGGCATGCTGAAACTTTCTCTGGTCTCGGCAGACTCAGGCTGCTGTGATTGCTCCCTCACTGCAAGACGTTCTGGCGCCTTCCGGATTTTCACAACAAGGTTTTTGCACTGTGTACTTTGAGTTGCCCCTTTGGTGGCTCCGCCTCACC
Organism: Neoceratodus forsteri; assembly: GCA_016271365.2. NCBI lineage: Eukaryota > Metazoa > Chordata > Ceratodontiformes > Ceratodontidae > Neoceratodus > Neoceratodus forsteri. The sequence continues at coordinate 1,039,455,250 of CM057453.1, forward strand.
TTCAGGTTGTGACCCTGATGTGTTGATGGATTCAGGTGCTGCAGTATAGAAAGAAAGGATGGTGAGGGAAATGAGGGTTCATTGCAATATCCATACACTTATGAATATGGTAATGCTGTGAGTGACTGTTATACAACAATTATACTACACAGATATATATTTTTTGATCACTGTATGGTCTTAGCCAGGGAGTGCTCCACACCCACAAAGTAACAGGTACTGCAGACATTACTGAGTGTGCACCCACAGCACACACAACTGAACCCCTAAGCATTAACATCACACCTCCCTGATAACAACTACCCTTATGTTAGTACACAGGGACATTGAGCATTTTATGACTGCTGCTGATGCTAACTTGCTACTGCTACAGCTTTGCTAATTTCTTACTAACCAAGCGATGTGACTTCATGGTGTGTCCATTCTAACCGCCCATGTAATAACGTACTCTTTATTTTCCTTTTTTGAATAAACATTGCAAATGGTTTATGTTTTCTATTTAGTGTTTATAATGGACATCTTTGAGGCAGGTGTGTTACACTTTTGAATTGAGTTTGCGGTGTGGGATGTGAAGGAAGTACACTGATGGTGGACTGCTGTTACTGTACTGCTATTACTTTAGTAGCTGCAAGTTGTGCTGAGATGGTCTGCATATTAAGTAAAGAGAAATAAGATCCCTGGTTGTGTTTTCGATACCTACAGTTGCTGTTCAATAAGTAAATAATGTCAATCCATGCTTGTCTTATTTCTGCTACTGTCTGTGCTTCCATTTGTTTCAGGTCTGACTCACTAGTGTTTTATGAGTACCGCTGGTTCTGCAGCTGCTTTGATTGCAGTTTGTATCCTACATTACTTTGCCAGTCTGGTGGCTTATGGATGTGCTCATCACCAAACTGCCTAGGTAAGTACTTCAGCCAGTTCAAAAATGTGTGCAATTGATATCAGGGAGTTGGCACAGTACTTTCTAGTGAGTCTCTCTGAGTGTGAGTGTGACTTCATGCCACAGTTCCTGTTGTGGTGGTGGTGGGGGAACGGACATTCCCTGACTGGCACTGTGCAGTGTCCCAGTGCTCAAAAATGTGTACAGATGATATCAGGGAGTTGGCATCAGGACTATTGCATGTAAAGGGTTCAGAATAACTAAAATAAATACTGTGTCATTAAAAAATGGCAAGAGAAACTGAACCCAATTATAATTACAGCAATAAAATAGTCACAGAGATTATGTTAATCTTTAAGTTAATCAACACCTGTTGTTGGCAATATGGCACTTTTCAGTGCCTCATGCCACATTCCCTCCCAGGTGGTGAGTAAGTGGAACATTAACATAGCCCCTGGTTGTACCTTATTGCTTATTTGCTTAATTATGGATGCCTGAACCCTCAACTACAGTCACACATGAACACTGACATTTTTAAAACCTTTACCATCAATAAACAGAATCACAACAAGAAAGACACAGGCCAAGGAAGTTAAGTGACTTACTCAGTCATACACTATGCAAGAGAGTAGAGTGGACACATAGTCAGTGTTAAGAATTTTGATGGACTGGTGACATTTGTAGCGCAACATTCACACACTGCAACATAGAAATATAGAAACATAGGAATTGTATGCCCAGCTGATAAGGTCAGACCACCAAATACATTCTGCATATAAGTCCTACACCTGCATGTGGCCTACAGCTCGATCACAAGTCAGTGGTCATTCATCACTCAATACAACATCAGTTTTACTTTGTGACTGTACCAGACATGTTTACAACTACCCTCTGTGCTTGATAGCATCCTACCACCTCTTGTTGCAGACCATTCCATGCATCTCCTTCCTTTCTGTGACTAAACTTTCAGACTTCCAACCTTACTCTTCCCCACCCAGTTCTTATTAGGCCCCTTCATTCTCTTCATCGTTCTAAATTGGAAGAGGTATCACCCAAACACCTTCTTCATGCCATTGAGGTACAATAACATTTCTCTCATTTTCCCCCAGCCACCATTGTATCATTTCATGCAGTGATTACGTATTGACAGGTACTTTACTCTGTCCTCATATGTTTTGGGATGAAAACACTGTGACATCTTGGTAGCCCTTCTCTGGAATGCTGATATGCTTGTGCAGTAGTTTTCGCCATTATTGCAGACAGTACTCGTGGTGAGATGGCAGGCATTACCAGTGTTTTATACAATCACATAATCTCCAGCATTGTGATAGTGATCCATCTGTCTATGCATCACAGCATGACACTGTCCATCACCACAGCATTTCTGTGATTCTGCAGCAATGCACTTTACACAACAAGCAAACAATGTACACCATGAATGGCATTTAACTGTACTGAAAGGGTGATTCAGAATTCATAATCATAAAAATAACCTACCAGAACCAGGAACATTGGGAACAACACCTCTGTCATCATCCTCAACATCAGCTGCCTCACTATTACCAGGGCTGGCGGTGGCACTTCCACTTGATGTCCCAGCTGTATCTTCATTTTGCCATTCACCTTTTGAAAATAAACAACAGATTTAAGGTTCACCAGTCAGAAACAAAAATAAAATTTCTAACACGAAATGCTATAATCATCATTACATTCAATGGTTATGCGTATGACTGCAGTGTTAGGTGTCTTATTGTGGACAACAGCAAGTAAGCAATAAGACATGAGAGGGTGTGCTTGGAACATTTTACCGCATGGCCAGGGGGGTAATAAGCCACTTTGAGTGTGAGCATGACTTCATGCCACAGTGTCTGTTGTGGGGGAGGGGGCATTCCCTGACTGGCACCATGCAGTGTCCCAGTGTTCAAAAATGTGTACAGTTGATATCAAAGAGTTGACATGGTACTTTCTAGTGGAACACTTTGAGTGTGAGCGTGAGCGTGACTTCATGTCACAGTGCCAGTTGTGGGGGGAGGGTACTCCCTGACTGACACCGTGCAGTGTCCCTGTGTTCAAAAATGTGTACATTTTATATCAGAGAGTTGGCACGGTACTTTCTAGTGGATCACTTTGAGTGTGCGAGTGACTTCATGTCACAGTGCCTGTTGTGGGGGGGGGGGCATTCTCTGACTGGCACCATGCAGTGTCCCAGTGTTCAAAAATGTGTACACTTGATATCAAAGAGTTGGCATGGTGCTTTCTAGTGGGTCACTTTGAGTATGAGCGTGACTTCATGTCACAGTGCCTGTTGTGGGGGTTGCATTCCCTAACTGACACCGTGCAGTGTCCCAGTGTTCAAAAATATGTACAGTTGATATCAGAGAGTTGCCACAGTACTTTCTAGTGGGTCACTTTGAGTGTGAGTGTGACTTCATGTCACAGTGCCTTTTGTGGGGGGGGACTTTCCCTGACTGGCACCGTGCAGTGTCCCAGTGTTCAAAAATGTGTACAGTTGATATCAGGGAGTTGGCATGGTACTTTCTAGTGGGTCACTTTGAGTATGCACGTGACTTCATGTCACAGTGCCTGTTGGGTCTATAAATCCTGTAACCTCAATTTGGTCAAAACGTGTCACATGGCCATGTGTAAATCCTGCAACAGACAACTGGTAAAGGTCTCTGTAATCAAATGTTTACTTTCTTTGAACCTTACTGTAATTTTAATTTTTTTTTTTACTCTATTTCTTCACTGCCACTATGGGGAACTCTCTTAGGCATCCACCATACCCCCAACTCTACCTCCTAGCCTGAAACTCCCCCTGCATCCTGACACAAGCCTGGCTATCCCCTCAGCTCTGAGCCCCCTGAGGAAGGGCCACCCTATCCACCCAGGGCGCTCTATCTACAATTCAGGCCAGGATGGGCTTGGCCCAGGACAGGAGGTAGTCCGGCCTGTGGAGTGTGGCTGATAGTAGGTTGTGCCATCGCCTATCACCGAGGGCAGGGTATTTTCCATTTTTTCCTCTGGTTTCCCCCGATGTTCAGTCGTGCAATGGCGTCAGTGGCACTATTGCCGACACCCGCTGCAGCACCGCCCCCTCGCAATGCGTAGCAATGCAGACTCGGCATTCCTCTGGTCTCCACCAGAGGTCGCCCCTGTGCGACATGTCCCCTAGAGCCCTCCCCAGGAGGAGAGAGCAGTCCACTGGACACTCAGTCTCCTTCCTCCCCTGCTGACCCCCGATGACCTGAGCTCATTCCCGAACCCAGGTTGCCGGCATGGCATGAGGTGTGGCATCCAGCGCCTCAACACTCAGTGCCACCGGACCAGCTGTAATTTTAGTTTTTAATAACAGATTCATTTTATAATCACAATAATGCACTTCAGGGCATGTATAGTAGTGGGATTTACACACTTCTTGTGTGGTTAATGTCACTCTGCTGCACCTCGTTACACAAAACACAAGGCGTGTGTAAATCCCTCAACAACACACGCCATGTCATGCATTATTGCTTAAAGAATTTTTATAAAACATTTTTTTAATTCAATATCAATAAGGCATGATCAGGGGTCATGCCTCGTGACATATTACACCCTAAGAGGGTGATTAACAGACCATTAACAGAACACCTGGGCATGCCTTACTGTTTACATACAGACAATACAATGATTAGAAATATCTTAATATACTTACTAGTGCTGCTGTCCTTCAATACACGCTTCCTCTTCCTTGACCTTGAGGGAACGCATGTCACAACTGCTCAAAGCTCATTCAGAACATCCAGATCATGGCACTGTAAATTGTCCCACTTGTGCTTCAGTTGTTTAATGGGACGTTTCACAACTCCACCCCCCTCACTATCCATAGTGACCTTAATATTGGCTCACACCTCTTTACTCTTTTTAAGGTCCAGTTTTTCAGGCCCAGATAGGTCAGTGGCATGTTCGGTCACAGCTCCCTCTCCCCTCCACCATCTCAGCTCACCATCGATGGTGCTACCTCCTCTGATCCACTACCTATAGCTGACTACCTCAACACCACTTTCTCTGATCTAAGCTCTGTCCTCCCCAGCAGCTTTTTGATCCAATCCCCTCCTCCCTCCCCCCTGTCCTGCATCACCCCCCTTTCTACCTGTGCACCCTATCCCCCCACGAAGCCAGGCCACACCTGCTAAAAGCCCTTGGTAGTAATAACCCCAGAAGAGACTCCCTCGACTCCAGAATCCTCCACCTGGTCCTGGACGTTGTCCTAGTCCCCCTGACAGACCTACTCAACTGGTCTCTGTGCCTTGGAAAGTTCCCCAGTGCATAGAAAACTGCTGAAATCAATCCAATACACAAGAGCAGTGATCAATCCTCCTCCAGCAACTATCGGCCAATCTCCATCCTCCCCCCACTCTCCAAAGCCCTCATAAAAGTGGTGTCTAGCCAACTATCTGAGTACTTGGCTAAGTATGACATTATGTGCCCGGAGCAGCATGGCTTCCTCCCAGGACACAGTACAGCCACTGCTCTTCTGGAGTTCTCCCAATACCTGCACTCTGCTCTCGACTCTGGCAACCTGGCCGGTGCAGTGTTCATTGACTTCTCCAAGGCCTTTGACACTGTCTGTCACCCTCCCGCTACTCGGCTCTATCCACTAACTCAGTTTCTCTGCTGGTCCCCTTGCCTGGTTTTCCAGCTACCTCTCTGCTAGATCCCAGCATGTAAAAATCAATGGCTCCCTCTCCAACATTTGACCCATTAGCTCTGGAGTCCCACAGAGCTCAATCCTGGGTCCCATTCTCTTCAGTCTCTACTGCAGCACTCTCCCCAGCTCCTGTGATAGCAAGATGCTCCTCTATGTAGATGATGCAGTTTTCTTTGCTTCACACCCAGATCCCTCCACTCTCCAATCATCCCTTCAACTCACCTACAACCAAACAGAAAGGTGGTTTCTTGATCACAGACTAGTCATAAACCTTAAGAAAACCAAATCAATGCTCTTCTCTCACCACCAAAATAAAGCTAGACGTGCCCCCCTCCTGATTACCCCCAACTCTCAGCTCCCATTAGAGCAAGTGCCAACAAACAAATACCTAGGCATCATTTTCAATACTGTCCACACCTTCCACACCCACATCAACACTCTTTCTTCTGCCATAAACTCTCAGATTGGCCTACTTTACCACCATAGGGATTGCCTGCCCCTCAGTGCCCTCTGGCTGGCCATCACCTCCTCCACCCTGTCCCTAGTGAACTACAGCTTGCCCATCTATGCTGCAACTGATAACACTGCCCTCTCTAAAATCCAGCTCTCCATCAATAAGGCCTGTAGGCCCCTGACCGGAGCCTCCAGCCACACCCACACCTGCCTGCTCTATTCCTCCGCCAACCTGCTAAACTTCAAGGAATGTCTGCAGTATCAGACCTGCCTTCTTGTTAAGAAATCCCTGCTCGGACTCTCCCCCACAGGAGTCTCTGCCTCCCTACCATGGTCATCCTCATCTCGTTTCCACCCGCAGCTTTGTTAAAGCCATCTACAAAGTGCCCCCGCCTGGTTCAACTCCCTTCCTACCTGCATCATCAACACTGCCAAACTTGGTCCCTTCAAAACTACTCTCTGGAACTATCTCTTTAATGTCTGCTGCTGTAGGTGCAACTAACCCTGCCCCCCCCAATCCTACTGCAGGACCTTTCCCTGCCTGGCCCCTAATCTCAACAAGGTCCCCTATACTGCTGATCCATCTTTCCCCCTTCGACTTTTTACCTACCCCCTTAGGTTTATACAAGGATGTATTCCACTGCAACTCCAGAGAAATTGTATATCTTTAACTGTAAATCTGTATTTTATACCAACATGTAATTAAGTGTATTCTGTGTTCAATGTCTGCACCTGCAATGTTGTCCGATGTTGTATCTGCACAATGTTCTATTGTGTTGCCCTCCCTGCGATGAGGTGCCTTTGTAAATAAGTCCCTGACTCAAAGGTTGTAAATCCAACTTGTTCAAATACATAAATAAACAAGCAATGCTACTTCCTTGTTGGAAAATGGAGGTGACGAAGCAATTCTCTTCTTCTTGGTGGTGCTGGTACTGGCTGTGCCCGGCAGCTGCTGCTCATGCAGGGCTGGTGACACTTGCGGCCCATGATGCTGCTCAGAGTCTGCTGCATCTTGCACACTGTGCTGCTGCACAGCTTGTCCTTCTTCTTGGGGCTGAGGCTCAGATGACAATAGTGCATCTGCCTGTGCAAGCATTATATATATATATATATATATATATATATATATATATATATATATATATATATATATGGGGAATGTGATGGTGCACAGCTACAAAATAATTCCACGCCAAAAAAAAAAAAAGATTACAGAAAATAAATTATCAAACAGAAAACTATATATATATACACACACACACACACACACGCACACTTTAAAAGGTCTATTTTCTACTTAAATGCCCCCAAAATAAATCTCTCTCGCTCTCTAAATACTCTCTCTGTCACTCTCTGTATCTCACTCTCCAGTCTCCAATCTCCCATTAGGCCTCCCTCATGCATTTTCTGCATTTGGTGTGGCTGGTTTCTGGAGCACAAAAAAACACAGATTATTTGTTCCACTGTTAACAAAAACACTCATAAAAGTTGACAAAAGATCTGTGACTACCATGCGTACAAATACGTATGGAAAATAAATTTTACTGTGGATTTCAGAAATGTGTATGGTAGAAATATTGCTGACAGGTGAAAATAATACACAGATTGGGAATGAGGTGAACTAGTTTTTCTGCAGTTTACTATGACTCATCTGAAATACATAAAAGTGCCCCGGTTCACATTCTGAAATCAGAAGTTCTTACCTGCAGTTTATTACATTGACCCACATCTTTTTGGATTTATTCTGCAGTTTTAGGTGGAATTTCTGTGAAAGCTGGCAAAATTTTTTCCGAACTTCCGTGGAACTGAAAATAATACTTTCGATGAAATTCCACTGGCAGAATTTTTTTTTGCGCACATCTAGCCGCCAGGCATAAAGCATGTGATTTTTCATGAAATGGAAATGCCCCTTTGGTTGTCTCTGTGTAGGGTTGTAGTAATGCTTCGACTTTATGTAGTTGTCAGAGTCACTCTTATTCTGGCAAGTGTCTGGTCCTTTCTCAACCCAGAATTCCACAGTAGCAGAACTTAGGGGGAACCACTCCACTGGATCTGTTGAGCGACATCCACATTCATCACTTCTTGAGTGGGTTGAATCGCTGGTAGGCTCCTGAGACAAAGACATGGCATCATCATCATTTTCATTTGTGGAACTGGCAGTCAAAGGACAGGCATGGTCAGCCATAGCGCTGTGTTCAATATTGTCAAAATCAGAATCAGTGTCAGGATGCACCTGTCATGCTTCAAAGATGCTAGCAGAATTCGTACTTGTCAAGGGATAACTAATCAGGGTGACAATAACATCAGCTGATGCAGAAGCATTAATCTCCAAAAACTGGCTGAGTCGAGGAGTCTTTGCCAACACAGAATTCAGTTTTTCTTGCTTCTCCTTTGCAATGCAATGTTTCTAAGCATCTGATTGTAAAACTCTTAATGGCATTTTCCTGAATCATACACACACTCTTCACATGTTTCAGACCTGGGGAAAGAAGTGAAAGTTTGAGAAAGCACAGCAGAAGGATTTATTAGTAACTATAAAGTTTGCTGTCCATATAGTTTGTACCCACAATAATGTGCGTCTGGCAAAAAATATTAAGAGGCCTTTTCTTTCATTCATGAACCAAAATACTTTGTGATGAAGTTTTTAAAAATTCCCTCTCCCATTCCATGCCCACCATGTAGAAATGAAATAAATATCTTGGTACAGTATTATACTGTTTACCATCAAAAACACGTGGAGTACCAATATACATCCTCCACAGTATAAATCCAGCATGCTTTCACTTGAACTGGCAAGGCATGATATTGCTGTCACACAGATATGTAAATAATAACAGATTTCACTTGTCAAGTACTCCTGCCCATCCAGCACAAAACACATGATGATGATGAAAAGGCAATCTTACTTACCTCTGACAAATTGTCTCTCAGCCTGAAAAGGAAAGAACTACTCAGGCATCTCTTATCTTTTTGTATTCACACTCTGTAACAACGTGCTAAAATAGGACAATCATCTCAATCATTGACTATGGCTTAATTGTCTATGGGTCTGCCTCTACTACCGCACTTAGACGCATTACAACATCCCTAAACAAGGCCTGTTGACTGCTCACTGGTGCTCAGCAAGCATACTCACAGGCTCTAAGGAGACCAGTGGTGCAACTCTCAAACCGCTTAAAGTACCTTACCTGCCTTATGGCTAAAAATCCACCATGGGCCTCACTCCACCATGTATCCAAGACCTGTTATACTAGAACACTAGTATCCGTCTCACCAGAAGATCAGAAAATCAACCTCTTCAGGTCCTCCGATGCTGGACTGCTCAGGGTCAAAGATTATTTGCCTATTGTGCCCCCAGCTGGCTAAATGCCCTTAGCACCTCTATTACCTCCTCTACCTCTCTAGGTGCATTCAAATCTAGGCTATATTCTCACCTTGCTGCCTCCAACTCCTGTGACTGCCTTGATTAAATCTTTATCTATTCATTTTGCCACCCTTGTCCATTACTTGACAAAGGCTTGTAAGAGGATCTTTTTTCTCTTGCTATTGTCTGCTCCCCTCTCCCTTTTCTCTTACCCTCTCTATCTGTACACTTCCCTAACTTGATTTTTCCCTTACCTGGCTTGATTTTTTGTATGATAAGTGTTTATTGGTATTCCCTGTCCTTGCACAAATGTTTCGATAGTTACTGTCTATGTTTTCTTGCTATTGTCACAACACAATTTGTAGTGCCATTCTATGTAACCTTTTGTCTGTACTTAATTGACGTGGAACCTTTGTAAAAGAGCCACTGGCTCAAAGGTAATAATTCCTAGAACAATAAACTAATAATTAATTACAGTATCGTATGGCCTTCCCAGCTGAAAAGATCATGATTTTTTAATGATGTATCATGAATGATCATTATCCAGTTACTGTATGTTCAGAGATCATGTTTAAGCTTTAAAAGCCATCAATGTGATCATCATTAACCATAATTAACCATCAACGTTAAATGGCCACCAATCAAAAACCATGAAGTTATGAAGATGTTGATTATGATTAATGATGATCTCGTATCGTCATGATTTTTCATGATTGCCCATGCTCAAGATTACAGAAATAAATTTAAAAATTGAATTTATCTTTTCTCTGTTACTTTAACTTGTATTTAGACATATTTGCTGGCTTAATCAGTTATGACACTTTTTCCTCCAGAAGCCTATTGCTTTCAGTTATGCTTACTCTGATACCTCACATCTTACTGGAGTTAAAAAGGATCATATTGGTTTATATATCCCCAATAAGTGGTTCCTTTTATGATTGAGGTGAGTTCCTAAAAGTACTTGGTTTGTGCTCAAACCTTTCCTAATAGTCTGCAAACTAATATGGTCAATGCAAAATTAATTTAAAATAGAAATTACCATTGTTTTGTTCCATAAACTGTGCTGCTGAAACATGAAAACTAGGTATGCAAATATGTATCCTATACCAGACAATGCATGTACTCTTCCTAATGGAATTAAAACTTAACTTCACATGATTTAAATTATAATTCATAATTAATTTTTCTTTGCTGACACGTGACATTCATATTTTCATAACTAACAAATACAACTTTAAGTATTACTTCTGTGACATGTAATCTTATAATACTGAACTAATTTAATCAACAATGATCAGCACTTGATCTTCCACAGATCATCAACAACCATCATGCTGATTTAAGCTTACACAAATAATCAATAATCATCAGTTGGTGATTTGAAAGTTCATGTTTGATGATTAAATCATGATCTAGCTGATGATCTTAGATCATGATCTCCTTTGATGATCTTATGGTAACATTTGATGGTTAACAATAATCACTCATGACTGACTTTCAAAAATCATGACTGTTGATTTACCAATTCACCTGGGTAAGAAAGCACTTTGAACTCTGAAGGCCCTTGCCACTCTTTAGAGTAGCTACAAGAGCACTTGCAACTAGGCAAATTGACCATCTGTGGGAGTTACTGTGTGGTGTCTAATATAAGAGACCCTGTTTTTCTTTCTTCAATGTACATGGTCAGCCAGCCCGGTGGTGCTGAGGGCTGAGGTGCTGGATGCCACACTTCATGCCACACCGGTGATCTGGGTTTGGGAATGAGCCTGGGGTTTGGCAGGGGAAGGAGAGGATTGAGCATCTGGAGGACTGCTCGCCTCTCCTCTCCTCTCCTCTCCCTGGAAGGGATCCAGGGCTTTTCTGGGGCAGTAGAGACCCCCAGTGGAGACCAGGGGTACTACTAGCACAGGAGCAAACTACAAGGGAGGAGTACAGTGGGCATCTACAGTAGATATGCTGATGTCAGTGCGTGACTGCTCTCCTGGGGAAACTGTATAAGAAAAATCCCCTGCTGGGGACAGGTGAAGGTGCCTCCTGTGTCCCAATCACACTCCTGCCATCAAGCTCTCTCTTCAGGGCCTGCACCCCGAGTCCAGCCCAGCACATTTGTCTATAGATAGAGCACCTGGGCATAGGCAGTCCCACCCTGGGGGGCTCAGAGCTGGGGGATCCACTGGGCTGGGTCAGCCTGGAAGAGAGAGCATCAGACTAGGGGGTAGAGTCAAGGGCACCAGGAGGTAGCTGGAGAGAGTTCTCATACTGATGAATAAATAAATTTTTAAAAAATTGCATACGGTCCTATATACTCGTCTTTCAGAACACACCAAGATTTGTTACATTGCGTGTTGCTTTAACCACACTGCATCAGGGGTAAACAAACAAGGTGGCTCCATAAAGATCTACTTGCACTGCTCCGGGCTAGGGATAAGAGTTGGAGGTGCTTTAAAAGCTCAGGTCTACCATTGGACTACAATGATTATAGGACTCCGCAAAATGCCTGCAAAAACAAATTCATCAAGTAAAAAGCTCCTTATATAAAGATTTTCTATTAGATGCTGCTGAAGACTCAAGAAAATTCTGGTTTTACATCAAAACCTTCCTTGGTACTAAACTATCCCAGTCAACTAATGATATGGTCTTAAATAGGGTGCACTGTAATGGTCCAGCCACCATTGCAAACTCCTTCAACCTTCACTTCCCTGACCTATCAAAATACACTGCCTCCTTCACTCCTACCCAACCTGCTACCCCTTATATCTCAACCAACTCCATGCCTGAGCACCCACCTTTTTGATTCAAAGCTATAACAAGGACCAATGTACTAAAACTCCTAAATACTATCTCTGATAGTACTAGCATTGACTCTGATGGTCTCGAGCCTAGGCTCCTGAAAACTGCTGCCCATCTCATTGCCTCCCCTCTGGCAAGAACCTTCACTCTATCTCTCTGCCACAGTCAAGTCCCCAACATCTGGAAAATTGGCAGAATCACTCCAGTCTTCAAAAAAGGTGATCCTAAGGACATTATCAATTATCAGCCAATAGCCAGCCTCTCTGTTTTGAGTAAAATCCTCAAAAAACTGGTTGCCTCACAGACTATTGACTTTCTCCTTAACCTTAACCTCGTCTCTGAAAATCAGCATGACTTCTGTAAAGGTTATAGTACTTCCACAGCCCTTCTCCAATTCACAAAATGACACCTTCTCTGCCATGGATAATGGCATTCTGACAGGTGCAGTCTTCACAGACCTAATGAAAGCTTTTGATCTTGTTGACCACCCTCTTCTTCTCACCTATCTGTTATCTCTGTTTTTTTTTGTCACAAGCTGTTGCCTGGTTCAATAGCTATCTGTCCAACAGGAAGCAGGTTATTAAATTGAACTCTGCCATATCTGATCAAGCAGCTGTCAACATTGGTGTTCCTCAGGACTCTATCCTGGGCCCCGTACTTGTTTCCATTTTTATTAACAATATTGCTCAGAACACTCCCTCTTGCTCATCCCTACTTTATGCGGATAATCTGGTCCTTTATTCTAGCTCCAAAACTGTAACTGATATCAGTCTTACTCTGTCAACAGCCTTCCTAATCCTAAGCATCCAATCATGGCTCTCCAGCACAGTCTTGTCCTAAATGTGGGAAAAACTCAAGCAATGCTTTCTGGTTCTGCTGCAAAGCTCTGAAGCAGCAAAACCCAGTCCAAAATCTCCTGTTTGGATGGCTCCTTTTTGGATACTGTGAACACCTTCAAGTATCTTGGTGTTCTACTTGATGGATCCCTTGACTTCGACCAATGTATCCTAGCCATGTGGAAATCAGTCAATGCCAAAATTGGGATTACCTATAAAACAAGTTATGTTCTAACCCCCTCTACTAGACTGGCCATTGTCCAGGGCATTCTGCTCCCTTCATTTACCTATGGTGCTGTCAGGCATATAGATGCATCTAAAACTGCTCTTCTCAAGTGGGACACATTGTATAATAATATCTATCCCCTTACGCCTCGGCATCCCCCCATCGTAAATATCATTGTCACCTCTATGCTGACCTAAATTGGCCTTTCCCCACCTCTTATCAACTCCTCTCCTTTTGCTCTCTGACTGATAGCATTATCAGATCTAACACCCTTACATCCCTTGCCTCCTTGTTGCTTCCTCAATCCTCTTCCTATGGCCTAAGATCTGCTGACCATACTACCCTCTATTACGTTAAACTTCCAAGGGTACCTGTGATTTCTCCCATACTGCTCCAAAATTCTGGAACTCCCTTCCCTTACTTAACCAACATGCACCATGTCATGCCCTCTTTAAAAAGGAACGTTGGATTCTCTTAACAAATCTTCTCCTTGTCTGTGTTTTAATCCACCTTAGCTTATTTGTTCTCATACCTCGGCCCCCAGACATACTCCCACTTTGTTCTACCCTGCTATTACTCACTTGTCCCCCTTGCAATTCACTCTCACTGCCCTAACTTGTCTTTTGCCTAGATCTCCTCTGCTCTTCCTTTCTGTTCCCCCGCTGTCCCCTATTTCTTTTACCCTCTACTGCCTTGCTTTTATACCTTCACCACTCCCCCATCCTACCATGTCTTTTGCCTTGTTTCCCTCCCCTCTTCCCCTCTGCCCCCCTGCTGTCCCCTATTCTTTTTACCCATCACTGCCTTGATTTTATTCTTCACCCCTCCCCCATTCTACCATAACTTTTGTTTATTGTACTGGTTGATCCGATGCCTTTTGGTACTATTACCTAGGCCTAGCACTTAAACTGTCAGTAGCTCCTGTACTCAGTTCTTCCCAGCTGCTGCCTTACTTACCGTCTACCTGTGGTATTGCAATGTGCTTATTTTGTCTGATTTTTATATTACTTCTTATTGTTAAACCATATTCTTCTCAACTTATTTGCTTCATAGGTTCATGGAGATGTGGCACTTGCCTTGTACACCTTGCATGCAGGGTAGCCCTGCCTACCATGTACTTGTGGTACCGCAATGCTCTCACTTGGCTGATTCTGCATTTATTGAAACATGTTCCTCTCAGTTTATTGTGTCATTGGCTCATGAAGTTATGACATTTACCTTGAACACCTTGTACCACTGCTATTGCTGCTGTATTGTATCACAGTGTTGTATTGATTGTTGCCATTGTATACCACCGGCTATTCTGCTGTTTTTTATCATAATGTTGTATTGATTGTTGCCATTGTTGTGTTATGTTTTCCACCACTAAGTGCTTGTACTTTGTCTCTTGTTCTGTTTCTAGTCTGTAAACTCCCAGGTCATGCTTGAAAATAGGCATTTCTATGTCTAGTGCACTTACCCAGTAAACAAAAACTAAATAAATAAATAACCTGACTATTCAGTTGAATGGTACTTCATCCAATTCAAGAAAATAAAAGAAAAACAGTTTGAGGCTACTATGGTCTCAGGGCAGGAGTCGGCTCAGAAGCCCATCTGTACTGCTCTGCCTGCTCAGAATTGAATTTCCTCCCAGCCAGGATATACAGCAGCTATCAAGTCTACCCTTAAACTATAAGTTAATAAAGTTGAGCTGTTTACAGCATTGTGTCTGGCAGTTTTATCCACACACAGAAGATTCGATTTTATTTTTAGTGCAACTGTCCAAAACCAGCAACAAAGTGCCTAAGTGCAGAAAGTGCCCAGCCCTATATCACAAAACTGCAAAAAGGATTTTACTGCAACTGTTTAAAAAACAGCCACAAAAAGTGCAATAAGTGCAGTAAACTGATGTACAAATAAATAAAAAAATAAATAAATAAAAAGTGCAGAAAGTGCCCAATATCAAAAGTGCAAAAAGGATTTTAGTGTAAATGTCCAAAAACACCAAGAAAGCTCCTACGCGCAGAAGACTAGAAAGTACACAATATTACAAAAGTGCAAAAATAATTTTTGTGCAAAGGTTCAAAACTGGCAACAGTGACTTAGTGCAGAAAGTGTTCTATGTCCAATATCTAAACAAGTGCAAAATGTGCAAAATATTGCAAAAGTGCAAAACATGCAAATATAATAAAAAAAGAAACAAAGGCACACCAAATTATTTTTCAAGAAAAAGTTTCACAGACTAAACATACATTTTAGACAGAATTCATAGGTATTATCTTTTTACAACTTCAAACAGCCAGTGTATTTTTCTTAAAATGCTTAAAATAAATGTGAAGGTGTTTTGTTGCTACTGTACATCAGAAATGCACAAACTTCATTTAAAAAAAAAAACAAACAGCTTCTCTTCATGATCTGTGTCTGCTTGCAACACAAAATACAATATTCAGTAGTACTAGTTAGCAATTAAGCAATAAGGCACGACAAGATGTGTGTTATCGTGTAATAACATCACCCCTAGGGTGGGTTGAAGCACGAGATGAAGCCAAGTGCTTCCACCACCCCAGGAGTGATGTTATTACACAATAACACACACCTTGGAGTGCCTTATTGCAATTATATAATGGCTCAATGTTATACAAAATAAAAATATTTAAAAAAAGTTTAAGTAGATTTTTAGTGTAGCAATATATCCCTGTTTCTTAAAAGTAGCTCTAAACAATCCAAAAAATCAATACAGTGATGTTATTGTGTAATAACATCACTGTCTCAGGCATACACTGACCAATCAGAGCCCTGGAAATGTTCTTGCCATTGTATAATATTTTTTAGTAGTGTATTTATTTGATGAAGCCTTCAATTCAAGCCTACATACTACACGAACAACAAACAGAGCATTTTGTTCCAACTCCCTGTCAGTATGCAATGTAATTTGTTTTTTACAGGCTCATAAAACATAATCTAAGCACATAGTGGTCAGGCCAGGTATATGATTTCCATAAAGGTCACACTACCTACAAATTTATATAGATAATAGATCAAGAAGACATTTCTCTACAGTATTAAAGAGTTATGCAGTACATAGGTCTTGGAGTTTGCTTGTTTGTTTTTCTTTTTTCTCTGTATTCCTTTCTGCTTCTCCATTGCCACTTTGCCTTTCTTGGCATTGGGGGAGACATTTATTTTGTATTTTCACTCCATTAGTTCCAGGACCCCAGATCATGACAGCCCATGTGCATGGAGGTGTGCATGCACATCGTGGCTCTGGTGACATCCCCTTCCACCCTCCTGCCTAATGCCAGGTCCCCTCCATGGCTTGCCACTGCCCCCAGCCTCCATTGGGAAGCAGCCATGAACCAGCAGAACCCCACATCCCTCGTCAGAGAGGAGAACTACTTTGTGGCTGCTCAATCCGACTCCTCACTCTACCCCCCCCCAGCTGACCCCTAGTGGCCTGAACTCGCTTCCGAACTTGGGTCACTGGCATGGCGCGAGGAGTGGCATCCAGTGTCGCAGCCCTCAGCACCACCAGGCCTGTTTGTTTGTTGCTGTTTTTTTACATTATTCCTCAGAATATTTTATGCATTACTGTGTACAGAATCTTTCACAGACTTTATAAAGTACTACTGCATACCCTTTTAAATTGCTCAGGCAAATATGAGCCAGCTGATTAACAAACAGTAATCAGAAAATAAATATTACTTATTACCTATCGGGTCCCCCCCCCCACACACACACACACACACATGGGCAGGGCTCCCGAATGGAGTAGTTTGCAGCTTGGAAGGGGAAGGGATTCCTATCGACCACCTTCACAATTTAAAGGGACAATGTCCACCCTTTTTGTATTATAATATTTCTAGCTGAAAAAACACATTTTATGATTGTTTACCTGCTCTAAGATTCATTGGTGTTTCTGGTTGTTCGATCTGCATTCTTTCTTGGTAGAACTGGAATACAGGCAAATGGTTTAATTATATCCAGACTTGTTTTGTTTTAGATCTTTGATTTGCTTTTATTACATACTTTCCAAACATGATAGACACCCCCAAACAGAGCAGTCACTCTGGATGTGGTAATATCCTCTCCTCCTAATGCATCTTCAGTGTTTATACTATGTTAGGGGTGTTCCCAAGTCCAGGAAAAGTCCATTGGAAGTTGACAAAGTAGTGTAAATAAACATGTTTTAATGTGGTAACTCTAGTATAGTGAGCAGTCTGTTTTTCGCTTTTGAAAGAAAAAAAGGAATCAGAATCAAACAACCAGCTACATAAGCCATCTGACCAGAATGTGAGCAATCATAACATGTGTTGTGTAAACTTAAGAAATCTGAGGCCTAAGGAGGTTGACAGTGTCCCTTTAAAACCTTGTTATGTACTTTTTGCATTATGATTTTTTTCATTGTCTAACAGTAGGCTTGTTTTGAGCTGCCTAGGCGTCTTGCACGTACGTACCAGGCTGGTAGGGGCCATTCCAGTGTGAACTATATGGGAACACCATTGCGTGCTTAGGGCATTTTTTATGAGTTTGTAAAAAACAAATTAGGGTTGCATACTACTGATTGGGGGCTGGGATGAACAACTTAGTTTGTGTAGTATTTTTAGGCTTGGCTTCATGAAAGAAATACTTGTTATACTGCTAAAAAAATATTGCTAAATACTGAATCCTGTTCCTGTATTTTTGTGTTGTAAGCATGCACACATCACATGGAAAGGGAAGTTAGGGAACATATGATTTCCTCCTCCTGACAAAGAGAGTATTCTAAACGTTATGTTGTGCTATCACATTTATTTTTGAAAATCCATTACAAAAGAATCATTGTCTGCCTATAATGAATTAAAAAGGGACAGAATTTGGTTTTAAAATGTCGTTAAAAATAAAAGAACCAAAATACAGGCTATGCTTCAGCTAGTTGTAATGCCCTAGCTAGGGCCTAAGGAAGGTGACAAGGTCATCAGATATTATACTTTGTATTAAAACTCTTAACCTTCAGTCACATATGTCATCAGGTCAGGGACCAAAATAATTCTCACACTATGTTTAATAAACAATATTATCAAGCAGAAGACAAGTGGCAGTGACATGACACTGTCTCTCTGAGCTGGTGGTGGAGTAGCTAGCTAGTGTGAGGATAACGGAGTCACATAACTCACTAATCAGATGGAATCACTGTGCGTTGTCCAAATCCATGACCATCGCCGTTTCTTTCTCTTAGACTCAGTCTGAGAAGACAGTCTCTGTCTCTCAGTCTGTGTGTTGAATGCTCATGTTCTGGACTGTCTGGGCTGGCTGCAGGCTCAGCCTGCTAACACAAAAGTCTAGTCGTGAATATGAATTAAAAAATGTATGTATATTTATAATGAAGAAAAAATATGGTAGAAACAGTAGGTAGACCTGTTTATAAATTCATTTATTTTTTACACACTTGAACTGAATGTTCACTCATGTTCTGGACTTTTTTTTCTTTCTGTGGACTGTGTCTGGGTTGGGCTACAAGTGTAACACGAAGGAGTCATGAATATGAATGCAAAAATACATATAATAATAAAGAAAAAACAATGGTAGACCTGTTTATAAATTAATTATTTATTTTTCACACACACACACACACACAGGACTCAGAGGAGCAAGCAGCGTATGCCAGTGATTCGTGTTGTTGTAGCACTGCCGAGCCAGCAACTGCCGACCCATTTATTTGGCTTTAATGCTTTTGCCTGAAGAGACTGGAGTTGGTTGGATCGAGGCAGGCAGGCTGCAGGCTGCATTGCCAAAATAAAAAATAAATCAACAAGTATTTTATTTTTAATAAACTATTGCACAAATTTGGTGTGGTGGAGGAGTGACCAGTCACACAGTCAACTCATGTTAGAAGTGAAGTCCATAGCAGCCACACAGCAGGGACAATATTCATGGCCTACTCCCATCCTGTCCTTTCTCCCTGCCTCCCAGCTCATAGTATGACTATCCCTGACTGAGACTGACTCTAGTCTGACTCTGACTGATCTCTTTCTGACTCACTCAGCTCTCAACAGCACCTTCCAATTCCCGATCCCATTATCCTAATAGCCCTCCAGTCCTAACCTTGTCCTTTTTTATAGTAATTTTGTGTCTTTGTTTTTTTCCCCAAAACAAGTTTTTTTTTCCCCAAAAAAGTTAATGTGATTGTCTGATGCTGGCAAAGCCTTCCACCACCACGCATTATCTAATGCACAACAACACTGTGGTGTGCCCACTGCTTACACATGCGCACTGTGAGTCTGCAGTGTAAGAACCACATGACTCAGCTTACAGTGCAACATGTGACCCACTCCTGCCAGCTGCCACCCGTCCCCCCTTTGCAGGTCTGCAGATGCCCACTGCTAACAACTTTGGCAACTGAGCTGACAATTAAGTAAAACTCCCAACTAAATTTAAAGGAGCAAAACCGTGTTTTTACTTAGCTTTTCTTTTTTAATGTATTACAGCGCGAATGCATGGCAGCTTCATGGAGGGCCACCTTATGGCAGGGGGCCTGGGGCATTTGCCCCATTTTCTCCCTCTTAATCCATCTCTGAAGGTAACCTGCTCCTGCATTGTACCTGAAATCAAGCTGTTTCCCTTCCTAGTCAAAAATTACAAAAATAATAAATTTTCTGTTCAGTGGCACTACTGCAGCACTTTTATCTTCCACAAATCTAATAGAGCATTTACTGTAAATGTGAAAATTTCAGTTATTAGAAAAGCAAGCCACCTAACACTTTTTGTAGAAAAAACTGTCCTTCTCTGAATCATAGTTGCTCTCGTAGTCCTAAATATTCTCTCCAGTTGGTGCTTGAAGAAGGATAGCTGAGGTACTCAATGGCCATCTCAGGTAAAGAAGGCAACATTGACATTTTGTTCTCCCAATTCATGAGAGGATAATCTGATGCCATTGATACTGCACACCGTGTTTAGAGTACACTGTGCTCTGGACTGTACCATCCTTTTGGATACAATTTATGTTGTACTAGAGTAGATTCTGTGTTGCCTATTTGTGTCAGCAGTTCATAGCAAGACAGCATATCATCCCAGACTGGTTTGCCATCAACTAATGGCCATGCAGTCATACAAAGAGTTCTTGATGAAACTCCCATCTCATGTTTAGCAGAAGCAGTAGCAGTTTTTCTATGGGATCCCTCCTCTGACTCCTTCTACACCAGATTAGATGTAGACAATGCCGATGATTACCGTTTTTCTGTGGCATAGTGAATTTCTCCCTCTTTAAGGCCTCCTTACAGATACCGTTTCAATCAACAACTGTTTGTAGTATTCCTGGTCTTTACCCATCCATTCCTCAAAGAATGTCCCAATGGTGCCCTAAATGTTGGGAATTTTAAATAAATACACTATGTAACCACTGCATTCAATCTGTGGTAAAGCCTATAGCTGTAACAGCAGTTGGTACCATAAAGGCTTAGCACAGATGGCCCCAGGTCCTACAGTCCTCTTATGAATTTTATGAATTTGTCAAGGTGCCTCCAACCAAAGGGAGTTTCTTATACACATGATGTTAGGGTGCTCCCCACCAGGAAATCATGAAACACTCCCACCCCACAATATTCAACTATAGGATGTAACGCACACACAAAATACCCAATATACAAATAAACAAATAGTCATGAAACCATGAACACACAAGAAACACAATAACAAAACAGGGGTATGATTTGTTAGGGGAAAAACTTGGAGGGGGCTCTGGGGAAAGTGAAAGGATTATGGCGGGCACACCATTCTCTAAACAGTGTCCAAACTTCTCTATCTACTGGGACAGCAGAATAAGCAGCTACCCTATGTCTGTGGGTGCTCTCTTAAGGGGTGCCCTTATAGATGCACACTGAGTGATGAGTCATCACTAGCTGGCCAGGTTATCTGATGCAGTTCTTTATGCAGTCCAAGTTAAAACAAAGGCTCCAGACTCTTTCAGAATGATGAATTAAATACATCTTTGCATGGGAAAAAAATTAAAAGATAAAAAAAGAAAAATCCTTTAGCTGAGTGTGAGTTCACTTGTTAGATGTTTGTGTGCTAAGATGGTTACTTTCCCTTAGTAGGTTATCTGTTTCAGTCCTAAACTGCATTAGTTATGATTGTAATTATTTAAATTGTGTAAGTTAAAGTGCTCCATGTGCATCTTTTTTGCTTCTAACTGCCCTGGGCACCAACTCTTTCATGTTCTTCATTAAGCATAGCCACATTGCCCAATGGACTTAGGCTATACTGTTGAACTCTTCCCTCTTCTGTACCTTCACCATCAGGTGGATCTGAACCCTGTGGATGTAAAATAAATGTATTTTCATTATTAGCCCTCAAAAGTATCACTGCTTTTGTTGTTTTCTCAGTATCTTATTTGTCTATATCAGTGACTGATCCATGAGAAGGACTGTTCAGCACATTTTGCGTCCGTGTTGTTTGAGGAACCCATTTATCCCTGTTGGGAGCCCCACCAGCAGCAACTAGGAAGGAAGTGTCTTATGCAGCCTGTGACAGCTTGCGCTAAAAGGGTCAACCCACTCTGGGGGTCTGGTAGCCTGGGAGAGACTGCCAGGGTGGCAGTCACCTAGGGTGCCCAGCGCAACCCTTTTCTGTTTTGGGGCTCCACCTACCACCCACATGCATGTGACTGAAGCAGCATCTTGGGGCCAGGGATAATTGCATGTAGTCACCCACATCACCCAGAGAGATGCCACAAAGCCACCACCAGGAGCTGCTATTGAAGTGTATCACAGCCACCCACCTCAAGGAAGGGAAGGATCCTCTGAATGTTCTGAATCCCTCTGTGCAGGCCTCTGCTACTGACATCCATGCTCATCACACCAATTGACGTTGCCAGCATACCAGAGCAATGCCCCATCAAGCAAGCACCACAAAGTCAGCTGCATGTGAATTTAACATGTAAATGATGTTGCATTTTTTCTTGTTATCTTATTTTAAGTATCGTTTTTTTCTTGTTTTGGAATGTTAGTAATTATTTAACTGTTAATGTCAGGGAATGAAATACAATTCCCCTTCGACACACATCACTGCACCCTATATGCGGCAGTGGGATGGACATCACTAAAGTTCAGGCGCCACAGAAACGCCGCTCTCTGGACCTATAGAGCCATCTCTAATAAGTTGCCTTACTATATCTCCTGCTGTCTTCCCCTGAGTATAATTGGGAAATACGCGTTACAGTTACTCAGCTATTACACTTAAAGTACCCAAAGCAAAATCCCGCCTCAACAGGGCAGCCATAAGCCGTGCTACCTACCTTATGGAACAATCTACAAAAACCCTCAAATTATGCACTCTAATTGGTATAAATGCTTTCAAGATGCTTTATTTCCGTACAATCAGAGAGTATGTAACTGCTTCACCCACTCAGACCCAGTACCGGTGTCTGCACTGGATATATAACCGCCTAGACCCAATTTTAAGTACAGCCCCCAGCTTGCTCCTCACCAGCCTAATTGTTCTCTCTCTTATGCCCCTGTCTTATCAACACTAGGCCCATCCATCCCCTTATTCTTCCTTTCCCAACCTCGGATAGGAGCTCACTACCCTGGGTTGTGACATCCTACCATGCCCCGTACTTTATAGCATTCAATCCCGGGCTCACACATACTCCTTTTCTCCATCCACCTTCTCTACATCCAGCTTTACCAACTCCTTTCTGTGCAACGTGCCCTCCTAGCCTTTCTCCCCCTACTTCCTCCTCTCTTCCCTACCTTCACCTCTACCTGATGTATATTTTTATTTTTATTTTTTTCTTCCGTTACTTCCTCCTGCAACCTTAGATAACCTGCTTTATCTTCCTATAGACACTTCTATGTATGTAAATACCGTGTAATCTGTACAATATCTGTATAATTCTATGTACATATGAACTTCTTTTTTCTTCCTCTCTGTAAAGAGTATTATCTGTATTGCCTTGTAAATACCTGTGTTGACCTGTATATACAATTGTTCATGCTCCACCCAGGTCCATCTTGCAAATGAGCTTCTGCTCAACGATGAACGCCTGGTTATATAAAGACTTGATTGATTGATTGATTGACAATACTACTCCCAACAATGGCAACACTGCTATTTTGCAACCTGCACTGTTCACTCTATTTTGCATAACAATGCTACTTGATGTATCACCCTTTGGCATCTTCTATTGTTTTTGTATGCTTACTATGTTAACTAGTACACTTTTTGCACTTTGCTTTGTACAGTTTCATTGATGCTGCATACACTGTTTTATTGCACTCCCCTTTCATTTTCCCCCCTCGGCATACCTGAAAATGAGCCTTGGTTCAGTGTGCCTCTCCTGGTTACCAATTTTCAAATTAGTAAATAAAATACTGTGAAGAAGTGGCTAGCTAAAATGAATTTCCCACACAATGGAACTTACAGTATAAGAATAAAGAAAGATACTCACTCTTCATTATACTCTAGTCAGGACATGCCTGTCATACAGTGTGTAATGAAGCCCTCTTCATGAAGAACACAGTACAATATGTAAACCTGTCTCTTTCTTCACTCACAATGATAAACCAAAAACTGAAGGGGGACCATTACAATGAGAAATAGAAATCAAACAATAGTGTATAATGTTGGAATTTATAGCCAACAAAGTATAACAAGCCAAAATATATTAAGCCATACAATGAAAACCATCAAATGGGATGTCTTGGATTTTGATCATACTGACAGAAAATAGAACTGTCAATGAATATATGTGTACAGTACTAAGTACAGTATGTATGTGTGTATGTATGTATGTATGTATGTATGCATCTGTCTAGTTATCTCTCCATATATAGTAGGACTGGGTGAAATTTAAATTCTGCTGGCAAAATTCTTGTGAAATTTGCTTCCAAAAAAATTGAGGAAAATTTCATGAAATTGCACCTTAAACTACTAACTTTTGCCCTGTATAGCAGAATAATGTGGTGGATGGCAAAAACATTTCTGTGGAAATTACTGCTTTTTTTTTTGCTAAGTAGAAACTGGAGTAAATGGGACCAAAACTGGGAAGAGGAGGTGCCCATGTAATTGTGATGTGAATAAATGTGAGGAGGCATTGTTGCAAGTGATACTGGTGCAACTGGGATGAGACATGTGACATTTTGTGTAGCAGCCCTTGCTGCATTCAAAAGGAAGAGAGGGGCTACCACTGTAGGACTGAGCTGGATAAAGTAGCAGCTAGATACGTTGCCGTTCACAGCTTGCCCCAACTTTTCAGTGGCCCCCTTTAATGCATATGCTGTCTGAGGTTTAAGTCGCGGAGCACATATATTTATTCATTTATTGAAATGTTTCACCAGAAAGGCACACTGAGTGACAAGTCGCTCATCTCCCAGTGCAACCTGGGGATCTAGTGGCTCAACCCCGGCTTCCTGTGGCTCCACTTTAAGTTTGTTGGTGGTTTTACCCACCTGATGAAAATGACATGTACAGAGAGAGAAGATGCAGTAGCGCACTGCCTGTAGCACACACACACTCTCTCTCTCTAAAGTCTCCCGACTGGAGACAGTGTTTTGGCAGCCTGGCAGATGGAAAAATGAAAGCGAAATGAGGCTGCCCCTCTAAGTGTTCAGTAGCTCTGAGAAAAGAGGGAAAATGTAGAAACATAAAATAACAAAAAAAAAACTAATTACAGGCTCCCTCCTAGGAACACTTGAGAAGGTTGTCTGTTATAAAAATAACAAGCATTTGTCAATGCCGAACGTTTGCTTGCAGGTATTTGCAGTGGTGTTTGGCACGTATGGTGCTTTACCCTAATGCCCTGTGCGATTGCTGGTATTTGCACAATAAATTTTCAGCATGATCTTTTTGTTACCCCCATTGTGCACTACATAGGTGGAAACACGTTTTGGGCAGGATGTGAAAAATGACAGCTGTACTGCTCATAAGGAGGTGTGGTAAAATGGCAATGTTGAAAATCTGGGTGAAAATATTGAAAATTCATGAGCACCACAGTGTCTTAAGTAGGAACTACACAACGCGCCTTCGTAAAGTTATTTTAGGAATTTGTTCACCAAATTTTCAACATAGCCATTTTAAGATCTCTGCTCATGAACAGTGACACTGTGATTTTCTTAATGTGTCCCATACACTGAGTTCACACACCGACTGTGCCATTGTGAGCTACATGGGCAGAAACACGTTTTGGGCAAGATGTGAAAAATGACAGCTGCACTGCTCATAAGGAGGTGTGGTAAAATAGCAATGTTGAAAATGTGGCATGAAAATATTGAAAATTCACAAACTTACGAGCGTGCATAGGAGCTGCACAATAAACACTCGTAAAACAGTCACTTTTAGGAATTTTTTCACCAAATTTTCAACACAGTCATTTTAAGACCTCTGCTCATGAATGGTGTCACTGTGATTTTCTTAATGTGTCCCATACATTGAGTTCGCACACCAGACTAAGCCATTATGCGCTTCATGAAGCGGAAACATGTTTTGGGCAGGATGTGAAAATGACAGCTATACTGCTCATGAGGAGGTGTGGTAAAATGGCAATATTGAAAAAATATGGTAGAAAATATTGAAAATTCGCAAACTTACGGCGTGCATAGGAACTGTGCAAGCATGATTTCATCAAAACAGTCATTTTAGGAATTTTTCACCAAATTTTCAACATAGCCATTTTAAGATCTCTGCTCATGAACAGTGTCACTGTGATTTTCTTAATGTGTCCCTTCATTGATTCGCACACCGACTGTGCCAATGTGTGCTACATGGGCGGAAACACGTTTTGGGTGAGATGTGAAAAATGACAGCTGTACTACTCATAAGAAGGTGTGGTAAAATGGCAATGTTGAAAATCTGGAGTGGAAATATTGAAAATTTGCAAATCTATGAGCGTGCGTAGGAACTGCGCAATGCACGCTCGTAAAACAGTCATTTTTAGGAATTTTTTCACCAAATTTTCAGCATAGCCATTTTAAGATCTCTGCTAATGAAGAGAGTCACCGTGATTTTCTTAATGCATCCCATATATTGATTTCGCACACCGACTGTGCCATTGTGCACTACATGGGCGGAAACACGTTTTGGGCAGGATGTGAAAAATGACACCCATACTGCTCATAAGGAGGTGTGGTAAAATGGCAATGTTGAAAATCTGGAGTGAAAATATTGAAAATTTGCGAACTTACGAGCCTGCATAGGAACTGCACAACGCACGCTCATAAAACAGTCATTTTTTGGAATTTGTGCACTAAATTTTCAACATGGGGTTTTTGGGAACCCTTCTCATGAATGATGTCACTGTCATGGCATTATTAGGGCCCGAAGGGATTTCATGCAGTGACTGTGAAATCACCCTTCAGGCCAAATAATGCCATGACAGTGACATCATTCATGAAGTCAAAACCCATGAGGCTGATGCAAATTCAAATGTCACCTGAATATGCAATAAAGTTGAAAACCCCTATCTAGCCCATTATACAGCTTACGCATTTCCTCAGTTCGTGGTCGGCTTTGAAGAGTGCAGGCGTGTTCCTGGTCCACCGAAGATCATCGGCCGAGCTCCAGAGGTAAGTATGGGGTGAGGGGGTGGGAGGCTGGGTGCGCAGTGGGTGGGTGTGGGTTGTGGGAGGGGGGACTGGGAGAAGCGCAGTGGGACTGTTTTTAATTTACAGGTAAAAAAAAACTATGTGGGATGTTTTCCATGCTGGGGTGGGCTCCCAGCGTGGCAGAAGGATGACTGGGGGAGGCCGAGGAGCTAATGGGGGATTGGGCACCCCCATCAGCAAACAACGCAGGACGTTTGCCACGCTGGGGTGGGCTCCCAGCATGGCAGAAGGATGACTTGGGGGGCCGTGAGCCGGCGGTAGGATTGGGCACTTCCGTCGGCAAACAGCAGCGGGATGTTTGCCATGCTGGGGTGGGTTCCCAGTGTGACATCAAAGCTTTGGGGCGGTGTGGCGGGGGCGGTGTGACATGGGGGGTGGCATGGCGTTGCTCTATGTGACAGTGGTGGTTTTCTTTGGGCAGACCACCGCTGTCATCTACAACTCCCGCACCCATTGGTGCAGGACCACCACACCTGCTCAACGGAGTAGTGGATTGAAGGGAGAGGCACACCCAAAGTGTGCCATTTCTTCTAATGTCCTCGCGCATGCCATGAACGTAAAAATGACCCTTGGCAAAGGGCCAGAATGAAAAGTAAAAGCCATTGGCAGAATATAAAGGGCTGCACTTACAGCTCTAGTGTAGGGAAAAAGGCCTTATAAAGCAGCAAATGGCTGCTTCCACAGTTATAAAAGTATCCCATGTACAGTATTAGCCATAGACATTGCCAGCTATTTCCAGATATTTTGTGAAATTTCTAAAGAGTTTCTCTCTGCTGCCCCTACTGTAGAAATGGAGAAAGCATTAGATATATCTGGAAATATCACAGAAATTTTGGGAAATAGCTGGCAGTGTCTGTGGCTGCTACTGTAACTGGGATACTGTTTAAAGTGCCTGACAAAGTTTTATGGTCATAAATGCAAAGTGTCTGTAAATAGCTAAATAAAAATGAAATGTGTAAACACAACAAGGCATATAACTGCCACAGTAAACTTCTGTGGATCAATATAAAACCACAGTCATGCCCAGAAATGTGTTTTATAGTGCTACACAAACAGGTCAAGATAATGACTCAGTATACATTTGGGCCTGTAAATGCTGAGGAAAAATGAAGCCTGGCCTTACCTGGGAAGAATCACAAAAAGAATGCCAGTAGAGGTGCCCTTTAGGAAGCCAGTGGCCCCTAGTGGCCAATATTTATATTGCCAGACCTGTCAATCAAAGGCAGTGGAAAATTTTCCACTTTACCATGATGTGTATTTTCTTACTGGGCTTATTTATTTTATTTAGATCTCATGCCTGTGCAAATGGTAGAGTCAGTAAGGCCTCAGCCTTTCTATAACTTAAAAAGAGGGCTAAATAAAAAGGTTTATTTGTTTGATGATGCTGAGGTCACCTGATTAAAGGGGGTAGGTATAACTAGCCTTCCTATACTGCAAACAGGCAGATAGGAGTCAGTTGGAGCTGACTGTGTAGGCAAAGGCTAGAGGAGCCTATTGCTGCACTAAGTAAGTGGAAACAGTGCTTGTTTGCCACTCAAGATTTAGTGTTTTGTTTTCTGATTTTGAATCTTATTTTCTGTGCAAGAAGTATTGCAATGTTTATTTTGATTTTCTTTTATTTTGGAAAAATAAACATTTCATGAAAGCAAGTGAGTTGCGCCATACTATCTGTTGTTGTGTCTGTCTGTATTCCAAGCTTCCGCAAGTGGTGTTAGAAGTGGGATACAGCTGTTAGTGCCTTGCCAAGGAAGGGAGACACCATTACAGTGGATACCACCCAGTATCCCAGGCGGACACATGTCGGAGGAACAGAATCTAGGCACAGAAGATTTGTGAGTTCTGAGCAGAAGGATGGTGGTGCAGACCAGAGCAAAGTTGTCATTAGGTATTGATGCTCAGCTGAAGGTGAAGAAACAGCTGGAGGAAGAAGACGGCACTGGATTCCTGGCAGAGGAGGAGGAGGAGGAGGAAGTCACCATTTGTCCATACCTGGGGGAGGTGCCCCAGGAGGATGTGGGAGAGCTGCTTAAATGGATTTTCATAAGGCAGGTTCAGCTGGA
Source organism: Neoceratodus forsteri (assembly GCA_016271365.2). NCBI lineage: Eukaryota > Metazoa > Chordata > Ceratodontiformes > Ceratodontidae > Neoceratodus > Neoceratodus forsteri. The sequence goes on from CM057453.1 coordinate 1,039,484,099, forward strand.
CTAGGAATGGGAGATTGAGAGAAGGCACCAGGATGCCAAGTGGGCTGACACAATGAGGGTGCTCCAAGCTCTACAGACTGGATCATCTGAGAGGAACAGCAGTGCAAGAGACATCAAGCTATCGATACTTTTAGACACTGATGACACAGATGCCTACCTCACTACATTTGAGTGGGTGGCTCACATGTGTGGGTGGCCTCAGGATCAGTGGGTGGTCCATCTGATCCCTCAGCTTACGGGATGGGCACAGATCATCTATAGTAATAAGGACTTGCATGAGGTTGAGGACTATGAAAACATCAAAAGAGAAATCTTGAGATGCTATGACATAAGTACAGAGACATACCGCCAACATTTTCTGTTCCTAAAGATGTTGGCTACTGACACCCCCAGTGGAATTTACACACGTTTAAAGGACTTGTGCTATAAATGGTTGCAACCAGTTATCCATGGACCATCACCCCTGATTGGGGCCCTTTGTCACAAAGCGTAATATTTAGGGCACAGGCACTTATCATATAAGCATATATGTCAGGATTTGGGTTCTACTGTTCTATCAGCATTGCTGCTAGTGATTACAATGCTTATGACTGTATCCTTGCTAAATAATCACAATACTTTATATATGTAGTACAGTGCCTTATATACAATTATATACAGTTATTACCAATATTCTATGATTATTGTGTTTTCATAAGAATCATTGTGTTTTACTGAAAATCATTATGTACTGTTGCACTGAGAAAATACTGCTGTTTTGGACACTTGTATAATTACAATAAATAGTTGTGCAAGGCTGCCATCTTTAGGTTTAGTGCAAAGTAATTATTAGGTAAGAGTCATCATGACCTGATTGCATACAAAGACAGTTTATTTCCCCTTATCAGGGTTTTTGCTACTTTGGTGCATATTCCCAGGCTAGTACAAATCACATCATATTTCTTAGCCAATTACATATGTTTTTGTATCTCTTTTGCTGGTTTCTATAGCAATAATCAAAGTATAAAAATGATTGTATTAGCTCAGAATCCTTAGAGAAGAAAACTGATTCTACCCAGGGTAAGAAATTAGGAAGACTGATTATCTCTCTCAGTGCTAATCATCTTTAATTTTATCACTGATTGGTAGTAAGTCTGTTTTATATACCAGAAATAAATCATTATCAGACTCTGGAAACCATGTGTTTGTTGTTTCTCTACTTTGGCAATCCAGACAAGAAACTGCGATAGAATAAGATTTATTGCTCTGCTTACAAACCAGATGCAAAAACCATACAACAGCTCATGGAGGTTGTAATTATCAAGCAGTTTGTTAAGATCTGGTCACAAGTCATGCAGCTGTGGGTGGAAGAGCACAAACCGGAAGGAGTCGAAAAAACCATCACCCTGTCAGAAGACTTTCTGGCAGCCAGACCAATGAGGCCCAGGAACTATTAAGGAGGAACAACCACCCCCTCCACACCTCTGGTAAGAAACTCTCTTTCTACTACTGTAAATAGTAATAAAACTGCCTGCTGACCAGAAAGAAAGGGACAGTTGCTCTTCTCAAAAATAATCTGCCATAGTTGCCAGAAAAGGGGACACTTAATTAGAAACTGTCGAACCATTAAAAATGAGCCAGGACATTTGGCATTAGCCAGTTGGGGACCATTCATTGCCACTGTGGAGATCAGGTTGCAAGAAGTAATGGGGTTGATCAATTCTGGAAGTCACCAGACATTGGTCAGGTCAGACCTGGTGGGACAAGCAGTAAGGCAGTGCAAGGGGTCTGTCATTACTTGAATTCATGGAGACGTCCATTGTTATCCTACCACACCATTGACTTTAATGGTGCAAGGAAAGACACACAAGTCGGAAGTAGGTCTTGTACCCCATTTACCCATACCAATAATTATTGGGAAAGACTACACAGATTTTCCAAACTTTATCCAGTGCCATGCCGGACAGGTACTCCTGGTTGCGGTAACCACAATGGCACAAACTAAGCAACAAGCCCAACCACTGACTATCTTCCCTTTTGAAGATTAACTTTTTGAGGATCCAGGAAAGGACTGAAAGGGAAAGACAGTCAGAAAAAAAGAAAAGAAAAGAAAAGCCTGGCAAGACAAGCAGGCAAAAGAGACATTGCTTTTGGGGTTTCTCAAAAGTAGTACTATCACAAACGAGCAAAACGATGATGAATTATTAAAATCTTTTTTCTGCAGGTTGGACAGGAATGAATACCAGGGACCCCCAAATATGTCTTGCAGAATAATATACTGTATAGGGAGAGTGTAAACCCCAAGACAAAAGAATTGGTATCCCAGCTGACTGTGCCAATCATGTATAGAGCTGAGGTGATCCAGCTGGTGCATGACACTCCCCTGTGAGGACACTCAGGGAGGGACAGTACCCTTAGCAGGATCTTGGGGCAATTATATTGGCCCAGCCTCTATGAACAACTGGCCACCTATGTAAGGAGCTGTCCTGAGTGCCAGAAGGTGGCCTGAGTGGGGCAGAAAGAGAAGGTGCCCCTACAAAATATTCCCCTGGTGTCCCAGCCCTTCACCTGGATAGTGATGGATATAGTAGGCCCTTTGGAAAAAAGTTCCAAAGGGAACCGCTTTATACTGGTTATTTGTGATTATGCTACTCGCTATCCAGTGGTGATACCAATGAGGACAGTCATTGCCCCTCGAATTGCTGAGGAATTGGCAAAGGTCTTCAGCATAATTGGGATACTGAAGGTAATCTTAACAGATGAAGAGAAAAACTTTACTGCTGAACTATTAACTGAGTTGTACCGTTTACTAGGGATCAGTACAGAAAGAACCTCCCCATACCATCCCCAAACTGATGGCCTGGTGGAGAGGTTCAATCAGACCTTGAAGCAGATACTGCAGAAGTTTATTAATGAGGAGGGAAAAAATTGTCACATATACCTCCCATACTTGTTATTTTCCAATAGGGCAATTCCCCAGTCTTCTACTGGCTACTCCCATTTTTCCCTACTGTATGGCCAAAATTCTAGAGGTCCCCTTGATGTGGTAAAGGAATGTTGGCAGGAGGATAAAACAATAGGGCAACAGAATGTTTTAAATTACATGACCCAGTTAAGGAGGTGACTGGCATGATACTTAGGGCTGGCCCAGCAGTCCTTGAAAGAGAAGCAGGTACAGCAGAAAGTGTGCTATGACCAAGGGGTAGGCAAAAGGAGTTTTCAGCCTGGGGACAAAGTTCTGTTATTACACCCCACCTCAGAGAATAAATTACTTATGAAGTGGCAGGGCCTCATACCATCCTCAAACAGATAGGGCCCATTAACTATGAGTTGGGCATACCAGGGAAACAAAGTAAGATCTGCCATGCCAACTTGTTAAAAAAATGACATGAGAAGGCAGATCCGGTGTACTATATACTGTACACCCGGAGAGTAAGGACTCTGAAGTTGAGGTGGTCTACCAACGCTTAGACAGACCTGGCTGTTTCACTGACAAGATAAATCCAGAACTACCCCCCCCCCCCAGGCTACAGCTCTGAACAATCTTTTGGAAAAGTATTCCTCTGCCTATACCAATGTACCCAGGAGGGCCCAAGGGATTGAGCATGAAATAATCATCACACACGAGCATCCCATTCATCAAAGACCCTACTGTTTACCTATAAAAGTCAGGGATGAAGTGGTGAAAGAAGTAAAAAAGGTGGAAGAGTTGGGGATAATTGTTCCCTCAAAAAGTGCATGGGCTTTCTCTATAGTGGTAGTGGGCAAGAAAGAAGGGGTCATCCGGTTATGTTTAGATTTCTGGAAGGTAAATGCAGTGCCTCAATTTGATGGCTACCTAATGCTGAGGATTGATGATATTATTGACAGGCTGGGCCAGGCAAAATACATTTCCACCTTAGATTTGACAAAAGGCTACTGGCAGATTCCCCTGTCACCTGCCTTGGGGGATAAAACTGCCTTTAGCACCCCCAGTAGGACTATTCCATTTCCTCACCATGCCCTTTGGTTTGCACGGAGTGCCTGCAACATTCCAGAGATTCATGAATCAGATGCTGAAGCCCCATACCGATTACTGTGCTGCATATCTTGATGATGTGGTGGTGTTCAGCCCTGACTGGTACACCCACCTGAAACACTTGAAAAAAATCTTAGAGACCATCAAAAGTGCAGGGGTGACCATCAACCCAGCCAAATGTGCTTTGGCAAACACAGAAACAAAGTACCTGGGATTTATCAATGGCAATGGTCAGGTCAAGCCTGAACAGATCAAAAATCTAGCAGTAGCCAATAGCCCTATTCCTTCTACAAAAAAGTAGGTGAGGTCATTTCTAGGGTTAGCAGGCTACTATAGGCACTTTATCCCCAATTTCGCAGCTATAGCCTGCCCATTAACTGATCTCAAGAAAAAGAGGTGTGCAAACCAGGTCCAGTGGTCCCCAGAATGTGATGAGGCTTTTCAAAGTATCAAGGTTAGGTTGTGTACTTTCTCAGTACTCCAGAGCTCTGATTTCAATGAAAAATTTCAAGTACACACAGATGCATCTGGGGCTAGGATCGGGGCTGTACTGAACCAGTGAGCTGGAGGTGAGGAACACCCCATAGTGTACATCAGCAGAAAACTGCATAAGAGAGAGCATAGATATGCTACTGTGGAAAAAGAGTGTCTAGCCCTGAAGTGGGCGATTGAGTCCTTAAAGTATTATCTGTGGGGCACAGAATTTCAGGTGGTAACTGACCATAATCTCCTATGTGAGCTGCAACAAATGCAGGAGAAAAATCCCTGCATCATGCATTGATATTTGGCGCTGCAGCCATACCAATTTACTGTGACACATAGGAAAGGTACTGCACATCTAAATGAGAACTACCTATTACATTATGGGGCAGGTATTGACAATCCAGAAGTTGATGAAACTGAGAAAAGTGAATTGTAAAGCTGATTATGACTAAATGTTGGTGTAGACTGATAAATGTTTCAGGGTATACATATGATTGTGTTGTATAAAGAAGAGCACATAGCTGTATTCCTTTGTGTGCAATTTATGTTTTGAAAAGGGACCCTGGGATGGAGCTTCACGGAAAGAGTAGGCCAGAGCTCCAACTCCTCTAGGGTTAGGGAGGTGGTCAACAGGTTCTGCTGCTAATTTTATAAACCTATTTCCCTCTTAAGGAGGGGAATGTGTGATAGGGAGAATCTCTGTCAGGAAAAAATAGCATTTTTTACTTTAAAACCTCTGCTTGCAACCACTCTTTACTTTCCTGCCCCTATACTTTCTAGTCCAGAAGGCCAGCCACCTTCAGATGAAACCTTTTCCTCTCCTCTCCTCTCCTCTTATATATCCCTTATACTATGTTTCCTATATCCTCTTTTGGTCCAGTAATATGGGAAGTCAGGGGATTTGACCTCCAAGACTTCTTGTAGCCTACTCAAGCTAGCATGGCATTTATGAATGTATAAGGCTGTTTGCCATACCATGTGGAGTAATTTACAGTGAGAAGGCTCTTTGAGCTATAAAAAGATGGATGAAATACCACTTAAAATGTTCCCCTGTGTGTGCATATTATTTTTAACCCTATTGTGTGAGAAAACTGAAGAAAAATGTATAAAGGACAGGAGCAGCATTATCCTTTTTGTCTTACATATGAAGAGGCCAGGAGAAGAAGGCCATTTTGGTCTAGCAAGTCTGCTCATACTGCAACATCCACAGCTTGAGCTAATGTCCCTGCCCTCCCTCTCCACTCCTCCCATCCTTCCTACCCATGATCCTTACCTTCCCCCATGCCTATCCCAGCCTCTCTTAAAGCTGTCCACTGTCTTCAATGAGATTATCTCTACTGGCAGTGCATTCCAAGTGTCTACCATCCTCTCCGTAAAAAAGTGCTTCCTGACCTGAATCCTAAACCTCCAACCCTCCAGCTTAAGACTATGCCCCCTCGTGTTATGGTTGCCAGTCAGCTTAAAGAGAGTCTCCTTATCAGCCTTATTTATCCCTTTCAAGTACTTGAAGGTACCAATCATGTCCTCTGTCTCTCTCCTGTCTTCCAGGGAGTACATTTTCAGTGTCCTCAACCTCTCCTCATATGCCTTATCTTGCTGACTGGCTATCATCTTTGTAGTCCTCCTCTGGACCTTCTCCAGCAGGTTAATGTCCTTTTTCAGGTGTGGGCAATAGTACTAAACTCAGTACTCTAGATGTGGCCTTACCAGTGACCTGTACAAGGGCAGCATAACCTCCTCTCTCCTACTACTGATCCTCCTAGATACACATCCCAGCATCTTGCATGCCTTTGCTGCTGCTTTCTTGCACTGTGTGAAGTGCTTCAGGTCACTAGTGATCATCACTCCCAGGTCCTTCTCTTCTTTTGATACAGATACTTGGACTCCACCCAGGTAGTACTCTGTCCTGGGATTCTTGGCTCCAATATGCATAACATTGCATTTCTTGGCATTGAAGCAAAGCTGCCAGTTCCTGGACTACCTCCTCAGCTTTTACAGATCTTCATGTAGATCCTGTATCCCTTCAGCTGTGTCCACTCTCCCACAGAGCTTGGTGTCATCAGTGAATAGGCACATTTTGCCCATAATGCCATCCCCAATGTAATTGATGAAGACATTGAACAACACCAGCCCCAGCACCAAGCCCTGTGGGACCCCACTGGTTATCTTCTGGTGCCAGATAACTCTACCCCCAACAACCACCCTCTAGGTTCTGTCCCTCAGCCAGTTTTCCACCCATTTGGCCATCTTTTCCCCAACCCCAAGATCCACCAACTTCCTGATCAACCTTTTGTGATTGCTGTTCTCCAATCCTGCTACGTCTCTTTCTTTTCCCTGCTTCCTCCTGTCCCATAGAAATGATTTTAAATGTTTAATTGTGGCTTCTATGCCACCTAACACAACAGAGTCTCATTTTGTGTAGCAGCTCTTGCTGCATTCAAAAGGAAGAGAGGGACTACCACTGTAGGACTGAGCTGGTTAAAGAAGTGGCTGGATGCATTGCTACTCACAGCTCACCCTGACTTTTCAGTGGCCTCCCTTTTAATGTATATATGCTGCATTGCCATCTTGGGCCTGAGTCACAGAGCGCATTTAGCAGCTTGGCCCTGACATCCAGCAACTCCCCTTTAAGGTTGTCGGTAGTTTTACCTGCCCGATGAAAACAGCATGTAGAGAGGGAGAAGTTGCAGTAGCACACAGCCTGTAGTGCTTCCTCTCTCTCTAAAGTCTTCCAACTGGAGACAATGTTTTGGCAGCCTGACAGATGGCAAAATGAAAGTGAAGTCAAGCTGCCCCTCTAAGTATTCAGTTGCCCCAAGAAAAGGGGGAAAATGTAGTAACATTAACAAATTTTAAAAAAGAAACTAATTACAGACACCTTCCTAGGAAAGCTTGAGAAGGCTGCCTGTTATAAAAAATAAAAACAACCCTTGGCAATGGGCCAGAATGAAAAGTAAAAGCCATCAGCAGAATATAAAGGGCTGCACTTACAGCTCTAGTTTGGGGAAAAAAGCCATATAAAGTAGCAGCTAGCTGGTTCTGCAGTTATAAAAGTATCTCATGTAACTGGGATACTATTTACACTGCCTGACAAAGTTTTATGGTCACAAATGCAAGGTGTCTGTAAATAGCTAAATACAAATGAAATGTGTAAACACAACAAGGCATATAACTGCCACAGTAAACTCCTGTTGCTCAATATAAAAGCATAGTTATGGAGTCAGTTGGAGCCGACTGTTTAGATGAAGGCTAAGTAAGTGGAAACAGTGTTGGTTTGCCACTCAAGATTTAGTGTTTTGTTTTCTGGTTTTGAACCTTATTTTCTGTGCAAGAAGTATTGCAGTGTTTATTTTGATTTTCTTTATTTTGGAAAAATAAACAACTCATGAGAGCAAGTGAGTTGCACCATTGTATCTGTTGTTGTGTCCATCTGTATTCCAAGCTTCCACAAGACATGAACATAACAAGTTATGGTGAAACACGTGTAACTGTGAATAAAGTGGAGTGCACTGACACAGCTGGGAGGAGACACCAACACCATTACAGCTGGGAGGAGACATTGCCAGGGTACAAAATTCCTATGCCTTAGGTGCCCCAAGGTGAGCACATTTGTCTAAATACACCTTTAGTTCCTCACTGCCTGCCCAGTGGAGAACCAAAAGCATTAATGCTACTGTATCTTTAATTTTGTCTCTCCTCTTCTCTCCTCTCCTCTCCTCTCCTCTCCTCTTCTTATTTTTTCCATCTCCCCAAGCCTTCCCCCTCTCTGAATGCCTCTGCTGCCTATGATGGCACAGCATCAGCATTGCATGTCTAAGTTCATGGGAGCTGCAGGGGATTCTGGGATTTGTAGTAACATAAGGTGTCAGTCTAGAAATAAGCAAACTTAGTGTGATACAATCTACTATACTATAGTAAACAGTAAGTAAACCAAAATGTTTTTACACACAAAGTGCACATTGGGACCAGCCCCACACTTGAGTGTGGGCCCTTTGTACTAACTATTCCCCTTTAAAAGCCCTTTTAAGGGCTTGAAGGGATAAATAATTCCAAGGACCTGCTGTATCAGGGCAGGCATTAAATTTACCAGGGCTTAGGGGCTTATGAGAGTCCTTTTAAGAACTGGGTCATACAGCCAGGAGAAAAATTATTAAAACAAAAAAAAAACATTTTCAGGACTTAGGGAATAAGTTCTTATTAGGGAATGTAGGTTGGCATTAAAGCCCTTTCAGGGCTTGGGAGTTAGTGCTGGGGCATCTCTATGGTGGGCTTTTGAGGCTGCAGCTCTGAATATTTCAGCTGTAGCTTCAAATGATTTATATAACACTTGCTTTCTTTTTTTTCTTTTAAGCATTGATGAAACCATGTTGCCCCGCTGCTCTGATCAGCTGTGTGACTTGTCTGCAGCACTCTATGGTGCACACCTGGGGGGGGGAGAGAGAGAGAAAAAACAAGCCAGTGGAGATCATCTTCATCCTGCTGCCTTCATTTTTAGGGCTGTTGGCATCGCCTACATCCCTTCTGTCATTGATCAGATTATAGCTCTAAAACAGCTGATCATGGAACTCCCTTTTTGGACATTTTGAAGTATTCCTGCATAGCTGCAAAATAGTGCACTCCCCTTCTGATTTTTGCTCTTTGTTGCTCTATGTTAAAGGCATCTGAAGGGAGGGAGGATGCTACTGTATTGTACCTCTGAACTTCTCAGAATATTAACAAAAACAACGTTTCAAACTGCTGCTTCTATCATCTGTCCAGCTCAGTTTAATAGATTTGTTCCATTTCTTTCAGCAACTTAGGGGTTAACTCATTATATGTTGTGGCATTTCCTGAAAGTGAGAGTCAGACTACAGTGTCAGATTACAGACTGCAACTGAAACTGTTAGTGATCCTATTCCTATGGGCAGGATGGGTTGCACGCAAGCAGGCACACACACACACACACACACACACACGACTAAACAGAACTATATGGCACCAACAAGAAAATAACTTTGGTCATTTGGTAGCTCTTCACAGCACTATTGGTTCTGGTTCATATCTGGGGTGGGGGAGATGAGACTTTACACTTCATTGGAAGTATCCTGTCTTTTTTTGCACTGAGGGGGGAGGGGATTGTCACTGTCTGTAATCACAGACTTCAGTTTTAGGGAATGTAACCACTGAGTCAAGCTCATTTGTAATGGCGTCCCTTCTAAAAGTCCTGGGTTTCTCAGGGTGGGTTTCTTTTTTGGGTTTATTGCTTAAAGCAGCAGTATTTATGTCTATTCCTGATTTGAGGCTATAAGCAGCATACACCAACCTCTAATATTTAAACTGTGTCCTTTTAGAGATAAAAGAATATAAGCATTTAAAGACTTTTTTTTAGTTATTCTTTGGTAACTAGGTATGGCCCACTAAGCACTGGTGCCTGTTTTCTGTGGCTACCCGGCAGAACTGAGGAGGTTAAGTGACTTGTTCAGAGTCACTCAGTATGCAATTGGAGGTTGTGGGAATCAAACTCAGGTCTGTGTGCTAAATGTACCAAGCTCTTTACTCTAACCTCTAAGGCTATATTGGCAGCCCCAGCCATGGCTGGTGTATTCCTTGGTTATTGCATGGACCTGGAATCTATGTACTGAAGCTTAATGTTTGTTTACACTTTATAAATGTAATTTAATAAATAGATATGTACCCTCCCCCCACCGGCCCCCCTTGTTCAACTAGCAGGGCTGCTCCTCTCACATGGCACCAATGAGAGGGATGGGGGTTGTCACTATGAACAGTTCTGTTCACCAATACTTCTACTTCATAGCCTGCCATCCTCAGACAGGCAAACCAAGTGTGGCAACTACCTGGTTCACACCTGGGGGGACCATTTATCATAGCCATCAACCTGGGTCCCTGGGAAAAAACATTTGCTCAGAATTATGCTAGGTTTGTACTTCTGGACAGGGGCACCCAAGTAAATCCAGTCACAGTGGAAGCAATAACAGTACTGTCCAAACCAGGTTGGGATTCTAGAGAGTGGCTTTTATTCACATACACAGAGAATAATACAAAGCAAAGATGGACCCTGACAGGGCTACTCCCACTGGTAGTGCAGATTACTGAGGTACACAGCACACACACACAGTGAACCCTCAGGTTCTGAATGGAACTTGATACACATGGCCCAAACTGGTACACTTCCCTGGACTAGGCACCCTCGGCCAGTACTAGGAGACTTTCCCATATTTCATGGGGAATTACTGGTGGCACCCTCGACCACCAATGAGCACACTCAGACTCACAGAAAAAACAAAATCCCACATCTGGGTATTTTCTTCAGGCACTGGCCAAGTGCACTGAGAGAAAATAAAGGTGTCCAATCTGAACCTGGAGAGGTAAACATGGTTACTCCAGATTGGGGGGGTCTCCCATCTTTTGCTTCCAAATTTATACTCAGCCATTCATCTGGTTAATAACACCTTTCTCAGAAAATTTGTAGATGCTATCTTGAAATGTCTTTCACATTTAACATCCTACTTCTCACACCTCTGAGGTGTCATGAAGTTAAAAGTTCTGTAATTGGCAATGCCTCTTCACTGGACCCCCACTTTAGCAGACAGTTTTAAATTAGACATGAACTAAAAGTTCTGTACTCGGCAAGTCTCTCTCCAGACCCCATAGTAGGCAGACACTTTTAAACAGGAACAGTCTTGGTGACAGAGTCCCTTTGTCAGAGAAAAACTCACCACAGGAATGCAGGTGCCCCAAGGCTTTTTCCACACAACCTTCTCTGGTACTCACAGAGCAAACAAATCTCAGGCAGCTTCAACACAGTCCAGACTGGACCAGGGGATTGCCCCTGAATCATAGAGTTCCCCCCTCCCATCCTTCCAGGGATGGGGCACTGGAAACCTCTCTAGAAATGGTCTCTACCACTTCACTCTCAGGTCTTTTATGTTCTTCTTCTACTACAGTGAGAACAAACTACCCAAACTCCAGAGGTAGCGCTCTGTCAAAGCTAAAACTCAGAAGCTGCCCCAGCAGCAGCCTCCTCTTCACTCTCCACTGTACAAACTGCTGACTCTAACTCAGCATTCTACTGCTAACTCCCCCAGCTAGCATTCCATTGTGACTTTTGCTGTTGTGACAATTCTAAGGTGACACCATCACTCCAGCTCAGCTGAGACTGAAAATGGAGTGTGACAGTGTGAAACCCATTTAACTGGCATTCCATAAGCTGCATCTCCCTGCCACTGATTCTAAGTGGGATTCTAGTAACCCCTGGGAACAAGGGGGTTTTATATATATATATATATATATATGTGTGTGTGTGTATATATATATATATATATATATATTATGGTAGCATGGTAGTGCTACCATAGTTAGGGTCAAGGAGCCATTTACATGTTAAACCAAAAATTTTGCACCTTAATAACTTTGCAACTGTTTGACTGATTTAATTTGGAATACACAATCAAGAACCATAGGCCTTAGGATCTGCCAAGTTTCATACTGGTCGGATATACGGCTGCAGAATTATTAAGCGTGATCTGCACGTGCGTTTACCCTTTTTCTGGAATTCTATGGTCGTGCCTACAGGTCACAGGGTTTGTGCGACTGGCCCAAAATCTTCAGGGATCGTCCGACCGGGGTCCCTGATGTGCCTTTCGAAGATTTTGTGAAAAAATATTAAACGGTTCAAAAGTTATTCAAAAAACAATTTCCTATTATAAGTCAATGGAAAAAGTTAACAAAAAGTTTGACAGTGTCGTAAATGCACTTTTTACTGTTGCAAATGGCCCTGTTACTGTCGCAAATCCACCATTTTGTTTTTAGTTAATGATCAGAAAAATGCTTGGCATTTAAAATTGAGACCCTCTAGCAACCTAATTATTTTTGTATTCACCTAGTCGGGCCCTGAGGATGCTAGCCATGTCTTTATTTTGGGGTAAAACACCCCAGAAATATGTTTTTCAAATTTCTGGAAAAGTACTTTCACAAAGTAGTGTCGAACTCATGAAAGTGTCGCAAATTTTTTGCCAAAGCTTTTGCAAATCACGACACTACTTTGCGACACTATGCCCAAAATAACAGTAATTCTTTGGCACTCCGCTGCAAAAGAACGGTTTGGAGTTTTGGGCTGAAATTTGGAGGGAATGCAGCTGACATCTCACAGATGTGCCTTTCAGTGTTTTGTTGAAAAAAAATATTACACAGCGGCAAAGTTATGGTACTGCAAAGCTGACGCTTTTCAAATAGGATAACATTACGGCATATGACGCATTGCAGCAATCGTTTGGCGCCCTGCTGCAAAATAACGGTTTGGTCTTTTGGGCTGAAATTTGCAAGGAACACAGCCAACATACCACAGATGTGCCATTCCATGGTTTGGTGAAAATATATTGCAGGGAGGCAAAGTTAAGGCAGTCCGAACTTCTGTTTTTTTTCCATAGGATAACATTACGGCGTTCGCTGCGCCTTTCAGGGCCCGTATCTCAAAAACGGTGCGAGATACGGACTTTTTGTTGAAAAAATTTTTAGCCCCCTAATGGAGGCTAAGAAAAAAACTAGCCAGGAAAGTGATAATTCATACGACTTTTAAATTTTTTTTATGTGCCATATGGTTACTGAGATATAAGCAATTTACTATTCCAAGTCCTCATTTTTGTGTTCCGAGAGTCATTATTTTGCATACATTCTTTGTACTCACTGTCTTTCTCTATACAGCTTTTGGGGAAAACCAGCCTGTGTGCTTACTTTACTGTTACCATTACTGTTTCTGCTTGCGGTTCTGTACCCGTTTCACTTACAGCTCACGTTTACGCCACCATGTGCGTTACCCTTTGCATTTTCATTTCCGGTTGCATTTCCGTTGTTTTTAACATTTCTGTCTACAGTACTGTTTCTCTTTCTGTAGCGCTTTGCATCACCATGCGCATTATGATTTGCGTTTGCGGGAACAATGTTACTATGTTACAAGACATCACGTGGGCCCTGCGCTCCCGCCGCCACATTACATTCAGTATTTCTCATTATCATTCTCAAAAAGAAGGGAAATTAGAGGCAAAAAACTCCATTTAATGTATCAGTTAGGGTTGTTCCACAGCGACAAAAGTGAGGAAATTCGGTGTTAGGGTTGAAAACCCCCCTTGGACCCCCCAGCCCACTCCCCCAACCGGCATTGGGGTGCACATTGGGGTGTTCAGTCCTAACTCTCACCCCATTCTCCTATACTTCTGCTGCTTTACACATGTGATGGGGTGAGAGTTGGGGCTGAATGACTAATGTGCTCCCTCAGTGCTGGTTGGGGAATGGACTGAAATCAGGGGTTTCAACCTAATACCGACTTCTTCACTTTGTCGCTGTAAGAATAACCAACTGATGCATTAAATGGATTTTTTTTGCCTCTAATACATATACATATATATATATATATATATATATATATATATATATATCCCTTTGGTGACCAGGTAAGGCCAACTAGGCACAGGTGTTTGTTTCTAGGGACAACCCAGGAACACTGGGGGAGATTAAGTGACTTAATCAGAGTCACCCAGTATGGAAATGGAGGTTGTGGGAATCCAACCTATGCCTGAATGCAGTATGTATAAAGCTCATTCATAGCTCATTACGCTAACCTCTAGGCTATACAGCCAGCCCCATAAATAGTGAACAATTTAGACCAGGCTGTTACTATCTCAAAGGAAAACTGCCTAGAATCAGCAAACATGCATTTTTGTAGAAGTAAATTTTTTTTTAAATACCAGTTCTCATTTTGTTACTGCTTAATCCGTAACTGGCCTTTTGGAAAATTCAGTGAGTGTTTCTAATTCACACACTGCTGACATTGACCATTTTAGAACAGTATGATCTTGTCAAGAACTTATATTGTTGGTACAATACATCTGTGTTCTAATTTAGAATTCTTAGATTCATGGAGACATAAACATAGAAACATAGACTTTGATGGCAGATAAGAACCGCTAGGCCCATCTAGTCTGCCCATTTCCCTACCTACAGGATAGGCCGCAGATCCTAGTTAACCAACAGCCTATATCTTCCTGCCCCCCACAAGAATTGCCTTATGTCTGTCCCATGCATTCTTGAATTCTCCCAGTTTTAGACCCCACAACCTCCTCAGGAAGGCTGTTCCATGCATCCACTACCCTCTCTGTGAAATAATACTTCCTCACATTGCCCTGAACCGCCCTCCTTCTATCTTTAAATTGTGTCCCTTGTTCTTGCAAGTCTCTTTTTCTGAAAGATGCTACCCTCTTGGACTTTGTTGATTCTCTTGAGGTACTTGAAAGTTTCTATCATGTCCCCCTCCCTTCTTTCCTCAAGGGTATACATATTAAGCTCCTTTAGTCTCTCCTCATACGGCTTCTCTTTCAGACCCTGCACCATTTAGTTGCCCTCCTCTGGACTGCCTCTATCCTGTCTATGTCCTTGCGGAGATGGGGTCTCAGAACTGGACACAGTATTCCAGATGGGGTCTCACCAACTGTCTGTACAGAGGGATAACAACTTCCTGTTTTCTGCTGCTGATGCCTCTCCCTATACATCCCAGTATACCCCCGGCCCTCCCTACTGCCTTCTCACATTGCTTGCTAACCTTAAGGTCATCTGATATGATTACCCCCAGGTCCCTTTCCTGTTTTGTTGTTGTTACTACCTCCCCACCCATTGTGTATTCTTCCCCTGGATTCTTGTTTCCCAGGTGCATTATTTTGCACTTTTTTGCATTGAATCCTAGCTGCCATACGTCTGACCATTCCTCCAACCTTGCCAAGTCCCTTTTCATCCTTTCCACGCCTCCTTGTGTATCAACCCTGTTGCAGATCTTTGTGTCATCTGCAAAAAGGCATACTTTTCCTTCCAGTCCCTCTGCAATGCCACTGATGAAGACATTAAAAAGGACTGGACCCAATACTGAACCCTGCGGTACCCCATTAGTAACCGCCCTTTCTTCAGAGTGGACTCCATTTACAATTACCTTCTGTGTCCTGTTGTCCAGTCAATGTTTTACCCAGGCTACCACCCTGGGACCCACTCCAGGCCTAGTTAATTTGACTAATAATCGTTTGTGTGGGACTGTGTCAAATGCCTTGCTAAAGTCTAGGTAGGCCATGTCCACAGCCCTCCCTGGTCTACTACTTGGTCACCCAGTCAAAGAAATCTATTAGATTCGTCTGACATGACCTTCCGCTGTGAACCCATGCTGCCTTGGATCCTGTGCTCCACTGACCTCTAGGTACTCAACTATTCTTTCCTTCAGAGTGACTCCATCACTTTCCCTACCACAGAGGTCAGACTGACAGGTCTGTAGTTTCCTGCCTCTGTCTTGGTCCCACTTTTGTGAAGGGGAATCACATCCGCCTTCCTCCAGTCCTCGGGTACCACACCATCCTCCCATGATTTATTAAAAAGAGTAGCCAGTGGTTTCACTAGTTCCTCCCTTAATTCTTTTAGAATTCTGGGGTGAATTCCATCAGGACCTATTGCTTTGTCCACCTTCAGTTTTAGGAGTTCTTGCAGAACCTTTTCTTCTGTGAAAGGACTGGGATCTACCCCTATCAAAGAGTGCTTCTGTTAATTGGATTAGGCACTTCCCCTCCTCTTTGTGAATACTGAGCAGAAATAATTTCAGTATTCCTGCTTTTCACTGTCCCCTCTGCCCACCCACCGTTCATTCTATTCAGCCTCACTATCCCTCCTTTGTCTTTCTATGCTCGCTGATGTACCTATAAAGGTTTTATCCCCTTCTTAACTGAGTTGGCTATCTTTTCCTCAGTTTGGGCCTTTGCTATTCTGACTTCCCTCCCTGCTTCTTTCTGCCTTAACTGGTACAGCTCTCTGTCCTGCTCCTTCTGTGTTTCCTTATACTTCTGAAATGCTATCTTTTTCTTCCTGACTTTCACAGCCACCTCTCTTGAGAACCATAGTGGCTTTTTCTTTCATTTTGATTTGTTTATTTGCTTCACACAAAGGCTTATTGCCTCTGTGATGGCAGTTTTGATAATTCCCATTGTTGCTCCACACCTCCTTCTAGCCTGTTTGCTAGTGCTTTTCTGAGGCACTCTCCCATCTTGCCAAAGTCAGCCCTCCTAAAGTCCAGTACCCTCACTTTTGTATGGCTCGACTCTGTAGCAGAGTTTAACATGAACCACACTGTTTGATGGTCACTTGTCCCCAGATGGCAACCCACTTCTAGATCTGAGATCCTCTCACTGCCCCGTTTGAGAGTACGAGGTCTAAGATTGCTCCCTCATGAGTGGGTTCCAAAACTAGCCGTCTAATGCCTGCCACCTGTAGGGCGTCAAGAATGGCCCTGCTCTTTGATGTGGCTGCAGCAAATGTGCTCCAGTTAACATCTGGCATATTCAGGTCTCCCATCAACAGTATCTCCTCTTTCTCTGCCATTCTAAGAATGCCTTCCATCATATCCTTGTCCATTCCTTCCCCCTGACATGGGGGTCTGTACACAACCCCTGTGCAGATTGTGGTGCCCTTTCCAGTCTCCAAGGTGACCCACAGTGCCTCCTCTCCTCCCTGTTTACTCTTTGTTCAGTTGCTTTTATCCCTTCCTTTACATAGAGAGCTACTCCTCCCCCTCTTCTCCCCTGCCTGTCTCTCCTGTAGGTTATGTACCCAGGTATGTTAACATCCCAGTCATGGTTCTCTGTGTACCATGTTTCTGTGACAGCTACGATATCCAGGCATCCCTCTTTCATTAAGGCCACCAGCTCAGGGAGCTTGTTGCCCAGACTATGGGCATTGGTACTCATTACCCTCCATTTCCTGATGGCCTTACCCCCTTTTGCCCCATCCCTGTCCTTCTTGCCTTTGTCACTTTCTCCATTTACCCCTGCCCTTCTCCCTATCGACACCTCCATGTTGGTGTTTGCCACACTTACTACCGTGATTGTTTGGGGGCTAGGATTTTCCTGCTCCTTTCCAGTGCCTCCCCCCTTGGCTAGTTTAAAAGCTTTCCAATGAAGCATTTAAACCTATCACCCTAGGATCCTGGATCCCCCTAGACAGATGCAGCCCATCATGCCAGTATAGGCTTGCATCACTCCAGGTGGACCCCCAGTCCCCAATGAAGCCAAATCCCTGAGCTCCACACCAGTTTTTCAACCACTGATTGAATCCCATGGTATGGAACACCCTAGCCTCTCCTATGCCATAGATGGGTAGCACCTCCGAGAAGGTTACCGTGCGTGCTACTTGACTAAGGCCCCTCCCTAATTCCACAAACTCTTCCTGCACTTCTCTAATCCCTTTCTTAGCCAGGTCATTTGTCCCTAAGTGGACAATGACATCCAGCTCCCTCCCCTGTGCAGCTGCTCTGGCAATCCTGAGGATTCGCTCCCTGTCCCTCCAAGCCATGGCACCAGGCAGGCACCTTACCTCCCTCTCCCCTTCCTCCCCCAGTTCTACCTTCCTAACAATGGAGTCCCCCACCAGGAGTTGTTTCCTTCCCCTGCAGGGTCCTCTGCCACCCTCCTGTGGGTCTCCTTTGTGGAGGTTCCCAGCATCCTCCTTGGTCTCCACTGTGGGTGCCTCCATAGAGGAACCACACTTTGCCAGAATGGCATAGGAATTGTGAAGAGGTACAACTGGAGGAATGCACCTCTGTTCCACCACCCTCACCCTCCCTGAGCCCACTGTGGTCCAACCGCTCCTCTTTCTTGGCAACCTCTGAGGCAGGCAGTGGCACTGGTGGTCCCTGGATGGAAGAGGAGGTCCCACAAATCCTGGCCAACTCAGCCTGGAGATGAGCAACCTCCTCCCTAAGCCCAGAGGTGCCTGCAGATGGGACAACACGCATCCTCCAGAACATCTCCCGGAAGACTGCTGCTCCACAGCCACTGCACTGCACCACTCCAATCATGTCTTATTTCTGGCACCTTAACTGTTTGCAATCCTTACTCTTTCCTCTGAGTTTTTTTCTCTCTCCTTACTTTCTGCCTGTGCCCTTTAAGCTCCTGATTGTCCTGTTCTGAGACAAGAATATCCTATATTTCTCAGTAGACCACTTACTTGTTCAGAGGCAGACCTCCAGCAGCTAGAGGGGGCCGGAGAGCTACTCTTGCCCTTCTAGGATGGTGGGTCCTTGGTGGTTCTGTGATCACTCACTTCCTGCCCCTAAACAGGAAGTTCCTGTTGTCAGTCAAATCCTGTGCCTATAAAAATAGAACTAGCTTTGGGTGGGGGGTGGAGGGGAGGGGAAGGAGGGCAATATAGTCCCAGTAGAGAAGTTCAGTCACACAGCAGTCCTTTCTCCTGGTGTCTTCTGCCAAGCTATTAGCAGAATCTTTCTAAGGCAGTCTTTAAATGTAGCTTCCTTCTAGCTAAGCCACTCCCCCTACTTACCAGATCTTTCTACAAGTAATTTAAACCTCACAACAGTTAAGTCCTTTCAGTCACCTGAGATTTACACCTAGATGACTTTTCAGTTACCCATTCAGTTCAGTTAACCCAAACGCACACTTTTTTTTTTGTTTTGTATGTTATTTTTTTACCCTAAATTAAAGGTCCAAATACAAAAGTTCTTCTACTTTAGTCCCAGCAGAGAAGTTCAGTCACACAGCAGTCCTTCTCCTGGTGTCTTCTGCCAAGCTAAACAACATCATACAATTCTCAGATGGCATTTTGCAGCAGTGTGTCACCCATAAATATCCAATGGGTTAACTAAAAGGTCAGCAAAAATGGGGCAGAAACAGAAGGGGGACCCACTATATGAAAAAAACTTCTACAGGAAACATTACTCAGAGGTTCAGTGCAGTTCTCCTTTAACTAAGCTTATAAGGAATGTCAGGTATTTTATCTAAATGGTAAGGAACTCCATCCTGGATATTTTCTGTAACACCATAGACCATTTTTAACTGATCGATATTATAATACATGATTACAGTAAAAGACTAAGCAAAACTGTCTTGCTTATGATATCATATACAATTTGTAAACCGTTTGCATATTTTATAGGTAACATTGTCAATATGGTACAGTTTTATCTCTTTTTTTTAAATTGTGCTACTGTTTTCTGTACAACTGGATGGTGTTTTATTGCTAATAGGGTAATGTATCATTGTGGCTCACTTTTTAACTTTGAAAAACAAGTTGGAACTGTTATACATGAGCTGAACCTTCAATAGTACATATTAAATATTCTGATAAGGTATAAATGTATTTTTAAAATTACTATTGTCATCATAAATGTACATTTACTGTATATAAAAACCTGGTTTGGAAAAAGTGCCCTTTATAATGTAACAAGTGCCCTTTTTATCTTTGGCCCCTCCACCTGTTACAATCTTTTGGTGTCCCTGTGGGCACACACACACACACACACAAAAGCACAGCACTGTGTACTCTGACAAAATGAATTTAGGAGGACTGAATTAGCAGCATGCCAGTTTTTGATGATTGTGACTAAACAGCACTATATGGAACCAACAAGAAAACAATATTGGTCATTTGATAGCTCCTCACATCCCTATCAGCTCCGGCTAGATACAGTTTTTCCTGTCAGTGCTTGCTGCTTACAATGTTTGTTTGTTTTTTTACCTTACTTTTTTATATTTCACTCAGGTGTGTGTGTGTGTGTGTGTGTGTGTGTGTGTGTCTGTGTGCTGAAGCCTTGAGGACTGGTGTCTAATATGATGATGCTGGTGTCAGGCTGGTAACTGCAAGTCAGGCTGCAAATAATTCAAGTTGTAAGGCTCTGGTCACAGTACTTTTAAAGGAAAGCAGTGGAAAAGGCATAGCTTTTCCCAGCTACTACAAAAACACTCAGTTAGGGCTTTTGGACAGTAATGACTTTTTTATTATTTCCAAATGCTTTGTAATGATTTAAACAGCAACCCACAGTTTCCATGTTCTATTGCTGGCAGCCACCACTTCAGGAGCAGCTTCACATTTCCCTAGCTCCCTTTATGCTAATATGTCATTTCAACCAATGGCTGAGATCAGCATGACATATTAGCATAAAGTGAGCTAGGGAAGGGTGCAGCTGCTCTTGAGATGGTGGCTGACAGCAACAGAAAATGGAAGTTGTGGGTTGCTGCTTAAATCATTAAAAAACATCTGGAGTTAATTTTTAAAAATGTTATTTCTGTTCAAAAGCCCTAATCGCATGTTTTTGTAGTGGCTAGGAAAAGCTGTGCCTTTTCCATTGTTTTCCATTAAATCACTTCATTCCCCATATGTTTTAGCAAAAGTCGCAACTTGCAACTGCCATCAGTTTTGGGGAGCATTCAGCCATGGATGTTTTCACTTTGTACAAAACCTGAAAATCCTTACTGATGAAAGCAAAGTGTCTGCTGTTGGGGAATGGCTCACTTTGCCTTGGTGAGGTGAATATTATATTGTCTAGTAGTGACAGCAGCCCACACTGAACCTCACTGCCCCCCACATCTCACTCATTAAGCTGTCAAATGAGCTTTTCTCCCATTGCTGTGGTATATCCTTGCATACTGAGTGAAGCTACTCCTACTGCATACAGCATGTCCTTTTTATGACAACTATAAAAACCCATGGCTAAGGCTCATTACTTAGTATGACTTAGAAAATTAGCTCTGATCTAATTTTGAACATATTTATAATAAATAACCTGATCTCCAGTTTTGTTTAGAATTTTAGCCTAGGTAGGGAGTTATTTTCTGATGGGGGAGAAGGCCATATACCTGGATTGAGTAGAGGAAGAATAAAGATAAAAGAATCATAGCAAGACAGTGTAGTCTATGTGAGACAAGACAGAGATAGAGATAGAGAGAGAGTCTTCTCAGAGAGCAGCTACAGATGTGAAATTTTGAGTCCAAAATATTGAATTTGTCATCTTTCACAAAGGTAATACTTGTTTCAACCGCGTGATACCACGGAAAAAAATGGCACTAAGTTAAAACAGCAAAAACCTAAATAGTGCTGCCAAAAACTGTGACGTAAAAACAGATCCAGACAAAATGGCAGTCGATAAAAATGCTTGCCACTACAATAGCAACCACAAGCACAAACAACCATATTTACTAAATGCAGGGAGCTTCACCCCCAAACATCCCCAAACACCATATAACTACCTCCAGGGGGAGGTAACTTGGAGATACAGAAACCCAAAGGGGGAGGGACTGTTGGGGGGGAGGCTAAAACAAACAAAAAAACACAAATGTCCAGGGACTGGGAATCAAACCACAGCCCACCAATGCACCAGCAGCTCTCCCTGCCTGTAGCCCTAACCTCTCCGCCACAGCAGCTGCTCAGCAGCACATCTCCTATTACAAGCTTCCTTCCTTTCTCCCCTTCTTCCCAACAGCAATACAGTTACAGGGATAGCAATAAATTTACCTGCGCTGTAGTATCCCTGCCACTGTATTTAGTTCAGCTATTTTGACAGTGCGGTTCTGACCACACTATTCTGCCTTTCTCTGTTTTCACCTGGTACAACAAAAATTACACAATTTTAATTAAAGAGTCAGTCAATTACTCTGACTAGACATTAGGTCCTGGGGTAGGATAAGGTAAAATAGGGCAAACTGGATGGACCAATTGCCTTTTTGTCGACATTTTCTATTTTTCTACAACAATTTAATATAGTTCTTCATTAACAAAAAATTGAAGGAAGTAGTCTGTTACTGAGCTGTGTAAGAGGGAGAGAGGGAAGCCAAGCAAGGGATGTTTAATTACCATTTACCAAGTAAACAACAGTCTACAGTGTCAGTTCATAAAGATTCAGAAGTGTTATATCTGGGAGATAACTGAACTAGGAATTTATCACTAGTAATTCAGTTCTTAATACCAACTGAGCTGCAGATGTTTTATGAAGACTAGACAAGAGCATTGATTTTATTCTTAAATTCTTAAATTCTGTATGTATAGTATAGCAAAGGCTGGTGTTATGGTCTGGAGGCTAGAGCAAAAAGCTGTGAATGAGCCTGTTACATTCAGAAGACCAGGGTTTGATTCCTACAACTTCAATCTGCATACTGTGTAACCCTGAGCAAGATACATAACACTCTGGTTCCCTGGTCACCCCAGTAAATTGGCCTTACACCCAGTGTGCCTTATGTGGTTGCCAAAGATAACACTTTAAAATAAAAAGAATAATGACTGTGTATGTTTCATCTATTTTGCACTCATCCACTTAACACCTGAATCTGAGTCATTGTTATCCAGTGATACCAGATACTTATGCAGTTCTACCTGTTGAAAATAGGGAAGTGACCCATGCACAGCCTGTGCAGGAATGTTTCTAAGTCACAGTAACAGAACTGCAATACATTATATTATAGGAAAGAAAATTTAGTTAACAAACATCTCATGAAGACCAACAAGCTAAAAATTACATTTTTGACCTTTTTGCTAAAAACATACCTTATGTTCCTTACAAATGAATAGCAGATTTGTAATGTAAGGGGATATAGAATAAGGCTCAGACTGCACCACAGAGCATCAAAACTCCCAAAGCTGGTGCTCTCAGATTAAGGGCATAACGGTTCTTGACCAGCAAATTAAGGTCTCAGCATATGCGGATGATATTCTTTTACAACTGTCCGATCCTGAAAGGTCGATACCAGCCATGCTCATTGTCATCAGAGAATATAGTCTCTTATCTAATTACAAGTTAAATGTGGATAAGACAGTTATATTTCCCCTTAATCATAAGGTTCAGCGGAGTTCCGTCGAGGCCTTTGGCCTTTCTTGGGTGCAGGGTATTTTAAAATATTTGGGTATAATTATTTCCAGAAATACTGCTCTTATGCAGAAGCTTAATTTAGACTCCCTACTTAGAGTCATTGATTCGGATCTTGGAAGATGGTCTAAACTTCCTATTTCTTTGTTGGGTAGGACTAATTTAATTAAAATGAATGTCTTTCCAAGGCTTTTCTATCCTATGAATCTGCTTAATATTTGGCTACCTCTTTCCTGGTTCTGTAGAGTTCATGAAATGATTACTAAGTTTATATGGGGGAATAAGCATCCTAGATTGGCATACTATAAGTTGGCTGCCCCCAAAGATAAGGGTGGTCTACGTCTTCCTCACTTCACTTTTTATTACTGGGCTGCTCACATTTCCAAATACTTGCGATGGCTCACACCGAGGGAAGAAATCTTCTCTTCTTCATTTTCTCCTCTCTGGCTTAAAATTGAATTTTCTCTCATGGTGGCTCATGGGCTAACTCCGGCAGCTCTCTTTTATATTAGGCCTAGCTCTTTACCAGTCCAGTTAAAAATCACACCAATAGCAATTTCTGTTAGAGTTCATTCGCAGTTGTGTAATTTTCTCAAATATAGTCATAAGCGGGACGTAAGTCAACCGATTGAGGGTAATCCCAACCTAAAGATAAATAATAAATCACTTACCTCCACTTGGTTAGCATCTATTAAGGATCTACCCCTTGCCTCGTTAATTTCAAAGGAACAAAAGTGGTTATCGTCCCCCAAGATAATATCCACTTTGAAGCTGCCTGGTACTTATATTTTTAAAATTTACCAATTAAGACATCTTATTGTAAAGGTTTTTGGTATCTCCCCCCCTCAAATAAGTCCAAGAAGTTTTAGGAATGAATTGGGTACCCTAATTGGGGCTCAAAAAATGGTTTCTCAAGCCTATAAAACGTTATGTAACTGGGCTTACCCTAATTGCTTTGCTCCCTCAGATTTCTGGACCTCATTTTTTCCCACTCAGGACTTACACTGGGAATCCTTATGGAAGAACTGTCATAAATTCGTATCACAGGACAGATTACGTCTCACTCAATTTCATATACTGCATAATTTATACTATACCCCACAAAACTTATTCAAATTTGGGCTCATCCCTACCCCGTCTTGTACCCGATGTGGTAAAGAAGAAGGATCTATTTACCATATTTTCTGGACTTGCCCTAAAGATACAGCTCTATGGGTCAAGATACAACAACATACGGGTCCATTGTTAGGTCTGAAGGATTTATTTACCCCTGACATCTGTTTATTAGGTGATTATGGTAAAATTAATATTTCGGTCAGACGTTACCATATGGCTCTTATTTCTATTACTGCCAAGAAGATAATCTTAAGGCACTGGAAAGACAGTGATGACATTGCCTATACTGAATGGTTAAGGGAGTTACTTGCCAATTTGAGGACAGAGAAAACTATAGCCAGTCTTAATAATCAACCCGAGAGATACAAAAAGAAATGGGAATCATTACATACACTGTTTTCTCTTTAAGAGGTCCACTGTGTATATTTGTGATTTTGTTTCTTTTACAGAGCAAATGGATTCATGTGTCAGTCTGGTAAGGCCGTGTTGCATGGAGGGAGGGGAGGGTAGGTGCTTGGGTGGGTTTGAGGGAGTGGGGGGGAGGAGCGAGGGTTGGAGAATGGGTTCTGTACATGCTAGTCTTATTTGTATGTTACGTACAATGGTCTACTGGATTCATTCTCATGTGAATGTTTATTTGTTTGTATTTGTTCTGTTTATTGAAGAAAACCAATAAAATTTTAATGGAAAAAACTCCCAAAGCTTCTGCGGGCCTAGTGACCCCCCAGGCCCCAACCTATTGCATAGGAATGTTGGGGGTAGGCTCCATCCCTAATGAATTCAAGCACTAGAAACGCATCTACTCTGATGTGTCCTGGAGTGCTAGGACATCACCAAAGGCTCGGAAGTCAAGTAGGGGAACTATTTCTGTGTATGCTTTCCTCCCTGTTTTACCATCAGACATATGCCTAGATGCCAGGGAGAGATGGCTTGAAGTATAAAGCTAAAATATTAGAATTTGATGTGCCACCTGTAGCTATACTGTACAGTAGAGCACTGGCCACTGCCTTCTAATTCATTATTGCACTCTGTCTAAAAACTGTGCTGAATGTATTGTATTAGCATCAGCACTGACAGGTTGTTTTTTTTAATCAAATGTAGTGCATTTTGCTGAAGAAGTAATTTTCATGACCTCAGCTTGCAAATTGTTTTGAAATGTATAGCTCCCTCTTAGCATTTTTAGCCAAAAGTCATTTTATTTTGTTTTATTATTATTTATATTTCACTTCTGGCTGGTAGCTGCCATGCTGGCACTCATCTAAATGGCCTCTCCAGCTCAAGCACACACCATCTCCGGGACATTCCCCCAAATAATCCCACAATTTACCTCTCATGGCAAGCATGGAAGGGCTCCCGTACCCCTTTTAGCAGGGTCCAATCAGTTTGAAAATGGTCATCTTTCATCCTGCCTTGTGATAGGATTCTGAGCCCATTTTCTCCCCTCATCCATTTTCCATGCAGTGATGCTGTGTGTCTGTTGATGCCCGATGTCATTATCAGCCTCTTAACTGCCATGACACCCAGTGTACACTAGGTGCCGCAAGTGATACATGTGCTCAAGTGGGGCTGTGGACAAGGGGGAGTACTATATGATATCCAAAAAGGTAACCAGGGTGGTGAGATCGGCCAAGGTGAGGATGGAGCAGAGGTTGGCACTGGGGATCAAAAGAGAGGAAAAAGGGTTCTTTAGGTAAATCAGAGAAAGAAGGAAAGTGAAGGGGCAGACTAGCAGACTGAGGTCAGGTAGTAGGGGGGCCAAGGAGGCCAGGAAGCAGGCTGATGTACTTAATGAATACCTTGCCTCAGTCTTCACTAGAGACTATGGAGGGTCAACACCTTATGGGGGGAGGCAGGCTAGGAATGAAGAAGAGGGGGAAGTCACAGATGTTGAAATTCCTGTTGGTAGGGTGAGGGAAGCCCTTAAGTCTCTGAAAATGGATAAGGCACCGGATCTGGATGGCCTTCATCCCAGGGTGCTAAAGGAGATGGCAGATGTCCTTGCTGCACCTCTGGCGGACCTTTTCAACTCCTCCCTTCAGATGGGGTGGGTGCTTCAGGATTGGAGGATGGCTCACGTCATGCCTATCCACAAAAGTGTCTCACTGGAGGAGCTGGGTAACTACAGGCTTGTCAGCCTGATGTCAGTGGTAGGCAAAATGATGAAGGCCATATTGAAAGGGAGGTTGGAGGTGTTTCTGAAGATACAGGGCCATCTGGATGATCACCAACATGGCTTCGTTCAGGGCAGATCATGTCAGACTAACCTTGTGGAGTTCTACAATTGGGTGGCGAAGCCCTGGACTAGGACAGGCTGGTGGATGTCCTCTTTCTAGACTTCAGCAAGGCATTTGATTCAGTGCCACACCCTGGGCTACTGGCAAGCTAGGGGGAATGGGGAAAAGGATGGTTAGGTGGATAGGAAACTGTCTAACTGGGCAATTTCAGAAGGTAGTGGTCGAGGGGAAGGTATCATCTCCTAGGAGGGTCATTAGCGGGGTCCCACAAGAGTCGGTGCTGGGTCCACTCCTGTTTAATGCTTACATCTCAGACATCAGGGATGATATCAGGAGTGAGATGAACCTCTTTGCTGATGACACAAAGCTGGGGGTGGTGGTGGATGGGGAGAAGGGCAGAGAGCCCTTCAGGGAAACCTGGAGACTCTAAAGAGGTGGTTATGCACCTGGAAACTGTGGTTTAATGCCAAGAAATGCAGTGTTCTCCACTTGGGGCATAGGAATACAGCTCATGGGTACTTTTTAGGTGGGGGAGAAATTGCAGGTTTTGGGAGGGGAAAGGGATCTTGGGGTGGTTGTGGATGCCAAAATGAATAACTCTGAGCAATGTAGGAGGGCTGCAGCTAAAGCACATAAAATGCTTGGGTGCATCGCCCGGGAAATAACTTCCAGGAGATGGGAGATGCTTCTCCCTCTGTATAACTGTCTGGTTAGACCAAACCTAGAGTGCTGCTTGCAGTTTTCGTACCCGTACTTGAAAAAGGACATTGCACTTCTCAAGAGGGTCCTGAGGAGGGTGACTAGGATGATACAGGGTCTGGGGGAAAGATCCTATGAGGAGAGGCTTGAGGAGCTCAACTAGTACTCCCTGGAGGAGAGGAGGGACAGAGGGGATATGATCAAGGTCTTTAAATATCTAAACGGAGTAAACAGGGTCAGCATAAATAGGGTGTTTCTGCTAAGGGAGGAGGAGGAGCCACCAGGGGGAACTCAATGAGACTGGTTGGTGGGAGGCTCATGGAGGAGACTAGGAGATTCTACTTCACTGAGAGAGTGGTGGACCCCTGGAATGCATTGCCTGTGGAACTAGTGGCTGTTAATACAGTGGAGGGATTCAAGAGGAGCAGGAACAGGTATAAGGGGAAAGTAAAACTGAGTAATGCCAGACTTGGAGGTGAAACTCCGATGGGGGATGGGGTAAGGGGGATATATGGGGGAGGCAGGGAGAGCAGCAACAGTGTCCTGACTGGGTGCTGATTTTCGAGCAGACTTGATAAACCATTAGGCCTGCTCTGCTGGCATCTTAGTATGCTAGTGTGTTAGTAAGTGCATTGCAAGAAACATGACTTTCCCCATGAGAGGAGTGCAGCTCTTTGGATGCTCAATCCTCCCACCTCCAACTGACTAACTCCAAATGACTTAAGTTCACTCCTGAACCTGGGATGGAGAGCGCTCCTCACCGCAGGCACTCCTCACTTGCAGAGAGGCATGCAAAGGTGTAAACAGAGGGAAAAAAATAGTCCAAGGGGTAACTAAGTGGGACAAGACATTTTTTGGTACATAAGCAAAAACAGGATTAGGAAGGGAGGGATTGGGAGGTTAAAAAGAAGGGTAGGGGGTCTGTGCAGAGGAGGATCAGGAAAAAGAAGATACCCTTGAACAAATACTTTTGTTCAGTCTTCACAGAGAAATGGGAAGGGGTGGCCACATAAAAAACAACAGGAACACTTGGGGGGAAGGAGATAGATACAAGTTCCTTTACAAAGAACAGAGTCCTGAAGGGACTCACACATCTGAAAATGAACAAAGCTATGGAGCTAGATGGGTGAAACCCAAGGGTGTTGAATGAGCTCAGGAAGGCACTGGCTGTACCTCTGACAGTCCAGTTCAACAACATAATGGAAATAGGAGTGGTTCCAGAGAACTGCAGGAGGGCAGATGTAGTCCTGCTTCCTAAAGCGGCAGCAGGGAGGAGGCTGACAACTATAGGCTAGTAAGTCTGACATCAGTGTTGGGGACGTTAATGGAGTTACTGCTGAAGAAATAATTGTGTAGTATGTTGAATCCAGTGGGTTACAGGACCCACAACAGCATAGATTTGGTGGGGGTCGTATCAGACAAATCTGATAGATTCCTTTGACTAGGTGACCAGGGAAATGTGGACATTGCTTACTTAAATTTTAGTAAGACATTTTACACTCTACCACATAGAAGACTCATAAGGAAACTGGGCAGCTTAGGGGTGGATCCTTAGGTAGTACTCTGGATAAGAAATTGGTTACTGGATAGGTGACAGAGGGTGGTAGTAAATGGAGTTTACTACTAGGAAGGGAAGGGAAGGTAACTAGCAGGGGTGCCTCAGGACTCAGTACTGGGACCAGTCCTCTTTAATGTCTTTATAAGTGACATTGCAGATGAATTAGGAAGGAAGATATCCCTCTTTGAAGATGACACCAAATCTGTAATAGGGTAGATACTCCAGAGGGGTGGAAAGAACGTGCAGAGATCTGAGAAAACTGGAGGAGTAGTCAAGGCCATGGCAACTGTTTTTCAGTGGGAAAACGTGCAAAATCATGCACCTAGGGCACAGAAGCCCAGAGGCAGAGTACAAAATAGGAGAAGCCATATTGATAGTCATCACACCAGAAAGGGACCTGGGGGTAATCATTAGGGATGTAAGTTTGTCATGGATGAGGTTTTAATGACTTGTTTGTTCATGAAATCATTAGTAAACAGCAGTAAATGTTGTGGCACTGTCATCATTGCTACATTCTGATGACACTAGTGAAGTCATGGAAGTCCTGAATAAAGATCAAACATCATGGAATCGATGTGTATAACTGCCATGACAAACTTACATCCCTAGTAATCATAGCTGATGACCTCAACGTGGCGAGACAGTGCAACAAGGCAGTGGGTAGGGCCAGTGGGATGCTGGGATGGATGGGGAGGGATATCACTAAAGGGAAAAAAGGAGGTAATGTGATCACTGTATAGTTCACTGGTGAGACCCCACCAGAAGTACTGTGTCTGTTTCTGTGCACCACATCTGAAGGACATAGACAGAGTGGAGGTGATCCAGAGGAGGGTAACTAAAATGGTGCAGGGGCTGCATTGGAAGCCCTATGAAGAGAGACTAAAAGACCTCAATATGTACACCCTGGGAGAGAGAAGAGAGAGGAGGGGACATGAGAGAGACCTATAAATAACTTGTGGGGTTAAATAAGATAAGGTAAGGAGTGGGTGTTTTTTTGCAGATGAAAGGATGCACAAGAAAACGGGACATGTAGTGATGCTGGAAGGGGGAAATTTAGGAGAGATTTGAGGTAGTATTTCTTCATTGAAACATTGGAGGATGCCTGGAATAGTCTTCCAGTGGAGGTGGTGGTATGAAAACAGTGCTGTGCTTCAAGCATGCATATGCACAAAGGAATCTTAGTGGGAAACAAGTGGGGGATGCCGAAGATCAAGTAGCTAAATAAATAGAAAACCTTCTTGTCATCATACTGATGAGGAACAAGGGAAAGACCAGCACTGACAGCAGGCACATACAACAATCAGAATTTATTTCAGTGCAGTGTAAAAATAATAAAACACATTCACAAGGTGCAGCACCACAACAGGAAGTGCACTGTGTATCCTGCTGTTGTGCTGCATCTTGTGAGTGTGTTTTGTTATTTGTGCACTGCACTGAAATACATTGGAATTGTTCTATGTGCCTATGTCAGTGTCAGTCTTTTGCTTGTTCCTGATTACGTACTGTAATGTGGCCAAGATCATTTGCATCCTGCTGAGTGTTGGACTGTCAAGTCCAGAGTACCTAACCCAGTTTTTAGATTAAACTTTAGTTTGTCTAAGTGTTTCATGGATACATTTTTAATTTCCCGGAGACATTAATACACTGATCCCTCTTCATGCGCCTTAATCCAATTTGAAACAGGTCCAGGATGCTGCAGAGTAATTAGGAGCTTACAAAAGCTGGTGCTCAGTTAATATAAAACTTTTCAGAAAACATTTACCGGGCTGATTGCTAATTTGGAAATATAATTTAATAAAATACTTTGATAATATACAGAGAACCTCAGCTTTTTATCTGTCAATCAATCAATCAATTAAAATCTTTATTTAACCAGGCGAACATCGTTGAGCAAGCTCATTTTCAAGATGGACCTGGAAAGGTGAGGGTAACAAAACATACAAAGGAACACTCAATTACATCACAATTGGGTAAACAATATACAAAATGAATTCACACTTACATAGTATTTACATATTCTTTTTCAACTGTCTTCTTATAAAAGTGAATACAGCTCACCTGGAATATATTGTAATTTGGTTTCCAGAGGAATATTTATTTGTTAGCATTTGGACAGAATTTTATGTGCTGGCATCAGCAATTAATAAGGAGTTACACAGAAACAGAAACATAGAAATTGTCGGCAGATAAGAACGCTAGGCCCATCCAGTCTGCCCATAGGCAATATACATTGTATGTGGCCACTGACCCTATGTGATCAATGGCTTTTCATCACTCCCTTCCCTCTCAATGTTCCCTTGTACCTGTCCCAGGCATGCTTAAACCCCCTCCACTGTGCTTGCCCCCACTACCTCCTGTAGCAGACTATTCCAAGTATTGACTACCCTTTCTGTGTAGAAAAACTTCCTCACATTGCCTCTTAATCTACCCCCTTCCAATTTCATATTGTGCCCCCTGTTCTAGTACTTTTTCTATACTGGAAAAGGTCCCCCACCTGCACCTTGTTTATTCCCTTGAGGTACTTAAAGTTTCAATCATGTCCTCTGCTGTCTCCTCCCCTCCAATGAGTACATACTGAGGTCCCTTAGTCTCACCTCATATGTTTTGTGGTGCAAGCCCTGCACCTTCTTTGTTGCCCTTCTCTGGATAGTGTCCACCTTATCTATGTCCATGCGCAGGTGTGGCCTTCAGAACTGCATGCAGTACTCCAGGTGTAGCCTTACCAATGTTTTATACAATGGCATCACCACCTCCCACCTCCTGCTAGTGATACTCCTGTCTATGCACCCCAGCATGCCACTGGCCCTCCCTGCTGCTTTGTGTACTGCTTTGATACTTTAAGGTAATCAGAGATGATTACCCCTAGGTCCCTTTCCTCTTTGGTGACAGTCAGCTCCTCCCCCCAAACCTGTAGCTCTCCCCAGGGTTACCTCTACCCAGGTGCATTATTTTGCCCTTCTTTGCATTGAACCTCAGTTGCCACATCTCTGACCATCTTTCAAGCTTCTTCAGGTCCCTCTTCATTTTCTGCACCCCTTCTGGAGTATCCACCCTGTTGCAGATCTTGGTGTCATCTTCAAACAGGCAGACCTTTCCTTTCAGCCCCTCTGCAATGTTACTAATGAAGACATTGAACAGGACTGGTCCTAGTACTGATCCCTGTGGTACCTCACTGGTCACCCCCCTCTCCCCCAGATTGTACCCCATTTACCACCACCCTCTGTCTCCTGTCTGTTATCCAGTTCCTAACCCAGTTCACCACCTTGTCTCACATGTTCAGACTACCCATCTTGTTAATTAGCCTTCTACGTGGGACGGTGTCGAAGGCTTTGCTGAAATCTAGGTAGGCGACATCTATCGCACCTCCCTGATTTATTCCCCTAGTCACATAATCAAAAAAAATCTGTTAGATTCATTTGACATGACTTTCTTGGTGTGAATCTGTGTTGCTTCAGATCCTGAGCACCTCTGGATTGCATATGTGCCACTATCCTTTCTTTCAGCAGTGTCTCCATGATCTTTCCCACCACTGAGATGAGGCTGACTGGCCTGTAATTCCCAGTCTCCTCCTTACTGTCACTTTTGTGCAGAGGGACATGTGCCCTCCTCCAGTCCTCTGGAATGACACTCATGTTGAGTAACTCTGTGAACAGAGCTGCCAGAGGCACTGCTAGTTCCCTTCGCAGCTCCTTTAATATCCACGGGTGGATACGTTCTGGCCCCATGGCATTATCCACCTACAGCTTTGTGAGTTCTTCCAGAACTCTGTCCGCTGTGAATAGACTAGTGTCCACCCCCCCCAATGATTGCCTCAGCAACCCAACTGTGGTCTTTGACCCTCCCCCTCTTTAGTGAATACTGAGCAGAAGTATTTGTTCAGTATTTCTGCCTTGTCCAGTTCCACCTCCTTACATTCTCCCTTCTCCCATTTGAGCCTCACCATCCCCATCCCAGTTTTTCTTGTTTCACTGATGTACCTATAAAATGCCTTATCCCCTTTGTTTACAGACCATGCTAAACCCTCTTCTGTCCGTACCTTCACCCTCCTAACAGCCTTCCTTGCTTCCTTAGACATTCAAGGAACACCTGTCTGTCCTCCTCCCTTTGGCTCCCCTTATATTTCCTGAAACTCAGATTTTTAGCCCTAACTTTGTCCCATACCTCTTTGGAGAACCATTGTGGTTTCCTTCTTCTTTTTCCTTTGGCCACTACCTTAATGCATTGGTTTTTTATCTCCACTATGGTTCCTTTCAGTTTCTCCCATTGTTCTTCCACCTCCTCTATTTCCCCTCCCTTCTCCAGGACTGCTTGTATACATCTACCCATTTCAGTGAAATACAACCTCCTGAAATCTAATACTCTTGCTCTTGTGTGGCTTAATTGAGTCCATGTCTCCATGCTGAACCACACCACGTGGTGGTGGTCACAGAACTCCAGCTGCCCTTCCACCTGTATTTCTTTGACTCTGTTCACATTGGTCCATAACAGGTCCAGAACTGACTTGTTCCTGGTTGGCTCATGTACCAGCTGCCTGAGTCCAGCTCCCTGCAGGGATTCTAGGGTGGCTGTGCTTCTGGCTGAAGTAGCCACCTGGGTGGCCCAATCCACATCCAGTTATCTTACTTCTAGTATCTACCATTTGAGAATCAAATTACTAAGGGACTAAGTATTGGTGACACAAGGGAATCGTATTTGGGACTTTTTGTCTTGAGACTTTATTTTGGCCACGATAAAGACTTGTTCCTTTTGAGATGGCTTAGATAATGAACTGAATTGAACCTATATACCTATATAAGATTCTGGTGGGTGCTAGTGGCTAAAAGAAACATCTGTAATACAGGAAGCAGTGACTGGAAGAAAATATCCTCCTTGAGGACAGCAAATGCACTTTCTGTGACGTTTTTTACTTCACCCATTGTCAGTATTATAAACTTTGGATATTGCACTCACTAAGTACTTGTATGCCTGATTGCACCATTTTGACTGAGGGGTCTGGCTTTTTAAGCTTAGTCTGAAAATGAACTGCTGTTTTTAAATTAATGAGCATTTTTAGTTACATTGATTGCCTCACAGGGTATCTTCTGATTTGGGGGCATAATGCAGACGAGAGGTAATAAAGAACTAAGAGTAGAAAATAATGAAAAATGGAGTGAAAAGCGTATAGTAAAGGATATTGTATGCAAGATACAAAATTCTAACATTACTTCACCTCCAGTCCTTGAACCACTAGATGCATGCAATAGACAAAGGATGGGAACATATATATACCGTCTTTTAGATATATCTATAGAAACTAGTACAGAAAATAGGGATTTAGAATTGAAGGGAATGGAATCGACCCATATTCCAGATACACAGCAGGGAATTTCTGATGGTGAGCAATTTTCAAACAATAGAACTATAATCAAAATTTTAGATACACTAATGACTTGTGGAGAAGCAGTGAAAACTGTATTACAAAAGCCAAAACTTAAAAAGAAGGAAAATAAAGTAACTCTAGATCCCTTGCAAGAACCAATCACAACTTTTTTAAAAATTAAGGGTTAAAAGGAAGTGAGGAACAATAAAAATCAAGTGGTGCAAGTACAAATTCATTACCAAGAAGGTGAGGATCTAATTAACCTTATGACCCCTACCACAATGATATCCCAAGAACACATGCAAAGGATATAAAAAAATTGGTTAGATCTTTTTAGTCTCCTAAATATCAATTCTGATATTGATATCATGCTAGATCAAGTTGATGGAAATCACATGATTGTAATCCCCCATTGATTAATAATGAACAGCAAGAGGAGCAGAGACTCATTGAGGGTTTGATTTGGGTAGATTATTATTTATTTATTTAGTTTTTGTTTACCGGGTAAATGCCATTAGCCAAAACATGGCTATTTTCAGGCATGACCCAGGAGATTACAATAAGCAGGGTGAACAGTGGAATACAATTTCATTTGGGGTAGAGACATAATACATATAAAGCTAAAACAAGGTTTTACAATCACATAATTAGGTGGAAAATAAAAGTTCAATAGTTTGCATTAAATGGAAGACTCAGTGAAAAGTCACATACGGCTGACAGTTGATTGAGTAAGGGTAGCTACAGCACAACCAGATGAGACAATAAGTGCCTAGAGTAATAAGCTGGAAGGTCAGGATAGGTGGAGATCAGTTTACAGCGGCTGGGGATGTGGGTGAAATAGGAGGCAGAAATTCAGGGTGGTTTGAAGCAGGCACAGGAGATCTGACTAAAGAGGAAAGAACGATACCTGTTTTTGAACTGGGCATGACTGGGGTCTAAGCGGACATCAAGAGACAGGGAGTTCCAGAGTTTAGGCACTGAATGAGAGAAAGCAAGATTTCCTTTGTTTGATCTACATCTGGGTATTTGCAGCAACAACTTCTCAGCTGATCGTAGGCCATGAGAGGAGGTCAATGTAGTGAGTAGGGATGACAGTGAGATTGGGGAGCCTGCTCTAATGATATTATCAGTCAGGGAGCCACAGGCAATAGTTCAAGCTGAAGTTGGGGGGAGTCAATTCAGATCTGCATAGAGTTTGCAATGGTGTTTTGACCAGGAAGGCCGACGCATACCTGCATATGTTGTTATAGGTAGTGTCCCACTCTCTAAGGAGAGTTTTTAGTGCATTGAGATAGGTGGTTTCCACATAGGATAGTGATGGGAGCAGAATCCCATGGGCTACGGCTAGTCTTGCTGACTGTGTAAAGACAGAGCTGGCTTTATATGCTGCTCCTATTTTGGCATTTATCGATTTACAGGTTGATGTAATATGCTGACCAAAACTGAGATTCTTGTCCAGGAGTACACCTAGATACTTGAAGTAGTGAACTGGTTCAAGGACCTTTCCATCTTGACCAGAGAATGCAAATTTGTCACAATTTTTACTTAATTTGACCATACAGCCAAGCAGCATAGTATGCGTTTTATCAGCATTCAAGATTAGCTTGTGGTGGAGGAGCCAGGATTGGGTGGACTTAAATGCAGTAGTAAGGGTTTAGTTTATATGTTGAATATTCTTATCACTACAGTACAAGACCAGGTCATCCACATAAAGGATAGCCGAGCAGTTGGTGATATTTGGAGAGATATTGTTAATGAAAATAGAGAAGAGCAGTGGTCCTAATATTGATCCATGGGGAACACCTAGATTGATAGTCCTAGGGCTAGATAATGCAGAGTTGAACCTAACAAGCTGAGTCCTATTTGACAGATAGCTTTTAAACCAGGCAGTTGCATTAGGAGAGAAACCAAGGGCTAAGAGACTGTCGAGCAGAATAGGATGGTCAACAAGGTCAAAGACCTTAGTCAGGTCAATAAAAACCGCTCCCGTGAGGTGCCCTTTGTCCATCGCAGTTAAGGCGTCATTAGTCAGGTGAAGCAGGGCTATGGAGGTGCTATGACCCTTTCAAAAGTCATACTGAATTGGTGAGAGAAGGCTGTGCTTTGACAAGAATTCAATGACTTGTCTTGATACTAGCTTTTCCAGGATTTTACTTAGGACTGATAGTATAGCTATTGGTCGATAGTTGGTCATATCTCTTTTATCCCCTTTCTTATGGATTGGAGTGACATGTGCCACTTTCCAGATGTCAGGGACAGTACCATGGCAGAGAGATAGGGTAAATATCATTGACAGAGGCTGAGCAATAAATGGTGTGGCTAGTTTGAGGAGTTCAGGTTTGAGCCCATCACATCCTACACTAGTATTGTCAGGATTGGTATCTAGCAGGCCCTGGATGTCAGATGTTGATATTGCCTTAAAATGGAAATGCGGGGTAGGTTCAGTAACAGGAGGGTGGGGTGGGTAAAGGCTGGCCATTCATGAAGACTGATGTATAGCTTGACAGGTCAGATAATCTTTTATTAAAGGCCTCTGCAATGGTCCTAGAGTTGTTACAGTGCATACCACTAATGAACATTTCATCAGCCAGCTTAGTTTGCTTTGTTCCTAGGAATGATTTTATATGTGCCCAGAATTTTCTGGAGTCTCCTCTTGCTTCCATCAGAACCCCTTGCAGTAAGCGCTTTTTGCTTGCCTAATCCATTTTTTACAGTCGCTTCTCTGGGTTCTGTAAGTGTGGTAGTCAGCAGTTAGGCCAGTTTTTCTGAACTGCTTCCAGCTCTTGGCTCTAGCATGTAAAGCTGCCTGTAGATCTTTGTGCAGCCATTTAGTGGGTGTAGCGCGCACACATCGGGTCACTAGGGGTGTATGCCTGTCCTGGATAGAACAAAAATGGTCTAGAAAGTGATTCAGCACTGTTTGTGCATCAAGGGACAGAGAAAGGTAGCGCCAATTTATAGATGAGACCTCGTACAAGAAATTAGCCTGATTCAGATCAGCGTAGTTCCTAAAAGTGATATAGTGTGGGGGCAAGGACTGGGATCTGGAGTGTTGCCACACAATAAATGGGGGAATGATCTGATATAGTATCAAGTAGGGTGCCAGCTTCCACAATTTTGTCAGTCCTATTTGTTAACACCCAGTCAAGTAATGTGCTAGATGTTGCATTAGGGGAGATCCTTGTGGGCTCTGTTATGACTTGATGTAGGCTATAATTCTGTATTGTAGATAGAAGTTGGTTATGTGTTTGTCCAAGCCAGTTTAGGTTCATGTACCCTAAAATAAGCAGTTCGTTGTGACCTGCTATTTTTATCGAGTCCTCCAGTAAATTTATAAAGGCAGACAGACCTCCCAGGGGTGGGTTGTAAGCAACTACTATGTGTAGATTTTTTGCACCCAAGCGGAGAAGAGCATGTAGAGACTCACAAGTGGATGATTGGGGTATAACAGTATGTGTGATGTTGAGATGAGTTTTATAGAACAGCGCAACACCCCCCCCCTTAGAAGTTCATCTGTCATTTCAGATAAGGCTATAGTTGTATAATGTGTAGATTAAGTCAGGGGTGGAAGGCTTAAGCCACGTCTCAGAGAGGCACAATATATCAGGGTTATGGGTGGAGACCCAAGCCTTCAGCTCCATAAAATTGTGCATGAGGCTCCTAATATTTAGGTGAGCTATGCGTATTCCCCCAGTAGAGACCCAGGAGGTATTGTTGTATGGCTGGGGAAGGACCAGACCTGGGTTTTGTTCCACATCACCTGCCAGTAGGATCGCCAGCAGCAAGAGATACCAGAGTTTTCAGTGACTAATGGGAGAGACCATGATAATTTCAGAGCAGAGTCTATGATCTAGGTTGTTGGCCACAAGATAATAAATCTTGAGATGAATAGTGGAGTTAGGTCAAGGTTGACGGCTGCTCTAACCAGCATGTTAGAGAATGTGAAATCCCAAAGTGAGTGTTGCAGCCTGGTGCTAGTATGGGGACTGGGTAGTAGTAAGAGCTTGGCAATGGAACAGAGCAAGAGACTGGTATCTAGAGACACCAGAAATTTGTGTGGCATAACTGTGTCTGGAAAGTGCAGCTGTACAATATGGGAAGAAATTATACTGCCTTGAGCAGCTGTGAGCATCGAGAAGAAGCACTCAAAGAGCAGGAATAGTTAACTGATGACCCCTAGTGGTGGTGTACGATAAGGAGCTAATGGGAAAGTAGCCTGTTAGGTTTAAGCTGAAACTGACAAGCACAGCCTATATAAGAAAATGCCAAGATAGGGAGGATGGGTGGGGGGCCGTGCAGTGTCGGTGGGGCCTAGGTACCAACAGTCTTTTGCCCTGCAATCAGAATTTTGAGCCCCGACACACAGTTAAAATCACAGCCACTAGTAGAGCGTACTGAGATTACAACGGGGCTTTTCTACTTATTGAAGGATTTAAATTCAGTTCAGCAGCAGTGTCCACATTAGTTTCCAGAGAGGGACTTCGAGCAGCAGTAGCTGCATAGCGATGGCTGGTCTAAAAAAAGGTGCCAAGGTTCTAAATTCCTCAGAAAGCAGTAAAATAACAACTACTCAAGCAGGGTTACAAGTACAGATGGAAAATAATAATCTGTTCAAATTAGAAAATAGATGCTTAGTAACAAATAGCTCAGAAATAGTTGTTAGACCCATACTTTATAAGACAGTTATGGTCCATCTTCACCACTTAAAAAATGAACTGGTGTTAGTTAAAGCTTATTGCTCAGAGTAAAAAGCTTTAAAGCAAGTTGTGACGATGTTGGATGAAGGGGGCTAACAGAATCAAGGAATTTAAGGCTCTCAGAAATTATTATTCCCAGCACAACCCCTAAGGGAAATAATAAAAGAAAAGGGAAATATCCAAATAAGAGTTATTGGTAAGAAAAAAAGAAATAAAAAAAGAAAAAAATTAGTCAATTGCAAATCCATCATTGATAGAAAAAGAAAATGAAAACAGCTAGTGATAAACTATTAGAGGGTAATGCTAGGGATGAAACATCCACTGCTACAAAAGGTCAAGCTGCCTGCCCTGAACAGTTGAAAAATACAAGTGCATCTAAAAGTTCAAGTGTTGTAATGACATTTAATAATACACTGATCAAGGAATTGACTATAGGGATAGATAATGAACAAGCACCAATAAGTAATCAAATGAGAAAGCTTTTAGTGAAAGGTGTTGAAATGGTTACAAGGGATATACTGGGTTGCCCCTGAAAAAGGGACCTCCGGGGCCCAGTGGGCCTACTCGTCATCAAAATTCAATAAACTAATAAATAAATATACAATGGTGAGCTGTCAGATAAACGATTTATCTGCACAAGTGCTGTCTGACTTCAGGTAACCTCACGAGTGGCATAACAGCACAAGTGTAGATAAATCATTTATCTGACAGATCATCATTGTGCTGTATATTTCATTTATGCAAGGCAAGGCATATTTTATTTTTCTAGGTGCACAATCATGGAGACTCTGGGCACTGTACAGTAAAAACACTCTAACAGTACAAGCTTTAAAATCAAATAAAATTATAATAATAATAAAAACCAACATACAATAAATATAGTCTGTGATATCAATAGGGATGCTTTCTATCAGTGCAGGGACATTTGCTTTTGACTGTATATTTTAAATGATAATTTCTGGGACTTTTTGTTAAATTTCCTAGTGTATGTCTGCCTAGTGTATTGGTTGCTATTAAATGAAACTCCACTCATTTTGTAGAAAACTTTGTGCTGAACAAATGGCATACGCACAGTACCATGCTACTTTTTTCTTTTTAAAGTTAGTTGCATTGATTTGTCGAAAAAGTGGATACAAATGTAATTTTCTACTATTTTTTTTGCTATTTATAAAAAAAAACTAAAAGGTATCTATAAATGAAACACCACTCATTTTGTAGATATGTTTGTACTGAACAACTTATATGCTCACAGCACTATGCTATTATTTTTCATTTTAAAGATATTTGCATTTATCAAAAAGTGAACAAAAAATATAATTTTCTGCTGGTTTTTGCTAATTATTAATAAATCTATAAGGTATCTATAAATGAAACACCACTCATTTGTAGATAATTTTGAGCTGAATAACTTTCATGCTCACAGTACTATGTTATCTTTTTTGTTTTAAAGTTATTTGCATTTGAATATAGTTAGTACTGGTACTGAGGCCAAACATTCTAAATGAGTTCTGGAGTGATTGCGACATGTCTACTATGGGTGGGATATTCAAAGGAGTTGCGCATGGTGCAACAGTGTTGTGCTATGGACAACCCACTGATGCACCCCGACGCGATATTCAAAAGGGGATTTTGCACTGTGCAGATCCTGATGTGCCGGGGCACACCAGTAATTTATGTGGCACAAGTGCAGTGGGCATGCCCATGCATATTCCGCACATCCCGATATTCAGCCTGGGATGTGCGGTGCATATGGTGGTGTAACCCCCTACCTGCGCCACACACTGGTGCTCAAAGTTAAGCCATAAAGAAGTAGAAGCAAGGGCTGGCCACCCACAGGTGAGCTGCTGTATTGCAGGGTGCAACACGGCAGCTGCCAGCTGTGGGTGGCCACCCAAGCTCCGGAGCCAGGGTCTGTCGGTGTCACATTCTCCCCCCATGCCTGATCGCGGGCATAAGTATAAAATAAATCAGGTCCAATATCCCTGGTCATCCAGTGGACCGCTTCCAGCCTTATCACAGGCATAAGTATACTAAAAACATGTTAAATTATCCCTGGTGGTCCAGCGTAACCTCTCCCCACCCACTCACTGAGCCCCACCACGCTGCTCCCCCCAGGTCAGTGGCGGGTGGCAGCTCCCCACCTGCAAGCTGCCCGGCCACCCACCGACTGACTGCGTACAGTATGGCTGTATGCCCATTGGTCCACATCGTGGGCCAATGGGCATGCAGACTGTACTGAACTATACAGTCCCAATACATGAATGGATCCATTCACATATCTGGACTGTGTAGTATGGTGCGGTCTGCATACCCATTGGCCCACACTGTGGACCAATGGGCATACAGCTGTACTCTACACAGTCAGTCGATAGGTGGCCGGGCAGCTTGTGGGTGGGGAGCTGCTGCCTGCCGATGACCGGGGGGGAGTAGGGTGGTGGGTCTCTGTGGGCAGGTGGGGAGAGGGGTACCACTGGACCACCAGGGATAGTTTAAAATGTTTTTAGTATACTTATGCCAGCGATCAGGCAGGAAGCAGTCCACTGGACCACCAGGGACATTGGACCTGATTTATTATATACTTATGCCAGCGATCAGGCTGGAAGCAGTCCACTGGACCATCAGGGATATTGGTGTGATTTATTTCATACCTATGCCCACGGTTGGTCATTGGGGCAATTTGCTGCGATGTGCAGGGGGTGTTGGTCCCTGACAGCTGCAGACTGGTAGGGCACCAGGCGCAAGTCACAGGGGATTGGTGCACCTGCCTGCAAATGGGGCCATAATGACATGCTAATGGCCCCAGTTGCACCTTGCATGCATTATGGCCCCATTTGCATATCCACTGCTGAATATCGCGGTTCCTGCACCTAGCACAACCACACTTGCGCTAGCACATCCCCCTACTCCTCTCTTGCCAATTGCACTGGCACAGTGCCATTGCACCATATGCAATGCAGGAGGCCACGTTACCATATTCAATGGTGCTGAGCCATGGCGCAGCACTGTTGAATATCACCCAGCACACTCCCTGGCACATCCCAGTTGCGCTGAGCCTGTCTTGCACCCCTGCCTGGTGCATTTCTGAATATCCCACCCTATGTGTATAAATCTGTTATGATGCATCTACTATGTGTATAAATGTAAGATTTCACATTTATACACATTGCAGCTCAGATTTATCATATAGGATTTATGTTCACATCTGTTGCATAAATTAGGATCATGTGCATATTCAAAAAATCCTGTGAAGATATGAACAACTTAAAAGCATTAATTCAGCACCTCATAGTTGCTGAACTTGACATTTCACAGGGCAAAGATTCAGTAATATTAACTTTTAGAAATGAGTTTGAGAACATGGAACAGATACTGTATACGTAATTGTGTATATAACATGGAAACAGCAAAGTTAATATGGAGAGCAATGTGTAGCTTGAGGGAGCTACATTTAACAATTTAATCACCCATATCTTCCCAGTCTAATAATAAGAGAAAGAGCCCCAGGGCTGGATAAATTGTGAATAGAATTAGATAGAATTATATAGTTGGTTCAGAATTTTAATTGGAATTTTTTCAATGTGTCTCTAACACTAACACATATGGCTGCTCCAAAAGGGCCTGTTATTCTCTCTGTTTTTGGCATAAATCCCCAAAGAAATTACAATGATACCAGTCCATTGTACCATATTTTTTTTTTATTTCAAAAATATTAGGAATAAAACTGGGTCAGAAAGGAATCATCAGTGCTAGGAGAGTCT
The DNA here is from genome assembly GCA_016271365.2 of Neoceratodus forsteri. Lineage (NCBI taxonomy): Eukaryota > Metazoa > Chordata > Ceratodontiformes > Ceratodontidae > Neoceratodus > Neoceratodus forsteri. The sequence goes on from CM057453.1 coordinate 1,039,526,667, forward strand.
ACAGTTCTGATTTGAATGGTCAGATTGATATATGGGTTTGGGAAGAAGGTTTGGCAACACAAGTTCTATCGAAAGCAGTAGATTTTGATTGTTTGAATATACATATAACAGATATGTTAGGTCAGTGTAATATTATACAACAGCATATACAATAAACCATACTTGAACCAACTGAAATATCAACTGGGGACAGAAAGTTTTGTTCCACTATTGCAGTGTTAAATAACATGGAGACCTCACAGAATCCATGAAGCAATTTTTACAATGACTATCCCCATAGTTTTCTACTAGGGTTATAAATGGTAACACTGAGGTATGCAGAGCTAAACAATTTTTAGCGTGGAATGTAGAGGGATTGATCACTAAGACCTCTGATACAGGTTGGCTAGGATTTGTAAATAAATTAAATTTGATGGGCAGGATTCACAAACGGGATGCGCCCAGCACATCTGAGATGTGTCGGTGCATCCTCAACTTGAGCACTAGAGCAATTCTCTATAGGGACAAATGCCCTGCACACCACCCATAATGTTATGCGATATATCTGGAGGGAATGTGCAGGAGGTGTGTCCATGCATATGGTGTGCAGCCCAATTCACAGCCCAACCTGGAAGAACATCTCCGGAGCAAGTCTCGAGATATGACTCCAAAAGATAAGCCCATAACAAGTAGACTTAAGTGGGTGTCCACCCACAGGTAGGCTACTGAACTGCAGACAGCAGCAAGGCAGCCTGCCTACCTTGGCAGTGAAAGACATCCCCGTAGTTAGCCCTGGTAGTCCACAATGAAAAGCATACTGTTTCAGGTTCCAACCCTGCTTACATGTTTCGCTGATTTTGGCAACACTTTCAGTTCGGGGCTCTTAGAACAGCAGCTTCTGAACAGCAAGAGAAAGTGAAACCACTCCAGGACAGATTTCTCTTTATTTCCAAGCACTGTAGTCTAAGTTTTATCTGTGCCATGAATTCATAATTTAGAGACAATCAGGGAACTTTTGCTGATCTAGAAGCTCTACGAAAACAAAAAAGTGAAAGTGAAACTGAAGCAGCTCTGGTTTACAAACTAAAGCTCCTTCTTATTGGGATTCTGTTCCAATATCGATGCAGTTTTTCCTTAACCAGTAAATTTAAAAAATAAAACATGGGGAAGTCTGGGAACTCAGACTTTATGCACACCCTCGATGAGTGATGCCCAGATGAACCCCTTGGGCTCCATCCTTGGGGTTTATGAGGCATCACACACCTGGGTTGTGCATAAACTCCTCATTAACCACTCTTCCCCATGCATTATTCTATATATAGTTTTATCTGTTGTTACAGTTTAAGTGTTGACATAGTAGGCCTAGATTATAGCAGAGATGGCAGACTATTCAGTATTTTAATGAATGCATACAGTATGTTCAACCAAGGGCCCCATAGCAATGCAAGTACCGGAAAAAAGGCTCATTAATGGTCAGAAGTACACTAACCCATTTTGTGCTTGCAGTAAGGATCTCTTCTGGTGGTAATAATCCAAAACATTTCCAGGTATTCTGAACCATGGCTGAAATAATAAGCCATACTTGGAATGACAGGGGCCTTAACACCACTATAAAGAGGAAAAATCTCATCTGATGAGATTAAAATCTCAAATAGCCTTCCTACAGGAAATGGAACTTATTAAAAATTAGTACTTCCTAGTGGTAAAAAACTGAGTTGAGAGGGAAATGCATGCTTGCACCCCCTCCAAGAAGTGAGGGGTCATTATCCTGTTGCATAAGAACCTCACCTGGACACCTATAACCACCCGATCTGACCCACAAGGTAGATGGGTGCTGGCCCGAATGGATACCCAGTCTGGCCTGGTACTCCTGGCCAATATATATGCCCCCATTGAGGACAGTCCAGCTCTTTTTCATGATCTAGCCAATCACGTAAGCTCCTTAGCAGCTAAATGTACCCCCATGCTACTGGGGGGGAGATTTTAACTTAACACTTACGCCAGTGATAAATAGAAGTGACCTGGGGAAGAGATCCATATTAAGGGAGTATAGGCCCTTAGGTAACTGATGCAAGAACTTAACTTGGCAGATCTATGGGGCCTGTTGCACCCAAAAGAAAGAGACTACACATTTCAATCAGGGGTACATGGGACATTTAGCAGACTTGACCTATAGCTTACCTCCCCCACCCTTACTCAAGCCTCTCTGGACTCCACCATCCTTTCAATAGTAATTTTAGATCATGCCCCTGTACAATTTCTAATGACCTGGGGCCCTTCCCCTCAGATATCTTCTAATTGGAGATTGGAACCCCTCCTTCTACATGACCCTGATTTTTTTGCCCTGGGTGTCCAAGGAAACCAAGGCCTTCTTACAAGACAACCCCACATCAGACATCACAGTAGGTAACACCTGGGAAGCATACAAAGCCACAATCAGGGGAAAAATTATAGGCTACTCCACATACAGATAGAAAAGAGAGGCCGACAGCTAAGGGAGTTAGAGGAGGAGCTAAAGACAGCTGAAACATAATTAAACGCCCTTCGTAATCCATCCTTACAGACAGAATTAGGTAGGAGAGTGATTAAATTGCAGATGGAGTAAAATGAATTACTACTCAGAAAAGCTGAGCTAGCCATACTAAAGCTAAGACATGCATGTTGGGAAAGGGGGGACAAAAGTGGGAAGATCTTGGCATACCAACTGCAGAAACAGCAAGCCAATAGATATATCCTGGGGTTGAAGGACCCACGTACCCAAAAGCTACAAACATCCACGAAAGGGGTTAATTCCATCATGAGAAACTACTACACTAACCTATACACAACATCTCGACGAGCTACACCTGTAAGTATACAATCCTTTCTTGGTCATCTTTCTCTACCTAAGCTGTCAATGCAGCAAAGGACTCTATTAGACACCCCCCTCACAGTAGAGGAAGTCACAAAGGCCCTAATGTCATTAAAAAATGGTAAGGCACCAGATGAAGATGGGTTTTCGATTGACTTCTTACATGCTCTTGACCCAGCGATTTCCTCATGTTATGCCAGGTATACTCAGAAGCAGAACAATGGGGAATCCTGCCACCCACAATAAGGGAAGCTACCATAACAGTGCTACCAAAAAAGGGCAAGGATCACACAGCAGCGACCAGCAATAGACCCATTTCACTTATTAATACCAACAGCAGGATTTATGTGAAAGCCATAGCTATGAAGTTAAACCTGCTTCTGCCCACCCAAATACACCCCTCCCAGGTAGGATTTGTGCTGGGAAGGTATAGTGCAGATCACATATGCTTCTTTGTAAGTCTTATGCACTCTGTCTGAAGCCTCTCAACACCAGCAGCAGCACTAGCTGTCGACTTTGAGAATGCTTTCAATTCAGTCGAACAGGATTACCTCCACATTATACTACAACATTTTGGGTTAGGTTCCAGGTTCTGTTCTTGGATCAGCTCAATCTACATGTCCCCACAAGCCAGGGTATTAACAAATTCTCACCTGTCTGCCCCTTCCCTTTAGAAAGGGGAACCAGACAAGGATGCCCCCTAGCCCCCTTACTCTTTGTCCTGGTAGTTGAACCCCTGGCCATATGACAGCACTCAGATATCTGTGGCCTGCAAATAGGGACAGACCAGTACACAACACTAATGTATACTGATGATCTCCTGATCCCCCTAGCAGATGTCAAATGCTCACTGGAGCCACTGCTTGATCTCCTGAAGGACTTTACAAGGCACTCAGGACTAAAAGTAAAGCAATCAAAAACAGATATTACCCCCCTCAACCCTGCATGTAAGCCATAGAATATGCCAACGCATAGCCTGAAGTGAAATCAGGAAGAAATCTTATATTTAGAAATTATAATTACAACCAAAATAGAATCCATCTGGGAGAAAAATGTGGGACCATTATTAACAGAATGTAAGGCTGAGCTAGACCACTGGGTGCACCTTAATCTCACTATGGCAACGGAAGTAGCCACTATCAAAATGACTATGGCCCTCAAAAGGTTTTGCTTGCTGTCCATATTCCATTAGAAATTCCAGCCTTCTGGTACCAGAAAATTGATAACATGATAGGCTGCTTCTTATGGAATGGACAGAGGCCACAATACAGTAGACACAGATTAGTGCACACTAGAAGGTGGGTGGATGGGGCATCCCATGGTTCAAGAGGTATAAATTGGCCTTTCAAACAGCCCAAACACTCCACTGGTTCCAACCAAGCTCATAATCTTCCCCTCAATGGGTGCGGATGGAACAGGAACAGGCTGAAACACCCATACTGGCCTCCCTGCTATGGGGTGCCCAATCCCCAAAACATTGTGTTCATCCAGTCATAGGCCTCACACATGAGTATTGGAGAACACTGCACAAAAAGCTTAAAACATCTCCCACCCCTCCTTGTGCACACCTCTCTGGCATAGCACACAACTCCTAATTGAAAAGAAACCCATACTTTGGTTCCTCTGGGTTACTAGGGGCATGTACTACATTAAAGACATTCTCAAGCACCACTCAGGAAGGGTGGATGCATTCCAAAATATCCAGCAAAAATGGGGAATGCTTTCTCATGACTTTTGGAGCTATCTCCAGCTTAGGGATGCAGTTAAGCCCTTTCTCTCTGTACCCCAAACACAGCACACAACCCCTTCCCCAGTCACCAAGTGGCTAGCTCTTACCAAAGATAATGCTGGAGTGATATATTCACATTTGAGAGATGCATTGCCTAATCAAACACAAGAATCAAAAAATAAATGGGAAAGGGCTCTAAATAGGACAATCTCCAATCTTCAATGGGAGCAATGCTGAACGCTGGGATACAAAACTCACAGGGATACCTGCAGCAGACTAATACATAACAAGCTACTGCATTCATGGTACAGGACTCCTGCTGCCTATATAAGGCCAAACTCCTAACTAATGATTATTGCTGGAGGTGCCACCAGCAAGGAGGGGATCTGTACCATGTCATGTGGCAATACCCCAAAATATACCCACTATGGGGAGAAATTAACCAAGTTGCTAGTAGGATACTTGGTAAACCAATACTAGCCTCTCCCCCCTATTTCTGCTGGGCCTAAAGTCAAAGGCACTTCACCTGGCCCCAGCAGAACTTAGGTTGCTGATGATTTTTAGTATGCAAGCCAAATGCTCTCTCCTGTGCAAGTGATATAGCACCAAAATCCCCACATGTGAATACATTTTCATGTCAGTCTCATATATCTATGAACTGGATAGGTGCTCAAAGGTCACTCAGCTACAAAGAGAGAGTGTTTTTTTTAAATGTTGTGAACCCTACCTGGCATATCTAGCACCAAGGATGGGGGTGAGCAAAGGAATATACACCTCTTATTTAGGCTTGGCCTGTCTGCAGACTGGCTTGTGAAATCTGCTAATTTATACAGGAAAGAATTGTTTGTTGAGTTAACCTAAGCTTTTTGCTATGTTAGTTTGTGGAAATATTCTTTATTGCAGATTGGGGGAGAATTGTTACTGCATTATAGAAGGTATGGAACCCTAATCAAGTGAAGCCTTGCCCATTGGCCTGACTACACTACCTCTTCAGTACTACGGTCCACTCTCCCAGGGGTTGGTATGTACATTTTACAATAGAATGCTTGCAGAATACTTGCTGTACCTGATTATGTGAATTATTCACCTCCTCCAACCTGTGCGAGGATACTGTACCCTGTTGGGTTTATATAAGTTTTGTGCTTGTGTTTCAGTTAATGAAAAGTCAATAAAACATTTAACTTTAAAAATAATAATCTCTCTGTCCAGTCGCAAATAATTTGTTTAATATTGTTTAATATTGATAATGTAACCTAAATGGAGCATATTAATAGGGTCCCCATTCCTAAAGAGGCATACGATGACCTCACTAGAATTTTTTTCAGTGCTTACCGTCAGTGTTATATACAAAGAGAAAAGCCAATAATAATAAATCCTGGTTTAATCATGTGTGCATTGCAACAAAAAAAGCAGTTACAAAATTGGTAAGGTTAACAAAAAGAAATCCCTCTAAGAAAAACCTTTGCAACTTAACAAAGCTAAGAAACAATATAAGTACACACTGGCAGAAGAAAAAAGGAAAGTATAAGGTGAATTTATGGGACAAAATGTCTAGAATTATTGAATCTAAGCATTCACATTCTTTTTGGTTTATTGTGGCAAAGGGTACTTGTAATTATGAAAGTAATGCTTTTATTACTGATTCCTACCGATAGTTGGATCATTTATTTTTCCAAAATATTTTTAACCACTCAGTAATACAGGAACAAAGTCATTTTGAGAAAAGTTTGGATTATGATTATATACCATTAAAAGTCTCCTTTCAAGAAGTAGAAGATGTCATTATGGTGCCCAAATCAAATAAAGCACCTGGCATGGACAGTATTACCATGGAAGTTTATAAAGCGCATTTTAATGTTTTGGTTCCCATGCTGACAAATGTATTTAATAAATCTCTTAAAAATAAATTTACTTCCAAAACTTGGAAAACAAATGTACTAGTACCATTATATAAAAAGGTGACAAGATGGAACTCAAGAATTATTGGCTCATTAGCTTATTGGACACTGTTTCCAAGATATGCCCCAGAATCCTACTAAATAAACTACAGTATTGGGTTGATAACAATGCACTGTTATCTGAATTACAAGTATGCTTCGGTCATAATTCTACTCTAACCCATATACAAGAAAAATACCTCTTCACAAAAAAAAAACATAAAATGTATGCTGCCTTTATTGATTTCAAGGAAGCATTTAACTCCTTAGACAGAGTATTGTTACGGAAAAAGCTGATCCAACAAAGGATCAGCATGAAATTATTAGTATCCAGTGTACAACTTTAGTCTAATAATAGTATTAAGCACAATTTATCAAATATTATACAACACATCAAATCCCTGAGGAATGGCACATATCTTACTAAGAGAGTTTGATGTCTTGCAACTAAAGTAACACAATCTTAGTTTCATATAAAAACCTTATTTACTAATATTGTGGGGACAAAATACATGTCATGGCTAAAACATTTCCTAGGTAGAAAACAAGTGTCAGAACATCTTCTTTATCCTGTGGGAACATCTGTTTTATAGTATTAGTTTTGCAGTTTTATTTTTTTAAATGAGGAAACACACCACGTGTGAATGCACTGCATCATGGGTATGCAAATACTTAATCACTTGGTATCGCATAACACACTACAGTGATACCAGACAATTGATTATTTGCATACCCATGATGCAGTGCTTTCACATGGGGAGTGATTCCAAAAAAATAATTAATTACAAAATACAACTGTACAACTGATACTATAAAATAGAGGTCCCTACACATAAAGGGGATGTTCCAACACTTGTTCTATGCCTAACTATGACATTTTTTAGCCATCTACATGTGCTTATTTTTGTCCCCACAATATTACTTAGTAAGAGTCATTGTATAATAGCAATGATGCCCTCAGGGAAGGGTGCATCTTGTGTAGAGATAATAGTTCTTCTTAGGTGTTGGATGTACTAGGTTTTGTGTCCAGTCTTATGAGATGTAATGTTACTCTAGTATGACACACCCTCTGTTATTCATTATAGTTTAAAGAGTACTGTAATGTGTTCTACAGCACAAAGTAAAGACAGCCGCTATCAACTGTGTGTCTTACCAAGTTGCCACCAATGAAGTCTGAGCAGTGTCTATTGTATATTATAAATGTTTCTGCCCCTGTTGTGAGTGTATTATTTCATACAGAACTGTATACCAGATCCTGCAGTCCCAAAGTGAGCTGTGAGCCAAGATGTTATTTGAAACCTGTCAAAGAAAGCAACCCCATTCCTGCTACACAGCAGATCCTGATGCCAGAACTGCAGTGGGTGTTTCAAACTGACAGTGCAGTGCTGAGTTAAACTTAATCAAATGTGAAGTTGTGAGGAACCGCACCTTACATAGCACACCACCAATTAGTGTGAACACTGTGTCTATGTGTCAGGATTTGGCCGTAGAACACCAACAGATGTGTATCACTCAGACAGGGAACCATGATGAGAATTGGATCCCAGTTCCCTATAGTACCTGACTGGCATGCATCTGTTGAGGATTTGTTGCATGTCTGTGAGTAATTATGATGAGGACGTGTGCGAATCCGAAACAAATGACAACAAAGTGACTGTCAACAGCATTGCCCGTGTTGCTCATGAAAGAAGACTGCTCCCTGACTATTAAAAGCTTTGGGCTTTCCAAAACAGAAACCCTACCTTGTGCTGTGCAAAATGAGTGCTGCAAAGCTGTCTGTGAAGGAAAGCAATTCCTGTTTCTGCTGCACAGCACTTCCTCCTGCCCCTAATCACTGCAGTAGTTGCAAACAGAAGTCTCAGTGCTGACTAACATACAAGCAACTTGCCTTTCCTTCATTGCCTATATGCTGCATGAACCCTGTGTCTGTGTGCCCCGATTTTGCTGTGTAACGATCACAGTTCCCTGTCTGACCCCATGTATTGTCCTGTCCACCCACTGACCACTAAAACACAGTGGGCCGGATATTCAGACTGCTCTGGTAATGGTGAAAACATGGGTGCAGCACAAATGGGATGTGCCAGGGCCAAGACCAAGTGATATTTGATGGTGATGTGCCATGGCACAGCACCATTGAATATGGCATGGACTGCACATGGTGCAGTGGCACTTTGCCACTGTAAGCCACAGATAGGGAGCACAGGGATGTGCCAGTGCAAACGCAGGTGCACTGGGTGCAGCACCAGCGATATTCAGAAGAGGGCATGCAAATGGGCCATAAACAAAAGGTGCAAATAGAGCCATTAGTAGATCGTTATGGCCCCATTTGCATGCCTTGTGCAGGGCAGCCTGGTGAAATGTGCCTGGTGCCCTTCACAGAATGACGTGTGCACTGTGGGGGTTCTGGAGCATCCCTTGCCTTGTAGTCATGATCTCAGGTATTAGTTGTGGAAAAACAAGATCTGGTAGTCTAGTGGTCCCCCTCCCATAACCACGATCACCGTTAAACTGTAAGGACTACCAGCGATCCAGGCTACAGGTGGGAGGGGAGCACCACTGGACTACCAAGGATTGTAGTCCTTACAGATTTCTGGTGATTGCGGCTATGGGGGGAGAGGGGAACCATTAGACTACCAGGGACCATATGGGAGCTTGTGGATGATGTTCTGGGTGGCCGGGTTGCCACCCACGGCTGGTGAAATCTGTATTGATCCTGCAATACAGCAGCCCAACTGTGGGTGGCCAGCGGTTGTTGCTGGTTTTTCCTGGAACAACTTGGCGCCCAGGTTGCCACACATCTGGGGGTTGAGCCGCCATGGGCTGCACATCTTGGGCTGAATATTGAGATGTGCTGAATATGCATGGGAATGCATCCTTCAGATGTGCTGGATACCATTTCAGTGCATCTCAGCGCATTGGGATTTGCGCTGCACAAATACCCTTTTGAATATTGCACCGGGGAACATTGCAGGATTGCACCTGGCACAACTGAGTTGCACCAAGCACATTCCTTTGAATATCTGGGCCTGTGTTTCCCAAATGGAAACCCCACATTGTGTTAGGCAAGCTGAATTCAGTCATTGTGATATTGCTGCTGTGTGTCATTAATGAGACTCATGTGTACTGTCACTGAGCAATAATTATTCATACTATGAGTTCATCTGCTGCGGCTTATACATTTACCTGGCACCTGGACAGAACAACACTGCAGCATTCCCACTGTCAGTCTATTGCCATATCAACTGCACCAGTAGTGCTCCTCATTGACAGCTGTATTAACTGTTTTGCTGTATACCCCTGTGCCTACATTATGTCATATTGCACTCTACGTGAGATGCAGTGAGCAAGTAAAAAGACGTGTGTACTTATGACTGTCAGTGGCCACAGTGTTGTACTGGCACACACTGGTACATTATGATATCTGGATCTACAGTTTGTATATCTAGCCACGAACCTGCTGTGTACTGCAGTGTTTTACCCAGATATACTGTCCCACCCCATGAATTTACAGGATGGGCTACCAAAAGGATGTACTATAGGTGTACCATTAGGAATAATCAACCATTGCGTGTAGCCACTGTGACCTGTCATTGATGCCGTGTAAATCAACATGTTCTGAGGGATCAGCCAATATTGTACATAGTCCTACCTTACACTGTAAAGTGCTGTGTCATGTAACCCTCATTTGCATCTCTGCACTGCACATGCACTTCATAGCACATGCTATCTCCCAGTGACAGTCCAAGTTATTCGTATGGGGTGTAACAATCTGGGACTGTGTACCCACTCAGTGGTACCATGTGTACCATTCTAATAAAGTAACGTCTGTATACGTGTGCCTCACTTTCTATGAGTCCTCCTTGTACACTAAAGAAAACCTTACTGTCGTACACTCAGTCATTGTGTATGTCCCTGACTGTGTCTGTGTAGTACCTTCAGACACACACCAACAAACATGGATCAATTGCAACTGCCCATCCCACCCTACAACAATCACAATTGTCAAAATGCCATACTGTTGTGCAGTTGACTGCAAGAACAGCCTGTCAAGTGGGCACAGCTTCTACAGGTTTCCAAATGAAAAGGCACGTCACCAGCAGTGGATTGCCGCAGTGAAATGGGATCACTGGTCACCTGCCAGCCATAGTGTCCTTTGCTCAGATAACTTTGAAAATGACCAATTCCAAATTCATCCAGCAGTGTTGGCGAGTATTGGTTTCCACCCTGACTGAATGCATCAGTAAAGCTGTTGAGAAGAGGCAGCGTATTGAGGTAATTTGCATGTACTGAACAGCAAACTGTTTGTATGGTTGAGGTAGGTAGTGCTTTACTTCATCAAGATCGACAAAGAAAGGTGCAGTGGAGGGAGATGGTGTACATGTGTGACATGGTGGCACACATGAGGTAACTAACATGCACATGTTCACTTAGTGTGTGAGTTGTGGGTACTGGTACACAAAAGCAGGTGGCCAGGTGGGCTTCTGGTGCAGCAGTAGTGCTACTGCACATGATGCCAGCTAACTGAGGTTGGGAATGAGCTTGGGTTGTCTGAGGGCTGGCTGTGGGGAGGAAGCTTGAGTGTTCATAGAACTGCTCGTCCCTCCGGGGGGGGCCATGTCCCGGTGCATGACCGGCCCCTTGTAGTGGCTGGATGTTTGGCATGCCTGACTTACACATAAGAGGGGAGATTGTGATGGATGTTGGTGTAATGCTGTGGTATCAGTGAATGTCATGGCTCTGAGTGGGATGTACACCAGAAAATTGCCCTGGCCCAATGCAACACCAACAAGAGGACCAGGCAAGGTTCACGCCAAGGGTGCCTGCAGTTCAGAGTGGACCCCAATGAGACTCTGAATGTATGGAACCGGGATGGGTAACTGAGGGAGCTGGGCACCACAGCTACTCTGTCACTGCCTGGAGGGTAAACTACAGCTCTGTGGGGGTCCCTCTGGGTCTTGTGGCTCTGGTGGAGGGGTCAGGTGACAGTGCTGGAGCTGGAGTGGGTGGATAAAATGAGATTTAGGAAAAAAAAGGTGTCCATGTTTGCAGCCCGATAACTACCTTATGTGCCATACCCTATACAATCGTGGTAGGTTGTATGTGATGCACAGCAGTAGGTTTGTGTTGTTTAGTGCTGTGTCAGGAAAGTGGCACCAAAATGAACACCAAGCAGGAAGGAATGCGTACACTTACACTGAACATAACCCATCACAACTGGAATAATGTTCCTATTGTGGAAGTTGCTGTGACATGAAGGGATGTGAAACTGTTCTATAGTCAGAATTACCATAGAGTAGTTTAGTTTAGTTTATTGGTCTAGGAATTAATACCTTTGAGCCAGGGCTCTTTTACAAAGGTTCCACATCACACAGAACATCAAACAAACAACACACATTACAAGTCATACCAGAAGGAAAAGTTACATAATAAATATGCTATTAACATTTTCAAGGCAGTAAAATTTAGAAGTTACATAAAAAAATATGCTTTAATCAGTTTCAAGGCAGTAAACAATTTAGGAAACAAAAAACTTCCAGGGAGAGGGAGATAAGTAGGAGCCAACAGGGAGGTGAGAAAGAGGGAAAGTGGTGGGCAGTAGAGCAAGTGAGAGGGGACAGAAGGGGGAGAAGAAGAGTGAGTTAGGAGGCAGACAGGAGTAGTAGTGGTACGTGCGGGTTCATTAGACAAGGAGGGTAGGCCATGGATATGAGGATGGTCAAGAGGAGGAATAGCCTTTAACGAATACAATCACAGTTGCTAGTGGTAGTGAGGTGGGCATAGAGCATGGTTTTGAAAGCTCCAAGAGAGGTTGAGGATAGAGTAGGTGGACTTAGAGCATTGAACCAGGTCGGGGCCCTGTCGATACATTCTTTGTCCTGTAAGTGGTCCGACATCTGGGAACCAGAAAAGGTTGGTGTTCAGATCTGGTGGTGGGACGATGCCATGATTCAGACAGAGTAGGTTTTGGATACATAATGGAGTCAGTCCCAAGATAGATTTTTTTGCCATTATGCAAGTGAGCTATATAAGGCGATTTGATAGTTGCAACCAGGCTGTTTCATAGTAGAGCTCACATGTGTGTGTCAGTCTTTGTGCCCCCGTGAGAAGCCGGTAAGCCTTATTTAGAGTGACTGAGATATGCCTTAGGCCATGGTGGTAGCTGAGCCATAGATAATAAGGCCATAGTCAATGATTGAGATTATGGAACTCTGTATAGCTATCCTCAGTGCAGCTTGGCTTAGGAATTGTCGGTTTCAAAAAAGTATTCCTAGACGTTGGTTCACTGTTTTCGCCGTGTTGTCAATGTGGGTTGTAAAGGTAAGCCCTTGGTCAAACGTGATGCCAAGGTATTTGAAAGCATTTACTTGGTCCAGTGTATTTCCAGCAGAGGTTTTTATGGTGAGTGGAGTATTTCTATTTTTGTTTTGGTGATTGGTAAAAAGCATGTCTTTTGTTTTATTGTGGTTAAGCACAAGTTTACTATCCAGGAACCAGTTTTCAACACTAGAGAAAGCAAGTTGTAAGCTCTGGCGTAGGGATTTTGGCTCTTTGTGAGAAGACAGAATTACAGCATCATCAGCATATAAGATTATTCTTTCCAGGCAGGATTCAGGGAGGGAGTTGAGGAACAGGCTAAAGAGGAGCGGGCCTAGAATTGATCCCTGTGGTACACCCGAGAGAACTGGTTTGGAGTCAGAGAGTTCATCAGAGATTTTTACAGCCTGTGACCGATTCGACAGGTAACATTTTACCCAAGCACTAGGACCTTCAGCCAGGCCTTGGCTGGTCAATAAGGAGATAAGTAGGCCATGATGGACTGTATCAAAAGCTTTTGTGAGGTCAATAAAGACCGCACCGGGTTTGGTACCCTTGTCCAGGGCAAGTGGACTTCTCCAGAGAAGTCAAGTAAAGGCTGTTGTAGTACTATGTCCTTTTCTAAAGCTGTGCTGTTGATTACAAAGTAGATTGTACTTGTCCAGGTAGTCAGAGAGTTGGTCTGCCACGATGCTCAAGTGCTTTGGAGAGGAGTGGGAGTATTGATATAGGTCGATAGTTACCTGTTGAGGCTTTGTCCCCCTTTGTGTACTGGCGTGACTATGGCAGACTTTCATTTGTTGAGAAATTGACTTTGGCAAAGGGACAGGTTAAGAATTTTGGCAAGGGGTGGATCACTTCGTCCAAGGTGAGAGACAGGATTTTTAGATCTAGGGTGTCACTACTTGTTCTGGATTTGGAGCAGGCCTTTTTTATGTATTTGTAGGCTTTGTGCACTTTGATTTTCTTGAAATAAAATTGTGGTTTGTCACGAGGGGTGTTTTGCGATACTAGGTTAGGCACAGGTAAGTCCAAGAAGAAATCTGGGGGAGGATCCCACTGAGGTCTGTGAACATCTTATTTAGAGCATCTGCAATAGTCTTTGGGTCAAGTGTGGTGGATCCATCAACTTTCATAATGGTGGGTGAGGATTTTGATTACTTACCCATTATATTTTGGATGTTGTCCCAGAAAGCTCTCCCGTCACCCCAGGTGGATTCAAGGGCGTTTTTGAAATAGGCGCTCTTCATTTACCTAATTTGTGGGGTGCATATGTTTCATGCCTGCTTGTATTTTAGGGTATCATGTGGTGAGCCTGTGTCCCTGGCTATGGCCCAGAGGTGGTCCTGAGCCTTGAGCTGGGCAAGTAGTTTGGCAGTAATCCAAGGATTTGATAGTGCTTTGATTTTACGCTTTTTTTTACTGGGGCGTAAAAGTCACATGCAGTATTGAAAGTTGTGATGAAGTATTCTAGTGCAGCATTAACATCAGTCATTTTGAAAATTGGTGTCCAGTCATGTTGCAGGAGACAGGTCTTTAATTTGATAAGATTCCCTTGTGGCAATACTCTGCTTGAAATAACTTTGGGGGGCAGCTTGAGAAATTTATTAGACTAGGTACAAGACACTGGGGAGTGGTCACTGAGAGAGTCAGGGAGAACTTTAATGTTTTTTATCCGGTCAGGGTGATTAGTGAGAACCCAGTCAATAAGGGTGCTTGTTCCAGTTTTGTAATTTTTCCGGGTAGGGGAAGTTACCATCTGCGTCAGTTTGGCTGCTAGGATGTCATCTTTGCAGGAGCCAGTGTCGGAGGTGAGCCAGTTTATATTGAAATTCCCGAGGAGGAGGAGCTCATTTTCAGGGGGTTGCAAGCTTACAAATTCAAGCACTGACTTGAGACTGGAACGGTGGTCTTTTGGAGGGATATAGACTGCAGCCACTGTGAGTACTTTATTTTGTACACCGAGGAACAATTTGATAGGGAGAAGTTGCACCTGAGTATTTGTGGAGGTGAAGCTGCCACGTTGACTGGATAGGTTGTCTTTATGTAGATAGCACAGCCCCCACCCTTCTTGCTTGCTCGGTAGAGTCTGAAAAGATTGTAGCCTTCAAGCAAGACAGCATGATCCGGGGTGCTGGGAGACAGCCAGGTTTCCACAATGGCTAGTATATCGGGAATTTTTGCCCAACGAGTGTTTGAAGAGATGCCAGTTTAGGAAGGAGGCTGCAGATATTTAGGGTGATAATGGAGAGTTCACTACCAGCTGTCACTGTTTTTGTTGGCTTGTGTGTGACAGGGCCAGGGTTTGGGTGCACCCCACCTGACATTAGAAGTAGGAGGAGCAGGAGTTTCAGTGATGCCATTCGTAGTTCATAATAGGTTAGAGTGAGTCTCTGCTTGTTGTTTATTAGGTGTTTGGTTTTTCTTCTGGTGTCCCAGTAGAGGGTGATAGTTAGCGATTTATCTTGATTTGACAGTTTCCAAGTAGGAAATATTGTATTTTGTACCCAGATATTAGTAGGATGATGTTTATTTAAGGATTCCGGTGTAGTTGCCATGGTACGACATTGTGGGTAGTCGAATAGGATGGTGAGAGAGGGTGGAGGGGTAGGGTAGGCAGAAGGGGGAAGTTGGCATATTGGGAAAAGGAGGGTGAGGGTCAGCAGGGACAGATGGTGGAAACTAAGTGAAGGCATAGTTTAAGAGAGGCAAATTAACCATTGAGTTGGAGGAGAAAGCAGACAAATGGTGTGAGGAAAGCAATCAGAGAGGAGGTGGCGAGATAGAGTGGAGGGGCAAAGAGCATAGGAGGGTGGTAAGGTAAGGATTTTAGAGGGCTTAGGAGGGTATAGTTAGAGCTGTAGCAAGTACAGAAATACTGAGAGGGTTTAGTGACAGGGGGTTAAGGAGAACAATGAGACAATATGAAGTTGAGGGAGCAAAATGAGGAAGAGAAAAGGGCAAAACAGGAAAGAGAAAAAAAAGAGGGAGTTTAATGGAAATAGTGGCTTAGGGGGTTAAGGGAGAGAGTGAGTTACAGAGCAAGGGAGGAGGGGAGGAGTAAGACTGCGGGACAAGTGGGAGGCTCCTGTTAGGGGGTGGATCTTTTCACCTGGGTGGAGCGATAAGCCTATTTAATAAAGGTCGGAGGGGGGGAAGGGGGCAGGCATAAAAATTCGGCTGAGAGCAGTGCAAGTGAATGGGCACCGAACCCAGCACAGCACACACTCAGCAAAAACCAATGGGAGGACAGTTGCTGTAACCGGGGGCCAATGGGCAAGCGTCTTCAAGTGCTTTGTCCAATAGCAGCTGAATCCCTACTTCCCCGGACTAGTGGAACTCCTTACCCGGCTTCAGAGGAGGGTTTGTGGTGGCTGGTGGTGGTGTTGGGGGGCCCTGAGCCATGCCAATGGGGCACACGGCTTTTCAGTCCAAGGCGTCCAGTCTAAGGTGGAAAGGAGAGAAATGCAGGTAAGTGAGCGGTTTATATCTGTTTACCACAAGCAAGACAAACAAAATATTAGTGACGCTCTAGTCAGTGATTCATTTTTGGCTGGGGGGGGGAAGAGACAGAGGCAAGGTGCAGAGTGTTAGGCAGAGGTTAGTGAGACAGACAGTATGGAGAAAGGAGAATTAAAATAATAAAAGAAAGTGTTAAACTGCATCGTGTAGCATGTGCGTTGATGTGCACGGGCAAACATGCTAACAGTAACACATGACATGGCATTGTGCCTGTCATGAAAACAACACGCCCATGGGCCTAGTAAGGCACAAGCCCATAGGCTGAATGAGCCCATCCACAGAATGTGTGGCTGTCACATTCATAGTATTGACTTGGAGTCTGCGAATCTCTGTCTGGTCAATGACAGTTGTCTCACCTCTGGCAGGTGGCTCTGTACCCACCCTCGGAGACGCCTACCCTCTTATCCCTGTTCCCCCTCCCCAGACCCTTTGGTAATCCCTCATGGGCAAACCCCCTCTTTGACAGGGCTGATGATGAAGCACATTGACATCCCCCACTGGAAAACAACATCCAGACTCTGGTGTTCCATGGCGGGTGCTGCAGGGACATCACGGAGCCTGCCAGCTATTGTGTCCCCTGTTTACTCCCCTACCCTAGCTGAGCATGTTTGAGCACATGTAGAGGCATGTGTATGCAGAAATTCACGGCACTCCCCAACTCAGCTGCCCCTGTCTTCACTACCCTTGGGTGTCCACATGGGGGCAAACTCTCAGTGGTAGCAACTGAACCTCAACCTGGGGAGGAGAGCTGCCCTATGGCCACCCAATCCATCTCCTAGCTTCCCCCCGCTGACCTCCGCCGACCCAGGCTTGTTCCTGAACATAGATTACTGGTGTGGCACAAGGTGTAGCATCCAGTGCTCCCACCCCCAGTGCCATGCTGCTGGCTGCGGTTTGTGATACTGTTCAGTATGATGGCTCTGTACTGCACACTTTAAAAGTGAAGCCACACATTTGTGGATGTGCTGTCACCATGCATGATTCTGGGCATGTCAGAATGAAGGTATTTATTTATTTATTTGATTTTGTTGACCGGGTAAGTCACACTAGACAGCCAAGTGCCTATTTTCAGGTGCAACCCAGGAGAGTTACAAACTTAAGTAGGTAGGTACAGTGACAGATCAGTCTTACATACAGTGGGATAACAGGTGATGGAATAGAATGACAACCAGTAACAAGTCACGAACCCAGGAGGTGTTACAGGTGACCCGGGAGAGTTATAAACTAGAGCATACACAAAACAATGAGTGAGTCAAGATTTACATATAACAGGAGAGCAGGCTAAACCAATATGGCACTCAAGGAGGAGATGGTATGCTTTAGAAAGATTTGGGTAGGTGGTTGACAGTCCTCAAAAGGGGTTGGGACAAGTGCACACTGGTTCAGTCATATGTTAAGCTGAATAAGTGCCTGCATGTGGAGGGGGGGAACCTAGGGAAGAGCTGATGGGGGGGGTCTGGTGACCTTGTTCAGGAGGTACGACAAGGGGGCAGCCGATACTTGATCAGTGGATGGGAGAATAAGTGCAGTAGACCCCAGGGGGTGCAGAGACCCCCCATGCCTTCATAGTGCAGGGGGCTACGAGGTGCATAGACAGGTGGAGGAGCCCTTCAGGAAGTTCCAAAGGGAAGTTTTAAAGCTTGGATGGGAGGAGGTGGACAGAGTAAGGGCTGGGAATGAATTCCATAGTTTAGGGGCATAGTTGGTGAAGGCCCGATCACCTGCTTGGGTGCGTGTCCTAGGAACCAGACAGTTGAGTGTCATGCTTGACCTAAGGTGGTAGGAAGAGGTGTCAGGGTTGAGGGGAAGGGCGAGGGCAGCAGGGGTGTTCTTACAGTGCTGTCAATGAAGTTCCCTACTACAAAGGTGCAGTGTTTCTCGGGAGGGAGCCACTCGAGGCGTGTGTAGAGGTTGCAGCGGTGAGTCAGGGGTGGGGCAGATAGCGCAAAGCAGCAGGTGCTGTTGTAGGCCATGTCCCATTTCGAAAGGCTGGATTTTGGCAGGGGTGCAAAGGTCACTAGCCCATAGCAGAGAAAGGGGAGGAGAACACCCCTAGCTAGGGCCACCCGAGCAGCCTGGGTCAGGCAGTTTTTGGCTCTGTAGGCGAGACCAAGTTTGATGCTTGTAGACTTGCAGATGTTACGGATGTGCAAGGAGAGATCCAGCTGAGGGTCCAGAGTGATGCCCAGGTATTTGACAGCGGCCACTGTCTGCAGGGGCACACCATCAGCCCCGTAGATTAGTAGGGGGGCAGAGCTGGATTTTGTTTTGTTCAGGGAGCCGAAGAGCATAGCCTGGGTTTTCTTAAGATTGGTGGTAAGCTTGTGTTCCACCAGCCATGATTGGATCCACTTGAAGTCGGAGTTTAATTGGGAATTGATGGTGTCAATGTCATGTGCGCTGTCCAGAATGACAAGGTCATTGGCAAACAGGGTGGTAAGCCCATGGGTGGTGACAGAGGGTAGCTCATTGATGAAAAGGGAGAAGAGCATCGAACCGAGGACGGATCCCTGTGGGACTCCACATTGCACAGTGGTGGGGTTGGAGAGAGTCCGGTTAAAGTTGGTGTATTGCTTCCTACCAGTAAGGTCATTGAGGAACCAGGCATGGGTGGAGTTTGAGAGTCCGAGGGAGAGAAGAGTGGAGCTAAGGAGGGAGTGATCTACCCTGTCGAAGGCTTTGGACAGATCCAAGAAGATCACTCCAGTGAGGTAGCCCTGGTCAGTTGCAGTTCTGATCTGCAAGATGGCTACAGCGAGGGCGGTAGTCGTGCTGTGTCCCTTCCTGAACCCGTGGTGGGCTGGAGAGAGGAGGTTGTGTTCCTGTAGGTACTCAGTTAGCTGAGAGGCCACAACTTTCTCCAGAATTTTGGAGGCAGCCGACAGGATAGCTATAGGTCGGTAGTTCAGGGGGTCTTTGGGGTTTCCTTGTTTAAGAATGGGGTAACCTTGGCCACTTTCCAGACATCTGGGATGACACCAGTGGTTAGAGAAGAATTGAATATATGCGTTATGGGCCTGGCGAGAAGGTGAGCTCCTAGCTTGAGCAGCTTTGGCTTGAGGCTGTCGTGCCCTGCTCCAGTATGAGGGGAGAGGCTAGCAAGCAGCCTCTAGGTCTGTGTGGTAGATACCTGTTGTAGGAAGAAGGAGGGTCAGGTCTCAGGGCCAAGTCGAGGGGTGATAGGGGACTTGGGCTTGGGTGGTTGAGAGTTTGGGGACTTTGGGGGAGTAAGTTGGGAAGGGGGGGCTGCTCTGAGAACATAGTGTTGAGGGTATTAGCAATTGCATGTGGGTTATTGCAGCTAGCCCTGTCAATGAGCAAGTCCGTGACTTGCAATCTTGCAGAGCCCCCAACCGTGCTTCTAATGTTCTGCTAGAAGCTCCTAGGATTGCTGGCTGAGGAGAGTAGGGCGGATCGGCAGAACTCACTTTTTTCTGCCCGGATGGCTTTTTTGCAGGAGTTTCTGAGGCACCTGTAAGCAGTGAGATCATTGATGCTTTGGGAGGCCTTGTAGGTTTCTCAGCATTTGTCCCTGAGTTTCATTAGGGAGAATAGGCTCCCGTGAAGCCATTTGGTGACGCTGCCCCGTACCCTCCTCCTTGTAAGGGGGCATGTTTGTTCTGCACGGGGATGTACTTGATTAAGAATTCATACAGTACTAGGTCCGGGTCCAAGGAGGCGGTAATCCCTGACCAGTCAATTGTACTGAGGTCAGCGAGGAAGTCTGGTAAGTAGAACTTTGAGTAGTCCCTCATTTGTATTATTTTACTGGGAATCTTTGCCTGAGAGGTGCCCCAAGTGCAGAAGATAGGCGAGTGGTCCGAGATGGCATCAGGTAGGATACCCGAGGATGTGATCCTGTCAGGTCTATTGGTCAGGATCCAGTCAATCAGTTAACCCCTTGTTCCCCTGGGGGGGGGGCCTTGTTGGTTTGGATATAATTTGGCTCAGGGCAAGGCCCGAGAGCAGGTGCTCGTAAGATTTAGAGTTAGTGCCCAACCAGTCAAGGTTGAGGTCTCCTGTGATAAGGACTTCATTTGTGCCCACTCTTGCACTGACGCTGTGGAGAAGTGAGGAGAGTCCAGGTAGTCCACCTCTAGGAGGGTTGTAGCAGCAGATCAGATGGATTTCTTTTGTGTGTCCAAGTAGGAAAAGAGTGTGCAGGAGCTCGCATGTCGGGAGGGGGGTAGGCGGGTAATCAGTGACAGTCACATTGAGGTGTGCCTTATAGTAGAGCAGTACCCCACCACCTCATTTGCTCCCCCCATGATCACGTCTGATATGGCTGTACCCTGGCAGGGTGCACACTGCATCGGTAGTGTGTGGCTTTAGCCAAGTTTCTGTGATACCCAGGATATCCAGTTTGTAGTGGCAACCCAGGCAGTAAGCTCAACAAGGTTGTGAAGGATGCTGCGGATGTTTAGATGGGCAATCTTAGCCCCTTGGTGGATTGCCATGAGGGGAGGGTTGGGGGAGGAGGCCAGCCTGGATGGGAATGTTAGTCCCACACCTGGGGGTCCAGCGGGGGAGGGAACAGCCATGACGGTAGCAGTATAGGGGCTACAGGGAGGGATAACAGTGACTGGGATTGTTACAGCCAGTAACTGTGCACAGTAGTGTAACGACCTGCAGCAAGGTATGTCTTGTTAAATACAGCAGTGTATTCAGTCAGCTAGGGAATCTTTCTAGCCTGTACCTGTGCTCTGTAATGTAACAAAGACCTGCAGCAAGATGTGTCATGTTAGAACAGCAGTGTATTCAGTCAGCTAGGAAGTTGTGGTAGCTGAAATTATTAGGTCTGCCCCTAATGGCAGAAAAAGATAACCTGCAGATGGAAAACTAGGCTGGTAGGTTAAATTTCAGCCCATGTGGCCACTATCAGCCTACTTAAGGGAGAGCCAACCAACGGTGGTGGTGGGGGTGGCGGGGCTAGACCATCTGCGATGACAGAAAGCAATCAGCAGCTGCCTTAAACAGTGGGGCTTTCACAAAGTACTGTTCATATGCAAGTATAGCACCACCCATGTCATAAAGGGCCATATATGACTATGTATGAGCCATGGTGTACCCAATGTAACACTAGTCTAAGCTGAGTGTGGTGCTTTATGCCATGCCTTGTGTGTGTCCCATGGTACAAAAATGCCATATTCAGTATAAGACATCAAAGGCAATATATGACACTGAATATAGGGCCATTGTGGACCACCAATAAGCCACTTAGCACTGGGCAGACCTGGCTCATGAGCCAGTGTGTCAAAATGGCTTGCTCCCACACTAGATGGAAAGATAGAAACATAAATACAGTACGTAGCACCTGCTGGTGGACAGTTCACAGCTTGGCCCACCTAGTATGCCAATGTCCCAACACTGTGTCATATATTGCATATCTAACATGATGTGTGGCTTACTCTCCCTCTACCATCATCAGAGGTCCTTCATGTCTGTCCTATGTGTTTCTGAAGTCACATACTGTATTTGACCCTACAGCCACTGTTAGCAGTCTGTTCCATGGATCCACCAGCTTTTCCATGAAAATATCACCTATAGTATTACCCTTATGTCCACCCCTCCCAGTGTCATACCATAGCCCCTTGTTCATGCACAGTGTCATCTTGGAAATATGCTACCCTCAGTCATCTTATTGACACCCTTGTGGTACATGAAGGATTATATCATATTCCACATTCCTGACACCTCCCAACCAGGGAATATATACTGAGATCCTCAAAGATCCCCCAGACGAGTCATGGTGCAGACCATGAACCACATTTGTCATCCATCCCTGACCCACTTCAATCATGTCTATACTGTTACAGATATGCGGACTCCAGAACTGGACACAATACTGTAGATGAAGTTTCAGCAATGGCTATGCAGTGGCATCGCCACCAGCCACCATCTGCTGTAGATAACCCTCGATATGCAGACCAAAATTCCAGTGGCTGTCCCCAGAGCCTCATCACATTGTGTGGTGACTATCATATCATCAGATATACCTACTCCTATGTCCTTGTCCTGTATGATGGCCAACAGCTCCCCCCATCATGTCCCCCTCCACAGCATTTCTTTGCTCCCAACTACATGATCTTGCATTGTATCTAAGAATAACACTCTAGAGTACAACCCAAACACACTTGGGGAGCACTGCTAATGTCAACGCTGTAGCAGATCATCTTGCCATCTGCAGACAGATACACAGTCCCTTCCAAGCCCTCAGCAATGTTGCCAATGAAAGTAGTAAAAGGACTGCTTGAAGCACTGATTCCTGTGGGACACTGCTGCTCAACACCCTCATATCATTTTATTTGTAATTCAGTATGCCTTCTGTTGCCTCTCCTCCCAGAGCCCTGACCAGTCCCAGAACCTACCCACTATGGCGATCCTGAACCAAGGCATGTCCCCTACAAGGTGGGACTAACTGATGGCCTGCTACATGTGGACATTGAAGACTAAACCACATCGGGTATCCACCACTGAAGGATTCCTCCTGTCCTGTTCCCCCCAGGTGAGGCATTTGGACTGGAAACTACCAGTGGAGACACATAAATTCGTCCATGAGCAGGACTGTGGTGGACGGTTGGACATGAAGGACAGAGAATCATAGAGGGAGGTGTAGTGTAAGACACTCTTCCCCCTCCAGAGAGGAAGTGCTGCCCACAGGACACTCAATCCTTCTCCCCCCCAGACAGACATCTGAACCCAGAGTCAATCCTCAACACCTGGGATGTTGGCACCATATAAAAACACACACAAACAATTATCTAGTGTGTACCAGACTCATACACATAGGGTTACATGTCCCCTTCTAGTGGGACTGGCAGTCAGCCTTGGTACCTCCCTCAGAGGTGCTCATTCTCTGATCCCTGACTGTCCCACACCTGACCCTCACAGTGAGTCTTCCATAGGTTGTCCCCTCCTCAGAAGGCTTGAGGGCAAAGGTCGCTGAGTTATCCAACCCCTCCGGGAAACCAACATGCAGACTACCATGGACCACACGGGTGCTGCGGGGACATCATGGAGGCCACCATCAACTATTGTCCATATTTCCCTCCTTGCAGTTGTGTGTGAAGGCAAATACATGCAGCAATCCATGGCACACATGCAACTCCAGGCGTTTCCATCAGCACTACTCCAGGCCTCCCCAAGGGGTACCCTTGCAGCAGTTGGGATTGTGTCCCTGGTAGCCATTCAATACACCTCTGCCCCAACAACCCAAACTTGTTCCCAAACCTGGGATGCTGGCATAGTGCAAGGTGTGGCATACAATGCTGCAACACTCAGTGCCACCGGGATCTCAGGCAACAGTAGTTTGTGAGATGTGGATACTTGTGGATGTGACCTGCAATGACGTCCAGCATCAGACCCCCACCACCACCACAGTTGATACACAGGCTGTGGTAGCACCCCTAGTCTCCACCAGGGGTCCATAAAGTGCAAGACACTCTTCCTCCTCCAGAGAGGGAGAGCTGTCCACAGGACACTCAATCCTTCTGCCCCCGCCAGCTAGACATCCGAATCCAGATTCCATCTCCAACACTCGGATGTTCGCACCATACAAAAATGCACACAAACAATTATCTGGTGTGTGCCAGACAGATAAATACACCACAGAAGGTACATCAGTCAGATACATCCACCCTATCCTGACCCAAACCCATTGACTGGCACAGCCCTATGATCTTCAGAAAGTGGAGATGGAGACTGCACTGTCAATTAATCCATTCATGACTGATATGTCAGTGAACACATGCTGCAGTGTGCAATGCACACGCATTGACAACACAATTGGGTAGACACTCATTGACTGCTCGTATGGTGTCTGGACATGATGTAGAGTGAAGGGGTGTGCTGGTTGCCAAACCACTGTTGTAATGGAGAGTGTGTGGTGCTGCGGATATACCTGCTGGGTTGGGTGGGTAGGTATGTGGTATGGTACACTGCAGTGAATGGAGAATTTATGTGTCAGTAACAGGGTTTTGAGGAGTGTGTGGGATGCCTTCCACACAGCAGGCAATGTGTTGTCAGCAGGGACAGTTGTATGAAGAATTATATGGTGGGACACATACAGTATGTGGAAAGTGTTCTCTATCACTGTAACATCCTCAGTACTGAACTAGCCCAGTGGCACTGAGGGTTGAGGTTCTGGATGACACACCTCACATTGCACCAGCAATCCATGTTTGGGGACAAGCCCAGGTCATCAAGGTCAGCAAGGGGAGCAGGGAGTTGCACTGAACCACAGTTAGGCAGATGTCCTCTCTGGGGGAAGGTTGGGCACCCATCAAAACACAGACAGTGACAGGAGGAAAGGGTGTTGTTTGGTGCTTGCTAGAAGCTGTGTCTCTGCATGTCTGGCTACCTGGACCGTGACAGTTTGTGCTGGCACCGTTGGGGGAGAGGTTCAGGGTTCCCCATAGCTACCTCCATAGCCCTGAAGAGAAATAAGTACTGCAACTTGATGGTGGTGGTGACCCATTGTACACCATGGAAACAGTGTCTGTGCATAGGGCGGGTGATTGGGTGATGGGAGTTACCAGAGGACACCAGGGTATATCTCTGTCCACATTGGCCATAGGTGTGGGTGGTGGAGGCACCACTGAACACCTGAAACACCTCAAGTTGTGACACAGGGCACCTGATTGTCAGTAGAGGTAGCAGCAACATATAAAGATGTCCTGTAAGCTGGCCTGCCAGTGCAGCGGTAGTGCTACTGCTTGCAATGCCAGTGACCCAGGTTTGGTAGAAAACCTGGGCTACTGGAGGGCCAATTGGGGGTAGAAGGATCAAGTCACTGCAGGGCCACTCTCCTTCTCCAGGGAGGGTAGGCTGCAGCCCTTGCTGCTATACCGCCACCTGGGTGACCACAGATGGTGGTGCAGTTGAGGAAGCAGTGGCGATGGAAGGGGCCGACGTCAGCCAAGGGCCTGAGCAAAGGCACGTCTCAGTGTGCCCTCGTTTCATTGGCCCTTCTTGAGCACTGATGTTGGCAGGGGGCAGGGACCAGAAACACAGAAAAATACCCCACAGTTGTGCCAGAAGACAGGCCTCAGCTCCAGTGACAGGAGGGAACCTGAGGAGCAGCTCTGAGTGTCTGCATCACTGAGATCTGGAGGGGTTGGGGTAGTTCCTTCTGCCCTACCTGGGGGATTATCTGGGGCTGGCATGGTTACTGGAGCAGAGCACTTATTGGGGACAGGCATCCTTGGGTCCTACCAGCACAGCCTGTATGGTGCATTGAGGGCTTTGTTGGAAGGGGGGGGTGTGGGAGAGGAAGGGGGCATAAGGAACAAATAAGAAAAAAAAAAGATGTCCTGTAAGTGTTGTCCAACAATTGACAGGTGTGGGACTATTAGGACCAGTGAAAGAATGATCATTCATCATGTGTCAACAATCTTGGTGGTGTTGGGGTAGGGTGAGGGGGGGAGTTGCACCAGGAAAAGTCTACCTTCCCACCTCTGCATGTTGAACAGTGTGTGATGGTGGACCAGAATCACCATTCACAGTCCATGTCCTCATCTACATCAGGCAATCAGTGTGGTGGAAGGCTGACCAAAAAAAGTTTTATTTGTCACACTGTTGGTAAAGGCTGTTTGTTCATAGTCTATAGATTTGGAGACCAAGTGTGTATCCATGCATAATAATACATGTCACATTAGTTAGCTATTACTTCCAAAACATGAATTATTTTTCCACCCATGTGCTACTCACATGATTTTTCACCTGTTAATACTGCATTGATGTGTGCCAAACCAATGTTTGCCTGGAAGGTAAGAATGTCATCTCTGGCCCTCCCACTGTACCACCAGGCATGAGACCTACCGTGATGTCAACAGTGACCAAGATGAGCCATTTTTCATGAAAGATCATTCTCCACCACCTGAAACAGCAGTGAGCAGATAATCTGTGTTACTAGTGATGTCACAATGTCCTCCATTTTGGATGGTAACATGAAAGCACTGCTTGTGCCACAAGGGTCCTGGTGTATCTCTGTGTATGGCCACAGAGATGATGAGAGAGTATGTGTGAGGAACAGAACTGACATTTGTCAGCCCATTAACAGAGTGCTGCTCCACACATCAGTCCAGTACTGCCAGGTGGAAACACCTTTAATTAGCAAACTGAAATGAGAAATAATGGATATTTCATTTCATTTTTATTTTATACTGAAAAATCTGGGGGTTAATAACCTATTTTCACAGATGTCCAGTGTAACGGTTCATAGATTTATACAAAATACAATAAACACATAAATACAATAGTTTAAGAATCAATTATTGCACTTACATACAGAGTTCATCAGCATATAGCTCTTGAGCTTTGTCTTAAAGCTAGAAATTCTAGGAAAACCTTCTATAATGCTGGGTAGTTTGTTATAAATAATAGAAGTTATGGAATTAAGAGTAAACTCTTTATAATATAGAAGAACTTTATATAAAATCTGCTATGCATTCTAGTACTTACTGAATGGTCATTTCTAGAAAATAGTTTAGTTATACTGTTCTGGGATGTGAACAGAACCTTATTATCATCCATGCCTTGCATTCCAGGTTCTCAGTAAACTTGGTGCATCACCCAACTGCCCAAGAGAAAGATCTATGCAGGGCTGATGTGGAAATACAGAGGAGGGAGAGGTGTTCCATTTGAAGAATCGGGTAACATTGCAGGACCTGTGGATGACAACCCACAACATTGCCATATATCTACTCAAACTGACTATCCAATATTTATGACACTGTATTCATCATAGCAATCATTATGATGTTGAGATCACTGTGAACTATACACTTCCCTTAAGGAGATCTTGGAGCTACAGCAAACAAATCAATGTCTTGGTGCACTCAAGCATGTTTTATGTGGATACATAGAGGATACAGATGGGCCTTCCAAACATGCAGTGCTAGTTCATGTGTGAGGGGGCACCACCATGCTGCACAAGTGGCATAACTAGGACAGCATCTGCACAGCTGTGATCCGTCACAGACATAGAAGAGTTACATACAATGAGTGATGAAAAGTTGTACTCCATGTGCCATTTTGTAACCCATGTAAAGGACATTACTTTATCAGTTACAGCACTAACATCAACTGTTTCTGAACTGTTGCGCTGTGGATCATGCATGTACTGTTGACCACAAATATGACAAGGCAACCATGGTGTCACCATCATTGTGGCAGATATTATGCAATGTGCCATTTGAGTAATTATCTGCTCATGCCTCAAAGACAATGCTGAAAACAAAAATAATTAGATACAAGTCAGCCAACATGCCACATACAGTATATATGCCATATATTCCCAGTCCCTATTGTGTAGTACACAGGACATGTGCAAATATATTTGGACTGTTGCCCATAGATAGTTTAATCTGTTTTATAGCCTACTCCCTACTTCAAGTCACAATCCCCTGGTGTGACTTCAGCCTGTTGCCATGTGAGTAAGTGTGAAGTCACAAAATGTGCATTAGGACCTGAATTAGGGAGACAGCAACAAGAATGGCTAAAGTCCTCGGTAGCACTAATCCTGCAGTCATACAAATTACCTCAGTAATGATTAATGGAGATGGGAAATACAGAACAAAATTGTAGTACCTGTGTATCGAATGTAACTATTATGTTTTATCTGAGTTTACCTCAAGGTGTCAACTGCTCTGTAAGGGTGGTGTCTGTGGTAACTCTAACTCTCATGTACATTTGTATCATGAAGCAGCACAGGTAACCAGCAGTATCAGGGAAAATGTAACACTGCTGTGGATTCCTAAATAGGGCTGTTATGGGACTCCATGCATTTTCACCACACTTCATATCATTACATGTCATTCAGTAAATCATGTTTTTCAAATGTTCACGGTGATGTAAAATTGTAATTGTTAGTCTGTTGTCTATAGTTTTTTTGTGGCTGTTCACAGTGATCTGTCAAAATAGGTTGAATATGGATACCATGATACTGAGAGTCCTAGTTACACCTCTACAAATGAACCATACATGCAACACCCCACCCTATGAAAGAAACACAGCACCCAGACAACCAGCCCCATTATGGCATTACAGCACCATGGACCCCCCCCCCATGGCAGGAACACACATATGTTGACAAACATCCCACTGTTGGGAACATATGTCCACTGTACAGATGACATAGGGCAAGGACAACATGTTTGCTGTGAAGCCTCCATATGACATGAACACTTACATCCATAAACCTTTGACTAGGTAATGGACACATGTCTACTGATCATACAAATCATAATAGGATCAATATATTGCCTCCATCCCCATGGAAAAACGGTTAATGGACCTACCTCCACAGGCTAGGGACACATCAATCCACGACTCCATCAGTATGTTGGTGGATATGGTACAATGTGGACTGTTTCATGTTTGTTAGCATGTGTAACTGCATTCCTCTTCCAGTGCAAACACCACATGTCACCGTTATGATGTTCACTGGCAGACGCAGTTGTTGACTGACAGTTGTAGTTGTCCCCTACACAGTTGGATGTCTCTGTATCTTGTTAGATCCTGAACACAGCTAACCACCCAGTTGCATGGGGAGACTAGAATCCCATCAGTGTTACACATAGGAAGGTAATGGGGAACTGGAATGGCATTTATTAGAAGATCCATACATTACAGCCTTGTCTGTTTGCAGGTTTGGGGGGGGTCCTGGTCTCAAGATTATGCTTTTGGCTGGGTTAAGTGTTGTACACAGGTTGATAGTGAATAGTAGAGTCACAACTCAGTGCTGACAGATGACTCAATGTCTCACAGTATATGTTGATTGTTTGCCATCATATGTTTGTCACTACTGTCAATTCATTTGTCTTGTACACCTGTGGTTTCAGATTAACAGAACTGAGGGAATGCAATGGCCTTGAAAATTAATAGACATTCATTGTATTTGAAAGTGCACTACTGCTACTGCTCAAGTTGTGCTCTGTGTGCCTCAGGAACTGCCATGTATTTATACAATGCATTATTGGGACAATTGCATGTATGTGAGAATGGACACCATTGTATATAGGTAAATCAGCCAAGGCATGGATCTCTGCCACTTGGGAATCTATTGATGGCCAGCTGCATTTTATTTTCTGGAAGGAGTCCAGTTCGAATGTTCAATGTCTTCGAGCAGTGGAAGATACCTTGCATCTCCATCTGTACCTTTACACTGATGCAGTCTTGCTATTTGATCCCAGCAGTGCAGCTTATATGGTCCAGTAGTCAGGATGCACATAATAGTAAGCATTCAGGCGGTGATCCACGCTGTTGCTCACCTGGACACACAGCAAAATTTGGGTTGTACTCCATGATGGACTTCATTCGTTCCAAGATAGTTGACGTGCAACTTGTGCAGATACATGCAATTTGTAGTTCCACTCAAGACAGCCATATACATGGTGACACTGATGCACAAATGTATTGCATTCATAGATCATTACCCACCAACATGCTTCCATTGACACCAGCTACTCATTGTTCTACACTGCCTGTTTTGTCTTCTATAGAGCAACGAAGTGAAGAATTCAAGTTCAATGGAACTGGAAGGTCTCAAAAGATGTATTTCTAAAATACAATCATGTGGTGTTAAAATAGAGAGTTTGACCACAGACCGACATGTATAAGTCAAGAAAGACACCAGAAAACAGGAGAAAGATGTTCAGCATTGGTTTGATGTCTGACATGCTGCCAAGGGTAGACATAAACACAGTCTGTAGCCACATTACTGTACTGTCACAATAACTGCAAATGTGCCTCATTGCATAACCTTTTTGGTATTATGTTCCTTCTGTAGGCATTAAAAAAAGCTAGAAACTAAAGGGAAGAGAAAAGCTTGCAAGATACTTGAAGAATGAGCAAAGTCCATTAGTAATCACCTTTACTGGTGTGCTAACAGCAGTGGCAGTGATGGTGACCTAGTGGAGGTAAAATGGCGTTCCATCAGTAACCACGTGGCTAACAAGCGCTCTGACCATGGAGAAGTGTATCCAGAATGCTCACACGGTCACCTGGAAGATCGAAAGTGGATGCAACAGGGTTTATGAATTGCCACATGTAAATGTATTGTCATGGAATGTTAACCAGATTCTGTGCCTAGGACCCATGCCCCTCAGTACCTCTCATAGGTTCCCTACTAGACTAGTCTAGGAATCCTGTCACAAACATACTCTGGCTACCTATACCACTTACAGATCATACAGGCAAAATGCTCACAGCGTGGTGCTATATGTCATGTGTTTATTGTGGTATGCAGAGTGCTGTGTGTCACACAGGCTGTTTGCACTTCATAAACATACTACCCATATTTTTTAACACATATGGGGCCAGATATTCAAAGCTTTGCCCCTGGGTTAAGTTAACACTGCCTGGTATGCAGACTTAGCCTGGAGCAAAAAGCAAGTTATATTCAAATGGAATAGCCCAGGGCAAACAGCTTCTGAATATAGCATGGGAATGAGGCCGTGCAAACTGGGCTGAGAGTGCAGGGCAAACATAGCCCTGGAATAAGACAGCACTGAATACGGCAACCGGGAAGTGCAAACCACAACAACAACACAGTGCACAGCGATGTGAGGGTAGATAGAGAGGAACTATGTGGCCCATGTGTGTTCTGGCAAATGCATGGACCCAGTACAGCTGCAGGCAGCAGCATACATGAAAAAACAGTGATCAAAACTGTATAATATTCCCCGAACCGTTACCGCCACACTAACACGTTAGTGCAGCTTTAGCGTAGTGCAGAGCTAAGTGGTTTGCCCGGTGCAAACACGTTAGCCCTGTGCTAAACTTTGCCATATTCAAAAGTGACATACAAATGAGCCTACTTAGATAGTCTCTGGGCAAACAGCCACATTAGCATCTCATCATGCCCTGATTTGCATGTAGTTTGCACAGCGTTACTGCAGGGTCCCACAGCTCCACCTGTAGGTCCGTCTGGAGGTACAGGGGCTGGCCAGGTCCGACCGCAGCTCCACCTGTAGGTCAGTCAGGCAGTGCATGATGATAGCTGCAGGCTTCATGTAAACAGTACAGCATAGCATAGCATATCATACCACAGGGGACAACACAGCATAGGCACAGTTGGTGGTAGTGCTGCATGCAACCTTCACACTGTAGGTCATGCTACAGTGCACAGCAGACACTACAGTAGCAAGAGGGCTGGTAGTGTGAGGGACATGACACTGACTATGGTAGGTAGGGCAGTGATGACCACTGCACTGCACACAGTGACAGGCACAGCTTGAAGACAATTACTGACAGTAAACAATACTATCATGCTGTTGTGTGATCCACAGATGCACAGATGTGTGGGATGCACACAGTGTCATGTACATGGCTGGCAGTGTGTGCTGTGACATCTGTACAGTTGTGTGGTAGGTGGCTGGGGGGGCATGTAGGATCCGACAGGCACACAGGTGGTGACATAATCCCACTACTGGCTCATGTGCACTGAGTGATGTGTGCCAGCCTTGTGGCCACACCTGGGCTGTGGTGAGGTCTGGCCACCCATACACCCTCACCTCACTGGCCACCGTGCCCACAGTGCTGCATGTGTGTGTGTGCTGGCATCTGTTATGCACCACAGACGTATGGTCTGCAGGTGTGTGCTATATGGCCACACTGCCATGCTGTCCCCTGTGGGTCAGATCACCCCTCACTGTCTGTGCTTGGCTCGGACTGGTGGCAGCTGATGGCATCATGGTGGTGCCATCAGTGAGCAGCATGTGTCCTCCATGTCTGGCAGTTTCTAGGTGTCATACTCGTATGTTAGGGCCACGCAAGCCACGCTAATGATGAGATAGCACCGTGCAAAGCATGCAAAGCTGTTTGCCCAGGGTTAAGACCAGCTTTTCCTGGGCAGTAAATTGTACCTCACTATGGGTCGCGCTATGTCGCGCTAAATGCCTTAGGGCAGTGCTAGTTGCTGAATATCTCATTGCGAATTTATTCATGTTCACTATGCCCCTTGCATATCATTATGCTTAGCCCGGTGCTACTGCTGTTTGCCCCGCGCTAGTTGGCCTTTTGAATATGGCAGACCCGCGTTAATCCTGTGCTATTCCCATGCAAACTGTTTGCGGACTGTGCAAAGCTTTCAATATCTGGCCCATGGTGTCCTGATGCCCTACCAACTGTCTTGTTACCATCTGTTGCAGTTCATAACACTGCTGTACTGTAGGTACACATCCATACATGTTATAGGTTGAGTTACACATCCTGATAAATGTTACAGGACTACTGATTCCTTTCCTGTCATCACCAATCACTTTCACTGAGTGAACAGGATACATGTGACAGTGACATATGCGACCTGTCATCATCTTAGTCATTTTGTACATTGCACAAGCATCTTCTATTGTCATTTCACCTGATACTGAGTGCAGTTTTTATGTGATTTGTAGGAAGTAAGCCTCACAAGGAGCTTATGAACATCATTCTTGGCAACCTGCTTTGCAAGAACATCTGAAAACTGTCTCCCACTAAGCAGACATCATCATTGGAAGCGTATCACAAAATGGTGATTTACTTTGCTCCAAAGAGTGTCCACTACTTCTTTGGCAGCATGGAGGCAAGGTACTGTAGGATATATATGGTATCTGTGAGCGGTATACCACCCTGACTGCGACATTTCGACAGCATACTACACTACAGTGACTACAGCACCATGTCACTGTAGTATCCACACTGTAACCCAGCACTGACTGTCAGGGGTCCTGCCCCCTCAAATCAGCTCAGACTCAGAGTTGATAATCCTTAGTGGGGGGTACGAGGGGCACAGTCCTCCAAAAAAAAACTTAGTTTTCCTTGAAACCGGCAGCCAACTACAAAATGCGGTCAACCTGCCAGTTTCTCTGTCTGGTCGTTCAACAAAATTTTTGTCGACAACCAGTCATGGATCCTCTGTGAGCAAAGCAGGACCAAAACAAACAGTGGCTTTACATTGTGTACAAAACAACATTGTACATGGATGCCAAGTAGGTAAACTGTAACATGTTATGATCACTACTAAACAAGGAACACAATAACCCAACCATTGCATGATAATTGATGCTTCTGTGACCATGCAAGCCATGGTTGTCACCAATGCCCCAGACTCAATGGGTTCTGTGGCAAGAGCTAAGAGGGACAATGCACATGCTAAACATGACAATTGCATGCAGTGTCATTGCTGTGTGCATAAGTAGGTATGTAACCCAAGGATATTTGTCAGTGCAATGCAAAATATAATTGCACATGGCCTGTATGGTGCAGTGCAAGTAAACCCACAACGAGGCTCATCATACCTCTGGCAAACCATGTTTGCCACAGGTCGTAGTGCAGGCAAAAATCTGTTTGCCCACTGTTTGACCATAACTGCACTATGGTGTGTCTTGCCCCCTATGAAACTCACCAGTCCACTCATTCATTCTCACAAATTGTACCATGGTAGTGGTACCTTTACTATATCACACATGGCCATCAGTGGTGGAATGCACATCACACATGTTGCGATTGGAAATAAGCCACACTTTGAATACCACTTTTGAACTTACATTCACCAAGTACATAGGGTGCTGAATGCTCCCATACTCCAACCTTGTGGCATGGGCCCAACTCACCAACACTTACCTGTGAAATTCACTTGCATCTGCTGAAGCATGCAGTGACTAGCAAGATACACCTCACAATGGCACAGCTATCCAATTTATGTACAGGCAGTGAGTAGAGCTGAGTGGAATATAAAATTACACCCACAGAATGCCCATGGAATGACTGTTCTGATTCCATGGAATTCTGTAGAATTTTCAAGAAAATGCAATGGAATTTCACAAAATTTAAAATTTCAGTTATTTCACTATCATTTTAAAAGTATGCATCCAACTAACACCAAATGTAAAATGCTAACAGTGCCCTATAGCTTACAAGAGAGTATCAAATTTCATATTTGTAGGTTGAAAGGGGGTGGAGTTATGGGTGGCCAAACATTAAAAAAAAATTTAATTTTCAGTTCTTTTGAGATAATTTTAAAATTTCTGATCAAAATTTCTCCACAATATCAGGATTTCGACAAGCACCTAGAATGCGTACATGTACCATGTTCTAAGTCTCAAGCTTCAATAGGAGCTGAGTTATAGGTAGCCAAATATTTTGCCAAAATATAGATTTCCTTAATTTTAGTATAATTTTGATAGTATTCATTCAAATGTTGCAAAAATTGACAGGTATGCAGATTTCAGATTTATATCATTAAATGGGAGTGAGTTATAGCTTGTCAATTATGTTGCCCAAATTTAAATTCCGTTTAGTTCCCTCTAATTGTAAAACTACATATCCAAATTTAACCAGAGTTGAAACATTTAAATGACTATACTACATGGTCATTTCTGAAAAGTTCATATTTGCAGGTTTAAATGGGATTGAATTAAAAGTAGTCAAACTTTCACAACATTTAATCATTTAATTTTGCAAGAATGTAAACTACAAATTTATAAACCCCAGAAATTTTAAAACTACCGAATGCAATACCATTAAACCTGGCAGATTCTTAGACCTTTCAAGGAGACTGTTAATTTGTTTGTTTGTTTATTTATTTATTTATGACTTTGATAACCGGGTGAGTGCACTGATCCCAGGGACCATTTTCAGGCATGACCTGGGCCATAATACATGGTGCAGAGTGACAGCGAGTACAAGGTAACTGTAGTGCACATGAAACAAACAGATACAAGCAAAAATATTAAGCACAGTGTACAAGCAATCCATTGAGAACAGCGAGTACAATGTTCCAATATAGGACATGAAGAGATCTGATACAAAACAACAATCGTAAGCACAGTGTACAAAGTATGATACATAGCCCAGTGGGCATGTAATACACTGAATAGACAGTAAAATATATATATATATATATATATATATATATATATACAATATATAACTACAACATAGCAATGGAAATACAGTAAAAATATATATGCAATATGTACCAGCAAGGAAGTCACATATACCATGGAAATACAATTAACAAGGCAATGAGGTAACATTTGTGGGCTGGGGAGTAGTCTAGCATGGGACTGTGTCTGCCAATTGTATTAACTGCTTGCTGTGAGAAATTGCAAAATAACATCTGCACTTAAAGTCAAACCCCATGAGTCTTTGCGAAAATTGTAGAAATTCATGAAAAATTCCATAAAACTGGTGTTTTCTAATTTCACTCAGCCTTATCTGGGGGATTCTAATTAAAGGATAGGGGTATAAGAGGCAGTTAGTGCAGGGGCCACCAGATTCTGGAATTAGATCACAGTTTCACCAAGAAATGGACAGCTATGCTGGGTAGCACAACAGTGGTAGACCCCCAGGTTGGAGCAAGAAAGCACAGAATGTCAATAATTCCAACCTGCATACTTCACTGAAAGGGAGGTGGAGAGATGGAACAGTCTACCCCAGGAAGTGGTGGGGGTGGCCATGGTTCAGGGATTCAAGAATGCGTGGGATAGGCACATGGGAATTATCAAGTTAGGGCAAAGGGTGGGGCTTGTAGCATCTAGGGTACCTTAAGCATTAAAAAGAGGGATAGGGCAGACTGGATGGTCCATAAGGCCTTATCTGCTGACAACATCTGTGCAGGATATTGAAGGATCACATCCAGTACATTTATGATCTTGGGAGCCTGGTGTATATGCAAGTCTAGGACTCAGAGGTACTCAAAAGATGTAGCGGGGGAAGACAATGTCTTGGGCAGCAGGAAGAAAGAATTCTGGCTATTCCAATGGGGTAGGTCGATAGGAAAATGGGTAGGTAGCTCACATTTCAAGGGAGTTTGTTACTGTAAAGAACAAAGAAGATATCAGTGGGATCAGTAGTTCTACTGAGTCAATCTGGCTATGCCAAAAGAGAAGGGGGAAGGAATAGTCACCCAGAGAGAAACAGCAGGACAGCAAAAAGCTCAGCCCAACTTATCAAGTGAAGTAGTGATATGTGCATTGTCAATGTTAAATTCCACACAAAAAATCTAGATGCTTCATCTACAGTATATGCTTTCATAAATATGTGATAAAATGTTACTAATATTTTTTTTCTTCTTCTGCAAATTTAAAACTGCTTAACCAATTTATCCAGTTGTGTTAGGCACCAAGATACACTGACTATGGATATGCATGTCAAATGTTAACTCTATGCATGCAAGAGCAGAGAAGTTACAAACATCCACATTTTTGATAGTTTTCACAGTATTTTGCAAATATTTACATAGTAAAGATCTGAACCCCTGTAACTTAAAAATCTCTTATCTAATTATCTCCATATATAGATCATTCTATAAGCATTACAAAAAGGTTATCAGTACTAATTTTACATGTCTAGTGCTAAAGGTGCCTGAGTTATATGCAGATGAATCTCTCTCATGAAATTTCATGAAAAAAATAAAATGACAGATTTTGAGCACATATAATTTTGAGATGATGCATCATATTGTTGT
Source organism: Neoceratodus forsteri (assembly GCA_016271365.2). Classification (NCBI taxonomy): domain Eukaryota; kingdom Metazoa; phylum Chordata; order Ceratodontiformes; family Ceratodontidae; genus Neoceratodus; species Neoceratodus forsteri. The sequence goes on from CM057453.1 coordinate 1,039,563,452, forward strand.
GAAATCTAGCACATTGCTAGATAACCTATCATCAAGACATCATACCAAATTTAAGATCTTTGACCCAATAGATGGTTAAGGGTATATGCAGAAAAAAATGTTGATGAAATTTTGCACAAACAATAAAATGACAACATTTGAGCACCTATAAGTTTGAAACTGTGCATCCAAATTTCATGATATTTTGTACGTTAGTGGCCATCTACACAAAGAGTATATATACAAATATACAGAGCTCTAACCTAAATGGCGGCTGAGTTATAACCAAATTACTAAATGTAAAACATTCTGTGAAATTCCAACAAAACTTTGTGAAAATTTGCAGAATTTAGCAAAATTTAATTCCACAGATTTGGAATTTTCCCATTCTGCACAGCTCTAGCAGTGAGCTACATGCCATTTTTGGGACAGTGTGACAGTACCTGTCCTACAAATCATGGGTGTTCTCCATGTCTGTACATACAGAGGCCATCAATGTAGCTGTCAGTGTGATAGTGCTATCATCAACACACTCCAGTGGCAATGCTTTTCCTGCACAGGTGTTACATGTTGAGTGTGACTGGTGACACTTGGTCAGGGGTTGTTTTCTAAATGGTGAAACTGCAGTAGTAGTTTCTACTTTCGCAGTGCTAATCAGTGGTTGTTGTGGTACTGGTAGCACCAGTGATAATGTACTTTCATTTTGTGACAGCAATTGTGGTGATGTTAGGGGACACAATATCAAGAGGGAACAGTATGTCAGAATGCATGTTGTGGAAATAGTGTTTCTGAGGGAGATATATACAGTATATTGTGGAGAGGACAACAACATTGTACACGTCTCAATGGATGTGTGTGACAAGTCAACGTTTTTAAACATTGTTGCAGGTCGATGATAGCTGTTCTGCATTTTAATGAACACTCATCCAGAGCCCAAGATCAGACACATGCTGGAGACATGAGATGGGGGTATTCTTTCCAAAAATTATGTGGTAGAGCTGCAATCATAAAACAGGTGAAGGTACCTGTATCGTATGGTAAGCTGGTCATTTTAAACATTTTAGTCATATATACCAAGCACATTATATGGACATGGACCTCTGTAATATAATTCAGTGCATTGCAGTTTCATGCTTCCTGAAAGTTAACATGGTGGCAACAAGAAATAAATCCCATTATGGTGTCATACATGTTGATGAAATCCATGCATGACACAGCTGCAGTTTAGATACACTCCAAGAGCAGTGACATGTTGCTCTGTGTCTGATGCAGTGCTCTGGGGATCAGAAATTCCAAACCACAACCCATGGCAACATTAGCACTGCCTAGCATGCAAAATTTGCCCAGCACTATCACCACACTATCAATCAATCAATCAATCACTTTATATTCATGGGTAGAGCCCTAGGACCTACAGCTGTTGAATGTAGCATGAAAATGAAGCCATGCTAACAGGGCTGGGAGTGCAGTGCAAAAATAGGCCAGCAAACAGGACAACTCTGAACATAGCAACTGGCCAATGCTTACTGAAACAGTATCCCTTTGAACACAGAGATGGAGTATGCTGGTGCTGCAGCATGTGGCCAGTGTAACTGATAGCACTGAAGTGGTGCACAACAACAGCAAACAACAGTGCAGGCCACACACTGCAGAACTGTGCTATGGTTTGACAGGATTTACCAGCCTCAACTCAATTGCACAGTGCAATCACATTAGTCCAGTGAATACTCATTAGCCCATGGTAAATATGTGCTGTATTCAAAGCCCCTATGCAAATTATCCTCCTCAGGCAATCTGTGGTCTAACAGCCACATTAGCAGCTCATTGTGGACTGCCATGCAGGTACTCCCATGTACTTTGCACAGTGCTATGGCATGGGGCCCACAGCTCCATCTGTAGGGCAGACTGTAACTAGAGGTTAGGAACCACAGGCTGGTATATGCACACAGCTCCACCTGTATGTCAGCTTGAGTACCGGTTTGATAGCTGCAGGCCTTGGGTGTTGGCGGCCTTACTCAATGCAGCCTCTCAACCATGCATCACTGGAATGAGGGACCTAGACACACCAGCTGAGAGACACTGATCCACATAATGAGGGATACAAAGCCAAACATGTAGTTACATGCTCACAACACTATGGATAGCATTGTGGTACCTTGTATGAGGTGTATATCCAAGCTTGAATTGTAGAATAGTATACGGTCATGCATGACAGTTCTAATGTACAGCACTTCCACTGTGTGAACTGTGCCTCATCCTTGAGGGATGGATGCAGAACAGAGCATTGTGGGGGGTAAAGTGAGGGACTTCCCTCAAACAGAGGGACAGTTGAGTGGTATGACTCTGGGTGCCCTGCCTAAAGCTGTACACTCTGGAGAACCCAGGAACAACATGAGAACCAATCCAGGGAAACAAACAGTAACAGGGCCTGATGTCCCTGAAGAAACAGTTTTCTGCCTTGGATGCATTATTGTGTGTTCGTGGATAGGCTGTAGGGGCTCTGTGGGTGTTACGTTTAGAGGCCATGACTGCATGGGTGACCTGATTCAGTCAGCATGCAGTAATGCCAGTGTGCATGTCTGAAGGGTGCTCCATTGTGCCCACACAATCCCAATCCTAAATACATGTTGTATGTACATACCCATGTATTTCTATATATCTCTACATCTACATATGTACACAGGGATGTATGTACCAGGGATCGACACATTTTAAATTTACGTGGTAGTCCAGGACAACTGGCCTATCCAAAAATGGTAGTCCCACTGTCGTGAGTGGTAGTCCAATAGTCAGAAGACAGTATTTTAAGGAAAACTTATAAAAAAGTATGTAGCGACAAAGTAATTGTTGTCTTCTGTATTATTAATAGTCTATGTGATATAAAATAGTATAAATGAAGATTTTAAAAAAAATATTCTGTTAATACAGTTTAAGTTTGGTGATTTGAAGAATGGATGCCATACTCTGAATGTCCTGTCCAGTTCCACAAATGCCAGAATGAAGCAGAGAATAATTAGCACAGCATAATTAGAAGAACTCAGATTCAGAACTGTCAACAACATCAAGTGATGATGGAGAAGCAGCAGTGCTAGCATGAGACACAGAAGCATCAGATTCAGTAGTACCAGTAGCAGCGTGCCCATAAACATGTCGAGTGCCTGGACCAGACAGCAGCCAGTGGTTTATTGCTGGATCTGGGTCGAAGTCACATAGATCTGGACCCTCTACTGCTATCTGAAGAAGTGACTATAGTGTGTCATCTGCCAGACCTGTTCTTATTTTTGTCTTTATCAGGTTTTGAATGGAGAACACTCGTTCACACTTTGCAGTTGACAAACTCATTGCCAGTAGTATTTCCACTAACTCTAGAATGTGAGCAATCTGGGGCATTTTTTCTTTCAGCAATCTTGTATACACCTGCAGATAGGGTTTGTGAACTGCAGATTTCAGCATGGCCTTAAATGCAGCATATTCTGATCTAATATTTTCCTGCTGCTCATCATTGAAAAATTAAAGTATGCTGCCAAATTGGCCACTTCATTGGTCCCAAGTCCACAAGTTGTTCTCTTGATAGATCAAACTGTTTAAAATCCAGACATTTAAACCATTTCAGAGGCACCTCTGAGAAATTTTGAAATCTTACATCAATATAATCTATTGCTGCATCAACTAAAGTCTGCAGTTGTGTATCAGTCCCAAAATTTATTTCAGGACAGTTGCCTTTGAATGTGAAGGCACGGTCTTCTCAACTCCTTCTGTGAAATGACATAGTCCATGCATCTGTTTTGAGGTTTGTAATGAGCTAGGAAAGCTGTCATGTATTTCCCTGGCTTTGATTTCAGTTCCATCAGCTGGAGAAGGCAGGTCTCAATGAGATTTGGTACTTCAAGAATTATCAAGTCATCTCTTTGAAACTGCAGTGAAAGATTTCTAAGTATGGCAAAAAATCTTGGAGGATACAAAGAGATTTGACAAAGTGAACAGACTGTACCTCTCTTAACAGCACCTTTGCTTTTGAACCATCAGCAGAAGATGCACTTTGTTGCAAGTGCTGAGCAACTGTAGGTAGATTCACCTGAACTGCAAGAACTGACCGTGATCTGCTGGCCAGCCATCTCACCTGTTTAATTGCACTGAAGTGTGCCAGATCACTATCTATTACTTGTGCAATTTCTTGTAGCTCTCTCATCTTTTTAGGACTATAGTGGTAGAATTTAAATATGCCCTTTAGAGTATTTTCAAGCTTTGATATGAAGAGTTTGTTTTCATTACATCGAGAACTGCCAACTCCAGCTTATGGGCAACACAGTGCATAGTAATGATGCGAGGACAGTGCTCCCTTAACTTTGTGATGGTTCCACTCCTTTCGCTCATCATTACACTTGCACCATCAAAATTGGCAGAAATCAAAACAGGCCCCAGACTGCTCACATTTGATAAGTCAGTGAGAGGAAGGCACAGTGAATCTAATGCAGTTCTTATTGCATTAAAAACACCTTCAGCACGTGCGAATTCCAAAGGCACAGCCTGGATCAGATATGTACATACATCTTTTGTGTTAGGCTCTACAAAACGCAGAAAGACATTTTCCCATTCAACTAGAGCTGTATCTGTGCTGCCATCAGCAAGAATTGTCACATATTTTGTTTTTTTAAGAGTCTGTATCTGGGTTTTGGACAGAACAGCAGATATAGCTCTGCAAAAATCCCTGGCTCGCTTATCATTTGTGTAGTTGGTACCAAGCTTAATACCATTTTTCTCTTGCAATTCACATAGCCAATCCATGTCAGAAAAAGGACGCAGATTTTTTGTAATGGAGTACACTGTGTTGAACAGACGTCTCACTTTCTCCTTTGTGGTCTCTTCCAACACTGCAAAGGCTTGATAAAGTGGTGACTCAGTAATATCACACTGAACTGCACGCTGGCCCTTTCAGAATATGTTGGTTCTGGCACAGCACATGGATTAGATTTTCATGTGCACGTAGTGACTCAGTTCTAAAATTGTTAGAGCCTGTGGCAAACACATTATTTTTTTGAAAAGGCTGGTATTGCAAAAGAGGATACTTTTGCAAACTGTGCAATACATCAGTCCCTTTTTTCATCGTGACGCAGCCATTTATAATTGTTCAACCAGTGAGATTGAAACATTCTGGCCCTTTTTCCTGATCATATTTTTTGTCTTTAGAGATTATGTCTCCTTGTTGTTGCTGATCCAGCAACGTTCGTTTCTTACTAGGACAGGAAGAGGAAACAGATGCTTCCGCTTCACGGTTTAATTCAATTGACTGATGAACATCAGCATCAGCTGCTGTTATATCCATTACCACAGCAGAGTCTCTTGTATCTTGAGAAGACTGTATTTGTGTTTGGCTACTAGGCCCAGTGGCTGCTGCTTCTGACCACATAGAAAAAAGAGTCTTTTGTTTTTTATTCTTTTGCATAGCCATATTTTGTTTGTTTATTATCTTTTTTAACTTGCTTACTCTGCAGCAAATAAAATATATTCTACAATAGCTGTGTGTGAGTCCGTTCTTGACTGGGTGGAAGGGGGATGGGGGTAATTAAGTGTACTAGACGTGCTTGGATGCCTGGGTAAAAATAGAAAACACTACTTCAGTACATTCACTGCTATACTTTCTTATATTTTATATTTTTCTGTGTACTGGTTCAATGTAAATAAACCACAACACAACACCCCAACACTACACTTGTTCCCTTTTCAGTTTCAATTTATGCCCCTCTGTCCCCCTCTCCTGTAGCCCTCTCTCTCCCCTTCCCTCCTCTTCCTCAGCTAAACACTGTCTCACACAGATATAGTGCTGCAGCTAAATTACAGTTTCTTTCATTTTAGCATCTCAAACAGCGGCAACTGCAACACTTTTTTCTTTTTTTTAATATATTTTTCTTTTTGTACACCCACACAATCTCCTTTCTCCCAAAAAGCTGTCCAAGACTCCTCTTATCTTTTCTTTGTTAAACTCTTCCTTTTTTAGCTGTTTTTATTATGTTTTTTATAATGTTTTCCTTAGGCAGTTATTCAGACTTGCTACTTATGGGCAACAACACAACCCCTTTCCTTTCTTACTTTTTTAACACTCCACACAGTCCCACTCCCTTCCCAGCTGAGAGATGAGACACCCTTCTTCAGCTTTTTTAATGCTTATGGCTTTTCTTTCCTCCTCTGATTTGTCTTTGGGGAGCACAACTCAACTGCCTGGCTTCTTAAAATTTAGTGCTTCACTTCTGCCAGACTGCCACACTGACAGACACACTCTCCTTTTAATAATAATCAGTATTTGTCACTGTCAAAATGAATTATACTTTCAGCAGTAGCAACTGGCAGGGAGATTGTCTCTTCCCCTTCCCCCCACCGCTTGGTCACACACAACACCAACACTCCCTATGCCTGTATGCCTTTGCCTTTGTATTTATTTTTAACAAGGAGCTAAACAGCGAGGCACTGGGCAAAGTGGGCACTGGGCAGCCAGCAGCAACAGCACAGTAAACACTGCAACTGTGCTCACGATTCTCGGCACCTCTATTCGCCGCTCCTCACTAACTGTCACCTGGCCTGCTCTCACATCCAATCACACACTACACTACTGAAGATTCCTCCCCTCCCAGCTCATTGAAATCAAAACTTTCCACAATAGCAGCACGCACGTCCTTCCTCTTGCTCAGCTATAGAGAAAGTGAGCAAGCGTTGCTGCGATCATCCCCCACGCCCCGCCAAGTCACCACTGCCACCAATGGATGTGCCTACCATAGGGCTTGCATACAATGATTCACTGCTTTGCATGCCAGTCCTGACTGGCTCCTCCCGATAGCTGATGAGTTGCTGCTCGCTCCCGCTATGTTCACACCTTTGTCAGCATCACATGAGTGACACTCCTGTGGGTCAGATGACCATGGGAAGTAGTCGGATTCAAATGCAAAGTGGCACCCTGCTGGAAAAGGCTGGTACAGCAGGTAATTTTTGTTTAAAGGCATACTTGCCCGCGGACAAGCAGTGCTTGTCAAAATACTTGTCCTTGAATGAAAACTTGTAGCCCGGGACGTCGGGCTATAGGATTTGTCAACCCCTGGTATGTACACAGATATATATGTATATATAGGGGATACAGGATGGGCAAGTGTTGAATCTGAGAAATATTTGCATGCTTGCATAGTGACCTCCAGTAATATCACAAGTGGCAGAGCCACGAGTTATATTACTGGAGGTCACTATGCATGTGCACAAATATTTCCCATGTTCAACACTCACCCATCATGTATTCTATTTATACAATAGGGCCCCAAATAATCCATTCTGGTGATGTCACCTCAGTGGTTTATTTCTCACCACAGTGATTTATTTCAGTGCAGTGAAAATAAACCACTGTGGTGACTACAGTGGTTTATTCTCACTACAGTGAGAATAAATGTTTTTATTCAATGAGTTATTTTCTCACCCCTGTTGTATAAATTTATATACACACATGTGTATGTAAATAGCAGTGTGTGTTCATGTTTATATGTATTATAGTGGCATGATAGTGCCACTATAGTTAGGGTTGAGTACCCCATTTAAGGTAAAAGTGTGAAATTTTGCACCTTAATAACTTTGCCACCATATGATGGATTTGCCTGACATTTGGCAGGCATAGAGTAGTACCATAGATTGTGGGATCTGCAAAGTTTTGTAATGGTCGGATATATGATTGCAGAGTTATAAAGCAACATTCCGTAGCGCATTTACGCTTTGTTGTGCATTCTTTGCTCACACCTACAGGTTGCTCGGTTTGTGCGACAAATCTGAAAACTTCAGGTAACATGTGGCTGGGGCCCATGATGTGCCTTTGAAGAGTTTGTGAAAAAATATTGAACGGTTCAAAAGTTATTCAAAAAACAAGTTTCCCATTATAGTCAATGGGAAAAGTTAACAAAAAGTTCGACAGTGTCGCAAATGCAGTTTTTAGTGTCACAAATGACCTCTGTAGTGTCATGAGTCAACCATTTTTATTCAGTTACTGATTACAGAAATGCTTGGCATTTAAAATTGGGACCCTCTAGGAACACAATTCTTTCTGTGTTTACCTAGTTGAGCCCTGAGGATGCTAGCCATGTCTTTTCTGGGTGGTTAAACACCCCAGAAATATGTAGTGTCACAAAGTAGTGTCGCACCTGCAACACTTTCGTGATTTTTTTTTGCGAAAGTATCGTGTTTTGCGACACTACTTTGCGACACTATGGCCAAAATAACAGGAATTCTTTGCCACCCTGCAGCAAAACACTGGTTTGCTCTATTGGGCTGAAATTTGGAGGGAAGAAAGCCATCATCCAACAGATGTGCCTTTTGGTGGTTTGGTGACAAAATATTGCATAGACTAACGTTGTGACATCCGCCACACCTTTTGGAGCCTGTATCTCAGAAACGGTTCGAGATACAGACTTTTCATCAGAAAAATTTGGGGCTAAGTGCAAAACTAGACAGGAAAGTCCTAAATAATAAGAAATTTAAATTTTTTTTCTACATCATACGGTTCCTGAGATATAAGCAATTTAGTATTCCAAGTGCTCATTTTCTGCTCCCGGCACATTATTATGCATACATTCTTTGTACTCACTGTGTTTCTCTATGGAGCTGTTGGGGAAAACCAGGGTATGCTCTTCCAATACTGTTACAGTTAGCATTTCCTTTGTGTTTCCATACTTGTTTGCATTACCGTTCCCGTGTATGCCACTGTTTGCGTTACCCTTTGTGTTTTCATTTGAGCTTGCATTCATGTTTCTGTTGTCATTTGCATTTCCACTACTGTTTATGTTTGTTTTTATATTTGCATCACCATGTGCATTTCCATGTGCATTTGTGGCCACCCTTCCATTTGTGTTTCTCTTTCATTTGGCATCATCATTGCTGTTACCATTACCATTTGCATTTCCAATTTCATTACCGTCACTGTGTGCGTTACAGTTTGCATTTCCATACGTGCTTGCATTTGCATTTCTGTTTTCTTTGGGGTTATTGTTGCTGTTACCATTAGCATTTGCATTTCCAATTGCGGTACTGTGACCGTGCGTGTTACCATTTGTGTTTCTGTATGCACTTGCGTTTCCATTTCTGTTTGTGTTACTGTTTGCTTTGCCTTCATCATTGCTGTTACTGTCACTGTTTGTGTTTCCAATTGCATTACCATGACTGTTTGTGTCTTCATCACCATTTTCGTTTCTGTTGCCCTTAGCATTTGCATTTTCGGTTGCATTTCCGTTGTCAATTGCATTACTATTTCCTTCTGCGGTGCCGTTGCCTTAACCGTTTGCATTTCTGTTTGCCTTTCTGTTACTGTTTGCATTTCTTTAACCATTTGCATTTTCATTGGCATTACCATTTACATTACTGTTTTTGTTAACGTTTGCATTTCTGTCACCGTTACCGTTTGCATTACCATTTGTGTTACCATTTCTGTTTTCATTAAAGTTTACGCTTGCGTTTCTCTTACCATTTGTGTTACCATTTATGTTTGCATCACCATGTGCATTACCATTTGTGCTTGCATTTGAGTTACAGTTACCATTACTTTGTGATGAAAAAAATCACATGGTGGGAGCACAGGGCCCGAAGTGCCTGTGCTCCCACCACCACATTCCATTAACTATTTATAGTCCTTATTCTCAAAAAGAAGCTACATTCATGGCAAAAAACTCTGTTTACTGCATCAGTTAGGGTTGTTCCACAGCAACAAAAGTGAGGAAATTTGATGTTAGGGTTGCTACCCCCATTGCACCCCACCCCCAACAACAGGCATCAGGGTGTGCATTGAGGTTATTGGTCCTAACTCTCACCCCATTCTCCTACACTACACCACCTCAGCTTGTTTACACATGGAATGGGGTAAGAGTTAGGACCGATAACCCCAACACACACCCCGATGCCATTTGGTGGGGGTGGGGTGCAAGGGGGGGTGGCAACCCTAACATCAAATTTCCTCACTTTTGTCACTGTGAAACAACCCTAACTGATGCAGTAAACTGAGTTTTTTGCCATGAACACACACATATATATTATGGTAGCATGGTAGTGCTACCATAGTTAGGGTTGAGGAGCCGTCTACATGTTAAACCCAAAATTTTGCACCTTAATAACTTTGCAACCATTTGACGGATTTGCCTGCAATTTGGAATACATGATCAAGACTCATATGCCTTGGGATTTGCTAAGTGTTGTACCAGTCAGGTACACAGCTGCAGAGTTATTAAGTGTGATCTGCGTGTGCGTTTACGCTTTTTCTGGAATTATATAGTCGTGCCTACAGGTCGCACGGTTTGCGGGGTCGCCCGAAATCTTCAGGAGATGTGCAGCCAGGGTCCCTGATGTGCCTTTCAAAGATTTCGTAAAAAAATATTAAACTGTTCAAAGGTTATGGCAGTCTGAACTTCTGTTTTTTTCCTATAGGATAACATTACAGCGTTTGCCGCGCCTTTGAGGGCCCGTATCTCAAAAACGGTGCGAGATACGAAGTTTTTGTCAAAAAATTATAGCCCCACTATGTATAAAACTAGCCAGGAAAGTGATAATACATATGACTTTTAAATTTTTTTCTATGTCATACGGTTACTGAGATATAAGCAATTTACTATTACAACTACTGATTTTTGTGTTCCAAGAGTCATTATTTTGCATACATTCTTTCTGCTCACTGTCTTTCTCTATACAGCTTTTGGGGAAAACCAGCCTGTGCTCTTACATTACTCTTACCATTACCGTTTCTGCTTGCGGTTCCGTAACCATTTCACTTACCATTCACGTTTACGCCACCATGTGCGTTACCCTTTGCGTTTTGATTTGCGGTTGCGTTTCCATTGTTTTTAACATTTCTGTCTACAGTACTGTTCCTCTTTCTATTTTGCTTTGTGTCACCATGCGCATTATGATTTGCATTTGCGGGCACAATGTTACAATGCGACAAGACATCACCCCAGCGCTTCCGCCGCTGCATTACATTCACTATTTCTCATTATCATTCTCAAAAAGAAGGGAAATTAGAGGCAAAAAACTCCATTTAATGCATCAGTTAGGGTTGTTCCACAGTGACAAAAGCAAGGAAATTTGATGTTAGGGTTGAAACCCCCTTTGCACCCCTCCAGACCACCCCCCAATTGGAATCGGGGTGTGCATTGAGGCCATCAGTCCTAACTGTCACCCCATTCTCCTATTCCTCAGCTTCTTTCCACATGTGATGGGTTGACACTTAGGGCCGATGACCCCAATGCGCACCCCTATTCCAGTTGGGGGGGGTGGGCTGGAGGGGTGCAAAGGGGGTTTCAACCCTCACATCGAATTTCCTCGCTTTTGTCGCTGTGGAACAACCCTGACTGATGCATTAAACAGAGTTTTTTGCCTCTAATATATATATATATATATTCATCAGTGTCCCTGTAAGTCTAGCCCACAGACACATTCCTGCTATATGGAGCATGTACAACAGTTACCTTCTGTGGTAGTCTATTGGCCCCCCCAGCCCTGATCATGATCCCCAACACAGGCAGTGCGTGAATTGCATCACTATCCCTGTTATGCTAGTTTCCCCATGCCCAGAGCATTGATCTCCAACATAGGATGTATGTCATTTACAACAATATCCCCTTTTAGCCCAGTGCCACCACATCCCTGATCACTGATGCATGTTGTAAAGCAGGCCTCATAGCAAACCTCAGGTCAGCCCCAACATCCAATACTAATGGGTAAAGTAGCCACAGTGGTCCAGTGGATCGTTCCAGGCCCGATCCCCTGTACATGGTAATCCATGCATACTACATGGTCTAGTGGTCCACCCTCCACCATCACACAATGTGTATTGGCCTTCTGTCCCCCAATCCAGTGACCTAGTTGGCAACTGGCTCCTCCCACTGCTCCTGTCCACAGCCAGCTGCCAGCTGATCTCTTTCAAGCATGTACTGAATATGATACATGCTTGGTGGAAGCCAACTGCTGTCATTCCCTGCACACATACTATATACTGTACATGCTCCGTTGGAGTACAGTTAGAGGCTTGCCAAGGAGGGGAGTGGTGGGCTGAGCCATTTGGTGTCTAGGTTACTGGACTGGGAATGGGTGGGAGGGAAGCACTGTGTGGTTGGGGGTTGGGGGACCACTTGACCAACAGGTATTCGAAGATTCCTATGTATGGGGATTGGTGCTGGGACAGTTCATTGGGGCACCAGGGATACATTACCCACTCATATGGGGGTTTAGGGATTGGCTGGGGTAGCTACTTATTGTACATGTCATATCACCATCATGACTAGCCATACCAGTAGCAGTGCAATAGATGAGACTAGTTTGCTGTCATTACTTCTTCACTTCTAATTCTGATCTGACAACATAGTGACTCTCATTATTTCATCATTACAGGTTATGTGACTGAGCTGATAAATGAAGTCACACAGATGAGATGTGAATATCTCACATGCAAACTTGCAGAGGAACAGCAACATGGTAGACATGTACCTCCCCCTATTGCTTCACAGTACACAAAGTCAGACAAACACAGTCTTGTGTTGGAACACAAAAGCAGATTCAACAAAACCATCATGTAAGTCATGGCTTGGTATGTGTAAGACACTTCAAGTGTTGTGACAGTCAGCATTCTGTAGTGTTCCAGCTATGGTGGGGGGTGTAACAGAGGAGTGCACACGGGAAGACTTTGGTCTGTGATTGCTGGTATAACTTCAAGCTTTACAGGTGGGGTTGGGAAGGGGTGGGCAGGGGGTGTTTCCTGTCTTGTTTGCCATTTTCCTTGTTAAGTATATCCCCTACACATGGTGGGTTCACATGCATCACTGTACGCTGTTAGCAGATAATGCTATGTTACTCATCAATGACCTGCACTGTTTTGGTCACTGTGAATGATACAGTGCACCAGTTGACCAACATGACTCAAGCATCCCAGCTGTTTTGTTGCTGAATGTCCAGTAATGGGGTACCTTTACATTATCATGGCCAAAACATGGCTAGAACTGTATTGTGAGTTAGGAGAATGTGATGAAAAGGGGTAAACAGCAAATACAGTGTTGTGCTATCATGAGTAAATGACAGCATTTGGCAAGACATGACATAGTGCTTGTTCATGCTTGCTTTCAACATGACTAAGTTGCCTTTTGTGGTATGTGATGCTGCATATTTCCTTGCAATAAACCTTCAACACTGATACTCTATGGCAGCACTGCATGCACTGCATTGTGTAACTGCAGATCAGCAGAGGTTGTACCAGTTGCATATTGCAGCTAGCTGATGTTACATTTGGCAGTGAACACCATCTCAGTGTCAAATGTGTCCTGTTGAGCAATGAGGTTGTATTTCTGATGGGAGCCATGTCATACGCTGAAGTGACACAGGCTCCTGCGACATGTATTGTCTGATCACTGTAATGTTTTCCTGGGAGCAGTTTCATATGGACTGCATTACTGCGTACACAGAACAGGTATGACATCAGTCGCTTACACATGTACCTATTTTGTTCACACAGAACTGTTGATGGAAGCAAGCCCTCAAACCACTGTATGACCACAAACCTGCACTGAGAGAGACATCGAGACCGACAGGACAGATGGCCTTCGAGAGGGGAAGATGGTCACATCTTTTGACTTGAGTGAGAATGACTGCTGCAGATTCAGTGCACTGTACAAGACGACTGTGGACTCACAGTAGTATATTATTGCACCAGTTTCACAGGGTGACCACACTACATCATTCTGTGGCCACAGACATGAGGTCAGCCACATGCAGCTAGTACTGCAATGTCACCAGTGACTACCTGCAGTAGTACTGTTGTTGGAGCACTATGTTGTTGATATTTGTCAGGTTCCACATTGATATTGTTTAGGGAGTGGCAGTGATAGTGTAACATGTTAACAGTACATTATCACTGATTATAGTTGTTTATTGATTAGGTGTTTGTTAAGAGTCACATATTCTGAACATTTCAACCGATGTTTGTTGATGATGAAGGCATATAAGTGCAGCTGGATTTAAGTGAACCCTTTTTCCACTTTTATTCTTGGTCTACTACCCTTTGACTAAGTGTTTTGTAAGCCATGTTTACAAATGCAAATTTGCCTTCATCTCTCCAGGTTTGCAGTCATTGACTGAAGTAGGTAGAGTGTGTAGTATTACACTTATTCAACATAGGTGATCACTTATGAAGTTATATAATGTTAACAAAGAAATCATTCAGGACAATTTCAAATCTTGATCACATGCTGAACATTGTCATGTGCCCACTTACATGTTGATATGCATGAAAAATAACTTCAAATGCTACTCATTATTAGCTAAGTGTCAAACTATGACATTTTATATGTTGATATTTCCTCAAATGAAAAGGACATGTTATTACTTTTTTCTGTTTCTCATACCATTACAGTTCATCAATAAACAATTTAGCCATACAGGAATACAATACTGAAACCTTGCTCAACAACTAATATATTTGACATACTCCCTCCCTCTGTCCCTTCTCATGACTTGCTCAGCAATCAGTTTGCATTATGCTCCTTCGGCACCCACCACCCCACCTTCCCCCTTCCCCAACTCCCAGTCCCATGAGTTTCCCCTAACAGTCACTACTAATGCAAGCTGCCTGACCATGCCCCCTAGCACCCCATCATTTACTCTAGCATGTCTTCTCCACTTAGCCTCCCCTCACCCCCATTTCTCCTTATATCTTATCGCCATTCTTCCCCCAACCTTCACCTCATCCACAGTACCTACCTCTCTCTCATACCCCCTTTCTTCACCCCACTGCTAGCTATCCCCATCCCTCTGAACTACTGACAAGGCACTTTGTGGCTGCTTATTTTCCCACCCCACCCTCATAAAGTGTTTGTCTTGTTATTTTAACTTGTACCTATGTTTTGAGTTATTCTGTAAGTTCTGAATCCAAGCTGTATTGTTCATTGTGGTGTACCTTTGCTTTCTCCTATTGTACTTTGTTTTGCAATCTATGACGTGGAACCTTAGTAAAAGAGCTTGGCTCAAAGGTCTTTTCCGAATCATTAAATAAATACATGACTGTGCCATATGGCATGTGTTATGAACTTATGTCTCTTGACATCTGCAGTGTCTTCATATAGTTTTTTCACACAGAATTACTGTTTCATGGAAAATAGTCAGAACAGTGAATGGCAGCACAACATGTGACTGTATCATCCTGTATATTACTCGGGGGTCTCTATATCCAGTGTATGTTGCAAATGGGAACCTTTCATGTATTTTGGTGACCACACACTATGGGAGAACTTTTCTATTCCTCCTCTCCAGTCTCTAGAACACCCAGAATATGAAGCGTTGATAGGCCATGTGTCTGTAGTGTCTGCAGGCCTGAGAAAAAACAAACATCAAAATTGCACATTTTGAAAACATTGTGATCATATAGTGACACGGCTGACATTGTCCATATGTGTCTGTGTCCACGGTATTAATGGCATTGCAGTCATGTAAGGTAACAGTGAGGTTGACAAATACCCAGCAATGCATTGGCAGTAAGGCCTGCACCAGTGACGACCTGTGCTCAGTAGTGAACACAGTTCATCAGTGGGTTGACAACTGGGAGGTTGCATAACTGTCACATGGACATCCATCCACCTCCATGGGTGGGGGATGGTGTCTTCCTGGCACACCACTGACATGCAGTGGTGCACAGGTGTCCAGCAGATAAGTTCACCAGACAGTCTTCTCTGACAATACAGGTCTGTGATATGTGTGGATGAGCAGTCCTGTCACATGCTGCCACCCTTGCACTTCAGCACTACCAGAGGATGTAAATGGGACTGCCCCTGTCCATGGATCTCTCTGTAGATCAGACATGTGACAGATGGCCCAGGCATGGGCTGTCATTCAGTAGGGGCCTGTGGTTGATCACATTCTCTCCCCTTAGTAGTTGGAGGCCTCCTGTGTGGTGCAGAATTCTGTGCACTATGCCACGCAGTGTGATGGAAGATTCTGGAACAGCATTTTGGGGTAACAAGTATGGGGGTACATCCCCTGTGCAGGCAAGACATAGGATAGAGTTTGGAAAAACAAGGACTGGTCTTCCAACAGCAAATGTGGTGGATAACCCGAGGATGTTATGCAGGACACTGCAAGAAGTGATTTAATTCATATGGGTCCTGTCACAGTGCACTCACACAACTGTTTCTTTTGTTTGTGCCTGACCATGTGTGTGGTGTGTTTTCCTTTGTGACTGATATACTTGACATCTTAGCAGTTCTCCAGTTACTTCAAAGGTATGCATGACTGTATGTGGTGATGTTGTGTGCAATCTTGTATGTATCTCTGTGCTTCTGTGTGCTAAGACATGAATAGTGCTATCCTTGACTGTTGCTGTGGTCCAACAGGCTGCATGTATGACATGACACTGTACATTGGAGAGTATGCATCACTTCAGTGACTGTCTTACTGTGCATGACTGTATGTTGTAGGTGACCATGGGATGTGTTATGTGTCTATGGTGTACTCAATATGTACCCAAGTTCAGCTACATCAGTGTATCTTGTCTGATGTGTGACCTTACATTTTTGCACAGCTGCGTCACTGTGACATCATGACACACTGTACATTGCTTTGGACTGTGACACTGTACCAGTGGGTATGTGCTGCAGAACATTGCAGAATGACAACACAGAACAGGGTTGGTAACACTGGTAGTGTGCATGTGCTCTTGTGGTGGGTGGCTCATAGCAGGCATGTGTTTAAGTGGTGGGTGAGTCTGGAGGCAAGGGTACACACATTAGCTGTTTGTGGTGCATCTTCTATAGATGATTTTGATAGTACAGAGTGACAGCATGGTTGGCAGATTGCTGCCACATGACTTGCAGCATGCAGGTATGTGGGACAACACCAGAATTGCCATTGGAGATATTGGTAAATCTGACAGCATTGCACTGCACTACTCCAGGTTACAGTACATCTTTGTGCAACATTTAAACAGTGCATGGTGACATGCCTACACAGTCTACCTGACAGATATGCTTCTGACATGCTGTTGATTGGAACATCCTATATCATGGCACGATAATTCCGAATAGTACTTTGATTATTGGTTCATGAGTATGTGCCACATGATCATATCTATTAGGTGGGACATCATCCCCAACTGGACCATTATTTTGGATGAATTCATTGAGAGATGAACGTAACACATAGATGTCCATGCAGCAGGACTGGAAACCAGGGTGCTCAGTGATGTATTCCAAACTCGCATATTCCTCCATTTGGTATGTTATTTCATTGTAGTATGTGCAGCATCAATTTTCCCTGGTAGTGGGCATACTGCAGCAATGTCCACATTTGCACCTGTTGAGAGACAGGAATGAGGAGCACGTGAATGTACAAGTCATTTTGTGGCCCAACTATAGCTATGGCTCCTAACATAATGAGATTCAAAGGGGAAAACACCATGAGTGGACATCATCACCTATTTCCATCTGTCTATCTGTTACCTGGAAAGAGCCAGGATGGTGCACATGTTACTGGTCTAAGACAGAGAGCAGATTACAACTGAAATTATTATGGGTGTGTGTGGTCAGTGGACACATGCTCCCTTGTGGGGGGGAGGCAGGATGGCAGCATCCCTAGTGCCTGGGTGAGTGGTCAGTGGACACGTGCTCCCTTGTGGGGAGGAGGAGGCAGGATGGAAGTGCTCCTAGTGCCAGGAAGGGTGGCTGGTGAACATGTGCTCCCTTGTAGGGGGGAAGGGGCAGGATGGCAGCATCCTTAGTGCCTGGGTGGGTGGTCAGTGGACATGTGCTCCTTTGCAGTGGGTGGGGAGGGAGGATGGCAGCATCCCTAGTGCCAGGGAGGGTGGTTAGTGGACACATGCTCCCTTGCACAGGGGGTAGGCAGGATTGCAGCATCCCTAGTGCCTGGGTGGGTGGTCAGTGGACACATGCTCCCTTGAGGGGGGAGGCAGGATGGCAATATCCCTAGTGTGAGGGAGGGTGGACAGTGGACATGTGCTTTCTTGCAGTGGGTGGGGAGGCAGGATGGTAGCATCCCTAGTGCCAGAGAGTGTGGTCAGTGGACACATGCTCCCTTGTGGGGGGGGCAGGATGGCAGTGTCCCTAGTGCCTGGGTGGGTGATTGGTGGACACATGCTCCCTTGCAGGGGGGCAGGATGGCAGCATCCCTAATGCCAGGGAGGGTGGTTAGTGGACACATGCTCCCTTGCGCAGGGGAGTCAGGATTGCAGCATCCCTAGTGCCTGGCTGGGTGGTCAGTGGACATGTGCTGTCTTGCAGTGGGTGGGGAGGCAGGATGGCAGCTTCCCTAGTGCCAGGGAGGGTGGTTAGTGGACATGTGCTCCCTTGTGGGGAGGGCAGGGTGGCAGTATCCTTATTACCTGGGTGGGTGGGTGGTCAGCGGACACATGCTCCCATGCAGGGGGGGCAAATGGCAGTATCCCTAGTGCCAGGGAGGGTGGTCGGTGGATATGTGCTCCCTTGTGGAGGGGGGCAGGATGGCAGTATCCCTAGTGACTGGATGGGTGGCCAGTGGACGCATGCTCCCTTGCGGGGGAGAGGTGGAAGTGTCCTTGTTGCTGGGGTGTTGGTGCAATGTTCACGTGTTCCCATGCCTGCAGGGTGGACAACATGCAGGGTTTCAGATTCCTTGACAGGGTGTGGACTGGGCATGTGTTACTTGTGGGGGAGGGCAATGCAGGTATCACTAGTACCAGGGATGTTGTTCACTGGACAGGTGTGCCTGGACGATTATAGACAGCATGCCACCTATGCTAATATTCCCTTGAAGGGATGGCACTGGACATGTGTTTTCAGCTTGGGAGGGGGGCTGGGGGCATGTGTTCCTTGCATGTATGGGTGGGACACTTCACTTGCTCACCAGCAGGGGGACAACAGTTATTGTTTCTGCATCCAGTGCTTCATAGGTTGCGCAGGACACATGTACCCATACCCTAGCATGGTGGGTGGTGGGTTTGCATTGTTATGGGATGGCACTCAGTGGGATGAGTGGGTGGTTTCAGGAAGGATGCCAGGCTGAAATAACAGAAGGGTACCAATAGCGGGTTCTCAGGGCCTGCAGTAGTGGCAAGGGGTGATATGCCTGACATGTAATTTTACATACTATGGCTTTCATTTGGATGTGGTATACAGGAGTGAACAACACAGAGACAGTTTGAGCGATAGAACAGATCATGACTGTTTCACATGGGTCAAAACACAATGCAGTACACATAGGCACGATCACCAATAACTGTGTTTCTGGTCTGAACACACAGTCAGCATCTTGTCAGCCATGGGTTTTGGCATTGCAGCACTGACACATCTGTTGAGACATGGTGATAATGCTAACAACATGGGACATGATGTAATCTGTGCTGGACACCTGCCATACATGGTAACCATAGTGTAACTTGTCCCTTGCAGTACATACACTGCTTGTTCTCTGTTGTATCCTGCTATTCATGTTCCACTATCACACATACACCAGACTGTGCCTTAACACCAACAACCCTGTACTCTGCCATCATACTGCGATATGTGTCTTGACGACCTGTGTATCCACATACAGTATATCACCTCACTGATACTCCTTGCCTATATCCATTATTCTGTGGCAGTGCACATATTAACAACAGGGACATGCCTGACCCTGTCAATCAGGTTCATGGCATTCACATACATATCAGCATGCAGGATCTGGGCTTGTCAATTGTACTTTGGCAAGGGCTGTATTTTGCACTTTGTTACCTGCATGCAGCAACTTTATTCTGGGGGCGTGGAGGTGGTTCCTTCACATTGTCATGTTCCGGCTGCAGTCTGCATTCTGTACTTCTGGTACATGTGTTTGTTCTTGTTGGGGTGGAGTTGCAGTGATCAGTGGGGCAAATGCATGCTACACAACTGTCTTTGTCTACCAGGTGTGGGTTGCCCTCATGGTGCTTCACACAGACACAGGACAAACATACATTGCCATGGCTCCCTACATATTTGTCTGGGCAGTCATGAACAGTCAGTGACTATCTGTGTTGTAACACTGTCATGGTTATATATCACAGGGCAACTACTGTTGTGGTGGCAGGGACACATGCTGATACAGGGATACATTTTCAGTAATATATGTTTGTAAAGGGACACAGTATCTCCACCTGTAGACAGGACAGCAGTACAAGCAGCACAGGCACAGTGTTACAGGCTGCGACTGTCATTCACCACATATACATTCCTGCCAGGTTCTGCTATGGGGAATGATGTTGTGTCCTGTAATCACACAGTGCTGCAGGGTGACCATCAACACAGTATTTCAGTTCACGGTGTGTGTCAACCGACAGACAGGCCTCACTTGCTTTATACTGTGGTCTATGGACTAAGTCATAGTCTGTCCTGTGGTCACATGGTGTTGGAAGGGCGTAATGACTACGGTACTGCAGGCATCTCTCTCTCTCTCTCTCTCTCTCTTGCTCAGTGAACACAGAACTATAATTTGTATGGGTGGTTCAACATGGCATGTACTGTGGTAATGTGTGGTGTGTATCTTGTGCTGCGGTAGTGCCACGGACTAACTGCCAAACATGCCAGTTGTAGATATTATTGGTAGGGCACAGACAGAACACCAATGGCATTGTGGCATGATTTTGCTACTTATAGAACAATATTTATTACCTACCATTCATCCACTGGCACTTCTGTGTCCTCCTGAGCTGACTCGCTGTCGGATGCAGTGCTATTGGCAGCCTGGGCTCTTTCGGCGTTTCCATTACTGTTGGCTGTGACAGGCTCATAGGAATAGGGCTGCACTGCTTCCCCAAATACAATAGCATCCGATTCCCCATATTTATCTGAGGATGACATGGCCTCAATAACTGCAGAAGTCCAGTCAAAGTAGCTGATGGTTGCAGGTATATTGCTGTTTGTCTTTTCAAGCCCCTCACTAAAAGCGCATTTATAGTGCAGCACTGCTATTTAAATCTCCAGCTGGTAAAAATGACGTCACATCCCATTACCCAGCAAAGTCAGCAGGCAGTACAGGGCATGCGGCAGTGCATAGGCCTGAGACTGTATAACTTCATAAATCTCATCAGTGGCATGGGCTATTGGTGTAACGGGCACTTCTCCAGTTGCAGACAGTCATACACACGGTATAAGTTGGTACAAAACAGTATTTCTTTACAATGCCAGAATCGCTGTTGCCATTGATCTTTAAATCTCACTCAGTCATTCAACTCTAACTGTGGGGTAAAACAAGGATCTCTGTTATCTGAATTACAAGCAGGCTTCAGACATGATTCTTCTACTATAGACCACATTTTTACTCTTGCCCATATACAAGAAAAATATCTCTTCATAAAAAAAATGTATGCTGCTTTTATTGATTTCAAGGAGGTCTTTGACTCCTTAGACAGAGTATTGTTATGGAAGACAATCCAACAGAGGATCAGCATGAATTTATTAATGCCCATTGTATAACTTTATTCTACTAATAGTACTTATACTAGATATGATTTATTAGGTAATCTCACTCAGTCATTCAGCTCTAACTGTGGGGTAAAACAAGGATATCTATCTATCTACAGTATCTATCTGCCTATCTGTCTGTCTGTCTTTCTGTCTGTCTAGCTAACTATCTATATCTTACAGTAGCACAGTAGGGCTACTATAGTTAGGTTACGTAGACACTTTTAGGTTAAAGCCCAGTTTTTGTTCTTTAATAACTTCACAATCATTCAATGGATTTGCACAAAAGTTGTCATGCATAGTTTTAGGGGGAAGATCTCTAGATGTGCCAACTTTTGTTCCAGTTGGATTTGTGGATTCTGAGATACAGATAGTGCAAACAATTAATTTTCTGGGGTTTTTTACTGTTTTTTTCTGACACCTGTAGCACCCAGACAGTTCAGAATTTTGGTCTGCAATTACATAGATACATAGACAGTGTCGGCAGATAAGGGCCTATGGCCCACCCAGTCTGCCCATTTAAGTTTGTAAGTTCAGTTTATGTTTTCCAGGAAGTCTGTTGCCCCTTACCCCTGACCTCCAGAATTCCTTTATGTCTATCCCATGCATTCTTAAATCCCGTGATTGTTTCAGCCCCCACCACTTCCTCTGGCAGGGTGTTCCACTTGTCCACCACCCGTTCTGTGAAGAAATTCTTCCTCACGTTCCTCTGAATCGTCCTCCCTTCCAACTTCATCCCATGCCCTCTAGTCCTGGAACATCTTTCGCTTAAAATAGTGCATTCCTGCACCCTGTTCCTCCCTGTAAGATACTTGTATGTCTCCATCATATCCCTCTCTCCTCCTCTCCTCCAGGGAGTACATGTTCAGTGCCTTCAACCTGTCCTCATAGGACTTGTGATGCAATCCATGCACCATCTTTGTTGCCCTCCTCTGAACCTTCTCTACCCTGTCTATGTCCTTACATAGGTAAGGTCTCCAGAACAACACAGTGTACTCCAGGTGCGGCCTCACTAGTGTCTTGTATAGTGGAATTATGACCTCCCTTTTCCTGCTGGTGATGCCCCTGCCTATGCCTATGCCTATGAATTTTTTTGGAAAGAAAGGGCATGGCCCACAGATTTGTCATTTGCTGGTTTGGTGAAAAATATTATTCCATTCCAAAGTTATTACATTTTAAAATTGTGGGTACTGACTCCTGAGCATGCTCAGTAAGCACTTCAAAATAGCTGTATGAAATGAAAAAGGAATCCTTTTTCATATGGGGTCAATCCTTTATCATGAGGGGAAAAATATTTTTTTGTCTGCCACCATCATGTTGCTCCAAAAATTTCAAAACCCACAAAAAATGGCATCTTGCAGAGAAAGCAATACATCTGTCTTGCTCATCAGGACTCTGTTAGGTGGATTGTGCATTTAACTGATGGAGAAAGGAGCTCAAAATGTGTTTTTTTTAATACTTGAAATCCTTTGAGTGCTATGCTGTGTAGGCGTAGTTATTGAGATAAGTGGAATGAGTGCAGTGGCTCAGTGATACTGTAGCTCACACAGCAAAGTACTATACGTTGCAAAAGTAAAGAATGGTAAGCCAGGCAAATTGTTAAAACTGCCCACTCCTAAACACACAAAATTACTGTTAATACCAAAAAAAACTGGCTTTAGCACCATGGGCAGAAGTTTGTTTTTCAGCATAACTTCCCCTTAATATACACACTGTAGAACACTGCCAGAAGCATAGTTAGAAAGGTGCAGTGTCAGAACTAGCTAATTTGTAAAAAAATAAATAAATAAACACACATGAACACAGAAATTGCTAACAGGGGAAGCAAAAAATAAATTATAAATACAAGGTGCCATGTGAAGAATACAACAATGCAAAAGGGATTTAAAAACGAGTTAAACTAGGTATAATCCTGGAACTCACATGGCTAACTAAGTCATAACATGAATACAATGGAGAAGAAAATGAAAATAATTAGACACTATGGAAGTGCATACAGTATATAGTGTTAGAAACATCAACATAAGTTGGGTTTAACATCATGGGCCAAAGCTTGTTTATAAGTGTAACTATCCCAACAAATACACACTTTAGAGCACTGATGGAAGCATATTTAGAAAGGTGCAATAGCTCACTAATAAATCAAAAGTAAAACTAGTAAACTAACAAGTTTGTAAAAATACACACATTATAACTACCACAGGCTAGTGAAAAAATCATACCCCTAAAAAGGAACAAGTATGGTGGCTCCATGATAGCTCACACAGGAAAGGTAAGGGACAAAAAAAGTAAACCAAACGTATTGAAACTGCCCATTCATAATTACCAAACCAAGATAAACATAGAAACATAGAAACATAGACTTTGACGGCAGATAAGGACCGCTAGGCCCATCTAGTCTGCCCATTTCCCTACCTACAGGATAGGCCGCAGATCCTAGTTAATCAACAGCGTATATCTTCCTGCCCCCCACAAGAATTGCCTTATGTCTGTCCCATGCATTCTTGAATTCTCCCACAGTTTTAGACCCACAACTTCCTCAGGAAGGCTGTTCCATGCGTCCACTACCCTCTCTGTGAAATAATACTTCCTCACATTGCCCCTGAACCGCCTCCTTCTATCTTTAAATTGTGTCCCTTGTTCTTGCAAGTCTCTTTTCTGAAAGATGCTACCATCTTGGACTTTGTTGATTCCTTGAGGTACTTAAAAGTTTCTATCATGTCCCCCCTCTCCCTTCTTTCCTCAAGGGTATGCATATTAAGCTCCTTTAGTCTCCCCTCATATGGCTTCTCTTGCAGACCCTGCACCATTTTAGTTGCCCTCCTCTGGACTGCCTCTATCCTGTCTATGTCCTTGCGGAGATGGGGTCTCCAGAACTGGAGACAGTATTCCAGATGGGGTCTCACCAATTGTCTGTACAGAGGGATAACAACTTCCTGTTTTCTGCTGCTGATGCCTCTCCCTATACATCCCAGTATACCCCCGGCCCTCCCTACTGCCTTCTTGCATTGCTTGCTAACCTTAAGGTCATCTGATATGATTACCCCCAGGTCCCTTTCCTGTTTTGTTGTTGTTACTACCTCCCCACCCATTGTGTATTCTTCCCCTGGGTTCTTGTTTCCCAGGTGCATTATTTTGCACTTTTTTGCATTGAATCCTAGCTGCCATACGTCTGACCATTCCTCCAACCTTGCCAAGTCCCTTTTCATCCTTTCCACGCCTCCTTGTGTATCAACCCTGTTGCAGATCTTTGTGTCATCTGCAAAAAGGCATACTTTTCCTTCCAGTCCCTCTGCAATGTCACTGATGAAGACATTAAAAAGGACTGGACCCAATACTGAACCCTGCGGTACCCCACTAGTAACCGCCCTTTCTTCAGAGTGGACTCCATTTACAATTATCTTCTGTGTCCTGTTGTCCAGCCAATGTTTTACCCAGGCTACCACCCTGGGACCCACTCCCAGGCTGGTTAATTTGACTAATAATCTTTTGTGTGGGACTGTGTCAAATGCCTTGCTAAAGTCTAGGTAGGCCATGTCCACAGCCCCTCCCTGGTCTACTACTTTGGTCACCCAGTCAAAGAAATCTATTAGATTCGTCTGACATGACCTTCCCGCTGTGAACCAATGCTGCCTTGGATCCTGTGCTCCACTGACCTCTAGGTACTCAACTATTCTTTCCTTCAGAAGTGACTCCATCACTTTCCCTACCACAGAGGTCAGACTGACAGGTCTGTAGTTTCCTGCCTCTGTCTTGGTCCCACTTTTGTGAAGGGGAATCACATCCGCCTTCCTCCAGTCCTCGGGTACCACACCATCCTCCCATGATTTATTAAAAAGAGTAGCCAGTGGTTTCACTAGTTCCTTCCTTAATTCTTTTAGAATTCCATCAGGACCCATTGCTTTGTCCACCTTCAGTTTTAGGAGTTCTTGCAGAACCCTTTCTTCTGTGAAAGGACTGGGATCGACCCCCCTATCAAGAGTGCTTCTGTTAATTGGATTAGGCACTTCCCCCTCCTCTTTTTGTGAATACTGAGCAGAAATATTCATTCAGTATTCCTGCTTTTTCACTGTCCCCCTCTGCCCACCCACGGTTCATTCTATTCAGCCTCACTATCCCTCCCTTTGTCTTTCTCGCTCGCTGATGTACCTATAAAGGTTTTATCCCCTTCTTAACTGAGTTGGCTATCTTTTCCTCAGTTTGGGCCTTTGCTATTCTGACTTCCTCCTTCTTCTTTCTGCCTTAACTGGTACAGCTCTCTGTCCTACTTCTTCTGTGTTTCCTTATACTTCCGGAATGCTATCTTTTCTTCCTGACTTTCACAGCCACCTCTCTTGAGAACCATAGTGGCTTTTTCTTTCATTTGATTTGTTTATTTGCTTCACACAAAGGCTTGTTGCCTCTGTGATGGCAGTTTGATAATTCCCCATTGTTGCTCCACACCTCCTTCTAGCCTGTTTGCTAGTGCTTTTCTGAGGCACTCTCCCATCTTGCCAAAGTCAGCCCTCCTAAAGTCCAGTACCCTCACTTTTGTATGGCTTGACTCTGTAGCTGAGTTTAATGTGAACCACACTGTTTGATGGTCACTTGTCCCCAGATGGCAACCCACTTCTAGATCTGAGATCCTCTCACTGCCCCGTTTGAGAGTACGAGGTCTAAGATTGCTCCCTCACAAGTGGGTTCTGAAACTAGCTGTCTAATGCCTGCCACCTGTAGGGCATCAAGAATGGCCCTGCTCTTGGATGCGGCTGCAGCAAATGTGCTCCAGTTAACATCTGGCATATTCAGGTCTCCCATCAACAGTATCTCCCTTTCTCTGCCATTCTAAGAATGCCTTCCATAATATTCTTGTCCATTCCTTCCCCTGACATGGGGGTCTGTACACTAACCCCTGTGCGGATTGTGGTGCCCTTTCCAGTCTCAAGGTGACCACAGTGCCTCCTCTCCTCCCTGTTTACTCTTTTGTTCAGTTGCTTTTATCCCTTCCTTTACATGAGACTACTCCTCCCCTCTTCTCCCCTGCCTGTCTCTTCTGTAGGTTATGTACCCTGGTATGTTAACATCCCAGTCATGGTTCTCTGTGTACCATGTTTCTGTGACTGCTACGATATCCAGGCATCCCTCTTCCATTAAGGCCACCAGCTCAGGGAGCTTGTTGCCCAGACTATGGGCATTGGTACTCATTACCCTCCATTTCCTGATGGCCTTACCCCCTTTTGCCCCATCCCTGTCCTTCTTGCTTTTGTCACTTTCTCCATTTACCCCTGCCCTTCTCCCTATCGACACCTCCATGTTGGTGTTTGCCAAACTTACTACCGTGATTGTTTGGGGGCTAGGATTTTCCTGCTCCTTTCAGTGTCTCCCCTTGGCTAGTTTAAAGCTTGCCAATGAAGCATTTAAACCTATCACCTAGGATCCTGGTTCCCTCCCGGACAGATGCAGCCCATCATGCCAGTATAGGCTTGCATCACTCCAGGTGGACCCCAGTCCCCAATGAAGCCAAATCCCTGAGCTCCACACCAGTTTTCAACCACTGATTGAATCCCATGGTACAGAACACCCTAGCCTCTCCTATGCCATAGATGGGTAGCACCTCCGAGAAGGTTACCGTGCGTGCTACTTGACTAAGGCCCCTCCCCAATTCCACAACCACAAACTCTTCCTGCACTTCTATAATCCCTTTCTTAGCCAGGTCATTTGTCCATAAGTGGACAATGACATCCAGCTTCCTCCCCTGTGCAGCTGCTCTGGCAATCCTGAGGATTCGCTCCCTGTCCCTCCAAGCCATGGCGCCAGGCAGGCACCTTACCTCCCTCTCCCCTTCCTCGCCCAGTTCTACCTTCCTAACAATGGAGTCCACCACCAGGAGTTGTTTTCTTCCCCTGCAGGGTCCCCTGCCACCCTCCTGTGGGTCTCCTTTGTGGAGGTTCCCAGCATCCTCCTTGGTCTCCACTGTGGGTGCCTCCATAGAGGAATCACACTTTGCCAGAATGGCATAGGAATTGTGGAGAGGTACAACTGGAGGGATGCACCTCTGTTCCACCACCCTCATCCTCCCTGAGCCCACTGTGGTCCAACCACTCCTCTTTCTTGGCAACCTCTGAGGCAACGGCAGTGGTACTGGTGGTCCCTGGATGGAAGAGGAGGTCCCACAAATCCTGGCCAACTCAGCCTGGAGATGAGCAACCTCCTCCTCAGCCCAGAGAGGTGCCTGCAGATGGGACAACACCGCATCCTCCAGAACATCTCCCGAAGACTGCTGCTTGACAGCCACTGCACTGCACCACTCCAATCATGTCTTATTTCTGGCCCCTTAACTGTTTGCAATCCTTACTCTTTCCTCTGTTTTTTCTCTCTCTCCTTACTTTCTGCCTGTGTGCCCTTTAAGCTCCTGATTGTCCTGTTCTGAGACAAGAATATCCTATATTTCTCAGTAGACCACTTACTTGTTCAGAGGCAGACCTCCAGCAGCTAGAGGGGGCCGGAGAGCTACTCTTGCCCTTCTAGGATGGTGGGTCCTTGGTGGTTCTGTGATCACTCACTTCCTGCCCCTAAACAGGAAGTTCCTGTTGTCAGTCAAATCCTGTGCCTATAAAAATAGAACTAGCTTTGGGTGGAAGGGAAGGAAGGAGGGCAATATAGTCCCAGCAGAGAAGTTCAGTGGCACAGCAGTCCTTTCTCCTGGTGTCTTCTGCCAAGCTATTAGCAGAATCTTTCTAAGGCAGTCTTTAAATGTAGCTTCCTTCTAGCTAAGCCACTCCCCCTACTTACCAGACCTTTCTACAAGTAATTTAAGCCTCACAGCAGTTAAGTCCTTTCAGTCACCTGAGATTTACACCTAGATGACTTTTCAGTTACCCATTCAGTTCAGTTAACCCAAACACACACTTTTTTTTTTTTGTTTTGTATGTTAGTTTTTTTACCCTAAATTAAAGGTCCAAATACAAAAGTTCTTCTACTTTAGTCCCAGTAGAGAAGTTCAGTCGCACAGCAGTCCTTTCTCCTGGTGTCTTCTGCCAAGAAAACTGGCTTTAGCACAGTGGGCAGAAGCTTATCTGAAAGCATGAACTTCCCTGTCCAAAAATGCTATGCAGCGCTGTAGGTAGCATACTGTATATAGTAAAGTGTGATAGATCAGTAATAGATTCAAAGGGAAACTAGTTAAATAATACATTTGTAAATAACCACACCTCAACACAAAAAGTACTAACAAAAGGGACACAAAATTATAGAGGCAACGTGCCGTGTGAAAAAGTGCAAAAATACTGTAAGGGAGTAAAAGGGGAATTAAACCAGGTAAAATCCTGGAACTCTCATGGCTAGATAAATCACAGCCCCAAATACAGTGGAACAAAAATATGAATCGTTTTAATGATTGAAATGATTGAACACCATGCAGATGCTCAAAGAGGACATACCATGAAAACATCAAACATGATGTATCAAACAGAAGAACTATAGTGGGTGATACAACATGCATTTGTCAATGCCGAACGTTTGCTTGCTGGTATTTGCATTGGTGTTTGGCATTTATGCAGGCCTCCCCCCTGTTGTATCCATGTCGCTTCAGCATTCATATCCCAAAAGAGTACCTCTCTGCAACTCCTCTTGCATCTGATTAACATTCCACCCTCATACTTCTTAAGTATCTGTCTTAGGAATCCTAATGCCCTGGTTGTGCTCAAGAGTACGAGCCTGTATGGAAGCTGCACAACCTACGCTTGTAACACAGTCATTCAGTGGAATTATTTCACCAAATTTCCAACATAGATATTTTGAACACTGTCACTATGATTTTCTTACTGTGTACTGAACACTGATTTCCCACAGCGACCGCTCTATTCTGCGACTAAAGTGTGAAAACACATTTCATCCAGGATGTGAAAAATGACAGCTAAACTGTTCATAAGAAGGTGTGGGAAAATACAAATGTTGAAAATCTGGAGTGAAAATATGATGAATTTGTGCCATTACGAGTGCACGTGGAAACTGCGCAATGCATGCTCGTCAAACAGTAATTTTTTGGAATTTTTGCACCGAATTTTTAAGATAGGCATTTTAGGATGTTTGCTCATGAACAGTGTCACTGGGATTTTCTTACTCAGTACCGAACGTGATTCCCCACAGTTGCCGCGCTATTGCAAGCCGGAAGTGTGAATACACATTTCGGCCAGGATGTGAAAAATGACAGCTGTGATGGTCATAAGGAGAGGTGGGAAAGTGGCAATGTTGAAAATCTGGAGTGGAAATATTACAAATTCACAGACTTATGAATGTGCATAGAAACTGCACAATGCACACTCATAACACAGCCATTTTAAGGACTTTTACCACCAAATTTTCAACATATGCATTTTAGGACCTCTGTTCATGAACAGTGCCACTGTGACTGTCTTACTCTGTAGCGAACAGTGATTTCCAGCAGTAACCACACTATTTTTTGGCGGAAGCAAGAAAACACATTTCGATCAGGATGTGAAAATTGACAGCTGCACTGTTCATAAGTAAGTGTGGAAATATTTCTATGTTGAAAATCTGGAGTGAAAATATTGCAAATTCACAAACTTACACGTGTGCATGGAAACTGTGCAATGCATGCTCATAAAACAGTCATTTTTTTGAATTTTTTCACCAAATTTGCAACATAGGCTTTTTGAGAGCCCTCCTCATGAACAGTGGCACTGTCATTTTATTAATCAGTTCCAAAAGGTGATTCTGCACAGTGACTGCGAAATCACCTTTTGAGACTGAATAACACCATGAGAGTGACTGAATTCATGAGAAGAGGTGTCAAGAACCGCATGTTGAAAGTGTGGTGCCAAAAGTTGAAAAAATGGCTGAGATATCCACCTAAGTTGGAAAAACCCTATTTATGCCATTATACAGCTTACCAGCATTTCCTCAGTTCATGGTTGGCTTTGAAGAGTGCAGACATGTTCCTGGTCCACCGAAGATCATCGTGCCGGGCTCCAGAGGTAAGTATAGTTTAAGGGAGGGGTGTGGGGAGGTGGGTGTGCAGATGGTGGGTGCGGGTTGGTGGGTGGGGCGCCAGGGACTCACCGAGGGACCATTTTCTTCTTTCACAGGACTTAAAAAAAAAAAGAAAAGGACACTTTTGGTATGCTGGGGTGGGCTCCCAGCATGCCACCTACATGTTTGTTGGGTGGGGGGACTGTAGCCATCAGGGATTTGGCACCCCTGCCAGCCATACAGTGTGCATGGGTGGGGGAGGCATGAGCACACTGGGGTGGGCTCCCAGCATGCCAACTGGTTGTTTGTTTGGGGGGGCTGCAGCCGACGGGGGATTGGGCACCCCTGTCAGCCACAAAGTGTGGTTGGGGGGGTGCATGAGCTGAGGTGGATTTGGCACCCCCCTTGGCACACAATGTGGGGCCAGAGAGAACACTAATGAGGGAGGGGGAGGAGATTAGCAGAGGGAGGAAGCGGGAGGGATTTCATGCCGAGCTGTGCATGACAGCAGTTTGGCTGATGCAGGTACGGAAATTGCATACACGATACCACCACTGATTGCACTGGACCTTTTCTTAGAATGAAGATCAACATAGCTGAACTGCTGTCATACACAGCTCAGCATGTATTGGTCCCCTAGGGTCGTGCCTGGTACACTGAGCACTGCATTAGCAAGGAGGGTTACACATCTCCAAAAGTGCTACTGTTGCAAGATATTCCTTGCACATGCATGCAAGCGAACATAAAAAACAGATAAAATTGTATTAATCCCATTGGCCTAAACTGTTTTTAAAAATCAACACAGGACCATATAAAGACAACAGAATTCCATCAAAGGAAAGGTATGTCAGGTTCAAATGTCACAGAATAGATAAGCTTCTTTCCTGAGAACAACCATAAAACATACTAAAACTACATTTGTGCATCTTTGCATGCATTAGTACACAGCTATGATTTTAAACCATAAGATAATATACGCTGAAAAAATACATAGTATATAGAGAATAATGGATAGGTAAGTGTGTGTTATGGATTTTTTTACACACCTGAGGTGTGTGATGACCCATAAACCTTGAGAGCGAAGCCTATCTTTTATTTTTTATAATTACCGGTATTTTGCTTTGTTTGTGTGGCTTTGCACAGTTTTTCATATCAACCTGCAGGTTGATATGACTTTTTAAACCGGTTGATATTGGGGGTCACCAGTAATTAAATAATGTTAAAAATCTTTTAAATCAGGCAATATCTTTCTGTTAGGAAAAAAGTGGGTTTAAATACAACCTGTCCTAGTGTAAATGAAGCATTAACCAGCTGTTTCCCACATTTGTACAGTGTAAGTACTATTCAGATATGCATGTCTTGAAACCAGTGTACAATAAGTCAATATAATTAATGGGCTTCCCTTTTTCCCATAGGGAAACCGTGGTGTAATCTGCCGTAATTAAGGAGTGTTTATTATGGCAAACACGCACCACCAGTTTCCTAAATCCTCTTATGTCCAGACTGAGTTCATCGCTCTGTAACCGCTCGACTTCGCTCCAAGTGAAACCGCCAGACAAGCAGAGCTCGGTGGTATGTTTTTTTTTTCGTAATTTTAAACTCAATGGGGGAAAAGAAAGCACTTTTTCAACTGATTTTTTTTTTTAATTCAAACGGGATGGATTGTGGAGGAAAACAGAACCGGAGCATGAGTGCACCGGAAGGGCTAGTATTTTACATAATTGCTGTGGCGAAAAAGGGAAACCCAGCAATTATATAAAATAAAAAATGGGGTGGTGTGTGGAAACTCGAAGTTTACACCCGAGTGATGAATGCTGTAATAAACCCCTGAGGCCGCTCTGGGGTTTATGTAGCATCTAACACCTAGTGAGTGTGTAAACTTCTCGATACACACACCACCCCATACTTTATTCTATATATTATTCATAAATATTCAAACTTATACTAGTTAAACTTGATCTAGCTGCAACTCTGTAACAGGCGACTAGTGTTTCTGCACATTTAACACCCAAATCTACACAGACCCCCTTGTAATTGAGATGCTGTCATCCTAATAAGTCCATGTATCAAAAAAACTAATGTTATGAATTCAGTGCAGTTCTCCTTTAAGGAATGTTTTTTAAGTGAAAATATTTATCTTAAAAATTATATGGAATTATTTGTTTACAGCCTAGTGCAATCTACTTCCTAGACCAGTTTGACCAATACCCTAAATTCCATGGACACCATGAATAAAAGAGCCTCTGTGGTCAGGGGAAATTGTCTAACCAGGAGAGGTACAGTAAGCCAGAGCTTGTTTACAGGTGCAACCTGGGAGCACAAGGAAGTTAAGTGACTTGCTTAGGGTCACACAGTATGCAAGTAGGAGCTGATGGGATTCAAACCCAGGTTTCCAGGTTTGCAGATCAGTGCCCTTAACCACTACACTATACTGCATCCTTCTGGTCACAGGAGACAACTTTTAGATACATTTCATCTTCTATTTCTTTTTTTCTGTGTGCCCCTTCTTACCACTGCAGCCTCCATCCACTCACCAGGACACCTCCGAGCCCCCACCTGTACCCTCGCTGGTGCCTACCTGTTTCCTCTTACCCCAGACTTTCTCTTCGGGGTGGAGTCAGTGGGTGAGGTGGCCAGGCTCTTTCACCCAAACTACTAAGTTCTGGGAAGCACCGACCATCCCGAGCACCATGGGCCAACACCGCTGGTGGCTTCATCCCACATGCCAGTGTTATATTTATTCCTTGTTCTATTCCTCTGCATCCCTCAGGGACACCAGCTTCTGGGGCTCAGGGTGTGTGTGCCATGCAGATGCATGGCTGTCTGTGTTATAGCCAGCCAGCATCCTTCTCTGCCACAGCAATGGCTCCACCTGCACTACCACGGGGACTGTAATTCACTACTACTACTACAGAGGAGAACTCTGGGATGCACGATTCTCTTCCCCCACCAGCCTTCTGAATGATGCTGAGTCATTCCTGAAACCCGCCTGCTCACTGGTGTCACCAGCCCCACTGAGCCCATGAGCTGACTTTGCTTCTGTTTCACATATTCATTGTAGTTCGCCTCCAACATTTAATAATAAACTTGCACATTAGCACAGAAAGAGGATCACTGGTAGAGCAGTGCACACCTTTTTTTTAAACTAACTATGCTCTTTGGGGCCATACCTGTTCTCCATCAGCCCTGCCACTGTCTGGCTGCCATCAATGTCCCTCCAGGGAGCCACATCCTCAGTGTTTCATCCTGGCTTACCCCCCAGGTGAGGCATCTGGTGTCTTCCCACTTCCCCCATCAAACACCACATTTTGGTGTCTCAGAGAAGTGGCCCTGGGCCAGCTACACAGCAGCAGGGCAAGGTGGGTGACATCCAGTGTTGGCCAGTTTTTACAGTGAAGTGGAAGTGGGAGGTGTGGCATGCAGTGATGCGAGTGGCATGTAAGCACCAAGTGCCTGGCACACCCCCCTTGCCCCACTGAGGCTCTGGTAGCAGTTTGCCCCAAGGTCACCCAGGGCAGATGCACCTGAGGCACAAACCCCACCCTCCTCCCAGGACCCAGACAGCAGAAGATGGGTGCTCAATCCACCTCCTTCCTGGCCTGCCCACTAGTGACCCAGATCTGCTCCCGTACCTGGGTCACCAGCATCGTAAGCAGTAGCACTACCGCTGCACCAGCGGGCACGACCCCAGTTCATACCTTCTTTTTACTTTCAGTATTTATCCTCTTGTCCCTCCTAGGTGGCCTCTCTTATAAGAGACTCCCAGTCCCAGCGCCCACTGTCCCAAGGACTTAACCAGCTGCTTATAACCTCATTGGGTGAGTGGGCACCCTGTACATGGTGTAGAGCCTGCCAGTTTGTGCTTTCATCCTGCCCCTGGAGGAGTGCTTCCCTCCCATTTCTCCCTGGATCTGGGGCTGGTGCACTTGCTATAGTGCACACATACAACATGAAGATGCTGCATGCTTCAGTACCCATGCCCAGCCATCAAATGAGGCAACTGCAGCTTTCTACCTAGCCTCTGTTAGGTGTCATCCAAGCAGAATACACACTGCTCCCCCTGGAGGAGAAAAAACATCCGCAGACACTCAATCCTCGAATGACCCTAGTAGTCCATTCCCAAACCTTGGTCACCATTTTGGCAGGTAGTAAAGAGACCAGTGGATCAGTCCACCATGCCACCGGGCCGGCTTCTCTGCAATCAAATTTTGATGAAGTTCCATTTTGTTATGTCTGTGAGACTCTGCAAAAGCATACAGGGACATTTTGCATAACATTCACGTCTTGGGCAAAGAATGCCTTCCTGCAGTATCTTTCCACTCTGTATGGGAATATTTCATTTTGGGCATGGATGTTACAGACCAGATCATCACCCGTAAAGATTCTGCAAAATGAGTGATTTCATGGGAACATTTTCCACACTATCAAAAGTGGACTTTGGTGGAGACAAAGAAAAGGCAACTTGGCACAGCTTTAATCACTGTCTATTAAACTTCTATTTGCTCTGGCTGCTTGTCTTCACCTGACATCATAATGGTTTCCACAGCAACAGACTGTGATGTTACAACTCAAGCGAGGATTACTCTGTCACATGTAAAAACGCAATGAGTGCAGATGAAGTCTAGGGGCCGTTAATCCTGTTTTTAAATTGTCATTTGTCTTTAGTGTAACATTATATGCTATTATTAAAATTGCAAGAAAAATTCTTGGGCTATGATTGGTCAATGCTAACCTTGAACAGCAATGTTATCCCTGCACAACATCGCATGTATTCAAAAAGTAACTAAAAACGTATTTTAAAAATGCATTTATTCCCCTTTTTATTTTTTTGTATAAGCATGCCATTTTAAAATTGCAATAACACACCTCGGGAAATGTTTATGGGGATAACGACACTTCTGAGATGTTGGATGCATTCAGCCTGTGGCCTCGTGTCCAACCACCTGAGGCATGACATTATCCCAGCACAGCTCATGCCCTGTCATGCATTGCTGCTTAATTGATCTTCTCCTTCGCAGGGACTTCTGTGGAGATGACATGATATACCTTATAGGACTAGCTCAGCAGACAAAACTTACAAATGATTAAAGAGTGATACATTTTAGTGTGGTACACAAAAATGGTGATTGGTGTATTTTTCTTTAGGAGCATAGAAACTGATGGCAGAAAAAGGCCCACTGGTCCATCTTGTTTGCCAGGCCCTACATATAGTATTATGGCAAATGCCGTAGTGGTCACTCACTCCCTCCCCGTCCCCCCATTTCATCCTCCCTTGTAATTGCTCCATAACAATCCTCATGCTCTATACTTGCAGTGACCCTTGTTTAGATGCACTTACTTTTACAGTCTGTTTTTATCCTGTGTATACTTTAACCTGTATGTAACTGTTCCTGCTGGACTATGTTAACCTGCTGACTGTTGATAGCCTCCCTGAGACCCCATGAAAATGAGATGCTGCATTTCATGGGGTTATCCCGTTGGAGTAATTTCAAATAAATAAATAAGTAGATAGATAAATACATAAATAAAAATATCTGTACCCCTCTTGTTTGAGTCCCTCCACTGATTTAGCAGAGACTAATCCCTCTGGCAACCTGCTCCTTTTATCCCACCCTCTCTGTCAAGAAATTCTTTCTTTCTTTCTTGTTTCACCAGGTCGATATACAGAGATATGCCAACAATCATGTCTACAGATGAGTCCTGGGGCTGAGGGGGAAAGGAACAGGAGAAACAAAATATACAAAAATAAACAATATTATACTGTATGAATAATGTGCAGGTTACAAAATCCTCAAACATGGTCAACAAAGCAAGGACAGATACATACAATATTAGCTTGCAATCAAGTACAGTCACAGTATGACGTAATTACATTTTTGAAAAGTGTGTTAGCAGAGGCAGTACTGGTGGGTAAGCTGTTACCCAAGACAAGGATTTTCCAAACATGGGGGGTCCTATAGCTAAAAGCAAGTTGGCTGGAATTCAGTTTGTGCCTCAGTACAAGGAATCTGCTACCAGAGTGGGAGTGAGGCTGGTCTGCAGACAGAGCAGCAGGGGTGAGGAGGGTACCCAAGTAATTTGGGGGCTTGTTAAGCCAGTATTTAAAATCACAGAGAGCAAGGTGATGGAATCTTCTGTCAGGCAGTGAGGGCCAGCCCAGGGGGTCATATAGCATATAGTGATGCATCCTGGCCGGGACACAGAGAATAAACCCACAAAGGGAATTAAATAGGATATATCCAATTCAGTTAGCTGGCATTTTGGGTGCAACATCATACACCACATCCCAAAAATCAGTAACAGAACAGATTAAGTACTTAACCAATCAGTTGCACATACCTAATGAAAGGCAGCTGCCCACATGGTAAAGGGCACCAGGCTTCCTATGCAATTCAGAAACCAGAGAGTGGATATATGAAGGAAAATCAAGTAAGTTATCCAGTATGACACCAGGATATTTTTACATGGAGACTTTAGATCAGGAGGTACCATCTGAGGTAATAACAGGGCAAAAAAGGTTAGCTTCTGACAACCTTCTTGAATCTCCCTCCTGACAGCTTCTATGAGGTCTCCCTTGTGCCTGTGTCTCTGCTCACTGTGAACCATTCCCCGGTGTCCACCATGTTTATCCTGTGAAGAAACCTGAAATTTTCAATAATGTGACCCCTTTCCCTTCTGATCTCCAGCATGCTGAGGTCCTTGCACCTCTCCATGAAGAACTTCTCTTGTGCCCACTGAGCCATTTTACCTCTGCACTGCCTCAGCCCTATCCCTGTCCTTTTTCAAGTGTGTACTCCAGAACAGCATGCAATACTCCAGAGGTGGCTGCACCATGCATCTGTACAGGGGCAGGATCACCTCCTTCCTTCCTTCTGCCACCGTTGCCCCTTTTTATGCACCCAGCATCCTATTTGCCTGTCCAGCTACTCTGTTGCACCGCGCTGCCTGCTTTATGTTGTCTGCTGTTAAGACCATGAGATCCCTCTCCTCTCATTTTTTTTCTAACACTACATCTCCCATTCTGTCTTCAGGTTCCAGACTCCAATGTGCATACAGGAAGTTTGCACTTTTTTGCCTTGAATTTTAGTTGCCAGACCCTTACATATCTCTCTCCAGTCTCTTCAGGTCTTCCCTCAATGTCCTGACTCCCTCAATGTTGTCCAGTCTACTGCAGATTTTTGTGTGATCTGCAAATAGACACATGGTCCCTTGGATCTTTTCTCTGATGTCATAAGTAAAGATGTCGAAAAGTACTGGGCCTAAGACTGATCCCAGGGGGACCCCACTGGTGACTTCCTTTACCTCTGAGCATTTCTCATTTAAGACTACTTTCTATGTTCTACCACCCAGTCTTCCTGATTTATCCTGTAATCCTGTCCCCCCCCAACCCCGGTCCAGTTCAGCAATGCCACAGTGACAATTATGTTGCTGACACCAATTACAGTACAGGCAACATGCTGCCTGGTACTACAGCACCAGACATTATGTCTCCTGAGAGTTATAGCGCCAAAGCACCCTCCCAGGAAACAGTCGGCTTTTGTGGGGGGGTTTGCCCCCAAGCACCCTCTGAACTAAATATAACCTCCTCTGGGGTGGGCATGCCGTGTAGGACACAGAAATTGTGTTGGTACCTACATGGCATGACTGTGGGGCTATCTAAAATCAACATCGCCCCTGTCACTCTCACAATTTTTGTGATGACAGCATTACAGTACTTCATTAAAATGCTGCTGCCATGCTGATGGGATATGCCCTGGTCGTAACTCCTCTAATTTCTTGAATAGTCTTTCCATGGAATAGAATTTTATTCTTTGGTAACCAAGTAAGGCCCACTAGGTGCAGGGGCCTGTTTTCAGGAGCAACCAAAGAGCACTGGGGTGGTTAAGAGATTTGCTCCGAGTCACACAGTATGCAAGTGGAGGTTGTGGGAATCAAACCCAGGTCTGCTAGATGCACCAAACTGATTCATAGCTCAGTACTCTAACCTCTAGGCTATACTGCTAGCCCAGAGCTTAATGCTTTGCCAATGTCCAGATACTGTACATCCACTGCCTGTCCTTTGTCTACTGCTCTTGTGACCCAGTCAAAGAAGTCTATCAGATTGGCAGACATGACCTCCCTGTGATGCATCTATGCTGTTTTTTTTTTGTCCTGGAATCCACCAGCATCCAGAGACTCGACCATCCTCTCCTTAATAATGACTTCAAGTAATTTGCCCGCTATAGATGTCTGACTGACTGGTCTATAGTTCTCTGATTTCAAATCAGCTACCCTCCTATCTATGGGCACCACTCCTGTTTCCAGTAAAGAACTTCAGAGGTTTGCCAGTGAGGTGATCAGCTCCAGCCACGTTTCGTTTAGTGTAAAGCAAAAAGGTCATCAGGCACTAAAGGTACACTGTACTGATGCACATGACAGACAGCTGGCAGACCAATGAGCGTGCTTTGCCTGCCTCCGTTGTGTGTGGCTGCTGTTCTGCTGGCCACTGGTCATATCTGTCGGTACGATACACTTCTAGTGCCAGAGGACCCCTTATTTGGTTTTTTCATTCCATGACCGGTACCTGCATGAATGCACAACTGTCTCCACTGTATGCACTTTAAATCACTTCTCAAATAAATGACCTACTGACAAGAATGTAGGCTGATGAATACTTTTGTGCTGTGCCTGTCGGATTCATGCAAGGGCTGACCCATACCCTAGAGAGACAGAAGGAATAAAATGTAAAAACAAATAGAGATTCCCCCTGCTACATTGTGATAATTTAGAGAACTTAATTCCTAACATAGCAGGGATGAGTCTAATCAGGGATTCTACTTGGCAGGAACCCATGGGACCTCAGACCCCCACACCTGTTATAAAAGTGCATGAGATCTTCCGCACCTCTGTCATCTTTCGCCACTGAATACTACCAGAGAGTTCTGGTACTTCGAAATGACATCTTCCCCACCTGCAAATTTAGAGATGTATGTCCCCCCACCACTTAAATCACTGGTTCGGACTAAGTTCAGATTGAGTCTTCTCTTACCAATAGGGATTCAAAGGGAGAGAGGAAGGGGGGCTGGTGTTTTACAAGGTCAGAATCCTCATTTGAATGGAGATACAG
The DNA here is from genome assembly GCA_016271365.2 of Neoceratodus forsteri. Taxonomy (NCBI): domain Eukaryota; kingdom Metazoa; phylum Chordata; order Ceratodontiformes; family Ceratodontidae; genus Neoceratodus; species Neoceratodus forsteri. The sequence continues at coordinate 1,039,602,959 of CM057453.1, forward strand.
TAACTTCAATAAAAACCTAAAACACAAGAGGCTGAAACTATAAAGACTTCAGAGTCTGTGTGTGTGTGTGTGAAGTAAGGGACAGCATGTGTGTAGGAAGCTGTACTCTCTGATAGTAAATTAGGTCCCAGAGAAAGAAAGCATCTTTTTAAGTTGCCCAATTAGCTGATATCTGTTTCACACATCCTCCCCTGGTAGGTAAAGTTGATGTAAACTAACAGGATTTTTAGAATAGCATAATCTTGTTAGTCTGAATGAGGCTTTTATTTTTTTTTATCATCCTCTCTGTGGTACCCATCTCATTTGGAATTTCCTTGGTGACCTCTGGCCCTCCCATCAGAGTAGGCACCAGTGTGATCAAGAATGGTGCGGGCCGAAGAATCCTGGAGGTGTCCTCCTACAGTGGCTAGGTTTCATTCCTAACTTCCTCCCCACCATGCCCCCACCCCTCTCCGAGATGTCAGTAGGAAGGACTCAAAATGTGCATGTGCAGTTGTGTGGCAGTAAGCGGCCCCTCCCTCTTTCACAGTACAGTGCTGCTTTTCTTCTGCTTACAGTGCCTTGTTGCCAACTTCACTGGGGGCAGGGCGTCTTATGCAAATTGAATTACAGGCTCGTGCATTTTAGTGCCGGATCCAGGGATTGACCTTTGCATCCCTGATCTTAGAGGTACCAGCCTGAGTGCTTCAGATAAAAGGAAACCTTCCTTCCCTCCCCCTCCTCTTCAGCTGGCCCCCATCCACCTTGTAAATCACCCCAGCCAGTTACTCATTGTTTCTAGGACTTACCATTCTGCCATTACAGTGCCCCACAGCCGCCCCCCATGGTGGGGCCTCCCAAGGACCCAAATTCCGGGAGAAGGCCAGGTAGGACACCCCAGTAGATGGTGCAGGGCCTATGAAGGGGTGTGACATCATCCCATACAGCCTCAGATTTTTCTGCTCATTTCTCCCCTCCCCATGGGTGCCTGGTGTGCAAGAACTGAAGGTGATGTACACACATGTATGCATCTCAGTGACGAGATGCCCTCCATCCCCTAGGAGCTCCACTTGTGCTACCACCTGTGGTCACCTAGGTGGCAATGTCACAGACCTTCCTCCCCGGAGGAGAGCGGTCTGTAGTACACTCAGTCCTTCTCCCCCCCCGGCCGACCCCTGAGTGACCCAAGTTATTTCCCGAAGCCAGATCATCAGTGTGGTGGCAGGTGAGGTGTCTGCACCTGAGCTCTCTGTACCACTGGGTTGGATCAAAGGAAACCTTCCTTTTAGCTAAGGTGTTAGACTGACTCTAGTTCTTGTATACTACAGTCTTCATTTCCTCCACCAGATGGCCCTCTGCATCTGTTTACTGATTCTATATACACTGCGCTGTTCCCTGGGGGTATCAGGGGCAGACACAGAGTGGGTAAGCTGGCCTCTTTCCTCATAGGCAGTGACTATTCAGGCAGATGCTTCTACAGCCTCCTGCCAGCTGCAGCAGTGACTCAGGGTCCTAGGTGCAACTTGGGATTACATGGCAAGCCACTTCCCAACTGATGTGATATGAGGGTAACTGCCCCCAAAGGTGGGACCATCATGCCTATAGAGTCTGGGGGGACATGTGCCTCCCCCCCCCCCAATTTCACTCACATATTGCTTTTTGAATGGAAGAAAGGCAGTAAAAATATAACTTAGTGCCCTCTCTTCATTGGATTTTGTGTGTCCCGCCTGAACTTTTCTTGCCGTGACATTCCTGCCCAAACGGGCTTTTAATTCAAACCCCCTTCTGAGTGAGCATGGCCAATAGAAAAAAAGGGAAAATTTTAAAAGTTTTGACCCCCAAATTATAGAAATGCACAGACTGGAAACATTTTCTCATAAATGTTAAGTCCCAAGGGCTGATTTTTGCCCTTTATAACCAAGACTGGAGGCTGCCGGTGTCTGAAACACAGACATAAATTCAGTGTTTTAACAAAATAAAACAAAAATAGAAGAGTAGCCAGTACTGTCATGATTACACCAATATGTACGTGACATGAAATGGGCTGACTCAGAATATGCAGTATATCTTCACGTGTGATGGGACAGGGCAATTACTTATGAGTGACAGAGTCCCCGATGAGGGTGAAGCCATTAGAGAGAAGGGGATTGCTTGACCACAGCTCGATCCTGCAACACCCTCCTGCTGCTGTGACAGCTCTGATAACATGTAGTCTGCAGACTGATCAGGAAATTGGCTCTCTTTACAGCCTTTTAGTTTGGGCCAGGATTGGGGTGCAAGTGGGAAGCGAAGCTCTGGACAGGACTGTGCCTGCTCTGAAAGTGCCCAGGCAGAAGACCTGCATTTAGGCCACTAGGCCTTGTTTTGGCAAGGGCCCAAAGGGCTGCCAAGTCTGCTTGTCACGGAGTGCAGGCAGGTTTGCTACCTGCTGCTCCCCCTCCACCCTCCTTCGCCCTAACCCTTCCCTGGACTTCATCCCACCCTCAGTTAAATTACCCAACTGAACTGTGACTGACTACTCCCTCTGGCAGTGCATTCCAACCTGTCACCATCCTCTCAGTGAAGAAGTACCTCCTGGCCGCTTTCTTCTACTCCCCCCCCCCATCAATTTGTAGCCGTGCCCACAGCATTTTTGGTTTTTGGTTTTCAAAAGAGATCTCCAAAGTTGTACTTGTTAATCCCTTTAAGGTGTTTGAAGGTCTCGATCATGTCCCCCACTTCTTCTCTTCTCCAGAGAGTACATGTTCAAGTTCACCAGCCTCTGTTCATACGGGCACCTGTTGTCCCTGAATCACCTTGGTAGTACTTCTCTGCACCGTCTCCATCTGATTTATGTCTTCTTGAAGTAGGGACTTTAGTACTGCACATAGTACTCAAGGTGCAGTAACTTCTTAGACCTACTGTATTTAGGAAAAGAATGACCACCTCCTCCTCCTTTCTGTAGGTGAACCCCCTCGATATGCAACCCAGCATCCTGTTTGCCTTTGGCATTGCATTTTTGCATTGTCTACAAGGTTTCAGGTTGTTTGTGATTGCTGTTCCCAGGTCCTTCTCCTCCTCCTCTGAAACTGTGTCCATCACACCTCCAAGTCTGGTCTCAGCCCTGGGGTTCTTGCTCCCTATGTGCACTATCTTGCATTTCTTTGCATTGAAACCTAGTTGCTAGATTCCAGACCACTTTTTGAACCTTGTCTGATCCTCCTTCAGATCCTTTATTCCCTCCTCACTGTCCACACTTCCACAAAGCTTGGTATCATTGTAAAAAGCAATAGCTTACCTTTTATGCTGTCCCCAGTGTCATTAATGAACACATGAAATGGGAACGGATCAAGCACTGGCCTTGCAGAACCCCGCTAGCAGCTTTCCTCACCCCTGAGTGCTGCCCCTCTACCACTACCCAAGGCATCCTCCAGCATAGCCAGTTTGCCAACCACCTGGTCTGTTTCTTCCCTGTTTTCATGTCTGCCAGCTTTTTGATCAACCTTTTGTGGTGGATGGGTGGAGTCAAAGGCCTTGCTGCAGTCCAGGTATAGTATGTTTACCACCTGGCCCACGTCCACCATTTTAGCGACCCAATCAAAGAAGCTGTTAAAATTTGTTCCACGTGACCTCCCTGCCATAAACCAATGATGCCTGCCTTCCTGGAGCTAGTTTGCCTCAAGGAACTGGACTAACATTTCCTTTAGGATGGTTTCCATCAGCATGACAACAATTAATGTCAAGCTGACTGGTGTATAGTTTCCTGGTTCATCTCTTGGTCCACTCTTATGTATTAGCTGTTGTTCACGTGTGCAGAATCATGCCTGTGTCCTGTAAGCAGTTGAAGAGGCCAGCAAGAGGCACTGCAAGAACTGACACCAGCTCTCTCAACACCCTTGGGTGCATGCCAGCCTGCCTTAAGGACTTGTCCACTTTGAGGGCCTTTAGCATTTTGAGGACTCTGTCCTCCATAATATGTAACCCCTTTGTTACCCGGGGTTACTAGAATCCCAGTAAGACCTAGTGGTAGGCAGGGAAGGCAACTTGTGAAACTCCAGTTAAATGGGTTTCACACTGTCTCACTCTGTCCTCAGTCACAGCTGAGACTGGTGAGATGACATCTTTATAGAATTGTTACAGCTGCATGAGCCACATTTGGAATCTTCAGCTCAGAGTAGTTCTAGAACCTTGGGAATTTGAAAAGCATTCTTCCATTTGTCCTTGAGCAAGTAGGAAGCATCAGACTGTAGTTTGAGTTTTGCCTCCACACAGAAGGAAGTTTTTCTGTGTTTCACCATACTTCAAGTGGTGGAGACCATCCTCGGTCTCAGTGCCCCTCCTCAGAGGTAGGAAAAAGGTCTCTGTGGGTTCAGGGCAATCCTTTTTCCCACCAAGGAAAGAAGCTGCCTGAAATTACTTTGTCTGTTTGGGTATACAGAAAAGGTTAAAGGACTTCGCCTGTGGGGCACCTGCAATGATTGGGTGAGTGTTTGGCTCCAGTGTAAGGGGCAAACAACTGTTTTTTCAGTCAGGAAATGTTATTGGGGACTGCTGTTTGGGAGGACTATATACACTAGGATGAACAAATGGAGCAGTCAATTCAGTTTCAAGTTTCAAATGGTTTTATTGGGGACTGCTGTTTGGGAGCACTATATACACTAGGACAAACAAATGGAGCAGTCAGTTAAAGTTTAAAAGGATTTAGAGTTCACAGTAGAGGGGGTGCATCAGTTCATCCACCATGCAATCTACATTTTTACAGTCTTGAAGTTTCTGTGTGTTCAGAGAAATGGCCGGGTATGGGCTGTGGGAGCTGGAGGTGGATAGATCCCTATCTTTAGTAACCAGGTCCACCTCTACGGATTTCTTCTGTTTTTGCTACTCGCCTCATGCACTTGGCCAGTGATGGGGTGGGTACCCAGATGTGGGTCACAACTTGAAAATCTCTCTAGGAGTTGCAGACTTCAAGTGGTGTGAGGAGCCACAGGATGGGAACATTACTCCTTGTAGGATGGGAGTCTCCCTGTTTGATGGGAGTTTCGAATTGGAAGTATGAAAACAAAATCTCTCTAGGAGTCGCAGACTTCAAGTGGTGTGGGGAGCCACAGTTTGGGAGCCTCCTTGTTTGATGGGATGTCTTTCCAAGTAGAGTTTGGGTTCATTCGCCAAGTGGACCATCAGTAGAGTGGCCGGCAGGGGAGCCGGGCCAGTCGGGCTGTGTATCCATTGCGCATGCGAAGTCTGGGCTGAGTGCCTGGTGGGTCCAAAGCCAGACAACTGTTGTAAAGTGTTCATTCCTCAAATGGACAGCTGTGGTTAACCTCTAATCTGCATTACAGTTATGTAGCCCTGTGGGGGACCATACAGAGCTTTGTTTATGTTCAGTGAGTTAATAAATAAAGCCACACTGAAAAATCCCAATTCTGGTTCTGGACATTACAGTTATTGCTTCCTGTAGTTGGATTTACTTGGGTGCCCCTGTGCAGAGTAGTCAAACCTAGGTCTCTTGTGCCAAGTAGCCTCATCCTTCCCCCGAACCCGTAGATATACACTCCCCACCAGGTATTGCTGCCAAATGCCAACAGCATGCCACCTGTCGTTGTTTTGTTAAAAGGACAGGGGTGGGGAGGGTTACAAAAATGGAGGCACTGCTTTGGATTTGTTTGGGAAGGAAGGTGCTTGGGCAAGTAGGCTAGCGTTTTGGCTATCTGGCAGTCAGTAGCCCAAAAAGTTGAAGCAATTTCCCCTAGTGTGTGCTGTGTGCTCTGAATCTTGTGCTGCTGTTTAAAAAATGCCAACTGTTTACCAAGGAGCTGTAAAGCCAAAGTGTGTGTCCTTGTCCTGCATCAACATAGTTTACAGCGTTTGTCAGTTTTAAAATAAAGTTCTGTGAAGAAAAGTGTGGAAAACTATGGGTAGCAACAGAGAAATTATGCCCTGGATGTTGGAAATGCTTTCTGTGCAATGCTAGAGACTGCAGAGTTAATGGCAATGTTACATGGTTGAAATGGGCTCCAGCCGTGGAGTCAGTTGAAAAAAAAAAAATAAAAGTGCATCTTTCAGTTTGAATTTGCCTGCTCGACGATCACCGTGAGGAGAGGAGCCCTCGTGAGGAAGAAGAGGCTCATTTGCATGGCGTCGTGTGGTTGGTCAGTTTGCCATTAGTCCCGCCCCTCAGCCAGCTCTTATGTGTCTGCTTCAGCATTCAAGAGGGAGACAGAGAGTAGTGCATGTACTGGCAGTGGAGGAGCATTCGTGAAGTGTTCAAAGCGCTGTAAATAGTGAAAAGTGACTTTTCTAGTTAAAACTCGGGCTCAACCCGCTTATCGGTTGTGGGATCAGTGAACTGTGTGATTAATACTACGATCGCGGAGATTGCCCGCCCGTTTGCAATCTGAGGCCTTCAAAATCTGGCTGCAGGCCGTTTTCCTCCATCGCAGCAATCTGCTACCATAACAGTGAGTAAACGATTTAAAACTGCTCAAATCAGTGATTTTCAGTAATGCCATATAAAATGTGAGTGCAGCTGTATAGTCGCTTTGCAAGTAGCGATTGTGTGATATCCTGCTGGCAAGTGCAAGTCTGTAAAGCCATTAAATGTGTGCATAGCAATGAAAGTAGCCTCAGTTTAAAATTTGCAGCCAGAGAGAGAGACTGTGGGTTGTAAAATAAGTGCAACGATAGTAGAAGCAGGCAATCCTGTGCTGAAACCTGAAGTTAAAGAGACTGTAATTAAATGAATGTTGCCAGCATGTGAAAAGTTCAAGGAAAATCCTGTAAATGTGAGAACAGCCAGAAAAGAGCAAGTTGTGCAGTTTGAAATAAAAGTTAATAGTAGCTGATGTAAATCAGATGCGCAGTGGCTTGACCCAAAGTCTGAATGTTGATGCACAGGAGTGCTGCCGCCACCATTACAGGGTGGGGTAGTAAAGTAAACACAGCAGCAGAGGAGCCATTTTAAAGCTACAGAGTGTGTTCATTAAAGTGGGACTTTCAGTTACAGTGAACTTTTGTTTGTTTTTTCTGCAGTTATGGCCTCAGGACCAGCTCGTTACCCGGATCATGCCCGGGTTGCAGTAACAGCAGCAGTAAATAGATTGAGAGACATTGAAAATTGATACTATAGAGGGCAACTCCCTCCTGATATGGCAATTCTTAATTATCCAGTGCGTGTATGCCAGATGTGCTTGAGTGCTGGAAGGGATGTCTTCATGATTCCTCACTGTGCTGGTTGTCTACAAAAATATGGCTTGTATAAAGTGCCTCAAATTCATTTGGCTCCAACATGGACACAACTTCAAGAATCTGCAGTTGGCAGCACACAGCATCAGGCGGAGCCTGTGGGGGAAGGTCCCCCGCGGGGGAGTGTGGCACAAAGTTAGAGAGTGCAGAATTAGAGACTGAAGCTGAAATTGAAGCGTTGGATGCTGGATCTCAGAAAGCAAGTTCAGATAAAGCATCAATAGTCCCCTGGGTGGAGGGGCCTAGCCCTAGTCTCGAAGGTGAAGATGAGATGCGGGAGGTCTTTGAATGGGAGGTGTCGACCTCCGCTCCTAGTGATGAATGGATAGTCTCGGGGGTGAGAACTACTGCTCACTCTTGGGCTCAGATCCTCAGTGAAGAGGAAGATGAGGAGGAACCTAAGTGGCCTTGTGAGATAGGAACGGATACACAGCCTCAAGATCTTGCCTCGGAGGAATGTGTTCAAGAAGGTGGTGATGCCACTGCCCTGGCTTCACCAGAGGAAAAAAGAAGTCAGGGATCCGTTTTTAATATCATTGAGGATGTGAAGCTGGCAGAACCAGGACTGGCCACCCCCAAGCCAGGCCAGCGGTCTCATATTGACCAAAGCAAGTAAAGAGGAGAGACTGGTTCGTAGAAAGGCCAATGAAATCTTTGGTATGACCTTTCCTACCTATCCTCGGAGAGTCTGGGAGGAGTTTGAGAACTGCAGGAAATCCTGGATCTGGGATGAAGCAATGAAACATGTGCATCCTGGGGCTAACCAGCATGTAAAGAATAGACTGTTCCACGAAAAGTATACACAGTGGAAGAGAGGCAGGACACTGTTTATGGACAGGGTGAGAATTGTGGATGGAGAGGGACGCGAAGTCTCCCACTGTGTGAATTATGTGCATCCAGATAGAGTAATAATTCAAGCCCCTGACCCCCTCTACTATTGGCCTCAGTGCAAGGACCTCCCAGTAATTAAGTCCGTGCCTACAAAATGGAGAGCCGAGCAGTGGTAGTCAATACTGCCACATCTGAACTGTGAAGTACCTTTATTGAACTGCCAAAATGAATAAACAAAAATTTGGGGCCCCACATTCTTCAGTCTACAGTAAACTGTCTGCAATCACCAACCGCCTACTGGTACCACCAGATGACTTCAGATCCAGAGAGGACATCAGCCCAGCTGTTTTCCTGTTCATCGCCTGGTAATCGGATGACGCCGGACCAGCTGTTTCTCTTTTTGTTCCTGTTCTAAGGTTCCTTCTCCAGTTATGACATCAGCCCAGCTGTTTCCAGATGTGCACTTCTATGGGTTCCCGGAAGATGTCTGCCCAGCTGTATCAGAATAAATGCTGCCAGGGAGAGTCTTCGGCAGGGACCAGGTTGGTGACGTTCGAATACTTCAAGAGGCTGGTGAGTCAAAATCTCTTTTTATTCTATCTTTATGACATTGCAATACACACCTTACACTACAGACTTCAAACAGTGTGTGAACTGTCCGCAAAGACTCTCCCCTTCAGGATTATGGCCTTAAAAGACTATGTTCACGGGGCTCCAGCCCAGGAGAGACTCTTTAATGGACTGGCCTTCGGGCCTTGTAGTCACTAGTGGGACATTTAGGGCATTCCATCCCCCCAAAAAAGTGTATTGTTATCAATGTCATTTCTGTACTTAATGTATATACAGTCTTTTCTACTTTTCTAAAAAAAAAAAAAAAAAAAAAATATTTTTTTTGCTTTTGGGATTGTTTAGTGTTTTGTTTATCCTGTATGGTAAGGGTTGTGGTTGTTGTTGTTGTTGTTGTAGTCATCGTTATTTAGGTAGATCGTAAATGCAGATTAGGGTGTTTTGTATTTTGTTGTTTTTTGTCTTTTCTACAGGTGTTCCTGGAAGAAAAAAGAGAAGATAAGAAGAAGGGGAAGGGCTCATCAGAGTTCCTCATTTCAGTGCTTATGTTTAGAAATTAAAGTACTGTTTGTGTTTCTAATGTTGTAGTTGCAGGCTGCCAAAGGTCGGGGAGGTCCCCGGGTTTTGTTTTTATTTGGGATGTTATGTAGAGGCAGATGGGTTTTCCCTACAGGGTTAGGGGGGATAGACAGGCTGTGGTCCTGAACGGCCGTAGGGATTGCAGTGCTGATCTATCAGGGCTATGCTCTGGACAGTTCTACCAGAGTCACTAGGTGTCCATAGTAAGTGGGTAGAGTAGAGGCTGAAATGTCAGCTATAGGCCTGTAGGCCCTTAGTGTTGCCTACCTGTGCTCGCACACGGTAGAAGGGGGCCTGATCACCCCCCTCCGCAGGTAGCACATAGGGTGGGATGGCCTAAGGCCGGGTGCATAATGACTGGGGACAGTCATTTTCCTGGTCGAGGGCGAGTGTAACCCCTTTGTTACCCGGGGTTACTAGAATCCCAGTAAGACCTAGTGGTAGGCAGGGAAGGCAGCTTGTGAAACTCCAGTTAAATGGGTTTCACACTGTCTCACTCTGTCCTCGGTCACAGCTGAGACTGGAGAGATGACATCATTATAAAATTGTTACAGCTGCATGAGCCACATTTGGAATCTTCAGCTCAGAGTAGTTCTAGAACCTTGGGAATTTGAAAAGCATTCTTCTGTTTGTCCTTGAGCAAGAAGGAAGCATCAGACTATAGTTTGAGTTTTGCCTCCACACAGAAGGAAGTTTTTCTGTGTTTCACCATACTTCAAGTGGTGGAGACCATCCCCTCGGTCTCAGCGCCCCCTCCCTCCGGGGGGGTAGGAAAAGGTCTCTGTGGGTTCCAGGGGCAATCTCCTTTTCCAACCAAGGAAAGAAGCTGCCTGAAATTACTTTGTCTGTTTGGGTATACAGAAAAGGTTAAAGGACTTCGCCTGTGGGGCACCTGCAATGATTGGGTGAGTGTTTGGCTCCAGTGTAAGGGGCAAACAACTGTTTTTTCAGTCAGGAAATGTTAGTGGGGACTGTTGTTTGGAAGGACTATATACACTAGGATGAACAAATGGAGCAGTCAATTCAGTTTCAAGTTTCAAATGGTTTTATTGGGGACTGCTGTTTGGGAGCACTATATACACTAGGACGAACAAATGGAGCAGTCAGTTGAAGTTTAAATGGATTTAGAGTTCACAGTAGAGGGGGTGCATCAGTTCATCCACCATGCAATCTACATTTTTACAGTCCTGAAGTTTCTGTGTGTTCAGAGAAATGGCCGGATATGGGCTGTGGGAGCTGGAGGTGGATAGATCCCATCTTTAGTAACCAGGTCCACCTCTACGATTTCTTCTGTTTTGCTACTCGCCTCATGCGCTGGCCAGTGATGGGGTGGGTACCCAGACATGGGTCACAACTTGAAAATCTCTCTAGGAGTCGCAGACTTCAAGTGGTGTGAGGAGCCACAGGATGGGAACATTACTCCTTGTAGGATGGGAGTCTCCCTGTTTGATGGGAGTTTCGAATTGGAAGTATGAAAACAAAATCTCTCTAGGAGTCGCAGACTTCAAGTGGTGTGGGGAGCCACAGTTTGGGAGCCTCCTTGTTTGATGGGATGTCTTTCCAAGTAGAGTTTGGGTTCATTCACCAAGTGGACCGTCAGTCGAGTGGCGGCAGAGGCCATGCCAGTCGGGCTGTGTATCCAATGTGCATGCAAGTCCGGGCTGAGTGCCTGGTGGGTCCAAAGCCAGACAACTGTTGTAAAGTGTTCATTCCTCAAATGGACCGCTGTGTTTAACCTCTAATCTGCATTACAGTTACGTAGCCCTGTGGGGGACCATACAGAGCTTTGTTTATGTTCAGTGAGTTAATAAATAAAGCCACACTGAAAAATCCCAATTCTGGTTCTGGACATTACAGTTATTGCTTCCTGTAGTTGGATTTACTTGGGTGCACCTGTGCAGAGTAGTCAAACCTAGGTCTCTTGTGCCAAGTAGCCTCATCCTTCCCCGAACCCGTAGATATACACTCCCCACCAGGTATTGCTGCCAAATGCCAACAGTATGCCACCTGTCGTTGTTTTGGTAAAAGGACAGGGGTGGGGGGGGGTTACAAATAGTTTTCTCACTCATTTCCACTGCTTCCCCATCCCTATGTTCCCCTGTGGAAGTGAACCACCTTTCTCCTTCAGGAAGACTGAGCAGAAGTACTTGGTTAGTACTTCTGCCTTCACTCTCTTTTCCTCTGCCCACTTCGTCCCTGTTTTTAGCTTCACTATGCACTCCTTTGTTGATTTTTCTTCCAGATGTATTGGAATATGGTCTTATCACCCCTTTGACCCCCCCAGCAGTTCATTTGTTTATTTATTTATTTAAGAGTTTCACCAGGAAGGCATACTGAGCAGTGTACCACTCGATTCCAGATGCGCCCTGGGGGAATGGGGATATGCAGGATACAGTAATAATAGATGTTACATACATAGACATATGCAGTACAGTTAAATTTAGAGCAGACAAGTCATATATACAAATAGCAAGTTTACATACAGTTGATATGACGTGCCCTGGGGGCATAGGGATAGGAAGTGTACAGTAATAATAGCATTTACATACATATACAAGTTCAGTACAGTTCAAATTTAGAGCCGGCAAAATCTTATGTACTGTACAAATAGAAGTAAACAGACAGGTGGTAACAGAAGGGAGCAGCATGCACTGATGTACGGAAATACCCAGCTGCACATAGTAAGCAGGGGTTGGCAACAGTGGGCAGAAACAGTGGCGACAGTAAGCCATCACTGCCTTGGCCTGTCTTACCACCCTGCTAGCTTACTTCAGTGTCTCTAAATATTCAGCCCTGTCTTCTTCTCTCTGTGTCTTCTTGCACTTTCTCTATGAAGTCCTTTTCTCCCTCACTGCTCTGCTTGCTTCTTTTGTAAACAACAGTGTCTTTCTCTTCTTCCTCTTTTTTCCCTTCTATTTAAGGCAGGTTGCTGTAACTGCTTGGCCACCTCCCTTATCAAGGCCCACCTTTCTTCCACACCCATATCTGCCCTGAGCACTCCCAGTCATTCCCCCAATATCGACCCATGCATACAAAGTCCACTATCTTTAGGTCAAGAACATGTGTTTTCGTGTTCAGCACTTCACATCCTATATCCACCTGAAATCACACAGACTGGTTATCCCTCACTCCCTGGGGCTCAGTGATTCTGATACTTTTAATGTGATCACTATTCATCAGCACTAGGTACAGGATAGCCCAATTCTTTGTCGGCTCCATCACCCCCCTTTGTCAAGAACCCATCCTGAAACACATCTAGGAACACTTGGCTCCTTCTGCTACTGGCCTGTGGGATGCTTCACTCCACATAGGGCATGTTAAATTCCCCTACTATAAACACTTCCCTCACCTCAGCAACCTTCTTTATCTCACCCCCCAGCCCTCTGTCTGTGGCTTTATTTTGACTTGTAGGTCAGTACACTAACCCCACCCTCATTTTGTTCCTCACCCCTAACTGCAGCTATATCCATAACACCTCTGTACTCCCCCATGTCTTCCCTTGTGACCTAAATCTCCTCCCTAACAAAGACTGTGACCCCTCCATGCCACCTATTGTTCTGTCCTTCCTATAGAGGGTGTATTCAGGAACTGACAGAGCCCAGCCTTGGCTTGGGGTTGCCCAGACCTCAGTGAGGCAACCAGATCTGCTCAGCCCTCCATCATCATGGCCTGGAAGTCTTCCATTTTGGGGTAGGGATTTGGATAAGGTAAATATGTAAATATGTGGTAAACATCCTTGTGTACTTCAAGCATCTGGCTTGCAACAATTCAGGGACTATGGCACCCAGTAACAGTCAAGGAAGCTCACTAGGGAGTGTGGGGAAAGTGTTCCTGGTACACCAGTTCACTGTGACTGTATCGGACTGATAGTGGTGGTGAGGGGGGGTGAAGAGTGTGTTGTGGGTACCACCAACTTCTGTTTATTTGCTTGTTTAACCCTTACCATTCCCTTCCTCAGAGCCTGCTCCTGTCTTCCCTATTAAACCTTATCCCTTGTTTGTATTTTGTTTCTGTGTACCATTTGTTTGGTTACCATGTTATTGCATTGTGGGATGAGAATGTGCGGAATGGTTAATTATACCATTTCCTGGCTGGGGGGGGGTTAACATTCTGAGTGCCAACAATGTTTTTTGAGGAGCTTTCCTAGGTGGAGGCACTGCATCACTAATAAACTGCCCAGCTAATAACACCCTAATCCAGAACCCTCCCCCAAAAGGTTAAAAGGCTCAAGCTACATCCTAATTATCAGGATAGAGAAGCCATGTGCTTTGCGGGACTGGAGCAAGGACAGCTTAAATATATATGAGATAAATCTGTATTGTACTTAATGTATAAACTGCAGCTCTGTGGGCATCAGATGAAGCTGAGACAGATTTTTGTACAAGATTTTGCAAAAGCTATTGTGTCTGCAGATTGCTATCAAAAAGCAATCCCCGCAAGCTGTGGAGGATGTCACTATTTTTGCTTTCGAGACAAAAATGTTATTGCTGTCATCTGCCACTAGAGGTCAGTGCAAATTGCTATGCACTGGAAAGCTGCTGTAACCTTAGCCTGTCTAGCATCACAGTAGTTGATTAAGTGAAAGAAGGTTAGTACAGATTGTTTCCCCTGGCCATTGCTTTCTAAGAGTCTTTAAAAATGATCTCATGACAAAACAGGACTTAGTCATGGGCAAAATAACTGGACAAATCGCAACAGACAATATACTTTATTATCATTTAATTTGTCATTTTCTGCACAAATATTAAAGAGAGAAGAAGGTGAAGTGAACAAACACTGTAAACGCCAGCCACAGTTGTTCTCAGGAATTGGGGCAGAACACACTGACCCTAAACAGGGGACTGCAGGGCAAAGGCACACTGGGCTAGTGGAATAAAACAAATACTGTACTGCTTGTAAATTAGGGCTGTGCAAGCCATAGAATTTGGCCAGACAGGTCAATTTGAACAAGCCTGCCCAAACCTAGTTTGTCCCTATTTGACCAACTTCAGCATAGCCTGTCCTGTGCTGCTCCATGTATTCCTCCCTTATGTGTTCACCTGCTGCCACAACTACAGCTCCTGCTACAAACGCCAGCTCTGATGCTCTCCTATGCTCTCACAGATAAGAACTTTCATGTTCTTACAGATGAAGTGATTTTCCTGGCTGCTATCTTTGTTTCCTAAATAAAAACAATTTGGCCCATTTCAGTTATAAATGATTCTCAGAACACAGTTATGATTGGTAATGTGGATAAAGTAAACAGCACTAATAAAAAAGCATTTGTCAATGCCAAACATTCGCTTGCTGGTACTTGCATTGGTGTTTGGAATTTATGCAGGCCCCCCCCCCATTGTATCCATGTCCCTTCAGCATCCATATCCCAACAGAGTACCTCTTTGCAACTCCTCTTGCATCTGAGTAACATTTCACCCTCATACTTCTTAATTGTCTGACTTAGGAACCCTAACGCCCTGGTTGTGCTCAAGGGAATGAGCCTGAGTGGAAACTGGGCAACCTGCACTTGCAACACAGTCATGCAGTGGAATTATTTCACCAAATTTTCAACATAGGCATTTTGTCACCTCTGGTCATGAACAGTGCCGCTATGATTTTCTTACTGTTCACCGAACCCTGATTTCCCACAGCAACCGTGCTATTCTGTGACGGAAGTGTGAAACCAGATTTCAGCCAGGATGCGAAAAAGGACATCTGTACTGTTCATAAGGAGGTGTGGGAAAATGCAAATGTTGAAAATCTGGAGTGAAAATATGACAAATTCGCGAAGTTACAAGTGCGCACGGAAGCTGCGCAACACACGTTCGTAAAATAGTAATTTTTTTGAATTTTTGAACCAAATTTTCAACATAGGCATTTTAGGATGTCTGCTCATGAACAGCATCAATGTGATTTTATTACTCTGTACCAAACTTGATTTTTCACAGCTATCGCTCTATTGCACATCGGAAGTGCGAAAACACATTTTGGCCAGGATGTGAAAAATGACAGCTGTACTGATCATAAGGAGATGTGGGAAAATGGTAATGTTGAAAATCTGGAGTGTAAATATTACAGATTCACTAACTTACGAGTGTGAGAAGGAACTGCACAACGCACGCTCGTAACACAGCCATTTTATGGACTTTTGCCACCCAATTTTCAACATAGGCATTTTAGGACCTCCGCTCATGAAGAGTGTCACTGTGATTGTCTTACTCTGTACACTGATTTCCAGTAGTAACCACGCTATTTTGCACCATAAGTGTGAAAATACATTTCGGCCAGGATGTGAAAATTGACAGCAGCACTGTTCATAAGGAGGTATAGAAATATGCCTACGTTGAAAATCTGGAGTAAAAATATTACAAATTCACGAACTTATGAGTGCACGTGGAAACTGTAAAATGCACACTCGAAAAACAGTAATTTTTTGGAATTTTTTTTACCAAATTTGCAACTTAGGCTTTTTGAGAGCCCACCTCATGAACACCAACACTGTCATTTCGTTACTCTGTCCCAAAAGGTGAGTCTGCACAGTGACCACAAAATCACCTTTCAGGACTGAATAACGTCATGACAGTGACTGAATTCATGAGAAGGGGTGTCAAGAACCCCATGTTGAAAATTTCGTGTCAAAAGTCAAAAAAATGGCTGAAATATCCACCTAAGCTGAAAAAACCCTATTTATGCCATTATACAGCTTACAGGCATTTCCTCAGTTTGTGGTCAGCTTTGAAGAGTGCAGACATGTTCCTGATCCACTGAAGATCGTCACGCTGGGCTCCAGAGGTAAGTATGGGGTGAGGGAGGGCGTAGGGAGGTGGGTGCACAGAGGGTGGGTGTGGGTTGGTGGGGGCAGGGACTCACCGAGGGACTGTTTTCTTCTTTCACAGAATTTTTTTAAAAAGGATGTGTTTGGCACACTGGGTGGGCTCCCAGCATGCCACCTAATTGTTTGTTGGAGGGGGAGTGGAGCTGGCAGAGACTGGGCACCCCGCTGGCCAAAACAGAAACAGATGCTTTTGGTATGCTGGGGTGGGCTCCCAGCATGCCACTGACCTGTTTGTTGGGGGAGGTGGAGCTGGTGGAGATTGAGCACCCCCACCGGCCATACAGTATGTGTGCTGGTTGGGAGCATGAGCGCACTGGGGTGGGCTCCCAGCATTCCAATTGTTTTTTTTGGGGGGGCTGCAGCTGAAGGGGATTGGGCACCCCACTGGCCACACAGTGTGCTGGGGAGTTTCATGAGCCGGGGGGTATTGGGCACCCCACTAGGCATACAAGGTTGGGGCTGGGGACAAAAGAAGGGAGGGGGAGGACATTAGTAGAGGGAGGACACAGGAGGGATTGCCAAGCTGTGCATGAGAGCAGTTTGGCTAATGTATGTTAATTGCATACACACTACCACAGCTGATTGCAGCAGACCTTTTGTTAGAAGTGAAGACCAACATAGCCGAACTGCGGTCATACACAGCTCGGCATGTATTGGTCCCCTAGGGTCGCACCTGCTACACTGAGCAGTGCATTGGGGAGGATGGTCACACACCTCCAAAACTCATACTGCTGCAAGACGTTCCTTGCGCATGCGCATAAGCGAATGTAAAAATATAAGTATCTCAGGCTGTTTGGAAGATAGCATCCCAAATATACTGTAAATCACAGCTAATGCTAATATCAAATACTTATATTTCAAAACTCACAGAGTCCAGTTCCCTTTCCATAATTGTGAAAGATGGTTCAGAGATAAAAGAGACAAGAGGGACATCAAAAACAGCAGCAAAGAAAAATGCTCAATAAGGAGTATACTAAGTAAAATTAATTTGCAGGTTTGTGGTAACAAAGTGACAATCCCCAAGAAAAGGAATGTACATGCCAGACAAGATGTTATCTACTGAAAATCATAGATAGGAAGATCCACTTTCCAATGAAAGACATGTCTTGCTGCTGGAACAGCCAATTTCAATATGAGAAAGTAAGGTAAGTGTGGTTCAATGCATTTCAATGGGGTTTTCAACTTTAATGCATAACTTTGACATCTTTGCATATTTTGACAACAAACTTTCATCATGGCCTTTCTGAGATCCCACCTCATGAACAATGGCAGTGGACTTATGCAAATCCAGCCCAAAAGGTGATTTTGTGTTCACTTGTCAAAATTACCTTTTGGGCAGGATTTGAACATATTTACCACCCTTGTTCATGAGGTGGGGTCATAAAAAGGGTATGTTGAAAATTTGGAGTCAAAATATGTAAAAAATGGCAAGTTACATGAATCTGTTGAAATGTTTCAACACTTGCCTGTAACTTTGGTAATTTTAAATATTTCACTAAAATTTTCAACATAGCCATGTTTTACACCGCCTCATGAATGTCGCAGCCATCATTTTTAAAATCCTGCCCAGAATGTGTTTTCACGCCTTATAGGTCTCATAGGTAAATGCAGAGCAGAGAAGAAAATGCAGTAAGTTCATAATGCTCATCTCGATTAACAACTAAACCTAGTCATTCCAATATCATCACCGTATTCATCCAGCTTGATCTTAAATTCATTCATATCCCTGCTGCCTACTACATGGGAAGGTAATGGATTCCAAAATGGAACCACTCTTTGACCAAACCAATATGATCTCCTGTTGGTGTGACAATGGTTACCCCTTAACTGTAATGTGTGTGATCTACAGGTCCATGTTAGATGTTTTAGCCTAAGTCCCAGACATTCCCATAAGTCATCATTGGTCAAGACACTAAGAACCATACACATGTCACCTCTCAATCTATGGTATTCCAAGGAATACATCCCTAAATTAAGTAGCCTTTGGTTATAACATATATCCTTTAGGTCACTCGTTGATCTTATTCATTTTTGCTGAACTCCCTTTAGTAAACATATCATAGCTTTTGTGTCTATGCCCAGAATGTGCCTGGGGCCCAGAACCTGTGGCACAGAATGATGTTTCCATGCTGAGGAATGACGTTTCTGCAGGGATTTGAAAATTCTCAGTGTGGGGTTCATGAGATGGTGTAATAACAAGGCTGTGCTGACAATTTGGTTGTTGTGTTGGTAGAAATGCAAGCACAGGGCCCTCTGAGCCCTGCGCTTCCACAGCAACATATACTGTATGCCCGTATGAACACAGGTGAAGGAGAAGCACACATCAACATCCTTAAAGGTGCTTCAGCAAAGGCAGACAATTGAAACAATGAAATGAAACTGTGCACACACTAGCAGAATTGTGATGGAAAAATATTTTATTTTAACAAAATTTCATAACATGGCCACAGCCTGAGTTAAGACCCCTGTAAAACAAACCAACAAATGGGTCTTCCTTAGGGAAGACCTATTTGTTAGGTCGATACATAGGGGTGTTAGCCCAGGCTCTGGACACGCTATGAAATTTTGTAAAAATTTAAATATTTTGCCATTGCAATTGGTGTGTACCCGGCTTAATTTCTCTATTTGAAATATATGTACGTATCTATGGAGGGACTGGAGTGCAGGGCACTCTGGGACCTTCACTCACATAGGCAAATACAGATATGATTAGGCTATCTCATTCGCCCCATGCCTGATTAGCAATGATGCAGGAGAGGTGAAACAACAATGGATTTTTCTGTTGCTGCCTGGTGGGTGGGGGTGGGGTGTTAGGGTTGAGGATGGGGAGTTTACAAGGAATAGATGCTAAAGAGTTTCACTCCCCTAATGTAATGATTTTTTCATGCCCATGATTTGCTTATGTTGATTATATGATCCTTATCTCCCTTTCCCCAGTTGGGCTTCCATGTAAATTAAATGTTTTTCAGCAGCTTTGCCAGAAACATGAATTAATTGTGAACTCTGACAAAACTAAACTAGTAATATTTGGAGGAAGAAAAGCACATCCATTTAGAATGAATGAAAGCAGACTAAAAGGACTAAAAGAGTACCTATATTTAGAAGTACCATTCAATGTGAATGGTAAATGGTCAAGTCATGTGAAAAAGCAAATATAATAAGCATTTGTCAATGCCAAATGTTTGCTTGCTGGCATTGGCATTGGTAAAGCAGGTTCTATGTCATAACAGCAACTGCAAAACAGTGACCATTATTACAACTTGTGTACATTGCCGAAAAGGAAATTGACGATGTACACTTCTGGATGACAAAAGAATAGGGGTCATGTAGAAACTTTATTTCATATATTGTCCTTTGTATTTAAAATGGAGAAATATTTATCTTAGAAAACTTGCAGAGAGAGATAAGTACTCCCTACAAGATTGTTTGGAGGTATTATTAAATCCTTTTACAGCTGATGAAGTATTGACTGTAACAAATTATATTACTGCTGTTCTGAGACATCAGAAGAAAGTTGCAGATGTGAATGAACAATTCTGTGTGGCTATGTGCAATATTTTATATGTAATGATGTGTATTTAACTGTCCATTTTTGTAATTAGTATTTCTAAGTACTGTACCTATTATTGTTTGTAATGGCCTAAGGTCAAATAATAAAATTCAAACTTGAACTTGAACTTTTGTGAACTAGGCAAAATCATTAGCGAGGAGCATCTTCTCTTGGTTGAACTGATCATATCCTGCTGTCCCCTTAACTACTTCTGGCTTAGGTCATTCAGGTTGCTAAATACATAATGCCCTCCTCTGAGATCTTCTCTCCTCTGACTGGTCTCTTGTATACCCCATGATAATGATTCAGCTCTTTTACTCATCTGCTACATCCTACATAAGGTATGGAATACTCCCCCCCCATAAAGATGCAGAGTCAGATGCTCCCACCACCCTGGATATATGCTGATATCATCCAGTTTTGCAAGTGCCATGATCTTGCCTGGGCACGCTACAAATCCTCCCTCTCCCCTCCAATTTCCTCCTCTACAGGTCCCTAAGAAATGCTTGTATGAAGGCTGTTAGTGCAGGGAAAACCCAATACTTCAAAATGACCCAGCAGCAAAACCTCAGCTCCCCCTCCAGATTCTGGAGGGTGCTCCAGTTTCCTTTTAATCCCCCTCCCAAGCCTCCCCCCCCATCCTGTTTGTTGATGGTTCACAAGTCTCAGCCCCCTCCTCTGCTGCCTCAGTGCTGAACTCCTTTTTCACTACTTATGCCCTCCGCTCAAGCCTGGTCCCTGCACCTCCTGCATCTCTTGCCTCTGCTGCCCAAGCCCCTTCTAAAGGCTTTTGCTTCTCTCCTGTTTCTGTGCAAGAAGTTTTCCATTCTTCTTTTTGGTCAGTCCCCAAAAATCTAGCCCAGATGACCTTGACCCCCATTTTCTCTGGATCTCTGCCCCTGCCATTGCTTTTCCTGTCTCCCACTTGCTGAACCTCTTGTTCACTCTAGGTACTGTTCCTCAGGCAATGAAAGTTGCCAGGTGCTCCACCTTCACAAAGGGGGTGATCCCTCTTCTCCTGGCAACTATAGATATCGCTCCTTTCCTCCATGGCTAAATTGCAAGAGTCCCTCATATTCACCAGACTTATTGACTTCCTTAACTCCATAGACTTCCTCTCTGTTGCAACCCAGTTTCAGAAAAAAAATCACTTTACTGTTACTTTCCTTCTCCTTGTTTTCGACTCTATACTCACAGGCATGGACCTGGGGCATATCATAACAGCCATATTTATTGACCTAGCGAAAGCTTTTGATTATGTGTTTCATACTCTTCTTTTATCCAAACTTCTTTCCACTGTTCTCTCAACACATGCCATGGACTGGTTTATGTCTTATCTCATTGGTTGCACACAATGTGTTCAGGCTGGTGACGCCCTGTTCCCCCCTCTTTCCATTCAAACAGGTGTCCCCCAAGGATCCATTCTGGGCCCTGTCCTCTTCTCAATCTTTCTAAATGACCATCCCTATGTCTGTGTCCCTTTCCATATCCATATATACACTGATGATACTGTCCTCTGTACCTCTGGACCTTCAACTCCTGAGGTGGAGTCTCAGCTTCAGAATGATTTTCTGAGGGTTCTATGCTGGTTCCAAGCAAACCAGTTTAAGATAATAACCAAGAAAAATGTGTCCATGACATTCGGTACCACACAGAAACTTTCCAAACTCCCCCCTTCCCTCCCATTCCACCCTTGACAGCACCACTCTTGATGCAGTCCCAACCTTCAAATATCTTGGTGTCTGGTTAGATAGTTGACCCAAATTTTCTTCTCATATTGACTATATCCACTCCAAACTCCATCCCAAGCTGGGAGCCATGTATTGGAACAAAGATTCCCTTTCTCCTGTTGTCCACCATGAATTGCTTACTAAAATGATCCTCCCTGTCTTTGACTATGGCAATGTGGTCTTTGGGTCCACTCCTGCCTCATCCCTTTCTAAACTGGACTCCCTCTTTCATGCCATTCACCATTTTGACTCTAACGCTGCCCCCCAAACACACACATCACTGTTCCCTCTACTCCTCCCTCACCTTTCCCTCTCTTCATTTATACCAGCTGCATCACAGCACCACTTATCTCCAAATTCTGGTTTGGATCCTTCCCCTTTTACTTCTCCTCTCTCCTCTCCCCCCTCATCCCCCTCTTCCTATCCACTGCACTCCAGAGGCTTCCTACTTTCTCTCTCTCTCCTCCCTCTCCATTTTGGGGCAGGCAGCCTTCTCCTACTGTCTCCCCTTCCTCTGGAACTTAGTTTCAAGCTCCCTTTGTTTAGCTCCATCTCTGCACTGTTTAAAATGCATTCTTTCCCAATCCTCCTCCTCCTTGCTGTTGTCCTTCCTCCTCATGACAGCCGGAGTGAGGCTGTCTCCACCCCTTCTAATGTGTCTCTTTACAAGCTATCCACTTCCACACATGTCTGATTTCTGTTGCATACTACAATTCCCTTGCTCCCTTTTAATTTGATTTTTACCTTTTTCCAGCTCATCTTATCTGCTTCTTATAGATTTTTGCCTGTACCAATTTGTCATGTAAATACCCATGCATTACTACAATCCTTACTACTCTCTTCATTGTACTTTCAAACACCTTATGTTTTTATTACCTGAATGTTTTATTTAAATTGCAAACTGTCTTTATATTTGCACTACCCCCTTTCCCTTTCCCCTTGGTCATACCTGGAAATGAGCCTTGACTCAGTGTGCCTCTCCTGTTTACCAAAATGTTAAATAAATAAATAAATACTGATAATGACATACAAATTATATCACACAATAATGTAAGTAGTTTCCTTAACATTGGTGTCATAGCAATTTTCAGTTAACCATATTTCTACAAGGACTCTCTGCCTCTTCAGAGTTTAATAATAATAATATACTAAGTACAGCATAAAATTGTTAGGCTTTTAAAGAGCCCCTGATGCCATTGTGATAATGTTGAAAAAATATAATATTTAGACAATATTCAGCTTATAGTCAATATTTTTTTCTGTAATTCTCATCCTTACATCTTTAATACTAAGGACATTTGCATGTAAGCAGGATCAGTGCCCCTTCTGTTCTGGCTGTTTGCATACACCTGCCTTCAGAGTTCTTTTTATGCATCACAGTCTGTTGTTGTGGAGATGATTATGATGCCAAAAACAGGGATTGTGATGTCAGGAGTAGGCAAGCTGAAAGATCAGATAAAGTCTAGGGGACAGTAATTATCTTACATAATACTGTCCTCAGTAATAAAGAAAAAGAATTACAGAAATTATATGCAATATAAACCAAACTGTGTCTAAATGTCACATTTTATTTCAAATTTGTCTAATGGTGTCAGGGGCTCTTTAAGGGTGAGACTAACGGAGACAGGTCTATATAAAAATACTTTTGGATGAACAGAACAGTCTATAAAACTAAAAATGGTTGCTATTTAGAAGAAAATGCAGTCTTTTCAAATATGTTACTTTTATCCAAATTTAAGAAATATGCCACAATATCATTTGGGTTAACATTTAA
The DNA here is from genome assembly GCA_016271365.2 of Neoceratodus forsteri. Lineage (NCBI taxonomy): Eukaryota > Metazoa > Chordata > Ceratodontiformes > Ceratodontidae > Neoceratodus > Neoceratodus forsteri. The sequence goes on from CM057453.1 coordinate 1,039,626,001, forward strand.
TTTGAGCAAGATGTTCCTCAATGATTTCCTACATAGGCCATTGTAAAAAGGGTAGATTATTAACATACTATGTATATTATTTTCAACAAGACCATTGTTGCAACTACATTCATCCATTCCCCTTAACCTCATCATAACTTCTGTTAATTACATTACATGGTAATGTTCAAAATGTAACTGTTCTATTTATGACATTTGTTCTGTATTAAGACAAAGAAATAAATATGGTGCCAATGAATGCAAAATGCGAACATATAAACATGCTAAGAAGCCAGCAGAAGAAGGCCATTTGGTCTATCATGTCTGCTCATATTGCAGGGTCCACAGCTTGAGCGAATGCCCCTGCACTCCCTCACCAATCCTCCCATCCTCCCTACCCATGATCCTTACCTTCCCCCATGCCTATCCCAGCATCTCTTAAAGCTGCCCACTGTCCTCAATGAGATGACCTCTTCTGGAAGACAAAACTAAAATCAATCATATCAAGGAAACCAAAGAATAAAATATGGTGTTAATGAATGAAACCAAATACTGTATTTGTAGATATCCATTTTGTTTTTAACCATCTTTAATTACTCCAAAATCATTCCACCTACTTTCATTTATTAATTTTTGTTTAAATGATTTCTGGTATTGTCATGTGTGCTGATTTATTATTCTATTTAAAAAGTATGACCAGACATGAGTAGTGGAAATCAAAAACTTCTTGTCTTTTTTAATATTTTTGATTGGCAGCCAATGTTAATAAATATCATTTTTATGTTCACCCATGCACTTGCGCAAAGTGAACATATTAGTATGATAGCAGATTTTGAGAAGTGTGTCACTGTCCGTCCAATGCAGGGCAATCTGCAAGGGGCTCGACGGTGTCAGACCAATCATCAGTGAAGCTGATCATGACACTCTTTTGGTCTCACTGGGTGGAAATATTCTGTAATTCAAAAGAAAGAGCAGCCTGAATCACAGGATGGCTTTTTCTTTTTCTTTTTTTTTTAGTCTTTGGTAACCAGATAAAGCCCACTAGGCACACATGCTTGTTTTCAGGGGCGACCTGGGAGCATCGGGTGGTTAAGTGACTTGCTTAGAGTCACACAGTATGCAAGTGGAGGTTGTGAGAATCAAACTCGGGTCTGGTCTGCTGGATGTATCAAGCTCATTCACACCTTGTTCCTCTAACCTCTAGGCTATACTGCCAGCCCTTTTGATCTGCATAATGCCACCCAACAAACACAGCTCATCAGCATCATGATCAGCGTGATCTTGTCCTCCCCAACAATGAAAAAACAATCCTTCCCACCCTTTGTGAAGAATTCCTCCCACCTACCATTGTTTCTCCTTCCTTCTTAATTTTATAACACTGGGGTGTCCAATCCCTGGTGCTGGCTAGCACCCCCACTCTGCCCATTTTCACTGTGCAGCACAGAAGAGCCCACCCCCAGTGCCACCAATGCCACCAAACATAACATCAACTCTGGGGTACCCAGTCCCTAGTGTCGGTACCTGAAATGAATAAAACCATTTCTCATAGTCTAGCTTTTTTTTTACTTCCTGTGATCCCACCCTCTGCCAACTATCCCTCCCATCTCCCCATCACTTCCCATGCACCTAGGGGTTTAACTAACATGGGGTGCCCAATCCCTAGTGTCAGTACCTGAACTAAAGAACACCATCCCTCATAGTCTTTTTTTAATACACCCAATAAAAAAGAAAATCACCCATTGATGTTTGTTGTCATTGCTGGCACACCACCACCATTACCCTCCCCCACCCAACTCTCCCACTAAGAACCCCCTCCACCCTTACTTACCTAGCAGAGCTCCAATGCATAATCCTCCCTGGACCAGAGACACATCTTAACTCTTCAGCACATTGTCAGGAACTGAGGGACTGCAGTTCAATGTATTTCAATGGGTTTTGAACTTTCCCTCATGACTGGGACATGTTTTAAATAGTTTCCCCATATTTTCAGCATGACCTTTTGATTTTTGAATTGCTACATGAAATCATCTTTCAGGCAGGATTTGGACATTTTCTCCACCCTTGTTCATGAGGTTGGGTCATAAGAAGGCTATGTGACACTCTGTACCACAGCAGTGAGTGAGTAAAGAAGGCAAAGAGGAAGCAGGGAAGATGATAAGCAGGCAAGGGGAAAGCAGGGGTAAAGCAGGCAAGGAGGAAGCAGGGAAGCAGGGAAGCAGAGGTAAATCAGGCAAGGAAGAAGCAGAGGTAAAGCAGGCAAAGAAGAAGCAGGGAAGCAAGAGATCAGCAATAGAAGGGCAGGGGTGGACTAGAAGTAGGAGTGGGTGAAACTTCCTATGTAGGGTGGGTATACAAAAGGATTTTTGTTAATAAAAAACAGTGAGGGGAGATGCTAGCTCCCAAGCTAGAAACCTATTCAGGTCAGAAGCTAGGGAACAAGTATGTCCAGGGGTATCAAAGTAAAAAAAATATGATGGGAGTGGTGCAGTGCAGTGGCTGTGGGGTGGCAGCCTTGAGGGAAACCTTTTGGAGACTGCAGTGCTGCCCTATTTGCATGCATCTCTCTGGGCAGAGGGTGGAGGTTGCTGGACTCCAGGCTGAGTTGGTTAGGATTGGGTGGACCTCTTCCACACCCAAGGACCACCAAGTCTGTCACCTCTACCTCAAAGGATGCCAAGGAGGAGGAGGAGGAGTGGCTCAACTACAGTGTGCTCAGAAAGGGTGAAGGTGTTGGGTCAGAGGCACATTCCTCATGTGGTTCCACTACACATTGCCTATGCAGCTCTGGTGGAGCAGGACATTCCCATGGAGACACTCACAGTAGTGACCAGGGAGGATGTGGGGGGTCCTCTTTGGTGGAGACCCAAGGAGTGTGGAAGAGGACCCCAGAGGAGGAGGGAGGAGGAGGAAGCAAGTGTTAGTGAGAGACTGTATTGTGAGGAGGACAGATTTGGGGACAGGAAGGGAGGAAAGGGAGGTTAGGTGCCTAGTAGGTGCCACTGCTCGGAGGGATGGGAAGCAGATCCTGAGGAGTGCTAAGGCAGCAGGACAGGAGGGAGAGATGGATATCATTGTCCATCTAGGGACAAATGACCTAGCTAGGGACAAGATTAGTATAGTGCAGGAGGAGTTCAAGGAGGTGGGGAGGGATCTTAGGCAGGTAGCACACTCAGTAGCCTTTTCTGAGGTGTTGCCTGTCTATGAGAAGATAGGCTACTCCATACCAGGAAATTCAACATATGGCTGAAGGATTGGTGCAGTGAGGAGGGGTTCAGCTACATTGAGACTGGGGTCCCACTTGGATGGATAAGAGCCTACAGTATATAGGGGAGATAGCCTGCTTCTGTCTGGAGGAGGGACCACTGTCCTCAGTGAATGAGTTAACTGTTACATTGGCGAGCATTTAAACTAGCTGAGGAGGGTGGAGGAAGAAAACAGGGAGACATAAACTGCCCCACTCTCAAGCTGAAGTAGTCAATAGGGAGAATCCTGATGGAGTGAAATCCCCAAAGATACCCAACAACAAAAAACAAATAAAATGACAGAAATTAAGAGAGAGATGGGAATAAGAGCAGAAAGGGTAAGAAGAGAAGGCAAAAGGGAAGGGATGGGTTGACAAGCAGAGTGGTAGCAGTATCTGGAAGGCCATGTGTGCAAATGCGTGAAGCCAGGGAAATAAAATCCCAGACCTAGAGGCCATCATGGCAGAGGCTGAGCTGTACGTTGTCGCCGTTACTGAGTCATGGTGCAGTGAGACCCAAGACTGGGATATAGCCATTCCAGGCTATACTCTGTTCAGGAAGGACATGGTGGGAAAGAAAGGGGAGGAGAGGCTCTTTATGTGAGGATTAACATAAAAGCATCATGGCAGCAGCTGCAAGAGGGAGTGAGCTGGATGTCATTATCCACCTAGGGACAAATGACCTGGCTGAGAATGGTCTCAGAGCAGTGCAACAAGAGTTTGTAGAGTTGGGGAGGGGCCTTAGACAAGTAGCACACACGGTAACTTTCTTGGAAGTGCTACCTGTCTATGGCACGGATGAGGTTAGGGTACTCCACACCATGGAATTCAATGACTGGTTGAAAAACTGGTGCAGAGCTCAGGAATTTAGCTTCATTGAGACTGGGGCTCCACCTGGAGGGATGCAGGCCTATGCTGGTGCAATGGTCTGCATCTATCCAGGAGGGGAACCAGGATCCTAGGTGATAGGCTTCAATACATCATTGGCAAACATTTAAACTACCCAAGGGAGGAGGCACTGAAAAGGAGAAGGGAAATCCTAGCTCCCCCCAAAAATTCAGGGTAGTTAGTGAGGTAAACACCAAGACAGAGCAGTCGATATGGAGAAGAGCAGGGGTAAATAGAGGAAAAGACAAAGGCAGTAAGGACAGGCATGGGGCAAAAAGAAATAAGGCTATAAGAAAAAAAATGGAAGGTAATGAGTACCAGTGCCCATAATCTAGGTAAAAAGCTCCATGAAATGGTGGCCTTGATGGAAGAGGGATGCCTGGATATCGTGGCACACAGAGAACCATGACTGGGATATCAACATACTAGGGTACACAATCTACTGAAGGGACAGGGAGGGAAGAAGAGGAGGAGGAGTAGCTCTCTATATAAGGGAAGGGATCAAAACAACAGAACTAAAGGGTAAACAGGGAGGAGAGAAGGCACTGTGGGTCACCCTGGAGACTGGAAATGGCACCACAATCCTCACAGGGGTTGTATACAGACTCCCGTCTCAGAGGGAGGAAATGGACAAGGAAATGATAGAAGGCATCCTTAGGATGGTAGAGAAAGGGGAGATATTGCTGATGGGGACCTGAATATGCCAGATGTTAATTGTAGCACCTTTTCTGCAGCCACATCCAAGATCAGCACCATTCTCGATGCCCTACAGGTGCATGTCTCAGACAGCTAGTTTTGGAACCCACTCAGGAGGGAGCAATCTTAGACCTGGTACTCTCAAATGAGGATGGAGACAGGATCTCCGATTTTGAAGTGGATAGCCATCTGGGAACAAGCGACCACCAAACAGTGTGGTTCATGATAAACTTAGCTGTAGAGTCAAGCCATACAAAAGTGAAGGTACTGGATTTCAGAAGGGCTGATTTTGTCAAAATGGGAGAGTACCTCAGAAAAGCACTAGCAAACAGGCAAGAAGGTGGGGTAGAGCAACAGTGGGGAAACATCAAAACCGTCATCACAGAGGCAACAAGCCTTTGTGTGAAGCAAAGAAACAAATAAAAATGAAAGAAAAAAAACACTGTGGTTCTCAAAAGAAGTGGCGGGGAAGGTTACGGAGAAAAAGATAGCATTCAGGAAGTATACGGAAACACAGAAGGAGCAGGACAGAGAACTGTACCAGTTAAAGCAGAAGGAAGCGGGGAAGATAGTCAGAATAGCAAAGGCCCAAACTGAGGAAAAGATAGCCAACTTGGTTAAGAAGGGGGATGAAACCTTTTACAGGTACATTAGGGAGCAAAGAAAGACTAAGGCAGGGATACTGAGGCTGAGTAAAGAGGAAGGTGGCTGGGCAGAGAGCAACAGTGAAAAAGCAGGGATACTGTATGAATACTTCTGCTCAGTATTCACAATGGAAGAGCAGGGGAAGAAACTTAATCCAGTCAATAAAAGCACTCTGGATAGGGGGTTGATATCAGTCCTTTCACAGAAGAAAGGGTTCTGAAAGAACTCTTAAAACTGAAGGTTGATAAAGCAATGGGGTCTGATGGGATTCACCCCAGAATTCTAAAAGAACTAAGGGAATAATTAGTAACACCACTTACTACCCTTTTTAATAAATCATGGGAGGATGGTGTGGTACCTGAGGACTGGAGAAGGGCGGATGTGATTCTCCTTCACAAAAGTGGGAACAAGACAGAGGCCGGAAACTACAGACCTGTCAGTTTGACCTCAGTGGTAGGGAAAATGATGGAATCACTTCTGAAGGAAAGAATTGCTGAGTGCCAAGAGGCCAGTGGGGCACAGGACCCAAGGCAGCATGGATTCACTGCTGGAAGGTCATGTCAGACAAATCTAATTGATTTCTTTGACTGGGTGACCAAAGTAGTAGACCAGGAAGGGGCTGTGGACATGACCTACCTAGACTTTAGCAAGGCATTTGACACAGTCCCGCAAAAAAGATTAATAAAACAAGCATTTGTCAATGCCGAATGTTGCTTGCTTGTATGTGCTGTTTAGGTATTTGGAAGTCACTGGAGTGCAAATATTGAAAATTCGCAAACTTACGGCGTGTTGCTTAAGACTGCGCAATGCACGCTCGTTAAACAGTCATTTTTAGGAATTTTTTCACCAAATTTTCAACATAGCCATTTTAAGACCTCTGCTCATGAACAGTGTCACTGTGATTTTCTTAATGTGTCCCATACATTGATTTCGCACACCGACTGCGCCATTGTGCGCTACATGGGCGGAAACACATTTTGGGCAGGATGTGAAAAATGACAGCTGTACTGCTCATAAGGAGGTGTGGTAAAATGGCAATGTTGAAAATCTGGAGTGAAAATATTGAAAATTTAAACTTACTAGCGCGCATAAGAACTGCGCAATGCACGCTCGTAAAACATTTTTAAGAATTCTTTCACCAAATTTTCAACATAGGCTTTTTGAGAGCCCACCTTATGAACACTGGCACTGTTGTTTCATTAATTGGTCCCAAAAGATGATTTCGTGCAGTGACCGTGAAATCACCCTTCAGACCCGATTAACGCCATGGCAGTGCAATAATTCATGAGGAGGGGTCCCAAAAACCCCATGTTGAAAATTTGGGCCCAAAATCCCCAAAAATGCCTGAGATATGCAACAAAGTTGAAAAAAACCCTATATAGTCCATTATACAGCTTACCGGCATTTCCTCAGTTCGCGGTCGGCTTTGAAGAGTGCAGACTTGTTCCCGGTCCACCGATGATCATCGCGCCGAGCTCCAGAGGTAAGTATGGGGTGAGGGGGGTGTGGGGAGGCAGGGTGCGCAGTGGGTGGGTGCAGGTGGGGGCAGGGAGACTGTGAAGGACCTTTTTTTTGTGTACAGGGTTTTTTTTTGTAATGAAGATGACGCGGGATGTTTGCCACGCTGGGGTGGGCTCCCAGCATGGCAGCTGGAAAGGCTGTTTGGGGGGGCTGGAGCTGACGGGGATTGGGCACTCCATGTCGGCTACAACAAGATTTGTCACGCTGGGTGGGCTCCCAGCGTAGCACCTGGAAAGATTTTTGGGGGCATGCAGCCGTGGAGCCAGCGGGATTGGGCACCCCCTCAGCTATAACATTTTTTGACATGCTGGTGGGGCTCCCAGCGTGGCACCTGGACAACTTTGTAGGGGGTGTGGAGCCAACGGGATTAGGCACCCCGCCGCCATACAGTGTGTGCGTGGGGAGGGAGTTCAGCACGCACGCGCGTGCTTGGCGGTGGGGGGGGAAGAGCTCTGGCTACTGAAGTGGAGCCTCTTCAACTGTATGCCACTGCATTTTGGACTGCTGTCATAGACAGCTGCAGCAGTCATTGGAGAACTGGGGCCACGCATGCAAACTCGCTGACTGAATTGGAAGACGGGGTGTCACACCTCCAAAAACTCGAATGATGGCACTATGTTTCTTGCACATGCGTGCAAGCAACATAAAAATTAGCCAGCCTGGGAGTGGATCTCAGGGTGGTAGCTTGGGTAAAATACTGGCTGGACAACAGGACACAGAGGATAATAGTAAATGGAGTCCACAGTGAAGAAAGGTGGGTTACTAGTGGGTTACCACAGGGTTCAGTACTGGGGACAGTCCTTTTTAATGTCTTTATAAGTGACATTGCAGAGGGATTGGAAGGAAAAGCATGTCTCTTTGCAGATGACACACATATCTGCAACAGGGTTGATACGTAAAGGTGGGGTAGAAAGGATGAAAAGGGACTTGGCAAGGTTGGAGGAATGGTCAAATGTATGGCAGCTTAGATTCAATGCAAATAAGTGCAAAGTAATGCACCTGGAAAACAAAAACCCAGGAGAAGAGTACACAATGGGGGGTGAGATACTGTCAACAACAAACATGGAAAGGGACCTGGGGGTAGTCATATCAGGTGACCTAAAGGTGGGCCAGCAATGTGAGAAGGCAGTAAGGAGGGCTGGGGGGATGCTGGGATGCATAGGGAGAAACATCACCAGTAGAAAACAGGAAGTTGTTGGCCTTCTGTACAGACAGTTGGAAAGACCACATCTGAAGTACTATGTACAGTTCTGGAGACCCCATCTCCAAAAAAGACATAGACACATAGACAGGGTGGAGGCTGTCCAGAGGAGGGCAACCAAAATGGTGCAGGGTCTGCACAAGAAGATATATGAATAAAGACTAAAGGAGCTTAAGATGTTTAGCCTAGAGGAAAGGGGGGGACATGATAGAAACCTTCAAATACCTCAAGGGAAACAACAAAGTCCAAGAGGGTAGCATCTTTCAGAAAAAGAGATGTGCAAGAACAAAAAAGTTAGCATTCAGGAGGTATAAGGAGACACAAAGACAGGAGGATAGGGAGCGGGAAGTGTATCAAGAGAAACAGAGAGAGGTACGGAAAGCAATTAGGAGTGCAAAGGCACAAATGGAGGAGAAAATAGCCCATTCATGAAAGAAAGGGAACAATAACTTTTTCAGGTATGTAAGCAAAGAGAAAGACCAGGGGAGGGATAGTAAGGCTTAGGAGGAATTTAAGGGAGTGCATGGAGCGAGACCAGGAAAAAGCTTGCATCCTGAACAAATACTTTTGTTCAGTCTTCACAGTGGAAAGGGTAGGCGAGTGACCACAGATAAGTTCCAAGAGCATTAAAGGAAAGGAGGCGGACACTAGTCCAGTTATGGAGGAGAGAGTCCTGAAGGTACTCGCAAATCTAAAAGCGGACAAGGCAATGTAGCAGACTTAGTGCATCCAGGAATATTGAGGTAGCTCAGAGAGGTGCTGGCTGCACCTCTGACAGCCCTGTTCAACCAATTACTGGAGACTGAAATGGTTCTGGAGGACTGGATGAGGGCAGATGTAGTCCCACTTCACAAAAGCGGTACAGTAGGATGGAAAAGGCTGGCAATTAAAGGTCAGTCAGCCTGACTTTGGTGATGGGGAAAGTAATGGAATCACTTCTGAAGGAAAGGATTGTGGAATATCTTGCATCCAGTGGCTTACAAAATACGAGCAGCATGGATTCATTGCTGGGAGGTCATGTCAAACAAATCTGATAGATTTCATTGACTGGGTGACCAGGAAATTAGATCAGGTTGGAGCGGTATATGTGGCCTATCTAGATTTCAGTAAGGCCTTCAAGACCGTTCCTCATAGGAGACTCATACACAAACTGGGCAGCCTAGGAGTTGGTCCAAAGGTGGTAAACCAGATAAGAAATCAGTTAGGGAACAGGTGGCTGAGGGTGGTGGTAAATGGAGTTCACTTTGAAGAAGACAGGGTCATTTAATCAGGAGTAGTTGTTTTTTTTTTTTTTAACCAGGAGTAGCACACTAAGCTGAAAGCTGTTTTACAGGTGCGACCTAGGAGCACAGGGAAGTTAGGGACTTGCTCAGGGTCACACAGTATGCAAGTGGAAGCTGTGAGATTCAAACCCAGGTCTGGTCTGCTGGATGTCACCAGATTTGCAGCTCAGAGCCTTAAACCACTGTGCTATACTGCCTCCCTAAATGCCTCCTTGGGTGATCAGCAGGGAGCCACAGTGATCAGTACTGGGACTGATCCTCTTTAATGTCTTTATTAGTGACATTGCAGAGTAGTTAGAAGGGAAGGTATGCCTCTTTGCAGATGATACTAAAACCTGCAATAGGGTAAACACTCTGGGGGGGTGGAAAAAATGAATAGAGATCTAAGAAAGCTAGAGGAGTGGTCAAGGGTGTGGCAGCTCATGTTCAATGAGAAGTGCAAAATCATGCACTTAGGCGCAGAAACCCAGGGGCAGAGTACAAAATTAGGGGAGTGGTTTTAACGACTACCAGACAGGAAAGAGACCTGGAGGTAATCATAGCTGATGACCTAAAGGTGACCAGACAGTGTGACAAGGCAGTGGGGAGAGCTAGCGGGAAGCTAGGTTGCATAGGGAAGGGTATCACCAGCAGAGAGGTGGTGTTATTGCTGTATAGCTCACTAGTGAGACCTCACCTCGAGTACTGTGTCCAGTTCTGGAGACCACATCTACAGAAGGATACAGACAGAGTAGAGACAGCCCAGAGAAGGACAACCAAAATGGTCCAGGGTCTGCATCAAAAGCCCTATGGAGAGCGACTAAAGGACCTCAATATGTACACCCTGTAGGAAAGGAGGAAGGGGGGATATGACAGAGACTTTTAAATACTTCACAGGTATAAATAAGGTTCGAGAGGGAAGCATTTTTCAGAAAAGAAGGTGCTCAAGGACAAGGGGTCATGCTATGAAGCTGAAGGGGGCAGACTCATTGAAGATGCGAGGAAGTACTTCTTCACAGAAAGAGTGGTGCATGCCTGGAACAGCCTCCCAGCAGAGGTGGTGGGGGCCAAAACGGTAACAGGATTCAAGAATGAATGCATGGGATAATCATAAAGGAACCTTAGTGGTGGTGGGGTAAAGCCAGCGATCAGGTAGGGTCTGCAGTGTTACAGTAAGTAGGGTAAATGGGCAGACTAGGTGGGCTAAATGGTCCTTATATGCCATCAGAGTCTATGTTTCTTTGTTGAAAATTTGGGGTTAAAATATTAAAAAGCAAAGTTATGAGCTTATGTTGAAATTTTTCAACTAACATACTAACATACTATTTGCCAGCAGATTAGGCCTTACGGTCTATCGAGTCTGCTCGAACCTTAGATCCTTAGTTGGGTGCCGAGACCCTCCCATCCCTTGTGCTCCAGAAACCCCTATCATCCATCCATCCCCACCCTCCTGGGACAGGCCATCATCTGATACATCCACCTTTTGTGTCTGTCCCACCCTCTCTTGAAGCCCTCCACTGTGGATCTCTGAACCAGCTCACCAGGCAGTGCATTCCAAGGGTCCACCACCCTCTCAGTGAAAAACCTCCTCCTCTTTCCCCTCACCCTTCCACCTTCCAACTTCAAACCATGCCCTCTGGTGATACCTCCCTGCTTTAGTCTAAAGATCCCTCCATGTTTACCTATTTATTCCCTTGAGGTACTTGAAGACCTCAATCATGTCCCCTGTCTCTCCTCTCCTCCAATGAAAACAGGCAGAGCTCCTCAAGTCTGTCCTCATACGCCAAATCCCTAGCCCCTCATATCATCTTTGTTGCCCTCCTCTGTACCCTCTCCAGGAGCTGTATGTCCATCTTCAAGTGTGGTCTCCAGTACTGTACACAGTACTCAAGGTGTGGTCTAACCAGTCCATTGTACAGCGGCAGAATCACTTCCTTGCTCCTAGAGGTGATCCCCCTAACGATGCATCCCAACATCCTGTTTGCCTTGCTAGCCGCTCTCCTGCACTGCTCAGAGTTATTCATACATGCATCCACCATGACTCCTATGTCTTTTTCCCCTATTGAGGCCTCCAGCGCCTCCCCTCCCAGGGTGTACCTGTGTTTAGGGTTTCCCCACCCAAGATGCAACACCTTGCACTTGGTGATATTGAAATTTAATTTCCATGTGTGAGCCCAGCTTTCCAGGGTGTCCAGGTCCCCTTGCAGGGCCAACCTCCCCTCTTCTCCCTCAACTACTGCTCCCATCTTGGAGTCATCCGCGAACAGACTCATTTCACACCCTATACCCTCCCTGATGTCCGATATGTATGCATTAAACAGAATCAGACCCAGGACCGAGCCCTGCGGTACCCCACTACCAACCTCTCTAGGGTTCGAGAGTTCCCACAGACCACTACTCTGGTGCATCCAGCTAGCCAGTTTTCAATCCATCTGACCATCAAACAGCCTACTCCTAACCCCATCAGTTTCTCCACCAGACCATTGTGGGGGACAGAGTCAAACGCCTTGCTGAAGTCCAAGAATAATACATCCACAGGCTTGCCCCTGTCCAGTTCTGATGTTACCCATTCATAGAACTCCACAAGGTTGGTTTGACATGATCTACCTGGCACAAACCCATGTTGCCTACTATCCAGACCTCCTACCTCCTCCAAGTACACCCCCAATCGTGCCTTTAGTATACTCTCCATTAATTTTCCCACCACTGAGGTCAAACTGATGGGTCTATAGTTACCTGGTACTTCCCTCGACCCCCTTTTATGGATTGGCACCACATGTGCCTCTCGCCAATCCCTAGGTACCCTCCCTGTCTCAAGTGACCTGTTGAAAAGCTCTGCCAGGGTGCAGCCAGTATGTCCGCCAATTCCCACAGTACTCTCGGATGAATGCCATCTGGCCCAGGAGATTTGTCTTTCTTTAGGGCCTTGAGGGCTAACCACACCCTTTTGGCGGAGATAGCATCATCCGTCCCCTCCACCTTACTGGCCTTCTTATCCTTACCCAGATGTGACACCCCTTGGGTACCTCTCCCTCCCTCTTGCTCCATTTCTGTTGCTCCCCTGATCCCACTTACTGCTGCTTCTATCCCCTTCATGCCTTGCTTTGTAGATATCCCATCCCCCTCCCTAGTGAACATGGAGGCAAAGTACTCATTAAATACCTCTGCCTGGTCCCTCGCCTCTTCCACCCACCCTCCTTCTGATCTCAGTCTGCTGAGATGGCTCCTTAGTTTTTCTCCGCCTCCCCAATGTACCGGAAGAACCCTTTTCCCTCCATGTATCCTCTGTGCCAGCCGCTGCTCTTTACTGGACTTTGCTCCCTCACCATACGGGTGACTTTTCTAGATGCAAGCTGGTACATTTCCTTATCCCTATCCCCTCTTGTTGTTTTATATTTTTTGTAGGCCGCCTTCTTTCTCTGACTGCTACCTGTACCTCACTGGACCACCAGCATGGTTTATGTGACCTTGCTCCTTACATTTCAACTTTAGCGCAGATCCTGACTGTCTCATGAAGTCCCGTTTTTGACCTCCCACCTCTTTCCACACTTGTCATTGAGGTAATCCTTCCAAGTGATCCTTGAGAATATTTCCCATGCCCATAAAGTCTGCCCCCTGAAGTCCACTGCCAGTGTCCTAGATCTCACCCTCCCCCATGCTTATTTGAAACCAGACAGTATTGTGGTCGCCTCCCAGTCAGGGGGTCCTGTACAACCATATCCCTTACCAGATCCCCATCTGCCAAAAACCACATCCAGGACATGCCTCTCCCTTGTGGCTCCATCAAATGCTGTGTTAAGAACACATCCTGGAAGCCATCCAGCAGCCTCTCTCCTTGGCCACCTTAGAGGACATGGTTCTCCAGTTTGTACCTGGTATTAAGGTCCCCATCAACACCACTCCTTCCCTTTTGGTCCACACTGGGCAATGATGTTGTCCAGCAAACCATCCTCAGAACATCACTCATCCCGGGGCCTATACTACACCCAGCTTGACCTTATCTCCTGTTAGATCGTATAGTGACCCATAAGGCCTCCATGTTTCCCTCTGCCTCTTCTACCCTAGCAATTTCTATGTCATCTCTAATGACCATAGCCACTCCACCCCCCTGCCCTCCTTTCTATCCTTCCTAAGCATAGTGTACCCCCATATGTTTAGGTCCCAGTCATGGTTTTTGTTGGCCCACATCTCCGTGACCGCTGCCACATCCACCCCCCACGAACAGGATGGCCTGGAACTCTGGCAACTTGTTTCCCAAGCTCCTGGCATTTACTAACACCAACCCCCACCCCTTATCCCTGATCCTCTTTGTCAAACCCCACCCAGATTCCTTATACTTCCATCCTCCCTCTGCTCCTCCTGAAACCTCCACCCCCAGTCTGTTTCTCCTCTCTCCCTTGGGCTTGAAGGCTACTCCCCTCATCTGGAGGAGAGGGCTTCTGGTCAGCCCCTCCCTTATCCCTTCCCCCCCTCACAAGTTTAAACCCCACCTTTCTTGTATGTAGTCAGCCATCCTCTGTTTAAGGACTTCCTTCCCTAATGGGGCAAGATGAAACCTGTCTTTGGCATATAGTCCCTTATCCTCCCAAACTCCATTCCAGTTCCCTAACACCCCCAACCCACTCTCTTCACCCCACTTCCTGAGCCAGTCATTAACCTCTGTGAGCTTCATTTTTTTCTCCACTGAGGCCTTTGGTACTGGCAATATCTCCGAAAAGGAAATGTTGCATCCATTATCCCGACAGACTCTGGCAAGTTCTTGGAACCTTGCTTGGATTTCCAAAACGCTATTTCCTCTAGATCATTAGTTCTCAAATGCACCCAGAAATCTGGTTTTCTCCACAATCCCTAACCATTTCATACACCATGAACTTTGCTCTGTGCACTGTCAGCCCAGAGATACTCACTACCTTCACCTGGCTATGGCATCCACCCCCTGTCCCTCCCATTGATACCCCTAATCATCGAGTTCCCAATAGCAGAACCTAACACCGCCATCATCCTTATGGTTACCTCCACTATGCCCTCTCAGCCCCCCCTTCCCCCTTTATTCATGATCTCAATTCCATGGGAGTCTTCCTGCCTTATTAGAGACCCCTTGTCACCCTCCTTTCTGTCTCCTCTGCTATTTTGCCCACTTAACTCAAACCCTCTGAATAGGTGTCCCTTTAACCTCTTATCTGAACCATTTATCCTGGCCCTGATGGTTTCCCTCCCCACACTGCCATTCTCCCCCTTGTAATAGTACCCCTGCCTCCAGAGGCTCTTCTGGGTCCCTTTAGCTAGGGCCCCATCTCATACTGACCCCTGCTGAAGGGGGCCTTCCCACCTCCTTGTCTCCCAGTTTCTCTCCAATCATGCTCTCTCCTCATGTCTGGAATATGTTGCATCTCCCATTTGCTTAACATATATGTTTCTTCTACCTCTGGGACTATTTCTATCCTTTCCATAGTCGGTCTGTGATGCCCTATGGGTATCCAACTCCTTCCCCCCGGCCTCTGTATAAGTTTCCTCATTTCCACCAACCCCTTCCTCCCCCTCTAGGTTGCTTAGTAGCTCAAATTTATTGTGACACTCTATGTCAGCCTCCATCAAATAACCAGAGTTTCCCCTGACTGCACCTCTAAACTGCCCCTCTTCTTCCCCTCTTGCTCTGTTCACCATAGGAGCTCCCTTCCCACAGTCTGCTGTTTTAGGCTTCCGCACAACAGCCCCTCCTGACTCTTCCCCCTCCACTCTCTTTGTATTCAGAATGTTCACCCCGTACGCTTTCCCCTTAGCACCAACTTCCCTATCTAAGGGTCCTCTGTCCCTAATATCCCCCCTCCTGCTTGCTGTAACATAACGTCCTGTAATTTCAGAGCGTTGCCCCAGCCTCCCTTCAGCCCCACCCTTCTGCTGCCCATATCCACACCCCTTATCCTTGGATACCCCCCAGCTCCCCCAGCTTATTCCTTAACCAATATACCTCACTCTTGATACAAGATAGCTGTCTACAGAGTGGGCAGCCTCCCTCTCTCCAGGCCCAATTTAGAATTATTGCCATCCCACAGCCTGTGCAGCCTACAACCCTTCCAAGATGCCTGCCATGTTGGAATATGGCCAATTCTGTTTATCCCCTCTGTTTATAATGGCACACCCCTTTTCTCAGTCCCTTTCCTGGAATACAGTTTCTCTCTATACTGACTGTAGTTATTTACAAACCCAATTTCAACCCCACCAATAAAGTTCCCAAGTCTCACAAACACATACAGTCCAGTGTGTTCGGTCCCACTAACAGTGTGTGTAAGCAGACATCAGGTACTGTATGATGTCACAGGTCCACCAGCTCCTGTTGCTTTGAATTTCAGTCCCAAACAGAAATATTAGTCTTCAATCCCAACCCCAGTGGCTTTTCAGTATTTAAGAAAGCCTACAAAACAGGGTGGGTGGGAGGGCTCTTACCAAACACCAGGCAAACAACACATTTAAATTTCCTCTAATTAACCCTGCCAAACAACTGTTCCCAAGCCTCCAATTTTACAATATCACAGCCCAAGTAACAGTTCTAATTCAAGGTAATAATTTGTAACACATAGAACTAATTTCACTTACAAAACTATTCAAATATTTCAGTTAAAACAGAATATAACCCCAGACCTCTGTCCTACCAGTTGGCAGCTTAAGTTCCCAAGTGAACAATGAAGGCCAAGGTAATTCCTGTTTAAAGACAGGGTAATTGCAGCTAATGCCCCCTCCCCCTAACACCAGGCAAACAACACATTTAAATTTCCCTCTAATTAACCCTGCCAAACAACTGTTCCCAAGCCTCCAATTTTACAATATCACAGCCCAAGTAACAGTTCTAATTCAAGGTAATAATTTTTAACACATAGAACTAATTTCACTTACAAAACTATTCAAATATTTCAGTTAAAACAGAATATAACCCCAGACCTCTGTCCTACCAGCCTGCAGCTTAAGTTCCCAAGTGAACAACTCACACTCATAACTTTGGTAATTTTCAATATTTTGACCCCAGATTTTCAATATAGCCATTTTTTCACACCACCTCATGAACATGGCAACTGTCATGTTTCAAAGCCTGACCAAAATGTTGTTTTCACACTTGTGGCATGAAATCATCTTTCAGGCAGGATTTGAACATTTTCTCCTCCCTTGTTCTTGACCTGAGGTCATACAGTAAGAAGGCTATGCTAAACATTTGGGGTAAAATGCTAAAAATATTATAAGCATACATTTAAATTATTCTATGCACGCTCTTAGCTTTGGTAAGTTTCAATATTTTGATCCCAACTTTTTAGTATAAACATTTTTCACACCACCTCATAAATGTGACAGCTGTCATTTTTGAAATCCTGGCCAAAATTTGTTTTCACATTTGTGGCTTAACATCACCTCTCAGGTAGTATTTGAATGTTTTGTGGTCATTAGAAGGCTATAGTATATTGAAAATTTAAGGTAAATATATTAAACAACAACAAAGTCATGAAAGTACATTGAAATTTTTCAATGCACACTTGTAGCTTTGGTAATTTCCAATGTTTTGACCCCAACTTTTCAACACAGCCATTTTTTCACACCACCTCATGAACGTGACAGCTGTCAGTTTTCAAATTTTGGCCAGAACGTGTTTTCATACTTCTTGCATCAAGTTATGTTTTGGCCACTATTTTATAACTATTAGTCTAATTAATTATACATGAGCCTATCAAGGCTCATGATTGGCTACTGGATCAGTCATTACTGTCTTAGAAATGACCAATCCAACTGCAAACTGATGCTGTGTGGCACGCATGTTTCACACCATGCAGCTAAAACCTCAACAAAACTGGCAAAAATGAAAGTTGTTGTTGGGGTTAGTCTTATGATTGAAATAACCTTGAAACCAATCATTTCCTTGGATTAGTGACTGGCTGGAGGGAGGTGGCCCTCAGCTGTGCCTTGGGCCAATCCTTCCCACCATCCAGTTGAACACAACAGTTGACATTTTTTGAATTCCCTCTGAACCTTATTTTGCAGTTGCACTGCAAAATCACCTTTCTGATGGGATTTTAAAAATTCCACCTGTCTTGATCCTGTTAGGTCATAAAAAGCCTGTTGGACATTTGGGGTCAAAATATGGGAGAACTCTGAAAATTAAATATTGCCTCTCAGCTGGTCTATCCTGTGTAAATATAATCTGAAACTATGTAAAAGCAGGACACCACTAAAAATGAGATATTGCATCTCATCTGGTCTATCCTGGGCAAATGCTTGTAGAATAATATGTAGCAGTCCATGCACAACAGAGCAGTTTTTCTACCAAGTGGTTACCATGATGATACAGTGACCTCGAGAGCAAAGCTTGAGAGGTCCCTGTCATCCTGGTAACCACCAGGTAGAAAAACTGCCCTGTTGTGTATCGGGGCTCCCAATGCATTATTTTTTATAGTGTATGGTTTAAATAATACACAGGAGCATCATTTCTGTTTTACATACATGTATATTTACTGTAGCACTGTGAACATAATACAGATTTCCCAATGCATCACTTTCTGTGACCCATGACAGGAATCTGCAACTCATTTACTACCTGTTTATTATACTGTAAGCATTGCGGCTTCTTAATATTCTTCCTATAACAACTCATTATCTTAGTTTGAAGATATTAACTTCAACACTTAAAAAAAACACTTTCTTTTTAGATACCACAAAACAATTTGAGTTGTGGCATTTTCCGTAATAGGCAACTTTTATGATATTGGGTTATTTCCACCATAAGGCTCATGACTTCTCCATTCCCTGTTTTCCCTGGCTTCTGATGCCATGTGTGTTCAGAACTAGCACCTTCAAATAGTTCCTGTTAAGTTTTATTCTGTCACTGTTAGTGTACTACTAGTTTCATTGGCACCTCTTTTTTTTTTAATGCTACTTACCATGCACTTCAATACAGTGTGAGCAGTAGTAGCATGTCTGACAGTTGAATGGTTGCATTGTCCTGTGTCATCTGTACTGCAGCAGAATGAAAAGTCATTCTGCTGCAGTATGAATGTCAATACTGAAGCAGAACAACTTTTTATGGCATATGGAATTCCATACACGACAAAGCTTCACCATACACTATATAGTAAACAGCTCTGGTCAGAGCAAATAGGGCTGCATAATGAAGAGTTTGGGGTACAAATATTGAAATGTATGAACGTTAGGAGCCTGCATTTGCAAAATGTAATGTAGGCTCATACCTGTGTTGTTCTGTAATATTTTTTCATTAATCTTTTTTAACATAGGCTTGTTATGACCCTGCCTAATGAAGAAGGTCAGAGAACATTTTCAACTCCTGGCCTAAAGTTGTTTTCATGCAGGGACTGCAAAATTAAGTTTTGGGACACAAAAACACATTTTGTGTAGGAGCTGAAAAATGACAGCTGTCACAGTCATGAGTTGCTGTAAAGAAATGGCTATGTATTTCACCATACTAGCACTGGCTGGCACAACCGTGTCAAAGATGGTGCACAGAGCTGTAGTGATGTGATAGAGAAGTGCAAACATCACAGAACTGGGGGGGGGGCAACTCAGAAAAGTTCAGACATACCTTAGCATACCAATTGCAATGCAAATGTTATAATGCAAAAAATAGACGTCTCCATACATTTAATATGTCTGCATATATTATTATCAGTAACCTGTTGAATCTATAGGTATCCCCTATCTTTACTTTAAATGTTAACATTATACAGGCTCATATAGACAGAAGAAGAAGAGGTTTTCTTTCTTCTTCTCAAATAAGCACCATCAGCATGGCATTAACCTGGTGTGGTTCTTACAGTTACCTGTTTTTATTTATCATCCCAGACTGCATAACTAATCTGATCATACCAAGAGCATGGAAGGATATAAATTTAAAGTATACAGTAGGTTGGTATATCTTGGGGAATGATAAAAAGGAACGCACAATTGATTTTTTTGTCATTAAAAAAATATAGAGAAATAGCAGGTGAGGCAATTGAAAGAGATGTGTAAGAGCAAAGGAAAGTAGATGGATCTATCACACCTGGCCTTGTTTTCCACCAGGTCTCGGTGACTCCATTGAATTAAAACATTTGATATGATCAGATTGGCCATGCAGTCCATGATGACAGATAAAAACAGAGAACTGTAAGAACCAAATCAGGCTAATGCCATGCTGATGGTGCTCATTTTAGATTTTATGTAGAAAACTTCTTCTTTTTGTATGTATATGAGCCTGTATAATGTTGACATTTAAAGTGAACATTGGGGATACCTATGTATTCAACCGGTTACTGCTAATAAAAAATGCAGACATATTAAATCTATGCAGAGGTCTAAGTTCTGCATTATAACTTTTGCATTAAAATTCATATGCTACATGCTTCTGGACTCTTCTGAGTTGCACTCCCCCCCCTTATTTCATGCAATGTTTGCACTTCATATTGACCCACTGTATAGAAGCTTTATTTTGTATTATATTTATTGTGTCATGGTGCTCTTGAATCCTCCTGGTTACAATCTATATGCAATGGTGCTTCCAAACACTCCTGGTTTGTGTACCCCTTTCCTGTGATGTTTGCACTTCTTATTGACACAATGTATAGAAGTTCATATACATTCCACGGCCTTTATTAAAACAACATAAAATGTGCAAGTCACACTTCTATTCTAAAGTTTATTTAATGTTCTTGCTGACAGCCTAACTTACTTTATTTATTTAGTTTATTTATTTATTTAGTTTTTTTTGACCGGGTAAGTGCACTAGACAAATCCTGCCTATTTTCAGTCATGACCCGGGGGAAGGGGATACAGATGAATGCCAACAGACCTTGAACCAGGTTAAGCTGTTGGTGATATTTTTAGTGAACGAGGGAAATTTGGCCAGGGCACAGGGGAAATTCCCCTACTCATCTGTAGGGGGCATTGCCAGCTGTGGAAATGGCCACTTGGTGTGGGACTCCAGACAGGATGGACATTGTTGAGGTGGGGGAGCCAGCCTCCTCCCCTACCATTGGATTGCCAGAGGCCCAGCCTGATATAAAAATGTTGTTACCTTTCAACGATAATGGAGCTGACACACCTGAAATTTATGTATCTACAGAGGATCTGAGCCAGTGGAATCCAGGCTCAGAAAGAATGCATGAAGACTTAAACATTAATTCTACTGATGCAGAGCATGGTTTATTACTGGAGATTGAGCAGGAAAAAGATTGACACTTACGGGAGCAGGAATGCCTGAGCATGAGACTTTCTTTATTACACTATGTTTCAACTCCTGTCAAACTGCTGGGTTCCCCTGTCAGCACTGTTGATGATGCAGGATCATCAAAGGCCTCCAGGGACCAGGTGAATCACGCTCTAAACTTTCCCTTTGTTACTGACACTGAAGAGATAAGGAAACAGGCTGGCAGTTTCATTGCTGCATCTAGCCTGTGCCTAAAGCCTAATTTGTCACAAGAAGGGATAGGAAGCATAAATATGTTAAAACCAGAAACAACTGAAATGAAGGGGGAACTGAGCAGCAGACTCCACTACAGATAGCATTTAATAAAGATAAGGGAGCCACTAATACTAGGGCTGATATTCCTCAGAAAGAAACCTTAATGAGGGCATCTGGGTTTGTTTTTAAACACATCCAGGCATTTCTGACACAGCAAATACAGCTCTCGCTGAGCAGCAAGTACTTTTCCAAACTAATAATGATATTCAGGACAGTGCTACTGTATTTCATTTTCAGCAAAAGAATCAACTACCAGGGTTGGGATGAGAGAGGAAGTTAAAGAAAAAAGTGCAGCATTGACTTTGGCTAACAGAAATATAAAAATAGAAGTTGTTTCTTCAGCACAAATTGGGTAAAGCACAGTTTCTCAAACACCTAAATCCTTACCAGCGTCAGCAGCAGTACAAACTGCATTTGCTATTACACTCCCTTCTCCCTGTGATCCATGGTCACCCAAAAAGGCATTATGTGAAGCCGGATAGAAACTAACACCAAGCGGGGCCTGGTTACCTGACCCTGACTGGGCCCCTAAGCTAAATTTCTCCCAAGCTACACTGGAATGGTGTCCACTTAATCCTTTCCAGGTATCTAATTCTCAAATTGATGCATCTTCTCAAAAACCAAACACACCCAAGCACCAGAACTTAGGGAACTCGGGTACAGCAAACCAACCTGACATTTGCACCAAAGAACTTGGCCATACAAAAATCGACAGTTGTCCACTACCATCTGCACTCCCCAGGGTGGTACCCCCAAGCCTAGATGAAATTCAACAGGCCTCAGAGACACCACAAAGAATTTACTTTCTGAACTGTTCACAAAAACTAGGAAAGAAGCAGCACCAAGGAGAAATGCTGTAAGGATACGATACAAAAGGGGACTTGAGTACAGACCTGACAAGCATTACGTGGGGAAATGTCTTCTAAAAGATTCACTCCATTTTTCACCTGGGGAAGCTTATGCTTTTATAAACATATCATGGGAGGACAACTATGATGTCAGCTTTCACACTGTGCATGATTTGGACATGTTTTGGAAGTGTTATAATCAGGTTACGTTCTCCCCCACATGGACCCCCTTCTTGGTGGTTCCTCTAACCAAGTCTCTAGTCAAGTATGTCACAATAATGCTCAGGAATGAGGGGGTCCATGTGGAGGACATTACTTACTGGTATCCAAGAGGTGTGAAATACTAAGTGACCCAGAAGCTATTCTTGACACAGAAATGTTCTAGACAGGGGTCTGGAAATACAAAGTGAAACTAAGGCAGAATGATTCAGGGATTGATCATATACCTAATTCCTTCATGCTAGGTAGGGACTGGGAGTATGTTTTTATCTGGGTCAGCCCTGGGCCTGTTATAAATGTGGTGCTAGGACCTACTTATCCAGTTCCTGTGATAAATCCCACGGCGATAACTGTGGCAAATTGGTCCACGTTACATTGCAATGTGCCAATCACACCAGGTGTGACTTGCGCGAGGAGTTGGTCATGTCTTTGCAGAATGCCCCTGGCCGGCAAACAATAAGGCCACCTTTATCAGTCCAGAGTTGCTGATCCAGCAGGCACAGGACACTGCTTCTGTGCAAGAACCCAAACCTTCCAAATCTACCTATCCTGCTCCCCCCCTCCAAAAGCCACCCCAAATCCCAGTTACCCCATACCAGAAGAAGAAATTTGGGCCTCTTCCCCTCAGCAAGGGCCTACTTCCAGCACCTCCTCAAACCCTTTGACCTTGGTTCCTGTGTGTTATGAGGATCCTGATGAACCCAAAATCAAACCAGTTAAACTCCCTGCCCCTTCTTCTCTACCTAGAAGACGATCTTCTTGAAACATGAAACCAAAATCCCCTCCACCCCACTACATTTTGAATCTGAAAACTCCTATGCTGTTTTAACTACTCACTGGGGGGATTCAGACATGGAACAAGGAGACTCTGACCCACAACCACCCATCACTGACCATACCTCCCAAGACTAGGAATTAGTGAGATATAAAGAAAAAAGCAAAAAAAAAGCAAAAAAAAAAACTGCTTAAACTGCAAATACCCTAATTCTGATTTCTTTAAAGGTTGGCTCATTAAACGTTCACAGCATACTGTATGCTGTGAAACTGCAGATGGTGTTTAATTACATTCATGAAACTAAAGTAGACATATGCTTTATCCAGGAAACCTGAATGACTTCTAGTGACCAAGTTCGAGTTTTTAAGGAGGAATGGTGGGCGGGGACCTTCATATTGGTCCTTTGGGGTGGACAGTGTAGATGGGATGAGTATTCTGTTTAATTCTTATGACTTTACACTAATTAAACTAATTGACTTGATCCTTGGGAGGGTCTTAATACCGGATGGCTTGTGGAAAAATTTAGACTGCCGATTCATTAATGTTTATGGCTCACAAACCAAAGCAGATAGCGTGATACTCTTAAACACCATACAACCCTTCTTAGTCACATCTTATAGAACAATTTTTGGTGGAGACTTCAATTGTGATGTATGGAAAGGGGGGAAAGACTCAACCAGTGGGAAAAAAATCTACTGCAACTCTAACACCTTATCCAGAGTAATAGATACAGCAGCCTTATTAAATTGTAGCGCACACCTCAACACAGGGCCCAGGTTCACCTATAAATGGATTAAATATATTACTACTATAGACCACATTTTTATTTCAAAAAATCTGACTAAATTTGTATTTCACATAACACTTGTTGAGTTTTTTGACCACCTGGCTCTTATACTTGAATTTACAGACCCTGCAGTGGAACCAAAATGTGCAAATAGGTTGAGATTAAGTACCTCAGTCCTAACAGACCCCCAAGTGAGAACTGGCCTATTAGAACTGATTAAAGCTACGACCTCTGTCAGATTTTCATATACAGACTTGGGGGAATGGTGGGAAGACACTAAAGCTGATTTGAAATCTTGACTGATTAAATACAGGAAACAGAAAGAAAATGATAAGTTCCTTAATATCTTACAACTCAGGGAAACAGCTACAAAAACTATATACTGTGGCTCATTCCTCCAGATATGATTATTCTCACCAAATAAATGTAATAAAAGAAGAGATAAAGCTGTTTCAATATGACAGGGCAAATATTATAAAAGCTATGCTACAAAATGGGACTCAGAAAACCCCCATAGGTGACCCCTTTGAAGCATGTAAGAAAATGAAAGAATCTATGAATATAGAGGTTTTACTTGATATAAATGGAGGGTCAGCCTCCACTACAGAGGGTCTTCACAAGGTTATTAAGGAAGAATTTATTAATTCCCATATCCCATCTAAGTCCCCTTCAGAAAATGAAATTAAAACTTTCCTACAGGATATAAATATTCCTAAATTGCCTGAAGAAACATATGACATGCAAAGCCAGATAAGTATAATAGAAATAGAAATGTCAATAAAATGTCTAAGAAATGGGACCTCCTGGGTCTGACGGGCTCCCCAATGAATTTTATAAAACTTTCCTGGGGGAATTGTCTGAATGTCTCTTACTTGTTTTTCAATATTTTTTTTTACACAAAATGTTATAAGGCCCTCTTTTTCAGAAGGCTTACTCATTTTCTTATTCAAATTCGGAGATAGGACTAGAATCCAAAATTGGAAACCTATCACTATACTTAATACCAACTATAAAATATTAGCCCACATCATGAATAATAGGTTAAAGCGATATGCTAGTCTGGTCATCTCACCACGCCAATATTGCAGATCACCTACTAGAAAAATCCAGCATGCCTTAATGATCATAGGAGATTAAACTGACCACCTCACATTAACTGGACAATCAGGATGCATAGTTTCCATAGATCAGGAAAAAGCTTTCAGCAGGGTTTATCATCCCTATTTGTTTGCCACACTGGCAGCATATGGTATACCCCTATAACATTAAGACACCTTAAACTACTCTACAGCTTTGCAGTGGTCCATCCTATAATTAAATGACAAATCACAGAAGGGTTTTATATTACCACAGGGATTAGACAGGGGTGCCCTTTAAGCCCCTTTCTGTATATATTCACATTGGACCCCTTCCTTTGAAAACTGACTGAGCACCCAAGATGGGTGGGGATTCAAGGGACAGGAATATGAGACAGTCTTAGAATTCAAGCCTATGCAGATGATATTTATTTTTCTCTGACCACCAGCAGTTACCCTCTTTCCTACAAAACATGACCAAATATGCTTACTTTTCAAACTCTAAACTTATCATTGATAAATGTTAAAGATTGTTTATAGGCTCTGGACACCCCAACTCTACACAAACAGAAGGTATCAAGATTTCCTTAGAACCACTTAAAATACTAGGAATCTGGTTTGGGCCCCAGAATATGCCCCTAGAAAACTGGAATAAAGTTATGCAAAAAGTAGAGCCAATGATCCAAAGATGGAGGCATTGGAAAATTTCAAAATTAAAAAGGATCCAAATCCTAAAACAGTTTATTATCCCCAGTATGCAATATGTTGCCATGTTATTGCCCCCACCCACTGTGATGGACACAAGAATATATAGCCTATTTTTCCTAATGAGGCAGTATAGCACAGTGGTTTAAGGCTCTGAGCTGCAAATATGGAGACCTGGGTTTGAATCACACAGCCCCTACTTGCATACTGTGTGACCCTGAGCAAATCATTTAACTTCCCTGTGCTCCCAGGTTACACCTGTAAACAAGCTTTCAGCTTAATGTGCTACTCCTGGTTAAACAAATTGAAAAAAAAATACTATGGGGCAACAAGTTAAACCCCATAAAAGGAAGTTACACCTACTTTCCCAAAGAGAAAGGGTGACTGGGCATGATCAATCCAATTGTATTTTTTTACACTCTGTTTTTTACACTGACAGTGAAAAGTTGCCTAGTACCTTCTGAAGCTACTCATCACAAATGGATTACATTAAATTTCAATAGATATTTTAGGCATGGAATATTGTTCCCCTGAGAATAACTAGTCATCTCCACATTCCGGAGTACTTTAAATCAGCGGCTCAGAAAATTTATAAATGGGGCCTATCAAAAATTCATCAAACAGTAATGGGGCTTGTATATCCCAGAAAACCCAGTTTCAAAAACTGTCCTCCCAACAATAATCCTTTAGTACTGAAACAGCTGACAAATAACAGAATACACCCTCTCCCCCAGATGTGGGAAACCTTATGGCTATCAGTCTATGGGAAATTGAATATTAGAGGGAATGCTAATCATGAAGTGTTGGAAGAAAGGAACTGTCCTTATCTCACTTGCATAAGTCAGGAAGAAACAATGGAGCACTTTTTGTTGCACTGTTCATATTCAAAACCATTATTATTTTTTTATTTAGTAGTAAAATTGTATTTATACAGAAAATTATGCCATTAGGGTTCAAAGAATCCCTGTTTACAAGGCATACCTGTTTGGTACAAATAATAAATAACTACAAAAGACAAATACACAGCTTTCAAATACAAAATACCATTCATTACATACATACTATCAATACATTTGTTTTAAACAGCAAAGCGTCATATATAATATCATTCAGACTTTACCTATTACACAAACATCTAAAATGCAGCTCATGTTTTACTGCAGTCTTATATTCTAAAAGAGACAGGTTTGGGTCCCTAAGAAGGGGGGAAGCCTGTTCCAACTTATTGAAACTTTATGCTGAAAAGTCATTGTGCTGTATCTATTTTTGATTTTTGGAGTAAAAAAATCTCTTGCTCCTGACTTCCATAAATTTAATCCATGTTCTGTTTTTTTAAGATTACTTATCAAATGATTTTGTGGATTATTTTTATGTAATCCTTTTATCTGTATTAACCAAAATGCCTCTGCCCTCTGTTGTAATGAGTTCCATCCCAGCTCTGTATACATCTCACAGTGATGGGTACCAACATCACATTTTAGCACAAATCTGGCTAATTTATTATATAGAACATCTAAGCTATGTACCTGTTTTTTTGAAGTGTGCCTATAAATATGGCTACCGTAGTCAATTGCAGGAAGGATTAATTGATTTACTATGTTCAAGCACATATCCTTTGTTAAGCATTTTGATATACGCCTCATTACCCCTAGTTTTGAATTTGTTTTTTTTATTAATTCAGTCACGTGTTGTTCAAAATTCAGCTCTTGATCGACTATAATCCCCAAGTATTTATAAAACTGGGTTTGCTCTAAAATTTTTCCATCCTGTGTCTTTATTATTATTTTGGAAGCTGCTTTATCCTTCTTCTCTAATTCAAAATACATGGTCTGTGTTTTTTTATTATTAATCAAGAGTCCAAGCTTTGTAAAAAAATTCTGCATAACTAAGAAGTCACCCTGTAATTTTTGTTCTAATTCACCCACATTTTTACCCGATGCAATCAGGACTGTGTCGTCTGCATAAAGTCTAATTTGTGAACTTTTTATTAACCTTGGTAAGTCATTCAGGTATACTAGAAACAAGAGGAGGCCCAGGATTGAACCCTGGGGTACCTCCCTAGTAACAGAACCCAAACTAGAACTATAATTATGGGACTTCCTAGCAGTAAAGTGGCATATGGGGTGGCTTAGACAGCTGTCATATGACATTTTAGTACTGGGACATTTCACCCACGGCCTGTCTCAGTACCATCAGGACACCTTAGCTGTCTTTATGTGTTGCTTAAAATTCTATTTGTGGCAAGCTGGGTGCCAGTGGGTTATATATCAATGGAATATGTTTTATAGTGCTGTATACACCTTGACCCAAAAGCCACAGGGAAAGTCTATATTAAAGATGTAGCATTACACACTTCCCTAAAAGTAAAAAGGTGCTGGAGAGACTTTTCTCTCTCTCTGTCTTTATAAAATTCAACTAAAGGACAAAAGGGGAAACAAGAAATAATAGTTTGGTTTCAAACATGTGAATAAACATATGGGAACCACTGGTAGTGTTTAATATAAGGTGATTTGTTTTTTCCTTTTTGTTTTACAGTAGTTACATTTTTGTTAATATAACATTTTCTGTGTTTTTTCTTTTGTTGTCATGGAAACCTGTGACCTATGTATGTATGATGTTATTTTTCAATAAAACCTCCCTTACTCTTTTTGAGAAGTGCCATGAGATCTTTAACATCCACCTGAACTACCACCAGAACAGACAGATGGGGACCTCAGTTTAACATCTCTTCTGAAAGATGGCACCTCAGGAATGCAGCACCCCCCCATGCTGCACTATAGTGTCAGTATTGGGAGTTTATTCAAGTGCCTGGTGTGGGGATAGAACCCACAGCTTTCTGCTCTCCAACCCTCAGAGGTGAGTGTGCTACCTGCTGAGCCACTGACACTACTTTATTAAACTGGAGATGATCCTAGGAAACCATGGCAGTACAGAGTGGAGTTTATTATCTGTTGGTGACATTGCTTGCCAGAATTTATGCATATATTCAAGGCTGCAAGTCAAGTGTTTCACCATTTTTTTTGGGTAACAGGCAAGCTGCCATGGTCTGAAGAACAAATGGCTGAGAATCTCTGCCACTTGTCTAGTCAGCAATACAGACTAAGTAAATAAATAAACAACCAAACAAAATGTTGCTGATAAAAAAGAAAAGGCAGAGAGTGTTGACATAGAAAGGTCCATGGTAGCTCGCTGAGAGATCATGGCTATACAGCTGAGAGACCAAATCCAAGGAAGGCAGCACCAGCATCTGTATTTCATAAAACTACTTTTTATTATATTACATGCCTATGGCTATAATACAATGGAAAAGACAAACTCACAATCCCTGACAGGTTTCGCGCATGTGCGCTTCCTCCGCGTGAAACCGGTTGGTGCTTGTGAGTTTGTCTCTTCCATTGTATTATAGCCACAGGCATGTAATATAATAAAAAGTGGTTTTATAAAATACAGATGCTGGTGCTGCCTTCCTTGGATTTGGTGTATTGTGATTGAGGCTTGCACAGCTCCAGAGCGGAGCTGCTTTTTTGGATTTGATATACAGCTGAGAGACCTGCAATTAAATAAATTGTTCAAAACTTGGCATAGATCATTAACCCAACAGACAACACTCTTTAATAGCAAAAGTTAAATCTGTAGGAGTGGATTTGTCATGGAAAGCAAGGATCGCTGAGAAGCTGATCCAAAGGAGTCAAGTGGCAAAAACATAAAAATTTTTACTGAGCTTCCAATTTGAAATAAAATAGTGATGTCGAGAGCCAGGATACAATTACCTATTTCTGATCTGTTAAACTGGAGTGAGAGTGTGCACAAATCATGCTCAAGATATCGGCAATAACATGTACTATAGCAAATGATGCCAGTAAAATAGGTTTTTATCACTGGCGTTAAATGAAGGGGGATTTATCTCCTTTCATCAGACATACTGGATCCAAGTGTACTCCCGCTCAGCTGTAAGTAATGGTAAACCAATAAAGAAATAGGCGAAACGATTGAAAAAGGGTCTCTAACAATATCTGTGGCCTGCTCTATGTTCCAGATTAGCAGATGAAAAAAAGAAATCAGGCTTGACTAATGTGTGTCAGTCCCAGGACTAGTTCAAATCCTGTCAGAACCATTTAAAGTCTGTACACTTCTGATAAAAAATTGTAGAAAGTCATGTAGTAAGCCACATGTAAATGGTCCAAAGCCATAGAATCCTCACTATGAAACTACTCTAAAGACTCCCTTCAAAAACACAAGTGGCAGCAGTGTGATTGCATTTCAGGAGTAACCCTTTATCAGACCAGCTGGTAAATGCACCTGCCTGAACTTAAATAGGAAGAAGGGAAAGGTATGCATGATGAGAAAAAAGTGGGAGATAGAAAATACCAGATGAAATAGAGAGTGAGGGTATACAGGTAATGGAGTGGAGTGACAGTGTAAAACATGACACATGACCCTTTCCCTAATCTAGGGTAAAGTAAAATGGTGGTGGACATGCTGGGCTGACCGCTAGTTGACTGAGCTGCAGTGTTTATCATTATTTTGTAAACTGTTTTAATTTTATCATTTATCATTTATCGTTTTATTGATACTGTTTTAAGTGATCACTATTCTGCAGGAGTACTATCACTGCTACCTAGTGTTGGTCTGAATGCTGATTTGTGCCTACTCATGAGCGTGGAGTCCATAGTTTGTGCTGTAATCTTGGATATGTGCACACAAAACTGCAGTCTGCCCTAGTTGCAAAGTTTGGAGCTCTGTATTGAGCCTACATTACCAAGACTTTTTTGTGCAACTGGTTTATCGGTCATCTTCCTACCTGCCCATTTGACCATTCACTGTATCCTGCTGGTTGGATTTTGGTAATCACAGAGACTCAAGCTGTTGGTGGTCCAATGATGAGGGAGACCCAGACCATTCTGAGCTTGTGTGGTGGACTGACCCAGGTCTGATCCAGGCTGTTGGAGGACTTTGGATTGACGAATTGGGTAAAGTCCTTCTGGGTTGGGAAGACACTCTAGTGAGGGGCCTGCAGACCGGCTGCCAGAGGGTGGTTAGCCATGTGGCTGGATTTGCGGGTTGGTTGCTGGAGGGTGGCAGATAGTGTAATCAGCATCTGAAGTGTTGTACTGGGTGCCTGAGAGGTTCCTTTCCCCTTTCTCCCCCTTACTAAAAAAACATCTAAGCTATTATACGAAAGCTGCCAGAGGATTACTGGGGGCAAGGCCATTGGGTCAGGCATTCACCTGGTTGGTTGCTGGGGTGGGCTGCGGAGGGTGGTCAACTCTGTGGCTTTGGACTGTTCGGGGGTTGACTGCTGAAGCGTGGTCACTCCAGTTGCCTGGCCTGGTGGTGTCAGGTCTGGGGGTCCACTTTATGGTATAGAAACATATAGAAACATAGAAACATAGAAGTTGACGGCAGATAAGGACCGCAAGGCCCATCCAGTCTGCCCATTTCTTTTTCTACCTTATAAATGTGCCATCGGCCTTTGCTCTGTCAGTGACCTATCTATTCATAGTCATTTGTATTGCTCCCTTATGCCTATCCCATGCCTGTTTGAAGCCCTGCACTGTATTCATAGCCACCACTTCTTGTGGTTAGCCATTCCATGCATCTACCACCCTTTCTGTGAAAAAGAATTTCCTCACATTCCCCCTTAATCGGCCTCCCTCTAATCTCATGCTGTGTCCTCTTGTCCTGCTATTTTTCTTATATTTAAACATGTTAGACTCTTTCACCTTGTTTATGCCCTTAAGGTGTTTAAATGTCTCGATCATATCACCTCTCTCCCTCCTTTGCTCAAGGGTATACATATTGAGCTCCGTTAATCTGTCCTCATATGTCTTCTGATGCAGTCCCTGCACCATTTTTGTTGCCCTTCTCTGGACTGCCTCAATTTGGTTAATGTCCTTGTGAAGGTGTGGCTCCAATACTGCACGCAGTACTCAGATGGGGCCTAACCAATGTCTTGTACAGAGGGATTATTACCTCCTCTACGACTTGTATATCCCCTACTAATACACCCTAACACCCCTAGCCTTACCTACTGCTTTAGAGGTCTGCTTGATGATTTTAGGTCATCAGTGATGATGATGCCCAAGTCTCTTTCTTCCTTTGTGACTGCTAGCAACTCCTCCCAGCCTATAAGTGGCTTCAGGGTTTCTTCCCTATGTGTATGATTTTGCACTTCTTGCATTAAATCCCAGTTGCCACTCTTCTGACCATTCTGCTAGTTTATCCAGATCTCTTCTCATTCTGCCCACCCCATCTGGATCATCTACTCTGTTGCAGATCTTGGTGTCATCTGCAAACAGACAAGCCTTACCCTCTAGTCCATCTGCGAGGTCACTAATGAAGATGTTGAATAGGACTGGCCCCAGGACTGATCCCTGAGGTACCCCACTTGTGACTTGCATCTCTTCTGACTGTATACCATTTACTACCACTTCTGTTTTCTGCCAGTCAACCAGTTTGCCACCCAGTTGACCAACTTCTGACCCACCCGAGCCTACCTAGCTTATTTATCAATCTTCTATGGAACAGTGTCAAAAGCTTTGCTGAAGTCAAGGTAGGCGACATCAACTGCTCCCTTGGTCCACCACTCTGGTTACCCAGTCAAAGAAATCTATGAGATTAGTTTGACAGGACCTTCCTTTGTAAACCCATGCTGTCTTGGATCCTGTGCCCCTATGGATTCCAGGTGTTGCACTATCCTTTCCTTAAGGAGTGCCTCCATAATCTTGCCCACTACTGAGGTAAGACTGACCGGTCTGTAGTTCCCCGCCTCCTCCCTGCTACCACTTTTGTGGAGTGGGATCACATGAGCCCTTCTCCAGTCTTCTGGGACCTCTCCTGTGCTCAGAGACTCACTAAACAATTCTGCTAATGGCTCTGCTAGTTCCTCCTTTAGCTCCTTAAGTACCCTGGGATGTATGCCATCAGGTCCCATTGCCTTATCCACCCTGAGCTTAGCAAGCTCTTGTAGGACCCTTTCTTTTGTGAAGGGAGTAGTGCTCACCTCCTCCCCTGTGTCCATGATGCTGAGCTGTGGGCCCTGCCCTACCTTCTCTTCAGTAAATACTGAGCAAAAGTATCTATTTAGGATAGATGCCTTTACAGGGTCCTCCTCCTCACATGCTCCCTTTCTCCATTGCTTAGCAATACCCCCTCTGGACTTTCTCCTTTCACTAATGTATCTATAGAAAGTCTTGTCACCTTCTTTACTGTTCGTGCTAGTGTTTCCTCAGTTTGGGACTTTGCCTGCCTTACTGCCTTACCTGCTTCCCTTAGGGCAGTTTGGTATGCCTCCTATCTTCATCCCACTGTGTTCCCTTATATTTTCTGAAGGCCAGCCTTTTGGCTCTGACCTTTCTGCTACTGTATTTGAGAACCAAAGTGGTTTCTGTCTTTTTGCACTTCATTTTCTGTCTAACACAATGGGATGTTGCTTCAAGTATTGTATCCTTAATGCTTGCCCACTTTGCCTGTACCTCCTCACCTGTGTTTCTTTTTGCCAGGGCTAGCTTAACTCTGTTGGCCATCTTATCAAAGTCAGCTCCTCTGAAGTCCCATATTTTGCCTTGAAATGGGATGATTTAGATGTAGTAGCCAAATTGAACCATACCATGTGATGGTCACTGGCCCCCAGGTGACCTTCTACCTGGAGATCTGTGATCCCTTCTTTGTTAGTCAGCACTAGATCTAGGATAGCCCTGTCTCTTGTGGGTTGCTGTACCAGTTGTTTGAGGCCCTCCCCCTGCAGGGAATCCACTATGAGTCTAGTTCTGGCAGATGTTCCTGCTGGTATTGACCAATCTGTATCTGGCATGTTGAAGTCTCCCATTATCAGAACCTCCCTTTAGCTGTCATGTTTTGTATATCTTCTAACAGTAATGTGTCTATGTCCTCCTCTGGTCTGGGCCTGTAGACAACCCCAGTTCTTATGGCTGTCCCATTTCCTGTTTCCAGGGTGACCCACAGTTCTTCTGGCTCCTTATGTGTATTCTGAATTTCTGTAGCTTTGATATTTTCATTAACATACAGGGCCACTCCTCCCCCTTTGCACCTCGGTCTCTTCTGAACAATACATAGCCAGGTACTGAAGTCTCCCAAGTGTGGTTACTGGTAAACCACGCCTCACTAATTGCTACTATGTCCAGTTTAGCCTCTGACATTATTGCCTGCAGGTCTGGGATCTTATTTCCCAGGCTGTGAGCATTTGTGTACATGATTTTCCATTGGCCAGATTTTGAAGTGTTAGTTGTTGGGTGAAGTTTGGCATTACCCTGTGCATCGTATGGGGAGACAAACCTTTTTCTTACCTGGTGATGCAAATGAACGGCAAACACGCTGAATTCCTGTTTGACCACTAGCTGAGGGGAGGGTGTTCTTCCATTCGACGATGGGGTGCTGCACCCCTCCCCATTTGCTAGTTTAAATATTCTGCAAAGACGCAAACTTCTGCCCCAATGCACTGACTCTCTTTAGTCAGATGCAGTCCATCAAATTTAAAGAATCTCGCTCCCAGAACTGTTGCCAGTTCCCTACAAATCTGTGTCCTTTTTCCTGGCACCAGTCCTTGAGCCACGTGTTTAGCTCCCCTATCTCCCCTTCTCTGACCTTCCGTCCATCTGCTCCCTTCTCCCAGACTGGCAGGATCTCAGAGAAGGAGATGCCAGACGAAATAGATGATAGTTTGTCACCCAGCCTAGTCAGGTGTTCCTTGGTCTCCACAACTGACCGGCTGGTGAGATCATTAGTCCCTATGTGTACTAGGACATCAATGTTTTCTCCTGCTTTGTGAACAATTTGGCATGCGGTCAGTGTCTCTCCATGCTGATGTACCTGGAGACATCTGACCATCACCCTGGCTGGAGATGGGTATCAACTCCCGAATCATGGAGTCTCCTATGATCAGAAGTATTTTGGATTTCCTTTGTGCTTGTTTAGTTTTGGTTCCTGATTTGGGTGAGTATTGTTGTGTTAGCTCCTGTGCCGCAGTGTCCTGCTCTGCAGTGTCTTCTGCCTCTTTATTTGATTTCAGAGATAGAGGCAGATACCTGTTTGTAGTGTTTATATGGTTTTTGGAGGTAATGTGTTGAGAGGAGAGAGTGATGGGGCACCTGATTTGCTTCCTCCTAACCACCTGCCAACCTCCTGGACCAACTACCCTCTGCGGTCGAGGTTTTTCTGTTGGATGCTGGGGAAATGGCGGTGGTTCCTATAATGTATTTCCTCTTCAGTATGAAATTTGAGGCGGCAATCTCTGCCCATGCTGCCCGGAGCTGAGACCTAAGATCTCCAAAGGCCCAGCATGTAGGACAGTGTCCTAAATCCTGTAAGACTGTCCTTCTGAAAATTGTTCCACAGTACCTGCAGTTAATGAAATCCATTCCAAATAAGTTGCTGGGTTTGTAACCTAGTCAAAGTAATTAGAAGGAAAAAAAATGCAAGTAATGGTTTAATTGTGCTTTGTTTAACTTGTTATAACAAGTTAAATTACTAGTGCCCTGTAAATGAGATCACCTTGTGGAGGCCCCACTGATCCGCCCCTTCCTGCTCTGCCACAGGAAATGTCACAACTGTGGCACCCTATAAAAGGAGTGTAGCGGGGTGGTTGGGGATGGGGTGGTGGCTGGGCCCTTCCCTGCCTAAAAGAAGAACCACGGACTAAAGAACAAGGAGGTAAGAGCAGAAACAATCAGTCAACAACAAATGCAGTAACCCTGAAAGCTTATCCTAATGTTAGATAAAACTGTAAACCTGTAAAGCACCACCTGTAATAATTTCAGAGAAGATATACCCTGTAAGAAACACTTTGCTCCAGAGAAAAATAAAGCAGTAACAGAAGATATACCTTGAAAAAGACAATTTGAATCAGAAGATTACAGCAGTAATCTGTTAGCACACACCTGTAGGCACACCTTGTAATAATGCAGAAGAAGGTATACCAGCAACAACAATTTGAATCAGAGAAAAATAAAGCAATGAAATGTTAGCAACAAACAGTAGCAATCCCTGTGAGTAAAAAATAAAAACACCACCACACAGTAAATCTGCTTAGCCAAACTAAGTCTTAATCCTTCTCCCTTGCTCTGGTAAGTTTCTCTACTCTGCCTTTCAAGCAGTCTTAGAAGGAAAGAGCTCAGGTGAAGCTAGGTGCCTTGGCCAGCAAACCAAGTCTTCTACCTCCAATGGTATACAATCACCACTCTGCAAGCAAGTCTTTTGGTATAAAATCATGGTTTTGCAAGTGAACACTGTTCCAAGAGTGATAGAAGATCTACAGAGGAGATAGGAAATCTCAAATGGCCAAGCAGGCAGGCAGCTGGGCATTCAGAAACTCATTATAGGAAAAGGGCACGTTCAGCCTGAAAAGAAGTATGTTTTAAAAAAAAAGACTACAGGAATGTTTTAATGCTTAGCAGCTTACTCCTTTAATGGAGAAAACACTTCAAAGAACTGAGTATTAAGAGGGAGGTCTTCCCCTGAGCAGGATTCAAACGGCACTTCCTGATGAAGCCTAATTGTTTGTAGGTGAAACATCAAATATGGGCCTCATGAAAAATGAATAAAACATATTAACAGAAGAAAATGTGTGCTGTCCACTGTTACTTGTTGCGCCCCCAGTTCATTCTCATTTTGAGAGACCTTATCTAGGTTGGAAGTGTTTCACCTGTTCATTGTATATCTGAGGCAGTGAAAGTACCTGAAGCTATTTCATTCATACTAATTTTAAAATTGAAATGCATGTTATCTAGGACAGTACGAGTGCTCTGATTCATGTGATTTTGGTTCTGGACACAAGGAAGTCTTGTGTGTGTGTGTGTGTGTGTGTGTGTGTGTGTGTGTGTAACAATCATTCACAAGGCTGTATGCGTAAATATGAATGTTCATGAGATGGAGTACAAAAAGAGATGGTAGAATGATGTCCAATCAGCTCTGAGGAAGCCTGTTGGTGAAATGTCAGCTGATTTGCACACACAGCATGTTGGTGCATGTTGGTTCGCATGGCTGCTGGCTGGTAGTATGGCTGCAGTGCATTGTTTCAGGTGTTGACATGTGTTTGTTTCTTAATATTTGGTCATATGTTATCTGCCGCCACTCTGATTTAACTGCACTTTCTAGCATCTGGCAAAGAACTTATATGCACTTTAATAAAAGAGAGAAGCTCTGTAAAGTGGTAAGCAGTTTCTTTATTTCTTTGTAAGAAAGCAATGTGGGTCTGTGGTAAGTGCTACAGCAAATGAGCAGTTCTCTGCTCGGTAATTTAAGGCTTAAAGATGGTCAGGCAGTATTCCCCCACTAGGCTTAGGGAATTGCATCTCTTTGAATGTCCCTTTTTACCATCAGATACCTATATAAGGTGTCGAGGTAGTGGGGACCAGGAGACACCCTGGGACAAAATGGAACCAGGACAGAGGTATCTCCTGTCTTGTCTCCATACCCAAGGGCTCCGCTATATGTGGGCAGGAGCTGAGGTCTTCCTCGACAACCCATCCCACTCAGGTGGTGTTACGTAATGCCAGATCTATTAAGAACAAGACAGCTATTATTGCTGATCTTGTTGGAACAACAGATCTGGCATGCATCACCAAGATCTGGCTGGATGAAAATGCAGATCCTGTATTGGCAACTGCTGTTTCAGCTGGATTCTCTGTGATACATCGCCTGCAGTTGGATCATAGGGGTGGGGGTGTAGCCATTATATTTAAGATGGAACTGGGACTTGTGGATGTGTTAGTGGGGCCCACCAGATCCTTCGGGTGTAGCCTGGGAGAGGGTGTAGGATGGGGATATTCCTCATCTACCATCCACCAGGTGATGGTGGAGAATTCCTACTGGAGATAGTGGACTTCATCATCGACATAGTGCTGAAGTCCCCCAGAAGGATAGTGCTGGAGGACTTCAGTGCCTGGGTCAATGATGAGCTCTTGCAATTTGGTCAAAATCTCCTCCAGCTAATGACGATGTGGGCCTCACAGAGGTGATTACCTCTACTACCCATATAGGGGATCACTCATTGGATCTGGTGTTCCTCCCAGGGATGGAGATCTCTGATTTGGGGTCAGTCAGTTGGTCTGACCATCACACCATAAGGTTCAGCTTTGGGGCTCCTGCCCCTATGGAGATGGTCCAGTACCGCCCTTTAAGGGGGGGGTTATCCCAGATGGTCTATCAGTGGTGCTGGACCTATCGGGATTGTTGGGTGAATGCATGCATCCAGGAGATCTTATACTGACCTATAACAAGGTGGTGGGAGATGCCCTGGACATGATTGCCACCCACTTTTCCCCCAAGGACCTCTTGGTTTGATGGTTCTTTGAAGGAGTTGAGGCGAATAGGTCGAAGGATGGAGAGTGCATGGAGAGAGCATGGCAGAGGTCCAGCCTGGATGCTGACAGGCTTAGATTGCTGGAACATTACAAGTACTATCAATCAGAAATCACCCGTAAGAAGGCAAAATTACTGTCCAGGGAGAATTTTGCTGCGCAGAATCGACCAGCTCAGCTCTTCCGGTCTGTTGACAGATTGTGCAATCCAATCTATCTCCAGCCCAGAGGAGCTTTTTCTCAGCTTATATGCCAGGAGTTTGCTTTATTCTTTGCAGATAAGGTTGCCATCATCAGGTCTGGCATCAGCCTGGCTCTTCCTGTGAAAGATTGTGAAGGTCGGCGGGAGGTGGCGAGCACTTGGTTAGTCTGGACAGACTTTAGACAGCTGAAATTCACAGACATTGTGAAGATTGTCCAGACTCTGCCCCCAACCAGTTGTAGTTTGGATCCAGGCCCTACATCCCTTTTAGTGGGTTGTGTAGATATTATCTGCCTGAACCTAGTGGAAATTGTCTGGAGTTCCTTGGGGGGGGTCCTGATCCACTCAAGGATGCAGTCGTATGACCACTTCTTAAAAAAACCTTCTTGGATCCAGACTGTCCAGTTAACTACTGGCCTGTCTCTCACCTGCCGTTTGTGGGTAAGGTTATTGAGAAGGTGGTTGCACTGCAACTGGACAATCATCTTGTGACCCACAATGTCTATGAAGCTCTCCAATCTGGATTTAGGAAGAGACACAGCATGGAGACTGCATTTGTAAATGTATTGAATTACCTCCTAATGGCAAGAGATCAAAAGGCTTGTACCATCTTGATCCTTCTTGATCTCTTGGCAGCATTTGACACCGGACAACGGTGTGCTTCTGGAGAACCTTTGGCTTCTTTGTGGGCTATCAAGTACAGTCCTCTAATGGTTTCTATCTTTCCTCGTGGACAGTTCTTAGAGGGTGGTTACTGGAATTTATTCCTCTGACACCTTCCCCCTGTCCTTCTGTTTGCAGTGTAATAAGCTGCCATTGGGAGACATCATTAGGTGATACAGTTTGAGTTTTCACTGCTATGTAGATAATACTCAACCATTTATGTCCTTTCTACCCAGACAAGTTGATGCAGTCTTGCTGCTTAACAACTGTCTTGCTGAGATCAAGTATTGGATGAGCACCAGCTGGCTGAGACTGAATCTGGACAAGACTGAAGTGTTGGTAGTGTACCAGGTCATCCAGGGGTGGGTATGGGGGCTGGACAGGCATCGGGCTATGGCTTGATGGTGTTCAGCTCACCACCTCAGACCGAGTGCAAAACCTGGGTGTTATTTTTGATGATGGCCTGACCCTGAAATCTCAGTTGTCAGCTGTGGTTAAATCCTCATTTTACCATCTGAGGAATATTGCCTAGGTGAAACACCTGGTTCCTCCTGATGACCTTCCAACATTGGTACATGCTTCGTCACCACCCACCTTGACTACTGCAATGCCTTCTTCCTAGGGCTTCCTGGGGTCAATATCCACTGCCTACAGCTACTGCCAAATGCTGTGGCCAGGCATTTGACTGGTACATTGAGGACCAGTCATATTACACCTGTGCTGCGCCGACTGCACTGGCTGCCTGTTCAGTGGTGGATCACCTTTAAGGTTGGCTTGCTAACCTTTAAAGCCCTACATGAACAGGGACCCAGCTACCTGCAAGATCTCGTGACTCTCTACTGCCCCCTCCATCATTTCCAATCCACCGATGAAGGATTGCTACAGATTCCCAGGGTTCATTTAAAAACATCTGGTGCCTGTGCTTTTTCTTTTGTGGAACCTACCTTATGGAATTCTCTACCTTGTAGGTTAAGAGAATGCCTGACCATCGACAGATTTAAGATTCAGTTGAAGACATATCTTTTTAACTTAGTCTTCCCAGACAAATTTTTAATTTATTGCCATATTTATTGTTTTAGTCTAAATTTTATGTTTGTATATTGAATTTTAAATGTGAACTGTCTGGGTTGTGGAAAGGCACTACATAAATAAAGATTTACCTTACCTTACGTAAGTGACAAACAATTACGGGGACCTACTTCTTAAATGTTTGCAGGCACATCTGTCACAGCCTCCCTCCCTGAAGTGCCTGCAGTTATGTCCTTTACACAGCTCTCCCCTACAATGTGCCTGATAGTCTCCCATGAACATACAGGAGTGACCGTGCCCCCCCCATGTGCTGGCAGATATCTCATCTGCACTGCCCCACTCAAGTGTGTGCAAACATGCCCCCTTACCAATCACTGCTATCCAGGCAGTGTATTGTATATGTACACATGTGCAGCTGCCAGCCACATTATACACAAAGTGCACACCATGGGTTGGAAGCATCTTTGTATATATGTTACATCAATGAATGGTTATCAATTGTGTTTTGTAAAGCCTTATGCAAAGATTCTTAGAGAATCTCATTGTCAGAGAGCCCACGACAGGTTAAGTCCTTGTGGGAGGAAACCCAGACCTTAGATGGGTATTGTAATAAGTGAGTCAGTACTCAGCACACAGACTGCCTTCCACTCCAGTGCAACACCACAATTCCTCATGTTTTATTTTTTTATATTTACAGGTTACTACTTGTTAAGTTTGTATTTAAGACATTGAAATAGTTTCTGGCAGTATAGCGTAGTGGTTTAAGGCTATGATCTGCAAATCTGGAGACCTGGGGTTGAATCCCACAGCCCCCACTTGCATACAGTGTGACCCTGAGCAAGTCACTTAACTTTCCTGTGCTCCCAGGTTGCACCTGTAAACAAGCTTTCAGCTTAGTGTGTCTCACCTGGTTAAACAATTGGGAAAAAAAAACATTTATTTTACTTTAAAATTGTAAATCAGCAGACTATAAGTATATAACAACAGGTGAACCTTGTTTTGTGTGAATAGTTTCTAACAACTGAATGCATAACTAGAGCTGTGTAGAATATAAAATCCCACCATGGAATGCCTGCCAAATGACCATTCTGATTCTGCAGAATTTTGCAGAATTTTCATGAACATTCCGTGCAATTCTGCCAAATTTTAAATTTCAGTTATTTCACTATAATTTCAAAAGTTCAAATAACACCAAATTTGGAACTTAAACATTAGCATAAGTCTTACAAATGTGTACCAACTTTCAGAGTCCTAGGTTGAAAGGGGGTAGAGTTATGGGTGGACAAACGTTTAATCAAAATTCAATTTTCAGTTATTTTGAGATAATTTTAACATTGCTTATCCAGCTTTCTCCACAATGTTAGGATTTAGAGAAGCATCCAACAGGGGTACATGTGCTGAGTTTTATGCTTTGAGGTTTAATGGGAACTGAAGTATAGGTAGCCAAACATTTTGTCAAATTTTGATTTCTGTAATTTTTGAATAATTTTGATAGTATTCATTGAAAAGTTTTAAAATTTGACAGGCATGCGGTTTATCACTACTTTCATATATGTACATAGTTTCAGGTTTCTAGCTTCAAATGGGACTATGTTATAGCCTGCCGAACATGCTGCCAAAATTTAAATTTCAGTTATCCCCCTCTAATTTTAAAACAACACATCCAAATTTAAAAAGAGTTGAAACATTTAAACTACTATACCACGTGGTCATTTCTGAAAAACTTCATATTTGCAGCTTTAAATGGGATTGAATAAAAAGTAGTTAAACTTTCACAACATTTAAAAATGTAATTTTGCAAGAATGTAAACTGCACATTTATAACCCCCTGAAACTTTAACACAGGAGGATGCAATAGCATTAAATTTGGCAGGTTATTAGACCTTACAAGGAGACAGTGTGTGTCAATTTTATGCTGCTAGAAACTGCAAAATAACAACTGTACTTAAAGTCAAATCCCCTGAGCCTTTGTGAAAACTGTAGAATTTCATGAAAAAATCCATAAAGCTGGACTTTTCTAATTTCACTCAGCCTTATCTAGGGGATTATCATTAAAATATAGGGATATGAGTGGCAGGTAGTGTAGAAGGTCAGCAGGTTGAGGAGTAAGAAGCACAATTTCTCTGAGAAATGGACAGCTGAGCTGGGTAGCACAACAGTGGTAGACCCCCAGGTTGGTGCAAGGAAGCACACAGTGACAACATTTCCAACCTGGATGCGGCATATTTAAGGATCACATCCAGCAAATTTATGATTCATTGAGCCTGATGTACATGCAGGTCTGGGACACAGAGGTACTCAAAAAGATGTAGTGGGGAAGACAATGTCTGGGGCAACAGGAAGGAAGAATTCTGGCTATTCCAATAAAGTAGGTCGATAGGAAAAGGAGCATGTGACTTACATTTTAAGGGGGCTGTCACTGTAAAGAACAAAGAGCATATCAATGGGATCAGTAGCTCTACTGAGTCAATCTGGCTATACCAAAAAATGTGGGGGTAGTCACCCAGTGAGGAACAGCAGGACAGCAAAAGCTAAATGCTCACCCCAACTTAACAAATGAAGAAGTGATACATGCATTGTTAATGTCAAATTCCATAAAAATAATTTTGGATGCTACACCTACATGCTACCATAAATATATAAGAAAATTTTGCCAATAATGTTTTTTCTACTGCCAATTTAAAACTGCTAAACTAATTTATCCATTTGTGTAAGACACCAGGATACACTGACTATGGATATGTATGTCAAATGTTAAGTCTGTGCTTGCAAGAACAGAGGAGCTACAAACATCCACATTTCTGAGAGTTTTCACAAAATTTTACAAATATTTACATAGTAAAGTTTTAAACCCCTACAAGTTAAAAATCTCTAATCCAATTCTCTCCA
Organism: Neoceratodus forsteri; assembly: GCA_016271365.2. Classification (NCBI taxonomy): domain Eukaryota; kingdom Metazoa; phylum Chordata; order Ceratodontiformes; family Ceratodontidae; genus Neoceratodus; species Neoceratodus forsteri. Next base: position 1,039,668,435 of record CM057453.1, read on the forward strand.
TATTTAGAACATTCTATAAGAATTGCAAAAAGGTTATTTATGCTACTTTACACACATCTAGCTCCAAAGGTGCCTGAGTTATATGCAGATGAAATGTGTTTCACATTTCCTGCAAAAAGTAAAATGACAGATTTAGTGCACATATAAGTTTGAGATGATGCATCATATTGTCATGAAATCTGATACATTGTTAGAACACCTATCATCAGAGAATTTTGCCAAATTTAAGATCTCTGAACCAATAGATTGCTGAGGTATGTGCAAATAAAAATGCTCATGAAATTTTGCATAAAAAATAAATTGCCAACATGTGAACATCAATAATATTGGAACTGTCCATCAGAATGTCTTTGGCACATTTTTGGCCCTCTTCTAAAGGAGTGTGCCTGCCAAATTATAGAGCTCTAGATTAAAAGACAGCCGAGTTGTGACCAAATAACTAAAGTTTAAAAAGTCTGCATAATTTCATCAAAATTCCACTACATTTCATGGAATTTCATGAAATTTTGTCAAAGTTCCACAAATTCAGAATTTTCCATTCTGCACTGCTCTATTCATAACATTTTTTGAAAAAATTTTAAAGTTTTCCACCCCATTTTCATGTTTCAACTCTGTGAACCTCCTTTTTTTAAGGTGTTTTTATTTTCCTGGTGTTCTATAAATTTCAGCCTTTCCAATTCATTTGGAAGCTCAAAGCAGGATGTGTTTGCCATTTCTTTTGTATTTTTTTAGATAGACTTTATTTTACAGAGCAGCCAGTTTTCCTGTGAAATCCCCTAGAAGCATGTATCTTACATTGGCGATTTCTGGTGAGGAGCTTGAGCAGACTGCCAGAACGAGGACACCTTCTCGAGGAATGGATGCATGAGGCTCGTGCCAGTTTGCGGTAAGTGTGGTTTACAGAACCCCATAATTCACAAGTGTGCATTACGGAGTTTCCGAGGGTCTACCTGCAATAGATTATTGTGCTTAGCCAGTAAATAAATTTCTATAACTCACAAGGCTCAGAAGTGCCCCCTCCCTGCCCATCTTCCATGTTTCGGGGGGGGGGACTGCTGCAACTCTGGCTTTATTTATTCTTTTTCTCTTCTAAATGTGTGAAGGTGGATGCCAACGTGGACTGCACCTGATTTTCTATCTCCCTTTTTTGACTACCATTCTGGGTCCCGTTTATCAGATGACCACACTGAAGATTTAATCCACAGTGATTCCAATCACGCATCTGTAAGTGACAGAATACAAGAATAGCAAAAAAGGCAACCCAGCTGATCGGAATTACAAAAAGCTTTTGTTTTCTCTGTGGCTACTGTCTGTGCAGCACATTCAAAGGGCGGGGCAGTCATTTGTTTTGTTGAGTGTCAGCAAGAAAAGTGGAGGTGCAGCCCCCTCAGAGGTCACTGTGAAGTGACAGGCTATCAGGTTAGTTGAATCTTGTTCACTCATCCACTGCAGTCTGTCACCCAAACTGAGCACCCTCTTATTTTTTTTTAAAAAAAGCTTGCTTGAATTTATTACATTGTCCGCTAACTGCATGGCTAGTGAATGTGCCAGACTTCTCAGTATATGGCAGCTGTCTCTGTCAATCAACCCAAAGGATAAAAGGTGCAAGAAAACTTTTTTTTAATTCTTTGGGCTGGCTGACTGAGACAGCTACCATATACTGAGATACCTAACACATTCAATAGCTGTGCGAGTCTAGCGGTCTCTGTGGTAAATTAAAGTAAACTTGAATTTTTAATGCTGATAATTGCAGATTGGAGTAATTAAGAGGCTGCACTGCCACGTCAAGCACTCTGCTCTGGATGTGAACATACAAAAATTCCAAAGTGTTGTTTATGAGATGCACTGTCCAAAACCAGTCAGATAACAAAACTGATACCAGCTAAGGAAGGCAGCAAAAAAGAAGGAAACACACACATGTAGCAGTGATAGACATGACCAATATAAGACCTAACATGCACACTGCAGACATGCACAAATATTGAGACCTACTTTACACAATGAAAAAATCAAGCAATCAAGTTTTTATCTCTACAGCACAATTCACAAACGTATCAAAGCACTTAGCAACATTTTAAAATCAGATAAAACCTCCTAAATAAATACAATGTAATATCAACACATAAATTCCTACAGGTACCGGGAAAAAAAGATTAAAAAGATGTGTTTATAATGCAGATTTAAAACTCTCCATGGTCAGGGACTCTCTTATCTGACGAGGTAAAGAGTTCCATAGGGTCGGTGCCACAAATGCAAATGCATGAGCACCAGAGGTCTTTAAACACACCCTGGGAACCTCTAGCAATCCCTCATCAGTGGAGCAGAGTGGACAGAGGGGCAGTAGGGATGAAGAAGCTCTTGCAGATAGCATGGTCCATGTCCACGGGGCTTTATAGGTGAACAAACCGATCTTGAAGGTGATATGCCACTGAATAGGCAGCCAGTGCAGGCTGCATGTGCAGGCATGACATGGCTAGATCATGAAAGACCAGTCAACAGCCTGTCCACCACATTCTGCATCAGCTGTAGGTGGTGAATATCAACCCCCGGTAGCCCTTAGTACAGGGAGTTGCAGTAGTCAAGGCCTGAAATCATCCAAGCAAATCACTAAAGCAGTAGGTAAGGCTAGGGGATGTTGGGATGTATTAGTAGGTGTATCACAAGTCATAAGAGGGAGGTAATATTCCCTCTTTACAAGACACTGGTTAGGCCCCATCTGGAGTATAGCATGCAGTACTGGAGGCCACTCCTTCACAAGGACATTAACCAAATTGAGGCAGTCCAGAGAAGGGCAACCAAAATGGTGCAGGGACTGCATCAGAAAACATATGAGGACAGATTAACGGAGCTCAATATGTATACCCTAGAGCAAAGGAGTGAGAGAGGTGGTATGATCGAAACATTCAAACACCTTAAGGGCATTAACAAGGTGAAAGAGTCTAACATGTTTCAATATAAGAAAAATAGCAGGACAAATGGACAGAGCATGAGATTAGAGGGAGGCCGATTAAGAGGTAATGTGATGAAGTTCTTTTTCACAGAAAGGGTGGTGGATGCATGGAATGGCCTACCTCAGGAAGTGGTGGATGTGAATACAATGCAGGGCTTCAAACAGGCATGGGATAGGCATAAGGGAGCAATACAGATGAGTATGAATAGATAGGCCATTGACAGAGCAAAGGCTGATGGCACATTCATAAGGTTGAAAAAGAAATGGTTTGACTAGATGGGCCTTGTGGACCTTATGTGCCATCAACCTCTATGTTTCTATGTAAGGCGGGTGGTCACAAAAGCATCGACCAAGGTTGGAAGACCATCAGGCAGAACCAGGTGCTTAATCTGGGTGATATTCCTTAGATGGAAAAAAGAGGTTTTGATGATGGATGACACCTGAGATTTAAGTGTCACTCCATCATCAAGAATAATGCCCAGATTTCACACCCATTCAGAGGCCATCAACTGGCTGCCTCCAAGCCTAAGGCTGGAATGCTGCTCCACCAAAAGCCTTCTACCCGACGATCTGGGTTCACCACCAAAACCTCAGTCTTGTCTGGATTCAACCTCAACCAGTTGGAACTCATCCAGTCCTGGATCTCCAAAAGACAGTTGTTAAAGACCAAGATGGCACCACTTTTTTTGAGCACAAAGGACATGTATAGCTGAGTGTTATCTGCATAGCAGTGAAAGCTCAGCCCAAACCACATTACAATGTCTCATAATGGCAGCATATATACAGCAAACAACATGGGTGATAGAACAGAGCCTTATGACACCCCACAAGGCAGGGAGAAGGTGCCAGAGGAATAAATCCTCAACACCACTCTCTGAAAGCTGCCAATGAGGAAAGACTGGAACCATCTGAGGACTGTATCAGACAGTCCACAGATCAGCTGCAGGTGCTCTAACAACATACCATGGTCGACGGTGTCAAATGCTGCAGACAGATCAAGGAGAACCAAGATTGAACGGCTCTTCTTATCTCCTGCTATCAGAAGATCATTGAGCACCTGAACTAGGGCCATCTCAGTACTGTGTCTCTCCCAAAATCCTGACTAAAGAGGATTGTAGATATCATGGATGGTAAGATTATCCTCCAGCTGCTGCACAGCTACCTTCTCAATTACCTTACTTGCAAAGGGAAGGTTAGAGACAGGTCTGTAGTTAACGAGACAGTCCAGGTCCAAAGAAGATTTCTTAAAGGGGGGTATAACAACTGCCTCCTTTAGGGTGTCTGGGAACACACCTGTCTCTAAGAAACTCCAGACGATCTCAGCTAGGACCAGGCCTATAACGTCAATGCACCCCACAAGGAGGTGTATTGGGTCTGGGGCCAAACTACAGCAGGTCAGCCGCATACTCTGGATGACCTTCACAATATCTCTGATCTCCAGCAAGTCAAAGATGGACCAGACATACTGAGGCTCTGTAACCTCCAACTGTACAAAAACATCATTGCACTCAGACCATTAAGTAAATCAATGCCAAGAGCCAATTCAAAATCAAATGAATTTATTAAAGTCAACTTGGCAAAAAAAGATCACGGCAAAAAACACAGATATACTCCCCTAACCACTCGGTAACCTCCCACTGACCACCACCACCCCCATTGGAATGGGTTGTACAGATCTCAGACCAGATGTCAGCAACCTTTTCTGCAAAGAACTGAGCAAACTCATTGCACTTCTCCTGTGAAAATGCTCTCCGAGTCTGCAGACAGACTGGATTGCACAGTATGTCCACAGTTCAGAAGAGCTGAGCTGGTCGATTCTGTGTGGCAGCGATCTCCCGGTACAGGAACTCTGTCTTCTTATGGGAGATGGCTGATTGATAGTCCTTATAATGAGCCATCAATCTATGCCTGTTGGAATCTAAGCCAGATTTCGGCCAACACCGTTCCATCCTTTGTCCGACTCTCAACTGCCTAAAGGTTCCATAAACCAAGGGGACCAAGGGCGAAGGGTGTTAGGATGAACATGGACTGGAGCTATGGAATCCAGAACCTCAGTCACAGCCTTATTATATGCTAGTAACAGATTGTCTGGATCCCACTTGCACTCAGCAGACCCAATAGGTCTTCTTCTCTACCATCCATCTGGGGTGAGAAGCAATTCCTGAAGGAAGTCACAGACTTCATAGTCAACATGGTGTTGGAGTTTCCCTGATGGATGGTTCTGGGGGATTTCAATGCCTGGGTCAATGATGAACTCTCATAGTCTGCCCATTTCCCTACCTAAAGGACAAGCTGCAGATCCTAGTTAACCAGCACCACCATCAGGCCATCTGGGGTTAAACCCCTTAAAGGGAGGTACCAGACCATCTACATGCGGCAGGCCTATGGGAGGAGCCTGGAAACTTAACCTGATAGTGTGATGGTTAGACCATCCAACCGGCCACACCACCAGGCCAGAGGTCTCCATACCCACTAGGAAGACCAAGTCCAATGAGTGACTGTACAGTATATATAGGTCACAGAGGTAATCACCTGTTTGAAATCCAATGAGTTCATAAGCTGGAGGAAGTTCTGTCCAAACTGTGAGAGTTCATCATTGACCCAGGCATTGAAATCCCCAGAACCATCCATCAGGAAGACTCCAACACCATGTCGATGATGAAGTCTGTGACTTCCTGCAGGAATTGCTTCTCACCCCAGGTGAATGGTAAAGAAGAAGAATCCTATACCCCACACCTGCACCAACGATACACTCAACGGAACTGGTCCCCCACTAGCACATCTACCAGACCCAATTCTGATCTAAAACATATGGCTACACCCCCACCCCTATGATCCACCCTCGGACAGTGTATCAACAGAAACACAGCTGGAATAGCTGACTCCAAAACAGTGCCAGAATTTTCATCCAGCCAGGTCTCTGTGATGCAAGCCAGGTCCAATGACCCAACAAGATCAGCGATCACTGCAGTCTTGTTTTTACTAGATCTGGCATTGCATAACACCACCCGATTAGGATGGGACACTGAGGCTGGCCATACCATCTTCCCCCTCAAGGTGGAGCCCTTGGGTATGGGTACTAGGCAGGGAGGACCCCTATCCAGTACCCATTTCACCCCAGGACATCTTCTAGTACCCACCATCCCAATCCGTCCACTCAACTGCACTCTCCCACCAGGTCCACGGCCCCCACCCCTACACCTCCTCCCCACTATCCCAAGCACCTGGCATTATCCATACACTTCTGTGGCTGGGGGGGGCAGCTAAACAGGTAGGGGCCCCAAAGCTCGGCAGGAAAGTAGCGCCTGACCGTGACAGCTATCTGCCAGCACACAACTTAACACAATCCAAGAAGCAGACAGCAAATAGAACCCTCACAATAAATAATACAAAACCCCACAATCCCACCCCATAAAAATAACTTAAAACTCAATACACAAAACAAAACAACAAAAATTTTAAACTGCAGGTCACAAGAATTACAGAATTAGTATACAAGTATATAAACAAAGCTCACCAAAGCTTCTTCACAAAAAGATTAACAGGAATGGGGCTCTTTTCCCCACTCTCTGTCTGCAACACTTCAGTCTCACTGTAGCACTTTCACTACCACAGTTACCATCTGATTATTGAAATTAATATAATAATAAATGTTCGAGCTCTCTCACCACCTCCCCTGTTAGAAACAAATTAACCTTGGCTCAGTCCCAAAATCACTGTGCCACAGGTCCACAATGTCTTTTTAGAGGAGCAGATCCAATCAATCCAGCTTTCCACAGTCCATAACTTCACTAGGGCTGTCCCAGGCCAGCCACATAGACTGGGCAGTGTCACAGAGATCAAGGCAGCAGGGGGTCGAGCCACCCACTGGCAAGAACTTCCCCAACTCCTCTCTGCAAGCTATCCAGTCAGCCAGTCAACTCCAGCATGCAGCCTGGCTTATTTGTAATCAAAGCTGATGACAAACCAAAGAGCCCCAAGTCAGGAGGCAGACGCCCCAAGCCATGCCAGAGTCCAGAGCCCCAGACACAATTGCCCTCTGGCAGAGATGCTCCATGGCCCACAGACAAATGTGGTGCCAACCTTTAAGCTAACACCCCTGCCCAGTCCCCTGAGAAAACACAGATCAGGGTGACCCCCCAACCAGACACCCAAGGTATCAGTGAAAAGTTCATGGGATGTGACTCACCACCTCTTCTAGGCCCACAACTACATGTGTATTCCTCTATGCCCGGTGACTCCTTGGACTCAATGGCTCCTCCACTGACTCCAGAAGTTCCATTCTTAGGATTTCTAAACCCTTCTACCCACAGATGTCATCAGCTGCACCAAACTCCAACAACGTGATCCTGACCAGGGCACCTCAAAACCGGATGAGTACTTTAAGATCTCGAAATAAGGAGAACAACAGAAAAAATAACACAGGACAACACACAAGGTAAAATGTGCCTTGTAGGATTGATTCCTCTAGCTAGTTTTTAGGCATCCAGTTTAATTTATAGACACAATACAGAAGGAATGGGAATGCTGCAAAAAATGGAAAAAAGACAAACGCTAGCTCACACAGAACGCTAGCACATACAAACTCCATTCCTAACTATCCCCCGAAAAAAATTTATATTTCCTTGCCTTGCTCATTGCAAATCCCTCACTAGTCAAAGCTCATAATCTAACTAAATTTAAACAGCAAATAAATAATAAAGCAAGTAAAAAACGTTAACGTAAAAAATAAAATTCTTAAACTGCTGCTACAATTACTGGTAGACACATGCCGGTCACCATCCTTCAACAAAAAATGAGGGAGAGCCTCTATCCAATATTCCATAAGTACAGCTGGTGTGGTACATGCATTTATTCCCCAGGGTTTAGAAGCTGCTGTTATTCCTGGGGGATTTAGTATTATTTACAGAAATTAATGTATCATGTGAAAGCAATGTAACATGTTAATTCTCATAACTCCTCCAAATGACAGACTGCCATTTTTACCACATGGTTTGCAGCACCACAGTACATTGTGAGCCCCTGAAGGGCTTCTTTATTTTCATACTTCAGGCTTGATTTGTTAGAAAGTTTAAAACGTCATTCTTCTGGCCGTAAAAAATTGCATGGAGTGGTAACCTGGTATTAGGCTTCCTGTAAGTGTCAGCGTGGTAGCATCACAGTCTTATTTTTAAGCCCCTCTCATAAAGAAAACTGTACGTCTGTCTAACCTTGAAGGGATTTGTTTTAAAATTATCCCCTACAAACCAGAATAAAGCTGGGACAGAGTCACTGCAATTATCACTACCCAAAACCAGAATCAGCCAGAGTCCCAGCAGAACAGAGGATATAAATATCATGCTGTGTGAGACTTGGAGTGGCAGTGAGAGAAAAAACACATAAATAAAACTAGCTAAGCCAGTTCTTTCCTGCCTGTTTAGTATTTTATTAAATTTCCATCTGGCATCTGTCACCCAGATTTATTTACAATGCGCCAGCACCCTGTGACTCATAGGGTCCACTGATTACATTTCCCAGTGAGTGCTATCAGTTTCCTTTTACTGGATAATCTACATTCAAAGAATTTGATTCAAAGATAAGGCGTATAGAAAATTCATTCTCTCTACTGCCTTTGATTTAACCTGAAGCTTTTCTTACTTTTATTAATATTTTTAGTTCTCCAAATTTAAACATAGCTAGCCTGCTTGCTTCTTGTAATGGCGTATGTCATTGATAATACATGTATATAATTTTTATTGCTGCTCAATGAATGTCTTTGCTCAGACATCTACACTCTCCCTACATAAGATTTCATTTTTTCCCATGTGAAATAAAATATGTAATGTGTTATTTAAGATTTGTGCACTCTGCCTGTAGGGTCAACTGGATCCTGGTGAACCTACAAGTCATGTCAACTGTATCCTGTCACCATTACACCAAACATGTTGATGCCGACAACATCAACAGTTTGCTCTAATGGTCTGCCCAAGGCCCCGGCACTCTGTCTCCTGGTTCTGCATCCCCTCCCCGAACCAACTCTGACACGGTGTTGGAATCCTTTAGTTCAGGGGGTGCAGGGGACAGAGCCCCCCATGGGGGAATTTGGGGGGACAAATTCCCCCAATAGCACACAGACCAGGTCTCCTGCCAGATTTATGTCAACTGCAACTTGTGGTTGACATAAATCCTTTGCTGTGATGTCAGCCAACAACATAGTTGTTGAACCGGCATCATAGAGCCAACATGCAAAATGTCCAAAGTGTCGTTTATGAGATGCATTGTCGAAAACCTGCCATGTAGATGAACAGAAATAAATTAGTTCTATTAAGAGAAATACTCATGTTTATTGGAATTGATCATCTTGTGTGTATTTTTGTTGCCAGTTTCTTGTGGATTTGAGATGAATGTGAAGCCAGGGCTCGAGTACAGATAACAAAACTGACACCAGCCAAGGAAGGCAGCAAAAAAAAGAAGAAAACACACATGCAGCAGTGTTAGACATGACCAATATAGCTGACATTGTAGTAACCAGTCTAGTGTAGTGGATTAAGGCTCTGAACTGCACACCTGGGGACCTGGGTTTGAATCCCACAGACCCCACCTGCATAATGTATGATCCTGAGCAAGTCATTTAACAGGCTATCAGGCTAGGTGAATGTTGTTTGCTCATCCAGTGCAGTCTGCCACCCAAACTGAGAACACACTTATTTGTAAAAAAAAACAAGCTTGCTTTAATTTACCACGTAGTCCACTAACTGCACAGCTAGTGAACATGCCAGACTTCTCAGTATATGGCAGCTGTTTCAGTCAATCAACCCAAAGGATAAAAGGTGCAAGAAAACATTTTTTTATTCTTTGGGCTGACAGACTGAGACAGCTACCATATACTGAGATGTCTAACAGATTCACTAGCTGTGCTAGTCTAGTGGCCTCTGTGGTAAATTAAATATCTCACACCACCTTCAAAAATGCACTTTTCTCTCACCATGGTGCATGTAATTGTTCTTAAAAATTGTTTGGCTTTCTCTTTTACTCTATACCTGCCTTGACTGTAACAATATTGTTATATTATGTGAACCACATGACTTGTTTTTGTTTAGTGTTAACATCCCTATGTGGATGCTTCATTCCAATCGTAATTATGTTCTGATATGTCTGTGTTAGTGACCCATTGTATGTTGTTCTGGATTTGTTTGCTGTTTTTTCTCTGTCTCAGTTGTACTCTTGTATTCTATACTCTCCTGGATCATGCCTGAAAATAGGAAGGTCTATTGCCTAATGTACTTACCCGGTTGCCATAAGCTAATAAATAAATAAACTTGACTTTTCAGTGATGATAATTGCAGATTGGAGTAATTAAGATGCTGCACTGCCATGCCAAGCACTCTGCACTGGATGTGAACAACAAAAATTCCAAAGTGTTGTTTATGAGATGCATTGTCCAAAACCAGTCAGATAAAACTGATACCAGCCAAGGAAGGCGGCAAAAAAGAATGAAACACACATGCAGCAGTGTTAGACATGACCAATATAAGACCTAACATGCACACTGCAGACCTGCACAAACCTTGAGACCTACTTTACAGAATGAAAAAAATGATCATTCAGAATTCCATAAGTACATTCCATAAGTACAACTAGTGTGGTACATGTATTTGTTCCCCAGGGTTTAGAAGCTGCTGTTATTCCTGGGGAGTTTAGTATTATTTATAGAAATCAATGTACCATGTGAATGCAATGTTACTTTTAATTCTCACACCCTTTTCATATGACAGATTGCCATTTTTACCACATGATTTGCAGCACCACAGTACATTGTAAGCCCCTGAAGGGCTTCTTTATTTTCACACTTCAGGCTTGATTTGTTAGAAACTTTACAAACTTCATTCCTCTGGCCGTAAAAAAGTCAGCATGGAGTGGTAACCTGGTATTAGACTTCCTGTAAGTGTGTCAGTGTGGTAGCATCACAGTCTTCTTTTTAAGCCCATCTCATAAAGAAAACTGTATGTCTGTCTAACCTTGAAGGGATTTGTTAGGGCTGCAGGTAGGCAGAGCATGTAGCCCTCTTGCATTAGCTCTAAAAAGGAGCTTACTGTGGAACTTTCTTTTTGGACTTTTGGAAGTATTCATCCACAACTGCAAAATAGTGTGCTCTCCTTCTAATTTTTGCTATTTGCTGCTCTGTCTTAAAGGCAGGAGGGATGCTACTGTGCCTCCCACCTTCTCAGGATATAAACAAAAAAAAACATTTTTGAAGCTGCTGTCATTTAACCCTTGCAGGGCTGCAGAATGAGCATCTGTCCAGCTCAATCAAATAGATTAATTCTAGTTTTTTCAGCAACCTAAGGGTTAACTCATTATCTCATTAATTTGACTGAATACTGACACAGTAGCACAAGGCTAATTAGGCACATGTGTTATGTGGGAGAAAGAGCAATGTAAGAAGTAGACCCAGATTGCTCCCCCCTCCCAGGATCCTTACATATGCTAATTTCTTCAGCCTTGAATCTGGGAGTCATTATGTAGGAATTTCTATTGTCTACTCTTTTAATACTCCCACATGTCTAAGTTATGTAGTTCAAAAATAAATTAGAACTATGAAACCAGTCATACTTAATATGGTTCAAGGTCAGTTGGCATTCATCTGTATCCCCCTCCCCCGGGTCGTGCCTGAAAATAGACAAGTTTTGTCTCGTGCACTTACCCTGTCAACAAAAACTAAATAAATAAATAATTACTTGAATACATTGCTTTTTTTGTTTCTTTTTGTTTATTTTCTATTACTGGTCCTAAATAAGTATCTGTTTATAAGTGTATGAGCCCTGTTTGATAAATGAATGCTCTACTATGCCATGAGCTTCAAATGACGGTACTAGAACAATGTTATTAAGTCTGTCTCTGCTGTAACTAGTTATTCTTTTGGTAACAAGATAAGTTCCACTGAGCCCAGGGCCTGTTTTCAGGGGCAACCCGAGGACACTAGGAAGGTTAAGTGACTTTACTAAGGGTCACACAGTATGCAAGATGAAGTTGCAGGTATCAAACCATATTCTGCTGGATGTATCAAGCTTATTCACAGCTCATTACTCTAATGTAGAGATGTTGCAAAATTATATTTTGCCAGCAAAATTCCCACAAAATTGGTAATTTTGCCCTGTGAAATATTTAGCGAAATTCACCCATTAAGCAAAATATTTCACGGGGTGCGAAATGTGGAATTTTGCCCGTGAAATGCAAAATTTTACCCTGAAAAGAGGCAAAATTTCACTGGTGTAAGGCAAATTTCACCATTTTGAGGGTGAAATTTCACCTTCCATAAGTGAAATTACACATTCAGCGTGTACAATTCTGAATTTTGCATCCACTAAAAATGTTGTGAAATGGGCGAATTTCGTGAAATATTTCATGTAACGAAATTTGCCAATTTCACACATCTCTACTCTAATGTCTGTTCTGTTCTGCCGGCCTTATGCTGTGATTTAACAACCCCACACAGTCCCACTAAACAATTCAATAACACAATAACCAAACAATAGAAAACAGCACACAGGAGTAAAACACAAACAAGGGATATCGGATAAGGTTTATTAGGGAAGGCAGGAACCCAGCTATGGGGAAGGAAAGGGAAGGGTTAAAAAATAAACAAATAATTGGCAATCCCTGCAATCCCCATACCACCTGCCCCCTCACCCCTCATCCCTGTCAGTCCCTCACAGTCCCAGCTAACAGGCACAGCAATTATACTATCCCCACAGTCCCTAAGAGCCCCCTGTATTCTACTGGGTAACACAGTTTTTGAATCATCATAGCTAGGCCCGGTGTTTGATGTAGATGTGGCTATTTAACCTGCACAGTTATTAAGTTTAAAATTAAAGGAATCACTACAGTATTTGTAATCCAAAAAAAGGCCAAATGGCCAAATGCAGGTCTTCTACCTGGGCACTCCCAAAAGAGACAGTCCAACCCTGCCTTAACTATCTAACTAAAAGGATTGGGACAAAGGTCTGATTCAGTACTCATGGTATGCAGATCAAATTAGACCCTGAAAGGTTTCAGATGTGTAATGCTGGTGTCTCTGGTGTGCAGTAGCTGCAGGTTGCATGCTGCGGCTCTTTACTGTATTATAGCGGACATAGTCAAATGAGAGGCTTGTAGGCCTGTGATGATTCAATAACTGTGGCACCCAGCAGAATATAGGGAAGCTCTCAGGGGCAAGGGAGAGGAGGAAAAAAGGATAGTGATGGTGATTTACCCTTACAGCTGGGATGGAATGGCCCCACTGCAACCACTCCCCCGCTGGCAACACTGTCTGTTGGTGACCTCACCATTGAGCTTTGAATGGGGCTCCAGCAGCGCAAAAGCTTCCACTGGCTGAGGGAACGAGTGAGAGAGAGAGAGAGAGAGAGAAAGAGACAGACAGACAGACAGAGACAGAGACTCAACTGTTGCGTTCTTTGAAGAAATGAACTCTGTGTGCGTGTGTGTGTGTGTGTGTGTGTGTTCTCTCTTTCCCCTATAGCAGCACCACCCGGAAAGGTCAATGTCAGTGAAGTGTTGTGAATTGTGTCTGTGTGGTTGTGGCTCTGTTATTCACTCCCTGCATGCATGTGGGCCACATAGACACAGAGGGAGCTCCTGTGAGACACACACACACACACACACACACACACATACACACAGATATATGCACTTTGCACCACAAAGGCAAGTATACAAAGTACGTATTGTATATGATGCTATAAATTCAAGGATCTTTCTACCAAATTCCCACTTCCTCCAGGTAATTGAGAAATATGGTCTTCTACTCTACTCACTGCCACTGGACAAAGTTTAAGACTGAATCATCAGCTACAGGCCCTGATAGAAAAAATAATTTTAATAGTATTTAGTCAATCAAATAATTAGCTGCAGCCAGTCAACACATTTAACTGGTGGTACACAATTATGGTCCTGCTGTATTATAAACAGTCTTATCACTAAGGGTTAGAGAAATAGACCATTGGCAACTTCCATCTGGCTTTAAACCCATATGTTTAGTTCAGCTTCCAGAATTCAGCAAAACTATTTAATCAACAAATACAGTAATTGTCATGGTGCAAGCCGACCACAAACAGAGGATAAGAAAATCTTGAACTCAGGCGATGCAAGCAACAGTCAGGATTTTACATGTCGGGCTGCTTTCATGTCTAATAGGGAAATCATTAGGATTGACTGGGGAGCTGGACACATGATTTACTGGAGAGAAGGGAGAAGTTTGGGAGGGATGAGTGTGTGGACTCAGTCGTGGATGGTGTGGCAGCCCAGTGGAATGGACCAACCAAATGGATCAATATGTTAATTTGTAAGGTAGAATATGCTGTACTGTGAGCTATAGTAAAGAATTACCCTCCCCATCAAACGCTGACTCATTCCAGTCACAGGCATCATTTTAAAAAGGGCACTGCTTTTCAGCCTTAAAAGCCTGAAGCTAAGCCCCACTGACATACTGCAGCATACCTTTCTGGCTGGTGTTACAGGACACACAGTTTGATTATTTAGGGCTGCCTTTTTTTTTTACAGGACTTGGGAATTTAGAGGTTGCATTTTGATTTCAGGACTGCAGCTTCAGTTGGATCTGGCAACACACAACAGTGGTCATAAAGAGCTGCCTCTCTGTCTCTCCCTCTCTAGAAGAGATGCTTGGGGGGGGGTGGCAGTCGATACCTTTGCTGTGTCCCTGATGTTACATCCTGTCCCCTTCACCCCATGAAACAGTTGCCACTTATCTGCCGACCTGGCTCTGTACCACTGCTCTCTCTCTCTCTCTCTCTCGCTCTCTCTCCACAGAGAAATCAGTCACTGCTTACCTCACAGTTAAGAAGCTATCCATTCACGTCAGTAGGACAGCATCTAGCATCATGGGGGGTGGGGCGTTCGGCAGACTACCATGTCTCTTTCTCTCTCTTGGGGTCACAGTACCTGCTGTGGGGGTGAGGGGACTGGGAAATGTACCTATGGGACACAAAGCTCTGCAGCTCAGTCTGCTCCATTCAGTCACTGCTACTTGTACTTGTCTGTTGTTCTTTACCAGACAACCCAGCTACCCCATGGCAGATAATGAGCAGAAGAAACAGGATAGGTTAATTTCTGACTCATGGATGGTAGTAGATGATGGGGATGGGGCAGTGAGGAGTTTGTTGTGATCAAGACATTAGGGGATTGGGCACACCCAGCATCACCATTATGCTTTGGGGGGTGCTGAGAGGGAGGGTCAGCCGGGTTGGGGGTTATGTATTTCAGTGGTCATGGACCACAGAAAATAAATTAGAAAAAAATAGTACCTCAGACTGTTCCAGAGATGTGACTGTGGAAGTGATGTTTGTCACTTCATTATGTTGTGCACTTGCAAGAAATGTGGGAGTGGCCCAAGTGCTTTTCTGTAGCAATAGGTCTGCAGGGCTATGCCCACTGCAGCCCTAAAAATGCATACAAGCAAGACATGGTACAACAGAAACACAAGTGGCAAACATTTGGCACTGACACATGCTTGTTTCTATCAAACATAGATAAGGGAGTCTAGTGTGAGACATTCTTGTAAGTTGTATCCAAAAATCAATTTATCGTATCTCTACTAATGTTTACAGTTTTACAACACCCAACTGTAATATAATTGGGACAGCAGGGGTGGTCACTGATACTTTTCAGTATAGATATATACAACTATGAGGCAGTTTCTTCATCTTCATTTTTAAAATCTACAATCTCCCTGACTTCCACAACATAAAGTACCTTTGAAATTAATTTAGCTCTTTGCTGCTTCCAGCATAGAAATGTCATATTTTCCTCCATATTTTATTATTCAATATATGTAATACTAAAATTGTTTTATTTTTAAATTACTACAATGAGTAGTCCACAGACATAATTGATAAACTTTAATCCTAAGTACAGTATTAAATATACTTTACACTTTCAGAAATTCATTATTGTACTATCAAGAGTAATTTTTCTGCCTAAAACCAAAAATCATCACCTTACACTTAGAGATATTTACCAATAGTTTTAACTTTTCACAGGGTTCTTTCAGAAGTTTACATTTTTTCTGCAGACCACCACTACTCAAGGACAAAAGTGCCAGGTCATCCACATACTGTAGACTAATACAGGACAAGGCACATTTTTTATACTAGGAGAATGAAAAACATTCCAGTCCATGTTCTGTTAACTCATTTATATGCATGTTGAATAGTGCTGGGTCAAGAACACACCCCTCTGTTGGATTCAAATTTGTTACTATGATTGTCTGCTGTAGCATATGTTATGTGAAGCCAAGTTCAAGAGGCACAGTATACAGTCCATTGGAATCAACCAGGATGAAATGTTCTATGATAAGCATGTCACTCACAGTTTACTGCATGAGAAATTGAAGTAATTGTCTTTGAATTACACCATGTTCCTGTCGAATTCTGCAGCATGTTATTGGAAAAAACTGTGATATGATGTTGACTGATTCCAGTGTACTGTAGGTTTCTGCTAATTGGTATAAGATTTATATCAATCCTCAGCTTTATCATCTTATCCCAAAGCAAAGTTTTTAGAAATTATATCAAATGCAGCAGTACTCTCAAACTTTAGATTGTATTTGTATGACATATTTTTTCAGAAATATGAGGAAACTTAAAATATTGATCTGTAGTGCTGAATCATTCTGTAACTATCAAAAATGAAAAGTACAGTAAATCCCCATTTAAAAAATTAATAATGCAACAAATGGAAATTAATAGCAATTCTTCATTTTTTTTTAGATAAATTCTTTGGAACTGATGCAACCTGAATGCTGATTTCAATCTTGTCACATGGATTTGATTATCCAATAAATGTTCTTTCTTTCTCCCTCTTATCTAGTTTTTATCTTTTTTAAAGCATAATTGTTGATTATCACTGTTCAGATCTGGTTTGCATGCAATTGTACTTTTTCATTAGGTATTAAGAAACTGAGTTCAGGTGTCATTTATCCAGTACAGGATTATTAACTTTCATTGTAATGTAAATTACTTTTAAAATTTGAATGTATGAAAAATGTATGCACTTTTGCCAACACTGTGCAGTATGTATGATTTTTTATTTAAATGGGGGTATCACTTTAAGAATTCAGCATAAAAGCCATGCAGCCAAGGGTAAGCAGCTCCCCCCGAGGAAGTCCCAGAGCATGACAAAGTTGTCAGGGTTCTTTACAAGTAGTCATACTATGTCTCTGTAAGTGCTGCAGTTTGAATTGTTATTTAAAGAATACTGATGTAATATGTCTATGTAATAATGTTGTGAGGCCTCATTACCACTGGCTGTGCCCTCTGTTTAGGTTTCCTGTGAATTAAAAGTTAACCACTTTCAGTGGAGCACCCTTCCCTCATTGCACTGGGTACACCCTACCTGTGTTGCTGTTTTTGTGTTATATTTTACAGCTGCCATCTGTATCAGTTTATTCTCTTGGAAGATGTTGCATTTGATACTAGCTGCTCTCTAAGTGTTTAGTTTCCTAAAGAATAATTTTTGTATGACATCACCTATTACAAGTTTTCAAGGTTTTTCTACATTAGCAGCTTGACCCTCCCTGAGACCCTTTTCTAAATCTGCTCTCATGAAAGAAACCAGCAGTTGCACCTGATAATTGTAACTGCATTTCATTGATCATGTGAGTACAACCCACCACTAATGTGATCAATGTTGAGATGAGCGCTACTACTGTGTTGCTATGCCCAAACCAGACCCAAATAATGATGAACATTGAGTAACACTCTGTACCCTGTTGGCAAAGGGTGGCATTGGAGCAACTGGTGGGAGAGCTTAAACTAACTGTAAAGTCTCTCAAACAGGTTTTCTTTTCCTCTTGTCTCTTATTTTTGCAAGTACAGTGTACATCACATGGGTGACAGAACCAGTTGCTATGTAGTCCTGGCCTGGATAAAAATTTTTGATGCTGATGTGAGTAATATCAAGTGATGAAGAAGCATGATGCTGACCCATAAACTGAAACAGAATCAAATCCAAACAAACAACATACACAAATTAACCGAGACAACTCACTAGTGATTGACAGATATCAGATGGCAGCAAAGAAATGCCCTGTGTTAGAATTTTCAATGTAAAATCTGGTCCTGTCAAAAATTGTAAGCAAAGTCTCAATTATGCCCCCACCCCAGCTTCCATTGCCTAATGGCCATCATGTGCAGAGTAATGTGGCAAAAAATGTCCTAAACAGCATGTGCCATGCACTAAGCTACATTACACAGTATTGTCTTTTTCACAGAACTTTTAAAATGCTTTTCTTTTCTTTATCATATGACAATCATGCACAAACTCCAAAAATCATCTCCCTTTACAAAAGTATAGTGTGGTACTTAAAGTGCTCAATGTAGACAAATGTTCTCAAGCAGCCATATGCATGCAGTGTTTTTTTTCTGCCTGTTTAAATTGGTTATCTATTTTATTTTTATTTTTATTTTTTATTTAGTTTTTGTTGACCGGGTGAGTGCACTAGACAAATCCTGCCTACTTTCAGGCATGACCCAGGGAGGGGATACAGATGAATGCCAACTGACCTTGAATCAGATTAAGCTGTTGGTGGTATTTTTAGTGAATGAGGGAAATTTGGACAGGACACCGGGGAAATTCCCCTACTCTGTGGTTGCAGAGGGCGCTGTTGCACTATGACTGGGATGGAGGACTCCAGTCCAGGTTTGGACGAGGAACAGGATGGTTGTGTTGCAGCAGCTTCAGGTCCTGAGTGTGGACCTCATACTAGAAAAATTCCAGGTACAGAAATACAGCCTCTGTTGATGGATTTAATGGGACAAAATGAAGTTCCAATAGAACGACCTGAGATGGATGAAGAATTAATTTTACAAAAACAACTTAGTGGAAAGAAAAAAACACTTAATTGAAATGCTTTTAACAGCAGAAAGTGACTTTCAGATTAAAAAAAAGTGCAATTAATGAAAGAAAGGTCTAAATGGAAAAGATCTGTGGTGAGTCCCGTCCAAGAAGGTAATAAACATTTGCCTATTTCTTTAACTACGAAAGAAAGCCCTGGACCATCAAATAAATATGAGAATTCTTTGGTCCTAAGGCAGGAAGATGTAGATATTAATAGCTCTTCTGAGGAATGGACCCCAGGTGGGGTCCTTTGGGATGCAGGCTGGACTTTACAAAATGAAATATGGATTCCTGATGTGGCAATTCCAATACCGAGGATGGTGGAGCCCGCAAATGAAGTTGGAGGAGAACGGCAGGAATGTGTCTCTAGTGATCAAACTACAAGTGGTGGTGTTTTGGCTAAGTTCCCGGTTTCCCTTACTGCTTTAGCGCAGGACAAGAAGGAGGCTATAACTATGCCAGACACTGCAGATACCTCAACTGACAGTTTGTCTCCTACAGCTATTGCACAAAAACAGGCATCAAATAAAACTGGTATCTTATCCAAGAACTTAATTTTATCAGGCGGGTTGACAGAAGGAAATGAGAGTACCCAGGAGAAACAGGCACCACCACAAGTGGAGAAGGTTTGGGAAAAACAATCCTACGTGGGGCTTTTCAGGAAACCGGCTGAGGCAGCAAAAAGGAAGTATCTAGTGCGCTGACGGTATAAGGGTCTTGCACCAATACCTCCAGACAGACTTTGGGTGGGTAAAACCCTCATTATTGACTCTGTGGAGTCTTCCCCAGCTGAAATATATGCGTTTATACGCGCTCCTGGGGATAAAACATACAATATTAGTTTTTGCACCATGTCTACTTTAGATAAGTTTTGGAGACTACTATGATTTAAAGGATACGGATGTCTGGAAAGACTTTATAGCAATCCCTATAACGAAGCCCACTATTAAAACAGTCACTCTCTTGTTCAGAAATGAAGGGGTTAACATTAACAATATTTTGTTCTGGTTAGAAAAACAATGCACAGTATCTGATAAACCTAAACCGATAATGGACGATAATGGTTTTTAGACAGGAGGTTGGACAGTAAGAGTACAGCTTTTACAGACTGATAGGGGAATACAGCATTTGCCAAGTTCCTTTTATTTAGGAAGGGATAGAGGGATTTTATTCTATGCAGGTCAACCCAAAAGTTGTTTGAAGTGTGGCTCATTACAACATCTAAGCAACGATTGTGATCAGATAAAGTGCTTTCACTGTGGGATGTTGGGACATTCAGCAAACAGGTGTCAGGCCCCTCCAATCTGTAATCTATGTGGGAATATTGACCATTCTTTTTCAGAATGTCCATGGGCAGAATATGATATGGATGATGCTTCTGATCAGGAGTCTTTTTTTAGCTCAGGCTCGAAAACCTTTCTTCCCTTCAGAAATTACTAAACCTGGAAGACAGAGGGGTGGAGGTAGAGGGGGAGGGAGGGGAAGTAGTGGAGAGAGAAGAGGTCAGGCCCCTCCACCACTAAGACAAGAAATTATTGTAGAGTCTTTAGGGACATCTAGAGGAAACACATTTTCAGAAGGGAATAGAAGGGACGAGGAGACTCCCTTTACTACTCCCCAAAGTTCTCCACTGCAAAGAAGTTTCATTTCAACAGTATCAGAAGAGCAGAAGGGGGATAAGTTAAGGAACCCCCAAGAGGGAGTTTTTCACAAACCACAGGCCGAGGAGAGGACAACACATTTAATACAAGAGGAGAGTCCACCCATCCTCCCTCCAGAAGCCTCTTTATCTCCACTTCCCTTAAGTAATAGGTATGGAATTTTTACCATATGGGGCGACCAGGTAGATATGGCCCAACCTATGGACACTGGTATTATTGGAATGGAGGATTCAATAAAGGAGACAGATTTAATTGGAATCCTGAGTTGTTCAGAGGCCCTACCATGTAGGAAATCACAGAAGTGGGTGACATGCTCAAGTGAGAAATCTTTGAAATTTCCTCCCTGAACCCACCAGTCTGAAGGTAACTAGTCTAAATGTGAATTGCATAAAATCTAACTCAAAATGATTAGCTATGTATGGTGTTTTACAACACTTGAATTTTGATGTATATTTTTTACAAGACACCAGATTGCACTCTTGAAGGGAAATAGTGCAGGCTTCAGTGGATTAGTAATGGGGTCTTTCCCAAGGGTCGATAGGGACAGAAATATGTTGCAGGGTGGGATTTTGTTTTTTGACACCTAAAATTCAAATTTTAAGATTGGTGGACTTAGGGCCAAGGTGAGTACTTATTTTGGATGTTATTTTGAACTCTGTATCATATAGATTAATAAATATTTATGGACCCCAAACTAAAGCTTTAAGGGTCTCTCTGCTGAAAAAAAATACAGCCTTATTTACATACGAGCAGGCAAGTGATTTGGGGTGGGGGTTTTAATATAAATTTAAAAGAGCAGGGTACTCCTGGGAAACAGTATTGTGATAAAACTATGCTTAAATCAATTGTGAAAATAGCAGGATTGCAGGATGTATGTGTAGGTTCTAGAGGGAAAACTTGTTCAACCTTTCATAAAGGTCACCTATCTTCCCGTATTGATTTTTTCTTTATCAAACAACACATTCCATTAGCAAAGGTAGAAACAATCCTGATTGAAACTTCAGACCATTGTTTAATAGGTTTTCAGGTATCTATACCCTTACATAGGGAAGCAGGTCGTGGTGTTTGGAGACTGAATATCTCCGTTTTTCAGGATACCATAGTAATTCAACAGATTAAGATGATTATTAAGGATAAACTAATGACTTTGGTATTGTATGATAATGTGGGTCTTTGGTGGGAGGATATGAAAGATTGTTTGACACACTTTTTTAAAATTTTAGGTACCACACAAGTACAGTCATCCTATAAAGAATACTTAAGGTTAAGGGTAGTTTTTGAAGATTTACTTTCTCATCAGTGTGAAAAGAAAGAAAGTCTATCATCTGAATTAGAGATTGTGAGGGAGCAAATGTGTCAATTTCAGTATAATAGATTGCTCTCTCTGCAAAAGGAAAAATCCTTTGGGACTCAGGGTACAACTCAGGTGAACCCGTATCTTGCAAATCAGGAGAGTAGGGAGAAAAAAATTATTGCTTTTTTGTTAACGAAGGAAGGGTTTAAGGTAAGAAGTAATGAGGGAATTATGGCACACTTAGAAAATTATACTGGAACAACTTTTACATTTGTTAGTGGGAATAAGGAGAAAGCAAAGTTAATATTAGATTTGGCAACATCCCCTCGCTTAGATATAAAACAAACAGAGGATTTGTTAAAACCTTTTTCAACTTTAGAAGTAAAGAAAGTAATAAGGGGTTTAAAAACAAAAACTCCTCCAGGGTCGGATGGCTTACCAGGGGAATTCTGTAAGTTGGTATGGTCAGTAATGCCTTCGGTATTAGTGCAGTTATTTAACTCCTTTCTGTTGGACCATACACTACCTACACAGATGTATGAAGGCTTGTTGATTTTTATATTTAAATCTGGGTCACATAGTGATATTAATAATTGGCGTCCAATCACGTTATTAAATGTAGATTTTAAGTTATTCGCAAAATTATTAGAGAACCGATTAGCTTCTGTTATGTCAGAGTTGTTACTCCCTACTCAATTTTGCTCAGAACCGGGCCGACGTTTGACCGATGCTTTAATTTTTCAAAAATATCTGGTAGAGAAAGGTATGGGGCAACATAAGGTTACAAATTTAGAAGGTTATTTAGCTAGTCTAGATCAATCTAAGGCATTTGATAAAGTCTCACATATATATTTGTGGGAATGTCTTAGATCTTATGGAATCCCTGAAGAGTTTGTACAATGAATCCAATTGTGTTATAGTTTGGCAAATGTTAGACCTTTATAAAATGGTAGATTGGGGAAAAAGATCGGGATTTACCGGGGAGTAAGACCGGGTTGCCCCCTGAGTCCCCTGTTATATGGGTTTGATAGACCCATTATTACGGATTCTTCAGAAGTCTCTGAATATTTGTGGTATTTCAGTAAATGATTCACCTGTATGTAAAATAATAGCTTACGGAGATGATTTATGCTTAATTATAAAAAAATGAGAATTCTTTAATCAAAGCATGTAATTTAATTCAGGAACTGGGGAAAGAAACAGGGGCATGTTTGAATTTGGGGAAAACAAAATGTTTAAAACTTGCTGGGTTTTTGTTAGACCCTGAAATTATTGGAGGTTTTTTGGTAGCTAAGACACCTTGTAAAATTTTAGGGATTTATTTTTGGGGTACTGATATGGCTAAGTATAATTGGGAAAAAGCATTACAAATAGGTTCTGCTAAAGTGCTTCAATGGAATAAATGGAAAGTGTCAAAAAAGAAAAGAATGTATTATATTAAAACATTTTTGATTCTGATTTTTTTTTTATTAGTAGGATTTTTCCTCTCCCTTTGGATTTGGAAGCTAAAATATTGGGTTGTTTTTTAGTTGTTTCTGGGGTAGTAGGTTAAATCCAATTAAAAGGAATGTATTGTACAGGGAAATTAAAGAAGGAGGTATAGGGCTGCCTAATCCAGTCTTGTTTTTCTTTTCAATATTTTTTTATGCTAACATTTTGCCCCTTATGAAAGGTTGTTCACAACTTTGGGGAGACTGGGGATTACAGGAATTGAAAGGGGTTTTGAATGAATGGAAACAGAACCAGTTTTTGCATAAAAATAAACATTGCCCTAGGTTAGGGAAACAATGGGAGGGAGTTTTTGATAAAATTAAACACTGGGGAATTAGTTATGATTTAGTATTAAAACTTCCAAGGAAAATCTTTTATCAGGAGGTTTTACGATCATGTTTTGGAGCAACATTTTTTGAAGGGTTTTCAGAACCTGCTAGAAAACATATTATTAAATATGTTCTAGATGATAAAATACCTGTTTAGATGTGGGATCAGGTGTGGTTAAGTATTCATGAACAGATAAATGTGAAAGGAAATCATAAACATAAATCCTTGTTAGAAAGGAACTGTTCAAGGATAACCTGTATGAATATAGTGGAGTCTATGGACCATTTATATTTCATTGTTTTTATGTAACACAGTTTTGGGATGTAGTAAAGAATTGGTGGAAAGGAGTGCCTTTAATTCCGCCTAAATCAGATCTTTTGTTTTATGGAATAATTCCATCAGAAATACAGTTTTTTTTCACATAGTACATTAAGGTTGATTGTGGCTCGCTTTTTATATTGGATCTGGATCAGTAGATGTAGATTTACATTACAACAACAAGTTATTTCAGTTTTAGAATTATTTCTTTTGATAGATTCAGGTTTCAAATCTATAAAGTGGAAAGAAGCAAGTATTCTGGAGGCTGACATCTGGAATTCGAGGTGGAAGCAATTTTCTTTTACATAAATATTTCTAATCATTAGACAAAGTATGATCTAAATATCGCTTTAGTATTTTATATAAGTTTTGTATAAGTTTTTGTGCTATGTTTGATTTTGGTGAACTCGACAATAAAAATGTGTTTAATATAAGGAAGGGGAGGGAGTGGGTTTAAAGTTGGCTTTTTTATGTTTAGAATCCTTGAAAGAATCAATACTTATTTCTGGTTTCCTTTTTGGAGTCTCATGAGTATAACGAGAAGATTTGGATTTAGTATAATTTTGTTATGATTTGATTAGTTTGGAAGAAAAAAAAATTTCCCTGCTCTTATAGTGGGGGGGGGGTATTTTACGTTATTTATATTGTTTAAAATGTTTTTCTTATGTTTGGGGTCTTTGTATGTATCAATACTTATTTCTGTTTGATTTATTTTTCTCTTAGTGGTTTTGTATGATATAATATTGATCTGTATATATTTTGTTATGATTTAATAAAAAATTCCTCTACTCTTTTCTATAAGTGTCATGGGATCTTTAACATCCACCTGAACTACCACCAATCCAAGCAGATGGGACCTCAGTTTAACGTCTCATCCGAAAGAAGGAAGTTAATTTTAAGTACATATCTGTAGATACGCACACAGACATACATGCACGCACACACACACACACACACTCTGAATGTAACTTTCAAAAAGTCTGAAAAAAACATCAGTTTAATAAAACTAGTACTGGCCTCTGATTGGACAGGATGTCATGAGAGAGAATGAACTCTGACAAAATTGTGTTCTGAACTGTTTTCTTTTTATGGACCACCAATTTCAGTCCAGTTCTCTTCATGGAACAAGAAAAGTAAGCGTTTGATTATAGTATATCACTGCATAGTGAACTGCATCAGCAACCACAAGAGAAGTTAAAGCACCACAAATAAGCTGTACACTGGGGTGCAGCATTGGCATCTAGCAGACAGCTGCAGGAGGGCTATTGGCAGCAGCAGAATGGGGGGAGAGGGTCCTGGATTTTGACACATTGGCGGCAGGAAGCAAAGAGCTTGGCTGCATTGGCAGCAACAGCAGTCAGAGGAGGGATTGATGACTGCATCAGCAGCAAGAGGAAACACCACCAGGATGGACTGATTCAGTCACATTGGCGGCAACAGCAATTGGAGGAGGGACTGACGGCTGCATTGGCGGCAAGAGGAACCTCAACCAGGACTGATTTTTCCCACTCACCCACCCCAGCCCTGACCTCTATTAAATGACCAAGGAGTGTAGAGCCAGCTCCAGGAAAGACAGCATTGTGCATTGATTGGACACTTAGATACTGCACTTAACAAAAAGGAGCTGCTCACTTGAGCCAAGCAGATGGAGTAAACATACTGGTAAAACAAGACAATAAGGGGCACAAAAGATTCTTAGGCAGGGCAGGGCAAGGGATTAGGGAGTGGACCAGTGTAAATTAAGGGCAAACTAGTTGTAAGTTTGTCTTTTAAGTTTTAGCAGCTAGTTCTACACAGCACTGCCCTGACTCAGTTTGACAAATCATGTCATGCAGCAAGGACATCTAAGCCATAGTTATTACATGCAGCTGGGAAATCTAGGTCATAGTTATTACACTTGTGCTGGTGTGCTGTCTCTAGTCATCCATACTGCACAGCTTAGGCTTGATCTGCTCACTAGGTCTCTCAGGCAGTAAGGGACTATCAAGTCAAGGAGCTATTAATTGCAGTAAAGGAATTTCTAGTCAAGGAGCTATTAACTTCTTGCACTGCTTTGACTTCAGTTGCTCACTAAATCTTTCATGCAGCAGGTAAATTTCTAATCAAGGAGCTGAAAGTTTAGGCATTAGGACAAAGGCTTCCAATGTGTTCTGTAAGGGTGTTGCTCACAAGTTCAAAGGTGTTCTGTAAGGGTGTTGTTCACTGATTATTTCATGCTGTAGAGAAATTTCTAGTCAAGGAGCTAGAGATTTTATGCATTAGGTTAAAGGCTTCCAAGGTGTTCTGTAAGGTTATTAAGCAACAGGCTGTAGAAGATAAACTCACAAACAGCTGTTGAGGTGCTAAGCCATCTTGGAGCTATAGCAGAACAAAGTATAATGGAGGGATGAACAATTTGGTGGGGCAAGAGGAGCTAAACAGGGGCAGGCTGCGACATGGTCCCCAGACTGCAAGGGCAGGGGGCATTTTTGGTAGGGTGGTAGCATGCACTGGTTGTGGGTTGGCCTTAGTACTGGCTGTGGCATGGAGGATGGGGACTACATGATATGTAGGCAGCTGACACAACTAAGAGAGGAGGTTAGGTGGTTGGGAAGGTTGAGGGGACATGCTGAGGATGAAGGATGGGATGGGGCAGAAGAGGGAGCAATGGTGGCGGTGTAGGGGGTCTAGGAGAAAATGCAGAAATAGACAGGCATAGACAAGAGGCAGAATGGAAGAGAACAAAGAAGTACACAAACAGGAGGCAGGGTGAGGGTGAACATAGGTGGGGGCTTCTGTGAGCTCAGGCAGAGGCCATACAGGTGTGGGGTGGGGCAAAAGGGAGCTTCTAGAAGCTCAGGTAGAAGCAGTACAGGACACAAAAAGGACCAAGGGGAATGGCAGAAGATAAGGAACAGAGGTCCAATGCATGCATGGAAGAGTAGGGATGTGGGAGGAGCCCCAGCCAGAGAGATACAGGCAGTGAGCACAGAACACAAAAACAGATTTGCACCACTAGTACCTCAAGATGGGGGTGAAGATAAGGAAACTGGAGCAGAAACAGACTTGGGGATGGAACAGGTGAGGCAAACACAAAGGAAGGCTCAGTAGACAGGGAAAAGGGGGATGCCCCTGCACAGGAAAGCAATGAGAATAGAAAAAGAAAGAACAAGGGCACAGGATTGAACTCACCCCTAAAAGGGCAAAGCCCCAGGTGTGCGGAGACAGTGAGTGTAGGTTTAGGGGGCTCAAACAGGACAGACATAAGGGTACATTGGGAAGCGGGAATAGGGTAAGTAATGGAATGCAAGAGACAAGGCAAATGAGACAGGAGAAAGGCAATCAAAAAGAAATGGAGAGAAAGTTCTCACTTGTTGGGGACTCAATAATAAAAGGAGTACGATGGGGGTCAGGGGGGACAAAAGCAGTACAATTTGGGTTGAGTGCCTACTGGGTGTGACTGCGGCGGAGGTCATTCACTATATCTCCTCCAGGGGAAAACAGTAGGATGGGAAAACACTCCTGGTGTTCCATCTGGAAATGAATGACCTGATGGGGAAGAGCTTGTTGGAGGTGCAGGCAAGATTTAGAGCACTTGCTAGGTACTGCAGCAGCCTGGGGTACAAATCTGTGGCTTTTCAGAAGCACTGCCAGTACAAAGAACTAGCACACAGAGGAGACAAAGGACTGAGGAATTTAATAAATGACTGATTGGATGGTGTGTACAGATGGGGTATGGGTTGGTATGGCACTGGGGTACAATGTGGGGGGATGAAAGCCTATTTGCCGCAGATAGCACCTGAATAGGGAAGGTAAGGTTGTGCTAAGGATCATGTTATGAGATTCATACCACAGAACTGTAATTTAAACTAAATTGTGGCAGTTGGGGACAAATTCACGCCATGGGACAGGAGACATTGGGGACTACCAGCCTCCCCCCCAGATGAGAAAAACCAGGGTAGAAAAGAGGGGAAGGAAACATTCACCATGGGATAAAGAAATGGGTCCAGCAAATGGAGAGCCATGTACACCAGTGCCAGGAGCATGGTAAATAAGATCCTGGATCTAACTGTGGTCATGGCTGAAGTGGACCTGGACATCATGGGAATCACGGAGATGTGGGGTCATGATGACAAGGACTGGGACATGTCAATACCAGGGTATGTACAGTATAGGAAAGACAGAAGGGGAAGGAGAGGAGTGGGGTGGCACTATATGTGAAGGAACACATTAAGTCTATGGAACTGCAGGGTAGGTGGGGGGGAACTGAGTCTTTATGGATATCTTTGGAAACAGGGAAGAAAGAAGTCATATGCACCGGGGTAGTATGTAGACTGCCAGCACAGCAGGATAAGGTGGATAAGGCAATGATTGGAGGAGAGTCAGAAGATGGCTAACAGAGGGAAGGTGCTGCTGATGGGGGACTTCAACATGCAGGATGTGGAGTGGGGCACCCCATCAGCAGCATCCACCAGCAACAGGGATATAGTGAACTCCCTACAGAGAGCTCTCATGAAGCAGCTGGTAAGGGAACTGACAAGAGAGGAGGCAATCTTAGATCTGATCCTTACAAATGGGGAATGGGTGGGAGAGGTATTCATGGGGGAGAACTTTGGCATGAGTGACCACAGCACCATTTGGTTTGTGGTTAAAATGACTACTGAAAATCATTGGCTCAGAGTGAAGGTGCTAGATTTCAGTTGTGCCGATTTATGAAAATGGGGGAATGCGTTCAACAAGCATTGGCAAGGGTGGGGGGACTTGGGGTGGAGGAAATATGGAGTACAGTAAAAGGGGCAATAGTGGAGGCCACTAACCTCTGTGTCAGGAAGGTAAATAAAAATAGGAAGAAGAGGAGACCACTTTGGTATATGGGAGAAGTGGCCGAGAAGGTCAAGTCAAAGAGAAAGACATTTAGGGGGTATAAAATGACACAGATGGAGAAGGATATGGTTATTTACCAGGAGAAGCAAAAGGCAGCAGGTTTGGAGGTCAGGAGAGTGAAGGTAAGAACAGAAGAGAGAATAGCCAATACGGTCAAGGAAGGGGACAAAACCTTCTTCCGGTATGTGAGTGAGAGGAGAAAGTATAAGGAGAGGACAGTCAAGCCAAAAAATGAAGAGGGGGGTTGGTGGAGGATGACCATGAGAAGGCAAAAATACTCAACAGCTATTTCTGCTCAGTGTTCATGGTATAGAAGGATGGGGAGATTAAGAAAATCAGGGAAAATGGGGTGGTGTGGAGGGTTTGACTCCAGTCCATTCCAGTTGGTGGAGGTCCTGAGGGAGCTAGAGAGGTTGAAGGTGGATAAGGTGATGGGGCCAGATTGGGGTGCACCCAAGGGTGCTGAGGGAGCTTAGCAAGGTACTAGCAGCACCTCTGACCAGCCTTTTCAACAAGTCCTTGGAGGCAGGGGTGGTATCTGATGACTAGAGAAGGGTGGATGTAGTTCTCCTTCATGGGGGGGGACAAGGAAGGAAGCAGGCAGTTATAGGCTGGTGAGCCTAACATCGATGGTGGGCAAGCTCATGGAGAAGCTGCTAAAGAAGAGAATCTTTAGCTTTCTAGAGGACAATGGGCTACAGAACCGGTGGCAACATGGGTTCACTAAGGGAAGGTCGTGTCAAATGAACTTGGTAGAGTTCTTTGACTGGGTCACCAAGACTGGGTCAGGGGGATCTGTAGATGTTGCATAACTCGACTTCAAAAAGGCATTTGATTCTGTACTACACAGGAGATTACTGCACAGAATGAGATGTCTGGGGCTAGGGCCTCTAGTGGTTAGGTGGGAGCAGAACTGGCTGGAGGGCAGAAGGCAGAGGGTAATAGTTAATGGGGTTCCTTCAAAAGAGGGTATGGTCACCAGTGGAGTACCTCAGGGATCGGTGCAGTGGCCACTCCTCTTTAAGATATTTATAGGGGACATAGCAGAGGGGCTAGAGGGAAGAGTGTGTCTATTCGCAGATGACACGAAGGTCTGTAATAGGGTAGATATGCCTAAGGAAGGTTCAGAGTATGCACAGGGATCTGGAGAAATGGGAAGAATGGTCCCAGGAGTGGCAATTGACTTTCAATATGAAGAAGTGCAAGATCATGCACTTAGGCAAAAAAAACCTGGGTGCAGAATACAGGATGGGAGGGCAGGCCCTAGAGGATACTGAGATGGAAAGGGACCTGGGTAAAATCATTTCACGGGACATGAAGGTGGCAAGGCAGTGTGAGAAGGTGGTGGCAAGGGCCAATAGGATGCTGGGTTGTATCGGTAGGGGAATAACTAGCAGAAAGGGGGAGGTCATTATGCCATTGTACAGGCAGCTTGTCAGGCCACATCTTGAGTATGGGGTCCAGTTCTGGAGGCCATACCTCAAGAAGGATGTAGATAGAGTGGAGCGCATCCAGAGGAGAGTGATAAAAATGGTGAAAGGCCTTAGTCAATTGTCATATGAGGAACAGCTGAAGGAGCTAAACATGTACTCCCTGGAGCAGAGGAAGGAGAAGAGGGACATAACTGAGACCTTCAAATATATCAAGGGTATTAACAGGGTGCCAGTAAGAAACATTTTTCAGCTAAAGGAGCAATCAAAAACTAGGGGCCATAATTTGCAGATAGTAGGGGGGAGTTTCAGAGGAAACATTAGAAAATTCTATTTCACAGAGAGGGTGGTGGATAACTGGAACAGACTCCCAGAGGAGGAGGTGGTGGGGGCAGGAACTATGGTGGGATTCAAGAGAGCATGGGATAGCCACAATGGTCTTTTAGATCCAGGGAGGGAGGACGGTAAGAAATAACAAAGTCCTAGCAGCTAGCTAGTCATAATGGGCAGACTGGTGGTCCTTTTCTGTCATCACTTTCTATGTTTCAATGTTTGTTTTTTATTATACTTTTTGCTGCCGCCAGCCACTCGGTAGTTCCACCCAGTCATGGACCTCCGCTTCCACTCCCCATGTTGGCCGTGGCCCCCCAATGCCCCCTGGCTTACTCCCTTGGGTGGAGTTGCAGCACTAGACCACCTACAGTACCACAGATGACGGGATAGGACAAGGGGCTGGCCTGGGAGCTAATAGAAGCCAAGG
The DNA here is from genome assembly GCA_016271365.2 of Neoceratodus forsteri. NCBI lineage: Eukaryota > Metazoa > Chordata > Ceratodontiformes > Ceratodontidae > Neoceratodus > Neoceratodus forsteri. The sequence goes on from CM057453.1 coordinate 1,039,699,423, forward strand.
GAAGCTTCATCAATGGTGGCCAGCAGCATTTTCCCCTGGTATCTGAGGCAGGGACGTAATGATATCCCATCACGCCCACGGCACTCTACCTAACTACTTGGTGCCAGGTGATTGTTACACCATTTATGCTAGGTGTTTGTATCATGCTGAGCACTCTACCCCCATTCTCCCAGAGAAGGAGAGCAGTCATCAGACGCTCAATCCTACTCCCCCAGCAGACCCTCCGATGTCCCCGGTCCGTTCCCAAACCCGGGTCGTCGGCATCACAGATAGGCAACCTACCCTTTGCCAGTAGGCTGGCTGTATATTTCTATGGTTGTATATGTTTTATAGATTCAAAACTTAAAGCAGTGCTCTGAAAAGCTCATGGCCAGAATTCTGTATCTATTCAGTGACAGTCAAAGTTCCATATGCTTGGTTCCAGGAAGAATTGCATGGAATGCTTTCTGTCAACAGAAAACCAGTTTAAAACAGTTCACTGAATAAATTTTATTCTGGTAATATAAATATGGATCATTTTGCATCTATAGTCATAATTTCGAAACTAGAAACATAACAAGCAGTTGCAAGTTCGCACAGGTTTCCTGTTCCCTTTGATGGTAAGCATTCCATTCTGTTTCATAAACTCTATGGTTCAATAATTGTTACATGACCAGTTGTGAAGGGTTGAGGGGGTAGTAAAACTTTAAAAATGTTTTATTTGTAGTTTGGGTTCATGTATAGGTGGGAAAAGGTTTGGACTGAGCCCCAGATGGATCGAAAGTAAGCATAAAAACCTTACTTTTCAGTAAATAAAAAGTCTCCGGCTCACAAGGGTACAACACCCCCCAAGCATAAATCGCAGATTCACAGAAATTTGACAGCAGAAAAGGACCACACTGGTCCATCTGGTCTGCCCTTATATCAAAAACTGAAGAATGGACCACAATGACATTTTCAGAGCATATAGCTTCTGCCACTAGCATCACCTAACTATGACAATTTAAGTCTAGTGCACTTACATAGTCAAGAAAAACTAACTAACATACTAACATACCAACATACTAACATACTAAAATGCCAGCAGAATAGGCCTAACGGTCTTTCGCATCTGCTCGTTTGGTCAGCCCCCACCCTGGGAACTGACCTTGCTGCCCCCATTGCCTTCTCTGGCTTCTGCCTTCCCAGTTCCAGATATTCTCGTTGCTTTGGATTTTGCTTCCAGAACCCTTCCCTTGTACCTGTTCCACCCCCTCTTGAACTCCTCCATTGTCTCTGCCTCCACCAGCCCCCTAGGCAGTGCATTCCATGGCTCCACCACCCTCTCAGTGAAGTAGCACCTCCTCCTTTCTCCCACTGAATCTTCCCCCTCCAGCTTCCACCCATGCCCTCTAGTGGCCCCTTCTCCTTCCTTCGAAGCACCCTGAATGTTCCTCCCCTATTTATCCCCTTCATGTACCTGAAGACGTCATCTTGTCCCCCGGTCCCTCTCTCTTCCAATGTGTACATATTTAGCTCTTCGAGCCTCTCCTCATAGGTCCTGTCCCCCAAGCCCCAAATCATTTTGGCTGCCCTCCTCTGGACCTTCTCCAGGAGTTTAATGTCCCTCTTTAAGTGTGACCTCCAAAACTGCATGCAGTACTCGAGGTGCGGCCTCACCAAGCAGTTATACAGAAGGAGTATCACTTCCCTCCTTCTGGAAGTGATCCCCTTAGCGATGCATCCCAGCATCCTGTTGGCCTTGGCTGCTGCCTTCCTACAAGTCTCAGAGTTGTTCATCTTGACATCCACCACCACCCCCAGGTCCCTCTCGGCCATCAAGACATGTAGCATTTCCCCTCCCAGGGTGTACACTTGGCCCGGGTTTCTGGATCCAAGGTGCAGTACCTTGCATTTCCCTGCATTGAACCTCAGCTTCCCCTTTCTAGACCAACTTTTCAGAGCCTCCAGGTCCCCCTGTAGGGCCACCCTGCCCTCCTCCCCATCCAACACCACCCCCAGTTTTGAGTCATCCACAAAGTGACTCATCTCACTCCTGATACCTGTCCTTATGTCAGAGACATAGGCGTTGAACAGGAGGGGCCCAAGGACTGATCCCTGTGGGACCCCACTAATGACCTTCCTTGGGGATGAGACTATCCCACCAACTACGACCATCTGGGTCCGGTCCTGGAGTCAATTGCCTATCCATCTGATCATCTGGTTCCCCACCCCCATTTTTCCCAGCTTATCCAAAAGGCCCACATGAGGAACAGAGTCAAATGCCTTGCTGAAGTCTAGAAAAAGGATGTCCACTGGTGTACCCAGGTCCAAGGCACTCGTCACCCAGTCATAGAACTCCACAAGGTTTGTCTGACATGATTTCCCTGGGATGAATCTATGTTGTCTATCTTCCAGGCACCCTGACTTTTCCAGGTCCCTCCCTAGCCTCTCCTTGACAAGAAAATGCCATCCATCACCTTGCCCACCACCGATGTCAGGCTGACAGGCCTGTAGTTCCCTGCCACCTCCCTTGATTCCCCCTTGTGGATAGGCACTATATGTGCCACCTTCCAGTCCTGGGGCACCCACTCTGTCCTCAGACAGATGGTGAAAAGGTCCGCAAGGGGTTTTGCCAGGACATCCGCAACTTCCTTCAGCAATCTGGGATGTAATTTATCCAGCCCTGTTGCTTTCTCCATCTTAAGGGACCAGAGGGCTTCCCTCACTCTCTCTCTGCTGTGATTTCCACTTCCACTACCTCTTCTCCCTGCTTAGCCTTTCCCCATACTGCCAGTGATGCCTCCCCCTCTTCCCAGACCCACCGATCAGTAAGGGTCCCCCCCCTCCTCAGTATCACTGTCTCCTCTCATGTATGAAGCAGCACCCCCATTTTCCTTGGTGAAAACTGAGGTGAAGTATTCATTTAGTACCTCAGCCTGTTCCCCCGGGTCTTGTGCCCATCTCTCCCCTGTTTTAATCCTGCTAATCTGCCCCTTCACTCTTTGTTTTTCCCCAATGTATCCAAAGAACCCCTTGTTCCCTCTCCTAATTTCCCTGGCCAGTTTCTGCTCCTTCCTTGCCTTAGCTGCTCTCACCACCCTAGTGGCCCTTCTAGCCATCAGCTCATACTCAACTCGATCCCTTTCACTCCTTGAGCAGTTGAATTGCCTATAAGCTGCCTTCTTTCCCTGCACCACCTCCTGGACCTCCCTGGTCCACCAGCAGGGTTTTTGGGCCCTACCACATTTTCGTCTTACTCTTGCACAGGTGCTGATAGCATCCTGCCCCCCTCTCCTGATGATTTCCCACCTACTTTCAGCGTCCATGTCTGACCCAATCCCATCCAAATGCTCCTTAAGGATCCTTCCCATTTCCTTAAAATCCACCCCCCTGAAGTCAGTTACCTCCATCTTTGTGCAGCCTTCTACCCCTCCTAGGTCCAGGCAGAATCAGACCGTGGCATGGTCACTCCCCGTCAACGGGTCCCTTACCTCCAGGCCCCCAATCTGGTCACTGTCTGCCAGGACCACATCCAGTACCCGCACCTCCCTAACTAACTAACTAAGTAACTAAATAAAATCTGATCTGTCAATCCATATCTGAACTAGATATTGTTAAATTTTGTTAAAGATCCAGTTCAGGATATTCAAAGCATGTCAGGTGTGTTGCATTACAATTTTGATGCCGTTCTGCAATTTGCATTAGAAAGACCACCTAAAAGGTAGTTTAACCTGTGGCTGAATTTGCTGCAATTTGCACCTTAAAAAGGACTCATACAACCACAGAAATTGGCACACCAGTTATGTGTCCCAATCAGTGAGGTGCATGCATGGCATGCAGAGTCCTGGGTTCATGACCTGCACCCAGGGTGACTGGAGCAAAGAATAGTGGGGAGGATAAGAAGCATCCATGTGGACACTCCTTGCCAGGAGGAGGAGGGGGTATGGTGTTCACAGCTCCTCAAGTGACTCCTGGTGGTGAGCCAGTGGATGAGCACTTGGCAGCATGGGTGACCATATGCTGCCATGCCTCCTTTCCAGGAAACTGATATGCAGCCATGTTGTGGTAAGGTGATGGAGGGAAGGTAGGAAATGGAAAAAATGGTTGCCCTGGTAGCCCTGCAGCTCCAGATGATGGCTACTATGTGACCACCCATGACACCTAGACTGCCAAATACACTGTCCTTACCACCCAACTGACACTTCCAATGTAAAAGAAACTTCCTCCTGGGTGGTTCTGCAACAGGGATAAACCAGAATACAAACTTCGAAAGACAACTGCACTCTGGAGCAAAAGTGTAGTGGGTACAGAAGAATGCACAAACGAACTGGTGAAACTGCAAGGGTCCAAACCAATTTATTTGTAGAAATGAACACAAATGAATATCACACGTACACCAGAAGTACTGGAGCTGTAGAACTGTTACCCAGATGCCCTGGTATTTCAATCATTAGAGCTTACTCATGGGGCAATCATCTGGTGGACATAACACCCTTAAATAACTTCCTGACTATGATGTCATCATTAACAATCATTGAATTACATTCAAATGGTAATAAAAGCAAAAAGTTGATTATCAATGCAAATATGTAAACCCAAGTGCAATGCATAAACAAGTTTTCAATATCAAAAGCATTTCATTTGCTTTTTTGATCTTTTCTTAAAGATTCAGTACTGAAAGACACAATAAATAGCAAACGTATTTAGAATATCAAATTATCTTGTTTTCAAACCCAAACTTGGATGTAGATTTTATAGATATTTAGTACTTGTTTATGCATTGCACTTGGATTTACATAGTTGCATTGATAATCAACTTTTTGCTCTTATTACCATTTAAATGTTATACGATTGTTAACAATGACAGCATAGTCAGGGAGATATTTAAGGACATTATGCCCACCAGATGATTGCCCCCTGAGGAAGCTCTAACAATCAAAATGCCAGGTGGTTAACAGTTCTACAGCTCCAGTACTTCTGATGTATGTGTGATATTCATTTGTGTTAATTTCTACAAATAAATTGGCTTGAATAGGGGCTCTGTGTATCCTGGAATGAGCACGCTTTCTCTTTAAATTAAATCTGTTGCAACGGTATTTCTTTGTCTTGTACTATTCTAATTTTTCTCCCTATGTTCCCCAACTATCAGGAAGGCCACCTGTAGTTGTTCTGTGTATCCCTATTTTCTTTCCTCCTTTCATTTCTTCTTGCTCTTCCATGTTTGCACTGTGCCCCTGATTACACCTTTAAAACATTTAGCTAGGACAAACCTAGTGAAAGTAGCCCTTATTTGCCTTCTTGTGTAGCTTAGGGGTTGAAACTACAGGGTGAAATGAAAGACAAGCTGAGTGTCTTTCTGGCTGCTTCTGTCACCCTCCTAGCAAAATAAACTGCTGAGATGATTTTCTAAACAAAATAGAATGTGTGCACAAGGTAACCTGTAGTTTGGTTCTTCAGTTAATGTTACCTGCAGTTTAAAGTTCAGTGCTAAAATGAGGCTGCTTGGTGCTTGCTATTTTCTATGTGATAGACTGAAAATGAGCATGTTTGTCTCCTCAGGCTTTTGCAGACGATTTTGTTTTGTTTCTTTTTAAAACAACACATTTCTTTCTGAAAAGAGACTCTTGTATGTTAACAGACTTATGCTTTGTATACTATGATTTAGGTAAAAGAAAACTTGTACTGCTGTGCTAGAAAATATTGCCTTACCTACATACCTCTCAACTGTCCCTGACTTTCAGGGACGTCCCCGATTTTGCCTCAAAATTTTACTCTGTCCCTCCTAAAAATTGTGTTTCTGTGACCAAAAAGTGGAATTTGTAAGCACAAAATAATGTCAAACTTTAAAGTTGCAGACTTGTTCCTCCTTATGAAAAGCATTTTAGACTAAGCCCCTTACTCTACCAGCTTTCTGAGTTGATATCTCCAATGTTGAATAGGTGTCCCTGATTTTGGTCCTTTGTCCCTGATTTTTTTAAGCCTTGTCCCTGATTTATGAGGCAGGAGGTTGAGAGGTATGCTTACCTATTTTAGCCTTTCTTGTAGCCAGGGCTCTCCTCCATCCCTCTGACTCTGCTATAGGGCCAGGCAGCTATTTCCTCAGTTTGTTGATAGCCAGAAGTGATGGGAGGAGCCTGACTGTTTGGAAGTGCATGCATAGAAAGGATTTGCCTTACTATTATTACTACTAGCTTATGTCATTGTGTTTCTAACAACCTATTGTAGATTTTCTTTAACTCTAAACTAAAAACTAAATGTTCTGGGAGATTTCAGTCTTTAGTTATAAAAAGGGGCAGAGCCTAATTGATCACCTGATCCTACTCCTGTATAAAAGGACCAGGTCTGGGAACATTTTTTTTAGTTGGTGATAGGGTGCTGACCCTATTAGACCCCTTATCTCTTTTCTAGGTGGGATTTTGTTTCCGTTTGAAGCTATACTGAACCGTCATGCCTTTATTTGATATCTTCTTGTTTATGATTATTTTCTTTTGATGAAATCAGTCCACTTTTGCTTATTTCCGTTGTATGAATAAATACTTATTTTATTTGGCATCTCGGCACTGTGTTGGACTTCCTTACAACCCACGTTTACAGATATCACCAGTGCATTTGTGCATTCATCTGTACCCACTATACTTTTGCTCTGGAGTGAGGTTGTCTTTTGAAGTTCATTGCTTGATTGGATCAGCACAGCCCTCAACCTGCACCCCATTCAGCACCAGAGAGTACTGTAATTCTTTGGATCCATAAGGCAGAACATGAAGGGTGTTGGAGGACCTCAGGGAGTCTGGAGGTAAATGACAGCAGCAGGGGTTGAGGCTGGTGAAGAAATTTCACAGATTCTGCAGTACAAGCAGACTAGATAGATCAAAATAGCTTCTTCTGCCTTATTAGTATGTTTTTAAATACCAACAGTTTTATAATTCTGCACCCCCATTTTTCTGAGAGACTATATAGCTGGTAGGCCCTAATATAGGGTCTAGGAGCAATGCCTTGTCAGAGGGTCATGGTACATATTTCCTTCCTCGAAATTGCAAAGTTTTGTAGATTTTACAGGCAAAAATCTACCTACGTAGAACATTTCCTGACCAATACTAAGTACAGAGTTGCAGCTTTTCTGTTCTATAAACATTGGTGCAGAATGGAAAGTGCATGTTATGTATGCAATAAGACACGCCAGGGTGTGTAAATATGCTTTCATAATTGCATGTCTCGAGGGTGTTGTTCGGCATGAGACGCTTGCGCCGAGTGCCGTTAAACACCCGAGATCTAAGTGCAATTATGAAAGCATATTTACACATCTGTGAAGTGTCTTATGGCACTTATAACACAGTCAGAAAAAAACGAGTCATTCTGGTCAACAGACAAGTTGAAAACAACAAATTTAGAGCTGAAAAGAAGCAGAAGTCATTTATGATTAAATAGTCCCTGAAACGGAGCTCAAATAGGGACTTACTGAAGAGTACAACCAAGCCCTTACACTGTGCAACAGAGGCAATAAAAGTGGAAGACAACATCACTAGTGAAGGTACAGTTCTGCACAGTTGTGCTGCTCTTCGGATGCTGGATTTCTTTGTCAGGCGTGACCTCGGCTATTTCTGCAGTGGAGCTCACAGTGGGAGGGTTTGCTAAGTTGCTGACTGGAGCTGCTAACTGTGAATAGCCGAAGTATTCAGTCATTTCTACATTTTCTTTCCAGTGTTAACAGCTACTGTCAGGTTCGGAAGTAGAGTGCAGTGTATGGATTTTCTGCTGTTGCTTGTGCTTAGGCCTTTGGCTATGAAAGAAGCACCGGAGTGTAATTATGCTTTCATAATTATACTCCTGTACTTCTCTCACAGCCAATCAAATTGCTCAGTTTTTTTTCACTGTGTTATAATCACCACTAAGCAGGTCTGGAAACTCTCTGCAATAATGTTTCTTTCCAAGCCCTAAAACCTCACTGCTTGAATTTTGTTGCTTTAGTTCATCTAGGCAGCTAAACACTATGCTTTAGGGCTTTGAAAGAAACATCAGGGCATTGTGTTCCCAGATCAAAGAGCAGTGAATAATATATACTTTCTGCATCAATTTTTATATAGGACATCTGCACAGATAAAAACACCACTCCTGGATAAGGAATTAGGTGTTACCAGTCATAGCTTAGCAAACATTCAATTTTCAATTCAACTCAGTTTTATTTGTTAACCAGGTAAGTACACTAGACCAGAAGTCTGTTTACAAGCACAACCTGGGTAGGGTTACCACCTGTCCTGATTTTCGCAGGACAGTCCTGATTTGGGCAGCTGTGTCCTGCAAAAAAACATGAAAAATACTAAATGTCCTGATTTTACAGTAGAAAAAATATTTTCTAACTTTCCACTAAATGTTCTAGAAAACTACAATAGCTTAACTAAAATACCTTAAAATGATAAGAAACACTAGAAGCAACTAAGAAACTACAATACTTAGCCTTAATTCTGATTATATAGAGAAAACAAGGCTGTTGCATCGGTCGAGGTTACGTACTGTCCTGCGAAAAATCATGTTTCAGTAAGAAATGTCCCACTTTGGGCTTCTTAAAAGGTGGTAACCCTAAACCTGGGTGTTTAGAACACACAGCTATCTACAAATGATTTACAAAAATATATGCACATTCATTAAGCATAGATAAGATGAAAGTTGCAAAAATTCAGTTTGAAACAGACTATTGTCAACACTTTGCAAACAGTGATATAGAACTGTACAGCCAATCAATACATACAAACATGGAAAACTTTCTCTGAAATTGTTCTGAGCATGCCATCACAGAACGTTTTGCATATATAAAAGCTGCAGCCTCAATGGCCAACAAAGAGTAGAATTAAGCAACTCTATAGAAATGGGGAGAACTTGCTTGGCAAAGGCACCACATTTATTCAGCACCAAGTTTATTAAGCAGGAAAAACTCAGTTGAGCAAGCTTATTTACAAGGAGGTCCTGAGATGGACACTGAAGGTACATGCAGCAATAGGTATACATTGGTATAATGGTACAACACTAAACAGGAGGAAAAATAAAGTGCAAAGATGGATAATAACTTTAAACAATCTAAAGAGGCATTTGATGGTGCATATAATACAGTGGTAGGGGCAGTAGAGCATGGTACAGTAAGGATTAAAACTATGTAACATTTGAGCAATATATAGAAAAGGCAAAGCAAGACAAATGTTATTTAAAAGACGCCCAAACCTGTAGGCTCTGGGTGCCGTACAATAGTAAAACACAACACTAAATTACAGTATAATAATACAACATAATAAAAGAATCATAAATATCAAAATAATAAATCATTTAAATTACAATTAAATAAGGGAAAAACAAAGGTCAGGTATACAATCCCAATAAAACTTGGTACAAGTGTGGAGATCGAGTGCATGATATTTACAAAATAAATCTCTTACTTAAAGGGACACTGTCAACCCCCTTAGGTCTCAAAGTGTCCCTAGTTTTAAAAAAATATTTTATGATTGCCAAAATTCTGTAAAGATTGTTAATGTGGCTGGTAGTGTGATTCTGACTCTTATTTTCTTTAAAAAAGTGAAAAACAGACTATCCAACATACTGGTGTTATCACACCAAAACAGGTTTGTTTACATTCCTTGATCAACTCCAAATGCATCTTTTCTGGACTTGGGAACACGCATGAAACAGTCTAGCCCCTCATAATGCAGTGTGAGTTTATGAGGCTACTGCCTTATGAGTGACTGCACTGTTTGGGTGTGTTTCTAATGCTCAGGAAGTATGCAGTAAGAACAGAATCAGGATTGTAAACAAAGACAAGGTTGTTTATAAATATACATTACCATGCATTTCAGTTCTACTAAGCAAGGAGACAGACAAAAAAAACAGCAACATCAGTGAATTTTAGAGAGGGTAAGCAATCATAAAATGTGGGGTTTCAACTAGAAATAATATGATGAAAAAAAGGTTGACAGTATCCCTTTAAGGGTAGTGGGAGCATTTCAGCAATTGGAGGTTACACAGGGATAGAGCATGGGACAGACTGGTTAAGAATATGATTCGGGTGGGAAATAGTGGGGTAGCAAGGGTGAAGTAGAGAAGGAGTGGGAAGGATGGAAAGCATGGAAGATAGCACAGAAGGATTGAGGTGGGTGAGGACCAGTACTCTGAGAGACAGTTTACTACTACAGACATAATCAGAGTAGAGAGGAACTAGTAGGAAAGACAGTTTACTGCAACAGGCATAATTAGGGTGGAGATGAACTAGTAAGAAGTAAAGCTGGGTCAACAGTGGGTCATCGAGAGGGTGACATGTGTGGGAGTCATGTAACTTTCTGATGACCACATTTTTTAATGTATGTAGAGGTACCAAATTTTGCAATTTGAGGGTAGATTGTGCTTTGTTCCAAGTATCAGGGAGAACATGGCTGATGGCCATTTTACTGAAGCTGGAAGCACTGAAGCACTAGTGAAGAACTTTTTGTCACTGGAGGAGTCTAGGACTGCCCAGCCTGCCCAGGTCCATATTCAAGATTCCTTCCAACTCAGAGCCACACACTCTGTTTCACCAAGTAATTAACACAAACTCAAGTCACCAGTCCAGATCCAGAACAGTGTCTGAGGACTGAGGCACAGTGGATAGCCACCTCACTCTCACTACTGTGTCTGCTGACCCACTGATTATAATAAGCTGGCCTCTGGCCACAGTCTGACTTTTTTCTCCAAGGCTCTACTGTACTTTTATGATGGTCAAACATTGAAAAATTGTAAAAAAGGAAAAAAACAATACTTACTATTGGTTGGTCATTCTAGATGTTGAGAGTACTCAGTATTGCAGTTGGTATTGGCTGAGGGGCTAAGAGAGCTGTTATACTGGAATCTGACTGGTGAAAATGTATTTGATGACTTTTACTGTAATTGATTCTTTCTTGATTCCATTCTGACTGGTGCCATGCTGGTGGTGAAATAATGTGATGGTCCCATCCTTCACTTGTCTGTCACTTAAACAGCAACACTGCATCTCACAATGAGCTTTCAAAAATAAGATGTTTCAGTTATGACAATTTACTAGAGAATACATTTTTTCATTTTCATTTCTAAGGTGTAAGCCCATCTTGGCAGTCTGTGTAAGTACTCTGTATAAAATAAAAGCCTCATGCCACTCTCTTATTGATATCACAGTGCCTTTGTTTATGACATCGTATTGTTCACTACAACAACAGACTTTGATGTCACAAACAGCAGCTTTGTGGTCAGCTGGAGACAGTCAGATACACTCTGAAAGACTCAATGAAATATGTACTGCATTATCTACAATACTTAGAAAGCTAACAGCAGGGAAAAGCAAAACTAAATAAATAACTAGAAAACATTTAAGATAAAGGGTCAGCAAAGTCCCTCAACCTATACCCCACCCAGCACCAGAGAGCACTGTAATTCTTTGGATCCATAGCCAGAACACAAAGAGTGTTAAAGGACCTTGGGGAGCCTGGAGGCAAGTCATGGCAGCAGAGGTGCAGACTTGTGGACAGAGGGGATGAACATAAGGAGCCTGAAAGAGAGGGGCACCAATGGCCCTGGAAGGATCAAGAAAAAAATGACACAATGGTCATTTTTGTGGTTTAGCACTGGCTGCATCTGAGATCAGACAAATCTCCCTGCATCATACCTTCTAAAAATCCTGCCTTCATTCCCACACACAAGATCAGACTGCACTACATTGAAGCGTTCCAACAAGGCCAAATGGGTCTGCAGTTTGTTATTCTTAGCCTTTACTGGATCAGTTGGACAAGCCTGTTTAAAAGGATATACTTTGTCTGGAGAAGCCTTGAAAGCCTGCTCTACACACAATTTCTGTTTTTATTTTTAAATATATTTCATTCAAGAAATTTCACAAATGCTAAGCGTTCCATACATATTTGCTAGTTTCTCAAGTACATTCCATCATATAGCATTTACATGATATGTAAGACACCATCTTAAAATTGAAAGGCTTTACCTGTGGTTCAGTAGGCTGTAGCAACCAGCCGCGCCCCCTGCCTGAGCTATTTAAACTCCATCCTTCCAACTTCACTGAGAAGCATTTTTTCTTTGCCATCAAGGGATCCTTTGGACTCTGCCTTCCACAGCATGGGACTCTGCCCCCCCCCACACTTTTTGTCAGCATTTGCCTCCTCCTCTAGTGCTTGTGAATCTTCTGCTTGGTTTGTGCTGGTCTTTCTGCTGCTTTGTGTTTCTCCTGCCTTTTTAGGCCAGTGTTTGCTTTTTCTTCCTTCTGCTGCTTCTGCTTCTCTCTGTCATCTGTGTCTGCTCTCTTGTTCTCCTGTGGTTGTGTTTCTTCAGTTTTACTTTTTTGGGGGGCTTCTAGTTTTTCTAGCATCCTGCTCCACCCCTTTGCTCACATTGTACTATTTAAGCACTTTGTGCTATTCAGGCTCCCATTCACTTTTATCTTACCTTTAGCAATCCTTCAGTTTACCTGCAGTTGTTATCTGTGTGCTATTTAGCTCTAGAGATGTTGCAAAATATTTTGCAAAATTCTGCCATTCCACTACATATTTAGTGAGGTGCAAACATGTGAAATTTCACTGTGAAATGTAAAGATTTCAACCACAAACGGCAATTTTAGCAATTCCACAGGTGAAATTTAGCAATTTTCAGGCAAAAGTTCACATTTTCAGGTGAAATTTCATATTTCGCACCTGCAAAATATTTCGTGAAATGCCTGAATTTCACGAAATATTTTGTGTAATGAGATTTCTCAATTTCGCACAACAATATTCGGCCCCCATTTGCTGTTTCCTCTACCTGTAGCTCCATCCTTAATTGTTTACACTTGGTTCCACTCAGTGCTTGGCTTCACTCAGCAGTTACAACTCCTAACTTTTCAATTCTCATGCGCTTGCTTTTCTAGCACCAGTTCCAGTGTGCTTGCTTTACTAGCAGTTTCATTGTTACTCTGCCATTTGCTCCTGCTTTCTTAGCAGTTTAAATCGTTTCCACCGCCTCTTAAAAATTTGGAGTGTCCTCCATTAATGTTTTACACATAGCTTCCTGCAGCCTACCTGCTATGCAGTGTTTCTGTAGAGACATTGTATTTGAAATGTTAAGTGAGTTCCTGCTACCTCCTGTTGCTTCTTCCCGGCATGATATCATGCTGATCTGCTGGTGCCATTGGTTATTCTCATGGCAGGGTAGTGAAGACACAGTGGTGCTTTATGGCTTCAGGATGGGAATGGGCAATGGAGACAGAAATAATGTACCATATTGACAATTTGAACGTCACACTCATTTAGCTACATCTTTTCACAATAATATTAGTTTGACTGAAACTGAACTGTAATACAGCCTTGAAGGAGCAAATACATTATGAAACTTTTATGACTTTCAGCTTTGCTAATAAATGAAGTTTAAATGCAGCCATTCTCTGTAATTAAAGTATCTGAATGGCCTGTCTTTGCAAAAGAAGTTCTCAGGTTCCAAATCTAAATGCTTGCATATCCACACTGTCCTTCCTAGTTCTGGGATGGTATTCAAATGTTCTGTGTAAAAACCTATGCTGCCTTTCACAAATATTGAAACAGTACATATTGAAATATTATGAGCCTTGATTATGAATTCAGACAGTAATGAACATTTTATTTCACAATACTCCTCTGGTTTTGTAAGCAATGTTTTCTGTTTCATACTCTTTTTGGTTTTGCTCTTCTAGCAGTTTTATTGTTGCTTCCAGTACATGTCTCCCATATTAATATACTGTGTGCATGAAAATTATAACAGAATATGAATATATGCAACAGACAATCTAAATTTATTATATTGTCTAATAATGGAGTACGTAATTTTCTACATTGGCTAATAATGTTCAATGATGACAGTTCTGAATGTCACAATTAATTTGGCTTCCCTAATAGAACTGGTTGGCATGCATTCCCTGGAGGTTACGGAAATTGCTTTGCTCCATTTCTCAAACCCATGTGGAAGTCTGATGATTGCTTAGACTGACATCCTTGGAGGTTTAGTCTTCTTTGTGCTTGATGAAAAGTATGTATGACCTACGTGAGGGTCCACAAATGCTTCACAGTTGAGTTTATGCTCTCCTTCATATATCAGAGGCATGCCAACCATGACCAGTAATTACTATGGTGCAGGATCGACCCTGTGGCTGACGGTCTCGCTGTGCACCCATGAAGTTTGCATCTTGAGCATGTGAAACTTGGGGTGGGGTCCTTCTTATCTGACCCATAGTAGGCATGTCCTTGTTTCAGATGGAATTTTAGCCATGCAGACATAATTATGAGAAGCTGGTAACTCCTCTAAGTCCAGCATTTATCCTAGTAGCCTCATTCTAGGAGTTGCAGACATTTGATTAGTGATTATCCCAGATAAGGTTGACTCAAATTCCCTCCAGTAGTTTATCACCAGTGGACAGCTAAACATCAGATATAGTAAACCTGCATTTGTTTCAGTGCAGTTAGGGCACTTCCCATCATGCTGAGGAACTAATTTGGCAAGTGTGGCTGGTCTGTAATGCAGCCTTTATGCTGTCATAAATTTAATGGCGTTATATTTTGCTTAGATAGGAAGGTACCATCCTGCTTCTAATATATCCATCCATTCCTTTGGGTCTATCCCACCCCCGATACTCTTGCAATTTGAGGTGAGTAAAATCCCAAATGCCTATCACTGAACACATTTGGTTATAATTCAACTGAGTTACCAGCTCTTTTGTGTTCAGTGCATTTTCTAGAGTACATGCCACCCAAGATGGTTCTTGTAGGTTAACTCCTGTACCCAATACCTTGCCCAGAAAGTGTCTCAGTTGCACAAATCTAAAAAAAATGCTAGATAGGGATTTGATATTTTTGGGGAGAGTTCTGCAAATGACATTAGCTTTCCCTCAGAATATAAATGGCCTATCAAAGAGATGCCATTGGCAGGGTATAGTTTACACCCTCTGTCTTTAAGAAAGCTAGATTTTGTAAACACCTTTTGTCACAGTAATTTGTTCTGTACACCAAATTAACTACTGGTATTAGGTCCTCTGTTTGTAATTTTTAATCTGTCATCTACCTGACATGGAACCTTTGTAAAAGAGCAATGCTGGCTCAAAGGTATCAATCTGCAACTGAAAAAAAATGTTAACATCAGGGTGTGGTGAGTTGGCCAATTCACTCATATTGCGGCATATTTTTGTTATATTTTTCTGTGATTTTGTTTATGTTTTAATTCCCCAAAAAGGCATGGAGATATGTTTGACCAGAAGGATGCCCAATGTTTTGTTTTAAACTGACGACAGTAGGAGGATGTGTATTCTAGAAGTCTGGAAAAGGCTTACTTAACAGGAAACTAATTACATTTTGAAAGGATGGAAGTTCCTTGTAAGCTGATCAAAGGGGAAAGAGGTGTTCTAACTTGTCAGGAGATATAGCACATCTTCTATAGTTATAAACCTTTTCACTTTATAGCAATGGTATTTTGAGAGCAGGATCTGGGGAAACACCAATTCTGGAAGTCTGTTTACATTTTATTAAGTGGCAGGAAGTTGGGCTGTGGAAAGAATATAAAAGTCACTAATATTGATTACCTTAAAACTTGGAAAAAGCATGAAAGACCCCAGCTGCCCTAAAAAGATAAGGCCATCACCTAACCACAGACTGAAAGACCAGGTATATAAGGCCCTCAGAACAGGGCATTTTGCACACTATTTCATGAGACACTCTTCTGACACAACACAAGACAGACAGACTGCGATAAGAACTGGGACTTGGAAATCTTTTGCAGAAACTTCATTTATTTTCTAGATTTCTGATTCCCCACAAACAAGGTAGAAACTAGACATTTATATTTCACTGTGTGTTTTGTATTTATATTTTTCTAAATTTGTTTTGTTATTCTGTAACCAAATTTCGGAATCCTTTGTTTGTAACTCCTGTATGATAATTATTTGACTATTAGTAAAAGCACTTGCTTTTAAAACTTCCCATGAGAGATTTGTGTGTGTGCAAAAGTAGGAAAGTTTATTAAATATGTGACAGCCTGTTTAATTGCCAAGGTGCCACCATCACTACCAAAGACTAGGATCCTGGAAGGGAATCTGGGTACCTAAAGTAGGGGAGATACATAGGTCTCTGGAGGAGTCTGTATGAGAGAACTAGATTGCTGCACCACCAATGGGAGAAGACACAAATCTGGGATAAAGAGGGCAGCACCAAAGAGCATGTAACACCTGGGTCTTCTCCCCAGCACAGTAACCAAGGCAGGATCTCACCTAGCTACAGACTCACGGCTGTATTTTACCCTTACCCAGATTAGAGAGGGAGCCCTTGGACCTTGCTGCGATTTGTTCAGTTATGAACTCAGTGAACACTCCAGAAGGACATGTGGAGGGTATTCCTGTCCACCCTTGTCATGGATTGCAGCTAGAGATGGGTGCTGTGAGCTCTGTGGACCCAGGCCCCCAGGAGTGGGTTTGTGACACAGGTTACTCCTGACAAAGGGACAACATGTCAGCAAACCTACTAGGTCATCAAAATCCAATAAATAATAAAAAAAAGTGCTCATGAAGTCTTGCACTGGTTTTAACCAGGGATGGATTAGCTAGTAAATGCATTACTGGTATTTATTTACCCATTCTAGTCTAACTGGCTGCCTCCTGTGAGGCTGTCTCTCAGGCCACTCCCCAGCCTTTTCTGGAACTCAAACCTGCTTCCTTCCACCTCATTACTTCCCTCCACAGCAGGCAGTGAGTTATTAGGGCTTACCCCATGGCCCCTAGAGACAAAATCAGACAGTTTTCCAGAGGTGTTCGCCACACTGGATTGTGCAGAGACAGTGGAGGGAGCATCCCTTCATTCTGCCTTGTCAGATAAATGTTTTTCCTGGTTGCTCCAATCCCCAGAAGATTTCAGTATGCAAGGAGCTCATGATGACTGGAACATGCACACAATGGTACAGTGTCCTTGAACTCAGTTATTGCCCACTCAAACACCTCACCTCTGTCATGCTTCCATTAGTGGTTGTCAAACTGGCAGTACTGTGGCAGAAGGAGCAATCTTTCATCCCAGGACTAGATTGTCCATGGGGACACTTGATCCTCCTCCTCCACTGGCTGGCTCAATTCTAAACCCAGGTCACACATGTCATCTGTGGCAGCTCCACCACTGTGATGACAGACTGGCCATATTAGGGATACTTTATAATTCAACACCCCCATTTTTCAGGGAGATATGATGGGTGCTAGACCAACAAAAGGGTTCAGGAACAATACCTTGGCAGGGGGGGTCATGGTTTATGGCCCCCCTCCCTCAAATTTGTAAAGGTGTGTAGTTTTTAGAGGTAACAATCTAGCTATTTTGGAACATTTACTGATAACATGGAGTACAGACTTGCAGATTTTCAGTTCTATAAACACTGGTGCAGAATGGAAAGTACATACTATTCACCACTAATCAGGTCTGGGAACACACTGCCAGAATGTTTTGTACAAGCCATGAAACCTCACTGCTTGAATTTTGTGCCTTGGTTCATCTAGGTATCTAAATTATATGCTTTAGGACTTTGAAAGAAACATTGGGGCATTGTGTTCCCAGATTCTTTTTTTTTTTTTATTAACTGTTTATTGGTATATACATTCATAACAGCATAGCAGACAATGGTACAGGGATATCTTTTACCTGTAGAGTATACAGATCAAAGGTCTACTATACCCTTCCCTCCCCACCTCCCTCCTCCCTCTCCTAAAGATCCCCACCCCATATCTGCTAGAATAATAAGGGAGAGCCTGCATGGTCTACAACAGTCTATCTACCTCATACCTTCTGTGGGAGATTTTACTATGGTTAAGGATGTACAGCTTGTTTCTGTAATAAGAAGAGGGTATGAAAGGGGGCCCATATTTGATTATACGTGTTTATAGAGTTATTCAGATTAGCAATAGTCTTTTCTGTGAGTAGGTTAGTTAGGATCTCTGATAGCCATTCATTGTAAGAGATCTCCAGCTGGTCTAGCCAGTGGCACAGGACTAGTTTTTTGACTGACATAGCAGTGAGGGTTATGTAATACTTCCTGTTGCGTACCCTGATATTAGATAAATCCCCCAGTAAACAGATTTCGGGAGTAATTAACTCCTTCAGCCCTAAAAGGGGGTCCACACACTGTCTGATCTTGATCCATAAGGGGAGAACCTTCGAACATGACCAAAAAATATCCACTAAAGACCCCTCCTGTTGCTAGCATCTGTTACATATATTAGTACTCTTTAGGCCTAGTTTAGCCAGTTTGACAGGAGTGCTATAGGCATTGTGTAGGATAGAGAATTGAGTCAGTCTTAGTCTGTCCTATTTGATAAATTAATGATAGGCTTGACATATATTTGTCCAGTTAATAATCTGGCCAGGGAAAGAGACTCACAACTTGGTGGGGGCCAAAGTCGCTGGGGAATTTCCATTGATATAGTGTGTTGTGGAT
This sequence comes from Neoceratodus forsteri, assembly GCA_016271365.2. Lineage (NCBI taxonomy): Eukaryota > Metazoa > Chordata > Ceratodontiformes > Ceratodontidae > Neoceratodus > Neoceratodus forsteri. Next base: position 1,039,717,834 of record CM057453.1, read on the forward strand.
CTTGGAAATTGCATTAGGGCCTCCAGTCCACTTAGACAACTCTTTACAGAATGGAATAGAATAGAATATCCATATTCTGGTTTATGACCAAATGATTGCATGAGTGCATGTCTCAGTTGGAGCAGCTTGAAACTATACTTACTAGGGATACTCCATTTGGCCGCCATGTCCTGGGTGGAGAGCCAAGTATTATGGTCCTTCATCAGGTCTGAGATATCCAAATCTTTTAGAACAGGAAGCCAGGACTGGGGTATTGGATTGCCCGCAATTCTAAGGTTTAAATTACCAGTTAACGGTTGGCTGATATCTTTAATCCAGTTGTTCCTAAGGAATCTGGAAATCTGAGTGTGTATTTTTAGAGATGTGTGGATTATTGTGTTTTTGAGTTTCAAAGGCAAACTACTTTCCTTTATGTGTAGCAGACCAACTGGATTCAATCCGGTTGCTTGTATTAGTGCCGCTCAATTTTGAGCCAGACCGAGATTGAACGTGGGGAAACTTGGGGAATCTATCTCATGTATTTATTCATGTGTGAAGCCCAATAATAGAGATGAAGATTGGGAAGCCGAAGGCCCCCTTTAATCTTTGGGGCCATCAATGTGTGATAGGCTATTCTGGGGACTTTGTTTTTCCAAAGGAATTTCGTAAACAAAGCTTGGAGCTTTCTAAACCAGGACTGACGGAGCCAGATATTGAGCATGGAAAGCTGGTATAATAACCTGTAAATATGCTCATTTTTATTAAGTTTACTCTTCCCCATAATGAAATCGGGAGGGATGACCATCTATTTAGATCTTGCGCAATGTTATTTGTTAGTGGGTCAAGATTCAGTTTGACTAGTGATTTAGAGCTGTGGGATGGTTCTATACCTAAATATCTAAGAGAATCTTGTTTCCAGTTAAGGTTGAGGTCCATAATGTCCTATCTAAACAATTTATAATTAAGTGGGAATACGGTTGTTTTACCTACATTCAGCTTGTAGTTGGACATTTTACTGAAAGTGTTGATAATTTCCAACATGTGAGGTAAGGACGAGCGGGGATTAGCTATTTCAAGAAGGTGGTCATCGGCGTAAGTGGATACTTTTACTTCACAGGGATAAATGGGGATTCCCTGGATATCTGGGCAGCCTTGTAACCACCTGATACAAATTGAATAATAGTGGTGACAAGGGACAACCCTGTCTTGTACCAGAGTGAAGGGGGAAGTTTTCGGAGATCACCCCATTTTCTGAGACTCTCGCTGATGGGGATTTGTACAATGCTTTTAGCCAGTTTATAAAGACTGTTGGAAAACCAAATGCCTGAAGAGTTAGGAAGAGGTATTCCTAGTGCACCATGTTGAACGCCTTCTCCGTGTCCAGGCAGTCTAAGGCCGAGGGATAAGGCACGTCCCTGGCCACAGAGAATACATGCGACAGGGTCCTTAAGTGATCCACTGAGGACCTCCCACTCAGGAATCCCACTTGCTCCAGACCTATCAACGTATCCATAACCTTTTCCAGACGAGTAGCCAACAACTTGGAAAGGATTTTAATGTCCTGATTTATGAGAGCTATTGGGCGATAATTCATGACCCGATTGGATGGTTTACCTGGTTTAGGAATCAAGACAATCATAGTCTCGAATAAGGAAGGATCTACCTCTGAACCTGAAAGGATACGTTGGTAAAGATGAGTGAGCATAGGGGATAGCCGAGTTTGGAAGGTTTTATAAAAAAGAGCCGAGAACCCATCTAACCCTGGGGTTTTATGTAAAGGTAACTCCTTGATGGTCACAGTGATCTCTGTGGGTGTAATTGGAGCCAGGAGTCTTTCCTGCTGGACAGATGTTAGTTGGGGTAAATTGGTCTCCTGTAGGTATTCCTGCAATTGTCGCGTGGTGGTGGAGGGATTCCATGGGACTGTATAAATGCTTATAATACATTGTGAATTCCCTAATTATGTCTTCTGGATGTGTTTTAAGGGAACCGTCCTGTAAAGAGATTATGGAGGTGATATAACAGGAGGATTCCATTTGCTTAACCCTTAGGGCTAGCAACCAACCAGCTTTTTCCCCTTGGTCGGTATATACAGCCCACGTCTTTAGTATGGAGAAGTCTGCCTTTTCCCTGAGGAGTTCTAAGTATGTGGCCTTCGATCTAATAAGGTCTTGCTGTGAATCTGGGTAGGGGTGGTCCTCTAGGCTTTTGATCTGGTCCAGCAGCTGTGTCAGTTTACGATTAGCAGTTTTCTTCCTATGGGAAGCTATGCTAATCAGGATCCTGCGGATGTAGGCTTTAAAAGCTCCCCATCAGATATCTGGCCTAATTTGGGGATCGGAATTAATTTGACAGAAGATCTCAATGTTCTCTAGCAGCCTTTCCTTATAAGGGGGGTCTTTTAATAATATGTCATTCAGTTTCCACCTGGAGCCCAGCTTTGGAAGGGAGGACATTGAAACTGTATAGGATACCACAGAGTGATCCGAGGGGGTTCCAGGGAGAATTGAGGAATCTAATGTCCCCGGTATAAGTGAGTGGGAGAGCAATATATAGTCTATCCTCGATGATGAAGAGTGTACAGGGGAGATGTAGGTGAACTTTTTATCATTGGGATGCATGACCCTCCAGATATCACATGTTCCGGTTTGCTCAATGAATTCTCGTGCCGCCCATTGGGCGGCGGAGAGGGTTGACTGCCGCGTGTAAGATCGGTCCCAGAATGGATCAAGGACTAAATTAAAGTCCCCCCATTATTATTGGGATAGAGAGGTGAGGTTCGAGAACTCTTGCTAATTGAATGAAAAACTCCGGTGACTCCACATTGGGTCCATAGACACTGCCTATCAATAGCTCTCTGTTATACAACAGGCCTCATATAAAAATATATCTGCCTCTTGAATCCCTGTATGTATCAAGGGTATGGAATGGGATGGACTTGTTAATAAGGATCATTACCCCACAACTGCTTGTTGTACCTTCTGCACTAAAAATTTGACCGACTTGCTGTCTACACATCTGGGTTGTTTCACTGTCCAATAAATGTGTTTCTTGGAGGCAACTGATATCTATGTTCAGTAGTTTTAAATGATGTAAGACTTGATATTGTTTTTCTCTTTTTCTAACCCCTCTGATGTTCCATGTGGCAAAGCGTGTACCGATAGCTATGCTGTCAATATCCTCAATAAGTGCTGCGTTTCCCCGTGTCAACAAACAGGTGATGAAATAGCCATAAAAGGCACAAGGCTCCAGAAATTCTAGCAGATAAACAGCTCTCCCCAACTTTCCCCCTTTAACAACAAAACAATACGTATGAAGAAACTGTAACCCAAAAATTTCCAGTAACATAATGTCCCTCCTATCCACGGTCCGCAAATTTGCTAGACCTGCACTGTCTACAACAAACCCCCCCTCCAACTGCCCAGAATGCAGGAGCCACAGCTGCTAACAGATATATGGTTAATTAAAACAAAGGTCCCTTCCCCTGAGGGCCATTCAAAATCGAAAACTTATACCACAAGTAGCAACCAATCAAAAACACCAGGATCCCTGGATCCATGCATGGAATCCAGGTAATATCGCTAAATGAGGTGAATGCCAAAAACAATAATTTAAAGGTCATCCTTTATGCGGAGCAAAACGGGTGGAGTCTGGGTTGCAATATATGAGAGTTACTTGTCCACCTGTGGTAACGAAATAAACCAAGGAGTCATAGCGCACCCAGAAAAGGGGGATACCCGTGAGGGGATGCCTACCTCCAGTGGATCAGCAGATCAGGGTAAGCATGGTGGGTGTGGGAATGAGCATGCAGAGAACAGTAATGGTTTTCAACACTAAAGTGAGTAAAGGCGAAAGTCCTGAGTCTTTTAAACGGGTCATGCACAGTCCGTTCCGGCAGCTTGGGAGTTATATGAGATCCAAGTTAGCGAGGGTCCTCAGTGAGGTCGAACGTGAGATACACTTTATCTGTGTTGTAAAGAGAGGTACTCGAAGGATCAGGACAGAAGAGAAGCAATCCAGGATTCAAGAATACTGCCGCTGACTCCTTACTCAGGAACTAACGGAGATTAAGCGAGTATAGGTTCCTATGCAAGTGTCCAAGCTTTCCAAAGTCTTGCTGCTCACTCATTTAAATAGATCGGGTGCTCACTCTGCAAGGCTTTTAATTCGGTGTTGACCTCTTCAAAGGAAGACCAGCTACCTGCTATTACAACTTGTAGGCGAGCAGGGTAGCTCATTTTAAATTTAATGCCAGCAGCAATGAGTTTAGAGACTGTGGGATGGAAGGCAGACCATCTTTGGCGTACAGAGACTGGGAGATCCTGGGTTATACGCAGCTTATGTCTTTCCCACAGGATTTGGTCAAGATCCTTGATTTTACGGAGAAGAAATTGCTTTTCCTGAAAGTTTAAGAATTTAAAAATCAGTGGTCGGGGCACTTGACCGGGGGTGGGCATCGGGCGGAGCACTCTATGAGCTCTTTCGACTATATAGGGGGGTCCAAAGTGGGAAGGGCCCACTAGTTTCTCCACTAATTTTTGTACGAAGAGCAAAGTGTTGCTGCCCTCTTCTTTCTCGGGGATGCCCAATACCACAACATTATTTCTGAGGCTTCTCCCCTCGAGGTCTTCAACTTTTTGTTCTAACTTTTTAATGTGTTAGTGAGTTTCAGTCATTGTGCAGTCTACATGGTCAGTCTTTCTTTCCAAGGAGATGAGTTGGGCTTCAGAGTCTGTCATCTTGATTGAGAGGTCTTCAAGAGCCCCCGAAATACATTTGACCTCTGAGGCTACAGAATTTAGATCATCCCTGAGGGGTTGCAATTCTTTGAGGAACAGCTCCAGGGTAAGAGGAGTCACCTCAGGGGTCTGGCTGTGAGGCCCAGTCGGGGTCGAGAGCTTACTACTGCCTGGTGATTGAGCCTTGCTGCGCTTGCCTGGTTTCTCCGGAGAGATGGGAGGGGTATGTCGTGGCAATGCCGCTTGCATTTCGGCTTCCATCCTCCATCTGGATTACTCTTTGAGGGTGAGTGAGACATGAAATCTAGTTAACAGCCACTAGTGCGCCGGATTAAATTAAAATATGTGATATAAACGAGCTGGGCAGCAGGAGCTGGGCTCAGATGTGACTACACGGTCTGCAGCAACACGTGATCATGTTCCCAGATTCAAGAACAGTGAATAATGTGTACTTTCTGCACCAATTTCTATACAGGCCATCTGCACAGATAAAAATACACTCCTGGATAAGAAATTAGGTTGTACCAGTCATAGCTCAGCAAACATGCAAAACTATTTCTGGAATGGCTTCTCAGAATATTTTGCATATTTAAAAGCTGCAACCTCAATGGCCCACAAAAAACAGCAAAAGTAAGCAATACTAAAGAAATGGTGAAAACTCGCTAAGCAAAGGCATCAGTGCAGAACTTTCTGTTGATGAAGGAGTCAAGAACTGACAAGCCTGCCCAGGTTCATTTTCAAGATTCCATCCAACTGGGAGCAACACATTCTATTTCACCAAGCAATTAGCACAAAGTCCAGCCACCAGTGCAGAACCAGAATAGTTCCTGAGGACTGAGGGCCAGTGGTTAGCCACCTCACTCTCACTACTGTGTCTGCTAACCCACTGATCATTGCAGGCTGGCCCCAGTCATAGTCTGACCTTGTCTCCAAGGCTCTACTTTACTTTTGTGACAGTCAACCAATGACAAGATTGTTAAAAAAAACTACTGTTGGTTGGTCATTCTGGATATTGAGAGGATTACTGTTGGTGTTGGCTAAGGTGTGAGGAGAGATGCTGGTCTGGAATATAACTCATGAGAATGTCTGGGATGACTTTTACTGCATGCACTCCTCTCATGACTCTGATCCAACTGGTGCTGTGATGGTGGTAAAATAATGTGGTGGTCCCATCCTTCACTGATCTGTCACTTAAACAGCAACTGTGCATCTCACAATGAACTTTCAAAAATAAAATGTTTCAGCTATGACCAGAGAATGGATTTTGTTCATTTTCCTTTCCCAGGTTTATAGCTCACCTGGCAGTCTGTCCAAATTTTCTGTATAAAAACACTCATGCCACTCTCCTGCCAACATCACAGTGCCTTTGTTTATGACATCATAGAGTTCACTACAACAAAATACTGCAATGTCACAAACAGCAGCTGTGTGGTCAGCTGGAGAGAGTCAGATACATTCCGAAAGACTCAGTGGAATATATACTGCATTACCTGCAATACCTAGTAGACCAACAGCAGGGAAAGTGAAATGAAATAACAAATAACTAGAAAATAATAAAGTTAAATGATCCACACACCCCTCAACCTGCACCCCTCCTGGCATGCAGAGCACTGAAATTCTTTGCATGCATAAGGCAGAACATGAAACATGTTAGAGGACCTTGGAGAGCCTGCAGGTAAGTGATATCAGCAGGGGTTGAGAATGTTGGGCAGATGGGATAAACATGAGAAGCCTGAAGGAAGGGGGGCTCCAGTGGGTCTGGAAGGCTCAATAAAAACAAGCATTTGTCAATACCAAATGTTGTCTTGCTGGCATTGGCATTGGTAGTGCTGGAGTTAGAGATGCATAATAGGAATGACAGTGAAGTATTAAAATGATGCCCACCCCACCCCCTCCCTGTAGAGACTGACAGGCATTGGGTGTGCCTTTGAGTCATCAGCTATAATGCTCATGCCATTGTACCTCACCCTACCCAGTAGACACTGACAGGTGTCATGGTGTGCTTCAAGGTCATTGGGCTTGTGATACCTACCCCATTCCATAAGGAAATACACTGAGGTGGGTACAGAATAGGAAAATGAGGTGATGTTTGTGGCTGAACAGTGCAAGGCACACCACGATGCCTGTCACTGGCTGCAGGGTGGGGGTGGAATGGCATGAGCATTACAGCCAATGATCCCAAGTCACACACCTGATGCCTGTCAGTCTATACAGGGTGGGGTGCTACAGTTGGAAACCCTAACACCGTAAGCATGTGTTGGTATTTGCACTCCAAATTTTCAACATGGGATTTTTGTGAGGCCACCTCATGAAAAGTGGCAGTATCAGTTTGTTAGCTGAAAGGTGGTTTTGCACAGCTGCTATGCCATTTGGTGACACAGGGACAAAAACACATTTTGGGCAGTATGTGGAAAATGACAACTGTATTGTTCATGAGGAGATGTGAAAAAATGGCAACACTGAAAATCTGAAGTGAAAATATGAAAAATTGGTGAAGGTATGAGCATTCATAGAAACTGTGCAACACACATCCATAATCCAATTATTTTTGGGATTTTTTTAACATCTTTAACATAGGTATTTTGGGACCTCCCCTCATGAACAGTGGCACTGGGATTTTGTTAATGTGTCTGAAAAGTTGATTTCACACAGTGACCATGCCATTGTGTGCCACAGGCGTGAAAACACATTTTGGGCAGGATGTGAAAAATGACAGCTGTAGTGTTGATAAGGAGGTGTGAAAAATGCCAGTGTTGAAAATCTGGCATGAAAATATTGCAAATTTGCGAAGTTACAAAGGTGTGTGGAAACTGCACAATGCACACTTGTAACACAGTCATTTTATGGACTTTCTGCACCAAATTTTCAACGTAGGCATTTTAGGACCTCTGCTCATCAACCGTGTCACCGTCATTTTCTCAAACTGTCCTGAAAACTGATTTCACACAGTACCCATGCTATTCTGCGCTGGATATGTGAAAACACATTTCGGCCATGATATGTAAAATGACAGCTGTACTGTTCATAAGGAGGTGTGGAAAAATGCCAATTTTGAAAATCTGGAGTGAAAATATTACAAATTCACAAAGTTAAGAGCGTGCATGGAAACAGTGCAAAGCACGCTCGAGAAACAGCCATTTTTGGGATTTTTTTCACCAAATTTGCAACATAGGCTTTTTGAGACACCCTCATGAACAGTGGCACTGTCATTTCGTTACTCAGTCCTGAAAGGTGATTCCGTGCAGTGACTGCTTATTCACCTTTCAGGACTGAATAACACCATGAAAGTGACTGAATCCAAGAGGGAGGAGGGGTCTCAATAACCCCATGTTGAAAATTTGGTGCACAAATTCCAAAAACTGGCCGAGATATGCACCAAAGTTGAAAAACTCCTATTTATGCCAATATACAGCTTACCGACATTTCTTCAGTTCGGGCTCAGCTTTGAAGAGTGCAGATGTGTTCCCAGTCCACCGAAGATCATCGTGCAGGACTCCGGAGGTAGGTATGGGAGTGAGGGGGGGCTGTGGGGAGGCAGGGTGAGTAGAGGATGGGTGTGGATTGCGGGAAGGGGCAGGGAGATCACGAGGGACTGTTTTCTTTTTTTACAGGTACAACTTAAAAAAAAAATTGTGGGACTTTTTTTTTTTACAGGGTATTTGGAACACTGGGGTGAGCTCCCAGCTACCACCTAAGTGTTTTTTTTTGGGGGGTGTTGTAGCTAACGGGGGATTGGGCACCCCCGTTGGCACATTCCAAATGGGGGACACACGAGATGAGAGGGATTGCGCATCCCTCGGCACACAACAAAAGGGGGGAGACATTATGCTGATGGAGAGTGGGCTCCCTTGTCAGCAAAATAAATGGTGATGGAATAAATGCCAATGGGGATTGGGCCCTCATCGGCAAAGAAAAATTGTTGGGGCACATGATGCCGAGGGAGATTGGGCACCCCCTCAGCATACATTTTAAATGGGAGGGGGGTCATTATGCCGACGTGGAGTGGGCTCCCCATCAGCATTCTGACAGGAGGTAGTGGCAGTGTTGCGTGTGCATCGGGAAGGGTGCTGTGGTCATGAGCTTCGTTCTCATTGCAGTGGACCTTTTGTTAGATCTGGTGGCCACATTAGGGATGTGTGAGGTCAGTGCCTGCTGCTGGATGATTGGGAAATGAGGGACGCACTTTCTAATGCGTGCCCTGTATTAGCCCAACAGTGACCGTGCCTCCAAACCTGCTACTATTTCAAGATGTTGGCTGGCACGCAAGTGCAAGCCAACATAAAAACAAGCATTTGTCAATGCCAAATGTTTGCTTGCTGGCATTGGTAGTGTAAGAGTTACAGAGCTGCATAATAGGAATGGCAGTGAAGTATTGAACTGAAGCCAACCCCATCACCACCCTGCAGATAGTGACAGGCATTGGGGTATGCCATTGGGTCAGCAGGCATAATGGCCATGCCATTTCACCACACCCTACCATGCAGACACCGATAAGTGTCATGGTGTGCCTTGGGGTCTTTGGCCCTTATGTGCACCCCATTCCATCAGGAAACATTGTGAGATGGGTGCGGTATAGGAGAATGGGGTGAACTTTGGGGCTGAAGAGTCCAAGGCACACCTCGATGCCTCTCAGTGGCTGTAGGGTGGGGGTGGGGGTGGAATGGCATGAGCATTGCAGGTGACAATCCCAAGTCACAGCCCTGATGCCTGTCATTCTCTACAGGGTGGGGTGTTATGGTCAGAAACCATAACGCCTCAGGCATTCATTGGTATTTTCACTCCAAATTTTCAACATGGGTTTTTTGTGACCCCCACCTCATGAACAGTGGCAATATCAGTTTGTTAGCTGAAAGCTGCTTTTGCACAGCAACTATGGCATTTGTCACCACAGGTGCAAAAACACATTCTGAACAGGATGTGAAAAATGACAGCTGTACTGTTCATGGGGAGGTGTAAAAAATGGCAATGTTGAAAATCTGTAGTGAAAATATTAAAAAAACTGGTGAAGTCATGAGCGTGCATAGAAACTGTGCAACGTGCACCCGTAATGTAATTAGTTTGGGAATTGTTTACAGCAGATTGTCAACACAGGCATTTTGGGACCTCCGGTCATGAACAATGTCACTGTGATTTTCTTTATCTGTCCCGAACAATGATTTCCCACAGTGACCACGCATTTCTGTGCTGAAAGTGTGAAAACGTCTTTCGGCCATGTTGTGAAAAATGACAGCTGTACTGTTCATAAGGAAGTGTGGAAAAATACCACTGGTGAAAATCAGGACTGAAAATATTACAAATTCATGAACTTACGAGGGTGTGTGGAAACTGCGCAATGCTCACCACTAACACAGTCATTTTTAGGAATGTTTTCATCAAATTTTCAAATTAGCCATTTTAAGACCTTTGCTTATGAACAGTGTCACTGTGATTTTCTTAATGTGTCCCATACATTGATTTCGCACACCGACTGCGCCATTGTGCGCTACATGGTCGGAAACATGTTTTGGGTGAGATGTGAAAAATGACAGCTGTACTGATCATAATGAGGTGTGGTAAAATGGCAATGTTGAAAATCTGGAGTGAAAATATTGAAAATTTGCGAACTTATGAGCGTGCGTAGTATCAGCGCAAGAAATGCTCGTAAAACAGTCATTTTTGGGAATGTTTTCACCAAATTTTTAACATAGCAATTTTAACACCTCTGCTCATGAACAGTGTCACTGTGATTTTCTTAATGTGTCCCGAACATTGATTTCACACACCAACTGCGCCTTTGCGCGCTACATGCGCGGAAACATATTTTGGGTGAGATGTGGAAAATGACAGCTGTACTACTCATAAGGAAGTGTGGTCAAATGGCAATGTTGAAAATCCAGAGTGAAAATATTGAAAATTCGTGAACTAAGAGCGAGCGTAGGAACAGCACAACGCACACTCATAAAACAGTCATTTTTAGGAATTTTGTCACCAAATTTTCAACACAGGCTTTTTGAGAGCCCACCTTATGAACACTGGCACTGTCATTCTGTTAATCAGTCCCAAAAGGTGATTTTGCACAGTGACCGTGAAATCACCCTTCGGGCCTGATTAATGCCATATCAGTGACAGAATTCGTGAGGAGAGGTCCCAAAAACCCCATGTTGAAAATTTGGTGCCAAAATTCCAAAAAATGCCAGAGATATGCAGCAAAGTTGAAAAAACCTATTCATTACATTATACAGCTTACCGGCCTTTCCTCAGTTCGCTGTCAGCTTTGAAGAGTGCAGACATGTTCCTGGTCCACCGCAGATTGTCGTGCCTAGCTCTGGAGGTAAGTATGGGATGAGGTGGGGGTGTGGGGAGGCAGGGTACACAGTGGGTGGGCACGGGTTGGAGAGGGGGGTGAAGACAGCAGCGAGGGAAGGTTTTTTTTCTTTCAGGTTGTTTTTTTATTTGGACTACGAAAGGCGTTTGCCATGCTGGGGTGGGCTCCTAGCGTGGCATCTGGAGGGCTTTTGGGGGGGCAGTGGAGCTGATGGGGGATTGGGCACCCCCGTCGGCCATAGGACCTGTTGCCATGCTGGGGTGGGCTCCCAGCATGGCACCCGATAGTCTGGGGGGAACAGTAGAGCCGACGGGGGACTGGGCACCCCCGTCAGCCATACAGACTGTGGGGGGGACAGTAGAGCTGATGGGGGATTAGGCACCCCCATCAGCCATACAGTGTGTGCGTGGGGGAGGTAGGCAAGCATGAGAACACTATGTGCATGCGCGCGTGTGTGTGTAGGGAGGGGGAGCGCTGCTCACTCAAGTGGTGCTCTACCTTTCAACTGTACGCCTCTGCATTTTGGATCATCGCACTATGTTTCTTGCACATGCATGCAAGTAAACATAATGACACAAAGGTAATTTTTATGAGTTTAACATAGGAAACTGTTACAAATCCATCCACACCTTTGAAAATAGCATTTAAATGTTTGGGTGCAGGTTTATTGCAGGCTGTGTCTGAGATCAGATAAATCTTCCTTTATCATATCTTCTGAAAATTCTGTCCTCAGTTTCTTACACAAGTTCAGACTGCATTACACCAAAGCATTCCAACAAAGCCAAATGTTTCTGCAGTTTGTTATTCTCAGCCTTTGCTAGATCATTTGGACAAGCTTGTTTTTTTCTGGTGAAACCTTGACTGCCTGCACTACACACAGTTTCTTTTTTTAATATATTTTATTGAAGAAATTTCACAAATACCAACAATTCCATACATGTTTGTTAGTTTCTTAAGTACAATACATAGGCCTGCGTGACCTGCCATCCCATATGAGGACCATTATTTCCTATGATAACAGACAAGGGATAATACTATAAACTAATTGTTTACTACATTGCTGCCAGATTTATTATATTAGGGCCTAGTTAAGAAACTACAGTTTATCCAGAAACCCAATGTTTAGATAGCAATCTGTATTTGTTGTCTATAATGACATCTACTCGACAAATTTGATATTAGCTGCCTAACAGAGAATAATATCGTATATCTGTGGTCTGCAGCGCCGCCTATGTTCTTAAGTCAGCATGCTGTAGTCAGCAATAATATGAGATAAAGCCTATTGTTTTATGAAGTTAGATAGTTAGCAATATGTAACTGCAACATAATGTATCAGCCTTGGGTGTGAGACACCTAATGTAATAACCAATGGAACACCGAATGCAGGAATGTACTTGTATCTATGTGCCCATTGCTCCGGTAACACAATGGTGTTAGCTATAGTATATAATACCAATATGTGGCCAAATCCCATTGCATTCCCAGGAGCATCACGCTTCCACACCAGGGCTGGATTCACAAAGAGAGCGCACAGTGAGTACAAAAGTTTGTGCGTCACTTCCCTGTTGCCTTGGTGGCCAACTGTGCTTTTCACAATTGGATAATCTGGTGGTCTATCCAACTGTGAATAGGGGCCAGCATGGGGCAGCACTAACCCAGACAAAGGAGTGGAATACGTGGTAGCACTGCCCCCACAGCCAGCCAGGAAAACATCCCTACAGCCAATAGCGCTGAGGTGCTAAAGTGCTATTCAGTAAGGTAGACATGCAAATGAGCCCATTGGGCATCCAAGGTGCTAGAGACCATTAGCATGCCCATTGTGGGCTCATTTGCATACCTTTAGTGTGTGATTGTGCCCCCTAGCAGACCATGACCAAATGCAGCTGCTTTCCTTGTCACTCCAGTGTTGCCCACCCCCACCTCAATCGCAGTCCCGATGGCAGAAAACAGTTATGTCCATTCTGCAGCATCCCACCCCAGTTCCCACTCACTCCATAACCCACCTGATAAAAAAGTAATAATTTTCCATAGTATAGTGGTCCATCCCCCCTCCCCTTTCCCCGATTGTGGACATAATATAAATAAACCCCGCATCTGTATGTATAGTGTCCCGTCCCCTTCCCAGGTCCTTGATTGTGGACATAATATCAATTAAAACCGCTTTCTTTACATATAGTGTCCCTCCATCCCCAATCCCCATTAGAAATAAGACAAAATCCCATTTCCATAGTGTAGTGGTCCCTTCCTCCCCAGTCCCCAGTCCCCATTATAATAGAAAAAAATCCCATTTCCATAGTGTAGTGGTCCCTCCCTCCCAGTCCCCAATCCCCATTATAATATCAAAAATCCCATTTCCATAGTGTAGTGGTCCTCCCTCCCAGTCCCCAATCCCATTATAATATAAAAATCCCATTTCCATAGTGTAGTGGTCCCTCCCCTCCTCGGTTCCCAATCGTTGACACATAATAAAATCAAATCCATTGTATTATGTGTCAACGACTGGGGACCTGGGACAGGGGAGGGACCACTAAACTATGCAAAAGGGATTTTTTGTATTATAATGGGGATTGAGGACTGTGGAAGGGGAAGGGACACTACACTATGGAAAATGGGGATTTTGTTTTATTATCACAGGGATTGGAGAGCGGGGAGGGGGCATGGGACATTATACTACAGAAAAGGAAATTTTCTTGTTTTTATTCTGACAGGGATCAGAATGGGGAGGGGGCTGTACTACCTCCACAACATGCTAGGGTTTGTGGGGAGTACCACCAGGTGTTTCCTGGTGGTAATTTGCTCCAGGTAATGGCCTTTGTGAATGGCCATTGCATGAAGCAAATGTTTGTGAATGGGATTGTGAGGATATGCAGGTCCCCTCCCACTCATTTGCATTGCAGCCCTCCCCCTCACTGCTTTGCCCCAGTGCAAACCCAGTTTGTGGGGACAAACTGGGCTTTATGAATAGCAGCTATTTGCAAAGCCCAGTTTGCCAATGGCAAACCAGGTTTGCACCTGAGTAAAGCTTTATAAATCCTGCCCCCACTGTATGGCTGTTTTGGTTTTTCCAGTTGGTAAGAGTTATCTTATTTTACTGTCCTATGCAACACTAAGGTAGTAATAAATCTGTGACTGTCTATCATTTTACCTTCAGGTTGTGAGGCTGTAATTCTTACAAATGACAAATGTGGCAGGACCTGATTGAGCTAAAACAATAGCCATTTAATATTTACAGGTGTGCCAGAATTTTTGGAATGGTTGAGATATGGGATTTCAGGGGACGTGACATTTTTTTAACCATAGGTGAGCCACGGTTCAGATAGGGCAGTTGTATGTGTTTTGCTTCTGCCTCCCATGTTGAGCTCTGGCAGTTGGCTGTTAAAACCCTTGTGCCCTCCTTTTTTACAAATATGGAACAACCTTTGGGCTTTGCTTGGAGGACTCTGTAGCTCTGAAAGTGTAACTGTCTAACAGGAAACATACAGGGTGCTCTGGAACACTCTGGGCTTCTCGGCTAGTGCAGGAAAGAGGAGCAATTGTCTGAAAATGTCTATCAGCACTGAACTGAAGTTAGACATTGCAAACTTTTTAGCTTCCCATGGAGGCTGGGGTGACTTTGCATGAAGTGTCAAGATTGAAGCCTAACCGGTACAGGATATGTGTTTGCTGTATTCAAAAACCAAACTAACAGTCAAGAAGTATGACCATAAGGGAGCAATGGTTGTAGGATTGTATGCTGCCCTCCAGAAAGTTGAACCAAGGGTGCTGGATTTGGAAACAGAGCTGGAATACGTGCTGTGAGAGAAAGGCAAGCAATAGAAGGCATGGGAGAAGAAGATGGAAAGTCACAGATATGTGATGCAGGTAGAAATGTGTAATACTTTGTCAGAGAAAGACAGAGATTGCAAGATTGAGAGAGGATTGTGATAAAATGCATCATGACAAGAAGCAGGCATTACAGTTAAATGACATCCTAACTAATGCAAATGATACTTTGAAAGATGCAAATGAGGAATTGTTGGAAGAAATGGGTAAGTGTCAGCAGGATTTAGATAGGGAGATCAGTGAGAACCATGAAATGAGCACCTCATATAGCGTTTTACAAAAGCATCTTAGTACATGACAGTATGATGGTGTAAAAGTAAATCATGCTAGTTGCAGCCAAAAATATTCTCAGTTATGTCAGCAATTTGAAATCGTGAAGGGTCATGTGAAAGCTTTACCTTTTACACACCCATTGACCTGACGTTATTGCCTGATGATAGTGGTAATGACAGAGACTTCCAAGATGATGGTCCTTGGTACACCAGAGGGCAGAGGCCTCACCCACCACCGATAGCTGAGTAAGGGTGATTGGCAAGAGATAGAGGCCATAGTCAATTAAGCAATCGAGAGAGCTGGCATCGCTGAGGGCAAATCCCCAGCAGTCCGCCAAGCCATGATCGATCTGCTACAGGATGAGGTCGGTCAGAACAGCCTCATTCAAGGCATGGCTATGGCTGAGGATGTGATAAAAAAAACCCTGGCAGAGCAACCAGAGTGGGCCCCCAACATGCTGCAATCCATCCAAGCCATTCAGAACATTGTGGACAAAATAGGCTGAATGGGGCCTAGCGACAACTTGAGTTTTCATTTAGAGAAAGTGAGAAATCAATGCGAGATGCTTAGCCTTCCAGCAGAGCAGAAAGTACAGGTTTTGAAACAGACAGTGGACCTGACGCTCTGGGCCAAGCTACCGGATGTGTCACATGAGGAGTCCCAGGCAAGCTTTAACAAAATCACTGCAGGCGTCATGGTCGCAAAGTCCAAACCGAGTGGATATGAGCATGGCCCACACCATAAAGCAGTTTGCCAAAGAAACTCCTGCCCATTACAACAGACGTCCCTGGATGGCATATCATACCAGGAAAGGGATGGCAGAGGAAGCTGCAGACAGGAACTCATTGGAATAAAAAAATTTGTTTTTGAAAAATGTTACCTATGATTTGTGACAAGATAGATTCTTCCATTTTTTCAAAAGTAGACCTTTTTACCGAAATCATGGAAAGGATGGAATGCACATAACATCTGTATGCACAAGACCAGAATTCCAGCCAGAAGGCCAAGGTGGCCACAGTACAGCCTAATGCTGAGCCAACTACCCAGTATGTGGTGGAAGGTAAACAAAAGGGATAGGCTGAATTATGGTGTTGGGCTCCAGTATGCACCATCACCACCCTGGTGATGGATGAATGCAGCCAACCATGCATAGAAGTGTTGGTAGGGGGCCACCAACTGGAACTACTTCTAGACATGAGAGTTGCTGTCTCTGTGCTACATCAAGAAGACCCAAAGCTATCTCCATGGTCTACCAGCTGTATGCATAAGACCAGAATTCTGGCCAGAAGGCCAAGGTGGCCACAGTAGAGCCTACTGCTGAACCAACTACCCAGTACGTGGTGGAAGGTAAACAAAAGGGATAGGCCTACTATCCCAAGAAAAGTGATACCCAAAAGCAGAAGCGGGCTGATCGACAGCAATACTACCAGCACCAGCAATAGAAATGATCTGGCCCCTCTTACAGGGAATTACAGGAGGAATGCAATCAACTCCAAGAGTTCAAGGCTAGGGTGAAATCCAAAGTCACAACTCTTCCCCCAAAGCAAGTTGTGGCCCTGGGCACTGAAGTTGCTCTGTCAGTGCCTCAGTACCAAAAGGAACTGACAGAGGAGAAGGCCCAACAGTCTCCTTACCATGAACGTACCCAAATGCACCAAGAGGTGGAGACCCATTCCTCATTGGAGAAGGAAGGATCCAAATGATGGTGTTGGGCCCCAGTACACACCATCTCCACCCTGGCGATAGACAAATCTAGCCGACCATGCACAGAAGTGTTGGTAGGAGGCCACCAACTGGAACTACTTCTAGACATGAGAGCTGCTGTCTCTGTACTACATCAAGAAGATCCAAAACTATCTCCATGGTCTACGGTAAGAGCCACTTCTACCCAGACCTTCGAGGGGACCGTGGTCACCACCTATTAGTTGAAATTCATACTAGTCACTCTTGGTACCTTGGTGGTGGAGCACCATTTTGACTTCATGGTCTTATGTCATCACCAAAGTATCTTGGGAATAGATTTCCTGTTGCAATATGGATGCATTCTGAATTTAGCCAACAGGCTATTACTCCAGATATGAGGTCAACTCATTATGTTTCTCATTTCTGACTCACATGTGGTGGCAGCGGTGGAAATCAATGACAAGTATGACATCATTGTCATGTAACTTCATCACGAGCTACTTCCTCAGATCAAGCCAATCCTGGAAAGGAATAAATAGGACTTTGCCAAGCACAAATACGACTGTGGATGAATGGATAATGGATTACTGGTGAGGATCCACCTTGCCAAATTCATATGTTAAAAAGTTTTATAAATAACATCACTAAAAACTAAAGAGGACTAGTTTGAATGAGCAAGGTTACATGCACTTCACTAGATCACTGTCTAGCTTTAGTATGATTTAGGCTGTTCCCCCTTACCTGAACACTCATCTCTTGTTGGATGATATAGTTTGGAGCTTTAATAAGGCATAATTAATTAGATGGCAGTTATCTATTGAAGTACATGTAGCCTTGCTCATTCAAACTAGTCTGTTGACCGAATATATTTACGTACTAAAGAAATATAAGAATGTAAGCATTGATAAACCTAATAAGCTTTTATAGAATATTTATTTTCCCTCCCCTCATCCCTTATCTTGTCCTGTTTCCCCTTCCCCCCATTTCCCCTTATTTCCCAAAATCTTCCCCCACTTGTTAACAGAGATTTTTTAGTGATAAATACATTTATTTTTTTTATTTATGGCACTAGCACTTGCACTGAGGAGTTTTTAGTGATATTTATAGAACTTTTTAACATATGAATTAAAAGTTAACTTTTAAAGTTTAAGCACACTGTGTAACTCACAAGGTGTCATAGATCACATGGTGATATTAGACCTATATATGAGCCGATGTCAGTGGTTCCCCAGTCTTTGAAGAAGGAAGTAATTCCAAAACATGTCAGATGGGAATGTCTTTGTCCACATGTTAGTGGTAATAAATATTTTTAAATCAAGCTAAAAATTGCTGTAGTGTCCATTCTAAGGATTTAGTGTATGTTTATAATTGTTTTAATAGATTTTACTGGTGGTTCCTGTAGTACCACCACTCCGTGAGTGTACTCCTTCATTTAGGAAACTTATGTTATTTGGAGCTAGCCAGAAATTCCACATAGCTTACCATCCTCAATCATCAGAACAGGTAGAAAAAGCAAAAAAACACTTAAAGGCAGTGTTATGTAAATGTGCTACTGATACTGGAAAAACTTGGGATACTCTGTTGCACTTACTCCTAATGGCAATTAGAGCTATCCAATCAGCATCAATTCAATGTACACCATTTATGGTAATGACTGGTAGACAAATGAGATTACCAGAACATTTGATAATTGACCTCAATGCCCCTATTGCAGACAGAGTGTCAGCGGATACTTTTATCACTCAACTAAAAATCAGCCTTGCTCAAATGCATTTGTTTACTGCAAACAACCTGGGCCATGCCCAAATGCACTCCTGAAAGTACTTTGAAAAAAGGTCAAAGAAGTTGACTGGCAAGTAGGTGACAGAGTCATGATTCTCAAATTTGCCTCTCCTACACATCCATTTTTCAATAATTTGTCAGGTCCATTTGACATCATCACAAGCTGAGTACCTCTGTGTACCAAGTACAGATTACTGATGGAAGAAGAAAGCCAATAGACAAGTGGTACCATGCAAATCAGTTCAGCTTTTACAAAGGAGACTAGTCATGTAAAGCCACTACAGTATGAATGCTCCTTCCTCCAGTCCCAAGAGGAAGGGGACCTTGTATGCTTAATTGTTTATTTTGCTTTTTGTTCTCATCTGCTGAAAATCTGGTAATTTGAAATGTTGATTAACCTCAGAAGACCAAATTACAGAAGACAGAGGAAAGCTGGTGTAAAGGCATTCCTTCCTCCATCCTAGTAAGAAGGAGGCCTGTTTGCCAAACCACGTTTTGTTTCTACTCTTCTCTCCTTTTCTTAGCTGCTGTAAACAAACCCAAACTCTGAAGACTTTGGTAAAACAAGATTGCATCTTCTGTGAGGAAATTGATAATCCTCCTTCTTTTCCTAGACCTATGGCCGAAAGTTCTGACATTGATCCATTTTACTCCTCACCAAAAAATTCTGAAGAGTGAGTCCTATCACAGAAAAATGTTGAAAACTAAGGCATACCAAGCCCACATTCATGCCTTTCTTCATGCCATGAATCCCAATGTCTCAGCTTATGCCCCTTTATCTGATTTTACTTCTCCCCCTGGTGTAGGAATTCCTATTGATTTACCCTCCAACCATACTGTATTTCTGTTCAAAAAGGACAAGATGCCTATTTCAGTACTTTAGTAATAGCTCCACCTTTGTCAACTTTGCAAATTGACTGGAAAACTGAGAATCTTGAAGGACAACAACTTCCAGTTGCCAGCCTTGCCAAAGGAACTTTTAAAGGATGCCCTAATACCCATATTTGCCCCCAATGGAACTTTGTGCATATGACAAGTTACACAGCAAAATAAAGGACTTTACAATTTAACAACAAATATTAATAAAGACTTTTGCACACATTTTCACAACAGTACTGTAAGAAAGATGCTTTAATCATAATATTGCATTAATTGCTCTTTTTCTTTCAGTGACTCCTACTTATAAAGATTCACCTCTTCAATGTCCAACTTTGGAGCCTGGTCCTGATAGTTGCCTGGCAGCTACATTCATCCCTGGAACTTTAAACAATAATGTACAGTATATGCATGTACCACTGGTCTTGAATTTAACCCACTGGAACATATCCAAGTTTGGACACTGTTCATTAACTAATGTCTCCTATTTTCAGTCTATGATGTTATTAGATTTAATGGCAGCATATCAAGTTAGGGGACAAGACCCAGTAGTAGGGCACCACACAACTGAACACTGAGGTGTGTTTAAACCTCAATGTCAGAAGAGAGCAGTGGAGGCAGCTGGAGTAACTTGCATAGCAAGCACTGTTACAGGTTTATTTAGCTCAGAAATGTCAATTTGGAACTGTGCCGATTTAGCCCATATTCAGAAGCATAACAATATTTTTAATTCCAAATTAGTTGAAGATGTAGTTACACCCGTGCTACATGGTATAGATGGTAGTTCACAAGAAGAAAGGTTTACTGTATGTAATATGCATGATATAGCACATTTGTCTGATGAAACTTGTAATAAACTTAACCAATTGATTATGTTGATAATAAAGAAGTCAATGAGCAGCACATAGGCAGGGAGATAATTTATACAGCCTATGGGAATTTTGCCCTTAACACTGTCACTAATCTCTTCCGAGATCTGGAATCAGGGAGGATCCCTGATTTGATCCAAGATAAACATATGGATAAATGGTATTGCCCACACTGCAATTCCCTCTTCTTCACCATGAAATGAATGGATAAGACTGTATAATTTTTCCTGGCTACTGCACAAAATTTGGGTTGCGTTACACCACACCCACATCAAGGACCATGCTACAGTGCAAACCACTGCAGCATTAAAGACACAATGTGTGTCACATTTACAGTTTCTCTTTCAGTTTTCAACAAGGGTTTTTCAGTCTTTGACAAGTTTACAGTCATCCAGTCCATGGGCCATCTTCAGGGCAACATCTACAGAGAACAGATTAATCTTCCACCACTGCTGGTCTTTCATCCTTACCTTGACTCCAGGGTTGCTTCTCATATGGACTGTTGTGCAAAGAGGGGGATATCACTTTCTTTGCACATGTGATGTCTTTAATGTGAATGTCAGTTTGTGGGTATTCACCTGGTGCTATGGACTGGTCATTGGAGTTTTCTGATTACCCAAAACACAATTACATTGCCTTTGCAATGTCTACTAACAACAACAAAAATGGAAAGGGACCTGGGGGTAGTCATATCAGATGACCTAAAGGTGGGCAAGCAATGTGAGAGAGCAGCAAGGAGGGCTGGGGGAATACTGGGATGCACAGGGAGAGGCATCACCAGTAGAAAACAGGAAGTTATTATCCCTCTGTACAGACAGTTGGTGAGACCCCATCTGGAGTACTGCATGCAGTTCTGGAGACCCAATCTCCGCAAGGACATAGACAGGATGGAGGCTGTCCAGAGGAGGGCAACTAAAATGGTGCAGGGTCTGCACCGGAAGACATATGAAGAGAGACTTAAGGAGCTGAATATGTATAGCCTCGAGGAAAGGAGGGAGAGGGGGGACATGATAGAAACTTTCAAGTATCTCAAGGGAATCAACAAAGTCCAAGAGGGTAGCATCTTTCAAAAAAAGAGGTGTGCAAGAACAAGGGGGCACAATTTGAAGATAGAAGGGGGGCGGCTCAGAGGTAATTTAAGGAAGTATTTTTTCACAGAGAGGGTTGTGGATGCATGGAATGGCCTTCCGGAGGAGGTTGTGGAGTCAAAAACAGTGGTGGAATTCAAGCATGCATGGGACAGTCATAAGGCAATTCTAGGGAGTGGGGGTAGGAAAAAGTAGGCTGCTGGTTAACTAGGATCTGCAGCTTATCCATTAGGTAGGGAAATGGGCAGACTAGGTGGGCCAAGCGGTCCTTATCTGTCATCAAAATCTATGTTTCTATGTTTCTATGATTCACTGGATCCAGACATCCTTTCTTTGAGTCACACGCAACCCAGCCTCAACACCTCCAATCATGCTTCCAGGAACACATCTCAAGATGATGTCCACACCAGCAGAATCACCAATACCTCCATCACCTTCCCTGTCCAGCTTACAAAGTGGCACCTTCCTCAGGTTTGTGTGAATTACAACTCTGATGGACAATACTGCATCGTGACAAATCATGTGACATACCCCTACCAAACTTTTGCTTTGTACCCCAGGAGCACTTGATCATTGGCCATGCTGTTATCACCCCAATTCTCACCCTGGAACATGATTATATCAATAGTGACCCTGACTATCTGTATGCTATAGCCCAGTGTTTACTTATGTTTAATGTACATATTGATCTGCTCATGCTCAATCTCAAATTTCTATTAGAAAGGATACACACTTGGTTGATATTAGTAAAAATGTCACTAAGGCAGGTGATTCATTAAATGCTATTTTTCATGACAGTGACCTCAGCACCACATTGTCTAATGCCTGGTTAAAACTCACTTTTAAAGCATTTGTGGTAATTCAAGTGTTTCTTATTATTTTTCTGATAATTATCCTTGTTCTGCCTATGAAAAACTTTGAAACAACACCATACACAGTTAAAGTTTCTCTATGAATTTCATTCAATAAAATGACATACCTACCACCCTACTTGGTGTAGCACTAGTATCCAGGTAACAAGGGGGGTATATGTAGACCTCCCTGACTTGCCATCCCACATGAGGACCTTCATTTCTTAGCATCACAGACAAGGGATAATACTATGCACTAATTGTTTACTACTGCACTGACAGATTTATTATATTAGGGCCTAGTTAAGAAACTGCTGTTTAGCGAGAAACCTACTGTTTATCTAGGAATATGTATTTGTGATCTATAATGACATTTACTGACAAATGTGATATTAGCAACCTAACAGAGCATAATAACATACATCCATGGTCTGTAGCACCACCTATGTTCTGAAATCAGCATGCTGTATTTGTGAAAGAGTGCTGTGTACCCCCATTCTGAAATCCTGCCTTTTTAAAGTGTATTAAGCCTACTGCAGTAGCACCTTTTGTCTCTCATTTCTATCTTTTCCTTTCTCCAGACTTTCATTTCCCCTTTTTCCAGGCAGGCCACCTGGGAAATAGGTGTCCACGATCAATTTATTCTTATTTCCGTACCTTGGGCAGGAACTCAAAGATCCAGTACTTAACTGGCCCCCCAAAGAGGATACTGTTTGTAAGCTGGTACAGAGAAGCTAGAATCTCTGTTAGGTTGAGTCTGCCTTTACACTTGAACAGGTTTGTAAAATCAGGTGCATCAGAATTGCACTAAGGAGAGGTAGAAAATCCTGGCAGTGCATTTTTACAAACATACAATGTTGTTTAAGCAGTTCTCAATATTGCCACAATGTAGGAACAAGATTAAACACTATGGAAACTGTGGTCCAATCCAGGACCATCTTATTTAGAGACTAAGACCTGTAAGCATGCCCAGTTATCATGTTTGACTAACAGTTATATTTGTTTATAGTTTATAAAAAAAGCTTCTTTTTTTATGCACCAAAATGGTGTTGCAAGAGTGTTTTGCATTTTTCCATAGTGTTCCTCCACAGTAGCACAGAATTGCAGTAGCTTGCTATGCTGAGCATTGAGCAGAAAGGTTGCAAAGCAGAAAATACTGAAATAAAACTCATGAGGAACAGCTAGACAAAGTGTACACAATTTTAGAATTTCTACCAGTTCCATGCAGTGTTTCATTTCCTTTTGGTATTCCTGTGTCTCAGTTACTATAGAAAGCTGGGAATGTTGTAAAGGCCAAATGTTTACCTTAACTGTTCCCCATTCTGGAAAGTTCTCTGTGGTGTTCAGTGTTCCTGCTGTTCCAGCTATGTCTTTAGGAGGCAGCTGGTTCACTGTTCACCCTAGCAATACTATATACAGGTAAGGGGGACTAACTCAGGCAATAAGCTAATTTTGTGTTAATATTGGGAATTATTGCATTTTAGGCATATGTATGTACTTGAATGAAGATTTTTGGACTTTCCCTGTATGTAAAAGTAAATATATGTGTGTTGTAAAGGTTTTGCTTATGCAAGGTGTTTAGGGGTGGAACTAAAGGTGGTCACCTGATGGTATAAAAGGGAGCTCATTGTGGTAACTCCTTTGGATTCGTGTGGGATCGGCTAAGTATTGACCCAGAGTAAGAAGGTCTGCACCTTTCAGACCTGGACTCTATTTGGTTCCAGGGTGGCTTTTGCCTGTATTGCCTTTGGAAACAAGAATGCTTAGTGTATTTTGTTTATGCATTTCTTTCTCATTTAAAGTCTGTTGTAAAGCTACTTATTTTGTTTTGATTTGATAAATAAACTTCTTGGCTTGGCAGTCTAAAGCCTTGCCTCCTCATCACAGTGTCCGTGTCCATCAATACACCCACAGCCTATGACAGTAGTCAGCAATAATATGAGAAGAAGCCTTTTGTTTTATGAAGTTAGATAGTCAGCAATAAGTAACTGCAACATAATATATCATCCTTGTGTGCAAGAAGCCCAGTGTATTAGCCAATAGAACACCAAAAATCATGTTTAATGGGATGGTGTTATCTATAGTATATAACACCAGTACAGGGCCAAACCCCATTGGATACCCAGGAGCATCACACTTCCACACAGGTGTATGACTGTTTTGGTGTTTCCAGTTGGTAAAGGTTATCTTATTTTTCTGTCTTCTGTAACACTAAGGGAGTAATAAACCCTTATTCTGCTCATCTGTGACTGTCAGGCATTTTACCTTCAGGTCATGAGACTGCAATTCTTAAAATTCCATCATGTAGCATTTGCAAAACACATAAGACATCATGTTAAAAGCATTAACAATACCACAGAAAACAGACATTAGTTTATTACTGTTATATCATATTTGAGTCTATTTTAACACACCCTTCACAGACTTTTTTATTTTTATAACTGCTTTGTCATGTAGCTCTTCCTGGTGGGGGGAGGGCAGTGGAGGATGAGTGGTGTAGTTCAATTAGTTTGGTAGAGTATCAGGAGTTTAGATATGGGAGGAGGGTCCCAAACCAGTTTTTGGAGATGAAGGTGATGCTATTAGCATGGTGCCTCACAGGAAGAGGCATTAAGGAGAGTGAGGAGTAAAGGATGCAGTGATGAGTGAGGGGGGAGGAAATGGCAAAACATCAGAAAGAGTTTAAAAGAGTGTTGAGTTTAGCAAGGGAGGTAGTGGCTGAGGAGCCATACACAATGTCTTCATAGTCTATAACCATTAACAATTTTGGAGACTAGGTTATAGCGGTTGGATAAAGAGAAACAGTCCTTATCGGGGTACAGAGCTCCAAGCTTAGGAAGAAGTTTGGAGCAGATGGAGTCAATGTGGGTTGAGAAGTCTAGGTTGCTGTCAAGCCAGACCCCAAGATATTTGAAACATTTGACTATGCCTTGCCCTACCAACCTTACTGCCGAGAATGGTGCCCAGGCACTGGCAGTCAAAATAACTCTGGGTAACAATGGTAAATACCTCACCAAGGAACACAGTTTCAGGCATTGATGCTGTCCTGGGCTACATTACTAAATTATCAAACCAAATAGAGGTGGTTGCACTTGACAATTTTAATATCAATTGGCTTTCATCGGATGCTGGCTCACTTAAGGATGCTGTGGCCACTGTAGACCTCACACAAATGGTCCAAACTCCAACCAGGATTAATTACAGATCTGGATCCAGCACACTAATTGAGCTCATTCTTACCAACTGCCCTGACAGGATTTCTGACACTGTGGTATTGTCTGACTTTCTTAGTGACCATTCCCCTATCACCAGTCACTGGTTAATGAAGTGCCCCAAGAGCCTCACTAAACTGTCATATCAGTGTATACTCAGGCAAGGACAACTCGAGCAATTCCAAAGTTACCTCTACCAGTGTGACTGGTCTCCAATCAACAAGGCTGCAACTGTTGATCTAGCTTTGGAGCACTTTATCTCCATGTTTAACACAGCCTGTGACCTTTTTTTCCCATACAGAAAGCAGAAATGCAAAGGGTCTAACAACCCTTGGATCACTGCACTCCTCCTTAACATGACAGCCTCTCATGACCACCTCTGGCACGTTGAGCATGCCACCATCAAGCCTCAAGACTTGCAACATTACCAGGAAGCCAGAAATGCCTGTACCTATGTAGTATGTCTCACTAAGATTACCCGCTTCCAGGGCTTGTTCTCCAACTCCTAAAGCAACAGAAAAAATTTCTGGGAGAACATAAAAACCTTCACTGGAAAGTTCAACAAATCCCCTCCTTTGGTGAGCAATACAAATGGCACTACCACAAAGGATCCCAGAGAAATTGCAGATATTTTCAATGAGGCCTTCACCAGGGTTCCTCTTGCCAGCTTCCTTGATGATCCCCCCCAATCAAGGTAGCAACCAAGATGTTAACCAAAACCTAATGTTCTTCCTTTCTATTTTAGGACAGTTACTGCCACGTCAGCAAAAAAATACCTACTGCAAGTTCTTGGAAAATCATGGTTTAGTAGCGATACCATTGATCTTAAAATGCTCTGCCTCACCCTTGATGCAATCCTGTTGCCTCTCACCAAATACTCAACCTATCCCTCCAGCTAGATCAATTCCCCACACTCTGGAAAGTGGCTCTTGTGACTCCTGCTCACAAGTCTGGAGACAGGGCTACACATTCTAACTACCATATAATCTCCATCTTGCCACCCCTCTCTAAAGTGCTTGAGCTCATTGTTGCTAATCCGATGACTGAGTATTTTGCCAACTATAACTTACAGTTCGCTCAACAACATGGTTTTCATAAGGGGCATAGTACAACAACTGCCCTACTAGAGTACACTCACTTCATTCATGAGTCCCTGGACTGAGGACACCTTGTGAGGGCAATATACATTGACCTCACAAAGGCGTTCAACACTGTTAATCATGCCCTTCTTCTTAAGTTCCTACCCATCCTTGGGCTCTCACAAGATGTTATAGCTTGGCTCAAAAATTACTTTGAGAACACAACCCAGAGCGTGAAAATACTTGATACCCTCTCCATCAGTCATCCTGTATGCTCAGGTGTACCTCAAGGTTCAATCCTGGGTCTTCTCCTTTTTAGCCTCTTCATTAACACCCTTCCCCAAGCCTGCCCCACCAACCTGCTCCTATACACTGACGATACAGTTCTTTTCACCAGCCAGCCCTGTCCAGCAACCCTCGTCACCAGTCTGCAACACAGCTTCACTTCAGCTAAGGCCTGGTTCTCTGAACATAAATTAATCATAAACTACAAAAAAATGAAGATGATGCTCTTCACTAGCCCACATAATAAGCACAAAAATTCTCAACTACTTATCATGAACAATATTAGCACACCTCTCGAACAAGTCCATAGTTTCAAATAACTCGGTATAACACTTGACAGCTACCAATCCTTCGATGAACACATGAACCTCATATCTTGAACTGTCTGTGTTAGGCTAGGGCTGCTATACAGACACAGATACAGCATGTCCCAAGAAGCCCTCCACCTAGCCATCAATAGTTCCATCCTCTCAATTATTGACATTGGGCTTATTATTTATGGTTCCGCCGCCAACACCACACTCCATAGGCTAAGTGTTGCTTTTAACAAAGCCTGCAAACTTGTCATTGGGGCCCACCAACACACCCACACTTGCAATCTATATGCCTCTGAAAACTGGCTGAACCTCCAGGCCAGGATTTCCTATCAAACCGGTCTGTTTGCAAAGAAGATTAGTCTTGGACTGCCCCCCATTCTCCAGCTCTTAATTAGGACACATAACTGACTATACAAAAAGTGCATCTGTCCACAACTTTCAGGTCCCTTTTTGCTGCACTGCACATGCCCAACAGACCTTCATGTACAGGGCACCCAACTGGCTAAACAACCTTCCACCCAACCTCCTAGCTGACCCCAAAATTGGGGTTTCAAAACCAATCTTCAGCAGCATTTACTAGATCTGAGCACCAGCGACTGCACCACTTAACCTGGTCTGTAGCCTTTTCCCTCCACCCTTACATCTCCCACTGCTTTCAAATTCTCCTTCTCTGAAGCAACTTATGACAAAGTCATCCTTCTGACTGCCTCAGTCCAAGTTTGAACAACATCTGTCATCTTGTAACTCATGTCCCCAATCAAGCACTTACAGGTACTGCATGTACATTTTGTATGTTCTGTATACTCACTCAACCTTTATACTATGTATAGTGTGAATACTATGTATTTTCTGTATACACAACCAACCTTGTACTATGTTATATGTTATATTGTGCCAATGTCTGTAACATTCATGATGTGGAGCCTTTGTAAATGAGCCTTTGGAGCAAAGGTTTTGTAATTCCAAGACTTTAATAAATAAATAAAAATAAATAAAATGTTATTTATATTAAAAATGTCCTATTAATTCAGGTGAAAGAAACTAACGCCCTCCATGTTTGCTTTTGGGAAGAGGTTTCCCACAATGCACTGTGGCACAATGATTGTAGGTTAACATGTGTGACCCTGCAACAATTTTACATTCTTTTTCATTCATAACTACTAGTATGTAAACATATTGTTTAATGGTCCAAGCAGTTCAATCTGTTTCTGCTTCCTGAGTCCCCCTGCCAGTCAATCACTCCCTCCCTGCATGCTGAGTTGCTGACCCCATGGCTACCATGACCCGAGCAGAGAAAAAAGTGATCAAGAGTCAGGAAGGTCCAGGTCCAAAGACACATTACTCACACCACACACACAAACAGTCAGGAGTAGGGCATAGACACATTGGTGACTCTGTGGGACAAGCAGCACAATTAAATGAACCACTGGCACCAGTACTGGAATGATGAAGTCATTATCCACCAGCCTTGGGTCAGTGTTAGTCACTCGCCAATCTGACAGTCAGTGTCACATCTGTGTGTGTGTGTGTGTGTGTGTGTGTGTGTGTGTGTGTGTGTGGTGTGTGTGTGTGGTGTGTGTGGTATGTGTATGCGTGTGTGTGTTCATGTATATATGTGTGTGTGTGTGTGTGGATGTGCGTGGAGTGTGTGTGTGTGTGGTGTGTGTGTGTACATATGTGCCTGTGTGTTTATGTATATGTGTGTGTGTGTGTGTGTGGATGTGCCTGTGTGTGTATGTATGTGTGTGTGGGTGGATGTGCCTGGAGTGCATGTGTGTGTGGTGTGTGTGGTGTGTGCGTGTGTGTATGTGCCTGTATGTGTATATTGCATGTGTGTGGGTGGATGAGTGTGTGTGTGTGTGATGTGTGTGGTGTGTGTGCATGTGTGTATGTGCCTGTGTGTGTATATGTATGTGTGTGTGTGTGTGGTGTGTGTGTGTGTGTGTGTGTGTGTGTGTGTGTGCGTATGTGCCTGTGTGTGTATGTATGTGTGTGCATGTGTGTGGGTGGATGTGCGTGGAGTGTGTGTGTGTGTGTGTGTGTGTGTGTGTGTGGCTGGTAGGATGGAATGGGCCTGATTAAGACTGACAGGCTGGCAGGCAGCAAGCAACAGCAATCACAGCACAGGCAAGGCATGAAAGCAGCACAGAATAATCCAAGATTTCCCTTACAGTAAATAGAAATAAAAAAAACATTGAAGAGTATTTTATCAGGGTTGGCTCCACCATGCCTATCTCTGGCCAGCATACATTGCAGTTCATGCTGTAAGTGGACAAAACGTAGTTCAAGAAGAGTTTCCCCTCTGAAAATCAGAAACTCGAGAAGTCTAAGTAAAGGTGCAGTGATACAAACTATTAGAGATGCAGCTTGATTGGGAAACAAAAGCAGCTGTTCCTAGTACTATAGTATATGAAGGCAGCAATAACTGTGAATGCGCACGACTATAGAAATAATAACAACATTTTGCATTATGGTCAAACAGAGATGTATCATGGGTATATCAGGCAATCTCAAAATGACCATGATGCACTCTGATTGCATATGGTGATCCTGGCGAGAGTGTGTGTAGATTGGGATCTGAGAGAAGAACAAAACAGTAAAAAAAAAGCTTAAAAAAATATTGTTTAAGGTAAATTGTCAGGGACCATATTTAACACTATATTTATGACACTTATTTCCAAAAAGAGATTTGTTGCACTGCTGCTTTAAGCTTGTTTGTTGAGGCTTAGTCATAATCATTAAATGAGGTTCCAGGCAGTGTATTTTCATTATTGATTTATGCCACCTATAAAGCTTTAGCAGGTTTAATCTTTCCAAATCCTTAGAAATTGCTGTATCTCTTACTCTTATTTTAATCTGTGGTGTTATTCCTGTCATACTGTATAGTTCCTTTTAATTTCAAAGTCAACAAGGTTTCTCACTCAACCCAAATGAATATATTGAAAGAAAAACATTGTATATCTTTTCATTTCTTTTTATTGCCTGTTTTTCTTTTCCAATTTTTTCATTTGCTCCCATGTAAATATTTAAATGTAATGTTTCAGAACTCTTGATTCCTTCATCAAACTTTGAGCTTTGTTGGTTTACAGACTTTTTCAAATAACTTATCTTCCATTCATTTAAATTGTTTTTGTTAGACAATTATGTCCATTTTTTTCTACAAAGATCTAAAATAAATATGCATTAGAGCACGTTCCATATCCTTCTTAATCATATTTCTCATTAAATAAAATGTATGTATATTATAATGTTTTCTTATATTTATATTGCAGGGGGAACAGATCTGCTAAAAATCACAATTTAGTATGAAGTGCTATATCTCCAAGCTTCAGCATGTCTGGGGAGGGGGTGGGCTCAGGAGCTTGCTGTAAGCCTTGTTTAAATCTGAAAAAGTAAAGTTTTAACTTTGTTTTATTTTTCTATTAATAAATTCAAACTTTTTTTCAAATATGTTCTATTTCATTTATTATATACTTTATTTCCATAAATAACAGAAAAAGATTTTACCAGGGGCCTTAACAAGGAAAATTTATTAAGGAAGATCAGCTGTTCCTTCTCCCTGTTGTTTTAACTGGTGGGGAAAACAGAAGCAAAGGCTTGGTTTAAGTATTCTAACTTCTTATTCAAACAAGTTCTTATTTAACACAATATTTATTTTCTTGTTTTCTCAAGAGATTTTATCTTACCCCAATCAGTCCTAATTCCAATTCACCGGCAAAAGAAAGGTTTATTTGTTTCAGCAAGCACGTCCTTTTACACTCATCGCCATTAGCTCTCCACGCTGTTTAATTCACACTCTACTCCCTCTCCCTGAGGTATTGAAGAAGGAGCCAGGCTGCTGGGTGTGCACACTCCAAAGCATGACTACATCACAAATGATATCACCTTGGGTGGCCCAGTCAAACTGTGAAACCTCCCATGTCACAGACTGTCTGTGCAGACTATTCCGAATATTCTCCTTTTTCCAAACCTCCAATACTCGATAGAAATTATTTTTTTTTAAATATTAAAAGAAATCCTGGGAGACACTTGGTGGAGCAGTAATCCTATTAAATGCATACATTATATGGTCTAATACTAATGAAAGTGCAGTAGATGTTATTTAATTGTTTGTATAGATAGGAAAGTAAATCCCCTCATTGAGTACTTAATTTCTTCTTCTATACTATTATTGTGGTAAATGAAATTCTGGTAATTTAAGAAGACACAGAAAACATATTAATTGCCTTTCTATAGCTTAAGTTTGTAATGAATATTAGCCAAGCTCTAACCTTAGAACTTCTGCTGGGACAGACTGGGGTACCATTAGTATATTTCTATACAACTTGTTCATAATACTTTCAAGCTCTTTTAGGCCTCCCGTAGCCCATATTTCTGTTGTGTATAATATTCTTGATTTAGCTTTAACATTTAAGGCTTTGTGATATCCTCTTACTGAACTTTTTCCCAAGTTTAGCATTAAATATTTTGATGGCATTTGATATTGTTACCATTTTTGCATGCATCAAGCACAAATGACCTTTCCATCTTAGATCTTGAGTAAATCTAACTCCCAAATAGTGATAATATTTATTTGTTGCAATTGTTATATTATTGATAGAGATTTTCAGTATTGTTTTGGATTTGTAACCAAATATTTATTTAATTTATTTATTGGAAAATTTCACCAGGAAAGGCACACTGAGTAATTGAGTTGCTCATCTCCTGGTGCGTCCTGGGGGAGAGGGTAGAAGGTAAAGGAATAACAATCATATAATACATATGTCAAGGATAGGGTACAATACTACATTAAAATGAAATTATACAATGTATAAAAATCAGAAGTGCTTACATCGTGAAACTGTTAATGAAATTCTGACAATGCGGGGCAAAATAGTGAACTAAGAGAGGTACATACAAGTGCGTAATTCAATAAGAACACAAGTAACAGGTATGGAGGGAAATGTACAAGTAGACTTACTGAGCTGCTCAGACAACTCAGCTTGGGAGGGTGGGGAAGGAAGTAGGAGAAGACAGGCAGATATGCTTTAACTTGCATCGTAAAAGGTATCAGGGGTGGCAGTAGGGGTAACTAGTTGCAAGTACAATTTGGTGAGTAGAAATTGTGCAGGGAAGAGGAGATGGAGTGTGGGGAAGAACAGTGTCTTATTTGAGGGGGTATAGAGTTCCAAAATTTTTGAAAATGGTAAGAGAAAGCCATCTGCCTTGCCGAGGTAGTTCGGGGAGGGATCGCTATAATGCGATATTCGCTAGATCTTAGAGAGTGAGTAGGGGGGTGGTGGCATGGATAGAGAGGAGGGGAGATAAGGGGGTAGAGAATCAAACCAATATTTTGAGATTAATTTGGTGATATGGGAGAGTCGTCTGTTATCAAGGGAGGGAAAAGCAAGAGAGTGGTAGAGCCCACAGTGGTGAGTGTGAGGGGAAGGAGTCCAGAGCGATGTGACAGAAGAAGTTGAAGAGGGTGACCAATCTGGTTAAGGAGGACCTGGGAGCAGCACTATAGACTATATCACAGTAGTCAAAATTAGGTAGTATCATTTTCTGGACAGGTTCACACCTAGCCGTTTGCAGTAAACAACTACAGTTCCTGTATACAGCGCCAGTCTTGGGGAGCAGTTTTTTCAGGATGGCATCCACATGACGAGAAAAGTTGAGGGGCTGGTCAAGCCAAACCCCAAGGTATCTAAATGAGGAGGAGTCCTCTAGGGTAGTCTCATCAAGGGTGTGAAAAGTGGGCAGGGAGAGTAGCCTTGAGAGTCTCTGCCTGGTACCAAAGGTCATGGAGACTTTCTTCTTGGCATTGAGGAAGAGCTGATGAGAGCTTAGCCAGCACTGAACCTTATCAAAGTCATGCTGTAGTTTGGCTACTACATCAGAGGGGGACTGGCCAGATGTGAGCAAGACAGTATTGTTGTTATTACAACACACATAGCAAATAGCCACCATGCTGGGCATGCTGTGACATGTAGCAAACTTTTGTTTTTCTTTCCATTTGCTTACCACTTGCTCTCCGGCCATTTGATGTCTGTTCATTGTTCGTGTAACTCCTGCTTGTCTGAGGGTTCCCTCGTTGAGTTTTAAAAGTTTAGTTATTCTCTTTCCCCACCTTTGTTCTCCTTTGTTCAGCCACCTTTGAGTATCTGCTTTGGGCTAGACGGAGTAGGTGGCTGAAGGACCCACTGTTCATTACCAAACATTACCGGGAGAACTTCGATAGTCTTGTAGTGTGCACTGTCACTGTCCAGTCTTGTCCCGCTACTGCTTTGAATGTTAGTGGGTGCCTGGGGGTTATTTTGTATTTGGAATGCTAAGAAGAAGGATTTTCTGGAGTGTATTTGGAAGAAAGATATCGAGAGGGAAGCTTCGGAGTGAATTAGTTTTGAGTTGGGGTGAACTCAAATGGAAATAAGAAGACAGCTGGTCTAAGGGAGGAGTGTTTTTTAAAATTTTAACTTGTTTGATGGTGTTGAGTCCAGTGGAGTTAGTATTTCTGGGACAGCTTACCCAGCCAAATAGTGGAGCTTGGAACCTTTGCCTAGACTGAGAGTTTGTGGATTTGTACATTTGGAATTTGTTTCAGCCGTCCAGCTGAGTTTTGGATTCTCTCCATTTGGACTGGGGACCCTGCATTTTGTGGGGGTCCAGCTGCTGAATTCTACCCTGCTTGGGCAGGCTGGGCCAATTGGGCCAGGGAGTTGACCAGATGATGTGCAGTCTGCCTATGCTCTCTGCCGGGCAAGTTGGTGGGCTTGTTCGAAGTAGATTGCCACAGTTACAGAGTAGATATCTTCTGACAGTCGGCCCTTGCAGGTAAGGGTTCCTAAGCTGTGGACTTGTATTGTATTGGACAGTGTCTTGTCAGAAAGTTCTCAATTTTGCTCCAGAATCATGGTTAGATCCTGAATTTTTCCACCTTGGACAGTGAGCTTGTCTTCATTTTGGTATTCCCTGGTGGTGAGTTGGCCCGGGTGTGCAAATTCTATTTACTGTTTCTCACATGCTTAATGTAAGAGGACTATTGGATTTTCAATTGTTTCTTACATGTATAATTTGAGAGGACTATTGGATTTTCAATTCTGGGCAGTGAGAGTGCCCTGACTTCCACTGCTCCCAGGCTGTGAGAGGGCCTGGGGGTTTAAACACTACTCTCTGCATACCCAGTGAGAGTGAGTTGCAGGAGATTTTCACCTTCTGGTCTTATTTTCTTTATTCTGTGCTTTTCCAAGAGCTGAGTGTCAGACTGAAATGTTTATGCAGTGCTAGGAGGGGTTTATTTTTTAATTGTGTTTTTATTATTTATTTTGGGAGGGTATATTTGCCTTATTATTGTGTATTGTTGTTTTAGGGATATAGTATTATTTATTATAAATTATTGTTTAAATTGGGTAGTTTTGTTAATTTTATACCTCTTCTCTGTGAGAGAGAGTGGGAGAGTTTAAAATAGGTGTTTATTTAAATATTTAGTATTAGTATTTTCTTTTTTGTTATTTTTTAGTTCTGTGATTGTAATTAATTGGGTTGGGTATTTTTATTTCATGCTTGTTAGGGGGTTTCCTTTTGGGTTTGGCGCTTTCTGCATTTTGATTTTGTTAAGCCTGTGGAATGTGTAGGCCTTCCCCCCCTGGTCGTGTGCTATTCATCCTCTGCTCTCCATGTCCTCCGCCCATCCCCCCCCACTGATGTTGTCAACCTACCAGCACTGTTGAACACTGGGTATTGTTCATGGGGGAGTGGGGGTGGAGGGGGTGCAGACATCAGAGGACGAATGAACAGGTCTCTCACATTGGGGTAGTTAGGCCCAGAAGACACCCTGGGGGGAAATGGAGCCTGGAACATGATTCACCATGTCTAATTCCCATACTCAAGGGCACCACTATTTTTGGTGGGCAAGGAGCCGGGGCAGCCCAGGAAACCCATCCAACTCGAGTGGTGTTATGCAATGCCAGATCAATTAAGAATAAGACTGCAATTATTGCAGATCTTGTTGGAACAACTGATCTGGCTTGCATCACCGAGAACTGGCTGGATGAAAATGCTGGCCCCATGCTGGAGGCTGCAATTCCAGCCAGGTACTCAGTGATACACTGCTTGAAATTGGACCGCGGTGGGGGGTTGTGGTCTATTTCAAGACTGAGTTGGGCCTCACAAGTGTTCCAGTTGAGAAGACCAAATCTTTTGAGTGTACTGTGGTAGCAGGTGTTGGTTGTAGGATAGCTGTCATCTACCGTCCACCCAGGGACAAGAAGTGATTCTTGAGGGAAGTAGCGGATTTCATGGTCAACATGGTGTTTGAGTCACCCAGACTGATGGCTCTAGGTGATTTTAATGCCTGGGTCAATGACAAACTCTCGCAGTTTGGACAGCTCATCCTTCAGTTGATGACATCGCTGGGCCTTACACAAATTGTTACCTCTATTATCCATAAGTATGGTCACTCCCTTGATATGGTTTTCCTCCTGTAAATCGAAGCCTCCAACTTGGGGGTGGAACTGTCTGTTGGTCCAATCACTACACCGTGAGGTTCAACTTTTGCACCCCCATTAGTAGGCCTGCCCCTGTGGAGATGGTCAGTTACCACCCTTTATGGGATATAAGCCCTGAAGGCCTAGCGGTGGTGATTAACCTCTCAGACTTTCCTGTGTCAAGCATGAATCCTGAGACTTTGTTGCTGGCCTATAATAAAGCCATCTCCATTGCCCTGGATTTGATTGCTTTAGTCCGTGTTTGCCCTCTTTCTCTTTGCCCTCAGGTCCCTTGGTTTGATGGTACCCTGAGGGAGTTGCAGCAACTAGGACAAAGGTTAGAGTGGTGCTGGCTGAAATCTGCCCTGGAGAATGACCACCTTAGATTGGTAGAGCTTTTTCAAGTCTACTGATCAGCGATCTCCTGTAAGAAGGCAGAATACCTGTGTGGGGAGATTGCTGCCAGTCAGAACTGACCAGCTCAGCTCTTTTGAACTGTGGACAGGCTGTGCAACCCAGCATGTTTGCAGCTCCGAAGAGCCTTTTCGTAAGTGAAGTGCAATGAGCTTTCTCAGTTCTTTGCGAATAAGGTGGCTAACATCAGGGCGGAGATCCTCTTGACTTGCTTTTTGGGGGATGCTATTGATTGGTGCCCAGTCACTTTCCCTTGTGTTTTCTGGAGTACCTCTGACTGGCCAGAGTTCATGGATGTCAAGTGGATTGTCCAGAGTATGTGACCTATGTGCTGTAGTTTGGATCCAGGCCCAACTTCCCTGATTATGGGTTTGGTCCTGGTACAGATAGTCTACTGCTCCCTTGATTTGAGTGAGTTTCCAAGCTCCCTGAAGGAGGCGGTGGTGACACCCCTCCTGAAGAAGGCTCCTTTATAGGGAAGGTTATTGAGAAAGTAGTGGTGGTACAGTTGGAGAACCACTTGACCATCCATAACATCTAGAAACCTCTCCAATCCATATTTTGAAAGAGGCACAGTACCGAGACTGCACTGGTTCAGGTGCTCAATGATCTCCTGATGGCAAGAGATTGGAGAAGCCACTCCATCTTGGTGCTCCTTGATCTCTCTTCAGCTTTTGACACTGTGGACCATGGAGTGCTGCTTGGGCACCTGATGTTCATCTGTGGCCTAACTAGTACAGTCCTCAGGTGGTTTACATCTTTCCTTACTGGCAGAACTCAGAATGGTGACCGGGATTTATTCTTCTGACCCACTCCCTCTGTCATGTGGGGTCCCTCAGGGCTCAATGTTGCCCCCCATGTTGTTTGCAGTGTGAATGCTGCCCCTCAGAGACATTGTAAGATGGTATGGGCTAAGATTTCACTTCTATGCTGATGATACCCAGCTCTACCTGACTTTTGCACCTGACCAGGATAGTGCTCTCTCAATATTTAACAACTGCCATGCTGAAATCCAGGACTGGATGAATTTGAGCTGGCTAAAGTTGAACATGGGAAAGACCGAGGTGATGGCTGTGAATCTGGGTCACTGGATAGAGGGGTTGAGGGCTGGTCAGCCTTCTGGACTTTGCTTGGAGAGCTCCCAGATCCTTGCCTCTGAACAGGTGTAAGATCTGGGGGTGGTGCTTGATGAAGGGCTGACACTATGATCTCAGATGTCGGCAGTCATCAAGTCTTCCTTTTACTATTTCAGGAACATCGGCAGGATCAAGCACCTTGTTCCATCTGGTGAACTGCCTACACTGATCCACACCTTTGTGACCTTGCACCTTGATTATTGTAACTGCCTGTACTTAATGCTACCTGGGGTTGATATCCACCACCTGCAGCTAGTGCAGAACACTGCAGCGCAGTTGCTGATGGGGACTTCTCGATCTTCTCATATTACCCCTGTGCTGCGTGATCTGCACTGGCTGCCAATTAGGTGGTGGATCACCTTTAAAGTCGGATTACTGACTTACAAAGCCCTACATGGACTTGGTCCTGACTACTTGAAAGAGCTCCTTTTACCTTACTGCCCTGTGCGATAGCTCCGTTCAGCTTATGAGGGGTTGCCAGAGATTCCAAGGGTGTCTTTAAAATCTTCTGGGGCCCGTGCATTTATGTACATGGTCCCTACCCTCTGGAATTCTCAACCCCAACAGCTGCGAGAGTGCGTGACTGTGGGGGTATTTAAACAGGCATTGAAAACTTTTTTATGTCATCAGCCCTTTAGTGTAATGGATTGAAGGGATCCTGAGAGATTATTTTATTGTTGTATTGTTGATTTTATTATTGCTGTTTTAACCTTACTGTACAGCACCTTGATATTTTGAAAGGTGCTTAATTTAAATAAAGATGTATTATTATTATTATTATTATTATTGTTGTTGTCAGCATACATGTGGATGGAGGATGATGTGTATACTGACAGGAGGTCATTTTGAAAATGTGAGCTTAATAGTGGACTAAGCACTGAACCCTGTGGCACACCGGTATTAATTTGTAGTAGAGGGAGTACAGAATCTGCTATCCTAACTGATTGGGCCCTACCTACAAAGTAGGTTCTGAACCAGCTTGTGGCAGATTCAGATAGGCTTACAGCAGTAAGTATGTTTAGAAGGAGGGTGTGGGTACTGTGTCGAAAGACTTGGCAAGGTCGACAAAATAAGTGGATGTGATTATGCCATTGTCCATCCCTGCAAGTATGGAGTCTGTGAGCCTAAGTTGGGAGGCAGTGGTTGAGTGTTATTTCTGGAAACCAGATTGGAATGGTGTCAGAGAGATAGGTGGGGACTTGGTAGAGAACCAGGTGCTCCTGTAGCTTGGCCAGGTTAGGCAGGAGCAATATAGGGTGGTAGTTTCCTGGTAAGAAAGTGTCACCTCACTTAGGAAAGGTTAGGATGATGACATTCTTCCACACAATCGGGGCTGATGCTGAAGAGAAAGAGAGGTTTAGTAGGTCACACAGTGGTGAGGAGATTACAGAAGCTAACAGGTATAGGAGCTTGAGGTCAATACCATCAGGCAATCCACCTTTTGAAGGGTTGAGAGCAAGGAGAGCATTAAGGGTGTCATCTGGGGAGACACAGGAAAAAGAGAAACTCTCCATAAGGGGTTGGGTATTAGGGGTGTTTATAATAGGGGCAGGGGAAGGGGCAGCAGGAGGAGGGTAGTCAAGAAGGCCAAGGTGCAAGATATAAAATAGGAGTTGAATTCAGCAGCAACTGAATGGTGGTCTGATATTAAAGTTATTTACTTTGATGTGTGGAGTCGGAGAATAAGATAGGAGAGAAAAGGGAGTGAACAACTTTCCAGGATTTTGAGGAGTTATTTATATTAGTCTGGAAGGTGGATCTGAAATAGTAGGCCTTGGCCAGTCCCATAGCTTTAGTGCACATGTTCCTAAGGGCACAGTATTTTACAAGGTCCCTGGGCAGCTTGGAGGTTTTATGAGATTTCCATGCTTGGTCTCGTGTATTGGCAGGCCAGCAATTCTGGGGTGACCCATGACAGGTGATTACCACAAACTCTGGTGCACTTTAATGGAGAACGATGGTTCCAGGTGTGGAGAAAATTTGCTTTTAAATATTCCAGACCTTCATCAACTGTCCTTGCTGTGGCTATTGGAGACCAGTCAGTGCATGTTAGATCACGGTGGAAAGGGGCAAGGTCCAGAGATTTATAAGAACCAATTAGCAGTATTTTATGTGGTGCCTTTAGCCTCTGAAGTTTACGAACCATGTAAATCATGTGATGGTCACTGATGGCATCTGGAAACAAGCCAGTTTGGATGACTTTATGTGGATGTGAAGTAAGGGCCCAGTTAATCAGGGAGTGATTTTAGGTTTTGGGATTCATACGGGTTGTCTCATGGATTAATTGTGTAAGATGATTTGAGGCAGTTAGGTCATTATGTACCTTGATGAGGGAAGGGGCTAACCAGTTTTGGTTAAAATTCCCCAATGTATACAGCTCACCATGGGATGTGAGCAACACGATATTGGTAATGAGACCAGTGGCAATGGAAGAGAAGAGGCCAGGATGACAATAGAACCCAGTTATAAAGATGGGTATGGAAAAGGGCAGGGATAGCCTAATGACAAGAACATCGCAGGCTGAGGGGATGGTAGTGGCTAGGAGAGTAGTAGATTGGATTGAGGAGGAGATGTACATCTCCACTCCTCCTCCCCTTCCTGTGCGGTCTTGACGGGAGATGGAATAGCCAGAGATAGAGATAGCTGGGTCGAGTATTTTGTTATTTAGCCATGTTTCTGAGAAGATGAGGATGTTAGTGGTAAGTGATACAGTGAGTGGCTGCAGTAGGTCAATTTTAGGGAGGAGACTTCGTACATTGAGGTAGAGCAATTTGAGGCCACTGGGAAGGGTAGTTGAGTGTAATGGGGAAGGGTCAGAGTAAGAGTTAACTATTCCCAGGCTGGTGGAGGTGGGTGGGTCTGGGTTAGGACAAATGTCACCAGTGGAACGTAAAAGCAGATGATTGGGATGATTATGAAGTGGAGTGTAGATTTTTTTGTACCACGGCTGGGAAATAGGTGAATAGGTGTTTGTGGGATTGGGGAGGGGTTTAGGAAGGGGGGACTGGAGTTTTAGAAGCCATAAAAGAGCACAGGAATTTGGCACTGACATGAGAGATGCACAAGGTATATGTAAATAGTGGGACCAGGTGTGTCAGAATAAGGATGGGGTTACTGAAAGGAGGAACATAGTTGTAAGAAGGGTAGGAGAGCAACAAAAGGGAGTAGTAGTACAGGTAGTAGTAGAGGAAGTGGAGGAGGGTAGGGGTGGAGAGTATGGGGATAAATATTAGGAGAAAGCAAGCAGAGTCTGTTAACCTAACGAGCATAGTAAGACAGTTCTATAGTAGTAGTAGTACAGAGTATAAAGTAGTTAGCGCAGGTTAAGGTTGAGGGGGGACAGTGACTAGTTGAGCTGTGTTTAACTTGGGATGAATCAGCCCACAGCTATAAATCAATACAAGGTACCAACTATGAGAGTACAATCAGTAGGTTATATATCCTTATGAGTATGGTTACAGAGTATAGCAGAACAAAGCAAAAAAGTGCAGGGACTGGATAGGGAGAGAGGAGTAAAGAATGGATGTGGTGCAGTTAAAAAGAACTCTTTCAAAAGAAGACTTTACAGTACAGCCAAAACCTCAAAAAAAGGGAAATTTAGAGACAAATGTATCAGTAGCTGTAATGGGGAGAGGATGATAACCGTATAGGCTTACGCTCAAACAATACAAAAGTATACTGGAACGTCACCCCACTCACCCCGGAAGTAAATCAACAAACTATGTAGTCTTAGACTTTTCAGTTAATTGTTTAATAATGTTACATCCAAATCAGCTTTCTCAGCTTTCTATGTTTCAGGTAAAATACCCTTCATCAGGAACTGGTTTCTAAAGTAAAAGATATATAAATACAATCATTTCCATATTTCACCTATAACATTTTTTTCATTAAATGTTTGTTAAATAACATTTATATTACAGAAGAGACATTATATTATTATTCCATACAGTATGTAAAACATAAGTATTACTCGAAATGAAGTAATACTTATATTATGTTTTTTGGTTTTTATGATTAATTTTCAGCTCAGTAGTGGTGGGAGTTGAATCTGACAACATATTTAAAATTACAAGAACGATCCTTATAATAAGGTGATACTCTATTTTACATATGGAAAGAAAGAAATGGGGGATCTCCAATTAATTTAATGGGTTGGGGAATCGGTGGGAGGAGGCGACACAGAGGCATGGAGACACAGAATCAGCAGAGGGGCAAGAGACAGTGGTTAATACTTAATCGGTGGGAGGGTTTGTACAGAGGGGTTGGGAGAGAATGAATAGAGAGGAAGTGAGAGAGAGAGAGAGAGAGAATGAAGGTAGGGGGATTAAGCAGAGGAAATGGAAGACCAAAATACAAAATAGAGTTTTGGGGGGTTTTGTGGTAAAAAAAAAAGCTGGCCCTGTGAGAAGGAGGACAAAAAATTAGGCAGGAATTAGGAAGTACAGCAGATAAATTACTGTCAGTAAGGATATGCTAAAGCACAACACGTTAGGCATTGAGAACAAAAACAACTTGCAGTACCATGTCAATTGTGGTAGTCAAAACTTTAGAATCAACTCTGGCAGTAGGAAAATGGTGAAGCAGGCAGGGCAGGACAAAGTAAAGCAGAATACAAAAGGCAGCCAACAGTGGTTGAGCAGTAAGGAAAATTGGCCCATCAGCCACTTGCGGGAGTTGGTGCAAGAGTACAAAGTATAGTCGGCAGCTTCTGTAGGGTTCCATACCTGTTTTAGGGATGGTGGGAAGATAAAGGAGTGAGTGGCAGCAGTAGCAGGTCAGCCACACTGCAGACAGGAAGGGAGAACCCAGTCGGGGGCCTTCGCTCTGTTCTAGGGCTGGCGGGCAGGTAAAAGAGAGGGTGGCGGCAGTAGCAGATGAGCAGCACTGCAGATGGGAAGGGAGCTTCCAGTTAGGGGCCTTCTCTCTGTTCTAGGGCTGGCTGGTAGGCAGGCAAAAGAGCGAGCAGTGGCAGTAGCAGACAAGCCACACCACAGATGTGAAAGGAGCACCCAGTCAGGGACTTCGCTCTGTTTTAGGGCTGGCAGGCAGGCAGAAGGGAGCACCCGGTCAGGGGTCTTTGCTCTGTTCTAGAGCTGTTGGGCAGGCAAAGAAATTGTGGCAGCAGTAGCAGGCAAGCCATGCCTCAGATGGCAAAGGAGCACACAGTCAGGGGTCTTCACTCTGTTCTAGGGCTGGTGGGCAGGCAAAGGAGCAGGCTGTGGCAGTAGCACGTGAGCAGCACCACAGATGGGAAGGTCATACCCAGTCAGGATCTTTCGCTCTGTTCTAGGCCTGGTGTGCAGGCAAAGAGGGGGGTGGTGGCAGTAGCAGGTACGCTGCACTGCAGGCAGGAAGGAAGCACCTGGTCAGGGACTTTGCTCTGTTCTAGGGCTGGTGAGCAGGCAAAGTAGTGGATGGTGACAGCAGCAGGCAAGCCACGCTGCAGATGGCAAAGGAGCACCCAGTCAGGGGCCTTCGCTCTACTCTAGGGCTGGCAGACAGGCAAAGGAATGGGCAGCAGCAGTAGCAGATGATCCTTGCTACAGACAGGAAGGGGGTACCCATTCAGGAGCCCTCACTCTGTTCCAAGGCTAGTGGGCAGGCAAAGGAGTAGGCTGGAGTAGCAGGCAAGCTGTGCCACAGACAGGAAGGGAGCACCCAGTCAGGGGCCTTTCACTCTGTTCTAGGGCTGGTGGACACGCAAAGGAGTGGGTGGCGGCAGTAGCAGGTGAGCTGCACCCCAGACAGGAAGGGAGCTCCCAGTCAGGGACCTTTGCTTTATTCTAGGGCTGGCGGGCAGGCAAAGGAGTGGTGGTGGCAATAATAGATGAGCTGCACCACAGATGTGAAGGGAGCACCTGGCCAAGGGCCTTCACTCTGTTCTAGGGCTGGTGGGCAGGCAAAGGATCACCATCTTTGTTTTTTTTGCTATTGATCACCAAACAGTTATCTCTACACAGTTCTGTTAAGTTGTTTAATTTTCTCTAGAGGCCTAGATTAGAAGTAGATATAAGTAATATGACATCAGCATATGCCAGGTAAGGTACTTTCCTGTGTGATATAGCTGAAGAATGAAAATTGGAGCTTCCCGTAGCCTCAGTTATTGAATTTATATATATGTTAAATTGTGTGGTGGCCAGTATACAGTTGTATTTCACTCCTAAGTAAGTATTGACAGTAGTAGCTGTTGTTTCATATTGATTATTCTGTACCCTGATCCATGCATCTTGATGTAATCTAATTATAGTGTCCAATAATGTTAGGTCTCTTTCATATTCTTCTGTTTTTTTCCATAGAAAAACTCTACTAATGCTATCAAATGCTGATCACAAAACAAAACAACAGTATTATTTTCTCTTTTTGATTTTTACGTATTTCCATATGTAAGCAATAATACCCGATGGGGGCGGTATTGGGGAATACTGGACCACCCCCTTATAGCTTCTGGAAGGTGCAGTATTCCCCAATACCA
This sequence comes from Neoceratodus forsteri, assembly GCA_016271365.2. Classification (NCBI taxonomy): domain Eukaryota; kingdom Metazoa; phylum Chordata; order Ceratodontiformes; family Ceratodontidae; genus Neoceratodus; species Neoceratodus forsteri. Next base: position 1,039,761,480 of record CM057453.1, read on the forward strand.
CCCACCCTGGAAGGTATTATTGCACTTAGAAAATGGCACTGTAAAAAAGTTATATAAAAAATTAAAATATATAATATAAGCTTTGTAATTAGATAGTTCCTCTGCCTTGATTCGAATGATATAGTTTTTTTTGGACTTTTGTCCTACTGGAAGCTCTTTATTTCAAAAAAAAGAGCTGGTTGAGTGCAATTACACCCCTTCCACCACATAGCAAGAAAGAGAGAGATAGTGTGAGCATGTTTGGCAGGCAGCTGAGGGTAATTTACAAGAAAAGTGAGAGAGAGGATTTAGGAAAGTGTGTTTTTTTTTTTGTCACCGTTTGTTTTAAAACATGGGAGATGAAACCACGGTGACTATTGATGTGAGCAGCTAAGTAACTGAACATAGTGTGAGAGGCTGGGAAAGGTATCTGTATGGGGGGAAAGAAGGAACGTGGATCTTGTTCAAGGAGGTGACCTGGAAATTGATTTATGCTGTCTTGTTAGGGAGATGTGTGTGTGGACAGAGGAGGTGCAGCAAAAAGGTCAGAACCACTACTGGGCATGAGAGGAACGTTATGCCCTTCACTCCCCCCCCCGACAACTCTCTCCATCTCCGCTGGATCATTTTGCATCTTTCATGATAATCTTGGTCTTGTTTCTCCTACCTGAGCCGAAATTTAGTTTGTACTGCACACCGTGTCTCCCTACCTGAGTGTCCATCCTTTTTTTTTTTTCCTAACCACAGTCAGAAGATCTGTGTTCATGGTCCAGCAGAGCAAATGCAGAAGTAAAATGTAACAGCAACTAAAAAAGAAGAAATGTGAAGAATGAAAAAAAAAATGTGGCGGTATTGTGCTAAGGTTTCATTCTTTCTTTTTTAATTAAAAAGCAACTCATTGTGTGCCTGTTATTTTGTGTGGTTCTCTCACAACATTTACAAAGGTGAAATGGGGAATAGCGTGACAGCGCTCTGAGGAACAAGGTGCTTCTGTTTTACTATGTAAAACTGTTGTGCCACTTCTGTGTGTGTGTAATTTTAAGGGAATTTCAACTGCCTTTGAGTTTTAAACTCTTTTGGTCCACAAGAGCCAATGGACAGCAAGCGGGCAGGCAGCAAGAGGAAGGGTCGCCACAGCACAGTTGGCTTTCAGAGAATCTAATGTCGGCTATCACGGCAGCAGCATGGGACATGAAAATACATTAAAAAAGGGAAAAAAAGTAATGTGAAATGAGCCAGAGAGGTTGATGTGTGGTTTTGAATACCTTGTACTGAACTACGGAGCCTTGCGGAGCCGCAGTATCTCTCACTAAGCGAAAGAAAAAAAATGGTTTTTCCAATAGGCTAAAAATTCTAAGGGCACAGTGATTTTGCAAGGTAATCAGGCTGCCAGAGACTGGAGCTTATTATTTTCCAGTCTCAGTTGCCTGATTCTGGGCCAGATACTTGGTAGCATTAGCCAATCAAAAAGGAGAATGCTCTCTACCCATTTTCTAATATATCGTAAAGCACATACAGTGGTGTCAGCCATAATGCAACACAGAAATACTGCAGAATATCACAAAATACTGCATAATACTGCAGGGAACATTGTAATTCAATAGTAATTAAGCCCTTTTGTCATGCAGTATTTTGTGACATGTCATTACTGTAAGTTATTGAGCTTCATTGTGGCCGACTCTACTGTAGTAGTGTTGTATAGTAGATTGTCCTGTTCTAAATCCATTTTGAAATTCACTCAGAACATGTTCCTCATTTATCCAAGTTAGGATTCTTTGAAGAATAATTTTAGAAAATACTTTTTTGTGATACGTCAATTAGACTTATTGGTCTATACATATGTGGATCAAGTGGCTTTCCCTTTTTGTAAATGTGATATATAATGCTACCGTTCCAGCTGTGAGGAAAATGTAATCGTTGGAGAAAAGAGTTGAACAGTGTTCTGAGTATTAGAACCCACCAATCAGAGAAGGTCTTATTTATGTCTCCTAGGATTTGGTCAGTTTCTGGCACTTTATTAGAGGCTATTGTCATTAACACTTGATATATTTCTTTGTCTTGTATACATATCGACTGAGGGAAGAATAACTTTTTTCTGTCGCTTTAATGTATTTGCCAATGCTGTTTCAGATTCTGTAAAATGCAACTGCCCTAAATAATCTTCTCTGATAATAGGTGGGATATGGGCCTCTATTCTACGTGTATATTGTTTGTAACCATAGGAGACCAGAGTCCAAAAGGCTTGTATGTCCTTATTAATAACAATGTTCTTAAGTTTATCCCACATTGATGTATTATACTTGTTACATTCTTGTTCCAAAAGCTTCCTGTGTTCTTTCCTTGTCCTGTTAAGGCTTTGTAAGTTTTATTTAGTTTTATTTTTTTTAACTTGTCTTACCAATCTGGTTAAATTATGTTCCCTGTTTTGCAGGTTTGTTTAACCATGATGGTGGTCCTTGCTTTTTACTTCAAACTGTTCTGCAAAGTGAGCTAATAAAGTTTATCATTTCTTGCCTTTGTCCAAAATGTTTATTTCTTCTGAGGGTGAAATAATCTCTGATCATAGATTATTAAGTATTTCTAAGATAGAATCACGGTAAAATCTTTAATGGACTCAGCTTGCAACATAATTCTCTTTTGATTTGTAATCTCTATTGTTTCCTTATTTTCCTGAATTACTTCATGTGTTCTGTCAGTTTTAAGTAAGTGCATAGTTGTAAGAACAGGGAAATGAGATGAATCAGATCTATCCAAAATGTTGATGTTGTGAAGGTGCTTTAAGTCTTCTGTATTTGCCCAAACTATATCTATTGTTGAGAATCCCTGATGTCCCATGTTTGTGAAAGCACCAGACAGATCCCCTTGGAGCTGTCCATTAATTAAACACATGGGCCCAGATATTCAAAAGGGTTGCGCCATGCGCAAAGGGTTGCTGATGCGTTAACTCCAAAATGCGCCTATCTGCGATATTCAGAAGGCCAGTTGCGCCACCAAAACATGCTGAGCAACAGCACAATGGAAATGAAGGCATGCTCCAGCGAAGGGGCGGGTCCATGCATAAAGTCTTAATCGATATTCGAACACTTAATGCGCCAGGTAGCTCAGCAGGAAGTTAAATCATGAATTGAGCCAAAATAAAAGGTCAAGGAAGGGCGCAAGAACCCCTAGCAGGCCGCAAACTGGGGAGAGAGACAGAGACAGAGAAAGAGAGAGAGAGACAGAAGCTGGAAGGGCAGACAGGGGCAGTAGGTCCAGGAGGACAGAGAGGCCAGCGGGGGGTGCCCGGTGCAGTGGAAGCAGCAGTGGGGGCAGCGGGGGTAACACAGGAACAGCAGCCAGGCGGGCAGAAGCCAGGGAGATGGACAGTGCCAGCTTCCACGTGGAAGCTGTAATGAGGGGGGTGAGACACCATGCTGCAGGGGGACATGGCATGAGGGGCCTGTCGGCGGCAGTTCCCCGACAGGCGTTCGCTGTCTGCATCAGCTTCTCGAGCTGTACATAGATGTCGAGATCGTGGGCTGGTACCGCCTGAACAGGGCATACTGAGACGGCTCTGTGAGCTGTGCAGTGATGTGATGCAGGCACCCTCACGACGGAGTCACGCTCTGTCTGTGGAGACCAAGGTGACAGCCTGCATGTGCCTGCTCACCACGGGCCCCTTCCAGAGGCCGACAGGGGACACCACAGGCATCACGCAGTCGGCCATGTCACGCATCCTCACCCAATTCCTCAGTGCACTGCTGCCACATGCTGCGGAGTACATCCATTTCCCCAGCACCGCGGCAGAGCGTACAGCAAACATGCAGGAGTTCCACAGGGTAGCACGTATGCCTGGCGTGCTAGGGGCCATAGACTGCACCCATGTGGCCATTCGCACACTACCTGGCCCTGACGGCCAGGCATATCATAACTGAAAGGGGTTCTCCAGTGTCAGGTGGTGTGTGATGCCACTGGGCGCATTATCAATGTCTGTGCCACACACCCTGGCGGAGCACATGATGCCTTCATATGGCACCAGTCTGCACTGTGCCATCGATTCGAGAGTGGGGACATCCCCACAGGACATCTAGTGGGTGAGTACACATGTATGGAATGCAAACTCTGGGCAAGGGTGGGAATGACACAGGTGGCATGGTAGTGGCACACAAGGCTATGGGCAATATGGACCTGACATGACACTGCTCTCCACTATCTCCACACAGGTGACTGCGGATACCCACTCCGTCCCTGGCTGCTCACACCGTACCGGCGCCCCACGACCCCAGTGCAGCAATGCTTCAATGAGGCACATGCCGCAACATGTAACATCATAGAGCAGGTGTTTGGGATGCTCAAGACACGCTTCCGATGCCTAGACACCTCCGACAGTGCCCTACAGTACAGCCCCCAAAAGGCCTGTGGGATATTCCTGGCCTGCTGCATCCTGCACAACATGGCCAAAGACCATGGGATAGCCGTACAGGTTGAAGAGGGGGACAGCAATGGGGACGCCAGTGGCGCCGGTGATGTTGGTGATGCACAGCCCCCCCAGGACGGAGGGACCCCTGACTGACCTGCAGGCCCAGCTGCACCGACACCATTGCAGAAGAGCACTACGCCCAACACAGGTAAGTCAAGAGGACATGTGCAAGCCACACTGTCCATGCACAAACCACAGGCACACAGGGAACACACTGTACATGAAGGTCGGGGAGTTGAAGGTTCCAGGCATACCAACACACCATCAGGGAGGTGAGCACTCATAGGACACACACACACACCAGGCAGGCGCATAGGGCAGAAGCACAGCACTGCGGAACGACATTGCCAACACACAGCACCACGACCACCCCACCACCTGTACCGCACAAGTGCGTGTGTCAGGACCTGGGCACCCTTGCACCTTGTTGTACAGTGCAATGCAGGCATCATCATGCACATGCACCTGTGGACAGCAGTTGGAGAGTGCAGGTGGTCCGTGTGTCAGCATGGTGAGCAGAGCACCCAGCAGTGCACTGCCCACCATGACACACATTGCACACAGGGCAGCACCAGACAGGGCCCGCACTGGGAGACAGCTCAGTCAGGTAGCACTGTCCCACGGCCACCACGGATGCATTGCTGGCCCCGCAGCCCTGGCAGGCTGAGCAGGGGCCACATGGGGTGGCACTGTTGCACCACCAGGGGTCCCACTGCGCGAACGCGACCTTGCCCGCACAGGGGTCTGCATCATGCCAAACAAACGTGCACCAGGGGTGCTCGGGATGCCCACAGCAGAACCCGGTGTCGACAGGCCTGGTGTCACACGATGCCGGGAACAGGGAGTGGAGAGCGCACTGTGTGGGGTGTGTGGTACAGGGGCACCTGACAGTGTGCCCAATGCATCCACGACAGAGACCACTGCCTGGGTCAGCCTGTCAATGGCAGCGGTCACATCCGTCTGCATAAGGACCAGCTCGGCTCAGTCCCGAGCACACTCCCTGCTATGCCACTCCACGAACACAGACAGTGCCTCCACGGACCTTGCAACCCGCCCCTGCAGCTGTACCGATTCCTGCAGCAGGTGGGTGTGCGATCCAATGGGTACTGTGCCCCAATGGCATCGGTGACCCCAGGGTGGGATGGTCCTGGTGCACAGCACCTCTGAGGGTGGCGCATTCGCCAGGACCAGGTATGGGCAGATCAAAGGGCGGTGGACATGTGCCACTGCTTGACACTGTACCCCAGACCTGGTGTGTGACTGCTGCTGCCGCCTCCAACTGCTGAGCCCTCAGGTCCACCTGTTCCACCTCCATGCTGGCAACAGTGCCGGACACCTGCACAGCCACCGGTGCTGCCTCACCGGTGCTGACAGGCACAGCCTGGGACTGTCAAGCATGCTGGTACACAAGGTGTGAACCAGGAAGGCCCAGGGGCAAGTGCTGGCCTGCCAGTGTCCGGCCATGGGACACACACCCATCACTGCTCATTGCAGGCTGTTATCATCAATGGTGCAGGCACGCCACATCAAGCCAGGCACAGCATGCTGGCATACCTGCATGCCAGACTGCTGAGACACAGGCTGTGCACCCCCCACACCCGTATCACTGACACCAGAGTTGTTGGCCCAGCGTGCATGCTGCTGCAGTGCCTGCTGGCTGGTGGCGGAGGTGGATGGTCCCTCCTCCACGTCCAGCAGGTCTGCATCACTGTCTGGACCCACCACCACCACCGTCTCCTGAAGATGAACAGGATCTGTAACAGAAAGAGAGTACATGTGAGTGCATGTGAACAACCGCCCCCCCAACACCACCACCAAGTTTGGCCTCCTCCTACACCCGCCGTCCTCACCCTCACCTTGTCTCTGGTCAGTCATGGTGATCTGTATGGGTGAAAGTGGACACCTGTCACTGTGCAGTCTACAGCATTTCCCCATGAGCATAGGTGCCAGCCCCGGGGGGGCAGAAGCCCCCCACGTTTCTTCTCCGTATGGCAGATACTAATAGAAAAAGTGCCCTTTGTCCCTTTGTAAGTGCCCTTGATTCTCAGCCCCTCAGCCTTTATCATCCTCTGGCACCCCTGCCCATGAGCATTGTCCTGAGCATCACACAGCATGTAACTCACCTCTCCCTGCAGTAACCAAATCTGGCCAGCACAACCCACTGTCACATTTTTATAGCGCAACACATGCAAATGAGGAGTGGCACAACTTTAATGACATGCTAATCGCGCCACTGCGCCTTTGAATGGCTGATCAAATGATTTGCATATGTCGGCTGAATATCGCGAATTTGCGCTTTGCGCAATACGGAAGGTCCAGCTGAGCCAATGGCGCAGGTTTGTGCCTGCGTGCTACACTGCATTGCACATGCCCAGACAGCTTACGCATGCGTCTATCGTGCTGCAGACCTGCTGAGCGCGATAGGCCATTCAGGCCATGGCCACCATTGTGCCAGTGGTGCTACAGCACTGGGCACTATATGGCGCTGTGGCACTACTGCGCGATGGTCCACTGTGCACTGGTACGCAGCTTGGCAGTCATGCAGGATGCCTATATGTCTGATGGCGCGCGTAGCCTTGCGCCATTGCTGTGACCCGTGTATGCCCTCTGCCCCCGCGCCGTTCGGTGATGCCATGTGTGTATAATCTCATTGCGCTGTCTGGTGACAGCGCCATGTGAAGGACGGTGCTGTTCAACAGCACGATTGGAGCCTGTGGTGGTCTATTACGCAACATCTCCATGTGGGGTTACAGTGCAGTGGAGCGCCATATTGCCTGCTGAAACTGGCTGGAGATGGCTAGGAGGAGGGCAGTGAGTTGGAGCTCACTGGAGGTGGCCAACCCAGGCTCCTGGTGGAGCCCCACTGTGAGGCACTCTATGGTGAGGCCCCTCACCATGCCTAGATGCACGTGTGGCAGCAAGTGGCCACTGACCTGGTGGAGGTCACTGGACGGGCCGGTCTGGTGAGCAGTGCCAGCACTGTACAGTGACCTCCACCGGAGGGAGCCAGACCTTTTGATGCGGCCGCGGTCGGCGTCAAGTGGGGCGTGGTGCCTAGGCCAGGTGAGTGTACCATCTATGCACCTATATTCTCTGTAGGGGTGTGTGTGTGCTTGGGTGGCTGTGCATAGGTGCCGCTCAGACACGGTTGGCTGTGTCAGTGTGTGCAGCTGTGCGATGGATGGTTATGGCTGTGTGGGCAGGCACTCTCACTGGGGCAGGGGCACTCTGCTTTTGAGTCACACTGATGTTTGTCTCAACATATGTCTCCCACAGGCCGGAATCTGAGGACGCAGGGCGAGGGTAAGGTGGGCCGTGCCAGGGCCCCGGTGCCAGTGGGTGTTGTACCCCAGCAGCAGCAGCGGCAGACCCAGTTGCTTGAGGAGTGTGAGTATCATTACTTCATGGATGCAATTGCATGCTGGGCGGGGGCAAGACCACCAGCCATGCACAACACAACCATGCAGGAAAGGGGAGGTCATAATTCCACTATACAAGACACTAGTGAGGCCCTACCTGGAGTACAGTGTACAGTTCTGGAGACCATACCTACGTATGGACATGGACTGGGTAGAGAAGGTTCAGAGGAGGGCAACACGGATGGTGCATGGATTGCATCACAAGTCCTATGAAGACAGGTTGAAGGAACTGAACATGTACTCCCTGGAGGAGAGGAGGGAGAGGGGGATATGATGGGGACATACAAGTATCTTACAGGGGGGAACAGAGTGCAGGAAAACACTATTTTTAAGCGTAAAAGATGTTCCAGGACTAGAGGGCATGGGATGAAGTTGGAGGGGGGACGATTCAGAGGAAACATGAGAAAGAATTTCTTCACAGAACGGGTGGTGGACAAGTGGAACACCCTGCCAGAGGAAGTGGTGGGGGCTGACTTGGTCACGGGATTTAAGAATGCACGGGATAGACATAAAGGAATTCTGGAGGTCAGGGGTAAGGTGCAACAGACTTATAGGAAAACAGAGTGAACTTACAAGCTCAAATGGGCAGACTGGGTGGGCCATAGGCCCTTATCTGCCGACACTGTCTATGTATCCATGTATGTAGGCATGACACAGGTGACATGCATCACTGTGCAGTATCACAGCACGTCTGTGTATGCATCACTGGTGGTCCAGGCATGCACTGGGCACATAGCTGTGTAACTGGCATCGCACCACGTTGCCACATCACTTGCCAGCCTATTTTGTACTGTGATTGATGTGGGCAGTGTGTGTGGGTGGTGGTGCGCATAGCTGGTGCTGCCTGTTTGTGATGGCCATGTGCATGTTCACTGTGGGTGGGTGCATGCCATCAAAGGTGTGGGACATTGGGCTATGTGGCTTGCAGGTTGGGTGGTGTTCAGGGTTATGGTCAGTCACAGCCATTGACTGTGTTCCCATTTTCCTAGGCCTCATAGTTCTCAGGAGGATACAGCGGACATACGAGGCTGACAGAAGGGTCCCTAGAAAACCAGGCCATCCTGAGAGACATTCACAGACATGGCCTGCGGAGGAGGCATTGCCGAGAACAGCGGCACTGAGCAGAGGAGGACCAGCCTGCTGGGCCTTAGATCAAATTACCTTCCCACTTCACCCATCCCTACCACCCTGCCTTCCCTCCAAGTTGTTCATTCCTACCCTTACCATCCCTACCTTGTACCCGTACCCCCTTGTAAATAATTATAGTTGATTGTTTTGCACTTTACACATTTTGATAATACATTTATATTTTGATATGAATACTGTGTTGGTCTCTGTTTTGCAGCTGGCTATGGTTGTTCAGTTGCAGTGGTGTACATGCCATCTGGGGTGATATGGTCCTGGGTATGTGTGTGTGTGTGTGTGTGTGTGTGCATGGGGAGGTATCTCCAGCATGGCAGTGACTTTCTGTTGGTCTTGCTGTCTGCTGCCACCCACTGCTGGGTGCACAGGGTGTGTCTGGCTTGTAGGCTTCTGTGTTGCATGGGGCTGACGAGTGCTGGGGGGACTGCATGGTTTCCTGCAGTGCCAGTCACTGCACATGGGTGGTGTCTTGGGGTCACAGTGCAGGGTGTGCTGTGCGTATGGGGGGCTGATGTGCACTGTGGTTGTCAACCCCCTGTGTGTGGCACTCTCAGCCTGCCAGTGGTTGTGCTGGGGTGTCATGGCTCTGCTATGCTTTGTTGGCTTGTCCCCATGGGCAGGTAGATCATCTGTCCCACCCCCAGTGATGCTGTTCTTGGGGTGTGCAGGTGTGGTGTGGGTTCTGCAGTGTGTTCCTGTGCCCATGTGTGGCATGGCTGGCAGTGGGCCCCAGCCTGCCTCCCTGGATGTGCAGTTCCATTGCTCTGGGGGCTGTGCTTGCGCTATGGCAGCTCTGGAATGCTCAGCTGAGCTTCCCTGGTTGCTCCATAGCGCAACATTTTGGCTCAGCTTCTCCTTCCTGGTTGTGCGATGGTGCAGTATGTGCGATATTCAGACGTTGGTTGCTTGCGCAATTTGCTCTGCTCCATGTTTGAATATCGCACCTCTTGCGCATTTGCGCAACTGGTTTGTGCTTGCTCCTGCTGTTGCGCTACTTTTGAGCGCAGTTTGAATATCTGGGCCATGTGCTTTAACATAAATTTATAAAGTTTGTTGCCTCTCAGATTTAACTTTTTATCAACTGAATTTCTCATGTAACTTGCCCTGAGTTTATAACTGTAATCCTGTACCAGCAAAGGAGTCCTCATATTGGTCTTTAATAAATTTCTCATCAGAGACTCTAGCATTAAAGTCCCCCATGATTAGGATGTGGCTAGTATCATTTTTAGTGATTATCTCTTCAAGATAAGGAAACAATTGTGTCCAGGTGTCTTATCTTTCCTAGTCTTGGGGTAAAATATATATTTAGTAGGAGCATGTTTGATGTTCCTTTCCCACTTGTAATGCCAAGATTGTATATGGAATTCCTTCTAGCATTGTTATTTTAAGGTCTTGAGAAGTTTTGACATGCATGAGCAATCCAACTTTGAGGCCGCCATGTCTTTGCTACCTTGTAGCTGGATTATCAAAATGAGAATATCCTAGTATTTGAGGGGTAATCAAATGGCTACACCAAGTTTCCTGGAGACAAATGAGATCAAAAGTATTCAAACATTGTCTGGTTTCTTCATCTGCTAGCTTATTCAGAACTCCCTCAATGTTCCAGGACAGGATAAGAATGTCCTGGGTTACATGATTGTGGGGCTGAGGAATATCAGGAATACTCATTTGTTGTCACATGTGTCTCATTGGTTGTGGGTTTAGACCTTGATATCGATTTTATATGGAGAATTTACTATTTCCTGAACTTTTTTATTTTGGTCTACATTATTTCTTTGCCTGAATCATTTGTCACCCTTGCTTTTTCCTAATTTGTTTCTTGAACATAAAATATTTTTGGTAAGACTATATGGATTCCAAAGCTATCAAACAATGAGGAATTTCCCAATATTGTTGCAGGTAGCATGGAGTTTTTAAAGGTGATGTCAATCTGGGGAGTAGTTGTTCCATTTTATGGATTCTCAGTCTTGCAATGGAACTATTAGTAATTGAAATTTTTAAACATCAAGTAAGAAATAAAGCTATTTCTCTCTTGACTTCACTGATCAAATCACTCTCACTTATTTCCCATCCAAAGATCGTAGCAGTCTTACACTCCCAGGTTTGATATTGATTCATCTCATAGTCTTCAATGATTTCTAATATTTCCCTATATTTATTTCTCTCCATTTCTTTATTAGTTGCATTCTGGTTTGTGTTTCTTTCTTATGGTTCTCTTATAGGTTCCTTAACTGGAGCAGGAACTTCTCAACGGTGGACATAAGGTTTTACCATTAATTTTTAAAATTTGTCTCTGATCCCATATTTTATTGCCTATCTCATCCTCCTTACAATAAAGTAATACACAGTCCTGTAGCAATAAATCAGAGATCTCATTATATTTTTTTTCATTCATTTCCTCAACATTAAGTAAATGAGAGGCCCATTTATTTAATTACTCCATGGTCTCATTTTCTAAATGTTTAATACCATATATTTCAATCAAATTTTTAGATTCTGTAGCCAATTGTCCAGGAGTTGACTGAGCACTTATTTTGGAGACATCATGTACCTCAGAAATTCCCACATAAGGCTTAGTCCCAGTGTCATTAGGTTTATATCAAGATTCCCATTGGTTTCCTTGGTCTCTACGCTCCCAATTCTTGTAGTAAGGTATTGCTTTGTGTGGTAATATTCTCAATATTCATGTCCTCTATTTGATTAGTTTCCCCATAGCCATATTTACTTTTAGATGATTTATGTTGTCCCCCCCACCCCTTGTTTTTTTGTTCTGAACTTTTTGAAGCATTTAGCATTTTTCTTCCCCTTTTGAAATTTCATTTGAGCTATAATTGAGCATGAACATTCTTTGCAAAAAGGGGAAGGTATATTTGTTTGGATAGCATTATTCTTTTGTGGTGTATTTTCCACCTTTGTTGGTTCCATTGATTGGTTTTGGCTATCATTTCTCTCAATATGTGTTTGTGTCAACTTAGTTATTAATATCTGAATAGGAAAAACATTTGATCTTAAATTCATTATTTCTTCCTTTAAAACTGCTATATTCTCCAAAAGTACTATATTCGCATAATAGAGATTCTTTATCATTTCAAGCATTTGTCTTGCAAGAAAAAAAAAATTATTACAACCTATTGTGGGAGCCTTATGAATCTCCTGGTTTTGCACAGTTTCCTGCAGGATGGGGGACATCATTCCACTTAAAGGAAAACTACACCCAAAACTTGAAAAAATATATGTTGCGCAGAGTGTTTTAATTTGTATGTGAAGTTCTAGTGTTTCCTTCCCTCTGACTGCTATTAGGAGTTTTTCCCAAATTAGCCTGCTAGCTTTATGCTAGTTTTACAACCCCTGAGGATCTTCATCCCTGATAGCATAATTGTATTTCTTGTTCCCACAGTGCATCTTGTCTCATGTGACTGTGATGTAAGAGAGACCCAACATTCAGCACACACATGCCAAACAAACTAAATATCTTGGAAGCTTTACAAGCTGCACAAAGATTACCAGCAGCAAAGTTTTTCAGGACAGTAAAACTTTTAGGATGAGGGTGGTCACCAAGCTGAATTCTACAGATTTTAAAAAATAGCCATCTCTATTGTTGTGAACTGATTGTAATGCAATGCTTTGTGCTGGATTTATGGGCTCTGCTACATCACCATCACATGAAACAAGGTGCATTGTATGACAAAGAAATGCAATAAAGCTATTTGATATGGAGATCTCCAGGGGTCATAAAACTACCCTAAAGCTAGCAGGCTAATTTAGGAAAAACTCCTAATGCCAGTCAGAGGGAAGGAAACACTAGAACTTCACATACAAATTAAAACACTCTGAACAGCATATATTTTTTCAAGTTTTGGATGTAGTTTTCCTTTAACTGTCCATTGTTATCCTTACTTCTCTCACCTGTAAGGTTAGGTACCAGTTTTTTTGAATCCTTCAATTGCAACACTCATGTCTTTGATGACAGAAGTTAGTTCATCCATTTGCTTTGGTCCTGAGTTTCCCCTCTATTTTACTCTGCCATTGAAAGAGAGGTTTTTGTTTTTGTATAGGGGAGTCATCATATCTTCCACTAGAAGACAGTATTTTGGGAGAAAATACCCTATTCAGCTCCTTTGAGCTGGAGTCATAATGATCAAAAATTGAAGGGTCATCCATTTCTCAACTGTACATGAGTATTGAGATGCCTTTTGGGTCAATACTTGGATTTTTTTGTTTGGGCGCTTTAGTGAACCATCTCCTAACATGGGTGGATCACTAGCCTGATCCCACTGTTTTTCCTGAATTTTATATATGGATGGCAATAAGTCTATTGGGGTAGGTTGATACTGAAGAAGAAATTGTGTTATCTTAAGTTGTTTATCACTACCACAGTTTGCTTTTCTGCATTGGTTACATTTTGTTTAGTTGACTTTATAGATTTGTTATTCCATTTCATTTTTTAGAATTGATAACATAGGCAAGTCTTCTATAATTGGTGAACTATTTTTTTCTACTTCTTGTAGATACCATTTTTTAGACTATTTTATAGTTAGGATCTTCACTCAAATGAATTTTGGGCAAGTATAATTAACTTCTTAATCAGTATTAATAAATATCTATAAATGTATTAGACTATGGCTTTCTAAAATATCTTAGTCACACTTTAAATAAGATCATACAAGCAATCACATGTAAACCTACAAGTCACATAAAACTATACATACAGTTCAGTCTAAAAAAAACTTTCAATATGCCAGTTCAATAAATATCCTATAATTTTTATATGGTTTCCCTGTAAAAAGTTTCTGATTAGTTCTTTAGGCTTCCACCTTTAAGAAATTTCAAGATCACTATGGCACAAAGTTTACCTGTGCCAAGTATAAATCCACCGTCAACTTTTTAAATACAACCAAAGTATTAGCATCAGAGTTTCACTCAAGATTGGTAGAGATCAAGGATTTATTTATACCAATCTGATTCCAGAAACAAAAAGCATGCTGGTTCAGGTTCTATATGTCCTTGCTTTTTTCCATTTCCTTTTTCTTTTGTCTGTTCCTATTTCCTGTGTTGTCCCAATTCATTGTTTCCCTGGATTCTTCATTGTTTCCTTAATAGAGTCCTTAATAAGCTAAATTAACTTTAAAAGTATATGTCTATATCAGTCAAGAAAAATAAGAGCAGAAGAGATAAAATATAAATCAAATATAATAAAACACTGTAAAGCCTATATGTTTACACAATTTACAAGTTTGTTCAATGAGGCAACTTTTACAAAATTGGAGCTTGACATTATGACCCTAATAAATTAAAGCAGCTCATCTTTAAAATCAGAAAAGTTCATGAAATAAATGAATAACTTTGTTACATTGCCAAGCAGTATCTGATAGTGTCAGATAGCAAAAGTATTACTACCAGAAAGTACAGTAGCAAGTCCGACCGCTTTATGTTAATATTAATTCAAGGACTTTAATTCTTTAACTGATTTTACCTTTTAAAATAAAATGCTCTGGTTTTAGTCAATATAACTCAATATCCAGTGCAACTAGTGCACTTGGTTTTTAAATGGATTAGTTTTTAAATATGCATACACTTCTGATGGATTTTAACATACAAATTCAATTAATATTTATGTAACTTAAAAACCAGAGAGTTAGCTAAATAGCACAAATATAAAATAGAAAAAGCAGTGGAAAATATAGAATAGCAAAAAGCTGCAAAAATTCTAACCTCAATACTATTAAGAATAAAGCTTGGGGATGAGTTTTTGTAGCTGGAAGAGTTGGAGCCACTGCTGCAACCAAAGTAACTCTGGAGCTGTGAATAACCCACAGTTTTCACCAAGGCTAAAGCTTTTAAGTTGCCAGTCATCTAAAACATTGAAAATATTAACTCAGATTCATCAAAAATGAATTCTTGAGTGCTCTGTGAAAGTGAGCAACCCAGTATGTAAAGAAGGAAAGGATTTTTACCTTGGTATTTCTATCTTTAAAAAGCACAAAAAAAGTCACACCAAGCAAACTGCTGGTGCTTAATTATTAAATGTAAATCCACACATGAAGAAAAAAAGAACCAAGCAAGAGCAGAATAATATAATAAATTATATGTTTATTTAAATATAAAAGTGTGTAGCATACTAGGCTGAAAACCACAATGGTGAGGGGTATAAAAACATCTTACGTTTCACCAAGCAGAATGCCTGGCTTCATCAGAGATAACTGAATAATGTAAGGTAAAAAACCACGTGAAAAATGTGAAGACAATAAGCAATGATGCTAAAACAATTTTACAATTACAGATGTCAATTATATCAGCACGTATTTCATGTGGAAACAACATATATTTAGATCAAACATTTATAAGTTGATCCCAGTTTCTATAACAACTCTATTTGAGTTAAAGACATCAACTTCACAATATAATTTATCACTTTTATAGTGAACACTGAATAAAGAAGGAAAAAAGATTTAGAACATCACCCTACAGATTATTTGCAAATGTTTGCCATCTAAACTGCTTCAGAATATACTGGGGAAAGTATATATGTATATATATATATTATGGTAGCACGGTAGTGCTACCATAGTTAGGATTGAGGAGCCATTTACATGTTAAACCTAAAATTTTGCACCTTAATAACTTTGACAGATTTGCCTGAAATTTGAATACGCCTGGGATCTGCCAAGTTTCATACCAGTCGGATACATGGCTGCAGAGTTATTAAGCATGATCTCAGCGTACGCTACACTTTTCTGGAATTCACGTCTTACGCTCTACAGGTCGCGACGAGTTTAGAACGACCGGCCCGAAGTCTTCAGGGAACATGCAGCTGGGGTCCCCGATGTGCCTTTCAAAGATTTCGTGAAAAAATATTAAACTGTTCAAAAGTTATGGCAGTCTGAACTTCTGTTTTTTTCCCATCGGATAATATTACGGTGATCGCCACGCCTTTGAGGGCCCGTATCTCGAAAACGGTGCGAGATACGGAGTTTTTGCAAAATATTATAGCCCCCATAATGTATACAACTAGCCAGGAAAGTGATAATACATATGACTTTTAATTTTTTTTTCTATGTCGTACGGTTACTGAGATATAAGCAATTTACTATTACAACTACTGATTTTTGTGTTCCGAGAGTCATTATTTTGCATACATTCTTTGTACTCACTGTCTTTCTCTATATAGCTTTTGGGGAAAACCAGCCTGTGCGCTTACATTAATCTTACCATCACTGTTTCTGCTTGCTGGTTCTGCACTCTGCTTCACTTACCGTTCACGTCTACGCCACCATGTGCGTTACCCTTTGCGTTTTCATTTGAGGTTGAGTTTCTGTTGTTTTTAACATTTCTGTCTACAGTACTGTTCCTCTTTCTGTTACGCTTTGTGTCACCATGCACATTACGATTTGCGTTTGCAGGCACAATGTTACAATGCGACAAGACATCACCCCGGTGCTCCCGCCGCTGCATTACATTCACTATTTCTCATTATCATTCTCAAAAAGAAGGGAAATTAGAGGCAAAAAAACCTCCATTTAATGCATCAGTTAGGATTGTTCCACAGCGACAAAAGCGAGGATATTCGATGTTAGGGTTGAAACCCCCTTTGCACCCCTTCAGCCCACCCCCAACTGGAATTGGGGTGTGCATTGAGATCATCGGTCCTAACTGTCACCCCATTCTCCTATTCCTCAGCTTCTTTCCACATGTGATGGGGTGACACTTAGGGCCGATGTTAATGTTACATGTTAAACCCAAAATTTTGCACCGTAATAACTTTGCAACTGTTTGATGGATTTGCCTGAAATTTGGAATATACAATCAAGACCCACATGCCTTGGTATCTACCAAGTTTTGTATTGGTCAGATATACAGCTGTGGAGTTATTAAGTGTGATCTGTGCATGCATTTATGCTTTTTCTGGAATTCTACGGTCGTGCGGTTTGCACGACCAGCCCCAAATCTTCAGAGAACATGTGGCTGGGGTCCCCAATGTGCCTTTTGAAGATTTCGTGAAAAAATATTAAACGGTTCAAAAGTTATTCCAAAAACAATTTCACATTATAAGTCAATGGGAAAAGTTAAAAAGTTCGACAGTGTCGCAAATGCATTTTTACTTTCGCAAATGGCCCTCTTACTTTTGCAAATCCGCCATCTTGTTTTCAGTTAGTGATCAGAAAAATGCTTGGCATTTAAATTTGGGACCCTCTAGCAACCTAATTCTTTTTGTATTCACCCAGTCGGACCCTGAGGATGCTAGCCATGTCTTTATTTTGGGGTAAAAAAACCCAGAAATATGTTTTTCAAATTTCTGGAAAAAGTACTTTCATAAAGTACTTTTGTGCTCATGAAAGTGTCGCAAATTTTTACGAAAGCTTTCGCAAATTGCGACAGTACTTTTCTAGTCTGTGGGAAAATGACAGCAATTCTTTGGTACTCCGCTGCAAAAGAACGGTTTGGAGTTTGGGGCTGAAATTTGGAGGGAACGCAGTCGCCATCTCACAGACGTGCCTTTCAGTGTTTAGTTGAAAAAATATTACACAGCGGCAAAGTTACTGTATTGCAAAGTTGACACTTTTTCCCATAGGATAACATTACGGCATACGATGCTTTGCAGCAATCGTTTGGAGCCCTTCTGTAATATAACGGTTTGGTCTTTTGGGCTGAAATTTGCAGAGAACACAGCCAACATACCACAGATGTGCCTTTCAGTGGTTTGGTGAAAATATATTACAGGGAGGCAAAGTTATGGCAGTCCAAACTTCTGTTTTTTTTCCATAGGATAGCATCATGGCGTTCGCCACGCCTTTCAGGGCCCGTATCTCGAAAACGGTGCGAGATACAGACTTTTTGTCTAAAAATTTACAAAACTAGCTAGGAAAGTGGTAATTTATAGGACTTTTAAATTTTTTTTCTGTGCCATACGGTTACTGAGATATAAGCAATTTACTATTCCAAGTCCTCATTTTTGTGTTCCGAGAGTCATTATTTTGCTTACATTCTTTGTACTTACTGTCTTTCTCTATACAGATTTTGGGGAAAACCAGCCTGTGTGCTTACATTACTGTTACCATTACTGTTTCTGCTTGCTGTTCTGTACCCATTTCACTTACCGCTCATGTTTATGCCACCATGTGCGTTACCCTTTGCATTTTCTTTTGCGGTTGCGTTTCCGTTGTTTTTAACATTTCTGTCTACAGTACTGTTTCTCTTTCTGTTTTGCTTTGTGTCACCATGCATTGTAATTTGTATTTGTGGCACAATGTTGCTGTGTGGACAACACATCACAGCTGGCGGAATGCGTATCATTCTCAAAAGAAGGGTAGTGAGACAAAAACTCTGTTTAATGCATCGTTAGGGTTGTTCTGATGACACAAAGTGAAGCTTCGGTTTGGGTTGAAACCTCATCTTGACCTCTTTTACCCACGTGTTCCACTTGGGGTGCGATTAAGGTGCTTGCCAACTCTCACCCCATTCTCCTATACTTCTGCAGCTTTACACATTGTGATGGGGTGAGAGTTAGGGCTGATGACCCCACGCACCCCAGTGCTGGTTGGGGGTGGGCTGGGGTTCAGGGGTTTTCAACTCAACACCAAATTTCTACCTTTGTCGCTGTGGAATAACCCTAACCGATGCATTAAATGGAGTTTTTGCTCTAATATTCATATATATATATATATATATATATATATATGATTATAAATTCTCATGACATCATCATTTTTTTAGAAAGAACAGCTAGATCTATATTATCATTAAGGCCCATACCTTCCCTAGATCTCAAAACAAAAATCCAAAAACTCTCTCACTGTCCTATCAGCTGTTTTCAATTTCCTCCTCAAAAGACCCACAATAACTTTTTCCAATCCCACAAATTTAATATTATGTGTTAGTCCAGGATCTCTGCAACTTTGGACATGCTGTACTATAGCATATGTCATGTCTGTTTTAACCAAAGCCCTCACATGTTCACTGATCCTCATTTTGAATTCTCTGATAGTTCTTCCAATATAAAAATACCCACAGGAGCACTGTAATTTGTAAACCACCCCTGTGGTATTGTACAAAATAAGATCATGAATCTTGAAAATCTGGTTGGTCACAGGATTTTGAAACTGATCAGTAACAGGCCCCTAAGAATATTTTGAGACACATGTCAAGGATGGAAACTGCTAGCTGATAATAAAGTATTTCTATCAGTAAGTTTGCTAAAAATGGAGGTTCCTATATTCCCACCTCCCAGTTTGAACAACCTAAGTTCCAAAAATGAAATTTCTTTAATACTAACATGGGCCTTAAACTTAAGCTTCATATCTAAAGAATTCAGCCAAACAATGAATTCACTGAATTCATCAACAGTACCCTTCCAGATGATTATGACATCGTCAATAAAGTGACGCCACAAATCCAACTTAGATAAAAAAGGATTTGTGGTGTCGCTTCTGATCCAGTCCATTTCCCACTTTTCTACATACAAATTTGCATAACTAGGGGCCATAGTTGCCCCAAAGCAATGCCTTTCACCTGCTGTAATAAGACCCTTGAAACAAAACAATATTAGAATCTAACACTAATTCAGCCAAATGAAGCAGAAAAGAAGTAGGTATAATGTGAGGAAGTTCATGCTGGTTTAAAAATTATTCAAGGGCTGTTAGGCCACCAGATAGTGGAACATTGGAATAGAGAGACTCTATATCTAATGTAGCAAACAACCAATCATCCTGCATCTCTATTTCATCAAGGATAGTAATAATATGTGTGGTATCCTTGAGATATGAAGGAAGATGCTGCACAAGTGGCTGTAAAAAAAAATCAACTAACTGTGACAAGGGTTCAGTGAGCTACCCATGTCCAGATATGATTGGTCGACCTGGAGGGTTGACAGGATCCTTATGGATTTTTGGCAGACAATATACTGTATAGTGGGAATCTTGGGGTCAGAAACCACTAATGCTCGATGTTGTACTGGAGAGATATACAGTAGTTGTTAATTAATCTCTCTTCCAAGATACTATCAATTCTTATTTTTAACTGCTTGTATTATTATAACACATTTTTGATAGAAAGAAGTATCAGACAACTGTCTACTGATTTCCAGAATATACAGTATTTGTCTCTATCCATAATTACTATTGCCCCAATCAGCACTTTCTACAATTATGTTGTTTTCAGGCAATGACTTAAGTGCTGCTTGTTCTCTAATAGAACAGTTATTATAACAATTAGATTTCGGTTGGGGGAGATCACATGATGCTTTCTTCCTGACTGGACTCATTGTACTTGCGCTCCCACCTCAAAGATATAATTTTGCTGTTAAAATCAGTAAATCAGTAATACGTACTCCAATTTTGATTTCTACTGATTTTACTGCAGTCAGGGTTGGAATAGGACAGTAACTTGAACAGTTCAGCAGTGTAAACTACAAGAAATGGAGGCCAAAATGAAGCAGGCCCTCCCAGCCAGAACGCCACCTAATACATGACACAAGCAAGCTAAACATGCTAAAACGCATATCGCTACTGCTGGAAAGGGTCCACAGCCTCCTGTGACTGCAGCCCTGCTCTCCAAGGATAGATTCTTTGCTGAAATGGCTATGCTTAAAGCAGCATTTGCAGACTTTGCCTCTGATATGAAAGAAATGCAGGCAGAGCTTAAAGAAACCAAGAAAGCACTCTCGGATGTTTCTGCTTGCAAGTCTTCACTCGAATCCCAGAAAGCTCAAATGGAACCAGAAATGACTTCCATCAGGCACAAGCTACAAAAATTGAAGCTAAAATTGGAAGATCTGGAGGGCCAAAACAGGCGTAATAACCTGGTGATTTTCGGCCTCCCAGAAGAAGTGGAAGGTCAGTCACCAGTCACATTTGTACAGATGCTGGTCCTGAAAATTCCGGGTTCCCCTCCACATTTGACAACCTATGCAGTGGAAAGAGTGCACGGATCTCTAAGGCCTAGACCCTCTGCTGGTGCAAAGCTCAGGCCATTCATCCTTAAGTTGCTGAGTTATCTTGATCACCAACACGTTCTGTCAGCAATCAAAGATTTGCAAGAAGTTAAATGGGAAGATGCCCCAATTCGGTTTTCCCAAGATCTGCCAGTTGCCACCCATCAAAAAAGGGCTGAGTACCATCCTGCCGTCACTGAACTAATAGCTGCTGGAATAAAATTTTGGATGCTCTACCCTGCCAGGCTATCTGTCTTATGTTCAGGCAGTTGGAAAACTTTTGATAATGCAGAGTAGGCCACGGGAGAACTGGTAGCCCTCTTCCTGGATCTTTTCATCTCGTGCTAAGACTTTCACGCAATATGCCCATTGGGAGTGGATGAAGCAGACAGAAGACAAAGAATACAAAGAGACTGGAGGGGGAAGAGTCAGGAGGGGCTGTTGTGCGGAAGCCTAAAACAGCAGACTGTGGGAAGGAAGCTCCTAAGGTGAACAGTGCAAGAGAGGAAGAAGAGGGTCAGTTTAGAGATGCAGTCAGGGGAAACTCGGGTTACTTGATGGAGGCTGACATAGAGTGTCACAATAAATTTGAGCTACTAAGCAACCTAGAGGGGGAGGAAGGGGTTGGTGGAAATGAGGAAACTTATACAGAGGCCGGGGGGAGGGAGTCGGATACCCATAGGGCATCACAGACCAGCTATGGAAAGGATAGACATAGTCCCAGAGGGAGAAGGGGAAACATATATGTTAAGCAAATGGGGGAGATGCAACATATTCCAGACATGAGGGAGGAGAGCATGATTGGAGAGAAACTGGGAGACAAGGAGGTGGGAGAGGAGCCCCCCTTCTGCTGGGAGGTCAGTACCAAGGAGGGGGCCCTAGCTAAAGGGGACCCACAGAGAGCCTCTGGAAGCAGGGGTACTATTACAAGGGGGGAGGATGGTGGTGTGGGGGAAGGGGAAACCATCAGGGCCAGGATAAATGGTTCAGATAAGAGAGGGTTAAAGGGGACACCTATTCAGAGGGGGTTTGAGTTAAGTGGGCAAAATAGCAAGGGAGGCAGAAAGGGGAGGGTGACAAGGGGGTCTCTAATAAGGCAGGAAGACTCCCATGAAATTGAGATCATGAATAAAGGGGAAGGGGCTGAGAGGGCATAGTGAGGTAACCATAAGGATGATGGCGGTGTTAAGGTTCTGTTGCTAGGAGACTACGTGATTAAGGGGTATCCATTGGGAGGGACAGGGGTGGATGCCATAGCCAGGTGAAGGTAGTGAGTATCTCTGGGCTGACAGTGCACAGAGCAAAGTTCATGGTGTATGAAATGGTTAGGGATTATGGAGGGAAATCGGATTTCCTGGTGCATTTGGGAACTAATGATCTAGAGGGAAATAGCATTTTGGAAATCCAAGCAAGGTTCCAAGAACTTGCCAGAGTCTGTCAGGATAATGGATGCAACATTTCCTTTTCGGAGATATTGCCAGTACCAAAGGCCTCAGTGGACAAAAAAAAAGAAGCTTACAGAGGTTAATGACTGGCTCAGGAAGTGGGGTGAAGAGAATGGGTTGGGGGTGTTAGGGAACTGGAATGGAGTTTGGGAGGATAAGGGACTATATGCCAAGGACAGGTTTCATCTTACCCCATTAGGGAAGGAAGTCCTTAAACAGGGGATGGCTGACTACATACAAGCAAGGTGGGGTTTAAACTTGTAAGGGGGGAAGGGATGAGGGAGGGGCTGACCAGAAGCCCTCTCCTCCAGATGAGGGGAGTAGCCGTCAAGCCCAAGAGGGGGGGGGAAACAGACTGGAGGTGGAGGTTTCAGGAGGAGCAGGGGGAGGATGGAAGTACAAGGAATCTGGGTGGGGTTCGACAAAGAGGATCAGGGATAAGGGGTGGGTTGGTGTTAGTAAATGCCAGGAGCTTGGGAAACAAGCCTGGAGTTCCAGGCCATGCTGTTCGGGGTGGATGTGGCGGCGGTCACGGAGACGCACAACAAAAAACCATGACTGGGACCTAAATGTACAGGGTACACTATGCTTAGGAAGGATAGAAAGGAGGTCAGAGGGGGTGGAGTGGCTATGTTCATTAGAAGATGATATAGAAATTGCTATGGTAGAAGAGGCAGAGGGAAACATGGAGGCCTTATGGGTCACCTTACGATCCCCAGCAGGAGATAAGGTCAAGCTGGGAGTAGCATATAGGCCCCCCGGGATGAATGAGGTTCTAGAGGATGGTTTGCTGGACAACATCATTGCCCAGTGTGGTCCAAAAGGGGAAGGAGTGGTGTTGATGGGGGACCTTAATATGCCAGGTACAAACTGGGGAACCATGTCCTCTAGGGTGGCCAAGGAGCAGAGGCTGCTGGATGGCTTCCAGGATGTGTTCTTAACACAGCATGTGATGGGCCCACAAGGAGGGCATGTCCTGGATGTGGTTCTGGCAGATGGGGATCTGGTAAGGACATAGTTGTACAGGACCCCTGACTGGGAGTGACCACAATACTGTCTGGTTTCAAATAAGCATGGGGGAGTGGGGTGAGATCTAGGACACTGGCAGTGGACTTCAGGGGGCAGACTTTATGGGCATGGGAAATATTCTCAAGGATCACTTGAAGGGATTACCTCAACGACAAGTGTGGAAAGGAGATGGGAGGTCATAAACGGGACTTCACTGAGGCGGTCAGGATCTGCGCTAAGTTGAAACGTAAGGAGCAAGGTCACGTAAACCATGCTGGTGGTCCAGTGAGGTACAGGTAGCAGTCAGAGAAAAGAAGGCGGCCTACAAAAAATATAAAACAACAAGAGGGGATAGGGATAAGGAAATGTACCAGCTTGCATCTAGAAAAGTCACCCGTATGGTGAGGGGAGCAAAGTCCAGTAAAGAGCAGCGGCTGGCACAGGGGATACATGGAGGGGAAAAGGGGTTCTTCCGGTACATTGGGGAGCAGAGAAAAACTAAGGGCCATCTCAGCAGATTGAGATCAGAAGGAGGGTGGGTGGAAGAGGCGAGGGACCAGGCAGAGGTATTTAACGAGTACTTTGCCTCTGTGTTCAATAGGGAGGGGGATGGGATATCTACAAAGCAAGGCATGAAGGGGATAGAAGCGGCAGGGAGTGGGATCAGGGGAGCAACAGAAATGGAGCAAGAGGGAGGGAAAGGTACCCCAGGGGTGTCACATCTGGATAAGGATAAAAAGACCAATAAGGGGGAAGGGACGGATGATGCTATCTCCACCAAAAGGGTGTGGTTAGCCCTCAAGGCCCTAAAGGAAAACAAATCTCCAGGGCTGGATGGCATTCATCCGAGAGTACTATGGAAATTGTCGGACATACTGGCTGCACCCCTGGTGGAGCTTTTCAGCAGGTCACTTGAGACAGGGAGGGTACCTAGTGATTGGTGAGAGGCACATGTGGTACCAATCCATAAAGGGGGGTTGAGGGAAGTACCAGGTAACTATAGACCCATCAGTTTGACCTCGGTGGTGGGAAAATTAATGGAGAGTATACTAAAGGAACGATTGGGGGTGTACTTGGAGGAGGTGGGAGGTCTGGATAGTCGGCAACATGGGTTTGTGCCAGGTAGATCATGTCAAACCAACCTTGTGGAGTTCTATGAATGGGTAACATCAGAACTGGACAGGGGTAAGCCTGTGGATGTATTCTTGGACTTCAACGGCGTTTGACTCTGTCCTCCACAATGGTCTGGTGGAGAAACTGATGGGGTTAGGAGTAGGCCTTTGATGGTCAGATGGATTGAAAACTGGCTAGCTGGACGCACTCAGAGAGTAGTGGTCTGTGGGGAGCTCTCGAACCCTAGAGAGGTTGGTAGTGGGGTACCACAGGGCTCGGTCCTGGGTCCGATCCTGTTTAATGCATACATATCGGACATCAGGGAGGGTATAGGGTGTGAAATGAGTCTCTTTGCGGATGACTCAAGATGGGAGCAGTAGTTGAGGGAGAAGAGGGAGGTGGCCTGCAAGACCTGACACCCTGGAAAGCTGGGCTCACACATGGAAATTAAATTAATATCACCAAGTGCAAGGTGTTGCATCTTGGTCGTGGAAACCCTAAACACAGGTACACACTGGGAGGGAGGCACTGGAGGCCTCAATAGGGAAAAAGACCTAGGGGTCATGGTGGATACATGTATGAATAACTCTGAGCAGTGCAGGAGAGCAGCTAGCAAGGCAAACAGGATGTTGGGATGCATCGAGGGGGATCACCTCTAGGAGCAAGGAAGTGATTCTGCCACTGTACAATGGACTGTTAGACACCTTGAGTACTGTGTACAGTACTGGAGACCACATTTGAAGAGGGACATACAGCTCCTGGAGAGGGTACAGAGAAGGGCAACAAAGATGATACGAGGGCTAGGGATTTGACTTATGAGGACAGACTTGAGGAGCTCTGCCTGTTTTCATTGGAGGAGAGGAGAGGGGGACATGATAGAGGTCTTCAGTACCTCAAGGAATAAATAGGGTAAACATGGAGGATCTTTAGACTAAAGCAGGAGGTATCACCAGAAGGCATGGTTTGAAGTTGGAAGGTGGAAGGGTGAGGGGAAAAGAGGAGGAGGTTTTTCACCGAGAGGGTGGTGGACCTTGGAATGCACTGCCTGGTGAGCTGGTTCAGAGATCCACTGTAGAGGGCTTCAAGAGAGGGTGGGACAGACACAGAAAGTGGATGTATCAGATGATGGCCTGTCCCGGGGGGGTGGGGATGGATGATAGGGGTTTCTAGAGAACAAGGGATGGGAGGGTCTCGGCACCCAACTAAGGATCTAGGTTCGAGCAGACTCGATAGACCGTAAGGCCTAATCTGCTGGCAAATAGTATGTTAGTATGTTAGTATGTTAAGATACATTGGATGAAAGTTTGAACACTGTTCGATTGCCCCTGCTGCTCATTTTGGTGAAAGGCTTTAATCTGGTGATCTCCGGAGGCAGAAGTAGGATTGTGACTTCGTTCTGACTCAGCGGGAGTCTGGTACTGTATTTTCTTCTCCTTTTTTTTTTGGTTTGCCTGCCCTGAAGTGCCTCGTAACGGATATTTGTTTTTTGGGGCTAATTGCAAGATCCCCGTGAGAATTGCTGATATGTTGGGTTGTGGAAGAGCCTAAGAAGATTTTTTCATTGTTGTCTGTGGTCACTTCAATCACTTAAAAAAAGACAGGGAGAACGCTTTAGACCACACGAAGATGCGCATGATCGAGCAGCTGCTGCAACTTTTTTCGGTTTCCCATTCAGTATTAAATCGGGCTATTGCTGCTGTGCTTGAACAAACCACCTGTGTGGTCTAGGAAATAAAAAAAAAAGATATGCTTTGGTTTTTCAAATTGTTCAGTGGGTTGAATCCTAACCTAATGGCTTGATCAATATAAATTGGTCATGCTGTGCACTGTCACATGTGCTACTTTCATATTAGAGTTATTATTTAGGGTTACTGATTGCTAAAGCATTCTGATCTATTACAAGACTGGCTGTTGATAATAAGCTTGACTAAACTACATGTTTTTTTTTCCTTTTCACTACTTTTATTGTTTTTCTTTTTCCCGAGTGGTTTACATCTGTTACAAGGTCAGCAATGGAAAGTGACTCTCTGTAATACCACAGAGGGGTATCACAAGGTTTTTTTTAGAATTTAGAGAAATAATCAGTCTGATTCAGAAGTCCTCAGATCACCAATGGTTTGTTTAAAAATGAATAAGACCAGATAATGTTGTTGATTTTATCCATAATAGGTAGATATAAAGTTAGGTTAGACACCTGTTTTAAGCATAGGTAATTGTTGATGGTTTATCGTATCATGTAGGTAATAGGTTGGGGTGGGAAGGGGGAATGCTAAATTGTTTGCTGCAGGAAAAGCAGTCATGTTTCATATAAAATGGGGTTTTAACCTCCTAAATCACTAGCCCAATTTGGGACTGTTCTTAGTGCAGTAATATATTACAATTTGTGGGGTTCAGAGCTAGGTCTTTTAAGTCCTAGCTGCAAAGGGTTGTACTTTGGGGAGGGGGAGAGGGAAAAAGGAAAACAATTATGGGGTTGTCTGCCACTAAAAGAGGGTCAAATATTTTTAGTTTCTAAATTCAGGAATGGTTATATTTTCTTCTTTGTCCTATATTGTACTCCACTATATCCCATCATTTTGTCATGGCAAATTTTAAATATTGCTCCTGAAATATAAAAGGAGCACAGACTCCAGCCAAGAGATCTAAGGTCTTACTTCCTTTAAAAAGTTTGCAAATTGACGTGGCCTTTTTACAGGAAACACACCTTCAGGTTAATCATATTCAATATTTACATAGAAATTGGGTGGGGCAAATATACGGTTCGGGTATTGACTCCCGTAGAAGAGGGGTTGCTATTCTGATAGCCCGCAGAACTCCATTTCAGCTTATACAACAAATGACGGATGCTGAGGGTAAATTTATTTTACTGAAGGCCCTTTGGGATCATTCTGAATCGTTTTTTGGGTCCATTTATGGGCCTAATTGTGATGAACCTGTTTTTTTTCACAAACCTCATGACTCTTGCTCCCTTGACGACACTTCCAATTATACTAGGTGGTGATTGGAACCAAGTGATATCCAACTCTCTGGACAGATTGGGTCAGATTTGGCAAAAGTTATCACCTGGGCAGAAGGCCTTACATGAGCTAATGAACTCTGTCGGCCTGACAGACCCTTGGAGGATAATGTATCCAAAAAATAAAGAATTCTCATTTCATTCACTTCCCCACCATTCTTTTTCATGGATAGATTATTTTCTTATAACTGTTGAACATCTTTCCGGGGTCTTCCAGACCTTCTACTCATCAAAGGTTACTTCAGACCACTGTACAGTGCATCTCCATCAAATCTATCCCCCAACATTCAAAGAGACGGAATTTGAAAGTTAAATAATCAACTTCTGAAATCTGAAAATCAAATACAATTCCTTCAAAAATTCATTTCCAACTTTATGGAAATTAACGCCCCATCCATGCCTAAAAAATATTTTTTGTGGGACTCCCTGAAATGTGCACTAAGAGGTGAGCTAATTCAGTTAACGACTAAGCATAAGAAGCAGAGAGCAGTGGCCCTCTCTTCTATTCTAACACAGATAGAAGACCTGGAGAGACATCTCTTTCCTTCAGCTCCTACAGAGGATTGGGTAAAAGTGGAATCTCTTTGAGTACAATATAATCAACTAATAGCAGAGAAGGCAGATTTTCTTATGCTTCATTCTAAAATATCCTATTTTGATCATGGAGAAAGGGTGGGGAAGCTTATGGCCCTTCGGCTTCATAACCAAATAATGGATAAAATAATTACTTCTATTTACTCAACTTCAGGAGACCTCTTAACCTCCCCCCCCCCAGATATTGTGAATGCATTCCAAGATTACTACCGGCAACTATATTCGGCATCTGCACTCCCTTCCATATCCCAACAACTAGAAAACTTTTTGCAAGACATTGATCTCCCAACCTTATCAGAAACCCAGGCTAATTTTTTAAAAGCCCCTATCACTTTAATGAAAATGTGAGATGCCATAGATTCTTTTTACCCAGATAAATCCTCCGGCCCATATGGCTTCACTACAAATTTTTATAAGAAATTTAAAGAGATAATCTCCCCTATTCTTTTAGACACCTTTCATTATATCTTTGAGAAAGGTATATCTGATACCTCACTGACTCAAGCTATAATCACCGTTATCCCTAAACCAGGCAAAGATCCCCTTCTGATTCCCAATTACAGGCCAATTTCCCTAATTAATGTGGACCTTAAAATCCTTTCAAAAATTCTTGCTTCTTGGTTAGGCCAGGTTTGGGATTCCCTGATAAGTATAGAGCAGGTAGGGTTTGTAAAGGGAAGGCTTTCGTCTGATCACCTTAGGAAAATAGCATATCTCACCTCTGTATCCAGGGACTCATCTGCACCAGTAGCACTTGTTTCCTTGGATGCAGAGAAAGCCTTTGATAGGTTTCTTGGAATTATTTTTTTAGATTATTACCCAAATATCACCTCCCAAATGAATTTATACAATGGGTTAAAATTTTATATACTTCCCCATCAGCCCAAATTCAATGTAACGGTGTTCTTTCCACATCTTTCACCTTATTTCAAGGTACCCATCAGGGATATCCCCTTTCTCCCTTCCTTTTCAACTTATATTTAGAACCCCTTATCAGGAAAATCAAGAATTTGGTGTTGGTCTCTGGTATATCAATAAGTAGTACGGAATATAAAATCTGTGCCTATGCAGGTGATTTACTACTTCATATTTCTAATCCTATTCAGACTTTATCTGCTGTCTTTCATATTATCTCTCAATCTGAGGCAATCTCAAATTATAAGTTAAACACTGGGAAAACAGAGGTCTTTCCCTTCAATAAATACATGGATAAGACTGACATTGAACAGTTTGGGCTCCAATGGAATTATGACAAATTTAAATATTTAGGGTTCTACCTGCATTCCTTTCCCCATATTGTGAAAAAAATTAATTTGGATGCTTTAGTTAAAATTTTAACAGATGATCTTAGTCGCTGGTCAAAACTACCTCTTTCTATATGGGGACATTTGAATATAATAAAAATGAATGTCTTACCCTGGTTATTATATCCTTTACAAATGTTCAACGGGGCTCTTCCATTATCATGGTTCTCCCAGGTGCAAAGAATAATGAACACTTTAGTATGGCAAGGAAAAAAGTTAGAAGAAGTTATTATAAACTTACCCGTTCAAAAACTGACAGTGGTCTTCAAGTCCCTAATGTTTACACATATTATTTAGCTATACATCTGACTAGGGTTAGATATTGGATACAAATAACAGAGAATTGTTCAGCTCCCAAATATTGTCCCTCCTGAGTCAAAATAGAACAAGCACTTTGTTTTGAAAAAGGCATTGACCTTAAGGCCCTTCCTTTTATTGTTAGAAGGAATCTTCCTAAATTCCTAAAGGAAACACCATTAAGTTTCTCACATCATACACATCATCAGTTAATCACTTTATTCAAAGTGGATGCCTACAAAGACACTGCCCAACCCCTATTCTTAAACCCAAATCTTCTAATTTCAGGTAAAGTAATCAGACCTCATCTTTTTTGGCCTGAGATGGGGGTATTAAGAGTGAATCAGTTAGTCCGGGACAAAACACTGCTCTCCTATAGGGTTGCCAGTATCCTGTTCAATTGACCCGCCACAAATGTTTTTAAATACTTTCAGATATCCCACATGTTGACACATTTTTTGGGGGTCAGGGGAATGGAAAAGTCCCTTCATGTCTGTTTTATTCCCTTATTTTAGTTCTATCCCCTCCTCCCATATAATATCCTACTCTTACAAATTTCTCCTGACAAATGTTGCCTCTCTAGAAGGCAAGAGATTCTATTGGTGGGATAATATATTAACAGCAACTTCCCCTCCCAGGAACTGGTCAAAAATTTGGAAATATTTATATAAGTACATTAAATGGGTCAGGTACAGACGTATGCAATTTTATATTAATCATAATTTATTATATACACCGGTTAAACTTCATCAAATGGGAAGGGATCCATCTAACCAATGCCCCAAATGTCAACAAGCCCATGTGGATTTGCTCCATGTGTTGTGGTCATGTGAGAAAATCACTTCTTTTTGGCTTTGCATTCAAAATCATCTCGATCCACTTCTTGCACTATCAGATAATTTTAACCCAGAAATTTATATTTTGGGTGATTACACAGGGCTACAAGGGATTCAGAAGAGAGCACATATGGCCTTAATATCAAGTTGTGCCAAGAAAGTAATTTTGAGGCATTGGCTGGAACCTAATGTCCCTGTTTACTTGGAATGGTATAAGGAAATCATGTTCACTCTGCAAGCAGAATTTATCATTGCTGGAGTCAATAATAGAATGGATAAATATAAAGCAAGAAGGGAATCTCTATATACCCTTCTATCGATTCGGTAGACATTGGAGATTTCTATTTTCCCTTTTGAAGATTACTGCATTTAGTAAGGTTTCTTGTTTTGGAATCTTTTAAAAAACAAACAAAAAAAAATCCTCAATGAATAGCAAGTGGTAGACCAGGGAGGGAGGAAGGGAAGGGGGATGAGGGTGGGATACAGGCAACAACATTACGTTCCAGGATTTTCTCACATTATGATTTCCATCTATGTATCTCATACTATGAATACATGATAATCTGTTAGTTATGATTATTTCTCTGTTTAATGTATTTACATGTTGCCTGTATGGAAGATTGTTGTAAAAATGCTAAACTAATAAAGCTTACTAAATAAAAAAAAGATTTTGGTTGTGCTACTAGCTCTGAAATGTCAAGTTCACATTTTTTAATGACTAAAGACATGGCAGGGCTAAAGGGAGGACAAACATAAGATTTATGTTTAATAGAGACTACAGAACCAACATGACCAATAGTTGTATCTTTAATATCATCATTGTCAAAAAATGTTCGTAGCATAATTTTTCTTGCAAAACGTTGTAAACTTACTAATGTTTGGAAATGATTTATGTCAATGGTAGGAGAAAATGTGAGTCCCTTATTTAAAATAGACTCTTCATCTTGGGTTAGACAATGACTAGATAAATTAATAACAGCAGATTGTAAAGGCACAGAAGTTAACATCTGTATCCTCTTCGATCACTTCCAGGTCTTGCCCCCCTTCCACGTCCTCTTCTTTGTGAAGTACTGTCCTGAAAGCACATTCCCCTTAAACTGTAATGCTAGGGTGGTGTTGTGGGATAACTGTGTGGTGGATATTGTGTTCTGCGATCTGGAAAAAACTCAGAGTTACTGTCTGTATCACTAGGTCCCTTACTGTAATCCAATATAGTTGCTCCATCACTAGACTCACGATTTCTCAAAATAGACTTCAAGGGTCTGTATTCACTGTCAGAATCAGAGGAGGTAGATAATTCAGTTTGTTCAGCCAATGTTCCACTACTTCTATTAGAAGTCCAGTCAAACTCTCGCCCAAACTGATAGTCATCTTCATCCCATTTAAACTTTTTTTGTTTAGCTTTTTTTAACTAAATATTGTAACGTACAACTTTGGCTGACAGTTGCTTTTTTAACTTGTCAAATTCTCCAGGATCACTACATTTTTGTTCATTACTTTCTTTAGCAGCAATTTCAGCATGTTCCAAGATAAGCTGAACAGATTTAAGTCCTGTTTCCTCCATCAAAGTCCACCATTTATTCATGAAGACAGGGTCATCAGTGCCATAAGCCAGTTTGTTCAATACTCGTAGCCCACGCGGCACTCGTTTCACTGAGACATATGCTTCCAGGGTAATTTTGTGCCAGTGCATTCATTGACCCTTGAGAACTAATTTCTACAATGATCTATAAAGTTCCTTACTCGAGATGACAGGAAGATCTAAATTCACATCTTGACTTGGGGTAGATGAAACAAGCAAAGGATTTCTATCTTCAAAATCAGTAAAAGCAGTCATGGCAAAACTTATAGGATCAGTTCCTTCTTTAATCAGTAATTGATTCACATTTACTGAATAGTTGCAATTAGACCCCATCTCTCCGACAATGTCCATCTACATGTTGCAAATGTTACCATTCGCTACTTCCATTTAATGAGGCAAAAAATTTAGCTACTAGGAAAAATGGAAACAGAGCAAAAAAACACCTATTTACACACTATAGACTGTTCTCTTTACACCTTTACAAGGTAACTCGTGCATCTTTGAATCAGTCAACAACAAAAAGCACAAAAAAAGCCACACCGAGCAAACTGCTGGTGCTTAATTATGAACTGTAAATCAACACTTGAAGAAAAAATACACCCAGCTAGAGCAGAATAATATAATAAATTATATGTTTATTTAAATATAAAAGTGTGTAGCATATTAGGCTGAAAATCACAATGGTGAGGGGTAAAAAACATTACATTTTGCCAAGCAGAATGACTGGCTTCATCATAGATAATTGAATAATGTAACAAACACTTATATGAGGTAAAAAACCACATGCAAAATGTGAAGACAATAAGCATGATGCTAAAACAATTATACAATTACATATGTCAATTGTATCAGCATGTATTTCATGTGGAAACAACATATATTTAGATCAAACATTTGTAAGTTGATCCCAGTTGCTGTAACAGCTCTATTTGAGGAAAGGGCATCAATTTCACCATATAATTTATTACTTTTATAGTGAACACTGAATAAAGAAGGAAAAAAGATTTAGAACATCACCCTACAGATTCTAAACTGCTTCAGAATATACTGAGAAAAGTATATATATATATATATCTATATATGATTATAAATTCCTCATGACATTATCATTTTATAGAAAAGCAGCTAGATCTATATTATCATTAAGCCCCATACCATCCCTAGATCTCAAAACAAAAATCAAAAAACTCTCTCACTGTCCTATCAGCTGTTTTAAATTTCCTCCTCTAGGACCCACAGTAACTTTTTCCAATCCCACAAATTTAATATTATGTGTTAGTCCAGGATTTCTGCAACTTTGGACATGCTGTACTATAGCATATGTCATGTCTGTTTTAACCAAAGCCCTCACATGTTCACTGATCCTCATTTTGAATTCTCTGATAGTTCTTCCAATACAAAAATACCCACAGGAGCATTGTAATTTGTAAACCACCCCTGTGATATTGCACAAATAAGATCATGAATCTTGAAAATCTGGTTGGTCACAGGATTTTGAAAATGATCAGTAACACATATATATTGACAACATTTGCACCTGCCACATTTCTTAGTATCACTAGATGGTGGTATTTGCCACATAGTATATAATTTTTGTTCTACAGGTAAATAAGATTTAACAATTTTATTGGCAATGGTTGGTGCCCTTTTGTAAACCATCTTGGGTCCACTGCAGTAAAGTGTCTTTCCTAGGTATATTTGCTACTTGACTTACAGCTTTATAAATAAGGGAATGGCTGTACCCCCATTGCTGAAACTTATTTATTTGTAAATCTCTCTGAATTTCATAATCATGTTTTGTGGTACAGTTTCTAAGGGTCCTAATTAACTTGCCCCTAGGAATATTTTGAGACACATGTCATGGATGGAAACTGCTAGCTGATAATAAAATATTATTATCAGTAAGTTTGCTAAAAAGGGTGTTTCCTATATTCCTTCCTCCCAGTTTGAACAACCTAAGGTCCAAAAATGAAATTTCTTTAATACTAAGGTGGCCTTAAACTTAAGATTCATATCTAAAGAATTCAGCCAAACAATGAATTCACTGAATTCATCTACAGTACCCTTCCAGATGATTATGACATCATCAGTAAAGTGACACCACAAATCCAACTTAGATAAAAAAGGATTTGTGGCATCTCTTCTGATCCAGTCCATTTCCCACTTTCCTACATACAAATTCGCATAACTAGGGGCCATAGTTGCCCCATAGCAGTGCCTTTCATCTGCTTGTAATAAGACCCCTGAAACAAAACAATATTAGAATCTAACACTAATTCAGCCAAATGAAGCAAAAAAGAAGTAGGTACAATGTGAGGAAGTTCATGCTGGTTTAAAAAATATTCAAGGGCTGTTAGGCCACCAGATAGTGTAACACTAGAATAGACTGACACTATATCACATTTTGCACGTGTTTTTTTTTACCTTATGTAAGTGTTTGTTACATTATTCAATTATCTCTGATGAAGCCAGGCATTCTGCTTGGTGAAACGTAAGATGTTTTTTACCCCTCACCATTGTTCTTTTCAGTCTAGTATGCTACACACTTTTATATTTAAATAAACATATAATTTATTATATTATTCTGCTCTAGCTGGGTGATTTTTTTCTTCATGTGTGTTTTGTATGTTCTGGATACCAGTTGTTTCAGATCTGTATTTAGATCCATATTCCTTTAGATAATTTTATAGAATTCACAGTCTACATGCTATGCTGTTTCACAACAGCAGCTTATTACTCCCACTCTTATTCTCAGAAAAATGAGATTTTAGAGCAAATAATGCAAGCTCATCTGAGGGAACAGAGGCATGGTTTATTGGTGCCTATTAAGTCCCAAATCTTCATTAAGGTCGACTTTATAATTTAACTAATTGGGTTCCACTGCTTGCACTAGTTTACTATAGCTTCAGGATAAAGCATCACTCATGTGGTTACAGTAGAATTGGTGCTTCAATCCCTTGCTAATCAAATATTCCCTTCAGTTTGTTTAGACAAAGAACAATGAGATGTTTCACAAACTCTATTAGGCTATTAGCTGTTGAGTTGTTGAGCTCTGGGTTTACTTTTGGCAGTGTTTAGCTATGTTTAATCAAATTTGCTACTATCAGTTTTTAAAACTAAACCCAGAATGCCTCATATTATACAACCAGTCACTATATGGTCTCAAAATTTCAGAGTTCTGAGCATAGAAATTTAACATTCACCTACATATACATACATTCATATATCTGCACATAAAATAAATTTAAGTAAATGTTTAAATTAGCATAAAAGGCATAAGAGGCTAGAAGACCAGACAGGGAAAATTCTAATGAACCAGCCAAATAATGGGCAGATACAATTTCCAATATCAATTTTTTTAAAACAAAATGGTGTTCCACTACACCATACAGGTCACATAGGCTGTTCAGTATAGTCCAGTGCACAATACAGATAGATACAGCACTGATTTGGTGCTATTTGAAATTGTCTGTCAGCTATAATTAGGTTGAAGTTAAGTCAAAAGCAGTTTAGTGCAACTAGGGCTAAGAGCAGAATGGAGAGAATTACTGGAGGGATTTCAAAATAATCTTTTTTAAACATATGTGTTCAATTTCATGGCATTCACCCTCCACAGGATTTACCACTGTGCTACCACCAACGGGGCTCCTGCCACCATGGGTTTGAATGTGGAGCCAATGGGTTACAACACACTAAATCCAGTAACTCAAGCAGGTCCAGAAAGACTATGTTAAGGAGTAGTTATCTAGCAGAAATAATAATGAGAACTTAAAAGGTATCAACTCATTTGCTTCTGGATCAATGAGAACTTTGTGATATCTGCAGAAATAAGGCAACAATGGCATACCTTCTGTACTCAAGATATAAGCATTAACACAGTCCAGCTTTTCACTGTTCCTCCACAGCAGTGCAGTGTTAGGTCACACACCTTCCAACCACTGGCAGATTGTTAAAAAGGAAAAATAATAACTACTGTTGTTTAGTCATTCTGGATGTTGAGAGTCTACTCAGTGTTGATGTTGGTACTGGCAGAGGGGTGAGGAAAGCTACTGGGCTGGAATCTCAGTGGTGGCTACATCTGGCATAACTTTTATTGTATTTGCTCTTCTCTTGACTCTGTTCTGACTGGTGCCATGCTGGTGGTGAAATAACGTAGTGGTCCCATGCTTCACTGGTCTGTCACTTAAACAGCAACTCAACACCTCACAATGAACTTTCAAAAATAAAATGTTTCAGCTATGACAGTTTACTAGACAATGCATTTTTTTGTTTTCCTTTCCAAGGTTTACAGCTCATTTTGCCAGTCTGTCTAAATTTTCTGTATAAAAAACATGCCACTCCCCTGTTAATATCACAGTGCATTGTTTATGACATCATAGTTTTCACTACTTTCGTCTTTCAGATGAGATATTAAACTGAGGTCCTTCTGCCTGTTCTGGTGGTTGTTCAGGTTGACATTAAAGATCCCATGGCACTTCTCAAAAAGAGTAGGGGATATTTTTTATTATAACTTCAAAATAATATTACAAGACATGTATAAAGGCACATAAAATAAATATGCAAATCAAAAACCTAAAAAAAGTATATAAGTATTACCATCATACATCCTATTGTGATTATGAAATTAAAGCAGCAGTGCAACAAAATCTATTTTGGTAAAAAAAGAACACATATTATGTTAGAAATGGTCCCTGCCCATTTACTTAACAAATGCCTTCCCAACCCTTTTTCTTTTTCCTTTTTTATCATCCTGTCATCTTCCAATCAGTACAAATCTTTGCCAGGCTCACCATATTTAATCAGAGTGCATCATGGTCATTTTGTGATTAACTGGTATGACCCATGATGCATATCTGCTTTATATAATGCAAAGTTCTGTTGTTGTTTATAACACCATACGTGTTCACAGTCACTGCCGCTTCATGCAGTAACATAAAACAGAAAAAGGGCTGATTATCTTTCCATGTCAAGATGCAGCGTGTCAGATGGTGCAACTTATCGCTACTTGAAATAAACTGCCAGCATACATTTTACTTTGTGTTGTAAGCTGACAAAATGTTATTCAAGCAGGGCTTCACCTCTTAAAAAAAAAAAGAAAATGCACTCCAAACAAAATACATTATGTGCACAATATCATTTAATACTGCTGGTTGTCACAAAATAAGATAACACCTGTCCATGCTCAATCCTCCATGCTCATGGTCCAAGATGTGCTGCTCATCCTGTAATTGGACAGGGAAAAAAAAGATGGGACCAACTGAATGAAACGGCAGAGTGGAGCGGGGTAGCGAGAGACGCACTGAGACTCGCAAAGACTTTTGCCTGCCACATTCATTCATCTTGGGACTATTGCATGGTTGTGCACTTTAGCCTGTGATCATATGAGCTACAGTGCATTGTGGGAAATCTGTGCCCAAAAACAAACATGGAGGGCATTAGTTTTATTGTATGAATTTATAGGTTATTTTTAATAAAAATAACATATAGATGTTGA
Source organism: Neoceratodus forsteri (assembly GCA_016271365.2). NCBI lineage: Eukaryota > Metazoa > Chordata > Ceratodontiformes > Ceratodontidae > Neoceratodus > Neoceratodus forsteri. The sequence goes on from CM057453.1 coordinate 1,039,799,095, forward strand.
TTTCTACACATGTGCTTTGCTAATTTACTAATAGAAAGTCACACTGACACATGTAGTCAGGTTACCAAAGAACTTGTTTTTTTCCCAGCCTGTTCATTGCACTGCTGCTTCAAGTACAGAATATAACACATTATATCCATTCAAAGGAACTCAAAAGGATAACTAAAAAGTATCAATGCATACTATCCCCTATTGTAAAATGTGCTATAGAAATCAAACATTGAAACAAGAGAAAAAGCATTAAAGCAAAATAAAGAAGAATTAAGTATTTCAGTCATACCTTCTATAACACAATTCTAAATGAAATATATAAACTTAAATAAAGGATAAATCTTCTAAATAAACCATGTTAACACATGCAGGTATTAAAACAAAACTCCCCAAAGAAATATTCAATTGCATCTTTAGCATTATAAAAGAAATCCCCCTCTCCTCAAATAAATCTTTTTAATTCCAAATAGCAGCAACATTTAAAATATTGAAGGCATATACATACATGTTCCCTCTGGAAATTTTGAATTCATGTAAAAATGAGACCTAACTATAAAAACAGACAACAATTGCAAGATGTTTATTACCCTATTTTTCCACCTCAAAGGGTAGAAGAAATTATTTTTTTTGTTGTTTTGTTTTTTAAGGAGTAGTAGACCTATTCATATAATTTTCTATGAGAATTAAATCCCATAAAGTCATCCTCATATGGTAGAGTGAGTCAAAAACATCAGCAACATCCTAGAAATAATGAAAGGCAAGACTCTCGAGTACCTACCAGTATCCCGTATTTAGACAAATTTAAGGACATTCACTGTTTCCAAGGCACAAACAACTGTTGCATCTTCCAGGTGGTGAACCCCAATTTTTGGTTTTTAAGGAATCCAGGAGATTGATCCCCACCTCTGGTTATGTACCTGGGTAGAAAATAAAAAAGCTTTCTGAAGTTTAATTTTCCTGATAGCATTCTCTACCATATAAAACTGGATTTCAGGAATTACCATCTGTTGCAAAGTCATATGGCATCTTTCATGCCAGATACAGAATTTATAACATGCCAGAATCACCCAAATAATGTGTCTCTCATACCTAGACCATGCTGGTGGCAATATTCCTAGCCACAAAATGTCTGGGGAAATGCTGGAGAATGGGGAAGATGGCCAATTTAGAGTCAAAACCTTCCAAAATTCTTTGATAATATGGGCAATCAAAGCATAAATGCTGCATTATTTTGACTTGTAAAATACAAGAAGATCTGGAGCAATACCTCTCCTCCATCACTTTGTGCTTGAGGTTCCCCTTCACATTTAATTTGCTATGCAGGAAAAGCCAGGTCACATCCCACATTTGTTTTGGAATCCTGAGGCATTTAAGCATTTGTCCTATCAGTGTTTTGTCATGTTGTGGCCTATCTGAAAAAGAGGTCTGTGCCAGAAACCATTTCAACATAATATAATTATATATGGTTTTCCTAGGAAGGGTCATAATTTGGTGCTTAGATAGCATCCAAAGTTTTAGTTTTCCCAAAAAAGTCTGAAAAATGCACCGGTTGTCACAAACGCACTCTGCAGGTCAGGTCCACTACTCCCACAGTACCAAACCTTGAAGTGCAATATGTGAACAGGAGACAAACAGGGTAACCCTCCTGTCTGTTTTTGGTCCAAATCACCTACTAGCCTCAAGTCCTGGGGTCAAATATGAACTCTTTTTCACTAGCACACCCAGTTAACAGGCTCAGACATTACACTCTCTTTGGGGAAAAGCAACGCTATACTTCACCCAGTGGGCACCTAGCCAGGTTCACAATTTTACCCTTTTGACTCGATTTGAGACCTAGGTATGGTCTTACTTTAGCAAGATAGTATCACACTTTTAAGCCATTAACAGTTTTTGTCAGAATTATCCAATACTGTTCAGCCTCCACATGCAAAATAAAAGTCTCAAGCAGGATTAAGGAAACCAAAAAGTTTAGCGGAATTAAAAGAAAACAGTAAATACATATAAAGCATAGAACATATTACATAAATAAAGTCAAAAATAAATTGGAAAGCACAGAAATAAAATGCCTGGTGCTTAAATTCTAAGTCTAACTTAGTTCCAGTTTGACGGTATCGAATTTGACAGAAGTGCCTTTTTAGTTCAGACACACTGTATGTGTTCCTTTAGGAGTCCAGAGAAGAAATGTGTACTCCTTTCAGCCAGAGTGATAATAATCCAACATGTCCTTCCTATCCTGTGAGGTCACAGCTCATGAGGTCACTGTTAGCCTATAATTTATTTGTAACCTGAGCAAGTACATCCAAAAGGCTGGCTGGAAATCTGCAAGATAGCAATATCAAAATATGACATTCTTTTTGATTAAAGCATTCATCTTTGATGTTCAGAAAACATATCCTGAAAAAAAATTTCTCTTACAGGTGTGAAAGCTAACAGGAATCAGTAAAAAATGGCCTTTTCCTCAATTGTCATAAAATGCATACTTTGTTCATGCACTTCAAAGTAGAAAGGTTAGTTTACAATGTATTATATAACAGTTAACACAGGTATGACAGGAGATGTCAACAGGAAGCTTAATTAATTAATTCACTGGGTCAGTGTTTCTATAGTCAATTGTTTTCAGTGAGCCAGGGCCTTTGGGGTCAAAAGGTCAGATCCCTTTAAAAGCTACTGGCTGCCATTCCCTAAGCAGACATTCAAATACTCATATATTTATATCCCCAAATATAGAGGATAATGTATGGCCAATGATGAACAACCATGCTATGCTTGCTTCGAGTGGTTCCCATGGCAACCAAGGTAAACCTCGAGAGTGCAGCTCGACAGGTTTACCAAAGTTGCCATTGGAACCACAAGAAGTAAGCATAGCGTTGTTGTTCATCTTTGGCCATACATTGTCTTTTATAGTGTACGGTCATCGATGAAATCAGTGTAATTAAAAAAAAACAGTCTGTTTCCACACACCACAGTATGTCATTTGCAACCGACTCCCCCGAACAGCTTAGATGGTGCTAGTGGAGAATGCCAGCAGCTTACCTTGCAATGTAGAAAATGTGCCATTGGATCTTTTTAAAACTAGCCATTTTATTTGGGAACACCGGTAACCAAAAAACAATACAAGCATAATTCTGTATGCGTTTTTAAGCTGAAAAGGAATTATTTTTTATTTTATTTCGTTTTTGTTGACCAGGTAAGTGCACTAGACAAATCCTGCCCATTTTCAGGCATGACCCATGGGAGGGGTATATAGATGAATGCCAACTGACCTTGAACCAGATTAAGCTGCTGGTGGTATTTTTAGTGAATGAGGGAAATTTGGCCAGGACACCAGGAAAATTTCCAGACTCTTTTCAATAAGTGCCACTGGATCTTTAACATCCACCTGAACTACCACCAATCTAGGCAGAAGGGACCTCAGTTTAATGCCTCATCTGAAATACGGCACCTCACAAGTGCAGCACCCCTCTCATGCTGCACTACAGTGTCAGTACTGGGATATTAACCTAAGTGCCAGATGTGGGAACTGAATCCACAGCCCTCTGATCTTCCAGCCTCAGAGGTGAGTGCACTACCTACTGAGCCACTGACACTGTATTAACTCTATGAGTCTCTTAAACAAGTAACACAAAGTCATTTGTTTGTGAACACGTTTGACTAGACCAATTGGAGCTGCCGGTTTGATTTGTGAAGTGTTTAAACCAATTTTTTCCAGTCAGTGTACTCAGGTTTTGAAAAAATAAATGCTTGGTTGGGTTTTACTGTACTACACTTTTTGCCTTTGTTTGTATGCGGGCTGTCAGGTAACTATGGTTTAATGCTTACTTATTCAAATTGTGTACACTCTGTTGACCATGCTGTCATGGTGACAGCAGTTTGTGAGGATACTAGCTCGGGAAACAGACATGCTCAAATCATTTCTTGTTGTTATACCATCGATGTGATGTACCATCAATGGGTTAACAACATAGTTACGTCACATCGATGGTATAACAACCTTGAGAAAGGTTGATTGTCTGATAATAACAACATTCTATCATACATTATATGATTATAACTAGTAGAGGGTTAATCACATTACACCAGTAACCCCACAAGTGACCTTTGTCTACAGATAGGGCCATGTAGGGGTCATACCTGCAAGATGGGTTCTAAATAATTCATTACCCACAGGATCAAAAGCATATCCTTACTAAGTAGAAGAGATTTGAGGTTAAAGGTTAGATACATAAATAAAACAAGCATTTGTCAATGCTGAATGTTATCGAGCTGGCATTTGCATTGGCAGTGGTGGAGCTAGAGATTCATAATAGGAATGACAGTGAAGTATTGAAGTGATGCCAACCCCAACCCCACCCTGTAGAGAGTGACAGGCATTGGGGTGTGCCTTTGGGTTGTCAGCTATAATGCTCATGGCATTGTACCTCACTCTACCCTGTAGACGCTAACAAGTGTCGTGGTGTGCTTTGGGGTCTTTGGGCATCATACTTACCCCCATTCCATAAGGAAATACGCTGATGTGGGTGTAGTATAGGAGCGTGGGGTGAAGTTTGTGGCCGAATAGTGCAAGACACACCATGATGCCTGTCAGTGGCTGCAGGGTGGGCGTGGGGTGTGGAATGGCATGAGCATTACATCTGATGATCCCAAGTCACAGCCCTGTTGCCTGTCAGTCCCTACCGGGTGGGGTGCTACAGTTGGAAACCCTAACCTGTGGGCATATAGTGGTAGTTTCACTTCACATTTTCAACATGGGCTGCTTGTCAGGCCACCTCATGAAAAGTGGCACAGTCACTTTGTTAGCTGAAACATGGTTTTGCACAGCAGCTGTGCCATTTAGCAACAGAAAATGACAACTGGATTGTTCATGAGGAGGTGTAAAAAATGGCAATGTTGAAAATGTGGAGTGACAATATGAAATATTGGTGAAGTAATGGACATGCGTACAAACTGCACAACAGATGTCTGCAACCCAATTATTTGTGGGAGTTTTTTAGGCCCATTTTCAACATAGGTATTTTGGGACCTCCCCTCATGAGCAGTAGCACTGTGATTTTGTTAATGTGTCCCAAAAGATTTTCCACAGTGAGCACACCACTGTGCACCACAGTTGTGGAAACTCATTTTGGGCAGGCTGTGAAAAATGGCAGCTCTACTGTTGATAAGGAGGTGTGCACAAATGCCAATGGTGAACATCTTGCATTAAAATATTGCAAATTTACGAATTTACAAGGCTGCATGGAAACTGCGCAATGCACGCTTGCAGCACAGTCATTTTATGGACTTTTGGCACCAAATTTTCAACACAGGCATTTCAGGACCTCTGCTCATGAACAGTGTAACTGTCATTTTTGTAATTTGTCCCAGACACTGATTTCCCACACTGACCACGCTAGTCTGCGCCGGAAGTGCAAAATACATTTCGGGCAGGATGTGAAAAATGACAGCTGTACGGTTCACAAGAAGGCGTGGAAAAATGCCAGTGCTGAACATGTGGTGTGAAAATATAGCAAATTCGCTAAATTATGAGCGTGCATACCAGCTGCACAATGCAAGCTCATAAAACAATAATTTTTTGGATTCTTCCCACCAAATTTGCAACATAGGCTTTTTGAGACCCCCTTCATGAACATTGGAACTGTTGCTTTGTTCCTTACTCCCAAGACGTGATTCAGCACAGTGACTACAAAAATCACCTTTTGGGACTGAACAACACCATGACAGTGCAAGAATTCACAAGGAGGGTCCCAAAAAACCCATGTTGAAAATTTGGTGCCAAAATTCCAAAAAATGCCAGAGATATGCATCAAAGTTGAAACAAACCCTATTTATTCCATTATACAGCTTACCGGCATTTTCTCAGTTTGCAGTCAGCTTTGAAGCATGCAGACATGTTCCTGGTCCATTTAAGACTGTTGCACCAGACTCTGGAGGTAAGTATGGGGTGTGGGGGGCTGTGGGGAGGCAGGGTGCACAAAGGGTGGGTGCGGGTTATGGGATGGGGCAGAGAGATGGCGAGGGGCCTTTTTTTGTTGACAGGGTAAAAAAGCACATACAGGGCAGGGTTTTTTACAGGGTATTTGGCACACTGGGGTGGGCTCCCAGTGTGCCACCTAACTGTTTGGTGGGGTGCTGCAGCCAATGGGGGATTGGGCATCCTCATCAGCACACAACAAAAGGAGGGTAATTTATGTTGATGGGGATTGGGCACCCCCATCGGCACACAAGGAAATCAGGGGGGCAAGAGCCGAGGGGGATTGGGCACCCCCTCAGCATATAACAAATGGGGGGAGTGCTTTATGCTGATGGGAAGTGTGCTCCCCCATCGGCATATGCATTGGGGCCATGGAGAGCCAGCAGGAGGATTGGGCACCCCCGAAGTCAGCAGTTGGGTGGCTGCTATGCTTACAATGTGGCCGAGCACATCAGGAGTTCTGCTGCATCTGACAAGCTTTGCTCAGATTGCAGTGGATCTTTCCTCAGATGTGCTTGCCACATTGTGTATGCATAATGTGGCACCGGCATGCAGGCTGATTGGGGAATAGTGGACGCACCTACTGATGCGTGCCCTGTATTCACCCAACAGTGGCCGTGCCTCCAAATCTGCACTGCTAAGTCTACCTTGTGATTTGTCCAAAAATAAAATCCCCCTCTTAATGGGGTTCAGATGGCTACCCCAAATACAGTTTTAAAAAAAAAGTGTACTTTCTTGTTTTCAATTGTTTGGGGAGAAGAAAAATGCTGCTGAGATGCAGAAAGGATGCAAGCAAGTAAGTTTTAAACATGTAACCTTTTCTGAGTTTTGATGTCCTCCATCTATTCCATAGTTTCACTTTTTCTTAAGCAATATCTAGCAGTAGTTGTCAGTTTGTAAGGGCCATATCACCCTTCCTAAACAGAATATCTAAACTTTTACAGGGTTCTTTAACTATAGGAACATATAATATAGTGTCAGCAGTGTAACCTGTATAACCAATTAGTTAGCATTTGTTTGTTTTCCCATAATTAACTTGTGCACCCATAGTTTCTGTAAATTCAGCAAGTAAAGCCCCTGCCTGGTGGCAGGACTCTATATCTGCTAAAAGAAGATTGTTTGTATAAGCAACTATACGAATTTCTGTATCTGTACTAGAAAAGGAAAAACCACAAACAGAAGAAGATGAATTAATTTTCCTTAATAGGGGATCCAGAGTTATAACATAGAGTAAGGATCTCAAAGTGCAACCTTGTCGACCCCCCCTGGCAATCATGCGTTCTGCCCCCAACCATCCATTGCAATATGGAATTACAGTAGCTTTATAATAACATGTCTGTATACAATATACAAATTGTACTGGAATACCATGATAAGCAGGCATTCCTTAAATAGCTATGTGATACAAAAATCAAAAGCTTTTGTCTGATCCAATGATACCAGAAAACCAGAGAGTTCCCCCTCCTGGCCTTTGTGTAATATTTCTCTGATAAGTATAAGATTGTCCTTTATGAGCCTCCCTGGGATGGCACAAGTCTGGGCTGGATGTAGGAAAGAAGCTGCTGCCAAGGCTAGCCTATTACTAAGAATTTTTGTGAATATTTTGAAATCTACATTCAATAATGTTATTAGATACCAATTATTTAATGAGATCCTATCACCTAACTTGTAGAGTAGTACCATGAGGCCCACCTGCATGCTATCAAAAATAGATTCTGAAGATAACATGGCATTAAATACTACCACCATTTCATTAGCCAGATGAAGTAGAATTTATTTGTACAGTTCATATGGAACGCCATCTTTACCTGGTGTAGATCTCAATTTTGAGGCAGCCACCACCCCTTGTAATTCCAGAAAGGTGATTGGGTGAGTCAGAGCTGATTGATGTTCAGCAGAAATAGTGGGTAACTGACATGAAGACAACCATGTGATCCTAGCCACTGGACAAGTTGGACTGTCTGAAAATATCTTTGTTATGTGTTGTACTTCCATTAAAATATCCTTTTTATTCATAAGTTGGGTACCCTCCTCAGAAGTGAGAGAGCATATCTGTTTCTGATGGTTTTGTTTTTGGCAAAATTGGAAGGGGTTTACAAAATCCAGTTTACCTTGGGTATCAAATTTTTGCTCTAGTTCAAGAGAGTTCATCCTGTCATATTGTAACTCTGACATCTTATGCTTAAGTCCCATAATGTTATGTGACATATCTACATTGGAGCTTTCCTGTCAAGATAGAAGTGTATTTAAATCAATTCTATATTGTTTGTATAAGTCTGTTTTAATTTTCCCTTTAAATTTTCTTATTTGCTGAAAATATTGTTTTACAGTATGTATATTTTTGTGTCTTCCCACCACTCCAAGGTAGAGTCATACAGGAAAAATACTGACTGTCTACCTATTAAGAGGTCCTTAAAACCTTTTTCAACTAAGGGGTCTACTAAGAGTCTTATATTCATATGCCAGTACCCAGGACCTTGTCCCATCTTATCAAAGTTTGCTATCTCTACAGAGATGAGGGCATGATCTGAAGAAGCCACTGGATGAACTGTGGCAGTTTTTATCTCCAAATTTTCTGATATAAACCAGTAATCAATTCTAGTTGCTATGGTACCTCGGAACGACGTTTTGGGGGGAATTCTCTGTCCCAGCTCAAAGATGTCTTTCAGACCTGTCTGTGTGAGAAGATTATTGAAACAAAAGACATCACAAAACATATGGGATGTTTTAAACCCCTATCTTTTCTATAATGGCTACAATTAAAATCCCCACCCAACAAAATGAAATGTGAAGTAAACAAATAAGGTAATAACATTTTAAGCAACTCTGTCCTTGTGGCCTTAGTTTGTGGTGCGTATACATTAATACACCTGAAACCCATATTAGCAATAGACACTTCCAACAATAAACCATGTCCTGGAACAATGTCAACTTCATGAACCACCTTCGCAGTCTGGTTATTGATACAAAGTCCTACCCCACTGTACATTTCCATGCCACTGGATCAATAGGCAGTGCCACATACACAGGTCTGGCTGTCCTCAAGAATTTTTGTGTTAGTATGTAATCTGGTATCTTGAAAGTATATAATATTGAAAATAGAGTGTTCAAATTGTGCAAAAGTAAGGGCACGTTTCCTTTCTGTTTTAATGCTATTGACATTTAATGAGGCAACAGCCAGATGGTGTGCCTAAACAAGGGAGACACCACCACAGCGAACACCAGTACAGTGACAGAAATCGCCTGCCTGTAGTGAGCCATTGTGCTGGTGCGCAGAAGACACCAGTGGTTCCTTTCCCAGTGTAGCGCCTCCCCCCCATGGTCCAACTCTGACTTGGAGTTAGAATCCTAGAGACCAAGGGGTGTTTGTGGTCAGACCCCCCCCCACATGGGGGGTTGGGAGGTGCAGCCCCCGATAGAAAGCACCGACATCCCCAAAGCTACAATGCTGAGAGTTGGAATGGTAGCTGTCTCTGTGAGGGATGTCAGTGCTAGCGCTGTCAAAACACTATAGTAAAACCCAGCCAGATTATATAACGGGGCATTCATTTATGAAAGATGTCAGGGTTTTTTTCTTAACATGAGCTCTAGTGCCCATACGCTTTCTAAGCACTCTTGGTGAACTCTCTTCCATAGGAAGTTCCCTGCCTGAGCGCCCATCCACCTGACAGGAATGTATAGATGCTGAATCTGACTCCATCCCCCTCTCCATGTCATCTTCTACCAGGACAGTGTTTCGATTATGTGTCTGAACAGGGGTAACCTGCGGTATGTGTGGAGCAGGATAGTCTTTTTTTGCCTCTCTTTCTAGTGACAGTCTGATAAAGGTCTTCCATAACCCTCGGGGGGGGGGGACATAGACATGGAACTTGTGATAGCCTGTTGAGAGTGCACCACTGGAGTAAGAGGTGTATGGGCATCTACTGGTGCAGGGACAGGAGGAGCTATGGTTGCAGAATGTGTAGGCCCCAAAGGGTTTGTAGCTGGCTCCATGGATGGTGGGTTTATATGACTAAATGCTTGGGGGGTCTCTAGGGGAGGTTTGTCTGTTTGCCCTTTGAGGAGTGCTAATGTAAAAATCTTGCACCACAAAATCAGCATCGGAGCTATTGTGTGCTGCCCATGGGCAGTCGGTGAAAGAGTGTGCTTCTTCACAAAGGCTACATTTAGCCTCATTTCTACAATGGTAGGTAAAGTGACCTACCTCCCCACACTGTGCACACTTGACTACATCACATATTCTGCTTAAATGCCTAGGTGATCCACATTTATAACACTGGCATGGCTGGCCAGGGTAAAAAATAAAACCCTTATCCCTCTCTAAATAAAAACAATTCGGTAAGTGTTGTAAACCAGAATCATACTGAAATAGGTTGATTTTAATACACCATTCCCCATTCCAGAAGTCTTCAGTGTCCAGTATGGGTTCAGAGTTCCCTTGTAGTTTATACTTTTTCTCGAACCAATAAATAATGTCAGCAATGTTCACCCCTTCATTACGAAAAGAATAGTGATGACTTTGAAAGTCTGTTTGGTCAAAGGTGTGGCCTGAAAGTCTGCCCAAGCTGAATTATTTTTCAAAGTACTGTATTTGATCCAAAACCTGTCCAGGATAGCTGAAGTACAAAAGCTTACATCATGCGTGCTTTCTCATGGCGTATGAATAATTGCATATACTTCTGCCAGGTACAAACCCATTGATTGTTTCAGTACAACCTATCATGCATATTTTCTTGCCTGTCCAGAAACCGCAGTCATATGGCATTTTGCCTTTTAGCAAGTTCAATTGGTTTCCTCAATAAACTAGCATAAGTAGACTGAGGCTGTGAGCCTGCCAGTATTGGGGTCCTCACTAGAACTGTGGCTCTCCATTAGGAACCTAAGTGTTAGCATTGTCCCTGTATCAGTGGGCTCTGACTGGGCATCAAAAAATTCATCAGTCATAACATTTTCCATGGGAATATAAGAAATATTACCCAAGATGATCTCTGCCTCTGGTGTGTCATTTCGAGGAACAGTAGTCTGGACTGGTGCCCCACCCTTGAGAATGGTAGCTGTAGGAGAGGGGTTTTAGCAGGATGTGGAGGTGTGGGCATCATTCACGAAACCACCTGCAAGGGATATCTCAGGGTCAGGGATCCATTCCAGCCCTTCTGTATGTAGCTAACCAGCCTCGGACAAAGCCTTCTCCGGTGACCATTCTATATCCTTTTTTGGAACCTGTGATCCTTGTTTCTGTGGGACTTGCTGCTCTGCATCTGGATTTGCTGTATTTCCTTAAAAAAATAAACACTTTCACATTCTGCGGCGTTGTAGCAGATGAAACTGGTGAAATATGTTTCCACTTCATTTCTTCTTCAATATTTCGTTTTGCTAGTAGGTAAGCTTGTTTTAAAGCTTTGAACTGTAATTTCATTTGTGTAATTCCCTGGGTCTCCTGTGCTGCATGATGTATCATTCCAGCCCCTGGTTCCGGCCTTCCAGTCATGGGGGTAGTCACATTACAATCCCCCACTGTGGTGCCGTTTGCACCGGGCTCAACCATCCTTTACAGGGAGACATAAGGGGTGATGTGCTGGCCACCCAGAAGGTGCATCCCAGCAGCCCCCTGCTTCTCCCCTGATGAATCACAGAGCCCCTTCTCTCTGTCTCCTGTTCCATCACTCCTAACCTCCATTCTGAAGCACTCACTCTCACTCACTCACTCACTCACTCAGAGAAACAGACACTCATAGGAAGTCAAGTCCCCTGCTGACAGTATGTGTCCTGACCAAATTTCCCCCATTTACTCAACATACCACCAACAGCTTAATCTGGTTCAGTTTCAGTTGGTTACTATCTGTAGCCACCCCACAGTCACCCCTGAAAAAGGGACTTTAAGTCCCAGTGGGTCTACGAGGTCAACAAAATTCAATAAATAAAAAAATAACTACAACAATAGACTGTGACGCCATAAACAGCAGCTCTGTGGTCAGCTGGAGAGAGAGTCAGATGCATTCTGAAAAACTCAGTGGAATATGTGCTGCATTATCTACCATACATAGTAGACCAAGAGCAGAGAAAAGGAAAACTAACAGCCGGGAAAAGTAAAATGAAATAAATAACTAGAAAACAAGAGTTACATGGTCAGTGCACCCCTTAACCTGCACCCCTCCGGGCATGGACAGTGCTGAAATTCTTTGCATCCATAAGCCAGAACATGAAGAGTGTTGCAGGACTTCGGGGAGCCTGAAGGAAAAGATGGCAGCAGGGGGTTGAGACTGGTGGGCAGAGGGGATGAACATGAGAAGCCTGAAGGAGAGGGGCTCCAGTGGGTCTGGAAGGATCAATAAAAAAATGACACAATGTTAATTTTTATGTGTTTAACTTAGGAAACTGTTACAAATCCATCCACATCTTTAAAAAAGCATTTAAAGGTTTGGGTGCAGGTGGTTTAGTGCAGGCTGCATCCAAGATCAGACAGTGTGCCTGCACGATACCTTTTGAAAATCCTGCCCTCAGTCTCTTACACAAAATCAGACTGCACTACAAACAAGAGTTCCAACAAGGCCAAACATGTCTAAAGTTTGTTATTCTCAGCCTTTACTGGATCATTTGGACAAGCCTGTTTAAAATTATATACTTTGTCTTGTGAAGCCTTGAAAGCCTGCTCTGCACACAATTTCTATTTTAAAATATATTTTTAATTGAAGAAATTTCACAAATGCCAATAGTTTCATACATTTTTGCTAGTTTCTGAAGTAAACTACATCATGCAGCATTTGCATAACATTTGACACCATCTTAAAAACTTTAACAATGCAATACAAAACATACATTAGTTTATTACTGTTATATTTGTTTAAGTAAAGCATTTCTGTCCACCCGAACCACCAGCTGTATCTGTCTTTAAAAGATCATGTGAAGTGGGATTAGAATGTCTTAAGAAGGATGAGCTCACCACCCAGATCACAATCTCAGTAATTAAGAAAGGAAAGCCATTAAGGATCTTAAAAACAATACTAAGATACAGTAACTATAAGCCAGCAGACAAAGGGAGCAGCATGGTAATACAGGGCCCCATGGACTATGAGAATGAAGCCTTAAGACAACTGGATATAAGAGAAGCATACAAACCTGTTTCCTCTGACCCCATACCGACAACAAGAAGGTAAATAGATGCCTTTCTAACATGGGCATTTAACTCAGGTCTCATCACTGAGAAAGAAAAAGCACTCCTCACAGTCAAGGCACCTCTTAGGGCACAGTTCTACACCCTACTCAGGGTCCACAAGACTCTTATTAGCCCACCCAGCAGGCCCATAGTATCTGGTGTAGGTAATGTAACTGAACCCCTGGCATGCCTTATTGATGACGCCATTACACCCCAAGTACAAAATACACCATCCTCCCTTCTGGACAGCAAGGACATGTTAAACACACTAGCTACACTTGATGTTAAGGAAGAGTCCATCTTAGTTAAATTAGATGTAAAAGTGTTGTACACAAGTATACCCCACCTGGGGGGTTTGAGAGCTCTTAGGTACTTTCTGAACACCGGAGGAACAGAGGCAAGATGGGATACCGGTTTACTGCTGGAGATGGCACAATTGATACTGGAAGGTAAGTATTTTACATTTAAAGGTAAACACTACCACCAAGAGAAAGGGACAGCTATGGGAGTAACTTTTGGCCCCAGTTACGTACATTTTTACATGGCCTAATGGGAGGAGGAATTTATTTGGAGTAATTACAACCCCTCCTTTCAAAAACAAAAATGTGGAAGCATTTTATTGATGATATTTTTCTGGAAGGGGAAGGGGATATGGCAGAACTTGAGGAGTTCCTGGAGTACCTACGTGGAACTAATCAGCACCTACGCTTTACATGCCACGCAGACAGCCAACGGCTTTCATTTTTGGATATCTATGTCACCAAGTCAGTTGGGGGGAAAATAGACACCAGTCTATACAGGAAGCCCACAGACAGAAATAATATTCTGATAGCTAGCAGCTGTCATCCCTCACACATCATTTCTAATATACAGTACCTAAGAGTCAATTCCTTCTAGTGAAAAGAAACTGTAGCCAGAGAGAGGTATATGAGATGGAAAAAATGAATCTCACTTGGAGATTCATATAAAGGGGTTACTCTAAAAGTGCTGCTGAAAGATCTAGAAAGGAGATAGACACCATAGAGAGGGATACCTTACTCCAGGGTCAAGATACACACAAAGGGAACACACAAGCAGGTACTGACTGTATACATTTTGTAACCACATACAATGTTAGATCCTGGCAGGTCAGAAATATCATCAATGCCAATTTGCATGTGTTGGGGCAGATGCCAGACTACTTGAAACCTCCAAAGTGTTACCCAGAATGGCATACAGGAGGGCAAAAAAACTCCATGATCAGTTAGTGACCTCTTGACAACCAGTTCAGCAGGAAGACACATGGTTCCCACCCCTACCAAAATGCTGCAGAAAGTGTGGCAGATGCAAATACTGCCCATACATAAACACAAGCCGAGTGAGTGCTAATCTGTATGATGGAGAAACCATTCACGCAAATCATTTTATAAATTGTGAAACGAAATGGTTGTTTATTTTGCAGAATGCGAATGTGGTGCTTATTGTGTGGGCGGCACCAAAAGAAAGTTAAAAGAAAGGGTTGGGTAGCATGTCAGGGTCACTGAAAACAGAGACCAGGAGTGTGTCTGAGCTACCCACATGATGAATGCTCTAATTCTAAGTGAACATGATTTAAAGTTCACAGGTATTGAACAAGTGAGCCTGGGACCCAGTGGGGGCAATAGGGAGCTTGCCCTTAGCAAAAAGGAAAACTACTGGATTTTCCGATTAGGTGCTTGCATGTCAGAACTCAGCTTAAATGATCAAATAGAAATTGAACCATTTTTGGTGAAATAAGTTTCAAGGGCATCTGTTGTTCAGTTAGCATTACATGTTGTTCCTGTTGTTTTTGCTGTTCTTGCTGCTTTATACATCAGTATGTTTTTATAAAACAGTGCTTGTTTTATATTTGTGTTTTCTTGTAGGTTCTTAGAAGGCACAGCGAACAAGTCACACACTTTCTCTGCCATGAAATAGGGAGAGTAGCCATGAGTAAGGTAGCATGTTATACTTACAAAAAGTAATACATATATTATGAGTACTTGTAAAGCTTTTTCATGTAACAGAGTGGCTACCTTGTTGTATTACAGTATGTAAGATGTTGCTGTATTTTTGCCTTCTCCACCCCCCACCACATTCACTTTGACTTGCCCCACATTATGCACAGTGTCTGGGCAGGAAGCCTTTGGCTATATATTATAGAATTAGAATAAAGTTATTTTCTAGTGCTTTTGATGAGAATTACTTGCTGATTTAGGAGTTTTATAGTAGCCTTTCTTGTAGATTTAGAATAAGACATGTTCAGAGCTGGGTAATGAATATATCTTTTGTATAGGCACTATTTTAAATTCCCTAAAAGTGGATTAAGCTGTGCACTCACTAGTGTTGGTGATTAGACTGTGTAACAGGAATTTATTGTATTAGATAAAAGGTTCTCTGTGGTTACCCTTGTTTAAATGAGCTTCATTGTACTTATTATGCAATGGAACACTTTTGCCCCACTCAAATAAATCAGACTCAGAGGTAACCACTTACCTTGGATAACCCCTGAACTTCTGGCCTGCCTCAGGGCTAGAAATTGAGCCTGGAAGCGTCATAAAGCTACCCAGCATCCTAGTGACCTCGTGAACTTCTGCATGCTCAGAAACACTTGCACAAGGACTACAAGGTTAGCCAAGTTTGAATATTTCAAATCTGCCTTCATCACTAACATAAACTCCCCTTCAAAGTTCTGGAAGGTGGTCACACCCTATTTACCCCCTCATCTCACCCATCACCCCCGGTACTTAAGTAAATAGCTCACTAGTGTCCGACCCACCAGCTGTAGCTGTGGAATTTAACTCCTACTATACCTCCTGCACCACTAAGCTACTGAAATCCCTTTTTTTTAACCAGGAGAGACACAATAAGCTGAAGCGTGTTTACAGGTGCGACCTGGGTGCACAAGGAAGTTAAGTAACTTGCTCAGAGTCACACAGTATGCAAGTGGGGGCTGTGGGATTCAAACCCAGGTCTCCAGGTTTGCAGCTCAGAGCCTTAAACCACTGTGCTACACTGCCCCTTCCCTCCTAACCTTCCTCCTCCCCACCCTCTACCAGTGTGCCCCCTCCACCACCATCCCACCTTCCCTACTCTTCATGACTGTAACCCCAAATGATGCCCTAAGTGCCCTCCTCACCATCACCCCCTCTAAAGGTGCCTTCTCTGATGGCTTTGGCCCAAAACTCCTCTCCTTCTCTGCTTCGGCCATTGCCTACCCCATCTCAATAATCCTAAATCTCTCATTCTCTAAGCCTCAGTCCCCTCTTCATGGAAACATGCTGTGGTCCTCCCTCTACCCAAAGGGGATGACCCCACAACCCCTGGCAACCATCATCCCATTTCTCTCCTCCCTACCCTTACCAAGCTTCAAGAACACATTGTCCTCTCCCTGCTCACCTCTTTTCTATCTAACACCTCCTTTTTCACCCCTTTCCAGTCTGGTTTCAGGAAAAAACACTCAACCACCACCTTTCTCCTCCGGCTCACAAACTCCATCCTAACTGGGATGGACAATGGCCAAATTACCTCTGCCATTTTTGTTGACCTGGCCAAGGCCTTCCACACAGTCTCTCACTTCCTTCTCCTCTACTCACTCCCAGCAACTGGCCTATCTCCCTATGCCACAAACTGATTCAAGGCCTACCTTATTGGTAGAACCCAATCAGTTAAGATCTTAGACATCACTTTGCCTCCCCTCTCAATTAGCACTGGAGTCCCCCAGAACTCGGTATTAGGGCCCCTCCTATTCTCCATCTTCTTAAATGACCTTCCCTCTGTTTGCTCTCCATCCTCCGCTATACACATGTAGGCCAGTGATACAGTCCTGTATGCATCTGGCTCCTGTTCTGATAAGGTTACAACCAGCTTACAGCAAGACTTTGACAAGATTCAGCTCTGGTTTGCTAACCAAAAACATTTCCTCAATGCCAAGAAGACTGTCTCCATGACATCTGGCACAAGGCAGAGAATCTCTAGGCTTCCCTCTCTACCCACTTTTCACACCCTTGAGGAGCCTTTACTTGAGGACACATCCTCCTTCAGGTACTTAGGTGTTTGGTTGGACCGACACCTAAACTTCTCTGGACATATTGACGCCATCCAGATAAAAATGCGCCCCAAGCTTGGTGCCCTGTTCAGGAACGGTAGTTGCATCCCTCCTGCAGCTAGTCATGAACTTGTTCAGAAGATGATACTGCCCATTTTGGACTGCTGTGACATAGTCTATGGTGTTGCCACTAAGTCCTTCCTGGCCAGACTGGACACCATCTTCAGTTCCTTCTACTGCTTTGCCCTGGATGCCCCCCTCACACCCATCATTGTGATCTTTATAGTGCCCTATCCTTCCCCTCTTTTACAAATAGGTGAATCTCCCACTGTGTTAAATTCACCTCCAAGCACTGGTTGGGTGAGCACCCTTCCTACCTCACCTCCTCCTTTATAACACCCCCCCACCTTCCCATTCTCTTAGATCAACCAATTCCCGTACCCTGGTTGTCCCCCGCAGATCCACCCAAATCAGCCAATTCGGTTACTCTCACTGCCTCACAAAAATCTGGAATTCCCTCCCCCCTCAAATCCAGCACTCATCCTCCACCTACTCCATCAGCTTTTCCCTCAATAATTACCTTGCACCTAGCTGCTCCTGCCATGTCCCTCCCTAATTCCCTCCTGTAAGCCCTGGACAAACTTTGCCCCCTACCCTCACCTTCATTTTACCCTGTGCACACCCACTCCCCCAAATCTCTAGCCCTCCTCTCCTTCCCACTAATTACTCCCCCTTACTGGCCTCTCTTGATCTCTCACAGAATGTAAAGGACACTGAATGCTCTCCATGAGTTCCTCTCCTATCCCCAAGGGCTTGTATCTCTCAGCTGCTCCCTTCCCCCACCATCTTAAAGGGGTCTCTCTGGGACACTGCCTTATCCCCTTCTCTCTGGTTCCCCCCAGTCCCCTTGCAGGGTTCCTCTCATCCTGAAGGGGTATCCAGGGACACAACTCTTCCCCTTCCCCCCATCTCACCCCCTCCCGTCCCCTTTTCTCACACATAGCACTTATTGCCAATAACCCTGCACTTATTATTGTCCACTCTTTCTACATGTTGTGCTCAACACTGTTGTAACACTGTTTGTAACACCTGCCTTACAACTGTATGTTAATGTTGATCTTGTAACTTGAATGTTTAATGTCTCATTCCAGTTGTACCCCTTCCCCTAGGTCACACTGGGAGATGAGCCACTTGTTGCTCAGTGTGCCTTCCTGGTGAAACATTTCAATAAATAAATCACATGCACTGTCACTTTAAGTGTGTAATGCTGATCACTTTAATTGCTGTCTTAAATGTTTTATGAAATGTATAAAACACCCATGTCCACTGGGGGTACTATGCTTTGACAAAGATCTTTTTTAGTTAAAAAAATTAGTCTGTGTGTGTCCTCGGGCCGAGGAGCTTAGTTAATTTTTTTTGATCCATTAATAAATTACCTGATTTATTTGCACAGTTATCCATGTGGATAGCAGTTTTATTTGGGCTGGGTGAGTTCAGTGACCTTCTTCTGTTGACCGTAGAACTCTGGTCACACTGAACCAGGCACCTGCAGGCAGCTCTTACTGCTTCTTTTGGACAGAAAAGCATCATATGTATTATACCTGCATTTGCTTCAGTGCACTTAGGGCACTTCCCATCATGCTGAGGACTAAATTTGGCAAGTCTGGCCAGTCTATATTGCAGCCTATATGTTGTCATAAATTGTACGGCTTTATATTTTGTTTGGATAGAAAGGTGCTATCTTGCCTCTAATATATCCATCCACTCCTCTGGTCCCCCCAATCCTCTTGCCATTTGAAGCAAGTGAAATTCCAAATAGCTATTGCTGAACTCATTTGATTCTTTTTAATTGAGTTACCAGCCCTTTTATATTCTGTGTATTTTCTAGAATACATGCTACGCCAGATGGTTCTTGTTGGTTGAATCCTGTACCCAATACCTTTCTCAGAAAGTGTCTCAGTTGCAAAAATCTGAAAAAATGCGAGTTAGTTAGTGATATTTTTTGGGAAAGTTCTGCAAATGACATTCGTTTTCCCTCAGAATATAAATGGCCCATCAAATAGATGCTATTGACCAACTATAGTTTGGACCCTGGGTCTTTAAGAAAGCTGGATATTGTAAACACCATTTGTCACTATAATTTATTCTGTACACTAAGTTAACTACTAGTACTAGCTCCTCTGTTTCTAGATAACTCCAGATTACTCCTGACAAAGAGATATTGTGTCAGTGAGCCTACCAGGTAATCAAAATCCAATAAATAAAAAAAAATGTATATATAAATAAAAGTGCTCATGAAGTCTTGCACTGGTTTTAACCAGGGATGGATTAGCTATGAAATGTATTAGGTATATTTTTTGCCCCCTTCTGTTGTATTTGGGACGCAGTATAACACAGTGGTTTAAGGCTCTGAGCTGCAAACTTGGAGACCTGGGCTTGAATCCCACAGCCCCCACTTGCATACTGTGTGACCCTGAGCAATTCACTTAGCTTCCTTGTGCTCCCAGGTAACACCTGTAAACAAGCTTTTGGCTTAGTGTGTCTCTCCTGGTTATATACATAAAAAAAAAAACTGTCTCCCTAATGTGAGGCTGTCTCCCATCCCCATCACTAACTCCGTGGCCCCTGGAGACAAAACCAGACAGTTTTACAGAGGCGGGTGTCACAATGGATGATGCAGAGACTGTGGAGGGAGCATCCCTTCATTCTTCCTGGTCAGACAGCTGTTTTTCCTGGTTGCTCCAACTCCCAGAAGACACCAGTATGCAAAGAGCTCATGAGGACTGGGACATGCCCACAATGATATAATGTCCTTGAGCATGATTGTTGCCCACCCACCCACTCCACCTCTGTCATGCTTCCATTTGTGGTCATCAAATTGGCAGTACTGCAGTGGAAGAAGCAACCTTTTCTCCCAGGAACAGATTGTCTGTTGGGACACTTGATCCTCCTCCTCCTCCTCCTCCTCCTCCTCTGGCTGGCTCAATTTTGAACCCAGGTCACAGGCATCATATTTAGTAGCTCCACCACTGGGATGACAGGCTAGCCATATTAGGGACATTTTATTATTTTGCACCCCCATTTTTCTGGGGGACTATGATGACTGATAGGCCTCCACATGGCTCTAGGGAGAATACCTTGGCACATGGACATGGTTCATAGCCCCCCCCCACATTAACATAGAAACATAGAAACATAGATTTTGACGGCAGATAATTACCGCTTGGCCCACCCAGTCTGCCCATTTCCCTACCTAATGGATAAGCTGCAGATCCTAGTTAACCAGCAGCCTACTTCTTCCCTACCCCACCCCTAAATTGCCTTATGACTGTCCCATGCATGCTTGAATTCCACCACTGTTTTTGACTCCACAACCTCCTCCGGAAGGCCGTTCCATGCATCCACAACCCTCTCTGTGAAAAAATACTTTCTTAAGTTACCTCTGAGCCGCCCACCTTCTATCTTCAAATTGTGCTCCCTTGTTCTTGCACACCTCTTTTTTTGAAAGATGCTACCCTCTTGGACTTTGTTGATTCCCTTGAGGTACTTGAAAGTTTCTATCATGTCCCCCCTCTCCTTCCTTTCCTCGAGGCTATACATATTTAGCTCCTTAAGTCTCTCTTCAAATGTCTTCCGGTGCAGATCCTGCACCATTTTAGTTGGCCTCCTCTGGACAGCTTCCATCCTGTCTATGTCTTTGCGGAGATTGGGTCTCCAGAACTGCACGCAGTACTCCAGATGGGGCCTCACCAACTGTCTGTACAGAGGGATAATAACTTCCTGTTTTCTACTGGTGATGCCTCACCCTATGCATCCAGTATCCCCCCAGCCCTCCTTGCTGCCCTCTCACATTGCTTGCCCACGTTTAGGTCATCTGATATGACTACCCCAGGTCCCTTTCCATTTTGTTGTTGTTAGTATCTCACCCCATTGTGTACTCTTTCCCTGGGTTTTGTTTCCCAGGTGCATTACTGCACTTCTTAGCATTGAATCTAAGCTGCCATACATTTGACCATTC
The DNA here is from genome assembly GCA_016271365.2 of Neoceratodus forsteri. NCBI lineage: Eukaryota > Metazoa > Chordata > Ceratodontiformes > Ceratodontidae > Neoceratodus > Neoceratodus forsteri. The sequence continues at coordinate 1,039,820,270 of CM057453.1, forward strand.
CTCTAACCTTGCCAAGTCCTTCTCATCCTTTCCACCCTACCTTGTGCATCAACTCTGTTGCAATCTTTGTGTCATCTGCAAGAGAGACATACTTTTCCTTCAGTCCCTCTGCAATGTCACTTATAAAGAACATTGAAGAGGACCCGATCCTAATACTGAACCTCAGCGGTACCCCACTAGTAACCCCCATTTCTTCAGAGTGGACTCCATTTACTATTACTCTCTGTGTCCTATTCTCCAGCCAATTCTTTACCCAGGCTATCATCTTGGGACCCACTCCCAGGCTGGCTAACTTGTATATTAATCTTTTGTGTGGGACTGTGTTAAATGCCTTGCTAAAGTCTAGGTAGGCCATGTCCACAGACCCTCCCTGATCTACTACTTTGGTCACCCAGTCAAAGAAATCTATCAGATTTGTCTGGCATGACCTTCCGCTGTGAATCCATGCAGCCTTGGTCCTGTGCCCTCTGGCCTCTAGATACTCAACAATTCTTTCCTTCAAGTGATTCCATCATTTTCCCTACCACTGAGGTTAAACTAATAGGTCTGTAGTTTCCTGCTTCTGCCTTGCTCCCACTTTTGTGAAGGAGAATCACATCTGCCCTCCTCCAGTCCTTGGGTACCACCCATCCTCCCATGATTTGATAAGAGGGTAGTCAGTGGTGTCACTAGTTCTACCCTAAGTTCTTTTAAATTCTGGGATGAATCCCATCAGGCCCATTGCTTTGTCCACCTTCAGTTTTAAGAGTTCTTTCAGAACCTTTCTTCTGTAAATGGGCTGGTATCAACTCTGTATCCAGAGTGTTTCTGCTGTTTGTTTTAGGTACCTCCCCTCTTCCTTTGTAAATACTGAGCAAAAATATTTGTTTAGTATCTCCTTTTACAGTCACCCTCTGCCCACCCTCCTCCCTTTATTAAGCCTCCTAACCTCTCATGGTCTTCCTTCACTCCCTGATGTACCTATAAAGGTTTATCCCCCTTCTTAACTGAGTTGGCTATCTTTTTCCTCAGTTTGGGCCTTTGCTGTTCTGACTGCCTTCCAGCATCCTTTTGCTTTAACTGATACAGTTCTCTGTCCTGCTCCTTCTGGGATTCCTTGTAGTTACTGAATGCTTTCTTTTTCTCTTGAACCTTCACTGCCACTTCCTTTGAGAACCACAGTGGTTTCTTACATTGTTTTGTTTTGTTTATTTGCTTCACAAAGGCTTGTTACCTCTGTAATGGCAGTTTTATTATTCCCATTGTTCTTCACCCCTCCTTCCTGCCCATTTGCTAGTGCATTCATAGGCACTCACCCATTTGGCAAAGTCAGCCCTCCTAAAGTCCAGTACTTTTGCGTTTTGTATGGCTTGGCTCTACTGCTGTGTTACTGTGAACCATACTGTTCGATGGTCGCTAGTTTCCAGATGGCTACCCACTTCTACATCTGTGATCCTCTCTTCATCTCCATTTGAGAGAACCAGGTCTAAGATTGCTCCCTCTTGAGTGGGCTCCAATACTAGTTGTCTAAGGCATGCTGTAGGGCATCTAGAATAACCCCACTCTTCGAAGTGGCTGCTGCAACTGCACTCCAGTTAACATCTGGCACATTCAAATCACCCATCAGCAATATCTCCCCTTTTTCTGCCATTCTAAGTATTCTTTCTATCATTTCCTTGTCCATTTCCTCCCCCTGAGAAGGGGGTCTGTATACAACCCCTGTGTGGATTGTGGTGCCATTGCCGGTCTCCAAATTTACCCACAGAGGTTCTTCTCCTCCCTGTTTTCCCTTTTGTTCTGTTGCTTTGATTCCTTCCCTAATGTAAAGAGCTACTCCTCCTGCTTTTTTACCCTCCCTGTCCCTCCTGTAGGTAGTGTATCCCGGTATGTTTACGTCCCAGTCATGGTTTTGTGGTTATCATGTTTCTGTGACTGCCACAATATCCAGATTTTCCTCCTCCATCAAGGCCACTAATGCAGAAAGCTTGTTACTCAGACTATGAGCATTGGTACTCATTGCTCTCCATTTTTTGATGGCTTTACCTTCTTTTGCAGCATCCCCCACTGACCTTTCTACCTCGGTCTTTTTCTCATTTAGTATCCTGTTTTGTAGGGAGAGGCTGGGATTTTCCTGCTGCTTATCAGTGCCCCCCCCCGACTAGTTTAAAAGCTTGCCAATGAAGCATTTAAACTGTTTGCTCAAAAACCTTGTTCCGTCCTGGACAGATGAGACCATCCTGCCAGTATAGGCTGGTGTCCTCAAAGTGGAACCCCAGTCTCCAATGAAGCCAAACCCTGTGCTCCACACCATTTTTCAACCATTCAGTAAACTGCATGGTGCAAAATACCCTCGCCTCACTCATGCCATTGACAGGCAGCACCTCAGAGAAGGATATTGTGTGTGCTACTTGTCGTAGGCCCCTCCTCAATTCCACAAAGTCCTTCTGCACTGCTCTAATCTCATGATAAGCCAAGTCATTTGTCCCTAGGTGGACTCCCGTGCAGCTGTTCTTGTGATCCTGAGGGTGCACTTCCTGTCTCTCCAAGCCATGGCACCAGGCAGGCACCTTACTTCAGTTTTCCCTGCTCCCCCAGTTCTATCCCCCTAATAATTGAGTCCCCCACCAGGAGCTGCTTCCTTTCCTTGTGATGTCCTCTGCCTCCTTCCTGTGGGCCTCCCTTGTGACAGTTGTCCTCAGCCTCCTTAGTCTTCTCTGTGGGTGCATCCATAGGGGAACTATGCTCCCCCAGAATGGTATATGGACTGTGGTCTGGAACAACTGACTGGGTGTGCCTCTGTTCCACCATCCTCCCCCTCCCTGAGCCCACTGTGGTCCAACTGCTGTGCTTTCATCGCAATCTCTGAGGTAGTGGTGGTGGCTCTGGTGGTTCCTGGATGGGGGAGGTTCCCTTCCTACCGTCCATTGTGGCCTGGGAGAAGGATCCATTACTACAGTCCAGTGTGGCCTGAAGATGGGCAACTTCCTCCCTCAGGGCAGAGAGTTGTCTGCAAATAGGGCAGCATCTCAGCCTCCAGAAAGACTCCTGGAAGACTGCTGCCCACAGCCATTACATTGCACTACTCCCCACAAATTTTTTTGTTTGTTTTTTGTTTATTTGTTTTTTGTTTTTGTGTGTGTGTGTGTGTGTGAGTGAGTGATTGGTTTGTTATATAGAAATATATATAAATGTATATTATACAATGTGTATGCTTATATTGTCAGTGCAGTGTGCTAGAGAATATGACAGTGATATGCACCTTGCACTCTTGACACTCTTGAGGAAATGATGTCAGAACCCCAGGTATAAAGGAACTATTTGCAGGGGTGGGTGGGGTGATGGGTGGGAAGGGGTTGGGCCTAAACTGTGCCCTCACAAAACAATCAGCTAAAAGGTTTGTAGTTTTAAGAGCTAAAAATCTAGCTATTGTAGAACATTTACTGGCCAACACTGATTACAGACCTGCAGTTTTTTAGTTCTATAAACACTGGTGCAGAATGGAAAATGCATATTATTTACCACGATCAGGTCTGGGAACAAACTGACAGAGTGTTTCTTTCAAAGGCATAAAACCTCACTGCTTGAATTTTGTTGCCTTGGTTCATCTAGGCAGCTAAGCCATATGCTTTAGAGCTTTGAAAGAAACATCAGGGCATTGTGTTCCCAGATCAAAGAGCAGTGAATAATATATATATATATATATATATATATATATATATTATATATATATATATAATGCACCAATTTCTACTGAGGCCATCTTCACTGATAAAAACACACTCCTGGATAAGATACTCTGTTGTACCAGTTATATCCTAGCAAACATGCAAAACATTCTCTGAAATGGCTCTGAGCATGGCATCACAGAATGTTTTGCATATTTAAAAGCTGCAGCCTCAATGGCCCACAACAAAGAGTAAAATTAAACAGCACTATAGAAATGGGGAGAACCTGCTTGGCAAAGGCATCAGTGCAGAACTTTCTATTGATGGAGGAGTCTGGGACTGCCAAGCCTGCCCAGGTCCATTTTCAGGATTTCTTCCAACTCAGAGTGACACATTCCGTTTCATCAAGTAATTAGCACAAACTCCAGTCACCAGTCCAGAACCAGAATAGTATCTGAGGACTGAGGCCCAGTGACTAGCCACCTCACTCTCACTACTGTGTCTGCTGACACATGACCATGACAGTCTGGCCCCGGTCATAGTCTGACCTTTTCTCCAAGGCTCTACTTTAGTTTTGGGATGGTCAACCACTGACAGATTGTTCAAAAGAAAAAAATAATTCCTATTGTTGGTTGGTCATTCTGAATGTTAAGAGTCTAATTCAGTGTTGCTGTTGGTGTTGTCTGAGAGGTGAGGAGAACTGCTGGACTGGAATCTGACTGGTGGCAATGTCTGGGATAACTTTTATTGTAATTTCTCCTCTCTTTACTCCATTCTGACTGGTGCCATGCTGGTGGTGAAATAATGTGTTGGTCCCATCTTTCACTAGTCTGTCACTTAAACAGCAATGCTGAACCTCACAATGAACTTTAAAAAATAAGATGTTTTAACTGCTACAATTGACTGGAGAACACATTTTTTCATTTTCCTTGCCAAGGTTTACAGCTCAACTTGGCAGTCTGTCTAAATTTTCTGTATAAAAAAAATTCACACTACTCCCCTGTACTATCAAAGTGCCTTTGTTTATGACATCATAGTGTTCACTACGAAAAACAGACTGTGATGTCACAAACAGCAGCTGTGTGGTCAGCTGGAAAGAGTCAGATACATTTTGAAAGACTCAGTGAAATATGTACTGCATTACTTACAATGCTTAGTAGACCAACAGCATTGTAAAGCAGAACTTAATGGCCAGCCCGGTGGTGCTGAGGGTTGAGGCACTGGATGCCACACCTTGCACAATGCCAGAGACCTGGGTATGGGAATGAGCCTGGGCTGCTGGGAGTTGGCAGTGGAGAAAGAGGATTGAACATCCGAAGGACTGCTCTCCTCTCTCAGGGAGGGAGGGAGGGAGGAGGATAGCTGTCCTGCCTGATAATCACCTTTTAGCGATGGCTGGGGGGAGATATGGGTCGGGAAGCTCGAGCTGACGTTTGAGTTGGCAGGGAGAAACCAGGAAAAGGGATCTGGCAGGCTCCATGATGGCCCCACCAGCAACAGTCCTGACACCCAGAATCTGAATTTGTGATCCGGGGTGGGGGGGTAGCCGGCACTCCTTGCCCCAGCCCTGTCACAGGAGGGCAAATCATGGGGGATCACCAGGATAGTCAAGGCCGGAAAGGTAAGCCAGAGACCGAGTTCCTCCAAAGGAGGGACCACAGCTGCCTGCCAGGTGCCCCGGAGGATAAAAATGAATAATAAAAAAAAAAAGTAAAACTAAATAAATAACTAGAAAACAATAACGTTAAAGGGTCAGCACAGTCCTCAACCTGCACCCTGCCTGGCATGGAGAGCTCTGTAATTCTTTGGATCCATAAGCCAGAACATGAAGGGTTTTGGAGGACCTCGGGAAGCCTGGCAAGAAATGATGGCAGCAGGGATTGAGACTGGTGGACAGAGGGGATGAATATGAGGAGCCTGAAGGCTAGAAGCTCCAGTGGGCCTGGAAGGATCAATTAAAAAAAAATGACACAATCGTCACTTTTATGTGTTTAACTTAGGAAACTCACAAATCCATCCAAACCTTTGAAATCAGCATTTAATGGTTTGAGTGCAGGTGGTTTAGTGCAGGCTGCATCCGAGATCAGACAATGTTCCTGCATGATACCTTCTGGAAATCCTGCCCTCAGTTATTGTATTTACATATGGGCATGGGATCAGTTATACATTAATTGGTTGCCTTATAACCAATTCTGAGCCTGCATGTAAATAGCAACATGTAGGTTTTTTGCATTGATGCTGGAATCTATCTAGGTGCACCGAATACATGCACTGACTACCTTTTTGTCATCTTAAATTTGACAGGAATTGATTACTTATGAGCAACTGTTTGAAATGCCTCTATTTTCATAAATTATATTCATACCTCTAAAGGATCCCTATTTAACTGTGCCTGAATAAAAGCTGAAACTGTCAGTTGTGTTTCATATTGTTTTCTTTGTATGGACAACATTCTGTGCAGCTCCTTTCATGGAACCAAGAATTTGGAGTTTTGACTATGTCGCTTCATAGTTTCAGAAATGTGAGCATGAACTTATCAGTGCAGTGCCCACGGTTCTGAAACCATGCAGTGGCATAGTCAAAACTCCAAATTCTTGGTTCCATGAAAGGAACTGCACAGAATGTTGTCCATACAAAGAAAACAATACAAAACACAACTGACAGCTTCAGCTTTTATTCGGGCACAGTTAAACAGGGATCCTTTAGAGGTATGATTATAATTTATGGAAATAGAGACATTATGAGTAGCTGCACATACTGTATGTAATCAGTTCCTGTCCCCTTTAAGTCTTCCTTGTAGATCTGTTCAGTGCTAGAATTGATGTCTTGTGCCTGCGCGGTGAATGTTGTCTTGTACCTGTTTCTACTGTGCATGCATAAGACTCGTTGTCACCTGATAATCTTCTCTCAGGCACTGTTGGCGGCAATTCAAAAAATGTTGTCAATTGTGGAACAATAATCCTGTCAATATGAGTGAACTTGAGGGGAGCGTCTGGTGGGAGAGTGAAACATTGGTATTTATCGAGATTCATAAAGATTTAAATGTTATAACAGAATTTGATGGCAGGATACAGAGACACAGCTAGCTTTTTAAAACAGCTGCAGAAAGGTTATCCGAGGCTGGTTTTATTAGGACAGAGCCACAACTGAGGTGGAAGTGGAAAGTGCTCAGGGCTGCCTATTACAAAGCAAAAAGGCTGCTAGGAAAAAGTGGATCAGGCAGATCCAACTTTCCTTACTTTACAGAGTGGGACTCAGTACTAAGTAATTGTCCCATGGCTGCTGCAACGTCCTTCGGGGTCGATGTGGGTATGGAAGACAGTGACCTGGATGTGTCACTGAATGACTGTCCCACAGTATCTGGCAACTGTTCTGCTGAACCTGAAGCTTGTGAGTATTGTAACTGCTATTATCTCTGTAAGCAGAATAAATAAACTGAACATGTAGTGAATAGTTACTGGTCTTGTATGTGTTATGATGATGTTTCACACAAAGAAGTGTGTGTGTGTGTAATATCATATAAACACACACCTACACAGGAATTGTATTTTTATAATAAGTTCATGTTTGAGGGACAGTGTCTCAGGTCAACCCCCAACCCATACTAGCACAAGGCAATCCCAGGAATGGCTAGTGCCTTGGACACCCTGCAACCGGCTCAGTCAGTTCCAGAGACCTGTATTAACGTGTTAAATGTAAATGTCTCTGAGACTCTTCCCTCCCCCTTCCCAACCAATCACATCACTATCACTTCCCTGGATTATATCCTGCCTCAGACATCTGTTTATCAGCATATTCTTCTCTGAATGTCTATAGTTCTTGGTAGATGGCCATTACCCAGGAGCCCTTCCACCCCTCCCCCCTCCACAGCTCTATGTGATCCCAGTCATGGAGGCTGCATTGGTCACCGAGCAATCAGCAGAACCAGTTCTGTATTACTGTAGTCAATGGTTAGGGATTACAGTATCAGTGTGCTATCGTATCTACCCACCCACAAAACAGCACCAGCTGATTTTAGGAACTGAGCCTCTTTAAGATAGCCGTCAGTCACCACAGACAGTTCCATAGTCCTTTGGTTCAGTGTTGAGAACCATTTGTTTACCCATCCACCCTCCTCTTCATACCAGGTCATTTAATTTCATCTCATATGTTTTTCAGTGAAAGATCTGTAATAGCTCAATTGCCATTCCAGGTATGCCTACCCCTTGTAAATGACCTTGCAAATATGTGGTCTGTAGTAGCATAGAAAATAGCGAATACTGGGGCCCCATATTCAAATGGTGCAAGATACGATGCACAACTAGTTCCATTGCCCAAAACGTTGTGTCAGCGCAGCCAAATGGTATATTCAAATAAGATGTGCAATCCTAATGGATAGCACATCCTGTTTGAATTTTGCAACTTGTGCAGCAAATGCAAAGGGGGGGGGTTTCGCCAATGTGCTGGCACATCCTGTAGATGGGCTGAATACCACCAATGGGGGATGTGCTGGCTCATTCCCAGATGTGCTGCACTCTCAAAGGCGGTATTCAGCCGGAATATGCAAATGGTCCCATTAGTCATGCATGGTGAAACGGGCCTCATGCATGCTCATTATGTGTCCATTTGCATGTATGCACAGGCAAGGATGCACTGGGTCTGTCTGTTCCCTCCCTCCCTTCAGGAACCCTGTCACTGAGAAGGATAGCTTTTCTTGATATTCTGTGGTGTAGGATACCCCCCTTCATGCCTGAACCCATCACTCTAAAGGATAGCCGTTCCCAATTTCCCATAGTGCAGGGTATCCCCCTCCCTGCCTGAACCCTGTCACTGTAAAGGATAGCCTTTTCTGATTTCCCATAGTGTAGGGTACCCCCCTTCCTGCCCAATCTCCCACTGATTATTAGTATTTGGCCAAACCCCTGTCTCCATATAGTGGTTCCCCCCCCCACTTAGGTACCCCAACCCTTTTCTCACAAAACTCCACCCCGAATCCATTACAATAATGTAGGCCCCCAACCCCAAGCCCAATCCAGGTGCTGGGTAAGATCAAGAATCAACCCGCCGCATATTCCACAGTGTGGTGCCCCCCCGTCCCAGTCGGCATGACCTCCTTATTGTACTCCCCCTCACCACCCATGCCAGTGACTGGCACAGCCCTCCACACCCTGCCATGGCCTACTGCCAACTGTGTTGCTTGTGATCACAGTACTGTACAGAGTGCAAGCCCATTGGCTGTGTCGCCAGCACGGGTGGTGAAAGGGGGGTTTTGGGGATGGGGTCATGCCACCTGGGGCCGGTGGGGCCACCACACTATGGAATATGCGGCGATGGTTTCTTGAACATGCTGGGCACCTGGATTGTGTATAGGGTGGGGGACAGTATGTTATTGTATCGATTCGGGGAGGGAGTCTTGTAAGAACTGGATCTGGGTACCAGAGTGGAGGGACACTACTCTACAGAAATGGGGGTTTGGCCAAATACTAATAATCAGCAGGGGGATCAGGCAGGTAGGGGGGTACCCTACACTACTGGGAAATCATGAAAGGCTATACTTTACAGTGATGAGGTTCAGGCAGGGAGGGGGTGCCCAATAATTTAGGGGATGGGGTTGTTTCCACCCTTACATGGCCATTGGGAAACAGTGTGGGGGGAAGGGGGGGAAGTGACACTGGGTTGCAGGGCTGGCAGGCTGCTTTGCTGCTGTGTGCAGTACTGCAGCCTGCCTGTGGGTGGCCAGCCAAGGAAGGTATGCTTTTTCCATGCCAAATTATGCACCGCTCAACTCCTGCAATTGGGCAACCCATCTGTTCTGAATATTCCATTGGCTGGAATATTCATTGGCAGACCCCCTCAACTTGGTCCACATACAATAATTTTGGGCCATGGCCCATCTCGATTTGGGCAGCTCATCTGCCCCTTTTGAATACGGGATTTTGGAGCAAGTTTTGATATGAGTGGCTTATCTCTGTTTTTTGATGAGATGTGCCACCCATCTCTTTTGAAAATGTGGCCCTGGATGAGCAACCGTGCTGAACCAGTATTTTCTGCCGCAGAGAGATTCTGATTCTCTGAGATGTCAAGAGTGAAGCTCATGAGGTCCATGGGAATCAGAACCTCGAGGATGCAAACACACTAGTTCGGCATAGTGTAGCTCATCCAGTATTTTTTTTTCATGTTTGGTGAACCCATAAAATATTTAAAAGCAGTGGTTGTTGAGTTTGAGTGGGAGCAATTTTCAAGAATAAAAACATGTCAACTACATTTGACGATTACTGTTGCCACAGCAGCTTTCAAAACTAGGTGACTCATAAGATATCCAAAACTAATGGAAAACTGTTCTAAAATAGACTGGCACAATAGCATTCCATTACCATTAGACTGTGACAGAACAGCATTTCACTAGAGCAGAAAATCAAGATTAAACAACGTTCCACCTTAAGTTAACATAGTTATTGTTTGTAGAAAAGGTATGCTAGTCCCATGAAGTTTGCGCATAAGAACTGTACTTGATTACTGCTTCTGACCCTCCCTCTGCTTAACTTCTATGTTACCCAATGCCTGTCCCATGCATGTTTAAATCCAGCCACAGTGCTTGCTCACACAACCTCGTGTGGCTGACCATTCCATGCGTCCATCACCCTCTCTATGAATTAAAGCTTTTCCACACTCACTTTTAACCCGCCCCGTTCCAATTTCATGTCTTGCTTCCTCATTCCTGAACTCCCCATGTATTGGAAGGTGTCTTCCCTATCCAACTTGTTTATGCCCTTGAGGTACTTGACTATTTCTATCTTGTCCTATCTATTCTTCACCACTTCCTGCCAGTATATATTAATGTCACTTAATCTATCTTCTTAAGTTTTGTGGTGCCCTCCCTTCTGTGGTCATTCTTCAACCTGTTAATGACTTTTCTGAGGTGTGGCCTCCAGAACTGCATACAGTACTCCATTTGAGGCCTTACCAGGGTTTTATATAATGGCACCACTACCTCTCGGTTTATGTTAGTAATACCTGGGCCTGGGCACCCAGCATGCCACTTGCCTTCCCTCGCTGCCCTTGTGTTCTTCCTTGACATTTTCTGTTACTCAGAAATAGTATCCACTAGGTCCATTTCATCCTCGGTAACTGTCAGCAACCTCCTTCCCCTCCCCATCCTGTAGCTCTCTCATGGATGTCTATGCCTCATGTGCATCATTTTTGAAATTCTTTGAATTAAACTTCAGTTGCCATTACTCAGAGAATTTCTCAAGCTTCCCCAGATCCTTTCTGATTTTATTCACCACTTTTCATTCCAGTGCTGTTTTGATACCTCTCACCATTTCAGCTAAGGTTGCCTTTTTGAAATTCAATACATTTGACCTAGCATGACTTGAAGGAGTCCCCATCCACATGCTGAACTGGAATAAGTGATGATTGCTGGATCCTAGTTACCCTTCTACCTGAACATATGTGATTCTATCCCCATTGGTCACCACTAGATTCAGCATCACCCTGTCCATGGTGGGATCAAGTACAAGTTGCTTGAGTCCTGCCTCACTTAGGAAGTCTAGGACGTCTATGCTTCTGGCTGAAGCAGATGCCTGGGTTGTACAATCCATGTCTGGCATATTAAAATCCCCCATCAGAAGAATTTCTCCTTTCATTGCCAACTCAAGTATTTAATCCACTATCTTCCTGTCAACTACCTCCCCTGTCCTGGAGGCCTATATATCACCCCTGTTGATATTGCTGTGCCATTTACAGGTTCAATAGTTACACACAGTACTTAGGCTTCCCCCCTTCTTACCCCATGCCTGTGTTGTCTGTATACTGTCCCTGACATACATCACACTTCACCCCCCCATCAACCATTTTTACCCACCCTATCCCTCCTGAATAGATCATAACCTGGTACATTGATTTTACCACCCATGATTTGCAGGGTACCGGGTTGCAGTCATTTCTACTATGCCCAGGTCTGCCCCTAGTATCAAGGCCTCCAGATCTGGGAGTTTATTTCCCAGACTGGTGCATTAGTTACAGCGGCCTTCCATGTTGAGCAATTTACATTACTCCCTCTGCCCGTTAATGCTGTCTTGCTTCCTACCCTGAACTCAGTTACCTTTCTTGTGTTGGCCCTATTTAACCAATCTGTCCCCCACCTGTGAACTTCAGTGATACTTGCTGTCAGATTGTTTTCCTGCGTGTGTGTGTGTGTGTGTGTGTGTGTGTGTGTGTGTGTGTGTGTGTGTGTGTAATTGTTATTAAGCCTCCTGGCCCTCCTGTCTCCATCCCTTTGGCCAGTTTAAATACTTGTTGCTGAAGCATTCAAACTTGTCACTCATGATCGTGGTCCCCTTCCTGTATGGATGCATGCTGTCATCCTAATAAATAAAATGGGCAAGGAAATCCATGTGATCTGATTTGCTGAGAATTGGTTCTAGCCATGTCAGTAAGTGAGCTCCACAAATGACTAACAACGAGTCCCTGACAACCAGAGCAACTCACAGAATTCATAAGGAAGTCAATTCCTAAGTTCCATTACATACATGACTGCAGTCTTTACTCATATATTTAAAAACTCATTTAGACCCAAAAAAATGATAGTCCATTAAATTAAATAAAGTCAGTGAGTAATTTAATGTTATTTATACTCATGAGTCACCAGTAAACACATACACAAAATATTAAAATCAATAACTATTCAGAGTTACCATGGTTGGTGTTTATTTGATGACCATAAAATATCCCCCATTCAATCTCTACCACTTTGCCAGAGAACACCCTGCACTTTACCTGCCAAAATATAAAACTGAGATTCTGACCCTATTTGAGGTCTGTGTGTATTTTTGTGTGTATGCCAATGGAATAATGTATAAACTAGAAGTCTATGTTTCCATGTTGTCATACAGTGTGTGGTTGATGTGGGGGGGCAATGGGAGGGGGACACATTCTACTACTTGAATAATGCATAGATTATGATAAGCAATAAAACATGTTACACAGCTTGGAGTTTGTAGTACTGAGATACTAATGCACCCTGAGGCTGAAAGCACTCTGTCTGTCACCTCTTACTTCACTATGGCTCTGTGTGTATGGGTATCTCAGTACTACCAACAAACAGATATGTCTTATTGCTTACCTAGGCTCTCATCCATCCTGCTTGTATCCCTGTCCCTCATGAAGCTAAACCCCTCCCTTCCACACCATTCCTTCAAACAGGAGTTGAATTTACAGATAAGGAGTGTCCTTGCTTCCCCCCTGCTATGGACAGGTAGAACCTCTAAGAAGTAGAATGAGTGAGCTACTGGCTTCAGACTTCCTCCCAACTTCCTTAAATTGGCCTGTATTCTGACTAACTCAACTCTGTCTACATCATTCATACCCAGGTGGATGATGATATCCATTTCCTCCCACATATGTATTGTCCCTATAATCCTATTGATCTGCTTCCCATCCCTCCATGAAGTGGTTACTGGTATGCACTTGAACTCCCTGACCTTCCTGCTAGGTTGCCCTAATGTACTGTAGCCTTATGGACAATTGAGTCTCCCACAAGTATAATCTTTCTCCTCATCCACTGGGGGTTTTCTACTCCACTTCCATTGGCCTCCATCATTGAGGACCCGCTCATCCTCCATGGTCTCTGCTACGGATACACCTGGGGTGATGATAACCCTCCCCTTCAACACAGCATAGGAGTTAGCTAGCTGGATCAATCCTCACTTTCTCTACATGATCTCACCGTGATCCAACCACTTCTCCTCCTGGTCATCTTATGAGGTTTATATTGTGGACAAGATGGCATTTGGTTGTAATGAAAGCCCCCTGAAACATGGCAAACTTGGCTAGGAGTCAGGTTGTTCCTTCATCAGTCAAAGGAGGTGCCTATAGATAGGGAAGCATCTGAGGCCTAGAATTGTAAACAGTATTGTTGGTGACAACTTACTAGAGTTTTATACAATAATACCTCTTCATATGAACTCCAGCTTGCCACTTACTCTCTCTGCTGCAGTTGTACTCTGCTAAGACATTGTTGGTTTGACTGGATTGATAACACACAGGGCCCTTTCTTCACCTTCTCCTTGGTTCCCTGGCCAATTTCTGGTATGGAGTCTGTTTCAGACACCCAGAATTATGCACAGGCAGGCAGTTCTTTAGACCAGTAGTCGAGTGTTGAGGACAATTGTCTATGAGCCATTCCCCCTTACCCCTCCTAACAGAACAACCTGATTCCATGAAATGAGCATGTTTTGGATACCCAGCAATCAGACACATATTTATTTATTTATTTAAGAGTTTTACCAGGAAGGCATTATAGGTCAACGCACTGTGTGGAGCTCGAGGGTTGGACAGTAAATGATGCCAACTCCTCCCTCATCTCAGTTCTGTTTCTCCCACCATCGGGTGAGCAGTGACCTTGTGGGCAAGCAAGAAAATCATCTGTGACACCACAGCCTAGTGCCACTGACTTCTGGAGGACAACTGTATACTCTGGACTCCAGATGCAGCTCCGATGATCCTTCCTCCATGTGCCCACCCAGTTCTATATGGACTGCAGAGGAAGGGGGCCTCCACCTCTTTAAGCCTCACCTGGGTGGAGGGTCCTTTTATGGTGGAAGAGGTTTCTGTCAGAGTCTATGAGGATGAGGGGGCATGGTGAGGAGTAGTGGTCTTTCCTGGTAGCTCCCCATGGCTCAGGAAGGAGCTGTAGTGCCAAGCCAGCCTTCTGTCACTCATCCCCAGGTGAGGCCTTAGTGTGTGGGGCTATGGGCTGCCCTTCTGGACCTATGTAGCCCTGGTCACCTCACAGGGGGGATTCTCCTTCAGGGATCATCTACGCTTGCAGAATCCCATAATCATTCTAGGAGGAGGCTAGATATAGCAGGGTAAAATCCATAAGATGTTGGCTGACTGGTCACATGATCAAAAACAATTTCTGTTATGTATTTTTGTTTAAATTAGTGTCATCTGTCACCAATAGAATGGTTAAAATAACTACCTTTAAGTAAACATTTTGTGAACGGAAACAAACCTGCAAGGTGTAAAAGGTGGTACTAGGTCCATGTCACAAATATTTAAAGCAACAGTCAAAAAATATATACTTGTGGTCATGCATGACCCAGCTAGGTGATAAAAAACCTGTCCATAGGAAGTGAACACCATGAAGTTCATTTTACCACTCTCTATCACCCCACCCCCCTCCCCTAGTTTAAAATCGCATAATTTATGACTTAATGTTTTCATGCATGTTTTAGGACATATTTAGAAAAAAAGAGTAGTAATTTTAAAGAAAAAAGAAACAAATATACAAAATCATATTCATCTATGCTTGCAGAATCCAGTAATCGATTTTGGGAGGAGGCTAGGAGTATCAGAAAAAATCTGTGAGGCGTTGACCGACTGGTCACATGATCATCAACAATTTCTATTATGTATGGGGAGGAAAAGACAGACGTGAATGGAACAGCAGCAAGCAACTAGGGTTGCTTTTGAAGACTGGCTCATGAACAGTGTAATGCAACAGTGTACACAGAGCATGGAGCGAACTGCGCAATTAATAATTGGCAGCAATGTTCAGCAACATGGCAGTCAACATTTGCCAACCATAATGCACCCTACAGGACAAAATTAAGTGATGACTACCTTGAGCAACCAGGTGTAGCAATTCTATAACCCAACCAGTAATACATGGCTAAATGCAATGGAATAAGTTAAGTATTCCTGTATATAAAAATTTAATAATTTTGGATCGCTTATATGCTCTGATCTTCCTGGAATAGCACTTATAAATAAAGTTGAGTTGAATGTAAATTGAGATGGGGAGTGATCAAGAAAATGTTCTAGTTGTTCAGAAACCATTATTGCTTTATTTTGTATGTACAGTATGTTACTGCATTCATGTATAATCAAAGTTTACTGCACATTTTCTATTGAAATAGTTGTTACATCTTTAAAATAATCTGCATTAAAACTGGTTAAATGAGCTATTCCCACTCTCATGCTATATGATTTGTGTAAATTAAGTACAGTAGGCTTTATTAATTTTTTTGTGTTTAAGTTAGAAATCCACCCTAGCAGGCGCGCCAGCACAGTGGTTGGATTTCCAATTGCAACACCGACGACCCAGGTATGGGGGCGGACCTGGGAATCAAGCGGGCTAGCAGTGTAGAAAAGGACTGAGCATCTTGCAGACTGTAACCCTTCTTGGGGGGGGAGTGTCCTGTGCTTTGCGGACCCCTGGCAGAGGCTGATGGTTCCACTATGGCCAGCGGCATCATCTTAGGAGGCATGGCGGACAGTGGACTTCATTGCACATCCCCAACCTCAATGATCCATCAAGCATCAATGATCCATCAAGCATCTGAAAAAACCTGGTCATTGAAGCATGATAACCTGCTCTGCCACCATCTACACTGCCTTCAATGGGGGGGAAGGGGTCCAGCTTCCATGGTCCCGACCTAGGGAGGTAGGCCGGTACTTATATGCATTGTCCGTTTGGGGATAGGGGGCATCTCGGTGGCCATAATAAGGGAAGTAATCCTGGTCATGCGAGGATGATAGGCAGGGAAGGTCTGACCTCCTAATGGATGATTGGGGGATACGGGACCAAACAAAAAAAAAATCCAGCCTTTTCAAAATGCTGTTTTAACTCAGCAGTAAGGCCATGGAGTGCAAATTTTCCTAGCCTAGTTTTACCAGAGGAAGAAAAAACATGAAGACCAAAGAAATATATGGTACATGATGTATCTTACACTGATTTATTAATGTACAGAATTACTCACGGCAGAATTCAAGGCATGCCAAAAATATCCTTATACTAACTTTGTGAGGGCATACTGGATGGAAGGGTGATCATTCTAATAGTTCCACTGGTATAGTAAATATTAATTAGATGAGTAATATTATGGTTAAAGTATGTATCTAAGATTGAAAAATTTGGGGTGGGGTGGAGGGTATTTACTTGTAAGTGAGAATTTGAAATGCAAGGCAATGTAAATTATAACTAATAGTAACATAGTATAAATAGTGTGATTTTAAAAATACTTTTTTATCTTACTGTATGTCTCACCCCCTTTGTCATTTCAAAATGTGTCCATCATCTAAGCAGTTTTTTTAAATATTTTTTAAAGAAATAAGTAAAACAATGTATATTTACTCTTAAGAGCAGTGCATTACCGAATAACAGACCTTCTCTTGTTCTGCTGCAAAGTGCCTCGCCATGAA
Source organism: Neoceratodus forsteri (assembly GCA_016271365.2). Classification (NCBI taxonomy): domain Eukaryota; kingdom Metazoa; phylum Chordata; order Ceratodontiformes; family Ceratodontidae; genus Neoceratodus; species Neoceratodus forsteri. Next base: position 1,039,837,102 of record CM057453.1, read on the forward strand.
TGCATGGCATGTTATTATTGAGTCATGCGTTTAATGTTGATACATCGTAAACCTATATCTATCACCTGTCATAACATGAGTAACATATCAAAACAATTCAAACACTTTGCAGCAATCCTACCTTTGAATCAACTTATTACGCAACAACTAAGCAGTCGTTTTTTACTGGAAAAGTTCAGGACAGATGAAGTAATTATAATATTATATGTACAGTATGTAACATGCATGGAGTCTAACTGGTTGTCCAGATGCAACACCTAGTTGATATGTAAGATTGTAAAACCTTTAAATACTAAATATGTGAATGCCATCCAGAGTGTAACAAGTAAGTTACATAGCTACAACTGTACTTACACATTCGGATTAGATCTGCACAGTGGAAAATGTGTGACCATACAGTCCCATAACACATCTCTGATTTCAGACGCTTCTGAAATATCAGTGTTGTTAACTCTATCACTCAGTTGAGGGTAATCAGCTGCATTTGACTCTATCGCTTCATACCAGCAGTTGTTAACCAGTTCCTTTTTTTTCACAAAAATTGTGCAATACACAGCATGTAACAGCCACAGTTGAGATAAATCTGTAGTCAAAGTCTAAGCATTGAAGAAGCACTTGCCACCACCCCTTTAGTCTGCCAAAGGCATTCTCCACTGTTGTCCTGGCTGCACTATGATAGACATTAAAATATTAATTCTCCAGTTGTAGCCTTGCAGCTCCCATATATCCCTTTATAAGCCATAGTAGCAATGGGTATGCAAGATCACCCAATAAATAGAGTGGAACCTTCTTGCCATTTATATCTGTTGGCCCTTTGGCAGCAAATCTGATGTTGCAAATAGATGTGAATTTCTTAGCACATTAGCATCATGAGCACTACCTGGCATACTACAATTCACATTTCGAAAACTATTTTAGGATAAAAAAGAAAAGCTGATTATAATTATAGTAAGTCAAAGCACGTAGAAGTATTACAATTATTAAAGAGCTAGTGTACTGCCTGGAAACTGCCTGCAATTAATTGTAACTTTCAGATGTAGTCGGCTATCACTTCTCATATTGCTAGCATTTTTTTCTTTTCTGTTTGCTCATTGGAAGATTTCCCACCTGGCAGTATTGGGGTGACGTGTGGAGCAGCACTCTATCTGGAGGGAAAAAAATTCAGTTCTGTTCCTCCCACTACAACAACACTGAGAAAACACTGACTGACATCACTAGTAACCAATAAGAACCATTTCTCACTGCCAGGTTTCGCTTTCACATGAAGCAGCAGGGACTAGCTCTCCTTGGTTACTAGTGATGTCACAATGTCCTGCAGTTTGATTGGTAGCTTGTAAAAGTCACTGCTCAGGCTGCAAGGATTGTGGTGTCTCAAGGTGTTTGGTCTCCTTTCTGAAGATGTAGTGGGAGGAACAGAGTTGACTTTTTTTCCTCTAGACAGAGTTCTGCTCCACACATCACACAACAAGAAAACATACCTGAGATATAAGAAGTAATAGCTGACTGCATCTGAAAATTATTATTAATCACAAGCAGTACACTAGCTCTTTAAGATTTGATAGTCAACTTACATTTTTGTTGTACATTTTTAGTAGGGATTTTTGTCTATTAATAGTAAAATCACCAAAATTACTATTTCTTGTTGTGCATGGAAATACATTCTCTGCTCAATAGAGAACATTGTAACATTTCTGCATATTTTGCAGGCTAGAAGTCAATCAGATTTGTTTAACATGATTCCTCCACCCCCTGCCCCATGAACCCATGCTGTCTCGCATCCTGGAGAATATGCTCCTATAGATATTCCACCAGCCTTGCATTTAGTATGGTCTCCATGACTTTGCACACAACTGAGGTGAGACTGACTGGTCTGTAGTTTCCTGGGTCATCCTTGGTACCGCTTCTGTGGAGGGACACTACATTTGCTTTTTGTCAGTCATGTGATATCACAACTAACTGTAGAGTACTATTAAGTAGGTCTGCAAATGGCCCTGCCAGCTCCTCAGCCAGTTACCTTAATACCATTAGATTTACTCTGTCTGGACCTGGTGATTTGTGTACGTTAAATGCCAATAGTACTGTCCCCACCCTATCCACCTCTGTCACCACATCTGTGTTCCCTTCCACCATCCACCCCCACCCTCCACTCCTCTTCTCCCACCTGAAGGAACTGGTCCATCCTTCTCCCTGATGAAGATGAAACAGAAGTATTGATTTAGTATCTATGCTTTTCCCCATTATCCTCCACCCACGTCTCATCTGCCTTAAGCCTAACAGTCTCTTTTTCTTGACCATTTTCTTACATACAGTATATAGCAAAAGAAAGCCTTACATAGAAACATAGAAGTTGATGGCAGATAAGGACAGAAAGGCCCGTCCAGTCTGCCCATTTTTTTACCTTATGAATGTGCCATAGGCCTTTGCACAGTCAATTACCTATTTATTCATACACATCTGTATTGTTCCCTTATGCCGATCCCATGTCTGTTTAAAGCCCTACACTGTATTCATATCCACCAGTTCCTGAGGTAGGCTGTTTCATACATCCACCACGCTTTCTGTGAAAAAGAATTTCCTCACATTACCCCTTAATTGGCCTCCCTCTAATCTCATGCTGTATCCTCTTGTCCTGCTATTTTTCTTATATTAACTCATTGTCTCCTAGCAGATGCCTGTAGTCATCAGTAAAATACACTGGTGTGTCCTGAGGACATCTGCAGAAGTCAGCTACTGACTCCCAGTGTGCCCTTGCAATGTCTGGAGAAGTCACTTATATATTTTAATATATAGTGTCACAGAATATAATATATATTTGACTGCATAGCACCATTGGAAAGGTAATTTTATGCTGAACAACTTTGTCACTGATATTTTGTGCATATCATGTATACTTTAGGAGTTATTTGCATTTGTTTATGGTATGGTGTGTATGACTTATGTTGCCTGTTTTAGTGAAAAAAATATTCTATTTTGCTGTTTCAACCAGCTTAAAAAAACAAAATTACATATTATTATTTGCATACCATCATTGGGAAGGCAATTTTGTGCTGAACAACTTTGCCACTGATATTTTGTGTATATCATGTATACTTTAGGAGTTATTCACATATGTTTATGGTATGGTGTGTATGGCTGACATGTTTTCCATCAAGATTCACCTAAGCAGCTTGAATAAAATAAACTTTTTGGCACTTCAACAGGTATAAAATAAAAACCGTACTGATTATAACTGGTTGCATAGCACCATTGGAAAGGCATTTTTGTGCTCATTAACTTTCATGCTGATACTTTGTGTATATCATGTATACTTTTGGAGTTATACGCATTTGTTTATGATATGGTGTGTGTGTGGTTGAGATTCATCCCTCAAATCTCACCAAAGCACTGCTGAGAGGTCTGAACCTCACCTTCAGATTCTTGACGATATTGGGAATGCAAGTAATCACAAACAAGTTGCATTCAAGTAATAAACAAGTTTATTACTACAAAAGGGATAAATCACAGTTGCCCTAAGCAGTTCTTACCAATACGAACCGGGAGCCAGTGCTAAGCGTTCCCTACACCTCGAGGTTTCTCTGTAGTCTTTTAGGATCTCTCGGGTCTCCGAGGTGTAAAGCCTTGCATTACATTATATACCTATGATAATTACTATGGTTACTAAAAGATAGAAACATTTCTAGTTACAGAGATGTGCCCTATTGGCTAAATTAGAGGTGGCTCCACGGTCCAAGATAACATCATATAATTCTGTAAAGTCATCAGTTTTAGAACAAAAAGTTCTTATACAGGTCTTACATAACCAAGTGTAGTGGTGCACATCACTAAAGGATGGCAATGTTGCCTTACATATTATTATTACTTCAAGGACAGGTGTCTTGGCATCTGACAAGTAAGAAATAGACAGAAAATACATGGTATAATATGTGTGCATTAGCAAGCAAAGTGGATTACAGCAATATGAATTCATATCCTGACATCTACTCTTGTACGGTAGATGCCCTTAGCCCTAAGTATTAGTGTAACCTATACATGAGCATTGGCTGTCTACGGTGTACCTCTGAGGGTATCAATTAGGGTGCAGGGACCTCATGTAACAGCACCTTGACTAAAATGGGGAAAAATTACATTTTATAGTAAAAATATATCTTTTTTAACAAACATAATATTAAAACACCATCTACTGTCTGTATGCTTAATTTGGTGTTGATATTTTACATATTTTCCAACAAAAAATGGCTTATGTTGCCATTTTTTAGTGAAAAAAATATTTAGTTTGCTCCTTTGACCAGCATAGAAAAAAAAACAAAATTACTTATTATTACATGCATGCCACCATTGGAAGGCAATTTTGTGCTGAATAACTCTATCACTCATACTCTGTGTCTAGCATGTACAGTTATTGAGCTATTAGCATTTGTTTGTGACATGCTGACTATGGCTTGATTTTGCTTAGAAGGGCCCAGGATTCACTGTTAAAAGTATACAGGAGATTCAGGAGGCAAGTGGTATAATCTCAGAGTGAGCCTGTGGAGGCAATGAGTTAAAACATGTTAGACTCTTTCACCTTGTTAATGCCCTTAAGGTATTTGAATGTTTTGATCATATCACCTCTCTCCCTCCTTTGCTCTAAGGTATACATATTGAGCTCCGTTAATCTTTCCTCATATGTTTTCTGATGCAGTCCTTGCATCATTTTGGTTGCCCTTCTCTGGACTGCCTCCATTTTGTTAATATCCTTGTGCAGGTGGGGCCTCCAGTACTGCACACAGTACTCCAGATGGTTCTGAACCAGTGTCTTGTAAAGAGGGATTACCTCCCTCTTACAACTTTTGATACCCCTACTAATGCACCCAAACATCACTCTAGCCTTACCTACTGCTTTAGTGGTCTGCTTGGATGATTTCAGGTCATCTGTTATGATGATGCCCAAGTCTATTTCTTCCTTTGTGATTGTCAGCAATTCCCCTCCAAACCTATAGGTAGCTTCAGGGTTTCTCTTCCCTATGTGCATGATCTTGCACTTCTTTACGTTAAACCCCAGTTGCCTCTCTTCAGACCATTTTGCCAGTTTTTCACAATCTCTTCTCATTATGCCCACCTCATCTGGATCATCTACTCTGTTGCAAATCTTGGTGTCATCTGCAAACAGACAAATCTTACCCTCCAGTCCATCTGCAATGTCACTGATGAAGATATTGAAGAGGACTGGCCCCCAGACTGATCCCTGAGGTTCCCCACTTGTGACTTGCATCTCCTCTGACTGTATACCTTTTACCACCTCTCTCTGTTTTCTGCCCACCAACTAGTCTGCAACCCAGTTGACCAACTTTTGACCCACCCCAAGCCTACCCAGCTTATTAATCAATCTTCTATTTGGAACAGTATTGAAAGCATCGATGAAGTCAAGGTAGCAACATCAACTGTACCCCCTTGGTCTACCACTGTGGTTGCCCAGTCAAATAAATTTATGAGATTAGTTTGACAGGATCTTCCTGTTGTAAAGCTATACTGTCTTGGATCCTGTGTGCCTATGGATTCCAGGTGTAGCACTATCCTTTCCTTAAGGAGTGCCTCCATAATCTTGCCTAGTACTGAGGTTAGACTGACTGGTCTGCAGTTCTCTCCCTGCTGCCATTCTTGTGGAGCGGGATCACATGAGCCCTTCTCCAGTCTTCTGGGACCTCTCCTGTGCTCAGAGACTCACTAAACAGTTCTGCTGATGGATCTGTTGGTTCCACTCTTAGCTCCTTTAGTACTCTGGGATGTATGCCATCAGGTCCTATTGCCTTATTCACCCTGAGCTTAGCAAGCTCTTGTATTACCCTTTCTTTTGTGAAGGAACTTGTGCACACCTCCCCCTTCCTCTGTCCATGGTGTTGAGCTGTGTGCCCTCCCTACCTTCTCCTCAGTAAATATTGAGCAGAAGTATCTATCTATTTAGGATAGATGCTTTTCTTTCATCCTCCTCCACACACTCCTCCTTATCCCCTTTGATCTTAGCAATACCCCCTCTGGGCTTTCTCCTTTCACTAATGTATCTATAGAAAGTCTTGTCCCCTTCTTTTACTATTTGTGCTAGTGTTTCCTTGATTTGGGCCTTTGCCTGCCTTACTGCCGTCCCTGCTTTCCTTAGGGAAGTTTGATATGCCTCCCTATCTTCATCCCATGGCATTCCCTTATATTTCCTGAAGGTCAACCTTTTGACTCTGACCTTTTCTGTTACTGTTTTTGGGAACCAAAGTGGTTTCCTTCTTCTTTTGTTCTTGCTTTTCTCCCTAAAACAATGGGATGTTGCTTCAAATATTGCATCCTTAATGCTTGCCCACTTTGCCTGTACCCACTCACCTGTATTTCTTCTTGCTAGGGCTAGCTTAACACTTTTGGCCTTCTTATCAAAGTCAGCACTTCTGAAGTCCCATATTTTGGCCTTGGAATGGGATGATTTAGTTCTAATGACCAAATTGAACCATACCATGTGATTGTCACTGGCCCCCAGGTGACCTTCTACCTGGAAATCCTGTGATCCTTTCCCCATTAGTCAGTACTAGATCCAGGATAGCCCTGTCTCCTGTGGGTTGTTCTACCAATTGTTTGAGGCCCTCCCCTGCAGAGAATCCACTATGTGCCTAGTTCTGGCAGATATTCCTGCTGGTACTGACCAATCTGTATCTGGCATGTTGAAGTCTTCCATTATCAGAACCTCCCTTTAAGCTGTCATGTTTTGTATATCTTCTAACAGTAGTGTACCTATGGCCTCCCCCTGGTCTGGAGGCCTGTAGAAACAGTTCATTTGCTATCCAGTTCCTGTTTCCAGGGTGACCCACAGTTCTTCTGGCTCCTTATGTGTGTTCTGAATTTCTGTAGCTTTGATATTTTCAATGACATAAAGACCCCCCCCCCACCTTTTTTCGCCTTGGTCTCTTCCAAACAGTACATAGCTGGGTACTGAAGTCTCCCAAGTGTGGTTACTGGTGAACCATGTCTTGCTAAGTGCTACTATGTCCAATTTAGCCTCTGTCATTGTTGCCTACAGGTCTGGGATCTTGTTTCCCAGACTGTGGACATTTATGTACATGATTTTCCATTGGCCAGATTTTAGTGCGTTAGTTGTGGGGTGAGGTCTGGCTTCTACCCCTGCACATTGTAAGGGGAGCTGGACTTTTTTCCTTACCTGGTGATGCAAATTAACTACAGACATGCTGAACTCCTGTTTGTTCATTAGCTGAGTGGGGAGGTGTGCCATTCCCATTCGATGTATCGGGTGCTGCACCCCTCTCCCCATTTGCTACTTTAAATATTCTGCAAAGACATCAAACTTCTGCCACAATGCACTGACTCCTTCCTTAGTCAGATACAGTCCTTCTCCCCCTTCATAATTCCTTTAGCAGTCTGCAGCTCCTTCTACGCCATTGCTCGCCAGACTTCATTATTTGGCTAACTAGCCAACCTTTGGTAATTTTCCATACCCACCTATATATTTGACTTCTTGATTTTTCTATAGGCCAACCTCTTATCACTAATTGCCTGGGCAACCCCAGAACTGAACTAGTTGGGCACTTTGACCCTTGCATTTTTCCCTCTGAGCCTAACGCACTCCTCTGTGGCAACCAGTACAGAAACATAGAATTTGATGGCAGATAAGGACCGTTTGGCCCACCCAGTCTGCCCATTTCCCTACCTAATGTATAAGCTGTAGATCCTAGTTAACCAGCAGCCTACTTCTTTCTACCCCCACCCCCTAGAATTGCCTTATGGCTGTCCCATGCATGCTTGAATTCAACCACTGTTTTTGACTCCACATCCTCCTCTGGAAGGCCATTCCATGCATCCACAACCCTCTCTGTGAAAAAAAACTTCCTTACATTACCTCTGAGCCGCTCCCCCATCTTCAAATTGTGTCCCCTTGTTTTTGCACACCCTTTTTTTGAAAGATGCTACCCTCTTGGACTTTGTTGATTCCCTTGAGGTACTTGAATGTTTCTATCATGTCCCCTCTCTCCCTCCTTTCCTCAAGGCTATACATATTAAGCTCATTTAGTCTCTCTTCATATGTCTTCCATTGCAGACCCTGCACCATTTTAGTTGCCCTCCTCTGGACAGCTTCCATCTTGTCTATGTCCTTGTGGAGTTAGGTCTCCAGAACTGCACACAGTACTCCAGATGGGGTCTCACCAGCTGTCTGTACAGAGGATAGCAACTTCCTGTTTTTCTGAGTGATGCCTCTCCCTATGCATCCCAGTATCCCCCAACCCTCCTTACTGCCCTCTCCACATTGCTTTACCTTTAAGTCATCTGATATGACTACCCCCAGGTCCCTTTCCATTTTGTTGTTGTTAGTATCTCACCCCCCATTGTGCTCTTCCCTGGGTTTTGTTTCCCAGGTGCATTACTTGCACTTCTGAGCATTAAATCTAAGCTGCCATACGTTTGACCATTCCTCTAACCTTGCCAAGTCCCTTCTCATCCTTTCCACCCCACCTTGTGCATCAACTCTGTTGCAGATCTTTGTGTCATCTGCAAAGAGATATAGTTTTACTTCCAGTCCCTCTGCAATGTCACTAAACAAAGACATTGAAGAGGACCGCTCCTAATACTGAACCCTACAGCACCCCACTAGTAACCTCCCTTTCTTCAGAGTGGACTCTATTTACTATTACCCTCTGTGTCCTATTCTCCAGCCGGTTCTTTGCCCAGGCTATCATCTTGGGACCCACTCCCAGGCTGGCTAACTTGTATATTAATCTTTTGTGTGGGACTGAGTCAAATGCCTTGCTAAAGTCTAGGTAGGCCATGTCCACAGCCCCTTCCTGATCTACTACTTTGGTCACCCAGTCAAAGAAATCTATTAGATTCATCTGGCATGACCTTTCTACTGTAAATCCATGCTGCCTTGGGTCCTGTGCCCCTCTGGCCTCTAGGTACTGACAATTCTTTCCTTCTGAAGTGATTCCATCATTTCCCTATCACTGAGGTTAAACTAACTGGTCTGTAGTTTCCCTTCTGCCCTGCTCCCACTTTTGTGAGAGGAATCACATCTGCCTCCTCCAGTCCTCAGGTACCACCCATCCTCCCATGATTTGTTAAAAGGGTAGTCAGTAGTGTCACTAGTTCTACCCTTAGTTCTTTTAAATTCTGGGATGAATCCCATCAGCCCCATTGCTTTGTCCATCTTCAGTTTTAAGAGTTCTTTCAGAACCCTTTCTTCTGTAAATGGGCTGGTATCAACTTCTATGTCCAGAGTGTTTCTATTGTTTGTTTTAGGTACCCCCCCTCTTCATTTGTAAATACTGAGCAAAAATATTTGTTTAGTATCTCTGTTTTTTCACAGTCACCCTCTGCTCACCCCCCTTCCCTTTATTAAGCCTCACTATCCCTCCCTTAGTCTTCCTTCGCTCTGTGATGTACCTAAAAATGGTTTTATCCCCCTTCTTAACTGAGTTGGCTATCTTTTCCTCAGTTCGGGCCTTTGCTGTTCTGACTGCCTTCCCAACTTCCTTTTGCTTTAACTGATACATTTCTCTGTCCTGCTCCTTCTGTGATTCCTTGTACTTTCTGAATGCTTTTTTTTCCTCTTGAACCTTCACTGCCACCTCCTTTGAGAACCATAGTGGTTTCTTACATCATTTTGTTTTGTTTATTTGCTTCACACAAAGGCTTGTTACCTCTGTGAGGGCAGTTTTAATTATTTCCCATTGTTCTTCCACCCCTCCTTCCTGCCCATTTGCTAGTGCATTCCTTAGGCACTCACCCATTTTGGCAAAGTCAGCCCTCCTGAAGTCCAGTACTTTTGCCTTTGTATGGCTTGACTCTATTGCTGTGTTTTTGTGAACCATAATGTTTGATGGTCTCTAGTTCCCAGATGGCTACCCACTTCTACATCTGTGATCCTCTCTCCATCTCCATTTGAGAGGACCAGGTCTAAGACTGCTCCCTCTCTCTTAGTTGTCTAAGGCATGCCTTCTGTAGGGCATCTAGAATAACCCCACTCTTAGAAGTGGCTGCTGCAACTGCACTCCAGTTAACAAATGGCATATTCAGATCACCCATCAGCAATATCTCCCCTTTATCTGCCATTCTAAGTAAACTTTCTATCATTTCCTTGTCCATTTCCTCTCCTTGAGAGGGGGGTCTGTATACAACCCCTGTGCAGATTGTGGTGCCATTGCCTACCTCCAAATTGACCCACAGTGCTTCTTCTCCTCCCTGTTTATCCTTTTGTTCTGTTGCTTTGATTCCTTCTCTTATGTAGAGAGCTACTCCTCCTCCTCTTTTACCCTCCCTGTTCCTCCTGTAGATAGTGTATCCTGGTATGTTTACATCCCAGTCATGGTTCTGTGTGTACCATGCTTCTGTGACTGCCACGATATCCAGATTTTCCTCCTTCATCAAGGCCACTAATTCAGGAAGCTTGTTACCCAGACTACGGGCATTGGTACTCATTGTTCTCCATTTTTTGATGGCTTTACCTTCTGTAGCAGCATCCCCCACTGACCTTTCTACCTTGGTCTTTTTCTCATTTAGTACCCTGTTTTGTAAGGGGAGGCTGGGATATTCTTGCTGCTTATCAGTGCCTCCCCCCTTGACTAGTTTAAAAGCTTGCCAATGAAGCATTTAAACCGATTGCCCAAAAGACTTGTTCCTTTCCTGGACAGATGCAGACCATCCTGCCAGTATAGGCTGGTGTCCCTTCAAGTGGACCCCAGTCCCCAATGAAGCCAAACCCTGTGCTCCACCATTTTCAACCATTCATTAAACTGCATGGTGCAAAGTACCCTCACCTCACCTATGCCACTGACAGGCAGCACCTCTGAGAAGGATTCTGTGTGTGCTACTTGTCTTACGCCCCTCCCCAATTCTGCAAAGTCCTTCTGCACTGCTCTAATCTCATGATGAGCCAAGTCATTTGTCTCTAGGTGGACAATGGCGTCCAGCTCAGACTCCTGTGCAACTGTTCTCGTGATCTTAAGGATGCGCTTCATGTCCCTCCAAGCCATGGCACCAGGCAGGCACCTTACTTCAGTTTTCCCTGCTCCCCCAAGTTCTATCCCCCTAATAATTGATTCCCCCACCAGGAGCTGCATCCTTTCCCTGTGGTGCCTTCTGCCTCCTTCCTGTGGGCCTCCCTTGTGACAGTTGTCTGCACCCTCCTTAGTCTCCTCTGCGGGTGCATCCATAGGGGAACTATGCTCCCCCAGAATGGTGTATGGACTGTGGAGTGGAACAACTGACTGGGTGTGCCTCTGTTCCACCACCCTTACCCTCCTTGTGCCCACTGTGGTCCAACTGCTGTGCTTTCTTCGCAACCTCTGAGGTAGTGGTGGTGGCTCTGGTGCTCCCTGGATGGGGGAGGTTCCCTTGCTACTGTCCAGTATGACTTCCATAATGATGAACCACCTTTGACCTACCCCCATATCTGCTCTGATGTCTGCCAGGTGGCACCTTATCACTTTGCCCATTTTCCTGAAGTAGGCCCTCCTAAAATGAATGATTTTTTGTCTTAGAACATGCCTCACTAGCATGGCAGATATATTATTTTAATTTTCTTACCACACCACCTGTAAAAAACACACTTTTGCAGATGTTAAAATAATCAGCAAATAGGCACACCTTCCAGTCCAGCACCTCTGCAATGATACTTATGAAGACATTAAACGTGATGTATCACAGGACTGATCCTTGTGGCAAACTGCTGGTAATCATTCATTCCTCAGATTGAATACCATTTTTCAATACACTAATAGAATAGTAACACAGTGATCTGCCCTGGAACCAGTTGTCTTTAACATGCCATTAGTGTAATTGAAGAGGGAGTGCAGTGCAGGCAGTACCTATTCACATATGGCTCAAAAATGTATGGTAAGTTGATCAGTGATACAAGTACAAGACATATTTAAAGAGAACATTAAAAAACATCTTAGAGGCTGGCCCGCAAGTGCAGTGGTTGGATTTCGGCTAGCAACACCAACTTCCTGGGTTCAAGAATGGACCTGGGTGTTGGAGGGCCAGCTTGGGGGAATGGCTCGAGCATACCATGACAACTCACCATCTCCTGGAGGGAGGGGGTTCTGCAGCCCAGTGTTTGCCAATCTGTGGCAGAGGCTGAAGGCAAGGCAGCATGTCATGTCAGGCTATGTAGGAAGCAAGGCAGACATTGCCTCTAGCATTAACATCCTGGATGTTGCACTTCTCCAAAAGGAAAAATCAGAAAATAGCTCCCTGGCCAGCCAGATGATTGTTGCCAGCCACCCACCACCAAGAAGCCCTGGACAGCCTGGACTACCACAGCAGCATCTGGGCCAAGGAAGTAGCACCGGCATCCCACCAGTGCCTTTCCTCAATGGAGGGTGGTGGGAACCATTCGACAAAGGGATTCATCAGGTTACCCATGGGGCTATAATGAGGGGAGGTGTCTGACGATAGAGACAGAGTTCTGGCAGGGGTCCTAGGTGACAAGAAGGAGTGATTGGTCGAGGAGTGTAGGAGGCAAAATAAAGAAAGCCTATCTGAAGTAGGGTAGTACCAGGTAGTTAACCTTCTGTATCAGAGGCAACACAGTGGTGATGATGGGATAAGGAGCTGGATATGTACACTCAAATCACGCTGGCAACTCAGGATTGGGAATGACCTTGGGACTTTGGGGAGCCGACATGTGTTGAGTGGGATGGAGCAAGATTGAGAAGTCAAGAGGCAGACTGTCTTCTCCAAGGTGGTTGTTACCCTCAAATTTATGATGTAACTTTCCTGTCTGGTTTTACCTGTAATGTGTATCGTGCTTTGTTAAATGTTCTTTGTGATGTTGAACCTTTGTAAAAGAGCCCTGGCTCAAAGGTATTAATTCCTAGACTAATAAACTAAAAAAAACTAAAACCCTCTTCACCTCCAATGTGCTGCTTCCACCAGGTGGAAGCCCAGTGAGATTCGCAGTCAGTAGAATGTGACGAGTAGTGGTAGTGGTAGTGAACACTGAGGCGTGTCATGCACGTCTCCACACATGCATGCCATGCCAGACTACAGTCCCAAAAACTGATGTAAAAACTGTATAACAATTTTATAGAAGACAAAAAAACATTCTGAGTCAGCAAACACTGCTGCCCCACTTAGGTGGCCGCTGTCTGTAAGCTGCACGTTGCACTTTATAAATGAATATATGGCAACCCTCAAATAAGCATCCAGTGTCTTTTTGAAATAGCCTATAGTTCTGAGGTGAATGCCGTGACTTTTCTGCACATATATGAGCTGTGTCAATGAGCATCGAACCTTCCTTGGGTGGCTCTGTTGTTATTTGAAGAAAATAAATGAACGTTGGGTAAGCGTTTCCACAATAAAGAGTACTATGTTGCTGGGTGGTAGAGACTTTGTAACATGTACAAGAAATTGGATCTTGTACTTATAACCCTAAGTCAATTCACACAAACCTGCTGGGGCAACAAGTATTACATCAATGCTAATACAGTAGTAGGATGTATTGAAAGGACTACCTGCATCACTGGTCACCCTTTTTTTTCTAATTGTTTAACAAGGTGAGACACGCTAAGCTGAAAGCTTTTTTACAGGTGCAACCAGGAAGCACAGGGAAGTTAAGTGACTTGTTCAGGGTCACACAGTACATGCAAGTGGGGGCTGTGGGATTAAAACCCAGGTCTCCAGATTGGCAGCTCAGAGCCTTAAACCACTGCACTATACTGCCTCTCCTGAGGCACTGGATGATGAAAATCGAAAACAATTACAGGGTTGTCAGTGTACTCAAGGAACAAAAACTTGGTGTTCCAGATTTCATACACAATTAGAATGTGTTTACATTACATCAAGGAGTTGAGATGACAGCCTATGAAGCTCCAAAGCTAAGCTCAAGAAGTTCATGATGTCATCTCAACTCCAATAAGGAAATACATGACAAGTTGTATACGGTTCCTCAGATTTTTATTTATTTATTTTTTTTACTTGATTTGATACCTCTCCTGGGTGGCCCATAATTGTGCCAGCCCCCAAGCACCATCCACCCATTTGCTGCACCATCTCATGACTTCATCCATGACTTATCCCCTTGGCAGGGCTCTGGGGATCCCTCACCCTGCCGACACTGATATGGTTCTGCAGGTGACTGTGATATTGGGGGGTGGTGCCTGTGGTGATCAGCAGTCATACAGACACCCATGCTTTTTCTCATCCTGTTTTCTCCTGGCCACCCCTCCCAGAGCGAAGGCAATGTAACATCAGCAATGTTTGAGCTGTGAGTGCTTTCACCCACAGCATGACAGATGACTACTCTGCCCCAATCCAGTGGTGCCGGAGCCTTTCTAAAAGTGGGGGGGGGCCCAAGGTCTGGGAATGAGGGAGTAGGCTTTGCAGGTGGGAATAAAAAGCATGGGGTCTGGGGGCTGCTAGGCCCCCACAAGCTCTGGGGTTTTAGATTCTCTGTGGTGCATTTTAAAGCTTACATTAAAGATAAAATAAAGTTCTATTAGGTCTCCCCACCTTTGACTTCAAGGAAAAAGAATTCCAGAGAAGTATCTGTATGTATGGAAAATACAACACATTCAACCAGGAATCAAGTAACATAAAGCATAGTTAAATGACAGCTAACAACCCCTACTCAGAACTGACCACCAAGGAACCAGAGTCGTAACCTCCATCTTCTGATTTGACCTTCTGTTTACCATTACCCTTTGCTTTCTTCCTCCCGTCAGCTCCCCTCCCAGCCTCAGCCAGCAAAGTCCTCTTTTTCAGACAGGTAGTGCCTGACATCATCTTTATCACCATTGAAATACATGGTATTGAAATAGCTGGGGCAAACGAACAGAATTGTGAAGCAGGAGATTGAAATCTGGACACCCACCATATACACAGCCAACATGACAGTTCCATGCAGCTGTGCCTGCAGCAAGTTTCAAACTACTTGCTCATGTTGGAGCTCCAGGTTTAGTTATTAGATAATTGTGATCTGCTGCTTGGCTGTCCTTTGCCCCTCCCCCGGCAATTCTGCATTTTGTGAGTGGAGTAGAATAGAAGAACACCACAGGTACAAGGACAGCCTGTCCACTGCTTGCCTGCCCACACCCCTGGCCCTAGGTTTGCCATGACAGAAGAAGTTAAGAACCCTTATGTTAAGGTTTGCTGCTATTGCTTGCGCTCACCTACCTTGCAAGATCCCAGCTGGCCTTTAGAACTCAGCACCGCTACCTTGCCGCTTGCATGAGTAACACCTTCCTAGTTGCTGCTTGACCCCAGCTGGCCTCTGGTAAAACTCTCCCACTCTCCTGGCTGGCTCCCTGGTCCTCCCTCCCCCAGAGGCCCAGGCTGGGCAAAGTGAGCAGCTACCATCAGTTGTCGCAGAGCAGACACACAGACTGAAAGATCAATGGCAACCATTTTACACATTGTAAAAAAAAGCCTGAATTCAGGTCCCAGTGTTATAAGTAGTGTTTTCTAAAAGTTACATGCTATTTAGTTTTGTGGTTTTCTTTAAAACAGCATTTAATAACCTGATCTGCACTAACTGAAAACAGACTTTCTGTCCATCTGAATGAGCTTGGGAGAGAGATGACATCATATGGGACTAGGCTACAGCTTAAGCAGTTTAAGTACCTAAGTGGCTGACGAGCTGTTAACTTCCCAACTAGAACAATCTGTGAGGTAGTTGTTTGCTGTCCAGGGTTTTTTCAAATTCAGTCTCCAAAGTTTGTTTAGAGGAATTAGTTAAAATCCACACTTTGTCCTTCTAAAGGCTGACCATTTGAGTTTCAGTGCTGAATTGAAGCGATATGCATTTGAGAAATCAGCTTATCTGCATCACATCTGCTGCCAGTTCTTTCTCATTGGAACTCTGTTTTTTTCAAGCTATACAACATTGGGTTGTTTATTTAATGGATATAAAATAAATCTAAAGTGTGTTAATTCATACGAGTAGTTTACTGTAGCCTCAATAAATAGGTACATGTAAGAACAATTTTTCTTCCTCTCAGATTGACAAACACTTGCCTTCCACACTCTCCTATTTCAGGCACATGTACAATATGAACTCACATATTTCAGTCCTTTGATGGTTTCTGTGTGAAAATGCATAATGTATAACTAGAAAGAGTATATAGCATCTTGATGCCACTTGTCTCCTGCACCATAGCTGAGGCAGCTGCACTCTGATGCCCTGTCCTCTGCCCCCACAAGCCCTATGTCTCTTGCCCCACATTCGAGGCCACTGCACACTGCTGCCCACTGTCTTCTCCCACACAGTTGGGGTTGCTGCACCCTGTTGCCCACCATCAGCCTCAACAGTCAGGGCTCCTGCACCATGCTTCCCCATGCCATAACAGTTAGGGTTGTTGCAACCTGCAATTCACTGTCCCCCAAACCCACAGTTGGGGACACTGCACCCTGTTGTCCCTTGTTCCTGTCTCCACAGGCAGGGCTGCTGAGCTCTGCTACACCCTAGGGTCCATTGTATTTTGCCTCTACAATTGGGGCTTCTGCACTATGCTGCCGCATGCCACCAGAGGTGGGATGTTTGCTTCACCCTACTATCCACATCAAATGTCCCAAATGAGCCGGGCTGCTGCTCCATGAGTACCCCATCCCACAGTCAGGGCTGCTGTACCCTGCTTCCCCTTGTGTCCTGCCCCACAGTCAAAACTTCTACCCCATGCTGTCCACAATCCCCTACTACTATAGTGAGGGCTATTGCACCCTGCTCCAGACTACTCATGCAGAGCTGCTGTAGCCTGCTGTGCCTAGAGCCCCTTTCCTCTACAGTTAGGGCTGGTGTACCGTGTTGCCACATGCACATGGGTTTGGGCATTTGCCGCTCACTGTCATCTGCCCCCATAGTTGTCAGTTCCACCCAGGTATGGCTGCTGCATCCTGTCCCACAGCTCGGGCTGCTGTACGCTAATGCCACCCTTGTCTCCTGACCAAACAGTTGGGACTTCTGCACCCTAATGTCCTCTGCCCTTCACCCCTATTAATACAAAATGAAAAAACAAATTATGTGTTTTTTTTTTCTTTGGGGAGGGGAAGCAAACAAATATGACTTTGATGGCAGGGGGTAGCATGGTGCTAGAAACCCTAACTGCAGAGTGATGGGGCTGTGGGGGAATTGGGTTGTAGGTTACAAGAAGGTACATCAGCCCTGACTGTGTAGACAGGAATGGGGTGCAGCAACTCTTGCTATGGTGGCAGGTGACAGACTACAGCATGGTGAAGAAGCCTTGATTGTGAGTCAGAACATGGGGGGGTGGGGTAGCAGGGCACAGCAGCCCTGGCCATGGGATGGGATGTGCATGGTGTAACAGCCCTGTCCATTTGGGAAAATGGATGTAGGTAAAGGGTACAGTAAAAGACCAACCTCTGGTGGCATGAGCATCATAATGCAGCAGCCCCAATTGTGGAAGCAGGAGGCATGAGATTTTAGGGTATAGAAGTACACAGCAGCACAGCCAATGGTGATAGGAATAGGGGGAATAGGGTGCAGTGGCTCTGATTGAGGGGGTTGGGGACAAAGGAGCACAGTAGGGTGCAGCAACCTCAACTGTTCAGGCAGGGGGCAGCAGGGTACAGAGGCTCTGATTGCATAGGCAGGTCATGGGGCAACAGGGTTCAGCAGCCCTGACTCTATGGGACAAGAGAGTGGACAGCAGGGTGCAACATCCTCTAATGTGGGGCAGGAGACAGGGTGCATGTGGGGAAGGTGACATGGGGCAGCAGAGTGCTGCTGCCTCAACTGTAGGTAAGAGATGGGGGCATCAGGAAGAATTCATTCACATATCTGGACTGCCTTGTACGGTATGAGCTGCATGCCCATTGGCTCTTGCTCTGAACCAATGGGCATGCAGCCCTACCGAGTAGTCAGTCAGTGGGCGGCGGGGCTGCAGGTGGGTGAGTGCTGCCGCCCACCGGCTGACAGGGAGAGTGGGGTGGTGGGGATCTGTGGGTGGGTGGGTGGGGTGGGGGCCACTAGATCACCAGGCTACTTGAACCTTGGGGTGGACTCTAATGCTCGTGATTGGGCTTCGTGGTCCACTGGACCACTAGGGATGTTGTTCCTGAGGGGGTTGACCTCTAATGCTCGCGATCAGGCTAGTGGGGGGAGGGGGATTTATACAATTATGCCCGTGATTGGGCCAGTCGGGGGAGGGAGGTTACTATTATGCCCATGATTGGGCTGCAGAGAGGGCACAGGGAGTAAGTCAAGGGCCACCCACAGGTGGCAGCTGCTGTGTTGCACCCTGCAATGCGGCAGCTCACCTCTGGGTGGCCCTCGACTTACTCCTTTTTTTTTGCTCAAAGTTGTGCAAGCGCAGGTTGGGGGCTGCGACTGTACAACTCTGCACAGCCCGCTGAATATCGGGCTATGCAGTTTATGCATGGTTCCTCCCCCTCAGGTTGAGCATGCCTTCATTAGCATTGAGCTGTTGCTCAGCATGACTTGGGGGGGCGCAACTGCCTCCTGCTGAATATGGCAGAATGGCACAATTTCGGACTTGCACAGGCGCAACCCTATTGCGCATGGCACAACCCTTTTGAATATCCAGCCCAATGTATTTTTTAAACATATCTCATTGAAGATATTTCACAAATCCTAACAGTTCCATGCATATTTGCTAGTTTCTCAAGTACATTCCATCATGTAGCGTTTGCATGACATACTGTATAACACATCATCTTGAAAACATTAACAATACAACACAAAACAGACATTAGTTCTTTACTATATCATATTTGATTATATTTCTAATGTGCCCTTCACCACCTTTTTTTATTTTGACAACAGCTTTCTCATGTAGTTTTTCTGGGTGAGGGAGAGCAGTGGAGGATGAGAGGTGTAGACAATTGGTTTGGTAGTGTATCATCAAGTACCCTCCATTTCTTCTCACCAGGGATGATTAGTGCCATATTGCTCAAATGTGGCCCAAGTGGCACTATAAATGTGCATTCCATCTCTCACTTTGTAGAATAATTTTTCTAAGGACATATTTGCAGTCATAGCCCTCCCCAGTAATTAAAAGGGAGCAGGTGTGCCAGTTCCCAGTTTGTTAGAAATTGACAGATTGCCTTCTTCTGCTGGCTTCTTGGTATGTTCACATGTTAGAATGCCTTACTTAGCTGTGGAAATAGCCAAAAATATCAACTTAACAATGGGAAGCTTGCAGCTCCTCTAAGTCCAATATACTATATCTCTCAGTAGCCCCATTCTAGTAGTTGCAGAGATTTGATTTGTGATGATCCCAGATGAGGCCGACTCAAATTCCCCTCCAATAGTTTATCACAAGTGGGCCGCTAGGCATCATATGTAGTAAACTTGCATTTGCTTCAGTGCACTTAGGGCACTTGCCATCATGCTAAGGACTAAATCCGGCAAGTCTGGCCAGTCTATACTGCAGCCTATATGTTGTCATAAATTGTACGACTTTATATTTTGATTGGATAGGAAGGTGCCATCTTGCTTCTAATGTATCCATCCACTCCTCTGGGTCTATTTCTCCCTCCCCCATCCTCTTCCCATTTGAGGCAAGAGAAATCTCAAATGCCTACCACTGATCTCATTTGGTTCTTATACAACTGAGCGACCAGACTTTTTGTTTCTTGTGCATTTTCTAGAATACATGCCACCCCAGATGCCTTTTTGTAGGTTGAATCCTGTAACCAATACAGTACCTTGCTCAGAAAGTGTCTCAGTTGCAAAAATCTGAAAAAATGTGAGTTAGAGATTTGATATTTGTTGGAAGAGTTCTGCAAATGACATTTGCTTTCCCTTGGAATATAAATGGCCCATCAAAGAGATGCCATTGGCCACCCATAGTTTGGACCCTGGGTCTTTAAGAAAGCTGGATTTTATAAAAACCTTTTATCACTGTAATTTATTCTGTACGTCAAATTAATTACTAGTACTAGCTTCTCTGTTTGTAGTTAACTCCAGGTTACTCCTGACAAAGGGATATCTTGTCTGCAAACCTACCAGGTAATCAAAATCCAATAAATAAAAAAATAAAAAAATGAAAGTGCTCATGAAGTCGTGCACTGGTTTTAACCAGGGATGGATTAGGTATGCAATGTATTAGGGATATTCTTACCCCTTTCTATTGTAACTGGCTCCCTAATGTGAGGCTGTCTCGCAGCCCCATCACCAGCCTTCTCTGGAACTCACTCCTGCCTCCTTCAACCTCATAGCTTCCTTCTACAGCAGGGCATTGAGTCATAAGGGTTTGCCCCATGGCCCTCGGGGACAAAAGTAGACAATTTTCCAGAGGTGGGTGCCACATTGGATAATGCAGAGACTCTGGAGGGAGCATATCTTCCTTCTGCTAGGTCAGACAACTGTTTTTCCTGGTTGCTCCAACCCCTAGAAGACATCAGTATGCAAGGAGCTCATGAGGATTGGAATATGCACACAATGATATAATGTCCTTGAGCATGATTATTGCCCACCGGCCCACTCCACCTCTGTCATGCTTCCATTTGTGGTCATCAAATTGGCAGTACTGCAGCAGAAGGAACAACCTTTCCTCCCAGGAACAGATTGTCCATTGGGACACTTGATCCTCCTCCTCCTCCTCCTCTGGTTGGTTCAGTTTAACCCAGGTCACAGGTGTCATATGTGGTAGCTCCACCACTGCGATGACAGGTTGGCCAAATTAGGGATGGTTTATAATTCTGCACCCAATTTTTTCTGGGCGACTATGATGGGTGCTAGGCCACCAAATGGGGTCTAGGAAGAATCCATCAATCAATTTTATTTGTATACTGGAGGGTGTGTGAGCAAAAATGCTCATTTTCACAAATGTCCAGTGTAGGAATACAAAGATAATGTAGATTAACAAAACAGAATCAAATAGTTACAACATATTTCCAGGGATAACAGTGCACAGATGAAAACAAATTACTATCAATCTCCATGAAGTTAAAAGGGGAGAAAGAATTAATGCCAATAATGTTTACATGACAGACAGAGAGAGAGAGTAGAGAAACAGAAAGGAATGATAGAAATAGGGTGAATCCCTAAATTGTAAGAAGTGGAGATCATGCATGTCTTGCTTGGAGTGGTATAGCTTAGGGACTGTTCTACAAATGCAAAAACAAAAGTTAAGAGAGCTAGGAGGGGAGAGTGCGGGGCTAGGTTGTAAGAGATATGGTAAGGTAAGACTGAGTTAGACAAAACATGGGGGGAGTGGGAGGGGGAAAGGGGGGAGGTAGGGGTGGAAAAAGGGGGAGAAAGTGGAGGTTAGCAGGAGGGGCTTGCCCGGGCTGCTGCAGTTTGATGCATTGAGGAGGTGGTATCTGTGAGGGGAGTTGAAGGATTGTATGGACCTACAGGCCTGAATATCAGAGGACAAGTTGTTGTACAACTCTGTGCCCTCAAAGGTGATTGAGTTCTGAGCTTGCTTGGTCCTGTAAAAAGGGATATTTAAAACCTGACAAGAAGCACCTCTGGTTAGCAGCTCAGGGGCAGCAAGTGGAAAAAGGGAGTTAATGCTGGAAGGCAGCAATTTGAGGTGTATCTTGTGGAGGAAAGACAGCATTTTTTGATGGAACCACCCTTCAAATTTGGGCCAGCTGAGGTAGGAATAGAGGGTGCAGTGTGGTGTGTTTTCCAGGGGAGACTGGTGATGCACTGAACTATGCTGTTGTATATACTTCTTAGTTTACAGTAGAGTAGAGATGAGGTGGGAGGAGAGAAGACAATGGATCCTTAGTTGATAAGAGGTAGGACAAGAGAGCTGGCTAGACAAAGTCTGGATGAGGTGATGAGGAATTTTCTAGTCCTGTAGAAAAGACCAAGCCTCCCATGGATCTTCTTTATGAGGTGGCTTATATGGGGATTGAAGGAGAGGTGAGGGTCCAGGTAGAGACCAAGGTATTTGAATTCAGAAACCTGTTTGATGTGGTTACCAGAGTTGTCAAAAAGTGTAAGGCCAGTTACAGGGGCTTTCCTGAGGCCCAAGAAGATTATGAACTTGGTCTTCTTGGAATTGAGGACCATTCTCAGAAAATCAGGAGTACAGCTTTTCTGAAATCAGACTGCAAATTGTGGAACATAATGTCAAGGTTTTCATTGCTGCAAAAAAGAGCTGCATCATCGGTGTAGAGGACAAGTCATGTGGTTTGTCAGCTAGAGGGGAGGTTATTAATGAAAGAGAGAAAAGAAGGAGGCCCAGGATAGTGCCCTGGGGGACCCCATATTTGCTCGGACATACAATGAAGAGATGGCCATCAATGGAGATTTCATGGGATCTCCTGGTAAGGTAGCTTCCAACCTGTTTGACAACATTATTGGAAAGATGAAGACCTCTCAGGGTGTATAGGAGTAGGACATGGTCTACAAGGTCAAAAGCCTTGGTTAGGTCCACAAAGATGGATCCTGTGTACTGACCTTTGTCATTAGCCTTACGGATATCGCTGGTGAACCTGACCAGGGCTGTTTCAGTGCTGTGTCCAGATCTGAAGCCATGCTGAGCACATGAGAGTAGGTTGTTGGATTCAAGGTAGGCCGTGAGTTGAGAGTGAACAACTTTCTCAATAATGTTTGAGCGGGGAAGAGGTGAGAAATAAGACAGTAGTTCTCAACTTCATTTCTGGACCCAGACTTGAATAACGGTTTTATGATGGCAGTTTTCCAGGTGCTGGGAAAATGGCTAGAGCAGAGAGACCTGTTGAGTATATCGGTGATGGGGACCACAAGGACATTGCTGGACAGTTTAAGGATTTTGTAGTCAATACCATCAGCCCCTTTGCTGGGCTTAGGGTTGTTTCTGCGAATGAGCTTGAGGGTGTCAGAAGGTTTTAGTGCCTTAAAGTAGAAATTGGGAAGGGGTCTAACCATGGTGTTGGGGCAGAGGGGGTGATGGGGGGAGTGGTGGGCTGGGAGGAGGAGAAAGCAGTGGGTATACATTTTTCAAGGTGGCCAAAAAAAGGAGTCGAAGATGTTCGCAACTTCAGTTGGATCATTGGTTTGCAAGCTGCCATGGTACAAAGTGATGGGATCTGACTTTCTGGTTTTGCCAAGTAGTGAGTTAAGAGTACCCCAGAGCTGTTGGGGGTTTAAGGATTCTGCAAGTTGTTTTGCATGTAGGAAGTAGATTTTTGCTTTTCTGACAGCTGAATTGCACTTGTTACAAAGAGATCTGTAAAGGGAGAGATGTGCAGGGTCTCTGTGTTTAGAATAACAAGTCCAGGCTTTGTCCCTTTTTCTCATCATTTTGATGATGTCAGGAGTGACCCAGTCATTATTATGGCCCTTTGTTCTTATTTTTTTAAGAGGAGCATATTTATCACATATACTGATAAGGATGCTAGAGAATTTCTCAAAGATAGAGTCGATGTCTCTTAGTACATTGGTGAATGACTAGTCAATAAGGCTGAGATCGTGAGTAATTTGTTCAATGCTATGATCAGTTAATCTCCTAGTAAAAATAAATTTTAGGGGGTACTTGGGTAGGCTGGCAGACCATAGGCAATAAATGGCACAATGATTGCTGATACAGTAGGGCAAAATTCCAGAGTTGATAATGCAGAAAGGGTGCAAGACTAGTATCCAGTCAATTAATGTTTGAAATCCCATTCTGTAATTAAATCTAGTGGGAGAGATGATAAACTGGTGGCGACCTAGATTTGCAGTGCAGGATTTGGCATTGTTGGCTTGGCTAGAAACCCAGTTGATGATGATGTTGTCTCCAAGGGGAATCCACTCTCTGTTCAGTGGGAGGGAGTATTTGAGGGCTAACAGTGACTTGAGGTCATAGAGAGGGGTTCCTGGGGAAGATAGGCCTTAGTGAGGGTAATGGTTTTATTTGGACCTAGGAGGAGGAGGAGGTGGATGGAGAGGGGTTTCTAGAAGGACAAACTGTGGGCAGGGATTGTGTTCGGTGAAGGAGTATTTGTTTGAGACATCAAAAATGCAACCCCTTCTGTTTTACTCTGTCTGTCTTTTCTAACAGCGGAGTAGCCACTGAGCTCGATCTCACCATCGGAAATTTTGTGAGAAAGCCAGGATTTGGAGAGTGCAATCACATCAAAATCATTCATGGCTACCCAGGCTTGGAATGCGTCAATTTTAGCTGGGGACTTCGAATGCTGAGGTATATTATACTGATATTTTTCTCTTTATTGGGGAGGGGTACCGGGGTGGGGGTACCATGGTTTTTCGGGCCAGGGTTGGGATGGATGGTCTCAGAGATGAGTAGGAGAAACATAGAAACATAGACTTTGATGGCAGATAAGGACCACTTGGCCCAACCAGTCTGCCCATTTCAATACCTATTGGATAATCTGCAGATTCTAGTTAAACAGCCTACTTCCTGCAACCCCCCCATTATAATTGCCTTATGTCTGTCCCATACATGTTTGAATTCCCCCACTGTTTTAGACTCCACAACCTCTCCAGGAAGGTGGTTCCATGTGTCCACCACTCCCTCCATGAAAAACATTTCCTCACATTACCCCTGAGCCATCCCCCTCTATCTTTAAATTGTGCCCCCTTGTTCTTAGATGGATGAGGGAGGGAGGGGAAGGACATGGGGTCCTCTGGGTAGGGTTGGGGCAAGGGCCAGGGGCTGGGAGGGAAGGATTGTGAGGTAGATTCATGGTAGAAAGGTCAGGAGGGGAAGATTTGAAGGGGGGTCTAGAGTGCATGAGAGAGTGGGAGCAGGGGGGAAGGGCAAAAGGGGGGAGTGAAGAAATAGTAGGAGAGAAGGGATGAGTGACATGGCAGGTGAGATAGCAAGCTGGAAGGAAGAGTGAACAGAGACTACTGAGGGAGTGTCAGAGAAGAAATTCAAAGCTCTTCAATAGGTAGCCTACAGTAAAAGTATGAGAAGTGTTCCTTGATTGAGGCCCCCTGATAACAAAGGGGTTAGAGTCACTGCCTTTGGTGCATAAGCTGCTGGGTTCAAATTCCACAAGGGGACTGAGATGAGAAACTTGAGGTGAGTAGGGTACTGGAGGTAAACAGAAGAGTGCAGTAGTGTGTTTAAGGGTGGTGAGTTCCTCAGGGAACTGGCTGACCTAAAACATTGGTGCAGGGTCATGGTTCATAGTCCCCCCCAGCTCCCTGAATTTGTAAAGGTTTGCAGTTTTTAGAGGTACAAAATCTAGCCATTGTAGAGCATTTGCTGACCAACACTGAGTATAGACTTGCAGCTTTTCAGTTCTATAAACATGGGTGCAGAATGGAAAGTGCATATTATACACAACTAATCAGGTGTGGGAACATACTGCGAGAATGTTTCTTTTAAAGCCATGAAAGCTCACTGCTCAAATTTTGTTGCCTTGGTTCAACTAGGCAGCTAAGCGATATGCTTTAGGGCTATGAAAGAAACATTGGGGCATGTCCCTGAGAGGGCTAAACCCAGCATCAACCCCAGCATCGTTCAAGCTGACACTGGAGTAACTGACAGAGGCACCATGGCTGGTCCTATCGCATCACAGGATCATCTGAGAGGGACATTCTCTAAACTTTACAGAAATCCCTTTGGATTTTCCACCCAGAACACAACTCCTCTTATCAGCTCACAAGTCAGAACTTCTGGAAAAGGAAATTGCAAGCCTTCTGAACAACAGGATAGTGGAGTTAGTGCCAGAGTAGGAGTGCAATGCAGGTTTCTGCTCCCACTGCTTGCTTGTACCAAAGAAATCAGGGAGCATGCATCCCATTCTTGACCTCAAAAATGTCAACAAATTCATGGATCGAGAGAAATTCAGGGCAGTTTCTCTGTGATCTCTGCTTCCCTTCCTGGAACCTCAGGAATGGTTAGCCTTCCTAGACATGCAAGATGCTTATTAACACATTCCAGTGCACCTGAGCCACCACAGATATCTTTGATTCATTTTGCTGGGTAAGCATTTTCAATTCAGAGTCCTGCCCTTTGGGCTATCCTCAGCACCTTGAGTATTTAGAGTGCTTTGTTGTACTAGCAGCATACCAGATCAAATTCAGACTCCAAGTTTTCCTTTTCTGGATGACTGTCTGATAGTTGTCCACGAAAGAGATTCTAAATAGCAATGGCCACAGTCTCTCATTTCCTTACCTCCATGGGAGTTCTGTTAAACCTATAGAAATTTCAAATTCAGCCTTCTCAGCAACTGCTGTTCATTGGAGCTCTTCCAGACACTACCAAGGCCTGGGCCTTTCTTCCAGAAAGCAGAAGGCAGGCCACTTTTCAGAAGGCATGCTATATAATGGATCAGAGATCTGCACTCCATGCAGTGCATGCTGGGTCTGATAGCCTCCTAAGTGTACACAGTGCCACTGGCATGGTTACACATGTGAATGACTCAGTGGATGCTCAGTGCAAAGTGATCATAGGCATCCCATCCTCAAACATACCCCATTCTGGTGACCAAGCCCCTGGTTCAGTCTCTTGCATGATGGACAGAGGAGGACAACCTCCTCCAGGGCTTTTCTTTCTCCCCTTTGGATCCTCAGGTGATTATCACCACGGATGCCTCCTTAATGGGATGGGGAGCCCACTATTAGGGTCTCCAAACACAGGGTATCTGGGACTCCACTGAGACTCATCTCCACATCAGTGTGTTGGAGATGAAAGCTGTTTTGTATGATCTGAGAGCCCTACTGGACCTAGTCAGCCATAAAGCACTCCACCTCCAGATTCACAAGTCAGTCATGTACTTCATCAACAAATCAGCAGGAGCACACTCTTACCCTCTCTGCAGGGAGGTGATGAGAGTGTGTGAATGGTGCCTCATGCAGGGAATCCTGCTTCAAGCAGTTCACCTGCCAGAAGTACAAAATGCTCTGGTGGATGAATTCAGCCTACCAGCGACCTAACTTCATGAGTGATCACTAACTCCAGACATCATGAGATCATTGTTCGATGAGTGTGGAACACCAGATATGGAACTTTTTGTGTCCCCACTCAATGCCAAACTGCCTTAACTCTGCTTCAGAAATCCAGGATGCAGTGTTTTCTGTCAGGATGCATTACACACATAGATACATAGATGCTGTCGGCAGATAAGGACTGCTAGGCCAATCCAGTCTACCCATTTAAGCTGCCTAATGAAGTGTCCAGTGACCCTATCTGGACATTAGCTTTAGCTTTTTCTTCCTACCTCTATTATTCCTTTGTTTCAGTCCCATACATGTTTGAAGCCTGCCACTGTATGGCCTGCAACCACCTCCTGGGGCAGGCTATTCCATGCATTCACCACCCTTTCTGTAAAAAAGAACTTCCTGACATTTCCCCTTGTGCGGCTACCCCTCAGTCTCATGTTGTGTCCTATTGTCCTGGCACTACTATTAATCTGGAATATGTTGTCCCCTTCCACCTTATTAATGCCCTTGAGGTACTTGAATGTTTCTATCATGAACACCTCTTTCCTGCCTTTGTTCCATCATGTACAAATTGAGATCCCTCACGCTCTCCTCGTGAGGCTTGTGATGTAATCCCTTCACTATTTTGGTCACCCTCTTTTGCACCATCTCTATTTTGTCAATGTCCTTTCCAAGGTATGATCTCCAGAACTGTAGACCATATTCAAGGTGAGGTCTCACCAGGGTCTTCTACAGTGGAACTATTACCTCCCTCCTTCGGCTTATGATTCCCCTTCAAATACAGCCCAGTATCACACTGGCCTTTCCCACCACCTTTGTTGTCTGCCTAGCGGCCTTCAAGTCATCTGTGATTATGATCTCCAAGTCCCTCTCCTCCTTGGTTACTGTCAGTAGCTCCTCCCCATCCTGTAACTTGCCCCAGGGTTCCTGCTCCCCACATGCATGATTTTGCACTTCTTTAGCTGCCATGCCCCTGACAATCTCTCCAACTGTTCCAGGTCGTTTCTCATCCTTTCCACCCCCTCTGGAGTATCCACCCTGTTGCAGATCTTGGTGTCATCTGTAAACAGGCAAACAGGCAAACCTTTCCCTCCACCCATCTACAATGTCACTGATGAAAACATCTAAGAGGACTGGCCCCAGAACTGACCCATGAGGTTCCCCACTGGTCACCTCCCTTTCATCTGATTGGGTTCCATTCACCACTACCCTCTGTTTTATCTCCCTTAACCAGTTTTCAATCCAGTTCACCACCTTGTGTCCCAACCCCAGGCTACTTAGCTTGTTGACCAATCTCCTATGTGGGACTGTATCAAACGGTTTGCTGAAATCGAGGTATGCAATATCTACCACCTCCCTTGGTCTACTGCCTTTGTCACCCAGTCAAAGAAATCTATCAGATTAATTTGACAGGATCATTCTGCTGAGAATCCATGTTGCCTAGGATCCACCAGTCCATTGGCTTCTAGGTGTTCCTCTATTCTTTCCTTAAGGAGTGCCTCCATTATCTTTCCAACTACAGAAGTTAGACTAACTGGCCTGTAGTTCCCTATTTCTTCTTTGCTACTGCTCTTGTGAAGAGGGACAATGTTTGCCCTTCTCCAGTCCTCTGGGACCACTCCAGTGTCCAAGAACTTACTGAACAGGGCTCCCAGAGGGGCTGCCAGTTCAGTCCTCAGTTCCTTAAGGACCCTGGGATGTATGCCGTCTGGACACATGGCTTTTTCCACCTTTAGCTTCACCAGTTCTTCTAGGACCCTCTCCTCTGTAAATGGACTGGTGTTTACCTCCTTATCCTTAGCTCCTTTGAAGGCCAGCTGTGTGCCCTGCCCATCCCCTTCCACAGTGAAAACTGAACAGAAATATTCATTCAGGATCACTGCTTTTTCTGCGTCTCCATCCATTATGTCCCCCTTGACCCATCTAAGCTTTACTACTCCCCTGTTTACCTTTCTTCTCTCACTAATGTACCTGAAGAATGTCTTATCTCCTTTTTTAACCGATTGAACTATTCTCTCCTACCTATGTTTGCACTTTAACTGTCCTCACTGTCTGTCCCACCTTTTTCAGACACTTCTGGTACTTTTCCTTGTCCTCATCCCTTTGTGTATCCTCATACTTCCTGAAGGCTAGCCTCTTGGCCCTTTCTTTTTCTGACACCCCCCAAGAATCAAAGTGGTTTTCTTCTCCTTTTACTCTTGTATATTGACCTAACACATTGTTTTGTTACCTCCATTATATCCTCCTTGATGTGTGCCCATTTCTCCTCATCATCCCTGCCTGTACCCCTCTTTTCAAGGGTTTCTTTTAGCTGTAGTTCCATACTGGTAAAGTCCACCCTTCTAAAGTCTAAGACTCTTGCCTTAGTATGTGTTGAATGGATCCCTATGTCCAGTCATACCTCTCAAATGTCCCTCATAATGAGGGACAGCCCTCATTTTGCCCCTGAAAATTGCTCTGCCCCTTATCTGTCCCTCATGGAAAAGGTGCTGCCCACATAGAGAATGTGCTGTAAATTCAAACTTTAAAGCAGAAACTCTTAATATTCTACAATACTAAATCCAAAAGAAACTTTCTACAAGTAAACACTATTGTTTTCACAGTGTTCTGAGCTTGTATTTCCATATTTGAGGATGTGTCCCTCATTCTGATGGTCTGTGTCCCTCATTGTCCCTCATTTTGAGTGTTCAAAAATGTCCATGTCCCTCATTTCAGTGACAAAAGGTTGAGAGGTATGTGTCCACTTTGAAACACACCATATTGTGATTGCTGGAACCTAACTGACCTTCCACCCTAAGATCTGCTACCCTTTTCCCATTGGTCAGCACCAGATCCAGGATTATCTGGTCCCTGGTAGGTTCCTAAACCAGCTGTCTAAGGCCAGCCCTCTCAAAGGAGTCCACAAAGTCCTGTGTTCTAGCTGAGGCCTCTGCTTGGATGGACCAGTCTACCTCAGGCATGTTAAAGTCTCCCTTCCGCATTGCTGCCATTTCATGCATGTTTTCTAGCAGCTGCTTGTCAATTACCTTGACCTGGACATCCAAGACACAGTGCTTAACAAAAGTGTGCACTGTGCTTCAGGTTGCAGCTCTGCAAATATCACCAATAGGTACAGACTGCAATGGCAAAATTTGTTTCTGTATGCATTACTTCTGAATCTTCATCAGAGTTACTGCTAACTGAAAGTGGGGCTGAGTCAGAGTGCTGGAGCTGGGGAAAAAAGCAGACACATCTCAGGGAAGTATCTGTTGATTTTCACTGATTTTATTGTTGTATTTCTTTTGCAGTTTATTGTTGTTTTCGATTAGTACCATGGTGCTTTCTGACTTAAGTAGGAAAGGCACCTGTTGGGGGATTTGCAGGAACTGTAGTTTTTTCTGTGTGTGTGTGTGTGTGTATGGCCAGCCCTGCAGCTTGGGGGAGGGGTGATCATTGTCTGGCCTTGGGCCACATCCAAGTTACTGCTAACTGAAAATGGGGCTGAGTTAGAGTGATGGAGCTGGACAAGGAAGCAGACACATCTCAGGGAAGTATCTGCTGATTTTCATTGATTTTATTGTTGTTATTGTTCCTTTTGCAGCTTATTGTTGTTTCCAATTGGTACCAGGGTGCTTTCTGACTTAAGCTGGAAATGTACCTGTTTAGAGGATTTTACTGGTGCAACTGAGAGTCTCAGTGAGGGTTTGTTAGGGTAGCTGATTGTCTCTGGTGCTCAGGAGGGGCCCAACCCTCCACCCACCCCTTGTGCATCACTTCCTTTATACTGGTAGCCAGTTACTTTATACTGTACCTGCTGACTGCATTCACACACTATTAGCCATCGTATTTCCATACACAACACAGCCACACACCACAGGGTAGAAGGGTTGGAAAATAAGGGAAATAGTGCTGCCAACAGACTAGGGCAAGATAGAAAGAAGAGGAACCCTGAGAGGGAGAATGGAGCAGAGGGAACAAAGAAGAAGAAGGGTAATGGGACCAGGGTAACAGATTGGGGAAGTCTAGGAAGGGGACAAGGTAATTGGGCAAGCCAGAATGAGGGTCAGTTGAGGGGAGGGGGGAAAAGGAATCAGGGAAGAGGGGAACAGAAATCACAGGGGAGGAAAGATCATGGGATGTAATAACTGTGGTGGGGCAGTATTCATGGACACCCTGTGGAGGATGGGGAGGTGCCCAGTCTGCATAAGGCTTGGGAGGCTAGAGAAAGAAGTACTAAGGCTAAAGGTAGAAGTGTCAAAGATGATGAAGGCGCATATTAGGTCAGGAGGAGAAGGGAAAGTGGAAAGCACAAAAGACATCCAGGAAAAGAAAAAAGATGGGGGTGGTCAGGACAAGGGGGCAGGGAGGATAACACATGTATGGGAAACAAATGTGCAAGGAGAATAAGAGAAGGAGTACAGGGAGTTGGTAACACAGTAAGCTCAGACAGGGGGCCAACCTCTAACAGAGGGGTCAAAGGAGGGGAAGGAGGAAGGGAAAGCACAGTCAATGGGTGCAAAGAACAAAATGGCTGGGGAGGGTGATGGAGAAATAGGTGAACTGGAGCAAGACGAGTTGAGTATAACAGAAAACATAGAGGGAAATACAGTAACAATAGGAGGGAACACTGTGCAGGAGGAGGGAGAGGAGAAAGGGGAAGATGGGGAGGGGAACAAGGGAGGTGTCTTGGTGTTGGTGGACTTGATACTAAGAGGGGGTCAGGTGGGGCAGCAATGGGGAGAGGAATAGTAGAATATGGGTGGAAGCCATATCAGGAATGAAGGTAGAAAAGGTGGGGAAATCTGTGCTAAGGTATGCAAGCAAGGGAAGGGAAAGGCCTCACCTAATAATACACCTGGGGACAAATGACCTGGCTGATGGAACAGTAGGGGAGGTAAAGAGGAGGCGGTTTGAGGAACTGGGACTTCTGTGACAGGGAGTGGGCAGATTTGTCACCTTCTTTGAGGTACTTCCTGTTACCAGGGCAAGTATAGCAAGAAAAGAGAGAATTCAAGAGTTTAACAAATGGCTGGGGGCCTGGTGTCAGGAAAAGGGACGGGCTGGTAGGAGGGTGGGAGGGAGACCTGGGAAAATAGCAGTCTGTACGCAAAAGATAGACTGCACCTAAATGAAGAGGGAAAAAATGTAGTGAAGTCAAGGATAGAGAAGCACATTGAGGAGCATTGAAACTAGGAGGGGTTGGGGCTGCTGGATAGATAGAAGAGATCAGTGGCCTAGTGATGTGAAACCGAATATGCTTACCCCCCCATGATAGCAAGGTAAGGAGGAAGGCAACTACTAAGGGAGTGAACATAGGGCAGAGAGGCGGGGGAAGGTAGAAACAAGGGTTGGAGAGTGGCAACACTAAATGCTAGAGGTCTGGGGAATAAGGAGGCAGAACTACAGGCTCTCCTGGAGGAGGGGGGAGTGGACTTGGTTGCTATAACTGAGACATGGGCCATCCAAATCCATGACTGGGACATGACGGTTCCGGGGTACAGATTACACTGGAAGAATAAGGAAAAGGGGAAGGGGGAAGGGTGGCACTGGACATAAAGGAGGGATTAAAATGTGTAAGGGAGGAGAGAGATGAGGGAGATACAGAAGCACTGTGGGTGCAACTGCAGGATCCCAAAAATAGATCAGTAAGACTGGGAGTGGTGTAGAGACCACCCTCTCAGTCTGAAGAGATGGACAGGGTACTGGCAGAATAGATCAGGTGGAACTGCGGGAAGGGAGGGATGGTGATAGTAGGGGACTTCAACCTGCCTGGGGTGGAGTAGGACATATCTACCACAAAGAACAGAAGGGAGCAGGTAATGCTGGATGCCTTCCAGGAAAGCTTCTAGTACAGTTGGTCAAAGAACCAACTAGGGAAAGAACCCTTGACCTCATGCTTACAAATGGGGAGTTGGTGAGGGATGTGAGGGAGGAACCAGTGGGGGGGGAGTGACCACCGGACAGCATGGTTCCAGTTACAGATGACTAAAGAGGGGGGCATCTGGCACAATGGTGCTGGATTTCAGGAACACCAACTTTAAGATGATGAGGAAAGTGGTACAGGGGTTCCTGTGCAAAATGCAATCGGGTATGGACATGCAACAAGGATAGGAACTGATAAGATAGGGGACAGTGGAGGCAACAGAAACTTGCTGTAGGGCCCAGACTAAGAAGGCTAGGGGAAAGAAACCCAGCTGAATAAGCAAAGGGGTGTTAGACAGGGTGAGAAGAAAAAGGGCAACTTACAGGAGATACATAAAATCAGGGAGGGAGGTGGACAGGGAGGAAGATCCGCAAGAAGCAAAGAAAGTGATCAGGGGGACAAGGGCAGCCAAGGCAGCAAGAGAACTCAGGCTGGCTAAGGGCATAAAAAAAGGGGAAAATGACTTCTTTAAGTACTTCAGGGAGAAAAGAAGCCGTAAGGACCAAATTGTAAGAATTAAGAAGGAGGGGGATAGGCCGAGAGGAGAAGGGGAAGATGGGGAGGGGAACAAGGGAGGTGTCTTGGTGTTGGTGGTGCTGAGGGTTGAGGCACTGGATGCCACACCTCATGCCATGCTGGCAATCTTGGTTCAGAAATGAGCCTGGGTCATCGGGGGTCAGCAGGGGAGAAGGAGGATTGAGCATCCATATACTGCTCTCCTCTCTCTGGGGAGGGATCCAGGGACTGCCCAGTGCAACAGTGGCCCCCAGTGGAAACTGGAGGGACATGTGCATGTCTGGGCACCAAGTAGAAGGGCGGAGTTGCGGCAGACATCTCGGGATGTCCTTGCATGACTGAACTCAGGAGGGAGTGGCACAATGGATGGAAAAATGGAAAAAAACTGGCAGATAGGCAACGGCACCACCGCCTGCACCACACTCCCAACGCTGGGCACCTCACTCTCCCCATGCCCAACACTCCGACCGGCACTCAACACTGTAGATAGAGCACCCTGGGAGGATAGGGCAGCCATTCCTTGTGGGAGTTCAGACCCGGGGGAGTAGCTGGTCTGAGTGGGGGGAGCAGATGAGGCTGTCATAGCGGGAGGTAGAGAGCAGGTCAGGTGGCTGCAGAAGAGAGTTCCTCCAGTAGGGGAGCAAAAATAGAGACTAAAAAAAAATAAGGAGGGGGGATGGATGGAAGAAGGGTGAAAAGGCAGAAGTGTTCAATGACTACTTCTGTTCAGTCTTTATGAAAGAAAGGGAGGAGGTGCTACTCATAGTAGGAGGGAGGACAGAAACAGATGGGGGGTGACAGACAGAGAAATCACAGTGTGGAGGGTGCTGGAGGGGTTAACGGCATTTATGGAGGACAAAAGACCAGGACTGGATGGAGTACATCCAAGAGTGCTGAAGGAGCTGGCAGAGATCCTGGCAGGACCCTTGATAAAATTATTTAATTCATCTGTAAACAAAGGATGCATACCCCATGACTGGAGACTGGTTCACATGGTTCCCCTCCACAAGAGTGGACCCAAGGACAAACCAGGAAACTATAGGCCAGTAAGTCTTACATCCATAGTGGGGAAGCTAATGGAGACCATTCTAAAGGGGAGGATAGTGACACTACTGGAGGTGAATAGGGTGCAGTATGGGAGGCAGCATGGCTTCATCAAGGACAGGTCAAGCCAGGTCAATCTGGTAGAATGCTATGACTGGGTGACTAGGAAAATTGATGGGGGCCATGCGGTGGATGTCTTGTACCTAGAATTCAGTAAGGCCTTAGATTCAGTACTGCATGGGAGACTTGGAAGCAAGCTACGGGACACAGGGGCAGGAGCAAAACTGGTGGGGTGGGTGGAGAACTGGCTTAAAGATAAGCAGCAGAGGGTGGTGGTAAATGGGGAATACTCATCCCCTAAGCCTCTGACAAGTGGTGTTCCACAGGGGTCAGTGTTGGGCCTGTGCTGTTTGGCATATTTATTGCAGACGTCTCAGAATGCATCAGCAGCAAAATCAGCCTATTTGCGTATGTCACCAAGATGGAAGAGGTGGTGGATTACCAGGTTGGGTGGCGGGGGCTACAGGAAGATCTGGCAAGGCTAGAGGCATGGTCTGACAAATGGCAGCTGAGGTTCAATGCAACAAAATGCAAGGTACTGCACTTCAGAACAAAAAGCTGAGAAGAAGTTACCATCTGGGGGGTGCGGCTGGAGGTAACAGAAGAGGAGAAGGTTCTGGGGGTGCTCATCATGGGAGCAATGAACAATTCCATGCAATGCAGAATATGCAGCAGCAATGGCCAACAAAATGCTGGGGTGTATTGCAAGGGGCATTACCTGAAGAAGAAGGGAGGTTACTCTACCGTTATACAGACTGTTGGTTAGACCCTACATGGAATAGTGGAACACTGCATGCAGTACTGGCACTCGTACCTACAAAAGGACATTAGGCTGCTGGAGGGGGTGCAGTGTAGGGCAACAAAGATGATTCAGGGCCTGGGGGAATTGTCACATGAGGTCAGATTAAAAGAGTTAGACATGTACATACTGGAGGATAGAAGGGACGGAGGGACATGATTGAGACCTTCAAATACATGAAGGGGATAATCAAAACAAACACAGAGGGTCTATTCAGGAGGAGGGTGGGGACAGACACTAGGGGCCATGGCATGAGATTGGAGGGGGATAGATTCCGGAAGGAGGTGAGAAGGCATTTTTTTTATGGAGAGGGTGGTGGCAAAGTGGAATGCACTACCGGCTGAGGTGGTGGCATTTAACACAGTGGAATGCTTCAAGAAGGGGTGGGACAGGGCAAAGGGGACAATAAAGGGAGGGAAGGGGGGAGGGCTATTGCTGAATAGGGAGCTAGCTGCAATCTCAAACAGCCTAGATAGTCCAGGATGGCCTTTTGCTGCTGGCAACTTTTGTACGTTCATATGTTCAATCCCTCTGGTGCAGAAGGTTCTGCTCAAACTGCAGGTGTACAGAGGCAAGATGATTCTAATCTAATTGCCCCTGGCTGGCCACAACAGATATTGTTTCCTCTGTTGAGCAGACTGTCAGTCAGAACACTGAGGATCCTACTACTTAGAATGGGCTTAATGACTAAAGGTCACCTGACCTATCTAGCCTACACTCTCTTCACCTTCAGTCCTGGCTTCTGAAGAAACAGAAGCAAATGGGTACAAGGCATCTCAGAGGGTCTCTGAAATACTTTTGGCTGCCTGTAAAGCTACCACCAGCAGTACTTACACAGCCAAGTGGAAAATATTTTCCATCTGGTGCTCCAGAGAGCACACAGACCTTTTTGTTGTCCACCTGACAATCTGCTGGAATACTTGCTGGACCTTGCTGATGCTGGCTTGCAGTATTCCACAGTCAACATCCACTTGTCTGCTATATCTGCATGCCATGAGCCCATTGGCTCTTTGTCTCTTTCGACCCCAATTGTAAAGCAAAGCTTGTTACAATTAAGTCTTCTGCCTGGATTGTGAACTGTCTAATACACTGCTATGCCATGGCCGTCATCAAGCTAGAGGGACAGGTACGTGCCCACTCCACCAAGGCAGTTACCACATCCCTGGCAGAGATTCACTCTGTACCTATCAGTGATATTTGTAGAGTTGCAACCTGGAGCACAGTGCACACTTTTGTTAAGCACTGTGCCTTGGATGTCCATGCAAGGCAACATGCTTCCTTTGACAGGACTGTCCTAAGTGGACTTATGTGCCGAGTAAGCCTCAGCTCTTATCGCCCTAGTCCAGAGAACTTTGTCTGAGCTTGATACTTTGACCCATCAGTGTTAACTAATGGTGAAGATTGATTCCTGTAAGTTATGAATATTACGTACTCATCATAATTCTTGATCTTCTAGAAATATCTTCACCACTGAGTCACATGCCCTCCTGCCATCCTTGAGCTCACTCCACTCTGTTTATGTGCCTTCTGCTCTTGTTCTTGGTTGGTTCCATGTAATAACAGTGATCATGGAATAGCAATCACTGTTTGGGTGAATGTACATTGCCGAAAATGAATTATGGCAATGTACACTCGCAGCGACTAGAAAACCGGCAACTGGTTTTCTGTTATGCGGGGAGCGGCACCCCTCTACTTAAAGATTCTCAAATCCAGGGGGGTGCATGTTGGGGGGGTGTAAAACTTTAAAAAATGAAAACCTTGATCCAACGCAAAAAAACTGTCACACCCAGAACCGAACCCAACACCCTTCCAACCCCAGCCTGCCACCTACCCACCACGCCACATGGCCAGCTCGGCAGCTGACTGATGCACTACACCCCACATACCTTCCCTTCCCTTCTGCCCATTGCACAATGTGGTCCCTACCCCCTCACATGCTTGTATATATAGTGACATCCTATTGTTGTACTTGCCTACCTTGTATCTGGTCGCTACCATGTGAGGTAGCCTGGAAAACAGGTGCCATGATTGAGTTGCCCTTTTTGAAAGCACTTAATCGCGGCAGCCATTTTCACTGGATACCTTCTTGGTTTGGGCTGTGAAGACACTGTGTTACTGGTTTGTTTACCCTTCTTACATGGGTCACCAGGACTATCTTGTGCCTTTAGGTTTAGTACATAGTACTTGTTAGGTTATGCTGCACCTTCTCGGTATAAAATGTACTGAGGCATTTGAGAGCTGGTGCTGAGGTAACCCATGTAGCATGAGTCAATCTTGTGGTGCTGTGCATACATGCAGCTTACCTCGGTGCCAGCCCTCCTGAAGGATTCTGGCTCCTGTAGGGTCCTAGTGCCTCTGGCTCAATCCCATTGGTGTGAATCTATGGTGAAGATATCCCCAGAAGATCAAGAATTGCGGTGAGTATGTGATTTTCATTTTTATGGAAGGGGTGGGGGAGCCATAGAACAATTTGCCAGCTGATATGGAGGGCACTGAAACTATCTATGGTTTAAAATATGGCTGGGGCAGAGTAAAGGGCTTAATGGTTATTTGGGGTAATAGTGGTATGGAGGGGAGCATAGGGATGGGTAGTGTGGATTAGAACCCTATGTGCGTAATAGGTCCCTGGATTTGTTAGGATTTATGGGCAGACTGGCTGGACCAGTGGTCTTTTTCTGCCATCATTGTCTATGTTTCTATATTTAGAAATAAAAAAAAATGGAATATTCAGAAATTCTGAATGTGTTTGTTTTGAGAGTTGCGTCCTGTTGATGCCAAATATAATTTTGCAGAGACATGGAAATTCACTTAAATCATTGAAATAAATTCATTTTATAATTCATATACTTCCCATTTTTTTAACTTCCTCTTCTCTATATTAGTGTGGACATACAGTGTTCAGGGAAACAAGAAATTTGTCACTTAGACTTCATCGACTCATGCTGCTTGTTTGGATGAGACATCATTATACTTTTATTTTCATAACTGTATTTTCACTAAAAAGGAATGCACATCATTACAAATTCAAGAGACAGAGTAACAAGTACATACGATTTAGAAGAATATTTCAAGTAACAAGACCATGGTTAAGTCCCCTATTCTCTTTGTGCTGCATTGGGGGTGAGGGTTACTATTATATAATAACTGGGTTCCATTTTTTTCTGTTAGGAAACCACTAGCATAATTTGCCATAATAAAGGAGTGTTTATTATGATAAACACGTCGGGTTTCCGTTCTCCTGCCCGTGCACCAGCACCAGCCATCGGTCTTCTGCATTGCCGAAAGTGAACCTAACAGCTGCAGACAGGACCGCCACTCTAACTTGGCAGTAAGTAAAACCTTTAAAAAAATGGCAAACAGCTGCACCTAAACTAAGTGAAACTGCCTCCTATCGAAAAAGAAAAAAAAAGCCTTCCTTTCAGCAGTCACGTCCGACTGCTGACCCTGCTGAAACCTGGTCAGACCATGGTTGCACACAAACATCTTCACTTTATTTTATATAATTGCTGTGGTGAAAAAACAAAACCCAGTAATTACATAAAATAAAATATGGGTCAGGGTGTGTAAACTCGAGGTTTACACACATCCTTGGGTTAGATGCTATTCATATACCCCTTCAGCTTTACTTTCAGGGTTTATGTAGCTTCTAACCCCTTTGGTGTTTGTAAACTTCTCTTTGCACACAACGACCCATATTTTATTCTATATAAAATTCACTACTAGTTACATACAGACTGTCTTGGTATAGAGGATTACTGTAGAGGAAAAGGAAGGGTAGCTATGGCAATCTACACCAGCCTCAGCCTCCCTGTGCTGGACCAACCTTGATTACTAGAGACTCTTCACCCTTCAAGGTACAAAGGTACCATCATATTGCATGGCAGACATCATCCGTGTAGACCATCTTCATATAAATATTTCTAATTTTTTAGTTAGACCAAATGTAATTTTTCCAGTTTATACAACTCATTTACTGTTATCTTGCACTGCCCAATTTCTTTTTTGTAACTTAGTTTTTATTAAAGCATAAATGTAGTACACAATAATTATTTTGTTTCAAACCATTCATTGTTAAAACCAACAGTTCAAATCAAACCAAATCAAGTCAAATTTTATTTATAAAGCGCTTTTTAAAATTGTCAAAGCGCAAATACAATACAAATAAGCAACCAACAAATACATATACATTTAAAAACAGTTAAAAGAAAACAGGTTGGCCTAATCAAAGGCTTTCTCAAATAAATAGCTTTTTAAAGAAACCTTGAATTGCTCTGGGACTGGTACTCTCAAATCCGACGAGGTAGAGAATTGCACAGGATTGGGACCATAAAAGAAAAAGCT
Source organism: Neoceratodus forsteri (assembly GCA_016271365.2). Lineage (NCBI taxonomy): Eukaryota > Metazoa > Chordata > Ceratodontiformes > Ceratodontidae > Neoceratodus > Neoceratodus forsteri. Next base: position 1,039,876,543 of record CM057453.1, read on the forward strand.
CTGGCCCTAGATGATTGAAGACAAACCCTGGGAACCTCTAGCAATCCCTCATTGACAGAGCGGAGCGAGCAAAGAGGGTGGTAGGGCCATAGGAGATCTTGCAAGTAGTCCGGTCCCTGACTGCGTAGGGTCTTATAGGTCAGCAATGCGACCTTGAAGGTGATTCTCCATCGCACTGGCAGCCGGTGCAGTTCTTATACCAGTAACCATAAAACTGTTGTTACTTTTACAGATTACTTAGAAATAGCACCTCAGCTGGAAGGAAGTCCATCTGGAACTGCGAATGCTTCTTAAACAGATTATAACAGCATTATCAAAAAAAAGGCTAACACCTAGCTGTTCACAATCTACACCTGGCTAAAAGTTTAAAGCAATCAAACTTCATTGTTTTTACTCTGTAACAAGCTAAACTCTATGTACAGTATAATAAAACAGTTAACTTTAAATCAAGTATAATTTAAAAACAAGTGTGCTATTGGGACAGAAAAATAAAGATAAAATTCACACTATAAAACTGATTACTGCATGTGCGGCGTGTCTAGTAACCTGTGTACCCAGGATCATCTTCCTTGATGTTAATGTTGGAAATAGTCTGAGCTAATAGGATTTTCCATATCTAGGGTAGCAAAGCACAGGGCAGAGAAGGAGGATGGCATTCAGCTAAATTAATGCATAGCCCTAAGGCCAGAATGTGTTGCTTCTCTAGGGCTGGGACCACCAATCACCTGTATTTTAACATTCCCCTCTACTTGAATGCCAAGGTTGCCAGGTTGTAAGGAACCTACCTAGGTCCAGTCAAAAAGTGGCTGTAAGTCTCTCTCCATGAGTTCTACCTCCTCTGCCTTCTGTTTCCATTGTTGTAAGGTGGGAGGCTCCAAGGAGAGCCATTTCAGGGTAATGCTCTTAAGTGTGACTAATGGCAAAATGTTATAAAGTCGCATTTTTTGTTTGGTCTTAAAAATGTTTGGTCTCTCTGGTAATCCAAGAACAAGGCTCCAGAAAGAGAAGGGGATAGGGGCATCTAGGACCAACTCCAATTGTCTATGTATCCGAGACCAAAAATGCGGGGCAGTCCCAGAAAATGTGGTAATGAGAACCAGCATAGAGTAGCATGAATATCACTAAAATGACTCATGATTACTGGGGCTCTGAAGAACTGCATCAGTATCTTCCAATGAAATTCTCCCCATGCGGGGGAGGATGTTATGTTTCATCTCCCATGAACAGTGCTACTGCAATCAGATTCACTAATGTCTAGGGGAGACTCTTGCACCCATTTAAAGCGTACCTGGTCTGCATGCAATGGGGATAGGTCAATCAGCAGTTGATAGAGCTGTGAGAGTGATCTCATTTTGGCACTTAGAGTGACCCAACTGTAAAATAGTTCCTCTAGAGCTGTTAAGGGCCTCTGTAACTGCTGTAAATGGGAAGGCTGCAAAATAAAATGTTGCACCTGCAGGAAACAGAAGTGGTCTTCCTTCCGCAGGTTGCATTTTTGTTGTAGATAGTTGAAGGTTGTACAAATGCCATTTTGAAGTAAATGTATAAACCTGGTGAGCCCTCTGGTCTCCAAGTATTTATATCCATAGTCGAGGCTTGGTGGGATGAATTGCTCATGGTATCTAATTAGTGCCAAGGGTCCCAGGGTATTGGGGGATACCTAGGAGTTTATGAAGGCATAATGAAAGTGTCAATGTATGCCTAGTACAGGGATTCAAGACCCCTCAAAGTGTTTGTGTGGAAATAAAATTAGTTGGTAATGTCCATATGGGGGTCATCTGGAGTTGGTTCAACTCCATCAGGTACCATCCTACATCTGCATGTTGTTTCAGCCAGGAATATAGCCAGGGGCACTGAGCTGTGAGATAGTACTTCTGCAGGTTGGGGAGACATAGGCCTCCAACTTGTCTAGGCATGCATAGTGTGGGATGTGAAATTCTGGGCCTCTTGCCCTGCCAAATGAATTTAGAAATAGTGCCCTGTAATTCTTTCCAGAAAGACTGAAGGACAGAGATAGGAAGTGTTTGAAAGAGAAATAGTAACCTGGAGAGTATGTTCATTTTAATAGTATGCATTCTGCCAAATAGAGTAAAGGGGAGAATACGCCATCTGGCCAAATCCTGCTGTATGGCCTGAAGCTGTTTTTTTATAATTATCTGAGAATAATTTTGAGAGATCAGCCTCAGTTTGAATACCCAGATAGCGAAGGTATAGTGAGGAGCCCAAGCAAAAGAAAATGTTGCATGTGGGTGACCAACTTAGAACCATGACTTCTGATTTATTTAAATTCATTTTATAGCCCACCAATAAATGAAATTGCTGCAATGTGTCCAGAAGGGGTAGAAGGGAGTTGACCGGGTCTTCCAAAAGGAGAAGGGTGTTGTCTGCATAAAGACCCCTTGGATGCCAGTGTGTCCTCTAATTTGGGCGCCAAGGGCTCCAAAGAAAGGGCAAACAGTAATGGGGAAAGGGGACAGCCTTGGTGAGTACCCTGACCTAAGCTAAACCTGCCTGATGTGCACCCATTAACCTTAACTATTACCTCTGGTTTGGAATGAAGCACCCTAACTGCTGCGGTGAACTTTTCTTCCAGATTAAATTTAGACATGACTTTAAATAAAAAACACCAATCTAACCTATCAAATGCTTTTTAAGCATCAATACCTATAGCTAATTGAAAAGATTTCTTTACCCCCGGGCTGATATTGTATTCAGGAATTTTCTAATATTGTCTTGTATTAATCTTCCTTTAATAAACCCAGTTTGGTTATGGTATATTATCTTTTGGATAACTTGTTGCAATCTGTTAGCTAAGATCCCTATTAACAGCTTCAAATCCATATTTAGTAAGTATATGGGGCTGTAGGAGCTGCATTCTAGGGGGTCTTTGCCTGGTTTCAATAAGATTGAAATCTGAGCCTGACTTCATGAGGGGGGGAATTGGGTCACCTTCCTATAAAATATCATTAGTCTCTTTAATCAGGAGGGGTTGGAGGTTGTCTTGAAAAGCCTTGTAGAGTTTGGCTTGGTATCCATCAGGACCAGGGGCGTTGGTGTTTTTTAAATGTTTTATTTGGTCTCTTGACTCCTGCAGGGTAATTGGTTCACTTAAGACCTCCACCTGTGCTTTGGTTAGGGATGGAAGGGGAACTTGTGCCAGATATTCCTGAATGTCCTGTGTATGTGTGGGTCCCCATACTGGACTGTACAGTGACTTATAAAATTCTGCGAAGGAGTCAGTTATTTCTTTCGAGGAGGTCAGAATCCTGCCGTCTGCCCCTCTTCTTAACTTAAGTACTGTCCTATTGGCTGCTTCCTTCTGCAGTTGGGCTGCAAGTAATTTTCCTGCTCAATTACCATGTTCTTAAAATCTTTGTTTAGCAAAGCATAGAGTGCCCTCTAATTTATAGTTCAACAATTTGGTGAGGGCTTTCTTTGCCTGATCTAACTTTTGCTTAATCATTGCAAATAAGCTAGACTTATGCTGGCTCTCTAACTCTACAATTTCTTTCTCTAATTCTGTTTGCTTCCTCAAGCTTTTCCCATTTACCCTAGAGGCGTAGGAGATGATTTTTCCTCTAAGGGAAGCTTTTAGGTCATCCCAGTATATAGTGGGGGATGTGTCCTCACCAGAGTTTAATTGTTCAAATAAACTTATTTCTTCCTTAATCAAAGTTTGAATTCTTCCCTATAAAGGAGACCGATGTTTAGACACCAGGTAGGGTTACAGCAGAGATTGTCAAGAATTAGTTTTAAAGAAACTGAGGCATGGTCTGAAAGACCAATGGTCCCTATGCGGACTGACTCAACTGCACATGCCCAGTTAGTTGGGATCAAGAAGAAGTCCAATCTAGAATAGAGGTCACGTCTGGGAGAATACTATGTGTAATCACAAACTGCAGGGTGCAGGTGTCTCCAGGCATCCAGGAATCCATATTCAAACAGCACCCTGGATAAAGCAATAGATGCTCTGGAATGTCTTCCCAGGTGGAGCCCTGACTTATCTAGCTGTGGAGATATTGTTGTATTAAAATCTCCTCCTATAATCACCAACCCTGAGGAGTGTGACCCTGCCTCAGCAAGTATCTTATTGAAAAAGGGAACTCGTAAATGTTCCTCATTAGGAGCATTGAGGTTGAGGATAACACAGGAATGGGCCCCCAGTTCCCCTCTAATCAAAACAAAATGGCCCTCTGGATTGGACTGAATATCTGAAACTTTTAATTGCAAGTTTTTTCTCACCAAAATTGGCACCTCTCTTTTGTGTGGGTTTTGATGGCAGTGAGATGCATATACTTTGCCCACCCAAGACCTCTTCAATTTGGCATGTTCCAACTGGGACAGATGGGTCTCCTGTAGGAGGGCCACATCCAGCCTCAATTTTTGCAGCTCTTGCAATAATCTGGCCCATTTGATCTGTCTATTTATCCCCTTCATATTATAGGTGGTTACCTGTAATTCTGCAATTTTAAATATCTATCTAAGGTCCTGTGCAGTCCGTTCCAGATGGTCATAGACCGCACCTCACACATTATGTCCCAGTACACACAATAAAACAAGCATTCAAAAAACATGAAGGAAACAACAAGTAAGATCATTCACAACAGTATAGTAAACAGTGACGCTGCAACTCTTTTTCAGTTTATATATAGATATTCTCTTTTTGTTTTTTATATTTTTTGTGTTGCTTTCTAAGTGTATATTCTAAGGTGACCACTTCAAGGTGGTTAACCCCAGTTATACCCTCCAGAGATAGTTAGGTGGAGAGTTGAAGGGTATTGCATTGCCTGCTAGGGGTAATCCTTGTCTGGCTGCTACAATGTGGGTGCAGTCAGAGTGGGTATTACTGTCAGCGTCCTGCTGTGACTGCTCGGAAGGGGGGAAAGTTATTCCTCACCTCCACATCTAGACAATAAAGAAAAAGAGAAGGGTGTTGTTCTCTTCCTGGCAATGGAATATGGCCTGGTCAGCACCTGACCTATAAAATAGCTTAAATAGCTAAGCAAAATCCCCAAAAGGCATTTTTATTTATGGTGATAAATGTGTTTCCCATCTATATTCTGTGAATTGGGGTGGGGGATAGTGAGGAATATTACCTCTTTTTGGTGCATGGTTGTCAAATTTTTGACCAATGGTTTAGGAGATCCAGGAGAAACCTGTACGTTCAGGAGTTTAATAAGTAAGAAATCATTAGAGTCAAAACTGCCCCATCCCACATCAGGGGTAATGCATCTAGGTGAATGTCCTTTATATTGGGTCAAAAACTGATGGCTGCATCCTGTCGTTGTTTACTAAATAATGCACGAAGGAGCAGGGTGGCCCCCAGCTAAAAATGGTTGGACAATCTCCTCATGTCATGCCATACAGTAAATCTCAATTATACAGTTTACCATCAATCTCTTATAAATGAGTGTTAACCATCAGGGACCCCCTCCAGAAATCATGGCCTGGTAGCAAAAATAAGTACTGAAGTTCTCAGATAGGCAGTCGCTCCAGTTGGAGGTCCCCAAATTCAACAGCCTAGCTGGAATGATGCAAGCTGGTACTGTTGTAAATAACAAAAAACAAGTTTCTAAGTCCATCGGCCCCCTGACAATAGCATCAAATGAAATAGCGGCCCCGCAAGGAATGGCAGAGGAACTAAACAAATATTTTTGTTCAGTATTAAACCCAATCAATGCTAGTAAACAGAATACAAGTAATAATTCTAGCAACCCTCATGAGGACCCCACAGAGATTACAAAAACTGAAATGCAGAAAAAGATGGAAAAAATAAATATCAACAAATCCCAAGGGCCTGATAAATTACATCCGAGACTGTTAAAGGAACTACCCTCCTGGCTGATTGAACTATTGTATAAAATCTTTAATTTATCCTTATTCTCAGGGACCATACCCAATGACTGGAAAACAGCATTGGTCTCCCCATCTTTAAGAAAGGCAACTAGAGTGAAATGGCTAACTATAGACCAGTCAGCCTTACAAGCATTTTGGGCAAGACCTTTAAATCAATACTTAAAACTAAGCAAGAGGAAGACATGTTCACCCAAAAGTTAACAGACCCCTCACAACATGGCTTTAAAAACCTGAGGCCTTGTCTTACTAGCAATTTGTTTTTTTATGAAAAGGTAAGCAAACTACTGGATGAAAAAACACCAGTGGATATTGCCTGTTTGGATTTCTGTAAGACATTTGACAAAGTGCCCCATAAATAGCGGTGGGCGAAGTGGGCTAAATCAGCTCCGCGAAGTGATTCATGGTGCAAAGGAGGATTCGCAGAGTGCTCCGCAATGTGAAGCAGAGTACTTCACATTATAATAAGGAATGCAAACTGCATTGAAAACAACTACTTTGTGTTACTTTGCCTCCACTGGTCACTTCTCTTTTAATTTTTAAGGCAAAGTACATTGGTGGCAGTTCACTTTGTCTCACTTCGCCTTGTTGTTGAGCTCCGAAGGAGAATTTTGCAGTGATTCATGGGAGTTCAGGTCACATTGGCTCTATACTGATCTGCACAGTCTCAGTTCGAGGTAGTATGAGTAGGAAGGAGTAGGAGACAGTGTGCTTTGATAGCTGTCTGTAGGAATCTTTTAAAAGCTATTCAAAAGGCATTTTTGCTTTTTTTTGGGGATCCAACTGTAGTTCATCGATTGTAGGAAACCCTCCTGTGCTCACATCATCAAGCGTTTTTGTTTGTGTGTGGATTTTGAATATAAATGTACAACATCGTGCGTGGTGAAAGACAGTGAAGTGTGCTGTGTGGGGGAGGGGTGTATCTGTGTGTAGGTAGATTTATGTTGGAGAACTAGTGATTTGTTTGTGTTTTGGTAATATTTTTGTTATATAACTGACTGTGTTACTGTACACATAGTAAAATTGTCAGTGATAGTACAAATTTTCTTGCTGCTTGTTGTGTGAATGTGGTGCAGCATTTCATAAGGTCAGGTTGTTAAAATTACAAATTTACATTACGTGGCACTGAGAACACTGAACTGTTGCATTTGCATTGCATTCCTCATTCAGCATTGTACACAAAGTGTTCTGTGTTGTGTGTGCAGTGTTGCATGCATCAAATATAATACACCTTTTAAAATGTGTGACACAGATCTGTGTAAGTGCAACCAAGCACAGTGGTGTGAACCTGATATCCGCTGCAGCTACCTGATTTTGTACTGCGATCGTGTTTTCTGTTCCTATTGTTGCTGCTTGTAGTGCTGTAAAAATCAGCATTGTCTGTATTCAATGCCCCTCCCCCCATGTTGAAAAGATATTTTTTACCAGACTGGATTGTTTCTGTGACCCCATCAGCACCACTGGTTACTGAAGTTGTTTTAATTCCATGACAGTGTCACAACGCAGTAGTCCCTTATCTGTTGCTGAAGCCACAGTTGTTTAATTTGCTTCACATCCAGCTAGCGATAGTAGTGAGTAGTGACCCTCCAGTCAGAAAGTGAATGTATCAAAATCTGAATTTGGTAATAATATTTGTGGTCGATCCCCCAAAATGCCTGCAAAGAGAAGTGCAAGTAAAGCTGTTTCTGGCCATGGCAATGTGGGACAGTAAGAGGGTCTGTGGGCATGGTAGTAGTACACAGATGGAGAAGTGCATTGCTGATGTGAGGCAAGGTATTTCTCCTGCCATGTTTTGTACAGCCCAATCAGTAGCTTCACTGATAGTTGGAGGAGATGATGATGCTTTTCCAGCTGGTGTTGCTAGTGTTACTGATGTTAGTGGTGGTGGAGGTAGTATTAGCATTGTTGCACCAAGTTCTAATTCTGACCAGTGTACTGTATCCAAACATATTGAGTGTGAAGCAATGCAAGTGAGTGACAGCATAGATGATGTCATACTTCCCAGTAACATCCCATTAAATGAACATGATTCTGATGATCATGTCAACGATAGCATACAATGTTATATTCCATCCACCATGGCACTTAGCGTCACTCATTTTCCATGCAACAGTGATCCACAGTGTGGTGAAAAAATATCAGATGATGGTGGTGTAGATGCTGACGATGAATGTGATGATGCCGATGATGATGATGTTGCTGTTGTTGAAACATGCAGTCCACATGTTAGCATCCAAGTAGAAGATGTGGATGTGTGTGACAGTGACGGTGATGAATATGATGATGATTTAATTGACCCCAGTTGGGAGCAGGAAAAAAAGAAATTAAAAGTGTCTGTGTCTGAAATTTCAGAATCTGTTTGCAGGAATTTCACCCCCCTGTAAAAACTTGTGATTTACCTGTTTTAGTGGATGATGATGACGACCCAGTACTCAATATCATAGGTAGTCGTGGTGGTCAGTTGCAGTCCAGATGTGCAGTGCCAGAAACATCACATGCCCCCACCAGACTTAAATAAGCCACATCATCATGGATATGTTAAAAGCAGAGCATCACAGTCCCTTGTTTGGGATTTTTTTGTTCAAGATGCAAATGGTGATTCAGTTGCAATCTGCCAGGTTTGCCATGTGCGTGAGTTGAGGTAAAAAGGGGGGCCATCTTGGGACAGGAGGACAGCATACGCATCTTAAAAATAGGCACTAGGCTCTGAGGACCCAGCACAAGCTGGCAGCTAATACCAGAATTGGGCGTTGACCCATATCACTGGCGGCAACCATAGCCAGCATGTTATCCCCTTCCATGACTATTAAGCCCAGCAGGAAATTAAATGTGTGCAGTAGTGTGGTAATAAGAGTAGAGGATTACTATAGGCATGATGAGGTGGATGACCATAATGACTTTGAAATGTTGTCCAGTGCTGGTGAGAGTAGCAGTTTTTGTGGTGGTGGTGGTGGTAGTGGTGAATGCAGTATGTCTAGTGCAAGTGGTACATCAACCCTGGTTGGCAAATCTGGCAAAATAACATCATTTCTGGGTTTGTCATCATCACCTGTGCAACTGTCTTCATCAAATGTCCACACTCCACCCCCTGCCAATGCCATTCATCACAAAGCACAATCATTTGTGACCAACAACACACACCCTCTAAAACGTTTAAGTCATCCCACGTTACAGAGTGTTTTTGCGCATAAGCTGAAGTACCCCCCCAACAATACAATGTCACATGAACTTAATGCTGCTGTAGCGGAAATGCTGGCAATCGATCTTTTGCCCTTCTCCTTTGTGGAGAATTCTGGGTTCCAGTGGTTTGCTGCCTGTGCCTGTCCAAAATGGAAAGTCCCATCCAGGACATACTTTTCTACCCGTGCTGTTCCTGAATTGTTCCGCACTGTCTCAGACTCAGTAAGACATGCCCTTCAACATTCCTCCTCTCCATTCATCCATTAAAGTATGGATGTGTGGACAAGTAGCAAAACAGCGGGGAGTTCATATCTGTGTATAACTGCACACTGAGCGCAGGTGCCGGGGGTTGTTTGTGATGCTGATAGTGTGAATAATCAGTGCAGGAAGGTGGATTGTCACGGTAGCAATCTTCCTGGAATTCGCCATCATGCAACAATTGCTATGCGCAGTGTGACCTGTTCACACACTGGTGAGAACATGTTGAACATGGTACTGACTGAAATTGACAGATGGCTAAACCCTCTGTCCCTGAGAGCTGGGTTCATAGCAAGTGACAATGGGTCAAATGTGAAATGCATCACAAATGGTGTTTTTTTTTCTTGTTCCATGCATGGCCCACTGTTTAAATCTTGGGGTTCAGGAGTTTCTGCAGCACCCTGACATAAAGGAAATGCTGACCATTGCATAACGTATCTGTTCTCACTTTTCAAGATCTGGAAAGGCCCGTGACCAACTGCGGCAGTTGCAGATACAAAACAGCCTACCTCTGCACCGCTTGAAGCTGGAAGTTGTCACCCGATGGAACTCCACGTTATACATGGCAGAGAGGTTGTATGAACAATACGAAGCCATCACAGAATATCTTGTTATGCACACTAGCCATGACAGTTCTGGAGCCTCCATGTCTATGACTACTGAACAGTGGCGCCTCATGGACTCTGTAATAACAATTTTGCAGCCTTTTGAACATGCCACACAGGCAGTGAGTGGTGAGGCTGCCTCCATTAGCTAACCAATTCCACTGCTGCGGATGCTGAGGCAGACATTGGTGAATGTACAGCATAGCCTTGATGTTGCCAGAGACGGTGGTAGCAGTATGTTGCTGCAACACATGCTGACAGTATTCAACCCCAATAGTCATATTGTGAGCATTCAGTGTAGTGACAACTTTGCCATAGCAACAATGCTGGACCCATGATACAAAGGTGGAATTGCATCAGTACTTGAGGGAGGGCCTGAACAGGTGAAAAATATCAATGATCAACTGGTTCACTTGGTTCATGGCGCACAGAAGTCACGTGCCAAGGTCTGCAAACCACAGCAGCATAATCCAGCTGAAGGTGTAGCTGGAGGACCAGCAAGCATATCATACAAGGGTAAGGGGACTGTAGCTCCTGGTGGTCTGTCATCCAAAGTGGTTGGCGTCAACCTGCTTTTGGAGGCTTTGTTCCAAATGGGTATTTGTGACATCAATGATTCCGGGGAATAGGCTGATGCATCAACAATCGGACTTAGTGCAGCACAGAGAATGGTTAAGTCATATTTGTCTGAAAACAGGCATCTGACAAAAAGTGAAGATGCTCTTTTGTACTGGAGTGGAAAGGTCAGTGAATGGCCAGAGCTGACTGCAGTGGCACTGAATTACCTCACATTCCCACCCTCCAGTGTAAGTGTTGAGAGGCTATTCAGCTCAGCAGATGCAATAGTTAAGGATCGTCGGACAAACCTGCAAATGTTAGTTTGCTAACATTCATTAAACTTAATGAGAGGCACATACCAACACAGACTGCAACCTTGGTGTTCATACCCCTGCCTAGTCATGGTGAATGCGGATGTGGAAATGGAGTATCCTGGTGGCACTGGCAGTGACTGCCTGAAACGGCCCACCACTGACGTAGATGATGACACAATGAAGAAGGAATTTCCCAGTGGTCAGATTTCAAACATCGATAACTGTGAGGGCAGTTTTCTTTATGAGGATGATGATGTAGTTAATGTTGGCAGGTATTAACTGCAGTATTTAAAAGACGGTGTGCCCCCCCACCCTAGACCACCACCACCAGGACTGATGTTATCCAAGTCTGCTGCCGTCATGAGTCTGTCTACCCCCCATGGACCACCACCACCACCGGGACTGATGTTATCCAAGTCTGCTGCCACCATGAGTCTGTCTGCCCACCACAGACCACCAGTCTACCAGTGCACCACCACCACCACCACCAGCTTCTTAATATTTAAACCATAAATTGAGTATGTGCACTCATGTTTGTTATGCTGCCTCACTTCCTTAAGTTGCCTGTTTTGTTTTCTGTAGCTTTTTCAGAGCCGCAGTGACAAAACACATACAGTACACTTGTTTTGTTTCTTTTAGAGGAGAACAAAAACAGGCTCCATTGCTAATATTACTCGTTGGGAAAGATTCTGTAGCTATACCGTACAGACAGAGAGGAAGTGATGTAATGTCCATGTGAAATCCATTCTGGTAAGTATGAAGATTTTGTTTCATCCATTTCATTGCTTTGTAAAGACTGCTGCAAATATTGCAAACAACAGGTTGTCTTAGTACTTGACAAGATGTGTCTCTGAAATGTAACTTAGTTGACAATAGGAATTGAGATTTGAGAACCAGAGAGGGACACATAACAATGAAGTTGTAACTTTTAAGAAGTCATTAATTTCTTTTTTTTAGGAAAATTCACAGTACTTTGTTGTTCTGTCAAAGTGGCCTTATCCAAAGAAGTCTGTCAACATGATCAGGCACACCCCTCCCCGAGACGAGCTTGGGCACACATGCAACATGCAGAAGTCATTTCATTCTATGGCCATGACCATCATTAAGAACAGGACTCCAGAAGGATGCTGATGAAATCTGTAAAGAAATAAAAAAATAAGAAACCATTACAGACAAATCTGAAAATATGATCCCCCAAAAAAGAAATACTAACCTTCATGTGCTTGAAAGTTATCCATTTCCATTTAAGTGCAAAAAATTCTCATTGAGCACAGGACAGTGCACAGCAACAGTTCGGAGATGGAGTCACCTGTGTGTGATGTAGAAATAGCATGAATACATGTCCATGTCAAGTTCAACCCTCCTCATCATCACCTACAAAATACACAACCATATCTATCTATCTATCTATCTATCTATCTCTCTCTCTCTCTCTCTCTCTATATATATATATATATATATATATATGTGTATATACATATATTCTTCCTAAGTAGTGATGCTTTATGACAGGTCATTGTTACCCCTTTGATGTTTTCAGGAAAACTTCCTGATGAGCGATTTCACCTATTTGTGAAATCTAACACGTATCTGTCAGAATTTGGTTTCCTCCTAAGAGGCCATAAAATGCAATGCTTTATACATGTTTTCCTGGATTTCACAGTAATTGGGTGTTTTACAATCTGTTGCAACCTGGTATCATCAAAGTCCCAGGAAGTCAGCGTTTACAAGCCAGAGGTAACAACAAGGCCAGCACATTTTTTTTCTTTAAAAAAAAAAAAAATCCAACATCTTCTGATGGCCTGTGCTGACTGCCATATTTTTCTAGCATAAATTCACTGAAACATATAATTATATCACAAATATAATACATATAATAACAAGTAGATAGGTGAAGCATCACAGTCCTCCCCACTAGTCTGAAGTTGGGGGAATCTATACCTAGGCATGGGATGAGTTTACCAAATTCAGTTCACTGCTCTAACTGACGCAATAGCCCATCTGTGTTTTTGTTTGCTGCCCCTGCCCTGTGTGAGACAGTCAAGTTGTAACCTTGCAAGGCAAGGCTCCGTCTTAAAAGCCTACTGTTTGTTTTACCCATTTGTGCCAGCCAAACCAGGGGGGTTTTGATCTGTTTGTACCTTGAAGTGCCAATTGTATAGGTACGGCTCTAATGTCTTTAGTGCCCACACCATTGCAAGGCATTCTTTCTCCACTGTAGAATAAGCCTGCTCCCTGGGAAGTAACTTTTTACTGAGGTACACTATGGGGTGATATTTTCTTTGGTTAGAAGTTTGACTAAGTTCTGCCCCAATACCCACATCTGAGGCATCTGTCTGGACTACAAAGCGTTTACTATAGTCTGGACTGGCTAACACAGGAGCACTGCACAGTACCTCCTTTAGCCATATAAAGGCATGTTCACAGGTTGGTTCCCAGTTAACCTTTTTAAGCATTCTTTTCTTTAACAGGCCAGATAGGGAAGCTGCCAGTGCACTGTAGTTTGATATAAATTTTCTATAGTACCCTGCGGTCCCTAGAAAACTCTGAACCTGCTTCTGTGTTTCAGGTCTTGGCCATGCCTTGATTGCCTCAATTTTTGCTTGATTAGGATGGAGCTGTCCCCGGCCTACTACATGCCCAAGGTATGCCACCTCAGCCTTGCCCACCTAGCACTTTTCAGCTTTTACAGTGAGCCCCGCCCTCTGTATCTTGCCCAGAGCTTCCCTAAGCTGGGAGAAGAGTTTATTCCAGCTGACACTGAAGATGGCAATATCATCCAGGTATGCCACGGCATACTCTTTAGTATCATTTAACACCTGGTTCACCAACCTTTGGATGGTGGCAGGGGCATTCTTTATTCCAAAAGACATTACTTTAAACTCTAATAATCCTATTGGATGATGTGTTAGTAGTTAGCTATGTCATTAACTGTTCCAACAATTATTTGTCCCTTATGGGCACATCAATTGTTAAAACAGGTGTTAATGCAAGTGATCAGTTACTGGGGGCGGGCATATATACAGTTCATGCCCCCTTCCCCCGAGCTCCTTCCTCTGTGAAAAAGGCGGCAACACAGAGATAATAGCACACTGTATGACCAATGCTGGTGCAGATGCCTGACCATACAATAGTAAATACTATCAAATTGACCAGTAACAGGTGTTTGCATAAATGTTAGAGAACACTTTATTCCCAACAGAGGTGTGGATATGTATCCAATATGTTGGCAAACTTTCTTTGCCAATCAGTCATCAACTGGAAGGTTGTACACTGAAATAAGCACAGATGGGTTTGATCCAACTTCTAAAAAAAAATAATAAGGGCAATACAGTATTCTACTATGATTCAAACTTAATAACATAATGAAATTGGACCACTGATTAAAATACGCTTATACATTACCAGTGGTTACTTGCAAAGGATAGTCTTACCCCTGTAAGAGAGAAAAATAAAACACAAGCCACAAAAGAGAACATCTCATTTACTTAAAGCATTCAGCTTGTGGAAGGTTAGCATTGGTTTTCAAAATGCTGATACTGATCTTAACATTATAAAGACATATGCATTTGGCCACCCTTGGGGTAGGATCTTTTTATTGTACTACTAGTACACGCCGATGATCTCCTGAAAATGAAATAAATTATAAATTTCAGCGTATTAGACATCCCTAATTCTCTGAATTTGACATTAGAACTGTATCATTAACACACATCATTCTGATAAATAACACAGGTTATAATACTGGTATTTTGTACAGTCTGCAAAATTGTTAAAAGGGTGTTAAATTAGGCCTGTAATATAAATGGTACAATCTCCCAAAACAGACATAATGCCTTATGTGGCAATGTAAATGATGTAGCTAGCTTGTTAAAGTTAAAGTAAATGGCTTATTACAAATGCTGGGGGGTGAACATCCCCCCTTCTGATTGCCATGCGATGCATGGGGATACGTGATACAGAACAAGGACAAAGAAGACATGAGATCTTCCATAAAGGAAGGCATAGGTAGGAATGGGCAGGTTTATATATAGCAAGCAGCTTTATGGCTGCAAGCCCAGAGAGAGAGAAAAAAATTGCAGTCCTAATATCATGGACAGATGAGGAGGACTGGAAAAAAAAGTAAATTTTAACAATAGTACTCTTGATGTGCACACCCCTTTAAAGATATATTTGGATAAGAAATACTGATTTAATTAGGGAGGTACATCAATTGTGAGCTGGAGAAAAAGAGGTACAGCACAAAACACAAGGAGGTCAAATAACTTGCCCAAGGTCACACACTGTGCAAGCAATGTTTCCTCAGATCAGACCAAGCAGTAGCTGCAGTGGCCTTGGACACCTCACTGAATGAGTATTCTTACAGATAATAGAACACTATCTAGCCACTGGCTGAGGCAGAAAAACAAAACTGATGAACCATCATGATTTCTATGATGGCAGATGGAGAGGCCATATTGGAAAAAAAACAAACCTTTGCAAGCATATGTGTCATGCATCTATATTTCTTTTTGCAACAAACTATGATTTACTTGAATCAAGACTAATGACACCAGTCAACATACTTCAACATTATACCAACCACTTATCTGAAAGATAGAAAGTCCGCAGACAATGTGCTATCACTGCAAACATGTCATTGGCAACAAGCCATAGGTGTTGGCCATTTTATGAACAGGTTTTCCTCATTACAAATGACAAAAAGAAAAACCTAGTGTAGCATGAGAAAACAGTCAGAGACTCTGATAACTGGTAACAGTGACCATTAGATACAGCATATGCTTAATTTGGCAGTGCTTCCCAACAACACATATTTTCACACATCAAAATCCAGGACAGCACATTCAAAAACATATTCTGCAGCCCTACATAACTGATGAGGGCAAACCTTAAATAATCAAATAAAGATCCTTCTAATTCAAAAATAATTAGCTCAACTGAACAAAGCCAAGTGATGAAATCAGTATAAAAGACAGACTCAACTCTTGCGTCCCAGCCAACACTAATTGCTGAGGTCAAAACAGTGTTAAAATCAATCATATTATTATAGCCAATGAAACTGATACCATTAAACCTTAACATGCATTACAGAATACACTAATGTGTCTGCTGTTTTTTTTCTTTTTCAAGCATTCTCCAATTAGTCATTATCAGAACTGTAGGGAACAGCATGATCTTGAGTATGCTGTCATCAATCAGAGTAAACAAAGCATTCAGGGAATACTTAACAAGATATGGCATACTACTAGTAAACATAGTGCTTTTCCTAAAGTGAGCAGCAAGGAACAGCTGTATAGACAAAATTGTTTATACTTAGATTCATTATAGAATGCAATAAAAGGTGGATCAACCAATAGATATAATTAACATGTACTCACCACAAATCCAAACTTATGGACAGAGACAACACCCTGCCAGACGTACTTCCATTTAAAAAAAAAACCTCCAGGGTCAGAACAGACACATGTTTGGTCTGTGAATCACATTAGTGAGGAGGAATCCTCATGGAAGTCTCTAATAAACTTATTAGGTGGATTAGCTACCAATTGATCAGTAGCCATTAACCCTATTAGGCTTGAAAGTCTCCAAAGTAGCCCTCTAGCAGACTGCATCATAGTTGACTGTTTCAGTTCAATATACTGCACACAGATCAATGTAACTGGATCCAAAACATCTATAGTTGACCATTTTTTTATTTAAGTACATCCCATGCACCTTGTGCAGTGAGATAAGCCGAGATGTCTTCTCTAAACTCTGTGCATATTTTAGCCATGTTAATAAGCAGGAAATCTTTAAATCATTCTGTGGGTTAACTGCTGTGTTTGCAATCACAGCACCCAAACATACACAGACGGATGCAGTCTGTGAACTCCTGTGAAGGAGGAATTCACAAAACAATGAGTAGCAGTCTGCACACAGTGTACCTCAGCCACCAAACTCGTTGCTACTTGCCTCTGAGGAAAGTCGCATTTCAGAACTCGAATCATTAAGTAAAATGAGTGTTATTCTATGTCAGACAAAACCATGACAGGCTGGCTCGCCATTATTACATGTGAAAAGATAACACCTTAGGTTCTTTGCATGGTATGCTGGACAAAGAAAGTAACAACAAGTAGAAGTAATAAAAGAGGTTTATTACAATACTCATGCCATAACAAGTGAAGCAAAGCAATCACAAGAGGACTGACTTCCCACCATTCCTCGAGTATGGTATCTTTCTGTCTGAGGAGCTGGTGTGCATACAATTATATATGACTGATAAATAAGAGTACAGTTATATATATGATAAACATACAGCATTGGATAAGGCATGTAAACAAGATGGCTCCCTTGGGCAATTACAAAGGAAATAAGGAATAATCTCTGAACAAAGGAAACTCATAGTCAGCAAAATAATAAGTGTCATCTGTTATTTCCAGACAGTGAGTCTGGAAATGTTGCAATGCAATCATAAAAGTACACAACATGTCACAATAGTGGAAAACTACAGAATATGAGTGATTATGAGAAAAAATAATATATGGCAGAAACATATCATATAGGTAAATGCATTACAGACAAATATGAGCATAGCAAATATAATAAAGAACACTAATATAAGTAGTAAACATTATAAGACTGTGGTTAGGCACTAATACTTGTAAGTGTATAAGGTCATGGTTACATGTGGGTTAGTTGGTGGTATATAACCCAGACATAACAATGCTGCTCTTGCATCTCCTCTCTCTCTCCATCTTCTGCTTCCTCTGTTTGAACTCCAGCTCCATTCTCCACAACTCTATCTGCAGCCTGATCCCTTCTGACTCCAGCATGGTGGTGATCCTTCCCTGCAACTATGGTTCTCAGTTTACACTGGTCCTATGTCCTCCTTCCTGGCTGTGGACACTGCAATGGATCCTGGCCTCTCCATGCCAAAGGTCTGGTCCCTTTCAGTCACCAACTGTGACTCGAGGTCTTGGGCATCGGCTGTCACAAAAGCCTTCATGAGGTGCTGCTTGTTTTGCCCCTCACAACAGACTCCTCTGTCTTGGCACAACTACCTCAGGTAGTCTGCAGAGTACTCACTGTAGTTGGAAGCCATCTTCTTCCCTAATCTAAGGCTACATTAGCTTATACTTGAAAAAAATAAAACAGGGAACTTAGACTGTAACCACAATTATATATTTCTTTATTTTTAAATCACTGCCTTATATTGTGTGTGAACTGTTACAGTTATCAATCTGACACACTGGACTGTTAATGCTCGTGTCGCCAAATAATTTCACAGTATACAAACAAAACTTTTTGATTGCAACACTGCAAATCAAATCTTTTAAATTGCACTGCTGCCAACCAGATCTGTCACAAACACACTCCATGGGTCAGTCCCTCTGCTTGCACAGTGCCAAACCATGAAGTGTAATATGTGAACAGGAGACAAACAGGGTAAACCTCAGGTCATTCCTTTAACCTCTAGGCTATACTGCCAGCCCATTTAGTGAATTAGATTTGAACTGAAGTGAAATGATTATGTAGGAGGTAATTTTTTTTAATTGCTAGCAGCCACTGTCTCACATTTCAGCCAGACCCACAAGCATTTGCCTTTTCTGTTTAATAAAGAAGTCAAGTAATATATTTAGTTTCTATTTGAAATTAAAATGAAGGAAATGTGACTGAAAGAGAGACACACTAAAAAAAAGTTTATTTTATTGTTACTTCCCAGTCCCTGTGTTCCCTTTTCAGTCCCAACCTTCATTTTAATTAAACAAATACACTAAATGTGTGACTGACTGGGCTTCTTGATTAAACTTCTACTCAGAGCTTCATTATTCAGTTTATAATTTAATTTCAACTCCCAGACCACATGAACAGAACAAGTCCAGTTAGTTAAACTGGTAATGTGGCAACTTACTGCTTAAGATCACCTGACTGCTCCCTGTTTCAGCTTGTGTGACTTACAGTACTTGGCCTGCTTAAGTCAGTGTTGTCTATGCATTTTGCTACTGCATTGGTTTTGGCCTTTATTCATGAACAATACATCCAGTGCTATACCACTTACTAGGTAGTTATGGATGATGTTGTTCTGGGGGATAGGGTGCAGCATTGTGCTGCAACTTCTACTGTTTGTCATGGGGAAGCAGTGTGCAACTGGCAGGACTGGGTTGTGGGGGAAAAGAGGCAACATTTTATGTCAGCCCTGATTGTGGTGATGGTTGAGGTTTGACAGCACTGTATATCTGCCATAAATGTGGTGTTGAAGATATGGGACAGTAGTAGTAATCAGGCCCTACTGTGTTTCCAAAGCCATGTGGCATCCCGATAGAGCATGCATGAATCTTGTTGAGTGGCCCGAGTGCAACAGGGTGTAGCATCATTTACTTTTGGTAAGGGTACAGTGGGCATCATGATGCAGCACCCCTGACTGTGTGGCATGGTGTAGGGTGCAGTACTGTGAATCTGGCATGAGTGTGTGTCATAGTACATTTGGTAGCATGGTAAAGCAGCATATGGGATGGGTGAGTGGAAAAGCTGAGGTCAGGTTTGAGCAGCTCCCAGAAGTGAAAGTCCTCCTGGTCTCCCAGTCAACTAGCTCCATGGGCCACAGCTGTAAAATACTCTGCCAGACTTTTGCCTACCAATGTGCTAGTGCTAGTGCTATTATTGATCCACAAAACTATTTTTCTGGGGAAATGTTGTAATTCTTCTGTTGATGGGATTCTGCAGAACTTTCCATACTTCCACTAGAATTAGGTTCTACTGGAAATAAACATTCATTACAGCACCACATATATGGTGCTGTGTTACTTTGATATGGTAGCCAAGCATGCCGATACTTCAGTCTTTAATCTGAAATCCAAAAATTCCTTTTAAACCAGGGTATAAAAAAAAACTTTTTAAATTAACTGCATTCCCTTTTGGCAGTGCTTTATTTTTCTTGGGAAAAGGCAAGTTAGACTCTGAATGAAAGTAGGATAACCAGAAAAAAAGCAGCTATATCTGATGCCTTTTTGCACCTTTGGTGCTGTACCATTCTTGACAAGCCATTACCTCCAACAGTTTCACACGCAGTCAGAACCATCCATTGCTTAACCTGATACAAAATGGCCGCCCAGGTGAAAATGAGTTAAATATGGCATTTTTATTTCATCAAGATGGATTTTTAACTCCTTTCTGTATTTAAGATATGAATTGTTACAATATTATCACTTATTTGTTTTTGAATTTTGTACCACAGAGTAGCCCCATAAGATGCATCTTCTTAATTTCTTGGGAATCCCAGTGGGCAGAAACATGCAAATTAATAGTTCAGTATACGCACAGTTATGGCAACTGTCCCTCATACAATGAGACAAAAGTGCTTACTGACATAGAAATAGAATAATACATGTAGTGTAGTGTGTAATGAGATTTTATAAACACCTGAGGTGTTGTTAGGTATTTTGCTGTGCTCTGTTGGACACCCTCTGACTTCGTTGTTATGATCTAACAAACCCTTAGTTACTTGCAGGGAAACGTAGCCCTTTGGGGAATGTCAGGAGATTACTACACCATAACAAAACATACAATACCCCTCTTACAGATTTTAGGACTAAAGAAAGAATAATAAAAAGAAAAAGAAGCAGTTATAAAACAAACATAAGGTTCTTTTATTGTCCTACCAGCTTGTCTATAGGACAGTTATTATACATTGCATACTAATTATGTAACATACGCACCCGATAGTCTGGTACTCTCAAACATTGTAGTGTCATACAGGGTCTGCCTGCGATTTTCTCAGACAGGAGACATGGGGAAAGGGGCTTTATACCCTGATAAGATCTTAGTCTGGTGATAGATAGGCAGCTCATGTGCATGTGATGATCGCACTTACTATTATTTCTATTGGCCAGTTTGGGGGCAACAGAGTATTATCCCAATTGCCCTTTTGAATGCTTACAATTGTAGCATTCTGTTCTTAAGGACACGCTTATGTCAATGATGTGTTCTTATGGATGAAACATTTTTGTAAAGTATCATCATGCTATCTGAAAGGTCCATTTATAAATTATTGCTGTGGTTGCACATGACACCTTAGCTGTAGAGGGCACTTTCGGGTACATCAATTATTATATTTCTGACATTATCACAGCAAAATAGCAGTGCAGTTCTAGCCTAGAATATCATTAGTGGTGTTTTGTCTCTAGCCTACAGGATCATATGTAGGGTAAAGGTCATGCTTCAGAAGCAGTGCAGTTTCATAACCTGTATCTAGGTTCTATGCAAAAAATAAAGAGTCACCTATCCTTATGTGTATGTAAACCTATACTAAACTTATATAGATGTTCCCTACCTATGTGTGTGCATCACTAGCTCTATATGTAATGTGTTTTCCCCCAATTTTGTGTGTTGTGTGTGTGTGTGTGTGTGTGTGTCCCTAGCTCCATGGTATAACTGATACATCTGTGTGAGACATCACCACGTTATGTCTGCTTGTGTGTGAGATGCCCCACTTATAGATGTGGGTATTGTGTGGATGTTAGTACTCCCACTTATTAGATGTGGGTGTGCATTTAAGTATCCCCACTTATACATGTGGGCTTGTGTATGTGTAAGACTATCCCACTTATGGCTACGGGCTATGTACTTGTGTGTCATCTGCATGGCATGAACATACAGGTAATCATGACACACCTTGTGTATGTCATGTGCATGTGGGTAAGCTTTGTAGTGATGATGTATTTTATGTGCATCATGTGCTTGTAGGTGAGCATATTCTTACAGTGTGATGCCACTTAATCTTCCAGAGTGAAGTACAATTGTTTTAATCAGGTTTCACACAGAGGGACCAGCCTTCCCATATTTTATTTTTTATAAGTGCTGGTTTAAAAGTAAACAGACATTATGTTGTTCAGTGTTGCTCGTCAGCCTGGTCAGTGACACTGGAACAGTAGGGTGGTACAAGATTAAATGAAAGTCTTATTTGCTCATTGGTTTCAGATCCTTGCTGCTCAATTATGCACACTTGTATATAATAAAGAATTACACCTCAGTTATTGAGCTGTGAAAAAAGCCTCTTAACCAGTACTTATAAATGTTTTTACTTATTTGCTAATCAACATGGGTATACAGAAGGCTCAGTATTGGGGTTAGTTTTTCCTAGAGATGTGGATACTATTTGAAAGCTACTGGACACTGCTGGATAGACCATATTTAGGCAAATATGATAATCTAAATCTTCTCTCTGTCCAGTGTATTTTATCTGCCACCATCATTTTGTTCATAGAGCGGGACATTTAATAAGTTAGTGACAGTAAGACATGTGTAGTAATTATTAAATTCAGTTTAGTTTCATTGAAATGCAGAGTTGACTGGATGATTACTGTTTGTCAAAGGAAATTAGCATTTGTTTAAAAAATGTTTTTCGATAGGAGTAGTTTTAGAAATACATTGGATGGTTGAACTACAAGATGATAATAGTGATGCAAATAACTTAGTATATACCTGGCTCCAATTTGACAACAACAACAAAAGATTTTGTTCATTTTATTTAAGGGACTGCATCTGCAGAGCTGCAACTGAAATGATCCCTAGTAAGGAAAGTCAGAGGCTTCATTTATTAATTTTATTTTCAGGCTCTGGCAGTGGCTGCTACAGAAATTAAGGATAATGGGGTACAGGCAGGGTACAGAGGGACTGAGTCTGGACAAGTAGGTCCATTTTAATCCAGACTATTTTGCCTGTTACAGTATGTATCATAGCTGGGGAACAGCATGGGCACAGCAGAGTTTTTACTGGGCCATACACCCCATCCAGCCCATAATCCTTCATGTGTTCTGGCTATGTTATTGTGTTCCATTCTAGATGGCACATGGAGAACATTTACCTATGTAGGTTAACTTCAATGCTGAGATCTTAGTGTTTGCCTTAAAAATTTGTGATTGTCATTACCATAAAGAATATTAGCTTTCAAAAGTCCTTCTACCATACAAAGGGAATTTTATATTAAAATTACAGTGTTTATTGAGGAACAAATGATGTGGGGGGGGCAAGGGGCACACAAAACTTTTTGGAGCCAGGGCCCACAAAAGGTTAATCTGGCACTGACCATGCTACCTATTTCCACTACCACACCTGCAGTGTACATGCCTTGCCAGTATTGCATCATCTGCACTGCACCACCTGTGATACCCAGACATCCTCCTTCTGCAACTTACCTACCAGCACAGTATCAGTCAGTAGAAATGGTTGTCTATACATTATATCAGTTAAAAGGCTTTGCCTTTTTAAGGTCAATCTTCATCTGTTGGACAGGACAGTAATACAATGTTGTCAGGCTTTTGGAATATCTTGGCATGAAAAGGAGGGCTTGTAAGGAGAGAGATGAAGTGTGGTGTGCAACTGTGGGAGGACTAGGAGGTACATACCCAGGTGAGGTGGGGGGAGGAGTATACTTATCTTTGCCTGATCCCTGAACAATGTTTTTCCCATGATGTTACTGCAGGGTGAGGCAGTCAGGTTTTTCCATTTCAGAATTACTTTGTAATGCTTGGTCAGTCATAGATAAAAAATGAAATTCTTTAGATGTCACTAGTGTATATTACTGAAACCTGGATGGACAACAATGCCGGTCTGATCCTGGTTCTTTGCTGTACTGGGGTTTTCAGAAACACACCACTCCAAGGGTAGAACATAGCTGTGGAGTTACCCCCATTTTATGTTTGATTGTGAACATGAGTGGGAGCTATAGAGGTGTGGCAGTGTCGCATCCAATGTAGCTCAGGCTGCAGATGGCTCCTCACTGACAGCCCAACCAGCAGTACACTGATCATAATGGTGTTCAGCCTGGCAGATGGGTAAAAACTTTGTGTAGTTGAAAGGATGCAGCTGCACCAATTGGAG
This sequence comes from Neoceratodus forsteri, assembly GCA_016271365.2. Taxonomy (NCBI): domain Eukaryota; kingdom Metazoa; phylum Chordata; order Ceratodontiformes; family Ceratodontidae; genus Neoceratodus; species Neoceratodus forsteri. Next base: position 1,039,900,169 of record CM057453.1, read on the forward strand.
TGCAGCCACATGCTTTCATTTACAACATGCTGCCCAGATGAGCAGCATCTTAATCAGCCTGCCACTCATCCTTCCCCAAACCCAATTACTTCACTGGTGCTTGGTCTATATAAAAAAAATTTCCACATTCTGCATTTAGCCCACTCGCCTCCTGACTGCTTCCCCAAATGCCACATTTGTAAATAAACAATCTCACCCTCTACGTTTAGCCTGCCCACTTCCAGATTGCTTCCCCAAATGCCCCATTTGTAAATACACAATCCCACCCTCTGCATTTAGCCTGCCCACCTCCCAATCACTTCTCCCCGGTGCCCCATTTGTAAAGAAAAAAATCCCTACCTCTGTGTTTAGCATACCCACTTCCTGAATGCTTTCCCCAGGTGCTCTGATTGTAAGTATACAATATCACCCTCTGTATTTTGCATCACTACCTCCCAATCGCACCACCCACTGCCCTGTTTTTAAATGCACAGTCCCACCGTCTGCTTTTAGGCAGCTTACTTCTCAATCAGTTCTCCCAGTGCCCTGTTTGTAAAACTATCCCTCCCTCTGCATTTACTCCGCTCACCTCCAGATTGCTTCCACCAGTGCCACATTTGTAAATATACAATCCCACCCTATGCATTTAGTCTGCACATCTCCCAGCCACTTCCCCATTGCCTGCCCCATTGCCAATGCCTGAAAAGAAGAAAATGATCCAGGGACAATGGCCACTGCTATATTTTCAGAGTTGTCAGATTGATGCAATAGTGTTTGATAACTTTCTACATTGTAATGAATTGAGAACCTTAATTTTTTTGTTAGGGCTGAGCGGACTGTTTCACCTGAAATCAAAACCCCTGGATTGAACCCTGTAACATAGATACATAGATACATAGACAGTGTCGGCAGATAAGGGCCTATGGCCCACCTAGTCTGCCCATTTAAGCTTGTAAGTTCAGTTTGTTTTCCTAGTAGTCTATTTCCCCTTACCCCTGACCTCTAGAATTCCTTTATGTCTATCCCATGCATTCTTAAATCCCGTGATTGTTTCAGCCCCCACCACTTCCTCTGGCAGGGTGTTCCACTTGTCCACCACCCGTTCTGTGAAGAAATTCTTTCTCATGTTTCCTCTGAATCGTCCTCCCTCCAACTTCATCCCATGCCTCTAGTCCTGAAACATCTTTTCACTTAAAAATAGTGTTTTCCTGCACCCTGTTCCTCCCTGTAAGATGCTTGTATGTCTCTATCATATCCCCTCTCTCCCTCCTCTCCTCCAGGAGTACATGTTCAGTTCCTTCAACCTGTCTTCATAGGACTTGTGATGCAACCCATGCACCATCTTTGTTGCCCTCCTCTGAACCTTCTCTACCCTGTCTATGTCCTTACGTGGTATGGTCTCCAGAACTGTACACTGTACTCCAGGTGGGGGCCTCACTAGTGTCTTGTATAGCGGAATTATGACCTCCTTTTCCTGCTGGTGATGCCCTGCTTCATACATCCCAGCATCCTGTTTGCTTTACCTGATGCCTTGTCACATTTTCCTACCTTGGGGTCATCAGAGATGACAACCCCAAGATCCCTTTCCTGCTTGGTGCATGCTATATCCTCACCCCCAACTGATATATTGTGCCAGGTTTTTGTGCCCCATATGCATTATCTTGCACTTTTTGCATTGAATTTCAACTGCCAAACCCTTGACCATTCTTCAAGTTTCTGCAGGTCCTTCTCATTCTGTCTACACCCTCTGGTGTGTCTACTCTGTTACAGAGCTTTGTGTCATCAGCGAACAGTGAAATTCTGCCTTCTATATCCTGTGCAATGTCACTGATGAAGATGTTGAATAGGACCGGTCCCAGCACTGATCCCTGTGGTACCCCACTGGTCACTCTTCCCTCTGTGGAGTGACAGCCATTTACCACCACCCTCTGTGTCCTGCCACCCAGCCAGTTACCTACCCACCACACTACTGTCCTGCCTACCCCATATTCCCCAGTTTGTGTAATAGTCTTCTATGTGGCACAGTGTCAAAGGCCTTGCTGAAGTCCAGATAGGCCATGTCCACTGCCCTCCCTGATCCACCTCCCTAGTCACCCAGTCAAAAATTCAATGAGGTTGGTCTGACATGACTCCCTGCAGGAAACCATGCTGCCTTGGGTCCTGGTCCATTGACAACCAGATGTTCCACCAATCTCTCCTTCAGTAGTCTTCCATGATCTTCCACTACCGAGGTGAGGCTGACTGGTCTGTAGTTCTCCTGCTCTTTGTTCCCACTTTTGTATAAGGGGACTACATCTGCTGTCCTCCAGTCTTTGGGTACCTCCCTGTTTCCAGTGATTGGCTGAACAGGATAGCGAGAGGTTCAGCCACCACCTCTCTTAGTTCTTTATGACCCTAGGTGCTGCACCCATCTGGCCCCATTGCTTTATCAGCTCTTATTACTTCCAGTTCCTTCAGGACCTTTTCTCGTGTAAAGGGACTTGTGTCCATTTCTGCACCATTCTCACCCTTGTACTCCCGTCAGGCCCATTAACCCTCTTCCTTAGTAAAGACTGAGCAGAAATACCTGTTCAATATGTCAGCTTTTACTGTTGTCATCCTCCACGTTGCTCCCATCCTCCCTCTTCAGTCTCACTATCCTCCCTTTGTCCTTTTTTTTTCACTTATGTACCTGTAAAGGTTTTGTCCCCTTTAACCACTGATTTTGCAATGTGTTCTTCTGTCTGAGCTTTGGCTTCCTTACTGACTTCCTGCCTCCTTTGTTTCTCCTGGTACTTCTCCTATCCCCTTCTGCCTGTGTCTTTTGTATTGCCTGAATGCAATCTTTTGGCTTATCACTTTCTTTGCTACCTCTTTGGAAAACCATAATGGTCTCCTCTCTTTTCCTCTTGCTAACCTGCTTAATGCATAATTCTGTTGTTCTTATAATCCCCATTTTAAATACTGCTCACTGTTCCTCAATCCCTGATTCCTGTCCCATTCCCTTAATGCCTCTTTCAAGCATCTCCCCATTTTCCCAAAGTCTGCCCCCTAAAATCCAGGATACGTGTTTTGTGTGGTTGGTTCTGCTCTTTCTGTGATTTCAAACCACAATGACTGGTGGTCACTGTTACCCAGGTGCTCCCCATGTTACCCCATCACACTGTCCCTGTTTGTGACACAAGGTCCAGTATTGCCTTCTGCGAGTTGGTTCCATGACCAGTTGCTTGAGGAAGGCACCTTGAAGGAGTCCAGGATAAATCTGCTCTAGTTGATGCTGCTGCTGGGATGCTCCAGTCCACATCTGGTATATTGAAGTCTCAACCAGTGCCTACCTCACTTTGTCTGCCATCCTTGGATGGCTAGCATCTGCCCTCATCTGTTTCTTCCTCCTGGGCTGGTGGTCTATAGACCACCTGTCGCGGATGGCTGGCCCCATTTTCCTTTCCAGCTTAACCCACAGTATCTCTCCCCATTTTGTTCCTCCTGGATCTGTGTGGCCCTTATGTCATTTTTCACATACAGTGCCACCTCTCCCTTCCTGCCTGCTCTGTCTCTTCTGAATATGTTGTAGCCAGGTATGGCCATCTCCCAGTCATGGTTATCATTACACCAGGTTTCAGTGATGGCCACAATGTCCAGGTCTGACTGTACCATGACAGCCTCCAGATCTTCCATCTTGTTGCTAAGGCTCCTGGCATTTGCACACATGGCTTTCCATGATTTGACCTCCTAGACTCGTTCACTGTTCTACTCCAGCCCCTTCCTTGGTTGTCATTTATCCCTGGTTCTCCTTGCTGTCTGCTCTTCTGCTGAATTTTGCCCCTTTTCTGCTTATCCACCTTTTGGACACTAATTCCATCTTTTGCACACTGCTTTGCAGAGATAGCCACTCCTCTGGTTCACTGGTTCCATTACTAGCTGTGGGGGATGAGCAAGTAGGTATCATCCTTGCTGGCCTGCCACCCCTTTGCTAGTTTAAATGTTTGTCAATGTAGCATTTAAACTTTCCTTGAGTGCTTGATTCCTCCAGGATGGATGCAGGCCGCGCCAGGCTTGAACAAACCCTCCATCCTCCAGATGGGTCCCCAGTCACCAATGAATCCAAACCCTTCCTCACAGCACCAGTTCTTCAACCATGAGTTAAAGTTCGGTGCATGCACTCTATGCTTTCCCTTGCCTCTCACAGGTAGTACTTGAGAAAGTGACAGAAGTAGCTACTTGCTTGAGACCCTCCCAGTTTCCTAAACTCTTCCTGAACTTCCTTTGCTCCCATTTGCCAAGTCATTAGTACCTAGGTGGATAATGACATCCAGCTCACCCTCCTGTCTTGCCTTCCCAGTGATCCCCAGTATCTTCCTTCCATCCCTCCATGCCGTGGCACCTGGTAGACACCTCACCTCCCTGTCCTCCCCTCCTGTGTTCCTAGCTGGATCCTCTTATGATGGAGTCCCCACCAGGATTCACTCTCCTCCTCTGGGGTCCACTGCTTTCCCACTGAGGTCACCTCCTTGCCTAACCTCCACATCCTTTCTTCCACTTCCTGTGTGCCTCTATTTGGTTGTCCTCATTTGCCAGTGTGGCATATGAGTTCTTGAGAGAATAGGATCTGGGATGCCTCTGCCTAACTTCTCTAACCCTCCTGGGCCACTGTCATCCAACTGCTCTCGTTCTCGCATCCTTTGAGGCAGCTGCATTGACTGGGTGGTTCTTGGACAGGGTGATGGTACTCCTGACCAAGTTTACTTCCACTCTGAGTCTGACTACCCTCATCCAGAGTCCCGAGAGATGCATGCAGATAGGGCAGCCCTCAGTGTCCAGAAGGTCTGCTTGAATATGGCTGCCCCACAGCCACTGCATTGCACCACTTCACATTATACTGCAATTCCACTACTTATCTGCTACAGAAGCTTCTTAGTTCTGTTTTTATTTATTTACAGTACTAAAATCCTGTAACTGATCCTCAGATATATATTTTTTTAAGGAAAAAGAAACCAATAAATAAATAAATGAGTCAAAAAACTTGTCATGTTGAGGGTGGTATTCTTCCCTTATGCCCTCCTACTTACACCTCTTACTATACCCTGTGTTTAGCTCCCGTCAATCAGATATATCAGGTTATATAACTAAGAGTTGGGGAAGGTGGGAGGGAGGGTTAAAATTGCAGCAATTAAAGACAGCACAGAATTACACCACCACTATTTTTAAATTTTCAACAGCTCAAAAACAATTATAAGTAAAGACAACACAGAAAGAAAGTATAGTGTCACTGTAAGCCTACAATCTAAGTTTAAAAGAAAATACCAGTTACCAGTTTCTCTGAAGCACTGAATTGAATATGTCCTTCCTTCACCTTCTGGCTTTTTCTGGAGAAGATGAACTTCTGTTTGCTGCTTTAACTGTGACTAAGCCCACCTCCAGTTATCACGTAGCTGAGGTCAGAGGCCAGACACTAACACCTTCACCCAGCTACAGGACAGTCAGACAAGCCAAGATAAAATTTTGCAGTAATTAAAGACAGCACAGAATTACACCACCACTATTTTTTTAAATTTTCAACAGCCCAAAAACAATTATAAGTAAGACAACATAGAAAGAAAGTATAGTGTCACTACAATGCCTACAATCTAAGTTTAAAGAAAATACTAGTTACCAGTTTCTCTGAAGCACTGAATTGAATATGTTTCTTCCTTCACCTTCTGGCTTTTCTGAGAAGATGAACTTGTTTTGCTTTAACTGTGACTAAGCCCCCACCTCCAGTTATCACGTAGCTGAGGTCAGAGGCAGACAATTAACACCCTTCACCCAGCTACAGGACAGTCAGACAAGTCAAGATAAAATTTGCAATTAAAAGACAGTACAGAATTACACCACCACTATTTTTAAATTTTCAACAGCTCCAAAACAATTATAAGTAAAGACAACACAGAAAGAAAGTATAGTGTCACCTACAAGCTTACAATCTAAGTTTAAAGAAAAATACCAGTTACCAGTTACTCTGAAGCACTGAATTGAATATGTTTCCTTCCTTCACCTTCTGGCTTCTTCTGAGAAGATGAACTTCTGTTGCTGCTTTAACTGTGACTAAGCCCCACCTCCAGTTATCACGTAGCTGAGGTCAGAGGCCAAGACAATTAACACCCTTCACCCAGCTACAGGACAGTCAGACAAGCCAAGATAAAATTTGCAGCAATTAAAGACAGCACAGAATTACACCACCACTATTTTTAAATTTTCAACAGCCCAAAACAATTATAAGTAAAGACAACACAGAAAGAAAGTATAGTGTCACTACAAGCCTACAATCTAAGTTTAAAAGAAAATACCAGTCACCAGTTACTCTGAAGCACTGAATTGAATATGTTTCCTTCCTTCACCTTCTGGCTTCTTCGAGAAGATGAACTTCTGTTTGCTGCTTTAACTGTGACTAAGCCCCACCTCCAGTTATCACGTAGCTGAGGTCAGAGGCCAGACAATTAACACCCTTCACCCAGCTACAGGACAGTCAGACAAGTCAAGATAATTTGCAGCAATTAAAGACAGCACAGAATTACACCACCACTATTTTTAAATTTTCACCCCATAAAACAATTATAAGTAAAGACAACACAGAAAGAAAGTATAGTGTCACTACAAGCCTACAATCTAAGTTTAAAAAATACAGTCTACCAGTTACTCTGAAGCACTGAATTGAATATGTTTCCTTCCTTCACCTTCTGGCTTCTTCTGAGAAGATGAACTTCTGTTTGCTGCTTTAACTGTGACTAAGCCCCACCTCCAGTTATCACGTAGCTGAGGTCAGAGGCCAGACAATTAACACCCTTCACCCAGCTACAGGAAAGTCAGACAAGCCAAGATAAAATTTGCAGCAATTAAAGACAGCACAGAATTACACCACCACTATTTTTTAAATTTTCAACAGCCCAAAAACAATTATAAGTAAAGACAACACAGAAAGAAAGTATAGTGTCACTACAAGCCTACAATCTAAGTTTAAAAGAAAAATACCAGTTACCAGTTTCTCTGAAGCACTGAATTGAATATGTTTCCTTCATTCACCTTCTGGCTTCTTCTGAGAAGATGAACTTCTGTTTGCTGCTTTAACTGTGACTAAGCCCCACCTCCAGTTATCACGTAGCTGAGGTCAGAGGCCAGACAATTAACACCCTTCACCCAGCTACAGGACAGTCAGACAAGCCAAGATAAAATTTGCAGCAATTAAAGACAGCACAGAATTACACCACCACTATTTTTTAAATTTTCAACAGCCCAAAAACAATTATAAGTAAAGACAACACAGAAAGAAAGTACAGTGTCACTACAAGCCTACAATCTAAGTTTAAAAGAAAAATACCAGTTACCAGTTTCTCTGAAGTACTGAATTGAATATGTTTCCTTCCTTCACCTTCTGGCTTCTTCTGAGAAGATGAACTTCTGTTTGCTGCTTTAACTGTGACTAAGCCCCACCTCCAGTTATCACGTAGCTGAGGTCAGAGGCCAGACAATTAACACCCTTCACCCAGCTACAGGACAGTCAGACAAGCCAAGATAAAATTTGCAGCAATTAAAGACAGCACAGAATTACACCACCACTATTTTTTAAATTTTCAACAGCCCAAAAACAATTATAAGTAAAGACAACACAGAAAGAAAGTACAGTGTCACTACAAGCCTACAATCTAAGTTTAAAAGAAAAATACCAGTTACCAGTTTCTGAAGCACTGAATTGAATATGTTTCCTTCCTTCACCTTCTGCTTCTTCTGAGAAGATGAACTTGTTTGCTGCTTTAACTGTGCTCAGCCCCACCTCCAGTTATCACGTGAGCTGAGGTCAGAGGCCAGACAATTAACACTCTTCACCCAGCTACAGGGACAGTCAGACACGGCAAGATAAAATTTGCAGCAATTAAAGACAGCACAGAATTACACCACCACTATTTTTTAAATTTTCAACAGCCCAAAAACAATTATAAGTAAAGACAACACAGAAAGAAAGTATAGTGTCACTACAAGCCTACAATCTAAGTTTAAAAGAAAAATACCAGTTACCAGTTACTCTGAAGCACTGAATTGAATATGTTTCCTTCCTTCACCTTCTGGCTTCTTCCATAGACCTGGATAAATATGGACTTCACTGCAAAAGTCTGGTTCTGCGTCTGTGGCAAGCTGCAGAGTGTGTGTTCCCCCAGTGTGTTGACTGTTGCCATGGGATGCTGTCTGCATGCTTACTATGTGAAGGAGCCAGTGGCATCCAATGGGCAACAGTCCAGATGCTAGGGAAAGCCATGATGCACTCACTCATATATAACTATGGTGCTGCAAATGGGCCCAGAGGCAGCAGGCACATGAAGAAGAAGGCAGAGATTGTGTCTGGGTGGTACACTACTAACTTATTGGTAGCCAGAGGAGGATTTTTTGCTGGTGCTGATTTTGGTTGGGTGGCTGACTGTGCGTTGACAACCTTCCTGTTGGGCAGAAAAAGACAGTCAGGGACAAAGAGGGAGAGGCATTGGGTGGGGCAGAGAAAAGCATCAGGAGGGAGAGGAGATGAGAGGAGAGGAGAGAGGAGGGGAGGAGAGGAATTGGATGGAGAGAGGGTGGGGTGCTGATTAGTGAAGAAATAAAAAGAAAATACAAATACAAAATACATGTCGTTTTTGGCTGACCTGTAACTTTGATTTTTGTTCACTATAACCTTCCACCCATACTAGAGGAGAAAGGACAGAGAGAGACTATGGGTCAAATTAAAATACAGTGCAAAATCAAATTCATCTGGCCTCAGTGTAGCTGTGTGTACAGGCAGGCTGGCAAAATATATATTTGACTGTTCCATCCAAACAAGAAAGATAGAATACTGAGTCAAGAAATTACTGTCACAGAAGTTCGAGATGGAGTCACCTGTGTATGTAGAAATAGCATGAATACATGTCCATGTCAAGTTCAACCCTCCTCATCACCTACAAAATACAACCATATATCTATCTTCATTTACACGATCTATCTATCTATCTATCTATCTATCTATTCTCTCTCTCTCTCTCTCTCTCTCTCTCTATATATATATATATATATATGTGTGTATATACATATATTCTTCCTAAGTAGTGTTTTATGACAGGCTTTGTTACCCCTTTGATGTTTTCAGGAAACTTCCTGATGAGCGAGATTCATCTATTTGTGAAATCTAACACTTTCGTCAGAATTGGTCTCCTAAGAGGCCATAAATGCAATGCTTATATGTTTTCCTGATCACAGTACTGGGTGTTTTAACTGTTGCAACCTGGTATCATCAAAGTCCCAGGAAGTCAGTGTTTGTGTGTGAGGTAACAATATACAGTACATTTTTTTTCTTAAAAAAATCCACATCTTTCTGATGGCCTGTGCTGACTGCCATATTTTTCAGTATAAATTCACTGAAACATATAATTATATCACAACATAATACATATAATAACAAGTAGAGGTGAAGCATCACAGTCCTCCCACTAGTCTGAAGTTGGGAATCTATACCAGGCATGGGATGAGTTACCATTCAGTTCACTGCCTAACTGACGAATAGCTCATCTGTGTTTTTGTTCCCCCTGCCCTGTGAGACAGTTGTTGACCTTGCTAGCAAGGGTCCGTCTTAAAAGCCTACTGTTTGTTTTTACCCATTTGTGCCAGCCAAACCAGGGGTTTGATCTGTTTGTACCTTTAGTGCCAATTGTATAGGGTCTGCCTAATGTTTTAGTGCTCACACCATGTAAGGCATTCTTTCACTGTAGAATAAGCCGTTCCTGGGAAGTAACTTTACTGAGTACACTATGGGTGATATTTTCTTGGTTAGAAGTTTGACCAAGTTCTGCCCTTACCCACATCTGAGGCATCTGTCTGACTACAAAGTTTTTACTATAGTTGGACTGGCTAACACAGGAGCACGCAGTACCTCCTTTACTATATAAAGGCATGTTCACAGGTTGGTTCCCAGTTAACCTTACATTTTTCTTTAACAGGCTGTTAGGGAAGCTGCCAGTGCACTGTTTGATATAAATTTTCATGGTACTTCGCGGTCCTTAGAAAACTCTGAACCTGCTTGTTTCAGGTCTTGGCCATGCCTGATTGCTCAATTTTGCTTGATTAGGATGGAGCTGTCCCTGGCCTATACATGCCCAAGGTATGCCACCTCAGCCTTGCCCACCTAGCACTTTTCAGTTTACAGTGAGCCCCGCCTCTGTATTTGCCCAGATTTTCCTAAGCTGGGAGAGTTTATTCCAGCTGACACTGAATATTGATCCAGGTATGCCACGCATACTCTTAGTATCATTTAACACCTGGTTCACAAACCTTGATGGTGGCAGGGCATTCTTTATTCCAAAAGACATTACTTTAAACTTGTAACTTATTGATGATGTGTTAGTAGTTATTTGTAACTGTTCCACAATTATTTGTCCCTTATGGGCACATCAATTGTTAAAACAGGTGTTATTTTAAGTCAGTTACTGGGGGGGTATATATAGTTCATGCCCTTCCCCCGAGCTCCTTCCTCTGTGAAAAAGGTGGCAGCACAGAGATATAGCACACTGCATGACCAATGTTGGCAGATGCCTGACCACATAGTAAATACTATCAAATTGATCAGTAACAGGTGTTTGCATAAATGTTAGAGAACACTTTTCTCACAGAGGTGGATATGTATCCAATATAAACTTTTGCCAATCAACAACTGAAGGTTGTACACTGAAATAATCACAGATGTTTGATCCAACTTCTAAAAATAATATGGCAATACAGTATTCTACTATGATTCAAACTAATGAATGTTAATGAAATTGACCACTGATTAAAATACGTTATACATTACTAGTGGTTACTAGGTGATAGTTTACCCTGTAAGAGAGAAAATAAACACAAAGCCACAAAAGAGAATATCTCATTTACTTAAAGCATTCAGCTTGTGAAGGTTAGTATTGGTTTTCAAAATGTTGATACTGATCTAACATTATAAAGACATATGCATTTGGCCACCTTTGGGCAGGATCTTTTACGTAGTACATCGCCTTTATGATCTCTGAAAATGAATAATTATAATTTCAGTATTAGACATCCCTAATTCTCTGAATTTGACATTAGAACGTATCATTAACACACATCATTCTGATAAATAAACAGGTTATAATACTGGTATTTTGTACATCTGCAAAATTGTTAAAAGGGTGTTGAATTGTTTAATATAAATGGCCCATCTTCCAAACAGACATAATGCCTATGGCAATGTAAATGATGTAGCAGCTTGTTGTTGGGGCAATGGTTTATTGCAAAGCTTGGGTGAACATCCTTTCTGATTGCTATGCGATGGGGACATTGATACAGAACAGGACAAAGAAGATGGATCTTCCATAAAGGAAGGTATAGGTAGGAATGGCAGGTTTATATATAGCAGCAGCTTTATGGCTGCAAGTGGAGGAGAAAAGCCGTGTCGTAATATCATGACAGATGAGAGGACTGGAAAAAAATTTTAATAATAGTACTTGAGTGCACACTTTAAAGATATATTTGACAAGAAATGAATAGGGAGGCATCAATTGAGCTGGAAAAGAGGTACAGCATAAAACACAAGGAGGTCAAATAATTGCCCAAGGTCACCACGTGAAGTAATGTTTCCTCAGATCAGACCAAGTAGCTGTTGTGGCCACCACCGAATGAGTATTCACAGATAATAGAACACTATCAGCCACTGGCTGAGAAAACAAAATTGATGAACCATCATGATTTCTATGATGGCAGATGGAGAGGCCATTGGAAAACAAACAAACCTTTGCAAGCATATGTCATGCATCTATTTCTTTTTTAACAAACTATGATTTACTTGAATCAAGACTACGACGCTAGTCAACATACTTCAACATTGTTCAACCACTTATCTGAAAGATAGAAAGTCCGTAGACAATGTGTATCACTGCAACATGTTATTGGCAACAAGCTGGTGTTGCTATTTTATGAACAGGTTTTCCTCATTACAAATGACAAAAGAAACTAGTAGCATGAGAAACTGTCAGAGACTCTGATAACTGTAAATAGTGACTATTAGATATGTATATGCTTAATTTGGCAGTGCTTCCAACAACATATTTTCACATCAAAATCCAGGACAGCACATTCAAAATATATTCTGCAGTTCATAACTGATGAGGCAAACCTTAAATAATCAAATAAAGATCCTTCTAATTCAAAAATAATTAGCTCAACTGAACAAAGCCAAGTGATGAAACTGTATAAAAGACAACGACTCATGGCCCCAGCCAACACTAATTGCTGAGGTCAAAACAGGTTAAAACAATCATGTTATTATAGCTAATGAAACTGATACCATTAAACCTTAATATGCATTACAGAATATACTAATGTGTCTGCTGTTTTTTTTTTTTTTCGGGCATTCTCCAATTAGCTTATCAGGTCTGTTGGAATAGGATGATTGGATGTGTCATCAATCAGAGTCAACAAAGCATTTAGGTACTGCAAGATATGTATACTATTAGTAAACATAGTGCTTTTCCTAAAGTGAGCAGTGAACAGCTGTATAGACAAAATTGTTTATACTTAGATTCATTATAGAATGCAATAAAAGGTGGATCAACCAACAGATATAATTAATATGTACTCACCACAAATCCAAACTATGATGGAGACAGCACCTGCCAGACGTACTCCATTTAAAACCTCCAGGGCCGAACAGACATTTGGTCTAGAATCACATTAGAGGAGAATCCTGCTGAAGTCTCTAATAAACTTATTAGGTGGATTAGCTACCAATGATCAGTAGCCATTAACCCTATTAGGCTGAAAGTCCAAAGTAGCCCCTAGCAGACTGCATCATAGTGATGTTTTCAGTTCAATATACTGTACATAGATCAATGTAACTGATCCAAAACATCTATAGTTGACCATTTTTTTTATTTAGACATCCCATGCACTTTGTGTGTGAGATAAGCTGAGATGTCTTCTAAACCTTATTTTTAGCCATGTTAATAAGCAGGGAAATTTAAATTATTCTGTGGTTAACTGCTGTTTGCAATCACAGCACCAAACACACAGACGGATGCAGTTGTGAACTCCTGTGAAGGAGGAATTCAAAACAATGAGTAGCAGTTGGCAACAGTGTACCAGCCACTTAAACTCGTTGTTACTGCCCTGAGGAAAGTCGATTAGAACTCTAATCATTATAAAATGAGTGTTATTCTATGTCAGACAAAACCATGACAGGCTGGCTCACCATTACATGTGTGAAGATAACACCTTAGTTCTTTTGTTTGGTGGACAAAGAAAGTAACAATGGGTAGAAGTAATAAAAGAGTTTATTACAATACTATGCCAACTATGAAGGAAGCAATCATAAGAGACTGACTTCCCACCATTCCCGAGTATGGTATCTTTCTGTCTGAGTATTGGTGTGCATTATATATATGACTGATAAATAGAGTACAGTTATATATATGATAAACATCCAGTATTGATAAGGTATGTACAGATGGCTCCCCTTGGGCAATTACAAAGGAAATAAGGAATAATCTCTGAACAAAGGAAACTCATAGTCAGCAAAATAATAAGTGTCATCTGTTATTTCCAGACAGTGAGTCTGGAAATGTTGCAATGCAATCATAAAAGTACACAACATGTCACAATAGTGGAAAACTACAGAATATGAGTGATTATGAGAAAAAATAATATATGGCAGAAACATATCATATAGGTAAATGCATTACAGACAAATATGAGCATAGCAAATATAATAAAGAACACTAATATAAGTAGTAAACATTATAAGACTGTGGTAAGGCACTAATACTTGTAAGTGTATAAGGTCATGGTTACATGTGGGTTAGTTGGTGGTATATAACCCAGACATAACAACGCTGCTCTTGCATCTCCTCTCTTCCATCTTTCTGCTTCCTGTTTGAACTCCAGCTCCATTCTCCACAACTCTATCTGCAGCCTGATCCCTTCTGACTCCAGCATGGTGGTGATCCTCCCCTGCAACTATGGCTCTCAGTTTACACTGGTCCTATGTCCTCCTTCCTGGCTGTGGACAATGCAATGGATCCTGGCCTCTCCATGCCAAAGGTCTGGTCCCTTTCAGTCACCAACTGTGACTCGAGGTCTTGGGCATCGGCTGTCACAAAAGCCTTCATGAGGTGCTGCTTGTTTTGCCCCTCACAACAGACTCCTCTGTCTTGGCACAACTACCTCTGTGTAGTCTGCAGAGTACTCACTGTAGTTGAAGCCATCTTCTTCCCTAATCTAAGGCTACATTAGCTTATACTTGAAAAATAAACAGGGAACTTAGACTGTAACCACAATATATATTTTTTATTTTTAATCTGCCTTTATATTGTGTGTGAATTGTTGCAGTTATCAATCTGACACACTGGACTGTTAATGCTCGTGGTCGCCAAATAATTTCTACAGTATACAAACAAACTTTTTGATTGCAACACTGCAAATCAAATCTTTTAAATTGCACTGCTGCCAACCAGATCTGGTTCACAAACACACCATGGGTCAGTCCCTCTGCTTGCACAGTGCCAAACCATGAAGTGTAATATGTGAACAGGAGACAAACAGGGTAAACCTCAGGTCATTCCTTTAACCTCTAGGCTATACTGCCAGCCCATTTAGTGAATTAGATTTGAACTGAAGTGAAATGATTATGTAGGAGGTATTTTTTTTTAATTGCTAGCAGCCACTGTCTCACATTTCAGCCAGACCCACAAGCATTTGCCTTTTCTGTTTAATAAAGAAGTCAAGTAATATATTTAGTTTCTATTTGAAATTAAAATGAAGGAAATGTGACTGAAAGAGAGACACACTAAAAAAAAGTTTATTTTAATTGTTACTTCCCAGTCCCTGTGTTCCCTTTTCAGTCCCACCCTTCATTTTAATTAAACAAATACACTAAATGTGTGACTGACTGGGCTTCTTGATTAAACTTCTACTCAGAGCTTCATTATTCAGTTTATAATTTAATTTCAACTCCCAGACCACATGAACAGAACAAGTCCAGTTAGTTAAACTGGTAATGTGGCAACTTACTGCTTAAGATCACCTGACTGCTCCCTGTTTCAGCTTGTGTGACTTACAGTACTTGGCCTGCTTAAGTCAGTGTTGTCTATGCATTTTGCTACTGCATTGGTTTTGGCCTTTATTCATGGACAATACATCCAGTGCTATACCACTTACTAGGTAGTTATAGATGATGTTGTTCTGGGGACAGGGTGCAGCTTTGTGCTGCAACTTCTACTGTTTGTCATGGGGAAGCAGTGTGCAACTGGCAGGACTGGGTTGTGGGGGAAAAGAGGCAACATTTTACGTCAGCCCTGATTGTGGTGATGGTTGAGGTTTGACAGCACTGTATATCTGCCATAAATGTGGTGTTGAAGATATGGGACAGTAGTAGTAATCAGGCCCTACTGTGTTTCCAAAGCCATGTGGCATCCCGATAGAGCATGCATGAATCTTGTTGAGTGGCCCGAGTGCAACAGGGTGTAGCATCATTTACATTTGGTAAGGGTACAGTGGGCATCATGATGCAGCACCCCTGACTGTGTGGCATGGTGTAGGGTGCAGTATTGTGAATCTGGCATGAGGTGTGCTTAGTACATCGGTAGCATGGTAAAGCAGCATATGGGATGGGTGAGTGGGAAAGCTGAGGTCAGGTTTGGAGCAGCTCCCAGAAGTGAAAGTCCTCCTGGTCTCCCAGTCAACTAGCTCCATGGGCCACAGCTGTAAAATACTCTGCCAGACTTTTGCCTACCAATGTGCTAATGCTAGTGCTATTATTGATCCACAAAACTATTTTTCTGGGGAAATGTTGTAATTCTTCTGTTGATGGGATTCTGCAGAACTTTCCATACTTCCACTAGAATTAGGTTCTACTGGAAATAAACATTCATTACAGCACCACATATATGGTGTTGTGTTACCTTGATATGGTAGCCAAGCATGCCGATACTTCAGTCTTTAATCTGAAATCCAAAAATTCCTTTTAAACCAGGGTATAAAAAAAAACATTTTAAATTAACTGCATTCCCTTTTGGCAGTGCTTTATTTTTCTTGGGAAAAGGTAAGTTAGACTTGAATGAAAGTAGGATAACCAGAAAAAAAGCAGCTATATCTGATGCCTTTTTGCACCTTTGGTGCTGTACCATTCTTGACAAGCCATTACCTCCAACAGTTTCACACGCAGTCAGAACCATCCATTGCTTAACCTGATACAAAATGGCCGCCCAGGTGAAAATGAGTTAAATATGGCATTTTTATTTCATCAAGATGGATTTTTAACTCCTTTCTGTATTTAAGATATGAATTGTTACAATATTATCACTTATTTGTTTTTGAATTTTGTACCACAGAGTAGCCCCATAAGATGCATCTTCTTAATTTCTTGGGAATCCCAGTGGGCAGAAACATGCAAATTAATAGTTCAGTATACGCACAGTTATGGCAACTGTCCCTCATACAATGAGACAAAAGTGCTTACTGACATAGAAATAGAATAATACATGTAGTGTAGTGTGTAATGAGATTTTATAAACACCTGAGGTGTTGTTAGGTATTTTGTTGTGCTCTGTTGGACACCCTCTGACTTCGTTGTTATGATCTAACAAACCCTTAGTTACTTGTAGGAAACGAGTCTTTGGGGAATGTCAGGAGATTACTACACTATAACAAAACATACAATACCCTCTTACAGATTTTAGGACTAAAGAAAAGAATAATAAAAAGAAAAGAAGCAGTTATAAAACAAACATAAGGTTCTTTATTGTCCTACCAGCTTGTCTATAGGACAGTTATTACACATTGCATACTAATTATGTAATATACGCACCTGATAGTCTGGTACTTCAAACATTGTAGTGTTATACAGGGTCTGCCTGCTATTTTCTCAGACAGGAGACATGGGAAGGGGCTTATACTTTGGATAAGATCTTAGTCTGGTGATAGATAGGCAGCTCATGTGCATGTGATGATCGTCACTTACTATTATTTCTATTGGCCAGTTTGGGGGGCAACAGAGTATTATCCCAATTGCCCTTTTGAATGCTTACAATTGTAGCATTCTGTTCTTAAGGACACGCTTATGTCAATGATGTGTTCTTATGGATGAAACATTTTTTAAAGTATCATCATGCTATCTGAAAGGTCCATTTATAAATTATTGCTGTGGTTGCACATGACACCTTAGCTGTAGAGGGCACTTTCGGGTACATCAATTATTATATTTCTGACATTATCACAGCAAAATAGCAGTGCAGTTCTAGCCTAGAATATCATTAGTGGTGTTTGTCTCTAGCTCTACAGGATCATATGTAGGGTAAAGGTCATGCTTCAGAAGCAGTGCAGTTTCACAACCTGTATCTAGGTTCTATGCAAAAATAAAGAGTCACCTACCCTTATGTGTATGTAAACTCATACTAAACTTATATAGATGTTCCTCACCTATGTGTGTGCATCACTAGCTCTATATGTAATGTGTTTTCCCCCAATTTTGTGTGTGTGTGTGTGTGTGTGTGTGTGTGTGTGTGTGTGTGTGTGTGTGTCCCTAGCTCCATGGTATAACTGATACATCTGTGTGAGACATCACCACGTTATGTCTGCTTGTGTGTGAGATGCCCCACTTATAGATGTGGGTATTGTGTGTGATGTTATCATCCACTTTATTAGATGTGGGTGTGCATTTAAGTATCCCCACTTTATACATGTGGGCTTGTGTATGTGTAAGACTATCCCACTTATGGCTACGGGCTATGTGTACTTGTGTGTCATCTGCATGGCATGAACATATAGGTAATCATGACACATCTGTGTGCGTGTTGCGTGCATGGGTAAGCTTTGTAGTGATGATGTATTTATGTGCATCATGTGCTTGTTGGTGAGCATATTCTTACAGTGTGATGCCACTTTAATCTTCCAGAGTGAAGTACAATTGTTTTAATCTAGGTTTCACAGAGGGACCAGCTCTATATATTTTATTTTTATAAGTGCTGGTTTAAAAGTAAACAGACATTATGTTGTTCAGTGTTGCTCGTCAGCCTGGTCAGTGACACTGGAACAGTAGGGTGGTACAAGATTAAATGAAAGTCTTATTTGCTCATTGGTTTCAGATCCTTGCAGCTCAATTATGCACACTTGTATATAATAAAGAATTACACCTCAGTTATTGAGCTGTGAAAAAAGCCTCTTAACCAGTACTTATAAATGTTTTTACTTATTTGCTAATCAACATGGGTATACAGAAGGCTCAGTATTGGGGTTAGTTTTTCCTAGAGATGTGGATACTATTTGAAAGCTACTGGACACTGCTGGATAGACCATATTTAGGCAAATATGATAATCTAAATCTTCTCTCTGTCCAGTGTATTTTATCTGCCACCATCATTTTGTTCATAGAGTGGGACATTTAATAAGTTAGTGACAGTAAGACATGTGTAGTAATTATTAAATTCAGTTTAGTTTCATTGAAATGCAGAGTTGACTGGATGATTACTGTTTGTCAAAGGAAATTAGCATTTGTTTAAAAAATGTTTTTCGATGGAGTAGTTTTAGAAATACATTGGATAGTTGAACTACCAAGATGATAATAAGTGATGCAAATAACTTAGTATATACCTGGCTCCAATTTGACAACAACAACAAAAGATTTTGTTCATTTTATTTAAGGGACTGCATCTGCAGAGCTGCAACTGAAATGATCCCTAGTAAGGAAAGTCAGAGGCTTCATTTATTAATTTGACTTTCAGGCTCTGGCAGTGGCTGCTACAGAAATTAAGGATAATGGGGTACAGGCAGGGTACAGAGGGACTGAGTCTGGACAAGTAGGTCCATTTTAATCCAGACTATTTTGCCTGTTACAGTATGTATCATAGCTGGGGAACAGCATGGGCACAGCAGAGTTTTTACTGGCCATACAATCCATCCAGCCCATAATCCTTCATGTGTTCTGGCTTATGTTATTGTGTTCCATCTCTAGATGGCACATGGAGAACATTTACCTATGTAGGTTTAACTTCAATGCTGAGATCTTAGTGTTTGCCTTTAAAATTTGTGGATTGTCATTACCATAAAGAATATTAGCTTTCAAAAGTCCTTCTACCATACAAAGGGAATTTTATATTAAAATTACAGTGTTTATTGAGGAACAAATGATGTGGGGGCAGGCATTCATAAACTTTTGGAGCCAGGGCCCACAAAAGGTTAATCTGGCACTGACCATGCTACCTATTTCCACCACCACACCTGTAGTGTACATGCCTGCCAGTATTCGCGATCATCTGCACTGCACCACCTGTGATACCCAGACATCCTCCTTCTGCAACTTACCTACCAGCACAGTATCAGCTCAGTAGAAATGGTTGTCTCTACATTATATCAGTTAAAAGGCTTTGCCTTTTTAAGGTCAATCTTCATCTGTTGGACAGGACAGTAATACAATGTTGTCAGGCTTTTGGAATATCTTGGCATGAAAAGGAGGGCTTGTAAGGAGAGAGATGAAGTGTGGTGTGCAACTGTGGGAGGACTAGGAGGTACATACCCAGGTGAGGTGGGGGGAGGAGTATACTTATCTTTGCCTGATCCCTGAACAATGTTTTTCCCATGATGTTACTGCAGGGTGAGGCAGTCAGGTTTTTCCATTTCAGGAATTACTTTGTAATGCTTGGTCAGTCATAGATAAAAAAATGAAATTCCTTTAGATGTCACTAGTGTATATTACTGAAACCTGGATGGACAACAATGCCGGTCTGATCCTGGTTCTTTGCTGTACTGGGGTTTTCAGAAACACACCACTCCAAGGGTAGAACATAGCTGTGGAGTTACCCCCATTTTATGTTTGATTGTGAACATGAGTGGGAGCTATAGAGGTGTGGCAGTGTCGCATCCAATGTAGCTCAGGCTGCAGATGGCTCCTCACTGACAGCCCAACCAGCAGTACACTGATCATAATGGTGTTCAGCTGGCAGATGGGTAAAATCTCTGGTAGGTTGAAAGGATGCAGTTGCACCAATTGGAGTGCAGCCACATGCTTTCATTTTCAACATACTGGCCAGATGAGCAGCATCTTAATCAGCTCAAGCACTCATCCTTCCCCAAACCCAATTATTTCACTGGTGCTTTGGTCTATATAAAAAAAATTTCCACGTTCTGCATTTAGCCCACTCGCCTCCTGACTGCTTCCCCAAATGCCACATTTGTAAATAAACAATCTCACCCTCTATGTTTAGCCTGCCCACTTCCAGATTGCTTCCCCAAATGCTCCATTTGTAAATACACAATCCCACCCTCTGCATTTAGCCTGCCCACCTCCCAATCACTTCTCCCCGGTGCCCCATTTGTAAAGAAAAAAATCCCTACCTCTGTGTTTAGCATACCCACTTCCTGAATGCTTTCCCCAGGTGCTCTTGATTGTAAGTATACACTATCACCTCTGTATTTTGCATCACTACCTCCCACCTCACTCACTCACCCACTGCCCTGTTTTTAAATGCACAGTCCCAACGGCTTGCTTTTAGGCAGCTTACTTCCCAATCAGTTCTCCCAGTGCCCTGTTTGTAAAACTATCCTTCCCTCTGCATTTACTCCGCTCACCTCCAGATTGCTTCCACCAGTGCCACATTTGTAAATATACAGTCCCACCCTATGCATTTAGTCTGCACATCTCCCAGCCACTTCCCCATTGCCTGCCCCATTGCCAATGCCTGAAAAGAAGAAAATGATCCAGGGACAATGGCCACTGCTATATTTTCAGAGTTGTCAGATTGATGCAATAGTGTTTGATAACTTTCTACATTGTAATGAATTGAGAACCTTAATTTTTTTGTTAGGGCTGAGCAGACTGTTTCACCTGAAATCAAAACCCCTGGATTGAACCCTGTAACATAGATACATAGATACATAGACAGTGTCGGCAGATAAGGGCCTATGGCCCACCTAGTCTGCCCATTTAAGCTTGTAAGTTCAGTTTGTTTTCCTAGAAGTCTATTTCCCCTTACCCCTGACCTCTAGAATTCCTTTATGTCTATCCCATGCATTCTTAAATCCCGTGATTGTTTCAGCCCCCACCACTTCCTCTCTGGCAGGGTGTTCCACTTGTCCACCACCCGTTCTGTGAAGAAATTCTTTCTCATGTTTCCTCTGAACTGCCCTCCTCCAACTTCATCCCATGCCCTCTAGTCCTGAAACATCTTTTTCGCTTAAAAATAGTGTTTTCCGCACCCTGTTCCTCCCTGTAAGATACTTGTATCGTCTCTATCATATCCCCTCTCTCCCTCCTCTCTCTCCAGGGAGTACATGTTCAGTTCCTTCAACCTGTCTTCATAGGACTTGTGATGCAACCTATGCACCATCTTTGTTGCCCTCCCTGAACCTTCTCTCTACCCTGTCTATGTCCTTACGTAGGTATGGTCTCCAGAACTGTACACTGTACTCCAGGTGGGCTCACTAGTGTCTTGTATATCGGAATTATGATCTCCTTTCCTGCTGGTGGATGCCCCTGCTCATACATCCCAGCATCCTATTTGCTTTTACCTGATGCCTTGTCACACTGTTTCCTCACCTTTGAGGTCATCAGAGATGACAACCCCAAGATCCCTTTCCTGCTTGGTGCATGCTATATCCTCACCTTCAACTGATATATTGTGCCAGGGTTTTGTGCCCATATGCATTATCTGTGCACTCTTTGTATTGAATTTAACTGCCAAACCCTTGACCATTCTTCAAGTTTCTGCAGGTCCCTTCTCATTCTGTCTATACCCTCTGAGTGTCTACTCTGTTACAGAGCTTTGTGTCATCAGCGAACAGTGAAATTTCTGCCTTCTATATCCTGTGCACTGTCACTGATGAAGATGTTGAATAGGACCGGTCCCAGCACTGATCCCTGTGGTACCCCACTGGTCACTCTTCCCTGTGGAGTGACAGCCATTTACCACCACCCTCTGTGTCCTGCCACCCAGCCAGTTACCACCCACCACACTACTGTCCTGCCCACACCCATATTCCCCAGTTTGTGTAATAGTCTTCATGTGGCACAGTGTCAGCGCCTTTGCTGAAGTCCAGATAGGCCATGTCCACTGCCCTCCCCTGATCCACCTCCCTAGTCACCCAGTCAAAAATTCAATGAGGTTGGTCTGACATGACCTCCCCTGGTGAAACCATGCTGCCTTGGGTCCTGTAGTCCATTGGACAACCAGATGTTCCACCAATCTCTCCTTCAGTAGTGCTTCCATGATCTTTTCCACTCACCGAGGTGAGGCTGACTGGTCTGTAGTTCCCTGCTTCCTCTTTGTTCCCACTTTTGTATAAGGGGACTACATCTGCTGTCCTCCAGTCTTTGGGTACCTCCTGTTTCCAGTGATTGGCTGGAACAGGATAGCCAGAGGTTCAGCCACCACTCTCTTAGTTCTTTAGGACCCTGGGTGCACCCCTATCTGGCCCCATTGCTTTATCAGCTCTTATTACTTCCAGTTCCTTCAGGACCCTTTTCTCGTAGAAGGGACTGTAGTCCATTTCTGCACCATTCTCACCCCTTGTACTCCTTCAGACCCATTACCCCTCTTCCTTAGTAAAGACTGAGCAGAAATACCTGTTCAATATGTCAGCTTTACTGTTGTCATCCTCCACGCCGGGCTCCCCATCCTCCCTCTTCAGTCTCACTATCCCTCCCTTTGTCCTTCTTTTTCACTTATGTACCTGTAAAAGGTTTTGTCCCTTTAACCACTGATTTTGCAATGTGTTCTTCTGTCTGAGCTTTGGCTTCCCTTACTGACTTCCCTGCCTCCCTTTGTTTCTCCTGTACTTCTCCCTCATCCCCTTCTGCCTGTGTCTTTTGTATTGCCTGAATGCAATCTTTTGGCTTTCACTTTTTTTATACCTCTTTGGAAACCATAATGGTCTCTTTCTTTTCTCTTGCTAACCTGCTTAATGCATAATTCTGTTGTTCTTATAATCCCATTTTAAATACTGCCCACTGTTCCTCAATCCCTGATTCCTGTCCCATTCCCTTAATGCCTCTTTTCAAGCATCTCCCATTTTCCCAAAGTCTGCCTCAAAATCCAGGATGATGTGTTTTGTGTGGTTTGGTTCTGCTCTTTTCTGTGATTTCAAACCACAATGACTGGTGGTCACTGTTACCCAGGTGCTCCCCACTGTTATTCCCCCATCACACTGTCCCTGTTTGTGAGCACACAGGTCCAGTATTGCTTTCTGCTGAGTTGGTTCCATGACCAGTTGCTTGAGGAAGGCACCTTGAAGGAGTCCAGGATAAATCTGCTCCTAGTTGATGCTGCTGCTGGGATGCTCCAGTCCACATCTGGTATAGCTGAAGTTCCAACCAGTACTACCTCACCTTGTCTGCCATCCTTGGATGGCTAGCATCAGCCCCCATCTGTTTCTTCCTGTGCTGGTCCAGGTCTATAGACTACCTGTGCGGGTGGCTGGGCCCCATTTTCCTTTCCAGCTTAACCCACAGTATTCTCCCCATTTTGTTCCTCCTGGATCTGTGTGGCCCTTATGTCATTTTTTCACATACAGTGCCACCCTCCTCCCTTCCTGCCTGCTCTGTCTCTTCTGAATATAAGTTGTAGGTGGTATGGCTATCTCCCAGTCATGGTTATCATTACACTCAGGTTTCAGTGATGGCCACAATGTCCAGGTCTGACTGTACCATGACAGCCTCCAGATCTTCCATCTTGTTGCTAATGCTCTGGCATTTGCACACATGGCTTTCCATGATTTGACCTCCCTAGACTGCTTCACTGTTCTACTCAGCCCCTTCCTTGGTTGTCATTTATCCCTGGTTCCTCCTTGCCGTCTGCCCTTCTGCTGAATTTTGCCCCTTTCTGCTTATCCACCTTGGACACTAATCTCCATCTTTGCACACTGCTTGCAGAGATAGCTACTCCTCTGGTTACTGGTTCCATTACTAGCTGTGGGGTGAGCAAGTAGGTATCATCCTTGCTGGCTCGTTACCTCTTTGCTAGTTTAAATGCTCTGTCAATGTAGTTGAACTTATCATTGAGTGCTTTGATTCTCCAGGATGGATGTAGGTCACAGGCTTGAACAAACCTCCATCCTCCAGATGGGTCCTCAGTCACCAATGAATCCAACCCTTTCCTCACAGCACCAGTTCTTCAACCATGAGTTAAAGTTCCTGGTGCATGCACTTATGCTCTCCCTGCTTCTCACAGGTAGTACTTCTGAGAAAGTGACAGAAGTAGCTACTTGCTTGAGACCCTCCCCAGTTTCCTAAACTTCTTCCTGAACTTCCTTTGGTCCCCATTTGCCAAGTCATTAGTACCTAGGTGGATAATGACATCCAGCTCACCCTCCTGTCTTGCCTTCCCAGTGATCCCCAGTATCTTCCTTCCATCCCTCCATGCTGTGGCACCTGTAGGCACCTCACCTCCCTGTCCTCCCCTCCTGTGTTCCTAGCTGATCCTCTTATGATGGAGTCCCCACCAGGATTCACTTCCTCCTCCTCTGGGTCCACTGCTTTCCCCACTGGAGGTCACCTCCTTGCCTAACCTCCACATCCTTTCCTTCCACTTCCTGGGTACTTATTTGGTTGTCCTCATTTGCCAGTGTGGCATATGAGTTCTTAGAGGAATAGGATCTGGGATGTGCCTCTGCCTGACTGCTCTAACCTCCCTGAGCCCACTGTCATCCAACTGCTCCTCGTTCTCGGCATCCTTTGAGGCAGCTGCATTGGACTGGGTGGTTCCTGGACAGGGGTGATGGTACTCCTGACCCAGTTTACTTCCACTCTGAGTCTGACTACCTCATCCCGCAGTCCCGAGAGATGCATGCAGATAGGGCAGCACCTCAGTGTCCAGAAGGTCTGCCTGAATATGGCTGCCCCACAGCCACTGCATTGCACCACTCCCCACATTATACTGCAATTCCACTACTTATCTGCTACAGAAGCTTTCTTTTCGTTCTTTATTTATTTACTGTACTAAAAATCCTGAATTGATCCTCAGATATATATTTTTTTAAGGAAAAAAGAAACCAATAAATAAATAAATGAGTCAAAAAATTGTCATGCTGAGGGTGGTCTTCTTCCCCTTATGCCCTCCTACTACACCTCTTACTATACCCTGTGTTTAGCTCCTGTCAATCAGATTTATCAGGGTGATATAACTAAGAGTTGGGGAAGGGGGAGGGGGCGAAAATTTGCAGCAATTAAAGACAGCTACAGAATTACACCACCACTATTTTTAAATTTTCAACAGCCCAAAAACAATTATAAGTAAAGACAACACAGAAAGAAAGATCAGTGTCACTACAAGCCTACAATCTAAGTTTAAAAGAAAAATACCAGTTACCAGTTTCTTCTGAAGCACTTGAATTGAATATGTTTCCTTCCTTCACCTTCTGGCTTCTTCTGAGAAGATGAACTTCTGTTTGCTGCTTTAACTGTGACTAAGCCCCACCTCCAGTTATCACGTAGTTGAGGTCAGAGGCCAGACACCAACACCTTCACCCAGCTACAGGACAGTCAGACAAGCCAAGATAAAATTTGCAGCAATTAAAGACAGCACAGAATTACACCACCACTATTTTTTAAATTTTCAACAGCCCAAAAACAATTATAAGTAAAGACAACACAGAAAGAAAGTATAGTGTCACTACAAGCCTACAATCTAAGTTTAAAAGAAAAATACCAGTTACCAGTTTCTCTGAAGCACTGAATTGAATATGTTTCCTTCCTTCACCTTCTGGCTTCTTCTGAGAAGATGAACTTCTGTTTGCTGCTTTAACTGTGACTAAGCCCCACCTCCAGTTATCACGTAGCTGAGGTCAGAGGCCAGACAATTAACACCCTTCACCCAGCTACAGGACAGTCAGACAAGCCAAGATAAAATTTGCAGCAATTAAAGACAGCACAGAATTACACCACCACTATTTTTTTAAATTTTCAACAGCCCAAAAACAATTATAAGTAAAGACAACACAGAAAGAAAGTATAGTGTCACTACAAGCCTACAATCTAAGTTTAAAAGAAAAATACCAGTTACCAGTTACTCTTGAAGCACTGAATTGAATATGTTTCCTTCCTTCACCTTCTGGCTTCTTCTGAGAAGATGAACTTCGTTTGCTGCTTTAACTGTGACTAAGCCCCACCTCCAGTTATCACGTAGCTGAGGTCAGAGGCCAGACAATTAACACCCTTCACCCAGCTACAGGACAGTCAGACAAGCCAAGATAAAATTTGCAGCAATTAAAGACAGCACAGAAATACACCACCACTATTTTTTAAATTTTCAACAGCCCAAAAACAATTATAAGTAAAGACAACACAGAAAGAAAGTATAGTGTCACTACAAGCCTACAATCTAAGTTTAAAAGAAAAATACCAGTTACCAGTTACTCTGAAGCACTGAATTGAATATGTTTCCTTCCTTCACCTTCTGGCTTCTTCCATAGACCTGGATAAATATGGACTTCACTGCAAAAGTCTGGTTCTGCGTCTGTGGCAAGCTGCAGAGTGTGTGTTCCCCCAGTGTGTTGACTGTTGCCATGGGGATGCTGTCTGCATGCTTACTTCATGTACAAGGAGCCAGTGGCATCCAATCGGGCAACAGTCCCATGATGCTAGCAGGGGAAAGCCACATGATGCACTCACTCACAGTATATAACCATGGTGCTTGTGCAACATGGCCCAGAGGTACAGCAGGCACAGATGAAGAAGAAGCAGAGAGTGTGTCTGGGTGGCACACTACTAACTATATTGGTAGCCAGAGGGGAGGATTTTTTTTGTGCTGGTGCTGACTTTGGTTGGGTGGCTGACTGTGTCTGGTGACAACTCTTCCTGTAGGGCAGGAAAAAAAGACAGAGTCAGGGACAAAAAGAGGGAGAGTTACTGGGGTGGGGGCAGAGAAAAAGTCATCAGGGAGGGAGAGGAGATGAGAGGAGAGGAGAGGAGAGGAGAGGAGAGGAATTGGATGGAGAGAGAGTGGTTGGGGGTGCTGATTAGAGGTGAAGAAATAAAAAAAAGAAAAATACAAATACAAAATACAAAATACATAATCGTTTTGGCTTGACTCTGTAAACTTTGATTTTTTTGTTCTACCATAACTCATCCACTCCATACTAGAGGAGAAAGTGACAGAGAGAGACTACTGGGGGTCAAATTAAAATTACAGTCACAGAAATCACAAATTCATCTTGGCCTCAGTGTAGCTGTGTGTGTACAGGGCAGGCTGGCAAAATAAATATTTGACTTGTTCCATCCAAACAAGAAAGAGATAGAGACTACTGGGAGTCAAAGAGAAATTACTGTCACAGAAATCACAAATAAAGTTCATCTTGGCCTCAGTGTGGCTGTGTACAGGCAGGGCAGACTGGCAATAAATCTTTGACTTTATTTGTTGTTCTATCCAGAAGAGAAAGAGACAGAGAAAGACTACTGTTGTGGGGGACAAATAATACAGTCAGAAAAAGTGACCAATAATACCTAACAGGATGGGCAGTACTGGGAAATATCGGACTGCCCAGGGCATAATGAAAACCGATGCCACAGACAGAGGGCCTTATTGGAAGGTCCAGTATTTCCCAATACCACCCACCTTGGAGGGCATTATTGCACTTAGAAAATGGGCACTGTAAGAAATAAAAGTTGAATAAAAAATTGTTTATTAAAAATTTTTATTTAAAGTAAGTTTTGTAATAAAATAGTTCCTCCGCCTGCATTATACTGATGTGTTTTTTTTTTTAGCTGTGGAGTTTTGTCCTACTGGGAACTCTGTAGTTTAAAAAAATGCTGTTTGTATGCAGTTTCAGCCCCCCTCTCTTAGTTATGCAGTACAGTTGTTTCCACACTCAAGTTTGTTTTTCTTTCATTTTCACTTTATTTATCCCCTCTCCCCCACCCTTGTCAATAATGACAATAGAAGTAGCATGGATGGTGAGCAGGAAAACATGTGCTATAGAGTTCAATAGCAGGCTAGCGAGATGGTGCACTATGAACCAGAAAACTGGAGAAACAGGTAGTTTGTTGTTTTTTGTGCTGGACCCCCATTGTCATGCTCAACTCTATGACTGTTCACCAAACTATAGAAGTAGGGTGAGGGCATAAAGGGAGGTGACGCACAGAGATTACAACAGTAATAACACAAACTACTCCAGAATATCAAGATCCCTGTGTTCTAAAGATTTTGTTCTTTGGCTATATAGCTGTAGTTAGTACGTTTCCATACTGACAATGTGACGTCCATGCTGCAAGAGGGTGGGGGACTCATCTCCTAGGAGAGGAACACTGGGGTTGTCTCTAGAAGCTTTTGTGCCTGTAGGCTATTTAACGTTTGCCACTGCCACCACCAGTCTGTGCTTTGCCTCTTCACCCCCTCCAACTCATACTGTACGTGCAGTGGCCAGTGTTCCGGTTTTCCATTTTTATGTGGAAGGGGTACTAGAATGAGTTACTTTTAAACTTGGTGGTCTTCTAATTCTCAGAGGTCTGGAAGTCAGTGATGGAATGTAACAGAGATAAAGTGCAGCAGGTGATAACATAAAACAGGAATGGGTGAGGGACTGTGGCCAATGGATTTCTGAAGTACTAAAGCTTTTTTTCTAAATAAAAAGAGACCGAAATATGAAGCTGGGTGAGTGAGTAAAAGAAAGCATTTTCCGGTATATGTTGCCAAGTTGGCTCCTGTGGTGTTGTAGTAGCGCTAAGCACACAGCATGCCAGCACTACAAATTCTTAGAAAAACAACTTTTTCATGGGAAAATACAACAGCGCTTTTAGTTTTGGCACTTTTTTTTTTCATTTCTAAAGTGTGTGGCTACTTCTTAAAAATGGGGGGAGGGGGCTTTCAGGCTGCTAAGTGAGATAAGTAAAAATGGCAGCAGATCCCAGATCAGGGCTGAAAATTTGGGGTACCCAATGATACCCAAAGTAATGGGGCACCTCAAATTTGCACTTATTCTTTACTGCTCACTATTGAAAAATAAATGCATGCCTTATTTTTCAAGCCTATTTTCTAATCCCTAATAAAGAAATATAATACAACTTCTTAGTCTTGTTGTGTACAGGGCAGGCAGGCAAGATAAATCTTTGACTTTATTTGATCCATCCAGAGGAGAAAGAGACAGAGAGAGAGAGACTACTGGAGGGAAGGGTAGGGGGCAAATAATACAGTCACAGAAATCACAAATAAAGAAATACATCACATCACATCTTCTTGGCCTCAGTGTATACAGGATAGGCAGGCAAAATAAATCTTTGACTTTACTTGTTCCATCCAGGGGAGAAAAAGACACAGACTACTGGGGGCCAAAAAGAAATTACCATCACAGAAATGACAAATAAAGTTAATCTTGGCCTCAGTGTGGTTGTGTACAGGTAGGGAAGACTGGCAATAAATCTTTAACTTTATTTGTTGTTCCATCCAGAGGAGAAAGAGATAGAGAGAGGCTACTTGGGGGGGGGCAAATCATACAGTCACAAAAATCACAAATAAAGAAATACAATACATCTTCCTGGCCTCAGTGTGTACAGGGCAGGCGGACAAAATAAATCTTTGACTTTATTTGTTCCCTATGAGAAGAGAGAGAGAGAGAGAGAGAGAGAGAGAGAGACTACCAGAGGCCAAAAAAAATTACAATCACAGAAGTCACAAATAAAGAAATGAATATTGGCCTCAGAGTGGCTCTGCAGTGTATACACTGTACAGGGCAGGCAAGCAAAGTAAATATTTGACTTTATTCTTGTTCCATCCAGAGGAATCACCAGAGAGAGAGAGAGAGAGAGAGAGAGAGAGTACTGTGGTCCAAATACAATTACAGTCACAGAAATCACAAATGAAATACATCTGTATTATTCTTGTTGTTCCATCAGGGGATAGACTTATGGGGGGGGTCATAGAATATCACAAATAAAATAAATCTATTTTTTTGTTGTTCCATCCACTTCCATTGAGAGGAGTCACTCATGACTCTGAGAAAGAGACAGAGAGAGAGAGAGAGAGAGAGAGAGAGAGACAGAGAGAGACTTGCTAGGGGCCATGAAAAAATATTATTATTTTCAGCCAAAGGCTGACCCTGTTGCAAGGTAGTCACACTCCTGTTGGCTGGGGTGGCCCTGTGGAGGACAAAGTGACAGACTGGTACTGCTGGGTGCCAGAGAGACTGGGCGCTGTCTGCTGTGGGCCATCACGTTAATTAACGTTCACATATAAAATATTTTTCTAACAAAAGCAGACAAGTTGCTGAGCCTGTGCTACTGGTTGTGGGGGTGGCCCTGTGGAAGGCAAAGTGACAGACTGGTACTGCTGAGTATCAGAGAGACTGGACACTGTCTGCTGTGGCTATCATGCTCATGCTAAAACAGCAGTGCTACGAAAATATTTTCCAAAAAAATTATTTTCTGCTATCTTTATGAAAAATATTGACAGAACTGTTGGTGTGCGTATTCTGGATGTTTCCTACGCTATGTACAGTACATTTGCATTTTTGTCTGGATTCTTATCCTCCTCAGTTACTCAGTATTACTTCAATGCAGAAATGAGGTGGCCATCTTTTTCTCTTGAGAAATAATTATTTTAAAACTTTCATAAAATTTTGAAATGATAACAGAAACTGAAAATGTCACCACTAAAATAAATTGGAAGACATCTGGCATCGATTAGAAAGAAAAAAAGGTGAGGTCAAATTTTAGCCCATTTTTATTGCACTGCTACTTTAACTTCATGTATAAAAAAATTATTTTCTGACAAAAACAGATAAGTTGCTGTGCCTGTGCTGCTGGTTGTGGGGACCCAAGGGGCATTGTGAATTTGTGACTCATAGCAGTCTATTTTGTTTATTTTTTTTTGTTTAACTCAGAGAATGAGAAAGCAAACCCACAAGGTGTTTTCATTCATTAACTTATTGTGACTAAATAGACACAACAACACAAGTACACAGAAGTGTCATCATCACTCATTCCATCCATTATTCCTCCTTATTCTTCTTATTTTTTATCATAAAACAACCATTAACCAACCCCAGTGTGTGACTGCATGTGCCAAATGTGTCTGCATCACCAATTTAAATTCTGAGGCTGTGGAACATGTAAGCAATAAAGCATGATGGGGTGTGCATGAAACAAATTTTACTGCACACTTAGGGGGGTAGTGAGGCATGATGTGGTAGGTTGAGTGCCTTCAGCCCCTGTAAGTGTGGTAAAATCTGTTCCATTCACACCCCCGGAGTGTCTTATTGCGCTTATAAAATGGGCTCTTTTTTTTTTACAGTTGGGAAAAGCATGTTTATATGTAGAAACAATAGATTTACTTGTGTGCATTTCTGATAAAATAGTCCTTCTGCCCATTGCAAATGATGTCATTGATGATGTCAGTGTATTACTGCTGGACAAAGTTTGTCCTTCACTGGCATCAAGATTCAAGATATGGAATGTTTACCATAGGATACATGGATTCAAAATTCTGCTCAGTTTCACTGGCAGAATGTTCCTCTCCTAACATACTGTACACATACAACAAAAACTTCTTCTACAGCCAGAGGCTCAGTTATCTCACTGTCAGGACAAGCAGAAGATAGTTCCCTGATAAGCAGGTAAAGATAGAAGGGGTTTTCATTGTCAGCAAAGAAACAGTTGTAATGAAAACTATAAACAATACTTAATATTTCTAATTTGTTTATTCATGGATGGAAAGTATGAAGATCTTGGAAAAAACATAATTAATTTGTTTTATTTTTTATTTAAGGCAGTTTTATTTGGGGGGCCAAGTTGAAGGTGTTCTACAATGTAAATGTAGTAGCCATTTTTGTGATGGATGATCAATTCTGGTTGTAGAGGGACTGATGGAAGGCTGTTCTGATTGTAGGAGGACTCATTTTCTTATTGTGTGATGTAGTTTAGGACCAGGATGACTGTGCATGAAAGAGATTTCGTGCACTGTCACATGATATAATTTTGACCAATGAGACTTCTTTATCTTGGATCCCCATTTTATAATGTTGAGCAATAGTTGCTGAATACAGTTGATCACCGAACAGTAACAATAGGAATCACTCAGTGAGTTAAGCTGGGAAGGAAGTGGTGGTGGACAGGTGTTGGTGTGCTGTGTGCAGTAAATTCTGCCCTGGTCTGTAGGTGTGGGGGTCATCAAAGGATGTTAGTAGAGGGATCTTTTTTTACAGGTTAGAATTAGAATGGATCAATGTGTTGAGGTGCATTCTTGGGTAGGCAGTGGCACTGCAAAGGACAGCAGTCAGACTGCAAAGGAACAACAAAATCAAACCCCAAAAGTGCTTTTATGTCTAAGGTTTCATCTTCCAAGCAAATGCTTGAATCCATAAAATGGTGCATCTGTTGGATCAGTCCCAAATAAAAAACAAAAGTTATGTAGTTAAAACCAAAGGGCTGGTGGGTACCAGCCGCAGAAGTACCCCAAGGTATGGTTCAATTGCATACTATGCTACTGCCAGTCCCTCACAGTCATCCGATTCTTTTGAGGTTGAACCCGACGAGAGTAATAAAGATGAAAAGCATGATCAGGCAGCACAAGGTTTACTGGAAGGGATGGAAATTGCAGATAAGGAAGAAACAGAAAGAAATATTTTGGTTGAGCAGGAAGGCATTGGGAATAAATCACAAGAGGAACAGACCCAAGAAAAAAGGTAACTGAGGTACAGTGCCTTCCTGGGAAAAAAAAACTAAAAAGACATCATCTTCTGTTTGGCCATATTTCTCCATTAGTGCTTCTAATGAGTTGGTGGCAATGTGCGCTATTTTTAAATGGCCAATCAGCAGGTGTAAAAAGAAAGGAGCACTGGGAACTTAAGCACTGAAAAAGCACCTAAACAGATGTCATAACATTACTGAGAATTCCAGTCATGACACGCAAAGAGAAAGTGACAGTGATAGCTCACTATACTCAGGGGTAACTCTGCTAGATGAAAGCAGTGGCAGCCCACACAACACTACAGATATGCCTCCACCACTTCTTCCCATTCAAAGGATTCCTATTATTACTGAAAGTGACCATGTGGTCAAAAGCTACTCTCCTTCAAGGAGACAGCTTACCATCTCAGAAACATATGAATGTAAAGCCAAATATGCATTGACCCACCCTGTTGCTGTTACAATAACCAAGAAAATTTCAGAAATGAGGTTGAACATGTAGGATTCAGGTGGCTGCTTGAGTACCTTGAACCTCGATATATTATAGCATCGAAAAATACTTCTCAATAGGGATCCCAGAACTCTTGAGATGTATTTAAAAAATTGAGAAGAATTTTGCAGTGCTGTTGGGAGGGTGGTGCATCTCACAACATATATCTTTACAAACTGTCAGCCTGAACCCTTCATGTCTGCCACTATTACATTAGGCATGTTTTGATCATTCTTGAGGGGATGATAGAACACAGCTTGCTGTTCTAAGAATGTTTTATTTTCCATTTGAACATACCTCATACAACATCAATGAAGAGCTCCAAAAACCAATACAGCAATGGCTCCCTTCACAGGGATTGTCATTTGGCTTTATAGTTGCAGATAAAGAGGCCAACATAAGGAAGGTCTTGGAGGAGGGGGCTTTGTTCACATCTGCTGCTTTGCGCATTGTTTAAATTTAATAGTTCACAGTTTTCTTGATGAGGACAGGGACATTAATGCTCTTGTTAGCACTGTAAAAGAATATGCACTCACTTCGGTCACTCTAGCAAAGCCTGTCACTTGAGTGAAAAAATACGGCAGTAGTTAATTTACCTTTGCACAGACTGATCCGAGACATTTCTACTCGATGTAATTTGACCATTCTTATGTTCTAGAGGCTGCTGAAACAAAAGAAAGCTGTCAGACAATACACCTTGGAAAATAAAATTGGTGATGCAGATATCTATATTACTCCACCACAGTGGGCCATGCTGGAGTTTCTAATTTCACTCCTTCAGCCATTTGAGGAAGTCACCAGGGAGGTGAGAGCAAACAGCAACTCTGAGTCAGGTGATATCCCTAATAAAAAATGTAAAATCCAGATTGAATCTGATTAGGGAAAAATTAGAGAACCAAGATAGTTCTATCTCACAATCTGCCAGTGGTGCTGCTGACACACACAGGTTGCGCTCCCCAGAGTACAACAAGATCTAGCAAGACGTATAATCAAAAAAATTGATGAAGATGACAAACTACGTAAAATGCTTCATTCTGAGTACTACATTAAAGTAGCAGACTTGGACCCACAATATTTATTTACTTATTTATTTAGATTTTGTTGACCAGGTAAGCCGTCTGAGACCAAAGATCCCTTTTTCAGGGGTGACCCAGGGTTGAGTACACCAACCACTTTACATCAGGTTACAGTAAGACATTTTTAAAATACATAGACAGTCAGTAGATGAGGCAAGGTAACAATAAGACAGTGTCAGAGTACATACAGCAAGAACAGTGTCAGAGTACATATATTGTCAGTGGGGCACATTTGGACAGGGGTAGGAAGGAGAGTACTGTTACATTGTTGCAGGCCTACAGAGATATTAGCTTTAGAGGTTAGCTAGTCTGGGGGGGGGATTTTAGTCAGTAGCCGATATAGAGGGGTAAGGTACAAATACAGATGGGTAAGATACAAATCAAAGCAACTATTAAGTGATGATGAAACTTCTTTTTGAGATATACAAACAAGAAATAATAATTAGTGAGGCACATGCTGTCATGGAACAGAGTACAACAGCAGCACATTCAGAATCTTCTTAACAACACAGCACAGCATCAGGTGGCCGGTCCCCTAGTGCTGCAGCATTTTCTCTCTCTTCCTCCATGGCCACTGTAGCAGGATCTTCTTCTTCACACCATCCAAACACAGCACTGCCCCACAGTGACTTGGTTTAGCTTCATGTCTCTGGAGTCACTTACAAGATGTAATTGTTGTCACAAACCCATTCAGCAGGTCAGAGTCTCTACTCACAAAGTGCCAACCTCTGTGTGCAGTCTTGTGAGCAGTGTAACAGACAAGGTAACCCTTTTATCTGTTTTTTATGAGTTCAGATCAACCTTTGGTCTCCAGTTCTGGAGGGAATCAAATGTTAACCTCTTGCTAGCATGCCCAATGCACAGGCTCAGATATATCTATCTTTGGAGGGCCAGATATCTTTGCCTATGGGCACCTAACCAGGTGTACAAAGATGAACCCTTTAAAACTTTAATAATGACCTCAGATTTAAAATGCTTCTCTTTCCAGTTTGATACCACCATTCAAGTTTATGTCTCTTGTCTGCTATAACCATGTACTTTTCTTACAAAATAAGAAGAAGCCAAAGACAGACCAAGTAAGTTCTAAAAAGAATTTTACTAAAATAGTTAAAAATATGTGAAACACAAAATGCAGAACTCATATCAAAAGACATACAAATCTTTTAAAAGAAACAAGGTTTTAAACAGTGCAAATTCCTACTTCAGTACTTATTCTCTGAATACTTGCTTAAGTGCTCACCGAACTTGCTTGGTCAGAGTCTAGGAAAAATGTGTCTCTGTAAAACAGAATTATTCCTTAGACAACTGTATTGGCCAACCCCTTTTTGGTGAGGTCAGCTAGCTCCTCCTCTGTCAGATTATAATTAAAAATATATATATCTTATACAACCACAGGATGTATTTTCAAAGTATTACATTCTGCAATCCTCAGCATAACTCATGTGTGTCAAATTACATCTCTTTGATATTAAAACAGTATCCTCTGTCACACAGACAAAAAAGCATTTATGATCTCACACTAATACATCACAACCTGCTTTTCTTCTTCTGGAAGCATCATAAAATGGATATGCTGAACTCAAGCTTCTTAACCCTATAATTAGCTTCAGGCTTTTCCATGTAACACATTATCTCTAAAATCTGTTTGTGTATAATCTCACATGCTGTCTCAGCATTTTTCTCATGGCATCCATCCTTCAGCTGAAACGGGGGGGCAGTGAGGTTATTCCAGGGGCACTGGCATTTTTAACAGCCACTTCAATACCACATTTCCGTTATTTTAAGACATACAAATGATATAGCATGCAAAACATGGCTGTCTATATCACACTCTTCCCCATCCAAACTGAATTTGGGGGATCTATCCCCTACATGGGATGAGCTTCCCAAATCAGTTCACTCCTCATAGCCCCTAGACAGTCCATCTGAGTTTTGATTATTCACTCCAGCCCTATGAACAATTTTCAGATCATACCCTTGTAAAGCAAGACTCCATCTTAGCAGTCTCCCATTGTTCTTCCCCATCTGCATCAGCCAAACCAGGGGATTGTGGTCAGTCTGCACCACAAAATGCTGCCCATACAAGTATGGCTCTAATTCCTTTAAGGCCCACACTATGGCAAGACATTCTTTTTCCACTGTAGAGTATGCTTGCTCCCTGGGGAGCAACTTCCTGCTCAGGTACACAACTGGGTGATCTGTCCCTTGGCTGGACGTCTGGCTCAGTACTGCCCCAATACCCACGTCTGAAGCATCTGTCTGAACTATAAAGGTTTTGCTATAGTCAGAACTTGTCAAAACAGGAGTACTGCACAGTGCCTCCTTTAGTCTGGTAAAGGCTTCCTCACAGGTTGGGCCCCAGGTAATTTTCTTTGGCATCTTTTTTTGTCCGGTCAGATAGGGGAGCAGCCTGGGCACTTTAATTGAGTACAAATTTCCTGTAGTACCCTGCTGTCCCTAGAAAGCACCTGACCTGCTTCTGGGTTTCTGGTCTGGGCCATGTCTGGATCACCTCTATCTTTATCTGGTTAGGATGGAACTGTCCACAGCCTACCACATGCCCAAGGTATGCAACTTCTCCCATGGCCACCTGGCACTTCTCAGGTTTGACAGTGAGCCTGGCCCTCTGTATCCTACCCAGCACTTCCCTAAAGTGGGATAGATGTTCCTCCCAGCTGGTACTAAAGTTGGCAATGTCATCCAGGTACACCACGGAGTACTCCTCAGCACCACTAAACACCTGGTTCACCAACCTTTGGAAAGTGGCCAGGGTGTTCTTCATTCCAAAAGGCATTACTTTAAACTCAAATAAGCCTATTGCAGTGATGAAGGACGACCTCTCCCTAGCTCTGTCTGTCAATTCTACCTGCCAATACAGCTTGGTCAGGTCAATAGTCATAAGGTAGGTCGCCCCTCCCAACTTGTCCAGGAGTGCATCAATCCGGGGCATCGGGTGGGTGTCGGACTTTGTGACTGCATTCAGTCCATGATAGTCTACACATAAATGAGTTAAGTCATCTGGCTTAGGCACAAGGACTATGGGTGAGGCCCAGGGGCTGTGGGATCTCTGGATTACCCCTAAATCCAGCATCTCCTCCACTTCCCTCCTAATGTCCTTTTGGACAGCCTCTAACACCCGATATATTGTCCACTGTATGGGCGTCTGTGTCCCTGTCTCCACATCGTGTGTTGCTAAGGGGGTTAGTCCAGGCTTGTCGCTAAACAAGGGGGCAAAGTCTGCCAAAACCTCCCTCACTTTCTGGATCTGGTCCGTGGCCAGCTGGGGAGACAATTTTACTGCCTCCACAGAGGACTCCCGCCTACGTTCCTCCAGCAAATCCAGAAGGGGGTCTCCTTTGTCCCTCCCCTCCCCATGACTACACACTGCAAACACCATGTCAGCCCTATTTGCATATGCCTTCATCATGTTGAGATGGTACATCCTTTCTGCCTGTCTACGGTCAGGTAACTCCACAATGTAGTTCACATCATTTACCTTCCTAACCACTTTATACAGTCCTGCCCACTCAGCTTGCAGCTTGTCTTTCTGGACTGGAATAAGGACCATGACTTCCTGACCCACCATGTACGAGTGAGCTCTGGCTCAGCGGTCGTACCATACTTATTGTTTCTGTTGGGTAGCTGCTAGGTTGCTTTGGGTTGTCCCCAAAAGCTCATTCAGCCTTTCCCTAAACCTAAAGATGTAATCCACAATGGGAGTTCCCTGGGTGGCATGCTTGCCTTCTCAGTCCTCCCAGATCAAGTCTAGGGGCCCACATACCCGGCATCCATAAAAGAGTTTGAAGGGGGAAAATCCTGTAGACTCTTGGGGCACCTCCCTGTATGCAAACAACAGGTGGGGAAGGTATTTCTCCCAGTCCCTCCCATGCTGTTCAGCAAAACACCTGGAGCATTGACTTTAGGGTACCATTGAATTGTTCCACCAGCCCATTGGCTTGTGGGTGATATAGTGTTGTGCATCTCTGCACCACCCCACACTTCTCCCATAAACATTTCTTCAGGTCCAACATGAAGGAACCCCTCGATCGGTGAGTACCTCCTGCGGAAATGCAAAATGGGAGAAAATCCCAAGTAAGGCATCTGCCACTTTGTCTGTCCTCAGAGAGGATAGGGCGGCTGCCTCTGGGTACCGGGTGGCATAATCCACCACAGTCAGTATGAATCTTTTCCCTGAGGAGCTGGGGGTATTTAAAGGCCCGGCAATATCCATTCCCACCCTCTGGAATGGCTCCTCCACTATGGGCAAGGGGATCAGAGCAGCTTGGGTTTTTTTGCCCACCTTCCCTATTTCTTGGTACCGGTGAGAAGACCTGCAATACTCCTTCACCTCCTGGGTGATGTTAGGCCAGTAGAAATTCTGGGCTAACCACTGCATAGTTCGTGCAATTCCTAGATGACCAGATAAGGGAATATCATGTGCAATTTTGAGCAACTGCTCACGATACCCCCTGGGGAACAACAAGCTGCCTGCCTAGCATCCCTCCCTCCCTCTCTCTGTACTGCCTGTGTATACATAAGTCCATTTTCCCAATAAACCATATGTCTGCTGTCACCTCCCTGTGTGCCTCTGAGACTGCCCAAGCCCTCAGCTTCTCTAAACTAGGGTCACCCCTCTGAGCAGCTGCAAACCCCTCACACAGTCCCAAGGAATGGGACAGGTCCCCTTCTATCACTAACCTAGAGTCCCTAGTACTAGTGTCAGGGCCCTCATTATCACTGTCAATCCCAACCCTCTGAAAATTAGTCACCCCTCCCTCTCTGGAGCAATCTTCCGTAGCTGTGTGGTCACTCGCTACTGGGAAAATTTCTACCCCCTTTTTATCAGTCTCCCCATCTGGAGACACAGGCTGGGGAACCAGCCTCTCCATGGTTTCCACACTGGTTTCTGTGGGGTTCAGGTAACTGCTTTTTTCCCTTGTCGCTTGGCTATGGGTAACTGCACATGCCATCCCCTGTTGGAGATTATTACCCAGGATCACATCCACTGATAATGTGTTGGCTACAGCCACCTGTTGCACAGTTCCCCCCTGTTTCAACCCCATCCAGGAGAACACTAGCGAGTGGCAATGTTTTCTCTTCACCAGTAAACCCTTGTATTGTTATGTTTTTATTGGGTATAAGCTGACCAGGCTGTACCAGATCCCCCTTTACCAATGTCAGGGATGCCCCAGTGTCCCTTAACCCCTGCATCTGTACACCATTTACTATAACTGGGTGCATGTGTTCCCTCATGTTCACTGGCATGCTCTCAGGGACACACAAACAACCCACTTCTACCCTGTTGTGTATTATGGCTCGGCTTTTTGGGCACTGTCTGGCAATATGCCCAGTTTCCTTACACAACCAACAGACATTTCTTACTTCAGAGAAATCTTTTAGTTGAAACCTGGGGCTAACTGGTTTCAGAGGAGGCAGTGAGGGTTTTAGCTGCCCTGAATGCATGCTTCTCCCTTTCTGTGCTGCCATGCCCACCCCATTCACTCTCAGAGCAGGTCTGCTCTTGGTATAGCAGTCCAAGAGTTAGCAGCATCTTGCACTGTTTTTGGATCTCGGTCCTCTAGCCAGGTTTTTAGCTCTGCTGGGCAAGCCCAATAAAACTGTTCTAATGAAATCATATTTTCAATTTTATCAACAGTGGTTGCCTCAATTCCTTCCCACCAACGTTTTAGAAACTGACGTGATTTAGTGGCTAACTCCTCATAGCTCATATCAGGGCCTCTCCTGAGGTTACAGAATTTAGTTCTGTACTGCATCTTTCAGCAATTAATTCAAACTTTTTTAACAGTGCAGCTTTTAGCTTTCTGTAATCATTGCTGTCTTTACTGTCCATTTGACTGAAAGCATCCCGAGCTCTCCCGGTAAGTAGTGGGGATAGCTTGCAGCTCCAGGACTCTCTAGGAATATTAGCCTGAATGCAAACTTTTTCAAAAGAATTTAAAAAAGCATCCATAAAAAAGCATCCATATCTTCCCCTTCTTTAAACTCAGCTATTAATTTGGAGTTCAATTTGTAACCCAGTTCTGCAGTCCCAGTTAAACCCAAGCCACTTACCTACTCTGGTGCTGTTGGTTGGAGTCGTAGCTTCTCCAGTTCATGTTGCCTCTGGCGCTCCTGCTCCTCATGGTCTGCATCTCGGCATTCTCATTCTCTCTTTTCCTTGGCAACTGGCTGGTGCTCACGCTCTCACAGTCTGCCTCCCTCTGTTGTCGCTATGCCTCTCACCGTTCCCTTTCTGCCTCTCTGCGTTCTTGTTCTGCTTTCTCTTCTGCAGCTCACTGGTGCTCACACTCCTCATGTTCTGTCTCCCTCTGTTCTTGCTCTGCCTCCAGTTCCATCCTGCACAACTCAATTTGCAGTTTGAGTACCTCTGGATTCAGGATACTGGTGGCCATTCCCTGCTGCTGTGACCCTTCACTGATGGAGGCCCTGCTATCCTTTTCAGTCAAGGTCAGTGACTCGCTGCTCTGGGTATCTGCTACCATCAGGGCCTCTGTCAGGTTCTGCTTTTTGGCTGTCACCTTGAATGGGACTCCCCTGTCCCCGCACAACTGCTTCAAGTAATCTACAGTGTGCCTGCTGTAGTCAGAAGCCATCTTCTTCTTCTTTCCTGACTATGGCTACTCTGACTGCACTGTAGAGAAAAAAAATAAAATGGGTAGGAACTCGACTGTAAGACAAGTGATACATAGTTCTGTTTCCTTTTTAGAATAAACTCTGTCTTTTTCTTTCTTTGCAAGAGAGCTTATGGTCTCAGCTGACACAGAACAATAAAGCTTGTGATACCAAAATTAATGCCACCGCTGCCAACCAATCTGTCACAAACCCACTCAGCAGGTCAGGCCCTCTACTCCCAAAGTGCCAACCTCTGAGCGCAATCTTGTGAACAGTTTAACAGGCACGGTAACCCTCTTGTCTGTTTTTGTGAGTTTGGATCAACCTTTGGTCTCCAGTTCTGGAGGGATTCAAACTGTTAACCTCTTGCTAGCATACCCAATGCATAGGCTTAGCTATATCTGTCTTCAGGGGGCCAGATATCTTTGCCTATGGGCACCTAACCAGGTGTACAGAAATGAACCCTTTAAAACTTTAATAAAGACCTCAGATTTAAAATGCTTCCCTTTCCAGTTTGATACCACCATTGAAGTTTATGTCTCTTGTCTGCTATAACCATGTATTTTTCTTACAAAATAACAAGACGTCAAAGACAGACCAAGTAAGTTCTAAAAAGGATTTTACTATAATAGTTAAAAATATGTGAAACACAAAATACAGAACTCATATCAAAAGACATACAAATCTTTTAAAAGAAACAAGGTTTAATACAGTGCACATTCCTACTTCAGTACTTATTCTCTAAATACTTGCTTAAGTGCTCACCGATCTTGCTTGGTCAGAGTCTAGGAAAAATGTGTCTTTGTAAAACAGAATTATTCCTTAAACAACTGTATTGCCAACCCCTTTTTGGTGAGGTCAGCTAGCTCCTCCCCTGTCAGATTATATTCAAATTATATATATATATATATTATACAACCACAGGATGTATTTCCAAAGTATTACATTCTGCAATCCTCAGCATTACTCATGTGTGTCAAATTACATCTCTTTGATATTAAAACAGTATCCTCGGCCACACAGACAACAAAGCATTTATGATGTCGCACTAATACATCACAACCTGCATTTCTTCATCTGGAAGCATCATAAAATGGATATGCTGAACTCAAGTTTCTTAACCCTATAATTAGCTTCAGGCTTTTCCATGTAACACATTATTTCTAAAATCTGTTTGCGTATAATCTCACATACTGTTTCAGCATTTTTCTCATGGCATCCACCCTTCAGCTGAAACCGGGGGGGGGGGAGTTTATTCCAAGGGCACTGGCATTTTTAACAGGTACTTCAATACCACATTTCCGTATTTTAAGAAATAAAAATGTCACAACACTCAGAACATGGCTGTCTACGTCACAATTATAATATCTTCTTCATCCACTTCTTCTAACACAGCCTCAGCACAGATGACTGTTGAAATGTACCTAGCAGTGCCCAATATCAACAGGAATGCTGATCCTTTGAAATACTGGAAATCCAATGTATGTGGCCTGCTTCAGTAAACATTGCAATGAAGTACATGAATTGCCTCCAACTAGCATCTGTTCAGAATGATTGTTTAGTTTAGCTGGTAATGTCATTACTGACACATGATCCTCTTTGATACCAGAAAATGCTGAGCATTTGACATTTCTGAAAGTAAACATTCTTCACTTTACTTTCAAATATGATACCTGAATGAAATGTGCACTGACTAGTCTGAGCAGGCCCTATCCACAAAACACTTTCAAGAATTTGTGCTTGTGGTGAAAATATTTTCTGAATAGGGTCTACTACATGAGGCAGCAATTAATTGCAACAAGTCAGGTCAGGAGGACTGACTAGGCCAGGCTAGAATAAGTAGAATGATCACAATGAGACCAGATACATAAAAAATAACATCAGTGGGTTCAGAGTACAAATACAGCAAGCAACTGCATTTCATGTCACAAACTTACTTAATGGTAGTAGGTACCACTCTGATCTGAAAGGTAGTGTACTGATGTCTACTACTGCTACTGCTAGTCACTTTTTATCCTCACTACTACTACTTCTTGTCAGTTTTATGTCCTCAGCAACTGATTAAAAAAATATTATTTTACCACTGACCTAACTGTACTGTAGTATTATTGTTTTAATTTTTCTACAACAGATGGTTTAGCAGAAGCCTGAACCCCGAAACTGAATGCTCTTTGTATAATATATTTCTCATGTCTCCCATATTTGGCTGTTATTATTTCACAGAGAAAAATGTTATTAAATTAATTTCTTCATTGAGTGTGTGTGGTATGCCAGCCTGGATGTAACACTACATCTCACTTACAGTAACAGGACTGAGATTATTGTATTTTAATTTTTACATACTTAAATTACTTGGCACTGACTGGCAGCAATTTTGAAACTAGGAAGGATGTAACTGTGTGTCATCAGGTCTTCAGGTGGCAGTGGCAACCTTTATTTTATGACTGCGCTGCACTTGACCGATAGGATGTGACTGGCTACCTCGGTGGTGATCCGTATGTCTTTCATTGCTTGTTTAATAAATGTATTGCATGTTGACCAGTAGAAGTAGTCATAGAAAACATTACCACCTGTTAGACCAAGTAGTGTGTCATACCGCAGTACTAGACAAGTGATGCAGTTGCACCATTTATATGGGTAGGGTGGGTGGGCTCTTACTGCTGCTCATTTTGTTCATTCATTATATCCATTTCTTTGGCCTGGTTTATTCTGATGGAAACATCCATCAAAATAATACCCACACAGCAGCATTAATAAAAAATATCTTAGCTGCGTGCAGTGCTTGGTATTGTTTTGTGGTACAATATATGTACTTACATCTGTCTGTCTGTCTGTCTCTCTCTCACTCTCTCTCTCTCTCCCCCAGCACACACATCACACACCCAAGTAGGATATGCCACCAGTACAGGCCAGTCATGAAGGAGCTAGTAGTGATTGCTTTTTAGCAGTTGACTTTAATTTTTGTACAAATAATGCATTCAATGATTTCTTTTGAGCCTCTGTGTTAACTGTGACCATTTTGGCCACTTTTATGCATTTTATCACATTTATTCAAATATTTACAAATAATTAAAACTAATCAGAACTAATCAGGACAGATCAGAACCCCACCATGTTCCAGTTCTTATTTAAAAAGGGTCAAAGCTTCACCAAGTTCTCCTAGCCCTACTTTTTGCATTACGTTTTTGCACTAGTAATACTGATAATGCACCAGCCACTTTAAGGTGGGGGATGATAATGCACCTGCCACTTTAAGGTGGGGATGATACTGCACTGTTTGCAGTATCTATGGTAACCACTGGCTATTTAAACAGCAATATTTGGTGTAATAGCCACGCTCCCTGATGAAGTCCTGGTTGGTAGA
The DNA here is from genome assembly GCA_016271365.2 of Neoceratodus forsteri. NCBI lineage: Eukaryota > Metazoa > Chordata > Ceratodontiformes > Ceratodontidae > Neoceratodus > Neoceratodus forsteri. The sequence continues at coordinate 1,039,944,346 of CM057453.1, forward strand.
AGTGCTGGGTCAGAGGGATGGTGAGGTGCTGAACAGCTCGCTCACAGTTTTTGCATTTTTCGACTGCTGGAATGAAGAATGCATTTATTTGCAATGTTTGCACCTAACTAGCACTGGAATACTCCTTTAAGCATTGTGTTACTGGCAGCTACGAGTTGAAGAAGGAGTCATTTTCGGCTTGAGCAAAGTCAGTTATATTTTGTAAGATGCAGTGGCATACTCACATGGTTTATATTAAAACAGTAGTGTTTGTAAAAGTATAACCTGCTCTGTATGTACCAGAGTAAATTATTGGTCCCGTAGTCTGTATACATATATGTGAAATGTGCTCTTCTTTCTGGAGGTATACAAAGCATTCACATGAACTGAGACAGTGAATTTACTGTTAGCAATTGGAGTGCAGCAAAAACCTTCTTAATGAGTTTCTGTATTTGTGAAGGGCACTAGCCAGCCCGGATTTGCCAGCACTGACCACTTATTTTAAACATAGCAGCTCACACCAGGCACCTTTCTGTGAAAGCTTGCCACCAGCACAAGAAACAAAAAACTGCACTTAGTCTCGCAATAATAATAAGTCTAAAACAAGAAGTAATACTCCAAAATTCATGGTTTATTTCAATAAACAATCAAGATTGTAGCCCAAATGAGCCCTGCTGCATTGGGACTGTGACATGCCCCTCTGTCATGGGTGTGGCTCTCTCACATGTACAATCTGACTCTATACTGAAGACCTTAAAGGTATATTACAAACTTGTGGTAAGAGAGCAAGCACATCAGGATGCCGTCATAAAAATACACAACTAAGCTTTTAAGTGTAAGTGGTCATGGTACTGAAGCCCTCGGAGGTCACCTCCCCACCTCTCCTGAGGAGGCTGGCCTGACCTCAGTAAGGATGTGCTACGCTGGGCTAAAGTAGCATAGTGCCTCCAACTGGGGTAGTGATATGGGGTACCAGACAAATAAAACACAAGGTTATCACCCCCAGGAAATAATTCATAAACTGCCCACACACTCCCTCCACCAAAGCAAGTGACACAGCAAACAGTGACAGTCTCCAAACCATGAAATGCCATTTATAACCAATAGTTTATTTAAAGGGATGGTACAGGAAGAACAAGGGGTAATAAGGATAAAATGGAAGCAACGGGGGTTGCAATATCTCTGTATTCTAAATGCAAGAAACAGTTAAAGGCTTTACTTCATGATGCTGCCTCCCCCGGCAGTCCTCAAACTCCAGGTGTGGGTGCACCCACCTTAATCCCCCCCCCCAAAGGTCATGGGTAAGAGATCTCTCAATTGTTGTAATGGGTACCAAGCAGGGGATGCTGATGTTGCTGGCAGGGTGGAGGTCAGTGGCATGCTTTAAACAGTTGCAAGTAAAGTACTTTTAAACACATGGTTGCTGAACACAAACTTCAAAACTGGTACGCCACTTGAAAAAGGGGCCCCTATTCGTGATCCAAATGGTATTTTGTAACTGCACTCAACAGGTCTTCTCCCTGGACTTCTTTCACAGGCACACTCCTACCCAGGACTTTTCTCTTAACTCCTGACACTATAACCCCTTTACCCAGTTGCAGGATTGAACCCAGGTATTATTCATAGTTCTGATGACTCACATGATATCTTGGGTACAGCACACTGAAGCAGGTTAACTGGAAGCAGTGCTCCTGACTGGAACTCTGGCTTCCACAGGCATGGCTCACCTCTGCTTCACCTCTCTCTCAGCTTGTCTCACTGATGCTTGGGACCTGGATGCAGGCAGGTGCTTTCTTGGACTGAAGACTCACTAGGAGCTGATCCCCAGGGAGGAAAAGTCGGTGGTGGATCAGGAAACCCCAACTTCAACATGCCTTTTAAACTGTGGTTTCACAGACACTTTCCTTTGAGATCTCTGTACTTTTAATCTGCCAGGCCTTCAATGCTTAGACAGACAGGGGCAGACTGACCTTCATCTTGACGCAATCACTCTTTCACAGGTCTGACTGAACTACCCCAAATTGTTGAATTGGCCAGGTGTATTCACAGGCAGAATGTCACTGGCTTGTGCTGCTCTCTGATTGGCCGAGATTTGCAGGCACAGTAGGTCAGACCTATGACACCTTTCCGGTAGTGCTCAGCCATCTCAGCACTCATGGGGGCCACCACCTCTGTTCACATAACAGTTCCCCAATTCAACAGCCTCCTGCCACTTTATTTATTGTCCCCTGCTATTAATTGTAGCCTGTCCTGGCACACTTGCAGTCCTGGGGCCAGGGATCTGTTCATTTTACAAGGTACGCAGCCCACTTCAGAGGCAAGAGTTTTACTCAGGAGACAGCGTCTGTCTCCCACCTGTGTGTGCATGCACACTGCATATTTTCCTGTCTTGGCCTCACTGTCAGTCCCGGGGGTGGGAAAATGTTTTGAAGGCGCCAGGTGGTGCAACTGCTTATAGATCCCGGGTCCGCTACCTGTGCTGAAGCTGAGATTTTTACTTGTTGTGGGCACACTGCCCAGTTTTGTTCTCAGAGTTCTGGCTCCATTCCACATATCTGTGCATGTGCAGCAGCCTGACAAAAGGGGTTGCATGTCAACGGTGACAAATTCAACAAGTGGAGCCTGGTTCACATCCCACCAGGGTTCCTGATCGAGGACTCCACAGCTACCCTGTTGGTTCCCAATGCAGCAATCCCAGGGGGACCAAAGGTTGAAGATTCAGGCCAGGGGAATGGAGAAGACCCAAAAGTAAGCCCCTGTAAATGTGGACATTTCACAAAATTATGTTTCCAGTAACAATTCATAAATGACACCAGTCATGCTCTTAGGCTGTGGCAATAAAAACTAGCATTCTCAACATTCAAGGCCACAATCTAAGAGAACAACATTATGTGTGACTCTCTTCATTTCCCAATCATGACAATTTACTATTATAACTTGTTTTATTAATTTGTTAGTGTTAGCCTCTGCAGTATCAGTGGCAAACACCTACACAGCAAATACAAGCAAGCAAATAATTCAGCATTGAGAAATGTTTGTTTCTATCTGGGCTGAGGTGTGTGATATCCTCCATCTAGAGTGTGGGTCACTTGATTTCATGGCCCTAGATTATAAAGCCAGTTCATGCTGCAAGTTTATATTTTGGTCTATCACCACCACCTCCAACCCCCACCATGAGGTCCAGAATACTTTTAGGAGTTTTGAAAGAATTTGTCCCATGAGACACATGCACATGAGACACTGAATAGCACAGTATGCTTTGAAAATACAAATAGCAATCAGTATTGATGTGACTTAAGTGGGTTTTGACCTAACCGCCCCCCCACCCCGGAATACTATCCTGGTGTTTCACCACTGAGCTATCAGGCTTAGATGACAGCCTGAGTGACATTTTCATTCTAGAAAAAGATTTTACAAGGCAATATTTGACTAAGTGATACATTACTCTTGAAATATATGTACTTCTCCAATAAAGTTATAAGCCCTATTTTCAAAAAGATTTTTTTTTGTTTATGAAAATGTGGTTCATTTTTCTTAATCCTTAACATGAGGGATAATTTGATTTTGGTCCTGCTCCATCTGTCCTTTTCTTTCACCTGAAGGATCAGCTAATTTGAGTGGATGGGGAGTGAATGTGTCATGTCCAGGACATGGGTTAAATTAAAAAAAATATATATATCAGCAGTATTGCCACATTGACTGTGGGTCCCAGCAGCAGGACCCTACCAGTGTAGAATAGTCACACTGACAGTGTCTCTTCCCCACCGGGAACATTTAACAGGGCCACGTTATCTTGGGAACATTTTGTGGGATACTAACAACAAAGGATAACTTTTTGGGGAGATAACATTATGTTCTTGTTTAGTGAAGATTTGTGTTCTTGGGCTTAATCCTTAACTTAATGTCTTTTAATATATGTTTTACACTCTCTCTCTCTCTACCTTTCCTGGTACCATTTAATATGTCAATATTTTAAATCTGTCAGACATTTGAAATACAGGCACTATTTATGAATTATATTTTATTTATTTATTTATTTATTTAGCTTTTGTTGACCGGGTAAGTGCACTAGACAAATCCTGCCTATTTTCAGGCACGACCCGGGGGAGGGGGGGATACAGATGAATGCCAACTGACCTTGAACCAGATTAAGCTGTTGGTGGTATTTTTAGTGAATGAGGGAAATTTGGCCAGGACACCGGGAAATTCCCTACTCTTTTCGATAAGTGCCATGGGATCTTTAACATCCACCTGAACTACCACCAGTCCAGGCAGATGGGACCCCGTTTAACATCTCATCCGAAAGACGGCACCTCAGAAATGCAGCACCCCTCTCATGCTGCATTACAGTGTCAGTACTGGGATATTAACCCAAGTGCCAGATGTGGGAACTGAACCCACAGCCCTCTGATCTCCTGGCCTCAGAGGTGAGTGTGCTACCTGCTGAGCCACTGACACTGACATATTCCATTTAGCACTTTCTGTGTATCAAACTGTTTTATCTGTATTAGATAAACCATAAAGGGATGGGCTGGGTTGGGTTGGGCTATGCTGGCAGTATCTACAGTTTAAACTAACTAGCAGTGAATGAGCTTGGTATGTCCAGCAGACTTGGATTTGATTCCCACAACTTCCACTTTTAATTTCTGAAATGGGAAGCAATCAGTTGGGTCTGTGACAGTTATAGAGCACATTTGTTATAGAAATAGATTAAATCTTACATTAGAAATTATGCAGTGGTGATCATCAAAAGTGTGACCATTGCTGTGAATGTCCATGCTACTCACAAAGCCCACTGTTTGACACGGTTCTGCAGCATGTGGCTATTGCCATGGAAATCAAAGCCAGACACAACATTTGGGGTTGGCTGCAAAACTACACAGATATTTATTTATTTGTTTTTACTTAGTTTTTGTTGACCAGGAAAGGAGGGTCAGATAATTCTGCCTATTTTAAACCTTGTTCAGAGGGATGGGAGAGATACAGATGGTAACCAACTGAAATTGAACCAGATAAAGTTGTTGGTGGTATTTTTAGTGAATTGTTCTAGTAAGTTAGATATAGAGTGCACCCACTTCTTTCCACCCATTACTCTGCCTGCTTGTAGCTCTGTAAGAACTAAAATTCACCACCAACCATCTCAGCCCCTCAAACCTTTCTGACTCAGCCCTGAAAGGCCCCATGAGTCAACCTATTTTTTATGTTGGTAATCTTTTTTTGGCCAAGGTCTGCATGATAATCTATTACCTTTTCCTATCACTGCTTGTTGCCAGAATGCTTGTTTTTCAACCCAGAAGTGCTTTCTGGGGCCCATAGAAAGCCATACCAAGGCATGAATTGCTTTCTTTCAATTGTCTACTGCATAATCTTTACGCTTTTACTTTTTATAATTATAATCAATATTATTAGTGTTGTTTTAGAATTGCAGCATTACTGATGTAACTTATAACTGCACTCCCCGCATCCCCTTCCCCCGGGGCACAGCCAGAAACCAGCTGTTATCTTGATATGTTTTTCCTAATAAAACTCTTTAAATAAAGAAATACATTCTCTGCAAAAAAAATCTACATTACTGCATCATTAGGGTTAAAGCATCAAAAATTGGGAAATGTGACCTTAGGGTTCTCCAAGCCTAAGACCCCACCCCCAGCCTGAATGCAGGAACTCACCTGAGGGGTGTGCCTTGGGGTTTTGAACATTAATGCTCACCCCATTCCATGAGTAAGGTAAAACAGGTACAGTATATGAGAATGGGGTGAGTATTAGGGTTCACAACAACAACAACAAAAACAACGAATGAGTTTTGGGGTACCTACTCTAGTGTCTGTCACTACTGTCCATTTTACCAATTAAAAAAAAAGAAAAAGTAACATTCCTGTCTTTGACAGAAGCTGACAACTGCAATTTAAATAAGTGGCTCCCATATGCTCGTTCTTTCACAGTTACACCAGCAGCTCCCACCCACTCTGTAGTCACAAATTTAAAAGGAGATTTAAAAAATAACTGTCGAACAGGCTTCCACACTTGCCAGCAGTCAGGAACATATATACAAACAACCAATATCATTATCAAAATACAGTAACTAACTTTTTATTTTCAAAGTCACATAGTATGCAAGTGGAGGCTGTGCGATCAGTGGTATAGTGCTGAGGTGACCCCCAGCCACACCAGTATGCCCTTCACTCCAAATCCTCTCCTCCAGACAAACCAGGAGGCTCATTGCTCCGCTTCTCCCACAAGCCACACCAACTGGCCAGATTCCCAAGCCAAGCCAGCTCCTTTCACTTTAAGCCCAAGTTGGCCTTCATTTCACCTCTTCTCAAACTGACCAAGAGATCAGTCAATCAAATCCTCCCAAGCCACACTCAGGCCAGATCCCAAAGCCAGACCAGCAAGCCTGGCTTCAACTCAAAGCCCCCAACCAAGCAGACAACACCAACAGGCACCATGACTTCCACAATGCCCCCCACAACACAAACCCCGAGCCACACTAGTATGCACTTCACTCCAAACCCTCCCCACCAGACAGACCACTAGGCAAATCATTCCACTTCCCCCACAAGCCACACCAGTAGGCCAGATTCCCATGCCAGGCTAGCTCCTTTCACTTCAAGTCCCCCCAGTAGGCCCGCCACTCCACCTTTCCACAAACCAATTGGGAGGGTCATCAATCCCATCCCCCAAAGTTGCTGGCCAGATTCCAAAGCCAGACCAACAAGCCTGACTTAAGCTCCAAGTACCCCTCCATTACACAGCAGGCACCATTACTGCAACAACCCCCACCACAACCCCCCCAAAAAAGTAAAGCTCCCCAGCAACCAGCTAGTAATAAGACCATATCAACCTTCCTCTCACTCCATAGACAGAAGTTTCATTTTTAAACTCTCAGCCCCAGCCTGAAACCACAGCAGATGGCTTTAAGTTCTAAGTCCTCCCACCCCACGCGACACCAATGGCCCGTTGAAATGATCTTCCATTTCTCAGTTTTTTCAGTTCCAGTCTTTAGCAATCTATCCATAAAATCAGTATAAAACATTTTCATTAAGGCCCAATTCGCACTAGGGCATTTGAAATGGTTCAGAGCACTTGAACCACTTTAAATGCATGCTAGCTCGGTTCACGTTCGCACATAACTCATTTCAAACTCGGAGTTTTTGAAGCTTGCTCAAACCCTAATGGGACCAGGGTTTGAGCACGCTTCCAGAATTTGTTTTACAAACCAAAATGAATTACTCACAGTGCGAGCAGGAAAACGCACATCAATCCATGCTTTTTGGTCCTCCGAGGTCCCAGAACCCCCAGTGCCTATCACATGATTCCCTCATGAGCAGCCCTTCATTGCACATGCTCAAACTTCGCGAAGGAAAGATTAAAGAGGGAACATCTCGATCTGTCAAATCAGTGTCTGTGTTACATACAGGAGTGACAGCAATTTATTATGAAAATGTCCGATCGTGCAGCATCATGGACAGACAAAGCAGTGAAAGTTCTTATTGATTTTTGGTCAACAGAAACTGTACAGAATGAACTTAATTCAGTGCATAAAAATACCAAGGTGTACAAAAAGGTGTCTGAACACCTTGCTAGTCTGGGCATCGAGCGGACTGCAAAGCAATGTAGAGAGAAGATTAAACAGCTAAAGGGAAAGTACCATAAGGCCAAAGAACAAAATAAAAAGTCAGGATCCTGTAGAGTTGTTTGCCCATTTTATGATGCTATGGACAGGATCCTGGACACCCGACCAGCAACAGAGCCCACAATAGTCCTGGAAAGTGCAGAACAACCACAGCCACCAGTTGTTGATGAGGATGCAGGTGAAGACATGCCTGAATTGATCTGCCCCTGTCTTGCACGTATTGCTGTGCTTATACCTTTATGCCCCACCACCACTGTCACAGAAACTTCTGCTGACATGATGTGCATTCTGTGGTGAACTACATAGTGCACAGCTGTAAAAATAGATTTGAAGCCAGCTGAAGAAAGCCACTGTAGTCTGTTGGCATTGCAGAGTCCACATGTTGTCCACTGCTTCTGCACATCCTCTGTTGGCCACCCACTATCTTCCACGACATTACCTGTTCCTGCAATGCAAAATGTACACCACCCTTTCCAAGAAGAAGTTGTTTCTTGACTGGCATCCAAAACCTCCCTCTCATATCTGTTGTTGAGAGTCACACAACAAATATGCACTTTTCTTGTCCCTCGTACGTGCAGCTACTAATCATGGTATTCAGACCATGTAGGATAACTTCTTAATGTGTGTTGCAGAGTCTGAAGTTGATGACAATGGAGATGCAACTGCACATATTCCAGAGACTGCACTGCCATGCAGCTCCCTCATCAAGAGCTCCTCAGTGGACAGTGACACACCATCCACCAGTACACCATCAACATCTTTTTCCAAAAGACTTAGTTTCTGTGAACCACTGCAAAACCCCAGGAAAGAAAAAGAGAGTTAGTCAGCTGCAGGACATAATGGAATCTCTGTTCAAGCCCACGAGGAAGCTCCTTGCTGAGCAGCACAAGCAAATAATGGAGGTAGAGGCAGAGAGAGCAAAGGCTGAGCTTGAAATGGAGGAACGATATGTGCCGCTTATAAGCAGAGCAATAAGCAGCTTTTTTTAATAACCTGCTGCAGATATTCCACAGTCCTCATTAGCCACCCCAGCACCAGCCAGTGCCTAACCCATTGTCACCACCTCAAGCTGTGGTGTCTCAGGCCACTGTACATGGTACAATGTATAATTTACATGCCAATGGCAATGCAGGCAGCTGTTTCAACACTCAAGGAAATGTATGCCCAAATCAGGGGACATATTATCCAACACAGACAAGAAGCCAAGGCCTAAGTCAGGAATTGTTCAATGATGATCTGACATGGACTGAGTTGTGAATAGTAGCACAGTTTTTTTTCAGTCAACTACGTAGATATTGAAATGATTACACAACACAATGTATTGAAATGTGTTAGAAAGTTATGAAAATGTTATTACTGAAACACGAACAAAATGCTATTGAAAAGTGAATTTGAGGTTTTGTATGAAGTTTGAAAGTTTCAAGAACAGTTTTTATTAACTTACCAGTTATAAAATGGTTTAAAATGTTTTTACTTGAATTACTCCTTCTTAACTGAACTTTTTTAAAATGAAGCAGAACAGTCATTCAGAAATATCAAAACACATAAAGGTACATGAAATATATGTTTATGAACTAACAGTTTTGTGTCTTTCTGGTGTACTTTCCTTTGGTATGCAACTCAATTCAATATGTGCCCAGTAATTAAACAACTCTGCACTGATATTGCCAGTCCCTGATGTGTGACTGCTTCTCTTTCTGCAGAAAAAATGTTTGCTGTGTCTTCTGCTGGTGTTTTGTTGTGCTCTAAAAAAATCAGTAAAGTTATTTGTTGTTCTTAAGGCAATTTTTTTGTATATGTAGTCAAAAGACACAAAACAGTGCAACACAGACTAAATCAGCTACTGAACTAGTTACATTGTGCAACTGCGGTGTTATTTCATTATTCCCTTCTGTTGCACATTAGCACAATGATCATTTGTGGATCAAGAGCATTCTTAGCAATCCACTCCCTGTAATGTGATGGGTACACTAAGTGACTGTCACTGCTCTGCCTCCACTGAACTCATAACAGTGTCAGAAATAATTCAAACAGAGCGCAAAAAAAGCACTTAATTATGCATGGCACTATAATTTACTTGCATGTGTGACAATGTTACCTATATCAACTCCAGGTAAACACAGTTGTCCAACATCTCATACCACTGTATCCAGGTAGGTGGCAAGGGTGTCATGAACAGTATGTGACTGACGGCATAACTCTGCTGTGCTGCTATCCTCATGCCCGTCCATGATGTGCCTCTGGCTGCTGGAACACGTCACTGACATCCATCCACTCAGGCAGGAATTGCTCTGATTTTGTCTCACACTTGTTGTGGATTACAGAGCAAGCCACAATAATAGTGGGAACATGATCCAGGCAGAAGTCCAGTCGCTTTAGGAGACATCGCCACCTGCCTTTCAGCTGGCCAAATGCACACTCCACCACCATGTGGGGCAGGACTAAGCCTATAATTGTAATTACGTTTCCGTGGGTCCTTATAATCAGGGAATGGTTTCATGACCCACAGCAGAAGTGAGTAAGCAGGGTCTCCTATGATAACTATTGGGACAGTCACTCCACCAATTTCTTTTGTGCTGGGTGGAAACAATGTACCCTCCTGCCCTTTTCTGTACAGTGAACTATTCTTAAAAACACAGGCATCATGTACCCTTCCAGGCCAACCAATATTGACATCTTGGAAACAGAATTTATGGTCCACCAGTGCCTGCATTACATAGATACATAGATACATAGACAGTGTCGGCAGATAAGGGCCTATGGCCCACCTAGTCTGCCCATTTGAGCTTGTAAGTTCAGTTTGTTTTCCTAGAAGTCTATTTCCCCTTACCCCTGACCTCTAGAATTCCTTTATGTCTATCCCATGCATTCTTAAATCCCGTGATTGTTTCAGCCCCCACCACTTCCTCTGGCAGGGTGTTCCACTTGTCCACCACCTGCTCTGTGAAGAAATTCTTTCTCATGTTTCCTCTGAATCGTCCTCCCTCCAACTTCATCCCATGCCTCTAGTCCTGAAACATCTTTTTCGCTTAAAATAGTGTTTTCCTGCACCCTGTTCCTCCCTGTAAGATACTTGTATGTCTCTATCATATCCTCTCTCCCTCCCTCTCCTCAGGGAGTACATGTTCAGTTCCTTCAACCTGTCTTCATAGGACTTGTGATGCAACCCATGCACCATCTTTGTTGCCCTCCTCTGAACCTTCTCTACCCTGTCTATGTCCTTACGTAGGTATGGTCTCCAGAACTGTACACTGTACTCCAGGTGGGGCCTCACTAGTGTCTTGTATAGACGGAATTATGACCTCCCTATTCCTGCTGGTGATGCCCCCTGCCTATACATCCCAGCATCCTATTTGCTTTACCTTGATGCCTTGTCACACTGTTTCCTACCTTGAGGTCATCAGAGATGACAACCCCAAGATCCCTTTCCTGCTTGGTGCATGCTATATCCTCACCCCCCAACTGATATATTGTGCCAGGGTTTTTGTGCCCCATATGCATTATCTTGCACTTCTTTGCATTGAATTTCAACTGCCAAACCCTTGACCATTCTTCAAGTTTCTGCAGGTCCCTTCTCATTCTGTCTACACCCTCTGGTGTGTCTACTCTATTACAGAGCTTTGTGTCATCAGCGAACAGTGAAATTCTGCCTTCTATATCCTGTGCAATGTCACTGATGAAGATGTTGAATAGGACCGGTCCCAGCACTGATCCCTGTGGTACCCCACTGGTCACTCTTCCCTCTGTGGAGTGACAGCCATTTACCACCACCCTCTGTGTCCTGCATTATAACTGAGTAGTAGCTCTTCCTGTTGAAATAGTCTGTGGCATTGTTAGGAGGACAGATAATGGCAAAATGGGTACAATCAATTGCCCCACCACAACAGGGGAAGCCCCAATTATGCTCAGATCCATTGACCACCTCACTGATGTTTGATATCCGTATAACACGTGGCTTGAGGATATTAACAATTGCCTCACAAACATCCACAATAATTTCACATACAGTTGATCGTCCAACACCAAACAGGTGACCAAGTGTCCGGTACTCAATGTTAGTGGCCAGCTTCCACAGAGTGATGGCCACTTGTTTCTCCACTGTAACACACTGTCTTAAATGAGTGTCACATCTGGCGATGGAGTCCCGCAGCTCTGTGCAGAGCATGTTAAATTATGCCCAGGACATTTGAAAATTGTGGATCCACACCTCCTCTCCCCAAGTACACAGCACAATTTCATCCCACCACACTGAGCTACGCTCTCTGCACCAAATGTCCTTTTCAAAACTAAATGACATGCATGTAGTGGCCACTACACAATGCAGTATAAGCAGTAAGTTGTGCAGTTTAACCATGAACTGATGCAGCACACGCTGTCTGCGCTGCCTGCACAGCCTTCTCATCCTCATTTCACCAATTCTCCACCTATAACCCATCAAATAGGCAGCAGCACACAGAGACAGAAAAAGCCTCTCCATGTCGGTCGCCATTTCTAAACAAATCCATGGCAACATATAAAGGAATGCTGGGATACATTGCAAGCATGCAATGCATGATGGAAAGCAGCTTTTACATGCTGCTGAACTTAACATGGATTACACAGATTAATGTGAATGTTCAAGCATGCATTGCCTGAAGCGGATTACAGAAGTGAGCTACAGTAAAACGCTGTAACATGGTTAGAACTAATCCATTTTTTAAAATGGATTACGTAAGTGAGCTGTAGTGCGAACGGGGCCTAAATGGTCACTAAGGCCCTGGACACATTACAGAACTGTTTTTGAAAACCATTTTTAAAACCAGTTTAGCTAAACCATTTCAGTGCAGCCACACTAGTCAGTAACCATTTTTCAAATCGGTTTAATGTGGCCATGCTACTAGTGTTAAACCTGTTCTCCTTGTAACTATTTTGTGTTAAGTCCAACACACAGACCTGTGCTTGCCTGGACACACTGCAGCTAGAACTGTTTTAGTTAAACCATTACAGCTTAAAACACTTTTACTCCGAGGCAGACCTGTAAGTAAAACCATGTTAACTCCAAAACAGTTTTAAAAATGGTTTTAAGACTAGGTATCTAGCAGAGTTTAAAAATACTTTTGTTAAAACGTTTTAAGGGGGGGTTGTAGTCTGTCTGCAAACAGTGCAAGGGGGATTTAAACTGTTTTAAGGCACTTAAACCATTTTAAATTCCCCAGTGTGTCCAGGGCCTTAATGTAGAAGGTAAACCATTCTGAAGAGTATAACTAATATACAAAACACATCAGAAAAAGACAATGTTACCAAGCTAGATTTAGCGCTACCAGGTATCAAGGTCCTGCTGGCATGCTCCAGGAGGTGATAGTGGCAATGACGTATTACAGGATCATTCTGTCAATGTAAACACCTACAAAATCGCAAGCAGTACATTTGTAAACTGTAACATGTTTCGCAAAGATAAAATAATGACATATTTGGCCTGTGTCAGTGTAACAATTTTAGGCAATAATATGATACAGAGGAAACACTTTCTGTTGTGGGCTACACTAATACGTAATTCTACCTCCTAGAGTACAGGAGAGAGTCAGGTACCATAATGGAGACCTACAAGGCAATGGGCCCTATTACACCAGCAACCGCCAATACAAAAAATACGAAGCCCCCCAAGTCAGCCAGCTAAACAACAGGCCATTTGAAGTTAAACACTCATCCCATTTCAAGCCCCTTCCCCAAACAAGAAGTATAAAATATGCCCCCTTCCTTACCAGTACTTGAACAAGGTGTGCATAGCCGGTAGAGTCACACATTCATATCAATGCACATTTTATCTAACTTGACTCTTCTTCTATCACATCTTGGTACTACTGACCTTTTTTTAACAAGGCTGTTTTTTGTACATTGTAAATATTTTTTGCTATATTCTTTATTGTTGAAGACATTTGCATGAAAAATGGATCTTTGTGTCTTGGGTTTCACCTTTTCATCCTGCTTTTTCACTCAATAAGTTAAAAATCCTCTAGTTGTGACATCATAACCATTGCCACAGCAACAGATTGCAGCATCAAAGATACAGAGCTATAACTTCCATGCAGGAAAAAAAAAAAACAGGATGAGGGGAAGCCTGAGCCTCACAAGATTTTTGTCCTGTATAAAATAAAGACTTTCAGTACTTCTGTTACCACGTGTTCACGCAAATACCCCATATACCCTCAAGAATAAAGAATGAAGGGAGATGTATATAGAAACGTCATGAAATATACATGGAATTGTGTCTGATTATGATATTTCAAAACGTTTTCCTGGAAACTGGAAAGTTGCTTTCCATATGGTAATCCTACAGCATGTGGTCACATCTTAAAGCAGCAGTGTATGTTAAAATGAAAAGTTTGACCTATACTGTTTTGTTCCATTTTAGCTGGACTCTTACCTCCTATCATACACAATACCATTCTTTCCCAATGTGGAGTCTACATTAGCACTTCTTATTATATTTTAATAAAAGAGTGTCCTTTCAATATGGGTTGGACCACATTTTCATCAGTATTCTCAGCATTTTTGGGAAAAAAAAGGGTGTCACACAAGGCAGGTGATAAGGGGCAATTAAAAGTAGAATAAAAACATATAGGTAGACATTTTCATGGCTAATATGCACTGCTGCTTTAAAGCTCATCACTGTTCTTTTACCTGCTTCTCAGTGACGAAACATAAGAGTGGTTAAGCTGGTTGAACTGCTGTACAAAGCCCTATTATATTGCCTTGGCAAAGACTGACAGTTCCTCCTAAATCGCTGCCTGTGGCTCTTCTGAAGTTGGCATGGAGCAATAAAGAATCTGACAAAAAATAACTTTACACTTCTTTGCATTGAAGCCCAGTTGCCACTTTGCCAACCATTCCTCCAGTTTGATTAGGTCCCCCTGTAGCTCTTTCCACCCCTCAACATCATCCACTACCGCTGCCATCTTCGTATCATCTGTGAACAGACTGATCCTGCTCCTAACTCTGTGTGAAATATCCAATATGAACAGGACAACTAATACTGGTCCCAGCACAGAGTCCTGCGGCATCCCACTTGTCACGGGCCTAGGGGTTGAGAGACCCCACCACCACCACCCCCCCTCATTGCTACCTCCCCTTCTGCCAGTTCACAATCCAATTAGCCATCTTCACCCCCACCCCCATGGATCTCAGCTTCCCCCCTTGCTGCCTATGAGGCACTGAATCAAAAACCTTGCTGAAGACCAAATACAGGACTGCCACTGTATGGCCCCTATCCAGCTCTCTTGTAACCCAGTCATAGTACTCTATTAGGCTGGTCTGATGAGATCTCCCTGAGATGAACCCATGCTGCTGCCCATCCTGGAGGCCATTTACCTTGAGAAAAGACACCAATCTTTCCTTCAGAATCACTACCATAAGTGTACCCACTATAGAAGTGAGACTAACAGGTCTGTAGTTTCCTGGCTCATCCCTTGGGCCATTTTTGTGAATAGGCACCACATGAGCCAACCTTCTGTCCTGTGGCACACATCCTGTGTCTGTGGAGGTGTTGCTCAGGTCTGCCAAAGGTATGGCCAACACATCCGCCATCTCTATCAGCACCATGAGGTGAATGCCATTAGGACCTGGCACCTTGTCCACCTTTAATACATTCAGACCCTTTGGTACTCTGCTCTCCACGATCTCCTCATCTGTCGCCCCTTACCCCCCTTTCCCACCCTCCTGGTCCACGGAGGTAGTGGACCACCCTCCTCCTGGGTGAACACAGAGCAGAAGTATTCATTCAGTGCTTCAGCCTGTTCCACTCCCTTTTCCACCCACCCTCGGCCCCGCCTTATCCACACTATTTGATCCCTGTAGCTCCTTTTTACTCTCACGTATCCAAAAAGTCCTTCTCCCCCCCATCCTCCGATGCTCTGAGCCAGCCTTAACTCTCTGGAGGCCTTGGCCTCTCTTATTAGTTTGGTTAACTCCCTGGTCCTTCTCTCATAATTCTCTCTGTCCTCTCCTCTATTGGCCTTCTTGAATCTCAGATATGCCTCTTTCTTTTCCCTCACCCCCTCCAATACTATCCTATTCAACCAACTTGGCTTCTTAGCTCTGCTCTTCTTGCTTAGAGTCCTGGTGCAGGCCTCAGTAGCTTCCTTCAGGCCAAATTTGATGATATCCCAGTTCTGTTGTGCCTCCATCCCTAGTCATATCCCTTCTAGGAGCCCTTTCAGGATTTCCCACATCTTCCTAAAGTCCACACGTCTGAAGTCCACCACTGCTGTCACTGATCTTACAGAGTCCCTGCTTAAACTGAATGTAAACCACACTGATTGGTGGTCACTTCAAGCTAGTGGGTCCTCCACTCTAAATTCCCTCACAGCCTCCCCATTCGAAAGTACCAGGACAAGTGTATTGTCTATCTGAGTTGGCACGCTAACCAATTGCTCCAGAAGATTATCCTGAAATGCATCCAGCAATACCTGCTCCCTGGCACTAGAGGTGGCTGGGGCACTCCAATCCATTCCAGGCAGATTGAAGTCTCCCACTATCACCATCATCCCCTTTGTACATACTCTCTGAATTTATTCCGCCAACTCCCTTTTCAATTCCTCAGACTGAGCTGGTGGTCTATACACTACCCCCAGCCTCAGTGTTTTACCTCGAGTCCAGGAACTGCATCCGAAGTGCCTTTGTCCTCCCTTCCTCTCCTTCATCTCTAGTACATCTAATCCCATCCCTTATATAAACAGCCACCCCCCCCCCGCACCCTTCCACTCTGTCCTTCCTATAAATTCTGTACCCTGGGATCACCAGATCCCAGTCTTGGTGTTGGGTGGCCCAGGTTTCTGTGATGGTCACAACATCCACCAGTCTTACAGCTAAGAGAGCCTGGAGCTCAGCCATTTTGTTACCCAGGCTCCCTGCATTCAGGGAGACCACTCTCCACCCTGTTCCAGTCTTCTGTCCACCCCAATCCCATAACTTGATCCCTCCCCTGCGACACATCCCAGTAGCAAACACTATTGTTGTGGGGGTTGAGCTCATTCAGCTCCCCTTCCTGGTGACCCTGCACACTAGGTGCACACTCACCTCCCCCTACCTAGTTTAATAACCCTCTTGATGCAAAGTAATCCTCCAGCTTATACTTCAAAACTCACTGTCCCCCTGACTTAAGTGTAACCTATCCTTTGCATACAGATCATTATAATCCCATGTGCTCCCTCAATCTCCCACTAGCCCACACCCATGAGAATGACACCCCCCCCCAACCAGGAGCTGAACTCGACTATCCTGTCTTTCCTTCCTCTGCTTGTCCTGGGAACTGATAGCACTTCTGAGAAGGCCACTGGGCTCCCTATTTCTGTACATATCCTCTCCACTTCTTCAAATCTCTTTCTTACTGACTCCACCGTGTATCCCCCTAGGTCGTTAGTGTTTACTTGCACTGCCACATGTGGTCTCTCTCTCTTCCCCTTTTAACACACTTAGATATAGCCTGTCCCATCTTATCTGCTGTTAAGTCTGGTACAGATTCCACTCAAATCTGACTATGACTCACATTCCTTCCTTCCCATCTAATCCACTTCAGGATAGAGTCCCCTATCACTACAACTCCCACCACACATACCTCTCCGGAAATCTGTACCTTCCTGTTACCCTCAACCCACCCATGAGCTGCAACCCTTTCCTATTCACCAGTGCCTGGACCAGACCCTCTTATATGTCCCCCCTCCATATCCCACCTGCCTGCTCTTCTAGCCTCCTCTCCCTTAGTAACCCACCCACCATCTATGTCAAACCTTTCTTCATTATATACCATGCCACCCTCCCCAGGCAACACCCCCTCACTGTTGCTGTTGCCCTATCCCCCCTTCCCCCATACCATTTACTGGCCTTTATACCTTTCCATCCAAACTGTCTTACCCCTATCTCCTCCGTTGTCTCGGCTCCTGTGTGCATATGATGGGGTGCCCAGCCTACCCCAACACTTCCCCACCCATCTCTTATCATCTTTAACTCCCACTCCAGCCTTTGGACTTCTGCCTCCGGGTCACACCAAATGGGACATTCCCATTAGTCTCCATAATTTCCCCATCTAGATTACCATCCCACAGCTATTGCATCTTACTAACCTGTCACCACTTGTTCCCCTTCTGTCCCCCTTAACCCCACACCAGCTCCCCTTCCCTGGATCTATCTCCACTCTTTCCTCCCATAACACCAGTTCTTATCCTGCCACCAAACTCCCCCATAACCCATAACACTCCCATGTATCTGCATCTCCCTCCTTTCCTCACCCCTTGCTTGGCCCCCATGCCATTGCTGTGCCCAGTGCGGTCAATCCCCCACCAACAGCCTGGTTCTAGTGGCACTAATGTGGTATCCAGTTTTATTCATTGTTGTTAGCTACCAACTGATCCAAAACAATCCCCCCCACAGTCTACTATGTTCAGCCCAGCATAAAAACTACCCTCCAGAACAGGCAAACATAACAGTTATATCTATTATCTGCAGTATATAAAACAAGTAATATCATCACACTTGATCATTATCCATCAAATAAACAAGTGAGAGAGTCAGTATAGGTGTGCAGAAACTCTTGCAAGCAAATACCCACCCCAAAGAGATTACTTGGTAGCTACCCTTGCAAGGAACTCCAAGCAGCCTATTTAACAAAGGAGGTGAGGTGGGGTGGCATGGGTGGGTGGGTGGGTATTTTAGAGACAGTGACAGCCCCTCTCCTCCCCTCCTCTCTGCTCCTCTCCTCTCCCTTGTCACAGGAGACCAGATGACTCATGGACCCACACTACATGTGCCTATAAGTCAGGCAGTGTTGTGCAAGTAGTACCTGAAAACTGATTAAGTGCAAGTAATGTCTGCTTTTTACTAAGCTTTTAATGTCAGGAATTTTTTGCAAATAGAGAGGCTGCAAGCCAGTTGTAGCAGTTGGCTATTTGCCTGCCCCCCCCGGACCTGGTTACGATAGAAGGGGCCTCCTCTTGGGGGAACACTGGGCCTGGCAACATCCAGGAGGAGGTCCCAGATGGCCACACTTAGGAAGGGATGGCATTGCTGGAGGGACAAGACAGGGGAGGCTTTTAAGGTGCTTCCCGGCACAGCTCCCCCTCTCTCTCTCTCTCCTCCTTCCAGCAGATCAGTGTTGGCTGCAGACATCCCCCTCAGCTCAGGTAAGGGCCTAGTCAGCCTTTTGTTGGAGGAGAGGTGGCAGTTCTTGGTGCACTCACGAGCAGAGTTTGTTCTCCTGGTATTAGAGCAGCAGGTTCAGTTTCCATCTCAGAGCTATGAGCTCCAGCAGATGTTCTGCCATTTATGCTCCCTCCTGGAAGCAGCACGGCTCCTGGGGTATGTCAGCTCACCTTTCCTGTCCTTCCTGGGCACCAGTGGGCATGTAGCCCCCTTTTGCAGCTATGGCCACAGTGCTAGCAGTCAGCTTGTGTGACTGGATGGGCAGGCTCCAGGATGGGCTTTCTCCTCCATCTGTCCCACCCACCGCTGAGGCATTCTTTAGTTTCTTTACACTCACCTCTCTCCTATAGGTACCAGGGACAGCTGTCCATGTGTAGCAGGCATCCCTGGCTTGAAGAACGAGAGCAGACAGCACCAGCATTCGGCTCTGGGGAGGAGAAATATCTTCATGTACGGCTTTCATGGTGATCTTTGTTGTTCCTCCTGGGCTGTCCTTGGGAGGACTCTGGGTCGCGAGTCGGGAGGCCATCTGGAGTTGAGCGGCGGTAGTCTGATTTACTTTCAGTCACCATGTGGGGGAATGCAGCACATTTCTCCAGCATGCTTCCCAGCATTCCGTCTGGCTCTTGTGAGGCTTCGGGTGCTCGGCACTCTTGCAGGGCATGGGATTCTCATTGGCCATCTTGGGAATGGTGGATGGCCGATGCACTGGCACACAATCGTAGCAATGGGCTTGGATTCAGCAAGCCCACACTCAGTGACTAACTGGTCAGCTGTTTGGATCTTCCTTTTGCCATGCATCTTCCCCTTGCCGCACTCCCCCCCCCAAAAAAAATACAAGGGAAAGGTATTTTATGAAATACACTACAGTACTGTGTGTGGTATTTGCAAGACCGTTTATTGATGAGATGTGGGGATGGGGGCAATTAGTTGTAATTTCAGGACCATGGCTTCTCATCAGAAGATGTTTATGGCCAAGAGGCAGGTGGCTATTGAGGAACAGGTGCAGCAGCTGTACAAGAATAAAGGGGTGGCCTGGCTGGAGGCATGCTTGGATGGGGTTGGATGGCCCAACGGTGTCAGCAGACTCAGCTTCAAAGAAGAGGACCGCAACAGGAGATGGTGCAGCAAAGAAGGATAATATGCCTCTTGCAAAGATTTCCAATGCCGCAGGTAAGAAAGGACCGGGGGGGGCTGCATGTAAGGGCCCAGACAGTAAGGGGGGGTGTTGGAGGCCATTTGCTGGGAAAACTCCGATATTGAAGTGGAGGCCATTGATGAGGGGCAGTACCCTCAGGGTAGGTGAAGCCCCAGTGGGGCCTCAGATGATGGCAGAAGCAGTCAGGCCATCATGGCAGGGGGACTTGTGTGACACCTGATGAAGCTGGCAGATGTGGTAGCATCATTAGTGGCTAAGGTGAACACCTCACCGCCGGAGGCCCTGGTGCACCCCACCGAGCCCCCTCAGCCACCAGCCAGCTCCTTTGTGGGTCTAAACATGCCAGTAGGGACACTCCTGTTGGACTAAGTCTGTCAGCTGATTCAGAATTGGGAGTACATCAACATATTCTCCCTGCTGAATCAGGAAGCGGAGCAAGAGGAAGGTAAGAAGGACAAGGGAGATAGGGTTAAGGTCCACTGCTCGTTTGACAATTGAATTGTGGTGTTCCTGGTGTACACCATGGTGGTTCTTCAAGGGGATCCTTCTCAAGGGTTAGAATTGTTCAGTTACATGCACTGGATTACCATGATACACCGACAGAAAGGGGGGGTTTGCCGGGATGGACTACGAAGAGGAATTTTGGCAGTGGCAACATGTGGATTCATCCTGGGGGTTGGGTCACCTTGACATACCCCTGCTGGTGGATGTCATGCAGGGAGGTGGAATGTTGTGTACAGAGAGTGGCCTAACCCTGCATGTTTCCTCTCTCCAGCAGGTGGAGGGTGGTCCCGGACAGCTGTGTTATGTGTTCAACCAAGGGGGCTGCACTAGAGCACCATGCCAGTTTCACCATTCATGCATGGCATGCAGCTGGTTGCATCCATTTGTGCAGTGTTTGGGCCCCCGGTCCTCCAGGAGAGGATTCCGGGCTGGGAGGGGCAGAACCCCCAAGTCTCAGGTGGACAAGTCTGCCTACCCTGGTGCAGGTGGGAAGGCTTAAGCCTTGGCTGGAGCAGTACCCGGACAGGCCAGCCACCACCTTGCTCGAAGAGGGTTTCACTGTGGGCTTCAGACTCTGTTACTCTGGCCCCATTTGGTGCTTTGAGGCTGAAAACCTGAAGTCCACATGTGATCACCCACAGGTGGTCTAGGAGAAATTGGAAAAAGAAAGGCAGCTGGGGAGGATCAGCAGCCCATTTCATTCCCCTCATTGGCCCAATTTGAAGGTGTCGCCCATAGGTCTGGTACCTAAGAAGGCGCTGGGTAAATTTTGCATGATCAATCATCTCTCCTACCCAGACAGGGTTTCCATTAACTCCCACATTGATTACACCTGAACATTAGTGCATTATGCATCTTTCGATGGGGCCATCGATGTGGTTAAGACTGCAGGCCCAGGAGCCTTTTTGGCTAAGGCAGGTATTGAGTTGGCATTTTGGCTGCTGCCAGTTCATCCTGATGACAGAGTTCTGTTAGACAAGAAATTTGAAGGGGAATACTATGTTGATAAATACATGCCAATGGGATGCACGGTGGCCTGTGCAGTATTCGAGCAATTCAGCACTTTTTGCACTGGGTGACTGTGCAGAGATCAGGAAATGAGGCAGTCAAGCACTACCTCAGTGATTTCCTTTTGTGGGACCAGCTGGAACTCAGCAGTGTGAGGCAGCCCTGGAGGCCTTTATCCATAGGTGCCAGGATTTTGGAGTTCCCTTGGCCCCAGGAACGGTCAAGTGGCTGACCACGGTCATTACATTTCTCAGCATAGAGATCGACACAGAGCTTCAGCAATGCTGGTTGCCACTGACAAACTGGAGTCCCTTAATGGGTTGTTTCAGGAGGTAGAGTTGGCCAGGAAGGTTGTGGTGCAGGAGTTACAGCAGCTGGTGGGGCATCTTAATTTTGGATGAAGGGTTACTCCCATGAGGAGGTCCTTGATGTGGCACTTGGCGAATTGGGACCAAGGTCACAGAAAGTGGCATCACCAGATTCAGGTGACAGTGGAATTCCAAGAGGACCTCTAAGTTTGGAGAACCTTCCTGGATCACTTCAATGATGTGGCCCTGTGGCAGGAGTCAATGGATGAGGCATCCTTGGAACTGCTCATGGACCAACTGGGGCATTGGGCTTCAGGGCGTACTTCTGGGGTGAGTGGTGCACTGGTCAGTGGCCGCTAAAGTGGCTTGAAGTGAGATTGGGCCATCAGATCACCCTTTTGGAATTTTTTTCAGTGGTGGTGACACTGTGCATTTGGGGCTCAAGGTTAAGGGACAAAAGGATCTGTTTTCGGTAGACAACATGGGGGTGGTGTACACCATTAAAAGACAGCTTGATCCGAAAGGACCTATGGGGGACCTCATGCAGGTTTTTGTGTTGAAATGCTTACTATTCAAC
Organism: Neoceratodus forsteri; assembly: GCA_016271365.2. Taxonomy (NCBI): domain Eukaryota; kingdom Metazoa; phylum Chordata; order Ceratodontiformes; family Ceratodontidae; genus Neoceratodus; species Neoceratodus forsteri. The sequence goes on from CM057453.1 coordinate 1,039,966,689, forward strand.
ATTCAATTTCAGGTTGTACATGTACCCAGGGTGGATAATGGTGTTGTGGATGCTTTCTCTCATTCAAAGTGGCAAAAGTTTTGGGAGTGGCCCTGATGGTGGAGAATCAGCAACAGGAGGTTCCGTCTTTCCTCTGGGAGCTGATGACCATGAAGCTTGGTATTACATAGCACCTGGGACAAAGGCAGCTTTCTGCAAAGGAGTACAGCACTACAAGGTACAAGAGGTGGCTGGTTGGCCAGATGCCTGGCCTATTCCAGTGGATCAGCTGTGTGGTTACAATGTGAAGGCTAAGGAGCAGGGTATGTCACCAGGTTCAGTGGGTTGGCATCTGGCAGGGCTCTCATGGCTGGCTAGGGTCATAGGCATGACTGACAACACGAGGGCCTTAAAGGTGCATAAAGTACTGAAAGGGTGAAGGTCACTGGGGACCAGGAATGATGACAGGTGGCTTATCACCCAGGCGATCCTGGTTCAGATTTGAGAGGTGTTGCCGGTGCTGTGTTGGAATGCCTATGAAGCTAGACTGTTTAAGACCATGTTTCTGGTGGCCTATTCTGGGGCCTTCAGGGTATCAGAGTTGATGCAACTGGCACAGGCTCGAGGGTCAGCAGGTTTGCTGGCGAAGGACATGGTAGTTATGTTAGATGGAGTCTATGTCCATCTTCAGAAGTCCAAGATGGTACAGACAGGGGCTGGCCACTGGTACAGGCTGGAGTCTCCCCCTGGAGTGCTGTGGCTGGTGAAAGATAAGGTTCAGGCATACATGCAAGCCCACCTGGCACGGGGGGAGGCATTATTCCATCATGAGGATGGAAGGCCTGTGTCGACTTATCAATTCCAATACATTATGAATCAAGCTATGCAGCACATTGATTTGGAGGCACAGGACTAAAGTACTCATTCCTTTTGGATTGGAGCAACAACGAATGCTCAGGGCCAAGGGTTGTCTGATCTAGAGATCCAAATGCAGGGGTGCTGGAGGTCCCGGGCATTGTTGCATTGTGTGTGGCCTTACTTGCATTAATCTCCCTTTTTCTCTTTGTTGCAGGTCCCTCAGAATGTCCCAGAAACATATAGGTGTGTCTTCATCTGTTGGGCAGTGAAGCAAGCAGCCAGCCAACCAGAGGGAGCAACTTAGGCATTTCACCGGAAAAAGCACAGATTGTTTGGCTTGTCAAGGAAGGGTTGTGCTGGGGGATTGCTCCTATTGTTGCAAGAAGACATTGGCCAGCGGTGCATCCTAGAGATCCTGCTGATTCACTTGGAGGAGACATCTTGGGCCTTCACAAGACCGTGAACCTCCTGATAGCAATGAAGGAAAATTTGCATGCCATTAGAGACTGGTGGCCCCATACGGCTCTCATCTGGTCCCACCTGCTGCAAAGATCATGTTGGAAGAATGCCAGGCAGTTGGGGGCTCTTAATTGGGCATGCATTACAGTTAATGGGGGGGGTGAGAACTGTTATGGATTCTGTGGAGGGGGGTGCAATTTTTGAGATATGGGGAAATTTATGCCTCCCATTGGCCCATTTCGGTGGGGGAGGATGGGCAAAGGCAGCAGGAAACTTGGATAGGATGTTGGTAGCTGTGAAGGAAATCTTGGAGGATCATCTTGAGCAATAGGCTTGGGGGGGTTGGACAGGGTCTGGCCTGTGGCTGCTTGGGAAGAGTGCATACCCGAGGTATTGGGGGGAACATGGGAGACAAGGCCAGTTCTCACGAATGACTCATTGTCCCCAGTCAGCATGAGGCTGGGAGACCGCTAGATTATGACCCAGGTGGGGGTCACAGTCCAGCCACATTTGCCCTCTGCAAGAATTACAGATGATGCCGGACTAGGGGCGGCCACCAAGGTCTTGGCCATATGCCCTTTTTCCCAGGATTCAGAAGTGCATCCTCTCAGCAGTGCCTATGCTCAGGATGATATTCTGTAAATCAATAAATACATGGCTGCAGCCATTTCTTCCAAGATTTGGGGTATGTGTCTTCTTTGGGAAAGGGAGATATGGGGGGGTTCCAGGCAATAGAAAGGCTGCCAGCCAGTCATAGCAGCTGGACATTTGCCCCACCACCCCCTTCCTGGACCTGGTTAAGATAGAGGGGGCCTCCTCTTGGGGGCCTCCTCTTGGGGGGAACACTGGGCCTGGTAATGCCCAGGAGGAGGTAGTACCCAGACAGCTGTCCTTAGGGAGGGATAGCATTGCTGGAGGGAGGAGACAGGGGAGGCTTTTAAGGTGCTTCTCAGCACAGCACACTTTCCCCCCTCCTTCCAGTGGATCCCCACCCTCCTGCCCTCCTAAAAGCAGGGTCAGGGGCCAGGGAGGTAGGGTCCCCTTTGACCCTCTATGGGTAATTGCATCAGGGGTTGGATAGTGACTTTTCCCATTTTATCCTGTTTAATATCAGGGTTTTCTGGGTTTTTCACCTCCTCCAAAGGGATGTTATCTTAGTTAGCTAACAGAGGCAAGGATAATGTGGTCCTGCAGAGGCTGTTGTGTCTGCATAGAACTGTCGCAGTCATGTAAGGTGGCTTTAGAGGAGTGCAGACCCAAGGAATTGGGGGAACATGTGGGACGAAGCTAATTCTCACAAAAGACTCATCCTCAGTCAGCATGGAGCTGGTGGACCGCTAGATTATGAGCCAGGTGGGGTCACGGTCCAGCCTCATTGGGTCTCTGCAAGGATTACAGGTGGCACTGGATAGGTGGCAGCTGCCGGTACCTTGGCCATATAACCTTTTTCCCAGGGATCAGGGGCACGTCCCCCAGCAGTGCCTATGCTCAGGATGATGTTCTCTAAATCAATAAATACATGGCTGTGGCCATTTCCTCCAAGACTTGGTGCATGTGTCTTCTTTGGGAAAGGGAGATATTGGGGGGGGGGGCGGTTAACAGGCAATTCCTGATATTAAAAGTGTAGTAAAAAGCAGGCATACAGGTGCTGCTAGCAGACAGTAAAGTGCATGGCCTAGTGCTAGGTAAAATACAAAATACCTAAACAGAAAAGAGAAAAAAATGACTGCATTCAAGCAGAGTGTGTGCAGCCATAGCTAAAATGGCACACTGCAGAATGAAAGTAAATACAGAGAGGGGGTGAGCCAGAGTGTGGTAAAAGGGTAACAGTAACTGTTGCGGCTCAAGAGGAGAAGAAGAGCAGGTTGCGAGGGTGTGTGTGTGTGTGTGTGAGAAAAACAGAGCTCAGGGCCAGATGGGAGGGAAAATCAGAAACAGGATGGAAGTAACCAGTATAAGGTGAATCCTAGTTGCTACTGAAAACGTAAGTGTTCCTGGATCTGAAATAGGAGAAAAAAGTAAAACTTTAATGATAAGGATGGAGTTCAATCACACACAGATATTTTACATTAAGCCAAAACATTTCAGAGATGTCAGATTAGAATCTAAGGTATATCAGGGATCACAGAAAAATGAATTAAATTGATGTAAGTCAATCCCATGGGTATCACACCCTTAAGTGTGTATATCCACTTGGCTTCCTGCTGTAATAGTCTCCTGACTCTGTCATCTCCTTTTGGGGAAATTGAGACGTGTTTGATGTCCATGAAATGTAAGCCAGTTATATCACCATTGTGATACTGTGCAAAGTGTAGCCCTAATGGGGTAGCTGGAAGGGCACAGGCAATTGAACGTACATGCTCTTAGATTTGTTTCCTGAGTTGGCATCTGCTGCAGCCAATAGAAATCTTGGTACAGAGACAAGTAATAACATATACTGTGCAGCTAGTTGTACTACCGTTAATGAATTGTTTGATGTCCACAACCCTGTTTATCACTGGCTATACAAACTTGTCTTCTGTGAGGCAAAAACAACATATATTACATCCACTCCATCTTTATTGTTTAGTTATTGAAATGGTTCACCAGGAAGGCACGCTGAGCAACAGGTTGCCCATCTCCCAGTGCAACCTAGGGGAATGGGTACAATATGGATGAGTCATTTTATATTACACCTGTGATTGCCAAGGTCAGAAGAAGGTAGCCATGTGATATAGGATGGCATGGGTTCTTTTGGTGTTTTTGACTTGTCTTTGCTTTGTTTATTATTTTACTCGTATATAAATTATTTGCTGAATGCATAGGGTATATGGATCTGAAGGTATTTATTGTATTACTGTGTGCTTCTGGTGTGATTTGTATGTCAGGTAGTTTATTGGGGGTTATCATTGGTGGGATTTGTTTTAGGTTGTTGTATAGGGTTTTATTTGGGTCATCTTGAAGTAATTTTAGTACTGAGAATGTGATGTGTAAAGGAAGTACAGGTGTGAGGTATGTTTATTCCACAGACTGCCTGGGGCAATTTTGCTCTTTTGTTGCTTCCTCCATTAGCTCTCTAGTCTCTGCAGAGGTCCTCAGTTGCTGCCGGGGGACAGCGATCTTCAAGAGGGACTGTCATTCTCTCTTTAGGGCCATCCCTCCCAGTCACCAAGGTAGCCGTTTCCCTTATATGACCAATGACTCTCATATTTCATTAGGTTCCATGCAATAATGGCAACTGCGGAAAGGTGATCTTCATAAGGGCAAGTGTACATCGCCGAAAATCAGTTTCAGCGATGTACACTCCTGGAGCACAGCAAAATGACACTGGAGACTTGGGTCCCCCCTTCCCCACTAAAGGATTCTCAACTCCAGGGGGTTGCATGTTGGGGGGTGCAAAATGGCGAAAATAAAATTCATGGCCAGGCGCAGCAAAAGGAATGCGTGCCCAGATCCAAACCTGGCACCCTCGAAACCCTAGCCTGCCACCCACCCACCATGCCATGTGGCCAGCTTGGCAGCCCACCACCTCATTATGGCTCACAAGCCCTCCCTCCCCTTCTGCCTGTCACTTGGTATACTCACCCCCACCGTGCGCATGTAGATAAGCAACATCCTGTTGCTATATTTGTGAAGCCCCCCATCTCGTCACCCTCCCTGCCTGGTAGCCCTGTGGACAGGCACCACAACTGAGTTGCCCTTTTTTGAAAGCACTCAGTCGCAATCGTCATTGTCATGGGCTACCTTTAATTTTATGCAGTAGGATCCCTGCATTGTGGATCCCTGCATTATGATGTATTATATAATTGGTACTGTCAAATAGTCCTTGTACAGCATGTAAACAGGACACTGTTGTTTTATATATATATATATATATATATATATATATATATATATATATATATATAAAACAACAGTGCAACAGCCGGAACTGACTGTATCTGGGAGGCATGGCAAATGTACAGCTTGCCATACCCATTTTATTCTATACCATGACTCCATGGGGAAAATGAAACATGACGATCTGACTGCCACAAGATGATATCCACCCACCACGCTACCGACCCCACACCATCAACTGGGCTCACTTTAGTTGTACCAGTCTCTGGGTGGAAGGGGGTTCTCCTGGCAGCCTCACCCATGAGGGATAAGCCAGGGGTCCGCAAGAGTGAGGTAAATCCAAGGGTATGTAGCAGGACTGAGCGAGTGTGTGTGTGTGTGTGTGTGTGTGTGTGTGTAAAAAGCTTATTAAATAAAAAATAATAATAAAAACAAATTATAAAGTTGTTATAAACCATTAATAAATACAATTAGTGGATCCCATTTAAAACAAATTAAATACACAATAATGCATGGGGGGTGCATAACATGAATTTAATGACTGCCAGTGTGGAATGCTACATAAATCCAAGGACAAGCCGAGGGATGTATTAAAGCATCCCACTCTGAGGGTGGCTATTAAATTCACTTTTGTGCACTCCCCCCCATTCATTGTTTTATGTAATTGCTGACTAGTACTTTTTTCTGCACTTAAAAAAAAGGAATCTGTGACCCAAGGAGTGCAATGCTTTTATTTAAGAAACGGTAGAATGTATTGAACTTTAGTAAAAAATGTCATTAAAGTTTGTTAAAGTCTGTTTAATGCTTTCTTCATGGCACATTTTCTTTGTTTCGTTTGTGACAATTCTTCTGTTGTCCTGGAGATATGTAAATGAGGGCTCCATTGCTTCATCATTATTTAAATCAGGGTGATGACCTCTGACATTGTTGTGGTTTCTATGGAGATAGAGGAGAAAAAAATTGGATAGTGAGGGTTAGTGAGTGTGTGGTTAGTGAGTGCCGTTTCTGTGAAAGAAGGTTAGTGAATGCTGCCTTTTTTTTTTGGACACTGTTTAAGGACCCCTATTGGTGGTAATATGAAGCTGCCTCTGAGAAGATTTTCAACAGCTTTGTTTTTGTTGTGCACACAGCTGCAGCCTGAGATAAGAGAAAAAGCAGGTGCGCATGCTTATGGCAAATTATAACCAGCTCCTTCAATGTAAAAAAACGCTAGCCAGTTATTACAATCTATTTAAAAATAAAATTATTGTTGTAACCAAATTGTAAAATATTTTTATTACTATTATTTTAGATTACTTAACTTGTAAGAGATGCTATTTAAGTGGGGCTACAAAGAGGAAACTAAGAGAGGAGAAGAAAAAGAGAGAAGATCTTCTTAACAAATTAAATTATATGATCTAGGCTTGTCTAGCAAGCCAGCTGAGCAAGCCATACAAGTGCAAGCAGAAGAGTCAACATGCAGTACAAGCGACCAACAAGTGCTACAAAATGACATAGTACAACCCACTGACTGCCTTTCAGAGTTTCCCTCTGTCTGTAGCTGTGACAAATGAAGATGTGCAATGAGTACAAGTAAGAGAGTACATGACAGAGAACCAGAATACAACAATGATGCAGGATTGTGGAAGACTATTACTGAAGTGATGAGAATACTGGATTCAAAAGGGATCAGGTGAAAGTCAAAACCATGACTGTGACTTCACAGATTCTGATCATCAATATTCTGACCAAAGTCGTAAGTTCTCAAAGAATAAGATTTTCAGAAAACACATCAGTGGAGAATACATTCATTGGGAATGGTCGCTGTTCTCACCTTCTACTGAAAATATAGTTTGTTTTGTGTGCTTGTTATTCAGTAGTGGAGCAAAACCTACGTTTTCGGACACTGGTTTCAGTGATTGGAAACATACATCTACTCAGATCACAGAGCATGAAAACAGCTCTTCACACCATGGCGCAATACTAACAGGGATTACTAGATGAAATGTTTCTGGTAGCATAGATAGTGACCTTGAAAGGCAGTTTGACAGTTAAAGAGTATACTGGTGCAATGTTTTAAAACATTGCTGCAGTGGTAGAAATTTTTAGCAGAAAGAGGGTTACCATTTTATGGTGACGATGAACTGCTGAATTCATGACATAATGGAAATTACCTGGGTATACTTGAATTGGTTAGTGAATTTAATCCATTCCTAAGTAATCAGATCACAAAATATGGCAACAAAGGAAGAGGAAGGGCTTCATGCTTATTGTTAAGGGCTAACCCAACCTGAAATGATACTCCACATCCATTGCTTTGGGTGCTAAACTGGCAAATTTATTTCAACATACTGTATTTACATACAATAACTGGTTTTCCCCATGAATCATCCATCAACATATTTTCAACTCCCATTAGACCCCGAGATTCTCCTTCATCCAATTCTCTTCTCTCCAATCCTCATCTTCTCGGGCCTTTGTGTGTAACCCGATGCCCTATCACCTTCCCAGCTCCATCGTCCTCTGTTCTTGTTTGGCTCAGGTTTCTCACCTGATGCCCCCTTAGTACCTATACAGTCTGCTGGAATGTATTCAGGAGTTGTCCACCCCACCTGAATGTTGACCCTGTCCAGGCCTGCTGCTAGTGGCCCCCACTCCTTGTGCCACCCCCTTTCCCTTCCTTCCACTAGCATACCTCCAGCTTTGCTTTGGAAGGTGCGCTTCCCCGCACCCCCCCCCTTACCACTAACCACTCCTCAATTGCCTCATCATACCTATTGGTAAATAAGGCAATTCTTACCTCCAAGAGGTGAACCTCATCTGCCCTGCAATCCCTGGGTTGTCATATGTAATAGCATGCTCTATATACATCCCCTCATTTTCTGTAATAAGTGCCGCCATCCTCTGATTCAGCCCCTTTCTTTCCCTCTCTCTATCCCTTTAACATCCCTTGCTGCCTTCAAACCCTCCTAGGAATAATCTCAGACCATGCCACCATGATCCCCAGCCACCATGACCTCACACTCCCTATATCCTGCTGTATCTACAGCAACAAATCCACCCATGAATGCTTTCCCAAATCATTGCCTCCCAAATGTATGATCAACATATCCGACCTGGGTACTCTGATCTTCAGTTCCTGTAATAAAGGCAACAACTGACCTCACCTCATGCCCCACAGACCCTTCCAAAGCAGTCTACCTGACTCTTCTGCTTGCTATAGCTGTCTCCTACCTGGCATGCTGGCTGCTCTCCTCTCGGCACAGAAAATGAAGGAGTGGCCTACAATCTAAATCATCCTCCAGCACCCTGCACCTGGAACAAAGAACAGAGTACCATGAAACACTCCTGCACGTACTGTACCTTTTGAAACTGATCAATTTTCACCTACCCTTCTTTTAATTCCCTCTTCTGACACTCCCAGAACAGCTGCCTCTGATGCAACCACAATATGGTTCCATGTGATAAGGGTGAATTCGGAATGCCGAATGCCCTTATCTCAACTTCACATTGCCGAAATTTGGCAATGTGGAATCCTGGCACTAGTGAAAGCGACGCAGAAATCATGTTTTTTACTTTTACCTAAATTTAGATTCTGAATTCCAGGTGGGGGCATGTCGGGGGGGGGTGCATCCTCCTGCAAAAAAACACACCTGTCTCGGGCCAGGCACAACAAAAACCTACCGGCACCCGGTCCAGAACCCTGCGTCCATGCCACCCCAGGCCAGCACCCACTCCACCATTCCATGATGCCAGCTTGGTGGCAACCTGCAGCACCACCCCTCATAAACCCTCCCATCCCTTGCTCGGCGTGCTAGCACCCCCCTATGTGCATATACATATGCAATGTCCCGTCATCATTTCATGAACCCTCCCTATCCAGTCGCCAACCCCACACCCATGCCATCGGGGCAGTTGCTGCAAGTGGGTCGCCATTTCAGCAGGTGCCCACTTCTGGTCTGCCCATATCACAGGATACCCCCAAATACAGAACAAGTGGGATGAGAATCTGCTGGCATCCTAACCTATGAATGTCATCCCTTTTTTGACTACTGCCGACACCTGGTACGCTGACACCTCTACTCCATTCCCATGGACAAAGAAAGGGCCCCGGGTCACTGGTCTGACTTTCCAATAATCCTCCAATGCCCTTACCCCACACATGCAATGCTTGTACCATTGGGTAAACTAACCTTTACCCTACCCTAGCTGGCCCATTTTTGATCTTTTTAAATCAATCGCTGCCCCCAACTGATGCCACTGAATCTCATCACAACTTAACACCCCCCTTCCAATCTCGGGCTGCTGAGTGCCACTTCGCTGTCCCAGAACACCCCCCCCATGCATAACCAAGAATAACGCCCTGAATAACTTCACCTCATTGCCAAGCTGCAAATGCATCCCAGAGTGACCATCAGCCTCCTCATAAGCTCCCCCCAGACCGTCCGTCTCTGGTCGGGGAACTCCCCTTTTACCCTCTACCATCCCTGCATCGTACATCTAACTGCATGGGTCTTGGAAGTGGTCCGCCAACACTGCACCTTGCAGACAGCCCCTATGGCTGCCAAGTATGTACCCATAGTGGAATGGGCCATCCTTTCATCCCATTTTAGCACCAGGAACCTAATCACCTGCTGTTCAGTAACCCTACTATCTTTCTCCCAACCCAGCTGATGCTGGAACTCCTGGAACACTTTCCATGCTCCCTCATATGCTTTTAAAGTGTTCATGGACCAGGAGCTGTGGTACAACATACTGGCTCTTTCCACCCAATTTTCTGAGGGGGGGGTACCACTGTCCTTTTGGATGCTACTGCTGGCGCCACCTCCCGAAATATGTACAACTGCAAGTGAGAAAAACTGTCAGCTACCTCATTGCGTATCCCTGCAATATGTTTGGCCTTGAGCGACATATTCATTCTCAAACCCCATAACACCAATTGGCATGCTACCCTGGTCACACTGTCCATGGAACCTCTCTGCCAGTTCAAAATCTCTACCACTGCCTTGTTATCACACCAAAAAATAACTTTCTTATTCCACAACTGTTACCTCCACGCCACTACTATGATACAAATGGGAAATAACTCTAAGAATGTTATGTCCTTAACTAGTCCTTCCCTCTCCCACCAGTCTGGCCATGTCTCGGAGATCCACTCCCCCTGGAAGTACTTCCCCATCCCTAGCACCCCAGCTGCATCGGTGTATAACTCCAACTCTGTATCGTACGTACATCCAGTCCTCCTTTCATAGGGTAACCCCATTGTATGAATCCAAAAACTGCTCCCAAACCTCCAGATCCTCCCATACCCCTTTTGTAATGTCCACCCAGTGGTTTGGGAGCCATGCCTGACCTGTCACCCTGACTAGTCTGTGCATGAACACCATTACCGGGTCCACCGCCCTGCAAGCAAAGTTTAGATGCCCAAGTAGCTGATGTATCACAGATAACTGCACCCTCCTCCTGGCTCTGATGAAACCCAGCAACCATTTCAGCCTGTCAATCTTCCTCCTAAGCAGACAAAAGACCCCTGCCTCTGCATCCACTTCTATCCCCCAACATTTGAGCTTCCTAACTGGGCCCTCTGTCTTATCCTTCAGCAGCAGCAGTACTCCTAACATCTGACATATGTCCTGGAATTCACCAAGCATTTTCCCCAGACCCTCTTCCCCCTCCTCTACCAATAAAAAATCATCCAAATAGTGCACTATGCTTCTGTGCCCCCACCTGTCACCAAATACCCATAGTAACTACATACTAAAGGTCTTGAATGCTGCGCATGCTATTGAGCAGCCCATGGGCATGGCTTTATCAAAATAATACCTCCCATCGAACTGGAATCCAAGCAAATCCCAATCCTTCTCTCTCACTGGTAGTAACCAAAAGGCAGACTCATTGTCCATCTTTTCCATCCAAGCCCTATCCACTTCTCTGATCAGCTCAATGACTTGATCCAGCATGGTGTAACACACCACCCTATCCCCTTCTGGAATCCCATCATTCACCAAACCCCCTTCGGGTAGGATAAATGATGTATCATTCTGTACTCCCCAGGTTTCTTCTTAGGCACAAGGACCAATGGAGAGACTCTCAATCCTGACCACAGTGGTGTAGCAAAAGGTCCCTCCTCCCTGCCTACTGCTATCTCCTTATCTATCTTTTGTTTTACCAAACCCTCTTTCACCTTTGTGGACCCCAAATTCTTCATCCTCGTCACTACTCTTGGTCTCACATAGTGCAAACTAAAACCCCTCATGAAATCTTCCCTTAATCTTTCCTTTGCCAAACTGTCTGGATAACCTTCCATCGATTCCCAGGGGATGTCACCCTTTATTGGCATGCGTGCCTTCTGGTATCCCCCGACACTGGCTTCCATCCTGTCCCAGCCCTGAAGGCCCCCTCCCCCATATCCTCTCCCTCTTCCACCTTGTGCTCCTTCTCCTCTCACTGCCCAGGAGTTCCTGCAAAATGGCTGCCTAGAGAAAGGTTGAAACTCCACCCTGTCCCCCTTGTTCCTGCACCTGGAAACAGGGTGAGGGCCTGCTCATTTTTCGCAAATTAGGGATGGGGTGGACCCGAAAAGGTTCTGATCCTTATTATTAGGATCCAGGTGAGAGTTCTGATTAGTTTTGATTGATTCTGATTCAAATCAGAACCTTTAAGAAGTTAATGTTGATACCAGAAAACCACCAAAAATGCACTAAGATTGAAACTATTTTCTGATCTGAGTGTATGTCTGCATTTCTGACGCTTTTCTGTATATCTTTCAGCTGTGTCTCCTATTTTTTGGCTCAAGGGAATACATAAATGCTCTTCTTTTTTTACATACATTCTCTCATATGCAACTGGCACAAACTTTTTCACAATTCACAAGTTGCACTCACACAGTCCTCTCCCCCTTGCCATTGCCAGAACAAAGCCGACCACCCTTAAATGAAATTGTACTAGCCTGGCACACTGAGTATGGCCTCCAGAGTGTTGAGCAGGTCAGACGATCACACACACACACACACACACAAGCAATAAAAGTTATACTCATGGACAAAGCAGTAGAAACGTACTGAATAACAAGGTGAAGCAGCAGATTGAAACCACTAAAGACAGAAACAAATGAAAATGCCTCTCAAGGTTTATCTATGTCAGATCGACAACACTGTTGTTGAAGTTTGGCATAGTGAGATCCCCAGTGTCGACAGGATAAATTTTTTATCTGTCCGATATTGATTTGTCTCTCTCAGGGTGCTGCACTCCTGAACCCTCCATACAGGGGGCTGCACCCCTCTTTCTATAGATTCTCAACTCCTAGTCAGAGTTGATTTGAAGGGGGGGCGCAGTGAAAGGGTGAAATTTCACCCACGGATCCCTCACAGCGACAATCTGAAAACCTGTCAAAATTGTCACTGTGAGGGATTTCACCATGAAAGTTTTGATGTGGGGTCGGCACACCACCTCTCAACTGTTCCACATTATGATGGACACATCTCTCATTTTATCACTCAGAATTGCCACATCCATCCAGCCTGCATGATCAAGATGTTGCAACACACAAGACTATCATTAACTCAGACATTAGGGGAAAGCAGTGTAGTATATGTGAAATCCAGTAACATCTTTATTTGAAAGTTTCAGAGTCCTGCAGGGTATAACACTGTAGTCAAAAGGAACGACAAGGCAGCACTTCAGGTCAAAAAATAAAGCAACATTCACAGATAAAATGCAAGTAGGTTTATTCCAAGGTACTGCTCCCTTAGCACCTCAGCCCAACAATCAGGCCTTCATTGAGGGTGAATAAGCAGATTACAGGTGCTACCTTTTAGTCAGGTAGCATTAAAGTAGTACACCCATATAAACTTAATTCATTGTGTGTGCACAGTTACAATTCAAAAACATTGTTACATTTTAACTTTAAAGTATAAATCATGTTAATAAAATTGAAAAAAACATTAATTATTTAAGTGATAACATACATTTAGTAGGAGTATACAAACCAATAACCAGCTTCTGTGGATGATTAAATGTGTGAGGCAAAGCCGAGGTGTTTAATCCTCCACAGAAGTCAGTGATTGGGAGTATGCTCCTTCTAAATGTATGTTATTACTATAATACCACTAGAAGTTATATAGAATTTTTTTTATGTAACTCCTAGTGAAAAGTGAACATTGTTACATGTTTAATTGAGGCTTTAAAGTAAAGCCCTGAGTTTGAGTATGCGTAATAGTGCCGGATTTAGTGCACATGCCTACTGGCATGGTTTTACTTTTTGTGTGCTATCTGAAAACGTTGTTTCTTTGTCTCTACTTTATGCTCCCATTACACTATCACCGTTGTGTTCTAGTGATGCTCAGCTCACCTGAGGTAGAAAACTGTGTTTTGCTCCTCACTCCAGTTTTGCTTAGGTTCTTTTCAGTTGCTGAGTCTGCTGAAGAACAAGGGAGCATGAAACAACGAGAAGCGAGAGGTCGAGTGTTGAGACAGCTGTAGGGTGGAGCAGAGTCACGTGTATATTCACATGAGAGTTATTGTTGCCGATATAAACTTTGCTGTACTGTCAAAGGGGCAAGATTGAAACATGAAACTGCAGTGTAGAAGGGCTAACATTACTTGTAAGCAGATGGACAGCATGAAGAGGTGGTGATTAATCGACTGTGGGTGTGCTTAGAGGGGTATTAAATTACTGTGGGCATGGTTAGAGGGCCATTAAATGACTGTGGGTGTGGTTTTCTTGAATAAACGACTCTGTGTATTTGTATGTGTAGTTTGTGAGACAATAACTGATAGTAGTTCTGTACTGTGATTGGCTGAGAAGAGATATCTGTGGTATAATTGTAATTATTTACTAATAAAATAGATCATGGGGCACCAGTGTATACTACATGGTGGGGGGAGGTTTATAAGGGGAAAGCAATTACTCACACAAGCACATACAACATACAACACATAACACTGTAGTACATGAAATCCAGCACCATCTATATGTGACAGCTGCTGAGTCCTTCAGGTTAGGGCAGTGTAGTATACATTAGCACAGTCATTAAAACAGAAATTCATATTTCACGCTGATATTAAATTAAAATAATATTCGCACTTGCAAAAAAATGTTCTAGCTGCACCCAGATATTTAATGGAATTCCATTATTTATTACCCCATAAGGTTAAAATACTTATTTCTTTTTCCAAATAAAACAACTTCCAATGGTTATTGGTTTAAACAGATTGAAGAGGCAGTCAATAAAAATGTGTCACTTTACCACGGCTTCATGCTTCAGCTTTGGGACTTCATGGCTCAATTGCCTATTCCAATGGATAACCACAGCATGCTCAGTGTCTGCATTCACTGCCAATGAACTAACTATCAGCAAGCTGTGTAAAACTATACCACTTTATCAAACATTGCTGAAGTCCATCATAGTACAGTATATGAGCGGTACATCATACATGCTGGTGGGTGACTATGGGGCATGAGGGCACTCAGCTCATCTTTCGGCTTTTCTTTACTTTTGAGGCCAGCAAGACTGGAAATGCCAAGTAGTACCTTAATGCTGTCATGGAAACAGTCCCCTAAAATAATTCCTATATACGGCCACTGTTGCTGCTTCTCACACCTGATTCCTGACCGGAGAATACCATAAAAAAATGACATCTGTCACTCTTGCAGGTCGTAATTCCTGAACAGCTTACCCACACTGCCTATGGAGCTGTTGACGGTTTTGGACTCTTCTCGCTCTTTCTCTCTCTCCATTTACATTAAGCAAGCATGTGCACTGGATTGACAAGTGGTGCAAGAACAGTGGCAGGTGGCAGAGTATGTTATTTTACTATCATTTGCATGGGAGCAGATAGTTTATGTAGACAGGAGGGGGAGCACTGTCAAAGCACTATTTAAAGCATCATGCTGCAGCTTCACTTTAAAGCCCACACTCAAAAAGCCATTTCAACCAGCAGAGAGCCTCCCATTTAAACAGCTACGGTGAGCTGAATGAACTTTATTCTGCTTTTACATTACTTCTACCGAGGGGAGTGTGTGAGTGTGCAAGTGACACGGTGAGTTACTGACTGAACTGCCTGCGGTAAAACTACATCTGCTTGCTGATATCTGCAAACTGTTTGAACAAACATTCTTTGCTGCATATCTATTTGTGACTGCTGTTTCCTGCATTTACGTTTGCCCTGCTACTTCCAGGATCACCTGTGGCCACTAAGGGAGAGGGCTCATCAGCAAGCCAGTAACAGCACAGCACTGGTGTGTGGAGGCAGTGCATAGTACTATTTACAACATCCTGCTGCAGCCTAGTGTGAGCGTGAGTGGCTGAGCGATTTGGTAGAGAAATTTAGATAGGTAACAAGCATTGAAACAGTGTTTAAAAATACTGCTATCAAGTTGTAATATCCTAGGGGCCTTGGATACCCTCACTTACAAAGTATTAGCTGCACAACTAGCTGCTCTACAAACATTTTATATGTAAATTGGAAAAAGTAAAATGGTAAGTGTGGAGTACCTGGGGCTGTCAAGGTCATGTGATTTTTAAAGCAATTTCGAGTTAATCTTAAAAGTGTGAGATGGGAGAATGTATTCATTGTTAATAGATATAGCCCTGTATTATATTTACTGTTTAAGGCTATGTGTTTTTTTCTAATGTAATGTAATTCTGAGTAAGGCATAAAAGTGTGGGATAGGAGAATTGTTTTGTTTTTAGTGATAACTTTGCATTATTTTTTAATTTTCATTTAAATTGGGAAATTGTTAAGATTTTTACATTAAAATAGGGGAAGTAACTAACTGTGTGCACGTATAAATGAAAGAGCTATAGTAACATATTAGGTGCTGTGAATGCTACTATAGATTGTGTCCCCCCCCCCTTATTTTTAGACCATGATTGCTCTTTGAAATTACACTCCCCCACCATAGTTTAAAACAGACTATATAGGTAGTTTAAAATAGAGAAGTAACTAACTGTGTGCATGTATAAATATATCTAGTTAAGAACAGACTATATAGATATACAATTTAATCCAATATAGTAAAAGTCAAGATTCTTCTTGACTTTATTATAATGACTTATTTTTTTCATTATGTGGACGGGCATGACAGCCATGACAATTCTTGATAGACAAAATCTGGGAATCCCAGGCCACACCCCAGCTTGGCCTCAGCACATTTCTAGCTGCAGTAAATACAGACAAGAAGACCAAGACCAAACAGAGGAAATTAAGTAGAAGAAATACATTCCAAAATCACTACTGCAATACAACCTATAAAATTCATGAAATAACTCAGAGTTGTCTTAATCTAAGACTTGGTAACTTTGATCTCAGTAGGGGAATGACAATTTTTTTAATTATCAGTGAGTGGCGATATCAAGACTAACCCAGGCCCTGTGCAACAGACAGGCGCTGTTAAAATATCTCATGACAATGCCAGAAGCTTAGTGGGAAAACAAGTTCTTTTGGAACATTGGATAAAAGAAAATGAATATGACATAGTAGGACTTACAGAAACATGGCTTACAAAATAAATACCCTGATTCAGAATTCAGCATGAAGAACTATGATTTAATTAGATATGTTAAACCATGCAGAGGAGGTGGGGTTGCCCTGTATATCAGAAGTGACCTGGGGCAAACAGATATTCTTTTTTTCTGACAATATTGAAGGGATGGAATTGATCCTAATAAATGTTATAAAGTTAAAACTGTATTGGAGTAATCTGTTCTCATCTAAAAATAAAAGTTTCAGTATTTGAGACATTGTCCTTGAGGTTAAGTATATTAGTTGGTCAGAAATAAATAATCTTGATCAGTGATTTTTATGCAGCATGGAGAACCACAAGAGGCTTAAAATTACAAACCAAATTTCAACCAATCAGACTCATGCAAATATTAAATACCCCAACACATGAAAGTTCTTATTCAAGCAATGGAAATGTTCTCGACCTGATCTTTAAATCTGAGGGAATTAAATTATTGGACCATAAAGTAGGGCCACCAAATTTTAGGGACCATTGTTATCTAGAATGCAAATTTGAGTATAAAAGTGAAATTGTAACCTTACTAAAACATAAATTCATAAGGGATTTTAAAAACTTTAATAAAATCTCCTTTCAGCAACAATTAAGGAAAGTGAATTGGGCATGTATAAATCTAATACCAGATGTGGATATGGCTATACAAGAGTTCACTAAAACTTTTGTGGAGATCTGTGATAGAAATGCCCAATTTAAAAAAAAACTGAAAGAGTGAGGCCAACATCACCCATGGGTTGATGAGAAAATTAAAAAAAAAAATAAGATGGAAGGATAGGATCTAGAAAAAGGCCAACCAAACTTTAAAAAAGAAGACTAGGACTTATTTAAGAAAATAAGAAATAAGTGTAAGAGCATGATAAAAAAGGCTGGAAAGAAGTACTATCAGAATAAAATAAATCAGACACAAAACCCTGCCCACTACTGGAAGCTGATACAGCAACTAGAAGGACATAACAAAACAGAATTAAACATTTCTTTAACAGATGAATGAGGAATGTAACAATCAACCTATCAAGTCGCCAATAGCTTAAATTACTACTTTTGCCATCTCCCAGATATAAAAATAGACAAATCAGTAGATGATGCTAGCATCAATCAACAAAATATAAGTAAGAAACTAAGTGCTGATAATAATTTGCCTAAATTCTACTCTCAAACCATCACATCGAATGAAGTGTGATGTCAAATTAATAAATTAAATGCACAAAAGGCAACCTGGCCAGATTTAGTTGAAATAAAATTCCTAAAATACTCAACTGAACAAATAACCCCAATCCTAACTAGCTTATTCAATGCATGCTTACAACAAAACATATTTCCAGAATTCTGGAAAAATGCAAATGTTATCCCAATCTTTAAAGGGGGGAGAAAAGATAACAAATGATTGCCCAATAGCATTACTGTCTATCATCTTGAAGGTCTTTGAAAGGTTAGTCTGTACCCAAATATATGAATACTTTGAAAAGTATAAATTGTTAACAGATAGCCAAGCAGGTTTTAAAATGTAGAGGTCAATGGACACCACCCTGGCAGACTTCGTTGACACAGTAGCAAATGGGCTGGAGGCAGGGGAGTCTGTTGGCATGGTGTTCGTCAACCTCTCAAAGGCCTTTGATTTGGTCAACTATGCCATCCTGGCACAATGGTTGGCATTAGTCGGCATGTCTGAATAGTTGCAGATATGGATGCTATCATATCTAACAGAATGCACACAGCAGGTATGTATTAATGGAATTTTATCGGATGAAGAGGGGATCAAAAGGGGGGGTGCCCATGGCTCGATCTGTGGCCCCCCCTTTGTTTCTTATATATAAATCCACTTCCAAAATTAATTAAAAGCAGTAAGATTTATCTTTATGCTGTTGATATGGCCCTAATAGGAAGAGCAAAAGATAATGATAGCTTGCAGTGTGTCCTCCAGTCTGACTTTGATATCCTGCAACAATGGCTTTTACTTTCCAAAATGGTACTAAGTAAGAAAAAAACTCAGGTAATGATATTTGATTCCAAATGCAAAACTAATGTACAAAACCCAACCTGGCCATATGCACCTTGGATAAACAAAAATTAGAAGAGGTAATATTTTATAAGTATCTCAGGGTGCAAACAGACAATAAATTAAGGTTTAAAGAACACGTGACCAGTGCCATAGGGAAAGTAAACATCAGACTGGGTGTACTCAGAAGAAAAATATCAATACTCCCCAAAGAAATGAGGAAAAGGGCAGCTCAATCGTTGTTATTACCAGTACTGGAATATGGAAGCATCATCTATCAACATGTCACTAAGACGTTATTAAGTAAATTGGACAAAGCTCACCATAGAATGTCTAGGATTGTCCTAAAATGTCACTATACTACCCACAATTGTAGTCTTCTACAACAACTAAATTTGGATTCACTAGAAACTCAAAGAAAAAAATGACTAGGATTAAAGGCTTATGTAGAATTTGGTAGCCCAACTTACAAAAACCTCATAAAACACAAAGTTCCAAAAAATATAATCTAAGAGACTTATGACATAGATGTCTCAATATTACATCTGAGAATAATAAATATAGGAGGATGCAAAAAAGATTTTGTCTATCAAAGATTTGGAATGAGGTAGAGGTAGAGATTTGAACTGCAAAAAATATAGTCTGTTTTAAACAGTTTAGAGATTATTTGGAAAGATGAATAATCCTGTTTTGGTAGAGGTAGATAATTTTTACATGGCATGTACTGGCCCCTCCCCAAAGGCCCCATCCATTAGTAAACACTACCTGTAAATAATTGAGTTGTAATGGTGGCTGGTTTGGGAGATGGGGTTGGAGATTTGTAAATTATCATATTTAGGCATAATCCTGATTATATAATATGCTAGATATAAAACAAAGTATTCAAAGGAAGGTGGGGGTGAGGGAAGGGAAATAATTGTGCAAATCCAGCATTCTTATCGAACGGTTGCTTTTCTTAAATGTGCACTATGGCTAAAAGAAATGTAATTTGTTTGGAGGGGGTGGGGTGGGGATAAAATAATATGTGTATCCTATCTCCCTATCTGTCAATTGTTTTTACTTAAATCTGTGTCATGAGTTTGTTGCAACTAAAATGTGTACTTTATGTAACTTTGTAAAACAGGGCTTTACAGTCCTAAAAGTTATTCCCTGATAAAAAATCATTTTTTTATCTATCTATCTATCTATCTATCTAAACGGCAATAGCCAGATTCGAGAAGCTCTTGCATGTCTCGCAGGAGGTAGAGACCAAAGAGCCAAAACATGACAAGAAGTGAATGCTCTTTTGGACCTCATGTCATTAGGATTGCCACCTTTGGATGCGGTGAAAACCGGCTACTAAACCACACCCCAAACTCCACCCCTGCCTCCACCCATTTTTTAATGACTGCTGAGTATGTTGCATCTCCAAAGCCATTTGTAAGGTTAAAGAATATTTTAAAAGTACAGGAAATCATTTTTATGTTGTTAGTTTGTATTTATTTATTTGTTTATTGATCGATTGATTATTTTTTTATTTTTATGTACTGGTAACCAGGTAAGGCCCACTGGGCACAATGCCCATTCACAGTGATGACCTGGAAGCAAGGGAGGTTAAGTGACTTGCTCAGGGTCACACAGTAGGCAAGTGAAGTCTTGGGAATCAAAACCAGGTCTGCAAAATGTGCCAGACTTATTCACAGCTCATTGCTCTAACCTCTGTTAAACATCTTTCCTCTTCCCTTTCCATGTCAGTCATGTATTCTGATAATCTTTAAGCCATGTTTGGTAGATTAATTACTCATGTTTGTGGTACCTTCCATCCTGCACTGTGTTCCCATTAATTCAGCAGCCACTGCTATTTCTTTTCATATTTCAAAACATGCCACATTAGACACATTATTCCATGCTATTCATTTTAATGACCTGTAATGGTGTATTTAATGTCATGGATTGTCCTGGAAGTGTGAAAAATGAGAGCAGTAGTTGCTAAGGACTCAGGTGAGAAAGAATCCATGTAGTGACAAAGGCAATAACAATTAGATAATTAACAAAAACTGGTCTAAAACAGATTACAGGACAAACAAAAACAGGAGAATATACAAAGGTATAAAAACTGATCTCTACCACAACAGTAAAATACCATACTTAAAATTCAGAGTGGAAAAGATTAGGTTGAGGTACTGCTAATGGCCTTAATGGCCATACTTAATACCTGCTTGACTGACTGACTGTTGTTACAAACAAAGCTCTGTATGACATCAGAACTTCTTTGTAACCTGGACATGCAGCCAGAACAGTAAATCATTTGATAGTCAGTTGTAAGAGTATGTGAGCACTCTAAATGGCCCAAAAACTGAACTACATTCAAACAAAACCAGATGACCAAATAAGGGCCCTAAAAAATGGATTATCCTGTCTAAAACTGGACAGGAGGCAATCTTACGTGTCATCTTTAGAAACTATATTTGAGGCTGATCTGTGGAGCCAGACACTGGAAAGAGTCAACAAGTCAGTGAAACTCTTCAGAGAGAAGACATGGAACTCAGAACTGCAGTGAAATTGTTGAAATCACCTCATAATTATGTGGTACAGTAGCTCAGCAAGAAAGTGTTGAAAAGTTTGAAGAAAATGCTAGGCAAAAGGCACCATGTACAGAATTCAGAGACACTGACAAGCATCAAAGAGGACGGAAGACACACACTGAGGATGGGCCTTCTGAAGAAATCATACGTCGTGGTTGTGATAAATTTCGAATTGAAACAGATTTGCCCAAATTGGATATGCTTTCACAATACATTGAAACATATTTGTCCATTGTGGATGCGCTTTCACAAGCTTTGGAACTGCACACTAAGGCATACAAAACAGTATACAAAATATCTGGTTTCCGTGAGTGTTGGAATATGTCACCTGATGACATCACAGATGCTGCTACATTATTACAGCATTGATATGAAAATGATCTGGAGCCTCGTTTCCCCGAGGAATTCAAAAACTGTTGTCTCTTTGTGCAGGAAGTACTTGAAGATCAGCTAGCTTCAGCAGATTTATCACATTTGTCTGTTCAGAGCTTGCTCAGGATTCTTTCTGATCATGGGCTGGACTCCGCATTCCCAAATATTGAAGTGGCCCTGCGTATTTACCTCAATCTCAACAGTCAGTCAGTCAAGCAGGTATTAAGTATGGCCATTACCAGAGAGAGAGAGAGAGAGAGAGAGCCTTCTCCAAACTTAAATTGATCAAGAATGAAAGAAGAACATGTATGCTTGAAAGCAGGCTTAACAGCTTTTCTCTGATGTTGATCAAAAGTGATTTACTTCAACTTCAGCTTAGTTTATTTTTAAAAAAGCACAAGTCACCATGTATCCAAGCACTTGTACAATAATTTAGACAATAAATAAGACAATAAAAGCAACAAGCCAATAAATTCATTCATAATCTGAAAAGGCAAGGCTAAAAAGGTCTGCTTTTAGTGCAGATTTAAAACTCTCCACAGTCAGCACTCCCTTGTCCAGTGAGGTAGAGAATTCCACAGGGCCAAGGCTACAAACATAAATGCCTGAGCACCTGAGGTCTTTAAACAGACCCTGGGAATCTTCATCAATCCCTCATCGGTGGAGCGAAGTGGGCAGCGGGGGCAATAGGGGCACAGAAAATCTTGCAGGTAACCTGGTCCCTGTCCATGTAGGGCTTTATAGGTCAGTAACCTGACCTTGAAGGTGATACGCCACTGAATAGACAGCAAGTGCAGGCTGTGAAGCACAGTCATGACATGGCAAGATCAAAGTAAGCCAGTCAACAGCCTGGCAGCTGCATTCTGCACTAGCTGCAGGTGGTGAATATCAACCCCTGATAGCCCTAGTTACAGTGATCAAGGTGAGAGATCACAAAGGTGTGGACCAGCATTGGAAGGTCATCAGGCAGGATTAGGTGCTTGATCCAGCCGATATTCCTCAAATGGTAAAATGAGCAATTGAAAATGGACAACACCTGAGACTAGAGCATTAATCCTGCATCAAAAATAGTGCCCAGATTTCACACCCAATCAGAGGTCACTAACTGGCTGCCCCAAGCCAAAGCCCAGTGGGTTGCCCTGCTTGTGCCCCCTCTGCCCGATGACCCAGATCCACAACCAACATCTCTGTCTTATCCAGGCTCAACCTCAACCACTTGGCATTCATCCAGTCCTGGATCTCAGCCAGGCAGCTGTTAAACACCCAGACAGGATCATCCTGCCTGGGCACAAAGAACATGTAGAGCTGAGTGTCATCTGCATAGCAGTGAAAACTCAGCCCATACTGCCTAACAATGTCTCCCAATTGCAGCAAGTACACCACAAACAACATGGGTGAAAGCACAGAGCCCTGCAGTACCCATAAGGCAGGGAGACTGAGTCTGAGGAACAAATCCTGGACACCACTGCCAGAGAGAAAAGAATGGAACTATCTGTGTACCATACCAGATAATCCACAGAAGAACTGTAGGTGTTCTAGCAACACACCATGGTCCATGGTGTCAAAATCTACAGATAGATCAAGGAGGACCAAGATGGAATGAGTCCTCCAATCCCTAGCTATCAGAAGATCACTGAGTACCCAAACAAGGGCTGTCTCAGTGCTGTGCCTGACTGGAAAGGATCGTAGATGTTGTGGATAGTAAGAAGGACCTCCAGTTGCAGCACAACTGCCTTCTCAATAATCTTCCCCATAAAGGGAAGGTTAGTGACTGGAATGTAGTTAGCCAGACATTCCAGGTCAAGAGAAGATTTCTTAAGGAGGGGCATTACCACAGCCTCCTTCAGGATGTCCAGAAACACACCTGTCTCTAATGAGCATCGAACTATCTCAGCTAGGACCAGGCTGATGACCTCAACACACTCCACTAAGAGGTGAGGAGGGCCTGGGTCCAAACTACAGCAGGTCAGCTACAGATATTGGACAATCTACATGACATCCTTGATTGCCAACTGGTTGAAGTCAGACCAGACAAACTAAGGGACAGCAACCTCCCACTGACAAATGCTACTCCCAATAGAATGCACCACATGGATTTCAGACCTGATGTCAGCAACCTTATCCACAAAGAATCAAGCAAATTCATCACATTTCTCTTGTGATAATCCTCTCTGCAACTAAAGACAAGTTGGATTGCACAGCCTGTCAACTGTTCAGAAGAGCTGAGCTGGTCGATTCTGTGCAGTGGTAATCTCCCTGGCAGGAACTCTGCCTTCTTATGGGAGATGGCAGATTGATAGTCCTTATCATGGGTCATCAATCTAAGCCTGTTGGCATCAAGGCCAGATTTTCACCAGCATCATTCCAGCCTTTGTCCCACTCATCTCAACTCTCTCAAGGTCCCATCAAACCAA
Source organism: Neoceratodus forsteri (assembly GCA_016271365.2). Lineage (NCBI taxonomy): Eukaryota > Metazoa > Chordata > Ceratodontiformes > Ceratodontidae > Neoceratodus > Neoceratodus forsteri. The sequence goes on from CM057453.1 coordinate 1,039,990,650, forward strand.
GTGGATCGAGAGCGAAGAGTGAGTGGATGAACACAGACAGGAGCAAGAGTCCAGAGCCTCCACTACAGCCTTGTTATAGGCTTGCACCAAGTCTTCTGGATCCTTGCTTACACTCGGGAAGCTTGATAGGTCCAATACCACCTCCATGCCATCTGGGGTCAAATCCCTTAAAGGGCAATACAGAATCATTTACATGGGGGCAGGCCTATAAGGGGGTGCCTGGAAATTGAACTCTATAAAGTGATGGTTCAACAATCCAACCAGATCCACCACCAGATCAGAGATCTCCATCCCCAGTAGGAAGACTAATTCCGAAGATTGACCATGAATGTGGGTTGCAGAGGTAACAACCTGTGTGAAGAGCAATGAATTCATCAATTGGGAGAAGTCTGGACCAAATTGCAAGAGTTCATCATCGACACAAACATCTTCACTTTCGTGATATTTATTGATGACTTTGTTGCAGTCAAGTGTTACAAAGTGCACCTATAATGCAATAATATTTTACTTTAAGTGGTAATTATGTATTTGTCTCTGGGTACTTGTTTATACAAACCAATGTTTTCAAAAAACCTTGCATTAAATATAGACAAAAAGAAAGTCACCCCTGTCCTGATATCTTTAAGAAATGTTTCCCAGTTTGCAATATGTTCATTGTGGACATGGTTTTGAGAATGGTACGATAGTTGTAGAACAGCTGCAGAAGCAACTTTCATATTTTATATTTAATAATTTAAACATCTTAAAAAGTTCAGTCAGGTTTAGAGAGTTCTGATACTGTACTTCATTTGGGAACCTATATAAACTGTAACATTTAAACACAGATCAACTTATGTTCCATATTTTTTTCTATAATTGTCATCCTTGTTTTTATTACAATGAACATTTACATAAAAACAAGAGCTTTGTAGGAGACAGAGCTAGCTGTCAGAGTGAGAGGATGCATTGTGGAGAGCTCCTGCTATAGAGTTTTACAAAACTACCATTTTAAGCTCATATACGACATCTGCAATCTCTTCTTTTGACCTTATTACTCCCTAGACACCAGTTTTGTCTATCATTGGAGGCATTTTACATCAGATATCATGTTACCTTGGATTTTATAGGACTCCGACATTTACAAACTTTTCTTTTTAATGTGTTTACTGCATGTATGCTCTGGGCCTGGTGGTAATTAGGTGGGTAAAGTGGGGAGTATAATGATTCACTGTTATACTGTTCACTGTTTGTTCCCTGCAGATATGTTTTCTAAATGCTAAACTTGGGGCTGCAAGTTGTAGTTACTTTGTTTTTTACTTGCCTGTTTACTGCCCTTCTGGCCTGGACCTTACTGTATGGCTGGTGCTTAGTGTAATTCTTTTAGATATACTGTTCTGGTTTACCTATGCTGACCTCAAGGCAGTTCTCATGCTGTGGTACTTTGGTACAGGATGACGGTCGTTGTGGACATGTTCCCTTATTTTAGAGCTGCTTCCTTAATGGCCTAGGCTCATCTTTTAACTAACTGGTTTACTACTAGAGTTCCCCCTTCCCCCATACTGTAATTATATTAGTGTATGGATTAAACTATCCTTATTTTTACCTAATAGCACTGTATTGTACTAAATTCTCAGCATAACTGTACCTGGATATTGTGTATTGATGTTATGCATAAACTCAATAAACAGAAAGTAAAAAAAAAAAGCTTTCATGTAGGTTTTGTCAGCTTCTGCAGTTTGTGCATTAATTATACCCTGTTTATAACATCACAATCTGTTGCTGTGGAAATAATTTTTCTGTCACTTACAGAGAATTACAGGTGTAGAAGAGCTACAAGGGCAGATGAAGCCTAAGGAAAAAATGGTCTGGTTTTCATGCAAATGTCCTCAGTTACTGTATAAAGAACACACTCTGGCCAGAGCCACTATAGCTGCTACTTTGACAGTATTGATATGACATGACAAACATTGAGTACTGTGATAATAAAATAAATAAATTTTTATTTATTCAGTTTTATTTACTAGGTAAGTGCACAGACAAAGCAAATTGCTATTTTTAGGCACAACTGTTATGTTACAAATCACAAAAACATGAATGCATACATACTGCAAAGTAAATACTACTGTAGTTAAATTGTAGTGCAGAATACATACAAACAGCAAGTATGTATCAATGTACTTACAGAGAGAAAATCATAACAAAACAAACTCTATAACACTGGATAAATAGTGAAGATGCAATAAGGATACTTAGCTTCCATTTTAAAACCATAAAAGACTAAAAGGTATGAAAAAAATTAAGCAAACAAGTACCTGGGTCTGGATAATGCAGAAATTAACTTCCTAAAAAAGGTAGCAGCCCATATACAGTGGTAATCATGCAAATGTTTACTGGTAGTGTAGTATACTGAGAGTTGCACAAATGCAGTACCCATTGAATAACATGCATATCGCTACCGTGCAATGACGCCCAGTGCATGGTACCAGTAAACCTTTGTGTGATTACCATTGTATACTACCCAATCCTGACAAGACTCTTCAACAGAGGCCTAACAGAAGAACATTCTAAGCTTTCATTTCCACTCCAAGACATGGCATTTAGAGTAGCTTGAAACTCCTCCAAATGCATTTTAGAGTGTCGGAAACCATTCCGCTTTCAAACCCCTGGCCTATTGATTGTCGCAAGGGCCCCACACCTGTAGTCAGCCTGGGGCCACACAACTTGCACTTGGCCCTGGGGAGGGAGGCTACAGAGCATAGCTACCATTGAGGGTCTGGGAGAGGAGGAGAGAGGAGAGGAGAGAGAGGAGAGGAGAGGAGAGGAGAGGAGGAGAAAGCATTACTGCCATTAGGTCTGGGGAAAGAAAGGAGACAGAACATTGCTGCTAATATTTGGGTTGGGGAGAAAAGAGCATTGCTACCTTAAGGTTGGTGGAGGGGGAAGGAGAAAAACTTCTCTTTTACTAGATTGGGGAAGGGGAGATATGCAGAGACCATTACAGCCTTTTGATCTAGGGTGGAGGAGAGAGCTTTGCTGCCATTACTTCCTCCAGGAGGAAAGAGGAGCTTCCCTTGATATAGAAACATAGTCAATGAGACTACAGAGGCAGGAGGAAAACATGAAAATAAAATAAGCTAGCTGAGCCACCCAGATAGGTCAGTGGTAGTGAATCAAGTTTCCATGAGGGCAAACTGTGTTCAGGCATGATCCTCTGATCACTTGCTCTAGAACAGCCCATTGTCAGGGATGCTACAGATGCCAGGGCTGTTCTATATTGTTAATGTATGGCAGCTTTCTTGGTTGGCAATATTGGGAGCCTCTGTGTACCCCCAAAGCCTACCACCCCAAACTGCACCTTTGTATGGGGTCCCTGATAGGTGTTCACAAAGAAGGGGAGTCCTGAGTGCTTCATAGTTAGGCTACTTCTGGCTTCCCTTGGGAAATAACTGTTATGCAGTGTACTTGCTGCCTGCAGGTTTGGTGGGTGCCTGCCAATAGCCATTAACACAGCTGCATGAAATAACACTAAGCCCTAAAAGATCTGAATAAATATGGGGAGCCAGTATAGGTGCTGAAAAGCATAAAACTGGCATTCTAAGGGAAATTATGTAACTTGCATCGATATGGTGTGTGTTAGGGGTCCTCCTCACAGGTCATCCTTGCTGGGTCCCCCAAACCTGTAATGCTGGCTCTGTATTATTTATAAATGTGCCACAGAACTTTAAATCTTGCTGAAGAGCTTGGCCTAATAGTTCCATGGAAGTTCAGAGTCCTTGACACTAAAGTGATAACTAAAGTTCTGCAGAGCACAGGGGGAGTAAGTTACTCATACAGTGGAACCCACTTATAACGGACACCCTTATAGTGGACACCTGCTTATAACAGAAGAATCTGCCTTGCCAGAAGCCAAAAGCTATGTCTGGAATGTTGAAAATCACATTTACATCATACTCTGCAACCCTTGTATGTTGGACACTGTGAGCTCCTCTGTACCCTCGTTACATACTGCAAACTACCTGCTAACTGTTACCTGATAATTCAGCTGGCTTGTTAGGCACTATAAAGATATCACACACCTCACCTGAGTTATGCCTGATACATGACACTTCACTCCAGGGGATTACTCCTGATCCCTTCTAATCCCCCAGTCAACACAAGTACTGTACAGCAAAATCTTACCAATCACATCTGCTGCTCATTACAGTTGTAGCCATAGACATGGCCAGATATTTCCAGATATTTTGTGATATTACTAAAGAGAGCATTTCTCTGGTGGCCTTACTGTGGAAATGCAAGCAGGCAAGGATGTCTCTAGAGACATCACAGACATTGCAAGAAATATCTGACCATGTATTTGTAACATTGGACTATGTTAAATGCATCACTCTCTGGTATTAAACAGTCACATTCATGATCATGATATCAGTCAATTAATTGTATGTCAGTGCCAAAAGCTATTAAACACTACTTGGTCTAATTTTTGAAACCATAGCTTACTCCATATCAAATTCTTATAAGAGATGTGTGAAGTTGACTAACTTCATACCCCAGAGTGCTTCATGGAGGGTGGATAACTCCGCAAAGTTATCCATGGCAAAGTTTCTGACTCTGCACAAGTTCCACAAAGTTGTAAAGTTGATGTTGCCATGCTGAACTCCACAGAGAATCACATTACAGCAAAGGTCATAGTTCAGATTGCAGTCTTCTTGTATCATGTGACTCCCTGTCTCATGGCAGTTCTTCTTAGAGTGTCTTGGAGGAAGGATTCACTCCTGACAGAATGCTTGTTTTCAAGTCTGTAGCCCAGTGTATTTCTGCATAAAAAATTCTCAGTGAACATTGATTTGTTGCATAACTTCTATAGAATTTGTAGATTGCTTTTTTCTGTGCTGAAAAGTTGATGTTGAAGGCTTTTTTTAATGTTATATTTGGCACTGTAACTCCACTCTGTATGTGTGCTGCTGTACTTTCTGTGCTAAGTGCTTTCAGCCAGTGGGGAAGGGGTGGTTGCTTAGTTTATCACTGCTGCTCATTTGAAAAGACAGGGGCCTCAATTCTCAAAGTTCCTGGCACAAGGGGCTTGCACCACAAAGAATGGCACAAAGTGTCCCTTGCAGCAAAAGATGTACCAGGAGTGATTTTCCATTGCAGCCTGTGACAACCACAGGCTGCTTGCATCAAATAGGGCCCATGAGCCACAAAATGAGCTGCAGCATGGTGCTAGGGGGCGTGCAACAGATGCAAGCCACCACATCCACTAATGTGAGATTCTCTAAAGTCACCCAGAGGGCAAATTTCTAAGTACCATTTTGGCACTTTTATATGTGAACACTGGCTGCACTACTTTTGCATACCATTGTGCTACCTTTGCACTTTATAGATGATGCGACTCTGGCAGCAGCCTTTTGGGAAGAGTGCACTCCTATCTCCATATGCCATTCTGTATAATGGAGCTGCAATGCAATTATTTTATTCCAAATGGTGCTTAAATATTTGTCTCTGTAGTTACTATTTACAGCATGCTTCATTCTATGAAACATGTGGGATATCTACTTAGCTTGATAAATTTGAATAAAAGGAAGATTCAGCCCTATATAGCTATGATGAAAGTTAACACACTATTCAGCCCATGAGGTTATTTCAATATCCAGCATTGGCTACACAATCTTTGCATAGCAGTGCTCATTTTGATGCATTCAAGCAGAAGGGAGGTACAGGTATCTATTTATTGAAGCTTTGTTAGCACTGTCCACAGTCTGTATTCATACGGTATCTGTAGGTTTTAAACCATATTAGTTACTGCACCGTATTGCCCAGGTAGGCAATTTACAGATGGTTTATAATAAGTTGTCTGCCATTGGACAACACACTGCCTCTCTTGAAGGTTTTTTTAAGCGTTAAGGGATATTTCATTTTTTTCTCATCCATAAGATAGTCAAAAAATACTTTAAGAATATTTTTTTTAATTTAATAAAGAAAGGAAACAATATGCCTCCCTATTAAAATCCAGAAGGATAGACTAGGGTAAGAGTGGGGGGGGCGGGGTGCAGGGGTTCTGAAGTAATGAGGGTGCAACCATTAATGAGGAGTAGGTTATAAAAAATTGTAGTGTCCCTGATCTATTTTCCCCATTGGAATATTATTAATAATCAAAAACCTATTGCTTTTATTTTATGCTTGCACACCAGGTTAACTTCATTCACTGCTATCTGTCAAGGTAATACTGTACATTGCTGCAAATGGTTCTCTGTTGAAACAGTAAAACATGTTAAGATATAAACTTACAAATCTTGAATACATTGTTGCATAGTGTTCTCTTCACAAACAGAACTGTTTGCTACGAGGTACATTATTATCTTTCTGTGCTTGACCACTTTTTTTTTGTTGCTTACCCTCACTCAGTAGGCAGCATGTAAAGCGATTTCGGGGAGGGATGGACTGATCTCTTCACACCCATTGTTCTGTCCTTAATAGCAGTGTGTGTTTGATAAGAGCTGTCAGTTACCATGACAACAGGCACTCCTGGTAAGGGTTGAGTGGGGGATGGGTTGCTATGTGCTTGGCAGTCAGCACCAACTTCCCTACAACCCCCTTCCTCACAGAACCCACAGAAATAAAGGCCATCCCATTCTGGACTGAGGTCCTGTGGTGGAGTAGCTTGCCCTTCTTTGGTCACAAAGGGTACGAATAAAATAACGCTGTGACCCTATGGTGACACCAGCCTGTCTAACAACCACCCAATCTTTTTTCACCATAGGAGCACTTCATAATTTCATTCATACCTCTTGTGAATGAGGAGTGTGACGGATTTTGCATTATGGTGACTAGCTAACAAAAACTGAGCTGGAACATCAGAATATTTTTTTTCTTTGTAATTTCACTGACAATACGAAGATCTGCAATAGAGTTAATGCACTGGATGGAGTTAAAAAAATGTGCAGGGATCTGGAAAAACTGGAGGAATGGTCAAGGGAGTGGAAGCTGTCCTTCAATACAAAAAAGTACAAGATCATGCACTTATGTAAAAAAAAAAAAAAAACAGGGTGTAGAATACAGGATGGGTGGGCAAGTCCTACAGGTAACAGAGCTGAAAAGGGACCTTGTTATAACCACTTCACGAGACCTCAAGGTGACAAAGCAATGTTAAAGGGAAGTGTCAAGGGCCAGTAGGATGATGGGACGCAATGGTAGGAGGATCAGTAGCAGGAAGAAAGAGGTGATAATGCCCATGTATAGACAGCTGGTAAAGCCTCACCTTGAGTATGAGGTCCAGTTCTGGAGGTCATACCTCAAGAAAAGATGTAGAAAGGGTGGAGTTTGTCCAGAGGAGAGCAACAAAAAGTCTGAGGGGGCCTCATTCAGTCATCATATGAAGACAGGCTGAGGGACCTTAACATGTTCTCCCTGGAGCAAAGAATGGAAAGAGGAGACAAGATTGAGACCTTCAAGTACATCAGAGGTATAAACGGGGTACCTGTGAGTGACATCTTCCAACTAAAGAAAAACTTAAAAACAAGGGGTCATGGTAAGCAGATGGGGGGGGTTAAGGGGAAAGATTAGGAAATTATTTTTCATGGAGAGGGTGGTACACAGCCAGAACACACTCCCAGAGGAGGTGATGGATGTGAGGACAGTAACAGGATTTAAGGCAGGGTGGGACAGGCACAAGGGTCTCATTGATCTGGGAAGGAGGAATGGTAGCCAGAAAAGCAAGCATCTTATGCCTAGCTCATACTTAATGAAACTGAGCAGACTGGGGACGCCTGACAGTCCTTTCCTGCCATCACATTCTATGTTTCTAATTTCAAATCCCACCACCACTGCACTAAATGTAAACTACACATTTTTTTTATAGTACTATCATCCAACCACGCAGTACGTCTCACACTTTGACGTCAAACAATATAATAGGTAAAACAATAATAATAAATTAAATTCCCTCATACCCCTATCACCTACTGTAAAACTATTCCAGCACTGCTGTTTTGTCAGACATGTTATGAGATCTGTGTAAATGAACACTGCAGAGGAAACATATCTGTTTGTAAATACTGTAAGACAATGTATGGAGACTGCTGATATTCAATAAAAAAGCTACTCGAGAATGTGTTATTACATTTACAGATATGATTCTTCTGCAGTGTTCCTTCATTTACAGAGTTCATAATGTGTCTGACAAAACCCCAGTGCTGGAGCTACTGTACAAACCAAGTACAGTATATGCCACATAAGGCTGTCTATCATAAAAGGAGGACAATTCACCCGTGGTTTACAAATACTGTAAGCTTAAGAAACTGTCAACAGATAAAACAAAGGCCCACAAAATGATGACCCATTACCCATGCAAGGGAAACCAGGAAAAATACAAAACAAAGGTTAAGCTATTGAAAGGAAAATTAGAAGGGTTAAAAGGGGCTAAAAAGGGGCTAAAAAAGGGGGAAACTAAAATGGTTACAAATCTACAAAATAAAATTAGCCATAAACAAAAAAGAACCATAAGCCCTTCTACATTTACTTAAAATCAAGGAAGAAAAAATAAAACTCAGGTAGGACCAATAAAAAACAATACAGAAATTACAAGAGAGGAAGAAATTGCAGAGACATATTCCATCATCATAAGCTCATACTCTAAATGTAAGAAAATCATCTCGCGGTAGAAAAAGGACAGCTAGCAGCTAAGAGATGAAAAACAACAAAGATTTTCACTTTCAATATGCAGGTATAAAAACAGAAAAGAATACAAAACTCTTTACAAAGTAAAACACTGTCTCTCTAAATTTAACTAGCCTCACAATTCAAGTTCCACTATTACGGGTGTTTTGTTTTGCTCTGACTAGGACTTTTAGTTATACTGGTGTGTCCATGCAGTTATTAGCAGTCACAAATTCTCAGCCACCACTCTCACCAGTGGCTTAACAGATTTCAAGTCTTAGGGTGAAATGACATTAAACAAATGTAAAAAAAGTAAAAACAAAATGCAAAAGGAACAATTAATTCACAAGGAGGTACTGGTATTCCTTTTTTTTTCAATACAGTACTGTGTGTTAACAGCTCAGACAAGTTTAGTACTCATAAAGAATATACAGAAAAATATGGGCGCTCCCCAAAAAAACTCACAAAGGATGTCTAAATCACTAAGCACATGTTTAAAATGTATTGCAAAATAACTCCACGGTACAGGGCCTAGTTTCATTTACTTTACAGTTTTATCAGGATAAGGGTCCATTGAGCAGGCTCATTTACAAGGAGGTCCTGGTGTTCCTTTATTTATTTATTTAAGTCTTGGAATTACAATACCTTTTAATACAGTACTGTATGTTAACAGCTCAAATAAGTTCAGTACTCATAAAGAATATCCAGAAAAATATAGGTGCACCCAAAAAACTCACAAAATATCTCTAAATCACTAAGCACACATTAAAAATGTATTACAAAATAACTACAGGGTACAGGGCTTAGTTTCATTTACTGTACTGTTTCACCAGGATAAGGCTCCATTCAGCAGGCTCATTTGCAAGGAGGTCCTGGTGTTCCTGTTTTTTTTTTAATACAGTACTGTATGTAAACAGCTCAAATAAGATCAGTACACAGAAAGAAAATAAAGAAAAATATAGGAGCTTCCCAAAAACCCACAAAAGATATCTAAATCACTAAACATACATTTAAAATGTATTCAAAATAACTACAGGGTACAGGACTTAGTTTCATCTACTTTTTAAGTTTTGAAAATATGTTGCACATCCTAGTTAGTACTGTACAGTACATTCTATAGCTACGGTGTTCTCTTTGATAGTTGTAAAAGTGATATCTTGTTTTGGAAAAGAAATTCTGCTTAGAAATATAGAAATTGATAGCAGAAGGGGACTGCAAGGGCCATCTAGGGTGCTACCCCCCATCCCCCCAGTGCTATACCTGGTGCTTAATAACCCATGTCATGGTATTTAGAAGCACAATGTAGAATTTCTGTAATTCTTTCACTCTCAGAAACCAAGTCAGTGCAGGAGGGGTGGACTAATCCCTTTACACCTACTATTCAGAAGAGCAGTTAGAAAGAGATCAGTCACCATGACAACAGGCAGCACTGGTATTATGTATAGAAACATAGAAGCATAGAATTTGACGGCAGATAAGGACTGCTTGGCCCACCTAGCCTGCCCATTTCCCTACCTAACGGATAAGCTGCAGATCCTAGTTAACCAGCAGCCTACTTCTTCCTACCCCCACCCCCTAGAATTGCCTTATGACTGTCCCATGCATGCTTGAATTCCACCACTGTTTTTGACTCCACAACCTCCACCGGAATGCTGTTCCATGCATCCACAACCCTCTCTGTGAAAAAATACTTCCTTAAATTACCTCTGAGCCACCCCCTCTATCTTCAAATTGTGCCCCTTGTTCTTGCACACCTCTTTTTTTGAAAGATGCTACCCTCTTGGACTTTGTTGATTCCCTTGAGGTACTTGAAAGTTTCTATCATGTCTCCCCCCTTTCCTCAAGGCTATACATATTAAGCTCCTTAATTCTCTCTTCATATGTCTTCCGGTGCAGACCCTGCACCATTTTAGTTGCCCTCCTCTGGACAGCTTCCATCCTGTCTATGTCTTTGCGGAGATTGGGTCTCCAGAACTGCACGTAGTACTCCAGATGGGGTCTCACCAGCTGTCTGTACAGAGGGATAATAACTTCCTGTTTTCTACTGGTGATGCCTCTCCCTATGCATCCCAGTATCCCCCCAGCCCTCCTTGCTGCCCTCTCACATTGCTTGCCCACCTTTAGGTCATCTGATATGACTACCCCCAGGTCCCTTTCTATTTTTGTTGTTGTTAGTATCTCACCCCCCATTGTGTACTCTTCCCCTGGGTTTTTGTTTCCCAGGTGCATTACCTTGCACTTCTTAGCACTGAATCTAAGCTGCCATACATTTGACCATTCCTCTAACCTTGCCAAGTCCTTATCCTTTCCACCCCACCTTGTGCATCAACTCTGTTGCAGATCTTTGTGTCATCTGCAAAGAGACATACTTTCTTTCCAGTCCCTCTGCAATGTTGCTTATAAAGACATTGAAGAGGACCGAGTCTAATACTGAACCCTCGGTGCCCACTAACCCCCTTTCTTCAGAGTAGACTCCATTTACTATTACTCTCTGTGTCCTATTCTCCAGCCAATTCTTTACCCAGGCTGTCATCTTGGGACCCACTCCCATGCTGGCTAACTTGTATATTAATCTTTTGTGTGGGACTGTGACAAATGCCTTGCTAAAGTCTAGGTAGGCCATGTCCACAGCCCCTCCCTGATCTACTACTTTGGTCACCCAGTCAAAGAAATCTATCAGATTTGTCTGGCATGACCTTCCCACTGTGAATCCATGCTGCCTTGGGTCCTGTGCCCCTCTGGCCTCTAGATACTCAACAATTCTTTCCTTCAGAAGTGATTCCATCATTTTCCCTACCACTGAGGTTAAACTAAGAGGTCTGTAGTTTCCTGCTTCTGCCTTGCTCCCACTTTTGTGAAGGGGAATCACATCTACCCTCCTCCAGTCCTCGGGTACCATCCCATCCTCCCATGATTTGTTAAAGAGGGTAGTCAGTGGTGTCACTAGTTCTACCCTTAGTTCTTTTAGAATTCTGGGATGAATCCCATCAGGCCCCATTGCTTTGTTCACCTTCAGTTTTAAGAGTTCTTACAATAGTTGCTTTTCTTTTGACCAGGTAGTAGGAGTGGGCTCTAAGTGGTCTTCCTGTGGACAAGAAATGTTGCGTCCCATGAGTCAGTTAGCAGTCTTGGAATTCTTGTTAATGCCATGTTTTTTTCCAGTTTTCCTGATAAGTAGCTTCTATTGTCTAAAAACTTTCACAAGTTCCAGAACTTGAAAAAGTTGTCCCAGAAATAACTTTCTTACACAAACCAAATATTTAATTCGCCTAAAGCTGTTTAAGTTGTTTGTGTTGCTCAACAAATAGTACAGTACTGTATCTACCTATCCTCTATCATCATAAGCAAGACAGGGATACTGTAGCATTAATGCTTGACTTGCACAGTAATCGCCTAATCCTTCATATAAATGTCAGTAATTCATAAATATTTGTAACCAGGTTAAAAGGTCTGTTACTGACATATAATAAAACACAGACCAGCCTATCTTGTTCTTTAATGCCTGTTTCAACATGAGGATAATCATCAGCAATTTTGCAGTTGCTAACATTTTAGAAAGGGCAGGTTATCTTCCCTACCAAGGTTCCAAGTACCTCAAGGGAATTAACAAAGTCCAAGAGGGTAGCATCTTCCAGAAAAAGAGATGTGCAAGAACAAGGGGGCACAATTTGAAGATAGAGTGGGGACGGCTCAGGGGTAATGTGAGGAAGTATTTTTTCACTGAGAGGGTTGTGGATGCATGGAACAGCCTCCCTGAGGAGGTTGTGGAGTGAAGAACAGTGGGGGACTTCAAGAATGCATGGGACAGGCATAAGGCAGTCCTAGGGGCGGGTAAGAGGAAGTAAGCTGTTGGCTAACTAGGATCTGCAGCTTATCTGTTAGGTAGGAAAATGGGCAGACTAGGTGGGCCAAGCGGTCCTTATCTGCCGTCAAATTCTATGTTTTTATGTTCCTACCAGGACTGTCTGTTGGACACACATGAGTCCTTGGCAGCAGGGCATGGGAGAAAATGATGCTCTGTATTCAAAACACTGCACGTGCAATGTGAATGTTGAGATTGAGGACTTAAGAAGTACGTTGGTGGAGCTGGCATGGTTTATTTATTTAGTCATTTTAGTTTTTGTTCACCAGTTCTTGCTCTACACATACTGTGCAGTGCATATTTTCAGACATGGCCTGGCAGAGTCTGGACTACAGGGCAAATACAGGATTATAAAATACAAGTAATGCACAACAAATTAGAATCAAATTATTTGATCTCATATTTACCTGAAAGCATTTACATTACATACCTTTCTCTCATTTGAAGGTTTTCACTGCCACAACACCCAAAGTATTTTATGATTTATTTCTATTACTGTGACATATTTATTTATTTATTGAATTTTGTTGACCCGGTAAGCCCACTGGGCTTAGAAATCTCTTTTTCAGGGGCGACCTGGGGAAGGGGGGATACAGTTGGTAACCAACTGAAATTTAACCATATTAAGCTGTTGGTGGTATTTTTAGTAAATGGGGGAAATTTGTCAAGGACACCGGGGAAATGTCCCTACTCTTTTTGATAGGTGCCATGGGATCTTTAACATCCACCTGAACTACCACCAATCCAGGCAGATGGGACCTCGGTTTAACATCATATCCGAAAGATGGCACCTCAGAAGCACAGCATCCCCCTCATGCTGCACTACAGTGTCAGTATTGGGATATTAACCCAAGTGCCAGATGTGGGAATTGAACTCACAGCCCTCTGATCTCCTGGCCTCAGAGGCAAGTGTGCTAACTACTGAGCCGCTGACACTGGTGACACTGATATTGTTATGGTGACAGGGAAACACTGGACACAAGGGACTTTTGTTCTGGTCAGGGTGAGGAAATGAGTACTACTGGGTGGTAATTAGTGTTTTTTAGGGCATGGCGAGAGTCTGGAAGGTGGTACAACTGGATGCCAGATCACAAAAACCCATTCAATAGTTGCCAGTGTATTCAGTGACTGTTGGTAACAGTGTCACAGTGTCTTGATCATGATCATTCTGTACAGTGCCATAAAAGCCCTCTTTACTCATCCCACTATACCCACAGTATAGTATTGTACTTACTATATATGAACACACTGTGGTTTGGCATACTGTGTGCTGCACATGTTCCCACTACCCTAATTGTACGGAAGCATTGTAACAATTACTTTTGCTCACGGAATAGTTTTCTGTATTCTAATTACTGCACCACATGGCTGCTACCTCCCAAGGCTTGCAACATTTATTACTTCAATGGAGGATTCTACTAGAATTTCTGCACAGAATTCTGTTCAGAGGGATTTTCCCTAATGGAATTCTCTGTAAACTCTCTGTAATTTCCTCCACCCTGGAGGACAGTGAATAAAACTCCATGTTGGTGAATTTTGTAATACTTTATACATAATCCATCAGGGAAAATTCTCCCAAAATGAATTCTGTATGGAGCATTGAAACATTTTACCAAAATGCTGGTACAATCATCCTTTGAACTCCAGGTGTAGCTCTTTTGGCCAGTAAGAGCACAGTGCAAAACTGAGTATTTATTTTCTTGCTCAGTTTAGAAAACACAGAATGAAGTACTGTATCACTGACATGAACTTTGGTTACTGCCTCATTCCACATGTGACAAGGTGCACCATATCCCCTATGTCCTCCTCACTGGCATAACTAGTGGCATAGGACCAGTAAGAAATGCAGCATGACAACACAGGCATATAAAAAAGCCACTACAAATGTTAAAAGACAGCACTAGAATGAATAAAATAAGGAGACATGGATGCTAAAAAAAAAGTGTGCCTTTTCGTTTTTTTGTTTTTTGTTTTACTAACATACGTGCTTTATTTGTTCAACTTGCTGATCAGGTGTTGCCTTTTTGGTTTTGTAGTGGTTTTTAAAGCTGTAAGCACCTGCAAACTTTGTGGGACCTGCAACAGATAAAACTATTTATCCGGGGCAGGATATTCAAACTACACCTGGAAAAGGAGCAAGTGTCTGCTCCACTGAGATGCGCCAGAGCACAAAACGGATAAATTCAAATAAGATGCACAACAGAGCACCCTGTCTGAATATATCATGATATGTGTGCAGCGCAAATGGGGATCACCAGTGATGCATTGGTGCATCCCCCTGCCAGGACTGAATACCTGGAATGGGAATGCGCAGCGCACCTTGCTGATGCACAGAGCACACATTCTAGATATTGAGCCTGAAACATGCAAATAGGGCCATTAGCCATGCATGGTGCAAATGGGGCCATTTGCATGTCATTATGGCCCCATTTCCATGTTTGGAGCATGGATGCACCCAGCAGAATGCACTGGGTGCCCTGCAAAATCTGTGGTGCACGTCAGCATCCCATGGCATACCCTGATAGTCTAGTGTCCCCCCACCCATACCCAATCATAAAATAGTAGAAATCCCAAATCCCTGGTAATCTAGTGGCCTATCCCCCTTCCCTGACCCATGCCAGAATAATAAATAGCCCCCAAAACACTCTGGTAGTCCAGTGGTACCCCATCCCCAAATAATGCTCGAATGATAATAGGTCCTCATAATGCCCTGGTAGTCTGGTGGTCCCACATCCCTTCCCCAATCAAAAGTAGACTCCCATCCCCAGACATCCCTGGTGGTCTAGTGGACCCCCCACCCACTGAGAAAACACCATCCCACCCCACTCCCCTCATCCCAGCATGTCTGAATGGTTGGTGGGCAGCACAACTCACTCACATACTGCCACGGTTGCCTGCTGACTGAGCTGTCAGTGAATGACAGTGTCCAGTACCCCCTGTAAGTCCATTGGTAGACACTGTCAACCAATGGGCTTGCAGTGTGTACTGTACACATTCATTCACAACTTCATGTCATTCACAAAGTTGTGAATGAAAGTGTACAACACACACTGCAATCCCATTGGTCAACAGTGTCTACCAATGGCCTTACAGGGGTACTGTACACTGTCATTTACTGACAGCTCAGTCATTGGACAGCTGTGGCAGTTTGCAGGTGGGTTATGCTGCCTGCCAAGCATTCAGACATGCTGGGATGGGGAGAGTGGGTGGGGTGGTAGCTCCTCAGAGGGTGGGGGTCCACTAGTCCATCAGGAATGTCTGGGGATGAGAGTCTACTTTACAATCAGGGAAGGGAGGGGGGCCACTAGACTACCAGGGCATTATGAGGACATATTATTATTCAGACATGGTTCGGGGATCGGGGTGTGTACCACTGGACCACCAAGGGGTTTGGGGGACTATTTATTATTTGGGCATGGGTCAGGGAAGGGAGGGGACCACTAGACTACCAGGGATGAGGGATTTCTATTATTTTTTGATTGGGGATGGGTGGGGGGACACTAGACTACCAGAGACGGCTGCCCTTTTGTGCGGCATGTATTCAGGGATGGGGGATGTAGCCACCAAGGGGCTGGGCTGCAGTGTTGCACTGTGCAATACAGCAGCCTGCCTGTGGGTGGCTATGACTTAGGCATGCTTTTTCCATGCCTATCTTTGCACGGCACATCTCTGAGATGTGCGGGCAGCTGGGCCACACATCTCAACTGAATATGGAGATGTGCCACGTATGCAGGGGAACGCCCCTTCCGGATGCACCACATACATTATCTTTGCAGTGTGGCACATCTGAATTTGTGTGACATATCAGTACCTTTTGAATATGGCCCTGGGGTGCATTTCAGGAATGCACCAAAGCAACTCAGTTGTGCAGGGCACATCTCCTTTGAATATCCTGGCCCTGATTTTTATACTGCCTACTACTCTTGATGTGATGGGCTAACCAGGATACTTTTTGCAGTTTAATCACAATGTATGCCCTCTTGTCTCCTGGTCAGCACCCTTCTAAAGAAAATATGGTGTTCCCTCCCTTTTTTTAACAATGCAGTCCTACACAATCCCTCCAAAAACTTAAGGAAGATGCAATACAAAGGATAATATGTAACAAGACAAAGTTTGAAAAGGTTTCAAACTCATAAATCTTTTTTCTGTATAAGAAGTTGAAAACCAGATATGAGAATGAAAGTAAGAAAATACGATATCTTGATTTCTGTGAAAATTATTTACAGTATATAGGAAAAGCAGGGCAATAATAAGATTCAATATTCATTTTAATTATAGATATTTTGTTACATTTGGTAAATAAGCCAAAAAAAATGATTAGCTTTCAGTTAGATTTTTTTTTGGATGTGTACAAATAATCACAACACATTTTCCGCTGTATAAACTTTGAATTTATTTTTATCCATTTTTTTGTGTTATATCTGAAAAGGCCAAGTGGCTATAAGTACACAAAAATTTGGCGGCACTAATGGCATTGTGTATGATGTCAATAAACAAAAAACTGATGCATTGACAGATCCACACATTACATAATTAAAAACTGTTTCACTACATTAATTAATTTAATTTTTTTATATTCAAGCATCTTATGTAATATGTGAAGACAGATTCCCATCATACATCACCAACAGTAGCCTAGCAGTCAAATGCTAATTATTGGCCGACAGAGCACCATGCCTGAAACTATTAGGGCAGAAAAAAAAATCTTTTGACTGCAGTCGGTGTATTTTTTTAAAGGGATACAATAGAGTTGTGAAATATGGTGTTGTCTGTACAATTATTTTTCAATACTTAAGCTGAAGACCCTTGCAGGGTAGTTAATGAACACAACAAAGTGCTGGCATACAATGTTTCTTTACCCTTTTTTGTTAGGATGTAAGACAATTAGTCACAACTGTCTTTTTTCCCTTGCACCATATAACAATCGGCGTTTCCTTCGGAGTTCCATGAAAAACATTTAAGTTTCACACTACTGTACCTTCCTTTTTTATCATCTATACAGCACAGTTCATTTTAACATAAGTATGAATCAAAAGACATAATTATGACATAAGGCTACTTCATGGAATTCCTTGCTGAATTAGGAAGTGCTGTTTACCTGGAACTTCATTACTGTTTTCTGGGCTGGCCTCCCATTACAGCACACCGCTCCCCATTTGAGCGCAGGTTACCTTCACTTTTGGAATGACAGAAGGAAAGTACTGTATGAATGAAAAGACTTCCTCCTATGGTATTAACTCCTGACTTACTAACAGTCAGCCAGTCCAGTGTTACTACTACAGGAGGATGTGTTTTCATTCATATTTACCAGAATGAAGAAGACTGCACAGAAATCCTGTTAGAATATATTATAGTTAAGTGCTAACTTGCAGATAAACTAAAGTATTTACACAAATTGTATCTCTTACATTGCATAATAATATCAGTAGTAGATTTTCTAATAAGTAAACCAGAGTATTTATGAATTGATTGGTTCTAACGTCTCTTAAGGAAAATTAATAAAATGCATTCATATTTGAAAAATACAGACACTGCAGCGATATTAAATCCATTTGCTACACCTTAAGCAGATTATGTATATATCTAAAAGAGTAAAGTTAAAACAAAATCTAACAGTGACACCATTATTAAGCAAGGACTCCAGCTGTTGATGAGAGAAAAGAACAAAACAAAATATAATAGTGTCGTAACAAAATGATACCCATATGGTATGAAGCAGGAAATCATTTTTAGATGTGATTTAAGTATATCAGCCCTTATAGTGCTCTTATTGAAGGTATCATCATCCAGTGCAGCATGTTTCTTGCACCTGGTTCTTGATTCTTCTTTTAAATACAGCCAGGTACAGTACTTCAGCATACTCCATTTACCAACTGCACATGCCATCCCTGCAAAACATTTCCAAAAAGGTCCTGAGTGTCTCACAGAACAGCTGGAATCACCACACTCATCCCCCAGCAACAACGCCAAACATCAATTAAAAAAAACTTGGTGTGACATGATAACCGTCTACTAGTTAAGTGCATGTGGTTTTGATATAAATATGCGTTTTAAAATTCTGCTTCATAAACAGGCCAAGCAGCAAAGCATCATGGAACATGGGATTTGAACAGAGAGAAAAGAAGGGTCTACCCCTGCCTGACCCAGTGGATAACCTAATTAAGAGCTTCCTTTTGACACCTACCTGTCAAAGCCTGTGTTAGCTGATATAACAGATTATAAAACCAGCCACTGCTTTGAACCTAGGAAACCTGTTATAAAATACTGAATTTTATGACATCAGGAGGTAAACCATCTCTGACAGATACTTGTGAAACACCTCATAGCTAAGAGAAATGTCTGGTAGGATATTGTTCTGAGAGATCAAAGGGATATTCTATCCTGTCATAATTCATGCTCTGTGGCTCACTAATTAAAGGTTTTTTTTTTAATTGAAATGTTTAGCAGTGTGCAGTGGCATGTAACTAATTTAGTATGCAGGAATGAGAACAACCTCACAGCCAACATCACCACAAAGCTGTGACCTCACAAGCTGGGTGAAACTCTTTTCCCCCCTGATATTGTCAAGTTGCTGAGGGAACATTGTACTTTCTTTACTTTGGACTCCTGGAAGAACACACTCTTGTTCTAACTTTGCAAGGCTTAACACACTTGTGTTCTGGACTTAAGAAGCACTTCTACCAAAATTAGATAATTTCAACACCACTATTTACCAGCTGAAACTGGGATATGATCAGTTACTCAGTATAAGGCAGTTTGTTTATACTTCTCCATTTATTTTTATGACTGTACCATTAATGTTATATGTTCTGTGTTTTGTACTTTATTTACTATTTTTATTTCTTGTAAACTCTGTTTTCCTTAAAATCCTGCCTGAGCCATTTTCTCATTTTGAGTGTGAATGCTGGGATAGTGTTGATAATTCTGACATAACTGCTAAAGTGTTTGTAGTGTGTCACCATATGCATTAAGGTAAGGAAATACCCAGGTCTCAGTTGAGTCAGAAGGTGGCCTGTGAACCAGATTGTGTGCCTGCTGGGTTAAGTATTGCACTGCTTTCCCCAAAGAGGGTATGATAGTAGTACCTGTTACCTGGGCATACTAGCAAAAAAGGGTTCATATTTGACTTCAGAACTCAAGACTGGTAGTTGCTCAGACACAAAACAGGCAAAATGGTGTCCCTTTTTGTCTCCTGTTCACATATTGCACTTCAAGGTTGGGCACTGTGGGAGCAGAGGCCCTGACCCCCAGAGTGTGTTTTTGACACTCTGTGCATAAAACTTGGCTGCATGTCTCTGATGAAGGCAGCAATCTCCCTTTAGCAACCCCCTAGAAATGTTTAGAGCCACAAGTCAAAAGTCAAAACAACTCCGGTTTCATTCACCTGAACCATGCAAAAGTAACGAGTTTCATTAAAAAATGTTTCAGACTTCTTCCAAACATCACTCCTAGTCCTGCTCAGCTGGTGTCTGATAGAACGCCTAAACACCAGAACAACAACAGTCGACCTGCTGGACAGCACAAGCGCAAAAACAACATCAAAGCTTCTCAACTCCCACCAAAAAGCATATCTTCTGAGGCAGTAAGATAAAAACGATGAGGTTCTTTCACAAAAACATAGCTGAACCTCTTTAGCAGTTAAAAAACGAGAAGCAAAAACTGTGATGTGGGGAGCAGAGCAGCATCGCGTCCATCTTGCTGCTCCACCCCTCTCTCCTCTCTGAACTGACAGTAGCTCCGAAAAGGCAGTGCAACATGTGATAACTGCTAGTCCACATGATGGTGATAAAGTGAACTACCTTGTCCTCAGCTTCTCTGACAGCATGTCTTACTTGAAGTACTAACCTGGTATACATCTTGGGTACAGTAGTTACTGAAAGTATTTTCTACCTGGCATTAAACATTATGGGTCTAAGTATTCTATAATCTTCTGGAAACCCACGTCTTCCACATCAGAGCATGGGTGCAAATCAAATGCAGTACAGTCTTTTCTGTTATTTTATGATTTATTGCCACTGTTATTGGATGGTTTCCTGAATATTTAGACTTCCTTTCAAAAACGTCTGTTAACCTCACCCCTTCAGAAGTTTAAACCCCACCTAGCTTCAATGAATTCAGTCAGTTTTAGTTTCAACCCCAAATTTAGGCTTCACTTAAATTTGAGGGGGAGGGAGGTTTTGAAACTAAAACTGACCAACTACAAAGCTAGGTGGGGTTTAAACTTGTGAAGAGGGAGGGCTGGAGTGTGAGGCTGCTTCTGGCAGGCACATCAAGGAAGAACTTGGCTTTTTTCCCCCAGCAGAGGGGAAGGGGTGCTCAAGTGGGACACCCGACAGTGTGCAAGGGAGCCAGAGCTTGCTGTTTACTGGAGGATCTTGGGTTGGGGGATGGGCGAGGGCAAGTGGCAGGGATGAAGGGCAGTCCTGATTAACATCAGGAGCATGGGAAACAAGATGCCTGAGCTTCAGGTGATGCTAACTGAAGGGGATGTGAATGTGGCAGCATTTACTGAAACTTGGGCCACTCCTCAGCATGATTGGGACATAAACCTAATGGAGTACACTGTGCTCAGGAAGGACAGGACAGTGGGCAGAGGAAGTGGGGTGACACTCATCATTAGGAATGGCATTGATATATGCAGGGTGAGGGGAAGAGGGAAATGTAGAAGCATTATGGGTTACCTTCCAGGTGCCTGGGGGAAAAAGAGTCAACCTGGGGGTGATTAATAGGTCTCCCACACTGAGGAACTTGAGGAGGGCCTGGTGGTGAATCTTAGAGATCACTGTGGTTATGGTGAGGGTAGAACTGTAGTGCTGGATGACCTTAACATGCCAGGGGTTGATTGGGGTACAATGGCATATTCATCGACTAGGGAACAGTGCTTGCTGGACATCTTCCAGGATGCCTTCCTATCTCAGCTGGTGGATGACCTGATGAGGGATGTTCACGTCCTGGATGTGGTCCTGTCAGATTGTGGTCTGATTAGGAACCTAGTTGTAGGGGACCCACTGGTGGGGTGTGATCATGCCATGGTTCAGTTTTTCTTAGACTTGGGGGGGGGGAATCACACTAAAACAGTAGTGGTTGACTTCAGGGGATCAGACTTTGAGGGTATGGCGGGGATTCTCAGGAAGCATTTGGAGGGGATCAGATGGGACATGGACATAGATATCAGATGGGAAATTATTAAGAGGGCTCCTGAAAGCCATCAAGGCCTGCATGAAGGTCCGACGCAAATTTGGTAGGGCCAGAAAGCAGAGCTGGTAGACCAGGAAGGTCCAGGAGGTGGCGAGGAAGAGAAGAGTGGTTTATAGGAAATATAAGCACTCACAAGGAGATGTGGATGGGGGAGTATGATAGGATCTCCAAAAAGGTAGCCAGGGTGATGAGATCAGCCAAGGTGAGGATGGAGCAGAGGTTGGTACAGCGAATCAGAAACAGGGAAAATGGGTTCTCTAGGTATATCAGGAAAAGGAGGAAAGTGAAGGGGCAGATTACCAGAATGCAGTCAGGGAGTGGGTGGGCAGAGAAAGCCAGAGAGCAGGCAGAGGTACTTAATGAATACCTTGCCTCAGTCTTCACAAGAGATGATGGAGGGCCAACACCATATGGTGGAGGCGGACTAGGAATGAGGAAGAGGGGGAAGCTCTCTGATGTTGAAATTCCTGTTGGTAAGGTGGAGGAGACCCTTAAGTCCCCGAGAGCAGATAAGGCATCAGGTCCAGATGGTCTTCACCCCAGGGTGCCTCATTTGGATGATCCTTTTAAGCTGAGTTACTCAGCTCAATCCTGCTGATCCTTCGTTGTTTAGTTTTTTTATTTATTATTATTTGATCTTCTCCTTTTCTTTTTTGCTTTTTTCCTCATTGCATTGAAACCATGTCGTACTAACAACAGAGTCAGGGATCTCTGACTAGATCCAGCAGAGCACTTCCAAGACCTTTGAATGCTGTGTCAGGGTCTTTGTATGATACCCAACTACCAGCAAGCAGGACCTGGAATTTGGCAGGATAATTCATCTGGAAGTTAACTCCGACAGTGATAAGCTTGGAAACCAGGGGGTGGAATGAGGCTCTTTTTTGCCTAATAGAGGCCGGTAGATGTTGTGCCACCCTGATTTTGATGTCCTCCCATCGCCCTTCTTGCAACTCTTTTACTTTGGAGATAAAATGTTGACTCTCCAAGAAATTCAGAAATCTGAAAATTAATGGGCGAGGAGGTGCCCCAGCCAGTGGTATCAGATGAAGGGATTGATGTGCCCTTTTGATTACATATTGCAGCCCAAAGGGTGAAGGGCCAGCAAATTTTTCAATTAACTTCTGAACAAATATAATTGTGTCCAGGCTCTCTTCCTTTTCTGGAAGACTTATGAGGACCACATTGTTCCTGCAGCTGTGGCCCTCCAGGTCTTCAATTTTTAACTCCAAAAGGGTCATTTTCTGGTGGGTTGCAGTTAATTCTGGGTTGACTTTATTGATCCGCTTTTCCAAGGAACAAAGACTGGTTTCATTATCCGAAGTATGTTGATGTAGATCCTCCATTGCCTGAGTCAATCTCTTAATGTCAGTAGTAACAGAGTATATTTCCTCTTTAAAGGGTTTGAATTCTTGGAGGAAGCACTGTAAAGTAAGTGGCTCTTGGTCAGGAGAGGTAAATTCTGATGCTGGTGCATCTGCACTACTGGAGGCCCTACTTTTTTTGGGTCCTTCTCTGGATTCACCGAAGGAGTGTGTTTTGGCGGAGCTTTCCACATTACACATCCGTGGAGCCAAATGTTGATGAATATTGAGGTAAGCACACTCTCTGTCTCTCTAGAAAAGGTTTGACGTACACAAGGCAGGCATTACCCACAAAAATACAAATAAATTGAGTCAGGTGGCTGGAGCAGTGAACGAGAGCTGCTATCTGGTGTGCTGCATCACGTGGTCCTCGTCCCATGCCCTTTTAAAGTTGTTCACAGATTTACATGATACCACCCATTCTTTTAATGCATTCCATTTTGCTACCACCCTCTCTGTGCAATAGTATCTCTTCATTTCCCCTCCTATATCTTCCCCCCTCTATTCTTAGCCCATGTCTCAGGTGTCCCTCCCCCTCCTTAGCTTAAAGACCCCATCTGCCCCATCCTTATCTATTCCCCTCAGATACTTGAATGTCTCTATCATGTCCCCCCTGTCTCTTCTGTCCTCCATGGTGTACATATTCAGGTCCCCCAGCCTGCTCTTATAGTCTCTCCCCTCTATTCCACATATCATCTTTGTTGCCCTACTCTGCACCCTCTCCAGTAGCCAGATATCATGCTTTAGGTATGGCCTCCAAAACTGCTCACAATACTCTAAGTGTGGCCTTTCCAGCAAACTGTAGAGGGGAAGATCACCTCTCTTCACTTGAATGAAAACCTCCTCGCTATGCACCCCAGCATTTTGTTCACTTTTTTCAGCTGCTCTCCTGCACTGGGCAGTGTTGTTCACAGTCACGGTTATGATTACCCCAAGGTCCTGCTCCTCTTCAGGGGATCCCCAGCTTAATGCCCCCAAGCCAGTATTCTCTCCTTGGGTTCTTCACCCAGAAGTGTATAACCTTACACTTCTTTGCATTGAACACCAGCTGCCACCTCTCTGACCTCTCCTCTAGCTTGCTTAGGTCCCCCTGCAGCTGCTTCAATCCCTCCCCTCCATCCACTGCTGCTCCGATTTTGGTGTCATCAGCGAACAGACTTACCTTACTCACCACCCAATGTGCAATGTATGATATGAAAAGCCCAAATAATACTGGCCCCAGCACAGAGCCCTGTGGCACCTCCCTCATCACTGGCCTTGGAGTTGAGAGCTTCCCTCCCACCACCACCCATTGCAGCTTCCCACTCAGCCAGTTTGTAACCCAGTTCATCATTTTTGCCCCTACACCAGTTAGCTTCCTCCCAAGATGCCCATGAGGCACCAAATTGAAGGCCTTGCTGAAATCCCAGTGAAGAACATCCACCACATGACCCTTATCCAGCTCACCTGTCACCCAGTCATAATACTGTATCTAGTTGGTTTGACAAGACTTCCCCTAAAATGAACCCATGCTGCCTCATATCCTGGAGGCCATTGTCCTCCAGGTATGACACCAGTCTTTCCTTTAGTATCATTTCCATGAGTTTGCACACCATGGAGGTGAGACTTACTGGATGATAATTTACCCAGTTTATCCCTTGGTCCTCTCTTGTGTAATGGTACTACATGTGCCCTCTCCTCAGACTGAGACCTTGTAGTGGTGGAGAGGCTTGCATGTTCCAATGACCCTCAGGGCTATGTTGTCCATGTCTCATACTCCTGGCAGGGTAACCTGTGGTGAACAGTCCTGAGGTGAGGTCCCAGATTAAGTACGGTCCAACCTCCAAAGTCCTCAAAGGTGGATCAGGCAGAAGAAGATATTAGGATCTCAATGGATGTGAAGGAGGATGAAGGCTGCAACAATATAGGGATCTCTAGTCATCTTGAACTCCCCTTGCCACTGGACACTAGATATCCTGCTTGTCAAGTTTGTGTGGTTGCTGCAGGTGCATCAGCTTCCCCACACTAAAAGTCGTCGCACAGGCTTCTACCATGGAAAACAACATCTCTGTAACCAATCTTCCAAGCCCTGTGGTGGCAGACTAGTGGTGATGGGGACAGGACCAGTGAATCCGGCAGTCTCTAGCCATGATTCTGCACATAGGTGGCAGTAGTTTGATGGTCATATGGCACCTGGACTGGGACAGGGGTGCAATTCGGCAGCTGCTACTGTGGCTGAGCAGTCCTCTTTAGGATCCCCTCTGCTCACCTCGGATGGGGAGGGGGCTAGAAAAGGTGCCCTAAACCTAGGCTGTCTCACCTTCTCCTGGATGGATAGCCGTGTCCAGCGGGATCACTCTCTCTGCGGTTGAAACAAGAAACAGATAATGATTTTTGCAACATGGAATGTTCATACTCTGATGGACAACCAGTATAGCGAACGACCAGAAAGAAAAGCTGCTATTATCACCAGGGAACTTGTAAGATGTAACATTGATATTGCTGCCCTAAGCTAGACAAGACGACCAGATGAAGGTCAGTTGAGAGAAGAGGGTGGAGGTTTCACCTTCTTCTGGAAAGGAAAGCCTGCTGAAGACAGATGCATTCACAGTATTGGCCTTGTCATCAAGAATAAGTTCATCAACCAGTTTGCAGAGCTCCCCATTGGCATCAACGAATGCTTCATGACCCTTCACCTTAAGCTCAGCAACAATCAGCATGCCACTGTCATCAGTGCATACGTCCCAACACTTAATGCTGATGAGGATGTCAAGGAACAGTTCTACTCCAACCTTGACAGAGTCCTGACCAACACCTCTAGGGAAGACAAGATCATTCTCCTTGGTGACTTCAACACCAGAGTCGAGCATGATTCAGATCTCTGTAATGATGTCATTGGGAAGAAGGTGGTAGGAGAGACAAACTCCAATGGCATCCTACTCCTAAACAAATGTGCGGAGCATGGCCTGGCCATCACGATCACCATCTTTAGACAGACAGACAAGTATACAACTACTTGGAGACACCCTCGATCCAAGCACTGGCACCTCCTTGATTACGTCATTGTCAGAACCCATGATCGAAAGGATGTCTATATCACGAGGGCCATGCAAGGAGTCAATGACTGCTGGACAGACCATTGTCTTGTCAGATCTGTCATGAACATCCAGCTCACTCAGAAACATCGAAGGCAGCCAAAATCAATGCAAAGGAAATTCAACACCAAGTCCCTTCAAGACCCAGTGGTTCAAGAGGACTTCCAGTAATGTCTCCAAACAAGATTCTCTTCCATGGCCGCAGCTGATAACATTGAGAGTTACTGGAAGGAGTTCAAGACAGCCATCCATTCGGCATGTGCTGAATCTATCAGCTATGTCACCCAGCATCATCAGGACTGGTTTGATGAAAATGATACCGAGATTAAAGACCTGCTCAACCAGAAAAGAAGAGTTCACTGCACATGGCAAGATGACATCTCATGCCAGCAAAAGAAAGTCATACCAGCAGCTCAAGGCAGAAGCTCGAAGGAAGATCTGAGACATCAAAAACAAATGGTGGCAAGACAAGGCCAAAGAGATCCAGCTATATATTGACAAACATGACATGTGGAGCATCTTCCAGGCTACAAGGGCCATTTATGGTCCAAGCTCCCATGGTCCCATTCCCCTCCGATCTCAAGATGGCTTGATGCTCCTGAAGGAAAATGAAGGCATTCAAGCTAGATGGAAGGAGCATTTTGAGACACTCCTGAACCGCAAGTCATCTGTAACAGATGCCACTATCAATTCTGTCCCTCAACACCCTGAAAGAGAATCTCCTGCCAACCCTCCTACCATCAAAGTAGTAAGACATGCCATCAAGCTGGCCAAAAATAACAAAGTTGAGGGACCAGATGGCATACCGGCTGAAGTCTACAAGGCTGGGGGCAAGGAACTGGTACTAAAGCTCCATGAACTCATTCTCCAAATTTGGAACAATGAGGAGATTCCAGAGGATTTGAGGAATGCCAACACTATTACCGTCTTCAAGAAAGGAGACAATTCGGTATGTGGAAATTATTGAGGCATTGCCTTACTCTCCACTGCAAGGAAAATCCTCACCCGTATTCTTCTGAACCATCTCATTCCCATCGCCAAAGAAGTCCTGACGGAATCTCAGTGTGGATTCATACCATCACATGGGACAACCAACATGATCTTCATTGCCAGGCAGATCCAAGAAAGTGTCAGGAACAACATCAGGACCTGTACATGGCTTTCATCGACCTAACAAAGGCCTTTGCCTCCATCAGTCATGAAGCCTTGTGGAAGGTGCTGGCCAGATTTGGCTGCCCTACAAAATTCATCAAGGTCCTGAGGCTTCTGCATGATCAGATGACTGCCAGTGTTCTCTATAATGGTTCAAAGACAGACCCATTCATCATCCAAACTGGGGTCAAGCAAGGATGTGTCATCACTCCAACCTTGTTCTCTATCTTCCTAGTAGTCATCCTAGTCCTCACCAAAGGCTACCTTCCCACTGGAATTGACATCAAATACAGAATGGATGGAGGGCTCTTTAATCTTGGACATCTCCATTCAAAGACCAGTTTGCAAGGCATCCATCATTGACCTCCAGTACGCTGATGACAGTGCCATCCTTGCACACACCAGCAGCAACCTTCAGTCTGTGCTAGATCTCGTTGAGGAAGCTTTCCAAAATCTGGGACTCTCACTCAATAACAAGATGACCAAGTTGCTCTATCAGCTTGCTCAAGGCCTTGTAAATGACCCTCCACAATTCACCATCGAGGGACATACCCTGGAGACAGTCGAGCACTTCTCTTACCTCGGTAGCCACCGCTCCCTGACAGTAAACATAGATGATGAGATTCAGCACAGGATCCATTGCGCTAGTACCTCATTTGCGGAACTGCTTCTGTGCATCTTCACTGACCGTGCCATATGAAAGGACACCAAGATCCAGGTATACAGTTTGATTATCATCGCTACCCTTCTTTATGGATGTGAAACCTGGGTGACTTACTGACATCATCTTAAGAGCCTGGAGACATACCACCAATGATGTCTCTGGAAAATCCTCTGCATCAAGTGGGAAAACCACCACACTAACGTCAGTGTTCTCACTGAGGCCAATGTTACCAGCATTGAGGCAATGATCCTCAGACATCAATTCTGCTGGACTGGACACTGTGTATGGATGCACGACTCTTGACTCCCCAGACAAATTTTATACTCCCAGTCAAGGCCAGAGATCCCATGGTGGTCAAAGGAAATGCTACAAAGATGCACTGAAGGCATACCTCAAGAAAACAGATATGGACATCACAAGCTGGAAGAAGCTGGCCACCAACCGATCTCAATTGTGCCAGAACCTCCAACAAGTGGAGGCCTGCTTCAAAGAGAAATGCCTTGCCCTCAGTCCCAAAAGACAGAGCGTAGGAAGGAAAGGGAAAGAAACCCCAATGAGTGGGCAGCTCTCCCACATGGAAACATCTGCAATTTCTGCAGATGAATCTGTGGCTTTAGGATTGGATTACTGAGCCACCTCAGGACCCATCAGTGAACCATGGTAGCAGATCATCTTTGAATCAAGGGATCACCGATGACTACATGTGCCATCCTCCAGTACAGTGGCACACATTCTGACTCCAGTGAGGTGCTGCACAGATCTGCCAGTGGCTCCACCAACACCTCTGCCATCTCCCTTAGCACCCTGGGGTGGATACCATCTGGTCTTGGTGCCTTGTCTACCTACAGTGCCCTCAGTCCCTCTAGAACTCTACTTGCCTCAATTATTCCATCTTTCACATCCTCTCCCCACATCCCCACCCTCCCAGCCCATGGTGGTAGCGGCTCCCCCTTTTCTTGAGTGAACACAGAGCAAAAGTATTCATTCAGTGCTTCCGCCTGCTCCTCCCCCATTTACGTCCACTCTCCACCACTTTTTATCCTCACTATTGTCTGCTTGCATTTCCTTTTCTCCCTGATGTATCTGAAAAAGTCTCCCCTCCCCGTTGATTCCCTGCTCTAATCTCAGCTTCCTCTGGGCCTTGGCTCCTCTCACTTTTCTGGTCACCTTCCTAGACCATATTGCATAGTCCTCCCTGTCCACTTCCTTCCCCGTTCTCCTATACAGCTGGTGTGCCTTTTGTTTTGCCCTCACCACCTCCACTATCTCGCTGTTCAACCAGCATGGTTTTCTTGCTCTGCTCATCTTACTCTGTGTCTTGGTGCAGGCTTCTGTTGCCTCTGTAATCCCCTGTTTAATAATATTCCATTTCTGCTCCATGTCCATCTCCTTCCTTATACCCTCCAGTTTCCCTTTCAGTATTTCCTGCATCCTCCCAAAGTCCACCGCCCTGAAGTTTACCTCACAAGTAACTTATTCCTCTGGCTCCCCGCAAATCATGATATTAAACCACACCATTTGGTGATCGTTATCAGCTAGTGGTTCCTCCACCTTTATTTCCCTTACTGCCTCCCCATTAGACAATACCAGATCTAAAGTGTTCTTTATCTTGTAGGTACATTAAACAACTGTGTCAGGAGACCCTCCTGGAATGCATCCAGGAGCACTTGCTCCCTAGCACTGGAGGTGACCGAAATGCTCCAGTCAATCTCTGGCAAGTTGAAATCCCCCATGATGACCATATTCACTTTTTTACATACCTTTCTGATTTGTCCTGCAAATTCCTTGTCAAGCTCCTCAGACTGGGACGGTAGCCTGTATACCACCCCAAACCTCAGTTTCCTGCCCCTTGAGTCTAGAAGCTGCAGTCATATTGCCTCTGTTATCCTTTCTTCTGCTTCATCCCTTGTGTATTTGATCCCATCCCTCACATAGACCACCCCACCCCACCCCTCCCTCCTTATGGTCCTTCCTGTATAATTTGTATCCTGGGATTGCCAGATCCCAGTCCCAGTGCTCAGTTGCCCACATTTCTGTGACAGCTACAATATCCACCCTCCACACTGCCCAGAGTGCCTGTAGCTCAAATGATTTGTTGCCTAAGCTTCTTGCATTTGGCAAGACCACCCTCCATCCTGTCGCCTTCCCTTCACAGGCCTCCATCTCCTCCCTTCCACTTCCTCCCTTTTTGGCCACCCCAAGTCCTTCCCTGCTAGCCTGGAGGGTAAACTGTGACTCCACTCTTTCAGATCTCTGCCCACCTGCTGTCCACTTGCCACCCCCCATGAAGTTTAAATTCATGTTTGTCTCAATATACCCCCCAGTCTTTGCTTTAATACCTCCTTCCCCTACCCACTTAGGTGTAGCCTATCCCTTGCAAACACATTGTTATCATCTCAGGTACTGTCCAAGTCACCCACAATTCCATACCCCTTAGTCTGACACCATTCTACCAACCATGTATGCATGAAATAAGCTTCAGCAATGTCATATTCCTGCTTCAGTACATCAGTTTGCAGGAACAGACAATGTATGTCCTTTCTCTGCACTTAGCCAGCACCTGTTGACACTGATCTCTGATCTAAATCTTTCAGTGAAAACCCTTCATTCCTATGGTTGCCTTGTTTGCTTGGGTGGTGGGGCACAAATAAAAAAAAAAAAAAAACAAGCTAAAGACAAAGCACTTCAGTGCAGAAGCACTGAAACAAGGGTTACCCCAAAGGGCATTGACAATAAGCCAAGTTTCAAAGAAACACATCACACATACTCCCATAATACAAAGCATCATGAGATACATGCAAATCACCATGACATTTCAGACTTGTTCAGTTTACAGCAATGTACATCCATTTTAAATAATACAACTAACTTAATTTTTATCATACAATCCTCTAGTAACTATTTACCTTTATCAAAACACCTAGTGCCATGGTATTTTCAACATTTACAAGTTTTATACACATAAGGTATATACATTAAAGTATTTTATGACATAGTGCCATTGCATACTAAATACAGCAATGAGGAACACTGCCTGTTTTATATCAGCTCAGCGAACACAACAATAACCTCCCTGTATGAGGACCAGTGAGGGAAAAAGAAAATTTAAAGAGGACACTATAGCATAGTCAAGAAAGGGAAGGGGGTACCCATAGGTGGCCAACCTTATGGACTAGAAATTGCAAAGACTAGATTAGGCTAAAAAATAGAACTGTTGCAACATATTTAAGAAATGTTCAGTCCTCAAGAATGGCAGGAGCTGCCTGTCACTTATCCCCCACCTTAAGAGGGAAGCAGTTATTGCAGACTGCTTACCACCTTCTTGTCCCAAGAAGGGATGGAGCTTCCACCCATCCATCTTCAGAAGCTCTGTCCCAGGGTCCCTATCAATGATAAACATTCTATCATAAACATAGTGAATATCATCATTCTTTACCTGGACGCATTAATACATTTCTCACCAGACACTATTGGTACCTTCAGATCTCCTTTTAGGGAGAGTCTGTCATATTTCTTAACCAAAAATCTGGACAGTTGTAAAGTCCAGTACCATAGAAAGACTTTCTCGGGGTGAGTAATTACCTGCTTCAACCCCACCAGACATGTCAGTTTTAACAGGGGCCCAGTCCTAGGTTCAATCCCTCTTCATAAATCCACTGTTTCTTGATTAATTCATTTCACTTGCTACTAATGCAGACACCTGAGGGTAGACACTCTATGTGTTAACCAAACACAGGTTCCTATCCATTTTCCACCCACCTCCTCCTTTGCAGGTTTTTCATAAAAAAATGAAACACCTGTACCTCCTCCTTGATTCTAACATATTGAACATTTTGACAATATTAGCAACTTTATCCTGCAGTATACCACATTCAATACTGTTATAGATTTAGCTGCATCAAGAAAAAGTCCCTTCAGCCTCATAGGCTTCTTCTTGCTTGATTGGAGTCTTCAACCCCAGCGCAATATCACTAGTCACAGCCTTACCTGGGGTGTCACATTCAAGTTCCATACTTGCATCTCCAGCCTCCAACAGGTAACATCCTGGGAACATAGGAGACAAAGGAATATCCTGCTCCGTCAGAGGGTCCTCCTCAAACTGAGGCCATGAAAAATCCTCCTCTGACTCCTTATCCAAACTCTCCAGCAGGAACCTCTTGAGCACCTGGCATTGGTGTTCCACCTCTCTGCATAGTCAGTCTGCCACCAGCCATTACCCACTCATCCAGTGAATCATCCTCATCAGGGTCCCCATCTGTTGGGTGTTGTCCCTTGCACCTCCAGTCTGTCTCAACCTGCATCTCTTCATTGCCTTCAGGCTTGGCCTTTCTCCAAGCTTCCAGGTCCAGTTCAGGCAGCAGCTCCCCATCTGTCAAGTCATGGTTCTGGTCAGAACCCCATGAATTCTCTTCTCTGGCAAGTCCTGGTGCATCATTCTACCTGGGATATCTTGGTGATATCCACAAGAAAACATCCCTCTTCAGCCAATCCAGACACTTCCAGCAAGTTATCCCACTTCTAAAACCAAGTCTGTAGAGGGGTTGTGGGAAAACAGATGGACCAGACACCGAACTTCAGGTTCAACACATAATCTCTGTGTGGTGTTTATTCAAAATGCAGAAAATAAGCTTCAGCAAAGTCATATTCATTGTTTAGAACATCAGTTTGTAGTGACTATATATGTCATTTCCTCTGCACTTAACCAGCACCTACTGACTCTGATCTAAACTTTTCAGTGAAAACCATTCATCCCTGTGGTTGCCTTGTTTGCTTGGGTGGTAGGAACTCAAATAAAAAAAAAAATAAAAAAACACAACAAGCTGAAGACAAAGCACCTCAGTGCAGAAGCACTGAAACAATGGTTACCCCAAAGGGCAGTGACAAAAAGCCAAGTTTCAAAGAAACACATCACACATACTTCCATAACACAAAGCATAATGCAGTATATGCAAATCATTATGAAATTTAAGACTTGCTCAGTTTACAGCAATGTACATGCATTTTAAATAGTACAGCTTAGTTTTTATCATATAGTCCTCTAGTAACTTTTACCTATATCAAAACACCTAATGCCATGGTATTTTCAACATTTACAGGTTTTATACACATAAGGCATATACATTAAAGTATTTTATGATGTAGTGCCATTGCATATTAAATCCAACAACAAGGAACACAGCCTGTTGTTTTATATCAGCATGGAGGTCACAACAGCAACCTCCTCGTATGAGCGCCTGAGAGGGAAAAGGAACATTTAAAGAGGACACTATAGCATAATCAAGAAAGGGAAGGGGGTGCCCATAGGCAGACAACTTTATGGACTACAAATTGTAAAGAATAGCTTAGGCTAAGAAATAGAACTGTTGAAACAGATTTAAGAAATGGTCGGTCCTCAAGAGTGGCAGGAGATCCTTGTCACAGCAATGTTTAAGACCTTCCCCATGGGTTTGCTCTGTTTGACCAGATGGACTCAGTAATAACATGACAATTTGCGGGGAAACCTTTAAGTTCAATTATGCATGCTTCTAATGACCTGGACTCTGAATCGTTTCTTCAATCTGTGGCTTGATTGGGACTCTGCTGACCAGATATTTCTATATTTTGTTGGTTATATGTTTATTCAAATGGATTAGGGGGAGGTGAAAGCGTGTTTTTGTTTTTCTTGACTATAAGCAGGGACACTGGTTTACCACATACATGGTGATGCAGACGGAAACCCAGAATTCTAATTGACCCATGGCAAAACGGCACCAAAACGGAAGTCAAGTTTGTTCTCGGGGAGGCTGTGATCTGAGGGCTATAAAAGTTACAGCACAGTAGCGTGCTTTCTTTATGTGCTGCTACTTGCTTCTTTCTTTGCCTTGTGGGTATTTGGAATCCTAGTCATTGGATTTGTCAACCATTTCACTGCTGGAGTCCGAGGACTTCTAAAAAATAAAACCTACTGCAATAAAACCTGTTGCTGTATCTCCTAACTGCACCCAGAATTCTGTTGTAAGTATTCCAGCTGAGCTTAGCCCACACTTCTTGCCAGTTACTATGTATGTGTCTCTATAGATCTTGCCATACAGCAGATGTCTGCACTAATTTAATGTGGAACTTTTAAAACGTAATCATTTGTAGTTGGCTGGCTATAAGAAAAATGGTTTGCACATTTTGTGTGCTCAGAATCTGACCCATGACATGCAAGCAGCATTGGGAGTTTTTGTGCCACAATGTATTACTAAATTAATAATATACTGTAGCACAAACACACCTGATGCTATCTGGGTGCTGTTGGTCAGATTTTAAGCCCTCAAAATGCACAAGCATTTTTCTTGTATAGCTGGTACGCTACAAATGCATTTTAAAATACACAGTTTGACAGCAAAGTGTGCTGTTCATAGTGATACTTGCAGTACTTGGGCTGCTGTGCTTCTCTGCTCCACGCTACACGACTTTGTTTCTCACTTGATTTTGTTTCTTTCCTGCTTGCTCCCCACTCTTCCGTGCTTGCTATGACATCTATGGCTTCAGTGAGTTTTAGCTCTTGCAAGTGCTGAACTTTAATCTTGTGAGAGAAACTCATGTGTGTTTGGTTGGCGGAGCTGCTGTTTTGAGCAAACCATCTACTGAGAGACTTCTCGTCTCACATTCAGTAAACAAGTGGCTGCGGTCGACTGCGATTGCTGTTGGAAGAGATGCTTTGGGAGTCCATCCTGTATGCAGGGGATTACTAAATAAAAACTTGGAAACAGACAAACTCTGAAGGAGGAGAGAAAATTACAGCAGCACTTATAGTGCTGATGGGCTTTTTTCCCCTTACTTAAGGTGTATATCTATATACAGCCCAGGACTTGAGTCCACTGGTTCTCAGGAGGAGTGAAGGTGGAATCAAACAGCTTTAAAGTTATTTTTGAACTTGCAGACTGCTAGAGGAGCCCTTCTTCAGAAAATCACTGAAATAGTCGAAAAGCTGCTATTGAGCTTTAACTGCCGACAGGTGTGAGCTTGAAAACTATCGGACCTGGGGCAGTTTACCATATTTGGTGGTAACCTTTTCAAATCTCGGGTGTAAACACACTGATTATAGCACTCCTTGATGCTCAGCTTCCTACTATCAAAGTAAGTAGAACTGTTTCACTGATACTTCCTTTTACTCATCTAAGAAAAAGGAAAGACAAAATAGACAAAAAAGTGTTTTTTGTTTGTTTGTTTTTTTAACTTAAATTGTGGCTGGAAGGACAGCAACTGCTTGCACTTAACCCTAACTCTCTATGCTGAGAAGTACTTTAAGACATTTACTTTCAAGGAGTCTGCACTTTAAAAGACTTACTTGTTATGAATATTGAAAAGACCTTGTGCCTAACGATCCTACATTGGGGTTGGATACAAGTTTAAACTTTTCTAGATATATCCTGCCAGCATTTTATATGAATCTGGAACTTGACTATATGTACTTGCGTGATAAACATAAAGTGATATTTTTATTTGTGCAAGTCATTTCTCTGTAGCTAATCTCATATTCCTTTGGAAATTTTACTGTATGTACTATCAATACTTCTCTTCTTTAAAAAAAAATATTGTGGTTTAATGAAGTTCCTGATGGCAGGGTTCAGCTTTAAGGTTATGGATCTAAAAGTGGAGAGAAGTGTGAGAGCTTTTTGGGGTAGGTGTAATCTCCAAAGACTTGTACCTGGCTATAGATAGCAGCCGGCACATAATTCCCTTCATATCGGGGGACAGTTGGGGCATGGAACTGCATGCGCAGTAGGATGATCCTTGATAGTACCCCAACAGGATGGATTTTGCTGGCAGCTCAAAATATCCTAATTTGGGTCTGGTGAGTTGCCCACCAGTAAGGCTGTAGCATTGTATCTTCAAGAGTAGGATTCCCTGCCTGTAGTGGGCCCTAAATATGCAAGCTCAATTTTGATGACTGGTCGAGTTGAGGGCATTTAAATGGTTACGTATATTTGTTTTAAGGGAATGCTGTGAGTCAAATGGAATGGGTAGATAGACTTGGAAGTTAGCTGGTGAACTTTTCAATTTGCTTCCTGGGGGAACTTCTTTATTTCTCTAGTGTGGCCTAATTGAACCTATAATGGCAGGACTCAGCCTCAAGATTTTGTGTGTGCTGGTCTGTAGGGGTGGGGAGCGTGTCCATGCTGGTCCGTCGGGGTGGGGAGAGTGGTTGTGCCAATCTGTGAGTGTGGGGAGAGTGGCCATGCCGGTCCATGGGGGTGGGGAGAGTGGCCGTGCTGGTCTGTGGGGGTGGGGAGAGTCTCCGTGCTGGTCTGTAGGGGTGAGGAGAGTGTCTGTGCTGGTCTGTTGGGGTGGGGATATTGGCCGTGCCGGTCCATCGGGGTGGGGAGATTGGCCGTGCCAGTCCATCGGGGTGGGAAGAATGGCTGGGTTAGTAAATTGGGATGGGATGAGTGTCCGGGTTGGTCCATTGTTGTGGGGAGAGTAGGCGTGCTGGTCTGTAGGGGTGTGGAGAGCGTGTCCGTGCTAGTCCGTTGAGGTGGGGAGAGTGGCTGTGCCAGTCCGTTGGGGTGGGGAGAGTGGCTGTGCTGGTCCATCGGGGTCAAGTGAGTGGCTATGCCGGTCCGTCTGGGTGGGGAGAGTGTGGCCGTGCCAGTCTGTGGGGGTGGGGAGAGTGACCCTATTAGTCCATCGGGGAGGGGAGAGTGGCTGGGTTAGTAAACTGGGATGGGACGAGAGGCCTGGTTGGTCTGTTGGGGTGGTGATTGTATTTCTGTCTGACATCCTTGTAAACATCTCTCTTGTCTGGGTTAGCCAAATTTAAAATGGATGAAAAAAAAAATGTCTGTGCCATTAAAAATAAATTATTTATTTTTGGTCACTGTCTGAATGCCTGGCATCTGCGGTGGGGGGGCATTGAGAGCACCTGTGCTGGTGGGGTGTGGAGAGAGGCCATGCTGGTGGGGTTGGGTGAGCAGGGTGGCTGTGTTAGAGGGGTTGCATGTTGAGTGGCCTTGCTGGTGGGGCTGGGTGGGAGAGTGGTCCTGCTTGTCTGTTGGGGGGTGGGGAGAGTGGCCATGCCAGTCAGAGTGGAGAGAGTGGCCATGCTGGTTCATCAGAGTGGATAGAGTTGCTGTGCCAGTCTGTAGGGGTAGAAAGGGTAGCTGTGCCGGTCCATAGGGGTGGGGACAGTCCATAGGGTGGGGAGAGTGGCCGGGTTAAGCCTTTGGGGTGGAGAGAGTATCCAAGTTGGTCCGTTGGGGTGGGAAGAGTGGGCATGCTGGTCTGTAGGGGTGGGGAGCATGTCTGTGCTGGTCTGTAGGGGTGGGGACCGTGTCTGTGCTGGTCCATTGAGGTGGGGAGAGTGGCTGTGCCAGTCCGTTGGGGTCAGGAAAATGGCTATGCCGATCCGTCCAGGTGGGGAGAGTGGCCATGCTAGTTTGTAGGGGTGGGGAGAGTGGCCATGCCAGTCTGTGGGGGTGGGGAGAGTGGCTGGGTTAGTAAACTGAGATGGGACAAGTGGCCTGGTTGGTCTGTCAGGGTGGTGCTTGTAGTTCTGTTTGACATGCTTGTAAAGATATCTCTTGTCTGGGTTAGCCAAATTTAAAATGGATGCAAATAAAATGTCTGTGCCATTAGAATAAATTATTGTCATCTGTGGTGTCGGGGCATTGAAAGCGCCTGTGCTGGCGAGGTACTGAGAGAGGCCTTTCTGGTGGGGTTTGGTGGGAGAGTGGTCCTGCTTATATGTTGGGCCGGGGAGAGTGGCTGTGCTGGTCCAACAGAGTAGGGGGAGTGGCTGTGCCTGTCTGTAGGGGTGGGGAGAGTGGATGTGCCGGTCCATAGGGGTGGGGGGAGTGGCCATGCCGGTCCATAGGGGTGGGAAGAGTGTCCAGGTTGGTCCGTTGGAGTGGGGAGAGTGGGTGTGCTGGTCTGTAGGGGTGGGGAGTGTGTCTGTGCTAGTCCGTCGGTGTCAGGAGAGTCGCTATGCCAGTTTGTTGGGGTGGGGAGAGTGGTTGTGCCAGTTTGTTGGGTTGGGGAGATTGGCCATTCTGGCCCATTGGGGGTGGGAAGATTGGCTGTGGCAGTCCATCGGGGTGGGAAGAGTGGCTGGGTTAGTAAACTGGGATGGGACGAGTGGCCTGGTTGGTCGGTCGGGGTGGTGCTTGTATTTCTGCCTGACATCCTTGCAAAGAGATCTCTTGTCTGGCTTAGCCAAATTTAAAATGGATGCAAATAAAATGTCTGTGCCATTAAAAATAAATGATTTATTTTTGGTCACTGTCTAAATGCCTGGCATCTCTGGTGGGGGGGACATTGAGAGTGCCTGTGCTGGTGGGGTGTGGAGATAGGCCATGCTGGTGGGGTTGGGTGAGCAGAGTGGCTGTGCTGGAGGGGGTTGTGTGTTGAGTGGCCTTGCTTGTGGGGTTGGGTGGGAGAGTGGTTCTGCTTGTCTGTTGGGGTGGGGAGAGTGGCCGTGCCATTCCAACAGAGTGGGGGAAGTGGCCATGCCAGTCAATCAGAGTGGGGAGAGTGGCTGTGCTGATTCATCAGAGTGGGGAGAGTGGCTGTGCCAGTCCATAGGGGTGGGGAGAGTGGCTGTGCTGGTCCATCGCGGTGGGGAGAGTGGCAGTGTTGATCCATCCGGGTGGGAAAAGTGGGCGTCACCCTGATGAATTGATCTGCCAGCTTTGTGCTGCTAACATGCTCCACTAGCTTCCTCGTGCTGCTGGCCTGCACTTTCTGCTTCCTTGTACTGCACCAGACCTGCCTTGCCACCTGCTGCAATAGGACTACTGCCTTTCTATGTGCCTGCCATAGTCTGGTAAGTAATTTATTTTTTTGTAACAATACAAATGAATAATGGTTTTGAAATGACACAGATGCTGGAAAAATGGTTCTGACCTCTGAGGGAGGGGTGGACGGGCCCTGTGGCACAGAACCATTTTTTACAGCATGTACGCCAGACTGCTGGGTCTGTGCCACACCCCAGTGGTTGTTGGTTGATGGTTGGCTGAGGGCCGGGCTGGGCGGACTGGTTCACATGCTGAGAAAAATGGTTCTGGCCTCCGCGGGAGAGAGGGGTGGTTGGGCAGAGTGTCACAGAACCATTTTTTTTTGCAGCATGTATGCCAGTCTGCTGGGTCCGTGCCATGCTCCAGTGGTTGTTGGTTGATGGTCGGCTGAGGGCCAGGCTGGGCGGACTGGTTCACATGCTGAGAAAAATGGTTCTGGCATCTGAGGGAGGGGTGAATGGGCAGAGTGGCACAGAGACATTTTTTCCAGCATGTACGCGTCTGCTGGGTCCATGCCATGCTCCAGTGGTTGTTGTTTGATGGTCGGCTGAGGGACGGACTTCCCCACTTCCATCTAGTTGATCCTGCCTTCATTTTCAAATAAACAAGAGCAAAATAACTCTCTATCTGGCTCATCCTGCAGTTTCCTCTCATATTCCTGGAACAGCTACACTTTCTCTTTCTCATTTAAATCTGTAGCGTGACCGAGTGCTTTTAATAAAGTAAAGTGAGGCGCTCCTGCATGTTTAAAATAAGCACTGTCTCGGTGGAAGTTAGATCTGTCTAGTTTTGTTCTGTTCAGATTTGTGTCTGGTTTGGTTAAAAAGCTGCTGCTGGCAATGGGAAGAGAAGTGGAAGTGAGTTGCAGCTTCAGTGAACACATTGTGAGCTCAAGCAACTGTTGTTGTAGCAACACTCGCGCAGGCTCGCAAATGTCTTCACTAAAGCTGCAACTTGCTTTCATTTCTCTTCCCATTGCTGGCACCAGCTTTTTAACCAAACCAGATACAAATCTGAACTGAACAAAACTAGACAGATCTAACTTATACCGGGACAGTGCTTATTTTAAACATGCAGCAGCTCCTCAGTTTACTTTGTTAAAACAAAGCGGTCACTCACACCACTGCTTGACACCAACTCCGTCACTCTGCAACAACCATCAAAACTGCAGCTGCTTCTGAAAGTTGGAACACAAGTAAAAAGCAGCACAATCAACCAGAAACATTTTTTTAAGTAAATATTTCTGAAAACCACACATTTTCTAGGCATATACAAAGACAGTGCCTCACTGTAAACCTGTGGAGAATTGCATTAAGTGAGACATGTGGCAGGTTGTGTTGCAAGACAAAATAACGTTGTGGGGGCTGTATTGAAGGGGCCCAAACCATATATTGTATAAACAGAACATGACATGGCCTGACTGAAGATATCATATCTATCTTCACGAGAGGCCAATGACATCATGATATCATTGGCCTCTTGTGAAGATAAATATATCATCTTCATTCAGGCCATGTCATATCCGATATAGATCTCTTTTTTTTTCACATTACTGTGTGGTTCAACAAGATGTTACATGACCTGTCTTCATTTAGCACCCTGGATACCCAAGTGGGTACTGGCTGCGTGACAGGCCTGGGTCTCAGGCTTGTGATGCAGTTGTTCCACATACTCCCCCCCACCCCACCAGGGTAGGGGGAAGGTGCGTTGTTTGGTTTTGTGGTGATTTTTTTGGGCATGTGTTTTTACTGAAGAATGCATATTTGTCATTTGTTTCATTTGTCATTTCCTGTGTTGTGCTGCCCGGTTCCTGCTGCCTCTATCCTGGCTATCTTGAATTAAAAATGTGGTGTAAAGTATTGTTGGGTGGTGTTCATATCTGTGTAGAAGAATACAGACACATGCTCAGACCAAAATCTTTATTAAACATTATCAAACTGAATCAACCATGTTTCATCTGAACCCAGAGGGCATCATCTGTGCAGTTGGAAATGTGGATTGTCCTCCTCAGTTCCCTTCATCAATTTTGGAGGACGCAGACATTGGATTACCTAGGAGATAAACAGATGGGTTACACTGTCGAACTGCATGTTAACAATTTTACCACTTTTATTAAATACATTTTCTATGTTGCTGGAATTTCTAATGGAATATGGTGGAAGCCTGTCTTGATTTGTGCTTATAAAATTTAAAAGTTCCGAATAAAGAAGTTGTTGCTGGGGTGGCAGGCCTTCGCGGCAACCTAGGCTACCACAACCAGGCCCACAACCCACTGTCTCATCATAGGTGATGATGCTAATAAAAACGCCACCCAAGTATTTGCCTTTCAGGTGGTACTGTGTGGCAGTGCATGGGTATCGGGAGTGGTCATTCATACAAACTTCTTGTGGTGGCTTTTCTCCTACTGTAGGTGGTGTGGTGTAACTGCCTTGGCACCAGGGCAGTCCATGTTTGCTTTGATGGGGTTGGGGAAATAGAGATGCTGAGGTCTTAAAGAACTACTGGCCGAGGTGAAGCCCTGACCACTGTACAGATTGGGGCTCACGTCATGTATCTTGTCCCCCCCGTATATTAAGTTAATAATCTTTGCACGTAATCACTCAAATCGTTAAATTCTCTGGTGCATCCAGCTCATTAATTTAGGAGCTTGTGAACAACTCGCACTCTCTCTCATGAACTGATGGCGCTACCTTGCCCTTTCTTCAAGTTCCCTTATGCTTGGACATTGAAGTTTTGTGCCCTTTTATTATAAGTACGATGGTGTGTCTAGGCCATTATTACACTGCCAATTGAGAAAGGAGTGAGGCATTGTCATTAACTTGCAGTTTTAATAAGGAAAAGAGTGCATCTTGTTCAGTAGTGCCATAATTAACATTCCGGGTGCTCCAGAGGATGTACCAATTGGTATAAGTGATCAGGTGCAAAGAATAATTATACTAACTGCAGGAGGGATAGGAGAGACAAAGCCCCAATCTGAACAGCTGTCATGGTTTCACTACTGCCGGCAGAACTCCTTTCTTGAGTTTGAGCTCTGACATGAAAACTAAGAGGCTCCATTTTCAAGAAGATAGCCAGAAAGTTCCCAATTTACTATTTTTGCGATTCTGGATTGGTTTATTCTTTGGCAGAGATTGTGTTTGTGTATCTCTCCATTAGTATCCTCATTAATCACTTGACTTTTTTAAGTTGGATGCACTTTGTTTACAAATAAACCGGTTCAGACATCTATAAATTAGATAGGGACTGAACCTACGGAGTCCACCTTGGCGTCTGGTGGTTCGACTAACTTCACGTCTGAGCTTGGACAGATTTGTACATGGCATTTGGCTGCAGTGCTGCCCATGCTGCTGTCACAATGGACGGTTGGGGGCTGCAGTGCTGCACATGCTGCCATCACATGAGATGGGTGGGGGCTGCAGTGCTGCGCATGCTGCCGTCACATGGGGTGGGTGGGGGCTGCAGTGCTGCACATGCTACTGCTGTCACATGAGGACAGGTGGGGGCTGCAGTGCTGCATATGCTGCTGTCACAAGAGGACAGGTGGGGGCTGCAGTGCTGCATATGCTGCTGTCACATGAGGATGGGTGGGGGCTGCAGTGCTGCCACTGTTGCCATCACATGGGACAGGGGGGCTGCAGTGCAGCACATGCTGCCATAACACAGCACAGGTGGGGGCTGCAGTGCTGCACATGCTGCCATCAGATGGGACAGGGGGGCTGCAGTGATGTACATGCTTCTGTCAGGAGGTCTAAACCTCACTTTCAGGTTCTTGGCAATATTTGGAATGCAAGTAACCACAGACATGTTGCATAAGAGTAATAACCTTGTTTATTACTACCAAAAAGGATAAAATCACAGTCGCCCTATGCATTTCTTACCAATATGAACTGGGAGCCAGTGCTAAGTGTTCCCTATACCTCGAGGTTTCTTTGTGTCTCTTGGGATCTCCGAGGTACAAGACTAATGTATCACATTATATACCTATGATAATTACTATGGCTACTGTAAGACAGAAACATTTCTAGTTACAGAGATGAGCCCTATTGGTTAAATTAGAGGGGCTCCATGGTCCAAGATAACATTACACAATTTTGTAGTAGTCGTCAGTTTGTGGAACAAAATAGTTCTTATACAGAGTCTTACATAACTCAGTGTAGTAGTACAAATCACCAAAAGGTGGCAGTGCCGACTTACATATCATAATTATTTCAAGGACACAGGTTCCTTGGCATCTTACAAGTAAGGAATACACAGAAAATACATAGAAGAATATATGTATTAGCAAGCAAAGTATATTACAACAATATGCGTACATATCCTCACATCTACTCTTGTACGGTAGATGCCCATAGCCCTATATGTTAGTATAACATATGCTTAAACACTAGCTGTCTATGGTGTACCTCTGAGGGTACCAATTAAGGTTCAGGGACCTCGTGTAACACTGCCATCACACAGGACGGGTGGGGACTGCAGTGCTGCTGTCAAATATTGATTGAGGAAAGACTGCGGTTTCCATTTTGCCTGGAGATGGAAGTTGAAGCAACTTCTTGGTGCTTTCAAGGCTGTGCCCTGCTACAGACTGTACTGCTGTTCTGCTCACACCCAACCCTGGCCTGTTGACTGATTTGGATGCCTGAACTCCAGACTGCTAACAGCAACATGTCCTGTCTGCTGAAAAAGTAAGTTTTTTTTGGATGTCTCATCGTTCACCTTTTTGGTCAAGACTGTCTGGTTCAGTTTCTTGGTCGGGTATGGGGGCAACAGTAGCTATTAGAGGTAGAGTTTATTTTCAGGTGGTTAGTGACTGAATGGTTTGGAGTGTTGGTGGCAAGTTGGGCTGCCATGTAACTGCCCCACCATCAACCGCAATTAAAATAATTGA
Organism: Neoceratodus forsteri; assembly: GCA_016271365.2. NCBI lineage: Eukaryota > Metazoa > Chordata > Ceratodontiformes > Ceratodontidae > Neoceratodus > Neoceratodus forsteri. Next base: position 1,040,034,237 of record CM057453.1, read on the forward strand.
AAATTACTTGCAGTGATACTGACACCAACCCTGGCTGGACACTTTTTCAATGATGGCCCTTGTGGCAGTCACTGAGAGTACCGCGACCCAGTCAGTGAGGAGTTACCCATGATGAGTGACTTGAATGAATGGAGGGTGTCTGCATCAACATCCTCCATGGAAGTGGGTTTTGTTAGTACAACCCACCAGATGTTGACCCAGAGCCCTTGTCTCCAAATGCAGACATGTGGGAATCTGCTGCTTTATGTTTTATACACCCTGGGTGGTTTGGCACAAAGGTGTGTTTCCTGTTGGTGGTGGTAACTAGGGACTGAGGAGTGTGGGTGGCAAGCAGGGCCATCACAATAAGACCCTACCTATATGGCTCTTTGCTTATGTACTTGGCTTTCAGGATAGGTGGCTGCAACCATGGCTATATTTGTTTATTTATTGAATTTTGTTGACCCAGTAAGCCCACTGGGCCTAGAAGTCCCTTTTTCAGAGGAGACCTGGGGAAGGGGGATATAGATGGTAAGCAACTGAAATTGAACCAGATTAAGCTGTTGGTGATATTTTTAGTGAATGGGAGAAATTTGGCCAGGACACCGGGGAAATTCCCCTACTGCATTGCTGGCAGTAGGTGGCCCATGAGACCGAAGTCTGGTCACTTCTGTCTGGTCTGTAAGGAAGATGGACATTCCAGGAGAAGAGGAGCATTTGGTGAGCTTTGATATGGACTCTACTGTTTTCAACGAAAATGTTATCGGTGATAATGTGGACAAGCAGCAAGGATTTTCCATGTCAGCTACAGATATGCCATTACTATTGCAGGGAAAAGTGTTTTCTGCACCTTTCCCTCCAGAAACTCATCAGGAGCAGCTCAGGCTTCAGCTTGCTGCTTTAGCCAAAGAACAAGAGTGTCTTCAGCTGCAGCTGTGTGTGACAGACTCCTCAGCTACGCCTGTCAGTGCTTCTGAGCAGGCTGTCATTTGCCGTGACGCTGAATCCAGCAGAGAATTTGTGGAGTTAACCCAGCATGGTGAGTCTGCCAAACTTTTAATCTTGTTACATCTCCTCAACCTGATTCTGTGATTGCTGGCAGTTGTGAATCTACAAAGATTCTATGCCTAGAGCTGTCACCTGAGTTGCAAACCCAGCAGCCTAGTTTAATTTTGCCACCTGCTGTTTCTACGCACCTGAATGGCACAGCGAAGTCTAATGAGATGACAGAAGGCTCTGCTCCTGATTCTTGCTCTGTCACACTGACAAAAGCAGCAGGGTTTGTGTTCCATAGTTCATTGCCAATATCTTCAACTGAAAGCTCTAACTCTGCTACTCCTTGTGTGTTTCAAACTAATCCCCTGAATCTGGAAGGGGTTTCTGAATTTTTTGTTTCAAAACGTTAGCAGCCACTGCAGGATAAAAGCAGGGAAGACAGTAAAGATAAGAGAGCTGCTTTTGTGCTTACTAGACTTAATTTGGGGGCAAGTGATACTCAAAATATTTCCCCATCTCTAGGACCTTCAGTTTCTACCTCAGGTGTATTACAAACTGATCCTTCTGCACAACCTCAAGCTACTGAGTTATGGTCCCCTCAGAAGGCTCTCAGTGATGCAGGCTGTACTCTAAAACAAGGGACCTGGCATCCGACCCCTGGTTGGGACCCAAAATTAAACTTTTCTCAAAATGAGCCTGCCTGGGTACCTCTGATAATTGCAGAACCTTTACCTTCTACAGATTGTCCAGGTTTGTTGCCTCCGGTAGAAGAGCCTGCAGCGGCCTCCCAGTCCAGTATGTCTGAGTTGCTGATCTCCATGCTTCTGCTATGACTTCTGGACATACTACTTTGCTACAGCAACAGAAACCTTTAATGTCTGAGTTATTTACTAAAATTAAAAAAGAAGCTGCACCTTGTAGAAATGCAGTTAGGTTGCGTTATAAAGGGGGGGTAAGAGGTTAGGCCAGATAGGCATTATGTGGGGAAAAAGTTGTTAAAGGAGTCTCTGCATTTTACACCTAGGGAAGTCTTTGCCTTTATTAACATCTCAGGCTAGGATAACTTTGATATTAGTTTTTGCTCTGCTTATTCTCTGGATTTATTTTGGGAAAGATATAATCCGGTGAAGTTTTCTTCCCTATGGACCCCCTTCCTTGTTATTCCATTATCCAAACCTTTGGTCAAATTTGTAACTATCATGTTTCAGAATGAGAGGGTTCACGTCGATGACATCACCTATTGGTTGTCCCAAAAAAGTGAGGTTTTAAGTCCCCCAGAAGCCATCCTTGACTCTGAACAATTTTGGACAGGTGGGTGGCGGTTTAAGGTGAAACTTAAACAAACAGGTAGTGGAACAGAACATATTCCCAATTCATTTATATTAGGCAGAGACAGGGGGGTTTGTTTTTATGCTGGACAATCTAGGGCCTGTTATAAATGTGGATCCCGTACTCACCTATCTTGCTCTTGTGACAGGCCTCGCTGTGATAACTGTGGGGAAATAGGTCATATTGCCTTCCAATGTGCCAACCTTACTAAGTGTGATTTATGTGAGGATACTGGGCATGTTTTTTCTGAATGTCTTTGGGCAGCAAAAAACAAGGCTTGCAGTGGTAGCCCTGACCTTCTTATCCAGCAGGCTCAAGATCTTGTTGCTAAAACACCCCAAACAGCTGCTGTCCTTTCTGTGGATAATGCTAGCCAGAGTTTGGACTTATCCCAGACTAAGAAGCAATCAGACACCCGACTTCCTCCTGATTCTTCTGACCCCCCCTCTTTTTTCCCCTGTGTGCTATTCATCTCAGCAGGAGAATCAGGCCTCAGATCCTCCGGTTCCTTCTCCTTTAGTACCTGTTTGGAGATCCTCCAGAAACCTTGACCCCCCTTTACAGGAAGATGTTGAATCCAGTAATCCATTCACTGTTTTATCCACACAGTGGGGAGATACTGATATGGACTGTGGTGAACAAGAGGCCCAGGCCCTTCAAGTTAGCCCTCCCTCCTCTGTTCACTTTTAAGACGGGGAAAAAGGGGAAAAAGAAAAAAGACGAAGGAAAAAGGATGGTTGATTTTCTGTTTATTATTAATGGGGTTTACACTTGGCTGTTTAAATGTCCATAGTTTGTTAAATCCTAATAGGAGACAGATTGTTTATGACTACATTTATAGTTCTTCCATTGGTATATGTTTTATCCAAGAATCATGGATGTTCACTTTAGATCAAGCCAAGCTTTTCCAAAGGGAATGGTGTTGGGGCCCTTCCTACTGGTCTTTTGGTCAGCAGACTGCTGATGGTATAGGGTTTCTTTTTAATTCATATGATTTATCTCTTTTGAAAATTGTTGATTTAATACCAGGCAGATTAATGATTTTGGATGGAAAATGGAACTCTATGGTCTGTAGATTCATTAATGTTTATTGCTCACAGATAAAAACAGAGAGGGTTGGTCTCTTTTCTATGATTCTACCTTTTTTACTCACTTCCTTCCACGTTTTTTTTATGTGGGGATTTTAATGGTGAGTTACAGAAAGCTAAAGGTGGACTTACAGATAAAGGTAAAAAAAATTATTGTGACTCCAATGTTTTGTTTCAGCTAGTGGGCACATCAGGCTTAGTTGATAGTAAAAAATTTCAGCAGGGAGGTCAGAAATTTACCTATAAAAGAAATTCCCTTACTTTTACAATAGATTATATTTTTTCATCTAAACCCCTTCTCCTGTGTAAATGTTATACTTGTCCTATAGGGTTTTCAGATCATTTACTCCTTAGGTGTGTTTTTCCACCTAGAAAGGTACCCTCCCCACCAAAATCAAGATGGAAACTAAGTTGCCCTTTGTTAAAGAATCCATTTGTATTCAAAGCTATTCAATCATTGATTAGTGCACGGCTTTATGTTGCTTTTCTTTATGAAGATTTGGGGGACTGGTGGAGAGAATCTAAAGATGGCTTAAAAAGATTACTATCAAACATAGGGAGAACTAGTGAAAATCTCAAATTCTTACACTATTTAAAACTACGTCAGCAATTGTATTATTTATTTTCAATAGCAAATACCTCTACATTTGATTATTCATCCCAAATTATCAACATAAAACAACAATTACAGGAGGTGCAATATAATAGGGCTAGTACTATGAAAGTACTTTTTCAAGAAGGTATTCGAAAACAGGCTTATGGGGATTCTTACAAAGCTTTTAAATGATATAAGTCTACAATCACAATGTCCTCTCTTTTAACACAAAATGGGCATCTGGTCCAGGACATAGATGGGATTCATGCTACTATTAAACAATTTCTGGGACTCCATAGTCCAGTGGAGCCCCCTAGTGTAGAGGCGATGAAAGATTTTTTTTAAATTACTCTTGTCCCTAATGTTCAGTTTGATATGCCTAGTCTAATTGCACCAATATCAGTCACTGAAGTTGAACTTGTCATAAAATCCCAAGAGAGTGGGATTTCCCCTGGAATTGATGGGATAAAATCGGAATTATATAATATGTTTCCTTCTGAATTTTTAGCATGCTTAACTCTGGTATTTAATTTTTTTCTTTCAGCCCCTAGCTTCCCCCTTAGGTTTTCAGAAGGTTTGTTAATTTTTTTATATAAATCAGGGGATCAAGAGAGTCTAAATAATTGGAGACCTATTACTACACTTAACTCAGACTAAACTATTGGCTGGTCTTTCACATTCTCTGCTTAAGACCTTTGCAAATAAGGATATTTCTTCCTCCCAATATTGTGGGCTCCCAGGCAGGAAGATACAACAGCCACTTATGATTATAAGAGATTTAATTGAATATTTTTCATTACATAAAATGACAGGATATATTCTTTCCCTGGAGCAAATGAAGGCTTTTGATCGGGTATATCACCCTTATTTGTTTTTAACTTTAGAACATTATGGGGTCCCAGTTTCCTTTGTTCACTGGATACAATCCCTTTATGATACTGCTATAGTGCATCCAGTTATTCATAATTGTATTACGGAGGGTTTTCATCTCACTACAGGGTTCATCAAGGGTGTCCATTAAGTCCACTATTATATGTGTTCACTATTGATACTCTAATACAGTCATTGACATATCATCCACAATGGAAAGGGGCATTAGGGTCCCCAGGAATGGATAACATGTATTTTCAAGCTTATGCAGATGATCTTTGTATTTTTTTTTCTGATTATACTCAAATTCCTATTTTTTTGCATTTTTTGTTTCTTTACTCGCATGTTTCAAATTCAAAAATTAATACAAGGAAAAGCCAGGGTATATTTATTGGGATAAACTGCCCTGGTGAGGTTTTCATTCAGGGAATTTGTATTTCTTCAAACCCAATTACAATTTTAGAGTTACTTTTTGGGCCTCAGAATCTTCCACTATTAAATTGGGAACAGGCCTTCACCGCAGCAAATAAAAAAGTTCAGGTATGGAAATGTTGGAGGTTGACTAAATTAAAAAGGGTACAGGTAATAAAACAATTCTTAATTCTCATATTTTTATACATGGCTTTGATATTTCCACTTCCCCAAGAATTTGAAACCAGACTTTATAGTCTATTCTTCCAGATGCTATGTGGTAATCGGCTTAACCCCATAAAAAGCCAATACACCTATTTAGGGAAACAAAAAGGGGGATTAGGTATGGTTGACCCAGTGACATTTTTTGTTACCTTATTTGTTTCCCAAAATCTGAAACTTGGATTATTACCATCCACATCTCAGCAAGGGTTTTTATTGCAATCTGTTATTGATCAACATATTTTGGCATAGCACACTGTCCCTTTCTTTTTTTAAACCAGTAGTAAAAAAACATTATAAATGAGGCCTGTCTAAACAAACCATTACAGTGTCTACAGGGCCTAAATTATATGATATAGTTATGTTGTTGTTGTTATACCCTTCAGTACCTGCTCTGAAAAATTGTCTTACTACTGTCATACCAAGAGTGCTGTCTCAATTAAATAATCCCAGATTACAAGGTTACATGTGGGAATTTTTATGGTTGACTGTATATGGGAGGATTGGGGTACGTGAAAATGCTAAACATAAAATTAAAGAAGAACGGGTATGTCCTTTTTCTGGTTGTATAAATCAGGAAGAGATGGTGGAGCATTTTTTCTTTCATTGTTATTATGCCAGTTCCCTTTGGAAATTCCTAGCTTCAAGATGGCATATGAAATGGTTGCTATATCTGATTTATGATATTTTAGTTTTGGGTTCTTTTCCTCAGTTTGTGGCCAGATATCATATAGAAACCTTACAGATTTTTTGTTGCTGTTTAAAATATTATTTATGGCAGGCTAGATGCCAGTGGGTCCTTTATCAAAGGGTGATGACATGTGATACAATCAGTGTATTGATTAGAGGGGTCATGGATAAGATTTATTTAAAGGATTTACAATTTGGTACAGCACAAACAGTGACTAATTGGTGGAAGGGTTTTACATTATTTATTAAATATCGATAGATTATGACTATTGTTACAAGGGAGGTCAAGGGATTAATTTTGATCACAAGAATCTAGGAAGGGGAAACTCGTCTTAAGGTTGGGTGTTACTTACTGTATATTTTATAACTACTGTTGATTGAGACAACTTTGTCTGTTCTTTTTTTTCCCCCTTTAATCTATGATTTGTAATGTGGTTTTCATTACTGTTGTTATTTTTTGAATTCTTTTTCTGATTTTATTACAATAAAAAATTCCCCTACTTTTTTCGATACGTGCCATGGGCTCTCTATATTGGTAGCACCTTAGTCCTGGTGGCTCACAGCTGAAATTTCAGGTTCTGTCTCCCGGCAGAGGAGGTAGGTGGCATGTCTAACTAGGTGTTATTTATGTGTGTGTGTGTGTGTGTTGATATGTGTTTGTGTGTGTAGGTGTGTGTGTGCACTTATGTGTGTGTATACATACGTTCGTATGCACGTGCGTATGTATCCGTCCTTTATTTCGATAATAATTGTGTTGTTTTTTTTTTTTTTCTAATTTTAGGCTTCAACATTCCTGCTTGGTGTGAATTTCAGCTGGAAATAATCATCATCTCTATAAGGTATGGTGTGGTCTTCATATTCATGTTTTTTCAAGTCTTAATTTGTTTGAGCCGGGGAGACCGACAAGGTCTTAGTGCAATGTGGGCAGCATGCTCGGGATCCTGTATGTTGTCAGGATTTCTCATCAGTTGTGACCAGAGCTATATTTGGATGTCAATATTGTACTTTTGTATTTTATAGTCAAGCCTGTGACAGCTTCTGAGAACAGCTAGATTTCTGTAGCTGCTCCTCCCGACTGTCATCCATGGATTGAGTATGGATTAGCAGTGAGAGTCTGATTCTGGCATTGTTTTTTGTATGGATTGTGAGCTGCTGAGGTCAGTGTGTTTTCTGTAGCTGTTCTCTAGACTCTCACCCATAGGCAGAAATTATTTGTGATATTTTGATCCTTAATGTAGTAGTTCTGAAGCTTTAAGTAGTTCTAAAGCCTGTTTTAATATCTCTCCAACTTGTGTTCCACTTTCTTAGTTCTTTGGAGTCATCTGTATTACCCATCATGATGACAAGGCAAAGGCAAGGCAAGGCAAAATTTATTTAAAAGACACCCAATCCCAGAGGCTCTGGGCGCCGTACAGGCATTTAAACAAGCATATTTAACATAGTAAATATATAAATTTACATATAAATACAAATCAATACAAAAAATAAAACCTAATAAATCCATATCTAAACATTAAATGCCTTAGAGAAAAAGAAAGCCTTTAGCTGGGCCTTAAAAACATCCACCGATGAAGCTCTCTGACCATAGTTGGTAAAGAATTCCACAGAACCGGAGCTGCGACACTAAATGCTCTATCGCCAGATGTTTTCAACCTAGTTCTGGGAATGGTCAGAAGGCATTCATTGGACGAATGAAGAGGGTGCTAGGAGAGGGCAGGTGACAGAAGGCCTAACAGGTAGCCAGGGCCCTGTCCATGTAGGGCCTTATAGGTGAGAAGACCCACTTTAAAGAGGACTCTCCACCTGACTGGCAGCCAGTGCAATTCACACAAAACTGGTGTAATGTGACAAAACTTTTGCTGCCCAGTCAACAATCGGGCAGCTGCATTTTGCACCAGCTGCAATCTTCGTAGAGATCCTCCCGTGACCCCGAGATAGAGCGCATTACAGTAATCAAGCCTAGATGTGACTAAGGCATGTGTCAAAGTAGGGAGGTCCAGAGACGGAACAAGGGGTTTAATTCTGGCAATGTTTCTGAGATGGTAAAAACAGGTACGAATCACAGAGGATATTTGAGCCTCCATGGTTAAATCTCTGTCCAGAATCACGCCAAGATCACGCACCCAAGAGGAGGTCTTCAATGGCACAGACCCTAGGACAAGCCCGGTTTCTGTGTCAGAGGCGATCCTATCACGAACTCTGTTCGACTCCACTACTAATACCTCCGTCTTGTCAGGGTTCAGCCGCAACCAGCTGGAGGCCATCCAGTCGTTAATCTCGGCCAGACAGATATTAAGTACGTCCATTGCATTGGATGTTCCTGGGGCAAAGGAAAAATATAGCTGAGTATCATCGGCATAGCAATGAAAACTCAAGCCATACTTCCTAATGATCCCACCCAGAGGCAGCATATACACTGCGAACAACATTGGAGCCAATACTGATCCCTGAGGAACTCCACAGAGAAGCAGACTGGGTGTAGATGAGAAATTTCCCATCATAACCCGCTGCCTCCTGTTAGTTAGAAAGGACTTGAACCATTTGATGACATTACCGGTGAGTCCACATAGATCCCCAAGGCGAGCAAGCAGCACACAATGGTCCACAGTGTCAAAAACTGATGAGAGATTGAGGAGAACAAGAATTGTCTTGTCTCCTCGATCTCTAGCCCTGAGTAGGTCATTCTGCACCCGAACAAGTGCAGTTTCGGTGCTGTGTCTGGCACGAAAAGCCGACTGGAAAGGTTCATACAACTCGTGGTAATTGAGGTGTTCTTCCAATTGAAGCGCTACCACTTTCTCAATAACCTTTCCTAAAAATGGAAGATTAGAGATTGACTGATTTGCCCTGATCTCCGGGTCCAAAGATGGCTTTTTAAGAGGGTCTTACCGAGCCTCCTTCAAGGCATCCGAAAGACACCCTCGACAGGGAACACTGTACAATCATGGCAAACATCAGACAACAGAGCCAACGATCTCATTAAGAAGCGCGTTGGCACCGGGTCCAGTTCACAAAAGGTGTGCCTCACATTGGTTACCACCTCAATAACCTCACTATCCTCCACTGGTCTAAACTCTCCCCAACCAGACGGAGTGCACTCAGAACACATCAGACGATCACTGCCAGCTATAACATTACTGGATGAAGGAGCCACCTGCCGGATCGCAGACACCCTGTCCGAAAAGAACCGAGCGAAATCCTCACAGTCCATGTTAGAAAAGACCCTCCCGAGCTGTAGACAGACAGGGTGTAAAAGTCTATCAACAGTCCGGAAGAGTGAGGCCAGTTGGTTCCTTCCGGCAGCAATCTCCCTAGACAAAAACACTGTCTTTTTACAGTTGATTGCCTCCTGATAGCCAACATAATGTGCACGCAGGGCCAGTTTGTCTGCATCCAGACGGGATCTCCTCCAGCAGCGCTCCAATCTCCAACCCAGTTTCTTCATCTCCCTGAGCTCACCATCAAACCATGGTGACCTCAGGTAAGAAGTCCTGGGTCGTACACGGACAGGTGCGAGGGAGTTTATGGTATTGGATAACACCTCATTATAGGCATCGACTCCGACCACAACACCTCCCGCGCATGCATCACCCACTCTAGACAAATCTGCTGCCGCCAAGAAACCCTCAGGGGTCAAACCCCGTAAAGGGCGACAGCAGATCATCTCAGCAGGGGAAGGGCTTATGGCGGGAGCCCCAAGCGTGAACTGAACCGTGCAATGATCAGACCAGAGAACTGGACTGACCTTAAGATCACTAATATCAAGTCCCAGTGAGAACACCAGGTCCAGCATGTGGCCATCCCGATGAGTCGGTAAAGTGACTGCCTGCGTCAAACCAAGGGAGGACATGATCTGGGAAAGTTCATAACCATGTCCATGATTCACATCGTCGAACCAAACATTGAAATCCCCCAGAAAAACACATCTGGGGGATTCCAATGATGCAATGGCAACGAAATCTGCAACCTCCTGCAGGAACTCTCCCATCAACCCAGAAGGGCGATAAATAAGAAAGATCCTGCAGCCCGCATCAGGTCCTCCCCAGATGGCCACACATTCAAACGAACCCGGAGCTCTCACTGGGTGCATGGTAAAGGTCAGGCTGGATCTAAAACAGATGGCTACACTGCCACCCTTGCGCTCCACTCTGGGACAGTGCACCACGGTATACCCAGGGGGGACAGCAGCCTCAAAAATTGGGCCCGCATCGTCTCCCACCCAGGTCTCCATGACAAACGCCAGATCAACTGATGAAATCAAGGCAGCAATAATTGCCGTCTTATTTCTAATTGATCTGGCATTACAAAGCACTGCCTTCAGGGGATTTGGGGATGATGCAACCCCACAGGTTACCTGGCCATTTGATGTAATAGGCTCCTTGGGGATGGACACCAAACAAGACCGGCCTCTCCCATATGCCCGTCGCAACCCAGGGCGCCTCCTGGACCTGACAACTTCAATCCTCTCGTAACCCAAACTGAGATTACTTGATGGTGCGCGACCAATGCTAGCCCTACCAATCCCCACCTCCCAACAACGTCTAATAATAGCGTCAGAAACTGGAAGGGGGCTGAGAGGGCATAGGTCACACAACATCAAGCCATCATAAACTATTCTAGCCCCTCTCAATCCTCCCATATCTATTTAGGCACAGCAAATACAAGGCTATCTAAATAAAGATAATAACTAAAATAAAACTAACCCACCAAGCCTAGCTTCTAAAATATAACAAGCCTACAAAGAGGTTAAATGATTAAAATATTACAAATTTAAATACAACAACATGTTAAAACAAAACCTAACCTCCTACATCAACTAAACATTTTCCAGTGCGAGTGGCTGCGCCTCTCACTATGCTCGTCTTACCGGCGGTCGAGCTATTTATAAATCACCACAGGACTGCGGTCCTGGCTCCCCCAGTTCACTCCAGAAAGCTCTCAAAACAACAGGTAACACCTGCTAGCAGTCTCACGCACTGCGCAGGTGTAATCAGTCCCAAAGACGTCTTGCAAAATCGCAGAAGTAAACGAACCAGCTTCCTGACTCTCAGGACCTCCCAGCTATCAGCTGCAGTAGTAAAATCACTATTCACACACAGAAAGCCGCTTGCGAGCGGTGCGAGCTATTTATAGAAATCACCACAGGATGCACGGGTCCTGGCTCCCCCCAGTTCACTCCAGAAAGCTCTCAAAACAACAGGTAACACCTGCTAGCAGTCTCTCACACTGCGCAGGTGTAATCAGTCCCAAAGACGTCTTGCAAAATCGCAGAAGTAAACGAACCAGCTTCCTGACTCTCAGGACCTCCCAGCTATCAGCTGCAGTAGTAAAATCACTATTCACGCACAACTCCAAGCAAAATGGCAAAACTTTCCAGTGTCACTGCTAAGGACCATGCATTGCAATTCAAGTTGGAAGGCATATACGAGGATGGAGGGAAAATGTTTTGTCACTTTTATGGTCACCCCATTGACTATATGAGGAAGGATACAGTGGTGGATCACTGCAAAAGAAAAAACATATGAAGAATGCAAGCCAGAAGAATAGCAACAGACAGGTGACACTTCATACCAGCTTTACTGCCACAACTTCTGCAGCTGCAGCATGGGAAAATACTGTATTGGGTGTATTAAGGGATTTGTGTGGTGCAAATATACCCATTGAAAAGTTGGATCAACCATGCATAAGAGACTGGGTGGGGACAATGTTAAAGGAATTGGTGCTCTCCCAATGGTATCCACCCTAAGGCAGAACTACTTGCCCAAATTGAGAAAGAAAATGGAGGATGGAATTTCACAGCTTGTGAAAGGGAAGACATTCTCTGTGATGTGGGATGAGATGACAGACTCAGATGCCCGCTATATACTGAACACAATTTTTGTCATGCAGGGCAGAAAATCTATCATTGCAGACGCAACAGATTTGACAGCAGTGAACCACACTACTGTTGTACAAAGTGTTATAAAGACATTTCAGCAATATTATGTGGAGATGGACCAAGTAGTCACCTTTACCAGTGACAATGCGTGGTATATGGTGAAGTGCTTCAAAGAGGTTTTATATGGCCTCATTGGTGCCCATGTGATCCATGTTGGTTGCTGGGCATGTGTTATCCTTGGTGGGAGACACATGGATTGACCATTTTGAACTGGTCAATAAACTTGCGGCACTTGTGAAATACTCATTCCTGCAGTCCCCCAAACACAAAAGAGAGTACTTGGCATTCCTGGAGGGGCGCAATGTAGAAAAGAAAATATTGCCTCCTGTTCCTGTCTTAACCCATTGAAACACTTGGTTTGAAACAGTTAAGTACCATTCACTTTACCTTCAGCACTTAAGAGACTTCTTCCAGGAGGAAGTAAGTGATCGCAACGCCATGAATTCTTTGAGAAAACTTTTCCAAAACTGGTTTACAGAGCTGCAGATTCACACAGACTTCATCACTGAAAACTGCAATGATCTAATCAGCACAACAGAGCTTCTACAAAGGAACGACAAACCCTTGGCCATTTCTATATTTGATGCACTACATGAATATAACAGAGGCTTCAGATGGGTGTATCAAAAATGGAAGCATTTGGAGAAATTACAGACAAATACTTGGTTACTCTTAGGCCACGGGTTAAGCAGGAGCAGATTGCAATTTTCCAAAAGGCATTTGGAGTAGCCCTAAACAAAATGGCAAAACACATGGAAACAAACCCAGCCATAGAGGTTTTGAAAGTCTGCCATATTTTGAACCCCTACAACCTTCCTAAATTGAGTAGGGACTTCACACACTACTCGAGTGACATTGGTGTATTTGAACTGCACAGCCAAACTGTACTACGAAAGGACTGGGAGATTTATGTTGGGCAGAACATAGGAGAACTTCCAGACATAATGGACTTTAATGTTGGCCAGTACCGGATTTCAGGGCAGCCACAATTACCAGTACTAGCCGAAGCTGCTCTGCAAGCCATTTGGATACCTGTGTTGAGTGTTGATGTGGAAAGATCCTTCTCGGGCTAAGGACAGATCCACACAGACCAAAGACGTAACCTGCTAGTAGACAATATGAGATTGCTATCCCAGCATATGTACAATAAGCCAAATGATTAGATTGCTGAACATTTTCTACAGAAGTTTTGCACATTTCGTTTACTTATAGGGAGTAAACATTTTCATTAACTTTGTAAGCTTGTTTTCCATATTTCTTGCCGTGTGTGTGTGTGTGTGTGTGTGTGTATATTTATATATTGTTTTAGTTAATGTGTTTTTCACTGTATATGTTTTGTCATACTGTATTCAACATTTTGCACATTTTCATTTAGGTTTTGTTTATGCAGTTTTCCACATTTCCTGTACCTTTGCACATTTGACACTTCAAGTATTTATATTTAGGTTTTAGTTCACTTGTGTTTCAATATATATTCACTTTTCTACATTCTGCACATTTTCAATTCGATTTTGTTTTTGTTCACATTTTTCAACAGTTGTATATTGTTTTGATTTGCAATATATGCACTCTTTATAAACTACTTTTCTTGAAATGCTGTATTTGCTTTTATTACTGACTTCATTAACATTTCTTGGGAAGAGAACTTACGAGAAAGGTCCTGTGGGTGGGAACTTAGTCTGCATTGTGTGGTGACTAGTGGCAGTCTCTAATGGCTAGTTCCTTTTAATTTATCCAGGTGTCCAGCAGTCTAGTATTATGTATTGTCACACCTGAGGGATATGGGCTGCAGAGCTTTACCACCATGTTACTGACAACATAAAGGAAGGATAGAGTCCATAGTGCTGCTGCCACTGCATAGGAGGGAGGAGAGCCACAGTGCTGCTGCTGTCATCACACTGGAGGGATGGGGGCTGCAGGGCTGCTGCCAATCACACCAGAGGGAGGGGTCCACAATACTGCTGTCCCTATTGCATCAGAAGGATAGGGGGCATTAGTGGTCCTGTCATTATATGGGAGGGATAGGGGATGTAGTGTGCCTGCTGCCTTCACACATTGTAGCTTCTAAAATAATTTGATAGTTACAAGTGCAGATATGCAACAGTATATGTAGAAATGTGAAAATGCATGATAGCAGAGCAAAAAAAAATGGTTAAATACAGGTTACAAAGCCAACACCAGTAAAAAACAATTTTGGACTTGCAGACACTGGTGACAATACTGGTTTTGTCAATCTGCAAAACGGAATTTGCCTTTTCTCAATCACGGTAAACCACTGTCCCTGACTATAAGGGACATGTGTGAAATGACTTCAGTAAATGGGGGATTAGAACTACTTCCTCTCTCAACAGGGAGTAAAAGTTCAGAAGCAATGGCTATACAAACACAGGGACGAAAACATATATTTCTTTTCACCCACAACATGTAAAGAGATTACAAATTTTTGATAACTGGGCAATTAAACAGAGAAACGCCAAATATTTCAGAGCTATATTTGCCTTCTTACAAAAGGTGGGGGAAGATAAATACAGGAAATTACAGTTTGGGATTAACTAATGCGAACAGTATTATACACAATTGTAATACTCAAAGATGTTTGGGGAAATGGAAATTAGCAAAGTGGAGGTGGCCAGGATGGGGTGGCTAGGTAGCAGACATCCAGAGGGCTGCTTGGTTAGTTAACACCTCCACATTCTATACTTAATGGCCAAAGAATACTTACATGAGGGGGTTGATCATTGATAAACATTTCCATTGGCACAGAAAGCGTTGGACCTAGAACCGTTAATTTCTCTGGTTTAGGGTCAGGCTCCCTTCTGGAAGAGTCTAAATGGGGCCTTTTCTCAAAGGGTTACCCTCATCCCACACTTCTGAATGAATTGCTGGGGAATTGGGTTTAGGATCCCAGAAGTCACTTCCCTGGAGGAAGAGAGGCAGTGGACTACTCACCTGTGACCTTTATACCCTGGGATCAGGGTGCTCCTTCAGGGTTAAACTACTGATAGGGTGCTTTTAGGCACCTTGGAAGATCTCTTGCTTTCCCATAGAATGATGCTGGCTTCTCCTATATCATTCTTTTTGTATATAGTTCTGTCAGTTCTATGGCAACTGTTAAATGTTTGTTATTGGTTATTTTTCTACTGTCTTTATTATGTTTTTTTTTTCTTTTGGAAAACTTCCAATGAAATAACACCTGGATTATACTGCAGTGATGCAGAGGTGGGGGAATGGGTGATGGGTTTTAGGGGACAAGGAACTTACATAGTAAGATATAAAACTTACATGACTAAATTATGGATACACTCGCAGTATGTTCATGGAATGTGAAGGGGATCAATGGGGTAGTCAAGAAAGCCAAAATATTTCAGGAATTGCAGAGGGCTAAATGTGATGAAGCATGTTTGCAAGAGACCATACTTTCATCTTTAGAACATTCAAAACTGCGTAAGATGTGGGTGGGAAGGGTGTACACAGACTCACATCCAGATTCCAAAAAAGCAGGGGTGGTGGTTTTGGTGTGCAGAGGACTGCCATTTCACATTTTCAGATAACTAACATCCACTGTGAGGGCTCGGGCAGATTTGTCCTAGTGTTCTGGATATTAAGAGGTCGCCCCATATGCGTGCTTTCAGTTTATGTGTCCACACCCCCTACTGGAGAGTTTCCAACTGCTCTTCTCATTGTCTGATGGCCAAATTCTCTGTCTGGGAGACTGGAACTGCATGGAGGATGCAGGCCTAGACAGAAATCCTGCTCATGGGAAAGGGTGGGGTGCTTGTTCCAGGTTACTCCAAATGTTGATGTCCGGGGGGGTGGGGCTGGTGGATCCATGGCAGCTACTAAACCATACAGAATGGGAATATATGTTCTACTCACCTGCCACAAATTCATACTCTAGATTAGACAGGATGTACATGCAGAAGAAATGAGCACATGTAATGGAGGATATTATAATGAAAACTATATCTTTATCTGACAATGCCCTGCTAATGGCATGCCTAAAGTGGGGTCAAGGAACCTCAAGAGGTGGTCAGCATCTGAATGTTAGTCTCCTGCACATTAAAGAATTTAAAACATCTACAAATGAGGTTACTAAAAATTACCTATCTGAAAATATGAATAAGGGAACTGCCCTCAGACATGTATGGGACTGTCTGAAAGTGATAATAAGGGGACATGTAATTTCCTATGCATCCCATAAACAACAGTTACATCGGGCTATGACTGACAAGGCACAGGATGCTTTGTGGCAGGTAGAGTCTGAATAAAAGAAATCAAGAGACACATTCCTTCTACCTAAATTGAAATAAGCTAGGGAGACTCTAAACAATATATTAATGTGGAAGGCTGAGAATACCCTCAGATTTACTTGTCAAATATATTATGAAGGTGAGGAAAGGGCAAGTCATTTGCTCACCCTATGCCTTAAAAAACAAGAAGCGGACAGCTACATTGCCAAGATTGCAGGGAACGATGGGTTGGGGGGAGTGGTTTTATCCCCTCTGGAAGTGACGGAAGTATTTTGCAGATATTGTGCTAAGTTATTTACTCAAGAAAGATTGCCTCATCACAAAACCAAAATGAATGATTTCTTTGAGAAAGTAGATCTTCTGTGGCTTTCAGGGGAGAAACAACAATTAGTGGAAGCTTCTTTCACAGAAGAATACATCAATATGATTATTAGGTCCTTTAAGGGGGTAAGGCACCGGGACCGGATGGAATCCCACCTGACTTCTACCAGACTTTTTCTCCAATAGTTAGTGCCTCTTCTCACAGAGGTCTGCAGTGTAGCCCACCAAGAGGACCAGATGCCAGAGTCATGGAGCAGAGCATTAGTGATGGTTTTGCCGAAACTTGGAAAAGACCCTCTGAAATGTTCCAGTTACCACCACATATCACTATTGAATCAGGATGCAAAGATATTCATTAAGGCCTTAAGTACTTGGGTATAAAAAGTTATTACAGAAAATTGGTCCTACCCGACCAGATGGGATTTATCCCGGGCTGACACATTCAAGACAATGTCTGTCTTTTGCTGGATGTGCTGGACTCAACGAGGGCAATCCCATCCAATATTTTATTTGCAGTAATGTCGCTCGACGATGAGAAAGCATGTGCTCACTTAGACTGGCAATTTTTAGAAGCAACCCTAAGCCGCTTTGGATCTGGCCTCAAATTTAGAACCTGGATCTATAATCTTTACCAGTCCCCCACAGTTCAGGCCAAGGTGAATGGCGTGACCTCAACGTCTTTGACAATTCAAAGAGACACCAGACAGGGTTGCCCTCTTTCTTCCCTTTTGTTTGCCCTTAGTATCGAGCCCCTGGCAGCACTTATCTGGCAATCTCCATACTATAAGGGTATCTGGCAAGAGGACAAGGAGCTACGTATTTCTCTTATACGCCAACACCCTATTAAACTTGACAGACCCGGCTAAGACAGTCCCTAAGGTATTGGAAATGTTGGAGTACTTTGGGTCTCTCTCTGGTTATAAAATCAACACAACCAAGATGGAGATGCTCCAGGTAGGCACATATAAAAGGCATAAACACAGCTATAAGACAGGTATAAGAAGCATCACTGGAGATGTCGGTGCAGCTAAATAATACAAGCAAGAAGACACAAAGCAAGCAGCACTCTCAGAACACAAATAAGAAAGAACCAAGTTGGTAAGTTTAAACAGCTGGAGTCCATGATTACTACCCAGCGCTTCGAGTCCAAGGCGTGACTCTTCGTCAGGGGGTGTGTCCTGAGTGCTGGCCCAGTGGTATTTATTCAAAAAACATCTAAAGTAACAGTATCATAAAATGCATTATACAATTGTTGCTTTTTCTTTTTCTATTCTTGTTGCACATATCCGAAAACACTCATGTACAACATCAGTACAGGCACAATCTTCTTATATTATTAATCCTCCTAAAAATTAATTTGGAGCCAAACAGCACACATCTATTTTTAAATAATTCCAACATGTAAATATGTACATATATGTTTATCAAATGCATATAAATAAGCTGAAACATGTTCACACAAGAGCAGCACAAGAATAATTCATAATACTGATAAATATAGAAAAAGTGATTCCCAGCGCTAATAAAAAAGGGGATTGGGAAGGGGCTGAAGAAAGGATCAAGGAAAAACTGTAACATCCAGACAATCATTAAGACAAATAGGAGAAAATGCTTGCATAGTGTAAATCCATCTTTGTTCAAGTTTTGAAAGTTTATTTAACCTGTCACCACCTCTTATGTTTTCTTTAACATGGTCTACACCCATGAATTTAAATTCACTAATATTTTTATTATGCCACCTTTCAAAGTGAATGCCAATAGGAGTGTTTGGTTTTGGTTTCTGTATGACTCTCACATGGTCCTACATGTGCTCTCTAAGTGTTATTTTGGTTCTACCTATATAAATAAGAGGACAGGTACATTGTACAATGTATATAACATATACTGTTGAATAATTAATAAAATGTACAGTTTCAGTGGTCTTGTTTTCTCTGTAGCGGCACAAAAAGACTGGTCCCTGTGAGCAAAATTTGCAATATTGCAATGTCCACAAAGAAAGTAGCCAAAAGGCTGGGGTGGTAGCCAAGTGGCTTTTGGTGGCTGATGTTTTATATAAAAACTACTTGTCAGACAATCAGCCAAATTAGGACCCCTACAAAAATAAATTCTAGGTTTTTGTGTACAAGAGTCTCTTAAATCCACATCCCCATGAAACTCCCCAGTGCCTAACAATAATATCTGCAACTTAGCCAGAAATTCTATTGTGAAATGTAAACCCACATCATTGGTGTTAATGTAATCTATAAAGTTAGGTGCTGAAAGTGCATCTCCTTTCCATACCACAATGAGATCATCAATGAATCTGCTCCCAAAACAAATGTTGGCCAGAAAAGGATTCCTAGTTGCACTGAAAACACAAGTTTCCTCCCACCAAGACATAAATAAACTAGCATAAGATGGGGCCATAGTGGTCCCCATTGCAGTACTGGTGGTCTGTAAATAATATTTTCAATCAAAAATGAAGTAATTATTGCACAAAATGAGTTCTACTGCTTCTAAAATAAAGTCCTTCGGAATGTTCTGAGCTAGTGGATTATTGCATAAATGATATTCCAGTGCTAGGAGTCCAAAGTCATGTTTAATACATGTATAAAGGCTGGTTACATGAATAGTGAGCCATATATATTCACAGGACCAGACCAGCCCCCCTAGTTTTCCCAGTACATCCATGGAATCTGTTAAATAAGACTTCTCGGTAATTACCAGCTGCCTTAAGTAATAATCCACAAATGTTGATAATTTCTCAGTAAGGGAGCCAATTCCCAATATGATTGGTCAGCCAGGGGGACTGGTCTGGTCCTTGTGAATTTTAGGCAAGATGTAAAGGATAGGAATGGTAGAGAAAGTCACTGTCATGTGTTCCTTCTGCTTTTTTATAATATGTCCTTTGAACGCAAATTCATCCAAAAAAGCATCCAATTTCATCTTAATGATTTGAGTTGGATTAGAATGTAATCTTTTACAGGTCACTTTGTCATCCAGCTGTCTGCAGATTTCACTCTCCTGTTGTGCTTTGTTCAGGATCACAATTTTGTCTCCCTTATCTGCCTCTTTTATTTCAATTTGCTTCATGTTTTGTATTTCCTTTAGCACTATTTGTTCATTTGTGTTCAAATTATTTTTGAAATTTGGCCACTTTGTGCTGAAGATATGTTGAAAGTCTTTCATTATCAAAGATTCATAGTTGAGTATTGCTGGTGATATGGGGGGGGGTTGAAAGTAGATAGAGCAGAAGGTGGAGGGGGTACAAACAGCATTTCAGAGAATCTGAGGAGCAGAACGAAGTAATTATTTTTACAGATATCGAGTTTAACAGTTCCCAACTGAGCCTTTTAAGTGAAGGATTTTCACTTGTACCACAACCAAAAGTCAATGAATTTAATATGTGCATTGATATTACAAAATTTATCAGAAAAATCTGCCTAAAGAAATTTTTCAGCAATAAACATACTGAAGCTACTATTCCTTTGGATTCTAGTAAGGAGCTACTGGAGGGACTTGAACATTCTGATCCCAATGATTCCAATGAAGCTTTAAATGGGTTAGAAGTCCTGGGAATGAGGCACAAAGTGTGGATTCTTTGAATTATGGATCGCAGAATCTAGGTTTGAATAATCAGAATGTGACAACTGATAATAAATTTATGCTTTTTAAACCTAAATCTACTCACAACAGCCCTCCCTCTATATCACCAACAATACTCACCTATGAATCTTTGATAATGAAAGAATTTCAACATCTATTCAGCACTAAGTGGCCAAATTACAAAAATAATTTGAACACAAATGAACAAATAGTGCTAAAGGAAATACAAAACATGAAGCAAATTGAAATAACAGAGGCAGATAATGGAGGCAAAATTGAGATTCTGAACAAAGCACAATATGAGAGTGAAATCTGCAGACAGCTGAATGACAAAGTGAGCTATAGAAGACTACATTCTAATCCAACTCAAACCATTGGGATAAAATTGGACTCTTTTTTGGATGAATCTGAGTTCAAAATATTACAAAAGAGGAGAAGGAATACATGACAGTGACATTCTCTACCATTCCTATCCTTTACATCTTGCGTAAAATTCATAAGGACCAATCATATTTGGAATTGGCTCCCTTACTGAGAAATTATCCACATTTGTGAATTATTACTTAAGGCAGCTAGTAATTACCCAGAAGTCTTATTTAACAGATTTCATGGACGTACTGGCAAAACTAGGGGTCTGGTCTGGTCCTCTGAATATGTATGGCTCACTATTCATGTAACCAGCCTTTATACATGTATTAAACATGACTTTGGACTCCTGGCACTGGAATATCATTTATGCAACAATCCACTAGCTCAGAACATTCCGAAGGACTTGATTTTAGAAGCAGTAGAATTTATTTTGTGCACTAATTACTTCATTTTTGATCAAAAATATTATTTACAGACCACCGGTACTGCGATGGGGACAACTATAGCCCCATTTCACATTAATTTATTTATGTCTTGGTGGGAGGAACCTTGTGTTTTCAGTGCAATTAGGAATCCTTTTCTGGCCAACATTTGTTTTGGGGGCAGATTCATTGATGATCTCATTGCGGTACGGAAGGGAGATGCACTTTCAGCATCTGACTTTATAGATTACATTAACACCAATGATGTGGGTTTATATTTCACTTCAGATACACATACAATGGAAATTTCAATTTCCTAACCTAGTATTGTTGGGTACTGAAGGAGAAAATGTTCAGAGTAAAACATTCAGAAAACCAACTTCCGACAACATACTCCTGCATGGAACAAGTGTCCATCTGTCACACACTACAAGGGGAGTACCCTAAGATCAGTTCATACGTATCAGATGGAATTGTTCAAGTTTGATAGAATTGGAAAAACAAAGTCAAAAACTGAGTACTAGATTTCTTTCTCAGGGGTACACTGATAAATGTATTGAACAGGCTTATAAAAAAGCAAGAGATATGAATCAAGAGCTTTTACTCCAACCTAAATTGACTGCCCAAACATCTGTTGACCAGCAATTGATCACTTTTGTTACTGAACACAATAGAATTTCTGGAAAAGTTGCAGATATTATTGTTAGACATTGGGGAGTTGTACATGGTGACATGGATTTAAAGGACCCTTGTACACAAAAACCTAGAATTTCTTTTCATAGGGGTCCTAATTTGACTGATTCTTTGACAAGTGGTCTTTATATAAAACATCAGCCACCAAAAGCCACTTGGCTACCACCCCAGTCTTTTGGCTGCTTTCATTGTGGACATTGCAATATTTGCAAATTATGCTCACAGGGAACAGTCTTTTTTCACCCCTATGGAAAAAAACAAGAAAATTGAAATTGTACATTTTATTAATTATTCAACAGTATATGTTATATACTGTGCATTGTACAATGTACCCGTCCTCTTATTTATGTAGGCAGAACTAAAAGAATACTTAGAGAGTGCATGCAGGACCATGTGAGAGTCATACAGAAACCAAAAGCAAACACTCCCATTGGCATTCACTTTGAAAGGTGTCATAATAAAAATATTAGTGAATTTAAATTCATGGGTGTAGACCATATTAAGTAAGGGATAAGGCATGATGAGGTGTGGTTTATGGGCTGATAAGAGCACACCCCAGGTGCGTAATGAGGCACAAGGCGTTTGCGTTGAGTGTCTTTAGCATCTGGGAAGTGCTCTTATCAGCCCATAAACCACACCTCGGACTGTCTTATTCTGCTTATAAAATGGGTCCCCCAGTAAAAAAAATATATAAAAGATTGATAAATATAAATAAAAAATGGAAAGTATTGTAAAAGATGTGAAACAAATGTTAGTAGAAAAGTAGTCCTTGCTGTTGGTGTTAATGTAAGTCTGCCTCCCCTCACAGTCCCCCATACAGACACTAGGATCCTCAAATGTATTTTTTATCATCCTATCCCCACACACAGAAGCAAAGTTCTCAAGGTGTTTTGTTTATTTTTTTTAAATTTAGTATGCCTTTTCTCTTCGTTTCAGTTGTTTTTGGTAGTCAGCGTCTGTACCCATCACCCAAGTAAGCACTTTTCTCCGAGCGCTCCCCATACAGAGACCCTAATCCTGGAGCACAGTTCAAAGGGTGTTTTTTTATTTAATTTATTTTTTTTTAATTTTGTATGTTTTTTCCCTTTTTGCGGCTCTTTCTGGTAGCGAGCGTGTCCCATACCAGCTGCCCCTAGCAAGCGCCTTTCTCCGAATGCTTGTGGGACCGAAAGCTGTCAGCTTACTGGATTTTACAATATTATTTTTTTCAAACACTATTTCTAAGAGCTGGTCAAGGTGTACATGTTGGCTTCAATGTAAAAGCAGTTTTTGAGAGCTGATGAAGGCGGAGATGCCAGCTTCAATATGAAAGCGATTTCTAAGAGCTGGTGGAGCTGCGCATGTCAGCATCTAAATGAAAGCTGTTTCTGCCCGTCAATGCTTGGTATTTCACTGACTTTTGAATATAGGAAATGACGTGCATTTGCCAAGGGTCACAGTCTCTTTTTTCGATGAGTGGTAATATTGTGTAGCTGGTTGTGCGTGTTGAGGGGGTGTTACTCTTATGCAGCTCGGTCAGGCAGCTTGTCATAGTTTTAAAATTCAGAGGTTGGCACAGTGATTTCTATTGCCAAGCATCCTGAAGGGCTGAAAAGGTGCAGGCTGGCAGACTATGTCATGATAAGGACACGGCCACAGGTACCTCTCAGCCAATTAGGATGCAGGATTCTCCTGACCCATTTTATAAAGAAAACATAAGAGGTGGTGACAGGTTAAATAGACTTTTGAAACTTGAACAAAGATGGATTTACACTATGCAAGCACTTTCCCCTATGGATCTTAATGACTGTCTGGGTGTTACAGTTTTTCTTTGATCCCTTTCTCCACCCCCTCTTCATCCCCTTTTTTATTAGTGTTGGGAATCACTTTTTTCAATATTTGTTATCAGTATTATGAATTATTTTTGTGCTGCACTTGTGTGAACATATTTCAGCTTATTTATATGCATTTGATAAACATATATGTATATATTTACATGTTGGAATTATTTAAAAAATAGATGTGTGTTGTTTGGCTCCAAATGAATTTTTAGGAGGATTAATAATATAAGAAGATTGTGCCTGTACTGATGTTGTACATGAGTGTTTTGGGATATTTAAAAACAAGAACAGAAAAAGAAAAAGCAACAATTGTATAATACACTTTATGATGCTGTCACTTTAAATGTTTTTTGAGTAAATATCACTGGGCCAGCACTCAGGACCCCCCCCCCCCGATGAAGAGTCATGCCTTGGACTTGAAGTACTGGGTAGTAGCTGTGGGCTCTGGCTGTTTAAACTTACCAACTTAGTTCTTTCTTGTTTGTGTTGAGAGTGCTGCCTGCTTTGTGTCTTGAGGCATATATAAAGGTCCACTTCCTACAGACATGGGTGGGAGGCTGTGCTGGGCTGTAAATGGATTCAGATACCTGGGAGCTTGGATTCCAAGGGACATCACCCAGTTATACTATACCAATCACTTTAAGCTTCTTTGTGAGGCCCAATCAGACTGTAGAAGGTGGAGAAAATGATCACTTTCCCTATTTGGTAAGAGCAAAATGATTTGGATGAATCTATTCCCACGCTTTTTATACATATTCTCAGTGGTTCCAATTAAACTCCCAGGGAAGTTCTGGAAAATGTTAAGATCCACTCTAACAAAATTAATCTGGGGTTTTAAAAAAACTTGAATTAAATGGCCAGTTCTGAGAGCGCCTAAGGGGATGGGAGGACTGACCTTGCCGAACTTCAAGTCATATTACTGGGTGGCCCAAATTCAATATATCATCCCACATTTGAGACAGGTTGATACCCCCATTTGGGTAGCTCTAGAGAAGGGAGCTACAGGGACAGCTTATATTAGAGACATGGGCCCAGATTTTCAAACTGCGCCATTCTGAGGCGCAAGCCCCTGCGCTGCTCAAAATAGTTTGCAGGGGTGTGGCCGGGGTGATATTCAAAGGAGTTGCACTGTTGAGCAACTCCTTTGAATATCACCCCCCTGCCACAGCACTTGCGCATGGCGCAGTGGAACTTGCGCCACCGCAAGTTGCCAGAGTTGAGCATTAAACTTGCGGTGGCGCAAGTACCATTGCACCATGCTCAAATTTCTGATATTCAAAAGGTGACATGCAAATGGGGCCTTAATTTATACAAGCGCAGGGGGCATTTGCATCTATTTATAGCCCCATTTGCAGCCTCGACACATGTAGATGCGCTGATCCCCGAGGACTTGCTCCTGGCCACCCTGCCAGGCAGCAGCCGTCGAGGACGATACACAATGCAGCCCAATCGTGGAGCATCACAGTTACATGAACCCCCACATATCCCACAGCCCGATCGTGGGCAGTACAGGTACATGAAACCCCCACACATATCCCACAGCCCGATCGGGGCAGTACAGGTACATGAAACCCCCCACACACATCCACAGCGATCGCGGGCAGTACAGGTACATGAAACCCCCACATATCTCCCACAGCCCGATCGCGGGCAGTACAGGCACATGAACCCCCACACACACATCTCCCACAGCCCGATCGCGGGCAGGCGTATGAACCCCCAGTGCCCGATCGCGGGCAGAATGTAACCCTCCCCAACCTGAATATCTCCTGGTGGTCCAGTGGACCGTAAAGCCCGATCGCAGGCAGAATGTCACATCACAACCCCCAAACATCTCCCTGGTGTCTGGTGTCCCCCCACCCACGAAGCCCTCCACCGCTCCCCCGCAGCGGTGGGCGACAGCATCCACCGCCTGTCGCCCGCCCGACTGACTGTCATGTGCTGCATGCCCATTGGTGCGAGCTACAGCCAATGGCGTGCAGCCCATACCGTATGACAGTCAGATTTGTGAATGATCATTCTGATCTGGACTGTCTGACTGAAATCTGCACTCCGTGCTGTAACGCTACGCAATGGCGTCGCTCGAACAGTCAATCGACGAAGCGGCGAAGACGCTGGCGAGTGGGATATAATAACCCGCCCGGCTGCGGGGAGGCGGGGTGGAAGGCTTCGTGGTGGGTGGGGGACACTAGACACCAGGGAGATGTTTGGGGGTTGTGGATGTGATATTCTGCCCACGATCGGGCTTTACGTCCACTGACCACCAGGAGATATTCGGGATGGGGGAGGGTTATATTCTGCCCGCGATCGGGCACTGGGGTTCATATATTGCCCGCGATGGGGCTGTGGGAGATGTGTGTGTGGGGGTTTCATGTAACTGTACTGCCCAGCATTGGGCTGTGGGATATGTGTGTGGGGTTTCATGTACCTGTACTGCCCGCGATCGGGCTTGGATATGTGGGGGTTTCATGTAACTGTGATGCCCGCGATTGGGCTTCGGATATGTGTTGGGGGTTTCTGTAATTGTGATGCCCGTGATCAGGCTGTGGAGATGTGTGTGGGCGGGGGTCATGTTACTCTATGCCCTTGATCGGGCTGGTGAAGACACAAGACCGGTGGGGGCCAGCCAGGGGTGGCAGCTGCTGTGTTGTGCCCTGCAATGCAGCAGCTCACCTGGGTGGCCCTCAACTTGATCCTTTTTGGGGGTCAGAGCAGTAGGCGCAGGCGGTTGGGGTTGCGATGGACATCTCCTGCACAACCCGACTGAATATCGGTTGCGTGAGGTTATGCATGGTTCCTCCCTCCTGTTGAGCATGCATTCATTTGCATTGCTCTTTTACGCAACCTGTTGCCAGTGGAGCAACTGCCTCCTGCTGAATATCACAGAATGGTGCAATGTAGGACTTGCGCATGCACAACCCTGTTGCACATGGAGCAACCCTTTTGAATATCTGGGCCTTGATGTTCATGGACAGAAATAATCTTAAATTACTTTGTACAGGGAACATGTGGGCATCTTTACTTAAATAATCTTGGGGACAGATTGGCCATAAATACCATCTAAATACCACCTGCATCTGGCCATTGCTAATGACACTCCACTCTGAGCCTGCACAGATTTTCTCCCATTCAAAACAGAAGGGGGGAGCAGAAAGTGGAAAAGATATGGATTGAAAACTACTGGACAATTCTTTCAAGGGGGAACATTTAAATCCTTCTTACAACTTTGTCAGGAGTACCACATTCAGAGGAAGGATATGTAGAGATGCTTACCATTTAGACATTACATATTAGAATCTAGGAGAGTCCAGTTAGATTTGGACCCCAACCCTCTTAATTGTTTAATAATGGATATGTCAGGATTGGATGATGCTAGAGGCAGAATCACCAGGGTTGTCCATTTGCTTTCAGATCTACAGCAAAATGTAAGGCAACAAATCTGGGACAAATGGCAATCAGAATCAGGGATAAATGTGCACGATCAAGAATGGGCCAGAATATGGGATTAGATATTCTCTAGCACAGCATCACCTTTGTGACAGGATTTTAGGTGGTGGGTAATAGCCAGGTATTTTCACACTCCAATTATAACAAAACACTTTGGAGTAAACCAGATAGACGAGTGCTGGAGAGGATATGGAGAGCGAGGGACAGCTACCCACATTTTCTGGTCCTGCCCCATGGTGTAAACTTATTGGCGAGAGGTGATGACAGAGATTGGACTGGTCCTGGGGATCTTTGTTCCTTGGCAAGTCCAAACTTTAGTGTGGGACTGCCTCTCTTAACCTTATGCACAAAGGCACAGAAATATTTATTTTATATTCTGATAGCAGTCGTCTTAAAGGCCATTACTCAGCTTTGGCTGACTCCCAGGAAACCTTTCACAGTCACCTGGTGCGAGATTTGTCAAAATATAATGGAAATGGAAAAGATGACAGCTAAGTTAAGGCTTAAAAAAGATTAATTTATAAATCATTGGCTCCCCTTTTTCCATTATTTGGCTGCCAAACAAAACAAAAATGTACTGGAAATTCTGGCTGAACAAGAATAGGAGGTATCCAGCACAAAAGAAGTTCAGCCCTCTCTCACCCCTCCCAGTCTGGAGGTAGTAAACTGCACATTTTTCTTGAAAGTTTAAATAGGAAGTTTAAAAGGAGAGTCCAGAAGTGTGTGTATATATCTCTATCTCTAGCTCCATATCTATCTCTTAATGTATTTGTTTCTTTATTGTTCTTTACTCCATTAGTGGGGTCATATGATTCATTTGTATGTACTGGCAATACTCTTATCAAATCCAACTGGCTACAAACCAATTAAAGAGCCATTTTTATTTTCTTTAGCTTCACTCTTAAGTTACAGTATATAACGTAATGTAATAATTAATATGTGACTGAATTCATTCTTTCTTTTTTTCTTTCTTTCTTAGTGTTAATATAGTTCTGTGTTAAAGTTGTTATGTGTCATTTTGGAAAATTGCAATAAAATATTATTTCAAAAAACAAATGCTCAGGTGCATTACGGGGGGATAACCTGGAGGAAATGAGAGGTCCTTCACCCTCTGTATAACTTCCTGGTTAGACCACACTTCAAGTGCTGCATGCAATTTTTGTGTGCATACTTGAAAAAGGACATTGCACTTCTGTAGAGGGTCCAGGGGAGGGTGACCTGGATAATACAGGGTCTATGGGCAAGATCCTATGAGGAGAGACTTGATGAGCTGAACATGTACTCCCTGGAGGAGAAGAGGGATGGGGGGGATATGATCGAGGTCTTTAAATATCTAAAGAGGGTGAACAGGGTCAGCCTTAAAAGGGTGCTCCAGCTGAGGGAGGAAGGTGCCACCAGGGGGCATCCATGAGGCTGGTTGGTGGGAGGCTCAGGGGGTAGACTAGGAGATGTTACTTTACCAAGAGGGTGGTAGACCCATGGAATGCACTGCCTGTGGAACTTATTAATACAGTGGAGAGATTCAAGAGGGGCTGAGCCAGGTATAAGGGTAAGGTAAAGCTGAGGAATGCCAGATCTGGAGGTGTAACCCTGATGGGGATGGAGTCGGGGGGGGATTTATGGGGGAGGTGGGGACAGCAACGGTGTCCTGATCGGGTGCTGATTTTTGAGCAGACTCGATAGACCTTTTGGCCTACTTCGGTGGCAGCTTTAATATGTTAGTATGTAACTTCAATTGCCTTTTATCAGGAGAAACGTTAGATTTGGCTGTGGGTGCAGTACTACATGTCCTATCTGGTAAAACAGAAGACACTACAGAATTATCTTGAAGCAAAAGTGGACTGTTGGATCTTGGCTGGTGATTATAATCTCCTACTGCTGTATTTCAGGAGAGTGTTCCTGCTCACTGAGAGCCCTGTACATTTCCAAGCAACAACGTTAGACTGTTTGTTTTCACCATATATAATAGGGTGTATTTGTGTAAGATATCACTTCATTTTTGTGGTTGCAATGTGACCTTTATTTTCCCCCCTAGTAAAACAAGTGTTGCAGTGCACACATACAACTTGGCAAGCATTATTTAATTCAGTCCCTTCAATACAATGTGGTGCTTCTACTTTACTTGATGGGCAGTTCCTTTCTGGACTACTGAATAAACTTTTATGTGTACTTCCTTGTTTGCCCCTGGCTTCTGTTTTATGATTGTTTGGAGTACTCATGATGCTAATCTTTCTTGAATGACTTGTTCAGGGTCACAGTCACAAAGACAGTATGCAAGTAATGTAGGCTGTCTGATTTTAACTGAATTTAAATTCAGACACAGGTCTGCTATATTATTCTGGTTCACACTGGTGCTCCGACCTCTAATATAAGGGGCTGATGCTACCCATAGACAATGCTACATAGAAACATAGAAACATAGAATTTGATGGCTGTTAAGGACTGCTTTGCCCACCTAGTCTGTCCATTTCCCTACCTAATGGATAAACTGCAGATCCTAGTTAACTAACAGCCTACTTCTTCCTACCCCCCCACTAGAAATTGCCTCATGTCTGTCCCATGCATTCTTGAATTCCCCTACTGTTTTTGACTCTACAACCTCCTCGGGAAGGCTGTTCCATGTATCCACAACCCTCTCTGTGAAGAAATACTTCCTCACATTACCTCTGAGCTGCCCCCCCTCTATCTTCAAATTGTGCCCCCTTGTTTTTGCACATCTCTTTTTCTGAAAGATGCTACCCTCTTGGACTTTGTTGATTCCCTTGAGGTATTTGAAAGTTTCTATCATGTCCCCTCTCCCTCCTTTCCTCGAGGCTATACATCTTTAGTTCCTTTAGTTTTTCTTCATATGTCTTCTGATGCAGACCCTGCATCATTTTGGTTGCCCTCCTCTGGACAGCCTCCAACCTGTCTATGTCTTTGCGGAGATGGGTTCTCCAGAACTGTACACAGTACTCCAGATGTGGTCTTACCAACTGTCTGTACAGAGGGCCAACAACTTCCTGTTTTCTACTGATGATGCCTCTCCCTATGCATCCCAGTATCCCCCCAGCCCTCCTTACTGCCTTCTCACATTGCTGGCCCACCTTCAAGTCATCTGATATGACTACCCCCAGGTCCCTTTCCATTTTTGTTGTTGTCAGTATCTCACCCCCCCCCATTGTGTACTCTTTCCCTTGATTTTTGTTTTCAATATAATGTTTATTAATGTTTTAACGTTTACACATGACAGGATCATGCTATCAAAACACACATGCATATACCAGAATAGGGTACATAATCCCATCCCCCTCCCACCCTATTACTCCCCCAGAATACCCTCTCCCCCACAAAGTCCTGAGGAGTAACAATCCAAAGTGCACAGTTACATGACAAAATAAGATCTAAATAGTGTATAACGTATGTAGCAGGGCCCAAATCTTCTCGTATTTGGATTTATTATTATTGGGACTCGAAATGATCCTTTCCATTTGAAGGTTAGCTAGTAACTCATTAAGCCATTCAGAATAAGAGACTGTATCTATGTGTTTCCAGTATTTAAGTACCAATTTTTTAACTGACATAGAGAGCAAGACGATATGATATTTTCACTTGTTAATTGATATCTGTGAGTAATCCCCAAGAAGGCAAACCTCTGGGGTAAATAGGTCTGTTAAACCAAGCAATGGATCAACCCTATCCTTAATACTCTTCCATAGGGGAGCTATCTTGGGGCATTCCCAAAAAGTATGAAACAAAGAACTTTCCACCTGCATGCACCTTGTACATTTATTAGAGCTTAATACCCCCCATTTGGCCAGTTTTTTTGGAGTGTAGTAAAGGTTATGAAAGATATTAAACTGCATTAAATATAACCTGTCTTGTGTTACAAAACAATGTCAGTTTCTCCATATAGCAGTCCAGTCTTTATCTCAATGTGGAAAAGAATCAGACCAAAACTCTGTGGGTCCAAAAGGATCCGGAAAAACGCCACTCATATAAAATATTATATAGTTTAGAAAATACTTTAGGGGAATTAGATAAAGGACCCAAATCTGACTGAAAAGAAAATTTAGAAGGTAAAGGAAGACTGTCTTCAAACTTTTTAATAAGAAAATGTCTAAGCTGAAGGACTTTGAAATAGTCCATCTTTTGTAGTCTGAACTTCAATATAAAATCTTCTGTAGCTAGCCATGATCCATCCTCCTTGAGAAATGAAGACTGTCTTCCTTCTCCCAATCTAGGTAACCACCTAGGGGATAGAGTCTTATTGTCTATTTTAAAAGCTGGGGAGTTCCAGATCGATTGTGACATATCCAAACAGTGTTTATATTTTAAGAATCCACACAGCTGTGAATGGATTCTAATGGATGTTGCTATTGTGGTATCTTTTAACTTTTTCGGTAGGGAAGATATGTTTAAAAATAATAATGTGGAGGGAGCTAAATTACATGACAGAATCAATTCCAGTTCTATTTTAAGCCATGGGGGAAGAAAAGTAGAAGGGTTAGGTTCTAACCACTTGAGATATTTGGCAGCGTTACTAGCCCAATAATACATGTTAAGATGTGGAAGTCGTAAGCCACCCTTAAGTTTAGGCGTGGCTAATTTATAGTATGCTAATCTCATTTTTTTTCTTGACCAGATAAATTCTACCATTAAACTCTGAACTTTTTTAAACCAGCTTCCAGGTAAGACAATATTAAGTAATTGAAGGGGGTATAATAATCGTGGAAAAACATTCATCTTAATCAAGTTTATTCTTCCCCATAAAGAAATGGAGAGGGTCAACCAGCGGTTTAAGTCTTGGGTCAGCGTTAATAATAATGCATCAAAGTTCTTTTTAATAATAAGCTGTGCATCCCTAGTCAACTCAATGCCCAAATACCATAAAGAATCCCAGGACCACAAAAGACCCAGGCCTGTGATGTTGTTCTTAAAAACTTATGGTTCAAAGGAAATTCAATAGACTTTCCCACATTTAACTTATAATTCAATAATTTACTGTATTTCTCTATTATGTCTAGCATGACAGGGATAGATGTCTCTGGGTAGGAGAGCTGTAAGAGTAAATCATCCACGTAAGCAGCAACTTTGAGTTCAGTACCTAAAATTGTGAGCCCTTGAACCTTTGGACACAGGGATAATTTACTGATTAGTGGTTCCAAGTAAAGGTTAAAAAGTAGAGAGGAAAGAGGACAACCTTGTCTTGTGCCTGAATATAAGGTAAAGGCCTCGGAAATGATGCTATGTCCTGAGATTCTGGCAGTCAGATTTTGATAAAAAGCTTTAACCCACATCTGAAATTATTGAGGAAAGCCGAGGGAGTTTAAAGTTTGAAATAAGAAATTCCAATTAACTCTGTCAAAAGCCTTCTCAGCATCTAAGGACACCAAAACCACTGGAAAGGGGGCATCCCTAGACACCGAGAAGACATGGGAAAGAGTACGAAGATGGTCTGCAGACGATCTTCCCTTCATGAAACCCACCTGTTGTATACCTATTAAATCAGGGAGTATTAAGCTAAGCCTATCAGCTAATATTTCAGTTAAAACCTTTATATCCTGGTTCAACAATGAAATGGGTCTGTAACGTTGCGCTAGCTCTACATTTCTACCTGTCTTTGGCAGTAATACAATACGTGCCTCAAATAGTGTGGGATCCCCTAGTGCGCCCGTTAAGATGTGTTGAAATAAAGAAAGAAGATATGGGGTGATTTGTTCCTTAAAACATTTATAAAAGTTAGAAGAAAAACCTTCAATTCCCAGTGTTTTATCTGAAGGAAGGCCCTGTATGACCTCCATAATTTCCACAGTAGAAATAGAGGCTACTAACTTCCTTTGCTGAGCTTCAGAAAGAAGAGGTAACTGGGCCTTTGCTAAATTAGAGGAAAGAATGGAATCAAAAGGTGGATTGGGCATGTCTCAATATAATTGTTTATAATAGCTGGTAAACTCTGATACAATTTCCTGGGGGGGAGCATTTCAGAGTTCCATCTATTTTAGAGCAAATTGGAGGGATAAGTTGAGCAGACTCCTGTTGTTTAATTCTCTGAGCCAACAATTTCCCTGCATTTTCACCTTGATCTATGTAGGAGGCCCTTGTACATAAAATAGCAAACTCTGCTTTTTCGTTAAGTAAACTTATATAGGAGTCCCTCAATTGTGCAAGTTTTTGTTTAACCTCATCAGATGAATTTGGTTGTAAGTTGGTTTCCAATGCTCTGATCTGAGCTAGTACCACCTTCTGCTTTGCCTCCTGCCCTTTTTTCCATGTGGAAGCCATCCCAATTAAAATACCCCAAAGGTATGCTTTAAAAGCACACCATAGTAAGTCAGGCCTAGTGTCCTGAGTATGATTCAGATCAAAAAATTGAGTAACATGTTCTTTAATACAATCTCTACTCTTAGAATCCTTAAGCAGTTGGTCATTCAACTTCCATCATGATTGACACTTAGGCAAAGAGGTGAGGGACATCTTACACAACACCAGAGAATGATCAGAGGGAGGGCCCGGTTGAATAACAGACTATTACCCCTGGTAAAATTGCCTGAGATAACAGTAGGTAGTCAATACAGGATGAAGATCTATAAACAGGGGATATAAAACTGTATTCCCTGTTCTCGGGATGTAAAACCCTCCATATGTTGCATAAACCCAATCGATCCATTAGTTCATGTAACACCCACTGCACTGAAGAAAGTAACCCAGAAACAGTACCAGTGCAGTCCTTACCCGGGTCCAATACTAAATTCCATTCTCCCCCTAAAATTATTGTGGCGGGTAACAATAAGAGGCTGTTGTTAAGTAGTCGCTTAAAGAAAAGTGGGTCGTCCCTATTAGGGCCATAAATGCTACCTAATACGAATTCCGTGGAATACATGGTACCCTTTACCAGTATAAATCTACCATGTGGATCTTTGATTTCCTGCATAGCCTTAAACGGAATGTTCCTAATAATTAGAATTAAAACCCCACAACTATTAAAAGTACCTTGAGCTGAAAAAAACTTCCGTATTTGCAACCATCTCATCTGAATGACTTCTGAGTCTAGTAAATGAGATTCTTGGATAAAAGCGATGTTGGAGTGTAAAATATCCAAATGTTTCAGGATCTTATACTGTTTTAATTTTTTATGAACTCCTTTGACGTTCCAGGTAGAAAAACAAATATCATTAGCCATCACTCTTATCCCGAAAATGTGAATAATGCAAAATGGAAAGAGATACCATAAGACAATCAACAAACATATTTGTTTCAGACTGTGTCCTTCCCCACCCCCTCTGCCCCCCAATTCCCCGTATTCCTCAAAGCACCATAAAGAATCCAATAAGATAACCACCCTACTATTAAACACAACAAACTCCCTCATCACCCCTAAATTCCCCTCCTCCCACTCCCTCCCTATTGTTTCTTGGTCCATGATAAACAGCCCACCTAGACATCCCCCTTCCACCCCATCCCCCGGCCCTCTATAACTAATTTGGCTATTGTAATATTACACATATATACCCTAGACAAACCAGTACAAGGCAACAATTGAATGGCAATTATCTTAATTGTACCAGTGTCCAAACATACAATTCACCTACTACAACCTAGGCAGGAAAAAAAGGACTGCTTGAACAAGTATTAATCCCTCCAACGCTTACACGTTGAACTGATAATTTTTTACATAATTCTGTACATGCCTTGAAAAATTCCCTGAAAATAAACACACTCTATAGAGAAAAGGCATTTGCCTTAATATTGTAAAACAAAAAAGAAGCTTCTTCTTAAGGCATTTTGCCATTAATTGCTTCTATTAAACTAAATCTCCACATATTTTCTTAGCAT
Organism: Neoceratodus forsteri; assembly: GCA_016271365.2. Lineage (NCBI taxonomy): Eukaryota > Metazoa > Chordata > Ceratodontiformes > Ceratodontidae > Neoceratodus > Neoceratodus forsteri. The sequence continues at coordinate 1,040,069,077 of CM057453.1, forward strand.
ACAGATAAAAATATATAGTAACTGTCCATTCCAGCCTTTATTCAAATATACTCATCTAAGGAGGAAAAGATAGGTACAAAACCTGTGAACCCCTCCCAAAAAAAAAAAACACAACACTTATTTCTGTTAAATGACCTTTCCTTGTAAAAAACACAACGTGGAATCTAACTCTACAACTTTGCTCAAAGTGTAGCCTCTGGCACCGTCTAGTGACAAAATGTCCATACTTCAGACCCAAAATGCAGAAATGATAACAGTACTTCTCTTCCTAGACAGCCGCATAATCCCTCATTTCTGAATCCTTCCTTCATATCAGGATTTGATGCAAAACATTGGAACAATGGAATCCTGAAGCGACGAATGTGAACAGTTCTGGCAGCATCTCTAATCCATTTGGAATTGACCACATAGCATCCAGGGACAGCAAACAAAGCCCCCACCAGCTTCTAAACTAGTTAAGTAAATTGAAAATGAGCAATTTGCACTTTTAAAAGATCTCCCAACTAAGATATTCAGACCCTTACCTCAGGGAATTCGGAATAGTTCTGGCAGTGCTGTTTTGAGGCCAGCTGCTGCAAACTCCAGTGAAATCCTGATGCAACGAATGTAAAGAATTCACACAACAACTCCAGTCCTTTTAGAGCGGACCACGTTGCCTCCAGGGACAGCAAGCGAAGCCCCCACCAGTTTCTAGGCTAATTTAAGTAAATTAAGATGAGCAATTCACTTTTTTAATAGAGCTACCAACCGAGATGTCCAGTCCCTTGCCTCAGGGAATTCAGAATAGCTCTGGCAGTGCTGATTTGAGGCCAGCTGCTGCAGACTCCGCATCCTCGTACGTTACCCAAAAACCTTCCAGGGATACTTGAAACCTGGCTGGATAGCCCTTTCTGAACTTGATTCCTGCCGCTATTAATTATGTAACCATTGGGTGAAAAGTAGCCCATTTCTGGCATACCGTTAGAGGTAGATCTTGCACTACCCTCAGCCTAACTCCTTCCCACATGAGATCTTTTGTATCTCGTGTTTTGGATAAGAAGTGCTGTCTCCCTTGAAAATTCAAAAATCGGAAGATGAAAGTCCAGGGGGCAGCACCTTGCGGTGGTATTTTTCGTAGCGCTTGATGGGCTCTTTTGATAATGTAATTGGAGCTGAAAGGAGAGGGACCCGCTACAGTACCTTCTCCACAAATTTCTTGGCAAATTTAATTGGGTCTGTGCCTTCCTCACGCTTGGGCAATCCTATTATTACCACATTATTATGGCAGCTATGACCTTCGAGGTCGTCCACTTTGTTTTCCATCTTGACCAGTCAATGTTTAAAGGCCACCAGTTCTGGGTCAAATTTATCTTGTTTGCGTTCCAGTGAGTGTATGCAGGTTTCGTTGTCTGATGTTCTCTGAGAGAGGGTTTCTAAGGCATTAGATATACTTTTGATTTCCCCCCACGATGACCTGTATTTCAGTTTTAAAGGGCTGAAACTCTTCTAGAAATCTAGCGAGAGTAAGAGAATCCAATTCTGTGCTTCTGGCTGAGGCTGTGCAACTCCTAACTGTGCTAACTTCCATGTGCCTGCAATCAGGGATATGTACCATTCACGTCCTTTGCCTCAGATGTGTGTTGTAGTCATTGATCCTAACTCTCACCCCATTCTCCTATACTTCACCACCTCAGCTTGCTTACACATGAATGGGGTGAGAGTTAGGGCCCATGACCCCAACGCAAACCCCGACTTCGTTTAGGTGGGTGGGCTGAGGGGGCACAAGGAGGGGGCTTCCAAGCTTAACATCAAATTTTTTCACTTTTGTTGCTGAGGAACAACAGCAACTGATGCATTAAATGGAGTTTTTGGTCATGAGTACATGACATATCTTTTTGGGTAAATCGAGTACCACTCATTATTGCCGACACACTGGTTTGCAAATCCTGGCCTACCAGAACTATGTACATTCCTTGACTGACCCTATCTACCTCCCCAACTCCTAACTAGTAATATGATTCTCCAGTCATGACCATTAACTGTTCTCAATCACTAGGGGTACTGTATGACTACATCTATAGAAGTACTGAAAGTCCTGACTTGTCTTGTAGTACTTTCATACACATATAACAGCACTGTCTAAGACTTAACTTAAAATCCAAATGAGCATCTCACTCATGATAATATTGCTGTTCTAATCAGATCAGGAACAAAACCAGTAAGGTACACCTATCACTGTAACATGTTTATACATTATTTTTCTTTTCACAGATGTTCCAGCAAACTCCATCGTACTCTGCACACTGTGACTTTGTATATCGACTCAAACAGAAGGTTGACCGGCTCACAGAAGAAGTTGCCAGCCTGAGACAGGGACAAAAACAAATGTTTTCCTTGTTAAAGGCACAACAAAGCACAGTCAATCTTCTGTTAGAGCCGGTGGACACAGTCGCAGATGCCAGCATCCACAGCAGCATTGCTTCACTTGTTCAACTACCATCTAGTCTCCCTGACCATAGCTGAAGGGCCTCCACAGTTCTTCTGTGTCTCCTCGATGGCGCAGCACCTTCCACTTCCACTACGCCTCCACATACATCCAGCTTCTTGTCCTGAGCCACTTTAATCAGACTGCACACCTCCCTCTCTATCAATAAACAAAAGAAAATGTATATTTTTCATAATCAATATTTTTTATACAGAATGAATGGATTATTTTTTTTACTATATTTTAGAAAATTGCTATCATACAACAGAAAACTTACATTTTCTACATAAAGAATGTATTTTTTTTTAAATTATATTTTAAGCAATTTCAATCATAGATATATTTTATACAACATACTTTTTTATAAATAATTTTGCAGCAAAAAAAACGTGTTTATTGTACCTGTTCTATAGCTATTAGTATTTTGAATAACAGAAAGTATACAAAGTGGTTCTCATGCTGTAAAAAAAACTGACATACCATTGATGTTCATTCCTCTTGCTTACTGAACATCCAGTACTTGGTCTGTGAGGCGTGGGTGCATTCCCTGGCAAAGGCTGTGCAACCTATCACTGTCGTAAGTAGTCTGCTGTTAGTATGACAGAAACATATCATGAATGTGCATATCTTTAGTTCTCCTGTGGCAACTCACTCAGGATGCAGCAGCTACTCTGGGTGGCAGGGCCAACCATTGACTAGCTGAGTCCATGCAACCCTTCAGTATCCTAAGTTGTATGCACCTTCAGTCACAGAGGTCTACCGTTGATGTCCATGACTGTTATTTAGCTGTGCCTCTCCACTGAGGATACAGTACCTGCCAGGGTGGGCAGAGGGCATTGCCTGGCTGAGTCCATGCAACTCCTCAGCATCCTCACTTGTCTGCACCTGAAATCAGGTAGTTCTTCTGTACATGTCCATGGCTGTAGTTCTGCTGTGGCTATCCACTCAGGGACCAGTTCCTGCCTGGGGGGGGATATTCCCTTGCTGAGACCATACAAGTCCCAACTGTGGTAACTTCTGTGCACCTGCAATCAGGGCGGCATACTGTTGATGTCCATGGCCTCAGTTTTGCTGTGGCTCTCCACTCAGGATGCAGTACCTGATCTGTCAGGGGGGGCATTGCCTGGCTGAGGCCATGAAACTCCTAACTGTCCTAACTTGTGTGCACCTACAATCAGAGAGGTGTACCATTGATGTCCAACCCCTCCGCATTGCTGTGGCTCTCCACTCAGGATGCAGTACTGGGGGATCAATGCCTGGCAGAGGCCATGCAATTCCTAACTCTGCTAACTTGTGTGTTCCTGCAATCAGGGACATGTACCGTTGATGTCCATGGCCCTTGTTTTCCAGTGGCTTTCCACTCAGGATGCAGTATCTGCTCTGGGGAGGGGGTCATGCCTGGCTGAGGCCATGCAACTCCTAACTGGAGCAACATAAAAGCACTCAGTGATAAATCCTGCTCCCCCACCCCTACCCAACTCAATCTAAATGGGGACGTCACACAAGATACAGCCACTATCGCAGAAGCCCTTAACTCTGCCTTCTCTGATCTCTCCCATATCCTCCCTACTAATTTGTCCCACTCTACCACTACCCCTTCCCCCCGAAACCCAGGGAAGGTCAACTCACCTCCTTTCAGGCTTCGAGTCATCCCCTGCAGTGAGGCATTTCACTATATTACCAAAGCTATCGCAATACCCGTTACAGCAATGACTCCCTAGATCTCAAACTCATTAGGCTTACCCTCAATGTCACACTACCTCACCTTACAAAAATTCTCAATCTTTCGCTAAGCCTTGGCCAGTTCCCCTCTACCTGGAAGAAAGCCATAATCACTCCCATTCTGAAGAACGGTGACCCCACTAAAACCAGCAACTATAGACCTATATCCATTCTTCCTCCTCTCTCCAAAGCACTGAAAAAAATAGTTTCGGACCAGCTAACAGAACATCTAACTAAACACAACCTTCTCAGCCAGGAACAGCATGGTTTCTGGACTGGCCATAGTACCGTCACTGCACTTACTGTACTCACCACGTTCATCCATGAGGCCCTTGACCAAGGCTCAATTGCAGGGGCAGTCTTTGTGGATCTGACCAAGGCATTTGACATGGTCAGTCACGAACTACTGCTCTGTGTCCTTCCTCAACTAAATGTGGTCCCTGAGGCCGCTGCCTGGTTCAAGGATTACCTGTCAGGTCAATCACAGCATGTCAAGATAAACAACACCATCTCCACCTCCAAAACAGTTTGTTCAGGGGTCCCGCAGGGGTGTATACTTGGCCCACTGCTCTTCACCCTCTTCTTAAACTCTCTCCCTAAAGCATGCAGTGGTCATCTACTGCTCTATGCTGATGATGCAGTCCTGTACTGGAAACACCATCACCCAAGCACCCTCCAACTGGACCTTCAGGACTTTTTCCGGGAGCTAGAGAACTGGTTCAGTGATCACCACCTGATCATCAACTATAACAAAACTAAGTCCATGATCTTTGCGCATTGCCAAAGCCCACATAGTCAGACGGCACTCCTAATTAAGAACTCACTAGTCACCCAACTGGAACACGTTACAAACTTTAAATACCTGGGTATCACTCTGGATACCTCCCTCTCATACCATAATCATGCCCATCTTCTCTCCTCCACTGTCAACACTAAAGTGGGCATCCTCTACAGACTCAAGAACTGCCTACCTGCACAGGCCATGCAACTTGCAGTCACCTCCTCCTTCCTCTCCCTAGTTGACTATGGGATAGTTATGTACGGCTCAGCGGAACCCTACATGCTGAGCGGTATAAACACCACACTGAATAAAGTCTGCCACCTAGTTACAGGCAGTGACAGACTAACCCATACCTGCAACCTTTATACACTGACAGGTTGGCTAAACTTCCAACAAAGACTAAAATACCACACCTGCATTCTTGCAAAAAAGATACACCTTCAGTTTGCCCCCGTCGGCCTACTCCCCATTATCAGTCCAGCCCCCATCAGGCACAATACAAGACTCACAGCCCACCCATCTTTTCTGGTTCCCCTCTGTAGAACAGCACTAGGGCAAAGATCTTTCCGCTACCATGCTCCTCTCTGGCTCAACTCACTACCCCCTCCAGTCCCGTAGCATCTCACTATTCAAATCAGGCCTTAAAACCCAACTAAAGGAGAGTGCTAAATGTGACTGTGGCTAACTCAGCCCACCCTTCATTCTCCCAAATCCTCCACTCCTCCTGACACAGGAACTCCCTAGTCCCTACAAAATGGCATCCTACAAATCTCTGGCAGGGGACCCCAGGATAGCTACCAAATTACCACACCTGTTAAATAAGTTTCTAGCCTGGACTGCTCTATCAGTACTGTAACTTTTAATACTGCCTGTCATGTTAGTCTTTTACTGTATCTGTATACCCTCCACCCCCTGTAACCGATGTGGAGACTGTGCAAAAAACTGCTGTGTCAGTACTGAAGCTGTAAATACTGCCTGTTCAAGTATGTCTGTTACTGTATTTGCCTACCCTCCACCCCCTCTACCTGACATGGAGCCTTTGCAAAAGAGTCTGTGACTCAAAGGATTGTAATTCGATTGTACTCAATAAATAAATAAATAAACTGTGCTAACTTGTGTGTACCTGCAATCAGGGATGGGTACCGTTAATATCCATGGCCATAGCTTTGCTGTGGCTCTCAACTCAGGATGCAGTATCTGGTCTGGGGTGGGTCATAGCCTGGCCGAGGCTGGGCAACTCCTAACTATGTAAACTTGTGTGAACCTGCAATCAGGGTGGTGTACCATCGATGTCCATGCCTGTAGTTTTGCTGCGGCTCTCCACTCAGCATGCAGTGCCTGCTGGGGGGGGGGCAAGGCCTGACTGATGCCGTGCAACTCCTCAGTCTCCTAAATTGTGTGTACCAGCAGTCAGGGTGGTCTACCGTTGATATTCATGGCTGTAGTTTTGCTGTGCCTCTCCACTCAGCATGCAATACCTTGTCTTGAGGGGGCATTTCCTGGCTAAGGATGGGCAACTCCTAACTGTGCAAACTTCTGTGCACCTGCAATCAGGGAGCTGTACCGTTGATATCCTGGGTGTAGTTTTGCTGTGGCTCTCCACTCAGGATGCAGTAGCTGATTGGGGAGGGGGCAGGGGGCATTGTCTGGCTTTATCTGTACAACTCCTCAGTGTCCTAACTTACCATGAAGATACACTGAAGAAATTCATGTCTTTTCTTGGGCTGTACCTCTGCACTCAGCAAACAGTACATTTTCTTGGGTGGCATGAGAAGGAGTGAAAGAGCATTGCCTGGCTGACCCTATCCAACTCCTCGGTGTTGTCACTTCTGTACACCTGTAATCAGGGGTGTATACCATTGATGTCCATGCCTCTATTTGGACTATGGTGCTGCACTCATGCTCTAGTAACAGATCAGGGGGTGACCACATTACCTGTCTGACACTGTCCAACAACTCAGTGTCCTATCTTGCATACATCTGATATCAGACGTAAATCACTGATGTCCATGCCAATATTTCAGCAGTAGCTCTGTACTCAGGATCCAGTGCATTATTTGTTTGACCATGGATTTCATCTGACACCTTGCAGTTATCAGCATGCACACTCGTAACTGTACCACATTCTAGCATCCTGCAATTATTACATTTGAAGAGACATGAAAGACAATGTCTTGTTGTCCATGAACATATTGACATGATCTGTATTAAACAATCTATTTATGCATTTTCTAGCGGCCAGGGAGACTGTCACTACAGGAAGTAAAGAACAGGTGAAGTAGGAGCCTGTCACCAGTGTTAAATGTAAGTGTTGTAACAGAGGTGGCTGTGAAAGTCAGGAAGAAAAAGATAGAATTCTGGAAGTATAAGGAAACACAGAAGGAGCAGGACAGAGACCAGTACCAGTTAAGGCAGAAGGAAGCAGGGAGGGGAGTCAGAATAGCAAAGGTCCGAACTGAGGAAAAGATAGCCAACTCGGTTAAGAAGGGGCTAAAACCTTTTATAGGTACATCGCCGAGTGTAGAAAGACAAAGGGAGGGATAGTGAGGCTGAATAGAATGAACAGTGTGTGGGTGGGCAGAGGGGGACAGTGAAAAAGCAGGGATACTGAACGAATATTTCTGCTCAGTATTCACAAAAGAGGAGGGGGAAGTGCCTAATCCAGTTAACAGAAGCACTCTTGATAGGGGTTGATCCCAGTCCTTTCACAGAAGAAGGGTTCTGCAAGAACTCCTAAAACTTAAGGTGGACAAAGCAATGGGGCCTGATGGAATTCACCCAGAATTCTAAAAAGAATTAAGGGAACTAGTGAAACCACTGGCTACTCTTTTTAATAAATCATGGGAGGATGGTGTGGTACCCGAGGACTGGAGGAAGGTGGATGTGATTCCCCTTCACAAAAATGGGAGCAATACAGAGGCAGAAAACTACAGACATGTCAGTTTGACCTCTGTGGTAGGGAAAGTGATGGAGTCACTTCTGAAGGAAAGAATAGTTGAGTACCTAGAGGCCAGTGAGGCACAGGACCCAAGGCAGCATGGGTTCACAGTGGGAAGGTCATGTCAGACAAATCTAATAGATTTCTTTGACTGGGTGACCAAAGTAGTAGACCAGGGAAGAGCTGTGTATATGGTCTACCTAGACTTTAGTAAGGCATTTGACACAGTCCCACACAAAAGATTAATAGTCAAATTAACCAGTCTTTGGGAGGGTCCCAGGGTGGTAGCCTGGGTAAAACATTGGCTGGACAACAGGACACAGAAGGTAATTGTAAATGGAGTCCTCTCTGAAGAAAGAGGGGTTACTAGTGGGGTACCGCAGGGTTCAGTATTGGATGACACAAAGATCTGCCACAGGGTTGATACACAAGGAGGCATAGAAAGGATGAGAAGGGACTTGGCAAGGTTGGAGGAATGGTCAGAGGTATGGCAGCTAGGATTCAATGCAAAGAAGTGCAAAATAATGCACCTAGGAAACAAGAACCCAGGGGAAGAATACACAATGTGGTGGAGGTAGTAACAACAACAAAAAAGGAAAGGGACCTGGGGATAATCATATCAGATGACCTTAAGGTTAACAAGCAATGTGAGAAGGCAGTGGGAGGGCTGGTGTATACTGGGATGCATAGGAGAGGCATCAGCAGCAGAAAACAGTAAGTTGTTATCCCTCTGTACAGACAGTTGGTGAGATCCCATCTGGAGTACTGCGTCCAGTTCTAGAGACCCCATCTCTGCAAGGACATAGACAGGATAGAGGCAGTCCAGAGGAGGGCAACCAAAATGGTGCAGGGTCTGCAAGAGAAGCCGTATGAGGAGAGACTAAAGGAGCTTAATATGTATACCCTTGAGGAAAGAAGGGAGAGGGGGGACCTGATAGAAACTTTTAAGTACCTCAGTGGAATCAACAAAGTCCAAGAGGGTAGCATCTTTCAGAAAAAGAGACGTGCAAGAACAAGAGGACACAATTTAAAGATGGGGGGGCAGTTCAGGGGCAATGTGAGGAAGTATTATTTCACAGAGAGGGTAGTGGATGCATGGAAGAGCCTTCCTGAGGAGGTTGTGGGGTCTAAAACTGGGAGAATTCAAGAATGCATGGGACAGACATAAGGCAATTTTTGTGGGGAGTAGGAAGAAATAGGCTGTTGGTTAACTAGGATCTGCTGCCTATCCTCTAGGTAGGGAAATGGGCAGACTAGATGGGCGAAGCGGTCCTTATCTGCCCTCAAAGTCTATGTTTCTATGTCTATGTCTATGTTTCTAAGTAACAGAAAGACATACAGTTGTCAGAAAGTGGTAAACACAGCATTTACACATTCTGTTTCCTAGTCTATCATTAAATGGTGCAGAACTACTTATGTTGAGGTGAGGTCACTCTGTATATATGCAGAAGAGTATATGGTCAACCATGATCAACTAATGTTCCACACCACAGAATGGATCTGATCCCTTCCAAACACAACATGTGACAGAATACAAAGATGATTTATGAAGTTTTAAACAAAAAATGTGGAACTCCTAACTGTCGTAACTTATATGTGCCTGCAATCAGGGACGTGTACCGTTGATGTCCATGGCCTATGTTTTCCTGTGGCTTTCCACTCAAGATGCAGTACCTGGTCTGTGGAGGGGGGGATTGCCTGGCTGAGGTCATGCAACTCCTAACTGTTAACTTGTATATACCTGCAATCAAGAAGGAGTTCCATTGATGTCCATGGCCTTTCTTTCCTGTGCCTCTCCTCTCAGGATACAGTACCTGGTCTGGGGATGTGATTGCCTGGCTGAGGCCATGCAACTCCTAACTGTCCTAACTTGTGTGCTCCTGCAATCAGAGGAGGTGTACCATTGATGTACATGGCCTCAGTTTAGCTGTGGCTCTCCACTCAGGATGCAGTACCAGGCCTGGGCATGGGGTGGGGCATTGCCTGGCTGAGACCGTGCAACTCCTAATTGTGCTGGCTTGTGTGTACCTGCAGTCAGGGACATGTACCGTTGATGTCCATGTCCTCAGTTTTGCTGTGGCTCTCCATGCAGGATGCAGTACCTGGTCTAGTGGGGGGGATTGCCTGGCAGAGGCCGTGTAACTCCTAACTGTCCTAACTTGTGTGTTCCTGAATGTTGTTGTCCATAGCCTTCGTTTTCCTGTGGCTCTCCACTCAGGATGCAGTACCTGCTCTGGGGGGGGGCATTGCCTGGCTGAGGCCGTGCAACTCCTAATTGTCCTAACTTCTGTGTACCTGCAATCAGGGAGGTGTACCATTGATGTCCATGGCCTTTGTTTTCCTATGGCTTTCCACTCAAGATGCAGTACCTGGTCTGTGGGGGGGGATTGCCTGGCTGAGGCCGAGCAACCCCTAATTGTGTTAACTTGTATATACCTGCAATAAAGGAGGTGTACCATTGATGTCCATGGCCTTTCTTTCCTGTGCCTCTCCACTCAGGATACAGTACCTGGTCTGGGGGGGGCATTACCTGGCTGAGGCAATGCAACTCCTAACTGTGCTAACTTGGGTGTAGCTGCAATCAGGGATGTATACCGTTGATGTTCATATCCTCAGTTCAGCTGTGGCTCATCACTTAGGATGTAGAATCTAATCTGTGGGGGAGCATTGCCTGTCGTTGGCCGTGCAACTCCTAACTCTGCTAATCTGCTAACTCATGAGTACTTGCAATCAGAGAGCTATACCATTGATGTCCATGGCCTCAGTTTTGCTGTAGTTCTCCACTTAGGATGCAGTACCTGTTCTGGGCGGGGGAGAATTGCCTGGCTGAGGCCATGCAATTCCTAACTGTGCTAACTTCTGTGTGCCTGCAATCAGGGACATGTACTGCTCATGTTCATGGCCTCAGATGTGCATTGGAGTCATTGGTCCTAACTCTCACCCCATTCTTCTATACTTTGCCACCTCAGCTTGCTTACACATGGAATGGGGTGAGAGTTAGGGTCGATGACCCCAACACAAATCCCGATGCCGGATAGCTGGGCGGGGTGAGGGGCACAATAGGGGGCTTCCAAGCCTAGCATCGAATTTTCTCACTTTTGTTGTTGAGGAACAACCGTAACTGATGCATTAAACAGAGTTTTTGAGCATGAGTATGACATATCTTTTCAGGTAAATGAGTACCACCCATTATTGCTGACATACTGGGTGCAAATCCTGGCTTTCCAGACCTATGTACATTCCCTGACTGACCTTATCTCCCTCCCCAACTCCTAACTAGTAATATGATTCTCCAGTCATGACTGTTAACTGTTCTCGATCACTAGGGGTACTGTATGACTACGTCTATAGAAGTACTGAAAGAGCCGGCCAGTCGGCGCAGCGGTGGGATTTCCGCTTGTGATGCTGGCGACCCGGGTTCGAGGAATGGACCCAGTCATCGGAGGGCTGGCGGGGAGATGGATTGGCGTCCGTTGGACTGCTCTCCTTCTCAGGAGGTTCGGGCAGCATCCGGGCGATGGGGACTCTAGCGGAGGCTAGGAACACCACGCTGCCGCTCAAAAGAGCATTGGAGGCGGGGCAGGGCGTCATGCGTCATTGCATGTCCCGCCTTCCAGAAAAATGGAAAAAGGGCGGTTGCGGCCACCCTCCATAAACCCGCTGTGGCGATTAGCCCAGGCCAAGTCCTCCGACCGATTATGGTCTCTGGGATGTTCCTCCTCCATCCTGTGGCTCCACCCATGGGGGGTGTTCACGGGTATCGGAGGACTAGAGGCCATTTGGGGGGTGGAAGCCGGCAGTCCGTGACCGGGTTGAGAGTACCGGGTGGCCGGCAACCAGGTTGGTGGAAAAAAATGTAAATAAAAAAAAAAAAAAAAGTACTGAAAGTCCTGACTTGTCTTATAGGGCTTTCATACACATATTACAGCACTGTCTATGACTTAAAATCCAAATGAGCATCTCACTCACAATACTATTGCTTTTCTAATCAGATCATGAATAAAACCAGTAAAGCACATCTGTCACTGTAGCATGTTCATACATTATTTTTCTGCTCACAGATGTTCCAGCAACTCCATCGTACTCTACACACTGCGACTGTGTACGTCGACTCGAACAGAAGGTTGAGAAGCTCACAGAAGAAATTGCTAGCCAGAGACAGGGACAAAAACAAATGTTGTCCCTGTTAAAGTCACAACAGAGTACGGTCAACCTTCTGTTCGAGCCGGTGGACACAGTCGCAGCTGCCAGCACACACAACAGCACTGCTTCACCTTTTCAACTACCATCTAGTCTCCCTGACCACAGTTGAAGGGCTCCACAGTTATCTGGTGTCTCCTCGATGGCACAGCACCTTCCACTTCTGCTGCGACTCCGCATACATCCAGCTTCCAGTCCTGAGCCACCTCAATCAAGACAGCACACCTCCCTCTCTATCAATAAACAGAAAATGTATATTTTTCATAATCAATATTTTTTATGCAGCATGAATGAATTTTTTTTCTAAATTAAACTTTAAAAAATTGCAATCATACAACAGAAAAATTATGTTTTTTATAATCAATGTTTTTTATACATAAAGAATGCATTTTTGTTTCTAAATTATATTTAAAAAATGTCAATCATAGATATATTTTATGTTTTTACAAAATGATATTTTACACAACATACTGTTTTAATAAATATTTTTGCACAAAAAAAGTGTGTTTATTGAACCTGTTCTATAGCTAATAGTATTTTGAACAACAGACAATATTCTAAGATGGTTCTTATCTCATAAAAAAACTGACATACCATTGATGTTCATCTCCACTTGCTTACTGAACATCCAGTACTTGGCCTGTGAGGTGTGGATACATTTCCTGGTGAAGGCTGTTTAACCAATCACTGTCATAAGTAGTCTGCTGTTTTTATGACAGAGACATATCATGAATGTCCATATCTTTAGTTCTCCTGTGGCAACCCACTCAGGATGCAGCAGCTACTCTGGGTGGCGGGGCCAACCATTGACTGTCTGAGTCCATGCAACCCTTCAGTATCCTAAGTTGAGTGCACCTCCAATTACAGAGGTCTACCATTGATATCCATGACTGTTATTTTGCTGTGCCTCTCCACTGAGGATACAGTACCTACCAGGGTGGACAGAGGGCATTGCCTGGCTGAGTCCGTGCAACTCCTCAGCATCCTAACTTGTCTGCACCTGAAATCAGGTAGTTCTACTGTACACGTCCATGGCTGTAGTTCTGCTGTGGTTATCCACTCAGGAACCAGTACCTTCCTGGGAGTGGGATATTCCCTTGCTGAGACCATACAAGTCCTAACTGTGGTAACTTCTGTGCACCTGCAATCAGGGAGGTATACTGTTGATGTCCATGGCCTCAGTTTTGCTGTGGCTCTCCACTCAGGATGCAGCACCCGATCTGTCAAGGGAAGGCATTGCCTGATTGAGGCAATGCAACTCCTAACTGTCCTAACCTTGAAATTAAAAGACTTAATGAATAGTTGCAAAAATGGTGCATCACGCAAAACATTCCTTGTGTTGCACACTGGGAGAATTTTGTTGATAAACAATTTTGGTATAGTTGGGATGGACTGCATCTTAACAGAAGGGGCAGTACCATGTTGGGGAAATCTATATTAAATATTATCAATCATTTAAACTTAATATAAAGGGGGAGAACGGGGAAATGCCCACATCTCTTACTTGCCGCAAAATTCTTCCTAAAAGAATTTGCAACATCTTGTCTTTAAATGCACAGTCTCTAAAACTCTCCAAACTGATGGAATTAGAAGCAAAAAGTAAATAACTTAATCTAGGTATTATAGGAATAACAGAAACCTGGTGGGATTCAAACTCTGTATGGAATCATCAATTATTGGGCTATAAATGCTATCATAAAAATAGAGTTGACAAAAAAGGTGGGGGGGTTGAATTTATGTGAGAGAAGAAATTCCTTCCTATGAGATTCAGCCCCAAAGTAACACCGAACGTATTTGGGTGGTAGTAGAATTCAAAGGTCTCCCACAAATCATAATAGGAAACTGTTATAACCCACCATCATCTGATTCTACTTACAGAGATACATTGATCAAGGATGTTATACATTTTTCTGAGCATAAGGATGTAATAATTATGGGAGACTTCAATATGCCCCATATAGACTACACCACAAATTCTAGCAGTAGTAAATTTGATCTTGATTTCCTGGCTATGTTATCTGAACAGGGGTTGTCACAATTAATGTCTTCCCCAACTAGAGGCAGTACCATCCTCGATCTTCTTATTTCGAACATAAGTCACAAACTGATCAATATTCAGATATTAGATCCATAGGGAAATAGTGACCATTATGCAGTTCTGTTTTGAATTATTAGTGGAACATCACAGTCTTCAAAGGAAATCAACATTCAGAAATTATGATGGAGCTGATTTCGAGAATATTTTTAAGAAATTAAACAGTATTCAGTGGAATAAAACCTTTCAAGGTCTTACGACAAATGAGGCATGGATTAAATTAAAAAATATAATTTATCATTTGGAAGAAAACCATGTTCCCCCAAAAAATAAATATAATAAAAAAGGTAGAATACCTATATGGTTAAATAAAACAATTAGATTGCAAACGAAAAAAAAAGGAAAAGTTGTTTAAAAAAACTCAAAAACAGTCATCCTGGTGAAAGTAGTATGTTTTATATCAAATATAAACCATTTTAAAGAATCAAAAGAACTTGATTAAAAAAGCCAAAATGAAATTAGAATTTAAGTTGGCTTACACTAAAGATGGCTATAAATCACTCTTTACATACTTAAATAACAAAAAGGGAAATTGTAGTAGGATAGGTCCACTCACCAATAAAGGAATTACTGTACAGTTTGATACTGACATGGCTAATCTCTTTAATACTTATTTCTGCTCAGTTTTTCCAAAAAAAGAATCTTACCTACCAAACGTGGATCCTAGTACATATTTTGTTTCCAATAATAACTATAATATACTTGCTTCTGACATCATTTTATTTTTGAAATCTTTAAACAAAAACACTAGTCCAGGGCCTGATGAAATCACAGTGAGATTTTTTATTGAAACAGCTGAAGTAATATTCATCCCACTTATTATAATATTTAACAAATCTTTACAGTTAGCCGAAATTCCTGTTGACTGGTTAATGGCATCAGTAACCCCAATACATAAGAAAGGTAACAGATCATGTGTTCAGAATTACCACCCCATAAGTCTTACATCAGTCATTTGCAAAATTATGGAAAACATAATTAAATCATTTCTAGTGGAAGAAATTAGGGAACTAAATATAATTGATAGCACTCAGCATGAGTTTAAAATTGGTCACTCTTGCACTACAAATTTGTTAACATTCTATAATATTAGTTTGGTCCTTGATAATAAACAATAGATGGATGTCATTTTACTTGACTATAGTAAAGCCTTTGACAAAGTCCCCCATAGTAATTTAATTAAAAAAATGGAAACCTTAGGGTTTTCCTTCTGTTTAATAAATTGGATAAATGCATGGTTGACAAATAAAACCCAGAGAGTCATCATAAATGGCTGTGTCTCAAACTTTGAAGCAGTTACTAGTGGGGTTCCACAGGGCTCAGTGCTTGGCCCCATTTTGTTTAACATTTACATAAGCGATATGAAAATAGGGTCTAAAAACTGGTTATCCAAATTCACTGACGATTCTAAATTGGGGGGTATTGTGGATAATTCTCAGGACTCTGATTCCCTTAAATTAGATCTTGAACACATTGAGAAATGGGCATTAGAAAATAAAATGGAATTTAACACCGACAGGTGTGTGGTTTTGCATTTTGGAGCCCATAACCCACAAAATATTTATTATATAAGTACCAATTTAATTAAATCAACCAATAAAGAAAGGGGTCTGGGTATACTGGTAAACTCTAGATTGTCATCTGTAGATCACCGTGAAAAAATAGCCAATACATCAAATGGGTTAATTAAACAAATCAAATGTTTCTTCATTACAAAAACTGAACAATGCCTAATACCCCTCTACAGGGCATGTATCAGACCACTAATTGATTATGGATCCCCTTTTGGAACCCCTATTTAAAGGTAGATATAAATTGCCTTGGGAGAATTCAAAGACGGGTAACCAAGATGGTTCCAAGACTATGACATTCCCCCTACCAGACTAGACTTCAGATCACAGGGTTAAACTCTCTACAGCATAGAAGAATTAGAGGGGACCTACTCTGAGTCTACAAGCTGATGAAAGATCCCAAATTAATGAATAAATGCAGACTAAATTTTACTGACAGGCGTACTGTACCAAGATGCCATAACAAACAATTTATTGTTCCAAAAGCTAAAATAAATCAGATTAAATTTCTTTTCAGTAAGGGCTCTGATGCTATAGAATAAACTTCCACAGGATTTGATCAATGTTACTACTGTAGAAGTTTATAAAAAGGGTCTTGATAATTGGTTAATGCAGACTTGCATGCTCTAATTTCCCACTTTGTGTGGGGGAAGTCTAGATGGGCCTCGGCCTTCTTTTTTCCTTAAAAACAAAAACTAGTAAACTTGTGTGCCTCTGCAATCAGGGAAGTGTACCAATGATGTCCATGGCCTCAGTTTTGCTGTGGCTCTTCACTCAGGATGCAGTATCTGGTCTGGGGGGGCATTGCCTGACTGAGGCCATGCAACTACTAACTGTCCTAAGCTGTGTGGTCCTGCAATCAGGGAGGTGTGCCATTGATGTCCATGGCCTCAGTTTTCTTGTGGCTCTCCACTCAGGATGCAGTACCTGGTCTGGATAGGGCATTGCTTGGCTGAGGCCATGCAACTCTCAACTGTCCTAACCTTTCTGCACCTGCAATCAGAGAAGTGTACCATTGATCTCCAAGGCCTATGTTTTGCTGTGGCTCTCCACTCAGGATGTAGTACGTGTTCTTGGGGTGTGGGGGGACATTGCTGGCTCAGGCCATGCAAATCCTAAGTGTTCTAATAGCTTGCATGTACCTGCAATCAGGGAGGTGTGCTGTTGATGTCCATGGCCTTTGTTTTCCTGTGGCTCTCCACTCAGGATGCAGTACCTGGTCTGGATAGGGCATTGCTTGGCTGAGGCCGTGCAACTCCCAACTGTCCTAACCTGTCTGCACCTGCAATCAGAGAAGTGTACCATTGATCTCCAAGGCCTAAGTTTTGCTGTGGCTCTCCACTCAGGATGCAGTACCTGTTCTTGGGGGGTCGGGAGCATTGCTGGCTCAGGCCGCACAGCTCCTAACTGTCCTAATAACTTGTGTGTACCTGCAATCAGGGAGGTGTACTGTTGATATCCATGGCCTTTGTTTTGCTGTGGCTCTCCACTCAGAATGCAGTACCTGGTCTGTGGGGGTATTGCCTGGCTGAGGTCGTGCAACTCCTAACTGTCCTAACTTGTTTGCACCTCCATATCAGGGAGGTGTACTGCTGATATCCATGGCCTCAGTTTTGCTGTGGCTCTCCACTCAGAATGAAGTTCCTGTTCTAGGGGAGCATTGCCTGGCTGAGGCCATGCAACTCCTAACTGTCCTAACTTGTCTGTTCCTGCAATCAGGGAGGTGTACCATTGACGTTCATGGCCTTTGTTTTCCTTTGACTCTCCACTCAGGATGCAGTACCTGCTGTGGGGGGGCAGGTCATTGCCTGGCTGAGGCCATGCAGCTCCTAACTGTGCTAACTTGTGTGTACCTGCAGTCAGTGACATGTACCGTAGATGTCCATGGCCTCAGTTTTTCTGTGACTCTCCACTCAAGATGCAGTACCTGGTGTGGGTGGGGGCATTACCTGGATGAGGCCGTGCAACTCCAAACTGTCCTAACTTGTGTGCACCTGCAATCAGAGAGGTGTATCATTGATCTCCAAGGCCTCAGTTTTGCTGTGGCTGTCCATGCAGGATGCAGTACCTGGTCTGGGGGCATTGCCTGGCTGAGGCAATGCAACTCCTAACTATCCTAACTTGTGTGTACCTGCAATCATGGAGGTGTACTGTTGATGTCCATGGCCTTTGTTTTCCTGTGGCTCTCCACTCAGGATGCAGTACCTAGTCTGGGGGGGTCATTGCCTGGCTGAGACTGTGCAACTCCTAACTGTGCTAACTTTTGTGTACCTACAATCTGGGATGTGTAACACTGATGTCCATGGCCTCAGTTTTGCTGTGGCTCTCCACTCAGGATGCAGTACCTGGTCTGGGGTTGGCATTACCTCGCTAAGGCCATGCAACTCCTAACTATCCTAACTTGTGTGTTTCTACAATCACCGAGGTATACCATCGATGTCCATGGCCTTTGTTTTCCTGTGGTTCTCCACTCACGATGCAGTACCTGGTCTGGGGGGGAATTGTCTGGCTGAGGCTGTGCAACTCCTAACTTCCTAACTTGTGTTCACCTGCAGAGAGGTGTACTGTTGATCTCCAAGGCCTCAGTTTTGCTGTGGCTCTCCAGTCAGGATGCAGTACCTGGTCTGGGGGTGCATTGTCTGGCTGAAGCTGTACAACTCCTAACTGTACTAACTTGTGTGTACCTGCAGTCAGTGAGGTGTACCATTGATTTCCATGGCCTTTGTTTTCCTGTGACTCTCCTCTCAGGATGCACTACCCGGTCAGGGGGGCATTGTGATGGTGGAAGCACAGGTCCTTCAGGCCCCGTGCTCCCACCACATGATTTTTTTTCACATAGGAATGGTATCTGCAATGCAAACGCAAGTGCAAACAGTTACACACACAGTCACGGTACTACAATAGGAAACGCAAATGGTAACGGTAACAGCAATGATGACACCAAAGAAAACGCAAACACAAATGTAATCATGTATGCAAATGACAATGCTAATGCACACAGTGATGCAAAATAAAACACAAACAGAAACAGTAATGGAAATGCAAATGGTAACAGTAACGCAAATGCAAGCACAAACGAAAATGCAAATGGTAATGCACACAGTGGTGTAGATGGGAACATTAATGCAAATGGTTATGGAAACGCAAGGGGGAACGCTAACTATGACAGTAATGAAAGCACACGCC
Organism: Neoceratodus forsteri; assembly: GCA_016271365.2. Lineage (NCBI taxonomy): Eukaryota > Metazoa > Chordata > Ceratodontiformes > Ceratodontidae > Neoceratodus > Neoceratodus forsteri. The sequence continues at coordinate 1,040,088,034 of CM057453.1, forward strand.
CTTTTTTTCACCAACAGCTGGATAGACAAACACAGTGAATACAAAGAACGTATGCATAATAATGGGTCTCGGAGCAGAAAATGAGCACTTTAAATACTAAATTGCTTATATCTCAGGAACCATATGACATAGAAAAAAATTAAAATTTCATATAAATCATGACTTTCCTGGCTAGTTTTGTACTTAGCCCCCTATGAGGGGGCTAAGCAGTTTCATGACAAAAAGTCCATATCTCAAAGCGTTTCCAAGATATGGGCCACCGAAAGGTGCGGTGGATGCCACAGTGTTAGTCTATGGGGAAAAAGCGTCAACTTCAGAGCACCATAACTTTCCATCTGTGCAATATTTTGTCACCAAACCACCAAAAGGCACATCTGTGGTATGTTGGCTTTCTTCCCTCCAAAGGACCAACAACCCCAATGCACACCCCAATGCCTGTTGGTGGGGACAGGGTGGGAGTGGGGTGCAAGGGGTGGCAACCCTAACACTGAATTTCCTCATATTTGTCACTGTGGAACAGCCCTAACTGATGCATTAAAATGAGTTTTTTTGTCATGAATTTCCCTTCTTTTTGAGAATGTGCACTATAAGTAGTGAATGAAATGTGGTGGTGGGAGCATGGGTCCCATTAGGCCCCGCGCTCCCACCATGTAATTTGTTGTCACTTCGCTGCACAAAAACTGTATGACCAACTGAAATGAAAATTGTTAAATGAAGACAGGTACCATGGCACACTGTGTGTCCAGAATTGTGTGTACATCCATTAAATAGTCCCACATCTCCACGATCAATGTACAGTAGTAGCCAGAGACATTGCCAGCTATTTCTAGATAGTTCGTGAAATTTCTGAAGAGTTTCTCTCTGCTGCCCCTACTGTGGAAATACAGAAAGCAGGAGATATTTCTGGAAATATCACAGAAATCTTTGGAAGTATCTGGCAGTGTCTGTGGCTGCTACTGTAACATGCACAATTCAGCAACTGTAAGTGCCAGTGACCCAAAAATTGGCACAGTGAAAGATGAATTATAAATCTTGGTACTTTCCAAATGCCAGGTAAATCGGATACATGGTTCAGAAGTTATTGAAGCATAATGAACCAAATTTTCAATCATTGGAGTGGCATAATTCTGCACTTGTTAATGTTTAGCACACAAAACCACTGTCATGCCACTAGAGCTACCTACACTATAAATTTAAAGGCAGTAGGACCATGCAGAATGCTATGCACAAAATGTCAACTGCGTCACACAGTATCTCCGCAGTGAATTATTTCTCAAATATGTAAACAGCATAATTCACATCTCCAGGACATCCACTCAACACCCTCCAAATTTCATGTGAAAAGACCAAACCATTCCAGAGATATTCAATTTTTATGTGTCTGTACTTTTAAGAAGTCTTCCACCACAAAATGGCAGAAATCATGGCCAGAAATGCATTAAAGTGGCAGACCTGGTGGATGAAAAATCAGTAATTGTGAAGTGGGCCAACTTAAAATGGTCATAACTCTGGAACAGAATAATATTCTTTCACCAAACAAAACCTGTCATGTTCCATGAACAAAGGTCTTTCTACCTGCCAAGTTTCAGACCAATCAACCACACACTGGTTGTGCTATGTGTCGAGGAAGACAGTGCAGAAAACATAATGCTTTGCACTGCACTATACAAATGCAAAAATACAAATGGTAATGTTAGCACAAATGGTGATGGGAACAGTGAGGTAAAATAAAATAGTAACGCTAACGGTAACACAAACTCAAGTGCAAACGGTAACGCACATGGTGATGTAAATGTAAATGATAACACAAGCAGTAAGAGAAATGCAAGTGCAAACATTAATGAAAACTGAAACAGTTATGCAAATGGTAACGCAGATGCTAATGGCAACAGAAATGCAAACGTTACCAAAAACAGTAATGCTAATGCTAATGCCAACAGAAACGCAAACGCAAATGGTAATGAAAATGGAAATGTTAATACAAACGTAAACAGAAATGCAAATGGTAATGGCATCAGCGATGCAGAAGGAAAAAGGAACGCAATCGACAACAGTAACGCTACCGAAAACGCAAAAGTGAAGGTCAACAGAAACACAAATGGTCATGAACATGCAAACAGTAATGATAATGCAATTGGAAACACAAACGGTTATGGTAACACCAACGATGACACCAAAGGGAACAGTAACAGAAACACAAATGGAAATGGTAACATGCATGTTATGGTAACACAATTGGAAATGCAAACGCTTATGATGACACCAACAATGACGTCAAAGGAAACAGAAACGCAAACAGAAATGGAAGCGTTTATGCAAATGCAAATGGTAATGCACACGGTGACACTAAAAACTGCATTTGTGATAATTTCAAACTTTTTGTTAACTTTTCACATTGACTATAATAGGAAACTTGTTTTTTTTAGTAACTTTTGAAACGTTTAATATTTTTTCACGAAACCTTCGAAAGGCACATCAGGGACCTTGGCTGCATTTTCCCTGAAGGTTTCGGACCAGTCCCACAGACTGTGCGACCTGTATGCACAAGCAAAGAATGTGCAAAATTGTGTAACTTGTGCATTTTTTGGTGCTCTGGAGCTCCACAACCCTAAATCCAACTATTACAAAACTTGATAAAGCCAGAGACCTATGGTACCTGACCATGCATTCCAAATTTCAGGTAAATCCATCATACGGTGGCAAAGTTATTAAGCTGCCAAACTTCAGATTTAACCTTAAATGGGGTACTCAACTCTAACTATAGTGGCACTACTGCCACTATAATATATATATATATATATATATATATATATATATATATATATATATATTCATGGCAAAAAACTGATGCATTAATGAAGGTGTGGTGGGGTGTGGGGGCTAGGTAAGGCCATGCAGCTCCTTAGTGTGGTACGTTGTGTGCACCTGCAATCAGGGATGTGTACATTTGGTGTACATGGCCTCAGTTTTGCTGTGGATCTCCACTGAGCATGCAGTACCTGGTCAGGTGGGTGGGGGTGTCTTGTAGTACATTTAGACAGTTGTTTTTTTTAATTTGTGTCACCTGCTGCTGGTTGTCTGTGATTGGTCAGGTTGCCTTATTCCTCCCCCCTACTTGCATATGTGTGTGTGTGTCTGTGTGTATGTGGTGCTGGGGGGGTGAATGTGGAGTTAGGGTTTTCAACCCTAACACCGAATTTCCTCACTTTTATCGCTGTGGAACAACCCTAACTGATGCATTAAACAGAGTTTTTTTGACATGAATTTCCTGCCTTTTTGAGAAATAATTCTCTCATATTAATTTAAATATGTTATTTAGACCATGGCTCAATTTTTACATATGAGCTCACCAAGACATAGATACCTCTATCTGAATATGTAGTTCTCTAATAGTATTTATACAGCAATAGCTCATGTTCTGAACCTGTGGTGTGAAAATACTATGCTCAATGTATGGAAGAGGAGATGAATCTGTTTACCACATTGGTCTATAGCTGGTGAATAGTACAAAGTCCATTATCTTGCTCTGTTGAGCATGATACACTATGTGTAGATCCATCAATACACCAACAGCAACATACATATTATGACTATTACTGTATGCTCAAGGAAAGACACAACACAGGTAGCTAAGGCTTAAAAAAGATTTGCCAATTAAAAGTTGTAAAAAAAGGCCGCATCAAAAATCCAAATTGGTGCACAAAATCAGTCTCACAAAGCAAGCATTAAAATGTTTTCACCAATGTTTTACATAAATATTAAACAGTCTCACAGATAGTCGATGGCTATCATGTGACGTATCCCCCAATACATAAACACATGTAGCACAGTACTCACTGCACACTGATTACACATATCAAACAGTTCTGGTGTTGTTGTCATCATTTGACTGATAGTGTGAATGTTCCTGTGGTGGGCGAAAAACTAAATGCAACCATTAAAGTAATAGTAGGTAAAACAGACAATCCTGTGAACAAAAATATACATCTCAAACTTGGTGTTAAACATTTTAATTGTAATATATAGAATGTGTACACATACGCATATGTAAACACATATAAATAGATGTGAAGATACAGTATATCACTATATTACTGCATTTGGAAAATTCCCACCCATCCCCTCAATAGAGGTGATCAAAAAATATCAGGAATACAAAAAATATGTTTTCTCAGTGGAAGTGTCTGATGTACAATTTGTAACTATTATAAAATACATTTAATTAATTTACCACACAACTAAATCAAATAGCACATGGTAACATGGATTATATACATCAGTAGAGAATAGCAAATCAATAACAAGTTACTTATGATCTAGTAAATCACCTAGATCGGTTACATCATCTATTTACTGTACATAAAATAAATAGTTTACAGAGTTAATAATTCAACATTTAATTATATTATTATTAGAGAATGTTAGCTGTACACAAGTAAGAATATCTAATCTAACACTTTACTTTGATATCTATTATGGCTATATGGAATTACAATATACTATATATCTGCAACTACATATCTATGCCATACTAATAACTATATTCAGGCAACATAAAAAGTTAATAAATGTAATACTTCTAAACAGTCATATTAGTTATTTGTGTAATACAGCAATTAATATGGCAAGTAACACAACTACTGTAAATGTCACAGCTGCAAACTATTAGTAAGTGATGTAGTAACAATTATATATACATAAATACAATGCAGATGTATGAGAACAAAACAGGGATAGTAATACACTGTTGCAACACAAAATGGTGTTATTCAGTAAAGATGCAAGCAGATAAAAAAAGAAACACAGGGTACATCTGATGTTACTCAACGTGTACAGAGTGAAATACATTTTTTTAGTTCTGTACTCTTAAGTACATGTCATACGACCATGCAAAAAAAAAAAGCTGAATAATTCTGAGACCGAACTGGAACAAACACCAGGATATCTTTTACTTATAAAAGATCCTAATAATGTTAAGATAAAGAATACTGTAACAAACAGATATGTTACACTGTTATGTTAATGCACATGGAGTAGTATTGTGCCTTAGTTGAGGCGTATACTTGACAAGTGTGCAAAGTAATACTTGCTATGTCTGCATACAACATACCCAAAAGAAAAAGGCAATGACAGAAGAGAGCAACTACATGGGAATTTCTCTTTGAACATTAAAAAGTGTTTCTTACACATATAAGTGTGGTTTTTATACTTACTATGAAGACAGCTGGTGCCGATGAATGACCACTGCAACTATTTCCACTGTGTCACTGATCAACACAACAATCTTATATGTGACACTGAGTAAGCATACGCTATTCAACCATGTGATATGTTACCAATGTGTATCTGCATTTGCATCTGTTAAAAAGTATGCACATTTTCCAGAAGTCACTCTGTAACAAAATGGACAGCAAAGTATGTCACATGTAGTGTGACTACTCCTCTGACACGTGAAGATTGTCGTAATTCTTCATTATCAGAATGTATGCATTTTTTAAGTGTTGCGGTGATCTCTGTTTGAAACAGCTCATTGAGTCATCGCAGTCAACCCAGCCAGTTGTGTATCTCAACAAAACAATGTAATGTCCAGAATGTACAGACTGGCCATAGTGGTAGATCACAGCATGACTGTCAAACACTGCTTGGTTAAATACAGTTCTACCAGTCGTGAAATCAGTGATAGGTGTGTCAACTCTGAGTCCATTACAGTCAAATCTATGCAATACAAGCATAAGATATTGAGATGAAGTCCTCAAGCGTATGGACTGAGTATATGTACCTCCACACCTCACACACAAGTGACCACTTTCTGCATTAGTAAACAGCTGTCGGAACTTGACTTTTTTAGCCTGAGGCACAAATAGAGAAACCCAAAGCATGTCTTTTGTGTTTTTTTCGCTCTGAATTACCACATAACACACATACATATTTGGTCACATATAACACAGTAAAATATTTATGCATTGGAATCCTCTCTTCATCCAAGCTGTTTATGATTGCCATCATGAACTCGCTAGCGTCCTACTGCATGTTAGCAGCAAATGTACTGCATCCGTCATATGTCCCCAACACCTGACATAGAGGTGAAAGTGACTGTACGACTGTACATTGTTAGCTTGATCAGAAGCCTCATTGACAACCTCCTTCAATGCCTTTGATAAAGGAGTGTCTTGTGAAGCAGATATTGTCTGTACAGAGTGTGGCATGTGTAGAAACACTTGCATTGCTGAATTAGCATAGCAGTTAACTCTAGTACTGTTATCAAACACAGGAACAACAGCCATACCAAATGACTTACCAACAGCTGGTTCTGCATGTGTATTTGACATTGTGACCTTCTTACTACTCTGCACACTTGAATCTGTTGTAGAAGCTCGTTTTCTTTTGTTGCCAGATGTAGCTGTGACTGCGGGATGTGACACAACCACACACAAAGGTAGTGGTATTAAAGACATCTGTGGCTGATATAGAGTACGTAATCTGTTGTACTCAACAATACATCACTTGTCAGCGCATATCTTCTGAGGTGCGAGTGTAACGACGTGCAACCCAGAAAGACTACATACATGTGAAAGTGCAACGTAGCTCATGCCATCTTTGAAAATGTCTGTCCCTATGTCCACCATTGCTGAATTCAAACTCAAGCCCTGATACTTGTGAATTGAGACAGCATATGCAACACATATTGGGAACTGTTTCCTGTTAACATAGATATCCTTAAATTCCTGGAATTTAACACAGGTACGATCAATCTGCACAGGAAGTTCCATGTTGTCAAAGAGGACAAGAAGTGTCTCAATAAATGTTTTCTGAACATTGTAAATGAAGTCAATGATATTATCCATGGCACCATTTACCATGCCACGCTCCACATCAAGATTGCGGTGCAGCATGACACGTGCATTCTTACAAACTGTGAGGACAGCTTCCAGCCCAGCTGTACATGAAACATCTGACTTCAGTTCAGACAGTAGCTCAGTCATCTTTGCTACCATTTTTTGACTTAGAATGACACCAACTGTATTAACAGCATGCAGAGTGACAATCTCTTGATTCTCTCTCTGCAACATGACACTGTTGAACTCAGCACATTTCTTCAGTCGTGGCATAAGACACACAGTGCGTGTGCCACTGGAGTACACATCACTGAAAACATCACATGCTGTTTCTATGGATGTAGTATCCATTTGGATTCTTCGGCCATGTAACATTGAAAGATGTTCTGGTGAAAGAGAACCTGTACGAGCCTGATCCAACAGTGCCTTGTAAGCGAGATCTCCACTTTGTCACATGTTCTGATACAGTATGACATAAGTAAATAACTTACACAGGTTAAAACCTCCAATGCAGCCTAGTGTATTCTTAGCCTGCTTGACAGTCAGAGCTGCAAAGACATGTTCTGCATTAACTGGTGCAAGCTGTAAGAGGTCTCCAAATACAACAATACTTTTACCACCAAATGCATCTCCATAGTCAGTCCCCAAATCCTGTAGATGTAGGTGTATACAGGCAAGCATCACATTGGAGACCATACTAATCTCATCAATGATGAGTAACTTCATCTTAGTAAACATAGAACAAAGCTGAGATTCAACATCAAATGACAGTTTCCGATACTCTCCTGATCTGCCATGCTCCACTTGCAACATGAAGAGATGGTGTAATGTAATTCCTCCAGTGTTGTATACTGCCAGTCCAGTGGGAGAAATAACAGCAACAAACATTGATGACCCTGTCAGGTTTCGTATTTCTGCCATTATAGCCTCTATAATGAAACTCTTTCCTGTCCTGACTGAGCCACTAACAAACATCAGTAGTGGCTTGTATTTTACACAGTCACATTTCTTGAGTTCATGTTGTAATCCATGCCAGACAGCATCAGTGACCTCAGAGTGAACCACTCTGCTGCTCGTTGAATCTCTCTCTCAACTCAGCTGTTTCAACAGTGCAGTGTGTGCCATGTTCCATAGCACTCTCCACTTCTGACATGAGTACTTCTGGGGCATTCAGAGGTAGAGGTTCTCCAAGGATATCTTGTCCTTCTGGATCAAGATTGTCCTGTGAATTAACAGGAGTGTCTTCTTCAAGTAGTTAATGTGCCTTCTCAACTTGCTCCTTTTCAATGTTCAACCTCTGAATATATATGTCAGAATACTCACTTTTGAGTGACTCATAACTGAGATTGAATTCTTCCTCGAATGTATCACAGTCACCTTTTAATTCAGATTCATTCCTCCATTGCCTAAATAGAAATAGGAGAGCAAAGTCGTAATGCTCTCTGCTCTCAGATGTGCCTAAATGCAACTTACAGTGGTCAATGAGCCAAGGCTTATGTCTCTTAATGAGACAGCCATCCACTCCCTTTGACCTTGTAAATGTTGCATGTACAATCAGGTGAGACATCCGTCTTGTAGTCATACCACTTAGCCACCTCAAATAAACAAATTTGATCCATGTCTTCATGCCTAAGGGGGTAGTACTTGTCAATGATGTTGTTCTTCAAGATATGTCTTGAAGATGGTCTCTTGAGAGCCAGTTCCTCAATCTCATCAAGAGGAATAAGTACACATTTATGCTTCTCTTTGTAGTTTACACTGAGGAAGTGCACAGCATCAGACTTGCCGTATAAATGTGTACCAATCAGCCGATCACTGGCCTCATAAGTGCCACATTCTCTGTGTGATAGTCTTCAACCCTAGTGACCAGAGCTGAGATGTCAGTGACTTGCTTGAACTGGCAATATCTTCCCAAAATCTTGCAAGCTAGTCTGTTCATGTTTAGTTGTGTATGAAGCGATGTACCAAACCAGAGCCAACGAGTTGTCAGCCACAAATTGAACATCTATGTTTGCTTGTCACATTAGCAGAAGAGTAGGGTTGTAGTCATTGATGTACACCTCATTCTCTTCTCTGGGTAATTCATAAACCCTCTTGGTTGATTTTGCCTTCAAGTGGTGTCGCATAGCTGAGAAAAGTTCATTCACGCAACCTTCCTGACAGACACGTCTAGAAAATCCAAAACGGCATCTTGTGTACCAGTCAGATTTGTTCTTCACTACGCAGTGGCAGTATTTTGCACAAATATGGCATTGAAACTTCTGCACCAACTTCCACAGTGTAGGACTGTCATACTTGTCCGGGATACAGCAAGTAATACACTGCTTAATGAATGCTAGCACTTCTGCTGCTTCATGTTCACCTATGCGTGGGGCATCCTTGATCCACAGTAACATGTGAATATGAGGAGCGCCACATGCCTGATACTCCATCCTCCAGAAGTAATAGTCCATGACACCAAGAGGTAGATTGTTCTTTGACAAAATGAAGTCAGAATGTCATGGAATCACTTGTGGAAATGCCTTGTCACAGATACAGTGTTGAGTGAGCACATTCCGCCGAGAGTCATTGATGAAGTGCCCTCTACATCACTATTTGCCCACCTCAACAGTTCTATTATCTCATCCCAGGCATACTGAGCACAACTGAGGGTCACAAATCATGTGGCTGGACCATAATCTCGCAGCATGTTCATCACCTCAGAGTGTCTGCGATACCAGTATTCTTTGGTGCCACGGAGACTTGATAGAATGGAAGACAAATTCACTTGCACATTGCCATCTTTCTGCTTCAGTTTCTGTAGAAACTGTGCAGCTGTAATTCCATCAAGTGGAGTTGTAAGACAAATAGTATGAGCAATAGACGCAGACAGTATGCTAAGCTCACTCTCCCATAGGAGATGAAACAGGTACTGTACATTCCATCTGAATTTGCCAGCCTTACTGAGCACACGACTAGTACGGTACTCAACACCCTGTACAAGCCCTTCTCTTTCATCTAGGCATCCACCTGACCCTTTTGGGAATAAGTCTGGGAAACAGCGTGCTTCCAATGTTGCCTCCCAAATGCTGACAGGCTCACCTTCCACCTGTTTCATTTGATAGAGATCAATATTGTCCACTACTGGATCTCTCCCATGTAGTGGGTGAATTGTGTACTGTTCATACACATTATCGTTTGTCTCCACATTGACCTTCTCAGTCATAGGTTTAGTGCTTTCCAACAGATCATGATCAACAGACACAGTGGTCATCCGATCAATATCAAGGTCTGCATAAAAGGGTTGTTGCTCTTTAAATAAGTAAGAGCAAGCTTCACCTTCTCCACATTGACAACTTCCTGCCAAATGACCTTTGACTTTGTTGGAACACCACTGACAAGAATCACCAAAGTATTCTCAGTTGAGATCGCCTCAACATTTTCCTGTAGAAGAAGTGGAAGATACATTACGGAACCCTTAAGAGAGCTAATGAGTTCTTTTTGTGGAATGTTCCATGTCTTAGTATTTAGCTGTAGGATAGTTTGAAATGGTTTCTTTGTCTGAATTAGAATCCAGTCAAACATATTCAACGTGGCAATCTCAGTTGGAGTAACATGTGCCTCAATGTTGTTCAAGACTGACCTTGGTGGCAGAATGTTACACTTCACTTTGGAAAAACAGTGCTTGCACATCACAATGATTGGGTCAAACTGAAAGTCACACTTAAACAGCAGAAATGCTGAAAGTTGAAACCACATGTCATTGTACAGTGACAAGGTTTCCAGGTTCACTGTGACCGTTTGTTTTTTGTAACAGAGTCGATCACATGAGACACATACACAGTCAAATTTCTCTGTCTTTGCCAACTCAGATTTGGAAACTGATTTCCAAAACTGCTTCAGAATATCAGTTTCTAAGACAGACACACAATTTCCTTCAGCAAGTGATGACTGATCAATCACAGTACCTGTCACACTGCTGATATGCTGCAGCTGTTTCAGAAATGCAATGGCACCATGCATGTCACCAGACTGCAGTAACTCATTCAGACGAGTATACTGAGTGACAACTCAACGAACATCATAGACCCTGTACACAAAATTTCATATGCCTGATTGATGCACTCCCAGCATACGCATGTGATGAAAGACACTGTCACAAACACCACTATCTAGGCATGCAAGCGAGTGACCCATAAGTCCAGTATGTGGACGGATCTCACAACGGTCTATAGTCTCAAACAGTTTATGTCTGTCTTTACAATCAGTAATGACAAACAGGTTGATAAAGTGCTCAACTTTGTCAAATGATGATTGCCTCCAGTTGCAAGTGTCATCACATGTCCATGAGAGACAGTGACATTTATGGGGCTGAGTACTTCCCTCACATTCATTGTCTGAGTCCATTGTAATGTCATCACACACACTGAGCACATTACACACTTTACCAGACTCATCAATGCAGAAGTTGCTGTCCTTTTTTTGTGAATAATATGACTCCTCCCAGAAATAAGCCTCTGAGTGCTGTGTATGCAGCCAGCGCCCTGTGAAGACATCACAAAAATTGTCTAGCTTCAAGACAGAATATCGTTGTAAACTCATCTTTATCTTGTAGACAACTTTTCTGAACTGCTCAAGAACATGTGCATCTTATGCCACAAGCGTTGAAGAACAAACACTGCTCTATTTACAAATGTGTGTACTCTGAGACGCAATTTCATTAAAGAGACATGACTCTTTACACTTTTTCGCTCACATCTCATCACAGCAGCAATAAGTCTGTCAATCTTATCTTTAGAGGCTAGTGATTGAAAAAACCTTTGCTTCCTCAGATGACCATCAACAGCCATGGCTTTACACCACTGCTTAATATGCTTCGTTATGCTTGCCTTTGCAACATTGATGTTCCATCTCAAAGATTTTCACAACTGTTGCTGGGCCCCACATTTTTTCCTTGCAGTTGAGCAAGTACATACTTTTCCTGCAGAGGGTACAACCTGTGTATTAACTGCTTTAGTTGAATTCTGAGTCAGTTTACATCTTGAACAACCATGTGTGTTTTTCTGACCGCTCTTAATCAACAGTGAACTACTAAGATACATGTTTCATCTCTGTACAGAACTCCGTCTCTGTTTAGATGGCATCTTGTTCTCTGAAAAGTCACAGTGGTGTAGGATAATGTTACAGAAGAATCAGACACCTGCATAAGAAATTGAGAAAAAACAGATATTTAGTGGGGGGTTTTTCTGTCCTAACATAAGATGGTGAGACACAGTGTTCATGTCCTAAGTACAGAAAAATAAAGAGTACTTTTTACAAAATATTCCACAGATAATTGGTGCTACAGCTGGACACCAGTGTAACCAATAAACAATGTCTTAAAGTTTTGCATAATACAAGTTCAGTAATACTATGAAAATAAATAGGTAAACATGCACACAAACAAAGTAATGTGACAATCCAATGCATTGCTACTATTTTTTCTGTTGCAAAATTGTACTTTTAAAAATTTCTGAAAAGAGGTATCGTACATACGAAAGTGCCGCAAAACATTGTGTCGTGAGCACAAAAGTTTCGCAAAACTTAATGCCATGAGAACGACTGTCGCATGCAGTGTCGCAAAATAATATCATGAGAATGACACTTTCACAAGACAGTGTCATGAGCACAAAAGTGTTGAATAAGCACATTGAAAGATAACCCTCTTTAAGGCTAAGCCAATCACAGACTGCTTCCTATTTAAGTGACAGACGCTGACACCAATCGAAAGTTTAATTGATCAGGCCATGTCAGGCAACCAATCACAAGTGCTAGACAGTGGAGAAGAAGGACATAGCAGCCATGTTAAGGAAAACTAAGAGACCCTGCTTCAGATTGTGTAAGTAAAGCACATTTTTGTAAACAGTTATTCTACCATTATAAAAAGTGTCACCAGCAGAAAAATAGCATTAAACAAAATGTTTTTTACTGCTCTATTTGACTATAGTAATCTAAGTAAGCTGTTATGATGTAAAAAGAAGCTATTAGTGTTTAAAGTCAGAGTGTCAATCAATACTTACTAGCACAGATAGAGCTGCAAATGGAGGCAGAAAGCGAGCAGCATGTGTATAGTAACAGAACAGGCAACCAATCATAGAACTTTCTGTAGTTGTGATTGTATGAAGTAGCCTATGAAAATGTATTATTTTCCCACCTAGAAATGTTTTTACATTTCTGGTTGACAGGAGCTGCAGCCATTCATTGCAATCATAATCAGTGCCAGCTTTGTATTGGTTACCCAAGAGAAAGCAGTTACCAATGACCTTTAAAATAACTGTGTTTTGGAACAGCCTACCAAAGTAATGTTGTAGGAGAGAGGGAAATTTCACTTTCATAGTCAGTTGTATCTAGACACTGCAGGAGAAACACTGATTTTTTTGGTAGCTCTCTGTCCACTTCTTAGCTTTAAAACTCAGAATGGCAGAAAACAGCAAATGGACCATGTGGGTAGTGGGCAGCAGTATAGTAAGGCGCACTTCAGAGTATGCTCAGAGGAGTGATTTTGGCAGAGACCTGCAGCTTTCAAATTGCTCTGTTAAATGGTTTGGCAGGGGTGGTATGAGGTGGGAGCATCTGATGCCAACTATGCACAGACTTCTGAGAACTCAGGCTCAGCCAGATATACTGCTGATCCATCTCGGATGCAATGATTTGGGCACCAAAAGATGAATAGATTTAGTGTTAGAAACTAAATTGAACCTTGCTTCCATCATGGAAATGTTACCTGTCTGTAAGATCATTCTTTCTGATATTACAGAGTGTAGGGTCTGGAAAGCAGAACACCACATGTACCTGCTTTGACAGAGCTCATAGAAAGGTAAACATGCAAATTTCTGGATATCTATGCATGTCTGGGATGCACACAATATGTCACCCTGAAATTAAGTATTGTTATGATTGGCTATATATACCAGATGGTGTGCACTTCTCTCATGCTGGCAATTGCCTCTGCCTGGGAGACCTTCGAGATGGGATTCTCACAGTCCTCTAAAGCAATCAGACTGTTTTACGTTACACCTTTCAAAAAAAAGGCTCTTTTAAGAGCCATAAAACCTTGGTCAAAAAATAGAAAAGCTGCACACAGTACATACATAACACTCAGACATTTAATCTCTGGTGTATTACCATGAAAGCAAAGCAACAGATTGTGGCTTAGCTGGGGCAACCAAATGTAATTTATTTATGGCTATTCCATTCATTGCTAGTGTGACAATAGTTATATTAACACAATTAATTGGCAAATGTGAAATCATTGCAATCATCTATATACATACAAGCTCGGTAAGATGTCATTAGTCAACCCAGCTATCCTCACAAGAGCACATATACATACACATAATAGATAACTATTCTCTCTGTATTTTTATTTCAGCTGTTGAAAATCAACCCCCCCAAAAAATGTGTCTGTGGACACCTAGGGAGTATGTTGTCTGGTGGAGGCAGCACATGCTAAAGGCAATCACAAGCTGCTCATGAGGAGCACAAATAGAAAACTGGACCATATGTGGGTATATACACGCAAACCTTGCGTACCATTTCCGACTTAAAAACAAGTCTTCCGTTATGTGTAAAAGGAAGTGGAAACTGCTGCACCAGCGGTTCTACATCCTAAAGGAAATACAAGATATACTGGACAATGATGTTGAATGGTACTACCATGCCCACAACATGTGGGAGTCAGCAAGAAGACCTGTTGCTAGGGAGCATGTACAACATCATAAGTATTAGTGAAACTGCATACTAGTAAAAAAATGTTGCTCAGTTATTTCTATGCTAGACAAATACATCTTGTTATAATGCTAATAAGTGAATAGTTATAGTTCAGCACCACTATAACATTCACAATCCACCACCTTGTCTTAGGAGGAGGCAAAGAACACTCATTGTATGTCTGAGGACGTTCAAGCCCTATCTGCCCCGATTCATATCTACTGTACCTGAGTTAAAACATGCACTGTTGATCTGCATATGCATACTTTTACCATAGCTATCCTCTCAAGATGCAGTACATGGTGACTGTCTTTCTTTTTTTGAGGGGGGGGACACATGTAAGGCTGCATTGCCTAGCCCAGGTCATCCAACTCCTAACAATAGTAACTTCTGCACACCATAAATTGAAGAGTTCTAGCATTGATATCCATGGGCTAAATGTTGCTGTACCTCCACAGTCATGGTGCAGTACCAGCCTTGGGAGGGGGAGAGTGGTCATTGGCTGCCTCAATACATGCAACTGCTAACTGTACTAAGTTGCATGCACCTTTAAATGTCACTCACTACTCAGAATTAAGTGCCTCACCTGAGGTTTTTGAGGGGGTATTGTTTGATCGACACCACATGAACTCTGTCCTAACTACTGTAGAACTGCAGTCATAAGCATGTACCATTTGTTATTTAAATACTCACTTTATCTGTGACTCAACACTCAGTGTGGACTACCTGTTCTGGTGGGGGGAGGCATTCATGTCTGGTGCAGTCCTACTCCTAAGTGTCCTAACTTGTGTATGCCTGTAACTATGAAGGAGCACCGTCAATATCGTTGTACTTCAAGTTACTGTCACTCTTCACCAGGATGCACAAGCACCATGACGGAGTGGGGGATTTCCTTCCTAACACCATGCAACTCCTAACTCTTCAAAGTAGTACGTTACTACAACCATACTTCTGCATAATTAATTATCATAGCCTTTCTGTTCCTGGTATTCTGCATTCAGGATGCAGTGAGTTACTGGGTGGGGTTCATTGTCTGGCTGACAGTGCTGCAGGGGGTGTTGGGGGGGTGAATGTGTGCACAGCAGATAATTCTCTGAGGTCATGCAACTCCTAAGTATCCTAACTAGTACATGGCACAAATGAAGGACTTGTAGCATTCATATTAATGCCTTAGTGTCACTGTGTCAGTACACTTATGATGCACTAACAGCCATAGGGAGGGGGGACCCATTGGCAACCTCAAGCTGTGCAACTCCTAGGTCTACTAAGCTGCATGCAACCATAATGATAGAGTTGCAACACTCAAATGCAGCACATCACTGTAACTGTCACTCACTACTCTAAACTCAGTACCTCCAAGGTTGCGGGGGAGGTATTCCTTGGTCAAAGCTATGCAACTTCTTACTGCCCTAATCTGTGCAAAGCTATAATCATAAACATGAAGTGGTTTTAGTTCATATCCTCACTCTAGCTGTCACTCCACACTTAGCATGTAGTTCCTGCTCTGAAGATGAGGGGGTACAGCATTCATGTGTGATGCCATGGAAGTCTTAACTGTCCTAAGTTGTCTATCCCTGCAACCACAAAACTGCACTGTCAGTATCAGTATACTTCATGTAACTGTCACTGTCCATTGAGGATGTACAACCTCGCTTTTGGGGGGGCATCCCTACCTAACAGACAGAACTCCAAAGTCTCCCAAGTAGCATGCTACTGCAATCATACTGCTGCACTGTTTATAGCCATGGTCCCTGTTTCCCTCTTACTCTCTACTTACTATGCAGTACCTGATGGGGAAGGGTGCTACTGCCTTGGTAACATTGTTAACTGCTACTACACCAAGTAGTGTGTTGCTGCAAGCAGGGAACTATGCCGTTTATACCCCATAAATGTTTTTTTTTCTGTGACTCACCACTCAGGATGCAGTAACTGACCGATATGGTTGGGGTGTGCATTGTCTGCCTGATACTGTGCAACTGCTAGGTATGCAAATTGGTGCGTGCCTACTACCACATAGGCAAACTATCAATCTCTATGTTATTTCTTTACCCCTCAGTCTCCACTCAGGATGCAGTACCTGACTTAGGGTGGAGGGCATCATCTGGATGAGGGCACACAAGTTCTCAATATCCTAACTTGTCTCTGCCTGCAATCAGGCACATCTTCCATTGATCTGTATCCGCACATTTTAATGTACCTCTTCACTCTGTATTAGTGGTGGTGAGTGGCTTAATTCACTCCATAAGTGATCTGCAGAGTGAGGCAATTGAGGAGTGCTCCACAATGCGAAGCGGAGTACTTCGTGTTGCAAATGGGTAACATGAAGTTCATTGAAAACAATGACTTCACGTTACTTCACCTTCCCAAACCACTACTCCACCAATTCTTAAGGTGAAGTACTGTACATTGAAAACAGTGTACTTCGCCTTACTTCACCTGGTTTTTAAGCTCCAAAGGTGAATTTTGCAGTGTTTCATGGGATTTCAGATCACATGGGCTATAGATTGTTCTGCACAGCCTCAGTTTGGGGTAGTGTGTGTGTAGGAGGCTGTAGGAGACAATCTGCTCTGACAGCTCTCTGCAATTCAAACCTTCAAAAAGCTGTTAAAAAAAACCTTTTTGAGTAATTTTTTTTGCTGAAACTTTAGTTCATCGATTATAGGAAATCCTCCTGTGCTCATATCATCGAGCATTTATTGTTTGTGTATGGATTTTGAATGTTAATGTACAGCATTCAGTCTGTGTACTGAGAGACAGTGGAAGTGTGCTTTGGGGAGGGGAGTATCTGTGGTGTAGGTAGATTAACTTGGAGAAAAAGACAGTGCTTTCTGTTTTGGTGATATTTTCTTGTTTAACTGTGTTAATGTACACACAGTAATATTTTCAATATTTCTTGCCTTTTTGCTGATTGTTGTGGTGCAGCAGTGCATAATTTTAGTTTGTTTAAAATATGTGGTTATATTACTGAAGTTTTCAATTTGCTATGCATTACTTAGTGTTTGTGTGAGTATGTGTGTGATGCGTGTCATCAAATCAGACACCTTTTATTGTGCCACATAATAATTTCAGCAATGTAAAGCTGCTATCCACTGCAGCTGTGTGATTTTTGTACTTCTTTGTGGTATCTTTACTGGTACTGGTACTAGTACTAGTGACTGTTGCTGCAGCAGTACAGTACACTGCCCCGCCGCGTGGCCTGCCCCAACCAGTAAAGGTATTCTTTTCCAGATTTGAATTTCTGATGGTGAGCACTGGTTAGGTGTTGTGCCTTTGTGTCTGCATCTCTTCAATGCACAGCAGAATCTTAATCTGTCTGTGCATTTGCATCTCTTTAGGGCCCAATTTCCATCTGTAACTTAAGTCACAGTTGTTTCTTTGGCTTCCCTTCAGAGTACTGGACAGGTGTGGTGCTTAATTCTGCATGAACATTGTACTCATTAATATGCATTTTTAAGTCAGGACCATCATCACGAGTCACTCATGATACAAATCACATTCTTCATCATCACAATCACAAATGCAGTCACAAATCACGATCCACGATCATTCACATTACGAATCACATTAATTCTTTTTCTAGTTACTTGGATGTATTGTAAGCCTGTTTTGTAGTATCTCTCCAGGCTTCACCACCCCACCATTGTACTCATTGATACGTGTTTTTAAGTCTGGGAGTTTTAAGCTACAGCTCATTGGGGCCCGGGGAAGTACAGCCATAGGCATTCATGTTTCTTCATCATCATGGTCACAAATGCAGTCACAAATCATGATTTGCGATCATGTCATGAATCACAACATAAATTTTTTTTAATAGTTACTTGGATGTATTGTAAGCCTGTTGGTCACGGGGCTGAACAGGGATGGGATCCACACCTGGGCCAGGGGGAACAGGCACATCCTGCTCCAGAGGACCTGGTGCTGGACTTGGTGGTGGTGGTTCAACTGCCTCAGAGTCAGGACAGGAGCGGTGCTGTTCCTGCTTTGGGGGCACTCATCAGGTTTGAGTGGTCCAACAAGAATGGGTGCCCATGCCTTCACACATGCACAAGGTATGATGCTTACCACTACCACAACTCTCCCAAAGCAGCCCCATCCCAGACATTCCCTCACCCTGGTCCATCTCTCCTACTGGCTCCCTCAGTCAAGCAATCACTACTCACACTGTCACACAACACACACACACAGTCACACACACACAAACAACTAACTACTTATAAAGGTAAGAAAAATAAAATTTACAGAAAGAACAAATTAAGTAAAAAAGAGTACAGAAAAAATGTAGCTTTTAAATACACTGTTGAGTCTAAATCAAAGTTTAAATCTCCTCCTCACTCTGATCTAAAAGTATCAGCAGTCACAAAACACACTACTGTCTCTCCAACTGCACAGGAGAAAGTAAAAGTGTCTTCTTGTATGACTCACTTTCTTCCTGCCTGGCTAAGGAGCATGTGACTTACAGTACAGTAAGCCATGTGATGTGTGGGGGGCTGCCAAATCTGAAACACCAAGTGGATCACTTAGAATCCTAATGAGGAATGCGAAGTCCATTAAAAACAATGACTTCACCTTACTTCACATTGCCATTCTGCCTTAACGCGAAGTGGTATTGACAAGGCGAAGTGAGCACTTTGCATTGCCCACTCCGCATAGTGGAGTAGCAACGCGAAGTGCCCACTTCACGTTCACTTCACCTGCAAATTTTAAATTCACTGCATTTCTACTCTGTATGCACTGCCTTATCTGGCAGGGTGAGGGAGTCCCATTGGCTGCAAAAGGTGTACAAAGATGTGTCTTCCATGTCCAAATACTCAGTTTTGCTGTGATTGTCCACCTAGAAAGCAATACCTGTTCTGTATTGGCACAGGGGGCACCAAGGGACTCCATAGCTGAGGCTCTGCAACTGCTAGCTGTCCTAAGTTGTGCACACTTGGAATCAGTGATGTAGATCATAGATGTATATGACATGTTGCTTAACTCTGGATATGCACTCATAATGAAACACCACGTCTACATATACTGAGTTGTACCTGGATGAAAACAGCAGTGTAAATATTGTTATGTATTCATTCACAGAACACTGCAGGCACTCCGCACATCAAGGCGAGGTAGTACCACCTACAACACAAGCTGTGGAGGGTGAAGACTCAGATGACAGTGTTATTATCATCAAATCTGAAGGTAAGACATACTCACCAGAACCACAACAAAAACAGACAACGACATACGCTTACAGTAGTAATTAACCAATGATGTCCAACAGGATGTGTCTTATGCTGGGATAAGATGAAGCCTCAGATTGTTTTTGCATGAATCCACATGCCAACTGTGTCCAATACCTGAGGCATGATGGTATCCCAAACAACACACACCCTGCAGAGCATAATTCATATTATGCTATGGCTTGTTGTTATATAAATAAAAAAGTTAACTCCTACCTATCACATGATAATATCATAGATTATATAAACCATGAAAGGTGCATGTCTCAACTGGAACACTGCCACAAAATACATCTATTGATGTGACGTATGTGTTAGCACAATGCCTGGTATTACTTTTTCTTGTTATGTTAAGAGTTACCGCCATCAATCTATCTATCAGTTCCATGACTCAGATGTCTACTTTGCAGAGAGACTGTGGATCATTCTCTACACATAGTTTAACAATAGGCCATAAGCAGTTGTGAATCAACATGTGATTTATGGCATCCACAGCATTTAAACCTCGTTGCGAACCCTACTGTTACTTACCTCTAGTTGTGTAACATCCAATGTAAAGCCACATCTTAGAAGTGTGTAATAGCAAAAAACACCCTGCGTTACATTAGAATATTATTAAATAAAACTCCTAACACTTTTTATCTTTTGTTTCTTGTATATATTGTTGTGTTACAAATGACCCATGCTACTATTTCTTCACCAGGAAGTGCCTAGCAGACTATTTACAACAGTGGCACACTGGCAATCTCAACACAAGATTTGATGTTCAGTCATATCAATGACATAATACTGCATGGGGATGTTAACACAATTAACTTCTCTTTTTTCTTCATAACATAAGAATGTGAAATATTCTCAAGTGTGTAAACAGATTTTTTCACTTCTGTTATCAACCAAAGGAAAACGTGTTGCAACTACTGCTGAGATCCTACTGAAAATCTTATGTTAACATCCAATGTTCAACTTTAGTTATATCTCACATCTAACAATATAGTACATAGTTATGCAGTACAGTATGAAAAAACAATAGCAGTGTCAAGAAGTATACAGATAGTCATAAGCTCTGTAATGTTGCATCTTTTTTAAGGTGTCAGGGAGACTGGGTCAGAACACACACTGCAGCCAGTGAAAACTGAACCAAGTGATGCCACTCAGTGTAAGTATTCCTAGATATTATGCACATGATCAAAATACATGACAAATAAAATTCCTACAATATACTGCTACTATCAAGCAGTATGGTTTAACATCATGTTAGTACTACTGCGAATCTGCATTAATACCACAGTACCTGGCATCCAAATATGGAAGGCAGGGCCATTGTGCGGCTGATGCCATGATACTGTTGGCTATATAAACTTGTCAACAACAGCAATCTGATAAGTTCCACATATATATGAAAGTAATGCAACCACTGCCTGTCTAACTTGTCTGTGCCACTAGTAAGTTACAACCACTGTTGATCTTCATGGGTTCTTTTTTTTTTTGCAGTGACAGCCCACTCAAGATACCGTACCTGTTCTCTGGAGAAGAGTGTCATCTCTACTCCTATTACAGTGTAATTGTCTGTACCTAAAATCGGGGAGATGTACCATTCATGTATATGGTTTATTGTTTTGTATGTCTCCAGACAAAAAAAAACAGTATACTGTGTTGTAGAGAGGGAATCAATTTAGTTTGCACAACTCTTAAGTGTGCTGAGTTCTGTACACACAATGAAGTATGTGTACTGTACATATCCATGGTCCTGCTGTTGATCTGAGACTGCACTCATGACACATGACCTGATGCTCTGCAAAGGAATGACAAATTGCCTGCCTGAGCTCATTCAACACATAACCATTATCACATGGGTGTGTCTGCACTCACAGAGGTACACTGCTGGTGTCCATCCCCTCAGTAACTCTGTAGGTCTCTACTCAGGATCAACTATGTTGTTTCACAAGGTGTTGGACGAGGGAGAGGGTGGACTCTGCATACAATACAATTACTCCTTGAAACTGTCCAATCACTGCCTGAGTTAACATGACTAAAACTACATCCACACACGTATATCATTTTTTTCCAGGTTCTCAGTTTTGAAATGTCTCTCGAGTCATGAACCAAAATTTGAGCATCAGGTGGAGTGCTGACCATAGTCTCCCTAACTCCATGCAACTTCTAGTTGGCCTAGGATGTGTTTGCCTGCTATTAAATAGCTGTTTCATAGATATACATCACTTCACTTTGCTGAGGCTTAACATTCACAATACAGTCCCCCACCGTGAATGGACGCAGATGGGGAGGGTGATTTTCTGGAGGAGATACTGCAAACCCTAACTCTAGCAAATGATATCCAAGTGCAGCCAGATAGGTGCACTCTTCATTTCGATCTGCATAGTATGACTCTGTCTGTGCACTCACAATGTTTAACGTAGCCAATAATGTCTGACACAGTGTGTGTTGTGCTGCGATAAGATGACGCCTCACGTGATGGGCATCAAGCTGCAGGCCGAATGCATCCAACAACTGAGGCGTGACAATATCCCAACCAACATACACATGGAGGACATCATTGCTATAATACAATGTCTAGCTGTTATGCAGAATAAAAAAACATTGTTAAGATGTATTTGTGTGGAAAAATATTTCCTTAACTTCCTTTTAAAAAAAAGAACTATGAAGACACTCAAGATGATTAAGCTCATCTGCAGGTTCACAGTGAGGCTGACACTAGACATGTGATGTTGTGCTGGAATAACATCACAGGTCTAGACCAAAGCTGACCAATCAGAGTGCAGTATTTTCTTTCTGACCATTGTATAAGCAAGTAATAATACCTGACAGGTTTGGCACCATTGGGATATAACATACCACCCCAGAGCCTAATGGATGCCTGGCACCACACATCAAGGTCTTTATAGTCCCTGGAAGATCCATAATATCCCAATAATGCCCAAACAGCCGTGTCTAACAATAGTTAAAAATGGGCCATGGGTCACTTTTTATAAATATATACAGAAATAAAAAACAAATATTTAGAAAATTAAAAGAATGTCAAAAGTAACAGGTGTTGTTAACTAGTCACTGTATTAGTCACTGTATTAGTATGATTACCTGTGGAGGACACAAATAGTTTGCTGTGTGCATCTTCTTATGACATAAACAACAAACACAGTCTGTAAATCTACATACTCAATGATTGTTCTGTCTTCACAGGACCCAAAAGAAGATGACCAATGGGATTTTACTCTGCCCCTCCTAGACAGGCTTGAACAGAAAGTTGACCATCTCCAGGCAACTGTTGAAATACGTGAAATGCCAACAGCTCAACAGGGGATGGTTAGCCTTCTGCTTGAGCCTGTCAAGATGGGCACTCAAGCCAGCAGCATCCCATCACATGAAGCTAACTCCAGTCTCCCTGGACAAAGTTGAACCCTCCACGGCACCGGTGTCTCTTGTTGGTGCAGCAGTTTCCACTCCCACTGTGCCTCCACATATGGTTCAACCAGCTAGCCTGTGCTGCCTCACCCAGAAGCACACCTCCCCATATAGTTAAATGTTTGAACAATATAGTTTTACAAATGCTACTCCTTTTTTGTTTTTTACAGCTGATAAGAATAGTATATATAAAAAAATAGTTTTATGTTTATATTTTTACAGAAAAACTTCTACATAAAGATTTTCAACTTACAAAAATGTCATAGTGTTTTTTTCAAATGTTGAATGGGTACAATCATCTGTACACAGAAAAAGAATGTGTTTCAGTGCCATGACAGACTTTGGGCCCTACTCTACAGTAACAGAGCAAGAACTCTTTTAAGAGTAGGGGGGAAACAGTCCCTTGAGAATGACATAGAACTCCAAAGTGCCCCAACTTGTGGCCACCCACAATCACAGTGGTGTACCATTGATGTCTATATCCTTTCTTTTCCTGTGGCTCTTCACACACAGTGCAGTACCTGCTCTCTGGGTGGGGGGGGAACTTGTCTGGTTGTTGACATGCAACTCCAAAGAGCACTAACCTGTGAGTAACTGCCACCACAAAGCTACACAGTCCATTCCTATGTAGTCTTTAATGCTGGCACTGTCCACCCAAGATGCAGTCTCTCACCTGTGGGGAGGATGGACTGCCTGGCTCACAATGTGCAACTCCTAACTGTCACAAATAGCCCGGTACAACAACAATGGAGCTGTACCACCTATATGCATAAGCTTTGTTTTCCTGCGAGTCTCTACTCATGGTGCACCACATGTCCTCTGCTGAGCATGTGAACTGGGGTATTTTGTGGTTGACCACATGCAATTCCAAAGTATCCCAAGCTGTCAACCCCTACAATCAGAGTGGTATTCTATTGATGCTATATGTTTTTTCTTCCTGCAACTCTCCACTCACAATGCAGTACCTGCTCTCTGGGGGGGCATTGCCTGGCTGACAGCGTGCAAGTCCTAAGTACTCTATTATACTGTAACTGCCCACTCAAGATGCAGTCTCTTGCCCATTGGGGGGGTGGGGGGCCCTGACTGGCTCACACCGTGCAAGTCCTAACTGTCACAAATAGTCTGTTACAACTACCATGGAACTGTACCACTTATATGCATAAGCATTCTTTTCCTCTGAGTGTCTGCTCTCTGCTGTGGGGGGCATTAGCTGGATGACGCCATGCAACTCCTACATGTACTAGAGTTTGTTTTCCCTGCAACTCTCCACTCACAATGGAGTTCCTGCTCTCTGGGATGGGAGCGAGAGGCATTGCCTAGCTGAGACCATGCAACTCCTAAGTGTACTAGACTGTATGTGCCTGCAACTGCAAAGGTGCACCTTTGATGGCTATATACTTTCTTATCCTGTGACTCTCCACTCAAGATGCAGTCCCTCACCTGGGGGGGGCATTCCCTGGCTGACACTGTGCAACACCTAGCTAGCACAACAACTGTCTTACTACAATGTCCTGAACAGGAGGGTTGGGGGGAATTGCCTGACTGATGATAGACAATAGTTGTACTGATTATACCCATAAAATTTCTTTTCTGTGACTCCCCACTCAGCATGTAGTACATGCCCTGTCCTGAGCAGGGGGGTGGGGCGTGAGGGGTAAATTGCCTGGCTGATGATAGACAACTCCAAAGTGCAGTAACTTGTGTGTGCCTGCCATCACAAAGCTACATGATTCATCCCTATGTAGTCTCTTATGCTGTAACTGTACACTCAAGATACCATCCCTCGCCTGTGTGGGGGAGTGGGGACACTGCCTGGCTGACACCATGCAACTCCTAACTGTCACAAATACTCAGTTATGAGAACCACAGAGGTGTACCACTTTCATGCATAATCTTTGTTTTCCTGGGAATCTCTACTCGGGGTGCACTACATGTCCTGTGCTGAGCGTGTGAACTAAGACATTCCCTGGTTGACTACACATGACTCGCTACTCAACATGCACCACATACCATCTCCTAAAAGTGGGGGGACATTCCATGGTTGATGATATGCAACTCAAAAGTGTGCCAACTTGTGTGCCACCAGAGTCACAGTAGTGTGCCATTGATATCTATATAGATTCTTATCATGTGACTGTCCACTCAACGTGTTGTCCCTCACCTGGGGGCACTGCATGAGTGAAACCATACAACTCCCAACTGCCACAAATACTCCATTACTACAATAATGGACCTGTAATGCTTATATGCATAACCTTTCTTTT
Source organism: Neoceratodus forsteri (assembly GCA_016271365.2). Classification (NCBI taxonomy): domain Eukaryota; kingdom Metazoa; phylum Chordata; order Ceratodontiformes; family Ceratodontidae; genus Neoceratodus; species Neoceratodus forsteri. Next base: position 1,040,113,501 of record CM057453.1, read on the forward strand.
CCTGTGAGCTCCCATTCAGAATGCAGTATATGCCCTCTGCTGAGCGGGGAAGGTGGGGCAAATTTCATGCTAATCTGTTGAATGGTGACAAAGTTATAAAGGTGCAAAGTTTGACCCTTTAATATGAAAAAGGCTCCTCAACCCGAACCATGGTAGCACTACCGTGCTACCATACTATAAATATACACACTCAGGATGTGGTGATAGTTAGCACCGATGACCCCAACATGTACCTCAATGCCACTTGGGGAAGTAAACTATAGGGGTCCCAGGGAGGGATCCAAGAGGGGGTTTCAACTGTTACACCGCATTTCCTCATGTATGCAAGTGGAAACAGGAAGTGTAACAGTAACAGAAGTGGATACACTGTTTTTGCTGAACAGCTGCATAGAGAAACACAAAGACTGTATGCATTGTAATGGGCATTAAAGCTTAAAACAAGCATTTGAAGTACTTAATTGCTAATATCTCAGCAACTGCACAATGAAGAAAAAAATTTCACAGAAATAATGATTTTCCTGGCTACCATTTTGTATTGCAATTCGCATCAAAAAATCTGTATCGCACATCATTTTTGAGATACGAGCCCCAAAAGATGCAGCATATGCCACCATGTTAGCCTATGGGGAAAAAAGTCAACTTCAGAGTACCGTTATTTGCCATCTGTACAATATTTTTTCACCAGACCAGCAAAAGGCACATCTGTGACATGTTGGCTGTCTTCCTTCCAAATTTGAACCCAAAAGACCAAACAGTTCTTTTCCAGCAGGTTGGTAAAGAACTCCTGTCATTTTGGCCATAGTCTGGAAAAGTAGTGTCACAATTTGTGACATTTTTCACAAAATTTAGTGAAAGTGTTGCAGGTGCGACATTACTTTGCGACACTACTTTTTCCAGAAATTTGAAAAACGTGTTTCTGGAGTGTTTAACCCCAAAATAAAGACATGGCTAGCATCCTAAGTGTCTGACTAGATGAACACAAAAATAATTGTGTCCCTAGAGGGTCCCATTTTTAAATGCCAAGCATTTTTCTGATCACTAACTGAAAACAAGATGGCAGATTTGCGACACTACTAGGGTCATTTGTGACACTAAAAAGTGCATTTGGGACACTTTCTACGTTTTTGTTAACTTTTCCCATTGACTTATAATGGGAACTTGTTTTCTGAATAACTTTTGAACCATTTAATATTTTTTCATGAAATCTTAAAAAGGCACTTTGGGCACCCCAACCACATGTTCCCTGAAGTTTTTGGACTGGTCACATAAACCGTGTGACCTATAGTCGCGAGCAACAAATGCGCAAAAAAAGTAAATGCGCACACAGATGTCACTTAATAACTCCCTAGTTGTATATCCAAACAGTAAATAAGTTGGCAGATCCCAAGGACTATGGTTATGCCCCATGACTGCCAAATTTCAGGCAAATCCATTGAACGATGACAAAGTTATTAAGGTGCAAAGTTTGATCCTTTAACATTAAAAGGGCTCCTCAACCCTAACTATGGTAGCACTACTGTGCTACCATTATATATTCATACTAACATACTAAAATGCCAGCAGAATAGGCCTAACAGTCTTTCATGTCTGCTTGTTTGGTCAGCCCCCACCCTGGGAGCTGACCTTGCTGCCCCCCTCTCGCCTTCTCTGGCTTCTCCCTTCCCAGTTACAGATACTCTCACTGCATTGGATTTTACTTCCAGAACCCTTCCCCTGTGCCTGTCCCACCCCATCTTTAACCCCTGCACTGTCTCTGCCTCCACCAGTCCTCTAGGCAATGCATTCCATGGCTCTACTACCCTCTCAGTGAAGTAGCACCTCCTCCTTTCTCCCCTGAATCTTCCCACCTCCAGCTTCCACCCATGCCCTCTAGTGGCCCCCTCCTCCTTCCTTCAAAGCACCATGATTGCTCCTCCCCTATTTACCCCTTCATGTACCTGAAGACCTCTACCATGTCCCCCACTCCCTTCTCTCTTCCAATGTGTACATATTTAGCTCTTCGAGCCTCTCCTCATAGGTCCTGTCTCCCAAGCCCCAAATCACTTTGGTTGCCCTCCTCTGGACCCTTTCCAGTAGTTTAATGTCCCTCTTTAAGTGTGGCCTCCAAAACTGCATGCAGTACTCAAGGTGCGGCCTCACCAAGCAGTTATACAGAGGGAGTATCACTTCCCTTCTTCTGGAGATGACCCCTGCTAGTGATGCATCCCAGCATCCTGTCGGCCTTGGCTGCTGCCCTCCTACAAGTCTCTGAGTTGTTCATCTTGACATCCACCACCACCCCCAGGTCCCTCTCAGCCATTGAGACTTGTAGCATTCCCCCCAGGGTGTACACTTGGCCCAGGTTTCTGGGTCCCAGATGCAGTACCTTGCATTTCCCTACATTGAACCTCAGCATCTACTTTCTATACCATTTTTCCAGAGCCTCCAGGTACCCCCTGTAGGGCCACCCTCCCCATCTCCTAATCCACCACTGCCCCCAGTTTTGAGTCTTCTGCAAAGAGACTCATCTCACTCCTGATATCTGTCCTTATGTCAGTGTTGTAGGCATTGAACAGGAGGGGCCCAAGAACTGATCCCTGTGGGACCCCACTAATGACCCTCCTTGGGGATGAGACTATCTCACCAATTATGACCCTCTGGGTCCAGTCCTGTAGTAAATTGCCTATCCATCTGATCATCTGGTTCCCCACCCCATTTCTCCCAGCTTATCCAACAGGACCTTATGAGGAACAGAGTCAAATGCCTTGCTGAAGTCTAGAAAGAGGACATCCACCGGTCTACCCAGGTCCAAGGCACTCATCACCCAGTCATAGAACTCCACAAGGTTTGTCTGACACGATTTCCCCTGGACAAATCCATGCTGTCTATTGTATAGGCACCCTGACTTTTCCAGATCCCCCAGCCTCTCCTTGACAATGTCCTCCATCACCTTGCCCACCATTCATGGCAAAAAAATCCCTATAATGCATCAGTTAGGGTTGTTCCACAGTGACAAAAGTAAGGAACTTTGGCACCTCATGCCCACTCCACCCCCACCAACAGACATTGGGCCTTGTGTTGGGGTTGTCGGCCCTAACTCTCACCCCATTTCATGTGTAAATAAGCTGAGTTGGTGCAGTGTAGGAGAATGGGGTGAGTGTTAGGCCTGATGACCCCAACACACACCCCAATGCCTGTTGGTGGGGTGGGGTTGGCATGGGGTGCAAGGGACTGTAACTCTAACACAAAATTTCCTTGCTTTTGTCACTGTGGAACAACCCTAACTGATGCATTAAACAGAATTTTGTGCCATGAATTTCTCTTCTTCTTGAGAATGTGCAATATAAATAGTGAATGGAATGTGGTGGTGGGAGGGCCCTGTGCTCCTACCATGCTCCCATGTCTGCATAAGAACTGCAACAGTAATGCTAATGCTAACAGTAATGGTAACAGTGAGTGAAACACAAACGCTAATGGTAACTGTAAGACCAACATAAATGTGAATGTAAACACAAGCAGTCACTGTTACGGTAATGCAAACAGAAATGCAAAAGCAAGTGGTAATGCAAATGGAGTCACAAACACAAACGGTAATGGTAACAGTGATGCAAATCAAAATGTGCAACAGTAATGGTAACGGTAATGTAACCACAAATGCTAACAGTAATAGTAACAGTGACACAAACATAAATAGAAACAAAAATGGTAACAGAAATGCAAGCGCAAACCATAACCAAAAAAATATCAAAAACTGCGTATTTTGCACTTCATTGCTCAAAAACTGTATGTACCAGAGAAACAGAAATTGGTACATAAATAGATGTACCATTCCACTCCAAGTATACTAAATTGTATCTAAATTTCTTCAACGGTTGCAGAGCAGCACGGGCATAAAACTGTGAATGAGTGGCAAAAAATACATTTTTGGCACTTCACTGTGCAAAAAACGTATGCAGATATCAAATGAAAATTGGTAAATACACAGAAGTACCATAGTACACCAAGTATTACAAATGTCACAAAAATATGTTTAACAGTTGTAAAGTTATAATCACACAAAGAATGTTTCATTTAAGTGGAAATGCAAACAGTAACGCCAACGGTGACACAAATGGCAACAGAAATGCAAGAGCAAACGTTAACGCAAATGGTAACAAAAAACAAATGTTTATGATATGCAAATGGAAGCGCAAATGCAAATGGTAACACAAACGGAAACGCAAAAGGTAATGGTGACACAAGCAGAAACAGTAAGACAAACATTAATGGAAATGCAAGCGAAAACATTAATGCAAACGGTAGTGGTAATGATGATGGTAACACAAATGGCAACGGAAAGGTAAATGGTAACAGACACAGAAATGTAAACAGTAATGCCAACAGTGACGCAAAATGAAATGCTAATGCAAATGGAAACGCAAGTGCAAACGTAAATGAAAATGTTTATGCAACCGGTTATGTAAACACAAGTGCAAATGTAAACGCAAACACAAATTGTTATGCAAACAGTAATGAAAAAGCAAATGATTGCAGTAATGCAAATGGAAATGCAAACCATAATAGTAACACCAATGGTGACATAAAAAGAAACAGTAACACAAATGGTAACACAAACGCAAGTGCAAAAGCAAATGGAAACAGTATCACAAATGGTAATATAAACACAAGTGCAAACATATATGAAAACACAAATGGTGACACAAACCATAACAAAAATGCAAACGGTAACACAAATGGTAATAGTAACGTCAACGGTGATGCAGAAGGAAACAGTAATGCAAATGATAATGGAAACACAAGCGCAAACACTAACGGTAACAGAAATGTAAATGCAAATAGTAACACAAATGGTAATGTAAATGCAAATGGTAACAGTAACAGAAACGGTAATGGAAACTCAAACAGAAATGGTAACAGTAACCCCAGCAGTGATGCAAAAGGAGACAGTAATGCAAACAATAATGCAAATGCAACTGCAACTTGTAATGCACACGTTGACGCAAATGGAAATGGTAACACAATAAGTAATGGTAAAACAAGTGGAAATATAAACGGAAATGCTAATGGTAACAGTAATGCAAATGCACACGCTTTGTGTCCCAAAAAGGTGCATTCAGAAGCACAGTGAATACAAAGAATGTGGGCATAATAATGGCCCCCCGACCAGAAAATGAGCACTTGGAATACTAAATTGCTTATATCTCAGGAACCATACGACGTAGAAAAAAATTAAAATCTCATATTATTTACGACTTTCCAGGCTAGTTTTGTACTTATTCCCCTAGTGGTGGGCTAAGACGTTTTGTGATGAAAAGTCTATCTCAAACCATTTTTGAGATACGTGACCCGAAAGGTGCAGCAGACGCCGTAATGTTATCCTCTGGGAAAAATTGTCAACTTCAGAGTACTGTAACTTTACAGCCCAGTAATATTTTGGCACCAAACCACCAAAAGGCACATCTGTGGTATATTGTCTTTCTTCCCTGCAAATTTCAGCCCAAATGAACAAACTGCTGTTTTGCAGCAGGTTGGCAAAAATGTCCTATTATTTTGGTCATAGTGTCACAAATTACTTTCACAAATCATGACACTTTCACAAAAAAAAATCTTGAATGTGTCATATTTGTGAAAGTATTGTGTGACACTACTTTTCACAAAAATTTAAAAAACATATTTCTGGGGTGTTTTACCCACAAATAAAGACATGTCCAGCATCATCAGGGCTCGACTAGGTGAACACAACAAGAATTATGTCCCTAGAGGGTCCCAAATTTAAATGCCAAGCATTTCTCTGACCACCAATTGAAAAACAAATGGCTGAATCACGAAAGTAAAAGGGTAATTTGAGACAGTAAAAACTACATTTGTGACACTTTCGCCTAGTTTGCTAACTTTTCTCATAGACTATAATAGGATTCAGTGTTTTTTGAATAACATTTGAACCGGTTAATATTTTTTCACGAAATGTTCGAAAGGCACATTGAAGATCCTGGCTGCATGTTCCCTGAATTTTTTGGATAGATCGTGCAAATAGTGCAGGCTGTAGGCATGAGCAAAGAAATGTGCAAAACCCCGTAATTTATGCATTTTTTGGTGCTCTGTACCTCTGTAACAGTACATCTGACTGTAACAACACATGGCAGGTCCAGAGATCTATGGCACCAGACCATGCATTTTAAATTTCAGGCAAAGCCGTCATACAGTGGCAAAGTTATTAATGTGCAAAATGTCAGATTTAACCTTAAATGGGGTACTCAACCCTAACTATACTGGCACTACCGTGCCACTATAATATATATACTGTATGATACCTGAAGTTGGATTTCTTACCTACTTGCTATGGTAACACAGGAATACACATCCTGCTGGTTGTGTGTGATTGGTTGTGTTGCCTCAGTCCTTTCCCTACTTGCATGTATGTATGTGTGTGTGTGTGGTGGTGGTGGGGAGAAATATGCAGTTAGGGCTTTCAATCCTAGCACTGAATTTCCTTGCTTTTGTCACTGTGGAACATCCCTAACTGATGCATTAAACTGAGTTTTTTGCCATGAATGTCCCTTCTTTTTGAGAATGTGCAATATAAATATTGAATGGAATGCGGTGGTGGGAGTACGGGGCTCTTCGGGCCCTGTGCTTCCACCATGCTGGCCATTTGTGCATAATAACCCTAACAGTAATTGTAACGCTAACAGTAATGGTGATGCAAACTCAAACAATAATGGTAACGGTAACTCGAATGTGAATGCAGATGCAAATGCTAAAGCTTACAGAAATGAAGAATGGAAACAGAAACAGAAACAGTAACGGTGATGCAAACATAAACGCAAATGCAAACAGCAACAAAAACACAAGCGGAAAAGCAAAAGGTAACAGAAATGTAAAAAGAAATGCTAATGGTAACGGTAACAGTGATGGAAATGTAAAGACAAATGTTAATGCAAATGCTAATGGTAACGGCGATGGAAATGCAAACATTGATGGTAACGGTAATGTCCATGCAAACGTGAATAGAAATACAAACACTCACGGTTATGGTAATGCAAACGAAAATGCAAATGATAATGCAAACGACAACGGTAAGATAAATGCAAACACTAACGTCAATGCTAACAGTGATGCAAACAGAAATGGTAACACAAATGCAATGTGAATGCAAGTGCAAATGCAAATGCAAAAGGCAACGTTTATGGTAATGGAAATGGAAATGCAAATGGTAATGCAAGCGAGAACGGTAACGTAAATGCAAATGGCAATGGTAATGTAAACTCAAATGGAAACAGTAAAATAAATGCAAACACTAATGGACTGGTAACACTAACATTGATGCAAATGTTAATGTAAATGCAAATGGTAATGTAAATGCGAGCGCAAACAGAACTGCTAATGGTAACGCTAATGGTAATGCAAACGCTAACGTTAACGCAAGTGCAAACATTAATGGTAACGTAAAAGCAAGCTGTTACAGTAATGTAAATGGAAGCACAAATGCAAACACAAATGGTAATGGTAACTTGAATGCAAACACTAATGGTAGTGCTAAAGGTGACGCAAATGTTAACGTAAAAGCAAACGTAAATGGTAACGTAAATGCAAGCACAAACAGAAATGCAAATGGTAACATTAACGCTAATGGTAATGGAAATGCAAATGGTAATTCAAGTGCAAACTGTAGCAGTAACATAAATGGAAGAGCAGTTGCAAACACAAATGGTAATGGTAACGTAAACAAAAACACTAATGGTAACGGTAATGGTGACACAAACATAGCCACAAATGGTAAAGCAAATGCAATCGTAAACAAAGACACAAAAGGTAATGGTAACGCTAATGGTAAGGATAACGCAAATGCAAATGGTAACAGAAGAGCAAACGGTAACAGTAACGGAAAGGAAAATGGTAACAGTGAACCAAACGTAAATGGAAATGCAAATGGTAATGCAAATGCAAACAGTAACACTAACAGTGGTGCAAGCAGAAATGCTAACACAAACAGTAATGGAAAAGCAAGTGCAAACGTAAATGCAAATGCAAATGATAACGAAAACGTAAATGTGAACACAAATGCTAATGCTAACAGTAACACTAATGCACACACTTTGTGCTTGAAAGAAGTCCATTCGGAAGCACAGTGAATACAAAGAATGTGGACATAATAGTGGCCCTCGGACAGGAAAATGAGCACTTGGAATACTAAATTGCTTATATACCAGGAACTGTACAACATAGAAAAAAAAATAAAAATATCATATTATTTACGACTTTCCAGGCTAGTTTTGTACTGAGGCCCCATGTGTGGGACTAAGAATGTTTGGGATGAAAAGTCTGTATCTCGAACCATTTTCGAGATATGGGATGCGAAAAGCACGGTGGATCTCATAATGGTATCCTAAGGGAAAAATCATCAACTTTGGAGTGCTGTAAATTTGCAACCCTGTTGTATTTTGGCACCAAACCACCAAAAGGCACATCTGTGGGATCTTGGCCTTCTTCCCTCCAAATTGCAGCCCAAAAGGCCAAACTGTTGTTTTGTAGCAGAGTAGTAAAGATTTCCTATTGTTTTGGGCATAGTGTCGCAAATTGCTTTCTCAAATCATGGCATTTTCGCAAAATAAATCATGAAAGTGTCACATTTATGAAAGTACTTTGCAACACTACTTTTCACAAAAATTTAAAAAACATTATTTCTGGGAGGTTTTACCCCCCCAAAAAAGACATGGCTAGCATCCTCAGGGCTTGACTAGGTGAACAACACGAATTGGGTCCCTAGATTGAGTCCCACATTTAAATGCCAAGCATTTTTCTGACCACTAACTAAAAAAAATGGCTGAATCATGAAAGTAAAAGGGTCATTTGTGATACTAAAAACTGCATTAGTGACACTTTCACATAGTTTAACTTTTCCCAGTGACTATAATGGGATTTAGTGTTTTCTTAAATAACTTTTCAACCGTTTAATATTTTTTCACAAAATTTTTGAAAGACACATCAGGGACCATGGCTGCATGTTCCCTGAAGATTTTGGACCAATCGGGCGAACCATGAAGGTTGTAGCTGTGAGCAAAAAAACTCGCAAAACCCCATAATTTATGCATTTACGGTGCTCTGTAGCTCCACAACTGTACACCCTACTGTAGCAAAACTTGGCAGGTCCAGAGATATGTGGTACTAGACTGTGCATGCCAAATTTCAGGTAAATCTGTCATATGGTGGCAAAGTTATTAAGGTGTAAATTTGAGATTTAACCTTAAATGGGGAACTCAACCCTAACTATAGTTTGCCACACAGTGGCACTATATATATATATATATATATATATATATATATATATATATATATTAGAGGCAAAAACTCCATTTAATGCATCAGTTAGGGTTGTTCCATAGCAAAAAAAGTGAGGACATTCGGTGTTAGAGTTGAAAGCCCCCCTTGCACCCCCATCCTAAAGCAAGCGTTAATAGAAACGCAGAGACAAAGTGATGCCAAAGTGAAAAGTGATGCAAATGGAGATGCAGGCACATATGGGAACACAACTGGTAACACAAATGGTCATGGTAACACTGTAGTAAATGCAAATGATAAATGTGACAGCAACAAGAATGCAAAAGGAAACATAAATGCAAATGCAAGCATGTATGGAAATGCAAACCGTAATGCGCACGGGCATGGGAACGCAATTGGAAACACAAATGGCAATGGTAAGAACAGCGATGACACAAAAAGAAAGACAAACGCAAATGGAAACAGAAGGGCGGCCACTGAAGCACACACCCTATTTTTCCCCAAAAGCTCCATTGAGAAACACAGTGAAAACAAACAATGTATGCATAATAATGGGCTTCGGGCCAGAAAACGAGCAGTTATAATACTAAATTGCTAATATCTCAGTAACCGAATGCCATAGAAAAAAAATGTAAATTTCACATGATTCATGACATTCCTGGCTAGGTTTTCACTAAATTGCAACAAAAATTCCATATCTCACACTGTTTCCAAGATACGAGCCCGGAAAGGCACGGCGGATGCCACCATGTTAGTCTATGGGGAAAAATGTCAACTGCGGAGTACTATAACTTTGCATCTGTGCAATATTTTTTCACCAAACAACTGAAAGGCACATCTGTGAGATGTTGACTACCGTCCCTCAAAATTTCAGCCAAAAAGACCAAACTGTTCTTTTGCAGCAGGGTGGCAAATAATTCCTGTCATTTTGCCATAGCCTGGAAAAGTAGTGTCGTGATTTGCAAGTGCGACATTACTTTACAACACTACTTTTCCCAGAAATTTGAAAATCATATTTCTGGGGTGTTTAACCCCAAAATAAAGACATGGCTAGCATCCTCAGGGTCTGACTAGGTGAACACAAAAATAATCGTGTCCCTAGAGGGTTCCAAATTTAAAGGCCAAGCATTTCTGTGACCAATAACTGAAAAAAAATGGCTGACTCACAACACTACAGGGGTCATTTGTGACACTAAAAAGTGCATTTGTGACACTGTCAAACTTTTTATTAACTTTTCCCATTGACTTATAATGGTAACTAGTTTTTTGAATAACTTTTGAACCGTTCAATACTTTTTCACGAAATCTTCAAACAGTACATTGAGCACCCCGGCCACATATTCCCTGAAGTTTTTGAACCAGTCATGCAAACCGTGCAACCTGTAGGTGTGAGCAAAGAATGCACAAAAAAACATAAATGCACACATGGATGTTGCTTAATAACTCTGCAGCTGTATATCCAACCAGTACAAAAGTTGACACATCCCAAGATCTATCATTATGCCCTAAGCTTTCCAAATTTCAGGCAAATCTGTTGAACGGTGGCAAAGTTATTAAGGTGCATAATTTCACAATTTAACATTAAAAGGGCTACTCAACCCTAACTATGGTAGCACGGTATATATATATATTATAGGGGCATGGTCATGCCCCTATATTTTGGGTTATGAAGCCACTTCTATGTTAAACTCAAAATTTTGCACGGTAATAACTTTGGACCTGTTCAACGCATGTGCATTAAATTTGGTATGCGTTGTGGGGCATGGTAGTTCTCTTGATCTGCCAAATTTTGTTTCAGTTGGGCTTATGTTTTTTGCAAACCAAAGTGTTGAAAAACGCACTTTTCACCAGTTATGTTGGCAGTTTTTCAGATTTTGTCTATAGTGCTGCGCAGCCGTTGTATGGTGTGCTGCTCTTCAACTTGGCACATTGAAAGAGCTTGGGGTCAAGGAACATGCAGCTTTTTGTTTGGTGAAAAAATATTAATCCATTCAAAAGTTATTAAAGTTTTAAGTTCCCATTATAAGTCTAAGGGAAAATTTATATGGTTATTTTGTGAACAAAGAGTGGGGTTTTGGCCATCGGGTCCCTCCTCACAATCAAAGAATTTGCAGGTTCACAATCAGAGGGAGGGACTAGATGGCCAGATTTGGAGGAACCAGATTTGGAGGGACCAGATAGCCCAATTTTAACAACTTTTAAAATTAAATGTTTCTGAACCAGTTTGGTCTTTTAACTTGAAATTTGGAGGGTGTTGATGGGATGTCCTGCAGATGTGAATTATGGTGTTTAGGTGTTGGAAAATACATTTGTTGTGGAGATATTATGTGGCAGTTTACGTTTTTCGGACAGCGTTTTGCATTGTGGTAGTGGCTTGAAATTCATAAGGTAGCTAGTCTTACTGCCATGGACGTACTTTTCAGTCATTAGGTGTGTAGAATGTAAACAGGTATGGAATTCTGCTACTGTAACCAATGAAAATCTCAAACTTTAGAATGTTATATCTCGGATACGGTTTGCAGGGTGTTGAGGGGATGTCATAGAGATGTGAACTATGCTGGTTAGGTAATGGGAAAATAATTTGTTGCAGAGATAGTCAATCATGTAATTGACATTTTTCCCATAGGATTACATTGCAGTCTGTGTCATGACTTTTGGCGCTGTTATCTCGGAAATGAAGTGAGATACAGACTTTTTGCTACAGATGGCATTGATCACCTTAAGGTGACCTAGCCACTGGAAAAAGATTTGATATCATAGAGTAAGCCTGCAGTGGAATTTTGTTTGTACATTGCAAGGTTCATGAGATATTGTGAAATTACTGTCACAAGGGTTGAAAGAGTGCCTGTCCAGTGCTTTTTGGTGCCCATAGCTCAGAAACGATGTGAGATATGGGTACAGTCAGTGATTGTGGTATGGTCTACTCACTGTCGTGGTTACAATGACACTTGAATTGTTTTTCTAGCTGTTACGGTTCCCAAGATATGGAAAATTACTGTTACAAGGGTTTGGCACCCTATAGTGCTGCTGCATGGCTCTGAAGCTTTGCAAGTGGAAGCGTAGGCCCAGATGCATATTGTTATGCAATAATTGGCAACTTGGTGGGAGCTGGGCTCTGCACTCCCACCAATATGTGTTTTCTACTACTTATATTACACTTTTTCAAAATGTAAGGAAATTGTATGCAAAAAAACTGTGTTAATGCTTCATTTAGGGTTAAAGCAAAAAAAGTCAGGAAATGAGACAAGGGTTGAACCCCTAACCCCCCCACATGCCACCCCAATCCTCCACAGTCTGACAAACGCTGGGGTGTGCAATTGGGGTCATGAGGCCCACATCTCACCCCATTCTTCTTTACTGTAGCATGTCAACATGCTCAGACATGGACTATATTATAGGGGTGCAGTCGCACCCCTATATTTAGGGTTATGAAGCCACTTCTATGTTAAACTCAAAATTGTGCTCATGAATAACTTTAGACCCTTTCAATGGATTTGCATGAAATCTGGCATACATGGTGGGGCATGGTAGATCTCTTGATCTGCCAAATTTCATTTTGTTTGGACTTACGGTTTTTGCACACCAAAATGCTGATAAATGCACTTTTCACCAGTTAAGTGGGCAGTTTTTTGGATTTTGTCTGTGGTGCTGTGCAGCTGTCATGTGGTGTGCTGCTCTACAACTTGGCTTATCTGAAAGAGCATGAGTCAAGGAACATGTCACTTTTCATTTGGTGAAAAAATATTAATCCATTCAAAAGTTATTAAACTTTTAAGTTCCCATTATAAGTCAATGAGAAAATGTATATGTTTATTTAGCGAAAGAAGAATGGGGTTTTGGCCATATAGTCCCACCTCACAAACAAAGAATTTGCAGAATCATGAAGAATTCTTTGATCATGATGGCCACCATCTTGTTTTCAGTTTGCGGTTGGAAAAATTCAAATATTTCAGCCCAGGGGGACTTCTGAGGTGAAACTATGGTGGGTTTTGCTCAGGGGTCTTCCTTCTATCAAGCCATGACTGTCGGCTCGCTAACGATCTTTGATCATGAGATTCTTTGACCGTGATCTTTGATCACGAGGGTGCTACTAGATGGGCACTTAAAAAATCAATTTTCTTAGCTCAGGGGTGGCTTATTAAGCCAAAAGAGGGTGGATTTTGCTCAGGGGGCTTCGTACTATCGAAGCATGGCTGTGGTTTCATGCATTTCTGCCTAAAATTTACTTCTAACATTTTTTATTGTTTGATCACAACCCTGCAAATTATTTGATCGTGAACCTGCAAATTCTTTGATCGTGAGATTCTTTGACCGCAATCTTTGATCACAAGGGTGTGACTAGATGGCCACATGAAAAATTCTATTTTCTCAGCACGGGGGTCACTTCTAAAGACAAACTAGGGTGGGATTTGGTTAGGGGCCTTCGTTCTGTTGAGTCATGGTTGTGGTTTCATGTATTTTACTCTAAAAATTTAGTTTTAAAATTTTTTATTCTTTGATCCTGAGCCTGCAAATTGTTTGATGATGAGCCTGAAAATTCTTTGATTGTGGGATTCTTTGTTCATAATCTTTGATCGCGAGGGATGGACTAGATGGTCAGATTTGGAGGGACCAGATAGCACTTTCAAATTAAATATCTTGGAAATGGTTTGTTCTTTTAACTTGAAATTCGGAGGGTGTTGACAGCATGTCCTGTAGATGTGAATTATAGTGTTTAGGTGTCGGATAATACATTTTTTGTGGAGATATTGTGTGGCACAATTTATGTTTTGCGGACAGCGTTTTCCATGGTGGTAGTGGCTTGAAATTACTAGGGTAGCTAGCCTTACTGCCATGGATGTACTTTTCAGTCATTAGGTGTGTAAAATATTAATAGGTGTGGAATTCTGCCAGTGCGACAAATGAAAATCTGAAACTTTCACATTTAATATCGCAAAAACAGTTTGGTCTTTTACACTGAAATTTGGAGCGTGTTGAGGGGATGTGCTGTCCATGTGAATTATGGTGTTGAGGAGTTGGAAAATTAATTTGCTGCACCCATATTGCATGACACACTTTATGTTTTGCATATGGCATTTTGCATTGTGGTACTGGCTCCACATTTATAGGGTGCTTAGCGTTACTGTCATGGAGGTAATTTGTAGTGGTTATTTGACATGTAAACAGGTGTTGAATTATGCCACTTTGATGACTGACTTTCAAGGTGGTGGGCCCCACACTCCAACCCATATGCACTGCCAGCAATACATATGATAGTCAGTACTTGTACTCTTATCTTAGGCAGGAATTTACAAGTTGGTGGGAGAACAGGGCCCAATGGGCCCGCGCTGCCCCCAACTTGTGCAACTTTCTACTTTTCTATTCTTTCTCAAAAAGTAAGGAAATTCTATGCAAAAAACTTTGTTAATGCATCTTTAGGGTTAAAACACAAAAAGTCAGGAAATGAGGCCTTTAGGGTTGCCCCGTTTCCCCCCTCATGAACCCACCCATCATCCCAAGATTGACAGCTGATGGGGTGTGTCATTGGGGTTGTGAGCCCTAAATGTCACCACATTCTTCTTTACTGTGGCTTGTGAATATGATTACAGATGGAATGGGGTGAATATTTTGTCACCAAACCACCAAAAGGCACATTTTGTTTACCAGGTGATGTTGGCTTTCTTCTCTCCAAATTTCAGCCCAAAAGACCAAACCATTCTTTTGCAGCAGTGTGGCAAAGAATTCCTGTTATTTGGGGCATAGTGTCTCAAAGTAGTGTCGCAAATCACAACACTTTCTCAAAAAAAATCTTGAAAGTGTCATAGGTGTGACATTACTTTGCGACAGTTCAGTTCACAAATATTTCAAAAACATATTTCTGGGTTGTTTAATCCCCCAAAAAAGACATGGCTAACATCCTCAGAGCTCGACTAGGTGAAAACAAAAATAATTGTGCCCCTAGAGGGACTGAAATTTAAATGGCAAGCATTTCTGTGACCAGTTATTGAAAAAGAATGGCTGACTCATGACACTACAGGGGTCATTTGCGACACTAAAAACTGCATTTGTGACACTGTAGAACTATTTGTTAACTTTTCCCATTGACTATAATGGGAAACTTGTGTTTTGAATAACTTTTGAACCATTTAATATTTTTTCATGTAATCTTTTATGGCACATTGAGGACCCTGGCTGCATGTTCCCTGAAGGTTTTGGACCGGTCATGCAAACCATGCGACCTGTAGGCATGAGCAAAGAATGCACAAAAAAGCATAAATGCAACACAGACCAGTGCTTTATAGCTCTGCAACCATATATCCAACTGGTACAAAACTTGCCAGATCCAGAGATCTATGGTACTGCTCTGTGCCTGCCAAATTTCAGGCAAATCTATCATACAGTGGCAAAATTATTAACCTGACAAATTTCACACTTTAACCTTAAATGGGGTAATCAACCCTAACTATAGTGGCACTACCATGCCACTATAATATATACACACACACATTATAGTGGCATGGTAGTGCCACTATAGTTAGAGTTGCATAGCCATTTCTATGTTAAACCTCAAATGTTGCACTTTAATAACTTTGCAACCGTTTGTCTGATTTGCCTGAAAGTTGGAATAAAGGAAGATTTTGGTAGGTCTCCAGATCTGGAAATTGTTGTATTGATCAGATGTGTGGTTGCAGAATCATAGCATGCTGAAAAACTTGAAAAATCCCAACATTCCATTTTCTTTTGTTGTCCACTTTGTACTGAAGACTGCATCTGAGTGGGTTCAAGTTGGGTGGGCTACATGGATCCTGGGTCACATATGTGCCTTTTGAAGATTTTGTGTAAAAATCTTGCTCCATTCAAAAGTTATAACATTTTTAGAACCCTGTCACATCCTATGGGAAAATTTATACGTGCAGCTCAAAAAATGCACCAGTGCCCAGACCTAAACCCAGTACCTTGCAGACTGACACCAGCAGCCGACCCACCAAGCCAAGAGGTCAGCTCAGCAGCCCACTATGGTGCCACCCCTCACATCCCCTCCTGCCCCTCACTGTGCATGCCTGCTCTCCCGTGCGTGTACATATAGTGACATCCTGTCATTATACTTGCCCACCCCCTTATCCATCTGCCCTACTGTACTGCAGCAATTCCTGCAATGCGCTGGGGAAGAGGTCATCATTATTGTAGGTGGCCTTTCCCCAGCGCCAATATCATGGGCTACCCATTGTTCTAGTCTCACACCACAAGGTTATTGCATTGGTGTGGATGGTTTGGATGGTTTGGATGCCATTGTGTTATGAAACAGAGATATATTGAGACAGTAACAAGCTGCATGCAAAGAATTTGCTAATTTGTATTTTTTTCTATACCAATCAGCAGTGCATAATGCAAATAATGTACTTGATGGTGTGTTTTGTGTTTCGATAATGTCACTTTTGTGGTTGTTGGATGCACTTGAGTTACAGGCTTGTGTTTAACAAGTGCAGGAGTGCATTTATTGCTGGATGATACACAGTCTGTTGTACATTACTGCTTAATTATAGACTCCAGGGTGTGCTATATCATGGAATATTGTGCTTTGTTACATGTACGATCACTTGCCCTGGGATCTTGTGACTCACAATGTAGTTCAGGTGTGTCAATATATTATGATATAGTACAGTCAGGACTGTATAATTGCTTAATCGTACAATAGGTGCAATAAATTCTGCATTTTTAAATGTGAAGAGCTAGGCAGAGGTGGTTACTTATCTTAACACAACATCTAAACTGAAAGTATTCTGTTTACAAATACTGGCATTTTTTTGTCAAAAAGCAGAGCTAACATACTTGTGCTGTGCTAATTATCATTTTTATTCTATGTCATCTTTACCATAACACATTAGCTTAAGCATACATTCATAGTTTTCTATTCAGATGTGGTATAGTATGATGTGGGTTATGCAAGCAATAATACCCGACAGGGTGGGCGGTATTGGGCAATACCGGATCACCACAGGAAGAGGGCCTTATAGCCCCTGGAAGGTCCAGTATTGCTGATACCGCCCACCCTGGAGGGTATTATTGCATTTAGAAAATGGACACAGTATTTTAGTTTATGTTTAATAATACTGTTCTTTCCGTTTATGTGTGAAAAGCCTTAATGTTTTTATGTTTTTGCTCATGAAATAGTTCCACCGCCTGCATTTTCATGTTGCTTTTTTTATTTAATCTAAGGTTGTGTGTCCTAATGTGGTCTCTGTATTTCTGAGTGTGTTGTTTTAGTTACATGTCTTGACCCACTGCCGCTGTCACAGGAAATTATTTTTGTTAAATGCTTGCTTTATTTATTATTCATGGAGTCTGTAAGAGACATGTTTGTGGCAGTCATCCAGAAAGTCTGTTGGAGTGAGGAGTGGTGCTGGTGGTGTGGTGAGACAGCAGCAGAGCCGCTCATTAAGCAGCAGAGTGGGTGGTTCCCCCCTATCATTTTTTCCCCAATTGAGAATCTCAGCTCTGGATAGTTACAGGGATAAAAGGAGTAAACCCAGCAGGTTGTGGAGGGGGAGCTGCTCATTAAGCGGCAGCACGTGTGGGCAGCATCTGAGGAATGGGCAGCAGACAAGAGCTAGGAGAGTGACACATTTGAAAGTAAGTGCGGTTTAGGAAATTGTTCACTTTTGCTTCCACACTTCTTTTATAAATTTCAAAACTGTTGCTCCATGAATGTTATGTTTTTCATGGTGGTGGTGGTGTGGGGTGGCATGAGATGCTCGGTAACTGTTTAGAAAAATGGTGGCAGTTTGAATTGTGTGCCCAGTGCTTCAGCCAATGATGAAGCAGGCTGGATACCATGATACAATTTATGAGGCTGTCAGGGTTGGCATGGCTGGTCCCTTTGATTTATTTATTTGCTTTTGTTTACCAGGTGAGCATGCTAGACACCAAGTGCCTACTTTCAGGTGTGACCTGGGAGATTGCAAAGGTACATTCAAGAACAATAGGCAAGAACAAGTACATGGTATAATCAGAGGCAGCAGACAAGGCAAGGTCACTACAAGAACATCAAAGGGATATACATTGCAAGTGAGGGGGACAGCAACAGCATGGTAAGGCAGTAGACAACATTACTAGGACGACATCATCCTAAAGGCTAATACTGTAGGTAGACCTGGATCAAAGCAAGAACAATACAGTAAACACAATAGGTGTGCAGTCAGGCCAGAGAGGACCCATCACAGATAATGCAGCTGGTAACAGAATGCTTCATATGCAGATAAAGTGCAGGAACCCGCCAGCCTGGTACAGGAGAGGGTAGCGTCAGAGCCAGATCAAGTGGAATGGTTGAGAGGGTTCATTAAGTGCAGTGGCAAGAGGAGACTGATTTGAGGAAACTCCAGAGGGAGGTTTTAAAGCAGGGATGGGAGGGGGAGGAGCGAGTTCCATACCTTGGGCGTTCCATACCTTGGGTGTATATCTAGCGAAGGCCCTGTCACCCATCTGGGTGCAGGTTTTTGGAACCACAAGGACATGAGATTCTCTGGATCTAAGTCGGTAGAATGGGGTAGCGGGTAAGAGGGATGCAGCGAGGGCAGATGGGGTAGCATTTCTGACCACATTGTCAATGAAATTGCCTAAGACAAAGGAGTGGTGCTTTTCTGGTGGGAGCCATTCAAGACGGGAGTAGAGCTCACAGCGATGGGTGAGGTGGGGAGCTGAGAGTGCAAAGCGACAGACACTGTTGTAAGCTGTGTCCCATTTAGAGAGACT
The DNA here is from genome assembly GCA_016271365.2 of Neoceratodus forsteri. NCBI lineage: Eukaryota > Metazoa > Chordata > Ceratodontiformes > Ceratodontidae > Neoceratodus > Neoceratodus forsteri. The sequence continues at coordinate 1,040,132,488 of CM057453.1, forward strand.
GGTTTTTGAGTTGAGGGTGAAGGTGACGAGTCCATAGCTGAGTGTGGGTAGAAGGACCCCCCTGGCTAGGGCGAGGCAGGCAGCCGGGGTGAGGCAGCTCTTAGCTCTGTAAGCAAGGCCCAACTTACGATTACTGGCCTTGCAAGTGTTGTGAGTGTGCTGAGTGAGATTCAGTTGAGGGTCAAGTGTCACCCCTAGGTACTTGACAGTATCTGCAACATGATGGAGGGACCCATCGGCACATGAGATCATTAGAGGGGCTGGGGCAACGTTTGTTTTGGCTGCAGAGCCAAAGAGCATGATCTGAGTCTTGTGTCTTTTACTAACAGGACTCTCACTGTAAGTTAATGTACTCCATGCCAGCCAATCAAATTTCTTTATTTGCAAAGCCCATTCTCTAAATCTGTGTTACCATTGTCTGAAAATGAGTAGACACATTGTGTTGTGATGATGAAGACATCATCTTCTCCTATTTCTTCTGTCCCTTTCTGTGTATCAGTCAGGCCTGGTTCTGCTGGTGTAGTCTCAGCTGTGGCTCTAGTAACTGTTGATAGAGAAGGGTAGACATTTTGTGACTGAGTTCTATGTTAGTATGTCATGAATGAGATGAACATGGTTAGTGATTACATATCAGTTAAGTTACAGTTTCATCCCTGTACAAAAATAAAGTAGTTTAACATTGTATTATGCAATTTATGATGTTTTTTGCTATTTACACTGGCTATGGTGCACTCCGTTGGTGTCAGGACTCATGCCAATCCATGCCTGACTGCTTTAGATACACATTTGAACCTCTAGGTGGTGCTATCCAAGGGCTACTACCCCTGCCTGTTTGGCTAGTAGCAGGTTAAGGGGCCTGAGTTCTGAAATGGGTGCCTCCATCAAGACATCTGGGATGATAGTGGTCAAACTAGCCTGGGCACAGCCCTCCAGGACACTGCAACCCCCTCTTTCCCTGACAGTAGCCAGAACAGTACACAATAATTACTTTCACAATACCCCAATATGATTTGCAAGTACCCACACAGTGCGCACTTACCACCAGGGCTGGTTTCTCCGGTTCAACCTTGGGGACCCCCTGTAAAACAAGGTTAGACTGAGCAAATGGCAACAGTACACTACTCGGAGCACAAACTGGAACCACAGTCTGGTTGAATGCAGAAAAAAAGTAGATCTGATTTACTCAAGATTTGATTTGAACAAGGAAGGGGGTAATCAGGTTAATTAGCTTAATTGCTCTATCAATCACACAGCTGTGCATGCAATCAGAGTCCCTAACACAGTCACACTCTCTGGGTACCCAGGTGGAAGAAAGATGGGCTTGCCAAGACCGTTGCCCGTGGTAGGCCGGCGGTGCAGCTGGTCGGGGCCCTGTGATGGAAAAAACAACTTGCTTGCACAACACACTAGTTGTAATCCAGAGCCAGATGGCTCAGTTTGTGAAGGAAAAGAAACAACAAAGCAATCAGATGACACACTTAAATTAAACTGTAGTTGCAGGGAGCTACCCTGGTGGTTACTCACAATACCCAAGACTGGACACAGGATGGACGAAAATTGAGACAGCAGGTGAACTCTCTGGAGTGTCAGGAGAGGCAAGGCCCACATGATTCACTGAAGCATCGTCCCTGTTCAAGTGTGGAGCAGGGGCTGACCCCCAGGCAGGTCTCTCATCAATGGCTCTTCTCTGTGCAGTAGGATAGTATGGCAGCGCCCTCGTGGCAAGGCCCAGCCGCATGGAGCTAACCGCAGATTCAGTCCATTTGAGACGGCTACAGTTTCCAGCAAGCAGAATGCAGTCCGCAAAGTGGGGAACCAAATCGTGACCCCCTTTCAGTACACAGCACATTTATATGCATGGAAATCTTACTGTACCAGGCAAAATGCTCCCTGGTCATGATCGTAAAGTCCCAGCTCAGACCGGGAGCTCAGAAGTAGCTGGGGTTCCTGATAGGCCAATCGCATGCAGCAAAATCTTTGGTCTTCTGCAGGTTTGAGCCTGGTTACACTTCAGTGGCTTACTTCAGTCTCACCACCTCAGATTTAGTCTGACTGCAATTTTCTCTTCCCTCTCAGGGTAATGGGCAGACTTGCAAGCATTCAACTCAGGCCTTCCCACAGTTCTCCCACTTGAAACTATGCAGATCACTGCTCGAATTATCATGAGCTGCTCCTCTCTCCACTTCCAACTTAGATCTGCCCTAAACAGCAGGCAGCTAGGGGATTTCCTTCAGATCCAAAAGGTTTGGTTGGCTGATTCAGCTGTCAGTCAAAGCAAGAGCTCCCTCTTCAGTTGCAGAAAGCTGCCAACAGTCCAAAACTACAGTTCACAAGCTTTTATTCCACACAGCCCCTATGAGCCAGCTCCATTTTAGAGTCCCCAAATACTGATTGTCCAATTCGGCAGTTCGGGACCAAAATGGTGGAGATAGGCAGAAACCCCTCGCTGCAAAGAAGGCAAGTTAGAACAAGCTACAATATCATTATCACTCTAAATGATTCTCAGCAAATAGTTACATCTTTCAACAGAGCTCCCTCTGCACAATCAGCGATGGCAGAAACAGAGCGATTACCTGGCAGTCCGGGCGGGTCTCGAGCATGACAACACTCTGCTCCCCCTTCCAGATCAATTATTTCTGCAAACTAGGCAGATCTTAAAGCGACAGTACATAGATGCTACACAGGCACTCTTTGGCAATACTATTTAAATGGCTATAGCGCCAAACACCAACCTGGCAGTGAGCATTTAGGCAAGCTCATGGAAGACTTTTTGGGAACCCCCATTTATAGGGGGGTTACACATGCATATAGTGTAACATTTCTGCTGTTGTTCTTGCAACCAGAAATAGCCTTATGAGTCATGAGTGTGCTGATATTGTCTAGACTAGCTTCACATGCCTTCTCAATTCTTGATAGAGCAGTACAAGTGCCATAAATGTTGTGGACAGCTGTGCAGTTATAAAAATAGCATTTCTTTAATAGAAGAGAACTTCACTGACTAGGAGATGAGAATACAGGAAGTACTTCACAAGATACATTTATAGAAAATATTACTTAGTACACCTTTTGTAAGTGTGATATTATCCTCCAGGGTGGGCATTATTAGTAAATGCTTAAGCTATAATACACTTCAGGATGTTGCTTCTGCTGGGATAACTTCACGGCTGCATGATTGTGTATGTGTCCACAGGCTGAGTGCATGCAACATCCCAAAAGTGAAGTTATCCCAGCACAACCCACACCCTGGAGTGAATTATTGATATCATGTAATGGTTCATTGTTATACAAAACTGAAGTAACAAAATTCATATTTTCAGTATATTTTTTTTTTAACTTGTTCTTTATACTTCCCCTCGCCCGCAGCACTCCCACTCTTTGGGAGACACCTAAGGCCATCTAGTCCCCGCCCTCTTACCTGGATCATGGTGCAGTCCATCCCCCATGTAGCCATGGCTATATCCCCCAGGTGGGCATGGGGCCGGTCCACCCCTGAAGTCGTTCTTGTTTGTTGTCAGGACGCTGGTACCGGGACAGGCAGGGGCACTGGGGATCGGGGCCTGGTGCTCTGTCTACCGGGAGTGCTGCGGGGTGATGTTTTCCCTTTTTCTTGTGGGAGTGGTGCATGCCCAACGTCAAGGCATCACCGCCGACATCAACCGCTCCCAGTCCGCCCTGTATACTCGAGTGCTTGCTGTGCCTCCGGCTTCCACCAGAGGCCAGTCAGGCGCCGAGTGTGTGTCTTCCTCCCTCCCGGGAAAGGGGAGCTCTCCTCTGGATGCTCAATCCTTTCCCTCCCCTGCCGACCCCCGATGGCCCAGGCTCTTTCCCAGGACACCAGTGTGGAGCGAGGTGTGGCATCCAGTGCCTCAACCCTCAGCACCACCGGGCCGGCCTTCAGTATTTTTTTAGTGTTGCAATATATCTTTGTTTCTGAAGACAGCTCAAAATAACAATTCAACAGATTCAACAAATCAATACAGTGAGGTTCTGCTGGCATAGCCTTACTGTGCCAGGATCACAGTGAGAATCAGAGTTCTGGAAATTTTCTTGCCATTGTATATTGGTGATTATGGGATTTATAAGGTGTTCTGCGTCCAGTATTGGGTAGTATCATGGTCTTGGGCAATGTGTTTTTTAAAAGAATTACCATCTTGTTGTGTAGTAACAGTGCTGTACAATGTAATATTAATACTTACGGCTCACAACCCGTTGACTAAAATTGGGTTTCCCAGCCTTCAGCCACAGCTGGTATGTTGGATTGTACCAGGCCTGATCTTTTCCTGGTACCTTCTCCAGTTTCTTTATCTTGTAAAATTTATGTCATAGCAGCTTCCACTTTGGTCTGCACAGCCTCCATTTTTTATCTGTCAGGTGTTTCCCTTTTCTTAGATATTTGGCCACCCCCAGACAGGTCTCTTTCAAAGGAGCATTTGTTGCCCTCATTAGGAGTTTAGGGTCTCCTATTTTGGTCATTCCCTCCAGCAGAAGAGGCAGTTCTGTGGGGCTCCAGTATCTTGGCATGTCTGTGAAGTATGACAGAAAATGAGTAAAAAGGCAATTACAAGGCATGTAGCAGTGCACAATTGAAGTGAGAGTCCAAATTAATGTTGTTAAAAGTTATGTATGTTGTCAATTTGACAGCGAACATGCAGCAATGGATGCCTGCATGACACATGTCTTCAAATCCAATACGCAGGTTTGCAAAAAAAAAAACCTGTCTAGAATGCAATCCCAAGAGATGATATCATTGAATGATGACTGCTATTGTTTGTAGTACCTGTTGTAACAGAAACACAGCAATATATGCTTGCAAGTTACTGAAGTTTAACTCCCACTATTTACCCACCCCCTAATAGTGCTGTAGCTGTACACAGATCAATGCCAAGAGACCAAATAATAGCATGAAAAGTATCATCTTTAGTCCTTGTCACAGATAATATACAGTAATAAATACGTGCATGATAAATAGGTTCAACCTGTCCCCCCCAAAAAAAAAAGTCAGGTACCTCTTTACAGCTGAACTCTTACAGCCAAAATAATATGTTTACAGTACGATGCAAAGAAGCCAACTAATGCTGTGAAAATAACTGTCTGTAGTCACTGTCATGGGTCACAGCCAACAATATATGCTTGCATGCTGTGCGCCTCAAACCCTAGTATGCACCCACCTGAAAGTACAGGTATCTGTATGCAATGTAACCTACACAGGCCAACTAATAGTGCTAAATTCACCATGTGAAGTCAGTTAGACACCTGACACATAGTAGTTCATGGCTTCATGCTGCATGAGTTGAACATTAGCATGCCCCCCTGCCCGGATAATGTACCTGTACACTACCTAACTGACACAGGGCAAATAATGGTGCAAAAAGTATCGGCTGTAGTCACTGTCATGTCTAATGAGCAACAGTACATGGTTACATGCTATGTGTCTGCAACTGTAGGATGCTTCCCCTTCCCCTGCCAGGTAAGGTAGCTGTACACAACGTAACTGGACAGACGTGAAATAATTATATGAAATAAGCATCTGTTCTCCCTGTGATGGTTCAGAATGACTAATACATGGTTGCATGCTGTGCCCATGTAACCCTACTATGCCCCTCCAAGCCCACAAGAGGTAAGTTAGCACTCAAAGAAGGCAAATAATGGTGTGAAAAGTACCATCCGTTGTTACTATCATGGCTGACAACTAACAACACATGGCTGCATGCTGTGTGATACAAACCCTAAAATGCACCCACCGACAAAGTGCAGGTATTTGTACACAATGTTAGCTACAGAAGCCAATTAATGGTATTGAAAATCACTGTCTGTAGTTGCTGTCACACTTAATATGCAGTACTCCATGCTTGCATGCTGCATGAGTTGAACTTTAGCATAACCACCCCACCAGCTAAGGTAGCTGTACACAAGCTAACTGATACAGGGGAAATAATGTTGTGAAAAGTACTGTCTGTAGACTGTGTGACTAAAACACCGATGCATGCTGTGGATCTCCAACCATAGTATGCCCTCTCCCCAAGAGGTAAGGTAGCTGTACACAGTCTAACCCAGAAAGGTGAAATTATGGTGTGATAAGTACCATGTGTAGTCTCTGTCATGGCTGAGAATGACTAATACATGGCTGCATTCTGTGGACCTGTTACCCTACTATGACCTCCCCATGAGCTAAGGTAGGTGTACAGAACCTCAACCAGAGAAGTGAAATAATGGTCTGAAAAGTTGCGTCTGTAGTCACTGTCATGGCTGACAACTAACAATACATAGTTGCATGCTGCGTGCCTCAAACCCCAGTATGCTCCCTCACCCAAAGTACAGGTAACTGTACACAATGTAACCTACACAGGCCAACTAATGGTGTTAAATTCATCGTCTGTAGTTACTGTTACACTTAAGGCACAGTAGTCCATGTCTGCATGCTGCATGAGCTGAACTGTACTGTGATCCCCCTCGTATCTAAGATACCTGTACACAAGCTAAGCAACACAGGGCAAATAATGGTGTGAAAAGTATCATCTGTGGTCACTGTCATGCATAATGAGCATAATATATAGTTACATGCTGTGTGTCCAATTCTAGTAAGCCACCTTTGCCGGCCTCACAGAAACCTAAGGCATCTGTACTGAATCTATACCTTACAGGTCTAGTAATGGTGTAAAAAGTATCGTCTGTACTCCCTGTTATGCCTCAGAATGATCAATACGTAGCTGCATGATGTCTGATTCTAACCTTCGTATTCTGTCACTGTCAAAGTACTGGTACCTGTACAAAACCTAACACAGAAATGTTGAGTAGCAAGGCAACACCTGACATGATAACTTGCATCCCTTAGTATCAGGAATCTGTAGTATTACACTAGCAGAGTTATACACAAGCTCTTGCTCAATGCTTCTATATAAGTAAAATATTATTGTGTGTGTTTTTCTATTTTTTGACAAATAAATGTGGCTCTTAAAAGAGCATTTGAATGTTGTAGCTGTTTACACAGACACTCTTGTCTTCAGATCACAGCATAGATAGCATCTCGGAGGTCTCCCAAGAAGAGGCAATTGCCTGTGTCTGACAAGTGGACGCCGCCTTTTAGATTCAGCCAATCTTTAAAATGTTTTATTTCAGGATGACGCACTGTCCACATTCCCAGATCACATAGAAATGCAGAGATGTGTATTTTAACTTTTTTCCTTGCTCTGTTGAGTAGATACATGTGTTGATCTGCTCGCCAGACCATCCGCTCAGTAATATCTTAATATATGATTTTACAGGCAGGTAACATCTCTGTAAGTAAAGCTAGGTCCAATTTGGCTTCACTAACTAAATCAGCCCACCTTTTGTTACCCAGATCATTTCCTCCAAGATGAATCGGCAGTGTGTCTGGAGCAGCGTGGTTGCTCAAGAGGTGTTGCATAGTAGGCATGAGCTGCTCCCATCTCATGCCTCCCTTGCCAAACCAAAAAACTTTACAGTTTGTTAGGTTTGTCACTGCCAAAGTGACTTCTGCTGGCATATTGACCACCACGATGAATTAAACTGCTGCCGACTATCCATGCGGTGGTTCTGGACCTCTCTGCTATTATTGTATTTTCATTTAAAAGAAACATTTCAGAGATGTCATGTAAGACAGTGTGAGTCTGTTGATGACTAGTTGTATCTGAGGAACTGTGTCACTTTTTTCTCTGATTTTTTTTTCTGCCTCAGCTCTACAGCAACAGTGCCAAACTGAATACTTACTGGCTGCTATATAGTGCATACTACCAATAGTAAATATGCATTGCCTTATTTTGTTCTATTTTTTTGCCATTGGCTGTGGAGTAGACTAAACATTTTTTTTTCTTTAGGTGGGAATTACTGTCTCTGTGGCTGGTTGGTTTGGAAAAATACATCACTAGATAGATTCTGATTTGCTGGGAGAGAGCTTCATAGCCAAGTGCTTTCACTCTGGCAGTCCCTTGTGAACTGCCATGCATGCTGGTGAGTACAATTAGAAGACCTAACTTACTATGTTAAAAATAATAGTACTCTGCATCTTTAGACTTAAGCCTCTTCAACTGTTATGACATTTAGAATTCTGCTGTTAGGATTTATGTAACTACTACATTTTATATGTAATTTAAATACTTATTTTTCTAGTAACTCAAGATGGTAGACTTACTTGCTGTTTTCTGCTCCTCCTCAGTTTAGGAAGGGTGGTGGTACTTCTTGCTTCTTGTTTGTTTTTACTGCTGGTTGATTGGTGGACAAGCTGTCTTCTGTGATTTGTATTAGCATAAAACAGGCATATATTAGTACAGTAATATAATTTGTTGATGATGACTGTCAATTATGTGTTAATTGTCTGTGATAGGTTAGATTGCTTATGTGGGTGTTTTTTTTAGTTGAGAAAACATGGCTGCCCTTAGTGGAGTAAGTGTGGCAATCACTGTAATTAACATCATACTCATTAATACACTGAATTAGTGTGATTTTGTGAGCATATTACAGTAGTGGGAGTGTATTTAATTCATTCTGTAGCTATTTGCTGGTTGCTAGCTTTTCTAGAGCCGATTTCTAAGCACTTCCTAGTTGCAATGCATCATGGGAGAAAGGTGAAAAGGCAGAAAACTTAATCACAAGACAATGTAGGCAACATTATTTTTTATGATCACGATAATATCCCATTGATGTCAATGGAAAAGCTCGAAACTGTTGTGGCAATCTCTATACTTTTGTGCATCTTTGTATACATTGCAGTGGGAACTTATTGTCCATGTAACTGCTACAACGTGTGTGGTCATTGTTGTGATACTATGAATCTACTATTATCTAAATTCTAGCCTTTTACTGTATTTCTTGTATCATGATTGTTTGCTTGCATCCTGTTTCTGTATTGCTCTGTACTGTTCTCTTCACATTTTACCTGCTGTGACGTGGAACCTTTGAAAAGGAGTCTTTAACTCAAATGTACTTTCCGAATCCTCAATAAATAAATAAATAAAATAAGTAATGATTACAGTTATATCTTATACATTCATGATTGCATTGCAATTATACACATAGTAGTAGCATGATTATATGTACAGTTTTTTGCAGTCATAGTAGATCAAAGGATGTGACCAGTAAATAAAATGTGGTTCTGTAGAATTACCGTGATCAATTGTTAAAGTGCCACAATATTAATATATTTAATATGGCGGTAGAACCGCAAAACTAGAAAATAGTTTCACGGTTGTATTTATTATTGTCGCAGGTATTGGCAGGACAATATGGCTGTGTTTCCTATTTATTTCACAACATGTTTTTTGTGTTGTGTTTCATGATTAAAAAAGTAGTACATTATCATGGACTGATGACAGAAGTGGTTGAGAGAGGAAAATAGTGCTCTTAAATGTTTTGTAATGTGTAGTCATGGGTTGACAGGTAAGGGTTTAACAGTAAATATATATGTGATCTTGATAAATTTGTTTGGTATCTTATAGTTAGCTTGGGTACTGGTATGTAGCTTTAGGTGGATGGACAAGAAAAGTGTGGAGCTGGACGTTTATGATATTTTGGAATGTCTTTATGTGTGTGTTGCGCTAGAAGGAGTACAGATGGTACATTTTGAGTTAATAACTTATTCCTCTGTGAATGATTTGTAATTGGTGACTCTGTTGTATGTTATGGAGGGGGTCACTGTTGAGAATGTTAGAGTGCAGTTACTGTATGTGTTACTGTGTTTGTGGTGTCACACACAGTAGAGGAATTAGTACAATGAAGATTATTTGTTATGCTGTGTTTTACTTTGCTACAGGTCTTCATACTCTTTTTTTTAGGGTGGTGGGGTAATAGTGCTATGTATGGATTACGTATATGTAGAGTTGTGGTAAATTATTGTGAAATAAAATAGTGAAAATAGATATTTGTGCAAATAGATTTACAGACATTAGGCAAAATGGAGGCCAATATCTCAGTTTCACTTTACACAATCAATCAAATCAATCAATCAAATCTTTATTTATCCAGGTGAACATCATTGAGCACAGCTCATTTGCAAGATGGACCTGGTAAGGTCAAGGTTCAACTTACATAGATATAACAGAGAAACAACACATACAAAGGTCAAATATATATGAAATTTGAAAATAAATCACATTGTCTAACATACATTCTAAGCAAAATGTTCAATATTTCGATAAATAACATAGATAGTGGGGACAAGGGGAGGGGGGAGCAGGAGTGGGATGCAAGTTGGCGGGGAACGTGGAAGATGATATTAATTATAAGGTGGATGGATGGGCTGGGGCCTGTAATGGAGGCAGAATTACAGGGGTATAAGGCTATGAAGAGGTTAAGGAAGAGATGGGAGCTGGATGAAGGGTGGGGCATAATACATCTATGGGGTAGAGGCACTTGATAAGGGTGGAATCATTCCATGGACTGACTGACTGAGGAGGGGAAGGATAAGATTAGCACTAATATTAAATTACACTAGTACTAGTGGAAACAGTTACATTTTTCTTGGATAAGCCTTGTATACAGATGTTTGAAGGATGTAACTGTAATGTGACTGCTCAATTTCAGGGTCTTCTGTGTCATATTCCATAAAGTAGATAGTATGTAGCTGATAGTAGTTCTCCCATACCGAGTGTTGAAATTGGGCACTTTAAGCATGATGAAGTTGAGGCTTCTTAAGGCATATTTACTTGCTGTGACCTGTGTGAAGCAATCTGAAATATAGTTTGGGAGCTTTTTAGATAAGGCCCTATATGTCCAAAGTATGGCATTCTTATTTCTTCTGAAATGGAGTGAAGACCATCCAACTGCAGCATAGAGCGAGCAGTGATGAGTGCTGAGGGGAAGATCTGTAATGAACCTTAAAGCTCTGTGGTATAGTGTGTCCAGTTTATGCAGATAAGAGTTAGGGCAGCGACCGTATAGGAAGTCTGCATAGTCCAAAACTGAGAGAAATGTGGCCTGGACCAACTTCTTTTTTGAATCCCTATTTAAAAAATGCTTTATTCTATGAAAGAGGCCAAGCCTCTGCCGGACCTTTTTCAGTAGTTCTTCCAGGTGAATTAGATAGTCGAGTCTATAGTCTAGCCACACCCCCAAATATTTGAACTTTTTGACGAATTCAAGATTTTTACCCATAACAGTGGAGAGTTGGGGAGAATGCTTAGAGAGGAGTTGCTGGTTTGATTTGGGGAGAAAAACATTGCCTTTGTTTTTTTGTGTTTAGGAGAAGTTTTTCCAGTAACTGATGTTGAAGTATATTGAATTCTGCTTGTAGCTCTTCACATGCTGAGACAGGAGAGGGGTTACTGACGTATAAGGCGGTGTCATCTGCAAACAGATGTACAGTGGCTTTGGTGAGATTAATATCGATGTTATTGATGTAGATGGCAAATAGGATTGGGCCTAGGATGGATCCTTGGGGAACTCCTCTTTGCAGAGGCTTAAGTGGAGATAGATCTCCTTCAGATTTCACTTGCTGGGTCCTTCCCATGAGGTAGCTATTAAACCATTTAGTGTGTCAGAATCTGAGATCCTGAGAAGATATGGTAAGGAACTAGCTAAGTCTGAGATCATAATTAGAGAGAAGTTTGAGTCAATTTGTGTGCCATGTAACAAATTATTTTACACATCACGGTCTGTTACAGTAGAGCTTGAAAAGATTTCATCTTTCAATGATATGTGGGCATGATTACTGGATTACTTACTGGTGAAGAGTGACTTTGATTTGGATCCAGTAGTCCTTATGTGTCGGCAGTGTCTGTCAAAGGTGAAAAGTAATTGTCTGCCAGCAAGATCTGTTTTAAACAACATGGCACCTGATGAAACACCGAGTGAGATTACTTCATCGAATATGTTTGAATGGATATTGATACAGACCATGAAACTGTTTTAGACAATTCTGTGACTCAGTACTAAGACTCGCCAGGTTCCCCAGAAAGAGCTTGTGAAGTCTCTGAAGGGATTAGTTATGTTTTTACCTCTTCCTCCGAAAGAGAATGTACAGACAATCTCTAATGATAACAACATGATGATACTGGTCAGTGGTGTACATACTAAGATCATAGTTATTTGACAAGATGTTGTCAATGTTCAGAAAGTGAAAAGTGCTCTGGAATATCTTAAGAGCAATAATCCTTTTGACGATGACCTTGACATTGCTGAACTGTCAGATTTGAGTATTCAGTTTGGACTGGTAGACACTGCCAAGCCAAGGATTGAAAAGGTTGATGTGTTAACTCATGAACATGTGTATGAACAATACACAATTCACCCTCTCCATGACAGAGATCTAGTTGGTGATAACATTGACTTGTACCAGATGCAGCAGGTTGAAGGTAACCCCGTCAGTATATGGGAGGAACAACCTGAAGCTTGCTGCATTCCAGATTGTTTTCCAAAAAGAACAGGTGGTTGTCTGGATCAATGTGAAGTTCATGTTCCTGGAGCTGAATACCGTGCATCAAGAATTCTGAACAAAGATGGCATGTTTCGTAGGAACATACAGTATTGGTTTCACTTGCTCTGGGAGAGTGAACTTAGTGTCCTCTCAGCATCTATTGCTCATACGCTTCAGTTGACTGACCAGTTAGAGGGTATGACTGCAACTCAGTTTCTACAATGACTGACAAAAAAAGATGAAACACTGCACGTAAATTTGATATCTCTTTTGTCAAATTTGCATGGCACAAGAGAATACTGGTATCATAGACACTCAGAGGTAATGACCATGCTGCGTGAGTATGGTGCAGTGACTTGGTTTGTTACTCTGAGCTGTGCAGAGTACACTTGGGATGAGTTGATTGATCTGTTGAGATGGTCCAACTCTGATGTAGATGGCATATCATCTATGACACTTGGTGAGATGTGCTCACTTGACCCAGTTTCAGTGTCACGTCACTTTCACCATCGCTTCCATGAAATTCTGACATTTATTTTGTCTAAGGAAAATCCTCCTCTTGGCTTAGTTGTGTATTACTTTTGGAGGATTGAGTATCAAGCACGAGGTGCACCTCACATCCACATGTTATTGTGGGTCAAAGATGCACATCATATTGGTGATGAGGATTCATCTGAAGTGCTGAAATTCATCACACAGTATGTAACTTGTCACATTCCTGATAAGTATGATAGTCCAACACCGTGGAAGCTGGTGCAAAAATTTCAGTGACATCTTTGTGGAAAATAGTGTTGCCGAATAGTGAAGAGTCAAAATCAGTGGTATACAAGGTGCCGGTTTGACTTTTTGAGACATGACTGCCAGCAAGGTTGCATGAATGATTTGTTTTCTGCCATGCAACATCATCTCAAGGCTAAGTCCACAAAGAGGGTGTATGAGTTGTCCCGACAGGAGAATGAGGTCTTCATTAATGATTACAATCCTACTATTCTGCTGATGTGGCAAGTTAGCACTGATGTGCAGTTTGTTGCTGACAACTCACTGTCTGTTGTGTGGTATGTGACATCATACATCACTAAACATAAGCAGACAAGTTTGGTTGAGCTTTGGGAAGACATTGCAGCATCCAATCAATCACTGAGTTGACAAATCTGGTCATTGAGATTGAAGACACTATCACACAGAGTGTGGAGCATATGAGGCCAAGGATCGCTTGATTAGGACACACTTGCATGGCAAGTCTGATGCTGTACGGTTTCTCAATGTTAACTACAAAGAGAAACGAAAGTGTGTCTTGAAATCTCATGATGAGATTGAAGAATTGGCCATGCACCATCCTTCATCAAAGAATATTCTAAAGAATAATCTTATTGACACATACTACCCAAAATGGTCACATGCAATGGATGACATGTGGCTGTACCATGTGGCTCAGTGGTATGACTACAAGACTGATGTATCACCAGATGAGACTCAAGGGATCTACAAAGTCAGAGGTTCTGATGGCTGTCTTTTAAAAAGGAATAAGCCACTGCTCATTGACCACTGCAAATTGAGTCTGTCAATGACAGACAGCAAAGAACATTAATACTTTGCTTTGCTGTTTTTATTCAAGTCATGGAGGGATGAGCATACACAAAGAGGAGACTGTGACACTTATGATGAACAGTTCTACTTCACATATGAAACCTTTAAGAGTCAGCAGTCTGAGGAGCACATTAGCAGACTGGAGTTAGAGAAAGATCAGATGGTGCAAGCCAACAAGAAGCTTGAGGAAGATACTTTAGGAAATTCTCAGGAATATTTGGATCCTGCAGGAGAGGGTACTCTAGGTGTCCCATTATCATTGAATGACCCTGTGATTCTCATGAGTGAGGTTGAAAGTGCAATGCAACACTCTTCTCATTTTGCATATGATCCAAGTGTACTGATCAATGAGCTCAACACAGAGCAATATGCAGCATATGATGCTGTCTGTGAATCTGTTACACATAGTATCTGTCATGAGAAGAAGCAATGCACATGTCCAAATTATGAGCCTCTGTTACTGTTTGTCAGTGGTTCTGCTGGAACAGTGTAGCTATTCATTATTGAAGCTATTACAGCAGAGATAGGGAGGCAAACTGGAGAAGTGATGTCTGTAGCTGTTACTGCTCCAACCGGATTGGCAGCATACAACATTGGTGGTGTTACTCTGCACAGGCTGTTCATGCTGCCCCTGGAGCATGGCAAGAGAGGAGAGTATAGAAAACTCTCCCATGTTGTGGCATCTCAGCTGCGGCCAATGTTTCTGAAGATGAAGGACCTCATTATTGATGAGATTAGTATGGTATCGAATGTCATGCTGGCATGTATTCATCTTCGGCTTCAAGAGATACTTGATACTGATGATCAGCAGCCATTTGGTGGTAAGAGAATGGTTGTGTTTGGTGACCTTCTACAACTTGCACCTGTGAATGGACAGCATGTGTTCAGAGCATTGACTGTCAAGGAAGCAAAAAAACAATTGGGTGCATTGGAGGAATCAATCTTTGGCAGCTGTTTACTTACATACAGCTGTATATTAATATGCAGCAGAGTCGTGATCTGGGCTACAAGATACTTTTGAATCAGGCTCGAATTGGGTCATTGTCAAAGAAAAATGTTGCTCTGTTGAGGACACATTGCATCAGTACTTAGTGCAATTCTCTGATAGTAGCATGTGATCTTTTCACTTGTCTACTCAGACTCTGTTCGAATTATGTGTCTCATGCCTCGATTAAAGCAATGTGCTGAGTTCAACAGTATCATGTTGAAGAGACAGGGTAAAGAGATCATTACTTCACATGCTACTGATACTGTTGATGGTGTAGTTTTGAGATGGAACTTGGTAGCAAGGATAACAGAGCATTTTCTGAGTTGAAGTCAGATGTGTCATGCACAGCAGGGTTAGAAGTGGTTCTAACTGTCTGTATGAATGCATATATCATGCTACATCAAAACCTTGATGTGGACCGTGGCATGGTAAAGATGCAATGGGACATATTGTTGACTATGAATTCAATGTTCAAAGAACATTCATTGAAGCACGTGTGGTGAAGTTTGACAAAACTGAAGAGCTTTTGCCTATTTCTGGGGCTACTGTCAAGTTTCAACTTGTGAAGGACATATAAGTGACAAAGAAAGACTTTCCTGTCTGTGCTGCATATGCAGTGTCGATCCACAAGTTCCAAGGGCTTAGTTTGGACTCAGCAATGGCTGACATAGGCAGAGGGATCTTTAAAGTTGGAATGACCTATGTTGCACTTTCACATGTTCGCACTTTACCTGTTTTGCACATCATCAGTATCGCACCACAGAAGGTGCACACTGACAAACAATGTGTTGCTGAATACAACAGATTACATGCTATTTGCCTGCCACTGTTGCCTCTGATTCTAATGCCAACACATGTGTCATGCAGTGATGCTACAGTGAAAAGTTCTGGTCTGGCATTAAAAAGAGGTACCAAACAGTAGACCAACTGTGAACATTGCTAGGAGAAGATTGATTCTCAGTCTCAACAACCAAGTGACTCTCCACCATGTAAGAAAGTACTTGGAATGTCTGTTGTTCCAGCTTTTGACAACAGTACTGGAGTTAACTGTTATGCTAACTCTGCAATCCAAGCATGTCTGCACATGCCTCATTTTGTGAGGACTCTCCACTCTTCTTGTGACATGCCACTGTCGCAGTCACTAAAGAAGGTTGTTAATGATACTGAAAGACATGACAATGTGATACAGAGTCTGACACCCATACGACATGTTTTGGGTGGATATCAAGGACATCAATCATTCTCTGACAACACCCAACAAGATGTTATTGAGTTTATGATGGTTATCATAAACAGTTTGGGCTCTGATGGTATTCCAATGTGACATTTCTTTACTGTTACTTATGTCACAAAGTACAGTTGCTTGTCTTGTTGACATTCAGAAACAGAAGTCACTGAAGACATGTTGTGGAGCTCACTCTATGTTCCACTGGTGAACGCCATTAAGGTAAAGCAGTTGTTGAGGAATGCACAGTGTGGCTAGTGGTGTAGCTGGTGTGGAGGAGAGTGTGTTCAGTCCATCTGACTTAGAACCTCTTCTCAGTATCTGCTTCTAGTGTTGCAGTGGTTTGATGCACATGGACTATGAGTAGACACACCAATCATAGATTTTGTAGCTGGAAGAGTACAATTCATGGGAGCATGTTTTGATACTCAGGCTATTTTATTCCATCTTGGTGTATCTGTCCATTTAGGCCATTATGTTACACGGCTGAGATACAGTAATGGGTGGATGGAATCAATGACTACATGAGCTCTTTTAAACAGAAATTGCCTCAAAATCTAAACGATGCTTATGTCCTGATCCAGAAGAATTACAATGAACTTCATGTGTCTGAAGAATAGATATGGTAATATGTAGCACTCAGATTTTATACAGTGGTGCAGTTTATACACTGTTGCATGCAACATTTCATGTTCAGATTGACGTACATTTCTGTATGTATATGAAACATAACAGTAAGTTTGTATATAGATGCAAGTATTTCTGATGATTACAGTGAAAGTATTTTAGCTGTGATTTCAGCATCAAGAAACAGTCTAAGCAGGCCTTAATCGGTGCAGACTGTATGCTTTTTCACATTTTTGCTATTAGTTCTTTCATTGTGATTCACTAGTATTACCTACCTCTTGATGCTGGTGCAACATGCAGTTCTAGTGTGTTGAGCAGTTTATGAATCATTTGTGCACCATGTGACATAGAACATGGTTTGCTATATACGAAGCAACAGATGGTGACACTGTACACCTCTCAAGCAAAGATAGATGTAGCTATACTCTAGACTTAGCCAATGGTCTGGGGTCATACTGCACTACATATGTGTCACCAATCTTACTTCTTCATATAAGATTTGAGATCGTGCAGCAAAAATGACACTTTGCTTGTGAATGCTGTGAGACATGTACTGTTGTACAATACTATATGCGTACTGTGTGTATGTGCTGGCAATATTCTATGTACTCAGCATACATGTTGCTGCTTGACACATTGTAGTCAGTTCAGTTTATATGCTTTCTGCTATATACATACTACTTTGTAAACATTATGTATTTGATTCTAGTATGTACAATAATATTTGTGTTAATAGTATTAATAAAGTAAGGTGTAAAATATGTGAATATTAGCTATTTATATATTTATATAATTTTTTGGGACTTTCTTTGATTAATTTCTGCACTTTTAAGAAGTGGCCACACTGGACAGTAGGAAGGGAACCTCCCCCATCCAGGGAGCACCAGCTGCACCACCACTACCTCAGAGGTTGCGAAGAAAGCACAGCAATTGGACCACAGTGGGCTCAGAGAGGGTGAGGATGGTGGAACAGAGGCACACCAAGTCAATTGTTCCACTCCACAATCCATACACCATTCTGGGGGAGCATAGCTCCCCTATGGATGCACCCACAGAGAAGACTGATGACAACTGTCACAAGAGAGGCCCACAGGAAGAAGGCAGAGGACACCACAGGGAAAGGAAGCAGCTCCTGGTAGGGGACTCAATTATTAGGGGGATAGAACTGGGGGGAGCTGGGAAAACTGAAGTAAGGTGCCTGCCTGGTGCCATGGATTGGAAGGACAGGAAGTGCATCCTCAGGATCATGAGAACAGCTGCAAGGGAGTCTGAGCTGGACATAATTATCCACCTAGGGACAAATGACTTGGATCATCATGAGATTAGAGCAGTGCAGGAGGACATTGTAGAGTTGGGGAGGGGCCTAAGACAAGTAGCACACACAGTATCCTTCTCAGAGGTGCTGCCTGTCAATGGCATGGGGAGGTGAGGGTAATTAGCACCATGCAGTTTAATGAATGGTTGAAAAATGGTGTGAGCACAGGGTTTGGCTTCATTGGGACTGGGGTTCACCTGGAGGGACACCAGCCTATACTGGCAGGGTGGTCTGCATCTGCCCAGGAAGGAACAAGTCTTTTGAGCAATCAGTTTAAATGCTTCAGTGGCAAGCTTTTAAACTAGTCAAGGGGAGGCACTGATAAGCAGCATGAAAATCCCAGCCTCTCCCTACAAAACAGGGTACTAAATGAGAAAAAGACCAAGGTAGAAAGGTCAGTGGGGGATGCTGCAACAGAAGATAAAGCCATCCAAAAATGGAGAGCAATGAGTACCAATGCCTGTAGTCTGGTAACAAGCTTCCTGAATTAGTGGCCTTGATGGAGGAGGAACATCTGGATATCGTGGTAGTCACAGAAACATGGTACACACAAAACCATGACTGGGACATAAACATACCAGGATACACTATCTACAGGAGGGACAGGGAGGGTAAAGAGGAGGAGGAGTAGCTCTTTACATAAGGGAAGGAATAAAAGCAACAGAACAAAGGGTAAACAGGAGGAAAAGAAGCACTGTGGGTAAGATTGGAGACAGGCAATGGCACCACAATACACACAGGGTTGTCACAGAACCCCTTCTCAGGGGAGGAAATGGACAAAAATGATAGAAAGTATACTTAGAATGGCAGAAAAGGGAGATATTGCTGATGGGTGATCTGAATATGCCAGATGTTAACTGGAGTGCAGTTGCAGCAGCCACTTCGAAGAATGGGGTTATTCTAGATGCCCTACAGGGGGCATGCCTTAGACAACTATTATTGGAGCCCACTCGAGAGGGAGCAATCTTAGACCTGGTTCTCTTAAATGGAGATGGAGAGAGGATCACAGATGTAGAAGTGGGTAGTCATCTGGGAACTAGCGACCATCAAACAGTATGGTTCACAATAAACACAGCAATAGAGTCAAGCCATACAAAGGCAAAAGTACTGGACTTTAGGAGGGCTGACTTTGCCAAAATGGGTGAGTGCCTAAGGAATGCACTAGCAAATGGGCAGGAAGGAGGGGTGGAAGAACAATGGGGAATAATAAAAACTGTCATCACAGAGGTAATGAGCCTTTGTGTGAAGCAAATAAACAAAACAAAATGATGTAAGAAACCACTATGGTTCTCAAAGGAAGTGGCAGTGAAGGTTCAAGAGAAAATAAAGCATTCAGGAAGTACAAGGAATTGCAGAAGGAGCAGGACAAAGAACTGTATCAGTTAAAGCAAAAGGAGGCTGGGAAGGCAGTCAGAACAGCAAAGGTCCAAACTGAGGAAAGATAGCCAACTAAGTTAAGAAGGGGATAAAACTTTTATAGGTACATCAGGTAGCGAGGAAGACCAAGGAGGATAGTGAGGCTTAATAAAGGAGGGAGGGTGGGAAGAGGAGACTGTGAAAAGGCAGAGATACTAAACAAATATTTTTGCTCAGTATTTACAAATGAAGAGGGGGAGGTACCTAAAACAAACAGTAGAAACACTCTGGATACAGAAGTTGATACCAGCCCATTTACAGAAGAAAGGGTTCTGAAAGAACTCTTAAAACTGAAAGTGGACAAAGCAATGGGGCCTGATGGGATTCATCCTAGAATTCTAAAAGAACTAAGGGTAGAACTATTGACAACACTGACTACCCTTTTTAACAAATCATGGGAGGATGGGGTGGTACCTGAGGACTGGAGGAGGCAGATGTGATTCCCTTCACAAAGTGGGAAGGCAGAAGCAGGAAACTACAGACCTGTTAGTTTAACCTCAGTGATAGGGAAAATGATGGAATCACTTCTGAAGGAAAGAACTGTCAGTATCTAGAGGCCAGAGGGGCACAGGACCCTAGGCAGCATGGATTCACAGTGGGAAGGTCATGCCAGATGAATCTGATAGATTTCTTTGACTGGGTGACCAAAGTAGTAGATCAGGGAGGGGTTGTGGACATGGCCTACCTAGACTTTAGCAAGGCATTTGACACAGTCCCACACAAAAGATTAATATACAAGTTAGCCAGCCTGGGAGTGGGTCCCAATATGACATCCTGGGTAAAGAATTGGCTGGAGAATAGGACACAGAGAGTAATAGTAAATGGACTCTACTCAGAAGAAAGGAGGGTTACTAGTGGGGTACCGCAGGGTTCAGTATTAGATCGGTCCTCTTCAATGTCTTTATAAGTGACATTGCAGAGGGACTGGAAGGAAAAGTATGTCTCTTTGCAGATGGCACAAAGATCTGCAACAGAGTTGATGCACAGGGTGGGGTGGAAAGGATGAGAAGGGACTTGGAAGGTAGAGGAATGGTCAAATGTATGGCAGCTTAGATTCAGAGCTAAGAAGTGCAAGGTAATGCACCTGGGAAACAAAAACCCAGGGGAAGAGTACACAGTGGGGGGTGAGATACTAACAACAACAAAAATGGAAAGGGACCTGGGGGTAGTCATATCAGATGACCTAAAGGTGGGCAAGCAATGTGAGAGGGCAGCAAGGAGGGCTGGGGGGATACTGGGATGCATAGGGAGAGGCATCACCAGTAGAAAACAGGAAGTTATTATCCCTCTGTACAGACAGCTGGTGAGACCCCATCTGGAGTACTGTGTGCAGTTCTGGAGACTCAGTCTCCACAAAGACATAGACAGGATGGAAGCTGTCCAGAGGAGGGCAACTAAAATGGTGCAGGGTCTGCACCAGAAGACATATGAAGAGAGATGAAAGGAGCTTAATATGTATAGCCTCGAGGAAAGGAGGGAGAGGGGGGACATGATAGAAACATTCAAGTACCTCAAGGGAATCAACAAAGTCCAAGAGGGTAGCATCTTTCAAAAAGAGGTGTGCAAGAACAAGGGGGCACAATTTGAAGATGGGGGGCGGCTCAGAGGTAATTTAAGGAAGTATTTTTTCACAGAGAGGGTTGTGGATGCATGGAACTGCCTTCCAGAGGAGGTTGTGGAGTCAAAATCAGTGGTGGAATTCAAGCATGCATGGGACAGTCATAAGGCCATTCTAGGGGTTGGGGGTAGGAAGAAGTAGGTTGCTGGTTAACTAGGATCTGCAGCTTATCCAGTAGGTAGGTAGGGAAATGGGCAGACTGGGTGGGCCAAGCAGTCCTTATCTGCCGTCAAATTCTATGTTTCTATGTTTGTTATTATTGTATACAAGGAAATATGTTATTCAGCTGTATATTTTTTTTTTTTTTTGAAATTTAACTTTATTAGTTTTAAAGTTACAACAAGTCACAGGTTTAGGTCAGAGCTATACATAGGGTTGAAAAACAACTCCTCTATACATCAAAACAGTAAATGGGACATAAAATAGGAGAAAAGAAAATCTCCCTATAAATTTAATACTACCCCCTTCCCCCAACCCTAACCTTCCCCGAGTGCGCTTATTGATTAATAATGTGGTATTATTATCATGCCATAAAACAGTAGAATCAATATTAAAGTATATAGGGGAAGAGAGCCTCAGAGACAGAACCAACAGGTCAACAGTGCAATTACAATGTATACAATTTATCCCATTTTTTGTGAAACAAATCCATACGGTTGCGGGAACTGGCAGCGAGTCTCTCCATGGTAAAACAGGTTGATAAATCTTTCAACCATTCGGTATATGTTATGGTTAATTGGTCAGTCCAATGCTTGAGGACCAGTCTTTTGACCACCATAGAAATTAGTGCGATGTGGAATCTGCGCTCCTGGTTCTCGACTTTGGAGTAAATACCCAGGATGCATATTTTGGCAGTGAAAAAACTGTCCAGACCCAAAAGAGGATCCAGGTTGGACTGGATAGAATGCCACAAGGGGGCCACTTTTTTGCATTGCCAAAAAATATGGAGCAGGTTCCCTTCTGATTGTAAACATCTGGAACATAGGGGAAGAGGTAGTTTCCCTAATCGAGCCAATTTAACCGGAGTATAATACATGTTGTTTAGTATGTGATATTGAATAAGCCTGAACCTATCTTGGGTGTGGTATTTGTGTAAATCTTTCCAAATCTGTGGCCAATTAGGGGTAGTGTCTGGTAAGAGGGAGGTCCAGACACAGGAGCCTGAGAGTGAGCCCAGATATTTAAGGCCCAGCAGGTAGGAGTATATAGATGAGATGCAATGGGGCTTGGAGGTTAAGTCTTGGATTTGGAAGAGGAAGGGACTGACCTGTGAGCAGCGGAATTCGGGACTGAAATTGCCGTTAATGAGATGTCTCAGTTGGTATATCTTGAAAATCTTATTGTTAGGGAGGCCAAACTTAGCCAAAATATTTGGAGAAGAAAGAAGAGAGTCTTGAGAGTATAGGTTCTCAACCAGATCTTCTCGGATTTGGGGAAGCCAATCTGGGGTAATTATCGAGCCTCCTAACCGAATATTGGGGTTCAGGATGAGGGGTTGAGCCATGTCTCTTTTGGGGGATTTTGAGATAGTAAAGGCACTGAGAGAGAATTTTGAGAGAGGTGATGATGGTTGGATTCGAGATTGAGGGTGGGAGTGCTGACCTGGGAATAAAAAATATAGTCGAAGAGCAGAGATTGGCCTCTTGAAGTATCCGTCTCTCAATCTGGAGCCAGATCGGAAGGGGTCCTTTGGCCTTATTTGGGAGTCATAAGCCCAATTTGGAGAGGTGGGCTGCCCAGTGGTAGAATAGTAGGTTAGGGAGATGAAGTCCTCCCTTATCTTTTGGAAGGCATAGTTTAGAGAAAGAGCGTCTGGTAGTTTTGTTTTGCCAGATAAATTGGGAAAAGATGGAGTGGAATTGTTGTAGGTATAAGAGGGGTAACCAGGGGTCCAGTAAGCGGAGGGGGTAAAAGATATGGGGTAGGACATTCATCTTGATAATGTTGATCCTGCCCCAAAGGGAAATGGGAAGTTTGGGCCATCTTTGTAAATCTAACTGAATGTTGGACTTAAGGTCATCCAGATTAAGCTTCTTAAGTAAAGTTGGGTCAGAAGAGAAATGTATGCCCAGGTACTTAATTGATTTAGGAGACCATCTCATACCAAATCTAATAAAAACAGTGTTTGTGTGTGAGAGAGTTCAAAGGAAACACTTCTGATTTTGCAAGATTCAATTTATAATAGGAGAGGCGGTCGTATTGCGTAATCACCTGGAGAGCGTGCGTTAATGACTTTTCGGGGTGGGCCACATGGAGTAGGATGTCATCCACATAAGCAGAAAGGACCAACTCCTGTTGCTGCACCGGGCAGCCCTGGATATATGGGGAACATTTGATATTGAGAAGAAGAGGTTCTAAATACAGATTAAACAGGAAGGGAGAGAAGGGGCAGCTCTGTCTGGTTCCAGTAAAGAGATGGAAAACTGAAGAGAAGACCCCGTTACAGTAGATCTTAGCCGAGGGAGATTTATATATAACCTGGATCCACCTAATGAACGAAGTTGGGAAATCCATCTTGGCTAGTGTTGCCCATAAAAAATCCCAATTAACTCTATCAAACGCTTTTTCAGCGTCAAGAGAAATTAGAGCCATTGGAGTATGTGATAATTGGGCTGCATGTGAGATGTGAGAAAGGGTCCAAAGGTGGTCAGCAGGGGAACGTGCTTGCACAAACCCTACCTGCTCTGGGCTCAGAAGGTGGGTCCAAATCTTTTTAATCCTCTCGGCTAAGATCTTGGATAGGATCTTCATGTCACAATTTAAGAGAGAAATGGGGCGGTAACTTGCAGGGTCTTTGGGTGGCTTGCCTGGCTTAAGGATTAACACGATTGTGGCTTTCAGTAATGTGGGATCAATGGTGTCAGCTTCAAACATATAGTCATAGAGCTTAAGGAGAAGGGGGGCTAGTTCCTTACTAAAGGTTTTGTAAAAATTAGAAGGGTAGCCATCTGGGCCCGGTGCATTGTCAGGAGCAAGGGAAGTGATGGCATCCTCAACCTCAGACAATGAACTGTGAGACACTTGGTCAGTGCTGCTTCAGCTTATCTCACAAGAGACTACTCAAGTAACAGCAGAAGCCTTGAACAGTTCCTGACACAGGCAATGCATAACACATATGATCAAATATGCTCAACACTGCTTCTATCACCTGGAAGAACTGGGGGAGGCATGGTCGCTACAGAGTGTAATAAGACATGGATAAAGAAATGTCAGCTATAATGACCAAAAAGCTGGTAACTTTGTAAAGATTAATGACTGGCTAATATGAAAGGGTGTTCCTAGCTGCAGTCAAGGGCCACCCCCACCCACCTAGTTGTTAATCATTAGGAAATGAGTGGTTCTAAGGTAATTATTGTGATGAGAGCTATAATGATAAAATACAGTTTTTTAACTGTGCATGTGGCAGTGCAAGGTAACTTAGTCGCATGCTGATCACTTATAAGACCTGTAAGAGATGCACAGAAGCCAATCAACATGGTACATGACTTTATGAGTAATTAATTAGTGTTATAATGGTGGTTGAAGCATTTTCAAAACAAATACACATGTAATACTTTGTAGTTCCAGCAGTACATTAAATCATCTTGGCAACACTATTTTTCATGTTCGCGGTCATATTCCTATTATAAAGATAGTAGAGTTGTGGTCATATTTTAAATGATCATTGTAAAAGTTCCTTAATTCAACAGTTAGGGTGGATGGCTGTTGTGGTATATTTAAGAAGTCGAATGCTATTTCTATTGCATTATGGTATGTATTGTGATTAGTTGTCTTCCTTTGTACTGCCCCCCCAGTTGTATGTGTGTTCTGTGTGTGTGTGTCTATGTGTGCTTGTGTGTGTCTATATGTAGTAGTGATGCTGTGGGGAAGGGAGTCGGAGTTAAGGTATGTTGGTACCTGACTGCCCATTGGTGGAAGAAGCAATGCTGTGCATGTCTTTTACAGACTACCTGACTGACAAAGACTTGATGGCGTACAAAGTTACAAGAGTGCCATGAAATGGAAGAACCTGAAGGAGCACAGAGCAATCCTTTCAGAAACCACCATGCTATGGAAACGTATATGCTTTCTGAGTACATGACTCCTGACAAGTTGCAGTTGATACACTGCCAGCTGGGTACTTATGCTGCAACGAAGTACAATGCCTTAAGGGGCTTGAGGAACCCAAACAGCCCAACTATAACAGTCTAATGTCAGAGAGATCAGAAGTTTAATGCAGTATGTTCAATTGCTAGTAGATGATATTGTTGTGAGCAGCATGCACAACATGGTAGGCTAAACCAGACGGTAAAATTGTTACATTGTGACAAAATAGTAATGTGTGCCTTTTTCTTACTAATGTATTTATCAGCAGATAACATGAGACATGATTTCTCTGTAG
The DNA here is from genome assembly GCA_016271365.2 of Neoceratodus forsteri. Lineage (NCBI taxonomy): Eukaryota > Metazoa > Chordata > Ceratodontiformes > Ceratodontidae > Neoceratodus > Neoceratodus forsteri. The sequence continues at coordinate 1,040,158,012 of CM057453.1, forward strand.
AAATAACACTCTGTTAATCCGTACTGATACTAATCTGTTCTTACACATACCACACGAGTAAATCATTGTGGCAATATCCATGATGATATAAAATATAACCGCGACACTATTTTTTATGTTCGTGGTCGTATTCCTATTATAAAGATACTAGTGTCATGGACCTATTTTAAATGATTGCAGTAAAAGTTCCTTAATGCAACAGTTAGGGTGGATGGCTGTTGTGGTATGTTTAAGAAACTGAATGGTATTTCTATTGTGTTATGGTATGTATTGTGATTAGTTGTCTCCCCTTGTACCACCCCCCAGTTGTATGTGTGTTCTGTGTGTGTGTGTCTGTGTGTGTTTGTGTGCATGTCTCTGTGTGTCTATATGTTGTAGTGGTGCTGTGTGGAAGGAATCGGAGTTAGGGTTGAAAACACTAGCGTCGAATTTCCCTACTTTTGTCACTGTACTAACAACCCTAACTGTTGCATTAATGAAGTGTTTTGCAAATAATATGTATGTGTGTGTATATATATATATATATATATATATACACACACATATATATATATATATATATATATATATATATATATATTATGGTAGCACGGTAGTGCTACCGTAGTTAGGGTTGAGGAGCCATTTACATGTTAAACCAAAAATTTTGCACCTTAATAACTTTGCAACCGTTTGATGGATTTGGCTGAAATTTGGAATACATGATCAAGAACCATAGGCCTTGGGATCTGCCAAGTTTTGTACCAGTTGGATACACAGCTGTGTAGTTATTAAGCGTGATCTGCACGCACGTTTACAATTTTTCTGGAATTCTGCGGTCGCGCCTACAGGTCGCACGGTTTGTGCGACCAGCCTGAAATCTTCAGGGAACGTGCAGCTGTGGCCCTCGATGTGCCTTTCAAAGATTTCATGAAAAAATATTAAACTGTTCAAAAGTTATGCAGTCCAAACTTCTGCTTTTTTCCCCATAGGATAACATTACGGCATTCGCCGCGCCTTTGAGGGCCTGTATCTCAAAAACGGCGCGAGATACAGAGTTTTTGTTGAAAAATTTTTAGCCCCCTCATGGGAGCTATGCATATAACTAGCCAGGAAAGTGATAATACATATGACTTTTAAATTTCTTTTCTATGTCACGCGGTTACTGAGATATAAGCAATTTACTATTACAACTACTGATTTTTGTGTTCCGAGAGTCATTATTTTGCATACATTCTTTCTACTCACTGTCTTTCTCTATACAGCTTTTGGGGAAAACCAGCCTGTGCGCTTACATCACTCTTACCATTACCGTTTCTGCTTGTGGTTCCATACACGTTTCACTTACTGTTCACGTTTACGCCACCATGTGCGTTACCCTTTGCGTTTTCATTTGTGGTTGCATTTCTGTTGTTTTTAACATTTCTGTCTACAGTGCTGTTCCTCTTTCTGTTTCGCTTTGCGTCATCATGTGCATTACGATTTGCGTTTGCGGGCACAATGTTACAATGCGACAAGACATCACCCTGTGCTCCCGCCGTTGTATTACATTCACTATTTCTCATTATCATTCTCAAAAAGAAGACAAATTAGAGGCAAAAAACTCCATTTAATGCATCAGTTAGGGTTGTTCCACAGCAACAAAAGCGAGGAAATTCGATGTTAGGGTTGAAACCCCCTTTTCACCCTTCCAGCCCACCCCCCCAACTGGAATCAGGGTGTGCATTGGGGTCATCGGTCCTAACTGTTACCCATTCTCTGCTATCAGCTTCTTTCCATATGTGATGGGGTGACACTTGGGTTGATGACCCCAATGAGCACCCCAATTCCAGTTAGGGGTGGGCTGGAGGGTGCAAGGGTTTCAAACCTAACATTGAATATATATATATATATATATATATATATATATATATATATATATATTATGGTAGCAAGTAGTGCTACCATAGTTAGGAGTTGAGGAGCCATTTCTATGTTAAAGCCAAAATTTTGCACCTTAATAACTTTGCAACCGTTTGACGGATTTACCAGAAATTTGGAATACTTGATCAAGAACCATAGGCCTTGGGATCTGCCAAGTTTTGTACCAGTCAGATATACAGGTGTGGAGTTATTAAGCATGATCTGCGTGTGCGTTTACGCTTTTTCTGGAATTTTGCTGTCGCACCTACAGGTCGCACGGTTTGCGCGACCTGCCCGAAATCTTCAGCGAACATGCAGCCAGGGTCCCCAATGTGCCTTTAGAAGATTTCATGAAAAAATATTAAACGGTTCAAAAGTTATTCAAAAAACAATTTTCCAATTATAAGTCAATGGGAAAAGTTAACAAAAAGTTCAACAGTGTCGCAAATGCACTTTTTACTGTCACAAATGGCCCTGTTACTGTCACAAATCTGCCATCTTGTTTTCAGTTAGTGATCAGAAAAATGCTTGGCATTTAAAATTGAGACCCTCTAGCAACCTAATTCTTTTTGTATTCACCTAGTCGGGCCCTGAGGATGCTAGCCATGTCTTTATTTTGGGGTAAAACACCCCAGAAATATGTTTTTCAGATTTCTGGAAAAAGTACTTTCGCAAAGTAGTGTCGCACTCACGAAAGTGATGCAAATTTTTTGAGAAAGCTTTTGCAAATTGCAACACTACTTTGCGACACTATGCCCAAAATAACAGTAATTCTTTGGCACTCTGCTGCAAAAGAACGGTTGGGAGTTTTGGGCTGAAATTTGGCAGGAACGCAGATGACATCTCACAGATGTGCCTTTCAGTGTTGTATTGAAAAAATATTACACGGTGGCAAAGTTACGGCACTCCAAAGTTGATGGTTTTTCCCATAGGATAAAATTACGGTGCCCAACGGATTACAGGAATCCTTTGGCACCATGCTGCAAAATAATGGTTTGGTCTTTTTTCCTGAAATTTGGAGGGAAGACAGCCAACAGCCCACAGATGTGCCTTTCAGTGGTTTGATGAAAAAATATTACAGGGAGGCAAAGTTATGGCACTCCGAACTTCTCTTTTTTTCCCATAGGATAACATTACAGCGTTTGCCGCGCCTTTCAGGGCCCGTATCTCGGAAACGGTGCGAGATATGGACTTTTCGTCAGAAAAATGCTTAGCCCCCTAATGGAGACTAAGTATAAAATTAGCCAGGACAGTTGTAAATCATACGACTTTTAAATTTTTTTTCTACGTTGTACGGTTCCTGAGATATAACCTATTTAGTAATCCAAGTTCTCATTTTCTGCTCCGATACTCATTATTATGCATACATTATTTGTACTCACTGTCTTTCCCTATGCAGGTTTTGGGGAAAATCAGCCTGTGAGCTTACATTACTGTTACTGTTGCCCTTTCCGCTTTCGGTTCCATACCCATTTCACTTACCGTTGACGTCTGCACCACCATGTGCATTATCCTTTGCGTTTTCATTTGCGCTAGCGTTTCTGTTATTTTTTGCCATTTGTGTCTACAGTACTGTTTCTCTTTCTGTTTCACTTTGCGTCACCATGCCCATTGACATTTCTGTTTGCAGGCACCATGTTATTATGTGACAACACATCACGTGGCAGACTGTTCCCGTCTACGCCACTGTGTGCGTTACCCTTTCTGTTCTCATTCGCGCTTGTGTTACCATGTGCGCCACTGTTTGTGCTTCTGTTTGTGTTGCTGTTCCCGTTACTATGCCACAAGACATCATGTGGTGGGAGCGCGGGGCCCAAAGGCCGCATTACGTGGCGGAAGCACGGGGCCCTATGTGCGTTATCCTTTGCATTTTTGCCGCTGCATTACATTCACTATTTCTCGTTATCATTCTCAAAAAGAAGGGAAATTAGAGGCAAAAAACTCCGTTTAATACATTAGTTAGGGTTGTTCCACAGCTGCATAAAGTGAGGAAATTCGCTGTTAGGGTTGAAAACCCTAACTCCGAATTCACCCCCCCAGCACCACACACACACAGAAACACACACACACACACACACACACATATGCAAGTATGGGGAAGGGCCAAGTCAACACAACCAATGACTGACATCCAGCAGCAGGTGACAGAAATAACAAACAATTGTCTAAATGTACTACGAGACATCCCCACCCACCTGACCAGGTACTGCATGCTCAGTGGAGATCAACAGCAAAACTGAGGCCATGTACACCAAATGTACACATCCATGATTGCAGCTGCACACAACGTACCACACTTAGTAGTTGCATGGTCTTACCTACCGATGCCCCACACCAGACCACACCACATGTGGTGGGCCACCTGAGCAGTAGAGTTGAGCAAAACCAAGGAGTTGTACATTTATAATATCTCTGATTATAACAAGGGTTTGAGAAACGCAGCTTTCTAATTGACTGTAAACACTGTAACAGCCTTATGTTTAGTTTTTATTAAGATACATGTAGAGCCTAACCATATGATGAACATGGTTTAATGTTGTTTAAAAAAACAGTTTTATTATGATATCAATAAGCCACTCCCAGGTATTATGTTAATGGTCAGTTTATCACTGTCTAGTGACATGTGGCACTCGGCTCGCCTCATTCAACATTAAACCCTACAGGGTGATTAACAGACCATTTATCATAACTGTTGGTCATGCCTTATTGTTAATTGTCTTTATGGTAGATACTCTCCCTCTGCTAGGCACTGCAGCAGCTTTGCAACACAGTGTCCCACCCAGTTACACCATACACTGTCTAGTTACTGGAGAATGGCTGTGAATATGAACTCATGAAGATGAACAGTGCAACTTGATCATTACAGTCATTGAAACCTTAGTGTGATTATAAGTGACAGAGTCAGTGATAGAGAATAACCCCTGCTGTCCTAGTACACTTACCCCATTGTGAGTTAAATCAATACTAAAAGACATTCTGTTTATATCTACACTATACTTACTTGATTCCTGTTGTACCACAATTAACATAGTTATCACTTTGATAGCATCAGTAACAGAAGTGTGGCAAACCCAAACACTAGGCATACAGCCTGAGTATGAAACAACTGTTAAAAAAATTACAGTGTGTCCATAAGTGGCATAGATCACTCATTGCAACAATAGTAAATGTATCACTATTTGAATAAGTTAGTCATCACAGATGCAATGAGATTGTCTTTCTCAGGTACAACATACTCAGTAAGTGTCTACAGGAAAATCTATCCTATAGACATCTCCGATACAGGTACGTCATTGTTGGCTCAGTAGCGCTATCATATTTAGAAGTTGCTTGGCCTGATCCATGCAATTACACTGTTTCTGACAAAGAATACTTACTGCATCTTTAGTATTGAAACACACTGAAGGTCTATGTATGTACATCAGCAGTACACCTTCATCAGTAAGAATGCATCTGAAACTGGCAGTACGAATTTCACAGCGTTGAACAGGCAATGCTTTTCCATACGTTTACATCAGCCTCTCTATCTTGAGTAAACAGTTGCAGTAAATGTACTACTATTTAAATCACATACTAAATGTAACACTACTTTTATCTTGAGCATGCTAGTGTCTTGTAGTTAATTTATGTACTTCTCTTAATTAATGTATACTCACTAGTGTTAAAACCTTTCTACAACTGTCATCATGCACCTTCAGCATTTATATTGACTAACGGCACAGTACCAGTTGTGGTGTGGTGTGGGGCATCAGTAGATAAGGCCATGCAACTACTAAGTGTGGTACTTTGTGTGCAGCTGCAATCAGGGATGTGTATGTTTGGTGTACATGGCCTCAGTTTTGCTGTTGATCTCCACTGAGCATGCAGTGTGCATCCTGTGAAGTCACTCCTTGAGCAGAATGCTGATTCAGTTTACGTCTTGATGTACCATGTGTGGTTTTCGGACCACTCTTAAGCAACAGTGAACTACTATGATACATGTTTCATCTCTGCATAGAACTGCGTCTCTGTTTAGAAGGCATCTTTCTTCTCTGGAAATTCACAGTAGTGTGGGACAATGTTACGTAAGTATCAGACACCTGTATAAGAAATAGAGAAAAACAAATATTTAGTGGTGAGCTTACTTTTTTATCCTAACATTATATAGTCATACACACTGTTCATGTGCCATGTTACAGAATAAATAGCACCGCTTACAAAACACTGCACAGATAATCCTTCTCACAGCCAAAAACTAGTGAAAGCAATATACAATGTTTTCAAGTGTCACAGAACGGAAGCTCAATTATGACATGAGAAAAAATCCATAAATATGACAGAAACTAAGTTATTCTCAAAATTCTAACTATCCACACTATTTTAGTAAAACAAAACAGGATTTTCCTAACATTTCCAAAAAGTAGTATCGAATGTGCGACAGTGTTGCAAATCTTGGTGTCATGAGCATGACAGTGTCACAAATCTTGGTGTCATCAGCATGACATTGTCGAATAGTAGTGTCGAATAATAGTGTTGTCAGTACAAAAATGTCAAATAATAGTGTCGTGAACATGAAAGTGTCGAATAATCACATTAAAAAAACACCCTCTTTAAGGCTAAGCCAATCAGACACTGCTTTGTATTTGAGTGACAGACACTCACACCAATGGAACATAACATTGAGAAGGCCATGTCAGGCAACCAGTCACAACTGCTGAAGACTGGAGAAGAAGGGCATAGTGGCCATCTTAGGAAAACACTGAGCAGCCTGCATTACTCTGTGTAAGTACATCACATTTTCTATACAATTTTTCTATCATTATTACAACAGATACCACCACAAAAACAGCATTAAACAAAACGTTTTGTACTGCTCTATTTGACTATGGCAATATAAAGAACCTGTTATGCTATTAAAAGAAGTTATTACTGTTTAAATTCAGAGTGTCAGTGAGTACTTACTAGCACAGATAGAGCTGCAAAGGGAGGCAGAAAGCAAGCAGCATGTATATCATAACACAAAAGACAGCCAATCATAGATGTCTAATTACTTGTGATTGTTTGAACTAGCCTATGAAAATGTAGCATTTTCCCACCTAGAAACCTTGCAACATTTCTGGTTGACAGGAGCAGTGTAGTCACAGTGCATGCATCCACTGTATTGGTTAACCATGAGAAAGCATTAACCAATTAGTTTGTTAATCACTGAGTTTTGGGACAGCCCACCAAAGCAATGTTGAAGGAGAGAAGGACATTTCAGTTTCATATTCAGTAGTGACTAGACACTGCAGGAGAAACACTGATTTTTTTGGTAGCTCTCTGTCCACTTCTCAGCTTAAAACCTCAGAATGGCAGAAAACAGCAAATGGACTGTGTGGGTTCTCTGAAGCAGCATAGTACAAAGAGCTTCAGAGTATGCTCAGAGGAGTGATTTTGGCAAAGGCCTGCAGCTTTCAAATTGCTGTGTGGAGTGGTTTGGCAGAAGAGGCATGAGGTGGGAGCATCTCATGCTAACAATGCACAGACTACTGAGCACTGAAGCTCGACCGGACATACTGCTGATTCATCTCAGAGGTAATGATTTAGGCACCAAACGATGGGTAGATTTAGTGACAGAAGCTAAATTGGACCTTGCTTCTATTATGGGTATGATACCTGCCTGTAAGATTATTTTTTTCAGATATTACAGAGCGTAGGGTCTGGCAAGTAGAACAGCACCTGTACCTGCTTGACAGAGCATGAAGAAAGGTAAACATACAAATATCTGTATATCTGCGCATGTCTGGGATGCACATCATACGTCACCCTGAAATTAAGTATTGTAATAATTGTCTATACCTACCAGACGGTGTGCAATTCTCTCATGTTGGCAATTGTCTTTCTCTGGGAGATCTTCGAGATGGAATCCTCACAGTCCTCTAAAAATATCAGACGGTTAAAATGCGCACCTTTAAAAACATGGTTCTTTTAAAAGCCACAAAACCTTGGTCAAAAAATAGGAAAGCTGCATACATAACATACATAACACACATAACACACACATATACAATCTCTGCTATATTGAGAGTGCAGTGGAGCAAGAGCGTGTGGGGAGGGTGGGTTAGTGGGAAAAGCAATTCTCTATGTGACTTACTGTATGCATGAGTACTGTAACATTAACAAAATTAATATCATAAAGTTAAATCATACAGATCATCCATCTCCACACTAACTGTGGAAAAATGGTACAAGTAAATCCAGCTAGCCTGACAAGAACACATATACACACATATACTAAATAACTGTTATCTCTCTCCTATTATTTCAGCACAAAAAACACTAAACAATATCAAAATGAGAATCTGGAGCATGAGGGAGATGTGCTGTCTCTTGGAAGCAGCACAGACTAAGGGAAACTGTAAGGTCCTGATGTGCAGTACCAGTAGGAAACTGGACCACATGTGGAGGCGCATCAATGCACACCTGAGATATAGATTTAGAATAAAGAACAAAAGTTCAGAGATGTTCAAAGGGAAGTGGAAACTGCTGTGCCAGCATTTCTACATGTTGAAGCAGCATGGGGACATACCAGACAACAATGTGGGCTGGTTCTACCTCACCCACGAGATGTGGGAGTCAACCAGGAAGCCTGCTGCTGGGGAGCACCTGCAGCATCTTAAGTATAGAGCAAACTCAATACTAAACACAAAATGTCACACAGTAACAACAAAGCTGTACAGTGACATTTCATAGCAATGTCAATCATTCAACAGTTCTAGTTGAGCTGTAGCATTACACTCAGGACCCAGTACCTTTTCTGGGGCACTGGTGGGGGCATAGCCTGGTGCAAGGCATGCATCTACTCACTGTCTTAAGTACTGTACAGCTGCTGTTACAGAGGTATCCCAATAAACTCCATTTAATTAGTTTTGCTATGCCTTCAATCAGGGACCTGTACTGTTGATGTTAATTTTGCTGTTGCACTCCACTCATGATACAGTACCTGCTCTGTGTGTGTGGGGAGGCATTGCCTAGCTGTCACCATGCAACTCCTAACTGTGCTAAGTTGTGTGCACCTTCAATCAGGGACCCGTACCATTGATGCCCATGGTTTTAATTTTGCTGTTGCTCTCTACTCAAGATGCACTACCTGCTCTGGGGGCCCTTGCCTGGCTCACACCATACAACTCCTAACTGTGCTAAGTTGTGTGCACCTTCAATCAGGGAACTGTACCATTGATCCACATGTCTTTAGTTTTGCTGTTGCTCTCCACCCAAGATGCACTACCTGCTCTGGGGGGGCATTGACTAACTGACACCGTACAACTCCTAACTATGCTAAGATGTGTGCACCTTCAATCAAGGACCTGTACCATTGATGCCCATGGCTTTAGATTTGCTGTTGCACTCCACTCAAGATGCACTACCTGCTCTGGTGGGGGGGAGCCCTTGCCTGGCTTACACCGTACAACTCCTAACTATGCTAAGTTGTATGCACCGTCAGTCAGGGACCTGTACCGTTGATGTCCATAGCTTTAGTTTTGCTGTTGCTCTCCACTCAAGATGCACTACCTGCTCTGGGGGGGGGGCATTGCCTGGCTGACACTGTACAACTCCTAACTATGCTAAGTTGTGTGCACCTTTAGTCATGGACCTGTACCATTGATGTCCATGGCTTTACTTTTGTTGTTGCTCTCCACTCAGGATGCAGTGCCTGCTCGGCGGTGGGCATTGACTGTCTGACACCGTACAACTCCTATCTCAAGTTGTGTGCACCTGCAATCACTTAGGTATACTGTAGATGTCCATGGCTTTAGTTCTTTTTTTTTTTTGGGGTCCTCTCGCCAGGTATCCACCCTGGTCATGGCCCCCCGAGGTCTCTCCATGTCGGCCAAATCCTCCGGTCACCCCTGGCTTACCCCCCAGAGGATGGGGCCGCAGAGCTGGCACCCCATATTCCAGCCCGCGGTCCTAGTAACTGGTTGGAGGATTGGCGACACAGAAGAGACCCCCGGGAAGGGCTTCATAGAGGTGGAGTCCCATTATTTTGTATATGTAGTATGCCCCTGGAGAGCCGGACGTGCAATGACGTCCATGCACTTTTACGTGCAGACGTCTGCCGGCTTCTCCCCCCTGTCAGATGCGCTCAGTGTTAGACATCCAGCCTCCACTGGGGTGTCACTGCAGCACCGCATACACCCCTCACCCACCCCAAAGGAAGGAGAGCTGTTGCAGGATGCTCGATCCTTCCTTCACCCTGCCAGCCCCCGGCGGCCCGAGTCTGTTCCCAAACCCGGGTCACCGGTGTGGCGCGAGGTGTGGTATCCCGTGCCTCAACCCTCAGTGCCACCGGGCCGGCATGGCTTTAGTTCTGCTGTAACTCAGCACTAAGGGACTAGTACCTATTCTAAAGGGTGGGGAGGGGGCATTGCATGGCTGAGGCCTTCAATTGGATTATATTTTATTAAATCAGAGTGAAGAAACCTAAGAATAGTCTTAAGTAGTAAATAAAGACTAGTACACAGGTTCTGATAAACTAACAGAAGAAAAAAATAGTAATGTATAGATAATATTATACTGTACTGCACAGTGATGTATACAACACTGTTAATATGTATTACTATCCATTTACAGAACATCGTATGCATTCCCCACCTCAGGCCGAGGCAGTGCCAGCTACAACAAAGACTGTGGAGGGCCATGACTCTGACGAGAGTGTGATTCTCATCAAGTCAGAAGGTAAGACAAATCTATTAATACTACACTAATGACAGTTAACCAGATGGCTGTAACAGGGGAAATATTTCCTTAATGAGATGACAACTCGGCAATACCTCTGCACAATAGCTTGTGCATCACTCCTACCAGTGAAATAATATATAAAAAGGTACATCTCTTAAATTGAACTGTGTCATTACTTACTTTGCAATGCCTACTCATGGGTGGCACCAGGTTCCATTGCCAAGATCTTCCTTTGTAAGTCCTCACTATAAAAACCTGTGCATGAGTACTCTCAATAGCATCCGTCATTACTATCCACGACTTCAGTAGATGTGTTGTTAACCACCGTGGATCCCATAGATGTTCTTCATGTGGAAAGAGGAGTTTTGGTGGGGGGAGACCACTGGTTGACTAACAACATACAACATGATACTGCAGCAAATTATGTGCAGCTGGTGTCAGACACCTATACAATTGACATACATATCTTAAGTTCATCTCTGTGTTACAGTCAGCATCGTATGCCTTTTGCTTTCAATGGAGGAAGTGAGCACTATCCACCTCCAGCTCAGCACCTGACATGAAATATCTGATGTGTCCACAGTGTGTGCAGCAGTGGAGTGAGAATGGAATTGGTTTGATAACTGAAATATTGTACAGTACCCAAACTTCTGTGTGTACAGTAGCACATATTAATGTAAATGTAAGAAACATATTCACTTCAGACTCAGATCACAATATCTGTGCATTTTTTGGAGTTGAGAAGGAAACATCTGCATGTTATTCTGTAAAGCATCAAACTAATAACTGTTGTAACTTGTGTTCACCTGCTATCACAAAACAGTAATGTTAATGTCCAGTAGTTTACTTCACTTATGTCTCACAACTCAGCATGTACAATATAGTCAGGGAAGAGACCATGAAAAACAATCCCACTATTAATGAACATACACATAGCAATAATATCTGTTATCAAAAATGTATTTTTTTTTCAACTGCCTGGGAGACTGCATCGGACCAGCCGCTGCATGCAGTGAAGAAAGAGCCAACTGGCAGTACTGAGCATAAGTACTGCAACATAGTACACGAATTTGAAATAATATAAGAGAAATAACACTTCTACATGTCACTCTCAGGGAGGTGTACCATTGATGTTCATGGCTTTAGTTGTGCTGTGGCTCTCCATTCATGGTGCAGTACCTGGTCTGTGGGGGGGGCTAGGTCATTGCCTAGTGGATGCCATGCAACTCCTAACTAGGGTAACTTGCCTGCACCTGCAATCGGACAACTCTACCACTGATGTGCATGTCTTTAATTTTGCTGTTCGTCTTTACTCAGGATGCAGTACCTGGTCATCGGAGGGAGGGCGCATTGCCTGGCTGATGCCATGCATCCCCTAACTGTGCTAACTTACATGTACCTACAATCATGGAGGTGTAATGTTGATGTCCATGGCCTTAGTTTTGCTGGGGCTCTCCACTCACGATGCAGTACCTGCTGGGTGGGGCACTGCCTGGCTGAGAATGTGTTAATCTTCACTGTACTAACTTGTGTTCACTGCAATCAGGAAAGTGTACCATTGCTCTCCGTGGCTGTAGTTTTGCTGTGGCTCTCCACTCAGCACGCAGTACCTGTTCAGGTGTGGGAGGGGGCAGCAATGCATGGCTGAGGGCATGCAACTACTCAGTGTCCTAACTTGTGTGCAGCTGCAGTCAGGGAGCTGTACCATTGATCTCCTTGGCTTTACTTTTGCTGTTGCTCTCCAATCAGGATGCACTTCCTCTGTGGTGGGAGGGCTTTCCCTGCCTGACACTGTGCAACTCCTAACTTTGCTAAGTTGTGTGTACCTGCAATCAAGAAGGTATACATTGATGTACATAGCTTTACTTTTGCTGTGGCTCTCCACTCAGGATGCAGTACCTGATCTGCTGGGGGGGGGCATTGCCTGACCAAGTCCATGCAGCTCCTAACTGGGCTAACTTGTATGCACCTGTAATCAAAGAGGTGTACCATTGATGTCCATGGCTTTAGTTTTGCTGTGGCTCTCCACTCAGAATGCAGCACCAGGTCTGGGAGTAGGCATTGCCTGGCTGAGTCTGTGCAGTTCCTTAGTGTCCTAACCTGTGTGCATATGCAATCAGGGAGGTGTACCGTTGATATCCATGGCTCTAGTTTTGCTGTGCCTCTCCACTCAGCATGCAGCACCTGCTCAGGAAGGGGGCATTGCCTCACTGAGGGTGTACAACTTCTAAGTGTGCTAACTTGTGTGCACCTGCAATCAGTGAGGTCTACCATTGATGTCCATGTCTTTAGTTTTGCTGTGGCTCAACACTCAGGATGCAGTACCTGGTCCAGGGGGGTGGCAGACATTGCCTGGATGATTTCATTCAAGTCCTCAGTGTCCTAACTTCTGTACACCTGCAATCAGAGAGCTGTGCCATTGCTTTCCATGGTTTTATTTTTGCTGTTGCTCCACACTCAGGATGCAGTAGCTGCTCTGGGAGAGGTAGCCCATTGCATGTCTGAGAATGTGCAAATACTCAGGATCCTAAGTTGTGTACATCTGCAATCAGGTAGCTCTACCATTGATGTCCATGGTTTTACTTTTGCTGTACCTCTGCACTCAGGGTCTAGTATGTAGTCTGTGAGGGTGGGAAGGGGCATAGGAGATATTTCATGGGTGAGCTCATGGAAGCCATCAGTGTCCTGCCATGTCTGCACCTAGTACCAGACAGTGATAACAATAATATGCATGGTTTTATATTGGCTGTGTCATGAGCGGTGCTTTGCCTGGTGACAATATTCAACTACTAAGAGTAAACTATTAACCATACAAACATGTCACCAGTAATGTATTTTGTAATAACATGTATAACAAGGCTACACTTATCAATGTTCACAGTTCCAGTCAGAAGACAATTGGTCCATGAGCTCTTTGCCTGTGTAGACAGACTGGAGCAGAAGCTTGACCATCTGCTTCAGGGACAGGTTGAAATCCTGTCCCTGTTGCATGCACAACAGGGGATGGTCAACCTCCTGCTCAAGCCTGTCAACATGGCCACAGATGCCATGGGGCAGGCCAGCACCACCGCACCACATGCAACTGAATACAGTCTCCCTGGGCAAAGCTGAAGGCCCTCCACAGAACTGGTATCTCTTCATGGTGCAGCAGTTTCCACTTCTGATGTGCCTCCACATGTGTTCAGTTTCCTGGCCTGTGCCACCTCGACCAGACAGCACACCTCCCCATCTCCCAGTCTTTCAATAAATAAATCTTTGTTGTTCCACAAATAAATATTTTTTTTATTAATGGTTATATATCTGTAAACAAAGAAAAATGATGACTTTAATTTTTATATATTTTGATACTTGCAAAAATTTATAAAAAAGAAAAATAATGACTTATATTTTTATATATTTTGATACATACAAAACTTTATAAAAAAAATATGCTAACTAAAAGCACATAGTGTGTTTATTTTCAGTATTAAATATTTAAGATTATTTCTATAGAGTCCTAATTTGTCTCCAGCTGTTAGCACACATCTTGTGCTCTGGCTCTCTACTCAGGATACAGTACCTGGTCTGGGGGGGGCCATTGCCTGGTTGAGGCTGTGCAACTCCTAACTGTCCTAACTTGTGTGCACCTGCAATCAGAGAGGTGTACTGTTGATCTCCAAGGCCTCAGGTTTGCTGTGGCTCTCTACTCAGGATGCACTACCTGGTCTGGGGGGGCATTGCCTGGCTGAGGCTATGCAACTCCTAACTGTCCTAACTGTCCTAACTTATGTGTACCTGCAATCAGGGAGGTGTACCATTGATGTCCATGGCCTTTGTTTTCCTGTGGCTCTCCACTCAGGATGCAGTACCTGGTCTGGGGGGCATTTTGCCTGGCTGAGGCCATGCAACTCATTCCTAACTGTCCTAACTTGTATGCACCTGCAATCAGAGTGGTGTACTGTTGATCTCCAAGGCCTTAGTTTTACTGTGGCTCTCCACTCAGGATGCACTACCTGGTCTGGGGGGCATTGCCTGGCTCATCCTGTTCAACTCCTAACTGTGAAAACTTGTGTGCACCTGCAATCAGAGAGGTGTATCCTTGATGTCCATGGCCTCAGTTTTGCTGTGGCTTTCCACTCAGGAGGCAGTACCTGGTCTGGGGGGGGCATTGCCTGGCTGAGGCCATGCAACTCCTAACTGTGCTAACTTGTGTGTACCTGCAATTATGGACATGTACTGCTGTTATCCATGGCCTAAGTTTTGCTGTGGCTCTCCACTCAGGATGCAGTACCTGGTCTGGGGGCAGCATTGTCTGGCTGAGGCTGTGCAACTCCTAACTGTCCTAACTTGTGTGCATCTGCAATCAGAGATGTATAACATTAATCTCCAAGGCCTCAGTTTTGCTGTGGTTCTCCACTCAGGATGCACTACCTGGTTTGGGAGGTCATTGCCTGGCTGGGGCCATGCAACTCCTAACTGTCCTAACTTGTGTGTACCTGCAACCAGGGAGGTGCACCATTGATGTCCATCACCTTTGTTTTCCTGTGGCTCTCCACTCATGATGCAGTACCTGTTCTGGGGGGCATTTTGCCTGGCTGAGGCCATGCAACTCCTAACTCTCCTAACTTCTGTGCACCTTCAATCAGGGAGGTGTACCATTGATGTCCATGGCCTCAGTTTTTCTGGGGCTCTCCACTCAGGATGCAGTACCTGGTCTGGGGGGGGCATTGTCTGACTGAGGCCATGCAACTCCTAACTGTCCTAACTTGTGTGTTCCTGCAATCATGCAGGTGTACAGTTGATGTCCATGGCCTTTGTTTTCCTGTGGCTCTCCACTCAGGATGCACTACCTGGTCTGGGGGGGTATTGTGGTTGTGGAAACGAGGGGCCCTTCATGCCCCATGCTCCAACCATGTGATTTGTTGTCACATAGGAACAGTAACTGCAACACAAATGCAAGTGCAAACTGTTTCACACAAGGTCATGGTACTGTACCACAATAGGAAATGCAAATGGTAACAGTTACAACAACGATGACGCCAAAGGAAATGCAAACATAAGCTCATACACAAATGCAAATGCTAATGCACATGGTGATATGAAATGAAACACAAACAGAAACAGTAATGGAAATGCAAATGGTAACAGTAATGCAAACACAAGTGCAAACAAAAATGCAAAGGGTTACGCACACGGTGGCAGAGACGGGAACGCTAACACAAACAGTTACGTAAACACAAGTGGAAACACTAACTGTGACTGTAAAGAAAACACACACCATTTTTTTCACCACCAGCTGCATTGAGAAACACAGTGAATGCAAAGAATGTATGCATAATAATGGGCCTTGGACCAGAAAATGAGCACTTGGAATACTAAATTGCTTATATCTCAGGAACCGTACATGTACAACGTAGAAAAAAAATTTAAATTTCATGTAAATTATGACTTCCCTGGCTAGTTTTTCACTTAGCCCCCTAGCAAACATTTTCACAATGAAAAGTATGTATCTTGAAGCGTTTCTGAGATACTGGCCCAGAAAGGCACGATGGATGCCACAGTGTTAGCCTATGGGAAAAAGCATCAACTTCGGAGCATCGTAACGTTCCATCTGTGCAATATTTTGTCACCAAACCACCGAAAGGCACATCTGTGGGATGTTGACTTTCTTTTTTTTTTGTCAACTTTGTTTCACTCCCATCGCAGCTCCAAGGTCCTCTCTCAGGCATCCCATCCTTGTCCTGCCCACCTGAGGATCCCACACTATGCCTCCTCTCCTCCCTCCTCACTGACACCAGCACCCCCGGCTAACCCTATCCCGGGTGGGTTGCCCCCTCCTACTTGGGACACTCTTCAAGGCAGACTCTGGCGTTGGGACTAGGAGTGGGCCCGGGGAGATTGAAGGCAAGCTAGGGAAAACCCCAGCATAGGGCATGGAAGATCGGTGCCGTTATCTCATCCTTGGAGCTGTTTTTTTTCCTGTGTTGTTCATTACCCCCCACAGTCATGGGATGTGCAATGCTGCCCAGCTCTGATGTAGGTGCTCCCACCCATGTCAGAAAGGCAGCTGCCCGACGTCACCCCTTAGTGTGTAATCCCTGGTGCGTAGCAGTGCTGCTGGTCTCCACCAGGGACCATTGCCACACCGGGATACCCCTGGATCCCTCCCTGAGAGAGGAGAGCAGTCCCTCAGATGCTTAATCATCTCTCTTCCCCACCGACCCCAATGACCCAAACTCGTTCCCAAACCTGGGTCGTCAGTGTGGCGTGAAGTGTGGTGTCCAGCACCTCAGCCTTAGCACCATCAGGTGACCCTTTGGATGTTGACTTTCTTCCCTCCAAATTTCAGCCCAAAAGACCAAACCAGTGTTTTGCAGCAGGGTGGCAAAGAATTCCTGTTATTTTCCCCATAGTGCCGAATAGTAGTGTCACAAAATGTGACACTTTCGCAAACAAAAATCTCGAAAGTGTCGTAGGTTCGACACTACTTTGTGACACTACTTTTCCCAAAAATTTCAAAAACATGTTTCTGGGGTGTTTAACCCCAAAATAAAGACATGCCTAGCATCCTCAGGGCTCGACTAGGTAAACAGAAAAATAATTGTGTCCCTAGAGGGTCCCAATTTTAAATGTCAAGCATTTCTGTGATCAGTAACTGAAAACAAAATGGCAGATTTGTGACACTACTGGGGTCATTTGCGACACTAAAATCCGCATTTGCGACACTCTTGAACTTTTTGTTAAGTTTTCCCTTTGACTATAATGGGAAACTTGTTTTTTGAATAAGTTTTGAACTGTTCAATATTTTTTCATGAAATCTTCAAAAGGCAGATCGGGTCCCCCTGCCACACGTTCCCTGCAGGTTTCAGACCAGTCGCACAAACCGTGCGACCTGTAGGTGTGAGCAAAGAATAAGCAAAAAAGCATACATGTGCTACAGAATGTCGCCTAATAACCCAGCAACCATATGTCTGACCACTAATAAAGTTGGCAGATCCCAAGATCTATGCTACCACTCCGTGCCTGCCAAATTGCAGGTACATCCATCATACAATGGCAAAGTTATTAAGGTGAAAATTTTCACATTTTTAACCTTAAATGGGGTACTCAACTCTAACTATAGTGGCACTACCGTGCCACCATATATACACCATTTAAACTGGAAAATGTGGGGGGTGAGAAATGCACCAAGATAAATCCTGTCACCAGCAAACAAAGTTTTCAAAATAAGGATTTTGTGTCAGTAGACTGCTTACTATCAAATGTGAGGAATTTAGATAACAAATTTGATGAATTTAAGTTTCTTATGAAGAGTAAGAACATTAAAACAGCAATTCTCATAGAAATCTGGTGGGAGGAAGATGATACATGAGCTAAAAGCATAACTGGATTTAATATCTATCATAACTCTAGGACACATAGAAAGGGTGGTGGGGTGGCAATTTATGTTCATGAGTCTATTTCTAGTATGGAAATACATGATGGTAAATTGAATATTGAACATTTATCTGTTAAAATTATGCCGCACGATGCACCTAAAATTATTTTGAGAGGTATGTATTGTTCCCCTTCAATGAAAAGGGAATTGGACCAGGGAATTCTAAATTATCTGGATCATATTGATTCAGCTGAAAATATTATTATAACAGGAAATCTAAATCAACCAGGTACAGATTGGGCAAACCACAAAACATCTAGTACAAATGAAAGGAACTATTTAGAAAGTTTCAATCAATTGGGCTTGGAACAGCTAGTCTTAGAAAATACAAGATCTAATAATATATTAGATCTTGTATTGTCAAACATGGGACCCAGATTAACCAACATTGAGATTGGACCTCCAATCTCAAACAGTGATCACAACACTGTTTTCTTTCAATTAAGTGAATTACCTACTCAACAAGGTAACAATATAAATATCCCAAATTTTAAAAAGCAGAGTTCCATAAAATCAGACAGGCATTGCTTTCATGGGATTGCAAATCAGAATACACTGGGTTAATGTTGGATGAAATGTGGGACACCTTAGTGGACAAAATTAGAGGGACTGCAGAAGTATATATACCGTATACAAGCAAAAATTCTAAACTGGGTGCTTTCCCTAAATGGTTAACTTGTAAAATAAAAAGACAGATAAAAGAAAAACATAAAGGCCCAGATATTCAAACTGGCGCCAGGCTGTGGCACAAGCTTGGGTGCAGCTCAACTTGGCTGCACAGGGGTGTGGACTGGGTGATATTCAACGGAGCTGCGCCATGGCTCAACAGCATTGAATATCACACCCTGGTCACCTGCAGTGTGCATGCACAGTGGCACTGTGCCAGCGCAAGTGGCCAGAGTGGAGCATGGGGATGCACTAGTGCAAGTTCTATTGCACTATGCACAGCAACCGCGATATTCAAAACTTGACATGCAAATGGGGCCATAATGTATGCAAGGTACAAATGGGGCCATTTGCATGTCATTATGGCCCCATTTGCATACAGGTGTGCTGATCCCCGATGACTTGCACCTGGTGCCCTGACAGGCAGCAGCCATCGGGAACTGATGCCCTCTGTAGCCACCAAGGTGCTCCACAGCCCAATTGCGGGAATTTGTTGAAAAAAAGAACAATGTCCAATATCCCCTGGTGGTCCAGTGGACTGCTGACTGCCCGATCACAGGCATTTGTACTTAAATGAATGAATATGTCCAATAACCCTGGTGGTCCAGTGGACCGCTGTCTGCCCTGATCGCGTGCATTTGTACTTAAATGAATAAATATGTCCAATATCCCTGGTGGTCCAGTGGACTGCTGTGTGCCTGATCGCTGGCATTTGTAATAATGAAATATCCCCAAACTCCCTGGTGGTCCAGTGGACTGCTGAGTGACCGATGGTGGGCATTTGTAATAATGAAATATCCCCAAACTCCTTGGTGGTCCAGTGGACCACTGTGTGCCTGATCACTGGCATTAGTAATAAAACTAATAATATGTCAATATCCGTTGGTGGTCTAGGAGTACCACCCTCCCCACCGCCCACTGAGACTGCCCACCCCCAGTCAGCGGCGGGTGGCATCACCTCCCGCCTGCCGCCCACGCCCGCTGATGACACCTTCCGGTGGGCTGCGCCCATACCATACTACACATACCAGATATGTGAATGATTCATTCACATATCTGGAATGTAATCAATAAAAGCTACTGCACCCGATAGCTCACTGTGAACCAATGGGCGTGCAGCTACCGAGAAAGAGTGTCGGTGCTGCAAGCGGCGAGGCGGCTGTGGACAAATGCTGCCATCCGCCCGGCTGACCCGGAAAGAATGCGGCGGTGAGGCTCAGTGGGTGGGTGGGAGGGGTACCCTGGGCCACCATGAATGAACATAATGGTTGTACTAATATCTACAGTGGGCACAAGCGGTCACTGGACCACCAGGAAGCTGAGAATATTCATTATTACAAATGCCCGTGATGGAGGCACGGTTGTCCACTGGACCACCGAAAGATATTACATAGTTCTTTCTTTCAACAAATGCCCATGAGTCGAGGCAGTCAGTAGTCACTGGACCACCAGGGATATTGGTATTATTGTTTTTTAATACAAATGCCCGTGTCGGGCACAGCGGGTCCACTGGACCACCAGGGAGTTTGGACATATTTTTCTTTATTATTACTAATGCCCACGATCGGGCATGGGGGCACCACCAGGTGCAGCCAGAGCTCAGGTGGACACCCACAGGTGGCAGCTGCCATGTTGCCCTGCAATCGGCAGCTCTCCTGTGAGTGGCCATCCGTTGTTCCTTTTTTTGGATCATCTTTGTGCTGGCGCAGGTAGGGGTTGCGCATGCATGGCTCTGCACATCCCAGGCTGAATATCGGGCTGTGCAGGGTATGCATGGGCATGCCCCCCCATCTGCACCTACATACATTACTGATACGCTCCGGTGCATCGGGATTTGTGCCGTGCACTTTTCCTTTTTGAATATCACACCGGGGTGCATCAGTGGGTTGTGCATGGTGCAACACTGTTGTGCCATACACAATTCTTTTGAATATCTGGGCCTAAATATATAGACTATCTAAGCTTGATACAAATATAATGCCAAAGTATAAGGAACAGGTAAATTGTGTTAAGAAATTAGTTAAAGATGCCAAAAACAAATTTTGAAATAAAATTAGTGACTAGAAGTAAAAATAATTGCAAAGCCTTCTATGCATATATAAACAATAAAAAAGGGAACAAGCAAACAATAGGCCCTTTTAAGGGTGACAGAGGTAACATACTAACTGATAAGGAAATGGCTGATGTACAAAATCAATACTTTGCTACTGTGTTTAATCCTAAAGATACAATAACAACTAATATTAAATACAACAAATGAAAAAATAATTAAAATTAACATAAAATAGGTTTTGGATAGACTAAGGAGGGTTAAGATTAATAAATCCCCTGGACTGGACAACATCCATCTGAGACTGATTTCAGAAATAGCAGAGGATATATCCCAACCATTAACCTTTATTTTTCAAGGGTCATTAGATAGAGGGGAAGTTATTAGTAAATGGAGAGAAGCACATGTGGTACCCATCTTTAAGAAGGTAGAGAAAGATTCTCCTGATAACTATAGCCCAGTTAGTTTGACATCTACAATGGGGAAAATACTGGAAAGCATATTAAAAGACCATATTCAGGACCACCTGACTGAAAACGCCCTTTTCGATCATAGCCAACATGGGTTTACAAAATCACGATCATGTCAGACCAATCTATTGAGTTTTTACAAAAAGGTTAGCAGTTTTTTGGATCATGGTAGGTCAGTGAATGTAATTCAATTGGATTATTCAAAATATTTTGATAAATTACCACAGGAGGAGTTAATTAAAATCCCTTCTTTTACTAAACATATATAAAAATCTTGTTAATTGGATATCAGAATGATTGGTGAAAAGGAGACAGAGAGTTATAATAAATGGAGTGTTATCTGACTGGCTTTCTGTGTCGAGCGGGGTCCCTCAGGATTCAGTGTTGGGTCCCTGCCTGTTCAATATCTATATATATATATATATATATATATATATATATATTATCATCCTTACAATATAATAAGGGCAATAAGGGCAATGAATGGATAACCAAGTTTGCTGATGATTGCAGAGTGGGAGCAGTAATAGATTCATCTTCAGACTACATTAGACTTAAAGAAACTCTTAAATACATAGAGAAATGGACATTAGATCATAAACTTAAATTAAATGAAGACAAATGTATCGTCCTACATATGGGCAACAAGAACTTGAAATTAAGTTACACTATAAACAATAAACAATTAAAGCAAGCGACACAGGAGAGGGATTTGGGTGTCATCATACAAAATGACCTTACTTTTTCTGCTCACTGTGATCAAATACTAAAGAATGCTAACAAAGCCCTAAACTGTATATTGAGACATACATCGAGCAGAAGTATGGAGGTCTTGATCCCATTGTATGGATCATTGGTGAGAACCCACTTGGAGTTCTGCCCTCCGGTCTGGTCCCCATACACTAGAAGAGAGACAGAGAGAGTGGAGAAAGTCCAGAGAAGGGCCACCAGATCAATAATGGGACTTAAAAATATGTCGTATGAGGAGAGGTTGGACAATTTAGATCTATATTCTCTGGCTTATAGAAGATGGAGGGGTGATATGATCTTAGTCTATAGATCATTCCAAGAGAATATCCTCAGGGAAGATTTAGGACTTGAACTATATGTCAGAAATTACAATACTAGAGCTCATTGTAAACAAATTAAACAGCAGAAGTGGAACTCACTAAAAGGAAAATATTGGTTTAGTCAGAGGGTGGTCTCTTGTTGGAATTCTCTCCCTCATGAGATAGTTAATAGTCCAACTATAGATATTTTTAAAACAAGACTAGACAATTTCAGTAAAACTAAGGCTAGAGATTATGAATTGATCCCTTTGTTTCTACTATACTCTATGGCTAGCAAACAAGGACAAAAGTCTATATATGCTTTGTGACTACTATGATACTAAGATGGCAAAAAACTCTGTTTAATGTATCAGTTAGGGCTGTTCCACAGCAACAAAAGTGAGGAATTTCAGTGTTAGGGTTGAAAGCCCCCCTTGCACCCTATATATAAAATGGGTAGGAAAAATTATGTCTGCTGATTTGTTGGATTCCATCACATGACCATGCATATATTGGAGCGCAACCGCACACCTACACATTTACCCCTCAAAAAACAATTTTGCCATTTTCTAAGATAAATAACCCACTATAAAGTGTGCAGTCGCGCTCTGATATATGCATGCCTTTGGTGTTGACGACTCGGCTGCACAATGCACACCAAAGTGTGCATATATCAGAGTGCAACCGCACACCTAAGAGTGGATTATCTATTATACATATATATATGTGTATGTGTATATATATACACATATACATATATATATATATATATATATATATATTTTTATGCAATAGGTGTGAGTGCAAAAGCCATTGAATAAATCCATTTATTTCCACATATGTGGGATAAATCTAACCACCCTAGATTTATCCCACATATGTGGGATAAATGCAAACTGCCAATCACAAGCACTGTACTGGACCTACATTCTGCCACCCACACAGCTGGCACACATAAACCGCAATCAACACTGGCACAACCACTAAATCAACCACCTGCACAACCCCTCGAGCAGTCAACAAAAAAACTGCATGCAAATGACACTCCATGATACTACATTACTATCGCAAGCAGCACAACTATTTTCGTCACAGAAAAGACACTGTTTCCATCATAAAACTACAAAAAGCGCCTACAACTTTGTGACTTTCGATTTGCGATACCTTTTTCCGACCTCAAGTATCACAGAAAAAAGACGACTGTTACTCCATAAACAATGGCAACACAGGAAACTGGCGCAGACTTTCAAATGGAACTAATGCAAATACTAACACAATTTGAAGAAGACACTGAACCTCTACTAGAACCCCAACAAATAAGTTACAAAACACAGACATACCAGAAGAACCAAAACCCAGTACTAGCACAGCAGTGGACATAGACGAAGATGCCATACAAAAATATATCCAAGCAGGCAAAAACCACAACACGATGAAAAAGACTCACAGTGACGTCATGACCGTTCAAAAATACTTCAAAGAAAAACACAATATAGAAACTCTGCTTGAAACCATTACACCGGAAAACCTGGATAAATTACTTGCTACCTTTTTCATGCAATCCACCAGAAAAGATGGAACTCCCTATGAGCCCTTAACACTACGTGCCACATTCCAGAGTCTTGAAAGATATTTAAAACAGAAACGCTATCCAGAATCTCTATCAACATCACCTGCTTTCCTCACAACCAGAGAAATTCTGCAGTGTAAACAAAAATGCCTCAAAAGTTATGGCAAGGGTAACAGACCAAAAGCAGCAGATGAGTTGACAGATTCCCTTATCAACAAACTATATGACACTCAACAATTAGGCCCACACAGCCCTGATGCCTTGCTCAGTACCATGTGGTTAATAGTTAGCCTATACTTTGGCGTCAGAGGCATAACTGAAATGAGAGCAGTCAAATGGGGAGACATCATCATGCTAAAAGATGAAAACAGACTGTTCTACCTCCAGTATACCAGTGAACATCAAACAAAAACTAGACAAGGCTCCAACCCAAAAGAATGTAGAAAACTAAAGCCACGAGCATATGAACTACAACAAAATCCTACTAGATGCTCAGTCACCAACTACAAACTCTACAGTACCCACAGGCCCAGCCAAAGTAACCACCCTGAAGCACCGTTTTTCTTAGTTATCAACAACAACATACAAACATCAAAAGTCCACAAATGGTTTAAAAATCAGCCTGTGGGTATTAATAAGCTCTCCACTATTGTCAAAAACATGGTTTCCAATGCAGGCATACAAACTGATAAATGCTTAACTAACCATTCTGTACGAAAGCACCTCGTACAAAAATTAGTGGACAGTGGAATACCACCAACCGAAATCATACAAATTTCAGGCCACAAACAGCTCCAAAGCCTCAACGAATATTCAAAGCTCAATGACTCCAAACAACATCAAATAAGCACTTTACTAAGTGGCAATCAGACTGCACAACCCAAGCCTTCCTGCCAACATCAAGAACTGACCACTATTCCTTCCAACTACAAAGACCTACTTGGAACCTGCATCAGCAAGCCCACCATACATGCAAAGCAAGTCACCTTCAATATCATTCAAGGTAAGGATCATTACACTACCTACAAAAGTCACAAAACTACAACATAAAACCCCTCCTCCCACCCAATACCCACCCATCACCACCACTTCCACCCTTCCAAACACCACTCCACATTACTACACATTGCAAACCAAACTCATAATGCTCTTTTTTCTCCCTCCCCCCAAATGCAGGTAACAAGTATGACAGCTATGGCAAGAAGAGACTGATGGTTTTAGATACTGACAGTGACTCTGAATGAACTTGCAAATGACCATATATTGTCGATTACAAAAATATCAAAAACTGTAAAAATGAACACAAGATCTGACTACAGCAAAGAAAAAGACCTGAAAATAAATTCACCTTCCTATAAAAAATACTGTCAAGGCAGAAAGAAGATCTGTGCACACCTAAACATTCCTTTCTCAAATACTGTACAAATAAAAAGAAAACTCTGAATAAACAGAACCTACAAGCAAAAAAAGGCAAATGAAGGCTGGCAAACTAGAAAAAATATCTAACAATAACTGGACTTTCCTTTCTTCAAACCTCCAAATACCTAGAAAACAAAACACCTCCTGGACATTCACCATCTTTGGGATACAAACCAACTACTAGCGGAAAGACGATCTGAATCAAAAGACAGAAAATGAAAAAATACATATTCTATACAGTAAAAGGATTATCAAACCCTATGGACTACAACACAGAAATAAACTCAACCCTCACCCCACTACCCTTACCCTACCTCAACCCCCATACCCAAATCTTCTTCAAAACTATTGTTTTCTGAAAACCAACTGTTTACTGCAAGTTGCAAAAAGCATACAAAGCCATACACTGTTCATAACTATTGCAATTCTGTTCTGTACAATAAAAATAAATGCTACTGTTTGTTTTTCTCTTCAATAAATGTTGCAAAAACTTACCTTCTCAGTCTTTTTTCCTTCCAATCCATCACGCCAAAGTGCAACATACCAAAAAAAAACCTTTAAAAATGCAGCTCACCCCCCAAAAAGCCCCAATACATCCATCTCGACCAAAAATCAAACAGCCAAACAGGATACCACTCCAAATTCTTCAAATCTCCAAGAAATCTTCCTCCAAAGTCGATCGATGAAGAAAACACCACGCCACAAGTAAAATCCACAGCCTCATCCTCAAACTCTTCCATACATTCACCGACCGACGCTGTAGTACTTCGATGCCCACAACAACGCAACACTCTCTGGCAACACGAAACACAAAGTCCCGCTCTCCAAAAGGCTGCTACCTAGAGCAATCGAACAGTACATCCTTCTCGAACTCCTTTCTACTGAAACTGTGCCACAAATCTCAGCCACGCCCACCAACCAATCAAAAATCATGCTCACCACATGCACACCCAATCACAGCAATTCACACACACATCAATCACTCCAACCCTCCCACTCTAACACACGCCCCTCCATCCAATCAAAACAACTTTCCCACATTACATCAGCCAATAACATCACATCAAGAACTCTCCAGCCACTAAAACCAATCAAATCCCACAACCACACACCCATTCACACAGCAATCAATAAATCCCTTTCCACCATTAAAACGAAATAGTCCTCCATCCAAAAATTTAAAAACGAACCACTGTTCAACCACAAACATGATCAAAATCACCACAAAACATATTGCATAAATCGCACATGCGATGGGGCACTGTGGAATAAACTAGTTATTTTCACACGTCCCCGTGACGAATATCGTGTGGCTCCCACGCTACACCACTCGTGAGGTTACCCGAGGTCACCGGGGACTTGTGAAAATAACTAGTTTATTCCATGGTACCCCATCGCATATCTCCTATATATATTATAGTGGCATAGTAGTGCCACTATAGTTAGGGTTGAGTACCCCATTTAAGGTTAAATCTGAAATTTTGCACATTAATAACTTTGCAACCGTATGACGGATTTGTCTGAAATTTGGAATGCATGGTCTGGTAACATAGATCTCTGGACCAACGGTTGCAGAGCTACAGAGCACCAAAAAACACTTAAATTATGGGGGTTTACGTGTTTCTTTGCTCATGCCTACAGCCCGTACAGTCGGTTTTGTGTGATCGGTCCGAAAACTTCAGGGAACATGCAGCTGGGGTCCCCAATGTGCCTTTCAAAGATTTCATGAAAAAATATTAAACGGTTCAAAAGTTATTCAAATAACACTGAATCTTATTATAGTCTATAGGAAAAGTTAAACTATGCGAAAGTGTTGCAAATGCAGTTTTTACTGTTGCAAATTACCCTTTTACTTTCATGATTCAGCCTTTTTTTTCAGTTGGTGGTCAGAAAAATGCTTGGCATTTAAATTTGGGACCCTCAAGGGACACAGTTCTTGTTGTGTTCACCTTGTCGAGCCCTGAGAATGCTAACCATGTCTTTTTTTGGGGGGTAAAACATCCCAGAATTATGTTTTTATTAATTTTTGTAAAAAGTAGTGTCGCAAAGTACTGTTGCAAAGGCGACACTTTCGTGAATTTTTTTTGCAAAAGTGTCATGATTTGCGAAAGTACTTGTGCCACTATGCCCAAAATAATAGGAAATATTTGCCACCCTGCTACAAAACAATTGTTTGGTCTTTTGGGTTGAAATTTGCTGGAAAGAAAGCCAACATCACACAGATGTGTCTGTTGGTGGTTTGGTGCCAAAATATAAAAGGGCTACAAAGTTATGGCACTCCAAATTTGACATTTTTTCCCATAGGATAACATTATAGTGTCCGCCATGCATTTTGAGTCCCTTATCTTGAAAACGGTTTGAGATACAGACATTTTGTCACAAAAATTCTTAGTCCCCCACTGAGGGACAAGTGCAAAACTAGCCTGGAAAGTCATAAATAATAAAATGAGAATTTTATTTTTTTTCTACATCCTACAGTTCCTGAGATATAAGCAATTTAGTACCCAAATGCTCATTTTCCTGTCCAAGGGCCACTATTATGCCCACATTCTTTGTATTCACTGTGCTTCTGGATGCACCTCTTTTGAACACAAAGCGTGTGCATTTACATTACTGTTACCATTAGCATTTGCATTTACGTTTACGCTTGTGTTTACGTTACCATTTGCATTAGCGTTTCCTTCTGTGTCACCATGGTTGTTACCATTTGCGTTTGCACTTGCATTTGCTGTACTGTTTGTATTACTATTTCTTTTTGCGTCACCATTGGCATTACCGTTTGCATTACCATTTGTGTTTCATTTACCAGTTTCATTAGCATTTCTGTTTGGGTCACCATGTGCATTACCGTTTGCATTTACATTTGCATACCGTTACTGTTTGTATTTTTGTTACCATATGTGTTACCATTTCCATTTGTGTTTTTGTTACCATTAGCATTTGCGTTGGTGCTTGAGTTTCCGTTGTTGCTTGCATTACTGTTTCCTTGTGCATCACCATTGCTGTTACCATTTGCATTTGTGATTGCGTTTGTGTTACTGTTACCATTTGCATTTCCATTACCATTTGCATTATTGTTTCCATTTGCGTCATCTTGTGTGTTAACATTTGCATTTGTATTTGCGCTTGTGTTTGCATTTTTCTTTGCATTACCATTACTGTTTGCATTTTCATTGCCATTTCCATTACCATCTGTATTTGGTTTCACATTTGCACTTGCATTTCCATTACCATTTTCATTACCATTTCCATTTTCTTTATCACTTGTGTTACGTTACCGTTTGCATTACTGTTTCCTTTCGCGTCACCATTGGTGTTATCATTTCCACTTGTGTTTGCATTACCATTACTGTTTGCATTTTTGTTACCATTTGTGTGTGCATTTCATTACTGTTCTTGTTACTGTTACTATTACCGTTAGTGTTTGCGTTACCATTTGCATTTCTGTCACCATTTTCATCACCGTGTGCATTACTGTTTGAGTTTTCACTTGTATTTGCATTTCCATTTACGTTACTGTTTCCTTTGTCATCACCGTTGACATTACCATTACCATTTGCACTTGCATTTCCATTTGCGTTATCATTATCGTCTGTGTTTTTGTCACCATTTGCATTTGCATTTCTGTTACCGTTAGTATTTGCGCTTGCGTTTCTGTTGTCACTTGCATTACTGTTTCCTTGTGCATCGCCATTGCCATTACCATTACCATTTGCGTTTGTGTTTGCATTTCCATTTGCATTACATTTACCGTTTGTGTTTCTGTTACCATTTGCATTACCATTAGTGTTTGCATTTACTTTTGCATTTGCATTTCTGTTACTGTTTGCATCATCATTTCTGTTTGTGTCACAGTGTGCATTACCATTTGCGCTTATGCTTCCATTACCATTAGTTTTGCTGTTTCCTTTTGAGTTACCATTTGCATTTGCGTTACTGATACCGTTTGCATTTCCGGTACCGTTTTCATTACCATTTTTGTTTGCGTCACCATGTGTATTTACTGTTTGTGTTTGTATTTGCGCTTGCATTTGCATTTCTGTTTGTGTTACATTACCATTTTCACTCCCATTTGTGTTACCATCTGTGTTTGTATTCATGTTTGTACTTGCATTTCCATCACCATTTATGTTACTGTTTCATTTAGCGTCACCATTGGTGTTACTGTTTCCGCTTGCATATGCGTTACCATTTGTATTTTCATTACCTTTTGTATTACCATTTGCATGTGCATTTCCGTTACCGTTACCACTACTGTTAGTGCTGGCATTACTGTTAGCATTAATGTTCCCATTAGGATTAGAGTTACCATTGCCATTGCCATTACTGTCAGCATAACCATTACTGTTAGGGTTATTGCGCTCAAATGGCAAGCATGGTGGGAGCACGGGACCCCCCCCACCACATACCATTCACTATTTATAGTGCGCATTCTCAAAAATAATTGAAATTCATGGCAAAAAACTCAGTTTAATGCATCAGTTAGGGTTGTTCTACAGTGGCAAAAGTGAGGAAGTTTGGTGTTAGGGTTGCCACATCTTGCACCCCATGCCCACCTTGCCCCCACCAACTGGCATCGGGTGTGCATTGGCATTGTCGGGCCTAACTCTCACCCCATTCTCCTATACTGCATCACTTCAGCTTATTTACACATTGAATAGGGTAAGAGTTAGGGCTAATGACCCCAACTCACATCCCAATGCCTTTTGGTGGGGGCAGGGTGTGCGTGGGGTGCAAAGGGTGGCAACTCTAACACCAAATTTCCTCACTTTTGTCACTGTGGAACAGCCTTAACTGATGCATTAAATGGAGTTTTTTATATATATATATATATATATATATATATATATATATATTATGGTAGCACAGTAGTGCCACCATAGTTGGGGTTGAGTGATTTACATGTTAAACCCCAAATTTTGCACCTTAGTAACTTTGCAACTGTTTGACGGATTTGCCTGAAATTTGGAATACTGGTTGGATGCGCGGCTGTGGAGTTATTAAGCGTGATCTGCGTGTGCATTTACGCTTTTTCTGGAATTCTACGGTCACGCCTACAGGTTGCATGGTTGTGCGACTGGCCGGAAATCTTCAGGGAACATGCAGCTGGGGTCCCTGATGTGCCTTTTGAAGATTTCGTGAAAAAATATTAAACGGTTCAAAAGTTATTCAAAAAACAATTTCCCATTATAAGTCAATGGGAAAAGTTAACAAAAAGTTTGACAGTGTCACAAATGCATTTTTACTTTCACAAATGGCCCTCTTACTTTTGCAAATCTGCCATTTTGTTTTCAGTTAGTGATCAGAAAATGCTTGGCATTTAAAATTGAGACCCTCTAGCAACCTAATTCTTTTTGTATTCACCTAGTCAGAGCCTGAGGATGCTAGCCTTGTCTTTATTTTGGGGTAAAACATCCCAGAAATACGTTTTTCAAATTTCTGGAAAAAGTACTTTCGTGCTCATGAAAGTGTCGTAAATTTTTGCGAAAGCTTTTGCAAATTGCGACAGTACTTTTCTAGGCTGTGGGGAAATGACAGCAATTCCTTGGCACCCTGCTGCAAAAGACCGGTTTGGACTTTTGGGCTGAAATTTGGAAGAAATGCAGCTGACATCTCACAGATGTGCCTTTTGTGTTGTGTTGAAAAAATATTACATGGTGGCAAAGTTACAGCACTCCAAAGTTGACACTTTTTCCCATAGGATAACACTACGGCAGCCGACACACTGCAGTTATAGTTTGGCACCCTGCTGCAAAATAACAGTTTGGTCGTTTGGGCTGAAATTTGCAGGGGATACAGCCAACATCCCACAGATGTGCCTTTCAGTAGTTTGGTGAAAAAATATTACAGGAACGTAAAGTTATGGCACTCCAAACTTCTGTTTTTTTCCCATAGGATAACATTACGGCATTCGCTGCGCCTTTGAGGGCCCGTATCTCGAAAACGGTGTGAGATACGGAGTTTTTGTCAAAAACTCTTAGCCCCTTCATGAGGGATAAGTACAAAACTAGCCAGGACAGTGATAAAACAGATGACTTTTAAATTTGTTTTCTATGTCATACGGTTACTGAGATATAAGCAATTTACTATTCCAACTCCTGATTTTTGTGTTCCAAGAGTCATTATTTTGCATACATTCTTTCTACTTACTGTCTTTCTCTATACAGCTTTTGGGGAAAACCAGCCTGTCTGCTTACATTACTGTTACCATTACCATTTCTGCTTGTGGTTCCGTACCCGTTTCACTTACCGTTCACATTTGCGCCACCATGTGCATTACCCTTTGTGTTTTCATTTGTGGTTGCGTTTGCGTTGTTTTTAACATTTCTGTCTACAGTACTGTTTCTCTTTCTGTTTTGCTTTGCGTCACCATGCACATTACGATTTGCGTTTGCGGGCACAATGTCACTATGTGACAAGACATCATGTGGCAGGGCCCCACGCTCCCGCCGCTGCATTACATTCACTATTTCTCATTATCATTCTCAAAAACAAGGAAAATTAGAGGCAAAAAACAAAACTCTGTTTAATGCATCAGTTAGGGTTGTTCCACAGTGACAAAAGTGAGGAAATTCGATGTTAGGTTGAAACCCCTCTGCACCCTCAGCCCACCTCCCCAACTGGAATTGGGGTGCATTAGGTCATCGGTCCCTAACTGTCACCCATTCTCCTATTCCTCAGCTTCTTTCCCATGTGATGGGGTGACGATTGAGGCTGGTGACCCCAGTGCGCACCAGTCAGTGAAAAGTGAAGGAAAGAAACACAAAAGGGCTACTAACATCAATTACTACTTTGTCTGTCAATTCAACCTATGCGACTAGCTGAAATTTTACCTCTAATATATATATATATATATATATATATATATATACTACACACATCTATATGTACAGTATATTCTTTGCAAAACTTCTTTAATGCATCAGTTAGGGTTCTTTCCACACCAACAAAAGTGTGGAAATTCCACATTAGGTTACCACCCCACCACCATACCCCTCCTCAAACTCTAACTCTGCGCTTCCCCAACTCCACCCCCCACACACACATGCAAGCAAAGCAAGGGCCATGGCAAGACAAGCAAACAGGGACAAGCAGGATCAAGTAACAGAAGTGACAGACACATCTGTAAACATTCCAGAAGACACAGGCATCATCATAGTCCATCAAGTGTATGAGTGCTGCAGCCATCATAGTGGCTTGGGTGTACACAGACATGTGGTTGTTATCCACACATGGTGTATTAGAAATGATAGTTTCTGTGAGCCTAGCAACAGTCATTGGCTGTTTGCATTTTGTTTTGTGATACAGTGAGTAAGTCCTAATAGCAGACAGTGGTGGTAATAAAAGTAATGTCTTGTAGCATAGTTTAGAAGAAATATGTAAAAGCAACAGTTGTAACATACAAAGGTAACCATAAGATACTGTTAATCAGTGTTTCCAGTAACACAGCAGCATAACAACATGTGGTGGTGGTAGTATCCCACTGGAGCAGTATCTCCAAAGTACTGTGCATGTGTCAGGTGTATCTATGCTGCTACCACATGCCTATGTGGTAGCGATGACACTTGCAGTGACCCAATTGTTGGAATATGACACATATAAATCAATATTTTGAAAATGTGTACAGACTAAGTGTAATTGTATTAGGAAGATATACCAACAGTAATATGTCATCACACTTTGCTATCAGTATAGAGTCACTTATACTGTATTTGTGTTTCTATTACATAGTGGTATGTGAAAGTAGTACAGTGTTGTGATTATTGTGCTTACAGATGTGCCAGAGTGGTACAGTGCTGTACAATGCTGCATATGTCTTGCATGTGTGTGTGGGGGGGTTTGTTTGGGGGATGCAGAGTTAGGGTTTTGAGGAGGGGGTGTGGGGGTGTGGTGGTGGGGTGATAACCCTAACATGGAATTTCCACACTTTTGTTGGCATGGAAAGAACCCTAACTGATGCATTAATGATGTTTTTGCAAAGAATGTCCTTTTTTTTAGGTGTAATGTAAGTAGTAAATGTAATGTGTTAGTGGGAGCACAGGGCCACCAAGCTGAGCAGTTGTGCATAATGATATGTGTTTGTGGGAGCACAGGCCCTCTGGGCTCTGCTCTTCCATTTACAGGCAAGCATGGAGCCATGCAGCAGCCCTAAAAGGCAAGGAGGCCTTGTAACAGTAATTTGCCCATATCTCAGGAATTATAGCAGCAAGAAAAAAATTCAAGTATGGTTGTAATCATGAGAGTGTGTAGATTTCACAACATAAATCAACCAAATCCATATCTGGCATCATTTCCAAGATACGGGCAGCAAAAACCAATGTGAGTGCAAACTGTGAGGGCATAATACTGGCCTTGAGCAATGAAAAAGAGCAAGTGGAACACTAATAAGCAAATATCTCAGGAACCATTCAAGTTAGAAAAAAATTCACATTTCATGGGTTTCATGACTTTCCAAGCTATAAAATTTTATGACAAAAAGTCTGTCACTCAAACAGTTTTTGAGATACGGGCCCCAAAGGCATCACAGGCACCTCAGTGTTATCTTGAGGGAAAATTCCTGAACTTTAGAATGCTGTAACTGTGGGTGTGTTCATTGGCTCTGTACCAAACCACCAAAAGGCTCACCCCTGTGACTAGGGATTTCCACTCTGAAAAGTTCAGACCAATAGTGCAATCCACATTGCCACAATGAAGGGACAAAGAAAACAACCACCGCAATGGTATCCCATGGGGAAATTTCCACACTTTGGAATGGTGTAACTATGGGCCTCTTGAGCTTTTCCACCCCAAACCACTGAAAGACACATCTGTGGCACTAGGGCTTCATCCCCTGAACATTTCAGGCCAATAGCACAATCCACCTTGCCACAATCAAGTGACAAAAAAGCAACACAAAATTCTCCTATCTCTATAATGGGAATGTTATTGTGATCAAAAAAATGTTGTTGCAATCATATTTAAAGTTTTCATGATTGTTTGCAGGGCACAAAAAATGTTGTCACTATCAAAAAAAACCAAACATATTTCCCAATTAGCTGGCGACAAACTAATGCCAGGAGCATGTGTATCGGGGCCTGATTAGGTAAACCCAATGATTGGTGTGTTGAAAAATGCAGTATTTTTTGAGTTATAATGTTTTTTCTCTCTAGCTAACTGAAAACAAGAGGGCTGCAGCATGACAACATTTTTGTCAAGCTCGATCGAAAAAACATGATCATAGTTGTTTTCGCAGTACACATATAAATTTTCCCATAGGCTATAATGGGAAAGAAAAAATGCTATAACTTTTGAACGGAGCAATATTTTTTCACCAAATCTTCAAAAGACACCAGTGCAGCCCAGGACCCATGCAGACAACCTAATTTAAACTCACTCAAATGCATTCTTCAGTGCATTATGGGTGGACAAAGAAATCACAACTTTGGGGAGTTTTCACTTTTTGAGCACGCTACTGTTCTGCAACCGTACCTCCCACCAACACAAACATTTCTAGATTTGGAGATCTATGGTAGAACTTTTTATATTCCAAATGTCAGGCAAAGTGAACAAATGGTTCAAAAGTTATTGAAGTGCAAAATTTGAAGTTTAACATAGAAATGGCTACACAACCCTAACTATAGTGGCACTACTGTGCCACTATAATATTATGGTAGCACGGTAATGCTACCATAGTTAGGGTTGAGGAGCCATTTACATGTTAAACCTAAACTTTTGCACCTTAACTTTGCAACTGTTCAACAGACTTGCCTGAAATTTTGAATACACGATCAAGAACCATACATCTTGGGATCTGCCTACTTTCGTACTGTTCGGATATACAGCTGCAGAGTTAGTAAGGGTGATCTGCACACGCGTTATTCTTTTTTGGAATTCTTTGCTCATCTCTACAGGTGGCACAGTTTGTGCGACCAGTCCAAAATCTTCAGGGAACATGCGGACGGGGTCCCCGATGTGCCTTTTGAAGATTTTGTGAAAAAATATTAAATGGTTCAAAAGTTATTCATAATCAATTTCCCATTATAAGTCAATGGGAAAAGTTAGCAAAAAGTTCGACAGTGTCACAAATGCAGTTTTTACTTTTGCAGATGGCCCTTTTACTGTTGCAAATCTTCCATTTTGTTTTCAGTTGGTCATCAGAAAAATGCTTAGCATTTAAATTTGGGACCTTCTAGCAACCTTATTCTTTTTGTATTCACCTAGTCGGACCCTGAGGATGCTAGGCATGTCTTTATTTTGGGGTAAAACACCCCAGAAATATGTTTTTCAGATTTCTGGAAAAAGTACTTTCACATTTGCAACATTGTCAAATGAGTTTGCAAAAGCTTTCTCAAAGTTTGACAGTACTTTTCCAGGCTGTGGGAAAATGACAGCAATTTTTTGCCACCCTGCTGCAAAAGAACGGTTTGATCTTTTGGGCTGAAATTTGGAGGGAACACAGCCAACATCTCACAGATTTGCTTTTCAGTATTTTGGTGAAAACATATTTCAGCGTGCAAAGTTACGGCACTCCAAAGTTGACACTTTTTCTCATAGGTTAACATTACGGCATCAGCCGCATTACAGGAATCCTTTGCCGCCCTGCTGCAAAATAACAGTTTGGTCTTTTGGGCTGACATTTGGAGGGAAGAAAGCCAACTTCTCACAGATGTGCCTTTTAGTGGTTTGGTAAAAAACTATTACAGGGCGTCAAAGTTATGGCACTCTGAACTTCTCTTTTTTTCCCATAGGATAATGTTACGGCGTTCGCCACGCATTTCAGGGCCCGTATCTCGGAAACGGTCCGAGATACAGACTTTTCATTGGAAAAATGCTTGGGGTCTAAGTACAAAACTAGCCAGGAAAGTCATAAATCATATGACTTAATTTTTTGTTCTACATTGTACGGTTCCTGAGATATAATCAATTTAGTATTTCAACTCCTCATTTTCTGCTCCGAGACCCATTATTATGCATATATTCTTTGTACTCACTGTCTTTCTCTATGCAGCTTTTGGAGAAAACCAGCCTGTGTGCTTACACTACTGTTACCGATACTGCTTCTGCTTGTGGTTCCGTACCCATTTCACTTACTGTTCCCGTCTATGGCATCATGTGCGTTACCCTTTATATTTTCATTTGCGCCTGCGTTTGTGTTATTTTAACCATTTGTGTCTACAGTACTGTTTATCTTTCTGTTTCACATTGCGTCACCATGCAAATTACCATTTGCGTTTGCGGGCACCATGTTACTATGTGACAAGACATCATGTGATGGGAGTGCGGGGCCCGCACTGCTTTACAGTCACTATTTCTCACTATCCTTCTCAAAAAGAAGGGAAACTAGAGCCAAAAAACTCCATTTAATGCATTAGTTAGGGTTGTTCCACAATGACAAAAGTGAGGAAATTCTCTGTTAGGGTTGAAAGCCCCCTTGGACCCCCAGCCCACACCCCCAGCCAGCATCGGGGTGCGTGTTGGGTTATCGGTCCTAACGATTCACCCATTCTCTATACCTCTGCTTCTTCACACATCTGATGGGTGAGAGTTAGTTCAGAAACCCCAACACTAACCCTGATGCTGGTTGGGGTGAGGGCGGGGGGTCCAAGGGATTTCCACCCTAACACCAAATTTCCTCACTTTTGTCGCTATGAAACAACCCTAACTAATGCATTAAATGTTTTTTTTGCCATATATATATATATAGGCACCCCCAGGATGAAATGCAATTTTGCAGCAGTTTGCAGCACTCTGCAGAATGCTGCAAAAGATCTACTGAATAAGGCAATGTAGTTTCAATGGTAATTAGTCCTCTTTGTCATTCAGAAAAATGTGACACAGCCAGGATGAAGTGAATGCCATAGTTTCCTGCATGACAAAGGGGATTAATTGCCATTGAAATTACATTGCTTTATTCAGTAGGTCTTCTGCAGCTTACCGCAGAGTGCGTTAAAAATACATCTCTCATCCTGGGGGACACCACTGTGTATCTCTCTCTCTCTCTCTCTCTCTCTCTGTCTTTCCCTATACACACACACACACACACACACACACACAGACATATATGTATGTGTATATATATATATATATATATATATATTTATATATATGATAGTGCCACTGTAGTGGCACTAAAGTTATGGTTGAGTAAGCACTTTAATGTTAAACCTCAAATTTTGCACCTTAATAACTTTGCCACCGTACAATGGATTTTCCTGAAATTATGCATGCATGGTCTGGTATCATAGACCTCTGGATCTGGCAAGTTGCATTATGGTCAGATGTACAGTTATGGAGCTACAGAACACCATAAAAATGCAAAAACAATTACTTTTTGCACGTTTCTTTGCTCATCCCCACAGCCTGCACCATTTGTCCATTTGGTCTGACATCTTTTAGAAAGATGCAGTCTGGGTCACTGATGTGTTCTTTGAAGATTTGGTATAAAAATATTAAACCATTCAAAGGTTATTCAAAAAACAAATTTCCCATTATAGTCAATGGGGAAAAATATATGTGTCTCACAAAAGTGTTGCAAGTACAATTTTCCTTTCACAAATGGCCCTTTTACTTTCATGCTGCTGCCCATCTTGTTTTCAGTTAGTGAGAGAGAAAAATGCTTGGGGTTTAAATTTGGGACCCTCTAGGTAAACACTGACTGCTGAGTTTACCTAGTCAGGTCCTAAAGATACCAGCCTTATCTTTTTTGGGGGAGTAAAACCACCCAGAAATGCTGTTTTAAAACTCAAAAGCTCCAGTACTTTTACAAATTGTGGGAAAAACATCTATGAAACTTTTGCAAATGTGAAAGTTTTGTACTGTTTTTTGTGAAACTTTCACGATTTGTGAAAAAACTTGCAAATCTTTGCCATCCCCCTGCAACAAAATGGTTGGGTCTTTTGGGCTGAAATTTGCAGTGTGGAAAACCCTGGTCCCACGTATGTGCCTTTTGGTTTGGTGCCAAACATTCATGTTGCCCCAATTTACAGTGTTCCAAAGTTCAGAAATTTCCCCTTAGGATAACATTGTAGCATCCATGATGCCTTTCGGTGCCCTTATCTGGAAAACAAAGTGAGATACAGAGTTTTCACTACCCGCAGAAAGTTTGGAAATCATAGATTACACCAGCAGCTGAATTTTTTTTCCTACTTGCTACGGTTACAGAGATATTGGCAAAAACATGTTCCAAGGGTCCCAAGGGTGCCTTTTCAGTGCTATTCAGTGCCCATATCTTGTAAATGATGCGAGATGCAGATTTCATTGATGTATGTCATGTGGAGGTCTCACTGTCATGATTACAATGACACTTTGCTTTTTTTCATTGCTGCTATGGTTGCTGAGATATTAGGAAAGAAATGTTACAAGGATTCTTTGCATTGTAGTGCTGCTGCATGGCTCTGTAGTTATGTATAAGTGGGAGCGCAGGGCCTGGAGGGCCCATGCTCCAACATACACATACCGTTATGCAAAAAATGGGCAATATGAAGGGAGCGCAGGGCCCAGAGGGCCCGCACTCACACTAACACATGCAACTTACCAGTTACATTGCACTTTCTCAAAAATAAGGGAAATTCATGGCAAAAAATTCAGTTAATGCATCAGTTAGGGTTCATAGCACAATGACAAAAGCATGGAAATGTGGTGTTAGAGGTTACCACCCCACCCCCACCCCCCATCCTCCACACACCAACAGGCATCGGAGTATGCATTGGGCCTAACTCTCACCCCATTCCATGTGTAAAGAAGTTGAGGTGGTGCAGTACAGGAGAATGTGGTGAGAGTTAGGCACAATGACCCCAGATCACACCTTGATGCCTGTTGGTGTGTGGAGGGTGGGGTCTGGGGTGGTGTGGTAGGGGTGGTAACCCTAACTGCACATTTCCATGCTTTTGTTGCTGTCCTATGAACCCTAACTGATGCATTAACTGAGTTTTTCTGCAATTAATTTCTCTTTTTTTTCAGAAAGTATAATGTTACTGGTATGCCATTGTGGGAGCATGGGGCCTGCGCTCCCTTCATGCTGCCATATTTGCATAATAGTCTGTGTATGTGCCCTGCTTTCCCATTTACACATAAGTACATTGACATACAGCAGCCCTATAGTACTAAAAACAAACCCTTGTAATACTAGTTTGGCAATATATCAGTAACTGTAGCAACTATGAAAAAAATTCCACCTGAAAACCACTACATGGACTAAGTCACCCAAAAAGGCTCTGAAAGGTGCTATGGGCACTGTAATGTTATCCTATGGGAAATGTCTCAACTTCAGAACTCCGTAACTATGGTACCATTGTATATTTTGTCATCAAACTACCAAAATGCACATCTGTGGCTCCAGGGCTTGCCACCCTGCAAATTTCAGCCCAAAAGCACCAACCATTTAGGTGCAGTTAGGTGGCAGAAAAACTATATGTTCCTGGGGTCAGTAGTGTTGCAAGTTGTGACACTTTTTCAAAATTTGCAAAAGAACGAGTGTGACACTTTTGAAAATTGCAAAAGTGTTGCATTCGTTCGGTCACAATTTGTGACAGTACATGGGACCTGACCTTGGAAAAGGCATTT
Organism: Neoceratodus forsteri; assembly: GCA_016271365.2. Lineage (NCBI taxonomy): Eukaryota > Metazoa > Chordata > Ceratodontiformes > Ceratodontidae > Neoceratodus > Neoceratodus forsteri. Next base: position 1,040,197,775 of record CM057453.1, read on the forward strand.
CTGGGGTGTATAGGAAAGAAGAACTGGTGGCAGCTTTGTGTTCCTCAGGCCTCGATTAGGTAAACACAACTGTCAGTGTTTACTTAGGGGCGGTAGAATTTGAATAACAGCCATTTTTCTCTGCTTCTAACTGAAACAAGATAGCTGTGACACAACACTACTGAGGGCATTTGCAACAGTAAAATGTGTTGTCGCGACAGTACCGGGTGCTTTCGAGAGGCACATATATTTTTTCCCCCATTGACTTTAATGTGAAAATTCAAATTTGAATAACTTTTGAACTGATTAATATTTTTTCACCAAATCTTCAAATGACACATCAGTAACACAGACTACATATTTCTTGAAGGTTTCAGAGCATGTGGGCTGTAGCCCTGAGCAATGGAATGTGCAAAAACCAAGTTTTTGAGCATTTTTCTGTGCTCTGCTGCTCAGCAACAGCACGTCTGACCAAAATGCAACTGGGGGGGTGGGGTATAGGGATTGGGAACTTTTAGCTTACCACATGCCTGTTGCTGTATGCACAGTGGGAGTGGTGTATTAGGCTTGGGAACCCTAATATTGCACTTCTCTACTTTTTACAGTTTAACCCTAATGGCGCATTAACAAAGTTTTTGCAATTAATTTATTTACTTTTTTTAGATAGTTTATTTGCATCCTTGCTCTGTATACATAGCCAGACTGAGGGAAAAAAAAACTTTTATTTGGGTTTTCTGGGACTGTTAAGTTTCTCATCCCCCCCCCCACTGCACTGTCTCTCTTCTCTGGATGGCACAAGTCAAAGCTTTATTTTTCCAGCTTGCCCTTTCCTTGTATACACAGCCTCACTGAAGCTAGGAGAAAAATAACTTTTATTTGGGATTTCTGGGTCTCTTAAAAGTCATGTGCCCCCCCTGCAAAGTCTTTTATTTGGGATTTTTTGGACTGATAATTTTCTCGTTGGCCCCTGTAGTGTCTCTCTCTCTCTCTCTCTCTCTCTCTCGATGGCACAAGTAAAAGATTTATTTTGCCTGCCTGCCCTTGCCCTGTACACACAGACACACTGAAGCCAGGAGCAAAAAGAAACTATTATTTGGGATTTCTTGGACTGTTAAATTTGTTGTTGGTTCTCCCCATAGTCTCTCTGTCTCCCCAAATTTTGAACTCAGTCTTCTTACCACCCCATCTCATGAACCCCTAGGTAAAAAAAATTCAAATATGTGGGAAAACATCATTCTGCACCACAGATGAGAAAACACATTTTGGGAAGAATGTGAAAAATGACACTTGATCTGTTCATGAGGTGGTGTGATAAAATTGTTATATTGAACATTTGGACTGAAGATATTGCAAATGACCAAAAGTTACGCTCATGAGTAGAACATTTTCAATGACCATTTGTAACTCAGGCATTTTTAGGATTTATTTCACCAAATTTTCAACATGTCCTTTTTGAAATCCCACCTCATGAATACTGCTACTGTCACTTTGTTCATTGGTCCTGAAAGGTGATTTTGCACAGTGATCACGCTATTCTGCAAAAACACATTTGGGCAGGATGTGAAGAATGACAGCAACATCATGAGGTCATGAGGTGGTGTGAGAAAATGGCAATGTTGAAAATTTGGAATGACAATATTAAAAATTGGTGAAGATACGAGTGTGCATAGAAAGTGGTAATGCACGATCGTAATGGGGTTATTTTTTGGAATTTATTCAACAGATTTTCAACATGGGCTTTTTGGAACCACACCTCATGTACACTGCTACTGCCATTTTGTTCATTAGTCACAAAAGGTGATTTTGCACTGTGACTGAACCATTTTGAGCCACAGGTGTGAAAACACATTTTGGGCAGGATGTGAAAAATGACAGCTGTACTTTTGATGAGGAGGTGTGAATAAATGGTAATGTTGAAAATTCAGAGTGAAAATATTAAAAAATTGGAGAAGTTACCATCCTGCATAGTAACTCTACAGTGCATGCTCGTAACTCAGTATTGTTTGGAAATGTTTTCACTGGATCTTCAACATGGGCTTTTTGGAACCTCACTTCATGAACACTGGCACTGACGGTTTTATTAATCAGTCCTGAAAGGTGATTCCATGCAGCAACTGTGAAATCACCTTAGGGGTCCAGTAAACAAAATGAAAATAACAGTATTCAAGAGGCGGGGTCCCAAAAAGTCCATGTTGAAAATTTGGTGCAAAAATTCCATAAAATGCTTGAGTTCTCAACATAAGTTCAAAACACCATTGACTGCCATTATACAGCACTTACCTTGATTCCTCAGTCTGGGGTTTGGCTTTGATGAGTGCAAACATGTCCCACTCCACAGAAGATGACAGCGCTGACCTCCAGAGGTAAGTATGGTGTAACGGGGTGGTGCGGAGAGGTGGGTGTGCAGAAGAAGGCTGGGATGGGGAGGGGAGATGACGAGGGACCATTTTCTTGTTTACAGGTTTAAGAAAAAAGATGACAGGGGATTATTTTCTGTTTTACAGGGATACAAAGTGTTTGAGAACACTAAGCGTGGGCTCCCCAGTGTTCCAGAGTGGTGGGGGTAATGGACATGACTGGGGACATTGGGGGTGGGCTCCCCAATGTCCAACATTATGGTGGGGATCTCTGACTCAGGGATTGGGCAGCCTGATGTCAAAGAATAAGAAAAGTTTATTTGGAACACTGGGGATTGGGTCCCCTGTATCCCACACTATGGGGTGATCTCCAACATGGGGATTGGGCACCCCGATGTGGGACAATAATAAAACTTTATTTTGGGACATTGGAGTGGCTGTCCAGTGTCCGGCACTAAGGGGAGATGTCTGACATGGGGATTGGGCACCCCGATGTTGGAGTATAAGAAAGGTTTATTTTGGAACACTGGGAGTGGGATCCCCAGTCTCCCACTTTATGAATGACACAAAGTTGTGAATGACAGCTTACAGTACACACTGCAACCCTATTGATTGACAATGTCAACCTGTGGGCTTGTAGTGCTTACAGTAAGCTATCATTCATTGACAGTTCAGTTGGTGGACAGCTGTGGAGGTGTGCAGAGGGCTGTTCTGCTCACCAGCTGACTGGCTGACTGGCCATGTTGGAACAGGGGAAAGGGGTAGGATGTGGGTGCCTGAGTGGGTGGGGGGTCACTACACTATTGAAAATAGGGTTGGAGTATAGTGTTTTATTATGTTAAACATGGATAGGGATGGGGAGGGGGGACACTACACTATGGAAAGAGGAATCAGGCTGTATTTTTTTTTTAATTTCAAACAGGGTTCAGGATGGGTGGGAGTTCCTATACTATGGAACAAGGACGGGGCACTAATTTTATTTTAATATGCATGGGAATTGAGATGGGAGGGGATTCCCTACATTACAGAACCAGGACTGGGGCACTAATTCTATTTTAATTTGTACGGGGATCAGGATGGGAAGGAGGTCCCTACACTATGGACATGGGGCATGGGTATGCTACAGGGAACAGGATTTGGGGATGAGAGGGGGGCCACTAGACTATAAGGAACTGGGGACATTAAATTTTATGGTTTCTACTGTGATCGGGGTTCAGGGATATGGGGGAATGCCACCAGACTGCAGGGGCTAGCAGCTGCTGTGCTACTGTGTGTGGTACAGCAGCCCATCTGTGGGTTTCTAGGAGTTAGGCATGTTTCTACCATGCCAAACTTCCTGCTGCACATCTCCAAGATGAGTGGGCAGATGCACCGCACATCTCAGTTGAATATGGGGATGTGCCGCATATTCATGGGCACACCCCCTGGAGATGTGCTGCATACATTATGCCTGCGCTTGGACATAGCTGGAGATGTGAGATACATCTCTACCCTTTCAATATCATGTTGTGGCACATCACCTTTGAAAATGTCCCCCATTGTGTCTTAAACATCCTTACATTTACATGTTTTTTTCCCTTTTCACATTCATCTAGTTTTACATACTTTGCACCTTAATAACTTTGCAACCCTTTAATGGATGTGCATGAAATTTTGCATGCATAATCTCATGGGGTAGTTCGGTTGATGTGGCTAACTTAGTTTGAACTGCTTATTTGCAACATTGTTTGCTGAAAGAACTATGGTACTGCTGCAGTTTGCTACACTACTTTTCCAGATATGTCTGTTTCTTTGTCACTTCATTACTAAACAAACTCTGGCCAGAGCTGATACGGCTGCAGCTGAGGAATTTGAGGTAAAAATAGTTTAAATTACCAAAGGTACAAGTGTGCATTTGCAAAATATAATGTAGGCTTATAAATGTGTTAGTATGTAATATTTCTACACCAAATTTTCAACATAGCCTTGTTATGGCTCTACCTCACAAAGATGGCAGACAAAATGTTCAGCTCCTGGCTTAAAGGTGTTTTTGTGCAGAGACTGCAAAATCAATTTTCAAGATGCGAAAACACATTCTGGAAGATGTACTTACATGGGTAACCCACTTTCTGTACATCTAAACCATCCTAGTATAACTCCTAGTATAGTATGTGGAGAATCTGGGGTAAAAATATTGAATATTACCAAACTTACAAGCCTACATATGCAAGAATCAATGTAGGCTTTTTAACATCTTAGTTTTTTAATGTTTTTACACCAGATTTTCATCACAGCCTTCTTATGACCCCAGCTCATTAAGAATGGCAGAGAAAATTTTCAACTCCTGGCTGAAAGGTGATTTCATGCAGGGACCATGAAATCACCTTTCAGGATGTAAAAAAAATGTATTGGACAGGATTTGAAAAATGACAGCTGTCACATTCATGAGGTGCTGTAAAGATATGGCTATGTTGTAAATTTGGGATACAAATATTGAACATTACCAAAGTTATGAGCCTGTGTTCACAAAAAATCTATGTGGGTTCATAACTTGGTTGTTTTTTTTTTTTATATTTTGTACCGAACTTTTAACATAGCCTTCTTCTGATCCCACCTCATGAACAAGAGCAGAAAAAATTTCAACTGTTGCCTGAATGGTGATTTCACAAAATCCCCTTTCAGGATGTAAAAAAAAACATTTTGGACAGGATTTGAAAAATGACAGCTATCACAGTCATGAGGTGCTGTAAAGATATGGCTATGTTGTAAATCTGGGGTAAAATATTGAAAAGTACCAAAGTTGTGAGCCTGCATTTGCGAAATTCAGTGTAGGCTCATAATGTTGTTTTTCAATATTTTTATACCAAATTTTCAACATAGCCTTCATATGACCCCGCCTCATGAACAAGGACAGAGAAAATGTTCAATGCCTGCCCAAAAGGTGATTTTGCACAGGAACTGCGAAATCATCTTTTGGGACAGATCTGCCTAATGACAGTGGCATTGTTTATGAGGTGGGGTCTTAAAAAAAAGGAATATTGAAAATTTGGGCCACAGATATGTAAAAATGCCCAAGTTATGGCACTAAGTTCAAAACCCACAAGTGCAGTACAGTGTGGCAGCCATCTTCGAAACAACGGACTGTGCTGTGTTCCACCGTGACCACCAGCACTGTGAAATAGTGCAGTGCTGCGGTCCATAGGGACAAACTAAATCTGAACAAAGGGGATCCAGCAATCCTAGATAAACTGCTCTATCCTAAAATCCCTTGCTCATGCCAAGCAAGAAATACACTGGAAAGTTGACCTGGGCTTCTTATTGGAAGTCTAATGTTGAGTATAACCTTACTCTATGAGTTACCCCCTACTTCTATGTGGTGTTCAATGCACAACCACAGGGACAATAAAGGTAGTTGAATGACACCACTAGAAGGGTTTGGGGTGACATCAGGGTGTTGAGGAGTTCAGACTGGTTATTTACAATTTCCTTATATGCCAACTCTATTTTGCAAATGAGGCCTTAAGTGTTGGGCACTTTTGTCTTATTTTCAACTTAGGATTTTAATGACCTGCCTTCCTCTGGAAAAATTTAAAATATAGTACTCAGACATTAATCAGCAAATACATCATATTTTCTTTGGACTCCTCTTTCAAACGTTATTATGGAGCACAATGAAACAACGCTTTTTTTCTCTAGAATTAATCTGCCTCTACTGCTTATATTACAACTGTATCCTCACAACCTGTTGCTGCGGGCAGCGATTATGATGACAGAAACACATTATATAACTTCAGTTGAGAGATTTGGAGGTAGAGATTTGGAACAGTGAATTCCATTAGGGAGTCCTTACATTTCTCCTTCTGGAACCGATTAATAACAAAAGTGCACGAAATGGGGAATGGCATATAGTGTAGATGGCTGAGCTGTGTAACATTAGAAAATACTGTATATTAGTTATTAGAAAATAGGAAGAACATTTTCCATCATCTGATCGGCTGATGCCTTTGGCAAGGGGTGTGCCAACAGAGACCAGGAAATAACAGGTGCCAGGCAGCCTGTCTCTGCACATGCTGGTATTCATGTACCCAGTCAGGAATCTTCAAACCCGTGAAGCCACCATTTGTTTCCTCACCTAGTGATTGAGATCAATCCCCTTCAACTCACTTCAATTAATCTTATTTGCAAGGGAGTGAGTTGGTGACTAAACCATCCCTCCCTAATGCTCAGCTTCAGTACTCCTACCATTTCAATGAAAAAAAAAACTTGCTTTTTTTTCTGACCCTTGCTGCTGTCTGATTACACTCAGCTGCCACTGCAGCACCATCTCGTCTGACTGTGCTCAGCTACTCTACTAACCTCACTCTCCTGACCATGCCCTCAGGCAAGAACAGTTCCATTTTTTAAACTACCAAACTAGGCAGGGCAGCCAGCAATATAGGAACCAAAGAGTGTGGCATCAATTCAGTGACAGCATTTCAGTGATGGCCAAGGGTGCGCTGCAACCAGTTCAACACTCACAGTAGCAAACTGGTTGTCAGAGCACCGTACACCCACAGCACCGCACTGGTGTTGCCCTCCCTCCCTGGTAACCCCCCCCAACAATGTGATTATTTAATCATTTGGGGTGCGGAGGGCAAAGACTGGATGTCACCATGGCGGTTGAGTGGCACAATTACTGGGTGACATGGTCGCCATCGGCATTTGGGTGTCGCTGTAATGTTGGTCACCCACCTGGATTTTGAACCAACATGGTGGAACCAAATCAGAGAAGTAGTGGAGGTGGGGCAGGGAGGAGAGCACACCATTTACAACCTCCAAACATTAAGATACAACAGCACTCGTTTTTCTCTATTGCCAGTTACAGCAGTGGAGGCACTATTTTGCTAAGAATATCAAAATCTTTAAAAAATGCTCATTAATTTTGGGCATGGTGATTTAATTTGCAGAGATTCACTGTTAGTGCTGTTCAGTTGCAACTTACAGTGGTGCACTACTTCAATACTACCACCTCTCTCTAAGGTCCTTGAACGCTTGGTGGCAGACCAACTTTCAGACTACCTGGAAAAGCACAACATCCTATGCACTCAGCAGCATGGATTTAGGAAAGGGCACAGCACATCGACTGCCCTACTTGAATTCTCAGGAGCAATCCACAATGCCATGGACAAAGGGAACCTAACTGGAGCAGTCTACATTAACTTAACCAAGGCATTTCATACAGTACACCATGGCCTACTTATCACACAACTACTATCCCTAGGGCTCTCGCAGGGTCCTGGTGACTGGGTAACAAATTACCTTGCTCAGCGCTCTCAATCTGTAAAAGTAGCTGGAGTTCTCTCAGACTCAAAACCAGTTCGCTCAGGAGTTCCCCAGGGATCCATCCTGGGCCCCCTCCTTTTCTGCCTTTTCTAAACTCCCTCCCCAAATCCTGCCCTGAACAAATAATCCTCTATGCCGACGATGCGTGATTCTTGCCACTCATAAAGATCTGAACCTCTTCGCCTCAACCTTCAGTATGCTTTTTCCAAAGTTGAGATGTGGTTCCTTGAACATAAGCTGGTTCTAAACCACAAAAACTAAATCCATGCTCTTCTCTAACCTGCAAAACAAAAAGCGGCAAGTCCCACTCACCATTAATACATACCTGGGAAATACCCTTGAACAAGTGCCAATTTTCAAATATCTTGGAATCAACTTTGATCAAGGCCTAACCTTGCAACTCACATTGATAGTACAGCAAAACTATTAATCAGCGAATGGGATTCTATATCGGAACCGACAGCTCCTTACCCATTCTGCACTGAGGATTGCCATCAATCCTCTATCATCTCAGTCATTGACTGTGACAGCTATGTCTGGATCTGCCACTACTACAGCACTTAGTCGCATTACAACATCCTAAATAAGGCCTGTCGGCGGCTCACTGGTGCCATCGACGCACCCACACATGTGAACTCTATGCTGACTCAGGTTGGTTGGCAACTCTCAAACCGGATAAAGTACCTTACCTGCCTGATGGTGAAAAAATCCACTCTGGGCCTCACTCTGCCTTGTATCCAAGACCTGTTATGCCCGAGTGCTAGCACCCGTTTTACCAGAAGATCAGAACACCAGCTTCTCCAAGTCCCCCGATGCCGGACTTCTCAGGGACAAAGATCATTTGCCTATCATGCCCCCAGCTGGCTAAATGCCCTCAGCACTCATATTACTGCCTCCACCTCTCTAGGTATTTTTAAATCAAGGCTGCTCTCTCACCTTGCCACCTCCAGCTCCTGTGACTGCCCTGATTAAACCTCCTATTTTCTCACTACCCACCCTGTTCCATTATTTGACAAAGACATGTTTGGGAAACCTTTTCTCCTGCTATTGTCTGCTCCCCACACCTTTCACTTACCCTCTCTGTTCTGGACTTTTTCCCTATTTGTTTCTCCTAATCTGGCATGACCTCTTTCTTGTAATAATAATGTGATTATTGATATCTCATGTCCTTTTGCACAAATGATTTGATATGTATTTGTATATGTTTTCTCACTCTTGACACAGCACAAATTGTTGTGTTATCTATGTAATCTTTTTTGTACTGTACCTAATTGACGTGGAACCTTTGTAAAAGAGCCTCTGGCTCAAAGGTAGTAATTCCTAGAACAATAAACTAAACTAAACTAAACTTCAAACATTCAACATTTAAATCAGTGCAATGTACAGTACAAAAACTGGCTTTAGTTTACCAAAGTGATTCAGTAACATAGAAACATAGAATCTTATGGAAGATAAGGGCCACTAGGCCAACCGAGTCTGCCCTTTTTTCCTAACATAGAGGTTGACGGCAGAAAAAAAGACCATTTGTTCATCTAGTTTGCCTGTAATACCCTATCCTACTCTCAATACCTAGTGGCTTTACAGGGTTAATGTCCATGTCCTATGCTACCCATTGCCATTTTCTCTGCTTTGCTGCTACCCCTCTGTTTTACTGTTAAATCCTTAACACTGTCCCAGCTGTAATTACAGCCTATGATGGTCAGGGTGCCCACCCCTCCGACGAGAGGCTGTTTCATGGCTCAACCACTCTGTCTGTAAAAAAGAACTTCCACATAACCCTCTTCATTTCCCTCTCACCAGCTTCCTACTCATTTCCCTGTGGTCTAGATTCTCTATTTCTGTTGAAAAGTTCCACACAGTTTACTCTGTTAATTCCTTTCAGGAACCCGATTGTTTGTATCATACCAACCCTCACCCTTCTAGCCTCAGTCAAGTAAATGTTCATTGCCTTAAGTGGATCCTCACAGGATATGTCCCATAGGCCATGAATAATTTTTGTTACTCTGTGATGTACCATCTCCAGCCTACACCTGTGTTTCCTCAAAAGAGGGCTCTAGAACTGGGTACAGTAACCTTGGTGTGCCCTTACCAGTGATCTATACAGAGGTGGCAATACCTCCTTTCTCCTGCTATCAAATCCCCTCCCAATACATCCTAACATTCTGGTTGCCTTGCTGCAGATCATGTTACATTGGCTAGACTGTATAAGGGACTCCTACATCTTTTTTCTTAGTAGTAGTGCCCAGCTTCACCCATCCCATCAAATATTCTGTCATGGAGTTTCTGTTCCCAATGTGCATCACCTTCATGTTTTGGTGTTGAACTTCCCATGCTAAACCTTGCGTCACCCCTCCAACCTTTGTAGGTCCCTCTGCAACTCTCTTACTACCTCCTCACTGCCTAACCTACCACACAGATTTGTGTCATCTGCAAAGAGACACATCTTGCCCTGAATTCCTTCTCCTGTCACTTATGTACATATTGAAAATAACTGGACTGGGGACTGAACTCTGTGGCACATAGGAACATGGAAACATAGATTTTGATGGCAGATAGGGACTGCTTGACCCACTCACTCTGCCCATTTTTCCATGCCAATAGTATCACTGCAGATCATACTTAATTTCTGTCCCATTCACCAACCCATTCCCTTTCCCTAAAATTCCCATATGCCTATCCCACACATTCTTGAACCCCATCACTGTATTTGCCTCCACCACCTCAGCTGGAAGACTATTCCAGAAATCCACCACTCTTTCAGTGAAGAAGTATCTCCTCACATCTCTCCTGAGTCTACCTTCCTCCAGCTTTTTATCATAATCCCTTGACCTTGAGCACCTTTTTTTTCTGAAAAATACTTCCTTCTTGTAGCCTGTTTACCCACGAGGTATTTAAAAGAAAGCAGTCCAAATCTTCAGCTCCCCACTACCAAAGGCTTACCCCCCGATTAAGCTTTTTGCAAGGAAAAGCCTTTGTTTTACCTGATAGAACTTACTTTATTTTATTTTTGTAAACTCTGGGAGTCAAGAACATGGTGGACACTGTGCGGCTCCATTTAGTGTGAAAGTGCGGCACCGCAACGCTCACATCAATACATTTGTATTGAAGAGAGCAGTGTGGCAATCCACTTTCACACTAAATGGAGCTGCACAGTCTGCCATATTCCTGACTTCCTGAGTTTACAAAAATAAAATAAAGTAAGTTCTAACAGATAAAATAAAGGTTTTTCCTTGAGAAAAGCTTAATTGGGGGTAACTCTCTGGGGGATCGGAGAGCTGAAGATTTGGACTGCTTTCCTTTAAAGGTCTCGGATTTACTACGAAAGACTGAAACTCGCAATACCTAGGGTCAGGATCCTGAGACTGATATCCCGGAACTCAGAATTCTAACACTAGGTACTTGCCTGCGGCACAGGTTTTCAGGGGCCTTTGCCACCTGCACCTCCCTTATTTAATATGACAAACTCCGCTGTGGGCAAATACCGAGTTTCAGGATTTTGAGTTTTGGGATATCAGTCTTGGGATCCTGACACTCTGTATTTTGTGTTTCAGTTTTTCATAGTGATACCAAGGTCTCTATCATATCCAGGAATTTATTTAACTTTAAAAATTGATTAGCACTTTGCTCGTAAAAGTGCTAAATCTTTGTGAAAATGCATAGCTCTTGCCTCACTGTGTTTAACAAACACAGCACTTCTAGAAAATCCATATAAATACTTTCTGTATAGTAAGTATCGTCCCAATAAAAAAACTGTTAATCAATTATTTAAAACCTTGCTATCTCTCCTTTCTCTCTCCCATCTCTTCCAGGATGTACATATTCAGGTCCTTTAATCTCTTCTCATATGGCTCCTGATGCAGACCTTGCACTACTTGAGTTGCCCACCTCTGGATCCCTTCCACTCTGTCAATGTTCTTTCTGAGATGTGGTCTCCAGAACTGGATACAGTACTCGAGGTGGGGTCTTACCTGCAAGCTATACAGAGGCAACACCACCTCCCTCTTCCTGCTGGTGATACCCCTCCTTATACACCCCAGCATTTGACCCTCCCTCCCAATTGCCTTGTTGCACTGCCTGACCATCTTTTGTTTATCTGATATGATCTCCCCTAGGTCTCTTTCCTGCTCATTTGTCATCAGTATCACCCCCCCATTTTGTGCTTCACCCTCAGTGTTTCTGTGCCCCAAGTGCATTATTTTGCACTTTTTTGCATTGAAACCCAATTGCCATACCCTTGACCACTCCTCGAGTTTTCCCAGGTCATTGCTCATCCTTTCATGCCCCACCCGAGTCCACCATATTGCAGAGTTTGGTGTCATCTATAAAGAGGGAAAGAAGCAATGTCCAGGCACCAATCAAGCTTCCAATAAATATTTATTGTCACATAAAAGTTTTACTCACAAGACACAGCATCACAGTCAAGAAAAGATCTCCTTTCTGGACCTCTTAGTGAAAAAGCAAATGGATGAAGTTTGACACTGATCTTTTCCGTAAGAAAACAGATCACAACACTCTCCTCCATTCGTCCAGTTACCACCCCCACACTCCTTCAATAATTTGCCAAAATCCCAGCTCCTACTTGTCCACCGTAACTGTAGTGATCAACAGGACTTTGTAGGGAGAGTACAGAACTCTACCGTAGATTCCAACATTGTGGGAACAAACAAGAGATTTTAAATGAGGCTCTAAATCAGGTAAAAGGTATGGACAGAACAACACTATTGGGTCCCAAAACATTGGGTGCAAGGAGTCAATAACCTCAATTTAACTTTACGTCCACCTTCTGTAACCAAAGTAAGAAAGTGAGAGAAATTGTGCAAAAGAATTGGGCTGTCCTGAGATCAGACCCCATCCTACGTAATTACACTGCGGATCCTCCATGTATGGTGTATAGGAGGGGCAGAAATCTAAAGGATAGACAGGTGCACATTCTCCAACCTGAACAGAGGACCAATTTTGGTACCTCAGGGTGGTTTTCACCTCTACCAAAGGGCACACACCACTGTGGCAGGAGCAAATTATGTCAGAATATTACCAAAACTACAAGTTTCACTAGTGCAAATGTGTCAAAATCTTTTGATATAAGGGCATTTATTAATTATGACACTGAGAACATTATTTATTTGGCCACCTGCTGTTGTGGTGCCTTTTACGTGGGGATGGCATCACGTGCATTTAAAGTACAAATAGGAGAACGCCTTGGCAAAATTGAGAGGAGAGATTGCTCTAATGCCCTGGCCAACCATGTCTGTACTCAAAGAGATGGTGGTCCTCATACTTTTAAATTTAGTGGGATTGAGCGTGGTAGGCTAGGTAGAAGAGGAGGAAACCTAAAGGACCTCACCCTAAGCATAGAAGCACTGTGGATTGTTCAGTTACATACTAACATACTATTTGCCAGAAGATTAGGCCTTACGGTCTATCGAGTCTGCTCGAACCTCAGATCCCTAGTTGGGTGCCAAGGCCCTCCCCCCTTGTGTTCCAGAAACCCCTATCATCCATCCCCACCCCTCTGGGACAGGCCATCATCTGATACATCCACTTTCTGTGTCTGTCCCACCCTCTCTTGAAGCCCTCCACTGTGGATCTCTGAACCAGCTTGCCAGGCAGTGCATTCCAAGGGTCCACCACCCTCTCAGTGAAAAACCTCCTCCTCTTTTCCCCCCTCACCCTTCCACCTTCCAACTTCAAACCATGCCCTCTGGTGATACCTCTCTGCTTTAGTCTGAAGAGCCCCTCCATGTTTACCCTATTTATTCCCTGAGGTACTTGAAGACCTCAATCATATCCCTCCGTCTCTCCTCTCCTCCAATGAAAACAGGCAGAGCTCCTCAAGTCTGTCCTCATATGTCAAATCCCCTAGTCCTCGTATCATCTCAGTTGCCCTCCTCTCTACCCTCTCCAGGAGCTGTATGTCCCTCTTCAAGTGTGGTCTCCAGTACTGTACACAGTACTCAAGGTGTGGTCTAACCAGTCCATTGTACAGCGGCAGAATCACTTCCTTGCTCCTAGAGGTGATCCCCCTTACAATGCATCCCAACATCCTGTTTGCCTTGCTAACCACTCTCCTGCACTGCTCAGAGTTATTCATATATGCATCCACCATGACCCTAGGTCTTTTTCCCTATTGAGGCCTCCAGCGCCTCCTCCCAGATGTACCTGTGTTTAGGGTTTCCCCACCAAGATGAACACCTTGCACTTGGTAATATTAATTTAATTTCCATGTGTGAGCCCAGCTTTCCAGGGTGTCCAGGTCCCCTTGCATGGCCAACCTCCCCTCTTCTCCCTCAACTACTGCTCCCATCTTGGAGTCATCAGCGAAGAGACTCATTTCACACCCTATACCCTCCCTGATGTCCGATATGTGTGCATTAACTCATTGCCTCCACAGGCTCACTCTGAGATTACACCACTTGCCTCCTGAATCTCCTGTATACTTTTAACAGTGAATCCTGGGCCTTTCTAAGCAAAATCAAGCCATAGTCAGCATGTTGCAAACAAATGCTAATAGCTCAATAACTGTACATGCTAGACACAAAGTATGAGTGGCAGAGTTATTCAGCACAAAAGTGCCTTTCCAATGGTGGCATGCATGTAATAATAAGTAATTTTGTTTTTTTTCTATGCTGGTTGAAAAAGCAAACTAAATATTTTTTTCACTATAAAAGGGCAACATAAGCCATTTTTTGTTGGAAAATATGTAAAATATCAACACCAAATTAAGCATACAGACATTAGATGGTGTTTTAATATTATGTTAGTTAAAAAAAAGATATCTTTTTACTATGAAACGTAATTTTTCCCCATTTTAGTAAAGGTGCTTTGGTGAGATTTGAGGGCTGAATCTCAACCACACACATCATAACATAAACAAATGTGTATAACTCCAAAAGTATACATGGTACACACAAAGTATCAGCATGAAAGTTGATTAGCACAAAAATGCCTTTCCAATGGTGCTATGCAACCAGTTGTAATCAATACAGTTTTTATTTTATACCTGCTGAAGTGCCAAAAAAGTGAATTTTATTCAAGCTGCTTAGGTGAGTCTTGATGGGAAACATGTCAGCCATACACACCATACCATAAACAAATGTGAATAACTCCTAAAGTATACATGATAAACACAAAATATCAGTGGCAAAGTTGTTCAGCACAAAATTACCTTCCCAATGGTGGTATGCAAATAATAATAAGTAATTTTGTTTTTTTTAAGCTGGTTGAAACAGCAAAAAAAATATTTTGTTTCACTAAAACAGGCAACATAAGCCATACACACCATACCATAAACAAATGCAAATAACTCCTAAAGTATACATGATATGCACAAAATATCAGTGACAGAGTTGTTCAGCATATAATTACCTTTCCAATGGTGCTATGCAGTCAAATATATATTATATTCTGTTACACTATATATTAAAATATATAAGAGACTTCTCCAGACGTTGCTTGGGCATACTGGGAGTCAGTAGCCGAATTCTGCAGATGTCCTCAGGACACACCAGTGTTTTTTTACTGATGACTACAAGTGTCTGCTAGGAGACAATGAGTTAAACAGGATCGGACCCAGGACCAAGCCCTGTGGTACCCCACTACCAACCTTTTTAGGGTTCGAGAGCTCCCCACCGACCACTACTCTCTGGGTGCGTCCAGCTAGCCAGTTTTCAATCCATCTGACCAACAAAGGGCCCACTCCCAACCCCATCAGTTTCTCCACCAGACCATTGTGGGGGACAGAGTCAAATGCCTTGCTGAAGTCCAAGAATAATACATCCACAGGCTTTCCTCTGTCCAGTTCTGATGTTATCCATTCGTAGAACTCCACAAGATCGGTTTGACATGATCTACCTGGCACAAACCCATGTTGCCGACTATCCAGACCTCCCACCTCCTCCAAGTACACCCCCAATCGTTCCTTTAGTATACTCTCCATTAATTTTCCCACCACTGAGGTCAAACTGATGGGTCTATAGTTACATGGTACTTCCCTGGACCCCTCTTTATGGATTGGCACCACATGTGCCTCTCGCCAATCCCTAGGTACTCTCTCTGTCTCAAGTGACCTGTTGAAGAGCTCCGCCAGGGGTGCAGCCAGTATGTCTGCCAATTCCCAAAGTACTCTCAGATGAATGCCATCTGGCCCAGGAGATTTGTCTTTCTTTAGGGCCTTGAGGGCTAACCACATCCTTTTGGTGGAGATAGCATCGTCCGTCCCCTCCACCTTACTGGCCTTTTTATCCTTATCCTGATGTGACACTCCTGGGGTACCTCTCCCTCCTTCTTGCTCTATTTCTGTTGCTCCTCTGATCCCACTCACTGCCGCTTCTATCACCATCATGCCTTGCTTTGTAGATATCCCATCCCCTCCCTAGTGAACACAGAGGCAAAGTACTCGTTAAATACCTCTGCCTGGTCCCTCCACCTCTTCCACCACACTCCTTCTGATCTCAATCTGCTGAGATGGCCCTTAGTTTTTCTCGCTTCCCCAATGTACCGGAAGAACCCCTTTTCCCTCCATGTATCCCCTGTGTGGCCATTTGCTCTCTACTAGACTTTGCCCCCTCACCATCCAGGTGACTTTTCTAGATGCAAGATGGTACATTTCTTATCCCTATCCCCTCTTGTTGTTTTTATATTTTGTAGGCTGCCTCTTTTCTCTGACCACTACCTGAACCTCACTGGACCACCAGCATGGTTTATGTGACCTTGCTCCCTTACGTTTCACCTTAGCGCAGGTCCTGACTACCTCATGAAGTCCCCATTTTATGACCTCCCATCTCCTTTCCACATTTGTCATTGATGTAATCCCCTTCAAGTGATCCTTGAGAATATTCCCATGCCCACAAAGTCTGCCTCCCGAAGTCCACTGCCAGTGTCCTAGATCTCCCCCCTCCCCCCATGCTTATTTGAAACCAGACAATATTGTGGTCGCTCCCAGTCAGGGGATCCTCTACAACCAGACCCCTTACCAGATCCCCATCTCCCAGAACCACGTCCAGGACATGACCCTCCCTTGTGGGCTCCATCACATGCTGTGTTAAGAACACATCCTGGAAGCCGTCCAGCAGCCTCTGCTCCTTGGCCACCTTAGAGGACATGCTTCCCCAGTTTGTACCTGGCACATTAAGGTCCCCCATCAACACCACTCCTTCCCCTTTTGGTCCACACTGGGCAATGATGTTGTCCAGCAAACCATCCTCCAGAACATCACCCATCCCGGGGGGCCTATATACTACACCCAGCTTGACCTTATCTCCTGCTGGGGATCGTAAGGTGACCCATAAGGCCTCCACATTTCCTTCTGCCTCTTCCACCCTAGCAATTTCTATGTCATCTCTAATGAACATAGCCACTCCACCCCCTCTGCCCTCCTTTCTATCCTTCCTAAGCATAGTGTACCCCCACACGTTTAGGTCTCAGTCATGGTTTTTGTTGGCCCACGTCTCCATGACTGCCGCCACATCCACCTCCCCCAAACAGCATGGCCTGGAACTCTGGCAACTTGTTTCCCAAGCTCCTGGCATTTACTAACACCAACCCCCACCCCTTATCCCTGATCCCCTTTGTCGAACCCCACCCAGGTTCCTTATAGTTCCATCCTCCCTCTGCTCCTCCTGAAACCTCCACCCCCAGTCTGTTCCACCCTCCCCCCCTTGGGTTTGAAGGCTACTCCCCTCATCTGGAGGAGAGGGCTTCTGGTCAGCCCCTCCCTTATCCCTTCCCCATCACAAGTTTAAACCCCACCTTTCTTGAATGTAGTCAGCCATCCCCTGTTTAAGGACTTCCTTTCCTAATGAGGCAAGATGAAACCTGTCCTTGGCATACAGTCCCTTATCCTCCCAGACTCCTTTCCAGTTCCCTAACACCCCCAACCCACTCTCTCTTGACCCCACTTCCTGAGCCAGTCATTAACCTCTGTGATCTTCATTTTTTTCTCCACTGAGGCCTTTGGTACTGGCAATATCTCAGAAAAGGAAATGTTGCATCCATTATCCAGACAGACTCTGGCAAGTTCTTGGAACCTTGCTTGGATTTCCAAAATGCTATTTCCCTCTAGATCATTAGTTCCCAAATGCACCAGGAAATCTGGTTACCCTCCACAATCCCTAACCAGTTTGTACACCATGAACTTTGCTCTGTGCACTGTCAGCCCAGAGATACTCACTACCTTCACCTGGCTATGGCATCCACCCCCTTGTCCCTCTCACTGGATAGCCCTAATCATAGAGTCTCCCAATAACAGAACCTTAACACCGCCATCATCCTTATGGTTACCTCCACTATGCACTCTCAGCCCCCAACCCCCCCTTTATTCATGATCTCAATTCCATGGGAGTCTTCCTGCCTTATTAGAGACCCCCTTGTCACCCTCCCCTTTCTGCCTTCCTCGTTATTTTGCCCACTTAACTCAGACCCCCTCTGAATAGGTGTCCCCTTTAACTCTCTCTTATCCGAACAACTTATCCTGGCCCTGATGGTTTTCCCTTCCCCCACATCGCCATCCTCCCCCCTTGTAATAGTACCCCCTGCCTCCAGAGGCTCTCTGTGGGTCCCCTTTACCTAGGGCCCCATCCTTGGTACAGACCCCCCCTGCTGAAGGGGGCCCCTCCCCCACCTCCTTGTCTCCCAGTTTCTCTCCAGTCATGCTGTCCTCCCTCATGTCTGCAATATGTTGCATCTCCCCCATCTGTTTAACATTTATGTTTCCCCTTCTCCCTCTGGGATTATTTCTATCCTTTCCATTGCCGGTCTGTGATGCCCTATGGGTATCCGACTCCCTCCCCCCGGCCTCTGTATCAGTTTCCTCATTTCCACCAACCTCTTCCTCCCCCACTAGGTTGCTTAGTAGCTCAAATTTATTGTGACACTGTATGCCAGCCTCTATCAAGTAACCCAAGTTTCCCCTGACTGCACCTCTAAACTGACCCTCTTCCTCCCCTCTTGCTCTGTTCTCCTTAGGAGCTCCCTTCCCACAGTCTGCTATTCTAGGCTTCCCCACAACAGCCCCTCCCTTCTCAATGTCTGCTCTACTAGGCTTCCCCACAACAGCCCCTCCTGACTCTTCCCCCTCCACTCTCTTTATATTCGGAATGTTCACCCCGTACGCTTTCCCCTTAGCATCAACATCCCTATATAAGGGTCCTCTGTCCCTAATATCCCCCCTCCTGCTTGCTTTAACATGACATCCTGTAATTTCAGAGCATTGCCCCAGCCTCCCCTCAGTTGGGGGCCCTTTTTCCACCTGGACTAAATGATAGAATAGAGTCCACTACTTTGAATAAAAATAGAATTAGCAAGTAAAAAGGACTGGTCTTGGCTCTTAATAATGGCTTGTACTTTCTTTCTTTTTTACGTAACTTTCTACTTACATCTGGACCTGGATATGCAGAAAGAACAAATAAGAGATTATGAAGTCTAATAATTGAAGGCCCTTGGGAGCTTCATTTTATTCTTTATCTGTTTTTCTGCCATTTCCAATTAAGTTCTAAATAGATGTAATATTGTAAAATAATAGAATGGTGCTTATTGCTTTAAGTACTATTTTGCCATAATGTATGGACTGTGAACATTTTAAAATGTTACTTCCAATTTCTCTCTTTTCTTTTTTCCTTCCCAACCCTTTCCTTTCAACTTCCTCATTTTTTCTTTGTCCTTGCCTATTTTGTCCCCCTCAACATTTCTTCTAATACCACTTCAATTTTTTTGCACTGCTTTCTTTTCAGCTAGTCTTCCTTCTCCCTTTTTCTTTTCTTTCTCTACCTTTTCTTTTTGTTTCTATGTTTTTGTATGAATTTTGGTGTAGGTTTTTTTACACTTAAAGGGCCCTATGCTTGAAGGCACAGAGCACATCCACGCTGTGTATGTGAGGCTCAGAGACACTCTACACCCATTGCACACACCCTCGTGGGATGGGGAGGAGCACAGCCCCTCACCATCCCCACCCACATGGACCGCATTGTGCAGGGTGGACAGTGGTGTGCCAGCACTATGCAGCATGCATGAGGTTATGTAGTTCTGCACACTAGGGCACATGGGGGCTGCCAGCATGCCAGAGAAACCCTGCCATAAGACCCCTACATGTCCCATGCATCTGTCCCACACTAGGAGGACCACTGCCTAAACATCCAGTGTCCACCCAAGGTCACCGGCCCCAGCACCCAGTCAAGCCCCCACCATCCCAGTGTATGCCAACCCCCAACCCCCCACACACACGCACATGCACATATATGGGGGCATTAGCCCCAAGAATGCATGAACCCACCTTGTCAGCTCCCTGTGCATCGGTTGGTGTGGTGAGTTGTTGCAACCCCCACACACACACACACACACACACACACACACACATATGACCCCATGGCACCACCCCATTCCTCCCTGTCTGATCGGGGGCATGACAAGGCCGGCGGCACTACCCACCTCTCACCTTCATGGCCGCCAGCCATGCGAACATCCATGGGGAAGTGCAGACAATGCACCCCCATGGCACAGAGGGATCTACTGTGGACCCAGGATGGCATCTGATTGGATGCTTTCCGTGTCCATGACTCTGCCCTCAGCTGCCTCAGGGAGTGCTGTGTGCTGGGGCGGGGTGTGTGCCCATGGACAGATTGCGGCCATTGGTGAATACTGGCAGTGTGCACCTGTCCACAGGTGCAGAACTCCGTGGCCAGAATACATGCCTCGGGCATAAATCTCATCCATTGGAACATAGGTCCAATTATATGTATTATATCACCAGTTTTTTTTATGGTACACTGTCACTTTAATTATTGGCTGTGTTTAAGTGGTACCTTAGTAGCTAACAGACCTCCCCCCCCCGAGGAAGCCCTTTGGTGAAACTGGTTTGGGGTTTCAGTTTCCTTACACACCTGCTGCTGCTGCTTTTACACTATGAGCTGTGTCTTGTGAGTAAAACATTTATGTGATGATAAATATTTCTTGGAAGCTTGACTGGTGCCTGGACCTTGCTGCTTTTCCTTGTTCATTCTCTCTGTGGCACAGTCTCTGACTTATGGAGCATTGTTTGTGCCTGATCATCTACAAAGAGGCAGACCTTCACTTCCAACTCCTCTGCAATGTCATTACCGAAGGCATTAAAGAAGAACAGTCCCAGCACTGATCCCTGAGACACTCTGCTGGTCTCTCCTCCCTTCCCCTGAATGAACTCCGTTTACCACCACTCTCTGCCTCCTATCTCTTGGCCAATTTCTTATCCCATTTACCACTTTGGCCCCACTACTAAGCTACCCAGCTTGTTTGCTAGTCTCCTATGTGGAATGGTGTCAAATGCCTTACTGAAATCTAGATAAACTATGTCCACTGCTCCACCCTGATCTAAATCCTTGGCCACTCAGTAAAAGAACTCTTGTCAGACTCATTTGACATGACCTTCTCCTCATGAATCTATGCTGCTTCGGGTTCTGAAACTCACTGGTTTCAAAATATTCCACAATTCTTTCTTTCAGCAATAATTCCATTAATGTTTCTACCACAAGTCAGGCTGACTGACCTATTATTGCCAGTCTCTGCTCTGCTTCCACTTTTGTGAAGTGGAACTACATCTGCCCTCCTTCAGTCCTCGGGTACCACTCCTGTTTCCAATGAGTTGTTAAACAGGGCAATCAGAGGTGCAGCCAGTGCCTCCCTGAGCTCCCTCAATACCTTTGGGTGGACTCCCTTAGGCCCCATTGTTCACTTTCTGATTTGCAAGACCATTCAGGATTCTGTCCTCCAAAAATAGACTAGAGTCCAATTCCCTCCTTCCAATGCTCCTGTTAAATTTGTTGGGCCCCTCTACATCTGTTTCCTCTGTGAACACTGAACAAAAGCATTTGTTCAGAATGTCTGTCTTTCCCTGTTCCCCTCATCACAACCTCACCTTCCCTTCTTAACCTTACAATCACATCTTCCTTTTCTCGCTTACATACCTAAAAAATGTCTTGTGCCCTTTTGTTACTGCATTGGCAACACTCTCTTCAGTTTGCACCTTTGCACTCCTTACTGTGCTCCCTGCTTCCCCCTATTTCCCCAATACACCTCCCTATCCCTCTCCCTCCGTGTCTCTTTGTGCCTTCTGAATGCTGACTCTTAGCTTTTAACTTGTCCTCCACCTCTTTTGAGAACCGTAGTGGTTTCTTTTGCCTATATTTTTTTCTGCTCACTTGCTGGACACAGAGGTTTGTTGCTTTCACCATGGCCTTTTTTAATTCCCCCACTTTTCCTCCACCCCACCCAGTTCATTCCCCTGCCAGGTCATCCCTGAGGCATTCAACCATATTTTTAGAATCTGCCTTCCAGAGTCCAAGACCCTCACCTTTGTGTGGTTCAATTCTGCAGCCATCCATATACTGAACCACACTGTATGGTGATCACTAGTCCCCAGATGGCCCTACACCTTGATGCCTGCAACACTGAACCTGTTAGTGAGTACCAAGTCCAGTATTACCCCATCATGAGTGGGTTCACTGACTAATTGCATGAGGAATGCCCCCTGCAGGGAGTCCAAGATTTTTTCTGCTTCCAGCTGAAGCCACAGCTGGGAGGTTCAAATCTACATCTGGTAGATTGAAGCCCTTACCAACAGCACCTCCCTCTTTTCAGCAATCTTGCTAATGGCTTCCAACAGTACCTTATCTTACTCTTCCCTCTTTTGCTGGAGGTCTGTAGATCACACCAGTGTGAACAGAGGCTCCATTTCTCATCTCTAGGGTAACCCATAGTACCTCTCCCCCATTCCCTGTATCATGGTCACTTTAATGCTTTTGCTCACATAAAGTACCACACCTCCTTCTTTCTTTCCCACTTCTTCCTTCCTGAACAGTGTATAGCCTGGTATGGCCCTGTCCCACTCATGGTTTTCAGTGCACCATGACTTGGTAATGGTTATAGCATCCATGTCAGCATCAGCCATCATGACATCTGGGTCTGGAATCCTATTTCCTAGACTTCTAGCATTCACACACATTTTCCAGATTTTATTCTCACTCCATTTGTTACCCCCTTTTGTGTTTTCCTTCCTACCCCCTTCTCTTTCTAATGAACCCAGTCCCATTCACCTTCCTCTCTTCCACCTTGCTTCCTATATTAATTTGCATCTCAGAGGATTCCATTCCTCTTAGGTTCTCCCTACTCTATTCTATAATTCAGCCTGTGGGGGAGCAGTTTCTGCCTCTCTAATCTCTTCTGCCAGCCCCCTCATCTAATTCAGCCATCTCCCACTGCTCCACCTCTACTGGTCAATCTGACTGTTCTTACCATTGTCCTAAATAGTGGAACACCTGCCCTCCAATATCTGTAATGTGTCTTCACCCAACTCTCTCTGTCTTTCCTCCTGCATGTGTTCATATTCCACTTCTGATCATGTCAAACCTCATGACATCTCTCCTGATCTCTGTGCCACCTAAAGCCTTTAGCTCTATCTCTGATCCCCCTTATCCTTGTTTCAGTTGATCTGCCCAACATAGCACTTGAGATTATCTCCTAATTGCTCACAATGATTTGTGTTCCCAGTACAGGCTTGCACATGTTGTGTATAACATGTGCCCCCTGTTGTACTTTCATTTTGCATTAATCAGTGCTTACTTCCTTGATTGTAACCTGCATATTATTCTGCTGCTCATTATATATTTGCCCACTGTACTTTACCTTTCTGTACTGTACTTTAGGTACCATGTCCATTGTTTACCACTACGTCAAAAAATATGTACACTTGTACTGTTGAACTTGTTATCTCCATCTCCCCTTCCCCTAGGCCGCATCTGGAAAGGAGCAATACTGCCTAGCATGCCTTCCTGGTGAAATGCTTGAATAGATAAATAAATAAATGTTCATCAAGCCCCCTTGTATCTCTCTTGTGTCTCACTTTCCCCAGAGTTGACTGCATTTACCACTACCCTCTGCAGTCTCCACTCAACCAGCTACCCACCCATCTAACTTAGAAACATAGAAACACGGAAATTGATAGCAGATAAGGACAGCTTGGCCCATCTAGTCTGCCCACAAGCCCTGTACTTGATTACAGCTTCTGAACCTCCCTCTGCTTTACCTCTGTGGTTCCGTTATGCCTGTCCTATGCATGCTTAAATCCAACCACAGCACTTGCTCCCCAGGTCTGGCTTTAGGGTATGTGGCGCCCCAGGTAAACTTCCCAACTGGGACCCCCTTGAATTTTTTTTAAATCTTCACCCTCCCCAAGAAACATGGCATTCCTAATGGCAGTTAACTTCCTTAGGAAAAAAGAATGCTGAATAATTTACCTGAGGGGTGGGGTTGTGAAACGGCATGAAATCCCTTGGGGCACAGAACACGTTTCTCCATTAAGTTAACAGATACTTTTTCAAAATATTTGAGAGCTGCTCCTGAGTAAATAGCATTCATCTAGTCTTCCTAGAATTTGCTATACAAAGGTTAGTATCTGCATTTCCTTCTTCCTTGCTATCTTTTGATGGTATAATAAATATTTGCCACATTCATGCAAATGCAGTCAGTGGTTACTTTCCCAGAAATCTATTTCAGCAAAATACATTGCACTGAAGAAACAGTAAGTGTATGCAGTGCAAAGATCTAGTAATCATCCCCTGTCTATGCTGGATAAGTAATACTACCACCAGCTAGATCTCTACTAGTAATGTCATTGAGCAGCCTAAACAAAAACGCATCTGATATGCTCAGTGGCTTATTACTTCTCAACATTATTTTTAACTTTAGATTTCTTTAAAGGAATTCCAGATATGTCATTTAAATTGCAATTATTTATTTATTTATTTGCAACGTGGAGCCCATCTGTGCATGTGCATCCACTGCTAAAATTATAGTGATGTTTTGAAATCTGGCTTTTATAAAAATAACATCTTTTTGAAAATACTTAGGGCATCCTCTGTGTAGCCAGGAAAGTGAAATAGCAGAACATATACGCTGATTATAATTGCATCACATTTGTTGTTGTACTGTACAAAAACTATTATACAAAGAATATTGAGATGCCCAGGTTAAGTTTCTTAAAGTCAATAAATTATTTAGTGGATTCCAAGGTGTAGAGATCCCCCTATTTGGTCTGCCAAATGTGAATTATTTTACTACTTTTGTTTCCCAACATTGGTACCATTCTAATGTAAACTTTTCATTGTTGGGTAGCCATATTTCTTGAAAGACTAGTATGTCAAATGTCTAATATATTTTACCAAGTCACCATCATTAGGGTTTGCTTTAAGTCCAGCCATGTACCATCTAAGAAGGTTCAAAGACACTGTGCAACCCGGAGCAAGTCACTTAAAGAGTCACTGCCAACTCTTTTTGCATCCTATATTATTTCTAATTGAAAACACATTTTATGATTGCTTATATTCTCTAAAATTCATTGAATTTGTTGTTTATTTAATCTGCTTCCTTTTTAGTAGAACTAAAAAGTATGCTAATGGTGGTATTATGCTCAACCTTGTTTGATTTCAAATCCTTGATCTGTACTGCACACTTCCTGAACAGTAGAAACAGTCCCGAACAGAGCAATCACACTTTCTGCAATAGTTTTCTCTCCACTCACTGTATCGCTAGTGTCTAGACTCTGTTGGGGTTGATCCCAAGTCCAAAAAAGATGACATGGGAGTTAATCAAAGACTATAGCTAAATGCTATTGTGTGGTAACACCAGATTTTTCACTTTTACAAAGAAAAAAAGGAATCAGAATCAAACCACCAGCTACATGAGCAATCTCTACAGAATGTGACCAGTCATTAAATGTGTTTTTTAAACTAGAGGCACTCTGAGACCTAAAGATATTTACAGTATCACTTAAACCTCCATGTGCTCTCAGGACTATCAGGAAACAGGCTTGGCTCAGTGTAATGCCTTAAGAACTACAACGTATGGTCAGGGACTAATGTGTATGGAAATCCTTACCACTCTAAATCCTGTTGTACCATAGCAGTGATGTAACTAATGTGGTACAATGACTTTTCGCTGTATTGCAGTAATTATGTCATAGAGCCAAGCATGCTGAGTAAAACTGCTCTTTGAAACCGAAACAACACCATGGGCAGCGTGAGTTTGTGTAGTGTGTTTACTCCGTCAGGTGGTGGGTGAGTAATTTTAAATACAGCTACAGTATATAGTCAGGGCTTATTATGTAAAGCAGCCCCTTCAAAAACATTGTTATGCACATCTGAAGTTGTTGTGCACATTTTAAAAAGCTATTAGCACATTTTATCATTAACTCAGCTGTGTTTCCCCCCTCCTGGTCACTCCCACAACCTTCCGTTTCTCCACTACAAACACACACACACACACACACACACACACACAATGTTGTTCTCCCCCCCCTTCGTGTTTGAGGCCCAAATGCTGTTATCTCAACCCCTTGATGGAAACATTGGCTCACTGTATATAGTCACCCATACATTATTCCTTATTTAAAGTATAGAGGATCTCATATGCTATTTCTGTATTAATTCTTCTGCCTCCATTGGAATGCCTTTGCAGTATCTTCTTGCAGTTACTAATCCCCCAAGGTTGTAGCTGAAACAACCCACCTGAACTCTGTTTATCTGGTAAAATATTTTACGAAAGAAAGAAAGAAAGAAAGAAAGAAAGAAAGAAAGAAAGAAAGAAAGAAAGAAAGAAAGAAAGAAAGATATGGTCAACCAGACCAACTTGGCCAGGTTTCCATCTCAGGAAGTTTGATGACATAAAGGACCTCTTGAGCTTTGCTCTGGAGATCCCTATTATGTCATCACAACCCCTTGATGGAAACACAGCCTTGTGCGTGGTTGCCCATACATTATTCTATACATTTAGAATTTTTGGTTTGTACAGGCATACTGAGCAGGACCTTGTTTCCAGTTGTGACCTGTTAAGAGAAATTAAGCAGAAGGAGGTTAAGCGACTTGCTCAAGATCACATAATATGCAATTGGCAGTTGTGGGATTCAAACGTGAGTCTGCCAGGTCTCCAGGTTCACAGCAGTGCACCCCCCCATCAAGCATTTTATCCACCAGTACCAGTCTGCCTGGGCTTCACATCAGGATTACCCGGTCTACCTCCCAGACTTGTTGTCTACTTTCTTTTGCTATTCTCTGATTAGGTCAATGTTGGGAGGGGCCCAGGCAGTGCATACATGATCCATTTAGACATAGCACCATGGGGTTTTCTCCATTTTTGTTTCTTCCCTTCAGAAAGTAAAATGACCATTACCACCTACTACAGACACCATAGAAACATAGAAACCTAGACTTTGACGGCAGATAAGGACCGCTTGGACCACCTAGTCTGCTCATTTCCCTATCTAGAGGATAAGCTGCAGATCCTATTTAACCAACAGCCTATTTCTTCCTATCCCCTACAAAAATTGCCTTATGTCTGACCCATGCATTCTTGAATTCTCTCACAGTTTTAGATCCCACAACCTCCTCAGGTTGTTCCATGTGTCCACCACCCTCTCTGTGAAAAAATACTTCCTCACATTGCCCCTGAGCTGTCCCCCCCATCTTCAAATTGTGTCCCCTTGTTCTTGCACATCTCTTTTTCTGAAAGATGCAACCTTCTTGGACTTTGTTGATTCCACTGAGGTACTTAAACATTTCTATCATGTCACCCCCCCTTTCCTCAATATTAAGCTCCTTTAGCCTCTCGTTATATGGCTTCTCTTACACACCCTGCACCATTTTAGTTGCCCTTCTCTGAACTGCCTCCATCATGTCTATGTCCTTGCGGAGATGGGGTCTCCAGAACTGGACGCAGTACTCCAGATGGTGTCTCACCAACTGTCTGTACAGGGGGAGATCAACTTCCTGTTATCTGTTGGTGATGCCTCTCCCTATACATCCCAGTATCCCCCCAGCCCTCCCTACCACCTTCTCACATTGCTTGCCAACCTTAAGGTCATCTGATATGATTACCCCCAGGTCCCTTTCCATTTTTGTTGTTGTTACTACCTCCTCCCATTGTGTAATCTTCCCCTGGGTTTTTGTTTCCCAGGTGCATTACTTTGTACTTCTTTGCATTGAACCCAAGCTGCCATACTTCTGACCATTCCTCCAACCTTGCCAAGTCCCTTCTCATCCTTTCCATGCCTCCTTGTGTATCAACCCTGTTGCAGATCTTTGTGTCTTCTGCAAAGAGGCATAATTTTCCTTCCCAGTCCCTCTGCAATGGATGCCAGTGCCCTAACCGGTGCAGTGTTTGTAGATCTCTCAAAAGCTTTCAACACTGTCTCCCACCCCCTCCTGCTGGAAGCCCTCTTCCATACCGGCCTATCTACTGGGCCGATCTCTTGGTGCACTAGCTACCTATCTGACCACCTTCAATGTGTCAAAATCAATGGGACACTTTTCACAACCTGTCCCATCCACTCAGGTGTCCTCCCAGGGCTCCATCCTGGGACCGCTACTCTTCTCAATCTACCTAAACACCCTACCCAGGGCATGCACTGGTAGAATTCTGTTGTATGCAGATGATGCAGTCCTCTTTGCCACCCACCACAACCCCAACACCCTCCAGGGCACCCTACAACTTGCATTCAATGATGCAGAAAACTGGTTCAAAGAGCACAGACCTGTCATCAGTCTCAAAAAAAAACAAATCAATGCTCTTTGCCCACCCTCAAAACAAAGCCAGTAACTTCCCACTACACATCCTCCCCAGCTCCAAGCAATCCCTTGAACTTGTCCGCTCGTACAAGTACCTTGGGATCAGCTTTGACTCAGCCCTCTCCTTCCACACCCATATTGATGCACTTGCCTCTGCTACCAATGTGTGGCTAGGTATCCTCTACCGCTATAAAAACTGTTTCTCCCTCCGTTGCCCTCCAACTAGCAGTTACATCCTCGATACTGTCCCTGGTGGACTACGGCCTACCTGTATACAGTGCGGCTGACTCGACCGCCCTCAATAAAATCCGTGTTGTCCTGAATAAGGCATGTGGGTGTATTGCAGGGGCCTAGGCTCACTCACATGTCAAGCTATATGACTTGCTTGAGGCTGCTAAATCTGGATGAACGACTTCAATACCAAACCAGCCTCATTCCGAAAAAAACCCTTCTCGGGCTATCACCCTGGGCTGACAGCCTCCATCCGCCAAGCTCAACCCTTGGTTAATACCTGAACCTCCTGAAAGATCACCCTTCTGATCCCTAGAACCAGGACAAGCCATGGACAGAGATCTTTCTGCTATAGAGTCCCAGCCTGGTTTAACGTACTCCCACCAGCCATCTCTGACACCACTACTATCTCCACCTTCAAAACTGCACTGCGGAACCAGCTATTTAATACATGTAATTGCACCTGTCACTAGTTGTGACTTAGTCCATCACATAGTGACAAAGCTCGCATGAGCGGCACCACAGTAGCTAAAATGTTTCCCAAGCTCTACAAAATTTGTAAATATACATGGTTGTCAATATAAATGATTGTCATTTTATTACAATTTGAAACTCTGTGATGTAACAATGAGCCTGTAATGTAATGTATTTGTCCTCAATGTGATGAGGTACTTTTGGAAATGAGCCTCTGACTCAAAGGTTGTAAACTGATGTTTAAATAAATAAAATAAATAAATGTCACTTATAAAGACATTAAAAAGACATTGGAAAGACAGAAAGTGGCACACAAAAGGGGTAGTGACAGGATACAGATGGGGAGACTGAGTGGTATATATGAAGCTCACCCCCAGTCCTATACTGCACCAACTCAAGTCCACCCCTATACATACCCACAGTAAATATCCCTAAATTCTGTTGTTAAAAGCCCTCATCCCTGCCACTGGGTTTCCAGAGCTCCCAGATCTACAGATTCCTGTATTTTTCAGGGAAATGAAGCTATCTACGGGAAAACTGGTCCCATAGTCCTGCATGGATACACAGGAAAATGTATGCAATCTACAGGAAAAATATAAACTCAGGCTAGAAGCACTGGGCTTCTAACTTAGGGATGCATTACTCCATCCCCACCTACATAACCTCTACAGTTTAAACACCCCCATTTCTAGCTCCTTCCCCAGTTTCTGCACCTTTTTCATATATACCACTCAGTCTCCCCATCCGTATCCTGTAACTACCCCTTTTGTGCGCCAGTTTCTGTCTTTCCACCCCATTTCCCAGACCCCACCCTTCCACATTTCTGCCCCTTCCCTATCTGTGCCCAATGCCTGCTCCCCACCCAAATCCTGCCCCTCTCCTCTTATATTGTCTGAATGGATGATGAGACAGAAGTTTGCGAACTTTACCAATTGACAGCAAACACTAGACAAGGCAGATAAAAAGTCTGTCGAAGCAAGAAGCTGTGGGCAGAGATGAGGGACACCACACTGCCCAGAGGTAACTATCATTATTCGTCTGGCAACCCTTCCACCACTCAGCAGATGCACTCTCTCTTTTTCAATCCTCTATCACTGATGCCATTTCTCTCTTACATGAGGGAATGCAGAAGTTTAAGAGAAGATGACATGATTGCTGCAGTTGCAGCTGCACTTTCTTTCCTGCACACCAGCCCTGTGGCAATTCCCCCAAATATGTACACAAAAACCTCCCAACACATCAAATAACCAAAAATGAATACAAATATTCCCCACCTTATGACACACACAACCATCTCTCTTGATGGAGAACCACACTCATCTTTCTGATCATCCCTTCTTTTGCAATCCTTCCTCTGTGTTTTGCTGCCAATGCTGCCCCCCTTTTGCCCCCACTCCACCACTAAGGGTATTGGTACCGAAGATACTCACCTGACTCTGAGTCACACACCAATGGGAAGAGAGACATGAACTGAAAGCTGCTGATTTTTGCTCCTCCAGTCCTCTCATGGTCTTGTCTCTTCAATTTTACTCACTTTCACTGTCTTGTTTTTCTTTTCTTCCCTCAACACCCATGACCCAGTAAAACTGTCCAACTTGGCTTGTTTCTTCCCAACTCACTCCTCATACTCTTGTCTCTCTAATGCTGTGCTGCCTGGTTGTCTCTCGGCTCAACCCCTTGCTGCCTCCCACCAAAACCCATCAACCGGCCCACCACTGTGTATGCACTAATGAGGAGAAGTGGGTGGCCCATGAGTGATTATACAGGCACAGCCACAGAAACAAAGGTGGTGGTCGGCGGTGGACAAGTCTTCAAGTTCAACCCCCCTGCCCCCTCCAAGACACACAATTTGGCCATATAACTTTCACTGTCCTGGTGACTCTCATAAAAAATATATATATATATATATACATATATATTCATGGCAAAAAAAATGTCATTAATGCATCAGTTAGGGTTCATAGCACAGTGACAAAAGCATGGAAATTTGGTGTTAGGGTTACCACCCCTACCACCCCTGCTCCCCACCCTCCACACACACCAACAGGCATCTGGGAGTGCATTGGGGTTGTCGGCCTAACTCTCACTCCATTCCATGTGTAAAGAAGCTGAGGTGGTGCAGTGTAGGAGAATGTGGTGAGAGTTAGGCACAATGACCTCAACGCACACCCCAATGTCTGTTGCTGGTGCCAGAAATGTTAAACTTGTAGTCAGAACAAGTGATGGCACTGTTGCCCCCCCAGAAGGCACTGTTGCCCCCCCAGACAGCACTGTGGCACCCCTTCACCCATTGCATAAACACAAACCAAACATGCAGTGCCATGCCACAAAAAAGAGGCCCTCCTCATTTCAGTTAAATATGGATTAAGCCAATACTACCAATACATTAATATTTTACAGATTTTCAACATTTTATTTTATCAACACACACACACACACACACACACACACACACTGAACTTGGCTGGATTTTAATTACAATGTTTAGGAAATGTTGTGATAAGCCTCTGTACCACATCAAGGTACCCCTACCTAACTGGAGTACCTTACCTTATTTTCAGTAATTTACTAGTACTTTTTGAGTTCACACTCCATGTTACTGCATGACTCCAAAATTACTGTAACTACAAGGATGAATTTTATCTATACCTCATGATTACCATGATCAATCATGTATTGTACCTCTAATGTACAACAAAAACTTAAACAATTGTGATTCATTTTTACTTTTACCTCAGTGTTACTCCTAAAATGTTATCATTTTGTTCATGTACTTTAAATGCACTCTTATTCTTTTTAGGTAAGCAATAAGACCTGAGGGGGTGTGCATTAGACATTTCTAATACACGGCCAGGGGCGTAGTGAGGCACGAGACCACAGGCCAAGTGACCTCAGCCCCTGGCCGTGCATTAGAAATGTCTAATACACACTCCCAGAGTGTCTTATTGCACTTACAAATTGGGGCTGTGTATTTTACATGCATGTAAAGTAAGAATCTATTAGTTTACAGACTAAAATGAAAACAGCTTTGATGAATTTTGATGTGAAGTAATCCCTCTGCTTGTGATTTTTTCTTGTCCTGAGTAGTTCTGTCCTACTGTAACCACCCTATTTTGGTTGTTATGGTTTTGCTATACACCCCCTCATAGATTTTAAAAGTTTTTCTTTTTCAATTAAATAAATAGATGTATGTTTTAATGTTTCACTAAATTCTGTTAAACCTTTGAGCTGCAGAGCCAGCAGACAGGAGTAAGGGAAGATTCAAGAACAGCTGCATAGACGTGAGCTGAAAAAATCAGTATACTGGTTATTTTTTTTTTTTTTTAATCTGATATAGATAAGCATCATTATTAATTATTAGGTACAGTTTTCTGCCAGACATTACTTTTCTAATTGGGATCAGAGGAAAGAAATGCTGTAAGCAAGTCAACAGGAAGGCATGCTGCCAAGGAATGAGCAGCAGATTGAGTGAGCAGATGTTTTGGCTGGCAGGAGAAATTCATGAGCACAGTGATTTTAAAATGTTAAAGACAACTGAACCAGCTTATTATCTTCAGTGGCTGAGAAATTATTGCATAGGATTTTGAGCCCTACTTCCTCTTTTCTGTTCGGTGTCAGAAATGTGAGGTCACTCTTGAAATTGAAGGGATGTGCAGTGACGGGGGGGTTGCAGAGAAATGAAAGAGATGAAGGGGCACATACAACCCAATGGATGTCCAGAGTCCCACCACCAGTGGGAGGGGGTAGGAGCTGGCAAACAATTACAACTTTGCTCAGATGTATGAAACCTGAGAGGAAAAAAAGTAAAAATAATGGAGGCTTCACACTAAAAGAAGTGTGCCAGAGAGCAATTGAGGGTCTGCCTGTATTAGGACTGCAAGAGAAACTCGTTGAGTGGGAGGCCAGCAAAGAGCTAGTCTGTGAGTGGGCAGCAGCTGTGAGCATTTGAGTGAGCAGCAGACAGGTGCTAAATTAAATCTGATCACTAATGTGGGTTAAAATAAAAGAAAATCATTGTTCATAACTGTGTTCTGCTGGAAAACAGGGTACTGTGGATGTATTTTTGATAATTTAGTGGGATTTACTCCATTTAAAAAACAAAAAACAAAATGGCGGTCTTTAACATTCTTAACATTTCGTAACATTCTAAATGCTCATTTATATGTGTTTTTTGGGTTGCTTTCAGATTGTCTGCACTTGTTTTTAGCAGTGCATTAGACATATTTAATGCACAGTTACTAGCCAATCAGCATGCTGATTTCTCCTTCCCATTTTATAATAATACTTATAATGTACCTTAAAGTTACTCTAAAAACTTTGTCATTTGATGCCTTTAAATATGCATTATGATCTCCAGCCCCAATCAAAATTTTCATCAGAACTAAATTAGACTTTCTTCTTCATGAAATTCATGTTTCTATATTACAGTATATTCTTTAATAATAAGTGTGTTTACATGAAGACAGTGCTTCTCTTGCATCCAATTCCATTTAGTTTATTTTTTTTAGTGTGGAATTTTTTCCCCTGTGAATGTCCTCCATCTGCTGCAGGTGGCCACTCAGCCTTATCGCCCAAGCCTCCAGTCATCATTATTGCTCTTCAGTTACCGACTCTTGTGTCGTTGTCATGCCATACAGAAAAAGAAGGGTACATTTCCAGGTGTTTTATTCTCAAAGTCCCTTCATGTCTCAGTATTTATGCTATTCTGCCATTTGTTTTCCATTTGTTATTTTTACTCTTCATTTTCTGCTCCCAATATCCCTTCAAATACCCTTCAAATGACCCATGTTATGAAGCAGTTAATTATTCTGAACCTCCATTTTACATTTTTTTGGGCTGTTCAATGTTTCTGTTACTCTGTTTTCTCATTCACTGTTAGAAAGGTACACAACATGAGGAGTAGGACATTTTTTTAATTTCTGTGGTTTATTATTTAAAAATATGTTTCATGATGTGCTGTTAGAGATGCAGTGAAGCTGAACTTCATGGGTAGATATGCAGCAAAGTCACCAAATTTGCCTCTGCAGAGCACTTCATAAAAAATTTTCAAATTACTCAGAAGTTGCCATTTGTGACTTTGCCTTGCTTTCGGGGGTTTTAAGTGCAAATTGCACTTAAAAACACAAAAGCAAGTGGAGGTTACAAAAGGGGAATCCCCCTAACACCAACCCTCATCTATCCCTAGGGCCCAGTGGTCCCACCACTGTGATGATCACTGGCCCCAGTTTAAGTAAATAAATATATATATATATATATATATATATATATATATATATATATATATATAAAATATTATATGTGAAAAAAAACTATGTTAATGCATCATTTAGGGTTAAAACACAAAAAGTCAAGAAAAGCGACCTTTAGGGTTGCCCACTCCTCCCCCCATGTGCCCTGCTATCCTCCCAAGATTGACAGATGCTGGGGTGTGTCATTGGGGTTGTGAGGCCTAAATGTCACCCCATTCCATGTGTAATCATATTTGCAAGCCACAGTAAAGAAGAATGAGGTGACATTTAGGCCTCACAACCCCAGTGACACACCCCATCATCTGTCAATCTCAGGAGGATGGGGGGCAAATGCGGGGGGGAGGGGCAACCATAAAGGTCTCATTTCCTGACTTTTTGTGTTTTAACCCTAAATGATGTATTTACACAGTTTGTTGCATAGAATTTCCTTACTTTTTGAGAAAGCACAGAAAAGTACAAACACGCGGGGCATCGCGCTCCCACCAACTTGTAAATTTCTGTCTAACATAACAGTACAAGTATTGAATATCATATTGATTGGTGGGAGTGCATATTTGTGGGAGTGTGGGGCCCAAACCAGCTTGAAACAAAGCAAAGTTTCATTCATCAGAGTGGCACAATTCCACACCTGTTTACATGTCAGACACCTAACCACTGAAAATTACCTCCATGGCAGTAAGGCTAGGTACCCTATAAATATTAAGCCATTACCACAATGCAAAATGATATACACAAAATGCAAAGTGCATCATGCAATATCTCTGCAGTAAATCAATTTTCCAACACCTAAATACCATAATTCACATGTACAGGACATCCCCTCAACACCCTCCAAATTTCAAGCTAAAAGACCAAACCATTTCCGAGATATTATATTTTAAAGTTTGAAATTTTCATTCATCGTAGTGGCAGAATTCTGAACCTGTTTACATTTTACACACCTAACGACTGAAACATACATCCATGGCAGTAAGACTAGCTACCCTATAAATTTTAAGTCAGTACCACAATGCAAAACGCTCTCTGCAAAAGGTAAACTGTGTCACACAATATCACCACAACAAATACATTTTCTGACACCTAAACATCATAATTCACATTTACAGGACATCCCCTCAACACGCTCCAAATTTCAAGTTAAAAAAACAAACTGTTTACAAGATATTTAATTTTAAAAGTTATGAAAATTGGGCTATCTGGTCCCTCCATATCTGGCCATCTAGTCCCTCCCTCGTGAACAAAGATCACAAACAAAGAATCTGGTGATCAAAGAATTTGCAGGTTTACGATCAAAGATCGTTAGTGAGTCACGATCAAAGATTTTAAAAGTTTAAAACTCTATTTTTTGACATATTTACAAGAAACCACAGGCAAGGCTTGATAGAGGGAAGACTCCTGAGCAAAACCCAACATAGTTTTACTTCAGTAGTCACCCCTGAGCTGAGTTATTTGTTTTATTCTGACCATAAGATGAAAACAAGATGACGGCCATCACGATCAAAGAATGCTTCATTATAAAAGATTCTTTGATCGTGAGCCTGCAAATTCTTTGATCATGAGGATGCACCAGATAGCCAAAACCCCATTCTTCTTTCACAAAATAATCATATAAATTTTCCCATAGTCTTATAATGGGAACTTAAAACTTTAATATGACTTAATAAACTATAACTTGAATGGATTAATATTTTTTCACCAAACAAAAAGTGGCATGTTCCCTAACCCAAGCTCTTTCAATGTGTCAAGTTGCAGAGTGGGATACCACACAACGACCGTGCAGTGCCACAGACAAAATCCAAAAACCTGCCCACAAAACTGGCTAAAAGTGCATTTTTCAGCATTTTGCTGTGCAAAAACCATAAGCCTGACCAAAACAAAATTTGGCAGATCAAGAGATCTACCATGCCCCACCATGCATACCAGATTTCATGCAAATCTGTTAAATGGGTCAAAAGTTATTAACGCACAAAATTTTTAGTTTAACATAGAAGTGGCTTTATAACCCTAAATATAGGGGTGCGATTGTGCCCCTGTAATATATATGTATATGTATGTTGTAAAAGTAACTAAAATCCCTGGGTTCTAGTGCCCCCCCAACAGATCACTGGCCCCAGTTCAAAAAAATATATATTTATTAATAAAGTTCCTGGTATCTAGTGGACCTCCCACCAAGTCAGGGAGTGTCTCTGCATGAACTTCAATCACCACCCCTCCCCCCTCACCCAGACCCCAAGTGGATGACCAGCACATCCCTCCACACTCTACCATGACTGGCTGCCCAACTGCTCTGGCTGGAATGAATGAGCATGTGCTTTGACAGGCATGCACTCATTCATTCAGGAAAATCCAGCTCACTGATTGAGTTTTCTTTGTGGGTGCAGACAAGAGTGCAGGGCTGCTCTGGTGGTGGGGGAGGAGGATTGGGATGGGGAGGAATGGTGTCATGGACTTTGAATGGTGGGGGTCATGATGGGGAAATGGCATTGTGGACCCCGGGGGAATGGCATCATGGACCTCAGGGGTCCATGATGCCATCTCCCCCCATCCCAACCCCCCTGGGCAGAACAGGAACAGTCCTCTGCTTTTGTTTGTGTCCACAAAGAAAGCTCAGTGAATGAAATGGATTGTGGCCACATGGTGAATGAATGAGTGTGTGCTTGCACAAGCATGCACTCATTCATTCCAGCCAGGTCAGCCTGACTGCCAGCGATGGTGGAGAGTGGAGGGCTGTGCTGGTTGCCTACTTGGGGTCTTAGTTGGGGGAGAGGGGGTGGTGATTGAATTTCATGGAGGGGCACTCCCTGACTGGGTGGGGGTCCAAGAGACACCAGGGATTTTTTAATACTTACCATATATATATTTTGTTAAAAGTGATGCCGGTGATCAGGCAGAGGGAGGAGGACTAGTAGACACCAGGGATTTTATTAAAAAATATATATTGTTTAAAATGGGCCCAGTGCACTAGACACCAGGGATTTTAGTTACATTCACAACATGATTTTATATATATATATGTGTTAGAGGCAAAAAAAACTCCATTTAATGCATTAGTTAGGGTTGTTCCACAGCAAAAAAAGTAAGGAAATTCGGTGTTAGGGTTGACAGCCCTCCTTGGACCACCTGCCCACATCACCAACCACCACCGGGTTGTGCATTGGGGTTGCCGGCCCTAACTCTCACTCCATCACATGTGTGAAGAAGCAGAGGTATAGGAGAACTTTATTTTGCCTCTAATTTCCCTTCTTTTTGAGAATGATGACAAGAAATAGTGAATGTAATATGGTGGTGGGATGAAGACCCCAACACACATCCCGATGCCTGTTGGTTGGAGTGGGCTGGGGTGGGGTGCAAGGGGTGAGAAACCTAAAATCAAATTTCCTAATTTTTTCACTGTAGAAGAACCCTAACTGATGCATTAATAAAGTTTTTTGCATAGAATTTCCTTACTTTTTAAGAAAGAATAGAAAAGTAGAACATTACATATGTTGGGAGTGCAGGGCCCTTTGGACCCCGTACTCCCACTAGCTTGTAAGTGTCGAGCCACATCACACACCCAGTGACTAAAAAGTACATTGACAACAGCAAGGCCACCCACCAAATAAATGTAAATCTAGTAAAGCAATAGAAAACGCTGTCCACAAAATGTAAACTGTGCCACACAATAGCTCCACAAAAAATATAGTGTCCAACACATAAACACCGCTATTGACATCCACAGGACATGCCGTCAACACCCTCCAAATTTCAGGTAAAAAGACCAAGCTGTGTCCAAGCTATAACATGTCAAAATTTGACATTTTCATTCATCAGAGTGGCACAGTTCCACTCCTGTTGACATTTAACACACACAACAACTGAAAGTTATATCCATGACACTAAGGCTGGGCACCCTATCAATTTCAAGCCACCAGCAGAATCCAAAATACTGTCTGCAACACGGAAAGTACATCACGCAGTATCTCCGCAAAAAAAAATTCTCTGACATGTAAACACCATTCCTCATATCTACAGGACATGCCATAAACACCCTCCAAATTTCAAGTAAAAAGAGCAAACTATTTCCAAGATATTTAATTTTAAAGATTAGTAAAATTTCCCTATCTATTGCATTATAAAAAATCTATCCATCTTGTCCCCCCTCGCGATCAAAGATGGCAATCAAAGAATCTCACAATCAAAGAATTTGCAGGCTCATGATCAAAGAATTTGCAGGTTCATGAACAAAGAATAAAAACTGTTCTAATTTAAAAAATTCAAACAATTGCGGAAAACCACCATCTCGGTTCATCAGAACAAAGCCCCCCGAGTAAAACCCACCCTCATTTGTCTTCCTAGGACACCCCTGGGCTGAGAAAATTGATTTTTTTTTATCTGGCCATCTCATCCCTCGCTCACAATGCATGATTGCGATCAAAGAATCTCATGATCAAATAATTTGCAGACTCGCGATCAAAGAATTTGCAGGGTAATGACCAAAGAATTAAAACTGTTCTAATTTAAAAAAATAAAAGAATTGTGGTAAACCACCACCATGGTTCATCAGAACAAATCCCCCTGAGTAAAACCCATCCTCATTTGTCTTCCTAGGACACCCCTATGCTGAGAAAATTGATTTTTTAATCAGGCCATCTCGTCCCTCGCTCACGATGCACGATCGTGATCAAAGAATCTCGTGATCAAAGAATTTGTAGGCTCGCGATCAAAGAGATTGCTTGCTCATGAACAAAGAGCAAGGGATGAGATGGCCAGATTTTAAAATCTATTTTGTCAGCCCAGAGGTGCCCTAGAAAGTTAAATGAGGGTGGGTTTTGTTCAGGGGACTTTGTTCTTCCCTATCTGAATAAAAACAATAAGTTTTCAATATCCCTGGTAGTCTAGCACCCTCCTATCATAATAACATAGCTAACGATATTTGTATCCATGGTAGTCTAGTGGCCCCCATGTGCATTTCATTTATATTTCTTCCTTATATCCGTGGTCTAGTGGCCCCCCCCCCGATCTGTATTTAATTTTTATTATTCTTCATATCCCTGGCAGTCTAGGATCCCCCCAACATAATAAAATACATAAGCATTTGCCATTTCCTGGTAGTCTAGTGGTCCCCCACTCCCCCACCCAGCCATGGCAGCCAACCCTGCACCCCCACACCCTTCCCCAGCCGTCGACTGGCACAGCCCACCTCTCACCTCCACGGCCAGCAGCCGACTGTGTATTATGAGCACTAATACGAAGAGGCACTCTGAAATTATTTCTGAGCACCTATTGGAATTAGCGCATAATACACACACAGTCAGTGGCTGGCCATGGAGGTGAGGGGTGGCTGTGCCAGTCTCCCGCTGGGGAAGGGCAGAGGGCAGCTGGGTGGGCTGGCATGGCTGGGTGGGAGGTGGGGGCCACTAGACTACCAGGAAATGACAATTCCTTATCTATTTTTATTATGATGGGGGGGAGGCCACTAGACTACCAGGGATATGAATAATAATAAGAATAATTAAATACAGATTGGGGGAGGCCACTAGACTACCAGGGATATGAATAATAATAAGAATAATTAAATACAGATTGGGGGAGGCCACTAGACTACCAGGGATATGAATAATAATAAGAATAATTAAATACAGATTGGGGGAGGCCACTAGACTACCAGGGATATAAACAAGAAATATTAATGAAATACACATTGGGGGCACTAAAATACCAGGGATAAAAATACAATTTTAGTGAAATACACATGGGGGGGGCTACTAGACTACCAGGGATTTAGACATCATTATCTATGTTATCATGATTGAGGGGGGGGTGCTAGACTACCAGGGATATAGAAAACGTTTTTTTTTTTTATTGAGATGAGGCAGAACAAAACCCCCCCTGAGCAAAACCCACCCTCATTTAACTGTCTAGGGCACCCCTGAGCTGTAAAAATCGATTTTAAAATCTGGCCATCTCATCCCTTACTTGCGATGCACGATCGCAATCAAATAATCTCGCGATCAAAGTATTTGCAGGCAAGCGATCAAAGATCATTAGCGAGCCGTGAATAAAGATTTTTAAAACTCAGAACTCTATTTTAGACCAATTTGGATAAAACCAAAGGCATGGCTCAGTAGAGAGGAGTCCCCTGAGTAAAACTCATCCAAGTTTTACTTCAGAAGTGACCCCTGAGCTGAGATATTTGTGTTTTTTCAATCGGAAAATTTAAAACAAGATGGCTGACCTTGCATTCAAAGATTTCTTTTAATTCTCAGGGACAAAGATTCTTGAACTGCAAGGCTGCAAATTCTTTGATCGCCAGGCGGGATGAGATGGCCAGAACCCCATTCTTTGTTCATATAAATTTTCCCATTGACTTATAATTTGAACTTAAAAGTGGCATAACTTCTGAATGCCTTAATATTTTTTCACCAAATGAAAAGTGGCATATTTGGCAACCAAAGCTCTTTCAAATGAGCCATCCTGCAGAGTGGCATGCCACACAACGGCCATGCAGGCCACGTCCAAAATCCCAAAAGCTGACTCCAAAAATGGATAATTTTGCATTTTTCAGCGTTTTTGTACTTAAAGGCCGTAATTCCAACCAAAACACAATTTGGCAAATCAAGAGATCTACCATGCTCCACCGTGCATACCACATTTCCGGCAAATCTGTTGAATGGGTCCAAAGTTATTAATGCCCAAACTTCTGACTTTAGTACGTAAGTAACCGCTGAACCCTAACTATAGTGGTGAGACCGTGCCACTATAATATATATATATATATATATATATATATATATATATAATAGATATACCACTCTGAGGGTGTGCAGTGGCGTTCTGATATACGCATGTCTTGGTGTGTGTTATGCATACGAGGCGCAAGGCAGTACATCAACGCCAAGCGTCACGTATATCAAGCGACCTGTATCTATATAATATGAAAATTGTTTTGGGGGGTAAAAGTGCAGGTGTGTGGTCGGCTCTGATATAGGCATGGTCATGTGATGGTGTTTGTCCAGTGGCTGAGCTCCTTTTTCCTACCCATTTTATAAATATATATATATATATATATATATATATATATATATAGATATATAGATATATATATATATATATATATATATACACATATATATACATATACACACATATATATATACATATACTATATATATATATATATATATATATATATACAGTATATATATATATTTAACTAAACTGGGGCTGGTAATCATGGGGGGCACTAGATACCAGGGGGACAATTTCAAAGGAGATGCATGGGTGCAACTGAGATGCAACGACACAATTCAAGAAATGTGCTGCAGGGTGATATTCAAATGATGGAGATGTGTCGTGCAACTCCGGCTATGCCCAAGTGGAGTGTTAATGTATACAGCACATCTCCAGGGGTATTTCCATGAATATGCCACACATCTCTATATTCA
The DNA here is from genome assembly GCA_016271365.2 of Neoceratodus forsteri. NCBI lineage: Eukaryota > Metazoa > Chordata > Ceratodontiformes > Ceratodontidae > Neoceratodus > Neoceratodus forsteri. The sequence goes on from CM057453.1 coordinate 1,040,239,372, forward strand.
GCCCAAAGGGGTAGCATACCTATTGTGCATCTCCTAAGATGCACCCCCAAAAGATAGGCTTAAAAGGAGTGCAAGCCACCCACAGGCAGCCAGCAGACTGGCAGTAGTAGAGCAATGGATGGGGCAGCTGTCTTCAGGGTGAAGGTAATAAGGGGTATGAGGAGATGGGTGGAACAGCAATGTGGCCATTGAAGGACACGTAGGTGGTATGCCCAACAGAGAAGGTACCATGCCTATGTCACCTATGAACAGCTGACTGACACAGAGATTGTGGGTGGGTACTGACTCAACAGGAATATTCTGAGACAGCTCTGTGAGTTGTGCCATGATGAACTGCAGGCACCCACCAGAAGGAGTCATGCCATGTCGATGGAGACAAAGATGACAGCAGCAATATGCTTGCTACAGGCACCTTCCAGATACCAGTGGGTGACACCATTTGTATTACTCAGTCTGCCACATCCCATCTCCTCACACAGTTTCTCAATGTTCTGCTGCCACATGCTTCAGAGTTCATCTAATTCCCCAGCACACAGGCACAGTACAGATGCCATGCAACTATTCTACAGGGTGGCACACATTCCAGGCATCATAGGGTCCATTGACTGCACCCATGTGGCTATTAGGACACCACTTGGCCCAGACGTTGTGGCATATGTCAACTGGAATCACTACCATTGCATCAACTGCCAGGTGGTGTTCAATGCCACAGGGTGCATCAACAATGTCTGCACCACAAACCCTGAGAGTACACATGATGCCTTCATCTGGAACCAGTCAACCTTGTGCCACAGGTTCAAGCATGGGGACATCCCCAACGGCCACCTGGTGGGTGAGTTGGGCAGGACCCATGCCCACACCATGTACTGTGCAGCACAGCACACAGCTGGTGGTAGTGCAGGGGTGGGAGAAGAGTGACAGGGACAGTGTAAAGGCAAACAGCCATGGTGAACCATGGAACCTTGGGTCCTGCTGGATAGGGACACACACAGATACAGAGACAGTGGCATGAAAGGCCACAGGGTGAGCAGGGCAGGGGTGCAGCACATCAGCCACATGTGGCAGTGCAAGAAGCAACAGATGCCCCCAGCCACCACCATGGTCCTGAAGATGGACAAGCACAATGGCTGTACAGGACAGTGGCATGGTGCCCACACAGGCAGGAATGGGGCTCACAGACCTGGGAAGAGGTCAGCCTGGCCATACCTGGCCAGTCCACAAGCAGGACAGAAATGTGTTGTCCCCACAATGGCAGTACGGGGCTGTGCATATGGGGAAGTGGGAATGGCAACCAGGTGGACAGGCAATGGCAGCAAATAGAGGCAAGGGGGTCAGCAACTGTTACAGGCCATGTGCTCACCTGAGTGAAACTAACACATGTCCCTGCCACCCAGGTGAACAGTGCATACCCCCTCTGACCATGGCTGCTCACCCCCATGTGACAGCCCAACAGCGAGGCACAGTACCGATATAAGGCACACACCGCAATATGCAACATCATTGAGCGTGTGTTTGGCATGCTTAAAATGCATTTCAGATGCCTTGACAGGTCTTGTGGTGCCCTACAATACAGCGCAGAAAAAGCTTGTGGCATATTCCTGGCCTGTTAAATGCTACACAAAAATTTTGTAAAGAGTTAAGCATCCACACTGGAATGGTGGTGCATGTGCCAAGGGCCTGCCAGCTCCTCCACAATATACAAAAGAAAAAAGAATGGCTCAGCACTCAGGAGAATAAGTTTAAAGGCAAGGTTGCCACATTTATTCGCAAAGTGTTTGACACAAACCCCTTCCCCAGCACTTGACCAACAATCTGGGTCTTCCTCAGGGGATACCCCTGGGAAGACCGATTATGGAGTCAAAAGCACTAGGGAAATGGTTGTATCAAACACCTTGCAAATAAATGTGCAGCCTGCTAACATTCTCTAATCTGGCTCATTCTTTTCTTTATCTTACCTAACATGGCCATAGACCATGGAATACCTGTTCAGGCACATGAGGGTGACAGTACAGATGAGGATAAACCTCAAGGTGGGAGTAGGCAGCCAACCCTGGAGAAGAGGGACCCTTGATTGGCAGCAAGGACTTGGTGGCACAGGGACTTCATTGTGAAGGAGCATTTTGGAAACCAGAAGTCAGTATCCCAGGAGTACCCAACTGGGCAGCAGGTCTCACACACACACACACATGCACACATGCATGCTCGCACGCACACACACACACACACACACACACACACACACATATGTAGGCAGACACTACACAGCAGCTGCAGAGTGTACACAACAACACACAGGCATCCACCACAGTGCCACCAAAGAAAGGGGGGACACAGTGTCACTTTGGAAACTGGCATGGATCAGAGGGTATCTGCTGGCACACATGCATGGCAGACACAGTGCTGCGCTTGTCATGCCCATGCAACACAGCACACCACTGACTCCACACATGTCCTGTACAACACACAGACAGCACAGGAAGGCATGACACCAGGGTGTGTGTGTGCAACAGCACACGGCCCTGGACACTGCCATCCTGGTGTGTGGTCAGCAATGGCAGCAGGGTACTGGGACATGCCAACTGCACTCAGCAGGACTCAGTGTGAGCCAATACGGCTACTGTGGCCAGATGGGTGGCCATGCCTTGGCTGGGAGGATTCCATAGTTGGGTCACCAGCCACTGAGGGTGAAAACTCCTCCCCAGTAGGGGTTAACACCAGAGACCATGACCGGGTGCTCATGGGTGTAGAGGTCCCGAAGACCAGATTGGGTCTGGGAGTGTCGGGGATGACGTTGGCTGGGGGCAGTGTCTGCAGCTATGGGTCACCTGACACCATGCCCTGGGGGTGTTCGTGATACTGCGTGTGGTGCAGTAGGAACCTCTGCAACCATGAGATGCCAGGGATGCAAAGCTCACCACTATGGCCTGTGCAATCCCATCCAGCACAGTGGTCATGGCAACCCACAGTTGGAATAACTCATCAAGCAGCTGTGCGTGTCTCATGGCACCATGCTCATCCATGTGCCCCACCTGCACCCGCAGTCCATGGAGCTTCTTCCTGAGTGCTGCCTGGCCCGCCATGGTTTCCTGCAGGGGCCGGGTGTGCTCTTCAAGCCTGTTAGCAGGTGATGAGTTGGTGACTGGAGGCTGACAGACAGGAGGGGTCCAGGCCTGCTGTGCCATGTCCCTTGTCTGGGAATGCTGCACAGGAGGCCATTGTTTGGGTGGGGACTGTGCATCGGCATGCACGGTGGGCCATTGGGTGGGCTGGACAATGTCCCCCACCAGCCATTGCAGCACCCTGCCGGACAGTGCTGGCAGTCTCAGGCCCCACAGCAGTGACACATCCCTGTCTACCACCAGCCACTGCATTGGCTGGTGGGTGGGTGCACTGGGGAAGCACATCTGCAGGCACAGGACCACCTGTGCTGCCTGTAGCTGCCCATGTGTGTACTGAGCCAGTTGGTGGGTGGGTGCCACCTGTGTGCCCCCCATTTGTGTGGCATATCAATTACATCATCATCATCCTCTTCTGTGGTCAGTGCAAGCATGGTGATGTCCTCCTCCAGAAGAAGACTGAACAAGGGGTCATTGTCGGCCAACTCCATTAGGTGCACCAGCATACATGCTGCACCACGGTCCTCAGTACCTGCCTCAGCTCCGGAGGACATTGAATGGTATCATCCTCTGCCGGTGCCACAGGATGGGCACCAGCCAGTGATGCACCCCTGTAGTGTGATGGAGCTGAAAGGCAGAAGAAACACGTGCTTAGTGACACCTGGCTTTAATGCAGGTGGACAGCTAAACATGGGGGCATGTGCATGTGAACCACAGGTGTGCCTGTGTTTCCACACAGGCCTGGGGCTGCCATTGTGGCCTGTGCAGTGCAAATGAACTGGAGGTGTGAGACATGCAGGGGTGCACACTCATGGCAGCGTGTGGCATGGTGTGACAATGGACCGGCTTTGGCCAGGCCAGTCCCCCCCCCCGGCCCTGCCACAGGCACTGCCACCCTACTGTGGAACACCAGACCACTGTAGCCAGATGTAGCATGGACCCACTGTTGATGGCTATGTGGCACCACACATTACATGGAGGCCCCTGTGGGCATGTATAGCCACCTGTGGCCTGTGTTGTCAGGCCACCCCACCCTGGGTCCCACATCATGACACTGGTTATGCCCAACTGCTCACAGGGCAGCATGTGGTCCCATGATATGACAGTGCACTGCCAGCAGACCTGTACGGTGGACTGTGGACATGGTTCTGGCCACTGTGTGGCATGCCAGGCACACTGGTGGCTGGTATACATCGCCCCGCACAGACGGTGACACATGCATACTCACAGTACTGCGATGGGCTGCCCCAGTCTGGACCCCACCGGGACACCCACAATGGATGCCTGACTCATGAAGGCTACAATTATCTCCTCAGTGGTTGTGACGGCTGGTACTGTGGAGGGGCAACCACCAGACAGCCCCAGTGAGGCACATATGGCAGCGACCTTCTCCCTGGCCCTCCGCTTGTCACTAGTCATGCATTCCATGCACTCCTGGGGAATGCAGTTGTACCTTCCATGGGCATTGACATATATTGCCACCTCCTTTCAACCCTTCGCCCTCTTCTGCCGGGTGTCTGAGTTGCCCAACAGCAACGCCTCCCTCTGGAAATATGCTTCCACCAGGGCACACTTCTTATCCTTTGTAAAAGTAGGCTTTCGCCTCTTGGCCTGCTTCTCCTCGCTGTCAGACATTGTTTGCCTGTGGACAGGAATGTGACAGGCATGAACACATGTTCAGCATGCTCTGAAGTGGATCTACGATGCTGGTTCGACAACATTTTTGTCAACCAACATCACAGCAACAGATTTATATCAACCGCAAGTTGTGGTCGATATAAATCCCACAAGAGAACCAGGTCCTTTTCTATCAGGGGCATTTGCCCCCAAACACCCCATGCGGGGAGCTCTGCCCCTCCACACCCCCAGAACTTAGGGATTATCAACTATGAGTTGGAGTTCATTTGGGGAGGGGGTGCAGGACTAGGGGAAAGAATGCGTCCTGGGCAGACAATTACAGTGAACTGTCAATGTTGTCAGCATCGATGTGTTCGCTGTAATAATGATCCTGAAAGGAGGGCATGCCCTCTGGATCTGAGCAAAGTCCCACAAAATGCAGTACAAAAGAGGCTGTAGCTTAGGGAATGTAAACAAATCTACCTTCCAGGCCGCAGTTCCTGTCAGGTACCTGAGGTATGGTGTGGCACTTTTCAAGCCCATCTCATGCAAATGAGCTGTGCAGCAGCCAGTAATGAGATGCTAATCAGTTAACTTAGGCCTGGATTTGCTAATGAGGTGATTAGCATATCCTGGCTGAATATTGCAAATGTGCTCCAGGCCCATCTCAGTTTGGGCCACTCATCTGAAATGCGCCAAGCATCTCCGCATGGCACAATTCCTGCACATGCATGATGCTCAGTGCCATAGTTGACATGCATGGTGGAGCATGACCAATGTTACCTGCCATGTATTGTGCATCCCCTTGTGCTGCACCTTTGCCTTCAATTTGCCCAGATCTGAGGACAGCGCCATATGGTTGACTGCCTGTTTAACATTGTCCATGTATTGCGCATCTCCCAGTGCTGTGCCATTGCCCACTATGGCGCATGTCTGCACACATGCGCCTTGTGGTTGGCTGCAAGTGTGGCACTATGCACCTCAACAAGAATGCCTGCACATGGACAAGCATGCGTGGGTCACTGGGTTGTGACCCCATTCTCCCACATGGCCTTTCGCTACTGTGCATGTGCAGTACTGCACTATTGGTGCCAGTGACACATCCCTTTTGGGATGCGAGTCATGCAGCGCACTGCATACCAGGCGGCGTGTCACACAACAGGTGCAGACTAGCAGCATATTGTGCAGACTGCCACACTGTCACACTGCACTGTCAGCAGCCTGTTTTGGAGTCATGTCCCTTGCATCTGAGGGCAGGCCCAGGCTTCTGAATTGGTCAGAGGTAGAGCTGGCCAATTTGGTGGCTATTGTGGCCCCCCTGGTGGGGCAGTTATTTGGTGGGAAGGAGCTCCAGGAGGTGTGGGCCCAGGTATGAACATTTGTGGGGATACAGCTCCAGTGCCAGACTGGCATCCCCAGGACTGGTGAGAAGTGCTGCCACAGGTTCGGGGACCTCTAGAAGCAGAATCCAGAGAGGCTAAGTAGGCTGCAGAAACAGGCCTGCATGGGGGCAGTGCAATGCCCAGGTATGTATGTGCTGTGTGCATGCATTCTTCACCTATTCCTGTGGGTTTCTGGGTGTGCGGCAGGTGCATGTATCCCTGCCCACAAGGCCTCCATTGCACTGGTTGCAGGGCCAGGTCATTTGTTCCATGCATGCCATGGGTTGCCTTGTGTGGCTTGGTGGTTCACTTTGCTGTTGCCATGGTACTGTGACATCACATTGTCAGTTGCCCCTCAGCTGGGCATGCGTCATGCTGCACTGTATTGCATCATGTCACTGTTTGGGGGGTATATGTTCCAGCATGATGCTTACAGTGCTGTTCCATTGTGTTCCCCTTACAGGCTGGGATGAGTGATGACAGGCATGGGAAGGTGCTGAACGGAGGTCCAGGGCAACAGGAAGTGGTGCACAGGCACGTGGATGGTGCAGATCTGCAGGTAGGTGCACTGCATGTGCTGCCTCTGTGTGTACATGGGGTATGGGGGGTTGCATTGTCCACAAAGGCCATTGCCTGCTTCATTTGCTTGTCCATGTTGTGGCAGTCTTGCACACATGGATCGTAGTGTTGGCAGCATGTGGTGGTCCTGCTGTTCCCATGGCACTTGTGTTTGTTCCCTGTTGCCATGTCTAGTCATGGCTGTGGATGCCCACCAGTGCTCAGATGGGGTCGCCTCAGGGCCTGAGTGATTGGTGCACATGGGAGGCAGGTAGGTTCCCATGATGTTGAGGACATGGCCACATCTCCCTTGGTGACATCCTCTGCCTGTGCACTGTGCCACTTCCCAGTCACTGTGTGGAGCTGTGTCCCAGCATGTTGCCAGTGTGTGCTGTGCATGGTGGGATGTCGGCCCTCTGCATGGGGCCGGCCAGCATCAGGCATGCACACCCAGCTCATTGGGGGGGACTGTGCCTGTGTGGGTTGTGGCACTGAGTACATGTTCCCTGTTTCCCCAACATAGGTCATCCAGCTGCTGCACCACAGAGGAGGCTGAGGATGCTGGTGGCTGGTCAGATGGTCAAGGGGGAGCGGATCCTTATGGCAATGTTCCAACAGCAGAGGGACCAGTTACAGTTGGTGTGGAGGATGCTGAATGAGATACACCAGCTGAGGGAGCTACTGCAGGTCCAAACAGCCCATGGCCCATGGCCAGAGGCAATAAGCCTCAGTCCTACTGGACTTTCCCCCTATACATAGCCCCACTGAATCCATCCCTCACCCATCTTCTCCTTTGTAAACAGTTCTACCCCTGCAGTCCCTGTTCCCCTTCCACTCTGCCCCACAGTCGTTGTTTGTAAATAGTTTAAAATCTTCTGATAGTTTTGTGTTCTTTGTTATTCCTGTTGTTTTTTGTAGTTTTTCCACTGTTACTTATTAAACATTTTTTCTGATGAATGCATATGTGTAGTCCTCACTAATCAGTTGTTCCATTCACCTGTTGTGTTGCATGGTTGCCCAATGCCCCTTGCGTACCACTGCCCATTTGTGTCTGTGCCTTGGCACAACCATATGCCCTGTCCACCTTATTCTACCCCTCTCTGTTTGTCATGCTGTCCTCTTAGCCACCTCTGGGGTGTCCATCGGTGCTGCTCACAGTGTCCCCTGAATATCACCCTTGTTCTGGTGCTGTGCATGCCTCTGCTGTTTTCCCAGTCCCCCTGCTGCTGTGCTGCACTGTTTGTAGTCCTGTGCACCTGTGGGCATGTGCCAAAGTGCAGCATATGGCCACCAGCCTGTGTACTGGTCTGCCTCTGGACCACTGTGCTTGTGCTTCGACTGACATGACCTCCCTGCTTAGTTCCTCTGCACTGCTGTCACAGTGAGTGGCTGGGCCATACTGTCCGTTGTGCTTCTGGTGCTGGGGTGCCCTGCCACTGCCCTCCTCTATGCCATGCCCAGTGTGCCTCTTTGTCTCCTGGGTTGGTGGTGTATGTGTGGTGCTCATGCTATGCCCATGTGGAATGGGTCTGTGTCCATTGTGCACTTCGTCAGTGCCTTCATCCACCCCTTTCACCTTGGGATGCTTCCCTCCCTGTTTTGGCTGCAGTACCTCACACATTTCCCATCGCATGTCCTTCCCTGTCATTCCACTGTCCCAGGCCAGGTTGCTCCTGTTGCTATCTTCAGTCCTGTTCAGTTGCTCCAGCACATTTCCAGGTGCACCAGAGCATTTCAGGTCGTGCTATACTGCATCTTTGCCTTATTCAGACTGATATGTGCTGGCTTGTCTCTGCCGCGCATCTTCTGAATATAGCATTGATTTGCGATGGCACATCTCAGATGCATGGCGCAACCACTTGCACCCTTTCCAGGTGCAATTTTGAATATGGGGCCCATGGATATAAATATTTTACTAACAGGGACTGGCGATCAGAGGGGGGATAGGGGGGCACCCACTAAAAGATTTTTGTTTGGAAGTGTGGAATTTCGCACTTATTGATCAATCCACCTACTAGGATTTGTGAATTGTGCTCCACGAATTTTGCACAATTAACAAATTATTTCATGTAGCAAATTTTAGGGACTTCGCCCATCTCAACAGCTGTGCATCAATAGAAGAGTATATACATGGATAAAATAAATATGTTTTCAACCAAAAGCTTAATTCACTTTCAATCATTTCAATGTGAACCGTAAGCTATCCATATTTGCTGTTAAAAACATTTTCTCAATAGCACGTATTGTTCCTTTACATAGCAGTAATACATTTAAAAATGGAATTTAGTACAATAACAGTTCTCTTTACTTTCTTGTGGTAAATTAATATACCAAAAATCCTTGCAGACACAGGGCCCGATACTCAAAGTGGCATAAAGTACAGTGTAAAAGTTGCTCTACGTCTTGCGCCTGCCCTAGTTTCCAAAGATGCTATATTCATTGGACTAGTGCACTGGCACTATTTGGCTGAATATAGGGCCATGTCAGTGCAGTGATATGCCACTTAGCACTGGGCAGACATAGCTCCTGAAATAGTGTGCCACAACAGCTTGCGCCCATGCTACATTTCTAATATTCAAATGGATCCATACAGATGAGCTCACTGGACATGCAAGGCACTGAGGGGACATTTGCATGCCCATTATGGGCTCATTTGCATGGATAGTGAGGCTGGATTGTGGGGCACAGCCCCAAAATTACCTGGTCCCAGAGAGCTATCCCTGGTGCTAGTGGTCACCCTCGCCGAATGATGGCCTGATGCTAAAAAACAAACATCCCATGGTTCTAGTGCCCCCCCCAGCTGATCGCTGGCAAGATGTTAAACATAAATCTTATACTGGGATCTTTTGGTCCCTCCCCGCACCCACACCCACACCCGGGGAGTTATGTCATAGTCATTGGAGTCCGGTAGTCCTGCCTCCCCACCAGGATCCCCGTATAATAATATAACACCATTCCCTGGGGTCCAGTGTATCGCCCCACCCAATCCCTTGTATAATACAGTACAGCCATTCCTGGTGTCTAGCTGACCCCCCCCCCCACATTCCTGATCCCTGTATAATACAGTACATCTATTTTGTGGTGTCTAGCATAGTCCTCTCCCTGTCTCCAATCCCCTGTCCATTACAGTAAACCCATTCCCTGGTGTCTTACCCCCAATCCCCTGTTCAATACATTAAAACCATTCCCTGGTGTCTAGGGGACCCCCTCACAATCCCCAATCCACTAAATAATACAGTAAAATCATTCTCTGATGCCTAGCAGACCCCTGACCTTATCCCTAATAATCTGCATAATACAATAAAGCCATTATCTGGTATCTAATGGACCCCTTCCCTGGCAGGAAATGCACCACCACCCCAATCACCCCATCCCAACCTCAAGCTGGTGACCAACACAGCTGTCCACTCTCCACCATGGCTGGCCACCAACTAAGCTGTCAGTGAGCACATATTGTATACAGTATGTACCTAGCTATGTTAGGACCCTGAGGTATGCCCCCCTCACCAGAAGTATTTTATTTCAGTTAAAAGACCTTAACAGGAGGATTACCCTACTGGCTGAGGGTAATATGACTAGCCTATGTGCTAGCAATCCCACACTAACTGCCCCTCCCTGCCTTAGGGGGCTATAGTCAGTTACTCAAGTTATCAGCCCTTGGGTAGAGCTATGGCAACTATGCTGCCAGGTTGGCTAACTGGCCGGTCTGCTCCCTTTCCCTTGGTCCTGGCTGGAGTTGACACCCTACTGCTTTTTAAATCAGCAGAATTTTACAATCTAAAACTAGTCTTGTTGGCTACTGGTAGCCACTTGGCAACTGCCCACCCTTATCACCCTGGGGCACTCTCCCTTTATGACATGGGGCTGGTTTCCTCTTGCTGGCCCACTTAGTGATATTTCTAAAAAATAAACACTTCTGGGCTAGCTAGCCTTTATTTACTAGCCTAACTGGCTAGCTTTGTGTAGAGTTTTAACCATGCGTCTCACCATGACTGAGTCACCTATTTTTATTTAAAAAAAATAAAGTTTTGGCTTACTAGTCCTTGTTCAGTAGCCCACCGGTGTAACTTAGCTTGGACCTAGGGCTTTGCCCTGCCCTAGTCTGTGTGACTTGCTGGAGCTTCCTTTTTTTAATAGTATTTTATACAATTCAGGGCTGGTCTGCCTGCCTTAGGCTCTGCCATTGGGAGCTACTTAATTTAAACACAGCCTATCCCTGCCCTATGTTCCTGGCTTAAGAGATTTAAATAAATTTGTAGTAAATTTGTTTAGGGCCGGCTCTGCCTTAGACTCCTTTGCTTGAGTCTGATTTTAATAAATTTGAATGATATCTCATTCAGGCACTCCCTTGCTCCAGTACCTTGCCCTGACCCCTTAGATGGCTGCAGCAGTCCTTTATTGCACCCTCAGCACAAGAAAACCTTTTTTGTTATTTAAATAAATAATCCATTTTAGGTGGACAGCACCTGCCATATGATGCTGCCTCTGACTCACCACCCTAACCCAGAGAGAAGTTAGAAGGAGGAGGAGATGAGGAAGTGTGCTTTTTTCCTTGCTGTCTGCAGGCATGCAGAAGTCTCTCCTTTGGGGCCTTGCTATACCCGATGCTAATCCCGATATGCTCTCTCTTAAAAAAATGCTGCTCTGCCTGTGGGGATAGCCACACCGAGGGACCAAGAATTACTTTTTTTTTCTTTATGAAACAATAAATTGGGCAAAACAGAGCCCACACCACAACCAACTATTGAACCCACTGACCACTAGGACTGCAGCAACACCAAACGAACCATTGGCATATAACACCCCCTGGCTTTATTATTGCTGCAGGAGTGTCTTTGCTCCCTGGTGGCTCCTGCCACCTCTCTACTCCCTTCCTGGCTTCAATACTGCTGCAGGAGTGGTGCCACTTAATGGAAGCTCCTGCCACCCTCCACTGCTGGCTTGGAGTGCTGTAATCAGCCACAGGTGCATTTCTTCCAAGGCCTTTTCCTTGCTACGGTTTCAGCCCCTTAGGGCATAACAAACTGCCACTGGAGCAATGGTTTGGGAAGGTTGGAGAAGCACTTCTGTTATTGCATCCTCCACCTCCTGCTCTGTCCTTTCTCACTCTCTCTCTCTCTCTCCCACTCATGCAGTGTAAGCCGCAGTCTGTGGTTCATATGGACTGAGAATTACAAGTGCCTGCAAGCACTTTCATTTTAGCATGATCTCAATGCACATCTGACTGCAGCTGCAGCCCTAGCTTGTCCTCTGACTGCACTATTCCACATAATACCCAACATATGGAGCCCTCATAAGGCCCCAAGGGAAGGGTACTGGTTTTATTCAATAGGGAATTGGCCACAGTCACATGGTACTAGCCTACTTGGCCACCAAAGGCTACCATTTTAGTTAGTGGTCCCCCATGTCATTAATAATCCACAAAACCATGAATGCCACCTGCTCCCCCCCAATAGCCTCCACTAACCCACCTGGTCTTCAAAGTACAATACTGGCTGCTTGGCCACCCGTAAGAGCATGTTTTCTTTTGGCTGAGCCCCTCTCCCAAACCACACTTCCTTTCCAAACTTATTCTCATCAAAGTCAGATACTAAATTTAGTATGAAAACTGTCATTAATCTGTCTTTAAAAACTAATTATAGTCTTTTTTAATCATTTATAGTCATGAAAGGAATAACACAACCTCTAAGGATACTAAATTTTAAATGACGCTTGACAATAGATCTGCAAAGCTCTTCAAAGTAGAATTTTTTCTTTATTTTACTTAGTCTTTGTTAACCAGGTAAGGCCCACTAGGCACACATGCCTGTTTCACAGGCAACGTAGGAGCTTTGGGCTGGTCAAGTGACTTGCGCAGAGTCATACAGTATGCAAGTGGACGTTGTGGGAATCAAACCCATGTTTGGAGGTACCAAGCTCATTGCTTTAACCTCTAAGCTATACTGCCAGCCTAATTTGTTTTGAATACTCAGTGAACCATAACTGAAGACTACAGTCTGTTGTCCCTTCCAATTCACCTATGAGAAACTGAAAATGCCTCAGTTTGACTATTCTGGTAAATAAATTGCTAAAAAAGTAGTTTCTCTGTGAGGCCCTCTTAAAGTGATCCTCCCCCCCCCCCACCTTTATTCTCAGGGATCTATAGGGCAATTTTTAAAACTGAGCTATTAATATGTTTCTGTTTAATTTAAATATCTACTGAAGAAAAACTACAACTCCCAAAATGCTGTAAGAGACATTTTCCAAGAGACATGTGAACTCCCAAAACCCTTTGAGGGCACTCTTCAAGAACTGCATATTGATGCTCGTCTGTCTTTGAACTCTGAGGGCTGGGTGATTCTACATGGAGCTAGGATTCACAGGTTTCAGGTATGTAAAAAAAAACTCTTTTCAAACTCAATCTGTTCTGAAGAGTCTGTCATCTTGAATGCTTAAAGTTTTTGTTTTGCAGCATGTTAACTTCCTAACTGCTGGAGTGTTTGAACATGTGTGTGTGCCCGGGGTGTGCATGTGGCCTGGATCAGTGCTTGTTGTATTTGATTTGATTAAAGCATTTGCATATATAAATACATTACATTAAATAGTATAAAATACTGGGATCAATGTACTTTTTTAATTGTTTTGTTGATCATGAGAATATCGCTTTTGTGTACACTTGTGGAGGAATTTGTGCTTGGTGTGTTCCTGTTTGTGAAAAGCAGGCCTTAAACTGATTCTGAATGCATATGGCTGTTTCCATAAAAGGTGCTTTGCTCAGTTTGAATTGTGGAGTGTATCCAAATCCAACTTGTACAATTTCTGATCACTGAAAATACAATAAAAAAATTTATGTTGTACTGTTTTACTAATCTTGCTTGTGTGTGTGTGTGTGTGTGTGTGTGTGTGTGTGTGTGTGTGTGTGTGTGTGTGTGTGTGCATGTGTGTGTGTTTTGCCACATACTGTATTTTCAGCCTGCAACATACATTTTTGGTTTGGAGTCTGATTATATTACTATTAATTGATTCATAACTGGTGTCCTGCTATTTTTAAAGAGCAACTCTGCACTTCAGCATCTGCTTTCGTAAATAAGATGTTACAATTTAGTAGGCAATACTTTTTTAATTTTCAGTGTTCCTTTCCATGATTAAATACTTTCTTTATTTAGTTACACAATTTATACTTTATGTGCCCCAGCGGTTGCTTTAGTTTGCCCCCGGCTCACCCACCCAACACCAGAACACCCCCTACTGCAAGATATCAACCCAAGAGTACCCCTTCATGGTGGGGCTGTTTGCGGGGACAGTAATTCCACAGTGACTATGCTCTGGGCCAGAAAGTGAGCCAGGAGGCCCTGAAGCACAGTGGGGTTTTCACCATGGTTCCCCCAGAGAGATCCAGCACGCAAGAATAGCATGATACTGCCCCAAGCACACACAGGGAGATAACTGCTTCTGTCCTCCTCCCCCAGCTCACAGCTAGGGGGCAGGTGTATACTGAGCAGTGTAACCCCCCCCCCGAGGAGGAGAGCAGTTCCTAGGATACTTATCCTCCTCACCCCAGATTAGCCCTCTAGCTAGCCCAAGTTTGCTTTTGAACCTGGGTCACCCGGCGTTGCAAGTGGTTACAAAACTGCTGCATCAGTGGGCAGGCCCAAGATTAAATACTTGCAGCCTTCAAAGTGCCTTAGACCACATAATTATGGATGGCCACCACAAATAAAGCAAGACTCCTTTTGCTTTGCAACCTTATTTCTCCTCTTAGTTTCTTTTCCCTACAGTCTTGTTTTGAACTAGCAGGTCTCCCACATGGTAATCCAATGTGCTCCCATCTGCTGTGTTTTTTTGTTTGTTTGTTTGTTTGTTTTGTTTTTTTAATTGGTTTCCCCAGAAAGCTTTATTTAATATATCTTTTACTTTACAGGTATTGGAGGACATCAAACAATACCAATCAGATAAGTATATGTATTTTTTTTATCTGATTTACATGTAGTTTAGATCTCCTGTCTGTCCTCTGATTTATTATTGTGTTATTCCTCAGGATCATCTTTGAGAATTAGCTCCCCAACTTGGACCAGCAAGGTAAAACTTTACCCTTTGTAAAGGAATTTTAAATACCATATTTTTTTATTTTACAATTCTTTTTTTTACATAGGCTAACCCTGTTTAACAACAATATCTAATTTCTTCCAGGAGATCCCAGTTTCTACTCATTCCTATTGCTGGGTGGATTGGATCACTGGTCAGGCAATGGGTATTTGGCTTTAGCAAGTTTTGAACCATAGATACATAGACACTGATGGCAAAAAAAAGACCTGTCAGCCTATCCTGTCTGCCACCCTGCCTAGCTGCTCTGCACTGGCCCTAGTAGCCATCCATCACCTTTGTCTTGCCCCTTTCCCTAACTAACTAACCCTATGTGCCTGTCCCTGTCCCATACCTGCTAGAAGCTGTTCACTGATCTTGGCATACCATTTCCTCCAGTAACTTCTTCACTTCTCCTCCACTCTTTATGACAAAAGTGCTTATGGATGTCCATCCTAACCCCTCCCCCACCCCCATGAGTTTAAGTTCCGTCTTCTCCTGTGGCTGAACTCAGGAGAAGTTCTTCAGCATCCACTCTACTTGTCCCATGCAAGTACTTGGATGTCTTGATCATGTCACCCCTTTCCTCCTTTTTCTCAGTGGTGTCCATGTTCATATCCTGAAGCTTCTCCACATACAGTATGTCTTGCTGCCTAGTCCATAGATTATCTTGGTTGCTCTGCATTGTACTTCTTCCACTTTGGCACAGTCTCTCCTCAGGTGTACATTTCAGTGCTCTGTGCAGTATTCTAGCTCTGGTTTCACCAATACAGTGGGCTGTCTTTAGGCTCTTACGTATCATGACCCCGAGACCCTTTTCCTCCAAGGTGCTTTCCAGCACTACTCTGCACATTTCATATTGCACTCTTGGGTTTCTCTCCCCAGTGTGCAGCACATAAAACTGAGCTACTGGTTCCCAAGCTTGCTCTCTGACCAGTAAGACTTCCTAGGTAAGTGTGGTAAGAGAGGATTAGGGGGATGTAAGGCAGTATTGTCTAGTGGTTTGAGCACTGACATGGGAACCAGGAGATCTCAGGCCCAACTGACCAGCTAGAGCCAAATACTCACTTCGTAATCCTGAGCAGTTTTCTTAACCTTCCAGTGCTGTGGTCCTCCCAGCTCTGGAAATGTGTAGAAGCAGGACCCCACTGGAAATGAGGAGCTGCATCTCAGTTGGGCTATCCATTTGTATAGAAAGATATATTATAGTGGCACGGTAGTGCCACTATAGTTAGGGTTGAGGAGCCATTTCTATGTTAAACCCCAAAACTTTGCACCTTAATAACTTTGCAACTGTTTCATGGATTTGGCTGAAATTTGGAATACATGATCAAGAACCATAGGCCTTGGGATCTGCTAAGTTTCATACTGGTTGGATATATAGCTGTGGAGTTATTAAGCGTGATCTGTGCGCGCGTTTACGCTTTTTCTGGAATTCTACGGTCGCGCCTACAGGTCATACGGTTTGTGCGACCGGCCCAAAATCTTCAGGGAATGTGTGGCCAGGGTCCCCGATGTGCCTTTTGAAGATTTCATGAAAAAATATTAAACGGTTCAAAAGTTATTCAAAAAACAGTTTCCCATTATAAGTCAATAGGAAAAGTTAACAAAAAGTTCAACACTTTCGCAAATGCATTTTTACTTTCGCAAATGGGCCTGTTACTTTCGCAAATCGGCCATTTTGTTTTCAGTTGGTGATCAGAAAAATGGTTGGCATTTAAATTTGGGACCGTCTAGCAACCTAATTCTTTTTGTATTCACCTAGCGGACCCTGAGGATGCTTGCCATGTCTTTATTTTGTGGTAAAACACCCCAGAAATAGGTTTTCAAATTTCTGGAAAAAGTACTTTTATAAAATTACTTCAGTGCTCACAGAAAGTGTCGAACACACTGAAAGCTTTACATAAGTAGCGACAGTAGTTTTCCATCTGTGGGAAGTAACAGCGATTCTTTGGCACTGTGCTGCAAAAGAACCGTTGGGAGTTTAAGGCTGGGAATTTGGTGGGAGCAGACCGACATCTCACAGATGTGCCTTTCAGTGTTGTATTGAAAAAATATTACACGGCGGCAAAGTTATGGCACTCCAAAGTTGACGGTTTTTCCCATAGGATAACACTACGGCTCCCGACGCATTACAGAAATCCTTTGGATCCCTGCTGCAAAATAACGGTTTGGTCTTTTTTCCTGAAACTTGGAGGGAATACAGCCAACAGCCCACAGATATGTCTTTCAGTGGTTTGGTGAAAAAACATTACAGGGAGGCAAAGTTATGGCACTCCGAACTTTCCTTTTTTTCCCATAGGATAACATTATGGCATTCGCCGCGCCTTTCAGGGCCTGTATCTCGGAAACGGTGCGAGATACAGACTTTTCATTGGAAAATTTCTTATTAACCAGGACAGTTGTAAATGATATGACTTTTACATTTTTTTTCTAAGTCGTACGGTTCCTGAGATATAATGTATTTAGTATTCCAAGATCTCATTTTCTGAGCCGATACTCATTATTATGCATACATTATTTGTACTCACTGTCTTTCTCTATGCAGGTTTTGGGGAAAACCAGCCTGTGTGCTTACATTACTGTTACTGTTGCCCTTTCCGCTTGTGGTTCCGTACCCGTTTCACTTACCGTTGACGTCTGCGTTTTCATTTGCGCTTGCGTTTCTGTTATTTTTTGCCATTTCAGTCTACAGTACTGTTTATCTTTCTGTTTCACTTTACGTCACCATGCCCATTGACATTTCTGTTTGCAGGCACCATGTTACTATGTGGCAACACATCACGTGGCAGACCATTCCCATCTACACCACCATGTGCGTTACCCTTTCTGTTCTCATTTGCGCTTGTGTTACCATGTGCGCCACTGTTAGCATTTCTGTTTGCGTTGCTGTCCCTGTTAGTATGCCATGCTCCCGCCACCGCATTATGCAGTGGGAGCGCGGGGCCCAGAGGGCCCAGTGCTCCCGCCACTGCATTACATTCACTATTTCTCGTTATCATTCTCAAAAAGGAGGGAAATTAGAGGTAAAAAACTCCATTTAATGCATTAGTTAGGGTTGTTCCACAGTGACAAAAGTGAAGAAATTCGTTGTTAGGGTTGAAAACCCCCCTTGCACCCCCCCCAACTGGCATTGGGGTATGCATTGGGATCGTGGGTCCTAACTCTCACCCCATTCTCCTATACTTCTGCTGCTTTACACATGTCATGGGGTGAGAGTTAGGGCTGGTGATCCCAATGCACACCTCAATGCCACCACGTGCGTCATCCTTAGCGTTTTCATTTGCGCTTGCGTTTCTGTTACTTTTTTGCCATTTGTGTGTACCATATTGTTTCTCTTTCTGTTTCACTTTGCGTCACCATGCCCATTGACATTTCCATTTTCAGGCACCATGTTACTATGTGACAAGACATCACGTGGCACACCATTCCCGTCTATGCCACCATGTGCATTACCCTTTCTGTTCTCATTCGTGCTTGTGTTACCATGTGTCCCCCAGCACCACACACACACAGACACACACACTACGAGACATCCCTACCCACCTGACCAGGTACTGCATGCTCAGTGGAGATCAACAGCAAAACTGAGGCCATGTACACCAAACGTACACATCCCTGATTGCAGCTGCACAGAACGTACCACACTTAGTAGTTGCATGGCCTTACCTACCAATGCCCCACATCAGGGATGTGTACGTTTGGTGTACATGGCCTCAGTTTTGCTGTTGATCTCCACTGAGCATGCAGTACCTGGTCAGGTGGGTGGGGATGTCTCGTAGTACATTTAGACAATTGTTTATTTCTGTCACCTGCTGCTGGATGTCTGTCATTGGTTGTGTTGACTTGGTCCTCCCCCATACTTGAATGTGTGTGTGTGTCTGTGTGTGTCTGTGTGTGTGTGTGGTGCTGAGGGGGTTGAATTCGGAGTTAGGGTTTTCAACCCTAACAGTGAATTTTCTCACTTTTGTCGCTGTGGAACAACCCTAACTAATGCATTAAATGGAATTTTTTGCCTCTAATATACATATAGATATATATTATACTGTGTAAGCAGTTGATGCATGATCCGGGCGGTAACTTACTGAGCTGGTAATGTGAAGCTGTGCAGGGTTGATGTACGTGTGTGTGTATGTGTGTTTGTTTCAATAATAAAAAAAAGCAGAAGACATGCAGTCCTCAACACAAATAACCCCCACCCCCACCGGACCTTAACAGAAATTAGGTACTTACCATTGACTGCCTTCTATGATACCTGAAACCTGCTTAAAGTGCCCCACAGCATACAGGTGGCTATATTTTAATCTATTCTTCATTTGCCTCATGCAGGCCCCCAGCACCCCAACCCATCTACCCATGGCAACCACCAGCCCTGTCATCCCTCATCACAGTCATCATAAATCATGTATGGAAATCAGGGTGTGCCAATGTCTGTCATTCTAAAGACAGTAGGGGGCTGTACAGTTTTCCCTGTTTCTCCATCAGAGCCCTTCTACCAAGTGAGCTAATGCTTGCAAGAACCCTTGGAACCAGCTCTTGCACTTCCTACTATCCTCCTAATGGAGGCTAAAACTCCTTGGCCCACCAAACAGGGGTCAAAACAGATTCAGAATACACCACCAACCCCTACCCTGCTGGGACACATTGCAGTTGGCAGCATCTCTTACACATGCTGCTATCCTATTATTGAAATAGTGAGCTCTGTGGCCCACTGTTGGGGGTTATTGTGGCTGCAGATTGTACACCAGACCTTCCCATGGTGGGCTGCATTACATTTGACATCAGTTCTTTCACATACTGCTATCCTATTTTTGGAGTACCAAGGTCCATGACCCACTGGTAGGGATCATCATGGCTATAGAATGTACACCAGACCATCCACTGCTGGGATGCTCTTCTGCAGTCAATAGCATCTCTCACAGCCAGTCACCCAAGCATCAGCCATCAGTGTTCACTCCAGAATCTAGTATCCACAGTTATGCACTGCTGCTTTGCATACTGTATGTTTTCTGCAGTATAAAGAACATCAAGAAGCAGACTGTAGTTATAAAACAAGATGCAGGTTTCAATTAGCTGACCCATCAGTGCAGCAGTAGCACTACCGCTCGTGCTGCTTGTGACCTGGATTTAGGAATGCACCTGAGTGGTAGAGGGCTTGACAGAGGAGAGGGCAACTGCTTGTGCCTATCTACAAGTGCCCCCCACAGTAGTGCGGGAGGTATCATAGCAGCCACCAGGTTAGGGTGGGGGAGTGTATCAGCTTGCACATCCTGTTGCATGCATGCATGTGCATGTTGATGCCACTGACTCTAAGCAGAGGGAGTAAACTGGTGGAAAGAACTATCAGGGCAGCAGGATGATGCTAATACCCCTCAGGCCTCTCATCTACTGACCGGGCTGTTACAATGGGTCACAGATTCTGTCACAGTATTGGACACGGGACAAGGAAAGTCCTGGAGATGTGGGGTGACAAAACTGGGGTACTGGATGCTTGGAGCATATGCTGGAGTTGGAGTGTAAATAGTTAAAAAAATACCATCCTACTGCCATCCCAGCTATCTGGGGTTGGGAATAGATTCGGGTTACTCGGGTGCCGGCGAGGAAAGGAAGGATTGAGCATCCCTAAGACAGCTCTCCATGTTTGGGGAGGGATTAGTGTGACACACTGCTTGACCACCACCCAGCAGCACACACATGCCACTATGCTTGGATGGATGGACACCATGTTCAGGAGGCAGTGGGCATCTCCATGGAAGCAGAGCTTGGTCATTGCACCCATTGCATATCCATGGGACCAGGGGCAAAATCTAGGAAGAAAAACACTCCAGTTGGCAGGATGAATCTTATGCAGTCCCTGTACCTATGAGCAGGCACCAGCACAGTCATGTGGTAAGGATTATGGTGCAAGGTAAGCCCTGGAAAAGTGTGGTGACATGGCTATGGGGGGGGGGCAGTCTGAAAGGGGGCAACTGGGAAGACCTGGACATAAACAGAATATGGGAAAAAAATGCTATAGACCTTATCTGCTCTGGCTGCTTGTCTACCTGTTACATCACAGATCCACACTTTTATCACAGCAAAATTACCTCCACCAAAATCAATTATTGTGTCATAAACAGAATTGTTATGCCAGGTATAGACAAGCAGCCAGAGCAGAAATGACTGCTATATATCCTGATTTCCTGTAAATGCCCTTATAATTAAAGAATAATGGTTGGAATTTCTGCAAAAACTATGAAATATAAACGTAATAGTGTCTAAATATTCAATTTTATCTAATTAGTCCAAATAGAGTTGGAGGCTCTTTAACTGCCTCATTACTAAGATGAGCCACAAAACAGTTCTCTTGGGGTTTTTTTTGTTTTGTTTTTTTATTACACATCCAAAATCCAAGCTTTGTCTTCCCATTCCAGTGTGCTATATATTTTTTTAATTTATATGCATTCTGCACTTCACAGGAGGGCGTTGCTGATTGACAAGATGATTAAGGGTTGTGGCAACTCATACCAAGGAGATTCCTGCCTGAGGCATTAATTTAGTCAAATTTGTGAAGGTTTATGAGTGATTACAAGTACTGCTTATATTTTAATACCCTTCCTTGTAACTTCTGTTCCAATACTTTCAGTCACTAAAAAAAAAAAGCCAGTCAAACATGGGCCAAGTAACTCCTCAGTCAGGCAACTACTTGGTATGAGTTCCATACCTGGACTGTGTCAGTGTCTCTTTAAGAGTTCAATGGGACAAGGGGGTGACTTCCTGGGAACATGGAGTGTGGTTTGGGGATGAATTTATGAAAAATGGCAAATGTGTCACTGTATGACTTGACAGCTTGAGGATGCTGCTTGGCAAGATCAGTTCACATTATGAATTAGGACCCTTTATAGAGCACCCTTCTCAGTGCTCAAAACAAAAAAATGAGGATGTTCCCTTTCCTGAATGGGAGCTCATGGTAGTACTTTTTTTTAATAATGCCCCCAGTGCTTTAGATAATATTGGCACATAAATGGAATAATTTACTCATCAGTTTTGAAATATGGTGAGAAAAAAATTGTAAGGGGTAACACCTTCTTCAGATATATTAGTCAGAAGAGGAAGTCCAAAGGGGGGATAACAATGATTAAAAGCAAAGGGAGGATGGTCTGTGAGGAAGGGGAATCAGAGGAATGTGAATATGTTACAACAGATATTTAAAAGATATACAAAAGTAAACGTTGACAAGGGAATGGGGCCAGATGAGGTTCACCCTAGGATACTTGAGGAGCTTGAAGAACTGCTGGCAGTGCCCCTGATAGCTATGCTTAAATTATAGCTGGAAACAGGGATGGTTCCAAATGACTGGAAAAAGGTAGATGTGGTTCCACTTCATAAAGGTGGGAATAGGGTGGAGGCAGGAAATTACACACCTGTCAGCCTGACTTCGGTGGTGAGCAAGATAATGAAGTCTCTTTTGAAGGAAAGGATAGTGGTATACCTGGAAACAAATGGATTGCAACCTGACCAAAGTCAACATGGGTTCAGAGGGGGAGATCTTTCCAGACTAACCTGATTGAGTTTTTTTGACTGGGTGACCAGAGAGGTGGAGTAGGGTGGGAGCAGTGAATGTGGCCTATCTGGATTTCAGGAAGGCTTTTGACACAGTATCTCATAAGACTAGTGAACAAGTTAGCTGGTCTAGGAGTGGGACAAAAAGTAGTGAACTGGGTAGGAAGTTGATTAACAGTAGTCAGAGGGTGGTGATGCATGGTGTCATCTCATGAGAAGGTAAAGTGACTAGTGGTGTGCCTCAGGGGGCAAGTATTGGGCTTGGTCCTCTTCAGTGCTTTTATCAGCAACATTGTGGAGGACCTAGAAGGGAAAGTCTGCCTGTTCGCAAATTACATGAAAATCTGCCATAGGGTGAACACACCAGAGGGAGTGGAAAAAATGAGGAAAAAAATCTGTGGAAGGTAGAAGAATGGTCAGGAATTTGGCAGCTGGGTTTCAATTGTAAAAAGTGCAGAATAATGCACTAGGGGCACAGAAACTCAGGGTCTATGTACCAGTTGTCAGGGGAGGTACTGGAAACCATCAAACAGGAAAGAGACATGGAAATAATAATTTCTGATTACCTGAAGGTAGCCAGGCAGAGTGAGACGGCAGTAGGAAAGGCTAGTAGAATGCTGGGGTGCATTGGGAGGGTATCACCATTAGGAAGGAGGAGAAAATGTTACCCCTTTACAGGATAGTAGTAAGACTTCAGCTTGAGTACTGTGCCCAGTTCTGGAGGCACCACCCACAGAAGAACTTATAGTGGAGGCTGTAAAGAGGAGGGCAACCAAAATGATGCAGGGGCTGTATCAAAAGCCCTATGAGGAGAGATTGGGAGTACTGAATACATACTCTTTGGAGGAAAGGGGGATAGTAGGCATAAATAAGGTACTGGAAGGCAGCATTTTCTCCAGAAAGACAGACTTGTGGACAAGGGGACATGGTACAAAACTGTAGAGAGGGAGGCTCAGAATGGACCTGAGGAAATACTTCTCCACAGAAAGAGTGGTGGAAGCCTGGAATGGCCTACCAACAAAGGTGGTAGGTGCCAGAAAGGCTGAGGGATTCAAGTATGCATGGGACAGATACAAGGGGACCTTGAAAGTAATACAAAGGGTAGGGATGACCGGGGACAGTTTAGGGTTGAAGTTGGGACAGTAGGTAGGGAAACTGGGCACACTTAATGGGCCAAAAGGTGTCTATCTACTGATAACTTCTATGTTTCTATGAACAGGGCCAGAGACTAGTGAGCTGGAAGGCGTTGGGTAAGCTGGCGATAGGGGAAGCTGGGGTGGTCTAGGTGAAGGGCTATGGGGACTAAGAGAACCAGGATGGGCAAGGACAGTCCAGAACAAAGGAAGGGGATCCTGGGTTGTCCTGGGGCATTGTTATGGGAACTGGTATGGGGCACAGTAGGTCAGGGGAACTGATAACTTTAGTAGCAATTGGAGGTGGGGGATCATGTCCATCCACAGGGTGGTTGTATATATTTACAGATGCATTTGGCAGTGATTGCAGGGAGGGGCATATACTACCTAGTCTACTTCTGCCTTTACTTACTATGTTAGAAACTAAGGCCCACATTGGCCATTTTTCTTGGATGTGAAGTTTGCTTTGAACAAACTTCTTTCAAATATATCCAGCATCAATGTGCTTACTGACCAGTAACTGTAATGGGTGGAGAGTATCTATTTTAATGTTAGTGAGTTGAGTAGCCCTTTCACTGCCAGCTTTAAAGTGGAACTGTCAGCATTTCACCGTTAAAAACATGTGATGTATCCATCCCAATTGGCTAAAATGCATTAGCTGTAATTTTTGCAACTGCATGGTCAGAGCTCCACAAATGTTATGCCATCAAGCAGGAGATCTTAAGAGCACTGTGGAAGCACGTGACAGGACTGCTGTCCAGTGTGCTTCCACAGTGCTCTGACATAGTTGGCAGTGGTGCTGTTTAAGAGGCTCTTTCCTCCTTAGGCTTCATAAACACACCCTCTTCCTGGCACACTACTCTGGAATTGTGGAAGTGACGGCTTCTATGCACAACATGGTGGCACCATCATAAACTGTGCATTCGCTCATATTGCACATCCGTAGTTTTGCCATCACCGCCATCTTGCTCATGGCTGCCTCTGGAGCAAACTACACATGCATGAGCATTGCGCGTGTGCAGTTCAGTTTATCGCCACTTTCTTCCTTATAGCTGTCTCCAGTGTGGCAAGTGATCTGAGTAGTCTTCTCAGTGTTCTTGGGATCTGTCCCTGCTATGAGCAGCAATATGGGCTCTGACCAGAGTTTGTTTTAAATACCTGAGGCTGCAAAGATCTGTACCTCTTACAGCCACCGGCCAGTGATGCAACTGACAGGCTAAGCCATGGGGGACTCCTATCAGGGAAGCTTGATCAGCGCCAACATTAGAACTGTAAACATGTGCTTTTTATTTTGCAGCAACTATACTAGAAGATAGGAGTCCCCCATAGTTTAGCCTGTCAGTTGTATCAACCAAGGTCTGGACACGGGGAACTCTGGGGCAATGATGGCTGATGGGGGAGTCACAGGGTCAACCAGATAAATTCACAGATTTCATCAGCTTCAGGTATTAAAAAAAATTCAGCTACTGCTTTTTAACTAATTGGGACCTATAGTGCCAGTGTTTAACTGTTTTTTTATTTTATTTTATTTATTTAGTTTTTGTTAACCGGGTAGGTGCACTAGCCATAAAATGACTATTTTCAGGCATGACCTGGGAGAGTACAACAAAAATAGAACAGTTGAACAACAGCAACATGGGTACAATAACACAAATAGAGGAACAGTACAGCAGTGCTACAAAAATACAATGGGTAGAAACAACAAAAAATAATGGCAAGCATTATACAGATAATGGCAGTAAGATATATAATGTTGAATGCTGGCAGTTCCCTTTTAAGGCAAGATGTAAGCCCAGACATGCAACATTAAAGTTAAATGCACCCTTAAGTACAGAATCTATCACTGGATTTACATTTTGGGATATCTTCTGTGTTGTAAGGCCTAGAACTTGGCATGAAAAGAAATGAAACCTCAGTTTCATTTGGTAATATCTGATACAGGCAAAGAGCTACTGAATGCATTGATTTAGTTTGGATTTAGACAAGTGTGCATTTATGGCAGTTATTTCCCAATAAAGATGAACAAAGAACTATATAATACACAGGTGCATTTTAACTTTCCATTTATTCATCACTCATTTTGTCACAAAGCTATGTGCCTGTGCAGTTTCAATAATTTCATTTTTAATTTCAGGTCGTTCTACACAGCAAAACATCTGGATCCTCCATTTGGTGTAATCTTCAAATCGGTTGAATGTTAACAAAGGTAAGTTCTTTTCAATTATAAAGGCTTTCATTTTGGAGGTTAAAAATGCTGAACAAAGACTGTATGTGCCATACAATGGTACACCAGCCTAACTTTTGCTCCTCCCTACATGTGCATAGGAGCTCGGTGAAGACAGGGAGTGGGATGCAGGAGCAACCAACAGGCATCCAGTTGGATTCTTACCCTGCTGGCAGACTAGATCCCCTGCACCATATGGATCAGGGTGTAGTGGATACTGACATACAATGGTGTGGACCATTGCCATCCAGTGGGCTTTGATCCTCTCTACACATTAGAAAGGTCAGCAGTTACATAGAAACATAGAAATTGATGGCAGATAAGGCCCACTAGACCCACCCAGTTTGCTCATTTTTTTTCTACCTGCTGCAGAAATCCTAGATCCTACTTGATCTACAGCTTTGATCTCTTTCTAGTCACTGGGGTTCCCCTATGCCTAATTGAAATTGTTTTTTGCAGGTTATATTTTCTGTTAAATTGTTGTGCAAGTTGTCTTACTGAAAGGAAGGAAAGCACTCACTGGGGTGGTGGGTCACAGCTGTAGCTGTTTGTTTCTGGAGGGCACCGACTTGGTCTCACCCACCCTGCCCCTCACCCCACCACACGTGCATCATTTCCTTTATACCAGGGGTTCTGACATCACTTCCCCAAAAGGACAAAGGTCATATACCTGTTGTATCCTTAGCAGCCCAGCACACTGTGTAGGGGGTAAATGCATGCACACACTAACAAAAAAGGAAAAAAAATAAAACAGAAAGGGAGAGGGGCATGTGGGGAGTGGTGCAATGCACTGGCTGTGGGGCAGCAGTCTTCCAGGAGATGTTTTAGAGACTGCAATGCTGCCCTATTTGCAGGCACATCTCTGGTCTGAGGAAGGGGGTTGCCCATCTCCAGACCGACCTGCCAAGGATTTGAGGAAACCTCCTCCCCCACCAATGGACCACCAGGGCTGCCACTGCTGCCTCAGATGCTGCCAAGAAAGAGGAATGGTTGGATCTTGGTGGGCTCAGGAAGGGTGAGGGTGGTGGAACAGAGGCACACCTCTCTAGTTGTACCTCTCCACAATTCATACACCATTCTGGTGGAATGTGGTTCATCTGTGGAGGCACCCACAGTGGAGACCAAGGAGGATGCTAGGAACCTCCACAAAGGAGACTTACAGGAGGGACGCATGGAACCTCACAAGGGAAGGAAACAACTCTAGTGGGGACTCAATCATTTAGGGTAGTGCTGAGGGAGGAGGAGGGAGGGAGGGAGAGGGAGAGGGAGAGGGTGAGGGAGGAAAGGTGCCTGCCTGGCACCATGGCTTGGAGGGACAGGAAACTAATCCTCAGGATTGTGGGAGCAGCTGCATGGGAGAGGGAGCTGGATGTCATTGTCCACCTAGGAACAAATGACCTGGCTGGGAATGGGAGCAGAGCAGTGCAGAAGCTGTTTGTGGAGTTGGGGATGGGACTTAGACAAGTAGCATGCATGGTAACCTTCTCAGAGGTACTGCCTGTCTATGGCATGGGTGAGGCTAGGGTACTCCATACCATAGGATTCAATGAATGGCTGAAAAACTGGTGCGGAGCTCAGGATTTTGGCTTCAATGGGGACTGGGGGTCCATCTGAAGGGATACAGGCCTATACTGGTGCAATGGTCTGCACCTGTCCGGGAGGAGAACCCGGATCCTAGGTTATAGGTTTAAATGCTTCATTTGCAAGCATTTTATGTATTTATTTATTAAATCAGATTTACAACCTTTGAGTCAAATACTAATTTACAAAGGCTCCTCATCAGAATACAACATAGGTACAATACAATAAAGATCACAAGCAAGCAGTATACAACAATACAAATGCTTATTTCATGGAATTAACAATACATACATTAATGAAGAAGGGGCCTATACAGCTGAATAGCTATCCAGGTCCATTTAAGGTGCTTGTAATTGTCAATGTACAGTAAAATTAGGAAGGAGTGTGAGGTCTATACAATTAAGTAGCTAGACAGGTCTGGCTAAGGAGTTGAACTTTCCATGATTCAAGCAGTCGGTACACTGACATTGTCATAACACAGACAATCTTGTTTAGAGAACTAACAGCATTAGGATACAGAGCACTTTAGCCCATACTTAATCCATTCCAGCTTCACAACTGAGACAGGACCAGGTAGGCCTAGCCAAGGCCCGGGTAGCCAGGTTTTGGTGGAAGCTAAGCAGCAGCTCAGAGTTAGCCAGTGCACTGGCAGTGGCATGTGGAGAGTATGTGGTCTTTGAGGGCTATTTTGAATGGGCCTAATCTGATGGCAATGTAATGGCTGACGGAAGATCATTCTACCATAACGGTGCTCTATAGCAAAAGGACCTTTGAGCTAATGAGGTCGCTATCCTGGGAACAGCCCAGATCTGCTTATTTGCTGATCAGGTGTTTACTGAGGCATGGGCAGTGCAGAGGGAGGCAGAAACGCCAAGGGAGGAACGGCCTCGGGTGAATTTATTTGGTGAGGAGATTTGTTTGGTAACGAACTCTTTCATCTAGAGTGAGGATATTTGTTAGGGTATGCCTGTCTACCCCAGTGAGGAGTCTACATGCTTTGTTGATGGCTAAGTGGATTTTATTTAGAGCAGTGTGGTCAGCAGCCAAGTGTACAGTAAGCCCATAATCTACTAGAGCGAGAACAGAGGAGGTAACAGCAAGGTTAAGGGCCTCTGACAAAAGGCAGTCTCTGTGCCGATAGAGTAGTCCTGTGGGAATATTTATAGCTGAAGAGAGATTATTGATTTGTGGATGAAATGAGATGCTGGGATCAAATGTAAGGTCCATGTATTTATAGGTATGTACCTGTTCAAGCTGGAGGAGGGCTTTGGAAAATATGCTTAGTTGGGCATCACAGTCCTTGGTCTGCTGGTAGGCAAAGAGCGTTGACTTAGTCTTTTTTACATTGACCACCAGTCTGTGGTCTGTGAACCAGTTTTCGATGTGGTTGAAGGCAAGTTGCAGTGAGGACTGTAGGATTGCAGGATCTGGGTAGGAGGCAAACAGTACCGCGTTGTCTGTGTAGAGAAGAAGATTATTTGGGCAGAATTTTGGTAGGGTGTTCTCGAAGATGCTGAAAAGTAAAGAACTGAGGATGGAGCCCTTGGGGACCCCAGAGCAGACTGGCAGAGGAGACGAGAGGGGGGCTTGTAGTGTGGTCCAGGTGCTGGGACATAGGACAGCTAGGGGTGGGAAGCTAGTTTGGCGACAGGAAGGGTTATCCAAAGTGAGGGAGGGTGGTAAGCAGTGATGGGAAGAGTGATCAGGGGGCTGGAGCAATGGTCTACTGGCAGTGATAGTGGTTGGCTGAGATGATGAGGCTGGTATGAGTCCTGGAAGTGTGGTCCTGATGCTGGGATGTAGGTCAGCTAGGGGTGTGATGCTGGTTTGGGGACTTGGAGCATGGTCAGCCATGAAGGAAAGAGTGATCTGGGGGCTAGAACAGTGGTCCAGTGGTATGGATAGTGGCTGGCTGAGATGATGAGGCTGGTACAGGTTCTGGAAGTGTGATGCAGGTGCTGGGATAAAGTTCAGCTAGGGGGTGAAAGAGTGGTCTGGGGGGGCAGGAAGGATAGTCTGCTGCAGGGAGGCTAGAAAGGAGAGGAAAATCCAAGCTCTAGAAAGTTAGTCCAGGTGCAAAGTGGCTGGTTGGCTGGGGGGAAGAAGCTGGGCACAAGGCTAGGATTGCTGTCCAGCTGGTGGGATTTCTGGTGGGTTGTGGCCCCTTTCTAAGTGCATTCATTTCAGTGGGTCAGGGGCCATTCTGGTGGGTCAATCATGCCTGTGATTAGGGTGTCTATTCTGGTAGCTTGAGTTTCCATTCTAGCCAGGGTGGGACAAATTAATTTTTGATCTGGTGTTGGGCAGTAGCTTTCAAAATCTGGCAAGCAAATTAATTTTTAGCATTTATATTCACATCTCTGTAGTTATATAAGGGTACCTCTTGCAATGTGTGTAAGCACAGGATTTTCTTTTTGAAACTGTAGACCACATAGTAGATGTTAACTCATTGCCTCCATGGGAGGTCTCTGAAGTTGCACTACTTGTCTCCTGTTTACTGAATCCTGGGCCTTTCTAAGCAAAATCAAGCCATAGTCGGCATGCCACAAACAAATCCTAATAGCTCAAGAACCGTAAGTGCTAGACACAAAGTATGAGTGGCAAAGTTGTTCAGCACAAAATTACCTTTCCAATGGTGCTATGTAATCAAATATATAGTATGTTCTATTATATTATGTATTTATATTTATGTGACGTCTCCAGACGTTGCAAGGGCACACAGGAAGTCAGTAGCTGACTTTTGTAGTCGTCCTCAGGACACATCAGTGTATTTTACTGCCAACTACAGGCATTTGCTAGGAGACAATGAGTTAAGGGAATAACAGAAAAACTATAGTTACAAGCAGTCATTCTTTTCATAGCAGCCCTCTTTCAGCTGTGCCTCCACTAAATACTGTAACTGACAGCTTTAAGTAGACATACACAACTAAAAGGCCATTTCTTCTGAGAAGCCAGAACTAAATGATTTTGTGTACAAATAATACCTGTTTTCAGGTGCTCCTGATTACATGGACAGCTACATAGACACTTAATAACTGAGAGGGCTTTTCGGCAATAACTACCAATTTACAAAAAATGTACCAAGGCAGAAATTGCCACAAAAGTAGATGACAGGACCTACATCTATACATGTGTATATGAAGACCAATTACTTATCACAGATCTTAAAGGGAAAGGTCCACAACAAAACCCCGCTGTGAGGAAGGGCTTGATTAGCACTATTACAAAAAAAGTACATTTTTTAACTCCTTGGTGATTTTATATTTTAATAATTTGCCTGGTTGATCCTGCCTCTGTTACCGCTGGCATTTCCTGAAGCAACTCCACAAGCGGCATGCCCACAACTACCCACAACTGTCCCAAATATGATATATCATGCAGGGAGCAGCCGAGGGTCCGTCCATTAGCTTACTATACTGTTAAGCTTCTAAAAGCTCCGGCTTGGAATGTACCTGTCTTCGTGCCATGCAGAGACCAGGTATAGGCTAGCAGCCTGCTGGCAGTCTGTATCTGGTCTTGGGATTTCACGGAGACAGGTACCTTCCAAACCAGAGCTTTTAGAAGCTCTAACAATACAGTAAGCTAATGGACAAACCTGCAGCTGCTGCCCGCATGATACATCATTTTCAGGACAGCTGCATGTGGTTTTGGGTGTACAGCTCGGAGACAGAGGCAGGATCAGCCAGATAAATTATTAAGAAATAAAAACACCAAGGGGTTAAAAAATGTATTTTTTTGTAATGGTGCTAATCGTGCCCTTCCTCACAGCAAGGGAGGGTCCATTTTGTCGTGGACCTTTCCCTTTAAATGTTAGAAGACCCATCACTGCAGCAGTAGTGCTGCTACTTTCAGTGCCAACAGCCAAAGTTCATGGACAAGGGCATTGGAGGGTCAGTAAGAGGAAGGGAGACGGAGTGCCTGCTGGACTACTCATGTCTCCATGTGGGAGGGTGTTGTGGAGCTTGGCTCTTGCCAGATCCTAGGAGTGGCTGGGGATCAGTAGGCTGAGACTGCCAGGGTTGGGAAGAGGAGGGGCAGATGCCCAGTGTGCAGTGCATAGGTGCATGCATTGCAGTGCCATTGACTTTAGTGCACGTTAGAGGGTGAACAAGGAAAATCTGTGCACCGGCTGCAGGATGACTCCAGCTGCCCACTCTACCCTCGGCACCTGATGACCCAGGCTGTGTGGCCTCTGAGGAATAGTAAGTCCTAAGTGATGTTGGAGTGATGTGGCTTGAGTGGTTGGTATGATGAGGGCTTCTAGTGCATGGGAAGAAATAAGACTAGACTGAAAAAAAATGTTGTCTACAGTAAAATTATTATTATTTTTTTTCCATATATACTTTCTGTATTTTCTATTGTTTTGCTCCCCTTCCCTCCGGGGCCACAGCATGCACATGTGTATATGTGCGTGGAGGCGCATGCACATGGCACCTTGGATCCAGTGGCCCCTTTCACCCCTTCTCCAGACTTATGTCACCACTCCTGACCACCTGCGATACCCACCAGACCTCCACCAGGTAGGACTACCGCAGAATGGGCATCCACCCCTATGTAATTGAGAGCCATAGCTTGATCCTGTTCCAACCCTCCCCCACTAAGCCGGCACCCCAGTGGCCCGAGGTCATTCCTGAACCCAGGTCACTGGCGTGGCATGAGGTAAGGTGCCAGCACCTCAGCCCTCTGCACCACCAGGCCAGCACAGTAAAATTATTTCTATAACATTCTGTTGTTTGACCATCACATATACATTTTGGCACAGAGTTACAGGTATTAATTCCATGATGGAAAATTTTGATCTAATATGGGTTTCAATTTAATTTCAATACTGTCTATACTAAGTGACATTTACCTGTTTTCTTAACACAAACATGATTTAAGTTCTAGGACATTATGGGAAATATTTTAATGTTTGAGAAAGATTAAGACTCCCCCGTCTTTAATTCAGTGAGCAGAAGTAAGAGTACAGCAGTGGCTTCCTGAAGAAAGCCCGACCACCAGTAAGTAAATGTTCTACAACATGGGGGTGGGGGGCAGTTTAGTACAGTAGTTATATAATACTATGACTCAGACTTGAGAAAGCAGGATATCCATGTTCAAGCCCCACCATAGTCTCTGACTCACTGTGTATCCCACCATTGCACTTCTGCTCCTAGTAGTAAAATTGTATGAAGATGGACCCCTCTGAAATTGAAGTGTTACATGTCAGCTGGGGTATTCTTAGTCATCATGTGGTAAAACACTATTTGACATCATGCTGATGACTGTGGGATGGAGCAGCTTGGACTGAATGTGAATAGTGAGTAATGAATAGCTGAGTCTCTGGGGTGCAGAAGTACCCACCAGTGAAAATTTGAAAAAAAGGTTCATGCAGGTTTCTATGTGGAGGCTTCCAGGACTCCCTTACCCTCATTAAATAGAAAAAGATTGCACCCCATCCTCTTTCTTAGTGCTGCTCTGCCTGCAGATCTGTGTGAGTAGTCAGGTCAGGGGGTAAGAAACTGGCATGAGGGAAAGAGCATGCTCTGCAAAGTCCTTAGTACCATGTATGCTTAGTTTAGTCCTATGGAAGAGCATCTAGACTACGTTGGGAGGGGCTCAGGAGGCTCAGGAGTAAACACCTCACCCCATTGTGGTTCGCATAAACTTCCAGAAATTTATATTTACAAATGTGCCCAACTACAAGGGTATTTTACACTGAAAAATTGAAGTTGTAAGCACACATTCCAAATAATGTTGTATGCATTTACAGAGTACCATAGCAGTCCATCAAAAGGTACCTAATTTGAAGTGTATATACAGTAACTCCAAGGCACTTCATTAGCATTTTTGGAACACACTCCAACAGTGCTTGGACAGAGTAACATTAGAGTACCTGTGATTGTACTCCATTGAAGGCACTTCATTAGTATTTTTGGAACACACTCCAACAGTGTTTGGATAGAGTAACATTAGAGTACCTGTGATTGTACTCCATTGAAGGCACTTCATTAGTATTTTTGGAACACACTCCAACAGTGTTTGGATAGAGTAACATTAGAGTACCTGTGATTGTACTCCATTGAAGGCACTTCATTAGTATTTTTGGAACACACTCCAACAGTGTTTGGATAGAGTAACATTAGAGTACCTGTGATTGTACTCCATTTCAGGCACTTCATTAGCATTTTTGGAACATACTCTAAAGGTGCTTTTCTGGAGCAGTGCAGGAGAGTTTCAACTGAGAAGATACTCCATTGGAGGTATATCAGAAGTAACTATAAGGCACTTAATTAGCATTTTGAAACACACTCCCATTGTACTCTGCTGTTATCAGTTGATTGCTTGATAGTTACCATGAAGTTGCTGAAATTTTCAGTGGCACATTTGGAGTATGTACCCAGCCTGTGTACCTCTTCATGACTTTTGAATTACTAACAAGTGGCTCCAGCTGGGTGAGGGTAATGAAACGGAAACTCATCGGGTATGTCCTCTTTTCTGTATGGCTTTCAGTTAGTGTGTAACATTACACCATTGTGGAGGCAGTTCAAAGTAGGGATTAGCAATACAATGCAGTTTAATGGTTTGGGAATGGGCCTGGGGCTAAATGAGGTGTGAAGTATGTGAATAATGTTGGGGGAGCAGGAGTTTCTGTGAAAGCACTTGTTTGGGTGGTGGGGAGTGATCCCAGCTATAGTAATTCCTGTCATACAACAGAACCACTTGCCTTTCCTATGTGGCCAGAACTAGTCCCATGGCTTACCCCTTCACTCACCACAGTCATTTCCTGGCTGTCCTCCACCTCATTTGTTCCTTCAGACTGCTTTTCTTTGCCTAAAAAAGTATTCCAGCTCCTGGAAGTATGCCAGGAGGAGCCTACCACTTTTCAGGTCACCAACACTTCCTAACCCAGGCCCCCCTTAGTCCCCAGACTACAAGCTGCCCCACCCTCTCCTGACTACCAATCCTGGGTTTTGGGGCACAGTTGAAATACAATATTCCCAACTAACTCAGATCCCCCACCACCACCAAACAGCATACCTGCTCCATATTCAAACAGTATGGAGTGGAACAATCTGGCAATGGTGTTCATCAGGCAGGGAGTAAGAGTGGCTGAGCGGCCTGCATCAAAGAATGAGGTATCATCAACATGTGTCTGCAGAATGCAAATACTGAGTTTTACAACACACAGCTGTTCCAGATGGCCAGATAAATATACCACATCTGCCGAAGTCTACACAAATCCCATTCCTCCCAATAGCCCTAGACAAAGCTGTTCACCCCCATTTTAAAGGGACCATGTGAAAACAACATGTGCAATGAGACATAAGGGCTTGGACAAAGAATCAGAGAGAGATCAGTCAAAGGAAGGAGACCAGGATGCTCTTGCCTATATTACTCAATGCTCCATCCCTATTTTTTGTGTTGCTTGCACGCATGTGCAAGAAACACATTGCGTCAGTCAGCAGTTAGGAGCAGGCCATACGCATCAAGAAATTAAGATAACATTGACAAAGAATCAGCTGTTTTGGCATTACAAGCTACCAAACAGCTGATTGCGTGGTGTCGTCATGGCGACATCTTCTCTGTTGGCCTCTCAAAAGTCCCCAGGAAGCCAACTGAAATCCACCGCCCACCGTTCAGTGGCCTTCCTGGTGAAACATTTCAATAAATAAAAAAATAAAAAAGCCAATGGGGTGCCCAATCTCCATCAGCATAATGCACCCCCCCTTAGCTCATGCGTCCCCCCCAGCACACTAGATAGCCGATTGGGGTGCCCAATCCAAATCAGCTTCACTGCCCCCAAACAATCTTCCATCTGCCACGCTGGGAGTCCACCCCAGTGTGGCAATGTGTTGGCTACGCTCTTCTTCACAGCCACTACAGTCCCTAGAAGCTGACGAAAGCCACCACCCTCTGTTCAGTATGCCTTCCTGGTGAAACATTTCAATAAATAAAAAATAAAAAAGCCAACGGGATGCCCAATCTCTATCAGCATAATGCACCCCCACATGGCTCATGCCTCCCCCCCAGCACACTGAATAGCCGATGCTCAATCCGCCGTCAGCTCCACTGCCCCCCAAACAAACTTCCATCTGCCACGCTGGGAGCCCACTCCAGTGTGGCAAAAGTATCCTTGGCCAATGGGGGTGCCCAATCCCCCGTTGGCTCCACTGCCCCCAAACAAACTGTCTGGTGCCACACTGAGAGCCCACCCCAGCGTGGCAAAAGTCCCCATCATCTTTAAAAAAAAAAGACCTAAAAAAAATGTCCCTGGTTGATTGTCTTGCCCCCTCCCCCAACCTGAGCCACCCTCTGCATACCCCACCTCCCCACACCCCACCTCACCCCATACTTACATCCAGAGCCCAGCGCAACAATCTTCAGTGGACCGGGAACACGTCTGCACTCTTCAAAGCTGACCGCAAACTGAAGAAAATCCAACTTTGGTGCATATTTTGGCCATTTTTGGGGAATTTAGTCACCACATTTTCAACATGAGGTTCTTGGGACCCCACCTCATGAACTCAGTCACTGTCATTTTGCAATTCAGTCCCGAAAGGTGATTCCATGGTCACTACACAGAACCACCTTCCATGACCAGTTAACGAAACAACAGTGTCACAGTTCATTAGGTAGGCCCCCAAAAACCCAGTGCTGAACATTTGATTGACAAATTCCCTGAAATGACAGTTTTATGAGCGTGCATTGCGCAGTTCCTATGCACGCTTGTAACTTCAAGCATTTTTAATATTTTCACTCCAGATTTTCAGCATTGCCATTTTACCACACCTCCTTATGAGCAGTACAGCTGTCATTTTTCACATCTCACCCAAAATGTGTTTTCACACATGTAGGGCACAGTGGCATGGTTGGTGTGTGAAAGCAATGTTCAGGACAGATTAAGAAAATCACAGTGACACTATTCATGATCAGAGGTCTTAAACTGGCTATGTTGAAAATTTGGTGACAAAAGCCCATAAAATGATTGTGTTATGAGCGAGCATTATGCAATTTCCGTGCACCCTCATAAGTTCACGAATTCGTAATCTTTTCAGTCCAGATTTTCAGCATTGCCATTTTCCATATCTTCTTATGAATAGTACAGCTGTCATTTTTCACACCTTGGTCGAAATGTGTTTTCACACTTCTGGTGCAGAATAGCACAGTCGCTGTGAGAAATCAGTGTTCAGAATAGATTAAGAAAATCGCAGTGACCCTGTTCATGAGCGGAGGCCCCAAAATGCCTATGTCAAACTCCAGGCAAGGCTACAGCTTCTACAGCATCATCTCCTACCATTACCACTGCTGAATTGATGCCCATAACTTTGGAGATATTTCTGATGGAATTCCAGCCATTTAAAGAAGAGGTGTGATCTCTGGTGTCAGATGTGAAGGCTTTTTCAGATACAGTAGAAGATGTTGTTAGGAAGGCGTCAGACACCGAGGCCTGGGTCATCTCAGCAGAGAAGTGTCTAGATAAAACAGATTCCTCGATCACGCTCAACAGGCAAAATACAAAGTGTTTGGAAGCCAAGATAGAAGATCTCAAGGGAAGAAGTAGGCACAATAATGTAGCGATAATAGGCTTGCCTGAGAAGGAAGAAAGGGCAAACACTATCTTATTTGTTCAATGGTTCCTCATAAAAATAGTAGGGCCTAGTCCCTACGGTGAGACTTACACTATTGAAAGGGCCCATCAGGCACTCCACCCTGTACCACCGGCAAGTGCTCAACCCAGACCTCTCATTTTTCATTTTCTAAATTTCCAGGAAAAACAACACATATTAACCAAGTTAACTCATTGCCTCCTAGAAACATGTGTGGGCATCAACAACTCTAACTGCAGTGTGTCCCCGAATGCCTACAGAAGTCACCTACAGACTTCCAGAGTGCCCTAGAAACATCTGGAGAAGTCACTCACATATTTTAATATTACTTGCCAGCCAGAATTTATTAGAATTGACTGCATAGTACCATTGGAAAGGTAATGCTGTGCTGAACAACCTTGCAACTGACACTTTGTATGTATCATGTTCACTTTAGGAGTTATTCATATTTGTTTATGACATTTTGTCAATCTAGAACCACCTAAGCACTTTGAAGAAAACACACATTCTGGGTATCTTAGCCAGTATAAAACAAAAACCAAATTGAGTACAGTTGATTGCATAGAACCGTTGGAAAGGCAATTTTGTGTGGAACAACTTTGCCACTGATACGTTGTATGTGTCATGTATACTTTAGGAGTTATATGCATTTGTTTATGGTATGGTGTGTATGGTTCAGATTTGTCCCTCAAACCTCACCAACACACCTTGACTCAAATGGGGAAAAATGATGTTTAATACTACAGAAATAGCTGTTTGTTTTTATAAACAAATTATTAAAATTACATCTAATGTCTGGATGCTTAATTTGGTGTTGATATGTTACTTATTTCCCAACTAAAAAAGGTTTATGGTGCATTTTTTTGTGGAAAAAATATTTTGTTTTTCTGTTTTGACCAGCACAGAAATAAAACTAAATTACCTGCTATTCCTTGTATACCACTGTTGGAAAGGTAATTTTATGCTGAACAATTTTGCCACTCATACTTTGTGTCTAGCACTTACTTTTTTTGTGCTCGTAGCATTTGTTTGCGGCATGCCAATTATGGCTTAATATTGCTTAGAAGGGCCCAGGATTAACTGTTAACAGTATACAGGAGACAAGTGTTGCAACTTCAGAAAGCCCCTGTGGAGGCAATGTGTTAAGGGAAATTCAAGATGTGCTCTGGGAGGGGAGGAAAATATGCATTACTCAAGATCTCCCAGCTATGGTGCATACTCGTAGGGCTGCCTTTCACTCCATGGTATCGAAGTGTATTGTCTCAGGAATAAGATTTAGGATGTCCTATCCTGCCAAATTACAAATATTACTGGATGACACTTGGTCCTCTTTTAAAGAAGTGCAATCGGCTCTGGACTATTGCGAACAGAAGCATCCAGCCTTGTTTTCAGACCACTGAATACCAGCCAGATAGAGGAGGAAGAAACTTGGGCCAACTACATATAAATGATGTGTGGGCTTGGAATTTGTTTTGAAGGGTGCTATTAAACTGTGGGTGACAGTTTCAACGCTTAGAACATAAGTTTAAGCAAAGAATCACGCCCCACCTGCCAGAATTAATAAATAAAATGATTGCAACTGAATGCCATTCCAGTGAACTTAGGCCTGTGTTTTAGCCAGCGAGAACTATGGTTCAAGACAGTGGAAGGCCTGACCTTATTGGACACTGTCTTGGCTATCATAAACGCAAGTTGGGAGACGAAACGTCCAGACTTCTCTAGACTGGTGATGTACATATAAATGGGACCAGGACATTATAATTCATTTGATTTTATGTGTTGTGGAGGTTATATGTTTTATATTTTTCCTAGAGTTTATAGGATCTACTATTATAGCTACTGTAAGGGGTGATCCTACTGAAGTACGTAATTGGAATGTTAAGTAGGGAAAGTTGCTGGGAACAATCAGTTATGAAGCCCCAGTTCTTCTCATATTCTTTTTCTTTTAGATTAAATAAAGTGGTCGGGTGGGGGGGGACAGAGACCCAATGGGAAGTTGATCACCACGGGCCAGCTGTTAAGGGGGGTAGTCCTCATGGTTATAGATTTAGGACATCTGATTACAATTTCATAAACATGATTAAAGTGGTAGGTATAAGTAGTTTAGACAAAGTAAAACAGAGGTGGGAGGGTTTATGGATTACTCTTAGGGGAGTAAAAAGGGGTAAGGCTTTAAGATGGGTTCGTCTACTAAGGGGATTGTATTACTGGGGGTGCCTAATGTACCAGGAAGTAGGGTGGAAGAGTAAAAGTGTGGTTCTTGATGCTGTTTTGGCTCCCATTGTGCTAAATATATTCCCATATAATGGCTCAGCTGTTTAAATTTGGCTCATGGAATGTCAAAGCGGTAAAGATTTTAAAACATTTAGGTTCCTTGCAGTATGATGTAGTAATGTTAAAAGAAACACATCTGTTAGAAATAGGAGAGAACTTGCTCAGGAGACAACATGTGGGCCAAGTTTGTTCTGCAGGCGACATGAGAAATAAGAGAGGGGTGGTGATACTCTTCTCCAGAAAGTTTCCTTTTGTATGTGAAAAGTGCATCGTAGACAAGCTAGGCAGATATGTTTTTGTCATGGGTAAGGTGCAGTCGTTTAAAATTTTATTTGGCTCCATATACAGGCCGAACTTGGACTTCCCCATCTTTTTTACTGAGATCCTCTCCTTGTTGATTCTCTATCTCAATATCCCTATTATTTTGGGAGGGGACTGGAATTTACCTTATGACCCTCTTTTGTATAAATCTGGGAGCACTTGACCGAAGGGCCTTTCACCAGCCCAGAGAGCTAACAGAGATATGGTGGATCACTTAAATTTATGTGATCCTGGAGATTATTACATCCCCAGGATAAGGAATTTACTTTTGTTTCCTCTGTCCATGAAACGGCCTCCAGAATAGCTTATTTCTGGATCAGCAAATCCCTGGTCAGTGGTCTACTAGACAGTTCAATAGAGCCCAAGGTGGCTTACCATCACTGATTAATAACCTGCTAAATCTTGTTATCCCTAAGTTGGGGAGCTGACAGAATATGGAATTGAATACTCAATTACTGAAGGATAAAAAAGATTACAGATAACATTTCTAATTCCATAGACCATTTCAAACAGGAAAATTGGGGATCCAAGCAGTCTCCATTAGTAGAATGGAGTGAGCTTAAGTCTTTTATCAGGACAAATTCATAAAACTGGCATCATATAAGAAAAAGAAAGAGGAGAAAGAGCTAAAAACACTTCAGAATCAGATTAGAGAAAAAGAGAAATATATGTCTAGCCAACTATCAGAAAGGGACAACATCATACTAATACAACTAAAAAATAAATGCTCTAAGTTGCTGCGGGAGAAAGCGGAGTGGGCAATTTTGAAAACAAAAGCTAAGTACACGGAACAGGAGGAGAAGGCTGGCAGGCTTCCGGCTCTCAGACTTAAAAAAGAGGAGGCAGCAAAATGCATTGCAGCCCTACAGCCTGGCCCTCGTGGTACTGTAAGTATGCACTCCAAAGAGATCACAACAGAATTTGAGCAATATTACAAAAATCTATACACTCAAATGCAAGAAAGTCCTGCTCAATCTGTCATAGATCACTATCTAGAGAATATTCCCTTCCCCACAGTGTCTGCAGAGTGTGTGGCAGGATTGCTCACCTCAATCACAGAAGAGGAGACACTTGGAGTTATAAAGAATCTTCCCTTAGACAAAGCTCCGGGCCCAGATGGCTTTCCGGCAAATTTTTACAAAGTTTTTGCCAAACAACTTGGGCCATGGCTTACAAAAATATATGCTTCTATGCTCGATAGGGAACACTTCAATTGTAGACTTTTGGAAGCAACCATAGTTGTCCTTCCCAAACCAGACAAGGACCTGACTGAGTTATCGAGCTACCGCCCAATATCCCTCCTTAAATGTGACATAAAGATCCTAGCCAAAATATTAGCCTGCAGATTAAACAAAGCTCTTCCCCCTCTGATTAGCAGCGATCAAGTGGGTTTCATGAAGGGCAGATCATCGTTAAATCATCTCCGCAGACTGTCTCACATTTTTGCTGCCTCCAGAGACTCCAAGCACGATATGACTTTTAACTCTCACGACGCGGAAAAGGCATTTAATTGAGTCGACTGGCAGTTTTTATTCAGAACACTTGCTGGATTTGGTTTCCCTTCTAAATTTATTTCATAGATACAGATTTTATATTCCAACCCTACAACCCGTATATTTTGTAATGGGAACTTATCCTCTAGTTTTGCCCTGCAGGCCGGCATAAGGCAAGGTTGCCCCTTGTCACCGTTGCTATTCAGCTTATATCTGGAACCATTAATAAGATCTATCCAAACTTCTCCAGGGATAAGAGGTATCAAATTGGGTTCCAAAGAGGAAAAAATTGCTGTTTATGCGTACGACATATTACTCTACATCACCAACACAATGGAGTCAATCAGGGGACTAACAAACCTGATACAGGAATTTTGTGCACTCTCGAATTACAAACTTAATACAGATAAAACAATTGTTTTTCCATTAAATAATAAGGTGAAGAAGCAGGATATTATAGATTTAGGCCTTACTTGGTCCCCCAAGATGTTCAAATACTTAGGTCTACAGCTTTCTACGAGCATCCCTCATATACAAAAGCTGAACTTGGACTCCTTAAGCACACATATTCAGCAGGATTTAAAAAGATAGACTGACCTTCCCTTAACCTTGTAGGGCAGGGTGAACATAATTAAAATTAATGTTATCTCACACCTTTTTTACCGCCTTAATTTGCTAAACGTGTGGCTACCAAATAGTTGGTTCAAAAACATACACTCACATATCTCGCTCTTCATTTGGAAGGGAAAAACACCAAGGAGAGCTTTCAATAAGTTAGCTGCCCCTAAAAGACTAAGAGGACTGTGTCTTCCACATTTTGGATTATATTACTGGGCTAGTCACCTTAGTAAATATCTGAAATGGCAGTTTCCGTTTGGCTCAATAGAATGGGGAGATTATATTCCAACATGGGTTCGAATAGAACAAGAAATTATCCTCTCCGTGGGGGTGAACCCCCTCTCCATGTATTTTCTCAAATCCAACAAGCTCTCTCCCTCATTACGTCACACACCCCCAGCTCAGTCTCTCTGCACCCACTCGCAACTGTGTAACACTTCAAATTATAAAAACACACAAGACCTAAATCAACTGATCTTTCAAAATCCAAATTTATTATTAGAGGGACATATGATTCCCTATAATTGGATCCCGCTGAACCAAGAATGTTCAGCTAAATGACTATATTCACTTAATATGGGCTGGTTGACAACACAAGAAATTCTGGTAAAATTTGATTTACCCCTTAAATGCGCTTTCAAGGCCTATCAACTTCGACACATGTTGGTGTCTTATTTTAGTCCTAATTGTATGAACATAGACCAGGGAGACTGGATGGTTGCCTGCAGAAATATAGCTTTGGCTCCACATGCTGTTTCATCAATACACGCGCTGCTTTACCCTCTAGTTTTCCCACTAGTTACAGGTATATCCAAATATTGGACTGACAAGTTCCCTAGCTCTGAAGATAAGTGGCAGCAAATTTGGGAAAATTGTCACAGATATCTATCCCAGGACAGATTGCGTTCAATGCAATTACACATTTTACACAATATGTATCTAACACTGCATGAACTATTAAAAATGGGCAGAGCACCAACACCAATGTGTAACAGATGCATGCAGACTGAGGGTACTTTATATCATTTATTTTGGTAATGCTCCAAGATTGCACAGTTGTGGGACCAAATAAGAACATGGGCTAGCCCTCTATTGGGATTACAAGATTATTTCACCCCCGAGGCATGTATTGTGGGTGATTTTACTGGCTACCCTAGAATGGAACATCGATATCACATCACAATGATTGCAGCATCAGTAATGAAAATTGTCCTGAAACATTGGAAAGATTCATTGCTGCCTCCCTATACAGAATGGTTGAATGAGTTACTCTATAATTTAAGGGTAGAAAAACCTATGTCTAGTGTTTCCCATCATATGAGAGTTTTCAAAAAAAGATGGGAGACACTTCAAGTTCTTTATACTATAAACTAAGGAGGATCACATAAAGGTACAAATTATATTAGCTGTATCCACCAGTTTCATTTATTTGTTAATTTGCTCGAAAGTGTAAGGCACCGGGGGGAGGGATACATGGGGGGGGTATAGAGGATATAGGTTTAAAAGGGAAAGGGAGGAGGGAGGAGAAATAGTGGGGAGGAGGAAGGGGGGGTGGAAGGTTACTTTCTATTTTCCTGTCAAGTAACAATGTATTTGCATGTGTACCTTCTACTGTAAAACTAAAAACTTAGTAAACTTTGAATAAAAAAAAAATAAAATATTCGAAACGGATACATACAGTCATAATTAAAAAAAAAATGAACTTCATCCACCAGCCATATTATGTAGACTTAATTACAATCTGATATAAGCTGCTTGCTTGTCATATTGCTGAACATCACTCAATAAAATGGAACATAACTCAAAATGCAAACATAGCATGATAATTCAGTGAATAGCAGTGTTATGAATAATGCCATTCAAATTTAGCTCCCTTAGTTTCTTTTCTTTTTTTAAGGCTGCAGTGGGCGTATCCTGCAGTCCTTTAATGATCACTTAGGCAGCATTTCTTCCTTCTTAACAACATGTTGGGTTATGTCACAGTTGCCTCCACATTTGTGAAGCAGTCCGCCCGTGTTGTTCCTACCGACTGCAGCACTGAACTCTTTCACAGTGCTGTACCCTCCCCCTACCTTCCTCTCCCCTCCCTTTGTTTGGCTTCTCCATTTCAGTCACTGACTGCACCACCCCTTCTGTTCACTGTACCTCTTGCAGTAGTTGGTATAACACCTGGTCACTTTTAATTTAGCCCCTCCGCCACTCTGCTTCCACGCTTGCTGACAACCCCCCTAGCCTTTCCATTGCTGCAGGAGCAGCTTCACTAACTAGCTGCTCCTCTGCCCGATGCGCTCTGTAGGACCCCTTTCCCCGGCCCTTGCATTAGCCATGATGCCCAGCATTCAGCACAAAATACATGAAGATCATCTTATAAGGCCGTATTAGAAGGCCAGACTCTGCCAGAGAGGAAGCCACAGGAGATACCAATGCCATTTCAGCAGTCCAGGATGTTGAAGATGAATTGGAGCTCATAGTATGAGGTAAGCACCAGCTTTCAACTTTTTAGGTTTGCCCATACAAATGATACTCTTCCCACTCTCAATGCACAAGAAAAAGGCTGCAAAATACCGAGTTGGGGAGGGAAAAAATGGGAGTTGGGACAGAGCTCCGATACTGACTTGCAATGGCAAACAGTTTTTTTTTTGTCTGCTTTTGGAATTTAGTTCTTTTCTGGGTCATGCATGTCAAATGTCTTGGGGGGGATACCAATGGAGATATACTGAATGGATGGATGTCTGTCTTTTAAAAAACAATGTTGTGTGGCTCCATTTTCTTCCCTGTCTCCCACCCATGCAGAGTAGGCTGCAGCCTAAGCTCTGTGTAGGCTGGGAGTTTGGAGCAGCTGCATGCACTCTCATAGTGGAGCAGCTTTACAAAATAGCAGCTCCTTGCTGCCTTTTGGCCCCTTACAGCCCTGGCTGCCCTCTTAAGCACCCTAGAGCATAACTAAATGAAAAATACTGCCAACAAAGTGGCAATTCAGGAAGGAGGAGCACTATTATCACTGCCTCCTCCACTTTCTGCTGGCTCCCATTTTCTTCCCCATCTCCCACCTATGCTGCGTTGGCCACAGCCTAAGCTCTGTGCAGGCTGGGAGTTTGGAGCACCTGCAGCTACTCTCCTAGTAATATGGTCACGCTAATGGCAAGATGCATTTCTCTGCATGGCAGCCCTCACTTGCTTCTCTTTTTGTAAGGTCCTGGGAAGCCCCCATTAAACGCCAGGTAAGGAGTTGAAAATATATTTAAAACAAGCCACCTGGGTATTGTAAGGCCCA
This sequence comes from Neoceratodus forsteri, assembly GCA_016271365.2. Taxonomy (NCBI): domain Eukaryota; kingdom Metazoa; phylum Chordata; order Ceratodontiformes; family Ceratodontidae; genus Neoceratodus; species Neoceratodus forsteri. Next base: position 1,040,284,156 of record CM057453.1, read on the forward strand.
GGAAAGCCCTCATTAGACACCAGGAAAGGCTTTTAAATGTATTTAAAATAAGCCACCTGAGTGGTAGCCCACTAGACTACCAGGGCTACCAATTGCATTGTGGCCCTCCACCAGGGCATTTTAAAGCCCCACTGACCACCAATGCCTACTTTAACAAAAGGGCTATTATCCCCCCTAGGGCTTCACTAGCCCACTTGGGCTACTAAATAACTGGCCTCTCGGCCACCACTAGGGGCAATGGATTTAAGCTGAGCCCCCTTGCCCAAACCTCACTCCCTTTCATCTAGTTCTGCCATTTTTACTATTTTTTCAGCTAACCTGTTTTCTCTTTTATTTTTGCAGGTCTGACAGGACAAGGGCTCCTATTGTATCAGATAAGAATAACTTTTATTTCTAGCCTGTCCCTATACCCTGCTGGACCACCTTAAGAGCTATGAATCCTTTGTGATTCCTTTTCTATTTTTTTTTTTTTTTTTTTTACAGGCACCTTCTATGTCACCAATTCAGACTCCTACCCTGGCACTTTATGGCAGGTACGTCCCTCTATTTTACCTTATTTTGGGTGGGTTGACTGTAACTTGTGTCTGCCCATTACAGGGGGAGGGGGCAGAGGTGTGTAGCAGAACATGCAGCGGCTGAGGTGACAGCTGAGCTCTTAGGGAGCTGATATAGAATAGAACACCGGTGGAGACCATGACATCACAAATCCGGGGGCGGGGCTAGTAACAGTGGAGCATGAGCTGTGTGTCTGGGCAACTCATATTTGGGGGCAGCTGTCAGTGTTAGTACATCTCCGATGGGGCACCTGGCAATGTTGGGGTAGTTCAGGAAGCAACTGTCTGTTTCACTGCATCTTACTGGGGACATCACAAGGAGCAGTTGTTAAGATCATGGCTTCTCTGGGGGCTTAGTAGAGCACCTTTCAAAGTAAGGACATCTCTGTGGGCAGCTGTGTGTGTCTGGAGATCTTATGAGAACAGTTGCCAGTCTGAGAAGCAACTGTCAGTGTCAGGCATCTTTGGGATAGCTGCCAGTGTTGGGGTATCTCTGGGCAACAGTCAGTGCATCCCTGGGGCAGCTGTTAATGTCAGAACATCTTGTGTCAGCTGTCTTAAGCTGTGTGTCCAGGCGACTTGTATTTGTATTTGGGGGTAGCTATCAATGTTAGTGCATCTCAGGGGGGGAACCTGGAAATGTTGGGGTAGCAGCTGTCATTCTGTAGCCCTCCACATTGTCAACAGGTAATCATTACAAATGGGTGTAGTGCACCACTACCAGGGGAATGGCAGAGCCCAAGCTTTCAAATGTTGGGCACCTGAAGATTTCATACCCTAATGGCAGTTCCTCAGTTTCGCTGTGCCTTCTGAAGGGGAGAGAGCTACTTCGCTGATTGGGACAGTTGTGAAGACTTCAATTTGGGGCTTCAATTCTGCTCTGCAGGTTGGGGCTGCCTGGTTACAGGGAGCACCCCTAAATTCTAAAATCATGCCTGTTAAGCTGCGGCTTTGAAATTGAGTAACCTGCCTAATTTAATATCTTACTCCCTTTTGAACTGAGAGCCACTTTTCTGCCTTGCTAGGGTGTTTTGTATGGTATCCTGGTATTTTTGGTACAAAGAAACACAAAAAAACAAAGGTGCCTCACATAGATACACATTTAATTTTGTTTGGCGAGAGTAGGGGCTCTGAGGGGTCATTGGTCTCTAGCATCAGGTTTCCTTATCCCCATCACACCCCAGCTTGAGGTTATTTTTTAAGGTTTACTGTGTGTTTAGTGCTTTTCGGCCAACAATAAAGCTACTGTGTGAAGGGCTGGAGAAGGCTGATTGAATTATCAGCTTGTCCTCCATTCCTGTTATGGTTCTGCCGCCGCCACTAAGGCTAAGTGTGCGCCTCCTCATTATTCCAGTTTCCTGCCAGATAAAGCGGGGGAACACAGTGTGCACAGGTGTTTTTAATCATGCGCAAGCACACTCACTCCCTCACAACCTCAGGGAGAGCGCTTTTTCACTTTTTTGAAGTTGCTGGATATACTGTATAGTTAAGTTGGCTGGCAGTTTTTTCCCTGTCAGTGTTTGAGTTGTGGGCAGCTATGTTAAGGGCAGTATTACTACAAGATTTTACTATTTTTCTTGGCACCACAGCTTTCAGGAGACCATACATTATGAAACGATGCAAGACATGCAGAAGGGTAATGAGGCCCTCTCCCATGGGTACTTGTTGTCCTCATTGTGTGGCCCAGCATAACATTTCTCTCACAGTCCCCCCCAGCTGGACCTCTGAGTTGGGGAGAGGGGCATCTGGTCCTTCACTTAGCAGTGGCAAAGCAGAATTGTGTAAGACTCTATGGTTGCTCCTTGGTGACCATTTGAGCCCTGATGTCCTGCAGAGCATCGCAGCAGGTACACCCAGCCCTGAACTGGGCCAGCCAGATTAGGGGGGAGGCCCACACTGGCACATCCAGGTGCAATGCAGCATGAGCAGGCTGAGGAGATGGATATGCAGGCAGATCCCCACCCTGCCCTTTTGGAAGGCCAGAATGATGATTATGAGGATTTTGGGGAAACACCTGACCTTAGAAAATTACTTTCAGATGACAAGGATATCCCTTCTGAGAAGGAGGGGGTAGAGGAAGGAGAGTGGACGGAACCCAAGTCCAGGATATCAATTCCACCTCTCCTTGATAATAAATCCTTGTCCTTTTTAATAGCTGAGGCATGTAGATTGTTACAGCTCAAGGAGGAACAGTCCATAGAGGCTCTTGAGGTTAATCCAATTCTGTCAGCGTCCTCCTGTGCTCCAAATGTTTCCCAGGTTTTGTCCACTGTGACCAAATTATTAAACAGGAATGGGCAGGTGTGGATGAAAAAAGAAATCTCCCAAAACCAAAGATGAGGAATTATTCTTTTCTAGGGGAAAGGTCTCACAAGTGGGAAAGAAACCCCCCCTTTGGCAGACAAGGCTGTTTATAATTTTATAAAACACACCACCCTTCCAATGTAGGGTGCTCTGGCACCATCAGATTCGCATGACAAGCAGAAGGATATCACATGCAGGAGGGCTTTCCCTGCTTCTGGCACAAACATTCATACATCCTATGCTTCTTTTATTGTTACCAGGGCCCTGAACCTCTTGGTCACTACACTGATCGATTACATCCCTCCTGATTCAGACGGTGCAAGTATTTTGCAATTTGTGGCCATGGCATTCTGTTTTCTTGGGGATTCTACAGTGGAAAACTTATGCTTGTCGGCCCGCTCAGCCTACCACTCTGCATCAGCCATGAGGTCTGTGTGACTCAGACATTGGTCTGCTGACCTGTCTTCGAAGATGAAGCTGTTTAATCTTCCATTTGAAGGAAGTCTATTTTTTGGTTGTGGTCTGGATTCTATCTTACAGGAGGTACATGATAAGAAGGTCCAACTCCTGGTGTCAAACTACCAACATAAGGCCACAGCTACTCAGCGTGGCCAGGGCGATGGTCAGCGCAGACAGTACCGAGCAGGGTATCATCCATTTTGGAACTTGGGTACACAAAGGAATAGAGGTTCCAGTTCAGGCAACAGAGGATACAACAGCAGAGGCTCTTTTCCTTGGTGTCATGTGTCACACTTGGACAGCTGGTTCTGATCCCTGTATCATTTTTTGTAAATATAAAACAATGTGTGAAGGACTGTGTCAAGAGAACATGCTGTTTTGCTGGAACTGACGCATCAAAAAAAAAAAAACAGTGATAAGTTCAAATGACAAGAGGTATTTTAAACTGCAGATTTTTAAAATGCAATTACTTTGTCAATTTGCTTTGATACCAGGAAATAAAATTAGCCATTCATGACGTCCTCAGGGAAATCCTTTGATTTTGTACTAGCTGTCATAATGGAAAGAGCATGCTTGTGTTTTGGGTGTCTCCCAGGAAGCCAGTTCACTTCATCAAAGAGACATTTGATGTACAGGTCCCAGACTGCATTGTAGTCCAATATGCATGTGTGTGTGTGGGGGGGGTGTCATCAGGGAGAAGTCAGCATTTCATCAAAGAGCCTTTGAGGTCTGGGAAGATCAGAAAGACCATTTTACATCAACGAGGTATTGAGAAATTGAGTTATGCTGAGGTCACAGGATCTTACCGCCTTATAAGGATATCCTGTTTCCTATAGAGATAATTTTTTTAATATATCCTGATAGGGAGGAGTAAAGTGACTTCATCTAAAAGGGGCTGGAAAATCCAGCTTTTAAACTATGATTCTGTTTTCATAGAGGGACATTTTTATCGGACTCTGAAGAAGCAACATCAAGCACTGTTAGGAAATAAGTATTCTGTGGATAGGAGATTTAGGTTGCACGTTTAAACCTGTTTTGTTTAATGACTTGTATGTTTTTTGGGATATTTGGTTCTGTATTTTACTGTTTCCTATTTGTTATCTATTTAAAAGTAAAGATATATTTTAAATAGAAACTGCCTGGTTTGCCTTGAAATTTCTTTTTATATAAGTAGAGCTTTAAAGGTTATAGTTGACACTGTGTATGAGCTTATTGTTATACCAAACTGGGAAATGGATAGAGTTCTCTAAGATCTTGCATAGAGTTCTAAGGGCTCATTTTGTAATACCAGATTAGGTGTCCGTAGGCAAAGATATCTGGCTCCCCAAAGGCAGAATTATCTGAGCCTAATAATTGGGTACGTTAACAAGAGGTTATCAGCTTGAATCCCCTCCAGAACTTAAGACTCAGATGACTCAAACCCACAAAACAGACAAGAGGGTTACCTTGTACTGTTAACTATCCACAGATCCTATACTCAGAGATTGGCACTTTGGGAGTAGAGGGCTGACCGGCTGAGCAAATTTGTGACACCATAGAGGAGAACGATAACAAAGAGCTGGTACCTCACACTGATGGTACCCGGGCCCATCCCTGCCCCCTTCCCATTGGTGGAAGACTACAGGAATTTTCTACAAGATGGGCCCAAACAATGTTGGACACCTGGGTTCTGGAAATCCTTTGCCAGGCTATACCATAGAGTTCTTAACGGTTCCTTCAAGTGGACATTTTTTGTCATCCCAGGTTTCAAAACAAGTGGTAAAACACTAGGCGGTGTTGGGCACTCTGACCCACCTCATTCAAATCAGGGCCGTAGTTCTGCTCCCACCAAATGAGCAGGGTCAAGAGTTCTACTCCCTCTGCTTTGTAGATCCCAAGAAGTCCTGGGGGTTCAGGCCCATTTTGGATCTGAAGCATCTGAACAACTTTGTGCACCACAAGATGTTCAAGATGGAGTCTCTGAGGATAATAACCCAAGTTGTTCGACAGGGGGATTTCTTAGCCTCAATAGATCTGATGTATGCTTACAGTAACTTCACATCTCCATCCATCAGTCCCACCAGAGGTACCTCTGGTTCTCGATTCTGGACCAACATTTTCAGTACAGGGTGCTACCGTTTGGCCTTGTAACAGCTCCTCGAGTTTTTTCAAAGGTACTGATTTTTTTGGTAGCACAACTATGACAGAAGGGTCATCATGTCTACCCTTATCTGGATGACTTGCTAATCCAAGCACCGGCAATGCTTCTTGCAAGGAGATCACTGTCCAGGACTCAGGAGATTCTGGAATCACATGGTTGGATGGTGAACTGGGAGAAGAGCTCCTTAGAGACTTTGCAGTTTTTGGAAGACTTGGGGGGGGATCTTCGACATGAAAGTAGGGTGGGTGTTCCTATCACCTTCCTGGGAGGTGATGTTGCTGTCAGAGATACAGTGGCTCGGGACTCAGTCCTCAACATCAGACCATACTCTACTGTGGATTCTGGGCCTTATGATGGTAGCAATAGATTTAGTTCCCTGGGCCCGCTTTCACATGCGGCGCTTCAGACAGAGTTGCTTATTGCCTGGGATCAGTCATCGAAGGACTATCAAGCCAGGATCCTCCTCACCCCTCAGCTTTGTCACTCAGTGAGTTGGTGGCTGAATGTGAAGAATCTCAACAAGGGAGTTCCATTGGAACTACCACCAGAGGAGATTCTCAAGACTGATGCGAGTCTGCATGGGTGGGGGTCAGTTCTAGACCAACTTCCCACTCAGGGGATTTGGTCACTTCAAGAGCAGGGTCTCCACATCAATGTCCTGGAGATGCGGGCAGGCAGCCTAGCTCTACTTCATTTTCATTCCAGGCTAAAGAACACCGCAGTAAAGGTGCAGTCGGACAATGCAGTCACATTGGCATATATAAACAATCAAGGAGGCACAAGGAGAATGGAAATGCTTTGGGAAGCCTCCAAACTACTGCGCTGGGCAGAGGAGAACCTTCTCTCCCTGTTGGCGGGACATCTGGTGGGGGAACTGAACATTCTGGCAGGCTGGCTAAGTCGCGAAGATGTTGCTCACGGACAGTGGCAGTTGAATCCAGAGGTGTTCACACTGCTAAGCAATTGGTTCTGGCTACTGCAAATACTGTAGATCTGTTTGTCTCAAGCCACAATGCTCAGACCCATAGGTTCTTCAAACGGTACTGCTGTCCTCAAGCAGAGGCAGTGGATGCTCTGACTCAGATGTGGTTCTTCCGGAGACTGTATGCCTTCACACCAATGCCTCTCCTCCAGAAACTTTTAAGAAAAATAAGACACTCACATAGAAACTTTCTTCTGATATCCCCAGAGTGGCCAAAAAGACCGTGCCTCTCAGATCTAGTGAACCAGGCTCAGCAAGCTCCTTTCCACCTTCCAGTATGGAGGTATCTCCTGCTGCAAGGGTCCATTCTCCACCTGAATCCAGGTGCAATGCAGCTCACGGCCTGGCTCCTGAAAGGAGGAGACTCTTAAGATTAGGTTTTTCCCAGAGGGTAATTGAAACCTTGCTGGCAGCTAGAAAAACCTCTACTTTGGCTGCTTATGCCCGAGTCTGGACAACATTTTTCCCTTGGGCCAGAGAGAAAGGAATTAAACCTTTGAAGACCTCCATTGTTCAAATTCTGGAATTCCTTCAGTGTCGGCGTAGATAAAGGGCTCGCAATGAGGATGCTGAGAGGTCAGGTTTCTACTCTTGGAGTTCTCTGGGTTTCTCTCTAGGAACAAATAGAGAAGTGATTAGTTCTCTGCATGCAGTTGGCAGGAGAAGACCACTGTTTTGATCTCTGATTCTCCCGTGGGATCTTAACTTGGTTCTGAATGCTCTCTGTGTTGAGCCTTTTGAACCATTGTCATCCGTGCCACTGGATGTGTTGTCCTACAAGGTCTATTTTTTAATGGCCATGTGCTCGGCCAGAAGAGTGGGTGAACTCCAAGCCTTGTCTCATAAGGAGCCCTACCTTATCATGTATAAGGACAAGGTGGTACTTAGAACTGTTCCATCCTTCATCCCTAAAGTACCCATGACTTTTCATGTAAACCAAGAGATTTTCTTGCCATCCTTCTGTCCATATCCTTCTCACCCTAAGGACAAGGAATTACATAAACTAGACCTGAGGTGGGCAGCCATGGTCTACCTTCACCGTATGTCTGAATTTCATAAGTCAGATAGCCTATTTGTACTTTTTGGGACAGCCAAGCAAGGAGAGAAGGCATCTAAGTCCACTCTAGCTAGGTGGGTGTGGGTCTGTCTTACAAAAGCCTATGTGGCGAAGGAAAAGAGGCCTCCGGCTCTTATCAAGGCCCACTCCACCAGGGCACTGGTGACTTCCTGCACAGAGAGGAGCGAGACCACAGTGTCAGAACTACTGTATGCAAGGCAGCTACATGGGCCTCAGTCCACACATTCATGAAACATTATAAATTGGATGTTCAGAGTACTGCTGATGCAGCTTTTGGTCACACAGTGTTGCAGGCAGCAATTCACAAGTAAGTCTGAAGTATCTGGCATATGGGATAACATTCTCTCCCCCACCTGGTTTTTATCTGGATACTGCTTCTGAGAACCCTTTTGCAATAATTACCCATTGACAATGTGGAGTGCTACAGAAAAAGGAAATGAACTTCTTACTTACCATAATGTCCTTTTCTGTTAGCTCCAACATTGTCAATGAGACCTGCTCAGGAGCTTGGTTCCGGAGGGAGAATCTTATCCTACATGCTAGAAGAGAGGTCTCTTTTTCAGTAAAATCCCCTACATGGATCTCTCCATTGTGCTGCACTGTACTTCTGATAGCAAAAAATTATTTATGCTGATTTATTAATTATCTGTGACTGCAGGTTAACATGTTCATTAATTAAGATGTGCTTCCTGTTGCAATCCTCTTCTGAAAAAAAAGTGCATATCTCATGTTATGTATAAAGTAACCCTTGGGCTGCTGACAGAATCAGAACATATAGAAATTTTGGACTGATATATCAGTCCATGGCCATGCAAGGATTAACTTCAATTTGCAGAGGGGTGACTCCAGTGAGAAGTCTGGCACCTGGGAAGCACTGTTATTTTTTCGCTACAAGATCTGAATGATTTTCTGTTACAAATTTTGGATAGAAAGATGAGAGTTGATTGTTAATATAATAAGTGATTAGTTTTTTAATTGTATGTGGATGTACTGTAGCTCTTGTAGGAATGCTAAGTACTAACTGGGGAACTGCTGTTAGGGTATGGAATCCTCAGGTGCTCAACTTTCAAAAGATTGGGCCATTCCCCTGGTAGGGGTGCACTATACCCATTTGTAATGATTACCTATTGACAATGTTGCAGCTATCAGAAAAGGAAATTTCATTAAGTATGATGTTAATTTTTTCTGTTTCCCTGCATCTTACTGGGGGCATTTCAGGGAGCAGTTGTTAAGATCATGCTTTCTCTGGGGGCTTAGTGGAGCAGTTTTCAAAGTAAGGACATCTCTGGGGGAAGCTGTGTGTGTGTGTCTGGAGATCTTGGGGTAACAGTAGCCAATCTGAGGAGCACCTGTCAGTGTCAGGGCATCTTTGGGGCAGCTGCCAATGTTGTGGCACCTCTGGGCAACACTCAGTGCATCTCTGGGGCAGCTGTTAGTGTCTGGGCCTCTCATGGAAGCTGTTAATGTCAGAACATCTTGAGGCAGCTGTCCACATCAGAGTCTCTGTGGAGCATCTTAGGGGTAGCTGTCAATGTCAAGCATCTCAGGGCACATATCAGTGTTAGGGCATCTCTGGGGCAGCTGTCAACATCTGGGCAACTCAGGCAGCTAGCTGTCAGTGTTGGGCACCTGAAGGGTATCTTGGGAGCAGCTATCAATGTCACAGTATCTCAGGCAGCTGTCGGTGTCATAGCATCTTGAACAGTTGTCACTCATGGGGCACCTATCAATGTCAGGGCACCTCAGTGGGAAGCTTTCAGTGTCACACTATCTTGAGGCAGGGATTCTGTAGTTAGCTGAGTACAGCTTTTGAAGTAAAGGCATGTCTGGGGTACAAGGGTATTTAGTTGAGAGCAACTGTCTCTGAGGAACACCTGTCAATGTCAGTGCATCTTTGGACCAGCTGCCAATGTTGGGGCAACTCTGGGCAACAGTCAGTGCATCTCTGGAGCAGCTGTCAGGGTCAGGGCATCTGTTAATGTTAGAACATCGTGAGGCAGCTGTCATGAGCTGCGTGTCTGGGCAACTCATTTTTGGGGCCAGCTGTCAGTGCTAGCGCATCAGGAAGCAACTGTCAGTTTCCCCTGCATCTTACTGGGGGCATCTCAGGGAAGCGGTTGTTAAGATAATTGCTTCTCTGGGGGTTTACTACAGCAGCTTTCAAAGTAAGGACATCTCTGGAGGCAGCTGTGTGTCTGGAGATCTTGGGGGAACAGTTGCAAATCCAAGGAACACCTGTCAGTGTATCTTTGGGGCAGCTGCCAATGTTGGGGCATCTCTGGGCAGCAGTCAGTGCATCTCTGGGGCAGCTGTCAGTGTTTGGGCATCCCAGGGTAACTGTTAATGTCTGAACATCTTAAGGCAGATTTCATGAGCTGTGTGTCCATGCAACTCATATTTGGGGACAGCTGTCAATGTTAGCGCACCTCCGAGGGGCACCTGGCAATGTTGGGAAAGTTGTGGCTTCAACTGCCAGATTCCCTGCATCTTACTGGAGGCATTTCAGGGGGCAGTTGTTAAGATCATGACTTCTCTTGGGGCCTAGTAGAGCAGCTTTCAAAGTAAGGACATCTCTGGGGGGCAGCAGTGTGTGTCTAGAGATCTTGGGGAGGGACAGCTGCAAATCTGAAGAGCACCTGTCAGTGTCAGGGCATCTTTGGGGCAGCTGCCAGTGGTAGGGCATCCCCTGGCAACAGTTAGTGCATCTCTTGGCAGCTGTCAGTGTCAGGGCCTCCCAGGGCAGCTGTTAATGTCAGAATATCTTGAGGCAGCTGTCCATATCAGGGTCTCTGTGGGGTAGCCGTCAGTGTCAGGCATCTTGGGGTAGCTGTCAGTGTCCAGCATCATGGGGTAGCTGTCAGTGTCAGGTATCTTGCGGTAGCCATCGCTTTGAGCATCTCAGGGCAGATGTCCATGTTAGGGCACCTCTGGGACATCTGTTAATGTCAGAATATCTTGAGGCAGCTGTCCATATCAGGGTCTCTGTGGGGCAACTGTCAGTGTCAGGCATCTTGGGATAGCTGACAGTGTTAGGGCATCTCTGGGGCAGCTATCAATGTTAGGGCATCTCCTGGCAACAGTTAGTGCATCTCTTGGCAGCTGTCAGTGTCAGGGCCTCCCAGGGCAGCTGTTAATGTCAGAATATCTTGAGGCAGCTTTCTGTATCAGGGTCTCTGTGGGGTAGCTGTCAGTGTCAGGCATCTTGGGGTAGCTGTCAGTGTCAAGCATCATGGGGTAGCTGTCAGTGTCAGGTATCTTGGGGTAGCCATCATTTCGAGCATCTCAGGGCAGATGTCAGTGTTAGGGCATCTCTGGGGCATCTGTTAATGTCAGAATATCTTGAGGCAGCTGTCCATATCAGGGTCTCTGTGGGGCAGCCGTCAGTGTCAGGCATCTTGGGGTAGCTGTCAGTGTTAGGGCATCTCTGGGGCAGCTGTCAGTGTTAGGGCATCTCCTGGCAACAGTTAGTGCATCTCTTGGCAGCTGTCAGTGTCAGGGCCTCCCAGGGCAGCTGTTAATGTCAGAATATCTTGAGGCAGCTGTCTGCATCAGAGTCTCTGTGGGGCAGCCGTCAGTGTCAGGCATCTTGGGGTAGCTGTCAATGTCAAGCATCTCAGGGCAGATGTGAGTGTTAGGGCATCTCTGGGGCAGCTATCAAGGTATGGGCAACTCAGGCAGCTAGCTGTCAGTGTTAGGGCATCTGAGGGGTATCCTGGAGGCAGCTGTCAATGTCAAAGCATCTTGGGCATTTGTTACTCATGGGGCACCTATTAATGTCAGGGCATCTCAGTGGGAAGCTATCAGTGTTACACTATCTCCAGGCAAGGATTCTCTAGTTAGCTGAGTACAGCTATCGAAATAAACTTTCCCTGGTGTTAGTGGTCCCTTCCCCCTTGCCAACCTGGTATTACACATTTCCCTGGTGTACAGTGGTCCTCCTCCTACCAGCACCTATGACCGTTGCATAAATAATATTTCCTGAGAGTCCAGTGCCCCCCCATCCAGATCCCCTGTATAAAACATAGCACCAGTACATGGCATCCAGTTTATCCTGGTAGCACCCCATATGAGCATCTATTATTGAGTGACTCAGTAATAGCACTTTAAAGTACAGCGACAGGTGAAAAAGATTGTTATATCCTGTATAGCAAGTGTAACAGGGAACTACACTCACTAAAGCAGGTTATAGGACCATGTTTGACCAAGCCCTGCTGAGCTGGCCATTTAGAGTAGTGGTATACTACTGCTCCTGAAGCCAGCGACCAGGGGTTCGAGTCTCATGCCAGGCAGTAGAAATTTTGGGGGTTTTCTTTGTTTGTTTTTTCCCCTAAGCCCCCCCGAGAAGTTGATTATAATTAGTTGCTCTTATCACAAAAAAACATTTTTCCCCCATCATGATCCCCTGTATAATGCAGTACACTCATTCCCTGAAGTCTAATGGACCCCCCCCCACCTATCCCTGGTTCCCTATCTAATACAGTAAACCCATTTCCTGGTGTCTAGAGGATCCACGACCCCATTCCCCCACCCCCATCCTCCTTTACTACCTTGATTGTTTTGCATCTCACTGGGTTTCTTTCCTCTCGGGGATCTCTCTATTCTTTATCACAACCTGTTGGGGGGGTGTTACTGTCTCAGCTTTGTCTTCTGCCACCCATCGGGTACTTTAAATGTACATTGAAATAACATTTAAACTGTCCACTGACTATCGCTGATGTCCCTTTAGAATATCTTGTCCCCTTTTTTCGCAGTCCATGCTAAACTCTCCTCTGTCTGTGCCTTGGCCCTCCTAACGGATTTCCCTGCTTCCCTTAGACATTCAAGGTACACCTCCCTGTCCTCCTCCCTTTGGATCCCCTTATACTTCCTGAAACTTGCTCTTTTAGCCCATACTTTGTCTGCCACCTCTTTAGAGAACCATACTGGTTTCCTTCTTCTTTTCTCTTTGGCCACTATCGTAACGCACTGGTGAGTTACCTCCACTATGGCTCCTTTTAGTTTTCCCCACTGTTCCTCCACTCCCTCCATTACCTGTCCCTTCTCCTTGGCTGCACTTAAACATCTACCCATTTCACTGAAATCTGCCCTCCTGAAATTGAATACTTTTGCCCTTGTGTGGCTCAACTAACTCTCTCTCTCCATGCCAAACCACACCATGTGGTGGTCAATGGACCCCAGCTGCCCTTCCACCTGGACTTCTTTGACTCTGTTCCCATTGGTCCATACCAGGCCCAGAGTTGATTTATCCCTGGGTGGTCCATGCATCAGCTGTCTGAGTCCAACCCTTGCAGGGATTCCAGGATGGCCATGCTTCTGGCTGAAGCAGTTGCCTGGATAGTCCAATCCACGTCTGGAGTATTGAAATCCCCCTTCAGCAGGATTTCAGCCTTAGCTGCCATGTCACAAATTTTCTCTACTAGTGCCCTGTCCACTTCCTCCCTCTGTGCCAGAGGTCTACAGTTGAAAACTGTCTCTGCCCTTGTTCATGAGGTGAGATCATAAGAAGGCTATGTTGAAATGTTGGTGAACAAATGTTAAAAAACAACCAAATTATAAGCCTACCTATAATTTTGCAAATGCAGGCTAGTAACATTTGCAATCTTTAACATTCTTACCCAAAATTTATACACAACCATATCTTTACAGCACCTCATGAATGTGAAAGCTGTCATTTTTCAAATCTTGGTCAATATCTTTTTTTCTACATCCCGAAAGGTGATTTTTGCGGTCTGTTTACCAAAAATGACATTTACACATTGACCTGACTATGGCATTTAAATTTTATGTTTAATCCCATAACACACACCTATAAAGTTAATGCATTAGCAGCCCTAGTGGCTCTGACCAGAGTTTATTTTCTACAGAAAACACCAGCCAGCTCAACACTTTGGGGCCCAACAGATTCTGTCCCAGTGGGCCCTCTGCCCTGCTTTTGACTACTTCATGTCTTCATGACTGTACTATAGTGGGTATAAACACTGAAAAACTTATGAAGCATGACTCTTGATAACCTGTACCCTGTATATTCTTCTAAATATTTTGTGATACACACATGCATCTGCTCTTCATAACTGGAACCTCTTCTTCACACTGTACATGAATGTCACCTCTCTCACTGGAAAACCACAGTTTAATAAACCAGATCGGGTTTAACATTTCCCTTTAAGCAGATGGTGCTACATGTACAATTTACTGTATTTCTCTTTTATACTTTAAAAGCATTCACCAGTTCTTCTGTCTTTTGATGCAGGAAGAAAAGTAGTGTTTCTCGTACTGTCTGATTTATTCTGGGGGAATGTCTAGGTCTGGTTGAAAACAAAATGGAAACCTTTTTTCCCCCAGACACTAAATTAGAAACTGGAAGCACGCCTACTTCCTGAGCCTGAAGCATGTGTTTTTACAAGTATAGAACACAGGGATTCACACATTATTTTTGCCTGCCACTAAATTCCACCAGGTAAACAAATGCACCTTCCCTGAATCACAATGCACCTGGAACCAGGGACCAGGAACCAGACTGCCAAAACCAACCAGCTAGAATGCTGGTGTTCACTCTGCAGTTCACATTCCAGTTATGGCATGGAATGCACTTAGAACTGGGGCACTGGAATCAGACATTTCACCTTCAGAAACAATGGGAGTAAAAGTTGGTGAATCAGAATACAGTGACCAGAACCACAGCATAACTCGCCAGCAGTGGAACAACTACCTAGCCCTGTGTCCCATCCCACCCCCGCACTGGAATCAGAATTTTCACCCACAAGGAGTTGGAAAACCTCCAGAATACACCACCTGCAATGCAGCAACAACTAGCTTGCCCTTTGCCCCACACTCCAGTCTGCTCCTCCAACCCAACCAGCAGTCCACTACTAAGGCAGATGAGAAAGAAAGACATCCCAGTGTGCAGGGGAGGGGCTGGGGAGACTCACCCAAGTCCTGCCTGCTGCTGTTGCTGACCTTCTCACTGGCTGGGTCAGATTACAGTAGCCATGCCCGCTTTACGCTATCTCCAGTCTGGACTCTTGTCAGTGCTGGTGCATCTTTCCTCCACTCCCAGTCCTCTTCTGTGCTTCCTCCATGCTCTGGAGGCCTCAGCAACTGCTCCACTTCAGTGCAGTTCACTCCTCGATCATGGGATGCTGTATTGGCTCAGGCTGCCTGAGAGAAACTTACTCTCCAAATTCAATTCTGTTGACTCCGTCTCCGGTCACTATCTCTGATTCTCCGCCCTTGACTTGACCTCCTCAACAGCCTTTCCCACCAGTCAAAAAACAACTGAAATGGTGCTGAGTGTATAGGAAAAGGGATGGCAGTTTGTTTAAACCTCCCACTGACTGGAGTGCTACACACAAAGCAGCCAGTCAGCAGAGGCATGACCACCCCCTTTCCTATCTACTGCAGGGCTCAATCTCTCTGACAGTGTACCTAAGGCTGCAGCTTAAGCAAGTTGGAGTGGAGACTGAGGGAGCTCCAGTGTGCCTGTTGGTAGAGAGATGCATGCCGCACCTTCCTCCCGCCATTCAGGGCTATGCTCCAGGAGGAATTGGAAACACAAAGCAAACAAAGAATGACCGTGCATGTGCAGTTAATGTTTCACGCTTGCCACCCCTTCCCCACCAAGTCACTGACTGCAGCATGAGCATACTCAGATTCTGAGGAAATGGTCATGAAGAGATCAGAGAATTATCAGAAAATAAAAAAAAAAAATGCAACAAATGGTTTTGTTAATTTGTTACCTCCTGCCCTGATTTTTTTTAATATACGCTTGGTCGTACTGAGCGTATGCCTGCCCATGGCCCTGCTTCTCCAGTATTGGAAGATTTCTCTCCCCTGTACTTTGTTTATGCCTTTGAGGCACTTGAATGTTTCTATCATGTCCCCTCTCTCTCCCTCTTCTCCTCTAGCGAGTACATATTGAGGTCACTTACTATCTCCTTGTAGGTTTTGTGGTGCAAGCCCTGTACCATCTTAGTCATCCTTTTCTGGACCTTCTCCAACCTGTTAATATCCTTTCAAAGGTGTGGCCTCCAGAACTGCACACAGTACTCCATGTGAGGCCTGACCAGGGCTTTGTATAATGACATCCGTGCCTCCCGTCTTCTGCTAGTGATATTCCTGTCTGTACACCCCAGCATGCCACTGGTCTTCCCTGCTGCTCTTGTACTCTGCTTTGATGTTAACTATATCACTTGACACACCTAGATCCTCTAGCCTCTTCAGCAGTATCCTTTTGTGTGGCACTGAGTTAAATGCCTTTCTGAAATCAAGTATAGTAAATCTGATTAGCCCTCATCTATTGCCCTAGTATCCAGTCAAAGAATACTATCTGATTGGTCTGACCAGGCTTCCCTGCTACAGACCTTTGCTGTTTACTATTCTGCAGCCCACAACCCTCCAAGTAGTCCACCAGGTCCACTTTGACTAATACAGTATGCCCATCAATTTACCCACAACAGAGGTAAAGCTGACAGGCCTGTAGTTACTGAGTTGCACCTTGTCCCCACTCTTTTGGAACCACCCCTTACTGAACTGACATATCCAATAGCCCTACCAGGCATTCAGTGAATTCTGATTCCAGTTCCTGAAGCACCCTGAGAATTAGCTACCTTCTGGGCTGCTAGCCCTTTTCTGACACTTCTGACCCAAAATCACATCCTCTGCAAACTGTAAAGCAGCAAGCAACTAGAAAACAAAACATTTAAACTCAGACCACTGTAGTTAGTAATAGAGATACACAATGAACATCAAAACCCAAGCATTTAAGAAGAAATCAGCTTCCTTAGCAAGTGAATATGCATTGTGGTGTCTTTTTTAACTGTAAGCTAACAACTTGTATGGCCAGAATGAACAGGTATTTGTTTACAGTGTTTACTAACACTCATCTCCCCTGACTGAAGCAACACCTTTGCTTGCACTTGTACAAATAACAGCAGCTTACACAATTATTTAAAACTGCAACATTAGATAGATGCCTAAATGACAATAAAATACATTACAGTGTCTTACATTTCCAAGCAATGGGTACAGTATTTTTAGATGAATGTACAGACACTAGACAATGTTCTACAGATTACCTTACTCAAGAGCAGCTGACACCTTTAGAAAAACTTTAACAAAACATAATATTTAGACACAGTTCAGCTTGTATTTTGCATTATTCTTGTATTGCTCCCCCATTATTTATTACTGAGGTAATCTGTATGAAAACAGGACCTTTGCTCCTGAAGAGTTCAACTATTCCTGTTACCTTCTCCCTACCTGAGGACATAATGTACTGCTTGTGACATCACAGTTACTCTCATGGCAACAGATATGATGTCACAGCAGAGGATTTTGACATGAATAGAGAGTAAGCTATCGGGGCAGATGAACTCTAAAGGATAAAGATTATATATTCATGTACATTTTCTCAGCAATAAATAGTGGTGAGGAGGAATATACATAATATAAATGGCATGCATGCAGAATTATACCTAATTATTGTTTTTTAAAGTTTTCTTTGAGACATCAGTAGCTCTTTAAAGTAAAGAGAAAGTGTACTGCCTAAAACTAATATTACATTTTGAAAGAAGCCACCCATTACCTTTTATAACTGAGGTACTTTTTCATTTTCTTTTGCTTAATTAAAAGATTGTTTACCTGATGTTAGTACATGTGATGTGTGGAACAGCTCTTAGCCTGGCAGCTGACATATCTTACTCTACTGCCCCACATGACATTATCAGGATTGTGAACTCACTGACTGTGACATCACTGCTACTTAGGAACTGCAAGTGAGTGACTGCCAGGTCATTCACCTGTGATGTCACTGTCAGTGAGATCATAATGCTGACGATGTAGTGTAGGGCAGTAGAGTTAGATATGTCAGTTGCCAGGCTAAGAGCTTTTCCACACGTCCAGCACAATATTATCACATACAAGACTTTCTGATGAGCAAAAGGAAAAAAGAAAAATACTTCCGAAATAGCAAGTTACAACTGACTACTACTTAAAATTTGTATTACTTTCCTGTCTGCCTGGTTTCACTGCACTAGCTCTTTAAGCTCGTAGACAGCTTTGGGAAACTTCCCCCCTGCTTTTTAACACTGACAAAGGACATCTAAATGTAGATTAATTACTGAATAACTTACGTAGACATTTTCAATCAGTAAAACTACTCCACTTCTAAGAAAATGGGCTAAAATAATCCTGGACTCTGATTGGCTGATAAGCCTGGCAAGGTGGGCATCTATCAGGCAACAGAGCCAGAGTATTAAAAGTACCAGTGTCAGAGAACCGCATTACTAATATCAGGGGGCACAGAACATTTTAAATACCATACTCACCATGTTTTTCTCCCTGTAAACTGAGATTGGCCAAATTGGTGAAATTAGCAGTACCATCCCCCCCCCCCCCAGTGTCAAATCAATTTACAAATCACAGAACTGGCATGCACATAAAAAAAAAATACAATGTTGTAACAGATGACATCTAATGGAAATAGCACACACAGTTGAGAGGGTGCCACACTCCACATAACCAACCGCTAAACTTTAAGTCGCATGCCGAGAGCATATCTGCCCATCTGGGGAGTGAAGCCTTGGAAAGTCGACAACAGATCCTGGGCCCCACCAAAAAAAAGCACAAACAATCCACCAATAACAGCCCAGTAGTCCCTCCACGATTAAATGAAAGCAGTCACAGTGACGCAGGCAAACCATGCCGTGTACATAAAAAAAATAAAAAAATAGCTTAAACCGCCATCTTTCCCCTCATCTGTACTAATGCAGCTGTTCACACAAGTCGCCCGCCCACTACCAGCAACCCATGTAAACATATATAACTCCACTGAAACAAATGTCATTCTACCTTGTATTTTATGCCATTTCTTAATCCCTCTTCATACTCTGTCAGCCTTTCTCAATCAAAATATTCAGATCTTCCTGTCAAACACAGTTAACTCCATGAAAGCACTGGGAACATTAAAGCCTTAAACTGCATTCAGCTCCCCAAAAAATGAAGAGCTTGTAAGTCTGTCTGTCGTGGTTTTGTTAACTAAAGTAACACATCACTATCACTCCTGACTATACAAAACATCTAAGTTATTTATTACCAGGGCTTACAATTTTCCTGCAGTTTTTGGAAAACGGAACTCCTGAGCTCCTTCAAGCACATCCCAATCAACCCTCACACACTCAGAAGCTGTAAACAAGTTACCAGCATATGATTTGTCTCCCAAAATTAGCACTTCTCACTGGAAAAAGAGTAGAGCACTGCTAACAAAAAAGTAATGTAGAATACTGCCATTTATCCTCGTAGTTATGGGTCTTTACTTCCTGCCTTTCAATCAATCAATGAATCAAACTTTATTTATAAAAGGCACCTTTCAAAAACCAAGGCGCCTGTATATAACATAATAAAATCAATATAATTAAGAGAATATTAAAATTCTGCAACATTTAAAAATCATTATATGCAAGGCTAAAAAGATGTGTTTTTAATACCCCCCTAAAGCTTTGGACAGTCGGGCAATCTCATATCTGTCGAGGTAGAGAATTCCACAGGGTCGTGGCCATAAAGATAAAAGATCTGGCTCCAGAGGTCTTCAAATGAATGCTGGGAATCTCTAGCAATCCCTCAACAGTGGATTGGAGAGAGAGCAGGAGGGACAGTAGGGACAAAGGAGATCTTTCAGGTAGCCAGGTACCTGATTGTGTAGGGCCTTATAGGTCAGCAAACCAACCTTGAAGGTGATTTGCCAGCATATTGGCAGCCAATGCAGTCCGCAGAGCACAGGTGTTATATGACTGGACCTAGAGGAACCAGTCAATAGCCTGGCTGCCACATTCTGCACTAGCTGCAAGCGGCGAATATCAACCCCCGGGTAGCCCAAGATAAAGGGCATTGCAGTAGTCAAGGCGGGAGGTAACAAAGGCATGGACCAAAGTAGGAAGATCATCAGGAGGAACCAAGTGCTTCACCCGGGCGATGTTCCTCAGATGGTAAAAAGAGGCTTTGACAACTGCCAACACCTGAGATTTAAGTGTCAAACAGTCATCAAACATGACGCTCAGGTTCTGCACCTGGTCTGAGGTACAGTAGTTAGCTGAATACCCCCAAGCCATAAACTCAAGGGAGATCCTTCCAACAAACCCGCCTCCCGGCAACCTGGGCCCACAACCAGCACCTCAGTTTTTTCTGGATTCAACCACAGCCAGCTCACATTGATCCAGTGTTGGATTTCAGCCAGACACTTGTTAAAGACCAAAAAGGCAGCATCTTGGCTGGGCACAAAGGACATGTACAGTTGAGTATCATCTGCATAGCAGTGAAAACTCAAACCGTACCTCCTAATGATCACTCCCAACAGTAACATGTACACCGCAAATAACATGGGCGCCAAAATGGAGCCCTGCGGCACCCCACAGGATAGGGGGAATGATGCTGAGGAAAAAATCCCAGACACCACCCTCTGAGTCCTACCCCCGAGGGAAGATCGAAACCAACTGAGGACTGTACCAGACAGCCAACAGATAAACTACAGGTGCTCCAGTAGCACACCATGGTCCACAGTGTCAAATGCTGCAGAGAGATCAAGAAGGACCAAGATGGAACAAGTCCTTCGATCTCTCGCTATTAGGAGGTCATTTAGTACCCGGACAAGAGCTGTCTCGGTACTATGTCTCTTCCTAAATCCAGACTGGAGAGAATCTTAGACATTGTGGCTGGTCAAATGATCATCCAGCTGCGATGCAACCACCTTCTCAATAACCTTACCCACAAAGGGCAGATTAGAGACAGGCCTGTAGTTAGCCAGACAATCCGGGTCCAAGGAGGGCTCCTTAAGAAGGGGCTGAACCACAGCCTCCTTCAGAGGATTTGGAAAATTCCCCCTCTCCAAAGACCTCCACACTATCTCTGCAAGTACCGGGCTGATTTTATTATTTTTTGTGCCAGGATCAGGTAAGGTCATCATGCACCTTACTGCTCGCAAATGCCTTCTGAAATTCACTTTCACGTTCATCAAATAAACAGAAAACAGCAGCTTCTGTGTATCCTCCTTCGGGAGAGTTTGCAAGAAACTCCATCTTTTTTTTTTTTAAAGTGGTGGTGGTGGGGTCACTATAAGAGAATAGCTGTGTGACCTTTATGTGTGTGTGTGTGGGGGGGTGGCAACAGCAAAGGGAGCAGCACACATATAGAGGGACTACTTTTCCAAAAAAAGATGTTTTTCTGGTATTTGTTTTTATTTTTAAATAAATTTCCATTCTTATTTCATTACTTAATTAAAATTTACATACAAGCCCATTTTCTAAATGCAATAATACCCTCCAGGGTGGGTGGTATTGTGCTATACCAGACCTTCCAGGGGCCATAAGGCCTTCAGCCTGCAGCATGGGGCCTCCTTCCATCCCTGGGTGGTATAGTATATCACAATATCACCCACTCTGGAGGGTATTATTGCTTATTTTATGCATTGCCACAACTGCTCTGTAGTTGCAAGTGGCATACAGTTCCTATAGACTTGTTTGTGACTGACTATAATATGATCTTCTGACAACTATTGTACCACTGCCAATCATCAAACAAACAGAAAACCAGAATCCCTCTGGGAATAAATATGGTACTTTATTATCTTGGTAACAAAACATCAGCTTTTTTAAATGATATTATACAATGGCAAGAAAGAATGCTGGACTCTCATTGGTCAGTCTGGATCTGGATCCATGATGTTATCCCAGCATGCCATCACAGATCTAGTCCCAGCACACAGATGACCATATCAACTATTAACTGAATCATTTCATGTAGCCCACTTCAGCACTCCTCACTCAGTACCCGCTTCACGGACTATCGCTCGGTAGCTGCCTTCAGTCTCCTTTATTGTTAAATACAGTAAAACTATACTCCCTCCCGCCAACTTACACTGCTCTCTCCCAGAACACAAAATCTATCCATTATTTTTTCTTCTTTACCACCCTGAAAAAAAAAACGAGCGAGTGAGTGAGCTGAGCGCTTTATGAAAAGGACTGCACAAGGCTGTTACTTCGACCAGTCGCTTATAAGTGTACAGTACTTTCAGTCTCACCTTTCAGTTTCTTGACTTTTTTTTCATCCTGGTAGCATAAACACAGTAGGACTCCACTGGGAGAATGAAACACACCAGGAACAGAGCAGTGCAGGAATGGCAAACTATTCTCATAAACCCGGGGGGGGGGGGCACACAGAATCGCAATTATCACTGAGTGCATTTTCAGTCAGGTAGAGACTGTCAACTCATTCAGTGGCTGGAAGATTCATCCAAATCTAGGACAGGACACGGCACACAGAACATAGTAAACTCATTTGGGGTCGGGCAGCAATATAAGGAGGAGGAAAAAGTGTGTTTGGGGATGAGGCTAACACAGCAGAGAGAGAAAGCCAGTTCAGCAGCATGTCAGAGGAATGCTACTAATCACTGCAGCTCTATCTAGAGGCCAGAATGAGAAATATGCATTTTTTTTAAAGTATGCCTACACACTCAAAACATCACAGAAAATGTAGTTTGTAATAAACATTTTAATATTTTTCCTTTTTTTTTCAAATAAGCCACTGTATAATAGGAATAATGCACTCCATGGTGTGTGTCGTTAATAACAAAACTGTTATTAAATAAAGGAATAATGCACAACAGGGTGTGTGTCGTGCTGGGACAATGTCACATCTCGGGTATTGGATGCACTCGGCCTGCGGCCTTGTACTCAATCACCTAAGTTGTGACGTTATCCCAGCACGACACACACCCTGGTGTGCATTATTCCTTTATTTAATAACAGTTTTGTTCGGCTCAGAAATTACCCAGAAGGCATTTTCCAAGCTTCTGCTTTGTCAAAAGATGGATGGTCATATAAAACACACACATGAAAAAGTAAACATAAAAATAACATACACTCATGTATGGCAGCAAGAATACATTTTCATCTAAAAGGATGATGATATCCATTAGATGCATTTTTAATATTGTTTTTTAATATCCGGCCCAACAGATCGACTCACAGAACTGGCCACATGTCAATCATCGCATGTAGCCCTTTCATGAGATACAATTTAAAACAGAAAATACAGAAATGTATGTCAATACCTGCACACATGGAAAGCAGGAACACACAGATAAATGTGTTTGTCTTAGTTCTGCACTTCTAATTTGCCAAGTTACTATGCTGGAGAACTCAATATTTTTTGTTATTTATAGTTTCGAATGGTGATTGTAAGTCACACCCACTTACTTGTTGTTCCCACATGGCCACATATTAGAAATCCCAATAGATAGCAAACACCTCAATTAAATTTTTATTTAATTTTTTTAATCGCCCTGCCTTTGTTTTCTACTTGCTCATCTATGTCTGCAGGATTCAGTGTGCTGCTGTAGATGCAGTGATCGCCAGCGCTGACAAAATCTCGAGCTACCTACAATAAAAATATTCACTTGAGCATTGGGCATGATTATCAAACTTCTACGTGGATCTTGCTTTTCCAAAAATAAAACTTCCCACATTTTTTAAGGATACCATACATCCCCAAAGAGCACCAATGATCTCACCATTAGCACTAACATTTACAGTTGAGTGTGCCTGTAGTGCCGTTAATCAATGAACTGTGCTGGAGTGCAAAATGCTGCAGATACTGCACAGATAGTGTTGCATTCATTAATTTTTAGACATTCATTTTTAGAGTTATTTTGGTGGTTGAATTCTATAATGCTGACAGTAAATCTTTTTTTAGAAACTGTCCGATACTAAATACAGTGCCTCGTTAACTATGAATAACACTCTGCATGCCATTGAAACTGTTATTTGCAGAGTAATATTCCACACATTCCTGCATCTGTGACTAGTGTCACCATGTTGTTTTACATTGGAATGCATCTCAGAATTTTGCTTTCTTCTAAATGAAATTTGGAAATGCATTTTCAGTATCTGAATTGTCACCTCTCTATAATTACATTCACAGTATCCCATATTCTGCGCCCACCCATCTACTGAGCAGTAAAAACGTTTCTCTTCCTTGACCCTAATCAACTAAGGGCTGCTGTGGAACACAACAAGGTGTAAAAACTTCTTACAGAACTTCCAAAAGAGAATGCTAGAAAATAACACATCCTCAAAAATGCTTGTTTTCAGTGTGTTACTGGAGCCATGAAAAGCGAACGAACTATAAAGATATGTTGTCTGATAGTCTGCATCGCTATGCTGTTCGAACAAGATGGCTTGATGTTTTGATTGTTCATTATTTAAGTTGGCACAATCTTTGCAATAATCATATAGTTAGCTGCTATTGTCAGAATTTTACTTAGTCAGTATTGTAGATTAAAGACAATTCTGTAGAAGGATAGAGATTATGGGGTGCACTGCATGTAGTATTTATTTCGTAATTTATTGTGTTTTGGGGAGGGTGTTTTTTGTTTCTTTTAACTGGATGCAAATTTTTCTTGTATGCAGTGATGCCCCAGAATGCTGACTTGCCGGTTTGTGATACATGGGATGGTGGATTATAGAGGGTGGAGAAGACTGGGCAACAGGCATTTGGGTGGGGGGGGTGGTCAACGAACTTGGAATGCTGAACATGTTCAAAGTAACATGGAAAAATAGGAGAGGTACTGTTATTGTCACAGATTTTGAATTGGAATCACTATTGCCAAAGTCCTGCCACAGGCTGCTTTTACATATACTCTGGTGACTCGCTCGTTCCACTCACTGCAGTATCTCCAACAAATTTTGATCTTTCTTCACAGCATTTTCGCTGTCTGACATATGCATACCCATTGTCCAGTCTAAGGTTTTATTTGTTCTGGTGGTGGTGGTGGGAGGGCTGAGCAATTATGGCACAACAAGGCTGAGCAAAGTCCACTTGTTTTATTTTCATTTTATGGACCTCATTCTCTTTTGCCCTGCTTTGAAATGAAGCCAAGGTCTATGACAGTTTGAACTATAATTTATTTTATTTTATTTAGCTTTTGTTGACCGGGTAAGTGCACTAGACAAATCCTGCCTATTTTCAGGCACGACCCGGGGGAGGGGGATACAGATGAATGCCAACTGACCTTGAACCAGATTAAGCTGTTGGTGGTATTTTTAGTGAATGAGGGAAATTTGGCCAGGACACCGGGGAAATTCCCCTACTCTTTTCGATAAGTGCCATGGGATCTTTAACATCCACCTGAACTACCACCAATCCAGGCAGATGGGACCTCGGTTTAACGTCTCATCGGAAAGACGGCACCTCAGAAATGCAGCACCCCTCTCATGCTGCATTACAGTGTCAGTACTGGGATATTAACCCAAGTGCCAGATGTGGGAACTGAACCCACAGCCCACTGATCTCCCGGCCTCAGAGGCGAGTGTGCTACCTACTGAGCCACTGACACTGCTGATAATATTTCCCTGGTAGTCTAGTGGTCCCTCTCTCTCCCTGTTCTTGATCGCCATCCAATATTGTTTTGCATGTGTTTTATTGTCTATTGATATAGACCTTCATTAAGCATATCTTACCATCCAATTTCATTATTTAACTTGGGGAAGTGCAAGTCGGCTACTGACAAAGTGTGGAGGAGCTTTGCTTGCTCACTATTTAGAGTCTGGAATAGTTTTTTTTTTTTTTTTCTGGTATACTGCTAAGCTTTTGTCATATTTTTTTATAATTGCATGTAATATTGCTGATTCTGCTGCACTTGGAGATGTCTTTTTGTGTGTTACAGGAGAACAAAGATCCCCCCGAGAGACAGCTGGGCTCCTTCATTGGACAAGGGAGAGCTGAAGGGCCGTGATCAAAGAACAGAGACCTGAAAACCTGATTTGAGACCTAATGTAAAATTCTCATCTGCTAAGATAACATTTTAAAAAAAGGACTAAGGCTTGGAGGTGCTGAAATGGTGGAGGAGTTTGGTTGCTGGAGTATGGAGGACCAAGAAGGCTCGTTATTGTCTGTGAAGGAGGAGACACAGCGCTGCAATTTGCAGTCTGCAGCTTGAGTATATTTGAACAGAATAGAACTGCATTTAGAGCAGAATTCAAAACTTTCCTGTTGTGCCTTCCACTTAGGATAATGCTCTTATTATTTAAAAAAAAATAATTTGGTGAAGGATACATGACCACTGCATATTACTGAGCATGCCCCACAGCTAGTGCATGTGCAGGACTGTGCGGTGGCCATCTTGACCGCCAGCAGTGAAATAGTGCAGTGCTGCGGTAAGTAGGGACATCATGGGCAGAATGCTTCACAGAGGCGGAGGTGACTGTGACGCAATCCAACATGTTCGTTCAGAAGGAAAGCCCTTTTCCTCAGTGATTGTAAAAAGGACTGCAGGGCTTCACTCACTGCAGCTCTAAAAATGGTTTGGGCTTTTGAGATGAAATTTTCAGGATACAAAGGATTTGCCCCAAAGATGTGCCTTTAGCTGGTTTGGTGGAAAAAATTTACTGCATGGCAGATTTATAACACTTTGGAGTTTCAAAATTTCCCTTAGGGTAATATTGTGATGGCTGGGTTACTCTTCAGATGCTATATATCAAAAATGATTCAAGATACAGCTTCAGCGCTATGGGTAGTCTAGTACACCTTTGGGTGTACTAAGTTGTTTTGCATGTTACCAGGCCCTGTTTCAAACTGTTGGAGAATTGTAATGCATGGGGCACATGTGACCTATACTGTGGCTTGCATTATCAACATAGCAGCAATACTGTTTTATATACATGAGGGACAATTACAATAAGCATGGATGGGAGAACAGTGCCCCTGATGCTCACCATGGACTGATGGGAGTGCATGGCCCAGAGGGCCCTATGCTCCCACATGAAAATGAGGGACAAGTACAACAGGCATGTATGAGAGCACAGGGCCCTACCACTCACTATGGACTGATAGATGCTTGAAATGAGGGACAATTACAAAAGGCATGGATTGGAGCACAGGGCCCAGAGGGCCATGTGGGCCTACAGCTCCCATAATAAAATAAGGCTATGATTATACTTCTTCAAAAGTAAGAACATTCTTTGCAAAAACCTTTTTTTTGTAGACTTTCTTTCTGCTCCCCCATGTCCTGTGCATCTTTCTGAGGTACTCTCTTGGTGACCCCTCTACTCCCTGACTGAACCAATCACTTCTAGCTTCCTCCCCAAAGCATTCAGGCAGGTCTATTCCCCCAGAACACCCCCCAGAGTTGGCCCACGCTCCCATGGCAGCCTTTCTGAAATTAGAGAGGCCTACCTGAGCGTCGGGATGGCCATGGAGTCCCCTAGAGCCATGAGCCAGTGTTGGGATGTGGGCCTGCCCCTGGAGTCTTCATCATCTCTGTGGTACCATGGAGGGTTTTTCCTTTTATGTATCCCCAAGGAGTGCAGCAGTGCAATGTCATCAGCGCAGCATGACACCAC
Organism: Neoceratodus forsteri; assembly: GCA_016271365.2. Taxonomy (NCBI): domain Eukaryota; kingdom Metazoa; phylum Chordata; order Ceratodontiformes; family Ceratodontidae; genus Neoceratodus; species Neoceratodus forsteri. The sequence goes on from CM057453.1 coordinate 1,040,311,061, forward strand.
AGACATCCACCGCACTCCTCCCACTCATTAGCCCAGGCATATGTAGTGCCTCTGGCTATCATTGGGGGCCACTACTCCACTGGGCATACTCTGGATCCCTCCCCAGGGAGAGGAGAGCAGTCAATCAGACACTTTATCCTCTCTTTCCCCTGCCAACCCCCGCCACCCGAGCTAGTTCCCAAACCCAGGTCGCCGGTGTGGCATAAGGTGTGATGTCCAGCACATCAACCCTTAGTGCCACTGGGCCGGCTTAAAAAAAAAAAAGCTTTGTTAATGCACAATTAGTGTTGAGGCATCAAAAGTAAGGACATATGACCTTAGGGCTCCCAAGCTGAAGATCCCACCCCCATTGTGCATGCAGGAACAGACAAGAGGGGCGTGTTTTGGGTTGTGAACCCTAAGGCTCACCCCATTCCATCAGTAAGTAAGATATATATTATAATGGCATGATAGTGCCAGTATCTTGGGGTTGATGAGGGTGTTTAATGTTAAAGGGCAATATTTGGACCTCAATAACTTTGTTATGGTTGAAGTGATTTCTATGAAATTTGGCATGCGTAATCACCTTGGGTAGGTGGTTGTATGTGGCAAATTTTGTCTCAGCAGTTTTAGCCATTTCTGAGATACAGAGTGTTGGATATCAAGACGGTTTGCAGCTTTTTGGCACCTTTTATGTCCACTTATAGCTCAGAAATAGCTTTTGCTTCTGGGTTGAAATTTTCAGAGAAGAAGGCATTGGCCTCGGAGATGTGCCATTTGAAGGTTTGGTGGCAAAATATTAATCCATTCCAAAGTTATTCAGTTTTGCATTTCCCATTATTTCCTGTGGGAAAAATAGATGTCAAGCAAAATGAATGATCCCATGTCACAGGAGCAGCTGCAATATGGGATTCTAGGTTGAACACATTATGCTGTCAGCCATGTTCTTTCTTTGTGTAATGAAATAAACTAATTAAGTACTTTTGGTGTGTTGACACTTGGAAGCCCACTCCCAGTGTCCCCCCAAAATTATTATATATATATATTTTTTAACCTAAAAAAAAAAAGAAAACAGTCCCGTGACATACTTGCTGACATTGGGGTGCCGAGTCCCCATGTCAGCATTTACACACACACACACACCCCTACTTTTGGACACTGGGGAGCCCAATCCCAGTGTCCATAAATCACTTTAGTTTATTTCTCCCCCCTTCCAGCACTGTAGGACACTGGTGAGCAGCCCACTCCCATTGTCCCAAATTAATAATTAAATAAATATATATATATATATATATATATTTAACCTAAAAAGAGAAAACCGTCCTGCAACATAGTTGCTTACATCACAGTGCCCAATCCCCATGTTGGCATTCACACACACACCTTCAACTACTTTAAGGCCCTGTCCAGACTGGTGCTTTGGTAACATTACTGGTGTCCTGTAACGTTACCGCTTGCTCTAAAAACGGTTGCGTCTAGACCTGTAACGTTTTAAAAAGCGTTCTGTAGACCGTTTTTAAAACCACCAAAGAGCAGGTCTTTAGCACAGTTGCTGAAAGGTTACCTGTTTTTTATTAATTTGGAGGAGTAGTGCGGACGGGTGAACGAAGTGTTTTCTGTAAAATGCATCCTCCAGCGGACTGTAACGCTTTTCAAAATGTTACCAGAAAATGGAGAAAGAACACCGCTGTGGATGCAGAGTAATGGTTTAAAAACCGATTCAGCTGTTCATGTGGATGCACAGAAACGGGTTGACGGTAACGTTTTAAAAAATGGTTTTCATAGCTCATTGCTAGTCTGGACAGGGCCTTAGACACTGGAGATCCCACTCCCAGTGTCCACAAATTATATTATTATTTTAGTCCCCCCTTAGTACTGTGGGGACATTGGGGAGCCCACCCCCAGTGTTCCCAAATAATGTTTTTTCAGTTACCTGAAAAGAAGAAAAGTCCCACAACATCCTTATTTTTTTTGGTTTCCTGAAAAAAAGAACACAGTACCTTGTCCTTGTCACTCAGCACCTCCCCCCATCCACACACTCCCACTGAGCACCCACTTTCCCGTGCCCCTTACCCTATACTTACCCGTGGTGGTCATCCCCTGTCTTCTTCTGTGGACCGGTATGTGTCTGCACTCTTCAAAGCTGAACTGTGAACCGAAGAATAAATTTAAGTGCCCTATAATGGTAGTCAATGGTGTTTTGAACTTCTTTTGATATCTAGGCCATTTTTAGGTATTTCCACACAAAATATTCAGCATGGGCTTTTTAGGACCACACCTCATGACCACTGACACTGTCATTTCGTTACTCAGCCCTAATAGGTGATTTTGTGTTCACTGTGCAGAATCACCTTCCTGGACTGATTAACAAAATGGCAGTAGCAATGTTCATGATGTGGGGTCCCAAAAAGGTCATGTTGAAAGTTTGGTGAAAAAACTCCTAACAAGGATCAAGTTGCGAGCGGTCATTGAAAAGTTTGTACGTGCACACATAACTTTGGTTATTTCCAATATTTTGATTCTAAATTTTCAACATTTCCATTTTATCACACCAACTCATGAATGCAACAAGGTTACAAATAAACAATATGAAAACATAAGGAAATTCACTGCAAAAGACTTTGTTAATGCACCATTAGGGTTGAAACATTAAAGGTAGGGAAATGCAACCTTAAGCTTCCTAAGCATAAGACCCTACTCCCACTGTGCATGCAGAATCAGGCATGATGGGAATTTAGGCTTCCCAACACCCCATCCTCACCATCCGCTTCCAATTGTAACTCTCCACCCCCCACCCTGCATGCAGGAACAGATGTGACGGGTGTACCTTGGCATTTCGAACCCTAATGCTCACCCCATTCCAAGACTAAGAAAGGTAACATGGGTACAGAATAAGAGAATGGGGTGAGCCTTAGGGTCTGAAATGCACTGATGGGGGGGTCCTAGTGCCAACAGGGGGATTTTCTTTACTTAAATATGCCTCAGCTGCCTTGGAGGCAGGAAAAGGATGAAAGATCCTTTTTTTTTTTTTAGGTAAACACCAACAGGTGTTTACCTAAATGGGGGCTGAGGAATCCGATTCTGCCCTTACTTTATTTTTCCAAAAAATAGCTAGAACACTTTTTGGGATTTAGCAGGGGCCAAAGTTTTTTTTTTATTGAAAACCTGCTGCAATTTGTGGCAGTTTTCATGAAACAGTGCCTCAACGTGTAGCATTTTATTGTGCATCAGTGCCATTAGTGCATGAAATTTGGCACAATTTCTGGCAATTTCACAAAAAATAATGTTGCAAATTTGCAACACTACCAACAGCCGAGTAAAAAAACAAACATTTCCAGTCACTGTTTTCAAACACTAGGCCAGAATTGTGTTCCTCTGGCCCTGATTAGGTAAACACAACTGTTGGTATTTACCAAGGGTCAGTATTATTTGAATTACAGTGTTTGTCCACTGTCATTAACTGAAAATAAGATGGCAGCAGCATGACACTACTGATACCATTTGAGGCAGCAAATAATGCTTTTATGGCAGCCAAAACTGCTTTCATGTGGAACATCTAATTTTTCCCATAGGCTATAGTGGGAAAATTAAAACTTTAATACCTTTTAAACTGATTAATGTTTTTTCACCAAACCTTCAAAAGACACATCTGTGACCCAGACTCCATATACCCTAACAATTTCAGATCATATCCCCAAGCCATTTCGGACAAGTGGAATGGCAAATAGCTTGCACCTAAATGGTAATTTTAACACTTTTTGACACTACACATCTCCGCAAATGCACATTTGACCAGAATGAACCTTGCCGCATAAGGAGATCGGTGGTACCTGACTGCACATGGAAAATGTCATGCACATCAGTGGAACAGTTACAAAGTTATTAATATACCAACTTTTGGGCTTAACATAGAAGTGACTGTCAAACCCTAATTATACTGGCACTATTGTGCCAGTAAGCAAAAAACTTCATTAATGCATCAGTTAGTGTTAAATCGACAAATGTAGGGAAATGTGGCATTGGGTTTACAACCCTAACACCCCACCCCCACCCTGTGCAGACCAAAAGGCGTCAGGCATTGGGTTTGTCAGCCCTAACGCTGACCCCATTCCATTAGAAAATAAGCTGGGTAGGTACAGCATAGGAGAATTGGATGAGCATTAGGGCTCACAACCCCAATGCCCCCCGACACCTTTTGTTCTGTGCGGGGTGGGGATGAAGTGCTAGGATTGGAAGCCCTAATGCCACATTTTCTGACTTTTGTCACTTTAACCTTAACTGATGCATTAATGAAGTTTTTGCAATTTTATTTCTTTACTTTTTGTGATCGTATAATAGTATCCTCATCTTACATCTGACCCTGCCCTCCCATCCCACTGTAGATGTGTGTGTGTGTGTGTATATATATGTGTATGTATATATACAGTATGTGGGTGTGTACATATATATATCTATATATGTAACAGATGTACCACTCTGAGGTGTGCGGTCGCGCTCTGATATACGCATGCCTTGGTGTGCGTTGTACGCACAAGGCCGCAAGGCCGAGTGCATCAACTGCCCAAGGCGTGCGTATGTCAGAGCACGACCAAGACACCTCAGAGTGGTATATCTATCTTATAAAATGTCAAAATTATTTTTTGGGGGATAAAAGTGCAGGTGTGCGGTCGCGCTCTGATATACGCACGGTCATGTGATGCTCAGGATCCAATGGAGCAACAACAATTTCCTACCTATTTATAAATATATATATATATATATATATATATATATATACAAGTGTGTGTGTGTGTATATATGTATATATACCGTATATAAGTGTACATGTATATATATATATATATATATATATATAGCGTGTGTATATGTATATATATGTGTGTATATGTATATTATAGGGGCGCAGTCGTGTCCCTGTATTTAGGGTTATGAAGACATGTCTATGTTAAACTTGAAATTTTGTGCATTAATAACTTTTGACCCATTGAACAGATTTGCATGAAATTTAGAACGCACGGTGGAGCATGGTAGATCTCTTGATCTGCCAAATTTCATTTTGGTCTGACTTATGGTTTTTGTGCACCATAACCCTGAAAACTTCACTTCAAACAACATGAAGTCTTGCTGTATTCTGACAATAGCAGTGAGTCCCAACCTTTGAGCTGCCCCGGAGATGAAAGAGTTAACTTTCCATGCCAGGCATGGAACGCTGAGCTCGAGCTCGGTTGAAACTCTGTCTGTTGCTGTTTAAACTCAAACATCAGATTCTTTACTCTGCCTCACTGAACAGTCGCTCCAGAGATTTCTCCTTCTGCTTGGTTCATTTTGTCGGTTAAAGTACTGCTTTTCTCGGTTTTCGACCGAATTAAACCGTAACCTGTCGGTTCAGTCTCTGTCTGTGGTATTTGTGAGTACTAGATAGGTTTATATTATTTTCTATTCTGTGTGGAACTTGTAAACGGTTCATCGGTTCGGTTTGAACCGATCAAGTTGTTAAAAAGTCTTTATTTGTACTTTTAGTGTGTGGTTACCAGTTCTTATCGGTTCTAAAAAAATGGATTTTATTACGTTTTTTTCCACGACCAGTAACATGGTCAGGAACCAATAAGAGGGTCTTGCCTGGCAGATTGCCATTAAAAGGGTAAGTTTGGTTAGGACTGGCACAATGTCTGAGAAACCCAAAAGAAAAACCGGGCCCACTGGGTTTCAACACTGCAGTGTGTGTGGGGAAGTCTTTGCTAAGGCTGACCCCCACACCACCTGTGTTTATTGTCTGGGGTTTGACCACCTCAATGCAGACTGCCAGATTTGTAAAAATGTTCCTGCAGCTACCCTAGAAAAGAGAGTTGGTAGGCTCAGGGAAAGGAGGCCAAAAGTCCGCTGAACGGATGGCCAGCCGGTTCGTTCAAACCGAACCAGAAGGAGTGCCCTCTGACCAGGGCAAGACTTCTTCGGGCAAAAGGAGATCCGATTCTGAGGAGTCGGTTCCAGCTAAAAGAACAAGAAAGGAAAAATCAGCTGGTGTGGATCCAAAACTTTCTTCTTCAACCGCTGAAGAAATAGCCAAAGCGATAATAATTGTACAGTCACTTTCCCCGGTTCCGACTGAACCGGCACCATCAGGGAGGTGCTCGGTTCGGCCGGTTCCACTGGTTCAAGATTATGATTTAGAGGAATATTATGAACCGAAGGAGGAGGAAGAGGAGTATGAAGAAAGTGAATGTGGTTTTGAAAGTCTGGATGTGCCCATTGATCCAGACATCTTCCCAGACAGACCTTCAGGAGTGTCTCCTCCTAGGCTTTCTGAGTCCCCCTCCCATTTCATGTTTTATAAAAAAGTGGCTGAAACACTCCAGCTTCCTATGGAATAAGCTGTGGATGACCAGGAGGAGCCTGTCTATGTGGAAATGATGGATATCCCAGAGTCTAGGAGGCTATCTATTCCCTTACACAAATCTTTTGGGAAACAGACATTTAAGATTTTAAAGACGCCTAATACTATACCTCCTGAGGGTAAAAGAATGGACAAGAGGTATACATTGTCAGGTTCAGATATGGAGTTCCTTACACAACAGTGCAGCCGTGTTGGGGTAGTGCAGGCTGCAGCCTGTGATAAGGCAAATATTCCCTTGGCTTCACACCCCCCAGACAAGGACTCCAGGAGGATTGATGCCATGGCAAAGAAACAGTACATGGCAGCATCCTTGGGACTCAGACAGTCCAACTATATGGCCTATACTGCTAGGTATCAAAAATCCAGATGGGGCACTGTCATGGCTTTAGCAAAACAGGTCCCTGGCCAGCTTGCCAAGGAGCTGGAGCAGGTGGCTGCTGATGGTATTGAGGAATCAAAGGTGCAATTCCATGCTGCAGTGGACTCCAATGATGTGTCATCTAGAGTCATGGCTACATCTGTGGCACTTCATAGAATGGCTTGGCTCAGATGTACTAGCCTGTCACAGGATACCCAGACTAAGGCCATGGATTTTCCTGTTGTAGGTAATTCTCTGTTTGGGGAGCAAACAGAAAATTACGTGAAGAAAATGGACGAATATAGGACCACCTATAGGAGTGCACAGGCCAAGGAAAGGCAGGCCACTCCTCAGAGGCAGCACCCCAGGGGCAGGGGCAGGCCTTTTCATAGGCCTTTCTACCAAGCCCAGGCCTCCTTCTGCCTATGCTCAGAGGGGTTCTTTAGAGGAGAGGCAGAAGGGTACAAGCAGACCTGCTTCCACCCCTCAGCCAAAACCCCTGCCAAACAGGCACCCTGATGGGTTTGCCAGGCCGATTCTCCACTACCTGTAGGGGCAGGCTGGCTTACTTTGTCCAGGACTGGGAGTCTCTAACATCAGACAAGTGGGTCCTGGAAGTAGTAAGCCAAGGACTGGTTCTCAGCTTCAAAAAATTTCCAAAGCTGAGAGCCAGATCCTTTCCACCTGCAAATCCCTCAGAGGCACTTGCCCTAGAGGCAGCGGTCTCTTCCCTCCTGGCTCTCAGTGCTGTGGAAAGGGTTCCACCCCTACACCAGGGCAAAGGATTGTACTCCAGTTATTTCCTTACCCCCAAAAAAACAGGAGAATGGCGGCCCATCCTGGATCTCAGATACTTAAACAAGCACCTTTTAAAACCAAAATTCAAAATGGTGACTCTGGGAATTATTCTACCCTCTCTAAGTGTCCCTGGACCTCAAGGATGCCTACTTCTATATTCTCATCAGAAGCTCCCATTGAAAGTACCTCAAGTTTGTGCTGCCCTCAGGCCATTACCAGTTCAGAGCAATGCCCTTCGGTCTAACCTCTGCTCCAAGGGTGTTCACAAAATGCCTGGCAGTGGTAGTTGCTTCTCTAAGAAGGCAAAGGATTGCCATCTTCCCATACCTGGACGACTGGCTCATAGTAGATCAGTCCCAAGACCAAGTCAAGCTACACCTACAGATAACTCAGCAACTGCTCACCTCTTTGGGTTTCCTTCTGAATCTTTCAAAGTCAGTTCTAGAGCCTGTTCAGCTCCTCACCTTCATAGGCACAGAGCTAGATACAGAAAAGGCCAGAGCGTTCCTTCCCCTGGACAGGGCAAGGACCCTTATCACACTGGCCTCCTCATTCACCCTGCAGGTGTCTCGACCAGCAAGGCATTTTCTGCAGCTCCTGGGGCACATGGCTGCTTCCACAGCAGTGGTGCAGGGAGCAAGAGTTCAGATGAGGGACATTCAGTTCCATTTGAGAGCCTTTTGGTCTCAAAAGAAGGACCCTCTGACCAAATTGATCCCACTTACTCGAACCCTGATCCAGGCCTTACAGTGGTGGCAGGATCAGAACAATCTAAGGCAGGGAGTTCCCTTTGTCACTCAGTGCCACTCTTTAATCCTTACTACAGATGCCTCCCTCTTGGGGTGGGGGGCTCACTTGGGCGACCTGACTACCCAGGGGTTGTGGTCCCCTCAGGAATCTCTGCTTCACATCAATCTGTTGGAACTCAGAGCAGTATTTCTAGCACTTCAAGCTTTTTCCAAATCTGTTCAGAACAAAGTTATTCAGGTCATAACAGACAACAACACCACCACAATGTGGTACATCAACAAGCAAGGAAGCACTCGGTCTACGGCCTTGTGCACCGAAGCAATGAAGTTGTGGTCTCTGACTTATTCCCTGAACACCTCCCTCACAGCAGTACACCTCCCAGGCAAGGACAATGTCCTGGCAGATGCTCTCAGCAGGATATCTCAGGGCCATCACGAATGGTCACTGGATCCCCTGGTCTTGGAGGTGATATTCTCCAGATGGGACACCCTCAGATAGATCTTTTGCAGCCCAGACAATCACCAACTTCCCTTTTTGCTGCAGGCCCCTAGTGTTGGGCTCAGTCCCCCTGGATGCCTTAGTTCTCAGTTGGGAAGGGAAGTTTCTGTATGCTTTTCCCCCCTTCCCTCTCCTGTTCAAAGTGCTAGTCAAAATCAGGTCTCAACCCTGCAAAGTGATCCTGATTGCTCCTGACTGGGCCAGACAGCCCTGGTATCCTCTCCTGTTGTCCTTAGCAGTCCATCTTCCCCTGTCTCTTCCCAGGAATTGCAACCTGTTATCCTGTGCTATGGGGAGGATTTGGTACCCGAATCTCAAATCTCTCAATCTCAAAGCCTGGCTCTTGAAGAGTTAGAGTTTGATGATTTACACCTCTCCCAAGGTGCAATGGATATTCTGAAGGCTTCTAGGAAACCTTCCACCAGAACTACTTATAATTCCAAGTGGAAAAGATTTTCCATATGGTGCTCTGGAAGGCATATTTCCCCAGAGTCTGCTGATCTGCCCACAGTCCTTGATTATATGGTCCATTTGAATAGCTTGGAGCTTAGACCAGCTACACTAAAGGTGCATCTGGCAGCTGTTTCTGCTTTCATTTCAGCAGGTAAGCCCTCTTCTCTTTCAGCTCACCCTGTGTTCTCTAAGTTTTTCAAGGGATTGCTTCATACCAACCCTCCATTCAGGGACCCTACCCCTGCTTGGGACCTTAACGTTTGCATTGCTCAGCTTATGCAACCCCCTTTTGAGCTTTTGTCTTCAGCAGAGCTGAAGTACTTGACTTGGAAAACTGTGTTCCTGGTAGCCATCACTTCTGCCAGATGCATAAGTGAGTTACAAGCCCTGTCAGTGGAGCCTGATTTTATCTCTTTCCATAGGGATAGGGTGGTCCTCAGGACTAACAGGATGTTTTTGCCTAAGGTGGTTTCAGATTTCCACCTTAACCAATTTATGTCTCTTCCTGTGTACTTCACTGAACATTCCTCCTCTGGTGAGAGGAGGCTGCACAGTTTAGATGAGAAAAGAGCCCTTAGCTACTACATAGAATGTACCAAGGGTCACAGGTTTGACTCCCCTCCAACTGTTCCTCACTTTTGGTGAGGTTGGTAAAGGGAAACCTGCCACTAAAAGATCCATTGCCAGGTGGATTGTCTCTTGTATTCAATTTTGTTATGAAAAACTGGTAAGGTTCCACCCTCAGGCCTGAGGGCTCACTGTACCAGAGGTACAGCTGCTTCCCTGGCTGCTGCCAGGGATATTCCTATTCTAGAGATATGTCAAGCAGCTACCTGGAAAACAGTTCACACTTTTACCAAGCATTACTCCCTGGATATCCAGGCTTGGAGTGATGCTCGGTTTGGCACAGCTGTGCTTCAGAGCCTATTTCCTAAGTAGGTTCTGTCCCTCCTCCATGGAGGTACTGCTTGGTAGTCTGCTATTGTCAGAATACAGCAAGACTTCATGTTGTTTGAAGAAAAAATTACTCACCTTAGTAATGTTGTTTCTTCTAATGGAGTCTTGCTGTATTCTGACCTCCCCCTTCCCCTCTCAGAACCTCTGTTTTTGGGATGTGGGTGGGCAGTAGCATGTTGGCACTCAGGAGGTGGCCCACCTTGTTGTTTCACCCTTTTTTCTTTGGGTGAGTGGGTGTTGTGTTTTTTTCATTTTTGGGTCTCCTGACTTGAGTCTTTGTTTTGGGACAAAAAAATCTGTTCTTATGTTTAGTAGCCAGTTGGCTAGTGTAGGTTTACAGCTTCCACACAGGACCTTAGTGAGTTTAGCTCATAAAGATCTGACGGTTTGAGTTTAAACAACAACAGACACAGTCTCAACCGAGCTCGAGCTCAGCGTTCCATGCCTGGCACGGAAAGTTAACTATTTCATCTCCAGGGCAGTTCAAAGGTTGGGACTCACTGCTATTGTCAGAATACAGCAAAACTCCATTACAAGAAACAACATTACTAAGGTGAGTAATTTTTTCTTTTCACCAGTTTTGTGGGCAGTTTTTCAGATTTTGTCTGTGGTGCTGCGTAGCTGTTGTGTGGTGTGCCAGTCTGTAACTTGGCATGCAGAAAGAGCTTGGGTCAAGGAACATGCCACTTTTTGTTTGGTGAAAAAATATTAATCCATTCAAAAATAATTAAGCTTTTTAGCTCCCATTGTAAGTCTATAGAAAAATTTATATGGTTATTTTGTGAAAGAAGAATGGGGTTTTGGCCATCTGGTCACTCCTCACAATCAAAGAATTCACAGGCTCATGATCAAAGAATCTTTGATCATGAGAAATTTATTGATCACAATGGCTGCCATCTTGTTTTCAGTTTGTGGTTGGAAAAAAACAAATAGCTCAAGGATGACTTCTGAAGTGAAACTATGATGGGTTTTGCTCAGGGGTCTTTCCTCTGTCGAGCAATGGCTGTGGTTTTATGTAGTTATGTCAAAAAATAGAGTTTTAAACTTTCAAATTCTTTGATCACGACTCGCTAACGATCTTTGATCGCGAGCCTGCAAATTCTTTGATCGTGACATTCTTCGATCATGATCTTCATTTGCAAGGGAAGGACGAGATGGCCAGATTTAAAAATCAAATATCTCATCCAAGGGGTGACTTATGAAGTCAAACTAGAATGTTTTTGCTCAGGGGGCTTCGTTCTATCGAGTCATGCCTGTGGTTTAATGTAGTTCTGTGAAAAAATGGAGTTTTAACATTTTTAATTCTTTGAACACGAGCCTACAAATTCTTTGCTCATGAGATTCTTTGATCATGATCTTCATTAGTGAGAGAGGGATGAAATGGCCAGATTTTTAGGTTGCAAAAAATCAAATATCTCAACACAGGGGTGACTTGTGAAGTCAAACTAGGATGGGTTTTGCTCAGGGGGGCTTCCCTCTATTGAGGCATACCTATGGTTTAATGTAGTTGTGTCAAAAAATGGAGTTCTAACATTTTTTAATTCTTTGGTCATGAGCCTGCAAATTCTTTGACTGCGAGATTCTTTGATCACGAGCTTCGTTCATGAGGACGGGACAAGATGCCCAGATTTGGAGGGATCAGATAGCCCAATTTTCATGACCAGATGTCCCCTCATGATCAAAGATGATCTTTGATCATGAATTTGCTGTCAATTCTCACGATCAAATCATTTTTAAAGGTGCAAAAACTTTAAAATTAAATATCTTGGAAATGGTTTGGTCTTTTAACTTGAAATGTGGAGGGTGTTGAGGAGATGTCCTGTAGATGTGAATTATGGTGTTTAGGTGTCAGAAAATATATTTGGCTGTGGAGATATTGCATGACACACTTTACATTTTACGGATAGCGTTTTCCGTTATGGTAGTGACTTGATATTTATAGAGCAGCTAGCCTTACTGCTACGGAGGTAATTTTCAGTGGCTAGGTGTATAAACTGTAAACAGGTGTGGAATTATGTCACTCAGATGAATGAACATTTGTTTTATTTCAAGCTAGTGGGGCCCACCCTCCCTCCAATACGTGCTCCCACCAATACATATGATATTTAGTACTTGTACTGTTATGTTAGGCAGAAATTTACAAGTTGGTGGGAGTGCAGGGTCCATCCAACTTGTGCAACTTTGTACTTTTCTATGCTTTCTCAAAAAGTAAGGAAATTCTTTGCAAAAAACTGCAATAATGCATCATTTAGAGTTAAAGCACAAAAAGTCGGGAAATTAAACTTTTAGGGTTGCCCCTACACCACCTCATGTACAACCCCATCCTCCCTAGACTGACAGACATCGGGGTATGTCATTGTGGTTGTGAGGACTAAATGTCACCCCATTCTTCTGTACTGTAGCATGTCAACATGATTACACATGGAATGGGGTGACATTTAGACCTCACAACCCCAATGACACATCCCAGCATCTGTCCATCCGGGGAGGATGGAGGGTACATGGGGTGGTAGGGGGCAACCCTAAAGGTCTCATTTCTTGACTTTTTTTGCTTTAAGCCTAAATGATGTATTAACATAGTTTTTACAAAGAATATATATATATATATATATATATATATATATATTAGAGGCAAAACACTCCATTTAATGCATTAGTTAGGGTTGTTCCACAGTGACAAAAGTGAGGAAATTCAGTGTTAGGGTTGAAAACCCCTTGGACCCCCACCCACCCCCAACCGGCATTGGGGTGTGCATTGGGATCGTCAGCCCTAACTCACCCCATGACATGTGTAAAGCAGCAGAAGTATGGAGAATGGGGTGAGAGTTAGGAACCACAATCCCAATGTGCACCCAATGCCAGTTGGGGTGGGCAAGGTGTCCAGGGGGTTTTCAACCCTAACCCAAATCCTCACTTTTGTCGCGTGGAACTTAACTAATACTAATGAGTTTCCTCTAATTCCTCTTCTTTGAGAATGATAACGAAATAGTGAATATAATGCGGTGGCGGGAGCGGGCCCTGTGCTCCCGCCACATGATGTCTTGTGGCATATATAACAGGGACAGCAATGCAAACAGAAGCGCTAACAGTGGTGCACATGGTAACACAAGCGCGAATGAGAACAGAAAGGGGAACGCACATGGTGGCATAGACGGGAACGGTCTGCCACGTGATGTGTTGTCACATAGTAATATGGTGCCTGCAAATGGAAATGTCAATGGGAATGGTGACGCAAAGTGAAAAGGAAAGAGAAACACTACTATAGACACAAATGGCAAAAAATAACAGAAATGCAAGCGCAAATGAAAACTCAAAGGATAACGCTCATGGTGGCGCAGACGTAAGTGAAACGGGTACGGAACCGCAAGCGGAAAGGGCAACAGTAACAGTAATGTAAGCGCACAGGCTGGTTTTCCCCAAAACCTGCATAGAGGAAGACAGTGAGTACAAATAATGTATGCATAATGAGTATCGGAGCAGAAAATGAGAACTTGGGATACTAAATACATTATATCTCAGGAACCGTAAGACGTGGAAAAAAAAATGTAAAAGTCGTATGATTTACAACTGTTCTGGCTAATTTAGTACTTAGCCCCCATACAGGGAGGCAAAGTTTTGGCACTCCGAACTTCTCTTTTTTTCCCATAGGATAACATTACGGCGTTAGCCGCGCCTTTCAGGGCCTGTATCTCGGAAACGGTGCGAGATATGGACTTTTCGTCAGAAAAGTGCTTAGCCAGGCACTTTTCAATG